>LR991045.1:11554269-16354269 GCA_905163495.3 Cosmia trapezina
CAGACTTTTACTGACTAAAACCCACCCGTGTTCTTTCAGTTGCCTATGCCAGGGCCGCGGTAACCTCTTCAGACAATCCGCGACCCCAGCGGCGTCGGCCCTATTGGACCCCGTCACTTGCTGACATCTCTTTGAGGCGCGCGTGGAACACAACGCGCTGTCGACTCGGGCCTGGTCCTTACCGGACGGCGAGCTACCCGCTGCTCACCGTCCGCAGGCCCGCGCCTACGGTGGCCGGAAATCGCCCCGCGATTCCCGCCGCCCAGGGCGTCTCCTGCGGCGACTGAGGGCGTGAGGCTGCCTCTCCCTCACGCGTTCCGCCTCCTCCTTCGCGAGCATCACTGCTTCGCAGAAGGAGGTGACGGCCTCCCATGCACTCTCGCTCCGCACCATGGCCTGGACCAGGCTCGGACGCGAGAGATCGCCGCCGCCGATCGCCTCCGTGAGAACACGGCGGTGCTCTGCCCAAGCCGGGCAGACCTCCACTGTATGCTCCACCGTGTCCTCCGGGCGATCCACACAATGGTAACACCCGGGCGTTTCCTCCCGCCTTATGCGAAACAGGAACCTCCCGAAACAACCGTGTCCGGTGAGGACCTGCGTCAGGCGGAAGGTGAGGACGCCATGGCGCCTCTCTAACCACTCTTCAAAGAGGGGACTTATCGCCGCAATTGTGGCGTGCCCAGCGCTGGGCTGCGACAGTCGCGCTCTCCATGCCGCCATGAGATCCCGCCGGAGCTCTGTCCGCTGTACCGTGATTTCTCGCGGCAGCGGAGTTACGCCCCGGCGCTTCGCCTCCTCGCGCCACTCCCACACGTGCGCGAGGACCTTCGCCTCCAGATCCCACGGCGGCAATCCGGCAAGGAGGCTCGCCGCCTCCCGGGAGACCGTGCGGTATCCCCGGACTAGCCGGATGGCCATGACCCTCTGGGACGCGTTCAACCTGCCGGCTGGTCCCAGCCTTAGGGAACGCGCCCACACCGGTGCTCCGTAAAGGGCCATGGACCGCACGACCCCCGCGTAGAGCCTCCGGCAGGAGGCGTTTGGACCCCCCAGATAGGCGCGGACTGACTACGATTTTAAACGGCACACAACCGCTTATTATATTGGCACCATTAGCTGGCTTGAAATAAGGTTGAAAATTGAAAATAATATTTGTGTTGCCGAGACGTGACTAAGCTGTGAATGTGCATTTATTTTCCGGGTTTTCTTTAGATTATTCAGAACATTAACAATAAATTAAATAATTGTCCGGTTAAAGTTTAAAAAAATGCTAATTCTATTAAATTCTTAAAAAAAGAATGTCGTTATCGCTGAAAATACAGAGATGTTCGACGTCAAAGTTTAGTTTTGTGGAGCAACTTCCAAATTTTATGTTGGGAATATCGAACTATTTTTTGCTATTCTATTCGATTAAAATTTTTCTTTAATCCCTTCTCTGTCCACTGTATTTTTTGGGTCGGATAGTTTCATTGCGTTACGTCATAGGTACTCAGCAATCCATGTAACCGATTTTTGTCAAAATTGAGCTAATACCGCGCCTTAAACATAACTTTTCAAATGTGGGTGTACTATTGGTACACCTCTGCCCAACCCTTCGGCAAGTACAAGCGTGATGTTATGTCATGTTAGTACAATGTCATGAAGACTTCATTACCACGACATGAAATATCCAGAAAAAAACCTAATAACTTCGCAAAATAGAAAGCCAGAAATGTAATAAATATTCAGTACTACTCTAGGTTGGGGCCTGAAATCATATCAGGTTCTAGGTCATCTTATATACAGACATCGACGCACAATTCTAAAAAAAGTAGTTAAGTGCGAGTTGAAATAACTAGGTGGAGTTCCGTATGAGAAATAATCATATTATTGTTACGTTTCATACACCCAGAAGCTGTAGACTTAGGCGATTGAACGCGTTCGGAGCAGAAGAAGTATAGGCCTTTTGCTATGATTTACAGGTTTATTTTGCCTTTTGTCCGCGGCTTCGCCCGCGTAACTAAAATTTGCCACGGGAACGTACCACGTTCCCGTGGAAAATTTCCGACGGTTTTCCGACAGTTCAGGGATTAAAAGTACGTGTTACATTTTTGTGTTTATTTATCCAGGTAAACATTGTATTAATTCCGTAACACATTGTTTGCTCCCAGTCGGCATGATTTTTTTCGAAATCTTCAACAATCATCATCATATTTCAACCAATTTAAACAAAACCTTAAATACATGTAAACCTTATACATGAATTACTCCGTTCATCGGTGAAAACCGTATGAAATCCGTTCGGTAGTTTTTGAGCTTATCTGACTTCCACAACCCAGTTTCTGGGTAATACGATACCCCTTTGGTGAGCCTGGTTGTCAGACTTTCGGGCTTCTGACGACCCGTAACGACTGTCAAAGATCCACGAATGACAGCCGGGACGAGGCACGTAGGGGTCGATCGACTTGTGTGGCTGTTATTACTTAGCCACAAACCCAGGGATTACAGACGTGCAGTGATATTAATGTCTGTTATAAAAATTCCCTTGGGAAAATACTGCAGTTCACTATACGCTGGCGAAGCCGCTAGCAAAAGTTATTTCATTATAAAACCACAGGTCAGCCATGTTGTTGAGAAAATCTTGAAGTTGTCAACGCTAGTCGTAACTTTTTGTTTAAAACTTTATAACACGTGTTATTTACAGACTTTCTGATATGAATCCACTAACTACGAAGAACTATGGAGTTAAAAAGTTTAAGGATGAGGAAACCACAACGGGTTTGTGGGGAGAAAAGTTATGATGATATACTGGCGAGCAGTATTCCATTTTCACTATTAAACTAGTCTTCACTTCTTCTTCTTCCGTCCCTATTTTTTTTTTAGATAGAGAAGTCATTTGAAATCAGCAGGTGACTTCTCCCGCTCTGCGCCGAGCGGGAGGGCGTGTCAGATTTTTACTGACTAAAACCCACCCGTGTTCCTTCAGTTGCCTGTGCCAGGGCCACGGTAACTCTTTCGAACAACCCGCGACCCTGGCAGTGTTCTTCCGTCCATAGTCCCGTTATTTGGGGTTGGGTCTCCTCACTTTTCTCATAATCATAATCATTTATTTATTTGTCAGAACATGGTACATTAAATGGTCTTAAGATTAGTCACAGGTATCGGCACATTCTGCCAAGTGTGGCGTGCAAATATTAGGTAGGTACATACTTTATTACAGGACATATTATATTATTTATTTGATTCTATTAACATTATTGATTGCATAATTACATAATTACACATTAAAATTAAAATTTGACGTATGTCAGATAGAAATAATACCATAAACACATAAAACAACATGTCAAGTAATTCTGACTGCGCCAAGTAATTCTGTCTTGGGTTGTCTATTCTGGCAATTAGGCTTTCTTGAGGTCTCTTTTTTATTTGACCACCAACCATCAATGGCTCTTTTGATCCAGCAGGTTTAGTGCAATTTGTACCACAAATGATCTTCATTGCTTGTTTGAATGTGTCCATAGGCGGTTTTCGGTAATTTTATCTAGCTAATAGCCTAGGAAATTAATTATACTAGCTTTCACGAGTGGCGATAATGATTAAATGTAGGTAACCTACTGTATAAGTTACAGTAAAATTCGTGCCAATACGAGGGAAGAAGAAAAAGACCTATTACTATGTTAAGGAACCCTAAAAGCTAGTAAATTTTCTCATAAAATAATAAAGGGATGTGTTGATATTCGTCCCAGATGTTGAGTTCCAAGATTTGTACGAAAAGTGCTGGTATTTTAAAGATTCGTAGGTAAACCTATGTTTTGATAAAATGTCACGTCGCTTCATAAATAATTAAGTAGCCATTTTCGACTGGAATTGAAGAGAATGAGAATCTTATACCTACAGGGTAATTACATTCTTCTTGCAAAGTCAAAACGTTCCATTTTTTGTGGTCGGGTTCAATTCCTCATATACTTATACAAAGCCTTTATTTACTGATAAGTAAGACTAATTACAATATAAAATAATTTAAATAAAAAAACAACTATAGCACTTCGGTGCCTTCGTTACGCATAGACCTCCCCCAGGCTCCCAATTTGTCACGGTATTGTGCGTCTCTAGCCTTAACCACCACCACCACCACCACCACCACCACCACCACCACCACCAGCACCAGCTGTCTTAACTATGTCGTCGTCCCAGCGTTTACGTTGTCTTCCTCTACTTCTTTTTGAGCCATCTCTAATTTGCCATTCCGTTACAGCTTTAGACCACTTGTTGCTCTTATCGCGGAACATATGACCAACACATCTCCATTTCAGTCTTTTTGTGTGGACGGTAGCATCTTTTAATTTAGTAATTTTCCTCAGATCCTTAGCTCTCTTTTTGTCTATTCTCCTGAAGAGGGCTGATCCTGTTCGGAGGAGAAGGCGTCGGGAGGCAACCCCACCTGCATCCTTTAAGGCAAGTGGGAATTTGGGGTCACAGGCGCTCAGATTGGGGATTGTCCGTCCACTGAGTGAGCTCAGGGAAGACGGTGCAGTGGTCACGTGATGCCTTGCACATTTGCATAGTTAGGTTTCGGGGAGATCCCTTTACAGTCTACCCAGAGATGTGCCCTAACAGGCGCAGCACAGAGGGGGTTTCGGATTGGTCCTTTGAAAGGTATCGGTGCCCTTTCCATGTGCAGATGTGCAAGTGACCACCGGGTGGTTTTAGTGAGGTAAAAATCCCACACTCACCGGTCTTTTCGCCAAAGCCCCGCGCCTTTTAAAAGTTTACCCCAGAAAACAAAAACAAAAGGTACTATAGGTACACCTCTGCCTAATGCTTTGGGGATTGGAGGCCAGAGCGGCAATTCTCGTATTTTTAACAATGTTCGCAGTCTCATCTCAGTCTCAATCTGTCAAAAATTGTATAGCGTTTACCTACATTTCTGACATTTGATTGACGCTGGCATGAGATTGTGAACGTTTTTAGGTACGAGAATTGGCCATCAGATGTTATGTTTTGTTTCCACTAAAAAGTATTTAGTCCCTCCCTAGTCGTTCACTCTTGACAGAGTGGTCGTGGTTGATGGCTCTGCATTTTTTTTGGCCAAAGCAGCCCTCGCGATGCTCCTCCACTTATTCCGGTCTGCGGTCAAGTACTTAGTAGGTGGTTGATATTTAAGACTCACCCTACATTATATGGGTGTGCTTCTGCCTACGCCTTGCAGGCCTCTGCTTGCGCGGGAGTGATGTTATGATGTGCTCCATCAATACCGATCTCAGATTATTCCTGTGAATGCATAAGCTAGAAATTATTTTACGTCAAATGTGCAACAGGTAGGAATCGAACTAACAACCTTTCGTCGCCAGTCAGTGGCTTAACCGTTAGACTATTGCTGCCACTATAATTAATTAATTCCGAAAGAACCTAGAAGACGTTGATCCTTTATTTCTATTGAACCGTAAAAATAAGGAGCGTGTAACATATTTCTATAATGACGCGTAGAAACATGGTGTTATTTAGGTCACAACTATATAGGAATGCCTTCGCGGAGTATGAAGAGAAGGTATAGAGCGTCTAGAATATTGGGTCAAAAAACTTTTTAGAAAAAAATTACAACCGACTTCCATAAACAACACTAAAAAGTGAAGTCAGTGGCTGGTTCAATATATTTTCGTTTTTTGCCACCGACTTCAGTTATTTTTCAATTTGTAGTAGGTGTTGTTTTAGGAAGTCGGAAGTATTTTATTTATAAAAAAGTTTTTATTTTTCACTTTTTAGCTGTGGTACAGTCAGCGTCACGATGTGGTTACTCCATCGTGGGTAACACACAAATTCTGATACAGACCTGCAAAAGAAATTAGAACTCATCCACATAAAAGAGTAGAAAAAAACAGTACTATTGAAGCTAACTCAAAAACTACCCAAGCCATGTTAATAAATTTTACATGGGACCAAACCCTCTCGAATAAATAAAAAAAAAATCGTAAAAAAAACAAATATACTTACGTGTCGACTTGAGAAACTTCTTTTTTTTCCGTCGGTTAAAAAAGAATGTGAGGTAAGCAAGCCAAACTAATAAATAGTTATAAAGTAACGGAGAAATGAGTATATACTCATCTCTCCCTCACACCACACACAACACACTTGTCACAAACACCACAAACACCCCTTTCATACCTCATTATCGTTCACCCACACACTCACTCACCCTACATCACACATTAACTAAACCAATCCCAAAGAATTGTTTGTCCTGTACCTACTTTTTATTTTTATTTTTATCTTGTTTTTTATTAACTAATTTAATTATCTAAACTATTCAAATTACCCATTAGTCTCTTTTAGCATGGAACATTTATTCCATTCTGTATCTGGAGAAGGGCGTTGTTAGCTGCGCTACAGTTTATTATACTTTTGCAGCTATCATCGTTTTACTTTTGTACCTACTTCTTGTGTTGCTGTTCCGAAATAAAAATTTAAAATTTTAATTTTTTAATACATTTAACCACTCTACAGCATTATTCACACTCTAAGGTAGAGTGGTTCGCTCAACATGTCATATCTTAGATCTAAGAACGTGTCAGTGCTTTCTACTAGTGGATTTACTAGTGCTAAGATAAATAAGTTTCTGTTTTTATACACGATGGGAATGAGGTTGCCTTGTGAGAGATAATTATTTATATTGTTGAACATCAAGTCTTAAACTTGATGTTCTCTTCAGTCCGTGAGTGGGTGCCCATCTTAACATACCGAGAACCCCCTGCCTTGGAAAGCACGCTAAGCCGTTGATCCCGGCTGTCATTCTTGGATCTTTGACAGTAGTTACGGGTCGTTAGAAGCCTGAAAGTCCGACAACCAGTCTTACTAAGTGGTATCGTGTAACCCAGTAACTGGGTTGTGGACTTATGGAGGTCAGATATGCAGTCTCTCCATGTAAAATACTGGTATTCAGCTGTATCCGGTTAGACTGGAAGCCGACCCCAACCTAGTTGGGAAAAGGCTAGGCACAATTTTGTCGCAGAAAATTTACGAGTAATGCTTATTATATTTTATTTTATTTATTAGGGACAAAAAACAGTTACATGCTGCAAAATACAAGAAAATACTTAAACTAAGATTTAACAAACATGTAACCCGTGTGGGTTACATGTTTGTTTGTCCACATTTTAAGTAAAGGTTAAAAGTGATGAAAGAGAAAAAAAAAAGACAAAATAATAGTTGCTAAGTACTACAATAATTCTGTGTTGCTAAGATTAGCTTGACATAACTTAAATCACCTCGCCAGATAAAACATTCTCTTAAACGATTGCTTAGATTGAGAAAATATATCCAGTTTCATAAAATACGTGGTACTAATACCTATATACTTAGGGTAGATACGAAGCCTTGCAAAAAATTTGAAAGCTTCATAGCCAAATCAATAAAGATATGCTTAGATAAGTACAAAATTAAGTTCGACTCTCGTCAATAGAACCGTCTATTGATTAGAGTCAAACGTAATTTTATACTTATATTTGCGCGATTTCCAAGGCTTTGCCGAGTGTTAGCTCGGCCATCATTGTGAACAGCTTGTCTCGCTCTGGTCTTGGTGACATGCCAAGGACAAACCGGTCACGCAATAGGTCATTGAGACACGAAGCAGGAAAAGCACAATCCACGGCTAATCCGCGAACACGTGCCGCCCAACCTGCCAGCTGTTCCTCTGGTTGTTGAGTCGATGTATAAAACCGATTTCGCTAGGCGAAGCCACATTTAGCTGGTTCATCCAATAGCTTCACTATAGTGTTGTATTCTAGTGTGCTTATTTTATTTGGAAGTGCGAGATCTCTGACCAATTTGAAAGTGCTCTCTGATAAACTGCTGAGTAAAATCGCTCGTTGTTTTATTTTAGGTTTACCCTTCGCACTTTCTATATCATTGGCTAAGAACCACTGTTCCAGTCGCTCCTTGAACAATGGCCAGTCCTGGTTTTCGTGATTGATACTATTCAGGGATCAAACGGACACTTTCGACATGTTTGATTAGTGCACGCGTTAATTCCGGTTCGTCTCATCGTCACTGTTAGTCGCGTGAAAGAAAACACAAGCGTTCCGAGCTAACGTATATTATCGACTGACGAGGTGGGGCCACGCGCAGCGTACCCTACTTACATACTAACAATATTTTATCAATCGTGATATAATATTTCGATACAGAATACCAGCCGGCAGTAATATTTATTTAAAGAGTTAGAGATTAAAGATGTTGCTGTTTTTTTTTTTGTAATTTACAAAACAATATTGAAAACTATACACATTTTGTTGCTATGATTCTTACAACTGCTGCAATAAAGTTAACATAAGAGTGTATATAATTGGTTAGCTAATTCAATTTCCATTTTAGACTATTTTAACACTCAGGCAAAGGTAATACAGTTTATAAAACATTAAAAAACAAACAAGATTATTCTCCATTTTCATTCTCAACTCTAATACATTGTAATTGACATAACACCGTCAGATTGTCTCCTAAATAAAACAATAAAGAAAGAACCCGGGTATTACGCAAAGTATCCGGGAAAAATACCCGGGCAAAGCCTACAATACAATACTGTCAACAGGGATCTGTCACTCTGAGCCGAAAGTAAGGGCTAGTGTACAATGTTAGAAGATGGAGTTCGCTTGAAAGTCTGAGAACTTACTTCGTATAAAAAATATTTAGGAATTTCTTATTAAGTAATGGTGGCACGAATAATAAGTGATGTTCTAGTCTAGACTTATAATTAATGGAATATTTAGTTGTCAGCATATACATTGACGTCGTCTGCTGAATGTAAGCCTCATGTGAGGTCTATATTAATGTAGAGTTGAAATACTATCATAATGTCTTCTAGCCTTACTGAACTTATATAAGTACCTGATTATTTATATAACTGATATTTTTAGGGTTCCGTACCTCAAAAGGAAAAAAACGGAACTCCTATAGGATCACTCGTGTGTCTATCTGTCACAGCCACTCTAATTCCCGTCGCCCAATCTCCGAAACTACGGGGTCTAAAATTTTGAAAACTATACAGACAATAGTTTTCTATAGATTACATTCCTATAGATTACAGGAAAACCTTTAGGAAGTCTATGGTCTCAAAATAACATGGTAAATCTCTCAATATTGTGCGTACAAACTTGCATTCGCAGTTGGAATGTATGGGAGATGTTTTCAATTACAATGTTAAGTTTGTTCTTGGCTTAGATTCATCCCAACTACGGAACCCTTCATTGTGCGTGGTCCGACACGCACAATGGTTTTTTTCTGTTAGGTATACAATAGTTCTTGTAGTAAGGAAACGGCCAAGCCTCATATTTTGACTAAGATATATAGTTTGTTAAGTTAGGGCTTATAGAGTTAGAAGCTTGGCTCTACATGAGATCTGATAACTTTTTGACAGTGCGAGCCATATGGTCTCGTGTTGGCAACATTTTACACGAAAATGTTTTAGTGGGATTGTACTTTACTCACGTCCGTTCCACTTTTCTTAGAGTCTATGTATGTAAGTAAATGAACAAATCATTTAAGTAAGTACTTAAAACAACCCTTTGTCAAATGAGGAATCACTTGACAAAGACTTGTTAAAATTAAATTATAAGACAAGAGCTCTTTATATTTTGAAGTCTTCTCCGCAAGTGAAACCGACCCTTACCTCCGTTAAATCTACAGAATCCTCACGAATTAATCTGGCTTCAGTTGAGAAACCACTTGCCACAGTTTTATATACAAGTCCCTGAAGATATTATATAAACAAACATGATACATCAAACTGTGAAAAAGAGTCTAAAATAGGTTTTGTAGGACAAGAGGCTTTTTTTACTTTTTCAAAATTAAAGCAAATAATAAATTTAAACAAACATCAAAAAATAAATGAGTAATAATTTTGAAAATATATTTTTTTTTTTACTTTTGTCGATAAAAATATATGCTTTGAAATGATTTATATTCCTTAATTATAAGTATTTTAATGTAACTTAATTATTTTACATATGATATCATTATAAAAAGTACCTTTTACTCACTTTTTTCATTTTACTGAATCTCATAACTCTTGAACGGGCAAGTATGGGCGCGCGTTTATAGCGTAAAATTATAGCCAACAAGCCAAAAAATAAGAAAAAAGTACTTTTAAAGCAAAACCTGTCAAGACTTGGCCAAATTTTAGCAGTTTCTGTTTCATTCCATACAACAAAAATTGAAAATATTTTTTTCCGGGCAAACTGTCAGTTTTAGAGAAAAACGTTTCATAACAATTATTCATCAGATTAACAGATCTTTCGATAAGTATTTTTTTTTAAATGGAATTTGTAAAAAAAAATCCCATCGTCCCTCATAATAATATTAGCAGTTTGGATCCACCGTGCGACGGCCACTTGCTTCAACGGGCTCCACCGCGATGGAAGATTCTCCTCTCTAATTGTTTAATTTTATGTATGTATTTGTAAAGATCGGACGGCAATAAACCACTGCCTATTTCATACAGTCCACTCTTGTATTGCTCCCGCGCTAACATTTGGTCCTTCGAGCCGGATATTCCGATTGATTTAAGGTTCATACATCTTATCAGCCGTCTACTCAATGTTAGTGATGTTCTTCAGAAAGGCAGGTGCGTAATACTCGCTACCGGCGTCCGTGTATGAACAGATGTATGAACGTAAACGAGGCAAAAGCAGTATGTAAGGATGGCGTTCTGTAGTTTCTACCTACCCCCATAGGAAGGAGGCGTAAGTTTATGTATGTATGTATGTATCTCAGTGTTTTCGTCTTCTTTCTAGCCTTCATGCATTGGTAACAAACATAAATACATCAAGAAGTTGTATGAGCATCGTTAAAATATACGTCGGAAAACAAAAAGTATATCGTTCTCCATAAAAACTAAGTACTTCAGAATATATGCCGTAGAAGCAACTGCCTTGAAAAGTGCAATAAAAATGTCTAGTAACGTTTCTTTGTTGTTACGAGAATCTTTCCCGCATGTGTAAACAAAAGTGTTTAAGAAATATGATAATTATTTAGCGCTTTGTTTATGATTACTTGGTAGAGTTATAGTAGTATTAGAGTTCCTAGTGACGGAGCTTCCACCACAGCTATTTCTGCCCCCAAAAAAATGTAACACCAACATTTTACATTTGTATAGCTATTTGAATTCTTCAATAAATTATCTATCCTTGTACGGTAACACAATTTTGCCATTTTAATACTCCGTGAGCTATTTATTTACGACCAAAGATGCGTTAAAATTAGTGTTGAAATATGGAAGTTTCGACGCTCATATAACTTCCAGACCAATATTTTTTTCTGATTTAAAAAAAAATCTGATTTTTGTGTTTTTTTTTTATTTTGATGATGCGATGATTCTGTTTTTTTTTTACAGGGCTAGATAATGACGAGAAAAATTGAAATAACTTTTAGTTTTGAACGGACACCGTCAAACAGACGAGTAATCACAAAACTACGTTTGAATGGAAGAATGAGCGACTAGCGTGCCCTTAAGTATTCAAATCCAGTTTATCGTTTTACTCAATTCACACGATCTTCCAAAGGACAGCTACTGCATTAGCCTACCTATCTTATCTCTACAACCAGTTTTCAATCTAGATCTCCAGAACGCGATCGCTTTGACACAACTGTCAATCTTTGACAATTATTATTGAGAATATGGCAATAATAAATGTCGCTGCTGAGTCGTGTTAGGTCCAGTAGCAACAGGATAATAAGCTCGGACAGGTGGGACTCTCCCCTGCTGCGCCACTGGATGCGTTTGTATACGGAACTGTGAGTGGACAGTTCCTCCAGGTCCTAAGGTGTGTAACTGTGCCCTTAACTGCTGTGTTTTGTTTTGTTTGTTTTATTTGGATGTGATTATGGTATTACACCCATTTTTGAAAAGTGTCTCTATTATATTCTACAGTGCCTAAATGCATTTATATTTTACATTTTGAAATTTCGTGCGAAAACGCTGGACGCAGTGGACGCCATATTGCTCTGTGGTCATGACGTCAGTTTGGTATTTTAAACAAATACTTGATATCTACGCTACTCAGTACGCTAATCAGTTGACAGTTGACATTGATACTTTTTAATTTACACAGCAGTATGACGTAATAACATGGCGGCTACTTTCATGGTGTTAGAAAACAAATTAAAAAAACTGAAAACTTTTAATTGAATTTTAAAATTTATATTCTTATTTTACGAACTAAAACTAACATTTTCCGACTACTTTTTGCCTAAATAGTATATTTTTAGTTTTTTGTTCCTATAGAGTAAAATACCGTATTAGATGTTTTTAAAATGTTGAAATATCGATGTTTTCTGAAACAATTTTTTTTTTAAATTAATAGTGACGTAGGGTAGGTATTAATTTGCTTAACAATTAATTTCCCTAACTGTACCCATGAAAGATGGCAATAGGTACCTACATAAAAGTCACCGTACTACGCTGGGAAACGGTTAGATGACCACGTAATAATAATTTGCAATTCATACACAAATTATTATGTATGTATGTAACCTAACCCTCGGCTACCGGCTTTCAATATTCCCATACTAAAGTGAATACATTAGGCCGCCATTAGGAAAACTCGTTTACTTCAATATCAAAACTAGATATTAGTTCCATAAACTATATAATCTAGTATTGCACAAATGTTATCGCCTACGCCACTTTCAAAAACTTCCACAACTTAAATTAAACCTTATCTACGTGAAAATAGTACTTAAATTGCTTTGTCAGAAAATTATATCTAAATTAGTACTCTAGCAATGATTAGAACTTTGACATGCGTGGGTATCACAGAAGCTATGGTAAATAAAGTTTGAATACATAACCATATGACTTTATTAAAAAGGATTAAAGTTCAAAATAGATGGATGTGAATGTGATGGCGCTCTGATATACGTATTCAGATACAAATTTGATAAAGCGTTGAATATTGTACCTCTTATGAATCCTTTTCCGCATAGACTTCCCCCATTCTCTTAAGGCCCTGCAGTGCGATTCTGTAACCATCTCACCGTGAAAACTTAGGTGAAGTGAGCGTGGAATGAGCGGTCAATAGTGTCAATTCCTAGCAAAAACAAACTCACTTCACCTAAGTTTTCACGGTGAGATTTTTACAGAATCGACCGGCTGGTTCCAACCTTGGTTTAGCTCGGTGTGTAAGTGAAATGGCGTTATGGCTGTCTAGTTTGACGCACGAGATAGAAGATTCTCACGCGCACCGGAATTATGACGTAAAAGTGCAAATAAAATCGTATAAAATTAGAAATTAACATTTAATAAAAAGTAATCCGTCACTGGATGCAGTTTGGAATTTGACATTTCATGGTATATTTTCAATTATAATTATAATTGCTAATGAAGGGATAAACAGCTTTTAAAGATTATTAGGAGGTATGTTTAAAGATTTTTTTGGTGCATTAAAGTATGTTTCATTATGTTTTGGCTTCCATCACTGTATGCGAAAAGGACTTTTAAATATCATATTTTTTTTACATGTCAAAATTATTTACGGTTTATGAGATACACAGCTTTAAAAAACCACCTTTTTGCTCGTTTTCAGGAAATCTGCGCCTTAACGGAGAAGTTAAGGCTACACTCACGTGCGACACAAAAGCACCGCGAGTCTCACGATAAGGTATATATATCGTGTGTCGCAGTCAGGGTGTATTACGCGCTCAGCGAGCGAGACATGTACGGCCGCCCATGAAAAAATTAAATCTTAGATTTTAAATTAAAGTATACTATTCATATTATCACTATACTATATATATAAATTAGTGATATAGTTACTTTTTTAATAACGAAAATCCATTACGAAATGTCTAGTCTTGTTGATACCTTTTTTTTACCTACCTACCTACTTACTATAGTTGCCGACATTTAACTTGAGCTCTCGGCGGAGTGGTGGGGGTTTGTGTGCACGTCGTATTGTTTCAGGAGTAAGGTCCAAAATCGCTTAAAGTAATAAAGGATTAACTTAGGATTAACAAGCAACTGTACCTACCCGCGATCGTACGATCGCACAAACTTAGCCACTGGTGCGTTGAGGCATCTTTAGTTGTTTTATGACCATGTTCAGGCGACTAAAGTGGCCCCAATGGCACTTTCAATTTAAGACGTGTTTGTACCTTGTTTACTTTAGAACACTTCTAAATATTATACGAAATGATGGTGTATTAAAAATAATTGATGATTGAATGATGATCATGATTTAATAATGATTGTTTGATTGATTAATAAAAAATAACGTAATTTTCAAACGTTATTTTTTATTAATCAATCAAACAATCATTATTAAAAGACATTACATTAAAGTGAAACAACTCTAGATAGACTACTTACTCATAAATACAATAAAAGTATAAAAAGGTACCATATACCCCACCGCCACCACCACCATACCATATGGTATGTATGGTATGGTATATGGTGCTGTGGGACCATATTTTATTTTTCTTTGCGGACCGCCCTAGTACTCGGCTAAGCGGCGTAGGTATGTTACGGACGAGTAACGACACAAAGTAATAACAACTCTCAAGCGCGGCGATTAGGAGCAATTTAGCTTGCGCATGGGGAGGAAAAGATTCTGTAGGCTATTATAAAAGCGGCTTTCTTCAAGATCAAAGGAGTGCAACTTCTGTACGTTAGTACTATTATTTATTCTGTGATAGAGTGCTTACTTTTACTGAATCTATTTTGATGTTTGAACATTTTTTTTTTTAACCTCCGGTTTTTAATTTAATATTTAATTTTGCTTTACTTCTGGTGAATAGTATGACTTGTACTTTAATTTATCAATCATGTTTCAGTTCCATACCGTATGTTTCCGCCGCCGCCGTTCTAAGAGCCCCAACTGTGCCCCAACCACTAGTAGGTACTCAATGAAATGAATTCAGTACTAAAAGCATGTAAGTACCTACCTGTATTGTGTACCTCGCATGATTGTGTCATTTAATTAATTACACACATACATTACACTATGTATCCATTTCACGGATGAACGAACAGTTTTTATATTGACTAAATTGAAAACCCGTCGGTTGAACTGGAAACCAATTTGGAAGTCATATTACTGACATTTTAGTGTATTTATTTTTAGGGTTCCGTACCAAAATGTTAATAAAAAGGAACCATTATGGTACGACTCAGTCTGTCTGTCTGTCTGTCACAGTTTCGTCATCTGAAACTGTTCCAAATTTCAAGTTGATAGCATTAGTAGTTCTTGAGATATCCAGCTGTGACAGACAGACAGACAGACTGAGTCGCACCATAAGGGTTCCTTTTTACCATTTTGGTACGGAAAACCAGAGAAATTCATATAAAAACGCTCTATTTATGGTTTCTTGCAACATCGACAAAAGATTAGGGATCTTAAGCCCAGTCCAACTTCAAGGCATGATCCCTTTAATAAAACATGAACATACCTATACATTATTTATCAATGAATGGAGATAATAACTCACAGTACACATGAGCAATTTCTTTTGAGCAAAAGATATGTTATGTAAGGGCAATCGCCCACGGCGACTTTTTGTAGCGATGCTGTCGCGCATTTACGGAATGCGCGACTGAATCGCTACTAACGTGCGTTAGTCGCATTTGCAACGCGCTGCACAAGCGATGCCAACGCGCTACTAACGCGCTACAGTATCGCGACTGTATCGATGCAAACGCGCGACCGTGTCGGATGACATCGGGGAGAGAACAGAGGGAGGGTGGCGCGTGAGTGGAGAACCGAGCTTTCGTTGCCTACGCTTCGGCTGCTTACGTAAAAGCAGCACTAAAGACAACGTGACTAATGTTGCCTCAACGGAGTCCATCTTGCAACTGTAGCGATCGCAGGTATTTTTGTGCCGCTACTGAATCGTGTTTGCATCGCGGCAGAAGCGCGCCAGTATCGCGTTTGCATCGCGACTGAATCTGGGCCCGTGGGCGAGGGCACACAGCTAGCGACTGCTTCGCGACTGTATCGATGTGGACGCGCGACAGCATCGCTACTGCATCGCTACAAAAAGTCGCCGTGAGCGAGGGCCCTAAGCTATATACAGGAGCCATTTCCATAAAAACTTCATTTCGGAAAAGCTTACCAATGTAAAGGAATAAAACAGTAATTTAAGTTTTAGATACATAAACATAACAGGGGGGAAGGTCTTGTCGCTAAGTAATTACAGCCACTTGGGTCGATAGATCAGGTTAAGCTACGCTTGTTGCGGTTGGTCCGTGGATGGGTGACCATCTTTACATACCATTTACATCGCGATGTTAAGTTAAGTTGTACTTCTGTCGCTTCTCTTTGTATTGTCAACTTTGTTTCGCTAACTTATTATACTACAGTCTCTCTCCTGAAACCGCTTCAGGTATCGTTACCTAAAACTAGGCCCTAGACTATTGAAAACCGATTTTTTACCCCAAAGGGGATAGGCCATTAATGTCAGAGGGAAACAGGGTAGGCCTTGTTTATTTAGTTTTAGTTAGTTTACCATATTTATTGTGTTTTACCCTACCCTAATTTATGATGCTGAAGCTCTAACTCTAACCGATGAAAGTTTTCACGAAATTAAAGTCGCAAAAGGGTTATGTAGCGTGCCATTCTTCTAACTGAACAGCTGCTGCTGGGGAGTTTGTTACGCCACTTCGCCTTCCTCCATCCACTAGGAAGTGATGGAGGGCTTTTGGGGACTGTAATTTTGACTTTCAAAAATGCTTATTCTCAGGCTTTATGACTTTGATTTCATGGCAGCACCATACTTATAGACAGGATACTGAATGTGGAGATTCGTCTGTATTTCTTACTGCACTGTCGCGAATATTTTTGCTATTGGGTAGGTGTATATCGTCACTCGTAGAAGCTCTTTACACACAAGATAAAACATTCCTATATATTGATCAGTTTCATTAAAAGTAACACGTAACCGATTCGATAGCGTTAAAACATAAAATTTTATTCAGAGATGGTTCATTAAAATATGTATGTCTATGTTGAGTACATTTGAATATTTTAGCTATTAATTCCATGCCAGTATTAATAATGTTATTTTACTAGTTCAGGTATGTCTGCTGGCCTACATAATGGATAAGTCATCATCTGTCTAGCCTTTTCCCAACTATGTTGGGGTCGGCTTCCAGTTTAACCGGATACCAGAATACCTGGCTGAATACCAGTATTTTACATGCAGCGACTGCCTATCTGACCTCCACATCCTAGTTACTGGGTAATACGATACCTCTCTGTAAGGCAATCTTTGGCAGTCATTACGGGTCGTCAAAAACCCGAAATTCTGACAACCAGTCTTACCAGGGGTATCGTATTACCCAGTAACTGGGTTGTGGAGATCAGATTGCCAGTCGCTCCATGAAAAATACTCTTTTTGACCGGTTAGACTGGAATCCGTCCCCAACATTGTTGGGAAAAGGCTAGGCACATGATGATCTTGGGTCTACTGACCGTAGATTCCTGGATTCGATTCTCAGGACAGGCAAGTGGTTTTTTCCCACCAGAAATTTGACAGTTAAGTTATAGTAGCGTCCTGGAAGTCTAGGATTTTACCTGATCTGGGCTAAGCTAGCATAATAAGGAACTTAAACATAAATTCATCTTACATGCCTCGTTGATCGCAAGTTCGCAAGCACTACAGAGGGCTTAGTGCGAGTTTTTATACTTACTAGATCGTTTACGTTAACGTTGACGTATGTCAATTCGTATGGAATAATTGTGTTTCCCATTATAGTCACCAGGCGGCGCTTATTCATTTTCAGTGGCCTTAGTGCGAGTTTTGACACTTACTCGATCACGTTAACGTAAACTTCAATTTGTATTGAAACTGAATAAGCGCCGTCTGGTGACTGTATTGGGAAACACAATTATTCAATACAAATTGACGTAAGTCAACGTTAACGTAAACGCGATCGAGTAAGTATAAAAACTCGCACTAAGGCCACAGTACAAACTCACGTTTACGTTAACGTGATCGAGTAAGTATAAAAACTCGCACTAAGCCCTCTGCTGACCACAAGGGCCGGGGTTCAATTCTCGAGTCGGGCAAAGTGTTGTTGGATTGTTTCATCAGAAATTTCTCAGTAGCAGTCCGGAGTCTGGATTTGTGCCCGGTTGATGGCAATGAAATGTGGGTATACTATGTACTATCGCGGACATTTGCAGCGAACCACTTTTCGACCTTATGATTAAGGTAATAAGGTTCAAAAGTGGTTTACCGGAAATGGGGGAATAAGTCTACCTGCTAATTTGGGAACAGCAGTCATGTTACGTCACTCTACCGTCTAGGGCCATGGGGGGGGGGGGTCATGGGCGTCTAGGGTAATGTTATAAATTTGTACGCCTTACGGGTGAAACATGTACGTACGAAATATTAATATTGTGACATCCTGCATGCATAACTTGCATGTATACGCTGTATATGTTGTAACAAATAAAATTATCTTTATCTTTATCTTTATCTTTAGGGTTACCCAAATAAAATTAAATGCTAAAAACTTTTTAACAAAAAAAAAAAAACCGACTTCCAAAAATCACTACAAAGTGAAAAATAACTTTGATTTCGGAAGTCGGTGTCTTTCGTTTTTTATATACTTTCTTTTTTTTGCCACCGACTTCCGAAATCAAAGTTATTTTTCACTTTGTAGTGATTTTTGGAAGTCGGTTTTTTTTTTTTGTTAAAAAGTTTTATTTCTCGCTTTTTAGTGGGTCTGTTTATAATTTGTATAAGTTACAATAGTCTAATGTCAATTGCTCATCACATGTTGCAAAATATTGCTTTTCCCGATGCTGGGACGTTAATTGTTGAGGAGTTCTGCTGGTAAGAACCAGGAGAACTCCTCAACAACCACTCACCACACGCATTGTGTGACGAGCGGAAATTGCTTAGCAACCATATTAAAGTAATCAAATCGCAACACGTGAAATATTTATCATTGAGTAGTTCCGGTAGCCATCTGTGGTCTTCATCATCAGTTCCACTTCACCAAGTGGTGCTTTCCGAGAGCAAATGCACGAGCTACTATAAAAAATACCCAAATCGCTATAGGTGTGCCTATAATATTTGAAGAGTTCCTTCGATTTCTCCAGGATCCCATCATCAGAACTGAATTTTGACAAAAATGGGACCATTTGGGAAGTATACCCTTTCCAACAAAAAAATAATTTTTCAAATCGGTTGGCAAGCGACGGAGTTATGCGCGAACAAACATAAAAAAAAAAAAAAAAATACAAACATCCGAATTGAGAACCTCCTCCTTTTTTAGAAGTCGGTTAATAAAAATAGATAGCAATAAATATTTATTTGAAATGTAGAGCCAGCTCATTGTAAGTACCTATTACTATTTAAAGACCCTATTTGACTAACATCCTGACCTTTAGGTAATATGGTATTAATAATATAAAGCCTATAAACCTAGGCAATAAATTCTGGAAGAATGTTTAGAGCTACTCACAAATGGGTTCGGAAATGAGAATGGGTTTACTTACTGCAAAAAAAATATATAATCATAAGATTGAGATTATTCAGGTTGACATTTAATTTGACGTATTCCTTCTAGGACGTGATTTTGTGACCCATTTGTAACAAATAAGAACCCCATAGAGCCTATGCGAAAATTCATGGGATTCGAGAAAACCTAATTTGTATGCATTTTTGAAAATCAGTGCCTCCAGTCAAAAACGGAATAAGTCGAGTTATGCCCTTTTGTTTTTATAGCGCCATTGTAATCTACGTGTTCTGTTACATAACATATCAAAAGGACATAACTCTAGCTCAATCCTAACTTGTTTTTTCTATTACATCAAAGGCATAACTCGACTGCTTGTAAAGGCACATCCATCGATATCAAGTAAATTTCAGTGCATAATAGACACATCTACAAGAAATCCCAAAACACAATCGAGCGCAAAGGCATGAACACAGTTAATTTAATTAGAAAAAGACACAACCCATGTAGTGCCAAAGTTCATTAAATACAGTAAGACATAAATGCAGATAATCTATTTGGTGAGCATGTTTGAAAGGGAACAACTGCATTTTTCTTCAGGCAGTGTCAAGCGGTATTTCTCCACTAAGCAGGGTAGTAGTGGGTGGCCAAACAATTACTTTTTAAAACTAAAGTATGTTTATTAAATAAAATGCATTATCTTCATAAAATGTTTTTTCTACGAATAATTGTAGGTCGATGTGCAAGGTACGATTCTGAACTATAAATATAATTTTAGATAGGTCCAGTTTCTCAATAAATTAACTGAAGTAAAAATTTTCATTTCGGTTTATTTATTGAGATAATTTTATGTTATGCGTACCTACCTATTAAAAGTTTTCTAGACAAACTTTTAAAAGTGATAATTATACTGATATCACATCATTTTATTATAAGCAGTATTCAATTAAACCGATCTTAGTAAGACATGTATCTGATTTTTGACACAATTTGTTCGAACTTTCCGTTGTATGGTCAGAGCGTAGTGTTTGTTATCTTCATAGCGGAAAAACAAAACGAAACGCGGCAGAAAAATGACTGAGTTAGTGTTAAAACTATCTGAAATTGCAAGTATTTTATGGAATTACTTTGATTTAAACTGCTAAGCATATAGCTACTTATGAGCATTCATATTCTATCGACCTAGGAATAGAAATCAAACTTAGATTAGTAGTAGTAGGTACCTCCCAACTTTTTGAACTTTGTTAACGTTATTGGTATGAGTTAAATACATGGATTTATTGTACAAATAGGTCAATGCATTTTATAGACGCCTATTATACCTTACTGTGTTTGCTATACCACTAGGTACTACAGGGAAGAGCCAGAAATAGCATTTCATTGAGTGTCATCTCCGATACTTATAAGCGTGGAGAGAAAACGAGGTATAATTATAATTAGACATTTTTTGTTTGTTATATAAATCCTCGACATCGATAGCAGAAGGAAATAAGTCGTTATATTTGTCCTAAGCATTTATATAATAAGGGAATAACTCGTAATACTACTTTAAATACGACCATACTGACTAGTATAAATAAAGTTATTTCATTATTACTTCGTTAATATGGGAACAACTGAAGAAAAACTAAAAAAAAATATAGTAGGAGTTACTGAATGTGGAAATGATTCCCATTAAATGAAAGGGCTATTTTTTACCTACAATGTAAGTTTGAAAGAAGTTTTGATTTTAATTGCGAAATACTAAAAAACATCAAAAGTGTTGTTTTTTGGCTCTCCTGAAAAGTGACGAATTTGAGTTGTTCCCTTTTTTACTGGAGGCACTGAAATATCCCAGAATACGTCACTAAATTGTGACTAGCGACTCGATGCTTGGTCAGCTCAGCAGAAAAAAGGCAATTCCGAAACTTGTAATAATCACTTGCATGTCCGCTTTCAGAAAGTTTTTTTATACCAAAGCACTTTTACTCACTGTTTTGATGTTTGAAAATGGAACACACCAATGTATTCGACTACAGATTTAGAATACCTAGGCTAGATACGGCATGTTATTAGATAGTATGAAAACCGAACGTGTCATCTTTTTTATACCTACGATAATTTCACCCCAGCCATTTAGTGATGTGCTCAAAGTAAACAGAATTGTTTCAATCGCTAAGCGTCACTGAGCTAACAGACTTTTTTTTAGTACGAACAGTCGAACATTCAGGGCACGCTTGGTCGGATGGCTTGCCGTATCTAGTGTAAGTGTAATCTGTGTATTCGACCTATATTGATGTGTTCTAAATTCAATTTGATTGGTCGACATTTTCGACAAGGAGTTTAGAATAAAAACTAGCTGTATTGTGTTCTTTGCTGTCCTTAGTAAATTGGCGCTATTTTGAATACTGTAAGTTGTACGAACACAAAGTTTAGTGTTACTTTAATCTTTAATTTTGTGTTTGTTTAGTGTTGTTCTAATCGATTAAAATGCATTCTAGTGATGAAGATGTGTTAACACCTGAGTTTATGAAAGAGAGGGCGGTCGATATAGTGGAAAACTTGCTACCCAAAAAATCACGGCTGGTTTACATCAAAGCCAATTTAACTTTCCTTTTTGTTCATTATATGTCTATTTTCACTTAAATCTTTCTTTTTCTCGTAGTCATGGTATAAAGTATAGTATGCAACTCTTGAATAAAACGGATTTATATCGAGGGCCATGAATCACTCGCGTCGCTCAGGATTCTAACACTTGAATCACTCGCTACGCTCGTGATTCAATCATCATGAATCACTCCCTACGGTCTCGCTTTAAATCCGTCCTTTATTCACTAATTGCATAATATACTATTTTATTTTTTCGATAATTCATTTTTCAATCATAATAATATTATTTTTTTTAACGTTGTTTTTATAAATTCAGTAAGGCTACTATAGTGGTCGGGGCAAGCAGATGAGCATTGTAGTAGTGTGTTCTCGCAGTTGTGTATTTTGTACTTATGTCCAGCTCTAAAAACTGAGGAGCTCGTGGCTAAGTAATAACAGCCGCACGGGTCAATCCATCAGGTTAAGCTATGCTTGCCGGGGTTGGTCGGTGGATGGGTGACCATCTTTACATACCAAGACTCCTCAATGCCTCGGAAAGCACGTTAAGCCGTTGGTCCCGGCTGTCATTCGTGGATCTTTGACAGTCGTTACGGGTCGTCAGAAGCCCGAAAGTCTGACAACCAGTCTTACCAAGGGCTATCGTATTACCCAGTTACTGGGTTGTGAAGGTCAGATAGGCAGTCGCTTCATGTAAAATACATACTGGTTTTCAGCTGCATCCAGTTTGACTGGAAGCCGACCCCAACATAGTTGGGAAAATTCTAAGTAGATTGATTTTGTCCAGCTAAAAACTGAACTGGATAAACTTTTCATAAAAATATCAGAAAAAACATTTAAACAAAATGAATCCTTTAAATAGAAATACCTTCCATTCTTCATTCCCAAATGGCCATTTAAAAATGTAAATTCGAAGTATTTGAATCGCGTACCTCCAATAAATAAAGGAGTGTGCCCACTTAATAGAAAACAAAGCGTCCACATTACCCCCTAGGGTGGTCATAAATTGTTTTAAAGAGTAAAACAAGCATTTTACGAACCTTATAAACATTTGGCCCGTTTCTTTTTTATTTATTTTGTGTTACTAGATAACTTTCTTAAGAAATTAAATAGTAAAATAGTATATCAATAAAATATTGATTTCGACTAAATCCGCCAATCCGCCTTTTCCCAGCTATGTTGGGGTTAGCTTACAGTCTAACCAGATGCAGCTGAATACCAGAGATGCATCCGGTTAGACTGAAAGCTGACCCCAACATAGTTGCGAAAAGGCTAGGTAAATTTTTAAAACGTATTTATTGTTATTATTTATTAGTATCGTTTGCGAAAGCGTATTTTTTGATTTGTCCTTCTGACTATAACAACAAGGATTTCCGAGAAAACGGTACAATCTTTTGATGCCGAGACTTTGCCGTAATCTTAATATTTAAGTAATCCGCTTTATTTATAACAAATAAATCTATGGTAATCTCTTGTATTATTCATGAAAGTTTACGATATAGAAGGACAATGAACTTTTAAGCTGATTAGCAAATAAATAACACGAATATTACATTTTTAGGGATCCATACCTGGAAAGGAAAAAACCGAACCCTTAGGTATAGTATCACTCCGTTGTCCGTCTGTCTGTCTGTCTGTTAAGACCTTTTTTCTCTGGAACGCGTGGAGGTATCAAGCTAAAATTAGTAACAAATACGTATGTCTATGATCTCTTGGAGCTCTAAAAATATCAAGCTTCTAAGTCAACCAACGCAATAAAAAAAATACGGCCATACCTATGCGACATATTTTGATACTCGCAGGTAAATCAAAACCTATAAGGTACTTTCCGGTGATGTAGAATCATGAAATTTGGAAAAAAGCAAGGTCACACAGCACACATAAAGGAAAAAGTCCGAATATCGTTAATTTGTAGTTTTATCTCATAAAAAAATGCGATTGCAAACTTACATTTGCAGTTGGAGAATTGACCGTGACGTATATCGATGTATAGGAGAACACGTTTTCCAACCAGAATGTTAAGTTTGTTTTTGGGATAAATTTCATCCCAACTACGGAACCCTTCATTGTGCGTGCCAATTGTTTAGCCAAAGCGGCTTCTACTTACAAAGGCTCGACCAGTTCACAATTAAATAGTGTGCTGGTGCCTACGCTTATGTATGGAAGTGAATGTTGGGTGTGGTAAAAGAAGAATGAAAGTACAATAAATGCTGTGGAAATACGTTCCTTGCGAAGCATGTGTGGTGTGACTATGAATTATTTAAAGGCTAACGGCGCCTCTTCACAATCGGCGATCGTAAACTTTCATTCCCTATAACAAGCCCAATAGGATTATTTATGAAACAAAAAGTAGCCTACGTCCTTCTCCAGGATGCCATCTATATCCATGACAAATTTTATCGAAATCCATTCAGTGGTTTAGTTTTTTTTAGGTAATCGTCTATGATCACCGAATCTGAAGAGGCGCCATGAGGAATGAAGTAATAAGGCAACGGTGCGGTTTAAAAGAAGATGTACTTAGTGACAAAAAAATGACAAAACGCACCGAGGGTTCAGTTCCGATTTTTGAAAAAGTGTGCTATTTAGAGACATCGTTTTATTTTTCCTGTGATCTTTACATACACTTCTATCACATAGAATAATTTCAGATTTTTTTCTTTGCAAACTTCGGAGATAAGGGGGGGGACGGTATTTTTTTTTACGTTTTTCATCAAAAGTCAAAGACTATAACATGCGGCCTAAAAAAAATAAAATTTTTTTGAGAATGTTCAAACAGCGCTCTTTCATATGATACCCCACCTGCCCTAGTAGCACCACTTGTAATTTTTAAGACCACCTTTCAGCAGCTGTTGCAAAAAAATATAAATATTTTTAACTCTTTATTATTTGCAAAATAGGTGGGTAAACACGTCATTTAAAACAGTTCCAAATTTCAAGTTGATAGCATTTGTGGTTATTGAGATATCCAGTTGAGCTGTGGCAAACAGACAGACAGACAGACAGACTGAGTCATACCATAAGGGTTCCTTTTTTTACCATTTTAGTACGGATCCCTAAAAAGTATGTATAGATGGTTTGGTCATGTTAAGAAAATGAATGAAAGGCGACTAACAAAAGGTAGATGTGAGTGGAAACGCCGGGGGACGCCCTAGAAGGACATATTACCTTATTGGTGATGTTCTTCAGAAAGGTCAGGTGCATATTACCTTATTGGTGATGTTCTTCAGAAAGGTCAGGTGCATATTACCTTATTGGTGATGTTCTTCAGAAAGGTCAGGTGCATATTACCTTATTGGTGATGTTCTTCAGAAAGGTCAGGTGCATATTACCTTATTGGTGATGTTCTTCAGAAAGGTCAGGTGCATATTACTCGCAACTGGCGTGCGTGTATGACCAGATGTATGAATTACGTTCATACATCAGCTAACACGAGGCAAATGGATCTCAGGATCGAGCAGGCTGACGGCGTTCTGTAGTTTCTGCATACCCCCATGGGAAGAAGCCGTGAGTTTATGTATGTATGCCTGTATGGTCTGCGAAGTGTGGTGATAATTGATTACCTGTAAGTATTTTGTACGATGAAATTCTAGGACCATTTATCGTGGTGATCTTACAAGGAGGACAATCTTTTAGCGGTCTATTGTATAGAATTTTCTTTCAAAATTAGGTACTAGTAATGGTAATTTAACGGCTTCAACTTATAAATGTATATATAATGTGTATGTGTTTATACATTTATAAGTTGAAGCCGTTTTTCTTATCTGTCTCTGTGACCGCATGGTTCTTCCACAGCACGCAACAGATTTTGATGTGGTTTTCATTTATACCGGAAGGTTTATGTATATAATATTAAACCTAAAAAAATAAGTAAAGAAATCTTGATGTTTTGGCAAGTCTAACATACATATCATCACTAAATATCTAACTTTCGAAAGAAAACTTTTACATTAAGAATCTTTTTATACTGACAAGAACATTTCTCCAAAAAAAACCATTACACAACTATTAATTCAAATATAATTAGTACCCAAACATGCGCACACGCTTACTCCTATAACAACGAATTAAACTTCAATAGTATCAAAAATACCTAGTTTACACTAACCGGTTTAAAATTATACTTTAACAACAGTTAACGACGGTTAACTGGGTAATTTATAACTAGTACTACAAAGGGTTAAGATTGATATACGCGTAGTTAATCTCGGTTTACGCGGTCGGCGCTCGCGCAAGTTTTTAAGGTAAATATTTATCATATGCTATAATAGGAGAATAACGATATGGTTTGAATATGGTGTGTTGAAGACGGTTGTAATTTGGAGCTCTAAATATGAAATTGAAATCATAATTGTTTTTATTGAAATTATACTACAGTTTTCACATTCTTTGGGTTGATATTACACTATCACATATCTCGTATCAATCAGGGGGTTAGGTTAAACGAGGGACATAGTTTAACGGAGTGTAGTACTCATAAAAATGAACAACTTTTACCATAAAACTAACCCTGAAATATGAAAAAGAAAATCAGCTGTTCTCTACAGAATGCAAAACCTACGCGAACAAACTTTTTAAACTGCTACCTACTTTGAAAACAGCTTACTAATATTGTTTTGGATATTTTAGCAAATTCTTGATTTAGTCGAATGATAAATTTTACGAATTTTGCTAGGTATGTTTTTATTTTTAATATATGGAGCTTATTTCAAATAATATATGTAAATAAATAGTAACTTAGATACGTTTTGGTCATGACCGTTACCAAATAATAAGGACAGTACTGCAAGACGTAAGATGCCACATTTCAGGATTTCATTTTGTTACTTTTTTTTTTAAATTTCAGTTGGCAATTTAAGTAAAAACGAAAACTAGTCTTTTGAAACTATTTAATAATTACTCGACACTTCTATGTTATAAAAATGTTAATTATTTGCAACTTGTATGTATGGGACATCCCATAAGTGGGTTGGTAGACATTTTGACGAAAATGCCCATCTAGGAAACACATAATTATGTCTATCTTACATTGTCATAAATTAATGACTCATTGATCTATGATCACAGATATAATTATGATAGTGTAATATTCCCCTATGAAAATGAGACTAACCAGTTGTAACTGGTTTCCAGACTTATTTTCTAGACTTGCAGATCACCACAACTCTACCTCTTGGTAAGACTGGTTGTCGAACTTTCGGGCTTTTGACGACCCGCGACCAACGGCTTAACATGCTTTCCGAGACACGGAGGGGCTTGGTATGTAAAGATAGTTTTAGAGGCATGAGGAACAGGGTGTAAAGTTCACTCATCCTCTATTAAAAAGGGAGGATCCTCCGACCAGACGGGTGTTGTGTCTGGTGGGCCACTGCCCGACGGTTGATGTTGGGACGTTGTATATATGCTAGTCGCGTGGTAAACTCTAATTGCGCGATGCAGGATTGCGTGAGGTCATGTCATTGTGATGCGTAGTTCGTATGTGGCAATGTAGATGCCGCCACATCACTCCCCTCCGGAGACCGGAGGTCGATAGTGGGCTAAGTCGTGTATCTTGCGATGCTTGCCAGTGACAGTTGTGGTTCCAGTGAGTCGGAACCGGGTGCCGCATAGTTCACGGTGAGTCGGAACTGTCTGCGGTGATACCCCAGTGAGTCGGGGTGGCGCTGCGTTATGCTCCAGTTAGTCGGAGTGTACAGCGCTGGATTGAGGTTGAGGCTGAAGGTGATGACCAGGAATGTGCGTCCGCATGCTGGTGGTCATGGTACCTGTTGAAGCCGTGGATGCTGGCTGGCTGTGTGACTCGCCGCTGGAAAGCTTGAGGAAGTGATGCTGATGACGTCACGCTGAAGAAGTTGCACGAAGACTGCACTGACGTTCATGCTCGGGGTCACCAGTTTAGAGGCATGAGAAACAGGGTGTAAAGTTCACTCATCCTCTATTGAAAAGTAAGGATCCTTCGACCAGACGGGTGTTATGTCTGGTGGGGTACTGCTCGACGGTTGATGTCCGGACGTTGCTAGTCGCGTGGTAAACTCTAATTGCGCGATGCAGGATTGCGTGACGTCATGTCATTGTGATGCGTAGTTCGTATGAGGCGATGTAGATGCCGCCACATAGTCACCCATCCACGGACCAACCGCGGCAAGCGTAGCTAAACCTTATCGATCGATCCGAGTGGCTGTTATTAATTAGCCACAAGCATCTCAAAAGGCTAGAAAGTTAAGACAGTGTGCATTATTAGAAGCGTAAAAAGTTTTTAGAAGCTCAATGAAATATTTCCCATAAGTTATTCTCTAAAAGCTCATGTTGACCCGAGAAAACATTATATTTTCTTTAACCGGCCCTCTCAACTTTGCAAAGCTATCTCGAATTGCAATAAAACTCCTTCCGAACTGAACTCCACTTAATGTGCAGTACCTCTGAAGTACTGTTACCTAAGTTTCTAGACTAGTACTTTAGATTAAGTAACATAACTGACCGCAGAGTTTTCACTGTGACTATAGTTTACCTATATTGCATTGCATTGCAAGCCGTTGGTCGTTAACCCCTTGTTCAGCAAGGGGTATCGTATTACTTACCCAGTAACTGGGTTGTGAAGGTCAGATAGGCAGTCACTCCATGTAAAATACTGTCATTCAGCTGCATCCGGTTAGACTGGAAGACAACTCCAATATAGTTGGGAAAAGATGACAAGGCTAGGCAGATGACGATGCATTTGAAACATAATATTATGTATGTAGAATTTTGCTTTGAGGACCAAAATTGTTAGGCACAAAAAGAACAAATCTTCTTCATAGCGTGTCGATGGTTATTGTTTGAAAAGAAGTTAATTATAAATTATATCAAGGTTAAAAGTGAAAATTTAAGATTAATTTGTATTATTTTGACGAGCCGGTTTACAAAATAGCGGTTGGGTTTGGCTATTAGATTCTACAATACAAGAAGTAGGTTTTACTTGATTGGTTTAAAGCTGGTCCTTCGAGCCGTATTTTACACGGCTCCAAGGACCAGTAGACGAGTAATGATCAGACTTCATATCACCAAAAATAAAGTCGTTTCCCAGCAATTATTTTAGGGCAGTGTTACTATGGTAGGTTTATTTACACCCTGTGTAGTTCACGTCGAAAAAACAAAAAGTAACGTTATTCATAGTTGAATTTAGTATCAGTTAAGACAATAAACCAACTCGTGTGACCACATAAAGTCAACTAGAGCGACCACAGTGCTCACTGCGGCGTCCGACAGCTGTTGTGTTCGTTGCGTATAATTAGAACTCTGCAGACAGAAAACTACATGTCACAGAAAGTTTTCAACCGAATTGTGAAAAGTGAATTTTGTAAATAAATTACATGTTTTCACAGACACAGGTTTAGGGACCCCGATTTTAAAGTGCCATGTTGCAATGATCAAAATATTGTGAGGATCTGTGTGACATTTACAAAGACAAGTTCTTTAAGTAATAATACTTTTTACTGCCTTCGTTTCAATAAAACCATTTTTTGAGACTTGCATTACCAAGAAGTCTGTTGTAAGAAAGAAATCGCTGTAAAGGTAGCTGGACTGAAATTACAAGTACAGCTGGCAGTGCCCATCCTCTGACCACAATTTTTACAAAGCAGATTTACCTAATACTCAATAATTAACTACAGTAGAACTATTTTCTTAATGTCCCTCGGCAAACTTCGTGTTTCGTCAATTGTCGGATTTCTATCATTGCCCTTTGCACTTGGTGCAGACCGGACGCTCTCAATTGACTTGGAAGTATATAGAGTTGTTAATACACTTTCAACTTAATGTAATTTATTTTAAAAATGGGAGGAAACACGAACTTTGCCGAGAGACATTAAGAAAATAATTATACTGTACTGTAGGTACTTTGACTGTCCATGACACGCCGGACGTAAGTCCTAGTACCTACATTTTAATTATCGCTCAATGTTTAAACACTGATAGGCCATTAGCCCATTAAATACTCACAGCACACACTAAATCGCCACAATCCACTACAATTTATTAACACTAAAGACGACAAACTGACTGCAAAGACCACAAAGTGTCACCTAAGGCGACCACAAGGCACAGCACTATTTAAGGACAATAAAGGGCCCGCAATTTATAATCGAAGCTCGGAACAGTCTAGGAGGAAACGCTGTGGTCAGTCTAGCTGACGCCCGTTTAGTGTTGGGGGAGATGGTAGAAATAAGTATCGATATTTTTTATTTTATAAGAGTTAATATTTTTTTATATATGTGAAAACTTCTTTAGGCGCACTTTGCGCTCTTACTGAATTGTGAACGAAACTGAAATGTCAATCTCGGATCAGTGACGCTGAACCGGGTTTACTCGGATCCAGTCGGTCGATGACGTTGAATCGGGTGTACTCGGCTCCAATCGTGAGTTTTCACTTTTAATGTATGGTCATAAGCACACACCCTCTTTTTAGGGTTCCGTGCCTCAAAAGGAAAAAACGGAACCCTTATATAATCACTCGTTTGTCCGTCTGTCTGTCTGTCAGTCTGTCAAGACCGTTTTTCTCAGGAACGCGTGAAGGTATCAAGTTGAAATTAATACCAAATACGTAAGTCTACAGTCTCTTGAAGCCCTAAAGGATTCAAGCTTCTAAATCAACGCAATAAAAACATACGGCCATTTTGCGACACATTTTAATACTCGCAACTGTCGCAAGTAAATCAAAACCTATAGAGTACTTCCCGTTGACCTAGAATAATGAAATTTGGCAAGTAGCAAGGTCTCTCAGCACAAGTAAAGGAAAAAGTCTGAAAATTGTGAATTTGTAATTTTATGACATAATTTTTTTTTTTGATGTCCAATAGTTTGTTTTTGGGATAAATTCTTTTCAACTACGGAACCCTTCATTGTGCGTGGTCCGACACGCACTTGGCCGGTTTTTTTTTTACTATTATTATCACAATTACATCTGGTATGACAGGTGGAAACCCAATATAAAAATGTAGTCACCAATTGCCATATTCAAACCCATCACCCAAAAACCAATGCAACTCGTTGGTGGTCAAATATATTTGTTAAGAAAGAAGTATACACATGAGAATGTCAAAGAATTTTATTTGTTAATTTTTTTTATTTTTCATTCTCACTTATTTTTCTAGCTCACTTTAGACATTGGCAGAATAGTCGACATCGGCTTTGCTTGCCATTTATTAAAAATAGAATAGAATAGAACATGAGAATATCATGGTCAATTGATATATGAATATTCCTTGAGATGATGAATATTGCCGTAAACAGAATCTTGTGCATTGTGGCAACTTATTGTTACGCCACGCCGTCATAAATAAACATATAACATAAACAAATAATTTATTTTACTTAACCGCTAATCGATTACTTAATAAAGATATCCAATTATAAGGTTGACACTTTTATCTAACTACGTTAGTTTTTTGCAATTGTATGAAATTAACGCCAATTAACTTTGACTTCTCCAAAATTCAATTAGTACCCCGAACTTTCAAGTCACAAGTGACACAACAAAACCCTAAACATCCATATAATAACAGTGGCGTTCATTAAAATATATCGATATAAAACGTGACCCATAAAATCTCCACTCGTTTTATATTTCTCTAATTTATCGATACAATTATTTCCCATCTCCATGCCTGTAGCGGTGAGCTCAGTAAAGTTCATGCCTCGTAAGTCAAAATCAATGGGATAATAATTACTACTGTATCTTCATGATATCCAATTGGACTTGGAAGTAATATAGGATGGTTAGTAAATACGGTTTGACGTCTCATGAATGATATTGATGGTGATTTTGACGTAGATAGCTTTGGTCGAAGATGACGGTAGTGTATGGCACGCTGATCTTGACTTGTCGTATAACATCAATCCCGCTACCTTACTGTCTGGTTCGTGAGTTTTTTTGAGCTATCGGAGTTGCCTATAAAGGTCAGGACCAGGAACATATGTTATGGGTTTTAGATAAGTTTATACAGGGTGTAAGGGACAGCCCTCCGCAGATTGATAGGGTGAATTCAGTACATCATACTAAGATGACCGGTACATGAAATTATTTCAGGAACGTTATGGGAATCCAATAAACCTGATTTGTTTTATTACCTCGCACGCAATGTATTGCTTCCGTGGCAAAACGCACGTAGCGAACGGTAGCGCAGTGAGTGTTCGGCTGCCCCACCCGCCACGGGGTCAATTCTCGCGCCACTTGGCTTAAACTAGCGACAGCGTAGTGCACAAGTTAGTTGAGTAGGTAGATACTTACGCGCAGGTACAGTAAAAGCGACAATAATTTAGCCTTCATTTAATTATTTTTATAACTGAAAGATGTTTAAAGTGGTGTATGGTACCTACTTATTGGTCAGTTTGTCAAGTACGGGTAGGGTTCAATGAAAAATAAAATAAGTAGGTTTTATGAAATAAGGAATAATGTTTTTATTTTGTATTTACGATGATGGCTGTATTCCCTCAAAAACCTTTATCTTTTCTGGCTTGCCTACGTAAAACGTTGTAAACAAACAGTCAATAAAAATAAAAAAATACTAAGTACTTGCAAACATGCATTCAGGCTTCTCATTAGCTGCCCTTTCACACAGCGGGAATTCCGCTTTGGTAAAGCGAGTAAAGATAACAAAATAATAAGCACTAGAGTTAATTTTGTGCCAAACAATAGCTACAACTAACGTTGAAGTGGTTTTCGTTTTTTTACCCGACTGCGGCAAGTTAAAAAAGGAGCGTTATGTGTTTTTACCATAAGTACAATGCTTATTACATAGAAAAATAATGTAAATCAATCAGTCTTATTTCAATAGGTATCAAAAATTAATCCTACCTTAGAATCGCTCCGGTCGTATGAGATACGGCTCGAAATGACCTCCACCGAGACCTTCACACACATTGGCACGGCGCAGGGTCTCCCCGTGCAAGCGGGTCAGCAAGTTGGGATCTTCGTTGCAGCTGTAGCGCAGCTGCTGGAATGTGTCTGTGATTCAATCTCGCATTTCTTCCTCACTCGCACATGCACTAACAAACACTTTTTCCTTTACGTAGCCCCACAAAAAGAAGTCTAAAAGTGTGAGACGCGGGCTCCATGATTCCGGCGCAATAGTCGAGCTGCAGTGCGTGTGCCTAGGCGTGGATTTTGACGGACCAGGTCTAAAACTCTTTCTACAGTTGCACCGCGAAGTGGTCTTCCGGCGCCTTCTTGATTGGGAACTATGGGCTGGTTATCTAGCACTCGTTGATAGACATTGGTAATTATCCGGGAGTCTGATGGATGCCGACGGTCAGGATACCTATCGATGTAATTTCTGAGCGCTTCCCTGGCATTTCCCCGAGCTTCCCCGTAGCACATTATCATTTCGCCATATTCACGAGCTTAGTGCTCGTGTAGCCATTTCTCACAGACAACAACACAAATGGGTAAGTACGTAAACTTCACGACGCGACTGCGCGAACAACAGCGAGCGATACTGCGCAGGACACAGTCGCAGGACAACTAAACTGTACTAATGACTACACGAAAAATCACACACAAAAACAGTGTTGTCAACTACTCAAAAAATTTTGCATGTTTCTTGCAAAAATGTTGTACAAAAATACCACTATTTTTAAGCTTGACTAAATGTTAGAGCTGTTATTTTTTTTGGAGAAATGAAACGATAAATTTGTCAATTTAATTCAAAGTTTATGTTAAGCAAATTAATAGTAGTGATAGCCCAGCGTGATAGAAGACTGGGCTTCCATTGCAGAGGGCTTACGTTCGATTCGCGACTCGACTACCAGTCGGTAGCTGCCGTAAAGCCATGAAAAGGCCCTTGGGTGGCTTGGAAACTGGATCCAGTGATCGCTTGAAAAGTAGAATTAATTAAGTAATTAGGTATGTACCTACCACGAATACTCAAGGGCACATTATGTGCGTTTTTCCTTTAGAAATTAAGTGCACTAAAAGATTTGCATTTAACATTAGAGGAGTTCTTATGTGAACCAAGTTTGATCTAACATTTTCGTTCACAAATTGAGGTTTATTAAGTTGGCAATACTGTTGCGACTCGGTAAATCGGAGCGTCTCGCTTGTCTCTATTGTATTGTATGCAAGTAGTATGCGGTGAGTTTGATGAACTCTGAAGCTATGCAGAAAGTGAACAGCTGATTTCGCGCGTAGTACGTTAGAGTATTTCGACATACATTGCTGTTTTTTGGATTTTAGCTGTTTTATTTACATAAATGGAGTGCTGCAAACAGAGAATGTAATTTTACATTGAAATAAAGGAATATTAGCCAAAAAAACGTTAAAAAAAATGAAACTTTTCCTGAGAAAATTTCCGGTGGAATATGATTCACAATAAGGAGCTGAATGCACCCTGTTAATTTGTGGAGGGCTGTCCCTTACACCCTGTATAGAAAACTTAAAGTGTAGCCACAAAACAAAATGTCTGGCTAAATGATGTTATATAGTACTAGATCAGTAGTCTACGGCGCCGAAGCGTTACTACATAGTATAATATGTCCACAGGCATATCTGAGTTCAGTTGTCAGCTTGACGCCAAGTGAGCAATTGCTTAGCGATAAAAATATCAAAATAGTGAAATGTGCGATTAAAATTTGTATGTCACGGTGAAAAGATTAATAAGGCAAGTGGTAATAATACATTTCACAAGTAACTTTGCTAAATTTTCTTCAGATTATCCAAAAAAATATCAAACATTGTTTTTACCATCAGTTACCAGTAAAAATGATTTTGATTTTGCCCGACTTTTGGGAGTTTAGTGAATGACGAATGTGTGTTCCTGTAAGTCAACTATTATTGTAGTTTAAAAAAAAATTGATTCATTTTCAATTAAAGTAGTAACTGCGCCCTGCGCTTTCACCCGCGTAGACCGGGATAAAAGGTAGCCTATGTGTTAATCCAGGGTAGAAGCTATCTACTTACCAAACATCCGAATCGGTCGTGAAGAACAAACAAACACACACACTCACAAACTTTCGCCTTTATAATATTAGCGTGATGTGATTAGTAATCGATTATTAAATCGAATTGTTAAACTACGATCAAATACAAGTTAGTTTATAAATCCAAGATACCTTTCAGAATTTTTAAGATTGACAAACTTATCTAACTCAGTAGTGAAACCCAGAACAGTCGTCATAATTTATTTTAAATGACGTACTTTTTTAGGGTTCCGTACAGCAAAAGGAAAAACGGAACTCTTATAGGATCACTTCGTTGTCCGTCTGTCTGTCTGTCAAGACCTTTTTTATCAGGAACGCGTGGAGGTATCAAGTTGAAATTAATATCAAATACGTAAGTCGTCTATGATCTAAGTCTACGCAGTAAAAAAAACCCCCATTTATGCAACATATTTTGATACTCGCAAGTAAATCAAAACCAGTACTTAACTTACCGTTGACCTAGAATCATACCCGACTAGGCATTTTTTCTTTTTTCTTATATGTACGTACCTACCTCCTACCTCCTTGTCAATTTCTTTAAATATTTAATCTATTGAAAGTTCCATATTACAACCTTTCATTATAATTCATTCAATAAAAACCTTCATTAAATTAAATAAATAAATAAGTATCCTTCGACATTTCACACAACGCCATCTAGTCCCAAGCTAAGCAACCTAAGGCTTGTGTTATGGTAACGAGATGTCTGATAAACTACTTATATACATTTTTTTTTTGTAAATACATACATGTTATAGATAGAAAAACACCCAGACTCAATTCTGGGGAGATTATGTTGATCGTTGGCAACTCTGGCCGTTTTTCCGGTAGTAATTACGTTAGAATGAGACAAGACATTGTCATGTCTTGTCTCATTCCAACGTAATTACTTTGACGGTAGGAGAAGTGAGACAAACACAGATTGTTTTGACAGATTGACATGTTTATGTATCCGTTTCAAAGCTACGTCTTTAAACTTGTAAGTCGGTACGTTTTTCAGATTTTTTTTGTAGGACGCTGCGCCTCTGGTATTATAATACCTCATTGGTCTGGCTAGCTCTAGAGTTTCACCAATCAGTGATAAAATCGGATTGAGGATAAACCTTGTAGATGATTGTTAAAAAATACATAATTGAATATCGTAAAAGCATGCATCGTACCGATGCGTATCGTTTAAACGTGCAAAAAGCACTGACGTATTTTGATAACTTTGGCGTTGGTAAAAAAAAAAAAAAAAAAAAAAATATTTAAAAAAAAACTTAAATAAAGACAATACAGAACAGTGAACCCATCGATTTTTTCTGTTTTCGTTTGAAAGAACTTGTTGCTATGCGCTACTTTTTGCGATCTAAACTAATGTTACGAAGATGTATAATTGTTTCATAAATGATTTTCGTCAATCACATATTTTTAAAACTAGAGGAGGAGCTCGTGGCTAAGTAATAACAGCCGCACGGGTCGATCCGTCAGTTTAAGCTACGCTTGCCGGGGTTGGTCGGTGGATGGGTGACCATCTTTACATATCGAGATTCCTCCGTGCCTCGGAAAGCACGTTAAGCCGTTGGTCCCGGCTGTTATTCGTGGATCTTTGACAGTCGTTACGGGTCGTCAGAAGCCCGAAAGTCTGACAACCAGTCTTACCAAGGGGTATCGTATTACCCAGTTACTGGGTTGTGGAGGTCAGACAGGCAGTCGCTCCATGTAAAATACTGGTATTCAGCTGCATCCGGTTAGACTGGAAGCCGACCCCAACATAGTTGGGAAAAGGCTAGGCAGATTGACATATTTTTAAAACTAGATTTTTGTTATAATTAATATTAAAAATTTAATTAATTAATTAGAAAAGAAATACATTAATTAATTAATTGTTTCCTATCCTAATCTGAGAACAAACATCGAAACAAATGATGTTTATTTGTAAGAGGTAAATACTGATCCAATTACAAAAATTATTTCAATGATAGTTCAAAGCTACACTATTTCGGAGTGCAATGGATATGTTTTATGGTAAGTATAGAGGGCAAAGTTACGGGCAGAACTACATTACACATTATACTACATCTGTGGAACGCAAATAAAGAATATGAATATGAATGTGAATACATAGTTCTCTATCATGTGAAACCTGCAATTAGTTGTCGTCATATCGTCAGCAGAAAACCATTTGCAAGGGCGTCAGAGGTCTCAGTTTAATAATAATTTAATTACTAAGTTAAATTAAAATATCGAGTAACAAATAGAGCAAAAGCACAACACTACTCGACCGTTTTATCGTAATTAAGTAAGTATTATGGAATAGTCACTCAGTGGTTTGATGGTTTACACATGATTGTTACAAGGGTTATTTTAAAGAAGTGATTTCTGCGAAGTGAACTTCTTTGATTCGAGGGGCTCGTGGCTAAGTTAACAGCCGCAAGGGTCGATCGATCAGGTTAAGCTACTCTTGCCGCCGTTGATCCGTGTATGGTTAACCATCTTTGTATACCGAGACCCTTCCGTGCCTCGGAAAGCATATTAAGAAGTTCGTTCCGTTAGACAGTTGTTACGGGTAGTCAGGAGCCCAAAAATCTGACAACACGTCTTACCAAAGGGTATTGTGTTACCCAGTAACTGGGTTGTATTGTAGAGGTCAGATAAATAAATAAATAAATAAAATTTATTGAAATAAAAATATGTTTACAAAAGTGTGTAAATAGATGGTTCAGTAGTAAATATTAATCTAGATAGATTTTTTTTTAATAGAATTCAGGACACAGGTTATTACCGATGGACCAGCACCCTAATTGCGTAACACATTATCAATCGGAGTTGGTTTCATTTTGACAGGTCAACAACATTCATTGCATTATTTACGTTAACGAGCAGACAAATTTTTCGAACACATAAAGCAATGGATTAGCAATTTGTTTCAAAATGATTCAAACTCCGATTGATAATGTGTTACGCAATTAGGGTACAGGTAGGCTTAACCGACGAAAAAAAAGGACGAGGTTCTCAAAGGAATCTGTTTTTGAACCAGGCCAAAGCTTTTCAAACTTTTTTGGTGACAGAACCTTTTTGGAAAACAAAATATTTGTCGGAGCCCTAATAGTAGATTATGCACCGAGGGGCTAAAGTTGTGTCTTATGTCACGGGCGTCATATTGAATCTCGAGCGCAATGAAGGATTCGGGATTTAACTCCCGAGCGTAGTGAGGGAGTTAAGAGTTTAACTCACGAGCGAAGCGAGGGAGTTAATACAAGAATCCTGAATGCAGCGAGGGATTCAAGCTAGCCCAAGGCAAAGACACCTTTAGCCCAGAGGAGGATACTCTACTTTTTACACCTACTGTGAGAAAATAATAGCCATAGTACGAAAAACAAAGTATTTATTAAATAAACAAACAGTAAGGAATAACATATTTAGAACTATTTAGTTATATGCACTTACATATTAATTGAAGTTAACGGTAACATTTGAGACATTAGTCCAGTTGTGCAAAGATAAAGTTAAGTTTTTATTTGGTACGTTTATAGAAACTATTGTAAGTAAATATTCGTATGCCGCTTTCAGCGGCGGATGTGTCCTGAACAAAATTATTTTATATACCAACTTTTTTTGCTACCATATCCTACGAATAAATGTCTTTGTCTTTAGATGTTGATGTGGAATTAAAAAAAAAAAAAAAAAAAATGGTTCGTACTTAGTTATCTAATTATTCTTACAATATTATGTCTTCGAAAACATGGCAACGATATGAAGAAGCAGTCGTTATGATTTTGTAGGAAATCGAGAATATCATCCACGCGTAGTAAGGGTTTCGAGAATAGCTTTCCTCTTTCTGGCACCAAAGGGTGTTTGTTAGTACTATACTGCCAATTTAGCTGAGCATGTGAGATTCCAAATTCAAATCACATTATTGACCAGCGGGTCATAATGAAATCCAGTACAACATTATTGACCGGCTGTGCCCCCGGCCACTAATGACTCACTTTAGGTTAAGGTTGCTTGACATATAATTTGACATTTTCGAGCAGGTGGTGTGAAAAATAATTAAAAACTGTGTTGTATGGATTATTCCACTTTGCTCCACCAATCTGTCCCACCAGTGGGACAAAGCGGATTGTTCACAGTTTTGTCGTCCACTGTAGTCCCACAAATTGATTTTGGTGGGGCAAATAAGACTCGCATAAACTCTGAGTTCACTTTTTCTCTAGGGCTGGCGTTGTTAGATTTTAATCAAATATTGTGGCGAAAATAAAGCAGTTTTAGTTTCAGTTTTAGTTTTAGTTAGTTTAGGTTTAGTTCGTTGTTTTCGAAGCGGGCGGCGTGTCAGATTCCCCGATTTTTATCGACCGTAGTTACGGTTTGGCCAGGGGGAATATGTGGCGAAAACAATTCACAATTAAACCGCCACAGTTGTAAAAAAACCGGTCAAGAGCGAGTCGGACTCGCGCACCGAGGGTTCCGTTCCGATTTCTGAAAAAGTGTGCTACTTAGATACATCGTTTTATTTTTCCTGTAATCTTTACTTCACATAGAATAATTTCAGATTTTTCGCTTTGCAAACTTCGGAGATAAAGGGGGGGGCGGGTATTTTTTTTTACATTTTTCATCAAAAGTCGAAAACTATGCGGCGATATCGAAAAATAGTTTGAGAATGTGCAAACAGCGTTCTTTCATATGATACCCCACATGCCCTAGTAGCCCCACTTTAAATTTTTAAGACCCCCTTTCAGTCTCTGTTGCAAAAAAAATATAAATATTTTTATTTCTTTCTTATTTGCACAAAATTTGGGTCAACGTCATCTAAAACTATTCTAAATTTCAAGTTGATAGCATTAGTAGTTCTTGAGATATCCAGCTGTGACAGACAGACAGACAGACAGACAGACTGAGTCACACCATAAGGGTTCCTTTTTTACCATTTTGGTACGGAACCCTAAAAAGTAGAAACTATTCGTGCTAGATTAGGATGATTCTGAAGTAGCCAAAATATCACAAAGCAATGACGTCCACTGCTCGACTTTAGTCGACTTGTATGTTAAATATAAATACTCCGTATGATTTATTGTGAGTAACTGGAAAATGATGGGTGACCAATGCATCATTCGGGTCATTTGCCCGACTTTGATCGCTTGATTTACTACTTGTAATATTATAAAGTAATTTTAAAACGATTTGAGGAATGCAGGCGCACCTAAAACTTAAGTGGAGATACCTGGGGAAAACATTTGATGAAACAATGATTTAATTAATTTATCTGATGTAGTTACGGTTCATCAGAAGACCGAAATTCTGGCAACCGGTCTTACCAAGGGATATCGTATTTACCCAGTAACTGGGTTGTTGAGGTCACAGATAGGCTTTTCCCAACTATGTTGGGATCGGCTTCCAGTCTAACCGGATGCAGCTGAATACCAGTATTTTACATAGAGTGACTGCCTATTTGACCTCCACACCCAGTTACTGGGTAATCAGATACCCCTTGGTAAGACTGCTTGTCACACTTTCGGTCTTCTGACGATTCGAAACGACTGCCAAAGATCCAAAAATTACAGCAGATACCACTACCAACGGCTTATCGTGCTTTCCGAAGAACGGGGGGTCTCGGTATGTAAAGATGGTCACCCATCCAGGGACGGACCGCGGTAAGTGTAGCTTAACCTGATCGTGCAGCAGTTATTACTTAGCCATGAGCCAGTCAGCCCATCACACAACATGAAGTATAGACTGTTATCAAGCACATTCCCTCTCAATCTATCTATATATCTAAATAACTTTTTATTTATATAGATCCTGACTGACTGACTGACTCATCAACGCCCAGCCCAAACCCTTGAACCTAGAAAGCTGAAACATTTGCACAGAGGTTCCCTTTATAATGTAGACAAGGAATAAGGAAGGATTTCCCGGTTGGACGTTCCCGTGGTATATTTTCCGATATCCACGCGGGCGAAGCCGCGCGGGAAGTGCTAGTATTATAATAATACTAATCCGTTCTGACAGATTAGGTACATTGAAGCACAGTGACGCATCACATTATATGGAAATTTGCCAGTTGTAATTATGTTTATTTTGAGACTTATAATTTAATTAATTATGTTTGACTATAGAATGAAATAATAATTTCTTCTGGTAACGTTTATTATGCTATAAATTTTACGTAATAATATTAATGCTATGAAGAAAACAGTTAGTTCTGACCGTTTTTAGTAGTTTTTGAATGGTATTTTTTTTTTACAGACTAAACCACTATTTAAGAGATTTTATTATAGTTTTCTCATTCCATTTGTACCTACTGCAGTAGTTCAATCCACGAGCTCGAAAAAATGCAATGCGCGAAATAGATAAGAAAAAAATAAGAAAAGCGAGGCCACTATAAACTTATACTAAATAACTATTTTCCACCACTCAATAAGTCAAAGTTGTTAAAGTCTTTCAGTTTCTCAGAATAAGAACGCCAAGTTGGGCATTTAACGCAAAAATCACGGCCTCTTATTATATCACTAGTTGAGTATGTACACACAAGCTTTATTAGAGCGTGACCATTGAAGAGCGTCGGAGCGTGCAGCATTGAGTCAATTGAGTGACCAGACCACCGAGGATGTGGCCTTCGGTTCACGGGGTCATGTGGGGTTTGTACAGCTGATGTGGATTTGTAGAATTAAGGTTATGATGAGATTGTTTTTGCTTTGAATAATATTATGAGACACAAAGTCGTGTGTCGCGCGACGAACGGTGTCTTTGTGTCGCGCGCTTTTCGCGTCGCGTGTCGCGCCTTAAAGGGCTATATATGAGGGGCCTTAAAGGCGTATTAAAAAAAAAAAAAAAATGGCTTAGTATGATCCTCCGTTATGTCGAAAATACTACAGGATTAATTTTTAAATAAATATATGGTACAGTTAAGGATTAATGTTATGTTAGACAAAAACACGATTCCATAAAATTTTCTCGATAAAAAAAATCGATAGTTACCTCCAAAACGAACAATAAACCGCTGGTATTCAAAAAGTACTTCAAATTAGATCATGAAACTTTGCATACTAACTGAAATAACTGTAAAGCAAGTTTTATATGTTTTTAATTTTTTTCAAATTAAGTACCGTTATTTTCAACGTAAAAAGCAATTACCTAAACTTTCGGCGCCCAGCACCGCACTCAGTCTCGCTCTCACTTAGTCTGCGAGCAGTATAGTGCGAGCGAGATAAAAACCTGAGGTAGTATAGGCTCTTAAAGTGTAATACTTGTTTAATTATATTCAGTAGCAATAAATCCATCAAGGGACTCATTCGTCTACTCATTTACGTAACATAACATACCTAACAAGTTTACATAACATTAAGTACATAGCATTTTCACTGTTGGGCATTACACCCCAACACCTAGTGACCATAATAATTTAAATTAAATTAAATTTCATTTATCTACTCATTTACATAACATAACATACCTAACAAGTTTACTTATCAAGTACTTACATAGCATTTTCACTGTTGGGCATTACACCCCAACACCTAGTGACCATAATAAATTAAATTAAATTAAATTTCATTTATCTACTCATTTACATAACATAACATACCTAACAAGTTTACTTATCAAGTACTTACATAGCATTTTCACTGTTGGGCAGTACACCCCAACACCTAGTGACCATAATAAATTAAATTAAATTAAATTTCATTTATCTACTCATTTACATAACATAACATACCTAACAAGTTTACTTATCAAGTACTTACATAGCATTTTCACTGTTGGGCATTACACCCCAACACCTAGTGACCATAATAAATTAAATTAAATTAAATTTCATTTATCTACTCATTTACATAACATAACATACCTAACAAGTTTACTTATCAAGTACTTACATAGCATTTTCACTGTTGGGCATTACACCCCAACACCTAGTGACCATAATAAATTAAATTAAATTAAATTTCATTTATCTACTCATTTACATAACATAACATACCTAACAAGTTTACTTATCAAGTACTTACATAGCATTTTCACTGTTGGGCATTACACCCCAACACCTAGTGACCATAATAAATTAAATTAAATTAAATTTCATTTATCTACTCATTTACATAACATAACATACCTAACAAGTTTACTTATCAAGTACTTACATAGCATTTTCACTGTTGGGCATTACACCCCAACACCTAGTGACGATAATAAATTAAATTAAATTAAATTTCATTTATTTCGGAAAACAGTGATCAATATTGTGTTAGTATTACACAGACTTTTAATCTAGTGTTAGTAGTATAGGTAGAAAATAGGTAGCTTTAAAAAAATAACACACACTCCATGCGGAGGATGACCAGACAAGAAAACATGTTTCCTACCTGATCAGCCTCCGCACAAGATGCCTAATATTAGGAGTTTATCTCTCCACCACAGCTATAAGCCGCCACAGCTAATAAAGAGCATTCTATTCTATCTATTCCCTATCTCCACGTCACTATATCAGTATTCGCGACTAGTTCTGTCGGCCGCCGCTGCGTCGCCGCGTGAGGAATGGCCTAACGGATCATCCGGATTAGTATTATTTACACGGAGCAGTCAACACATCATACAAAATATTCATAAATCTGTCTGTTTGTTAAGCGATTTTGGGCCTTATTTATTCGGGAAGGTATACCTCAAAGTTGGTCCCATGTAAACTGTGCTTGGGTAGTTTTTTGAGTTAGCTCCAATAATACGTATTTTTTTCCCACTTTATATGTGGATGATGTTCTAATTTCTTTTGCAGGTAGTGGTATTAGAATTGTGTGGGGTAGTTAGTACCACAACTAAAAAGTGAAAAATAAAAGCTTTTTTACAAAAAAAAAAACCACTTCAAAAAAAAAACAAAAAGTGAAAAATAACTTTAATTTCGGAAGTCGGTGGCAAAAACGAAAATATATAATTTAACCAGACACCGACTTCCGAAATTAAAGTTATTTTTCACTTGTAGTGTTGTTTTTTTTTTTTGTAAAAAAATTGTTTTAGAAGGTTATATTTTCAAAATGAACGTAACAGCATTACGGGTACCGACTGCAATACTAAGTGCATACCCACTGAGCTGAAACGTTCCAAGAAAGGGGGACATTTGTAACCCACTAGTCTCGAACCGCGACGAAGTAGTTACATTACTGGCTGTAAGCGAACTATGGGGGGACAAAAGTACCCAATAACGGTGAAGACAGTGAAGTGAAATGTTAGCTTACATAAGTTATACCACAGAGTAATACAGATGGGACACTCCGCAAAATCATTTAAATAAAAAGCGACTCTTGCTACGACAAAATAAAGTGCAATTCTGGTCGCACAACGCTTATTACCTACAGTTATTTCAATTCAACTACAAGTTGCCTCTCTTTCTATCGCGTAACTCTTATACCTTCTGAGGTACTGAAATAGCCCCGCGGACGGGGCCCGCCCCGTACTTGTAGCTTCATACCTAAACTGAGGAGTGTCCCATCTGTATTAATCTGTGGTTATACTAATAGTATCATTGTGATAGAACTTCGCAGGAAAGTACTTCTAACTAATATTCCTGTCACGATGCAGCATAAAATGACCTTTTTGAACTTTATGAGTGCTGGTCAAATTATTTGTATCATCGTCTGCCTAGCCTTTCCCAACTATGTTGCGGTCAGCTTCCAGTCTTACCAGATGCACCTGTACATACAGGTGCATCTGGTAAGACTGGAAGCATTTTACATGGATCGACTGCTTAATCTGACCTCTGATACCCCTGGGTAATACTGGCTGTCAGATTTTCTGGTTAACTACCTCTACCCGTACCGACTGTCAAAGATCTACTAATAAAATAAATAAATAAAATAAATAAATAAATATCCTTGGACATTTCACACAACGCCATCTAGTCCCAAGCTAAGCAACCTAATGCTTGTGTTATGGTAACGAGATGGCTGATAAACTACTTATATACATTTTTTTTTTGTAAATACATACATGTTATAGATAGAAAAACACCCAGACTCGAAACAAATACTTATAGGTCGTACAAATATTTGTTCCGTGCGGGAATCGAACCCGCGACATGCTGATAAAAGCGATGAAACTTTTTACAATCGCAGACATAGGCCTAGCCGCTTAGCCTTTTCCCAACTATGTTGGGGTCGGCTTCCAGTCTAACCGGATGCAGCTGAATACCAGCATTTTACATGGAGCGACTGCCTATCTGGCCTCCACAACCGAGTAACTGGGTAATACGATACCCCTTGGTAAGACTGGTTGTCAGACTTTCAGGCTTCTGACGACCCATAATGACTGTCAAATATCCACGAATGACAGCCGGGACCAACGGCTTAACGTGCTTTCCGAGGCACGGAGGAGTCTCGTTATGTAAAGATGGTCACTCATCCACGGTCAACCCCGGCCAGCTTAGCTTAACCTGATGTATCGAGCCGTGCGGCTGTTATTACTTAGCCACGAGCTCCTCAACCGCAGATATAGGCGCGAAAAAAAATTAAAAATAAATATATAATTTATTATTAATTTATTTTATACTAGCGGACCCGACAGACGATGTCCTGTCTGAACGATCCTAGAACCCAACTGCAGTTCCACCTACTGGGTCCAATTGTGTTTTCAAACCATCCAGGAACCAATTGAAATATACACACAAATTTTCATCCAAATCGATCCAGCCGTTTAGGAGGAGCTAGGTGACAAACACACGTACAGAAGAATTATATATAAAACAGTACCCTATGTCCGTCTCCTGGTTCTAAGCTACCTTCTCACCAATTTTCAGCCAAATCGGTTCAGCCGTTCTTGAGTTATAAATAGTGTAACTAACACGACTTTCTTTTATATGTAGAGATTATTTGTTTATCTATCCGCGTAGTATGAGTGTTATTTGCTAGGTGTTTTCAAGGGATGTGCGGCGCGCGCATCCGACATGGTCTGATATCTCCTGCGCTTGCTGCGATTGTGTACAACATATAACATGTACCAATTACGCATGTTCGCACGATTAGTTTTTACTCATGTACGGTCAGTAACAGACCACACATACTGCTACTTTTTGACATCATCTAAATTAACACAAAATGATACGATAACCAGGGCCCCAAGTCTGCTATTTTTTAGAAATTCGTCATTCCAACACGATCCCATTGTCACTGCATTGTCATTTTGCTAAAAGTTCGTAATCTGCTAAAGTCATAATTTTTGTGAAAGTGTCAGTGGTTGACCATTGGAAAGTCATAATGACGCCATTAAGACGCCATTATATTAGTAGATTACCAAACTTGTCAAAATCAACAATTATGAAATCAATGCTATACCATTCTGACACTATTGTAATAGCAGCCCTGCTTTTTTGCATTTCATTTATTAGATAAGAGTTTTTTTTTTTAATCACATCATCACAACATCTGTTCCGATTTTAATGAAGTATTTTTCTCAATAATTAAGATTTAGAAAAACGCAAGTGTCAATCGACTTTTTTTGCTGACTATACCTAATGATATTCAAATGGGGTGGCATCGAACAACTATTCAGAATTGTTAATTTGATGTTAATAATTTTCGGCGCAGTATAAAAGTGCACGCAATTTGCAATAACTACAGCAATTACAGTTTAGAGACCAATTTGGTAGCGTCGTCGTACCGAACAGCAACAAACAAATATAATTACTAATAATGTCTCGACTTACGGTAAGATGAGGAGTTACAATTTAATGTTTTATCATTGATTATAACAAACAATTCTAATTCTGTAAAAAAATTGCAGTTATAAATTATTTTCGTCTATTTTCTTAAATAACTGTAAAACATTTTATTTTAAAATTATAATAAAAATATATTTGACACCCTTATAATAAGCCCTTTCATTCGAATGTCACACGGTTCGCAAAACATTTTTTTTTAATTTTCTTATTTTCCCCTAAATGTAACCCCTATATTCAAAGTACATTTATTTACTTTGCCCGTCCGTGTTTAGGTCGCAGAAGTTTATATGTGTACCAAACAACCATTACATTCAGAGCAAATTGACAGTGACAAACGGGCAGACAGACACGAGTGATCCTATAAGGATTCTGTTTTTTCCTTTTGAGGTAAGGAACTCTAAAATAGATGTTATTAAACAATACATAATTTCTTTCAGATTATTTTTGCTATCGCTGTGGCGTATGAAGTCGTTGCAGACGGTAAGTGAAGTCAATCTGATCTTATCTGTGAACTAATTAATGTCTTATGTTGACAATTATTAAAAGTCTTGTTATATTTGACAGGAAAAGTAGCAGATTCACGTGCGGAGCAGTCCGGCATCGGACCGGTGATCGGCGGCTGGCACGGCGGCTACGGCGGGCTCGGTGGCGCTGGGCTGGCGGGTGCAGCTATCGCGGGCGGCGCTGGCATCATCGCCGGCCCCGCAGTCGTAGCCACCGGCCCCGTGCTCGGCTCGGGCGCAGCGCTCAACAACGCCGGCTCTGTAGGAGCAGCTCAGCTTAGCGCCATCCAGAACGCCCAGGCTGTTCAGGCCGCACAGATCGCCAACTCGGCCGCCGCCGCCATCCAGGGCGCCCGCGTGACCGAGGCGGCCGCACGCGCCGGTCAGGCGCAGGCCATCAACAACGCCGCCGCTCTGGACGCCGCGCGCGTCGCCAACGTTCAGCGCGCGCAGGCCGCCGCTTGGGAGAATGCGCGCGCCGCGGAAGCCGCCAGACGCGCCGGCGCCGCTAGTGCACTTGAAGTTGCACGCGCTGCCGAAGCCGAACGTTTAGCCAACGCTGCCCGCGTCCAGGCTATTGCTATTGCGAACACTCGTGCTGTTGAGGCCGCTCGTATCGCTAACGCTGCTCGTGCGCAGGCTGCCGCGGTCGCCGCCAGTGCGGCCCAGGCGCAAGCGGTCGCTGACACCGTCGCCAGGCAAGCTCAGGACGGTGCCCTCCTGCTAGGAGGCGGCGGTGGTGCAGTGATCGCCGGACCAGCGGTCGCTGTTGGCGGGCTCGGCGGCTACGGGCTGGGTCTGGGAGGACTCGGCGGCGGCGTTGGCTACGCAGGAGGCTACGGCTACGGCGGCCTCGGCAGCCTCGGCTACGGTGGCGGAAAGGTCATCCACCACTAAAGAACAATGAATTGACCCAGTGATGATACCCTATTGTCTTAAACAATTGAAAGATAATAATTAATAGATCTACATCCATTTCTCTTTCTTCCATAGACATGGTTAGCGGCAGAACTTACGAGATTTTGGACTGATCAAAGTTATGTAAACATTAAAAAAAATATATTAAATCTGTCTTATAATTAAATTTTAATCTTCTAACACCAACTTAGAAAGGAGTTTTGTCGACGTAAGAATAGACAAAAGTGACGTTTCTGTGTAGACAGTAAGACGGCAACAAAGTAGATAGAGTCAACTGCACGTTTCACGAAATTCACTTTTTTACATTATTCGACTCTAAATTCTTTGTTTGATCATAGGATTTTTTTTCTGTTTAATTCTCAATTTTTACTAATATCAAGCCACGTATCTACGGACCAATTTAACACAAAAGTATTTTGAAAAAAAAAATATAGATTACAGTAATATTGGCCTTGGTAATAATACCCTATTAACTAAATGATGTAAAATAGAAGAAAATAACTTTGTTTTTCTGTAGAAGTCTGTGCGGAGAGAGAATAGGCATAAGATTTTAGGGTTCATAGAACGCTGAAAGAGAATAGGCATAAGATTTGAGGGTTCATAGAACGCTGAAAGAGAATAGGCATAAGATTTTAGGGTTCATAGAACGCTGAAAGAGAATAGGCATAAGATTTGAGGGTTCATAGAACGCTGAAAGAGAATAGGCATAAGATTTGAGGGTTCATAGAACGCTGAAAGAGAATAGGCATAAGATTTGACGGTTCATAGAACGCTGAAAGAGAATAGGCATAAGATTTGATGGTTCATAGAACGCTGAAAGAGAATAGGCATAAGATTTGAGGGTTCATAGAACGCTGAAAGAGAATAGGCATAAGATTTGACGATTCATAGAACGCTGAAAGAGAATAGGCATAAGATTTGATGGTTCATAGAACGCTGAAAGAGAATAGGCATAAGATTTGACGGTTCATAGAACGCTGAAAGAGAATAGGAATAAGATTTGATGGTTCATAGAACGCTGAAAGAGAATAGGCATAAGATTTGAGGGTTCATAGAACGCTGAAAGAGAATAGGCATAAGATTTGACGGTTCATAGAACGCTGAAAGAGAATAGGCATAAGATTTGATGGTTCATAGAACGCTGAAAGAGAATAGGCATAAGATTTGAGGGTTCATAGAACGCTGAAAGAAAATAGGCATAAGATTTGACGGTTCATAGAACGCTGAAAGAGAATAGGCATAAGATTTGATGGTTCATAGAACGCTGAAAGAGAATAGGCATAAGATTTGACGAGATTGATCGATTTGATTTGATAGATGTGTCTCCTAACGTGCAGTTTAGTGGCCAGTACGTATTCTTAGGTATTATTTTGCTGTGCCGTTGCCGTATTTGTGATGTTGTCAACACTGTTACGTTATTATAGTGCGACTGTAAACATCTTGATTATTTTGTGGCTGTGTTAGAATATTAAAATCGTTTCTATAACCACCTTGGGCCATTTCTATATAACAGAACAGAGATAAACAAAACTATCCCTGTACATAAATCTTCTTACGAAATGTGTAAAAAACAGATAACACTCGTTCTAACCACTTTAAACTACGACGACACTGAATAATATCTGCTTACTTCACTATCGTAGTGACTTCTCTAACACTACGTATCAAAACTCAACCTCCTTTCCACAAGCACCTACGTCATAATACACATGCACGCCACACCTACATTACAAAACACATACACATATGTACTAACACTTCACACACTTAGTATAGGTAACTTAATATACGGTTGCACCAAGTCCTAAGCAGTCTCATAAATTTTCTACTCCTTCTGTGGGAACCTGGGCTTTTGAACCTTAATACAGGTTACCATGTAACCTAACTAGGACGCCAGATTCAATTGTTAATTATTAATTTCTTTACGATGTTTCCCTAAATTGAAAAAATAACTGAAATATGAGAACTAAATTTAGCTGTGCGTGTTACCTTTTCAATTTAGTTGTGCGAGGAAGATGCGCAGCTCGAGCTATGCGACGTATCGAGTGAGGTACACTGCTATGGACATACGAGTAGCTACACCACTCGCGACCATCCATAGCACGCATCGACAGCTCGCATACTCACGCATCCACAACACGCATCCTTCCATATAAAGAACGTAGCATAACACATCTCTGGTGGAAAAGCACCCTAATACTTATAGGTTTTAGGTTTTTTGTACGTAACTAACCTGTGGAACAAACTAACTATTGTCAAAAAAAAATTTTTTTTGTTTTTAAAAAAATCAATAAATTCATGTTTTTGTTTATGGCGAGTAAAGCCAAGCCTCAACAATATAGAGCTGACACCAAAAAGAAAGCCGATATTATGGTCCGTTTGGTCACTGTCGGCTTAAATCATTTGTTTGTCAGGATTTCGCACAAGATTGACTGAGACTGTCGTTGTGTTTGCTGACCATATTGAGATATTCATCTGTTGAGTGGGTCCAGTTAATCATAGCTTTTATATTGTTTAGAGTTATCGGGTCTATGAGAAAACTCACGGCTTTCCACCTAGGAGGAAGGCAGACACTACCGAATATGGTGGTCTATGTTCATAAGAGCGTCTAGACCAGGGATTCCCAAAGTGGTCGATATCGACCCCTTGGGGTCGAAATAGGGGACGAAAACTGATTCTGGGGGTCAACGAGATCTAAAAATCGAGCGCTATTAATTAACACAAGTTCTTATTTCAAACTTTCAAGATACTACTATTACTACTATTCTGTGTTACGTGTACTTACCAACTTGTCATAAGAATGAGTAATATTTTAGAAGGAAGTATTAAATTATTGTTGTACTTTTAAAAAACTCGACATGTCAATAAGCGTGGACAAGTTCGTACAATATAATGGTGTTCGAGCGTACAAGTCTTTCAGGCGCGTTTTCAAAAACTAGAGATAGGATTTTTAAAGTAATTTGGCCAAGGGGGTCTGAGGTATCAGTTCATTTTGGAAATGGGGTCTCTTGCCCAAAATAGTTTGGGAATCCCTGGTCTAGACTATAGAGAGTCAAAACCTAGCCTGAGAAAATATCTACGGTTTTACGGTAAGGTACGGTTATTATGATACAAATAGCGACGTCAAAATTGCGATCTATTTTATTATTTATAATAGTAACAAGTTTAATGTGACCAAGTCCAGTGTGATCAACGATTTAATTTAAGTAGTGGTTTCGGCTCTAACTCGAGAACCACCATTTATGTCCAATTCAAACATAGGCAGTTACAATATGCATCTATTTACAGTCTATCTAAGAAGAGTTCTTAAAAAATCTTTTGACTAATAAACAAGAATTAACATGAATAACATAACGCTGCACATATTATTATAAAACATTGTTCGCTCACAGATGTCGGACCCCGTCGGACACACTGATATATATTTTGATCTTTTTGTCTCTTAGTTATCATTCCAGACTTACTGAAGCTGGAAGTGCCATAGATGTTGTCTCAGGTTGATACTCAAATCGTTATGATTGCCTTGCTTGTATTGAAACTACACCATGCTTGCAAAAAGGGGGTCATAAAAATTTGAACTGGGGTGACTAGGTCATGTAAAAACATTAGCTGAAAGAGCGCTGTTTGCACATTCTCAAACATTTTTTTTTTTTATATGCCGCATAGTTTTCGACTTTTGATGAAAAATGTAAAAAAAAACCGTCATCTCCGAAGTTTGCATAGGGAAAAATCTGAAATTATTCTATGTGATAGAAGTTTATGCACAGCTTTTCAGAAATCAGAACGGAACCCTCGGTACGCGAGTCCGACTCGCGCTTGACCGGGTTTTTTAACTTCATTATCATGTTTTTTGCCCGCCACTTCCAGAACTTCCATTGATCTTCGCCCCGTGTGTTCACGGAAGCACGCAGCCGGATCTCCGCTCGTTTGTACCGAGGCGAGGTCGGTGTGCCTTTCTTAGTAGAACAGAAATATGTTACAGGAGAATCAATGTACGTCTTTAAACGGTGTGCAGTGTCTAAGGCTGGGTTGCACCAGAACAGTAGTTAAAGTTAAGGTTTAAGTCAAATTTTACAATAACTTTAACGGTAACTACTGTGAAATGCGTTGCACCAGCGTATCCATAGTTAAAGTTAGCGGGGTAGCAAATCAAATGAAGTTAATTTACCATAGGTTCGTTGCAGGGAATATTTTTAAATATGGTAAAGAGGCGAGTTCAAATGGCGCTGTCGTTTTATAATTTGTTTTTTATCGTAAATAATGTCAACTGTCAAAACAGCGTGGATTTGTGTTGTGTAAAGTGATTGTATTAATTAAGGATGCTAAACAGAAAATAACTATAAAACATGAAAAATTTTATAATTTTATAATTTTACGTACGTAAAATGTACGTACGTACTAGTACTTTAACTGAAGGTGCAATGTTTGTTATAGTTAAAGTAAGATGGTGCAACCCAGCCTTAATCTTCTTGCATAGTCATAGTTGATAGTTGTCGAGAACAGATAAAGCTGAAAGGAATTTGTTTTTAGGTATCCGCACCTCAAAAGGAAAAAACGTAACCCTTATAGGATCACTTCGTCTGTCTATCAATCTAAGTCAACGCAGTAAAAATAGGGCTATTTATGCGACACATTTTGATACTCGCAAGTAAATCAAAACTTACTACTTACCGTTGACATAGAATCATGTTTGGCAAGAAGCAAGGTCTAACAGACTAGGAAAACGTCCGAAAATCGTTAATTTGTAATTGTATCGCATATATTTTTTTTTAGATTTCTAAGTTTTTAAGTTTGTTTTTGGGATAAATCGCACTTGGTCATTTCTTTTTTAGTGGGATTACGATTGGTGCCTACCTATAAAGTGTGCCCGCGCCGCCTCTCAAGGCTTTCCATAAGTAATTATCTTGAGAAAAACGTGAGGATTATGTGCCTCGAAGATCTGGCGAATTCCTACACTCTTCACAAGGTCGTTGGTCCATCTCGTCCCCGGTGTGGCGATGCTTGGGGGAGGTCTATGCCCAGCAATGGACGTCTTTAGGCTGAATGAGATGGTGAAGATCTTACTACCTATTATAAATGCGAAAGTTTGTAGGATGGATGTTTGTTACTTAATAACGCCGGAACGGCTTAACGGATCTAGATGAAATTTGGCACAGAGATACGAGGGCTGCTATTTATGTATCCAGAATAACAAAGTGAGACAACCATTTATCATTTATTATGGTTTTATTGCTTTTCAAAATATTCGCCATGATGATTGATGCACTTTTGCATACGTTGGAACCAATTTTCGTAGCACTTTTTCCATTCGGATTGAAGTATTTCCAGAACTAGACAGCATTTGACGCACCCTGATTGTACTTTTGCAACATTTTTTTACAACTGTATTCGTGCAATATTGTATATATACTCGTCATACTTATGCCCAGAGATGCCTCTATCTCGCGATATGTAATATGACGATCTTGCATTACTAGTTTCCGCACAGCATCAATATTTTGAGGTACAACAACCGATTTAGGGCGACCTTCTTTAAATTCGTCCGTGAGCACAGACCGCCCACGATTAAACTCACTAAACCAGTGATACACAGTAGTTTTCGATGGTGCTTCGTCCCCAAAAGTCGAAGTGAGTTGATCGATGCACTTTTTTTTTTGAGTTAGCCCTCGGCGAAAATCGTAATAAATTATAGCACGAAAATTTTCATGAGTTAAATCCATGGTGATAAAGACACGCAGTTTTCAAAATGACGCCACAAAGTAAAAACAAATGACAGCTACATGAAACAAATTGTATTCTTCATCCAAAGAGTTTTATTTTTAAATGTTATAATTACTTTTTTAACATTGTTCTGTAACTGGCCAGTTCCGGATACATAAATAGCAGCCCTCGTAGATTATAGTCTGGAATAGCACAAAGGCTACAATTTATCCCGGAAAAATGTTCGGTTCCCGTGGGATATTTTCCGACATCCACGCGGGCGAAGCCGTTGGCAAAACAAGTCAGTAAAACCACAGAACAGATAAAGAGGAGGCCTCTTTATCTGTTCTGTGAGTAAAACCGCTGGACCAAAAATGATGACTTTTTTTGTCGTGGAACAGATTAACTACACATAGATTATTTTGATGATTGTAAATGTTTAATTTAGAAGCAGTGGTAGCCCAGTGGTACCTAATGGCCACGACTTACATGTTGTAGGTCGTAGGTTCGAACCCAGGCAGGTGCTTTATAATAAATAATACCAGCCAATTACTGTACCACTGCAGGGCAAGGGCTCTTCTCATACACAGAAGGCAGGAGCATTGATCACAACGCTTGCTGCAGACGGGTCGGAGATTTCAGACTTATATTAACTACAAGTCCAGGTTTCCTCACGATGTTATCCTTCACCGATGTCAGTAATGTCCAAGATAAACTCAGAAAGTACATATGAATTGAAAAAGTCACATTGGTACTGGCCCGGATTTGAACCCACAACCTCGTGCGTGACAGGCGACGCTTTAACTACTGGGCTATCACGACGGCAGGCACTTTACTTTGTGTAAATTATTACATCAGCACTGCTCTCAAAATGGTCAAGGAAAACATCGTGTGGAATCCGGCATGTCCTAGAAACAAAAATTCGAAGACATGTGACATCTACCAACCCGCACTGGGGCCGCGTGGTAGATGACAGCCCACTCCCTCTCACCGAGAGGAGGGCTGTGTCCCAGCAGTGGGTACAGTTTAGGTACAAACGATATACACCTACTAGGTTGAAAACGTGAACGCACAAACTACCACATACGTCAGGCCTCATACCTTCCCATATAATCATACTTAATACATTCCACCCAAATTCTGCCAAAATAGGACGCAAGAGTTTTCTCATATCCCTAATTAGTTCTCAGAAGTTATTAGTTTGAAGTAGAAGTGACTTATTTGACGCCATGTGCACAAAACAGATAGGTACAGAAGGATGGCTCCATAAATCCAGCGAAAATAGGCGCTCGCACACGTAGCCGTGTTTCCTGCGCTTGCAAGTTCGATTACAAACATGTAAACAAATTATTGGAAAAATGACTTTAATACCCAGACATGTTCAGTTTACGCCACAACTTAATATTTTTTCTAAGACTTTTCCAATAACACTAGATAATCTGAAATTAACTTAATTTACACAGGCATAAAGTTGATATTTCTTTAACTGGATATAACATAAATTTGGAAACAAGGACTTGAATATGGAATACGTACGGCGGCGATTCCAAACAAATGCCAGTCGCGAGTGCGCTTGCACTTGCTGTACGTGAAACGTGTCTGTGTGTGCGTGAAATTTCGCTCGTTGTACGGAACCGACCTTCCCTTCATATGTCTAGCCTTCAGATGCAGCTGAATGCCAGTATTTTATTTAGAGCGACTGCCTATCTTGACCTCCACAACCCAGTTACTGGATAAGTTACTGGGTAACACGATACTCCTTGGCAAGAGTGATTGTCAGACTAATCGTACAAGATCTAGGAACTACAAAATCAAAAAACATTTATTCAAATTAGGCTGCGAATCGGCACTTTTTGAACGTCAAAATTACATAAGCCAGTCCCTCGCATCACCCGCCATTAACCACTTCCTAATGCTTTAGCTGGGAAGAAGTGGCGCAGCAACTTCCCCAATAGCACAACTGCCTGTTTACAGCCATAACGTACAATTCCGAAATTTCGACTTATGGTCAGTATCCTCTAAAAAAAATCCTCGCGGATGATCAGCACTAAAATAAATTTTACTGATTAAGTAACTGTAAACAATATTGATTTTAAGCAGGCCAGGCGCACTCCGCGTTTTAGGTGTGAAGCTAAAAGTAACTACGCTGCGGGCTCGACTTGTCGAGCTAATTCAGTGTGGGCTGCCGCGCGCCGGCCGGCTCGCACGTTAGTTCGATACTCACTCACGCGCCGTGTCGTAAAAGAAAACAACTCTAACGAGTCAGAAGGCATAAGAGTTACGCGATAAAAGAGAGGCAACTTCTAAGTGAATATAACTGTAGGTAATTAAAACTGTGCGACCTGAATTGCAACATCACGCTTGATGTCTGCTATTGTGTCGTAGCAGACATCAAGCGTGATGTTGCGTCGAACTTTATACTTAATGTCAATATTAATACAGTTACTTATTTAGTAAAAGTACTCAAAATCCGCGAGGATTTTTAAGTTTGGTTGAGTCTGAACCTTCTGTATTTATCTATTCTGTGCCGCGTGACAAACAGCAAGTATTACAAGTTTATCCACTTATGAATATTACATTACATGGAGTATTTTACTTACATAATTTATGTGTTAGGGATATTTTCGGCCTAGGTACGAATTAAAGTTGATTTTGGGAATTTGATTTATTTTTGGATGGGTTACTATAACGTTAACAGTTGGGGCTTGAATGGTGTGTTTTCTTAAGGTTGATGCGCCAGGGTAGCCCGCGAAATTCAAAATTTCTTACGTTTTTTGCAATTTGTAGGTCAGTGTGAGCTTGTATGTTGATTAAAATATGATTCGCGGCCGTAGCTAATATGGCTTTATAGAATTATAATCATTGGAATCAGGAATACAACTCCATAAGTTAGCATTTACCTCAAATGCTGTATTGCTGATTCTAATGATTATAATTTATTCTGTAAAGCCATATTAGCTACGGCCGTGAATCATATTTTAATCAACATACAAGCTCACACTAACCTACAAATTGCAAAAAACGTAAGAAATTTTGAATTTCGCGGGCTACCCTGCGCTTTCGCCTTAAAGACCGTTTTTGGACAGCGTAAAGTCAACCACCGCCACAGATTAATACAGAAGGGACACTCCGCAGTTACAAGCCAAGGCTGAAGTCAGCAAGTACGCGGCGGGCTCATCTCACTGGGTCAATTCAGTGTGTGCTGCCGCGCACCGGCCGGCTCGCACGTTAGTTTGGTACTCGCTCACGCGCCGCGTCGTAAAAGAAGACAACCCTAACGACTCAGAAGGTATAAGAGTTTCGCGATAGAAAGAGAGGTCACTTGTAGGTGAATAATTATAACAGTAGGTAATAAGCATTGTGCGACCAGAATTGCACTTTATTGTGTCGTAGCAAGAGGCGCTTTTTATTTAAATGATTTTGCGGAGTGGCTCATCTTTATTAATCTGTGCCACCGCTCTCTTAGGAAACCATTGCTTTATCGGCGGAATACAGACGTCAGTCGTCTACAACTTCAAGTTGTATCTATACGCTTAACCTGATTGAATAATATTGTACTACCCTTTCAAAAGAGCTGTTCCCCAAAACAGTTTGCTCAACAAAGCGGATTCTGGCAGAACGCCAGCTAGAGGAAAATATCATACATCTCCGAACTTTTATCCTTAACATCAACAAACTCGAATGGTTTAATACAGCTTCAGTAATGGCGACACCAGTTCTGGAGACCGCTACACAGAGACGACTATTTTTTCTCGGTGATTGACTTTATCCGATGTCGGTCGAGTTTAGTCGGTTAAGTTCGGGTTTCCTAAGACTGTGGTGACCTCCACATAGCGTCTGGAATTCTCCGTCCAATGACGTCACTGAAACAGCACCTATCACACTAATATTATAATGGCGAAAGTTTGTGAGTGTGTGTGAGGGTGTTTGTATGTTTGTTACTTCTTCACGCTCAAACGGCGGGACCGATTTCGATGAAATTTGGTGTGTAGATACCTTATACCCAGGATTAACACATAGGCACTTTTTATCCCGGTCTACGTGGGTGAAACCGCGGGACACAGCTAGTAAAAAATAAAATAGCTACACTGGAATGTGTTCACAATTTCATTCAACACGCTTAGGATTTCAGCATTCGTTCCTATTCCAGCTTCGAGAAATCCTATCTAGCATAATGCAGCTTTTGAAACCACACAGGTAACTTAAAACTATTCGTATTTCTTGATACGAACGAAAATAGGGTTTGAAGAAAAAGGAATCTAAATGCAACATACTAACCCCGCGTCCTATTTAAAAGCGATCGTCGCTCGAATAGACGATCGTTCGAACTTTTTGTTCGGTGAACCCGAACGCGTGGTCGCGTCGACAGAGGGCGCTTTCCGGCTTTTCAAACAAAAGGTGACATTAGGCACGCGACGACCGCATATTCGCGCGAAGGTCGCTTTTAAATAGGACGCTGCCTAAAGCCCATCGTCCACGACTCTTCTTAAAAGTAACCAGTTACGAACCCAAACCATAATCAGTAGCCAGAATGTTACAAAACTAGTATTTCAATGGTGATTCATACAAGCACCTACACGACGCAGCCAAGCACAAAACAACAACAAAAAACAACAACATAAAAAAACAACAACAACAACAGAACAACAACAAAAAAACTATATTAACTTCACACTGAAACACTTATCTTAACACTATGCAGCGTTTCAACAATGGAAAAAACCGGTCAAGAGCGAGTCGGACTCGCGCACCGAGGGTTCCGTGCCATCATTTATATGTAATTTTTGTTGATGATTTCTGAAAAACTGTGCTATTTAGAGACATCTTTTTATTTTTCCTGTAATCTTTACATAAACTTCTATCACATGGAATAATTTCAGATTTTTCGCTTTGCAAACTTCGGAGATAAGGGGGGAACGGTATTTTTTTTTTACATTTTTCATCAAAAGTCGAAAACTATGGGACCTAAAAAAAAAATAGTTTGAGAATGTGCATGTGTTTCATATGATACCCCACATGCCCTAGTAGCCCCACTTTAAATTTTGAAGACCCCTTTCAGTCCCTGTTGCAAAAAAATATAAGTATTTTAATTTCTTTCTTATTTGCAAAATAGTTGAATAAACGTCATCTAAAACTATTCCAAATTTCAAGTTGATAGCATCAGTAGTTCTTGAGATATCCAGCTGTGACAGACAGACAGACAGACAGACAGACAGACTGAGTCACACCATAAGGGTTCCTTTTTTACCATTTTGGTACGGAACCCCAAAAAGAGTGTTTTCGATGAACTCTGCCGCGTAAAGTAAGATTTACTTAACTTGTGTTTGCCCTTATTCCAATTTATTTGGGGTCGGCGCAACATGTCCCATTTATCCATACTTCTCTATTATAGTCATCCATCCAATCCACATTCATACTCAAAACTTTCCTCACGACATTTTCCTCATTCCTCCGCGTCACATGCCCATACCATGACAGCCGATTTCCACACAACTTTTCAGTCACCGGTGTCACTTTCAGACTTCTTCTTATGTAGGTACTCATTTCTTATTCTATCCATTCGCGTAACACCACACAGTGAAGGGGAAGCGCTAAGGTAGGCGCGAAATTCAAATTTTCTTCCCATTTTTGCAATTTCCAGCTCAGTGTCTGGGTGTATGTTGATTAAAGTATGATTCGTGACCGTGACGAATATGTATTTCCAGAATTATAATCATTAGAATCAGTAATACAACTCCAACTCTCTAATATCATAGACTTTATGAAATATAGTCATTCTATAGGGTAATATTATGAACTTAAAGAGTTGTGTTGATGAAGCCTTTCTTCTCAGAGTAGTCAGATGGAAACGTCGACTTCATTTAGTTTTAAAAAATATAAAAGTTTTTGTACAAACCTATTAGAAATAAAATCATTTAGCATTACTATAACAAATATAACTTACATGAAATAAAAATAAAATCATAATATTTAAATATGAATTACTAGCTGCGCCCCGCGGTTTCAGCCGCGTAGACCGGGATAAAAAGTAGCTTATGTGTTAATCCGTAATATAAAATAATAAGCTACCTACATACCAAATGTCATACAAATCGGTCCAGTCGTTTGAGCGCGAAGAAGTAACAAACATACAAACGCACCCCAACGCCCTCACACACACACACACACACACACTCACAAACTCTCACCTTTATAATATTAGTGTGATTTTAACGATACAAATACGATACATAATTGAAAAACAAAATAAAAACTTTAAAGTTTTTTAAAATAAAAACTTTACAGTTACTTATTATTTTATCCTTGTCACGCAAAACGATCATAACTTAAAACTTCTTCTTCTTAAATCATAGAAATCTTTCATAATCTTAGGAGTTCGCGTCACGCAGTCCCCATGACTTGACTATATTTGAGATACCTATTTTAACATTTTTTTTGACTGTGGTTTATCTTCTTTCAAGGTTTCAAGAAATCTAATAGAAAAAATTCTGTTAAGATTATACAAACTTTGAAAACTTCTGAACCTGACCACAACTTTCTGATACATCCATTTCCTTCTAAACTGTTTGAACATTACAGAGCAAGCGCAGATGGAATATAATCTCATTAAAATTATATGAATCGGGAGTATAAAATTAAATGTAGTTGCTCCATGCAGTATCGAGTTCAAAATGCCTGGATATAATAGGGTGAAGAAACAATTGATAGAACCGATTTGGTAATTCATTTGTTTTCGTACAACATAAAAAAGGAAATGTGCTTGCACAGTCATGACAAATATCATAAGAAAAAAAAAGTAATTAAAAAAACTAAAAAACCCGACTGCAGTAAAAAACTAAAACTGAAAAGCTAAAAACAAGCCCATTTTAAATTTAATAAAAGTTGGAAGCAGGCGGGACCCGTTTGAGTTTGAAAATTAATATAAAAAAATGGAATGGGTCCCGCCTGCTTCCAACTTTTATTAAATTTAAAATGGGCTTGTTTTTAGCTTTTCAGTTTTAGTTTTTTACTGCAGTCGGGTTTTTTAGTTTTTTTAATTACTTTTTTTTATTTCCAGCTTTTTAGTTTACAAATGTGAAGGATTTCGCAGACGATTTAGTTCTTGCAAAGAGTTTTGGCCCTGAGGGTTATTTAAAAGCTTTTTTGGATAAGTGCACAAATAGCCAAGCCTTCGAGGTACTAACTCTGAGCAAAGCAATTTTTTTTAAATCAAAATTCGATTTGTCACTTCGCACACTACTTTTAAACATATAAGTTGTATATATTTTTGTAATCACCTTTTAAAACCCTTCATTTTGATATCCCACTCGATGGTATTAGAAGACAAAAAAAATTCGAACTCCACAATATGTCACCCCAAATCCGCCATTTTACTTTATTTTTGATGTTAATGTAGCCAGTGACACTCGCGCCACCAAGACAAATCTAAAGACGTATAATTTGTCCAAATCCGTTCATTCGTTTAGGAGTTACGAGAGAACAAAGAAACGGACATACATACATACATACAGACATACATTCTTACAAACAGGTCAAATACATAACCCTCCTTTTGGGCTTCGCCGCAGTCGGGTAATAACCATAATCAGCCTATGATGTTCCCACTGATGCAGGGCACAGACTTCTGTGACAGGGAGTGGGCTAGCTGTAATCCACCACGCGGGCCCAGTACAGGTTGGCGATGTCACATGTCATCGAATTTTTGTGTCTAGGACATGCCGGTTTCCTCGTGACGTTTTCCTTCACCGTTTTGAGAGCAGTAAAAAAATATATATATATATATATTATGCACAAAGTAAGGCACCTGCTTTGGACCTACAAACAAACTCATCATAAGTCACGGTCATTACCATTGGGCCACCACTGCACTACTAGACAACTCCACAAGAAAAAATAATAATAGTTGAAGAAATTGTCAGCCGTCAATTTGCCGAGTTAAAGCCATTTCATACAACTGTCAAAGAATGACAGCTGTGATTCGAATATTATAGTATCTACATACTTCTACTACATACATACATACTACATACATAACCTTTACTTACACTTCATCCATTTTTATTTATCTTTTATAAAGATTTATATTCATCTATTGCGAATTGGTCTAAAACAATTCGTTTTCTATAAATTTTTCATTGTTATGACACTTACGTCAGGTTGTCAAGCTGTCATTATTTTTTTCTTCTATCTAACTATCTTTCATAGAGTTTCATAATGGCATAGACTATGAACGTTTCTTTTGATTTATGTAATCTAAATTCTTTTTATCAATATGTTAGGTCAAATATTGTATTTTATAGATAATTTTGATTTATTATTGAATAGCTGTATCTTAAATTACTTTTATAAAATTAATGCACACACATTTGAAATTCATCGAAGAGGTTAGAGGTTTTTCAACGTATATTACTGGCAGATTCAAGCATTGACTGTGGCGTTTGGCATTCTGATGACGGAAAGCTTCAAATGTGGAAAGGATCTGAAATTGGAAGAGGATTTCGAAAAACGCTGATGATCGATGGGTGGAAGACTCGGAGACGAACAGTTCTGCTCCGGAAGCTATAAACGAAACATCTCCTAAAAGTATTCTTCGACCGGGAAAACTAACTCAGTGACTAAAACTTACCCGACTGCGGTCGATCCCTGAAGGAGGGTTATAGAAAATAACCATTAATTTATCGGAGCGAATCAATTCAAAATCTTCTCTTCCAAACTATCCGTGCGTGTTTGCCTAACCTGGACTTACTCAAATTACTACTTCAAGCTATCCTCTACCTTCGCGTTAAATAACTGTGTGTGTTAGGTAGGATGTGTTTTTTAAAAAACTGGTCTGTATTTTTTATCTTTTAGTTTTCAATATATATATGTTTCAAGTCTTACTTTAGCCCCCTTTTATTTCTGTAGGCTAGTAGATTTGTTACAGTCTGGCGCCCAATATAAAATCAAAGCTAGCCCTTTCAAATCTTTTTCAAAATTCTAAAACTAACTATCTCTAGTACTATTTCTTTTCGGACTCATATTTGGGGGAAATATAGTATCTACATACTTCTACTACATACATACATACTACATACATAACCTTTACTTACACTTCATCCATTTTTATTTATCTTTTATAAAGATTTATATTCATCTATTGCGAATTGGTCTAAAACAATTCGTTTTCTATAAATTTTTCATTGTTATGACACTTACGTCAGGTTGTCAAGCTGTCATTATTTTTTTCTTCTATCTAACTATCTTTCATAGAGTTTCATAATGGCATAGACTATGAACGTTTCTTTTGATTTATGTAATCTAAATTCTTTTTATCAATATGTTAGGTCAAATATTGTATTTTATAGATAATTTTGATTTATTATTGAATAGCTGTATCTTAAATTACTTTTATAAAATTAATGCACACACATTTGAAATTCATCGAAGAGGTTAGAGGTTTTTCAACGTATATTACTGGCAGATTCAAGCATTGACTGTGGCGTTTGGCATTCTGATGACGGAAAGCTTCAAATGTGGAAAGGATCTGAAATTGGAAGAGGATTTCGAAAAACGCTGATGATCGATGGGTGGAAGACTCGGAGACGAACAGTTCTGCTCCGGAAGCTATAAACGAAACATCTCCTAAAAGTATTCTTCGACCGGGAAAACTAACTCAGTGACTAAAACTTACCCGACTGCGGTCGATCCCTGAAGGAGGGTTATAGAAAATAACCATTAATTTATCGGAGCGAATCAATTCAAAATCTTCTCTTCCAAACTATCCGTGCGTGTTTGCCTAACCTGGACTTACTCAAATTACTACTTCAAGCTATCCTCTACCTTCGCGTTAAATAACTGTGTGTGTTAGGTAGGATGTGTTTTTTAAAAAACTGGTCTGTATTTTTTATCTTTTAGTTTTCAATATATATATGTTTCAAGTCTTACTTTAGCCCCCTTTTATTTCTGTAGGCTAGTAGATTTGTTACAATATACAGATAATTTTAGTTGGTACCTAGTTAATTTGCTTAAAAAAATAATTCCCTGACTTTAGGTATTTATTAGGTAGTAAAACTTTTAGATCTCATTATGCAAATTAACTATTTGCTTTGTTAGACAGATGACAACGTATCGCGTATCTCAGAAAATAAAGTTTATAAGGTTGAAGTTCGTACGTAAAGTTAATGCCATCAAATGACATTGTTAAATTAAATTAAATGCTTTCCGCTGTTAAACTAATTAAAATAGATGCGTGCTAAATAAGAATAGGATCGCGCCTTCTGCCAACTTCACACGATAGCTGTCAAATTAGTACGCATTAGTAATGAAGTTCGCGAGTATTGCCATAGTATTGCGGAACAAAATGACGTCTAGACAGTACTATTCTTATTTGGCACGCATAGTACAGAATTTAATTCAGGCGTCCAAACTTGCACTATGCGTAGGTACTGTATACCTACATCAAGACTGCTGATTTTAGATATGACCAACATACTAAAATAAACGCACTACATTAATCTAAATCCTTACCTAGCTTCATAGATTGAGGTATCGATTCTCCATTTCTCTACTCCACAACAAGAAAAAAGAAAAAATGTTATCGGGCGGCATATAAATTGGTGCATTCACCCTACATGACGTCAGCTCGATTAGTGTTAGCACAGGAAAATCTAGGCTGAAGCTAGAAGTTTTACTGCACTAGGTTATCCTCTTTTTTAGGGTTCCGTAACAAACGGGTGCCAACGGGACCCTATTATCAAGCATACCTACTTCGTTTGTCTGCGAGTCAGTCACAGAAAGTATATTTTGAAGAACGGTAAAAGTAGCCAGTTGCAATTTTCGCAAAATTTGTGTAACTATGACCACTATCATGTAAAATAATAAAAAGTCCAATCCCAAGGATGTCTCCAACATAAGAAAACTCTAAAATTCCAACTCATATTGTAAATGCGAAAGTAAGTTTGTTTGATAGCTTTTCACGTCTAAACCACTGAACCGATCATCCTAAAATTTTGCATATACGTTGTCAGGTATACAGAAACGGACATAGGGTACCTTTCATCCCGAAAAAAGTACTGTTCCCGAGGAAAACAACAATAACGTTCTTATGATAATAGATGGCGCCACGTGCCTTTCGAATCATGATTGAATTATATATTATTACAAGCAGAGTACAACCCGAATTGATTGTCAAATTCTAAATTAACGCGAGCGGAGCCGTGGACAAAAGCTAGTACTATTATAAATACGAAAGTTTGTTTGATGGATGTTTGTTACTCAATCACGCCAGAACGGCTGAACGGATCTGGATGAAATTGGGCACAGAGATACGATTTTAGTCTGGAATAGCATATAGGCTACTTTTCTACCGGAAAAATGAACGGTTTTATTTTTTTTTTTTTTTTTTTTTTTTTTTTATTTATTAGGTATACCAACAGCAGTACATACAAAAAAATAATAAGAGACAGTAATATATAATAAAAGTACTGGCATGTATGCCTATTATAGGTATACACAGCATTCACTAAAAACAACAACGTAATTAACTTAAAAATAAAAACGGTTCCCGTGGGATAACTCCCGACATCCACGCGGGCGAAGCCGCTGGCAAAAGCTACCTACCTAATAAATAATAGGTCTTTACCTATGAAATTGCCGTTTTGTATGAAAAAATTTAAACGAATTTTTTTCATGTATTTTTTATTTGTATTAATCGAAGTAATCACCCATGCAATCAATGCATCTTTGCCAACGCAGTGGCAGTTTATTGATGCCCTTCTTAAAGAAATCAGCTGGTCGTGAGGCAACAAATTCATCAAAGGCATTTTGTACTGCCTCTCGGGTATTGAATTTTTTTCCCGCCAAGAAGTTATCCAAATTCTGGAAAAAGTAGTAGTCTGTAGGCGCAAGGTCTGGTGAGTAGGGCGGATGACGGAGAGCTTCCAACCCCAGTTCTTGCAACTTGGAGACCGTCTGCTGTGCAGTATGAGGTCGCGCGTTGTCGTGCAGGAGCAGCGGAGACGAGCGATTGACCAATGCTGGTTGGAGATGTGCCAGCTTCTCCATCATTGTGTTCAGTTCTTCACAGTACACATCTGCAGTAATGCTCACCCCGTTTGGTAAGAAGCTGTGATGAATCACACCGGCGCTAGACCACTAAACAGTGACCATCACTTTTCTAGGGGTAAGTTTTCGTTTAGGGCATTGTTTAGGTGCTGAACCAGGATCCAACCAACTTGCTGAGCGCTTGCGGTTATCAAACGGAATCCATTTTTCATCGCAGGTAACAATGCGGTTCAAAATTCCTTCATTTGTGTGTCTGTAGAGCAGTGCAAGGCACGTCTCGACGCGTACTTCGCGCTGGCGATCATTGAGTTCGTGGGGCACCCATTTGTCAAGCTTTTTTACCTTGCCAATTTGACGCAAATGGACCAATATTGTTTTGACGCTAACGTCGAAAGCTGCTGCTAATTCAGCCGTAGATTGTGTATCATCAGCTTCCACAATCGCCTTTAATTCGTAATTGTCGACCAAAGTCTTCGGACGACCGCGAGGATCGTTTTTCATGTCGAAATTTCCAGAACGGAAGCGAGCAAACCAATAACAGGTGGTGCGTTGGTTTGTAGTGTTAGCTCCGTAAACGTCGTTGATGTTGCGTGCCGCTTGTGCCGCGTTGCTGCCACGACGGTACTCATATTCCATAATTACTCCAATTTTTAACGTATCCATGATGACGAAAAAGATTGAAATGCGATGAAAATGTAACACTAATCAATAAACAAATGACTACTTTTGGAAAAAAAAATCCATGTTTTTAAAATAAAATTAATTTGAAATTAGAATTCTTAGCCAAACAAAAATTATTTTGATTTGAAATGGCCAGTACTGCAGAACGGCAATTTCATGGGTAAAGACTAATATTTGCGAATAAATTTATTTTATTGGTTTTTCTTAGACATATTGTGTGTTGATACGGACTCTCAGTTCGCGAGCCCAACTCACACTTGCCCAGTTTTTTTTTAACCGTAGTAAAATTGTTCTGAGGGAGTTAATTTACTAAAAGGGAGTACCCGAACATTTTAGCTGGCTAAACGATAATATGCTGGCTTTGGAAAAAGAATAGAAAATTCGGGAGAATATTATGTGCGCCATTTTAGTCGGTTTTACGGCATATAAAGGCATATATAGTTAGGGAGGCGAGGTAGCTAAATGGCGTAATTCAACGGCGCCGACGAGACCTATCAAAATCGAAAGATAAAATAATTTCGAAAAGAAAAGCTCGTATGGTAAAAACCATTTTAGCGGTGGGTTTGGCGTGTACGGTTTTTTAAAAATGTTAAAAAAAACAGTTACTTGGGCATTCTCGAGCGCGTCAGATATTCATACTACGTATGCCCCAAGTGCCTCTGATAACAACGGTATACTAATCTGCCGGTTTGCGTGGTGGGGGTAGGCATATAAAGTAGTCAAAAATGCAAAAAAAAAAAAATTACTCGAGCGCGTCAGATTTTCGGAAGGGGTGTTAAGTAGGCCCCAAGGAAGCTCCCTTTAAAAAAACTGACGATTTCGGCGTGACGATAAGTTACGATGAATTTTTGAAAATGCAAAAAAAAAAAGTTTTTTTGAAATACTCGAGCGCGTCAGATTTTTATAGGGGAGGTTTATCTCGGTATCTTGAAAGCATATTTTGTTAATCTGACAAAAATGTTGGTGGGTTCTCTTAATCTGACCGAAAAAGGTTTTTTGGTTTCTTTTTTTCCTTTCTTTCTCTTTGATAAAACGGGGAATTTAAGAATGACAATAAAGCGATAGATACAACCAACGAAAATGTAGATGAAATGTAGTACGAATTGTATTATTTATTGTATAAAAAAATGAAATGATATAAAAATTGTATTATAATTGTATTGTTATATAATTATGGCCTTTACATTTTTGCTCAATACAATTCATCTTCTTCTTCACTGGAACTTTCATATTGTGGCTCCTCATCCACAATTCTTTCCTGCTGAGTGCCTGCAACATCCGTAACAATTATTTCTATTCAGTAATTTTGTTGAGAGAATATTATAGAAGTACAAAAATTTACCTGAATCAAGCGTCTCGTCATTGCTGTCCTCAGTGTCATTCTCGTTGCCCAGAATATCCGGCGATACAACAACATTTTCATACGCATCGGGCAATTGATTCCCGATAAACCACGTGAACTCGAATTTATTATTATTTTCATTCCACCCATGATCGGTTGGTGCAAGGTCAGTGATGTCGGATTTGTAAGCATTCCTCCACAAATTGGCGATGTACCGAGTTCTGAGGCAATGTTGGTATAGCTCTGACTGGCATGAAAATTGTCGAGAAGCTTTAGAAAAAAAAAAAAATTTGAGATATAATAAAAGTCACATAATTTAATCATCGTTATTTCAAATCAATTTTTTTTAACACCCTCAGTTTTCGAGATATACTCAAAAAACCGGAAGTTTGAGTTTTTATGATGCTTCAAGTCAAAAAGTTTTAACTTTGGACAAAAATGTAAAGAGACCTTTTTTGTGTAAAATAAAATTACCTTTTTTGTTTATTTAAACTTTTTTTTTGTAAAATGTATCGTTCGCGACTTATATGCCGCAACGCGTTTTTCGGAAGACGAAATGGCTCCTCCACACTTCGGGTCATGCGGAAACCGGCAGATCTTGTATTTTTAGTAAGTTTTAGATTATATTCTTCAAAATAAAAAATAAAAAAATCGCGCTCGAGAATGCCGGATTAACGTTTTTTTTTTACAAGTTCGCAACCCTATAACTCGGCGGCGTCAAGGACTTATCGTCAGATTAGTTAAATTTAGTCTTAAAACACTAAAATCAAACCCCAATATCTTAATCTGACGCGCTCGAGTATTTCAGACTATCGATTTTTTTTTACTAATCTGATCGTCTATCCTAGGCGCGCGTCACTACATATAGAGCTAAATACTTTACAAGGTTGTTCTATTAGGTCTAAGGTATCTCTCATATCTTAAACTGCCACGCTCGAGTATTACCGAAATTCCCTTACTCGCCTCCCTAACTAATAGGCTTGTGTGGAGGGTGTTTTTAAACCTACGTATTTTCTGCCTTGGTTTTCATTTAACGCTAGGTATTTTGAATTTTCACAAGAAGATGTTTCTAATGAGAATCATACAGGGCTTGATATAGAACGTGGTACCCTCCTGCATAAGGCGCGTATTAGATTCCCCTCTCTGAAGTCCTGACCTGGGGACCTACCACCCACCTCCTTATAGTAGGTACAGGCATGAGGAACAGGGTGTAAAGTTCACTCATCCTCCATAGAAAAGGGTGGATCCTCCGACCAGACAGGTATCGTGTCTGGTAGACAACTGCCCGACGATTGATGTCGGGATGTTGTATCTAGTCGCGCGGTAAACTCTGATTGCGCGATGCAGGATTTTGCGTGACGTCAGTTGTGATGAGTAGTTCACATGTGAGATGCCGCCACATTAATCTTACTTCAATGTGGGAAAAAAATCCACCAAAACCACTTTCTAGAGCTGGGAAAAAGAAGTGGCGAAACAAACTCCTCGGCAACACTTTAAGTCTTTTAAGTTAGAAAAACCGGTAGTAGGTACAATTTGTATGTTTTAAAATCATACAGTATCGATCCCGGAAAAATGTATGCAATTCAAAATTGTTTCGTGACTAGTTCTAAGTTATTTTTAAAAAGTGCAAGACCCACCTTATTTTATTACCTACCTATTAGCGAACCGCGCCTGCTTTGCACAATTTTTACGAGTACATAAAACACCGTGATTTCTTTATTATAACTAATTTAAGTTTAATATTAATGTATTATACACATAAAACCTTCCGGAATAAATTCTCTAAATGATGTGGAAAACCACATCAAAAACCGTTGCGTGGGTAGTTTAAACGAACAACGCGATCACACAGACAGACACGAAAAGCGACTTTAATTTAAAATATGTATATGTACAGTCAGCGCCGATAATATCGGGATGAACAGACTGTTCAAAATGATCTAAACAACTATGAAAATTAAAAAAAGGAATGTTTCAGAATGAAGACAGTACACGGCAACTTTATCCAATTGAGATAAAGTTTAATTTTCTTAGCTGTTGAGATCATTTTGAACAGTCGTCAGTCCCGAATTCCCGATATTATTGACGCTGACTTTACCTGAGCATGGAATCGGTTTCTGGTATGGTACAATTTTACATTTCTAAAACATAGGTACACTATCGATCCCGGAAAAAAGTATGCATTTCAAAATTGATTCATGTTTATTATTCAAACTTATTTTTAAATGCTGCAAAACCTACCAAATTATTATGAATTGCGACGTAATTATTAAAGCTGCATCAAATGTAGAGACTATCTAAGCTTTACTATCCGCAATCTTAAGTTAGAGCAAGTTAGAGTATCCGTGACTTCGCGTAGAGTCGTAGAGTCGCAGACAGGCGGTAGAGTTTTGATCGTAGTTTAATCAATGGCCTTACTATGTAAGTGTTTTATAGTATAGTTAAAATCTCGCTGCAAACTTGGTCATAAATCATAATCGGAGTAGGGATGTGTGCTAGTTGCGCGCGCTCAAGGCCATTATCGATAACAGAATCATTAAGGTTATCCATTGAAAATTGGCAAAAATGTGTGGAACATGCAGAATTGCTGCAAGATGAAGACTTAAGAAAAGCACATTTATGCGAAGAGTTCATCATTCATGTGGATGATGATGACGATGACTCAGACGAAGAATTTTAATTTTCTATTTTTAGTTTTATATATACGTTCTTTTGTTTATATATTTAATATGCTTTTTGTAAATTTGGTAATAAAATAATTTTTTTTTTTTGTATTTATTTCTATCACCCATTTATAAATAGTCTGCAGCGAGATTTTAACTATACTATAGTAGTAAAGAGCCCATTACATTATCCAATTTGCAGAGCGCTAGATGAGCTAGCGTGCTAAATTTGTATTGTGTAAAGGCAGTTAGACAGATAGTGATCCAATCTAGTGCGATAGCATGGCCTCTGCCGCGCTAGCTCATCTCGTACACTAGTTAGCGCCCTAAATTTTTGTTTGCATAGAGAATAAAAAAACTAATTAAAAAAAACTAAAAAACCCGACTGCAGTAAAAAACTAAAACTGAAAAGCTAAAAACAAGGCCATTTTAAATTTAATAAAAGTTGGAAGCAGGCGGGACCCATTTGAGTTTGAAAATATAAATAAAAATGGAATGGGTCCCGCCTGCTTCCAACTTTTATTAAATTTAAAATGGGCTTGTTTTTAGCTTTTCAGTTTTAGTTTTTTACTGCAGTCGAGTTTTTTAGTTTTTTTAATTACTTTTTTTGTTTCCAGCTTTTAGTTTACAAATGTGAAAGATTTCGCAGACGATTTAGTTCTTGCAAGGAGTTTTGGCCGTGAGGGTTCTTTAAAAACTTTTTTGGATAAGTACACAAATAGCCAAGCATTCGAGGTCCTAACTCTGCTCAAAGCAATTTTTATTTATCAAAATTCAATTTGTCACTTCGAGGTACTTTTAACCATATAAGTTGTATACATTTTTGTAATCACCTTTTAAAACCCTTTATTTTGATATCCCACTCGATGGAATTTGAAGGAACTCCACAGTATGGCACCCCAAATCCGCCATTTTACTTTGTTTTTTATTTTAATGTAGCCAGTGACACTCGCGCTACCAAGACAAATCTAAATACGTATAATTAATCCAAATCCGTTTATTCCTTTTGAAGTTACCAGGGAACAAAGAAACGGACATACTTACATACAGGTCAAACACATAACCCTACTTTTGGGCTTCGCCGCAGTCGGGTAAAAATCTGAAATTATTCTATGTGATAGAACTTTATTTTATAGATTGCAGGAAAATAAAACGATGTCTCTAAATACCACAGTTTTTTTTAAATCAACAAAAAAAATTACATTAAATGATGTTTCGTTACCCTAGGTGCGTGAGTCCGACCCACTCTTGACCGGTTTTTGTAAAGTTTTTCATATTTTTTTAATTTGTTTTGTTGGCATTGTACAGCTGCAACGTGTAGGCTAATTTACCTTCAATCTCTTTGCAAAGTAGAAAGTGTCCCGCGAGCAATATAAAGATTGACTTCACTCGTCTACTATCAGTATTCTCATGGAAATCACTTCCTCGTAACTACCAACCAATGGAAAGGTGCACATCGGGTTTTAATTTATTTCTACTTCGTGAGTATCGAGTAAAAGTGGTAAAAGCCGGAGAAATGGAATGCTAAGGGACTGTACACACGACGCAACGTTTTTTCTAAGCGCAGAAAACGCGCGACCTGCGTTTACGCAACTGAGTTAGAAACGCAATGTGCGTTTTTACGGTTCCGTACCCAAAGGGTAAAGGCTCTTACAGACAGAGGCGATATCGCGTCGCGACGTGTCGCGTAGCGGTGTTGCGACGTGATAATATCGCAATATCGCTCGCGATATCGCCTCTGTCTGTAAGAGCCTTTAAACGGGACCCTATTACTAAGACTACGCTGTCCGTCCGTCTGTCACCAGGCTGTATCTCATGAACCGTGATAGTTAGTTGAAATTTTCACAGATGATGTATTTCTGTTGTCGCTATAACAAGAAATACTAGAAAACAGAATAAAATAAATATTTAAGGGGTCCCCTACAACAAACGTGATTTTTTTTTGCTCGTTTTTATATGCGCAAGTCCGACTCGCACTTGGCCGGTTTTTATCATTTCTAACTTCTAAAAATTTCCATACATTTTATGAACGTGCACGTGGACTTTCCATGATAATATCGTCTCGTTAGAACTAAATAAAAGCGCACAATACAGTCGCTCAACACAAAATCCTGCAGCGATATTTTTATGTCCGTGTGAACGTGGGTTAAGTGTGTTACGCTAGGTATTAGCCCGCCACTTTTTATAAACTTTACGAAGAGTATAACGTGCGTTCAGAAAACGCGCGTAGAAAAGACATAGTGTATACAGGCCCTAACATAAGACGTGGGCGTCGGGCTTTTACTGTCACCTTTAAGACTATGGTTTCCTGCATTTTAATTAGTTTCGCTTTGAATATTGAAAGCCGTAGAGTGCACTAGCAATCTTTAGAGTTCGAACTGGGGAAACGTCATGTAAATATAAAAAGGCTTGTGTTTAAACGCCTAACAGAAAAGTACCCTATTTCACTACAAAAAAAATCGTAATACCTGCCAGAATGGATAAATGCTCACCAAAATGGATAAATGCTCACCAAAAGGGATAGATGCTCACCAAAATTAAAATCATTTTATTGAGAAAATATAACTTTAGAAAGCTGACAGCACGCCGCTTTGCTCCTATTTCTGTCTGCAGGGTTTAAAGGAACGTAACCAACCAAACCTCGGGGTGCCCCTGACGTCGACCTTTAGGTCGAGGTTTAGGGTTTTCGTCAGCAGTCGACGCAGATTTGGTGAGCATTTAATTTTTTTGGTAGTCATTATATTTAATCCCATATAAAATATTTAAGTGGTTTAATTTGATTAAGGCGAAAGCGCCAGGGTAGCGATTAAGCCGAAAGCACCGCGAAATTCAAATTTTCTTACGTTTTTAGGGTTGCGTACCTCAAAAGGAAATAACGGAACCCTTATAGGATCACTTCGTTGTCCGACAGTTTTTTTTTTTTTTTGTGACATGAAAGTAACATTCAAGACGACAATGTCACAAAAAAAAAACTTTAAAATACACCCTACGATAATTGATAGAGTAATTCATCAACTCGTCCCACATGTTTACGGCCCATTTGGGACGACTTGACGAAAATCAAAATAAATAATATTTTCATTCTGCAAGTCGTCCCACGTTTCTTTTTGTGTGGAAATTTAAACTTTATCAACGTTTGGTACAGTTATTAAGAAAAGATATAACAATATTTTTTTAAGAATTTTTAGTATATACTTTACTTTTTTTTTTTGTTTTAATTATTGTACCGTGTTTTATTTTTCTTTTTTTTTTACTTTCGTTTTGTTCATAGATTATTTAATAGGTATTAAAAAAGTCAGTACCAAGTAAAACATTTTTTTCTAGATATGTTTAATTTTACACGCAAACGCACAAGTTCAAGTGTTATATGCGAATGGTAGACATGTTAAGTTTCGGTTATTATCAGGTTAATAAACAATGGTTACGTGCATAAAAGTATAAAAAACAGTGGTTGCTTTTGAAGTAAATGATGACAGGACACCCTATTGTAATGATTTTTAAAATAATAATTACGAATAAGACTTTTTTCCACAAGCGACAGATGGCGCTAGTGATTGCACGAACTTTATACATCCGTTTAGGTATTCATTTGTAGAATACTATTATTAAAGTATATTTCTTTAATAAAGTTAGTAAATAATTATTGTTTAAGTTTTAAAGGTTTATTTATAATAATCGTAAGGCTAATCATAAGTCATGAAATTATTTAAGTTAGTCAAGTGATTGTGTGTACTGTTTGCTTTGCTTTGGTCGTTAGCCGGCTGAGTGTTCACTTCCGTTTAAAGTGGGGATCCTTCAGTTGGCAACTGATTTGCTAGGACAGAGTTCACAGGGTCAGTTTTTTCTAGGCTTTGACCTGTAAGCATATCTGACGGATCCGTGCTACTTTTATTAAATTCATGATGATAAGTGATAACTGTGATAAGTGATTGTTAATAACCATGTGTTTTGGAATTAAGTGAATAAATTATATTCAATACTGCAATTGAGGTGTATGATTTCGTCACACTATGAATAGAATGAAGGTACAAAAAAATATTTTTCAATACACTTCCTCGAAAACTGGTTCATATCGCACTACGATTAGGTTCACAATGCAATGTATGTCGCACGCGTGCGATTTTTTATTTTCTCGCACGTGTGCGGGAATTCCACAGATAATTTATACCTATACTTAGTCCAAATTGGTTTAATGCCTCTATTCACAACTCTCTATTCGGAGGTGAATGTTTTTTTAAAAGCTCGGCAAAGATATATGCGTCTTTAAGGGCGAGCGCGCATTGCGGTGCGTTTTTCTCCCGCATAATCTGTGAAGTATGGAATATCTTTGAAGTGCGCGCAGTGCGGTCATGCGTTTTGTTACTGTATGCCCCGCCCAGTGCGGCAGAACTAACGGAAACGCACCGCAGTGCACGCTCGCTCTAAGACGTTAATATTTTTTGAATATTTGAATAATGTTTCTATATAGAATATTATCAAAAACCATGATTATTACAATAAAAAAAACGTTTATGAACAAATTAACATTTAAGTATTTGTGTTCTAAACTCAAAAATATTTGAATTTTCTATTTTTCATATTAGGCTGTTTATCGGAAGCATTCCCATTTGAGCACCTACTTTCTGAGCACCGATTTTTAGAGCAGATATTTAGCATTTTTAGGCTTCTTAGCATTTTTTTTCTTAATATAAATCCCGGGATTCAAGAAAATGTGGGAATGCACAACTACTTGGATACATGGTATGGAAACGACTTCATAAATAACGTGGTTTTATTTATTTGGAAATACCGGGAAATCGGGATCACATAAATATTCCGTTTGTTACACGTGATCCCCGCGAGAAATACAAAGCTGCCGAATGAAAATGGTTGTCCCTGGAAGGTACCGTCACTATATCGGTGGGATTTTTTTCATGAGTTTCGAGAATGTTAAAGCTGATAGTGACATTAAAATGTAAATCCAAGATGGCGGCTGCAAACATTTTCAAATTTTTCGTCATGGGTGTCGTTTTCATGCTTTTCGAGGGTGTTAAAGCCGATAGTGATCTTAAAATGTAAATCAAAGATGGCGGCTGCCAACGACACCATGACGAAAATTAGAAAATGTTCGCACCCGCCATCTTGGATTTACATTTTAATGTCACTATCAGCTTTAACACCCCCAAAAACCAATAAAACGACACCCATGACGAAAAATAAGAAAATGTTCGCACCCGCCATCTTGGATTTACATTTTAATGTCACTATCAGCTGTAACAGCCTCGAAAACTATGAATAGTACCCGTGACAAAAAATTTGAAAATATTTGATGCCGCCATCTTGGATTTACATTTTCAGCAGCTATGGGACCAACTCTGAAATCACAAAAAAAAATTACGATGTTTGAAACAAAAGTTCAATACCTACTCGACCAAAATGTATGAATCAGCTGACTTATGTTTCGTGATTTACGGGTTGATCCCATAATGAAAGTTGCTCATGAGTAGAACACCCTATGAAAATTTAGTGATAAAAGTTACTCTTTCAAAAAATACTTAATTTATCAATTCCGGAATCGCGACATTTTGACGATCGACACAAAAGTGCATTCCATAGTAGCCAAAATCTAAACGTAAGTAAATATACATTCGATTCTATAATCAGAACTATTAATTTGTGAATCCCGGAATCCCAGGATTTTTTTAATACAAAATTACAATCCATGTTAGCCAACACCTAAACGCAAGTACCTAACTAAAACATTCGATGCCAAAATCAGAACTTAAAAATTATCGTTCCGGAATCCCGGTTTTTTTTTTTAAGTGCAATCCATATCAACTAACATCTGAACTTAAGTAAATTATACATTCGATTCTATAATCAGAAGTCAAAATTGGCCGATACCGGAATTCTGGGATTTTTTAATCCAAAAGCCCACTCCATACTTAGCCAACACCTCAACTTTAGGTTAATATGCATCCGATTATCCGATCTCTAGTGATGATAGATCGATCCCAGTACAATGTGGCGTGACCATTCTCAAGAACTGGGTTAGGTCATACATACCTAACGTGACCTTTTATTTACTGGCTCAAAACGGGACATTTTTCTCAATTATTAGGGCCGATTCATAAAGGAAACTCAATTTTGAGAATCAGGAATTTTCAGGTTCTCAATGAAAAAAAAAACATTTTTAAATATGGTTTTATTTTATTTACAAAATTATTTAATACAAAGAAAAGTTGCAAGATAAATTTTCAGTAGGTAATTTTAATATTTGTCCGCAAAAAAAATGTTTTAATACAGCTGGTGATGATTTTAATTATGAATACAATTCTTGGCATTTTTTTTAAATATTCACCTTAGTAATAATTATCAACATCGCCCTAAGGAGCGGAACCTGTAAATGTGTTTTTTCAGACGTTCACAATTAATTAATTAAAGAAAAGACTCTTTCTATTGGTGAAACTATGTTATAGGCAGACAAAATATATTTAATTAAAATACAAAAGTTTTAATGGTTAACGGTGTTGGTGATTTAATCTTTTCTGTATGTGACAATGTTGTGATGATTAAATATTTTATAACAAATTCTTTTTTTTTTATTTCCACACTAACACTTTTGCTACTGATTGTACCTTTTCTCATTTTGACAGCAACGTGGGACGACTTGCAGAATGAAAATATTATTTATTTTGATTTTCGTCAAGTCGTCCCAAATGGGCCGTAGGCACGTGGGACGAGCTGATGAATTACTCAATTGATAGGATTTTTTGCAAAAAACTCTATATACTTACAAAAATAAAAATAACTCGAAAACTACAAAATATCGCAGAAAATAATGGGGTATTATCAAATACCACTGGATGCGAGTAAGTCTAATTTTTCTTTTTGATGTCACTATTTGGACCACCCGGCATAATACTGACAGAAGTACCTACTTATTTAGAGAATCTCGCTGTATCAAAATGGACAATTGACACAACAATGCTATTTCGGTTCGTTATCGTAAGGGTTTCTGCCTACCGCCATGGGAAGAAGGCGTGGCTATATGTATGTATTGTAAAAATTAAACGCTATGAACTGTTGATTGATATTTTTTTCTCTTTTACAAATTTAAATGAGATCGTGATAGCCCAGTAGTTAAAGCGTCGCCTCTCATGCACGAGGGTGTGGGTTCAAATCCAGGCAAGTAGGTACCAATTTGACTTTTTCAATTCATATGTACTTTCTGAGTTTATCCAACAGTACTGAGACATGTCCAACAGTACTGACATCGGTGAAGGAAAACATCGTGAGGAACCTGGACTTATAGTTAATTATAAGTCTGAAATCGCCGACCCGTCTTGAGCGAGCGAGGTGATCAATGCTCGTGCCTTCTGTGTATGAGAAGAGATCTTTGCCCAGCAGTGGGCTAGTAATAGGCTGGTGTTATTATTATTACATTTAAATAAGTAAATGACAAGCTCTTGGTCGAATATTTGGGCTTATACCCAGTAATAGAAGAGGAGTTAAACATAACTGCGTACAGAAACTAGAACCAATCTTTTAGGGCAAAGTAGTTCTAGAAAATAACAAAGATTGAACACATCTCCAAGAGGTCAGCTCTTTAACTAAACTGATATGAATCAAACGTTTTATTCCACTACAGAGCAGGATTAAGAAAAAGTACAGACACCAAGTGTCATAGAGATATTAAACTGTGTAGAAGCGACACTCATGTACAGTGAAGCTCATTAATCCATCAACACGCTAAGGATTGTATTGCTGTGAACACACGATAGCCGTCGTACCTACATGTGTGTGACAACTTATAGAAGAAGGTCGTAAGTACAACCGAAGCGTCAATCTATTGCTTTGTAATGACCGTGACCGTACTTTCCTTTATCCGTAAACCGCCCAAATGCTCTACTTATAATATAGGTCATAGAGCTCGTCTAAACTAAAAGGACGCGCCCCACTACCGAATTTAAGGCCGAACTATACGCCAATGACCTTGAGTGGTTAGCTTGCGCATTCTGGCCTGAGCTCACGCAACGCGTCGTACGTCCAGCCAGTAATAGGACTCGCCCATCAAGGAGCGCTGTCCCAAATTAGACACATTTTTAATTTATTATAATAAAAAATATACATGTTTTTAAAAAGTAACAAAACCAAATCATTTTCGTTTGTATTGCAAAGTAGTAGATATTTTTTTAATATTCTTTTGATTAAAAATGAAGGAGTAAAATGGTTTCATCTTAACGATTTGGAGGTGATTTGGGGTTTTTTTTTCTTATTATGTGATACCGACAGAAAAATTATGGCTAAACCAAATTACGAATCATATCATGTAGATTACTAACAATTTTTTGAGATGTAATTTTTCTGTAGGTTCCGGCGAAAAACTGCTTCATCTGCACGCTGTTTTTAAGCTTTTTTCGAAAAAGTAGCCTTAACGTAGTGCCATCATCTGCCTAGTCTTTTCCCAACTATGTTGGTATCGGCTTCCAGTCTATCCAGATGCAGCTGAATACCAGTATTTTACATGGAGTGACTGCCTATCCGACCGCCACCACCCAGTTACTGGGTAATACAATACCCCTGCGTAAGACTGGTCGTCAGACTTTCGGGATTCTGACGACCCGTAACGACTGACAAATTGCTTAACTGCTTTACGAGGCATTGGCTAGTCTCGGTATGTAAAGATGGTCACCCATACACGGACCGAACGCGGCAAATGTAACTTAGAACATGATCGATTGAACCATGCGGCTGTTATTAATTAGTTCGTATACTAATTTAAATAGTGAGGCCATTCTGGTTCAAGCCATAAATCCGGGTCGGATCATTTGATTCCAGTTTTTTTTATACAGGTTATTCTGTAACCTAGCTGGGAAAGCAGCACCTCACCACCATTTTAGTTGTAGTTTTAGTAGGTACACTAATTTGTCAACCCTAAATTACCATGTACTACAATACTGTTTTTTTTATAAATAAACAATTTGATTTGATTTGATTTGATTTTAAACAAAATATACTGTGGAATCGAATGAGCCATACTTGGACGACATGACTGTGTGCACCGAACATGTTTGAACGCCTTCGGGGTGGGATTGTCGCATCTACAAGAAGTATAATTTCCTAATCTATGCCAGTATTCTTGGCAGTATACCAAGTGAAGGTCAAGGGCAAAAGAAAACTTTATCTCTCAGACTTTGGGAAGTATATACAAGTACATTCTAGGAACTTTTGTCTTAAATAGCATCTTCAGAATTACGTGAGAGTGCTGTTTGTCTGCGTGATCTTAGATTCGATTTAGTTATCTAGATTTTATATACAGAAAGTCTAGATTTAGGCTACTTCGACAAATTGATGTATGATCGTCAAAAACAATTTGTTCTATACCTATTTAAATTAAAGTTTAGGAAAATGGAGGGCCAATCTTAACTCACCTCTAACGCTTTGACCAAGCGAGTAGCGTCAAGAGTGTTGTTTACCAGAAGATTCGCCACGAGAGAGCGCTGTGTTTGTCAACTGTCAAAGTCATCTTGAAGACAAAACGACCAATCGGCGACAAGAAAAAACAATCCATCTTGCGGAAAAGTTTTCAGCAAGGAACTCTATTGGTAGCTGAATGAAAGTAAAGAACACGAAGCGCCATCTAAGTGGAACTAATTTGGCAGTTTTCTTTCCCAGTGACACGCGTACGCGTCTCTTGTTCCCGTCCGTCGCGCGTCGCTCCGCAACAGGCTTCGCACAGTGTGTTATTTTGCCTTAGTTACGAACATGCCCGTTTTATGTGTTTTTTGGGAAGCTAACAATTAATCAACCAAAACTCCTATTCGCCTCCTGCCGGCTATAACCACTATTACAGTAGTACTCAACTGATATGGCTTACCGATGTACCTACGTAGAAGATGAATTTTCAAAGCGCGGGAAATGCTGTTGACCAATCGGCACGCTCCAAGCACCGTGCATCTTTTTCCTATACCGCTATTGGTCGGCAGCTGCCGCCATGTTAGCGCGCGCCGCGTGGCATGTTAGTCAGCCCCCATACTTGCGAGTGAGAGGGAACTAACAGCTGCAGTGTCTTATGAGCCTTATAGTAGTGATCTAAGGTTGATTGTGAGTTTTAAGCATTTTTTCGTTAATCTTCGGCGCCATATTTTCTTTTCTGCGCGAACTATAATTCACGACGCACGTTATCAGTTGGGTACCACTGTACCTCTTTTATCTGTTCTGTGTCCCAACTATAAGGCAAAATAATACACTGTGCGTCGCAGTGACTCGGAACATGTTCTAGACAGCTTCTTTCATTTGTTTTCTCCGCAGTCTTCGTCGCAAGCGCAAGACGCTTGTCGCTTGAGCGTGTCACTCGCGACCAAGGGGTAATTGCCTTGCCGCCGGGGTCGCGGGTTGTTCGAAAGACATACCGTGGCCCTGGCACAGGCAACTGAAGGAACACGGGTGGGTTTTAGTTGGTAAAAGTCTGACCTTCCGCTCCACCCAGAGCGGGAGAAGTAATTTGATGATTTCCCATCCACAAAAAAAAAGGGGTAACTGCCTTGTCGCCGGGGTCGCGGGTTGTTCGAAAGAGATACCATTGGCTCTGGCATAGGCAACTGAAGGAACACGGGTGGGTTTTTAGTCGGTAAAAGTCTGACCTTCCGCTCCACCCAGAGCGGGAGAAGTCATTTGATGATTTCCCATCCACAAAAAAAAGGGGTAACTGCCTTACCGCCGGGGTCGTGGGTTATTCGAAAGAGATACAATTGGCCCTGGCATAGGCAACTGAAGGAACACGGGTGGGTTTTAGTCAGTAAAATCTGACACGATCTTCCGCTCCACCCAGAGGAAAAAAAAAGGGGTCTTGGTCCCAAGCGCGACAAGTGCTCAGTGTGGAGTCCTGTATACTTTTTCCAAACATTTATTTTACTTTTGACATAAGCACGCCTATGTAGTTCCTTATTTATTGACAGGCAACCATAGACGAAAAAACGCAATACTTCAATGTCGCTGTTTTTTTCTTTAAAATAAAATGTTAGTGTGTAAATCGATTAAAACTTCTTCATAAGAAGAAGTCGAATGTCGAATGTAGAAGAAATCGAATCGGTAACTTATTAGGACATCCTAACTGAATAGGACTCGAACTGAAAAGTAAAAAAAAAGTGATTGGCAAAATTATAAGTAGGTTCGTTTCCCTAGTTGTAAATTTTATCGGAAAATTCTCTGGAAGTATAAGTACACACAAATGTAAAAGAGTGGCATAGTAATATTACTTATTTCGCTTACTAACCCCGAACCCTAAACTTCCAGTCACTAGTCGGTTCATTCATTTTAATTATAAAAGAGGGAACAGCGCGTAACTTTCCCATCACAAGAAAAAGAAAATTCTTCCCTTTTTCTTGGAAGACTATTTCGAGCTTAAAAACATGATGAAGTCTTGTTTACACTAGGTAGAGCAAACCATGAAAAATATTTTGCAAATATTTCAACTTTTATTTGAAACGTTACTTTTTCCAATTTTGATACTTTTTAGCTCAATTTTGTAACTTCTGCTGAATGAAATGAACAGAGTGGTCTCGTCTGGACATGGCTGTGTTTAGATTATGCTAGCTTTTACCAGCGGCTTTGCCCGTACATTTTGCCGGGATAAAAAGTAGCCTATGTCCTATTCCAGACCATAATCTAACTCTGTGCCAAATATCATCCATATCCGTTCAGCCTTTCTGGCGTGATTGAGTAACAAACATACCTCCATCCATCCATGCAAACTTTCGCAATTATAACAGTAGTAAGATTAAGATTTTACGTAACATAAAACCATGCCTTGTTCCTCTAAAAGGTTGAGCAGAGGTGTACCTATACACCCACATTTCGCCTTATGTTTAGCTTAGGGGGCGAAATTATTAAGGCTACTTTTATTTTAGATAGTATTTTTTATTGAAATCATAAGTTAGATATAAACACCGTGTTCTACTATTATTTCCATACCATCTAGGAAAATCCCTAAGATATTCAGTCTTTCATAAATGCACAAATATGTAGGTTCATGCATAAAAAATATGATATGCATTTTAAGAACACTATTACTACCGTCTTGCAAACAATGCGCATACAGGATGATTCTTTCAATTCAAGTTAGATTCTTCATTCTATGAACAGAGCTTTGTTCAAATGGCAGAAAATCGAGGTCTTGAGAAAACTCTTTTGACGTTCAGTTGGTTTTCTCAGTCTTTCCAGTTACATGCTTCGCTGCTGCATTGCTGTTAAGCGAAATTAGTAATAAAAAAAAAAATTGAAAACTTCTTGACTTTTACGTAGGGAAATCCACACATCCTCAGCTTTGAGGAAGAATACCAATTATATCCTACTGCTTCCGCCTTTCAAAGAACTAATTATACAATGGAACAATTAAAATTTCAATGAAGAGACCTTTTTCAAAGCAGGTAATAAGATTAAAAATGTATGAGTATATTTTAGGGTGACTGATACTTAAACACTTGATTGTAGTCATGATTACAAACAACTTTTACTATATGGACCAAAGCTGAAATCAAGAAAAGTGTTGTCTTTTTTTAATTTTCTGTCTTATCACATTTTTAAATATTTCTTAAAATAAAAGGTATCAAAAAAACATATAAAAATATTTAATAAATAGAGGTCTGCCGGTATCGGGAGCAGGGTCCAAGCTATCGGTGGTTAGGGTTGCAGATACAGTAAGAACCTCAGGTAGTGCAGTCAGAAGGTAGTGCTGTGTGGTAATACTGCCTTCTGAATCCTCCCTTGACCCAAGCGCCTAACGAGAGCCTCGAGGGATGTTGATCGAGGATTTCGGCCATCAGGCCAGTGGCCGACACGACGACAATCGGCACAATGACAGCTGAGCTCACATTCCACATGTCAACAACCTCGTGAGCTAATTCGAGATATTTTATTTGTTTCTCATTCTTAGCTTTCACGAGGATCTCGTCATGTGGAATGGTAACATCGACAATCATTGAGGGGTGCGCTAATCGATCTATCTAGGCTATTGGCGACAATAGACCAGTCAGCGTCAGTAATGATAGACCGATCCTAGTAAAACGTGACATGGTCATGGTTTAGTGGGCTATTATTATTAAAAGGTCAAAAAAACAAGACTTTTTGCAATTTTAAACGCGTATTCAAAATGTAAATAAAATCGACCATAAGGAAAAGAGAATAAAGTAAATCCTTCCATAAATAGATATTTCCCATTCTCATCCAGGCCCGGATTGGCCATATGGCAAATCTGGCAAATGCCAGATGGGCCGGATGCCCGATGGGCCGGTGTGCCCGATTGGCGGATGACTTTCTTTTGCTATTTGAAAAAAAAAGCATCGCGATACATCGATTCAAATAACGTTTTCTACAGTCAAGTCGAGGACCTCATTCAATTTAAGCTATCGTCGTTGGGCTCTAACTCTAGTAGGAGTACTCCTTGCTTTCTAAGAGATGGCGCTCGCCACCTCCACGTTGCCGTGCCTCATGAAGACACCAATAAGACACATCACACGCACGGGTTCACGGGTTCGATAGGGTTCGACCGACAGCGTCGTTATTGTTTTAGTTTCGACTCGAGACTTCGCTTCGCGACAGTCGCACCAGTGGCGGATTTGCCCTAAGGCCCAGTAGGCATGGGCCTAGGGCGGCCAGATATTAGGGGCGACGAATCTGACAAAAAATTCACTGACTGAAAGGCTTGCGCACATTATGGCGGGCCGCACTGCACCGTATCGTATAACAATATCTTCCTAAATCACTTTCGTACATCTAAATATACAGGGTTCCTGGTTATTGAAGACGTAACGTTGGAAGACCTCTCACAAGGTGAACCTTGTAAAGGCCGCAGGAATCCGCTGGATGCGGGAAGCACAGAACCGGTCGAAGTGGCGATGGCGGTGCTTGGGGGAGGCCTATGTCCAGCAGGGGACGTCATTCGGCTGAAATGATGGTGATGATGATGAATCATTTTAGTCGTTGCAAACACCTGCATTATCTATCTCAGTAGACAAGAATCATTAGCATACAGCTTCCTGCATTAAATATGTGACATATTTGAAAATCGTTGGGTTTCCTATTTTCATCGAAGTCTCTACATTATTCGTATTCTCTACTTTACGATGTCTTAACATTGATCGATATCTGGGCATTCGTCGACTTTCCTACATTCAACAAGTTTTCGGAGTTCTTCAAGTTTTCTACATTCATCGAGTTGTTTACAGTTCTTCGAGTTTTTGGAGTTACTCCGGTTTTTTTTTCATCGAGCTATTTACAAAGCTCAGTTTATTCGCGTCTAATACATTCCTCAAGTTTTCTACACTCTCCAAGCTTCTTACATCCATCGACTTCAGTTTCATCTCGTTTTCAAAAAAAAAAAAAAAAAAAAATCTGCAAAATAAATCTTTGACTTTGACTTTGACTTTCTATTATCGAGTTTCCTGCATTCTTCCCGTTTTTTGAAGTCTTCAAACTTTTTACTTTCATTGCGTATTTTGCGATCTAGAAGTTTCCAACATTCGTCAAGTTTTCTAAGCCCATCAGGTTTTCTACGTTCATCAGATTTCCTACATTCTTTAGCTTGTCTTCGTTCTTGTAGTTTCCTACATTCTTCATCTTGTCGTCATTCTTCAAGTTTCTTACATTCTTCAGCTTATCTTCGTTCTTGTAGTTTCCTATATTCTTCAGCTTATGTGCGTTCTTTAAGGTTCGTACAATCCTCAGATTGTCTGCGTTCATTAGGTTTCCTGAAGCAGTCATCAGATCTTTTACGGTCTTCGTCTATCCTGTCTTTTTTTGCTCCTTGATGGAACGTCTACCACGGGTGGAAAGCACCTTGACCTACTAGTCAAATAGCTTGCTTCACTTTGTTTCGAGCCGTCGTGACTCGGTACGGTCAACATTTGTGTAGAGTTACAAAGTAGTGTAGAAAACGGTTTTTTTAATGAAGATTTTTTCGAAACGTCACATGTTTCTGGAGTTTTAATTTCTATAGGTTACACAAACGCTGTCTAAACACGTTTTGGGGGGAAACTTTCTACATCGTACGGTTCTAGTTCCAACGGTACTTAGTCGTGTCCTGTGACGCAGGAAAATTCCATGTAAGTACACTATTTTACGAAGCATTTGTGATTCTCTAAACATGCCGAACAAGTATGCTCACAGCAACTTGTTTTTGCTTCTCCTTAAAAGATAGACGTTGCTGCTACAGTCTTTTTTTTACTTTTTGGAACTAATACATAAATAAATTGATGTACGCACGAGGCTACGTTGATAAGCAGTATTATATGTAGTTATATTACAATTATAATCCACATATTTTGGAGGGCCGACCGTCTCTAAAATGGCCGGGCCGGTTTCAGGTCCCAGTCCGGGCCTGTTCTCATCCCAAGTCCAGTTTACTCAAGGGATGAATAAATTGATCCCAACTAATGAGGGCACGACCAGTTCGTTCTATACACCCTGTATACGAGTAATATCTATTCTTTATGATATACAGGGTGTTTGGTGCATCGTTTGCCAAATTGAATTGGCCGAAAGAAGAGGTCATTTGCTATCGCTTCAGGCTCAAGTACTCATTTTTGGCCACACCGGTTTTTTTATTACAACTTTCTAATTTTTATTTTGAAAAAATCCAAAACTCAGCATTAAAGCTTAAATTAAAAAAAAAGTTTTAAGTGTAGTCGTCAAATTTCATTTTTATTTACATATGTACTGTTGTATGGCTCTTTCAAATTTAAAATTACTTGCCAGTTACATCTAGTTTTTTTTTAATAAATCACAAAGTTTTTGGAAAAATAAAAAATGAACTTAAAACTCAACTTTAAATAGCTATAAAAAAAAAACTAAAAGCGATCGGGATCTTCGAATTATTTTAAAAAGTTCTCTAGTCTATCCCCTTTCCAACGGTATGCAATGTGTTTAAAAAATGTTTCAGTAAGTTCACTAATACGCTAAGTTTGTGTATCGGGACGCACCATCAAACTATTGCATATTCGGGATAAATAAGTGTTTTCGCGTAAACAATACATACGAAGCAGGTAAAGCCTGCTATCTCCCTCCTACACAGTAGAATTCATTATCTGTCTCTTTTTGTTATTGGGTTGGCCGCAAATTGGTTAAGTTTGTTAGTCGTTATTTGACTGTCTCTGAAAACTAACCCCTTGTTGTTGTTGTGTTATTTTCTGTTACTGTTATTTTCTGTTACTGTTAATTTCTGTTACTGTTATCTTTTCATTGAGTTTTGTGGGTGTTTGTGTTAACTTTCGTGATTTTTTTTGTGTTACAATATGGCTACATTCTCTAATGAAGAATACGCTGATATTTTGATGGCTTATGGAAGAGCCGATGGTGTTGCTCGCGAAGCACAAAGAATTTATCAGGAACGCTTTCCCAATAGACGATTGCCTTCCCGCCATACTTTCCAGAACACTTATCGACGCTTACGTGAGACTGGTAATTTGACTGCTAGTGAACCAAGAGGGATTGTAGTGCGTCATAATGTTGACGTAGATGAACAGATTCTGGCACTGTTTGAAGAAGATCCCACTAGAAGCATAAGAAATGTAGCTGCATTACTGGGAATTTCGATCTGGAAAGTATGGCGAGTACTTCGCCAAAATAACAAACATGCTTTCCATTACACTCCGGTGCAAGGTACGTAATTTTTAAATTAATAGACTCACAACCGTAGGCGCTAACGTAGATTGCGAACCCTTTCTAGCTTTACCGCGTACCCGACGCAGCAGCAGGTAGCGGCTTTGACGTCACTCTGCCAGATGTCATAAACCTTCAGCGGTCAGGCCATTGTCTTTTACATTGTACTGCCCGTACTTTTTACAAACAATAAAAAAAAATCTTGCGAGAAAGTAATGCATTCTTACGCGTATTTTATTTGTTGTAGGTCTCGAGAATCAAGACTTTGATAACCGTGTCCAGTTTTGTCGTTTTTTACTGCATTCAGACGTGGATAATCCGGTCTTTTTAAAAAGAATTCTGTGGACGGATGAGTCCAAATTTACTAAAGAGGGAATCCTCAATTTACATAACTTACACCACTGGACAGCAAAAGATCAAAACCCACGCGTAAAACGACAAAGGTCATTCCAGAGACGATTTAGTGTGAACGTTTGGGCAGGAGTCATTGCAAATCATGTAATTGGACCACACTACTTACCTGACAACCTGAACGGGGATAATTACTTAGAATTTCTGCAAACAGAGTTGCCCTTATTATTAGCTGATTTGCCAATTTTCAGTGAAGACAGGTCTTTTGTTTTCCAACATGACGGTTGTCCCGCTCATTGGAGAATAACCGTCAGGGAGTACTTGAATGATGCATTCCCGGACTCATGGATTGGGAGGGATGGCCCTATTCCTTGGCCTCCACGTTCTCCAGACTTAACTCCGTTGGATTTTTACGTCTGGGGACGGGCCAAAGAACTCGTCTACGCCACGGAAGTTGAGACAAGAGATGATTTAGTCCAACGCATTGAGGCGGCTTTCATGACGATCAAAGCAGAAATGCGTTTACGCACCACTACAGTTGAGATAAGACGAAGATGTCGCGCGTGCATACGCAATAGTGGTAGACAGTTTGAACAAGACTTGTAAGATTAGTATGTAATTAAATTACTTATTAATAAATGATTATTTTTGTAATAATGTATTTTTTTTTCAATTTCGAGGAAAGTTCCCTATGTAAGAACGAGATAAGAGACTACGTAAGACGTGAGATAACAGTATCTATCTACTAATAGCATGTAATTTATGCGAAAACTAGTGTTTTAAACGTAATATCCAATATCAGCCTGATGTGTCTCGACTACACATTTAGCTAATTATTAAAGATATTAAAAGAGTTTTTTAACACATTACATACCGTTGGAAAGGGGACAGACTAGAGAACTTTTTAAAATAATTCGAAGATCCTGATCGCTTTTATTTTTTTTTTTATAGCTATTTAAAGTTGAGTTTTAAGTTCATTTTTTATTTTTCCAAAAACTTTGTGATTTATTAAAAAAAAACTAGATGTTACTTGCAAGTAATTTTAAATTTGATAGAGCCATACAACAGTACATATGTAAATAAAAATGAAATTTGAAGACTACACTTAAAACTTTTTTTTTAATTTAAGCTTTAATGCTGAGTTTTGGATTTTTTCAAAATAAAAATTAGAAAGTTGTAATAAAAAAACCGGTGTGGCCAAAAATGAGTACTTGAGCCTGAAGCGATAGCAAATGACCTCTTCTTTCGGCCAATTCAATTTGGCAAACGATGCACCAAACACCCTGTATATTCTCACAGAAATCTGATATCAGTAATATTTAACGGTAAATATCAGTAATATCAGTTACTTTTACTTGTGCTGATCACGGGCTGAATATTAATTTAGCTACTCGTCTTAGAATCTTATTATTCGTATGGTTTCTGTCTGTGCCTTTCATGATTTCTCTCGTTTAGGTATGTATATGTGATGTGGGCGACATTGGGCTTTGTATTTCAAATAATAATATATTGAAAAAATATTAGGCCATCTCTAAAAATACATGTTGCGCCGACCCGACACATAAATTGGGATAAGGGCAGGAGAATGATGATGATGTTAAGGCCATCTCTAAATTACTGCGCAATTGTTTTATTTTTTTAGGATTATGTTAAAAACTAAATTCATGTATTGTGCGTCATTTTTCGCGTGAATAAATAGTTTTTCTTTCTTTCTTTTTATGCAATGCCAGTATGAAAAAAAAGCGTGAAAATCGGTGTTAGTAAAAAAATTTGCTATTAAGGCTTGTCCGCCGTAAAAAGCGCGGTCACTGTCGGACTGCATAGAAAAGAAAGAGAAGCGCGATGACACAACGCTTGCAAAATATGAAGTAATTACCGATTTACAAAAAATCTAGGGATTAAGAAAGCAATCACATGAAATTTTAGAGGCATGAGGAACAGGTAAAGTTCACTCATACTCCATAGAAAAGGGAGGATCCTCCGACCAAATGGGTGTCGTGTCTGGTGGGCAACTGCCCGACGGTTGATGTCGGGACGTTGTATATTTGCTAGTCGCGTAGTAAACTCTAATTGCGCGATGCAGGATTGCGTGACGTCATGTCATTGTGAATATTGTGATGCGTAGTTCGTATGTGGCGATGTAGATGCCGCCACAAAATCATTCCTTATTATTTTGTAAAGAACTGTATAAATTTATGAACACTTTTAATGAAAACTGTAGGAGTAATATAGGCTATGTACTTTTTATCCCGGTCTACGCGGGTGAAACCGCGGGGCGCAGCTGGTGTAAAATAAAATTATGACTAAAGTACGTGAAATTATGAGACTTTAGTTCATATTTTTTATTTTTTTTTGTATCATAATTTTGTGTACTCATCTCGTCGTCAAAATCGAGGACGACTAAACGAGAGACGAATCGGAGATTTTCTCGTGTTTATTGTCAAAATTCTGTCAAAAGTCGAGTTATCTTAGGTGTCATGTTAGGGTTTGTCTTTCTCGACAACAAGTTTGACAGAACATTGTATGGCAGCGCTGTCAGAAAACGAGAAAAGCGTTGAACTGTCATAAAATTACTCGCGCGAGAGCAAGTAATTGTCGCGTGTGTCATGTTAGGCCTGCTGGGTTTAGCCTTTTTACACGACTGTTCAAAAAGGAGTGAGTGAGATTCAGCGTTGATTTATTTATGTTTGTATGTATGTATGTGAGTTTCTTTATTCCACCATAACTATTAAATGCCTGAACAGATTTAGACGTATGAGGTATCGTTAAAATCCTTACATCATCCCGAGTGACACTGGCTATATATATATTTTTTAATTCAATATGGCGGCAGTATCGCTCCATTTTGAAATGGGAAAAAAAAATTCTTCAATTATTACAATATGGGTATCAAATTGAAGGCCTTGAACAGCACATTCCAAAAAAAATATAATTTACTGGCATCAACCACGTTTCATACATTTTTTGTTCAAATTTGAAAGTGCTGGCCAAACAAAAATTGTGCTACATTCTATTAGAATTTGTCAGACTGAGCTGACTCAGGCTTTAGTAAGACTGCGAATGTCTACATTGTCACTAAAATGTATAAAATAAAAATAAATTTAATACATTAAAAAACACGACTGCCCTGCCAAAAAAGAACTAAAAAGTAAAAAACAAGTAATATTCTCTGACTAAAAAGATAAATAAAATTGTCATTGCAGGCAGGGGACCATTCTGTGGAACACTTTTTAATTTAAGAGGTTTCCCGAATGCAACGACCATTTTATTTATCTGTTTAGTCAGAGAATATAACTTGTTTTTTTACTTTTTAGTTCTTTTTTGGCAGGGCAGTCGTGTTTTTTAATTTTTTTATTATTATTTTTTTTCTTTAGTTCTACTAACTAAAATAGATTTCAGGACACGTGAAATCACTTCTTATGTATTCTAGATTATTGTGTATTTTTTTCTATCAAAAAAGTGCTATAGTAACTTTATATGTAATATTAGCAGAATATAATGATAATGTAATTTAGTAAGTACAATTTAATATAAATATTTAATAATATCATACAATTTATTTATTTATTTAACACTTCAAGCACAAATGTACAGAGGCGGACTTAATGCCATAGGCATTTTCTACCAGTCAACCTTTGGGTGATGCAGAGACAAGCAGTGGCAGGTGCAATTTCGAAAAATTAAGGAATAAATATTTATTTAAATATAAAGATACACATAATACCTATTACAAACTATAAATATAATAATATATACCTAATTATATATAAATATAAGCACAAATAAATATACTAATACAAATAATACCAACAATGGGGAAACATTACCGTTGTGATGACACTGCCAGCTTCTTGCGAATGTGTTCACGAACTTTAACTTTAAAGTATAATCGGTTGGTTGCCATCCTGATTTCCGGGGGGAGCGCATTCCACAGAGAGATAGACTGAATGAAGAAGGAAGAGTGAATGAAGTCTGTACGGTGAGTGGGACATAGAAGAAGACGATTGTGAGATGAACGTAAATTTCTATTGTGGTTGGCGCAAATGTACTGAAAGTGGGGGGCTAGATAACTAGGGGAAGAGGGAGAGTCAAGAAATGAAAACAAGGTGGTCAGCGCCCTTTGCTCTCTGCGATGGCGTATGGGCAACCACTTCAGAAGCGACCGATGCGCAGAGACATGGTCATATTTACGCAAATTGAAAACGAATCGAATGCAGTTATTAAGAAGACGGTCAAGTTTGTTGAGGAGATCTGCATTCAGGTCATAGTAGCACACATCACCATAATCGATGATAGGGAAAATTAAGGACTGCACAAGCATTGTCTTGGTACTGGATGGTAGTAAATTTTTCAGCCGGTACAAAGCCCGCAGCGTTCCAGTAACCTTCTGACTGACCCTAGCGACTTGAGTACGCCAGTTCAGGGTACAATCGATGTGCAAGCCTAGGTCAATAAGGCAATTTAAATTTTAGTGTAATACCAATAATGTTCCAATTTATAATGTTAGTCTTAAGTTATCTTGCTGCGCCCAACGGGGTCATGTACTCTTTAGTTATAAGCACTGCCTGTAACTGTGTGTACATTGTGCATTAAATGAATAAATAAATAAGTAAAATAGAAACAAAGTTACTTACTTTCGCCGTATTTTAGGGAGGACAAGCCTTTTTTTTTTTTTTTTTTTTTTTGAGGGTGGGAAATCATCAAATAACTTCTCCCGCTCTGGGTGGAGCGGGAGGGCGTGTCAGACTTTTACTGACTAAAACCCACCCGTGTTCCTTCAGTTGCCTATGCCAAGGCCGCGGTAACCCCTTCGGACAACCCGCGACCCCAGCGGCGTCGGCCCTATTGGGCCCCGTCACTTGCTGACATCTCTTTGAGGCGCGCGTGGAACACAACGCGCCGTCGACTCGGGCCTGGTCCTTACCGGACGGCGAGCTACCCGCTGCTCACCGTCCGCAGGCCCGCGCCTACGGTGGCCGGAAATCGCCCCGCGATTCCCGCCGCCCGGGACGTCTCCTGCGGCGACTGAGGGCGTGAGGCTGCCTCTCCCTCACGCGTTCCGCCTCCTCCTTCGCGAGCATCACTGCTTCGCAGAAGGAGGTGACGGCCTCCCATGCACTCTCGCTCCGCACCATGGCCTGGACCAGGCTCGGACGCGAGAGATCGCCGCCGCCGATCGCCTCCGTGAGAACACGGCGGTGCTCTGCCCAAGCCGGGCAGACCTCCACTGTATGCTCCACCGTGTCCTCCGGGCGATCCACACAATGGAAACACCCGGGCGTTTCCTCCCGCCTTATGCGAAACAGGAACCTCCCGAAACAACCGTGTCCGGTGAGGACCTGCGTCAGGCGGAAGGTGAGGACGCCGTGGCGCCTCTCTAACCACTCCTCAAAGAGGGGACTTATCGCCGCAATTGTGGCGTGCCCAGCGCTGGGTTGCGACAGTCGCGCTCTCCATGCCGCCATGAGATCCCGCCGGAGCTCTGTCCGCTGTACCGTGATTTCTCGCGGCAGCGGAGTTACGCCCCGGCGCTTCGCCTCCTCGCGCCACTCCCACACGTGCGCGAGGACCTTTGCCTCCAGATCCCACGGCGGCAATCCGGCAAGGAGGCTCGCCGCCTCCCGGGAGACCGTGCGGTATCCCCGGACAAGCCGGATGGCCATGACCCTCTGGGACGCGTTCAACCTGCCGGCTGGCCCCAGCCTTAGGGAACGCGCCCACACCGGTGCTCCGTAAAGGGCCATGGACCGCACGACCCCCGCGTAGAGCCTCCGGCAGGAGGCGTTTGGACCCCCCAGATTGGGCAGGAGCCGCCTCAAGGCAGCCCCAGCCCGTGCCAGTCTGGGAGCCAAACGTCGGAAGTGCTCCACGAAGTTCCACCGGCTGTCGAGGACGAGTCCCAGGTACTTCATCGTCGACCCGACTCCGATGTGAACCCCTCCCACCGTTATTTCGGAACCCGACGGTGGCGCATTCCGAGGACCATGAAAACACATGGCCTCGGACTTGTGCAGGGCCACCTCGAGTCCCAACTGCCGGATCCTCTCCACGACTATCGCAACCCCGCGTGTCGCTAAGTCCGCCGCCGCCTGGTGCGACCTCCCTTGCGCCAGGACCAGCGTGTCGTCAGCGTAACATACTACGCTGACGCCGCCAGGGAGGTCGGCGCGCAGCACCCAGTCGTAACCGATGTCCCACAAATGCGGCCCCAGGACCGATCCCTGTGGGACACCGCACGACATCTCTCGCCGGTTCCACTCTCCCTGATGACCGGGGTATATGACGGCCCTGTCCGTCAGATAGGCCTCGACCACTCGACAGAGGTAGGTCGGCATCCGGTGATACCGGAATGCCTCCCTGATGCAACTCCAGGGCAGGGTATTAAAGGCGTTGGCGATGTCTAGGGACACCGCCAAGACGACCCCACCCCGGGCCACTGCATCCCCCGTCGTGAGGGCTTGCACGCGCATGATGGCGTCCACCGTAGAGCGCCCCTTGCGGAAGCCAAACTGGCTCTCCGCCAAATCCGGCCCCTCCTGCACCAGCCACCCGACGAGGCGGTCTGCAATAACTCTTTCAAAAAGCTTGCCCACCTCGTCGAGCAGCACGATGGGCCGGTAAGCGGACGGAGAGTCCGCAGGGCGCCCCGGCTTCTTAATGAGGACCAGTTTCCCCGTCTTCCAGCGAAGTGGAAACTGGCCCCTCTCCAAGCATGCGCTTAGGAGCCCCCCTAGTCGAGGCCCGAGAGCCCCAAAGGCCAGAACCCAGGCTCTTCCAGAGGGAGGACAAGCCTTAAAGCTAAATAATAAAAATTTTACTAACGCCGATTTAAATTTTTTAAGAGCTCTTTTTAAAAGCATATACGAGTTTACGGTTTACGACCTATGTATAGTGTTTCTTGAATTTAATTATTACAGTATGTCAGTAACATTAGAGTATGTATATTTCCCACTATAAGTAGTTATTGCACTTTACTGCTCTTAAAACGTATTAACTACTTAGTACTTTACTACTTGTGAAATTGTACATACGTACCGGACATATTACTATAGGTACGATAAGTGAAAAAATATTGGTCTGTCTGTACAAAAGATAAAACGGTAGTTATTGTCTCGAGAGCGTCGAGTAGGTACAGTCACTGTATGCACCCGCAGCAGTCATGGATGTTCTTTACGAATCAAAGAATTATTCTTTCTAGATCGGGATAAAAAGTAACTTATGTGTTAATCCAGGGCATAAGCTACCAAATTTCATCCAAATCGGTCCAGCCGTTTGAGCGTTAAGAAGTAACAAACATACAAACACACTCACAAATTTTTGCCTTTATAATACTAGTGTGATATAATTATTTATTTTATTAGGTTCACCCACAATTATATAAATTGTAGAAGTAAAATCATAACAGTGCATCAGTAACTTCTATATAGGTGAACACTACATGCACAAACAATGAATCAGAGAAATAAGCTAACTTTACTTAGTAATAAGAGCTAATATAGAAATGGTAACATCGGTAAAAAATAACATCTAAATGAATTATTTTTTTTTACTGGTTGTAAGTTCTAAGGGTGCGTTTCCACTGACGCGGAGCTGGGCGGAGCGGAGCGGAGACGTGCAGGAATCGACCAATCATAATGGTTGAAATCCTCATCGCGTCTCTTGTCTCGTCTGTAATTGGACGATTCCTGCACGTCTCCGCTCCGCTCCGCGTCAGTGGAAACGCGGCCTTACACTTGGACTCGTCAATAATGTTTTCAAAACTACTCGAGAGCGAACAAGGAAAGGATTTTTCTTAAAAGATATGCTTAGGTCCGCTTTTTGTCTTCAGTTACCTATATATTTTATCTGAAAAATAAAAATTGTGATTTGACAGGTTTCTTAAAGAAAACACGCCAATCCGCCATATTTATTCTAAAGATAAAAATCTAACGATCGAAAAATCGGCCCATATTTAATTACACGCGAACAAAGTCGCAAACAGCAACTAGTTATTATGTAAAATGATAAACTACGATTGCGGAATCATAATAACACACATTCGTTTCAATATGTACATTCTAATGAACTCACTAGATTGCAAATGGTCTCCATTGCAATTTTATTGCAATTGAATCTAATCCGACTTGTAACCGTCGACAAAATAAATTATAGGTAGTTGGGAGAAGTTAGTACAAATCCATTCCAGTTAACTTGTGAACACATACATGCTGTAGAAAATGTAAGTACAGTCCCAGAATTGTTTCACATGTACGTATACAGGGTGTTTCTTGTAAGCATAGCAGAGTACCATTACATTAAACCCCATGTATGTTCTACGATTTTTTGTAGTTTTCGAGTTATTTTGGATCCCTCATTTCATATCAATGGTAATGGTTAAGGATAGTAGTAGGTATAAAATGTATGTTTTTATTATCAACTGTGCTCTGCTTAAACGTAGAGGAATAGTAAATATCAGGATTGGCAAAAATATGCAAAGATAATAATAAATGATAAAATATGAAAATCACAGGATTTCAGATACCTACACCGCTTGCAACGACCGATTTCAACAAATAATGCCCAAATTTAGTACATTCTTGTTCAAAAGTGACCCAAAAAAAGATATAATTTTTTAAAGCCATCATCTCTTTGAATCAGAAAAAATATCGAAAAAGATTATAACTCGAAAACTACAAAAAATCGTAGAACATACATAAGGGTTAAATCGATAGGTATGGTACTCTGCTGTCAGCTCGCACTGGCTTGACACCTTAAAAGAAACACCCTGCATATGTGAAAGACAAAGGAATATTGTCGCCAGCATCACAAGGACCGTGTGGCCTAATGGATAAGGCGTCGGACTTCGGATCCGAAGATTGCAGGTTCGAGTCCTGTCACGGTCGAATATTTCTTTTTGTTTTCATTACATTATTTGTTTTGATGAGTATTAAGCTATAACTGGATTTAATACTGAAAATATCAAATTACTTACTTATTTTAACTTAACTTTACCCAACTATGTTGGGATTGGCTTCCAGTCTAACAGGATGGAGCTGAATACCAGTATTTTACATGGTGCGACTGCCACAACCCAGTTACTCTGGGTACGATACCCCTTGGTAAGACTGGTTGTCAGACTCGGGCTTCCAACGACCCGTAACGAATCTCGTTATGTAAAGATGGTCACCCATTCACTGACCAACCCCGGCAAGCGTAGCTTAACCTGATCGATCGACCCGCGCGGCTGTTATTACTTAGCCACAAACCAGCTTCTGTGGAACTAAAAAGTTTTGTTTTCTTGAATATTCAAAACTTATCGTAATAACTACCTATTAAAATATTTTACTGAGGCAGTCCAGTGGTCGTAAGCGCTACTGCTGAGCATGAGGTCCTAAATTCGATTCCCGGGTCGGGCAAAGTGTTATTGGATTTTTCCACAAGTTTCTCAGGACCTAGATTTGTGTCCGGTTGATGGCATTAACAGGCCCGCCACCTATTACATGGGATTTAAACACAACTAGTGAAATGTGGCTGCACTATAGGTACACCTCTGCCCAACCCTTTGGGAATTACAGGCGTCATGTTATGTTTATATTATCACTACTGGTTGCGCCATCTGATTAATTTGTAGCAATTTATAATATTGATTGCACTGTTCGATTGAAATTATAGTAAGTCATGTAATTTTTTATTTTTTTCGTTTTCGTGTTGGCAAAGCGAATTGATGGGATTAAATTGGATTTGCTACATTCCTTATCCTTTGTCCCTTACCCGCACATTACCTTTCGTCCGGGTGTGAGCGAGAGGGCTACGTCAATTAGCGCCAGCCGCGTAAAGACATTTGAAGAAATAAAATATGGCGATTTGTCTGCTCCGAACCTCCGCGTGTGCGCGAGTGTGCCTCGTTCGTTTTTCGATCAAGTGAAAATTCGTGGAAATCGCTTGTTTTGCTGGACAGACCGGACCATCATCATCGCATCGCTAATAAGGTATCGTGCAACCTTCCTTTAAACAGCCACTGATTGAATTCCAGTGTTCTTCCTATATCAGTGGCAGAATCGTTCATCCATCTTTTTTTCGTAAACCCAATTTTGAAACCCATCGTTAATGATTGCTTCGCGCAACCAACTACTTATTATAAAACAAAGTCACTTCCCATTCCATTCCTGAATCGCTCTGTTATTGTTTTAGCACATGTTGATTCTTTTTATATTTTATTTAACTTTACAAATATTTCTTACATTTTTAAATATTAGAATAAAAAGAATATAAAAACATTTAAAAATATAAAAATAGCACGAAGCCCGTAGTTTCGGCCTTCGTTAAGGGCGTTTCTTACTCCGTATCACCTACGGATGGATGATTGGTTTGGGGGCCGAACGAAGTATGAATGACAACATGATTTGCCAGTTGTCCCTACTCCCGTTGTGTTTTTGCTCGTCCGAAAAATTTAACTTTTACACTTGTTTTGATGGATCGTAATGTCAGACGGACGGATGAACGGACGGACGGGAAGACGGATGGACTTAGGGAGTAGGCCTCCTGTGTCTAAGCTACCGGTGGCGGCGGTCAGAGCTCTAGAGAGAGGAACCTCCTAACAATGCGGGCCGTGTCCAGAAGCACCGCTTTCTGAATCAAGCCCTTGATCCAGCTGCCCAACGAGAGCCTCCTTAGGTGTTGGTCAAGGCTCTTGGCAATTAAGCCATTGGCTGATACGACTATCGGCACAATGATTGCTGAGTCCAGTACATTATTTTTTTATTATTGTTAAGTGTATTATTTTGTGTGCCTCTTAGTTAGTCTGTGCTAAATAAATGTATTTTTTTTCTTTTTTTTCCCGCTGTCTGTCCTCATGTACAGCGTATGTATGCTTAGATCTTTAAAAAACAACGCAACGGATTTTGATGCGGTTTTTTTTAAGAGATAGAGTGATTCAAGTGGAAGGTTTATATGTATAATAAAGCGGGCGAAGCCGCGGACAAAAGCTAGTGTAAAATATTTAAAATATGCTTTGAAACAGTACGAGGTAATACAAATCGATATTTTAGGCTATCAACAATGCATAGGATAGCGGTTCTAGCCAGAATCGGCCAATTACAGCTACTGAATGCAGTAATAACTAAGCTAGGTATCGATTTAGTACACGAATCATTAATTAATAGGTACCTAGCTATTCTATATGAAGCTTAAACTGGACAATAGTACACCAAATTATTTAACCCTTTGAGTGTCGCAAAAACTTTACGTAATACATAGTAAACATGAAATCACGAAACAAAAATCAGCTGTTCAGTACATTTTGACGAATTATGCGAACATAAATGTACTGAACAGCTGATTTTTTTTTCGCAATTTCAGGTTTGGTCCCACAGTAAAAGTTGTTCATAATGATGAGTACAATGACCCCTTAAGAGGTTTTGCGCATTTAGCGTTACACGTTGTATGCTAAGGCTTGATTACAACGAACCTCTTACAGTACCTTGAAGTACCTACTACGCCTCTGCCTTCTTTTTTAAGGCTTCTACAGACAGGCGCGACACGCGACGCGAATCTCACGCGACACGAAGGCACCGCGTGTCGCGCGACGAGCGGTGCCTTTGTATCACGTGCGATTCGCGTCGCGTGTCGTGCCTTTAAACACGTTCACTGTACATGCCCCACCGATGGGGCATACCGAGTTGCACATCGTACGTGCATGACCCATAGGTGGGGCATGAGTTATTCGCAATTTATTTTCACGTGTGAGTTTAGCCACTTTTATCGGTTTAGACGTGTGAATAATGAACTAAGAATAAATATTGCGCGACAACCGGACGAAAAGCTGCGTGTTATGTAGGTAATACCTACTAGCGTTATGTTATCTATGCATAAAAACCATTTCTGTACAGAAATGTAAACTCAAATTTCTCTGACGTTTATGTACCCAGTAGCTCAGCGAAATGCGCGCCGCCATTTTGTAATGACGTCACTTCCTTGAGAGCCAAGCGTGAGTGTAATTGCATTGCATCTATGAATAATAATTTCTGAGACATACTCGTACATAACAAATATAACTGTCTCTGTTTTAGTAAACACAACTTGCATTTACCCTGACTTCTGTCGCTTGGGTTTTGGCTGTAAGTATGTGTATGTTGTACAGTCAAGGAAATTGGAAAGATAAATATTTTTGACTTTACCAATTAATAGAATATTCGACTCTACAAAATAAATGCTCCCGCAGACAGGAACGCGACGATGCGACGCGATTCTGGTAGAAACATTTCAATAAAGTTTTAATGGAAATTGTTTTACTAAAGCCGCGTCCCGCCTGTCTGCGGGAAGCCTTAAGTTGCGAGTGTGACACATCTAAAAAAAAAACTGTATTTTATACTTTTTCGGTGGTATTATTATCATCATCATCATCATCTTCCTGCCCTTATCCCATGTTACGTGGGGTCGGCGCAACACGTTTTCTTCTTCCATTCTCCCCTGTCAACTGTCACGCTATCATTCACTCCCTTCTCTTTCATATCATTCTTCACACAATCCATCCATCTTTTCTTTGCCCTTCCTCTGCCTCTCCATCCCATGTATATTCATCACTCTTTTAGTCACATGCGTTTCGTCTCTCCTCATCACATGCCTAAGTACCTATAAGTAATGCGTAGGTTTATCATACAGACAGACAGACAGTCACTCATTCCCGAAACATACATTTATCTATTTAAAACTGGCTTTATTTTAAATGTTTAAATAAATTTTAAATAAACATGTGTTTTTTTTAGTTTTGTTACTAAATTGTCCGTGGAATGACAGGTATTTCATGGGCAATTTATTTTCTTAAATAGCATCGCTGTTTAGCAAATAAAATAATAGAATTGTTGTTTTGGACATTGAACTACATAAAATAATTCTGTGGCCTGGTGCTAAAAGGGCCAAAGTACGTTTTTATATGAAACGAGATTGTAATGCCAGTTTATTGTAAAAGTATGGTATTTTTTGTGCTAAAAGGGCGTTAGTGTATTAACAATCTTTCAAAAGTTACTATGTAAAAAACCGGTCAAGAGCGAGTCGGACTCGCGCACCGAGGGTTCCGTTCCGATTTCTGAAAAAGTGTGCTAGAGAGACATCATTTTATTTTTCCTGTAATTTTTACATAAACTTCTATCACATAGAATAATTTCAGATTTTTCTCTTTGGAAACTTCGGAGATGGGGGGGGGGAACGGTATTTTTTTTACATTTTTCATCAAAAGTCGAAAAGTATGCGGACTAAAAAAAAATAAAAAATAGTTTGAGAATGTGCAAACAGCGTTCTTTCATATGATACCCCACATGCCCTAGTAGCCCTACTTTAAATTTTTAAAACCCCCTTTCAGTCCCTGTTGCAAAAAAAATATAAATATTTTTATTTCTTTCTTATTTGTAGAATAGTTGGGTAAACGTCATCTAAAACTGTTTTAAATTTCAAGTTGATAGCATTAGTAGTTCTTGAGATATCCAGCTGTGACAGACAGACAGACAGACAGACAGACAGACAGACAGACAGACTGAGTCACACCATAAGGGTTCCTTTTTTACCATTTTGGTACGGAACCCTAAAAAGGCCAATGTAGTGTGCTAGTGTGCTTAAGTTGTTAATATTTTCCAAAATAACATTTTGTTCTTAAATTCGAATTTAATTCATAAATCTACATAAAAACATAAATCAAATAAAAGTAAAATATTTTTGCCATATTACAATATAACACCTAAAATAATAACTATGTACTCATGCTGATTCATTGTTATAACGCTCATTACTGAAAATAATAACTATGTACTCATGCTGATTCATTGTTATAACGCTCATTACTGAAAATAATAACTATGTACTCATGCTGATTCATTGTTATAACGCTCATTACTGAAAATAATAACTATGTACTCATGCTGATTCATTGTTATAACGCTCATTACTGAAAATAATAACTATGTACTCATGCTGATTCATTGTTATAACGCTCATTACTGAAAATAATAACTATGTACTCATGCTGATTCATTGTTATAACGCTCATTACTGAAAATAATAACTATGTACTCATGCTGATTCATTGTTATAACGCTCATTACTGAAAATAATAACTATGTACTCATGCTGATTCATTGTTATAACGCTCATTACTGAAAATAATTATTGATTTCCTCTTATTTGTACAAAACATGGGCAAAAGTCATCTAAAACTGTTCCAAATTTCAAGTTAAGCAGTTCAAGTAGTTCAAGGATATCTCATCCAGCTGTGACAGACAGACAGACAGATTGAGTCACCATTTTGGTACGGAACCCTAAAACCAGAACCCTTGTAGGATCACTTCGTTGTCCGTCTGTCAGTCTGTGAAGACCCTTTTCTCAGGAACGCGTGAAGGTATCAAGTTAAAATTATTATCAAAAATTTAAATGACATCACAGTTAGGGGGTAAAAAAACGCACGACAGTGTGCGATAGACCTTAGTGTGTTTCGCAATTACCCCGCGGGTCATCCGTTTGTATGATGCCACAGACAGACACCTAGAAAAATAAAATATCAAATGTTTTTTTTTTTTAATTATACGCCATATTTTTCATCGGGGCTTAAAAACTGATTTCGAGATGAAGAAATACCTACAAAATTATTTACAACAAAACAAACCTGAGAGATATATTTGTGAAAAGAAAAATGTTTAATATAAATAAAGAAGCATTAAAATAAAACATTCATATCATTGCGCCGTGCCCACAGGGAGTAGGTTGACAGCCACTATGTCACTTTTAGAGAACGAAGTTTTAAGTAGCAACCTAATTCGTTTGAAAACTATTTACTTAGTTAAAGTTCACCTCAGTGTGTATTATTTAAATAATTCTTTTTAAAGCTCATACAATATAGGTAAGCTATGTCTTAGCTCCGAAAAAAATGAGGTTTTTTCTGAAAAAATAATTTAAATATGTTCAATCAATCAATCTGCCTAGCCTTTTCCCAACTGTGTTGGGGTCGGCTTCCAGTCTAACCGGATGCAGCTGAATACCAGTATTTTACATGGAGCGACTGCCTATCTGACCTCCACAACCCAGTAACTGGGTAATACGATACCCCTTGGTAAGACTGGTTGTCAGACTTTCGGGCTTCTGACGACCCGTAACGACTGTCAAAGATCCACGAATAACAGCCGGGACCAACGGCTTAACGTGCTTTCCGAGGCACGGAGGCACGAGGCACGAGGCAATTTAAATATGTTCATTCACCGATAAATTTTTGGGCTAAATGTGAAAGTCAAACAAAAAAAAAAAGCTAGGTATTTTCCGAAAGAATACGTTTTTCTCTATTTATTTTCTGTTTTACTTTTTTTTTATTATGATTCTTTTAACAGACTACCTAGGTACCTACATACTGAAAACAGTATTTTTCAAACTCGTTTGTTAGTGCAGGGAAATGGCCCTGAAGATTTGGTCCCTAAGTAAGTGAAGACACGTTCTAACGGAATATAACTACTTTTATAATATATTTTAGCCCAAAATGAATGTTCTACTTTTCATAAACTGCAATTCCTAACTTTCATGATTGCATCAATTGCGGCTGATCAATTGAAGATTTCCATTCTCTATCATTGAAAATCTTCTTCAGGTACATCCCTTTTAAAAAACCTAAGGCTCGCTTCCACCACAAAATCACTATATTTAAAATATATAGTGATTTTATGGTGCCCATCGTTTAATTGTAGATGATAGATATACAAAACGATGTTTAAATAAAATACATTTAGCATTAATCACATCTATAGTTTATCAAGTTGACCGCTAGAAGATACAATATCCTCCTTCAAAGTTTGGCTTACTAAAGCGATAAAAAGCGCTGAAGCGCAAATCAGCGCGTCCGATTGTTTCACTCAATGCGAATCCAATGAAACATTCAGCGGGTTTCAGCACCTGACTGCCCAAAGCATACAATTTGTGTAGTTTATATAGGCTTTGTGAAAGGATGTGTAGCCTAAAATTGTAGGAAATCTAGGTTCTAACACTTCAATAAAACGAGTTATGGGCTTTTTAAAATATAAAGATTATTGTTAGCCAATTAAAAGTCACTAGGAAGTTTATACGTCCGTCTTTCTTAAGGCGCTAACGAGAAGTAATAACAATAATGGTGGGTAGTATTTAAATAATAAGGAGGTACCTACAATGTATCGATTATTACAGAATCGGCTAAAGATTGATTTTTGTAAATAATTAAATCAATTAAATCAACAAAAATAAATTAGCGTTGCTGATTACTATCTACTAGTATAACTGTTTTGTCCCAAATAAATAAAATAAAATAAACATTAGGGGCCCGTTTCAATGGGCATATGGGCAATCCATCTTTACATACCGAGACTCCTCCGTGCCTCGGAAAGAACGTTAAGCCGTTGGTAGCGACTGTCATTCGTGGATCTTTGACAGTCGTTAGGGGTCGTCAGAAGCCCGAAAGTCTGACAACCAGTCTTGCCAAGGGGTATCGAATTACAGACAAGCAAAAAACTGGTATTCATCTGCATCCGGTTAGACTGGAAGCCGACCCCAACATAGTTGGGAAAAGGCCTAGACAGATTGATTGATTGACCGTTTATAAGATATACTGGATATGCTGTCACCCGTTCATCAGTGGACAGAGAAAAACATCACTCTTGAACACAGAAAACCGTCATACTGCTACGAAATAAAGGCGCTGTCAATGTCAAATCGTTGGTTGGCTGTACTTATTAGCACGCATTACCGTGGCGGAGTTAGAAACCCCCTAAACAGACTACGAACCCAAGTTGGCCGTAGCAAAGAGAATCTCCACAGATAGGGTTTTTGGACGACTCGGACTTCAAGTGTATTTGCGGTGTCTCGGCTCCACTGTACAATCACACCCGCGTGTACGAAACTTCACATTGGTGAATCATTTGGGTTAGGTTAGAATAGTGACCATTACTTCTATTGCTGGTGAATCATTTGGGTAAGGTTAGGTTAGGTTAGAACAGTGACCTTTAACGCGCGACGGCGAGCGAGCGAAGCGAGCGGTGCCGCGGCAGCGGCCGCCGAGCGCCATATCCCCTCTATTTTTGGTGAATCATTTGGGTTAGATGAGGCGGTGAATGTCTCGTATATTAGACGATGAAAGCCTCAGGGTTATTGACCTTGATTTCAAGGTCAATGTGGTACTCGTACTGTGAAATATTTTTTTTTTCGGCGTCTATTATTTTGCGCACTTTGTTGTTTTCAATAATACACTAAAAAAGGTCTATTGTACCCAAAAAAAAATAGCTAGTATATAAAAGCGCCGGGTGCGTTTGTACAGTGGTTCCGGTGTCTCTCCACAGAAAATGGCACACCTTCCATTCTGCGCCGCATACACTGTCACATGTGCACTTGGTGATCTTATGACTGCGTCAGCGAACAGAATCCGCGTGGCTCTATTTTTGTTTTTTGTATATATGAATTTTAAGGAGCTCGTGGCTAAGTAATAACAGCCGCACGGGTCGATCCGTCAGGTTAAGCTACGCCTGCCGGGGTTGGTCAGTGAATGGGTGACCATCTTTACATAACGAGATTCCTCCGTGCCTCGGAAAGCACGTTAAGCCGTTGGTCCCGGCTGTTATTCGTGAATCTTTGACAGTCGTTACGGGTCGTCAGAAACCCGAAAGTCTGACAACCAGTCTTACCAAGGGGTATCGTATTACCCAGTAACTGGGTTGTGGAGGTCAGATAGGCAGTCGCTCCATGTAAAATACTGGTATTCAGCTGCATCCGGTTAGACTGGAAGCCGACCCCAACATAGTTGGGAAAAGGCTAGGCAGATTGATTGTATATTTGAATTTTCACAACAAATTTTTAATTTGCCATCGATACACAAAAACTCTTTAGGTACTTCAAGACTACTACTTCTCGACTTCTTTATCTAGTTTTTATACTAACACTGTTTGTCCACAGCAACCGTCAACAGACCGTCAACGAGAAACGAGATTATTCGAACCAAACGTGACGTCCCGTTGACGGACGTGCGCTGGACACGCAACCATAGTAAACGTATGTATCGCTACTTCGGTGCCATCATATATTTTCATATTTATTTATTCATCAACAAATTTACATTTGTGTCGAACAGTGGTTTTACAATAAATACACGAATAATAACGGACGAAGTAGTTTTAACAATAAATGTAACACAAAAATTAAACTTTACATTCCATACATTGGTCATAACATCCAAGTCAAGGGTTAGGGTAAGTAAGGGTTAGTATAATATTAATTATAATAATTTAACATAATATTAATTCAAAATCAATATAAATTCAATAAAAAATAAAAAATAAATGTACTATATGTCAATAATATTCAATAAAATGTAATGTCATGATAGAATATTGGATATATTACTTAGAGGCATTATAATAGTCATTAAAATCACATATTAGTTCAAACTACTGTTATCTTTGAGAAACTCTTCAATGCTGTAATAACATTTCATCAACAACAATGACTTTAATTTTCTCTTGAATTCATTCGGATTCATAGAGTTTTTAAATTGCACGGGCAATTTATTGTACAGATTTACTGATTGAACTCTTGAGGCATGTTTAACGACATTAAGCTTAGGCTGTATGAAATTAGGTAGATCCTTTCTTCGCGTTTTTATTCTGATATGTCTCTGTTCTTCTGTCTCAAACTTAGGTAAATTTTTAATAAAATGGCTAAGCAGGACCAGAATGTAGAGGCATGGTACTGTAAGAATGTGCAGTTTCTTAAAATGATCTCTACAAGACTCTGTTTGTTTAATGCGAAGCATAGTTCGCAAAGCTCGTTTCTGCATAACGAAAGCAACATTAACATTGTATTGGTAGCTGTTGCCCCAGAACTTTATGCTATATCTAAGTCTAGACTCTATTAGTGCAAAATACACCATTCTGAGGTGAGCAATGGTTAACTCATCTCTAAGACTCCTGAGAGCATAGCAAGCACTACTCATAGTGTTAGTGACCACTTCCAATTCCTTCTTCCAATTTAAAACTGCATCTATTTGTACCCCCAAAAATTTTACATTGTCCACAATATCCACTTTATTCCCTAATAAATGTACTTTGACAGTATCGTTGTTCCTCACGGTCGATTTAAATAATAAACATTGCGTCTTTTTTAGATTTAGTTTTAAATCATTCATAGTGAACCATTTCTCAAGAGCACCTAGGATAAAATTAATCTTCTTTTCTAAATTTTCTAAATTGTCGCTAGCTATAGTGTATTCACGGAGACGAGTTAGTATAGCGCCTTCTCTATCGCACATTATCATACAAATGACAAAGACAAAAAAAACTTTTTTAGGGTCAGTGGGCGTTAACAATACCTTAGAAATGTAAATGTGCGTTCACACTGCGCTTCTTAAAAGTTCGCTTAGTTTATTCCTGCGGCTTCGTCTGTCGTATAAATTGAGAGACATTTATTTGATAGAATTTTTTTATGGGTACCTATTTTTTTATATATCTGATGGATATGAAGGAAAGAAATAAAATCGAGAGTTAATGATTAAATTTTCTTTATTATATTATAATATCTACCTATACAAGTTTATAACATATCATCATCATCATCATCACTCTCCGTACTATCACTACTGTCGTCGTTTCCTACATTTATTATGAATCTTTCAGTCATTGCTTCCACATTTCTGTCCATGGCATCCATTTTGGGCTCAACTATTTCTATGACATGCTTTATACATTTTTTCCATTTCTCTGCGTCAATATGTTGAATTGATTCGTTTAATACAATTTTTAATTCTGCCATTTTGTGTGTTTTCATGTGTGAAGCTACATTTCCTTTAACTTGAGCCCACACTAGCTCAATTGGATTTAATTCGCAATGATACGGCGGCAGTCTCAAGTACAGTTTTGTTTTGTGATTTTGCCATTTCGCAATCAAGCGATCAATCATAAAATCCAATACACCAGCCGGTTCACAAGTTGAGCATACAGTCACAAGTAAGAGCACGTCTGCACAGTACGGGAAGTATGAGTAGACTAAAAAGTACTCGTACTGTGTACACCGCCTTAGCGTTTATCACTGACCAATCGCAGTTAAAAAATTGTGTGAGTGAGATAGCGCTCTACTAACTCGTCTCCGTGAATACACTATATAATAGCGCTTGTGTCATCGGCAAAAACTACAAGTTTAGTATCATCTCGTTCTCGTTGACGTGGCGGTAAACAAACGGCCTTACGGTAAAGAATACTTACTTATCTCGTTTATACACTTGCGGTAGGAAGAGGAGCATGTAGCCATAGCAAGAAAAGTGTTCAGTATGAAAGTCGATGGCTGATACGAAAAGAGACAAACAGTATTTTTCTTTCGTCAAATGTCATTAACCGGTAGCTTGTGTGAAAGATGATTTGGCAAGTAACATTGAGATGACGGCTAATACAGTAAAGATTATCTAGAAGAAAAAGATGTAGGCCCAATAAATACTACAGTCCGGCCGCTGAGCAAATGCGTTGTTGACATCTGTCAGTTTCATACTAATGAATATGATGTGAACTAGAAATTGTCCAACTGACAGGTTTCAGGAACGTATTCTCTCAGCTCTCGACGGGGGCTGTAGGCTGCTAACCTGTGAGCTGTGATACTGTGCTGACTCCGATTTTTTTTTTTTTAATTTTGTAAGATGTACTATTGCAAAAAAAAAAAAAAAACACCCAGAGGGTCCCAGAGGGTGAAACCTGAAATCCTGGAAGAATCGGGAACATCCTGGAAGAATCAGGAAGAATCTTGATGATCCTGGAAGAATCTGGAATAATCTGGATGATCCTGGAATAATCTGGAAGAAGGATGATACTGGAATAATCTGGATGATCCTGGAATAATCTGGACGATCCAGGAAGAATCGGAAAGAATCCGGATGATCCTGAAAGAATCTAGAAGAATCTGGAACATCCTGGAAGAATCTGGAACATCCTGGAAGATCTTGGAAGAATCTGGAAGATCCTGGATAAATATGGAAGAATGTGGTAGATCCTAGAAGAATCTGGTAGATCCTGGAAGAATGTGGAAAATCATGGAAGAATCTGGAAGATCCTGGAAGAACCTGGAACATCCTGGAAGAATCAGGAAGAATCCGGGTGATCCTGGAAGAATCTGGAAGATCCTGGATGAATCTGGAAGAATCTGGATGATACTGGAATAATCTGGATGATCCTGGAATAATCTGGAACATCCTGGAAGAATCAGGAAGAATCTGGAAGAATCTGGAAGATCCTGGAAGAATCTGGAACATTCGGGAAGAATCTGGAACATCCTGGAAGAATCTGGAAAATCCTGGAAGAATCAGAAAGAATCTGGATGATCCTGGAAGAATCAGGAAGAATCTGGAGGATCCTGGAATAATCTGGAACATCCTGGAAGAATCTGGAACATCCTGGAAGAATCAGAAACATCCTGTAAGAATCAGGAAAAATCTGGATGATCCTAATAATTATTAATAGTTTTCAATTAATCACATTTATCGTAACATACCTTTTAATACACAACAAACAACAAAACAACCTCTGTTCATCTATTACCTACGAACATTAGAAACCAAAATAGCATTCACAAACACGCATCTCGTTCACTAAATCACGACTAATTAAACAGTTTGATACATTTTATTTACATTAACATGATTATAATTTCCATAATTAGTTATAATATAAATAATTACATTAGCTCTGTAACTGGACACATAATAAGAACGAAACAGCGTGTTTATATTTAGTCGCGGGCTGTTATTATTATCGTGTTTTCAATTTATGGTTCAGCTGTTTTTGGGATTGGTTTTGATATGTGGATGAAATTGACGTTTTACTTTTTCGGCCGGCCAATTCTTCTCTTAGAATAAGGGCGAAATAGTAGGGATGGGCCGAACGTGGTTTGAACCGAATAATTATGAACTCCAGCCGAAAATAAGAAGTACGGCCGCAGTTCGGCTAAACTTCGGTTAATTTTTCTAGGAAATGTACCTACGAACAAAAACGCAAAATACTGCCAGGTATCCTTGGTTTTTTGCACCATAATATGCCCTTGGTAAATTTTGGATAAGTACCATTATGTTAGGTAACAACAAGATTTCATTTAACACTCCTATAAAACTTCAAAATTGTGATTTTTGGCGATAATTAATGCAGTGTAAGATGTTAAAATAAATCTAATAATGTTTAGAATACGTTAAATTGTTTCATCAGTAACAACAAACAAACACTTTATTAGAGCGAGCGCGCACTGCGGTGCGTTTCCGGTAGTTCTGCCGCACTGGGCGGGGCCTACAGTAACAAAACGCACGACCGCAGTGCGCGCACTTCAAAGACATTCCATACTTCACAGATTATGCGGTAGAAAAACGCACCGCAATGCGCGCTCGCCCTAAATAAAGCTTACGATTTTATTTTACTGATATAGACAAGGTTTTAGTCAAAACAGTTGAGATATTTTAATATTTTCTTATGCCGAAGGTTTGTAGGGTTCCGTACCCGAAGGGTACCAAACTATTACTAAGCCTCCGCTGTCCGTCCGTCCGTCTGTCTTACATAGGGCTGTATCTCAAGAACCGTAATAGGTATGCAGTTGAAATTTTCACAGATTGTATATTTCTATTACGGCTACAAATAATAAACATAAAATAAAGTTAAAGGGGGGACCATACAATAAACCTTTCATTTTGAAAAAAAAAATCTTACCCTAGCATGTGGGATGTTATTGTCTAGAACTCATCAAGTAGAGTACAAATGTATTTTTAATTTTTTAATCTTCCAAAATGAAGAAATATGGGGCCGTAAAAGTTGGCAATTTTAGACCATTTTGTACGAGCTCTAAGTATCGCAAAAATTAAACAAGTCAGTAATTTGAAACTTCTGTATATTATGTAGGTACCATACTGTATATAATCAACAAATACAAAAAAAAAACAGTCACGAGCGAGTCGGACTCGCGCACCGAGGGATCCGTTCCGATTTCTGAAAAAGTGTGCTATTTAGAGACTTCGTTTTATTTGGGGGGGGGGGGGGGGACGGTGTTTTTTTATACATTTTTCATCAGAAGTCGAAAACGCATAGGCCTAAAAAAAAGGAAAAAAATTTGAGAATGTGCAAACAGCGCTCTTTCATATTTATGATACCCCACATGGCCTAGTAGCCCCACTTTGATTTTTTAAGAAAAAAATATAAATATTTTAATTTCATTCTCTTTGCAAAATAGTTGGTTAAACGTCATCTAAAACTATTCTATAGCATTAGTAGTTCTTGAGATATCCAGCTGTGACAGACAGACAGACAGACATACAGACAGACAGACTTAGTGACACCATAAGGGTTCCTTTTTTACCATTTTGGTACGGAACCCTAAAAACCGACTCATAAGGTATTTTGTTTAAATATGGGCGATTTTCTGCAAATGCAAAAGTTAACCTTGCAATTCACAGTATCATTAAGAAATACAAAGTTATCTTTGCGATTGTTAAACATAGATAGAACGGAATCCTTCGTGTGCGACTCCGACTTGCACTTGGCCGGTTTTTGTAATAGAAACGTCCTAATTCTGAAGTTGTGATTTCGAACCCGTGAGTTACCGTAAAAACTTACCGGGTGGTTAAGTTATCAAGAGGACTTAAAACTTAAGCGTTGAACTTTAGTGCGAAGTTTTAGCGGATATGGGTATTAGAGAAGATAGTTTATACAACGTGTCGTTAAGCATCCACGTCAAATTGTAAGGTGTGGTACGTATAGACCATCAAATCGAACAACTTTTTTCATGGCACCAACATCGTAATCGCGAAAAAATAATCAGCCATCCCATACATTTTCGTCGAGTAGGTATTGAAATTTTCTATGGGACAGTTGAAAATTTTTTCGCGATTACGATGTTGGTGCCATGGAGAAAGTTGTTCGGTTTGACGTGCCCTGAAATTTGACGAGGATGCGAAACGACACGTAATCGTGATTTTGAGTTTGAAAGGCCTGAGGTTTTATTTTTACTAGCTTTTATTTAACTTGCAATGTTCGAATGTAAGTTGTCTTCAAAATTTTCAAGTTAAGTTTGACCCACTTTCCGATGTTCGATTGATCTGAAATTTGGCACACATATATGGAATAGGTGACAATGCAATATTTTGGTATCATCGAGCTGATCTGATGATGGAGCTGCAAGTTGGCCATGGGAACTCAGTAATAAAACGACGCAACCGTATTGAGTTTGGGCTCGTTTGATTCATCTTGACAAGGACTCTGGTCCTAGGTGGTATTTTTGGTGCCCTGGTCCGTGTCTTCTGCGAGCAACAGGCGTCCAATTTACAAGTACCATTGAATAGCATTGGGCGCTTTTCTACTCGCACCGGCACGGCATCGGCACGGCAGCCAGGGGAAGCAAAAAAAACCGGCCAAGTGCGTGTCGCACCACGCACAATGAAGTGTTCCGTAGTTGAAAAGAATTTATCCCAAAAAAAACTTAACATTGGATCCAAAACAAAATCTTATTATGTCATGAAATTACAAATTAACAATTTTCGGACTTTTTCCTTTACCTGCTTTTTTTTTTTTTTGCTGGGAGACCTTACTTCTTGCCAAATTTCGTTATTCTAAGTCAACGGGAAGTACCCTATAGGTTTTGATTTACTTGCGACCGTTGCGAGTATCAAAATGTGTCGCAAAATGGCCGTATTTTTTTATTGCGTTGACTTAGAAGCTTGATTTTTTTAGAACGCTAAGGGACAGTAGATTTACGTATTTGATATTATTTTCAGCTTGATATCTCCACGCGACTCTGAGAAAACGGGTCTTGACAGACTGACAGACTTGAATTTTTTTTCTACATGTGATAGAATTACAAATTAACAAGGTTCGGACTTTTTGCCTTATTTGTGCTGTGAGACCTTGCTTCTTGCCAAATAAACGTTTTTCTTTCTTTCTTTCTTTCTTTTTCTAATACTTACATTTCAAGTAACTAGAAATTCATGAAAAGCATCGGATGTTTAATTCCACAAATGTACGCGATTCCAACATGCCATTCATGAGATACAGTGTGGGAGCGTTCGAGCGGGAAATAGCCGCGAGAACAGCGAGTACACGTATACAGAAGTATTTGTGTATTGTGTATGTTTGTGTTTATTTACACAACAAGTTATTTACACTTGTTTTGTTTTGAATGTTAGTTATTTCTGCACAGAGGGAAACTAGTGGTAAGCGTAATCTGCCTTCTGTCAAAGTGAGACTTGCAACTCCGAGTTGTTACGTCATAATTATAAGTCATATTTTCATATTCTCTATTTGTAAATGTCGATGTTGAATCAAGTTGTAAGTAGAGGCTATGATTTCAAATAGCCTTAGTTACTCCGCATTACCTGGGTGACGGAGTTCTGCTCGGGTGAAAACAGAGAAAACGATTTTTCCCAGAAATAAGAACTAGCTAGATCGATTTATTTTACGCCCCCGTGAACTGCTTTAATGCAACTTTCATCGATATCGTTAGAATCGTTTTCAAGAACGTGATTACAAATATATACATATATATGTATATTGCGATGCCTAACAACCAAAAAGGGATAAGACGACATTTTTTTGCGAAATCGACATATATAAAATATATGGTTATAATCGCCTTTTTTGACTGCGTCTATTCATCTAAGTTTCGTGATTTCGCAAAAAAATGTCGCTTATCCCTTTTTGGCTGTTAGGTATCGATTGGTAACATTGGTATACACAAATATTGCTCATTTAATAGTATAAAGGATAGAATATCCCTGGGAAATCTAGAACTTAGGAGTACTTAAGTAAAAGCATTGTACTTTTACCGTAAACAAAATGACAAGAAAGTCAATAACTAAATCATAGACATTTTTGTGGTGGCGAGTATGGCAACACACGAGATGTTACATAAGGTGAAAGCACCTATTGTCACACTAAATATTATTTTATTAAAAACTGTACAAAACAAGCATAATTATTATTCAATTTCATTCGTTATCACTATTACTTACTCTCTTACCGAAAAGAAAAAGAAAAGAAAAGAAGAAGAAGAAGAAGATATCGAAAAGTATTCCACGGGAACGTATTCCCGGGAAATCCTTCCTTATGTCGAAATTATAAAGGGAACCTCTGTGCAAAATTTCAGCTTTCTAGGTTCAAGCGTTTGGGCTGGGCGTTGATGAGTCAGTCAATCAGGACTCAAGTCTGTAAGTCAGGACTTCTCTTTATATTTATACAATGTATATATGTATAGATAGATATAAGATAAATTACATAACTCTTACATACGCCTCTAAACTTCACAAATTCCTCTCGTATTCTGATCTGCACCAGCTGCTACCTTTCCCACACAATTCGTAATTGACAATTGATTGAGACGCTATATTATGAAGCTCACAGTCGACAGCTTATTACTCTGTCTGCATTTTACCTGTAAATACAAAACAATTATATACGGGTAGGGGAGGAACAGCCTTACTTACCTTGATATTGATTGACAACTTGCGTAATTATTAAATTGCAATGTGTGAATCAATCAACCAATCGATTTAAAATGTGGAAGAACGAAGAAAATAATGCCTAATTCACACATTGCCCGTGTCATACCATAAGTAGGAGTGTTGTTGGAACAGTGGCACAGTGGTAACGGCCGCGACTTACGGGTTGTAGGTCGTAGGTTCGAACCCAGACAAGCACTTTACTTTGTTTGGGTTGACCGTACTTTCCCAATACATGACTTTGTTTATTTTATTTGTGGTTCCAAAATACTACTCAAAAATAATAAAGGTGGAATCCGGGACCGCGGTCCTGGTCCTGAAAGCCCATATTTCATCAACACTGCTCTCAAAACGGTGAAGGAAAACATCGTAAGGAAACCGGCATGTCCTAGAACCAAAAATCTGGCATCTACCAACCTGCACTGGGCCCGCGTGGTGGATTATGGCCCGCTCCCTCTCACCGAGAGGAGGCCTGTGTCCCAGCAGTGGGAACATTATAGGCTGTATGCTATGCCTGGGAATCAAACCTAGGATTTCATGCTCAGATGTAGACCTTGCAATCACTAGACTAACGAGGCAGTCAATTTCTTCAATACATAATACATTCTGTCTCAGATCAACAAAAAAAGGAAGATGGAGCGCCGCGAACATCAAAAGTGAAGCCACAAAACCGTGCTCCTGCAAGTAAAATACACGCTCACGTAAACACGTAACTAAAACTACGCTCACCACTCTTAGTACGTGACGACTCGTCGTCTAGTTAACATAGTTTAAAAAAAACCGGTCAAGAGCGAGTCGGACTCGCGCACCGAGGGTTCCGTTCCGATTTCTGAGAAAGTGTGCTATTTAGAGACATCGTTTTATTTTTCCTGTAATCTTTTCATAAACTTCTATCACATAGAATAATTTCAGATTTTTCTCTTTGCAAACTTCGGAGATAACGGTATTTTTTTTACATTTTTCATCAGAAGTCGAAAACTATGCGGGCTAAAAAAATAAAAAAAATGTTTGAGAATGTGCAAACAGTGCTCTTTTATATGATACCCCACATGCCCTAGTGGCCCCACTTTGATTTTTTAAGACCCCCTTTCAGTTCCTGTTGCAAAAAAATATAAATATTTTAATTTCTTTCATAATTGCAAAATAGTTGGGTCAACGTCATCTAAAACTATTCTAAATTTCAAGTTGATAGCATTAGTAGTTCTTGAGATATCCAGCTGTGACAGACAGACAGACAGACTGAGTGACACCATAAGGGTTCCTTTTTTACCATTTTGGTATGGAACCCTAAAAATAGAACGATGCCTTCCCGTGTAGTGAAAACTTGTAAAAATCATAGCAAATCACATAAAAAGTCTCACAGAATCACTTTTCACTTGTAAGTACTTGAAATAACATCGTTTTTTTTAAATTAAAATTAACCTATAAGTATAACTATAAGTTTAAGGTTATTTGGAACAAAAAACCTCAAGTAAAGTGCGAGGGTTGCCATAATACGATTTAAAATTTCCCCATTCGATTAAACATGATACCTTACCTTACCCATACAATATTATTCCCCAAAATATAGGGAAACAATTTAAAAAATGGCAACCCTTTGACGCACACACATAATATCGGGGTATATAAGGTGGGTTCACTTTTGATGTTCGCGGCGCTCCATCTTCCTTCTTTTGTTGATCTAAGATTCTGTAATATTTTAAAAACTTCTAAATATTTTAAAACATGATAAACTAGTAGCACAATATGACGTCAAATCATGTACATATTTACATTGCCAACTAAATCTTTACACTGTGAACAGTATTTACCATCATCATAGACTTATAAAAAAAGATGGACTCCGCGCTGCGCATATCGAAAGTGAAGCACAGTAAGTATGCCGGGTCCGTTTGTACAAACACGCCTCGCGCACACATTTACATCATAGTATGCCGACCGGCCGCCATTACGTGACACGAGCGACGGCGTCTTTGCAGGTACTCAAATCACGCACACATAGATCGGTAGGGTGCTTCACTTTTGATATGCGTGGCGCGGAGTCCATCTTTTTTTATAAGTCTATGACCATCATACACTTCTTCTGTTTCGGCGCCTCCACCGCCATAAACTCACGCCTTCTTTCGGAATCCGGGTAGGCAGAAACTACAGAACGCCACCTGCTACGATCCTTACATACATACAACGAAGCAAAAGGTTACGTTCGTACGTCTCGTCCGCCGATTTATTTTTGACTAGCACTTCCCGCGCGGCTTCGGCCGCGTGGATGTCGGAAAATATCCCACGGGAACGTACTACCGGGAATTCCTTCCTTATTCCTTGTCTACATTGTAAAGGGAACCTCTGGGCAAAAAATCAGCTTTCTATGGGTGGGCGTTGATGAGTCAGTCAGTCAGTCAGTCATCAGTCAGTCAGTCAGGACTTCTCTTTTTATTTATATAGATAGATAGAAGATGGATAGATAGATAGATTTATTCCAATACAAGTAGTACTCAACTAATAAGGCGCGTCGTGAATCTTCGTTCGCGCAGAAAAGAAAGTATGGCCCCGAAGATTAATGAGATTGCTTAAAACTTACAATCAACCTTAGATCACTACAATAAGGTTCATAATACACTGCAGCTGTTAGTTCCATCTCACTCGCAAGTATGGCGGCTGTCAAGCGGCGCGCGCTAAAATGGCGGCATCTGCGACCAATAGCGGTACAGGAAAAAGCGTGGAGCGTGCCGATTGGTCAATAGCATTTCCCGCGCTTTGAAAAATTCATCTTCTTCGCAGGTACATCGATAAGCCATATTAGTTGGGTACTACTGTACCGTGCCAATAAGACCTAAGTAAGATAAAATACATGTTGGGGTCAGTTTCCATTTTAACTGGATGCAGCTGAATACCAGTATTTTACACGGGAGGGATATGTAGGTTCGAATGACGTTATTGCGAAGGTCGCCATTTCGAAAAATTTTGCGAACGTTACGCCAGTTTGAAAGTCATGGTATCGAAATCCAATGTTGAGTTACTTTGTCTGGGAATCGAATTCACGACCCCAATGAGACAGGAAGCCTAGTCTTTTGATTTGGTTTGGGAAACAAGAGCAACGAGAAGTATATAGGTACCATTCTTATTCGATACCATTTTTTTTTGTGGATGGGAAATCATCAAATGACTTCTCCCGGTCTGGGTGGAGCGGGAGGGCGTGTCAGAATTTAACTGACTAAAACCCACCCGTGTTCCTTCAGTTGCCTATGCCAGGGCCACGGTATCTCTTTCGAACAACCCGCGACTCCCATGACTTTCCAAATGGCGTACCGCTCGCAAAATTTTTCGAAATGGTGACCTTCGCGATACCCTCATTCGATATAGCGGTTTTCGATTTAATGAGTTTTCGAACTGGCGTACCACTCGAAAAAATTTTCAAAATAGCGACCTTCGCAATAACGTCATTCGAACCTACATATCACTCCCGTATTTTACATGGAGCTGGAACTGGGTAGCACAATACCCCTTTGTAAGAGTGGTTCCCAGACTTTCGGGTTTCTGACTTCTTTTTAACGACTGTCAAAGGTCTACGAGTACGAATGACACCTGGGTGTGTGTGAATGGTCACCCATCCACTATTATTTAGCCACAAGCGCTGGCGCCTCCACCACAAAATATGATATACCGTGCCAATAAAAATACCTAAGCCTGTTAATGTTGCCAGCAAAAAATAATAAAACGTTATTAATTCCATGTTATTTCTTTGTAATGGATCAATATCATAGACAAAAAGTTAATCTACATGAAGATTGATGGCTTTCAATCATTGACGGATAAAAAATGCTACTGCCCATAGACTGAACGTTTAATGACTTTGTTCTTTCTTTGATACTCGTTTGTTTGCTAATAAAAAGTAGTATGAACGTGTGATAATGATTACTTAGGCAGAACTGCTTTTTAGGGTTCCGTACCTCAAAACGAAGAAACGGAACCCTTATAGGATCACTTAGTTGTCCGACTGTCTGTCTGTCTGTCAATCTGTCAAGACCCTTTTTCTCAGGAACGCGTGGAGGTATCAAATTGAAATTAATGTCAATACGTATGTCTATGGTTCCCTGAAGTTCTAAAAAAATCAAACTTCTAAGTCAACGCAATTTTTTATTGCGTTGACTTAGAAGCTTGATTTTTTTACCATGTATACGACATATTTTGCCTCTCGCAAGTAAATCAAAACCTCTAAGGTACTTCCCGCTGACCTAGAATAATGAAATTTGGCAAGAAGCAAGGTCTCACAGCACAAGTAAAGGAAAAAGTCCGAAAATTGTTAATTTGTAATTTATTCAAATATTTTTTTTTTGACACTTGAGGAGCTCGTGGCTAAGTAATAACAGCCGCACGGGTCGATCCGTCAGGTTAAGCTACGCTTGCCGGGGTTGGTCAGTGGATGGGTGACCATCTTTACATACCGAGATTCCTCCGTGCCTCGGAAAGCACGTTAAGCCGTTGGTCCCGGCTGTTATTCGTGGATCTTTGACAGTCGTTACGGGTCGTCAGAAGCCCGAAAGTCTGACAACCAGTCTTACCAAGGGGTATCGTATTACCCAGTTACTGGGTTGTGAAGGTCAGATAGTCAGTCGCTCCATGTAAAATACTGGTATTCAGCTGCATCCGGTTAGACTGGAAGCCGACCCCAACATAGTTGGGAAAAGGCTAGGCAGATTGATTGATTTTTTTTTTGACACTCATTATAATGTTAAGTTTGTTTTGGGATAAATTCTTCTCAACTATGGAACCCTTCTTTGTGCGTAGTACGACACCCACTCGGCCGGTTGTATACCCGATTGCGCGACAGCAAAAGGCAGGGATATGTTTTTTCTAACGTACACATGGTGCCCATAATAAAGTATCCACCGTAGAAATCTATGGACCCACCTGCACATTTTGTTCACCTATGGGCCCATGGGTAAACAAAGTACAATGTTCAGAAGAACGAGCTGCTTTTTTTTAAGGCTGGGACTAAAACCTACCCTGTTCCTCCGATCACGCTAAATGGAACTGTCCTACAGCAAGCGTCAAAAAAGTACTTGGGTCACTGGGTCAATGAGAAACTAAATGATGATATGGACATGGATAGGGAGCGCAGGGCATTGTCGGTAAACAGTAATATGCTTTCTCGCAGGTTTGCACGATGCTCACGTGACATTAAAGTCACACTATTTAAGGCGCAGATTTCCTGCAAACGATCAAAAAAGTGGTTTTTTAAAGCTGTGTATCTCATAAAACGTAAATAATTTTGACATGTAAAAAAAATATGATATTTTCAAGTCCTTTTCGCATACAGTGATCGAAGCCAAAACATAATTAAACATACTTTAATGCACCAAAAAAATCTTTAAACATACCTCCTAATAATCTTTAAAAGCTGTTTATCCCGTCATTAGCAATTATAATTATAATTAAAAATCTATATATATAAAACAAAGTCGGGTTTGTTCGAACACTTATAACTCGAGAACTACTGGACCAATTTTCATGGTTTTTGATTTGTTGTATTTGTCTCCGTCCCGAATAGCAGAATAACTATTAAAAACATAGGAAAATTCACAAAAAAATATGAAGAAAATTCATTTTCTCATACATGAAAGGGCAGGGCAATGTCTGTCGGGAAACTTTCATTCTTTTTAGAATTCCAAATTCAAATTCATTTTATAATCGGTTGTTCATTTGTTTTGCTGCCGTTCGATTTATTTAATTTTTGACAGGTCGTCTGGCGGGTCTGCTACTTATGTAGTATTCTAAAATAAAAATCAATTGCGGAATGTATGTAGGTACGCGCATCACTTCAGGGCCTCAAGTCTGCTATTACAATAGTGTCAGAATGGTCTATCATTGATTTCATAATTGTTGATTTTGACAAGTTTGGTAATCTACTAATATAATGGCGTCATAATGGCGTCATTATGACTTTCCAATGGTCAACCACTACACTCCATTGTATGAAATTATGAATTTAGCAGATTACGAACTTTTAGCAAAATGACAATGCAGTGACAATGTGATCGTGTTGGGATGTAAAAAATAGGAGACTTGGGGCCAACGGATGCACGTATTTGGCTAATTCTTTTTTGTTGTATTTGTAATTGTCAGGACAAAGGTTGTATGAAAGAAACTTCTACACAGTAATTTATTGTTATAACGTCAATTTACTAACACTACTGTACTAAATATGTGGAGATTTGATACAAGTAACAACCTCAGATTTTTTATAGGCCTACGGTAACAACCTACTATCCCAATTTATTTTGGGTCTGCGCAACATGTCCCTTTCTTCCATACTTCTCTATTAGTCGTCATCTCGGTAGTCACCCCCTTTATAACCATATCATCTTTCACACAGTCCATCCATCGTTTCTTGATCTTCCCCTACTCATATAGCCATTGACATTCATACTCAAAACAATTTTTTTTTTCAAATTAATTGGCTCCAATTAATCATTTTCATGTTCTTGACTTTTTACTAAGTATAAATTTATTCCGGTATTTTACTTTTCAGCAAAAAATCTTAGGTTCATTCTTAAAATATAAATTAAGTTTTCCTTTACAATTCAAAATGTACTCAGCTTGCGCCTTCAGGAACTTCGCGCGTTTACATTAGAATATTCATAGCTAAGACAGGACAACGTCTGTCGGGTCAGCTAGTATACCATGAAATGTCAAATTCCAAACTGCATCCAGTGATAGATTACTTTTTATTAATTAGTTAATTTCTAATTTTATACGATTTTATTTGCACTTTTACGACATAATTCCGGTGCGAGTGAGAATCTTCTATCTCGTGCGTCAAACTAGACAGCCATAAAGCCATTTCACTTACACACCGAGCTAAACCAAGCTTGGAACCAGGGGGCCTACTCCCTAAGCACGAAGCCCGTAGTTTCGTCCTTCGTTACGGGCGTTTCCTACTCCGTATACCTACGGATGGATGATTGGTGCGGGGCCCGAACGAAGTATGAATGACAACATGATTTGCCAGTTGTCCCTCCCCGAGTGTTTTTGCCCGTCCGAAAAATTTAACTTTTACACTTCTTTTGATGGGTCGTAATGTCAGACGGATGGATGAACGGACGAACGGAAAGACGGACGGACTTAGGGAGTAGGCCTCCAGGGTCTTAAAAGCTATTGCCAAACGTTATACACCTGCAATCTGTGGAGCAATTACACTAAAAAAAGCCTGCAATGCTCTGCGCGTTCCAGTATAATAACGCGTTCAGGGGTTTGTTGGGGCTGCCATGGCGGTGCAGTGCCTCCACCATGTTCACCGTCCATTACACGGACGGATTCCAGGCGGTGCTTTGAAAAAGACTTCCCTGTGGTGTCGGGCAAGGCGTAGCACCAACACGCTTCTGAGCACAGAACAGATCTCTTTATCTGTTTTGTGCTTCTAAGCGTGGTGTCGGACAGAGTGGACAGCCAAATTTTGAGGCATTGGTCGCTCATACATGTCCAAAATAATAATTATCTAAAATTTTACTAACATAGCTCTATTACTACAGTGCCCTGCGTGTACAGTACAACAACGCGTTCAGGATACTGTTCGGGCTGCCGCGCCACTGCAGCGCTTCAGCAATGTTTGCGGTGAAGAGCGTGGATGGTTTTTATGCCATCATGCGGAAGCGTTGTGCGTTTCTTATGAAGCGCATGCGGGCCAGCTCGAAAAGCCTTCTGAGCGTGTTCGTGGGCCGCTGGGACTCGCCGATGTGGCGGCACTAGATGCGACTGCACACTGTGGGTGGTCGCGTCCAGGGCTTGCCATAAACTGGTACTCCTGTGCGGTGCCACTTTGTGATTTTATTTATTTCTGTGGCTTTGTTTTGTATGTACTAACAATAGCATTAAGGTTTTGTGTGTTACTAACAATTTATGGACTACTTATGTCTGAAATAAATGTCTTATTCTATTCTATATCTACCTGCTAACATAATATGGACTTTGTATCAATTACTGTGTGCTTGGTCTGAAATAAATATTTTCAATTTCAATTAAATCAAATCGTTAGGTACAATTTTCATACTTTTGAGCAGGTCTAAAACGGTCGATTTCTGCAAAAAAATTTAAAAACCTGTCAAGAGCGAACCGGACTCGCGCACCGAGGGTTCCGTTCCGATTTCTGAAAAACTGTGCTCTCAGAAATCTAAATAATAAGGCACTTTCAGATTTTTCACTACGCAAACTTCGGAGAAAAGGGGGTGGGGACGGTATTTTTTTTACATTTTTAATCAAAAGTCGAAAACTATGCCGCCAAAAAAAAATGTTTGAGAACGTGCAAACAACGCTCTTTCATTTGATATCCCACATGCCCTAGTAGCCCCACTTCGAATTTTTGAGAAACACTTTCAAAAAAACAAAAACATTTCTTTCTTATTTGCGAAACAGTTGGGCAAACGTCATCAAGTTGATAGCATTAGTAGGTAGTTCTTGAGATATCTAGCTGTGGCAGACGGACAGACAGACTGACTCGCACCATAACTGTTCCTTTTTACCATTTTGGTACGGAACACTAAAAATAGTTGGCATTTTGCACAGGAGTCTTATGGGGTCATTTGGTTGCTACTAATGACCACACACATCCCAATCCCAACATCCCAATGGCTGTCGACATATTACCAATAACTATGTAGATAAACAACAGACGAAAAGTCAATTAAAATACCCACAGAAAACGGAAACGGACCAAAACGAAAACATTATGAACATCGTTTGACATAAATAGAGTAGGTCAAAAGTCGATAGTATTGCACTTAGCCACTCGATATTTTTGTAATTATAGTTTCAACTGAAAATTACTTAGTAAAATAATTTGCCTAGGTATTCTGTTTTATTTTGCGATTTGCGACCGTCTGTGTAGGGGGGAGTTATTTTGTAATAGGTACAGTCAGCCTCAAAAAAATGTGTACTTACATGTAGATGTATAGCTACATATTTTTGGGGCTTTATGACAATTACAAATAAATTAATGCTTGTGGAAACATTCATTTATTTGTCTACAATTTGTCTTTTGTAATTAGTAATGTTTCAAGGTGTAGCTATAGTATCTCCCGCGTCGATGCAGATGGCTAGTCTCTGCTGAGATTGGCCGACATAACCAAAATTCGGTCAGAAGGACTATTATTATTACAATTAAGCATTTAATGTGTAATATGTTTTGTGGCTACACATAAATACAGTATTAATTAAGAAATACTAATAATAATTGTAGACGGTTAAATAAATTCTTGTCGATGTATATGTCGCAGCTAACTATATTAGAAAGGTTTAGGTAGTTAAATAAAGGTAAACAATCTTGATGTGTATTTCATCTTTTTTATTTTTTAACATCAGTTTATAAATAAAATACAACTAAAAACCAACTAACAATGTAAATACAACAATAATGATTATTAAATCAATTGAACCATTAGTTAAAGCAGTAGTTTATTTGTTTAATAAGTGTATGTGTAAAAAGTCACATCAAGATTGTTTACCAATATTTAACAACCAAAATCTTTCTAGTATAGCTTAAATAGCCTTTTAGTTAACAGCCTAGTTTTTGGAAGTAGTGCTCCCCAGCCGCTGCCGCGGCGCCGCTCGCTTCGCTCGCTCGGCTTGCACGCGGTTGCTCACAGTTCTAACCTAACCCATTTGGTCGGGTTGCCCTGGCGGCTTAATTACTGCAACTAATTCGGCTTGTGCGTAGTTGGTTCAGTTTCAGGCGAAGCCGTTGAGTTAAGGGGAAAGCGCTAAGATAGCCCGGGAATTTCAAATTTTCTTGGGTTTTTTGCAATTTTGCAGGTCAGCGTAAGGTTTTATTCGCGACAGTAAGAAATATGTATTTACGTAATTATAACCAATCTGTAAGTTTGATTTTGGAAATCATGATATTTTGGAACAAATCTAACATAGAAAAGTGTATTGATGATTCTTATAGTTATAATTATGTAATTACATATTTGGTATAGTCGCGAATCATATTTTGATCAAGATACAACACACGGACCTGCAAATTGCAAAGAACGCAAGAAAAATTGAATTTCGCAGGCTACCACAGCGCCATCACCTTACAAGGCTAAGCTGATAACTGAAAGGCTAATTAGGCTAGTTGGCTGCGACGTACACATCTACGTTAACGGGGTTGGTTTCGCACTTAGTCCTTCAAGTGGACTATCTTTTTGAGGCGGGGCTACCAACGTAATAGAAACATGAGTTTATCGTGTCCCTGTGTACCCCTGTGACAAGTTAAATGGGCTGGAAGTCGTAAGAATAGGTGGGTCATGGGTTCAGGCTTCAGAGTAACTATGGGATGTTTATTAGCAACAGCTGGGGTTCCTAGGGTCACTAGTCGACGCAGTTATAATAAAGGTGTGATTTTAACGACATGGGTTAGTATTCATTACTTAATATTTTTAAAAATTACGAGTTGTACTTATAAACAATGTTTAATCTCCTTTCACATTATTTGTAATAGTAATAAATGTTTATTAATAATTTTTATATAATATTCCAAGTAAGATTATAAGCAATATCACTCGCATATTAGGTAATACTAGTCTCTAATAAAAAAAAAGAAAGAAAATTATTTTACTTGCCGTTTATCCCTGCTAAACCAAAATCACATAAAGTGAAAAAAAATGTATGTGTAAGAAGTTTCTATGTAACATAAATAAATATTTAGTTATGACTTCATGAGAGTTTGGATTATCCTTCGTCCTGCCAAAACTACTGGACCGTATTTGACAAGGAGTCAATCGATTCACCGTCTAGCGTGACATGGGTGTTGTTTTAGTTATAAATGGAATATAAATGAGGTATAAAGCCCTTTTGTTCAGTATTTATTTTAGTATTATAAGGTTTATAATTAAAACGCAAAAACTATAAACGTATTTCAAAAATGGCAACTCTAAAACCTAGGCTGTGCTAGGAAAAAGTTGGTTTTTCAGTGTTTATTACCACGCAACGCTAATTTAGTGGCAGCTGCTAAAAATAAAACAGTTAAGTAACAGTTAATATAGCTGTTTTATTTGCCTCCTATTTCCGATATTAAAATCTTTATGTATTCAAATTCACAGAGCACTTAATTAGGGTTCCGTACCAAAATGGTAAAAAGGAACCCTTATGGTATGACTCAGTCTGTCTGTCTGTTACAGCTGGAAATTTTAAGAACGAATGCTTTAGACTTGAAATTTGGAACAGTTTTAGATGACGTTTGCCCAACTATTTTGTAAATAAGAAAGAAATAAACATTTTTTTTTTTTTTTGTAACAGGGATTGAAAGCGGGGTCTTAAAAATTCGAAGTGGGACTACTAGGATATGTGGTGTATCATATGAAAGAGCGCTGTTTGCACATTCTTAAACATTTTTTATTTTTTTAGGGCGCATAGTTTTCGACTTTTGATGAAAAATGTTTAAAAAAATACCGGAGATAAGGGGGAACCCCCTTATCTCCGAAGTTTGCATAGAAAAAAATCTGAAATTATTCTATGTGATAGTACCTAGTTTATGTGTCGATTACAGGAAAAATAAAACGATGTCTCTAAATAGCACAGTTTTTCAGAAATCATCTACAAAAATTACATGTAAATGATGGTACGGAACCCTCGGTGCGCGAGTCCGATCTCCAGTTTTTTAAATTTAAAGAATTGTACACTGTCATTCATTGAAAGTAAGTACGTATTTAACAGCTTGTATTCATCAGGAAGCCAACAGTTGGTTGGTTACACCCTAATTAAAAATTCGAATTTGGAATATCGACAAACACATCTCTATTTTTTTTGTTTGAGCTTACACGACGATTTCGCTGCGTGCGGCGCGCGTCAGTCGAGCCTCCTCGCTTGTGGCGTTCGGATGTGAGAGATCGTCGCGCGCTCTCTCTCCAAATTTACGTCGCTCGTAAAATTGACGATATACAGATGGATTTCAGTGTAATGTTAAACAGTACGAAGTTTTAGCTCACAAATGGAGCATTTTTATTGAGTTTGGTGTGTGATTAAAATGTTTTATTGTGACGGGATTATGTGAAATAAGATTTATTTTATCGTATAGTGGTGTGGTTTGTGTTTGACTTGTACGAGAATTCTGGGAATTCTAGTGTATGTGCAATATAACAGGTTAGTTTGTTGATTGCTAGTTTTAAGCTGTTACCTACTGTAGGGCTAGGCATGTAAATGATCTAAACCTACCTGTCAAACTCGTCACGTCGCCGGACAGACATCCTATCGGGGTGGTACTGGCCGATAAGACACGGGAACTAAGATTGTAGGCGTGTTATTTTGTTTATTTAGATACTTGCTTGCTTAACCGGCATCCTACATTTGTTTAAAAAGATATAAATTCGAATTTTGAATCTTGGGAAAATAAATCCGTTAAGTTAGGTACTTACGTCCTTTGATTATTTATACGTCTAGATCGGTCAGCGGTCTTCCGAAATTCACATGTCAACATTTTTTAACAAACGACTGAACATTTTTATCAATAAAAATAAATCTATAGCTTCCATCTAGGACATCTATTTTTAAGCCTGTTCTCCCTACCTAGGAAACTATGTATGTACCTCCTCTGGTACATGTAGGTCGCACCCTCGGAATAAAACAACATAATTTAAAAATAATGGTGAAGTATCGGAAATACCTACCAACTTTAATTTCCGTTTAATTAATCAAACAAACGTTTAACATTTCGATGCCCGCTTAAAAGTTGCATTTATCGTTATTTTATTCAAATGTAATTTGTTAAGCAAATTAAATATCGTAGGTATCTACTTTGTCGCATCTATCATGGAATTGAAATGCTGTTCGTTGGTAAGCGCATTGCTTGAAAACAGTTGGCCCGATTTGCCTATTATTTGTTTTAAAATGTTCGTACCTAATACTGAAGTGTCCGAATTAGGTTTTTATATGGAAAGAAAAATTGGAAAAGTTTCTTAGAAATTTTTAAGACTAAGAATTATTGAAAGGGACCACGTCGTTCGCTAGTTTTATTTTAATTACTTAATTTTAACTACAAAATAATTGTACTTAAGTAATCTCTTGATCTTGTAAATCGGCTGCCATTTTTATAGTTTCACTGGCTGACCCGACAGACGTTGTCCTGTCTTAGCTATGAATATTCTAATGTAAACGCGTGAAGTTAAAATAGTCGTTAAGTTTTCTGAATTTTTTCAATTTTCTGCGAAATTTTCTTATTTTTTCTTTCTTATGAACCTTCTCCTGACAATAATAAACACAAAAAAAAAGAATTGGCGAAATTGTTCCATCCGTTCACGCGTGATGCGATGACCAAGGGAAATAGGGATTCATTTTTATATATTATATAATAGATAGATTATTCCGCATTGAGTAGTCCAGTTCTACCAAAAATAGTAAAAATATCAACCTCCATTTTATGAAGAATGTAAGTAGGTTCGTATAATAACCTAATTGTATCTCATTAGTTCTTTTCTTGTAGGAAACATAAATATGACTATAAAAATACCTTGTATAATTTCATATCGAGTCAAGTTACGTTGCGTATCTTCTAATAAACTTAATAAAGGTAGGTCTCATCATAAATAGCCTACTTAATACCTATAAAGGTAACAGCTTACCAATAAAATATATCGGTTATTATAAAAACGATTTTACTCAGGACGCTGTTAGAAATGGGTAGTCAAATCATTACTTTTTTCACAAAAGTAGGTATGTTTATTAAATAAAATGCTTTTTTATCTTTTTTATTTACAGTTCAGAATCGTACCATGCACATCTATCAACAATTCGGCCAACAAACATTTTAAGAATGCAAAGCATTTTATTTATTATAAGTTTTATAGCACTTTTGTGTAAAAAAGTAATGATTTGACTACCCACTTGTAACAGCGTCCAACATGATGACGCGGTCTCAGCTCTTCAAGCCGAGTCTATCATTTTCTATATTCTAAATTCGAAATAAGTAGTATTTATCTCTTATTCTTATGCCATCAACACATAAAATATTTGCGGAGGTTGCATGGTAACGCCAATGTGGCCGTTTTAGGGCCTCTGATCATAAATGCAGAATTACCTACTTACCTACGTACTGATCAGATACTTTGATTAGGCTTACTAAAGGGATAAGTCGCTACGTAGACCTTAGGTACCTACTGATTAAAAATCTACCAAAGACGTAGGTAGGTACAATACCTAGGTATTCTGACAAAATTCCTATTTTAAAGTGGTAACAAGTAATGACATTAACATTATGTTGTTCTACCTACTGACCTATTCAATAGGTACCTAGGTAGGTAATATGGATAGGTACCTACTGAGATTAGAGATTTTTGTGAGATATAAATGGTTTTATTTCAAAGTAGGTAGGTATCAAGGTATACTTCGACGAAAAAAAGTTACGAAGTTTAAAAAAAGAAACTCCATCGATGATTTTTTAATATTTATTTATAATATTAAAACGAAGAATGGTAGGTTCTTACCTACCTACAAGGATTACCAGTTCTTTTTGTCTCATTTTTAAACTGAAAATAGCTAGTTCATTCATACCGTGGTAAAAATATTAAACCAATCAGACTCGGTCAATCAAGGTCAGCAAGTTAGTAGGTACTAATTAGCGGGGCTGACCGCCCTGAGTGCGTCAGCCTACCTACTGCCTACAAAGGCAGATTTTTAAAAGTATCGCCTTTCGGAAACGCCTTTTTATGCTCCCCACCACTTGTTTCATTTTCATTCTTACTTAGTAAGTTCTGTTTCTCCGTCTTTCCATCCTTGTGTGAACTTTTTAAATCTCCGTTAAGCACGAAATCATTCTATAGTGAGCAATTGGTACCTAATAGCAACAAGCATGTGTCACAAAATTGCTAGTAATGAGTAGGTATGCTTATTTCGAGTACTGGCTCAAAACGGTGAAAGAAAATATCGTGTGGATACCGACATGTGCCAGAACCAAAAATTCGAAGACATTGTGTCATCTACCAACCCGCACTGGACCCACGAGCGAGGTGGATTACGGCCCGCTCCCTATCACCGAGAGGAGGCCTGTGTCCCAGCAGTGGGAACATTGTAGGCTGAATATGCTTATTATGACACACATCCTAACTAATATCGTACAGACGCCAGCAGCTCAAGTTACCCGAAACTGTCAAATTTTCCCAATCAGCTTTGAACCTAATGCTTTAGCAATAAAGATGAAAATCTATTAAAGAAATTTTACAGATTGTAGTAGCTTGATGTGCTGGCGTCTGTACATGCAAAAGTAAGTTTGTTACCTTTTCACGCCTAAACCATTGAACCAATCATCCTGAAATTTTGCATATAAGTACGTTGTCAGGAGTACAGAAACGGACATTAACTTTCATCCCGAAAAAAAGTACCGTTCCTGATCAAAACAACAGTACGTTTTTAAGATAATAGATGGCGCCACATGTCTTTCGAATCATGATTGAATAATATTACAAGCAGAACACAACCCGAATTATTGATTGTCTAATTCTAAATTACGCAAGCGAAGCCGCGGGCAAAAGCTAGTTGCTTATAAAAAGCATTACAAAAAGTTTCTGTCGAAATTCCAGAAGAATTGCTACGTTATTTTAGCCGTAAAAGCTTTCGAAACACACAAATACCCAGGTTATCCCCTTTAGCCTTTTTCATTATAGATGACGTGTGGTGAAGTCTATTGTCTAGACTTTTAATTTAACTGTTAGGGTTTTAGTGGCGAAGAGTTTCTTAAAATAGCAACTGCGAAGTGTCTAATTAAGTTTTTGCACACATTTTTTAAGTATTTGATCATCGACAACTATTGTTGCCAAACCGTTCTAAAACCTACCTACCATAAATGCACTAACTTTGTCTGTTCGTTACCGGATTTGGATGAAATTTGGTAGGTACACGGATAGACCATGACCTGGGTTAGGATAGGACATAGGTACCTCATCAATGATATTCCTAAAATACTTTTTAATGTATACCATCTTTCTTCTCGCTTTCCTGGAATCTGTGGAAGTGATTTCGTGAAAAGGGACGGGAGTAGTGTTATGAAGTGAAAATATTTTTCTATAAGTTTTGAGTGACGGATTGAAATGTTGGTTGAAATTTTGTACGGGAACTAGAAAGTACTTTTACCAAGATATGATATGTCAGATGTTAAACAACATGATAATGCCACTACTGTTAGGCTCACTCGCTTTTTTACCCGACTGCGCCAGAAGGAGGGTTATGTTTTTCGAGAGTATGTATGTATGTATGTATGTACAGTACGGCCGACGTATCTTGGCGAGTCTGAACATAGGCTCTCCGAACTTTCGCGCATGTTCTCTCACTCACACTCGCCTCATGTCGCCATTTGATTCCTAAAAATGTTACTGCGCAGCGTTCTGCGCGAAGTTCGGACTCGCCAAGATACGGCGGCCGTATTGTATGTATAATTGTTTGGCACGCTCTGCGGCCTGAACGGTTCGATGGATTTTAGCTTGAGAGGTGTCGTTAGATTCTTATTTACTGTGAGAGTGACACTGGGTGTAAAATAAAAAAAACAAAATGGCGGATTTTTGGCGCCAAATTATGTCTTAAATTTTTTTTTTTCTCAAAACCTGTCGAGTGGGGTATCAAAATAAAGGGTTTTAAAAGGTGATAACAAAAATTTATACAACTTATATGGTTAAAAGTACCTCGAAGTGACAAATCGTAAAAAAACACGTACAATAAAAACGTCTGCGAAATCTTTCACATTTGTAAACTAAAAAGCTAGAAATAAAAAACAGTAATTACAAAAATTAAAAAACCCGACTGCGGTAAAAGACAAGTAAAAAAAAAACTGAAAAGCTAAAAACAAGCCCATTTTAAATTAAATAAAACTTGGAAGCAGGCGGGACCCATTCCATTTTTATATTTTCAAACTCAAATGGGTCCCGCCTGCTTCCAACTTTTATTTAATTTAAAATGGGCTTGTTTTTAGCTTTTCAGTTTTTTTTAACTGTCTTTTACCGCAGTCGGGTTTTTTAATTTGTGTAATTACTGTTTTTTTATTTCGTAGTACTTTCGTGTAGGATAATTTAAGACCACGGGGGCAAAGCCGCGGATAAAAGTTTGTTTATGGCGTTATGACCCGACAGAGACCACGCTTACTATTTTTTTGAATCCACGGGAAACGTAAAAAACTGTGTTATAAAATGTTGAAAAAAAGTTGTTATATTCTTATTAAGGATCTGGGGGATAGCCAATCGCCGATTAGATTTACTTTGCTGGATAGAAAAAAAAACCAAAGTTACCCCTTTTCGTAATATGTAATCAATTTCATACGTACAAAACAGACGTTTTTTTTCTTATTTTTTATATATTAATTGAAAGGTATGTAGTAAGATTCTTTAACGCAATTCGCTGAGTTTGTCGTGATAAAATGATTAAAATAATTACTATGTTTAAAATTTAAATACCTACAAAATGCACGAGGCAACCACTCGTGATCCTACTTCATTTCAGTACGCGGCTCGAGCGCCGGAATTGTAGGCCCCTAATGTAAAAAGAAAGAAAATACGTTTATTTCCGAAAAGTTGAGAAAAAAAACACAAAAAAATAAAAAGTTAGGGATAAATATGCGTCACACTCATGCAAAACGGCCATCATCGCTCAGCATAATGCTATGATGCCAAAGCTACCTTCTGTATCTGATCTGACCAATCCGGGTTGCCGGTTGGTCGTGAAGTCGTGTGTTGCTTACAATGTAGAAGAGCCTAAACTTGAAACGACGGAATATCAGTTTTCCAAGCCTTTAGGCATTTCGACGCAGAATGAATGGAAAAAGTAAACTAAGTAGGATTTTAGCATTTCTTTTCTTTTCGATTCCATTCCCTGTCGTTACAATTTCAGAAGTTTTTCAGTCTGAAACAACGGGCTTGTTGGAATAGGACTTTCAATACTTATGAACGAAAGGGTCGTTTCAGACAAGTGGGGTTGGGTTTACATAATGTAGGTAGGTACCTACTAACGTTCCAGGCACAAGGTCTGTGTTCCTAGACAATTCTAGACCAGTTTAGCTTATTCGAACAAATATAAGTGTCTCTGTTTGCTGTTTTTTTGCGACTAAGGTAGCGAACAGAATTTTATGATGTTTGTCGCAGAAGCGATAGGATCGCTAAGGTCATCAAAATATTTAGCTACGGGCGTTGCTTAGGTATACTTATCGTATGAAATAATTTTTCCTTTACGCGATCTCAGACCAATTAAAAAGCAAGACGTTGTCAACAGTGACGTGAGGCCGGTTTCGTAAACATGTGTGCACTAGTGAGGTGTAGTTTAGTTGTAGTTTGTTGTTAATGTGTGCGTGTGAGCTCGTGCTCACACGCTAACAGCACACTGAGCATACAAATGCTCAGAGCGAGGTGTAGCTTTGCGCAAGGTTCACTGTATTGTTCGCAGCGTTATGTCTTGGTTTCTTATTTGGTCTGAGGCCGGTACCCCGACCAGGGTTAGGTTAGGTTAGAAATGTGACAAACGGCGCGCGAGCCGATCGAGCGAATCGAGCGGATAAACGCGATATTACCACCCCCCACCCCCCAAGACTATCTCCCTAGGAACAGTCAGCAACAAAAGATTACCACTTGAATTTTCTAAATCTTAATTATTGAGAAAAATACTCCAATAAAATCGGAACAGATTTACTAATTAATAACTGGATAAAATCGACACTCTTTTCTTCGAAATCATCTATTAATAATTTTCACACGTCAACTGAGACAATAATTATTTATTGATAGTTATATTTAGGGTTTCTTTTAGTATCATCGGCTCTGCAAGGTGTAAAATAAATAACAGTGTGATTATTACGATTATTAAAGTAAAGGTGTATGCAGTAGAGTGTTCTTCGCTGATCACAGAAAATAAATAATAGTCATAGTACTACCTACATAAGTACGTGTATGTAATTATGGCCAGTTGTAAAATAAATTGAAAGGGAAATAGGTTTCGTGCTTGATGGGCATAAAACCTGTTTTTCACTCAGATAAATAAATAAAAAAGTAGGTACATGTCGGGCGTCTCATTTAGTGCAGTAAGATTTCTTGTCTTGTGAGTTCTAGTTTAGAGGCATGAGGAACAGGGTGTAAAGTTCACTCATCCTCTGTTGAAAAGGGAGGATCCTCCGACCAGACGGGTGTTGTGTCTGGTGGGCCACTGCCCAACGGTTGATGTTGGGACGTTGTATATATGCTAATCGCGTGGTAAACTCTAATTGCGCGATGCAGGTTTGCGTGACGTCATGTCATTGATGCGTAGTTCGTATGTGGCCGTTCGTATGAGACCGGAGGTCGATAGTGGGCTGAGTCGTGTATCTTGCGATGCTTGCCAGTGCCAGTTGTGGTTCCAGTGAGTCGGAACCGGGTGCCGCATAGTTCACGGTGAGTCGGAACTGTCTGCGGTGATACCCCAGTGAGTCGGGGTGGCGCTGCGTTATGCTCCAGTGAGTCGGAGTGTACAGCGCTGGGTTGAGGTTGAGGCTGAAGGTGATGACCAGGAATGCGCGTCCGCTGCATGCTGGTGGTCAGGATACCCGTTGAAGCCGTGGATGCTGGCTGGCTGTGTGACTCGCCGCTCGAAAGCTTGAGGAAGTGATGCTGATGACGTCACGCTGAAGGAGTTGCACGAAGGCTGCGCTGACGTTCATGCTCGGGGTCACCAATTTAGAGGTATGAGGAACAGGGTGTAAAGTTCACTCATCCTCCATAGAAAAGGGAGGATCCTCCGACCAGACGGATGTTGTGTCTGGTGGGCTACTGCCCGACGGTTGACGTTGGGACGTTGTATATATGCTAATCGCGTGGTAAACTCTAATTGCGCGATGCAGGTTTGCGTGACGTCATGTCATTGATGCGTAGTTCGTATGTGGCGATGTAGATGCCGCCACACTAGTAAACGTAGTTATTATGGCTCTATTTCCCAAGGAGGCATGTAGTCATATTGACTACTTACTTAGTTTAAAGTTCGACTTTTAATTGTATTCAGTAACTTGATAGTTCAAAGAAAAATAATGTTAACATACTAAATCAAATAGTGTTGGGGTAGTGAACGATGTTGCGTAAAGAACGAATGATAAAAATAATGTTAACATACTAAACCTAATAGTGTTGGGGTAGTGAACGATGTTGCGTAAAGAACGAATGATAAAAATAATGTTAACATACTAAACCTAATAGTGTTGGGGTAGTGAACGATGTTGCGTAAAGAACGAATGATAAAAATAATGTTAACATACTAAATCTAATAGTGTTGGGGTAGTGAACGATGTTGCGTAAAGAACGAATGATAAAAATAATGTTAACATACTAAATCTAATAGTGTTGGGGTAGTGAACGATGTTGCGTAAAGAACGAATGATAAAAATAATGTTAACATACTAAATCTAATAGTGTTGGGGTAGTGAACGATGTTGCGTAAAGAACGAATGATAAAAATAATGTTAACATACTAAACCTAATAGTGTTGGGGTAGTGAACGATGTTGCGTAAAGAACGAATGATAAAAATAATGTTAACATACTAAATCTAATAGTGTTGGGGTAGTGAACGATGTTGAGTAAAGAACGAATGATAAAAATAATGTTAACATACTAAACCTAATAGTGTTGGGGTAGTGAACGATGTTGCGTAAAGAACGAATGATAAAAATGGTTTAATTGAAATAAAACTTTAAAAATTCGTATTTTAGAATTTTTTAATAAATAAAAATAAATAGGGAACCTTACTGCCAATTGCTTGAGGCTGTTACTGTTGCACTAGAAAATAAACTGTAACAAATCTACTGGCCTAGAGAAATAAAAGGGGCAGAAAAAATAGATTTGAACATAGGAAGAAAGATAAAAAATACAGACCGATTTAAAAAAACATCCTACCTAAAAACGCACAGATAGGACTATAGAGGTTTGCTTGTAGTGGAAATTTGAGTCAGGCCAGCACCCTAATTGCGTAACACGTTATCAATCGGAGTTGGTTTCATTTTGACAGTTCAACAACATTCATTGCGTTATTTACGTTGTCGAGCTGACAAATCTTTTGAACATATGAAGCAATGGATTAGCAATTTGTTTCAAAATGATTCAAACTCCGATTGATAATGTGTTACGCAATTAGGTATCAGGTTAGACAATCACGCACGGATATTATGGAAGATGGAAGTTTGCTTGAAGAAGAAATTGAGTCGCTCCGTTATACTGGGTGTAATTTTAATCACCGTTATCCTCTTAAGGGGTCATTGTACTCATCATTATAAACAAATTTTACTATGGGACCAAACCTGAAATCGCGAAAAAAAAATCAGCTGTTCAGTACATTTATGTTCGCATAATTCGTCAAAATGTACTGAACAGCTGATTACACCCTGTATATAAAGGTTATGGTTAAAGTTACTAATCATTTCAAATTGTAAATAATAATAATAATATTTAAATACATTATAAGAGACCGTACTATCGCATTACCTAATAAAACCAATGTAATGAGTAGGTATATATAGGGGATAAATAAAAAACTCATGCCTATTACGATGAAACTAACGACACCTCATTTGTAAAATCCATCAAGCCGTTTAGGCTACAGAGCATGCCAAACAAATAGTAACAGACCTACTCTCTAAAAACATTACCGTCCTTCTGGGGCAGTCGGGTAATAAAAAGACAGTCGGCATAAATGCAAAGAATAATATGCATTCTATTCCACCAATTTTTCCTTCGTTTTTCCTTTTACACCACATTTTCCGGTCGGGAGATGCTATCAGCTGAGTCCGGGTCATTTCATAATGCTGTTGAATTTATTGAGACCTTCCCTAGGGACCTCATCGATCAGTTTTAGAGATTATTAGAAGGATCGATTGTAGGTTAAGAGCGTTGACTCGGTACGGCATTTCATACAAACTTTCAAGTCCTTTTTTATCGAAATGAATGAACCGATTTTAATGAAACTTCATACGCATAAGTAGGATACATAGGTCTAAAAAGTTAGTAAAGAACATTTTCTAAATGTCTTATTTAAAAAAAGATAAATGGAAATCTCTGCTTCTATGGAATATTTAAAATCGGTCTAATTTAGCTGCAACACTATTTTTCGAAAATGTTCTTTACTAACTTTTTAGACCTATGTATCCTGCTAAAGGCTCTTACAGACAGAGGCGATATCGCGGTCGCGACGCGATATTTCGATATTATATCCGTAGAAAAATATCGCGTCGCGACGCGATATCGCCTCTGTCTGTAAGAGCCTTTATGCGTATGAAGTTTCATTAAAATCGGTTCATTCATTTCGATAAAAAAGGACTTGAAAGTTTGTATGAAATGCCGTACCGAGTCAACGCTCTTAAATTTCTCAACCTGGCTTTATTAACATTATTTTCATTTTTTAGGGAAAACTTCTTTATGCGTGTTGAGCGATTTTTGGTAGGGGGAAATCTTACGGGTTCGTGTCACCGCGTCACCGCGACACCTCGACACCGCGACATGCTATTTATAGTTTTACGTTTATGTTTTCACTTTTATCGGCGGTCCCCATAACTGTAACTTTTTAGGGTTCCGTAACAAAATGGTAAAAAGGAACCCTTATGGTGCGACTCAGTCTGTCTGTCTGTCTGTCACAGCTGGCTGTCTCAAGAACTACTAATGCTATCAACTTGAAATTTGGAACAGTTTTAGATGACGTTTGCAAATAAGAAAGAAATATTTTTTTTTTTTTTTTGCAACAGGGACTGAAAGGGGTTACAAATTCGAAGTGGGGCTACTAGGGCATGTGGGGTATCATATGAAAGAGCACATTCTCAAACATTTTTTCTTTTTTTTAGGCCGCATAGTTTTCGACTTTTGATGAAAATGTAAAAAAAAATACCGTTCCCCCCCATCTCCAAAGTTTGCCTAGAGAAAAATCTGAAATTATTCTATGAGATAGAAGTTTATGTAAATATTACAGGAAAAATAAAACTACATTAAATGTCTCTAAATAGCACACTTTTTCAGAAATCGGAACGGAACCCTCGGTGCGAAAGTCCAACTCGCTCTTGACCGGTTTTTATTTAATTTGTATTGTGTGTTTCACGAACTGGTCCAAATACCTACTTAAAACGTAATTCTTTCTGGGTCGTATTTAAACGCACATCAAAAATTACCAATTTTTCCCAACAGAATACGTAGGTACATCAAAGATACTGTTTGCTCATCAAAATTTGCATGTCTGAATAAATTAAACTTAACGTCAGGTCGATGTGCTGTGCTCCTATTTCGGTCTGCAGGGTTTAAAGGAACCTAACTAAACCAAACCTCGGGGTGCCCAATAATTATAATTTGTGTAAGTTTTGATAATCAATGCTAACTAATAGTGCAATAATAAGTTTTTATTTTAGATGCGCATTTGTATTTTAAGGAGGAGCTCGTGGCTAAGTAATAACAGTCGCACGGGTCGATCCATCAGGTTAAGCTACGCTTGCCGGGGTTGGTACGTGGATGGGTGACCTATCTTTACATACCGAGACTCCTCCGTGCCTCGGAAAGCACGTTAAGCCGTTGGTCCCAGCTGTCATTCGTGGATCTTTGACAGTCGTTACGGGTCGTCAGAAGCCCGAAAGTCTGACAACCAGTCTTGCCAAGGGGTATCGCATTACCCAGTTACTGGGTTGTGGAGGTCAGACAGGCAGTCGCTCCATGTAAAATACTGGTATTCAGCTGCATCCGGTTAGAATGGAAGCCGACCCCAACATTGTTGGGAAAAAGCTAGGCAGATTGATTGATTTGTATTTTTGATGAATAGTTAGTATTTTTTGTTGTGACTTTGGACAAAAAATTATGCTTATTTAAACGATTATTATTTGTACAAGTTTTGATGTTCAATTAGTTAATTAGTAGTGCAATCATTGATTTGGTGTTCATGTAGATTATTAGATGTAGGTAGGTATTAGATGTAAGAATATTTTTCTGATGTGCGATTATTAATTTCCCTTTCTTTATTATTCGCTTAATACTTCGTTCGTTGGTATTTTGGTTTCAAAGTGCGAGTGCCGAGTGTTGGGACCCTGGTTTCCTTATCCAGGTCCTTAGAAAGTAGCTGCACGGAGTCTGGGTTTGTGCACAGTTTAGCGCAGTAAACTCGCCCTTGATTAGGCGGCTATGAGGAGGAGGAGCCTTGATTCTTTGGAATCATATGAAAATGAATAACTTACCTGAATTACTAATGCCTCCACATTATACGGTATGTGCCGTTGATTATCGCGTTGAAGGGCGCTAGCGGTAGGTATAGCCACCACTTACCGTGATAGTTTGACCGAATCTTGAATTTAACTACCGTGATGTTTATAGCGTTTATGGGTATTGACGTTGACGTTAATTTTGACGTTAATAGTAGGATAGTAACGGGCTACCCACGCCTGCCTAAATATTACAAATTGGTGAACTATTTGACATTTCGATGTTAATAAACGAAAATCATAAATGTCATGAACTACATCCACACACTATGTAACTCAGTAAGTTTTAATTAGTAGATACTTCGGTAATTAGAGGCACTGTAAAAGTATCATTATCATGAAGTTCGTTTTTCGTTTAAGTATGGTATAAAAACTTGAGATTTTTTTTTTTGGTTTTTACATCCAAAATTAAAATGACCCTTATGTAACTAGTAAATTGTTAAAATTACACTCAAATGGCAGTTTTAGCCATTGTCCTAATAGAACGCGATTACACGACAATCGCGCGAATTTCGCGTAAATATCTGTTATGAATTACTTAGCACTTTCGACAGCTGTACGTCCGATCGCGCGTCTACTTAAAACGAGCGTGGTACGCACGGCTACAGATCAAGCTATACATTGCCAGTATAAGCAGATCTCGCATTGTATAGGATTTCCTTACTATGAGAGGTCAGTGTAAACTGGAAATGTATAGCTTGATGTGTAGCCGTGTGTACGAACAAAGTATTACCGAACATGCAAGGTTCGCGTATTCGCGTTCTATTAGGACATCGCCTTCCTAACCTGGTCCTTCCTAATTTAGTATTTTATCACAAATGGTAAAACACGATTCGTATTATATGTCTACAAATATGGCCCAATCCGTCAACTTAGACAATCCGTATCTATAGACAAATTCATTTAGCTTTTCACACAAGACCAGTGCAGCAAAATCATTTGATTTAGTTGGCAATACTCGGAGACGGGTTACTGGTCTGGACCAATAGGCATAGCTTTAGTGGTTAGGACACCTCGCACTGTTACCACAGTAAACATATGGACAGTAAGGAAACTGCGTAGAAACGGTCGAAACGGCACACTCACACAGACGCGCGCACCGACGAGGCCCCAAGCGGTAGTCGCGGTGCTGTCAGTCTTATGAAAAAATCTATAGTAGTGTAGGTACTGTAGAGTTTTATGTTATACTCAAGCCTTAGCATAGCATAGATATTACTGGCTGACATTTCGATCATTCATACATCGAATTACTATAATTATATTCTGATTATTAATATAGCGGGCTTCAGCCTCATTCCACCTGAGTATCTCTCGTATCATTTGTAGTTACGAAATCCCCCTGTGCAGACCTGCGAGTATCAGGTCTTCCACATAATGGTGTAGGCCTTCAGCCCCATCCTGTACACCGCTGCGTTTTATTCCGTAGCTAGCCACTCACTGTTGAGGTTCGAGCCCTCACAGTACCGGGGTCCTGCGCGTCTTTTTTTGAAACATTACACAAAAAACCTTTCACATAATCAGAAGGCCAATTCTCGTACTTAAAAAACGTTCAAATTCAAGTCGCAGTGTCATCTCAGCGACAATCAATGTCAAAAATGTAGGGAAATTAGAGGTTTTTTTGACAGATTGCGACTGGAGATTAGAATGCGAACGTTCTTAAAATTACGAGAATTGCCCCTCTGTTGTTTTCTTAAACAAGCTGTCTGCTACGTATTCAAATATATTTAAGCCACGCCTCTTTGTTTCGATGTTTTTGTGTAATGTTTCGCAAAAAAACGCGCAGCAGACCCGCAACAAAACCTTACATATCACACACCGAATAAAATTAGTTTTCGAAAGTTGAACTCGAAAGTTGTTATCAAAGTAACGCTATTTGACGGTAATATTTATTGTGGCATTAAGGGTCTCGTCGATGCACGCGTGTGTGTGTGCCGTTTCGTACGTATGTCCGCAGTTTCGCTACTGTTCATATTTATACTGTGTTGTTACTTACGAGTAAATATCTACCGCGGTTTGTGTTCATCAGTGTTATTCTGGCGATATAGCAAACAGGCAAATAAATAGTCGAGAATTCGCCATGTGTGGCGCGGGTTTTGAGCATTTGTGTACGGCACGGCTTCAGATCAAGCAATATACATTTCCAGTATAAGCTGATCTCGTATTGTATAGGATTTCCTTACAGTGAGAAATCAGTGTAAACTGGAAAAGTATAGCTTGATGTGTAGCCGTGTGTACTAAGTTTGAACACATATTTAATTAAAGCTTTCATATAATTGAAGGTATATTGGGGTCGGCTTTCATTCTAACCGGCTGCAGCTGAATACCAGTAATTTACATGAAGCTACTTCTGACCTCCACAACCCAGTTACTGCCATGGGTGTTACGTACGATACGCCTTGGTAAGACTGGTTATCAGACTTTTTTTTTGGGCTTCTGACTATCCGTAACGATTATCTAAGAACTACAGCCGGGACCATGTAATGGATATGTAATGGATGGTCACCCATCCACCAACCGACCGCGGCAAGCGTAGCTTAACCTTCGATCGACCAGTGCGGCTATTATAGCCACGAGTCCCTCAAACACAAGTGTATCTATCTATTATATGGACTGACTCATCAACGTCCAGCCCAAACCATTGAACCTAGAAAGCTGAAATTTTGCACAGAGGTTCCCTTTATAATGTAGACAAGGAATAAGGACGGATTTTTGTTCCAGTGGGATATTTTCCGACTCCCACGCGACATATTTCTGTCTGGTTGATAATGCCTACTTACCTTATTATGTAATAAGCTTAGAAAATTATGGCAAGCTTTATAAAACACGAAGCGCTCACCTCAATGCCACAGACATGACATGCCAAATATCTATAAAAATATGCCTGAAATAATATCAAGGTGATTTATAATGAACGCAGCTACAAAGTACAATGCTGAATTATGAATCAACGAAAAAAAAGGAGGTTTGACTTGCGCTGTAGAAGTAAGTTTCTTTATGAGGTCTGAGACGGGAAGGGACCGAGCATCATCGCGCAGCGCGGGAGTCGCGGTACGGCGCTCGTCATGTCTCATCTTTCGTGTCGCTACGCGTATTGTACTAGAGAAAGCGAGACAAGATGCTTGGTGTACAATGCGTGCCACGAAAGATGAGATTTGACGAGCGCAGCATCGCACCTCCGCGCTCTTTCCGTCGCCCCGATGACGCCCGATCCCTTCCCTTCCTTCATAAATCAGAATAATCAGAAGAATTATAATATATGATCAAACGAACTTCATAAGCGAAGTTCGATCAATATTATATGAGTCGCTTCATTCGAAGATATATTATAACCAGGTAGTCCTTTTAATCTACAAGATAACATGCACACTTTAAGAGATTTATGAAAATCGATATAAGTATCGACTTTTTACAACTAAGTCGATTCTATACTGACCATAGTTACACCACTAGTCAAGCTGTCATTCTTTTAGAGATAATTATGACAAGACAAATGCAAAACTTTATCATGGGGATTGGGTTGGGAGGGAACCTATATCTTCGAATGAAGCGACTCATATAATATTGATCGAACTTCGCTTATGAAGTTCGTTTGATCATATATTATATTTCTTCGCTTCATTCTTCAGATATATTATAACCAGGTAGATGTTTAGAGAAAAGTTTTGTGTTTGATAATATTTTGTAAGATTATGTATCTTAATAAAAGTGTATTTATTTATGTACTTGATAATATTTAACGTCTCAAAACTATAAAATATTAGTTACTCGTTAACTTGATCGCGGAAGATTGCTTGCGCGAAGTTATCATCGTCTACGTTTGGATATTGGGTAAAAACCATAGACGCACTAGTCCATCCCACGGCTTTCCATATAGTGTCGACGAAGACCCCGGCCGCGGCTGCCGCGGACGTGGCGGCGTGCCGCGTGCTATGCGCGCTGAACGCCGCCACGTCCACGCCCCGCTCTCGGCCAGTATCTGCTTTATCCATCTACTTCTTTATTCACTGTGCTGTTGCGCCCTTGTCCCATGGGCGCTTGTCTCCGCTTCACGGTGATTAAAAGATTGGATACTTTAGCAGATCGGTCTTTGTCTGTGACGTGGAAATGATCTTCGAGCGCAATCGCGGGGCAAATGCGAAGGTTTTATCTAAAGTACGGCAGGAATAAGGTCGGTTGATCACGACCTGCCGCAGATGTTTTTATAATATTCAAGCTTTAATCAACGATGTTTGAACGCGTTGGGTAGTACTTAAAGCTAAAATTACCACTTTTTCGTAATTTTTCCCTACTAAGGGTTCTGTTGGGGTACAAATTAGAAACATAATTCAGAATGATCTGTGAGTCCCATGTCGTGCTGTACTTGGGGAAGCTAGGTTTTAATTTAAACGCTCCTTTGAGCAATCGTTTAATTTGGTCATCAGACGGATCTGTGACTATTTAAAGTTCCGTACGAACTTCGCTAAACTGTTCATTTAAAAAGCGTAATACTATCGGGACAGAGCAATCAAAAAAATGATATTATTATTTACGGAATGTTGCCACCACAATTTGAACGACACGTTATATTGCTGCATCGTGTTCTTTAATAATGTCGCCAGTAGGTATCAGGTCCAGGCCTGATTCGGGAAAGCCGCGCAGAGAGAACGTCTGCTTCAGAGTACTGTGGCACCCAGGATAAGGGGATTTGTGTAACATAATACAATGTGATGTTCGTTAGGGTATGTCCAAATTATATCGGAAACTATTTACTTATTGTTTTAATTAATTGTGAATACCAGGCTTGGGGTGGATAAAAAAGAAAGTCTAGAATACCAGTGGCACATTTCTGTATGATTTTGTGAAGACACTTAAGAATAAGTGGAGAAGGAAAGCATAAAAGAACTGATTGTTCCAGATCACTATAAGGCATCTATGGAAAGAGCATCAGGATCCTTTCTCCATGACATTATAATCCTGACATTTGGCATTGGCCTGAGAGGCTAATAAGTCTATTTCGGGTGTAACCAGACTTTTTGACCATCGTTCAAAGGCTAAATCGGATAGTTCGTATTCCATGTTGGGATTTAGCCTTCGAGATTCTTCGTTTGCTTCGTAATTTGCATTGGAATTGATGTACGAGGCAAATAACCGGATGTTTCTCTCTTCAGACCATTGCCAAATTATTTTAGAAAGATTATTGAAATGGATCCCACCTATCCGATTAACGTAGCTGATGGCTGTTGTGTTATCAACCCACAATAAAACAGAACAATCAGATTTGATTTTTTTTTTTTTGCTTGTGAAATACTTAAGGGCTAAGAAAACAGCTAACAACTCTAAGTAGTTAATGTGTTGTTCAAGTTCACTATTTCTAAGCCCCATGATATCCTTCGTGGTTACACACAGCTGGCAGCTGGTACGAGAAGCGTCCGTATAAACCTCTAATTGGAAGTTGGCGTTTTCATAGTGTTTTTAGAATTTAGCACATTCCTTTGCCATCAATTTAAATCGTCTAGTATTACAGGGTGAGGTTTGAACTGTCTATCAAAGCTAGGACATTTTTGTGAGGGTAGAAATTTTTGCCTTTTTAATTTGTGTACCATATTTCACCGCGGGTCAAGCGGCTATCAAAACTCCTATTAACTGAGCAAATTCTCTGACTGAGCAGTGAGACAATTCTGAGAATTTGTCAACTAGGTTCACAATTATTTGTTTGTTTAGGTACAAGAGAGCTCTTCTCATGGTTCATTATGAACCCGATACATTTTATAAGGTTTAAAGATAGCTTTAACATTCATCACCGATATTTGTCTCGGTGATATCCTTTGAGATATCGCCGACAAAAACTACCTTTTTGAAGCCTTGATAGCGTATATAGGAAACCACTTCCTTCATGCTCTTAGTAAAAGCTCTCGAAGCTACCGAAAGGCCATATTATGGCATACATAAATTGAACTCGAAGATATAGGTATGTTTGAGTTCTCATTTTCGAATTGGAGTCTTAAAAATTTACGATTTAGTATAAGGAAATATGCTTTTTTTAAATCCATAGTGGTCATAAAGCCATGAATAGCTAATAATTTAGATGCCGTTCGGTAGTCTTTCATTTTGAAGTGTAATTTTGCAACTTTAATGATTTAAATTTTTTAAATAAATCTTTTACCACCATTAAGGCTAAAAATGTTTTTGAATTTATCTGGCCCTTAGTAGGTTTGCTAGGGCTTACATTTTGCATATGGCTAACATGCCCTCTTTTTCAGTCGTAGTACATGAGTTTGTGGCACATTTGAACCAAACGGTGTAGGAAAACCATTACGTATCCAATTTAATATTAAGAATTAGATGTTATGTTGAGCCAGCAATCATTAAAATGAGACATTATACCAGCGTGTATACCTCTATTGGCGCATCGCAAGCGCCCTCGACTTGTTCGCAGCGACCAAGCTCGACGCCTGCTGAGCTGGCGGTCCGACGCCTCGTGGTGCTGTTGGCCCTGTTCAGACATCTCCGCACCCCCCCCCTTTCAGTAAGAACTGCGAGGGGCATGACCAGTTTCCCTGGTAGGCACCGGGTTGCCGATATTGATACTGAGGACGTGAATTTGTTGTTATAATAAAGTTTCGCCCTTTAGCAATCCTGTTGTCGTTCGTAAGCTTTGTTGAGGCTGAGACGCCCACACCCAATCGCTGGAGCTCAGCTTCCTTCCTCTTTAACTCTATGACGAGATGCTTCAGCAATAGCCACCGAAACTTCGTTATTCAGTTTGGGTGCTTGAAGCAGAGTGCAGTTTTTCTGGCAAAAGATAAATCATTGAACAATTTATCTTTTGCCTCTTTTGATAATCCTTTCTTGAAGATAGGTTCCCATCGCTGAGCTAAGATGTGATTAATTTTATCACCGAACTTTGGGGTACTTTTTTTTTTTTTTTTTTTTTTTTTACGAGTTAATCAGTAGCTCTAGCTAGATCGAGCTCTAGGCATGTCCTATCTTCCTGTCTAGGAGTTGATGCTTCCACAGTTAGTATGGGAGCGTCATCAGGGACTCAGCGAAATCATTGGGTGCATCTTCAATCGCTGTCAAATGTTCTTCTACGTTGGTGCCGCCGGGGCGGGACGTTAGGATTCGATAACGTCTAAAATATAGGTATAATAAGACGTAACTTTGAATTACACATTTTTGTTCTTTGTGTTAACTCACGATAACCGCTAGAATTATGGATAAAACAGCCAGATTTTATACTTATGGGTCATCGTTTTAGATTGTAATAATGATGTACATTATAGTTCATAGCTCATAGTACAGCCATCGTGTTAACGCTCGGTTAACTGCCAGGTGAGACAATATCCCATATGTTTGAAAAATCACAGCCTTCGTGTTAACTCACGGTTAACCGCCAGTCGGGAAAATATCCCATGTAGGTATTTGAAAAATCACAGCCTTCGTGTTAACTCACGGTTAACCGCCAGGCGGGAAAATATCCCATGTATTTGAAAAATCATAGCCTTCGTGTTAACTCACGGTTAACCACCAGGCGAGACAATATTCCATGTATTTGAAAAATCATAGCATTCGTGTTAACTCACGGTTAACCACCAGGCGAGACAATATTCCATGTATTTGAAAAATCATAGCCTTCGTGTTAACTCACGGTTAACCGCCAGGCGAGACAATATTCCATGTATTTGAAAAATCATCCTTCGTGTTAACTCACGGTTAACCGCCAGGTGAGACAATATTCCATGTATTTGAAAAATCATAGCCTTCGTGTTAACTCACGGTTAAGCACCAGGCGAGACAATATTCCATGTAGGTATTTGAAAAATCATAGCCTTCGTTTTAACTTACGGTTAACCGTCGCGTCGGGCAAAAACCGTACTAGATGAATATCACATAAGCACCATAAACATAATAGGTATCACAATCACAATCTACTTAACAATGCGCCTGTAATCCTCGCGAGATTAGGTGGCACCATACAATAATTTATAATTGAGGGTAGTTTTAAGTACAATACATACCGGAATCAGATGAGGATTCAATTATAATTCTACGACGACGCGACGTTTACGTCTTCGTTCATCTTCCAGTTCCTTGATTTTACGTCGATAGTCTTCAATTTCTTGAGAATATTCCCGTTTTTTTTTTTTTCAGTATTTTTAATAACTAGTGAGCGCGCGTGTGCTTGCTATCGTGCACGAAAAAAGAATGACAGCTTGACTAGTGGTGTAACTATGGTCAGTATAGAATCGACTTAGTTGTAAAAAGTCGATACTTATATCGATTTTCATAAATCTCTTAAAGTGTGCATGTTATCTTGTAGATTAAAAGGACTACCTGGTTATAATATATCTGAAGAATGAAGCGAAGAAATATAATCTACTGCGCAAGTCAAACCACGTGGCAAGTCTCATCTTTCGTGGCATGCATTGTACAATATTGTGAAGCTCTAGCTCGCTTAGCAACCGCAGAGAGCACGTTCACAAATCACTTCGCTGGAAACAAGCTTTCAAACCGTCAGTATACTCAGTATGATAACATAACGCTCTAACGATGAACATCCGATACAGATCCATGCATAAAATCATGCTTTTGAATCTAATCCATAAGCCTTACATTAGTGGCAAAGCCAAACATGTTGTTAGCAAGCTTTGACAGATACAGCAAATGTAGCGTATTTGTGATTTCGCGCTAGTTATCTCATTCGTCGTATTCAGCTAATTGGAGGGTTAGAAGTAAACTTATTGGATTATTAGATTATTACTCAATAGTACTAGTACTACTAGTACAACTGAGTAATAATCCAATAAGTTACTAGTAGTTAGTTTGTTACTTTAGGCTCTTTCTTTGTGTCGAGTGCGATTCTCGTCGCGTGTCGCTCCTGTTTGTAGTAGACTTTAAGAGGAAATGGGGGCAGCCAGACTTTTGAAAATTAGGTATTTTAAGAAGGTATTGCTGTCGCTCTGCGAGCGCTCCGCCCTCGGATTCGTGCGATAAGGACAACTGCAGATCCGACTAAATAGCCTATGTAAAAAGTCACATTTCGAGGTTTGGCTCTCGCCTATTTCCTCCTCCAATATTGGACCAATTTAAAAGATATTTCATAAACTGAATAAAAAGGATATATACTATGCCCCTATGTTTTTCTTTTTTCGTTAATAGTTGTCAAATTGGTACACTAGGCGTCTGTTGACAGCGGTCTGAATAGGCAATTTTGAGCATTTTTTGAGGGTTCTAGTTCTTATAAAAATAATACCTATATCATCAAAAAGGAAAACATAGGAGCATACAAGTAGGTGATATTTATATTTCTGTAAAAAATCAGGTCATTAACCAGAAAGAAAATAGGCGAGAGCGTTTGTATCTTTTTGTATGGAGAAAAGAGCACCCACGTTTCCTCTTAACAGGACTTCACTGACGTTTCAGGTGTAATACTTGCAATTTTTTTGAATTTACAGCTACGTAAGGAACAGCCGATTGCTCGAACACACACTAACTATCACACTAATGTTATAAAAGCGAAAGTTTGTGAGTGTGTGTGTTTCTATGTTTGTTACTTCTTCATGATGCACAGATTTGGATGAAATTTTGTATCTAAATAGCTTATACCCTTTTTTTTTTTTTTTTTTTTTTTTTGAGGGTGGGAAATCATCAAATAACTTCACCCGCTCTGGGTGGAGCGGGAGGGCGTGTCAGACTTTTACTGACTAAAACCCACCCGTGTTCCTTCAGTTGCCTATGCCAGGGCCGCGGTAACCCTTTCAGACAACCCGCGACCCCAGCGGCGTCGGCCCTATTGGGCCCCGTCACTTGCTGACATCTCTTTGAGGCGCGCGTGGAACACAACGCGCCGTCGACTCGGGCCTGGTCCTTACCGGACGGCGAGCTACCCGCTGCTCACCGTCCGCAGGCCCGCGCCTACGGTGGCCGGAAATCGCCCCGCGATTCCCGCCGCCCAGGGCGTCTCCTGCGGCGACTGAGCGCGTGAGGCTGCCTCTCCCTCACGCGTTCCGCCTCCTCCTTCGCGAGCATCACTGCTTCGCAGAAGGAGGTGACGGCCTCCCATGCACTCTCGCTCCGCACCATGGCCTGGACCAGGCTCGGACGCGAGAGATCGCCGCCGCCGATCGCCTCCATGAGAACACGGCGGTGCTCTGCCCAAGCCGGGCAGACCTCCACTGTATGCTCCACCGTGTCCTCCGGGCGATCTACACAATGGAAACACCCGGGCGAAATATAGCTTATACCCTGGATTAACACAAGGCTACTTTTTCTGTGGAAAAAATGTAGTGTTCCCGTGGGATGAGCAAGGAATTCAAATATATTTGCTACTCTTTCAAACTCAAACGGCTCGACCGATTTCGATGAAATTTGGTGTAGAACTAGCTGACACCCTGGATTAACATAGGCTACTTTATATCCCGAAATTTTAGTGTTCCCGTGGGATTAACAATTTTTTTCCTATAGAAATGTGAATATTTTTCTCACCGATTAATTAATAATAGGTACACATTTTATTGTACGTTATAAACCGCGGGTTACACCGCGGGATGCAGCTAGTTATAAATAAGCCTCATGCTGCTATAAAAATACGTACAATGTACTTACGTTTGATATTTTTTGCTAAAACAAGAAACTTTACGCAGACGAAACCTCGGGCAGAAGCTATAGTTCGCGTCATGTACGTTTGCCGCTCTCAAGTAGACTACAAATGACTTGATATTTGCCCACATTTAAGTTTGAAAGCACTACCGCCGCCGCCTGACTGACAGGACATTAAAGATAATATTCATTCATTAAATTAATTAATTGGCATCTCTGCTTGTGTGGGCATCAGTTCATTGTATTGATATTGTCTCAATATAATCAAAATTCTGTAGTAAGTGATAAATAAATGTTTATGTAATTGTTTTATTAGTAGCTCGTGGTTAAGTTATAACGGCCGCACAGGTTAAGCTACGCTTGCCGGGGTTGGTCCGTCGATGGCTGACCATCTTTACATAACGAGACTCCTCCGTGCCTCGGAAAGCACGTTAAGCCGTTGTTGGTCCCGGCTGTCATTTGTAGATCTTTGACAGTCGTTACGGGTCGTCAGAAGCCCGAAAGTCTGACAACCAGTCTTACCAAGGGGTATCGTATAACCCAGTTACTGGGTTGTGGAGGTCAGATAGGCAGTCGCTCCATGAAACATACCGGTATTCAGCTGCATCCGCTTAGATGGGGGGTTGGGGTCGGCTTCCAAGCCGACCCCAACTTAGTTGGGAAGAGGTTACAAATCGGTTGTCTTTTTTCGACCGTCACAACAGAACGTGTATCCTTGTAGCATAGCTATCTCTTTGTGTGTGACCCAAAGCCAGAAGTTCATTATATAAATGTACCAAATTTGAAGTTAATCGGTCTATTAGATTTGGAGCAAATTAGCAGTGACAGACGGATATCTGATACACGAGTGATCCTATATGAATTCCGTTTATTCCTTTGAGGTACGGAACCTTGCAAAAAACAATTATCCAATCCTCAAAATGAAACGGAACAACAAAAACCTCTTACAATTTTAACATTCAAAAGTCCACAATTTTAATCCCATTAACATTTGCCCCCGGTTATGGAATCCTACAAATCAACCCTTCTTATCCTAAAAAGTCAACCCCTTTGAAACAAAAGGTGTCGACAAGACCCCGCGCTCTACAAAAACCTTCAACCCAGAGCGGCTATTTTTCATCCCACGACTTTTTTGGCCACTGTATAGGTTAAGAACAGAAGTACAACAAAAGAATCGAGAAAGATTTAAAAGTGACGTCATTAATTTTCTAGCTGAAGGAAGGATTCTGGGTGAATATACTACCTACTTATACTACTTACCAAGACGTATCGTGTTAACCAGTAACTGGGTTGTGGAGGTCACATAGGCAGTCGCTCCATGTAAATTACTGGTACCTATTCATCTGCATCCAGTTAGTCTGATGTTGATGACTGTCAGACTACTACTTCCTGTCAAAAAAGCTAACTTGAATTAGCAATGGGCAATGGGTCGGAGATAATTACTTTTCCATTTCTATTGTGTACAAAAATTACGACAGCGAAACAACGATTGTTTCGCTTCGGTGGTGGTTAAATTTTATTTAGCTACATGCTATTGTTCCATATTGACATGTCTGCCGCATGTCAGGTGATAAATTGGCTACAAGAACCACCGATTGGGTCCCACTAAACGCACGAAGATGGCGGGACGAACTTGACTCCTACCGAAAGGACTGACCGATACTAGCAAAAGACAGAATTGTGTGGAAAAGGGAGAGGGAGGCTTTTACACTGTAATGGGACAATACAGGCTGGTTAGATAGATAGAGATAGATGCCATTGTATTAGTGTTTATCAATCACTCACAAATAAGGACTAGAGACTGCTGGGCAAAGGTCTCTCCTTTTTCCTTCCAAAACTCCCTGTCTTGCGCGATCTCTGGCCATGTTGGCCCTGCAAACCTTATCAGATCGTCACACCACCTTCGCCGTGGCCTGCCTCGACGGTGATGTCCTCCCTCAGGTGTCCAGTGAGTGACGATCTTGTAAAATTAAGCTGGGTTACTCCTGTTAATTGTGAGCAAAATCTGATAGCTGACATTCCAATCTACTTAATAAAATCATTAATTTATTCACTAATAGACAAAGCACATCCTAAGCTGCTGGGTCTAGAAGCATGAAATTTTGCACAAGAGTTCCGTATCAGCTAAAGTAAGCACTAAGGAAGGATTTTTGAAAATTCATCCCCTACAGGGGTTAAAAAGGGGATGAAAGTTTGTAATTTTTTGGGCACACAGCTTGTTATTTAATAAAACCCAATTCAACGATTCAATAAAAACCAAACCACTACACTTCTAAACTCAATAAAACAAACATGATCACTCTCCCTGACTCCGTATCGACAGACGACTCGAATCACATGCACGAGCTATCTGCAGCCGTATCAATATTTGTACTGTTGCTTGAATCGGGTCGGTACGGTGTAGCTTGTAGGCCGACGCTCCCCTTGACATGTGGGTCGTCGGGAATCTTTGTCGTGTATCCCAGGCTTTTGATTTAGTTCAATAAACTGCAGGGTAGGTAAAATTGAAGTGATCGGTTCAAGTGTTATTGAAAAAATAAAATGTAGACTACGCAACGGATTTTGATGCGGTTTCGTTCGACCATCATTTGAGAATTAAGTAATTCCGGAAGGTTTATGTGTAACATAATAGATTAATGCTACTTACTTATTATGAAGAAATCTCGATCTCCACTGGACTAAACAGTCCAGTGCAGTGGCGGGTCACTAGTTTGAAACAATTTCAAGTCGTGATTCGTAAAAAAAAAACATTATTTTGAAAAGAGAAACAAAAGAGAGGCTATACCTAGCCTCTCTTTTGTTTCTCTTCCGTATTACTTAGGTACTATAATTTGTTGATATTGATTTTGGCAGTTATGTAAAATGGTAATTTTTGAGTTAATGAAAAATCGGGGCCATTTACTTAATTTAACCAATTTATTTTGAATGTGGATAAAGTAGATGCAGACGTCAAATAGCTTTCATTATTTTATAATGATATCCGAAATGTTCTGAGATGGCTAGTTGATCTCGACCATTTTTTTTTACCAATAAAATAATCTAAGGTTTCATTTTACCTAGTACATATGCACAACCTCACGCCTGCTTCCCATGGGAGTAGGCAGAAACCACAGAATCCCGCCTGCTACGATCCTTACATACTACTTTTGCTTCGTTTACCTAGTACTTACATCATATTTCAAAGGTCAAAACCACTTTACACTTCTGCGACATTTCTCCATTACGTACGTCTGTTCCTAAATGATAAAAACTCGGGGTTTGTTGTTCAAGACCAATATTATCCGCAGATTGACTTCATAGCCTCTGTTTTGACACATGTGATAAGACTATATAGGAAATTACCTACGTGTTCTAAATGTTCTTCTTTTATTTACTGGAGATCGTCTTTTGTTATTATTTTATTTGTTTCTTCAATAATACACACATAAAATCACGCCTGTAATCACCGAGAGGTTAGGCAGAGGTGATCTAGTACTGGGTGTACATGGGCCCAATGTATGGGTGGGGTGGCTGTGCATTTATTTTTTATTTTTATTAAAGTTGTGGTCATATATTAAAGGGTGTGGTACAGACCACCAAACTGAACAGCTTTCTCCGTGGGACCAACATCGTAATCGAGAAAAAAATATAAGCTGTCCCGTACAAAACTTCAATAAGTACCTACTCGAACCAAATGTATGGGACAGCTGATTATTTTTTCTCAATTATGATGTTGGTTCCATGGAGAAAGTTGTTCAATTTGATGGTTTGTACCACACTCTTTAATTTGACCACATCTTTCTGATACTTACACCTTTTTTTTTGTGGATGGGAAATCATCAAATGACTTCTCCCGCTCTGGGTGGAGCGGAAGGGCGTGTCTGACTTTTACTGACTAAAACTCACCCGTGTTCCTTCAGTTGCCTATGCCAGGGCCACGGTATCGCTTTCGAACAACCCGCGACCCCGGCGGCATCGGCCCTATCGGAACCCATCTTTTTGCTGACATCTCTTTGAGGCGCGCGTGGAACACAACGCGACGTCGACCCGGGCCTGGTCCTTACCGGACGGCAAGCTACCTACTACTCGCCGTCCGCAAGCCTGCGCCTACGGCGCGGCGGCCGGGAATCGGCTCTCGATTCTTGCCGCCCAGGGCGTCTCCTGCGGCGACTGAGGGCGTGAGGTTGCCATCAACCGGTCACAAATCTAGACTCCGAGATGCTACTGAGAATTCCTCGAAAAACTCAATAAAAATTTGCCCGACCTGGCAATTGAACTCAGGACCTCGTGTTCAGCAGTACCACTAGATCAACGAGGCAGTCAGTTTCTTCAATAATAAATTCTGTAATAAAAATCTTTTTAATATTATTACAGGAGGTAATAGTTAATGCAGGCGACTGTACCCAAGGCGGCAATAGCTAATGCAGGCGACTGTACCCAATTTCCAGTTACCATAATTGAAAGCTATATAAAGTTTAATTCAGGTGCAAATAGCCACATTTCTAAAGCAAGTTTTAATACCACGAAAACTGAATTCCTCCAAATCCTTTTACAACTTCATCCATGAAATATTTCTAATAATGTCCGCCTACAAAAGAGTTCTACTTTGACCCAGTTATAGAACTACGTTAAAAATGATATAACTTTTTGTTAAACCGGCCCCGAGGACGACGGAATATGTCAATTTTGATTTAAGAAATTGTAACTTTGAACTTAGTTATTATGGTCCTCATTATGGGTTGGGGACAGCGTAATTCAGTTTGGGGACTTTTAAAATCAGTTTGGAAGACTCTTAAAATGGACTCTTTTGTTTTCATTTTTCAAGGAAAAGTGTGTCAAATAAGAACGAAGAAGGGATAAGCAGGAATTATTTGCATATTTCACTGGTGACAGTGTTTAAATATCATGTAGCTACATAGTTCAGCAAATAAAGTCAAAACCAATTGCTATTTTTAACCATACTAGCTGTTGCTCGCGACTTCTGCGATCTAGAATAAAAAGAAGCCTTGCCTTTCTCCAGGTTACCTATATTATGTCAAATTTCATTTAAATCCGTTCAGCCGTTTTAGCGTGAAAACGTAACAAACAAGCAATATAATTTAGTTATGCATTGGCCATTTCTGAGAATTTTTACGAATAGACATGAGAAATGGTTTGGCCTAGGCCTGGTATCGAAACCAGGAACTGAACAGCATCCAAGCTTTTACCTACCTCACTTGTGGCAAGGCAAAACAGTATCAAGAACAGTTTTCCCTGTTTATAATTCAATTGTCTGACTTTATGCGCGCACTGGTTTATTTGGGGGAAATAGAAAATGGAGAGTAAAAGAATTACAATGTCAGGGAATTAATTTTGGTAACAATAGCACTTTGGTTCACTTACAAGCATTAATGGTTTTGTTTTCCTCAACCGGGTGCAAAAATGTTTGGCGTCCGGATATTGTCCAGATTGCGGAGTGCTTGCTGGTGTCAGCAGTGTTATTAGTAGGAAAACTTGTGTTATACGATTTTGATTCTTATTAATAACTAGCGACCAGCGCCTGCTTGGTACGGTTTTTACGACTTCGCAAAACGTCAAAATTTCTTTATATTTTATATGTAATGTAAGTTTAATAATAATGTCACATAAACCTTTCAAAATAAATTTTAGAAATGAGTGAAAACTGCATCAAGATCCGTTGCGTAGTTTAGAAGAACAACGCACAAATAGACAAGAAAAGCGACTTCAATGAATGGTTAAATGTGATGGTAAGCTCAAAACTCGAGAACGGCTGGACCAATTCGGCTAAGTTATTTTTCAAATATTCGTTGAAATCCGAGGAAGGTTCTTATAAAGAGGAAAACTAGGAATATTGCACGGAAAAACGTAAAAACCACATTTTTATTTTTTCCATGCAAACTGTTAATAGAAGTCAATTCTAGGGTTGGCAATCTGAGGGGCAATTCTCGTATTTTTAACAACTGTCAAAAATTGTATAGCGTTTACCTACATTTTTGACATTTGATTGATGCTGGTATGATATTGTGAACGTTTTTAGGTACGAGAATTGGCCATCTGATGTAATTTATGCTATAGTTGTTTTATCTCACGAAAGCGGGCGAGCCATACATGTATGTGTAAATGTTACATGCACATTGTCTTTGTGTGCGTAAGCTCGGCAGCGCGCTACCTGCAGGTACGCACACAAGAGCGCGTGTCTATACGCATTACATCTACAAGTATGGCTGACGAGCTTTCGTGAGTTAAACAACTGCACTTGAATGCATCCGTTGATTTGACACTTTCTCTTTCTACGATATACCGTTTGACTTTGACAGTTTGGACAGGACAACGTTTGTCGGGTCATAAGGTCACAACAGCTAGTATAATACGTATAGATAAAAGTCATTGTAGATGGTGCATTGATTGGGTTTAATACATTGAAACCCTTTGTTTTTTTAATCACCACCACCACGTAAATATCCCACTACTATGCCATTATAACACCAGGCAATACTGTGTAGGCTATGTGCACACACGACGTGCCCTTTATGTGAATATTTTGCACTGTCATCCTGTGAAAGACATGTGCCTGTAATTGCACAGGATAGCGCAGGAAAGCAGAAAACTGGATGTTGTAATTCTGCTTAGTAGTTGAAATTCGACTTCCGCATATTTTACTCTGTCAAAATACTGATATTCCACCCCATCTGTTTATATAGTAGCTGACCCCAATATAAGTTCTTACTTAGCAAAAGGCGAAGACTGCCGACTGATCGATCCAATTCAAATTTAGTCCGGTAAAAAAATATCGAAATGCGAAAGTAAACGACGCGCGACGAGAGGCGGAGTGGTATTTGCACTTCAGTGAGTTAGTCTGACTCTCTGACAGTTCTTGACAGAGATAAGTATTGAAATAATAGCTTCACTTATTTGAAGGAAGTTAAAAATAAATGACTTTAAAATTATTTTAGGAAGAGACTGAATTCCTGATATTTGATTTTGATCCTTATGACAGGCAAGTTTGGCAAACTGGCATTTACTCACTTGTGAATTTTACTACGCTGATGGCCCTTTAGTGTCTCCGAACATTGTTAAAAAATGGTGTTAAAAAATTAACACTAAAGATTGCTTTAGACTATCGAACTGAATAAAGGCTCTTACAGACAGAGGCGATATCGCGTCGCTCCTGTGTGTATTGTCGCGCGTGATTCCATAGAAATTGTTCTACGGATACAATATCGCAATATCGCGTCGCATCTTCATAAATATTTTACTGAGATACTATTAACTTGTACAAAAAAATATACACAATACATTATAAACATACCAAAGTAATGACATAAAAAAATACGAGTTTTTTCAACTTTGATACATCTACGTATCTGTTGATGTCTCATTTTAATACATTTAGATGATAGATGTCTTCGAGATTGAGATGTCTTCGGAGTACTGCAATGACGTCTAGACTTTCGTCCTCTTTCAACTTCAACAACTGGCGTACCTATTATATTCTCCGTTATCCATTATTAATTACAACTTATGAACTCGTTCTATGTAGATGTACCACTTTGAAAAAAATAAGGCACTTTGCTGTACTTTTTGAATGGTTTATGTATCGTATACAGAACAACCCTCATGTTTAGCTATAGGGATTAAGTCATCATCTTCCTGCCCTTATCCCATGTTACTTGGGGTCGGCGCAACACGTTTTCTTCTTCCATTCTCCTCTGTCAACCGTCACGCTCTCATTCACTCCCTTCTCTTTCATATCATTCCTCACACAATCCATCCATCTTTTCTTTGGCCTTCCTCTGCCTCTCCATCCATCAACTTGTATATTCATCACTTTTTTAGTCACATGCGTTTCGTCTCTCCTCATCACATGCCCATACCAACCCAAACGATTTCCTTTCAACTTTTCTGTCACTGGCGCCACTTTCAAACTTCCTCTTATATACTCATTTCTTACTTTATCCATTCTCGTCACTCCACACATCCATCTCAACATTCTCATCTACGCTGCATGCAATTTTTTTTCATCAGTCTTCTTCACTGCCCAGCATTCCGATCCATACAGTACGACAGGCCTTATCACGGACTTGTAAATTTTCCCCTTTAACTTGAGGGGCATCCGTGGGTCGCAAGTTGTTCCTGTAACCTGTCGCCATTTCATCCATCCTGAGTTGATCCGGTGTGTTACGTCTCGGTCTACTTCGCCATCCCCTTGGACAAGCGACCCGAGGTACCGAAAATCGGAGCAGATCGGTAAGGGCGTTCCGGCAAGAGACATGGGCACCGGACCCGAGAGGCCGCCAAAATCACAAAACAGATACTCCGTTTTGGTCCGACTTACTCTCAGGCCAACGGTCTCCAGTCTTTTCCACCACACCTCCAATCTACTCTGGACCTCTAGGCCGCTCTCGGCAACCAGCAAAATGTCATCGGCGAACAGCATACACCAGGGAGCCTCTTCCTGGATGTCCGAAGAAAGAGCATCCATTATCAGCACGAAGAGGTAAGGGCTGAGTGCAGACCCCTGGTGTAAACCGACAGCCACATCGAAGCTGCCAGTAGTGCCCACTGTAGACCGGACTTGGGTACTGCATCGACTGTACATCGCACGAATCAACTGCACATACTTCCCTAGCACACATTTCTCCTTAAGTGCCCACCACAAAACTTCACGAGGCACTCGGTCGTATGCCTTTTCGAGGTCAACAAATACCATGTGCAAGTTTTTATGAGCACCTCTGTATTTCTCGCACAGCTGGCGAATAGCAAAAATGGCATCTGCTGTTCCTCGTCCAGGCATAAAACCGAATTGGTTTTGCGAAATTTCACTCTCTTCTCTCAGTCGCCTTTCAATAACTTTCTCCCAAGCCTTCATACTATGTGACATTAGCTTTATTCCTCTATAGTTGTTACACTCCAGCACATCACCTTTGTTTTTAAAGATGGGCACCAGCGAACTGTTACACCATTCGTCAGGTATGGCTTCTTCTAGCAACAACTTATTGAAGAATAAAGCTAACCACGTCCATCCATCTACCCGTAATAACTTCCATACTTCTACTGGTATTCCGTCCGGACCTATTGCTTTACCATTCTTCATCCCATTAACTGCTATTCTCACTTCATCCATACTAATCATTCTCACTAACCCCTCATTTACTGGTTTATTCCCAAGCACACCACTCCAGTCATTCTCCTCATTCATTAGTCTTTCAAAATAGCCCTTCCACCTATCCTTAATTTTCTCATCATCCGAAAGAACTGTTCCAGTTTCATCCCTTATACACTTTATCTGACAGACATCCCTCGTCTTCCTCTCTCTAGCTCTAGCAAGCCGGTATAGATGTTTTTGGCCTGCTGGATTATCCAGTGTGTCATAAAGCTTGTCTTGGGCTTTTGCTCTCGCTACGGCCACAGCTTTCTTGGCTTTTTTCTTTAGAGCATCATACTCACTCTTTTTTTCTGCTTTCAAACTAACATTCTCATCTTCAACACTCTGCCATTCCTTGAACTTTCTCTTCTTATTCTGCAACACATTCTGTATTTCTGTCGACCACCACCATGTATCCCTATCTATTGTACCCTTTCCTTTCGTCTCTCCCAAAATATCTTTCGCTGCACTCCTAATATACCCCGCCATGCCAGCTATAGGGATTAAGTACGAAACGAAAAAAAAACAAATTAGATTTTTTGTTTGATGATTTTTCATTAGCAAGCTCAAATAAGATACTATCTCTCACACTTTTATAGCCTTGTTTGCATGAACCCTCGCTGCGCTTGTAAAAGTTACAATACAGTTTAGTAGAAGTTGCAGCACTAACCATTAAGCTGTTAATGTTAATTTGGTTCAGCTTGCAAATGTCTGTTAATTAGCTTTTATGGGTAGCGACAGTTGTTGTGAGAAAATTGTTTTGATATTGATTTGATTTCTCTTGTGTAGAAAAGGCCACCCAGTTTGTGGTTTTAGGTTATTAATAAAGTCAAACTGCTATTTGGTATTTGCTGTTTAATCACGATTTAAGTCACTTTAATGCCTGTGGTTGGTTACATGATTTAAAACAACAGCTTACGTAAACAGGGTTACTTGTAATTCGACGTATTTGTTGCAGGTCGTCATAATAGGGTTAAAATGCAACAAATGAAGCCACCGAAATTCAGTATTTTTTTTTTGTAATTTTTATCTAAGAAAAATATAAATTACGAAAAATAAAATGTTTAATTAGTGATCTTTGGAAAAGTTTTAGGCATTTTGCAACTTTTATTTTTTAACAAAGATCTGCTACGGCAACAGCTATGATAATAACTTAAATTCCAGTAAAGTCTAATTAACTCAAAAACGATTGAATTTCGTAGAACATTTGGTGGCTTATTTTGTTCCACTTTAACCCTACTATGACGTCTTCAAAGGAATACGTCGAATTACAAGTAACCCTGTATTTTGTCAACAGATTCGAAACAGCGGTTTTTGAAACCGATGTTTGTGCTGATTATCTCCAGATTTAAAAATAACCCATTTCCACACTTGCCTAATTTGATGAAAAGCAAATAGTAATCATTTGTAACGTTCCTCCCACGTTCGTTCTTTTCTATGGGATCTATTGTTCGAAATGAAACCTGAATAACGTCATGTCTACTACTTAAATCTAATAAGAAATGCTTTGACATTTCTTTTCACGGGTTGTCGTGTGAGCCAATTTGGATAATTATTCTCCTTCTAACAATAATTGGGGGATTATTTTCCCCACATTTATAACTACTGTTCAGAAACGCACATTTCCGGGTTTTTATAAGTTTTAAAAGTAGCAAAGATTAGCAGGTCACGATTGTTAAAATTCCGCAGTCATTGTAAAAACATGCGTCGTCGTGCTTGTCTATCAGACTGACAGACAGGAATGTCAGTCTGTCTGTTATTTGTCGGAAGTTGTAGAGGGATTTGATAGAAATAGGTTATGTTTTGACTAGGCTTGTTTTAATTGGATACATTAGTGTTGCAATTTTGTGATTAATATTAATGGTTTTGAATATTTTAATATTTTTTTGTTATTTTGGAATGATTCAAGGTATGATCTGTGCGTTTTGATTTTGATTTTTAGGTTTGGGTACCGATAAAATTACAGTCAGTTTTTGGTTTGGGTGCCGATAAAATGACAGTCAGTTTTTGGGTGACAGATGCAATAGAATGAAACTTAGACTTATGGACACGTCCTACGATAATATTGCAGTTGTGATTGTGGTACACTACACAAGGGATATATAGCTTAGAAATAATAAGAAAATATGGCCAATTTCCAATTCCAACTTTGCCAAAAATATAATTATTTCAACCGTTCCTCACACGGTTTAAAAAGATGGACTATTCCAAACAAAATCACAGAAATAACTAAGTTATTTACTTACCGTTGTAAATAATAAAAAAAAACATTTGCGTGTCTATAACGTTCAAAATAAAAGGCCTTAATTTAAGTAACGCAAATTAAGTACCAGCTCATTATATCGGTCGTTTGCTACCGGTTTAATGATGAGCGTAATTTCAGACATAACAGCAGTTTTGTAAAATGCCTATATTCGGCTGTATTTACGCCCTTGGGTTCAAAACTTTCCGATAACGAACCGAACCGATTAAAATTCATTGGTGTGTTAAGACAATTATTACTGCAAACATGGAAATTATTAGTAATTCGTGCTGTATAAAGTCAATTTAGATTGGGCATTCCTTCAATCAATCTGCCAAGCCTTAGCCTTTTCCCAAATATGTTGCGGTCGGCTTCCAGCCTAACCTGATGCAGCTGAGTACCAGTATTTTACAACAACTACCTATCTGACCTCCACAACCCAGTTACCTACTGGGTAATACGAAACCTCTTGGTAAGACTGGTTGTCAGACTTTTCGGGCTTCTAACAACCCGTAATGACTGTCAAAGATCCACGAATGAAAGCCGGGAACCAACCAACGGCTTGACGTGCTTTCCGAGGCACGGAGGAGACCTGGTATGTAAAGATAGTCACTTATCTCCGGATCAACCCCGAGTCCCTAACTATAACTAACCTGATGGATCGACCTGTGCTCGTCTGCTCCACCGGCCATCTGTCCTTCAAATATGGCCAGCCCACTGCCACTTCAGCTCACTTACTCTGCAAGCTATGTCGGTATGCCGGTTCTTTACCGAACAACTTCGTAGAAACTTTGATAAACAATAATTTCCCTACAGGATATAAGTAAAATTATTCCTTCCTTTTTTGAAGTCGAGTAACTCGGTCAGTTTTCGTTTTCTAACTCTCTCCCCCTCCCTCCCTTTCCGGGAAAGCCGTGGTGTTATTATTATGCAACCGGTCATGTAAGAAATTGGGCTTTCGGATGAAAGACTGATAAATAAACTTTCGCTCGGATGGTATGGTCAGCTATTTTTAACCGACTAACAAAGGGAAGGGTTACGGTATTTAGAGTTTATCGTTTATTGTGTTTGTAATGTCTGTTTTCACTGTGATGAAAGGATTTTTACTTATTTTGATGTTGATTCGTCGCGACTCGCGTTTCATGATTTTCTGTCTATGATTCTGTTATTTGTGATTATTCCTTTGTATACATTTTATTATATACTAGCAACGCCCTGCGGTTTCACCCGCATAAGTCTCAATCCCGTGGGAATCTGTACATATACCTAATAAAAATCTGTGTGCCAAATTTCATCCCGTTCAGCGGTTTTTGCGTGATTGTTTAACAAACATACAAACTTTCACATTTATAACATTATCAATATTATCATCCATTATCAGGTATTTTTTATTATTTGGTGTACGATGTCAACAATTTGTTTCTTTGTGTTTATTTTATTGACATCTTTATTGATGTCTTTTAACCCAAGTTTAACTGTATCTTGAAAACATCAGACGATTCTTTTGTACATAGGAAAAGTATATGCCCAAATATGGATTCCTTTAACAAGACAACCTTTTCTCTTTTGGCATGTTAAATATGTGTTTTGCAAAGCCGGAGCTTTTTTTATGTCAACGTAAACGTTGCCGTTAAACAGAAAATTTCGTCAAAAAATTAAGGCCCTCGATTTACATAATTTAAGTACCGAATGGCATGCAGATGCCACCGAAATTATACAGAACAAAAAAAAGGAATGTAAATAATTTGGTTAGTATTTAGAGGGGGATAAAAAAAATATGAATAAAAAAAATGTTGGACAGAAAAAAAATAGTTTAAACACAAAAGAGAAAAAAAAACTAACGCAAAAATTAACCTAAAAATCATATTATTTAAGTAACGTAAGGTATAGCTCGATACAAAAGAGTAGAAAAAATGGGGGCGCCACTGGCCATACATTATTTTAAACTTTAAAAACCATTTTTCTGACAGAAGTTTAGATAGTATTAATAATTTTAAATCAATCTAATCGTTCTCATGCACATTTTTTGCCGCATAAAACAAGGAGTCAACACTGACAAAGATTAAAAATTAGTTCCGTTTCTAGACTTTTTTGCCGGACTGTACCTACACATAGTATATTATTTTTACGCAGATTTGCCTATTTGCCACCCGGTATTTTTTTGCATCAAAACATATTTTTTGCACCATAAAAAAATAACATCATAAACTTCACACATTTCAAGCAACACAGTATTCCAATGTTTGCTCCCAAGACATACTAACAGGTTTCTTATCAAAACATCTGCCTGCGTTTCCTGTCCTTATCTCAACATCCTTAGCATAACACGTCAAGGGAATCTGCTCTTTAATCCCTAATCTTAACAACGTTAATCGCCTGTTAATAAGCCTGTGTTTATGTTAGGCGCGTACGCGGGTAAACAGTTTGATTCGCTTTCTTAAATGGAGGAGGATTTTAATTCTAATTGTGTGTATGATAAATTATTAGTATGTAATCGTTAAATGGCGAAAACAAGCGTCAAAATAAAAAAAAAACGTGTGAAAAAAGAAAAAAAAAGAAAAAAAAAAGATTGGTGATAAGTAGCAGTTTTTGTCAGTAGCAGACACTACTTTATATGTCTACAGGAAAACGTTGCTGACCAAAATCTTAAAATATTTCCTTTATGTTTTCAAAATAAACGACGCACACTGCAACCATTGATATATCAAAATACTGTCCACAGTAATTTCAGTTTCTCACTTTGAGCGGCGAAGAGCACGGGACGATCAAAGGTTAAACTACGCTTGCCGCGGTCGATCCATGGGTGGGTGAGCATTCATTACATATAGAGACTCCTCCGTTCCTCGGAAAGCACGTTAAGCCATTGTAGCTGTCAATCGTAGATCTTTGACAGTCGCTATGGGCAATCAGAAGCCCAAAAGTCTGACAAGCAAGTCTTAACAATGGGTATTGTGGTACCCAGTGGGTGGGCTGGGTTGGTGAGGTCAGATAAGCAGTCGCTCCATGTAAAATACTGGTATTCAGCTGCATCCGGTTAGACTGGAAGCCAATCGCAACATAGTTGGGAAAAGGCTAGAGGCAGATGGCGAAAATTACGCTTTCGTCTGTCGCCTCATCCTTTGTAACCCTTTACCATACACCCACAGAAGGAAAAGGTATTCTATATTTACGAGCAAGTCAATTATGCGTGGGATTTGAAAATAGAACCGCGTGGGATGTCACATTTTCTTTTTATTCTGTGAGGTTGGTAGCGAATTAATTTGAGCAATTTAACGGAATGATTGCCGTGGTTTGGATGAGCACGAGCAACCTTATTATTTGTGACCTTTTTTTCGTTACGTTTTTATTGTATCGCTTATTACTTTTATGACTGTTGTGGGTTGCCATTTTTTGGTTTTCTACTAGGGATGGGACAAATCTCGTGAGGAGAGGAGCTCGTGGCTAAGTAATAACAGCCGCACGGGTCGATCCAACAGGTTAAGCTACGCTTGCCGGGGTTGGTCCGTGGATGGGTGACCATCTTTACATTTATTTATTTTATTTAAATCGGAAAACAAACAGTATTAACAACTAACAAATTTAACATCAAATTAATTAACTAGTAACCAATTACATGTTTTCGCATATAATTTACTATGAAGAGCAAACTTGTTACAAAGAAAAAGAAAAAGAAAGATATGTGCTTTAAACAATGACACACAATCATAATAATAAGTGAAATAAAACAGAAGTAATCGAATAAATACATGCGGCTTAGTGGTGAACAAGTCAAATTCAGAAAAGTCAACTAATTTATTGTAGGTCTTAGCGCATCTTATAAAGAACGAATTCTGTCTGTAATTTGTGCAGCAGCGGGGGACGTTAAGAAACCGAGACTCCTCCGGGCCTCGGAAAGCACGTTAAGCCGTTGGCCCCGGCTGTCATTTGTGGAACTTTGACAGTCGTTACGGGTCGTCAGAAGCCCAAAAGTCTGACAACCAGTCTTACCAAGGGATATCGTAATAGCCAGTTACTGGGTTGTGGAGTTCAGATAGGCAATCGCTCCGTGTAAAATACTGGTATTCAGCTGCATGCGGTTAGACTGGAAGCCGACCCCAACATAGTTGGGAAAAGGCTAGGCAGATTGATTGATTGGATGGGACAAATCTGTTGGAGTTTTCAGAGCTGAGGACTGCCTGGTTGGTCTACTGGTTGCAAGAGCTACTGCTGAGCATGAAGTCTTGGGTTCAAATCCCGGGTCGGGCAAAGTGTTATTGGTTTTTTCCATCTGGAATTGCTCCGCAACCTGCAGCCTGGCAGCCTGGAGTCTGGATTGGTGACCGGTTGATGGCAATAGGTTTGCCTCCTATTACATGGGACTTAACTCTCGAAATGTGGGTGTATGTACTATAGGTACACCTATGATAATGTTATTTTATGTTATTTCAGACTTAAAAGTACGGGGAAAAAAGGATGGTGCTATCGATCGTATATACCTCCGTCTCTCTCTCTCTCTCTCTCACATTGGAACCAATGGCTTTAACACTTCATAGTAAGGCCCCCGGTATGATGACTGGGTCATGCGAATCTCCATGCGGGAAGTGTAGGATTGTACGTTTTGGGAAGGAATAATCTATGATGATAACCTTTGAAATTATTTTTCAAAGTAGATTGTTTTTGGGTTTTCGACAAAATTCGTGATATTTTCGATCAATTAAGAGGAATGTGTGGTGTTACGCGAATGGATAAAATAAGAAATGAGTAGGTACATATGAGGAAGTCTGAAAGTGGAGAGTTATGGCACAGAATAAATAATAGTACTAACGTACAGAAGTTGCACTCCTTTGATCTTGAAGAAAGCCGCTTTTATAATAGCCTACAAAATCTTTTCCTCCCCATGCGCAAGCTAAATTGCTCTTAATCGCCACGCTTGAGAGTTGTTATTACTTTGTGTCGTTACTCGTCCGTAACATACCTACGCCGCTTAGCCGAGTACTAGGGCTGTCCGCAAAGAAAAATAAAATATGATACCATAGCACCATATCATAACATACATACCATATGTTATGGTGGTGGTGGTGGTGGGGTATATGGTACCTTTTTAAACTTTTATTGTATATAAGAGTAGTCTATCTAGAGTTATTTCACTTTAATGTAATGTCTTATAATTTTCAAACGTTATTTTTTATTAATTAATTAAACAATCATTATTACAATCATCAATTATTTTTAATACATCATCATCTCGTATAATATTTAGAAGTGTTCTAAAGTAAACAAGGTACAAAAAGTGACATTTGGGACACTTTAGTCGCCTGAACATGGTCATAAAACCACTAAAGATGCCTCAACGCATCAGTGGCTAAGTTTGTGCGATCGTACGATCGCGGGTAGGTACAGTTGCTTGTTAATCCTAAGTTAATCCTTAATTACTTTAAGCGATTTTGGACCTTACTCCTGAAACAATACGACGCGCACACAAACTCCCACCACTCCGCCGAGAGCTCAAGTTAAATGTCGGCAACTATAGTAAGTAGGTAGGTAGGTAGGTAAAAAAAAGGTAGCAATAAGACTCGACATTTCGTAATGGATTTTCGTCATTAAAAAAGTAAGTATATCACTAATTTATATAATAGTATAGTGATAATATGATGAGTGTACTTAAATTTAAAATCTAAGATTTAATTTTTTCATGGGCGGCCGTACGTGTCTCGCTCGCTGAGCGCGTAATACACCCTGACTGACTTGAAACTAAGAGTTGCCGCGAGCTGTAGGTACTTATCTCGAGCGGAATGTACCAGTGCAAGAGGCCTGGTTATGGGCATGTGATGCCGAGGAATGAGGAAAATGTTGTGAGGAAAGTTTTGAGCATGAATGTGGATGGCTATACGAGTAGGGGAAGACCAAAGAAACGATGGATGGACTGTGTGAAAGATGACATGGCTAGAAAGGGGGTGACTACCGAGATGACGACTAATAGAGAAGAATGGAAGATGAAGACATGTTGCACCGACCCCAAATAAAAGCTCCCGGAGACAGACGCGACACAACTCCGGTAAAAGAATTTTAGTGATGTTTTCATAGAAATTGTTTCACCAGAGTCGCGTCACGCCTGTCTGCGGGAGCCTTAAATTAGGATAAGGGCAGGAGAATAATGATTTCGAGCAGTAAAATGTAGTAGCCGTTAACTCAGTATTTTTTTTTTTAATGAATTTACATTGTCCCACATAACTTTGCATTCCATTGTATTGAATCCACAATTCTGTCATCCATCGCTCCATTCACATAACCAAATCAAAATAGTTTCTATGCCATCAATGGCCATGCAATAATGGGCCAAAGTCAACCATTGTGTACAGGAGCTATAACCATTGTGTACAATACTATTGAATAGACTTGAATGAAAAAACTATAGGTAAGGATTGGTTCTACCTACCTGTTCAATAATATTTGTGGTCGAAATAATTGAATTCTAAAAGGTGAGTTTGAAAGCACAGTTATTACCTGCACGCGGTGTAGATTAAATTCCATTATGTTTGGACGATATTAGGACTTGGAAGGTAGGTCAGACCATAATGTATTGATTGTTAGTTTAATAAAATATTTTCTCACCATCTTTTTTTACCGTTCTTCCCCGGAGCATACGTACGAGTAGTTCATACGCACAAAATACCAAAATATTTTTTAAATCAACCATATTCTTCAGGTAGCGTACTTATTTATTTTGATTGGATTAGAGAATGTCTAGGTTCCTAAATATACCTATATTTTGATAGGACATTAAAGACGAGATAGGTACTAATGAGGAAATTTCAAATTTCCATAGAGTCTTATTTCTCTCATAGTATTTTATGTTTCAATCAGTGTTCTAAATTCATATAATTGGGAACCTAGATATTCTGTAATCCAATCGGAAAAATACATGTTTGGTTTACAAATTATTTTGTTATTTCGTTTGTATGAAGTATGGCTGCGGGGGCCTCTTATTAATGATAATCTTAATCACAATGCATTTTGATACTATCATAATTATTTTTATCTACACCCATGCTATAAATCCCCTATAAAAGTTCCTGAAACAGTTAGCTTATTGCCAACATTAAAACAGCCAGTGTCATAGTAACCATAATAGCATCCAAACGGGCGTTTTAATGTTGTACTGAATTTCATAATGCAACTCGTTTTCAAAAAAAGAACATTGTAATGCACGCGCGTTTCACTACAACAGCGCCGTAATTTAAAAAAGAACTTAAGGCTCTTACAGACAGAGGCGATATCGCGTCGCGACGCGATATTTTTCTATGGATTTAATATCGCAATATCGCGTCGCCGACGCGATATCGCCTCTGTCTGTAAGAGACTTTCGAATTCACGTCGTATACTATGACGCCGGCCGCCATATTCGATACGAGTATTAGTATTGCAAAAAACTGTTTCAGAACCTTTTGTAGAGAATTGATAACATGGATGTAGATAAAGTCTTGTATATGCAACTGTACATAATTAGGTATTAAAACACTCATGTGATACTATTATCACACTCGGCTTCGCCTCGTGTGATAAACCCACGTTCGTATTTTAATACCCCTTACGTCAGTTGCATAAATAACTATTAAAACGTTATGAATCTGATTTAAAAATAGTCCTTCAATTATTTAGGTACCTAAGTATTTGAAAAGAAAATGAAACTTACAGAAGAGATATTCAAATAATAGCTTTCTATTTGATTTTAAAATACCAGATACAGAACTGAAACTCAAATAGTTCTGTTCACAAGATTTTAAAAACGCAATTAGAGTTTAAAAGAAACTTATTTTAAGTACAATCCCTCTCATGCAAAGTTCACCCGCTTCGCTTATGTCTATGCAAACGTCCTAAATAATCCTAGTTCTAACTACGCGAGCTAAGACGTCAAACAGCTATAGACCATTAAACCAGTTCACTTTAAACTTTATAACCATGACATTAAAGTTTACATTCCCTTTTACGACTTCTATCTGTGTTACAATAAAATTGATACTTCATTCGTGACATTACAGTGGAGGTGCAGAAGGTGAATTCTGGAAGATCGAAAGGTGAAATGAAACAGTCTCAAACCACTAAACTTCAATAATTATGATGTCATCAAACTCTTAATCACTTTATCAATTATTCATCGATTCCCTTACTTAAAATGCACTTTGCAACAACCACGTAGATGCGAATTATGGAAAAGCAGACGCTTTTTTGAAACGGGTAAACTTTACTAGAGTAGGTAAATTAAAGAAAAAGGGTCATATAATTTTTAATCTAATGTCGCAGTAAGATGGTTGAAGTCTCATATAGCTATCTACCGTAATATATAGGGTGACTGGTATTTAGTGACCGATACCTAAACACGTGATTGTGCTCATGATAAGAAACAACTTTTACTATGGGACCAAACCTGAAATCGCGAAAAAAAAAATCAGCTGCTCCCTACATTTTGACGAGTTAAGGCTCTTACAGACAGAGGCGATATTGCGATATTATCGCGTCGCAACACCGCTACGCGACACGTCGCGACGCGATATCGCCTCTGTCTGTAAGAGCCTTTATGCGAACATGAATGTATGGGCCGGTGATTTTTTTTTCACGATTTCAGGTTTGGTCCCATAGTAAAAGTTGTTTGTTATCATGAGCACAATCATGTGTTTGGTATCGGTCACTAATTACCAGTCACCCTATATATTATGGAAGCAGTTCATAACTATCTTACTAGGAATATAACTATGATGTACTATGAACTATATTACGGTATATAGCTATAATCAATCCTGTCGAAAGTCGATGCAGAAATACGAAACGCTTTGGAAGCGATTGTCACTAAACTTGTTTAGGGCCGTTTTCAGTAGCTCCATGAGACTAAACGGCCTAAAAATGCGTTGCATTTGAGAAGAATTTGGAGAATCTGTGTGTGTGTCTTTGTCTGTGTGTAGTTGTGGTTTGTGCATCTTTTGCTGTGTGTTGTGTCTTTGTTCTTTCGTCTAGTGATGTTGAAATAAAACATAAGCGTTTGTGTAAACATTTTATCTCAGTCCTACAACTTCAAATCTAGCATTGCTTTGACCTTCTGTAACTCTCTGATTGTTTGTACTTATATCAATAAAGTTTAATATGTTTCATTCTTCAAGCACAAGTGTTGGGTCTTATCGATAACTTTTATCGATAAACCCTGACGATAACAGAATCGCACTGATTCCATGCGAATAGTCTGTTTATACAAGCATGGCATGGCGCTTCAATTTAAAAAAAAAATAGTAGCATTCAGGTTATCAAATGCGAGTTAAAATATTTCAGTTATTTATTTGTTTAATTGGTTTTGCAACACTGTCTGTAATTGATGATTGGGAGTGATACCTGGATTTAAATATTTATGAGAGTTTTTTATGTTTTGTATTTGAATAATAATATTTGCTTGTTTAAAAGGTTCATTAATCACATAGTTTTTGGAAAGAAGTTCTTTAACACGGCTTGCAGTAGAAGTATTGGTAAAAATCGTCACGATACGAAAATGCTTTATGCCCGAAAAAGTCGGGGATACTTTGAACCCTGGGGAAGAACATTGTTACTTTTATCGACATACTACTCGGGCGAAGTCGCGGGCAGAAGTTAGTCTATAAGTCTGATATCGCCAACCCGTCTGCAGCAAGTGTGGTGATCAAGGCTCGTGCCTTCTCTGTATGAGAAGAGGCCTGCATGATGAAACAGTAATAGGCTGCTATTATTATCCTTACTAATATTATAAATGCGAAAGTGAGGTTTTTACGCTTTCACGCTAAAACGGCTGAACGGATTTGAATGAAATATGGCACTTGGGTAGACCATGGCCTGGATTAACACGTAGGATACTTTTTATCCCGGTAGTACATTCCCGTGGGATAATTTCCCACCCGCAACGCGGGCGAAGCCGCGGCTAAAGCTAGTATGTGATAACGATCATATTGGTATTAGCTATAACATCAGTGACCTTATTGCCCTGTTTCCCACACTTCAATCCTAAGGAATAGTAATCAACTGATAAAATTCATAGTTTTATTGGTAACTTGTATCTAGTACCCAATCAACTTAACCCAAGCTACTCCGACAGGTTTACTTAACGATGACTCTATCCATAATCCATACTAATCTTCTATCTATCTATATAAATAAAACGAGAAGTCCTGACAGACTGATTTATTGACTGATTCATCAACGCCCAGCCCAAACCCTAGGACCTAGAAAGCTGAAATTTTGCACAGAGATTTCCTTTATAATGTATACAGGGAATAAGGAAGGAATTCCCGGTAGTACGTTCCCGTGGGATATTATCCGACATCAACGCGGGCGAAGCCGCACGGGAAGTGCTAGTATTTTATAATGCGAAAGTAACCCTGTATGATACGTCTGTAACATTTTCACGCATAACACACTGAACCTATTCTTATGAAGCTTGATAGGTAACCTGGGACCTGGAGAACGACACACGCTACTTTTCATATGGATATATTTGTATAAAAAAAATGCAGACGAAGTCACGGCCAACAGCTAGTAAGTAATACAGGATGACTTGTAATTTGACGTAGGTACTTATTCCTTTTACGACGTCATAGTGTGACCCATTTGCATCAATTAAGCACGCCGTAAAGCATAGGCGAAAATTCATGGAATTGTAGAAAACCCTATTTGAAAAAAAAAATATGCTGTGTGGATGGTTAATTGTTACAAATGAATAACGTTCTGGAAGGAATACTTCGAATTACAAGTCACCCTGTATATTATATTTTAATATTATAAATGCGAAAGTTTTGTCTATAAAAATTCTGTCTATCTGTCTGTGAAATTTGGCGCACCGGTAGACCAGTAGGACCTAGGATACTTACTTTTTAACCCGGTAGTAGGTACGTTCCCGTACGCCAGAAGACGTTGCGTTGGAAGGTCTCCCACAAGGTGGCCCGATGACCTTGTGAAGACTTCAGGAATTTGTTGGATGCGAGAAGCACATAACCGGTCGAAGTGGCGGTGATGGGCGGAGGCATAAGTCTACTAGTGGATGTCTTTCACCTGGAATTATGAGTACCTACGTTCCCGTGGGTTAAGAGCCCATACTACCTCAGCTTTTTATCTCCCTCGCACGATACTGCTCGCGGACTGAGTGAGAGCGAGACTGAGTGCGGTGCTGGACGCCGATAGTTTAGGTTGCTTTTTACGGTGAGAATAATGGTAATTTGAAAAAAATAAAAAACATGAGACCTGCTTTATAGTTAGTTTACTTAGTATGCAAAGTTTCATTATCTAATTTGAAGATACCAGCGGTTTGGAAATAACTTTAATTTTTTTTTTATATCGAGCAAATTTTTATGGAATCGTGTTTTCGTCAAACATCCTCAACATTACCATAATATTTATTTCAAAATTAATGCTGCAGTATTTTCGGCAGAACGGAAGATAAAGCTAAGCCATTTGAGGTAGTATAGGCTTTTAATAGCCGAAGTCCACGCCGGCGAAGCCGCGTTCAAAAGCTAGTATCTTTATATGTTAAGTTACTTTACTTGTAGTGTTTGCCTAGTCTATCTAAGTTCTATGTTCTTATTATTAGTGGTTTACATACCATTACATGGAATACGAACATCTTACTTGTTTGTGGTATTGGCAGAGGTCCAATTTGGGCTTGAGTTGAGTAGTATCTGATGTTGAAGTAAATATTGTTACAGCTTTCATTGTAAGAGATGCTAAGCTTAGAGGTGAGTCCATTTAAAAGGATTGATTCATGAGAGGTATGGGTGTATAATTCATTAAGGTTTTGTGTAAATATGACGGTGATTGTTAAAGATGTTGGAAAAAATCATGGCGACTGGGAGGGAGCTTTACTGCCTTGCGCTGCGTTAATATTTATATGTAGTGATTTTACCATCGCACCAATTTTTTTTGTCCAAAGACAAAGCAACGTTTCCCATTAGAGCGTGGTCCTAAAAACTAAATAGATTTTATTTACATTTATGTAAAAATGTCTTACGACCACGCTTACCGGTAACGAAAATTACAAGTTATAATAAGCCAGGGTCGCGGGTTGTTCGAAAGAGATACATAGGCAACTGAAGGAACACGGGTGGGTTTCAGTCAGTAAAAGTCCGACACGCCCTTCCGCTCCACCCAGAGCGGGAGACGTCATTTGATGATTTCCCATCAAAAAAAAAAAGTTATAATTAGTAAATATTGACAGAAAAAAACTGATATTACTCGTGCCCAGAATCTGAGTATCTTTTTACCTAGGTACCAAACAACTTTTTTTAGGTACTTCTTTTTTATCCGTCTTAAAATTGCAGAATAGAAATAAAAGTCCAGAGTAAGTACCTAATTAATAAAATAAAGCTCAGATATCTGCCACTTCTTCGAATTTTATGAATGCATTATAGTTAAAATAATCAATAGGTACCACAGTATACAAGTCGTCAGAAGCCCGAAAGTCTGACAACCAGTCTTACCAAGGGGTATTGTATTACTCACTGGGTTGTGGAGGTCAGATAGGCGGTCGCTCCATGTAAAATACTGGTATTTAGCTGCATCCGGTCAGACTGGAAGCCGACCGCAACACAGTTGGGAAAAGGTTAGGCAGATGATGAATCAATACCACAGTACAATAATGATACAGTAGTTTATCTTCATAGAAGACGCGCTTCGAAATCTCAGTCAGTCTCAGTTAGCTATAGTTCGAGTGCGCGGCAGTAACGCAAGGACGGACGCGTATTTATCTACCGAGCGGCCGCCGTAGGTAATTAATTCAAGGTCAATGCCCAGATAAACTACTGTGGCTACTCTGTGTCAATACTGTGTGCACCTCCATAGCATCGTACCCCTACCTACCGATCCTACCTACACCCCTTGTGAAATTGCCACGTTTTTATTTCCACCTTCCGTGCAGACTGCAGTCTATCCAAACACCACTAATTGTAAAGAAAACGTGTATTTGTTTGTGTATCCCTTTCTCAGTAATTGCTGTGTTAGAATGTTATTTTTAGTTGACAGTCACGCGATTTTTACGTGTTGTTTTAACACCAATTATTTTGAATAATTAGTTTCTGCCTGGTTGGTGCAGTGGTAGCAAGTGCTACTGCTGAGCATGAGGTCCTGGGTTCATTCCCAGCTCGGGCAAAGTGTTATTGGGTTTTCTATCAGGAATTTGTCAGTAGCAGCCCGGAGTCTGAATTTGTGCTCGGTTGATGGCAATAGGCTCGCCCCCTATTACATGGGGCTTAAACATAACTATAGTGATCAGTGGTGGCCCAATGGCAACGGTAGGTTTGAACCCAGACAGGCGTCGACACTGCTCTCAAAACGGTGAAGGAAAACATCGTGAGGAAACCGGCATGTCCTACAACCAAAAATTCGAAGACATGCGACATCTACCAACCCGCACTGGACCCGCGTGGTGGATTACGGCCCGCTCCCTCTCACCGAGAGGAGGCCTGTGTCCCGGCAGTGGGAACATTAAAAAACTGAAGAAAATGTGCCCTCCACCCCTTTTTTTTGTGGATGGGTAATCATCAAATGTCTTCTCCCGCTCTGCATGGAGCGGAAGGGCGTGTCAGACTTTTACTGACTAAAACCCACCCGTGATCCTTCAGTTGCCTATGCCAGGGCCACGGTATCTCTTTCGAACAACCCGCGGCCCCGGCGGCATCATTGCTGACACCTCTTTAAGCCGCGCGTGGAACATGACGCGCCTTCGACCCGGCTTGGTCCGGGCTTGGTCCTTACCGGACGGCGAGCTACCCACTAGTCGCCGTTCGCAAGCCCTGCCCTCCAACCCTGCCACCATGACTGTGCCACCTCTGCCTAACCATTCGGTATTACAAGCGTGATATTATGTTAGAAATGTTATGTTTAGTTGACAGTCACGCGACTTTTTAACGTGTTGTTTTATCGCCATTTATTTTTGATTAATTACTTTTCTGGCAGTAAGTAGGTGAGAGGGAATTTTGTTTTCTGACAAAATGGTAGCGATGTCAATTAGAAAAGTGTGGTGTTTTTGGCTTGTCATCTTGCGTTAAGTAGGTGTCATAGGGGCTTTAATTCGGTAGATGGAAGTGTATTTTAGTTAATTGTTAGTATTTACTAAAATACAGTTGAAGAATTTGTTTGTATGTTTGAACATGATAATCTCTGGAACTACCAGTCCAATTTGAACAGTTCTTTTAGTATTTGATAGTTCAATTCTTGAGGAAGGCTATAGGCTACTTAACGTCACGCTTCGACCCTCAGGGGCCGAGCAAAAAGAAAAAAACAGTCAGAAAACGAACTAATAGCGCGGGCAGGCGATGTGATGCGATGGGTAGGTCGGGGGGACAAGAAATTTCACGCGAACGAAGTCGCGGGCAGAAACTAGTCTGTACATATTTAAGTCGCTTTTCGTGTGTCTGTATGACGGCTTTGTTCTTCTAAATTACGCAATGGATTTTGATGCGGTGAGCGACATCGCGGAGAGAATTTATTCCGGAAGGTTTATGTAGGTAGGTACATAGAATAGAATAGAATAGAATAGAATTTTATTTGTATGAATGTAGTTTTACATGGTACGTATGGTGTTAATATTTGTATAACACATTAGTATTAAACATCTGGATGTTTTTTCAAGTCATTATTTCCGAAGCAGACCAGGGGTGGGCCTAGGGCGGGAGAAGTCATTGTTGATTTCCTATCCCAAAAAAAAAAAGGTGGCAGGTCGCAAGTTGAAAGTTCATAAGTTTTTGTATAAAAATAAGTAAGGGTAGGAGTTGATCCATAACAGGTTATATCAACCCACGGTAAATCATGGCGATGAAAATCTAGTACAGAAACTCGAATTATAATTTAATAGTGCACTTAGCTCTAGCCGTTGCCAGCGGCTGCGCCCGCGTGGATGTCGGAAATTATCCCACGGGAACCTACTACCGGGATAAAAAGTATCCTATGTGTTAATCCAGGTTATAAACTATCGGTGTGCCAAAATTTCATTCAAATCCGTTCAACAGTTTTTGTGTAATTGAGTAAAAAACATCCAAACATCTTCACAAACTTCCACATAACATAGGCTGTTTGACCGCCATTTTGATTTGCTACTCCTACTCTACAATTTTGCCTTATCTGGACATCAAATCTAGGACTGTCCACTCTGCGACCGTGCTGTGAGTAGTACCTACCCGGACTTGAGTTTGTTTCTTGATCACTTTAATACAAATATCAGTTAAGATATATTTGCCCAACTATGTCGGTGTCGGCTTCCAGTCTAACTGGATGCAGCTGAATACCAGTATTTTATATAGAGCGAGCGCCTATCTGACCTCCACAACCGAGTTACTGGGTAACCCGATATACCTACCCCTTGGTGAGACTGGTTGTCAGACTTTTGGGTGTCTGACTACACTACAATTTTGATATGCTTACCTAGTAACTTGATTAATGTATTCTACCATATAGATATCAAAAAAATAAATAAATAAGAGCATTAGATACGTGGGGTACCGATGACAAAATGGTTCCGATACTTCTTTTATATGGTAATGTAACATAAAACTTTATAGTATACGACACTCACGCGTTTTTACCTTATAAAGAGGAATCGGAAATCACTAAAATATTACGAAACATCTATTCTTAAAACATAACCTCATGTTTGGAATAGAATAGCGTGAGCTAAAATCTTAGATAGTAACCAATATTATCGTTATTGAATCAATTATTTGAAACCTTATAACTATTTGTATACCTACCAATTAAGGCTCTCGCGTGCCTATTAAGGATGATGCGCCAGGGTAACCCGCAAAATTCAAAATTTCTTACGTTTTTTGCAATTTGTAGGTCAGTGTGAGCTTGTATGTTGATTAAAATATGATTCGCGGCCGTAGCTAATATGGCTTTACAGAATTATAATCATTAGAATCAGCAATACAACTCCATAAGTTAGCATTTACCTCAAATCTAGCGACTTCATGAAATCATGAGGTTTGAGGTAAATGTTAACTTATGGAGTTGTATTGCTGATTCTAATGATTATAATTCTGTAAAGCCATATTACCTACGGCCGCGAATCATATTTTAATCAACATACAAGCTCACACTGACCTACAAATTGCAAAAAACGTAAGCAATTTTGAATTTCGCGGGCTGCCCTGGCGCTTTTGCCTTAAGGCACGACGCTGACAATGTCCATGAAGATTTTCATAGAAATTGTTTTACTATAGTTTCGCGTCGCGCCTGTCTCCTGGAGCCTTTAAACATAACGGTCGAAATGAGCGTGTATTATGGAGTATGGGTACACCTCTGCCGAACCCTTCTTGGAAACGAGGCGTAATGTTATGTTTATTGATACTTACATGAAAATTCAAAAGTTTATATTGATCCATACTTCATCCTTTGCCTATTTGCACCTATTATTAGAACTGTCCAAGATACATTTAATTATCGCTTCAAACTTAGAATTATCTAAATAACGTGACTGCCTAAAGAAGTATTGTACAGACCTAAGTGCCTACCGTCTAAAAACTTTTCTTAGTTAAGGCGAGTTATGCCGCCAACTAACGCCACCATTGAGAAAAAAAAATCATGTCTGGAGATTAGGAACATTTTGAAATTTCCTATAATGATAATATTATATAATTAATTTATTCAGACAACCATAGATGCATTATATTTACATTTATTTTATTTAACTAAGAGAGACTTAGTCCTCTGGGTGAGGCTCCACACCAGTGGGCTGACTAACTTATTGCCTATCACCTTCAGGATGCTGTTACTGCTCCCTCGCAATCTGCTTAGCAGTGAGGCTGTCTTTGCGCCAGGTCGCCTGCCGCAAAGCCGTCTGTGCTCGACTCAGCGAACATTGTTGACGCACTGCAGAAGCGTGGCAGACGTAGCAGCGCCCTGTAGGCATTGTTAAACTGGATGCGCAGAGCATTGTAAACCCTTTGGGTATATCTGAACCACAGGCTCGCCGAGTACAATACGCTTTGAATAAGAGTACTTTCACCGCGTCTGTACATCGAGTGAACCTATGCTCACATTTTTTTTCAGTGGAGGTAGAATTTTTTGTATCAAAAATATCAACACTAAATCTCCTAGGTTCGAAGCAGTTAACGGTATAAACAGCTGCTTTTGGCGTTAACTGCTAAGGCTGAATGAATGTTCACTAATGAACAAAATGTTCCATATCTCCAAACTTATTGTTTTTCTCTCAATGGGGCGCTAGTTTGAAGCACTACTCGCCTTAAGTAAATAATCAGGCAAAGTGGGCTGTGAATATTCTAGATAGAATAATCAGAAAGTCTGAAAGTTTAGTCTTCAATGAGAACTTTATTTTGAGGAAATCGTGTCATTAAACTTGAAAAGTATCTATAGGTATGTACCTACCATATTATTATATTTATTACTAGCTGCGCCCCGCGGTTTCACCCGCGTAGATCGGGATAAAAGGTAGCTTGAAGATGTTAAAAAAAAAACACTTTGCTAATAAGGCCTTGGTCTTGAATTATTTATCAGTTCCTTACACCAATCACGGGTATCAAACGAAACTCCTCATCACTCGTTGGCCACGAAATCAATTTATCATTCCTTTTATTTTGCTAAATACACTTTACTACCTATTCAAAATAATTAATCAGACAAAGTGGTCCACAAAATGTTTCCAACAAATTGTGGAAGAATTTGTCAAGTAAATTGTAGTTATTTAGTGAGAACTCGTAAAAAGTTAGGCGACTTCATGAAATAAGTGATTATTGTTGTAGTCAATGTAATGGACCAGCTTTTAGGCTTAATGGTGAGAGTATGTGGTTGAGAAGAAGGAAAACATGGGTCGAGATGAAGATATTGACAGAAGTTACACTGTGCTCTTCTATCTCTACAGGGTCAAATTAAATTGTCTAGCAAAACTTCGCAGATGTAATGGGTATCGTTATCTAAACATGTAAAACAACAAACAAATTAATTTGGTTATGTTTTTTCAGGGGTCATCTACCACAGGTAATAATCAGCCCGCCACCGTTAGTAATGTTCCCAGTGCTGGGACACAGGTCTCCGCTCTGTGAGCGGATCTATGTTCTATGTTAGAGAGTATGGTTTCCGCACTTAGTCCTTCATGTGGACCATTGTGCACGGGCCATAGCGGCCGTCGTAGGTTATTCCAACCAGCCCACCTCACTCCAGAAGTCAATCAAGTCTCCTAGTCTGTTCAGAACATCTGTGAAGGATCCGGGTGTTCCAAGAGTTTTTGTTCTAATCTGGGTGACGCCTGTGTATTCAAAGAGCACGTGCGTAACGGTTTCCTCAGCCTCCAGGCAAGACCTGCACAGAGGACTGTCCGTTATTCCTATTGTACCTATAGAAATAATTATTTGATGAGCAGTGCCCTGTCACCAGGTTTAGTCCCTGTCACCAGGCGCAGGCCGTTCCTGTCCAGGCGTAACAGACGTCTGGTTAGCCTAAATTCAAGAAATGGCATAGCTTCTGTGAGCGGTTGTATCATGTCTACCAGTGGTTTTATCATGTCTACCAGCGGTTTTATCATGTTTAATTATCGATACCCATCACGTTTGCGGAGTTCCGCTAGTAAATTTAATTTGACCATTTAGATATCTATAATATTCTACTCAACGAAAACAAAGTGACATTCCTTTTCTACATGTTCGACATCGCACCGTAGAAATCGGAGTCATTCCTGTTAGAATGGAAGTTGACCCCAATATAGTTGGGATAGATGGGTCAGGCAGAGGTGTTCATATAGGTAGTACAATGGGAATATTTCACCAGCTATATTTAATAATTAATTTACACTTGGACAGAGATAAAACCGGCCTAGATTTTATGTTAAACTTGGTATCCATCAGACCATTGAATAATCTTATATCTCTCTGATATTAACCTACAGTAATATTGACCCTATTAAAAGTCAGTCCTATTACGAAGTAAATCGTTAATATTAATGTCCAACGTCCAACAGAATAAAATGAATATTGATAAATAAGTTTGAAACAAGTTAATTAATAATTCTGTTTGAGGTCCTTTGTTTATTTCTATGCAATTAGGTACCTAAAAGTTTGGGATTCTATGTGAACCAATAAGTCTATTTTGATTACCATTCAAAATAGACTTATTGGTTCACATAGAATCTCAAACTTTGGATCTAGAATTTATTGGAGTTGCTCTGACTGAGTCTAGGTCATTAATATCGATACTGACAGTGACGGCGAGCATTTAAAATTAAATCGGATTTTGTGCACGTGTGATCAAACGATTATGCGTATTGGATAGTATTCCGTCCAGCATTAGAGTCTTAAATAGATTTCTACACAGAAAATGATTTTTTTTATAGTTAGACACATCTTTTTAGCTTTTGTTCATCGATATTCCTTTTATAAAAACGATAAGTAGATAATTACGGTAACCACAAGTAAAGCGCGTGTCGTTTCGTGAGATAAAATATTGTACTTAAGGCTGGTATTGTTGATCGAAGACTTCAGATGATTCCTTCAATGCAGCCAGCGAAATTCAAAATTTATTAAGTACGTTTTTTTTCAAATAAATTAAGTACCTTAAGTAATAATAATGCTAAAGTAGAGTTTGACAAGCACCATAATTGCGTAATAAACTATCAAGCGGAATCTGTTTCATTTTGACAGTTCAACAACATTCATTGCGTTATTTAAGGTGTTGAGAAGAGCAGTTTTTCTAACTTATGAAGCAATGTATTAGCAATTTGCTTCAAAATTATTCAAATTCCGATCGATAGTGTGTTACGAAATTAGGGTGCAGTTCTCAACATGAAATTCTAAATTCTGAATTCACCTAACGGAGATGGTCTAATTAATATCAGCACAAATCTACTTATTACTTAACTAATTCGATCAAATACTCTAACAATATTAAATAGATAGATATCTTCTGTAATTTGCTTTAGTCATCTCCAATAACATTTAATTAAGGATTGGATTGATACCGTAATGTGGCAACTCTACCTCAGCCTTGTGTTTAATCAAATATTGATTAATTGTAATTTATGATCATAACTTTAATGAAAGGAAATCAGACTTAAAACCTTTAGTATTAATCTATCTATCTTAATTAAAATTTATTGCAATTAATAATCATAACAATGGATATCGAACTCAGTACAACGGTAAAGGATCTTTTGACCTTTGATCGACCCGTGCGACTGTTATTATTTAGCCATTAACAAGAGTGATTTTTTATCTATCGTTTACCTTTTTATTTTCACATCATTTAGTCTGTTTTGTATAAACAATGATCCTATTGTAATCTATAAATCGATATAAAATAACATCACTATTTTATCGACCTTTACAAACAACACTATCGTTACCCCAGATGCGATATGTAATAGATTTTTACGGTTACATCACTGACGAAAGTTTTACAACTAGTTGCAACAATGCCATACAATTTGTGGGTAGTCGTAAAAAAATAAATGTTTGTGATTGAATCATATCGTAAAAAAAAGGAATATCGTTGACCGAAATGGTGTCAATATATCTTGGTTTTAGTGGTAAAATTGTTTACGAGTATTTGTTAAAAGGTTGTTCGGTAATCTTCCTTTTTCTCTGGTTTGGAAGTAGCGCTCGTCGCTAGCTCAGCTCGCGCGCCATTGGTCACAGTTCTAACCTAACTTAAGGCCCTGGTTCCAAGCTTGGTTTATCTCGGTGTGTAAGTGAAAGGGCGTTATGGCTGTCTAGTTTGACGCTCGGGATAGAAGATTCTCACGCGCACCAGAATTATGTCGTAAAAGTGCTAATAAAATCGTATAAAATTAGAAATTAAATATTTAATAAAAAGTAATCCATCACTGGATGCAGTTTGGAATTTGACATTTCATGGTATATTTTTAATTATAATTATAATTGCTTATGAAGGGATAAACAGCTTTTAAAGATTATTAGGATGTAGGTATGTTATCGCATTACCCAGTTACTGGGTTGTGGAGGTCAGATAGGCAGTCGCTCCATGTAAAATACTGGTATTCAGCTGCATCCGGTTAGACTGGAAGCCGACCCCAACATAGTTGGGAAAAGGCTAGGCAGATTGATTTAGGATGTAGGTATGTTTAAATGGTGCATTAAAGTATGTTTAATGATGTTTTGGCTTCCATCACTGTATGCGAAAAGGACTTGAAAATATCATATTTTTTTACATGTCAAAATTATTTACGGTTTATGAGATACACAGCTTTAAAAAACCACCATTTTGATCGTTTTCAGGAAATCTGCGCCTTAACCCATTTGGTCAAGGTGCCCCGGCTTAGTTACTTCGCTGTTGAATGGCACTGTTTGGTTAAAAAGCTAGACTATTTGAACTGAAAGGCTAACTTATGATGTCAGACTAGTTCATGTCTGCAAGGTCGTTGCGGTGCTGACTGACGGTCAAGGATGCGCCACTCCTAGAGGCTATTTGCAAAATGTTAGGTAGATTTAAAATGAGGCGAGAATATCTCTAGTCTTTTATCGTAGTTGAGTCTATTTCTCTACAAAGTATCCAAGTACTTTTTAACCAACTTCAAAAAAAGGAGAAGGTTCTCAAGTCGTCGGAATATTTTTTTTCATACAACATTCAAAAAAAATTAAATCAATATCTCAGTACCCAAAACTTATAATAATAAAAATTGTACATTCAATACTTTTGCATTCAAATTCTTAGTTCCCGAGCTCTCCATGTTGAAATCTGCATAGCCAGTTCTGAATACTTCCCAACTCCAAGAGGAATGGATAAATAAAAAGAAATAAAAGGAGGAGGAATGAAAATATTTAATATTGAGTCGCTACGGAGGATAGCTGGCTGGCACTTATTACCCGACTACGGCAAAGCCAAAAGGAAGGGTTATGATTTTAGCAGTCTATGTATGTATGTATTTACGTGTGTTCCACTGTAGCGCCTAAATTACTGAACCGATTTTGATGAATGAGGTATCGATAGATTCGTAATAATGGTCCGGGTGACATAGGCTATATAAATTCTTCCTAAATTTAATATGGTGGACTTTACACGTAAATTTCTGACGTCGAAAAAAATTAAATAGAGATAATCATGACATGTTTGGTATCAAAAGAAAGGTCTTGTCAAGTACATTACAAATATGTATATACCTATTTCATTATTGTTTAAGGCCGAACTATACGCCAATGACCTTGAGTGGTTAGCTTGCGCATTCTGGCCTGAGCTCACGCAACGCGTCGTACGTCCAGCCAGTAATAGGACTCGCCCATCAAGGAGCGCTGTCCCAAATTAGACGCATTTTTAATTTATTATAATAAAAAAATATACATGTTTTTAAAAAGTAACAAAACCAAATCATTTTCGTTTGTATTGCAAAGTAGTAGATATTTTTTTATATTCTTTTGATAAAAAATGAAGGAGTAAAATGGTTTCATCTTAACGATTTGGAGGTGATTTGGGGGTTTTTTTTTCTTATTATGTGATACCGATAGAAAAATTATGGCTAAACCAAATTACGATTCATATCATGTAGATTACTAACAATTTTTTTCAATGTAATTTCTCTGTAGGTTCCGGCGAAAAGCTGCTTCATCTGCACGCTGTTTTTAAGCTTTTTTCGAAAGAGTAGCCTTAAGTAAATAATTTTTTTGTACTTTTTAGATCACTTTTATTTTTCTGTAGTTGGGTTACAGTTTTTTTAAACTTAATTAAGTATCTTGTTTTATTTATAAAACATCATTTCATTGTTTTTAATTCTCCTGTGAAATGTTTGTGGTTTTAATCACGTCATCGAGTTTGCACTCGAAAGTAGTTCCTATTGAGTCTTTCTAACTATTCATTAGTTAGAAAGACTCAAGGAATTTAGCCTAGCCTATGGCAGGCCTCTCCCGGGATACGCCATAACACCCTGTTATCAGCCTTCCGCATCCAGTCTGTCCCAGCCACCTTCTTAATCGGTCATCGCTCCATCTAGCTGGGGCACGACCCACACTACGCTTGCCGATACGCGGTCTCTATTGGTCCTTCGACAAACATAACTAACCCACTGCCACTTCAGCTTGCTTACTATGCAAGCTGTTTCGGTAACTCCGGTTCTTTTCCGAATTTTCAACTATATTATTTGGCAATCGTAGACTGTGCTATTTTTCAATGATGGTAAGTAAAGTTGCTCTTGCAATCCTCCGAACGGAAGCTGGTAGGCATGGAGTTGTTAGCGCAGTGCGTCTTTGGTTTTTCATGGTTACCTTATCTGATCTGATGCATGTCTTTAGTGGCCTCTCGTCAGACATAGGTGCAGACCGTATGAATTTTTCCTAGCGAGAAATTAAATTAGAACAGGATTTTTTATGAAATTATCTGCCTGATTTGTTAACCGAAAGTCACCCGAAAGTACTGAAACAAGCCATATTCAATACACTTGCATTTATAAAACAAATGTGTGTGTGTGTCAGCTCCAACGCACGACGGGAGTTTACTCCTGTTTTTTTTGCCGTTCCAACTTTCCATTTTTGGACGAAAACAAAGGACCATAGGGGCATGTTTCTTCAATGAATCAGTGCTATACAAAAAGCAACTTTAAGTTGTAAATGCGTTCGTTTTGTTTTACGTTGCGCAGAAAAACGTAGGTAACAACGCTTTTGAGTTAACGCTTGTATTTCACTCGTCATAAAATTTCCATAATACCGGGGGCCTTATATTAAAATCGATTCTTAAGGAGAAATCTCCAATAAATTCCAAAAAGCATTCACAAAAAATTACACTTGCGCCAACAGAAAACATTATAATAATGCAGCATGCACGACACGTCATGCCATTAGTCTCCGTCAGCCACGACTGAGTAGATTGCCCAACCAATTTGTCACTACTTATGAACAAGATACCCTAAAATACTTTTTTGATAAAAATAAAAAATTGCTAGATGGAGACATTACTACTACTAAACACGGAGTACACCTTTCTTATTTTCTAATCTAGTTGCAATCTCTTTGCATGAAACGTCACGTTTGACTTAGCTTTTTGGTTTAGTAGAATACCATTTATGATATTTTGGAACTTTTGCGGCAATTTTTCTGGCATGTGAACGTTTTTTAAGTACGAGAATTGGCCTTCTGTAGTGCTATTCTGTAAATATCTCACCGTGAAAATTTAGGTGAAGTGATCTCAAAGTGAGCTGTCCATGTGCCAATCACTAGCATCGGGTGGAATGACAGCTCACTTCACGCTCACTTCACTTCAAGTTATCACGGTGAGATGTTTACAGAATAGCTGCTGAGACATCGCTGACGTTGCAAATATAAAAAAAAAATGCTTATTTGTTTACATTTTTAGACACTAAATTGCGAACGCAAAATATTTTTGAGTAGATTGCTAATTTTGATCAAATCAAATCAAAAGTCATTTATTCAAATTAGGCAGAAAATCAGCACTTTCTGAACGTCGAAATTACAGTAAGACAGTCCCCACAAAACGCCCGCCCTTCACCACTTCCTAGTGCTTTAGCTAGGAAGAAGAAGTAGCGGAACAAACTCCCCAGCAGCACAGCTGTCTGTTCAGTTAGAAGAACTAGATTCTATACAATAGTACCTGTGCAAAATAATTTACGCAACACAATACATTAAATTATATTTTTGTCAAATAAAATAAAATAAACAATTTTAGTACTTAACTCATATAACCAGTCATTATGTAAGCTGATTCTGGAGAAAGAACATAACATAAACATTGTCTTGAGTTAATCACATCAACCAACTATTCTTATCGTTTAAGTAATCGTTGATAGAATAGTATGCCTTTGAACAAAGATTGGATTTTACTTTAATTTTAAACGCATTAAAAGGCAAATCTAGCAAAGAAGAAGGTAGCTTGTTATAAAAAGTTATACCAAGACCAACAAATGAGTTATGAATCTTATGAAGCCGATGAAATGGAGTAAATGGATCATTCTCTTAACTTTGAGATGATTAAACGTATAGGTGTAAAATGTGCACCACACGTCATGCCATTAGTCTCCGTCGGCGACGACTGAGCAGCTATGCCCGACCAATTTGTCACTACTTATGCACTAACGCAATTTACCTACCCGCTTGTAGCACGGACAGAATTCACATCTACCCACAGATCTGTATTTTATATGAATTGTATTGTTGCGAGATGAAATGGTAGTGAAGAAATTAAATTGTAGAATTTTTATGTCTTTGCTTGTTTGTTATTTTCGTTTGAATGTAAAATTTTTGTACTAATTATTTTTGTAACTGTAGTACCTACTATACAGGTTGTATGTGTAAGCAGTGGCAATATTTTAAGGGGTTAGTGTACTCATCATTATGAACAACTTTTACTAGGGGACCAAAAATGAAACCGCGAAAAAAAAATCAGCAGTTCATTAGGTACAATACATTTATGTTCGCCTAATTCGTCAAAATGTAGGGAACAGCTGATTTTTTTTTCGCGATTTCAGGTTTGGTCCTATAGTAAAAGTTGTGCATAATGATAAGTACAATGACCCCTTAAAATATTGCCACTGTTTACACTTACACCCTGTATTTTTTTCTAAAGTGACTTCGTGGATTTGATTCCCCGGTAGTATATCAAAGTGAAGTCTTCAATGCTTACCAATAGCATCATCTGCCTTCCTATAAATTCTGTCTTTAGCAGGAATAGACAATAATAATACATCTGTTTTATTCCTTTTCATATAAGTACAGCCAGCCTCAAAGAGATAGACAAGAACAGATCATCACATCAACAAGAAGAGAGAGAGAGAGAGAATTGTCCACAATCTTTGTTCCATAATTGTATCATGTGTAGCCACAAAATATATTAGATAGTCATCATCATCATCATCTGCCTAGCCTTTTACCAACTATGTTGGGGTCGGCTTCCAGTCTAACCGGATGCAGCTGAATTGAATAAGTATTACTCATAGGGTATTGTAATAAATTGTCGCTAAGTACACATAAGTACAATTGCTGTACCTAAACCATAGACACTTAATTAGAAGGAAAGAAAGAAAATACGTGAATTTTTATTGCGTTATCAAAGGTATTTTCCAAGATCCTGTACATAGAACAGTTCCACAATCGCTGCTACAGACTGATTAACTTCCATTCATCCTTCAATCTAAACTCAGTTTATTTACCTAAAGAAATCACAACAAACAACGGATCCAATAATATCCCATTACCCGTCTAACCTTTCGGACCTATTGTGACGTGTTTGACAGTATTCTGACGTCATCGACGCCATTTTAATCAAGACCGAATGGTTTTGTGTAGCAAGATAAATTACTCAATAATTTAATTTCCACAATGGTAGTAAATTGCCATTAATTTGGGCGTGTCGACGCGGTGTGAGGGATGGCTTAGGAGCGATTTTAGTAGTTTGTGTTGAAGTTGAAGAGAAGTTTTTAACGGGAAAGGATGCAGCGTGCGTTCAAAGTACCTGACTGTCATCAAATTGGACTATAGTTCGTTCGCGTTAAGAATGCAGTGAGTCATCATTGTTAAAATATGATATTAATATGATATTTATGATTTAATTTTGATTTTAAACTTTTAAGTGTATTTTTATAAATTCATTAATTTAAACTTAATCTTTTAAAATATAATTTGTTTGAATTTAACACCACTGTGAATACACCTTTATCTTGCAGTTGCACTGATGACTCACTGCATTCTTAACGTGAACGAACTATATTGAGCTTTATACTTAAGGGCGAATTTCACCAATGACACTAAACGCGATCAGCACATCTAAACCGTGTTCAAGAGTGCTGTCTGTGTCATCATTGTTGTAAACTATTGACATTGACAGCAGCTCTTGAATGCGGTTTAGATGTGCTGACCGCGTTCAGTTGTTTCATAGGTGAAATTTTCCGTAACAATGTAGCCATTTTCAGACACACAATGCCATTTTCACAGACATAATGTACCTACCTACTTAGGCTCACTTTCACCACACATCAATAAACGCGTTTAACGCTAAACGAATTTAAAACATCGCTGTGTTTCTTTCAATCATTTGAAGATAACAGAGACAGATTGATGTTTTTACTGTGTTTAGCGTTAAATGCGCTTAGTGATGTGTGGTGAAACTGAGTCTTATTCTCTTTCGCTTCGTTCTGTGATTAATTTTAATAAAAATAGCATCGCAATAAATGACATTGAAGGGAAAATAAACATTTCTGGAGAGCAGCATACAAAAATACGATGTTTTTTAAGTCAAATAAACAAAAAAAATTCTTAATTTAATTTTCAACAACACAAACAAGGATGTTGTCACAGAAAAAACATGGCGTTTTGTTATTTAATTAAAATATTTATGGCAATATTTTTCTTTACAAAAATATAATTCTGGTGGAAGAAGAAGAGGAACTCAAAAACAACATAACATAATTATCATCACGCCAGTTTGTTCCCCGGAGGGATCAGAGGTATAGGTAAGTACCTATAGTACACCCACATTTCGTCAGTTAAGTTCCATGTAATAGGGGGCAAGGTTATTGTCATCAACCGGGCACAAGTCTGGGGAAATTCGGAAAATTTGAGAAAACTGAAAGTGAATTTTCTATGGGAATTTAGTATTAATTATTGAAATTTGAACAGGACAACGTCTGTTGGGTCAGCTAGTTTTACAATATAAAAAACTGCATTGACGGCAACAGGCCCTCATTGTAAACTAATTACAGTAACTTCTTAATGTTTCTTTTGTTCTCAACAGAGGCGGCGTAAGGCGTGGGCGACGTGGTTGACCGCCTACGGTCTCGCGGTCTGAGGGGCCTCGCGCCTCGAAGCTTTATGCAAATTTCACTCGTCATAAAACGAATTGACATACCTACCAAATTCGTTTATTTTTTTTTAGTCTAGCAACATTTGCTGGCGTTGCGTTTCTTTCGCGGGGAATCCCCGAAATATTTTTGAAAGTTATTAAAAGTTTAATTATTCGTGTTTATATCTCTCTCGGCCCCCGGTCCCTGGGGGACCCCAAATATCGAAAAGTGGGGACCTTTTTATCAAATCTCAAACAAGTGTAAAACATGTTCAGTAAAAAAAAGGTAGTCTGTAGTTGGATGCCCCCCAAATATTATTATCAACGTAACATGCAAAAATTTTCGAGCCCGCTTCGCTCGCTCCATATTCTTCTTGTATTCAAACCCTTCTGGATAAGGCAACAAAGTATGTCCTATTTATGTATACATATATGGTCAAAAGAAAACCTTAATTACCTTTCCGAGGCGGGATGCTAAAACTTTCGAGCTGGCTATGCTCGCTCTTGCGTCCTGCATTCTTCTGATTCTCGAACTTTTCTATACAACTTAATAAAATATCTCCCATTTCTGTAAGAATGTTGAAAAGACAACCTAACTTTAACCATCCGAGGCGGTGTAATAAAATTTTCGAGCTCGCTTCGCTCGCTCCTGCTCCTTCTCCTTCACAAACTTTTCTGCATTAGAAATAGCGGCTGGTGTTAGATAAGACATAATCTTGAAAATATTCTGTGTTTGTTTATGCATTTTTGTCATCATTTGATTACCAATAAAACTCATATACCTACCTACCTACTGATACATTTGTATCAGCTCAGATTGGACGATTAAGAGATTGCGTGTTTTTGTATTCAGCTCATTCAAATGAACGTTTTTCTTTCGACTTGGAAGTTAAAGAGGCCTCGCAAAGCTGATGTCGCCCACGTCCACGTTTGGTCTAGCGCCGCCACTGGTTCTCAAGATAGTGAACTATAAAAGCATAGACGTATAAAACAGTCGCTAAATGTACTGGTATTCAGCTGCTTCCAGTTGTTGGGAAAAGGCTAGGCAGATGATTTATTATTTAAATTGTAATTATGTTAGTATAGATTTGTAAAATTACCATACTGTCGCGTTGGGTACATATATACCTGTAATTATACTTAGGGCCTGTTTCACCAACTACGTTTAAGTTCTTATTAACTTACTTGGCAGATAATTTCATACAAATTCTGTTCCATTTTTGAATTTCGGTGAGTAGTCGGAAATCGTGAAATAGGACCTTTTAGTTGTAAGGAAGATTTCATAAATAAATAAATTTTATTGATGACGATGAGTATAAACCTGGCGCAAATCCCGGCTTCGGGTTGCTATGGAGAATTTTCCTAATGGAAAAACCTGAAATCCCTTTTTCTTTAACCGAAAAAACACTGCCCGTTTCTGCGTTTGCAACCACAGAATAAATAATAGTACTAACGTCCAAAACCTTAACATCAGTTGGTATAAATCTCCCCCTTCTCTCCTCAATTCCTCATTAAAAAATAGCTACGAATTCTTTCACATTTCAACACAATTTCTCAAAACCGATTATTGTTTCGAAAAGAAAATGTTACTATTTCCTTCCGGATTATATTGCGTCTTGTTGTTTTCTTATTTCCCGTCGTTGCGAGCGCTTTTATGCACTCTGGGGCTAGCTTGCAGTGATTATCCTGAAAAAGTTTCATTCAAATGCATTTTAAAACGTTATTTGAGCAGTTTCTTTTTAGAATTATGCTTGTTGGTTATAACATGGTGAACGGTAATTAGGTTTGCTTTTAGGTGAACGAAAGAAAAGTATGCTTCACTCGTTTACGTTGAAGACTAATATTTTAAAAGCTTATGTAAGAATTTGCTTGGCTAAAGTGCTTGCTTATGATTTTAGTGACTTTTAAATCTGTTATTACGCCGTCAAATAATGCAAGTAAGTTAAATGCAAAAAATGTATGTTAAACTGGAACGCGTACGCATCAATACTTATTATTAAAGTATTGTAGTAAAATACTTTATGAAATAAATTCAGGAAGTAATGTTTACCCAAAACATAAAAACGTTGTTACTTTTTAAGATAAACTACTCTTTTAAGATATTTTCATGATTTTTTTTTGTATACCTAAACAGACTATTTGTATTGTAATTGTGCATGTGTTTTTTTTTTCAAATATTCATATTTTGTCGAATGCCGTGGTGACCCAGTGGTAACCGCGACTTACGAGTTGTAGGTCGTAGGTTCAAAAAAAAAACTGCTTTAAATAAATTATATATTTAAAGCAATTTTTTTTTTAATATTACATGTACCGCGTTTGTAGCATTTTTTTCTGGCAACACTAGTGTTGGAGAATGACATTTTGATATGACAGTTGAGAAGGCGGGAGTTGACTCGCCCAGTTTGCTCGGGGCCAGCATCGTGAGCGGACGATGTTGGCATATAATAAATAGTTGGAGATCTACTGCAAATTCAGGTAACCTATTAGTTTTATAGTAATTATTAGAATACCTACTAAATAAATGGTGATATTAAGTGGAGAATAGGAGATGTGATTGGTATGGTGTAGTTATTGAATTTTATGTTCACAAAGAATGTCCGTAAGGATTGAGTCGCCAAATTTCGTATCTTAATGAAATTTAATACTTATTTAGTAGTAAGTTTAAAAATTTTGTAGGTTCGATCCTCGATTTTGTAGGTATAATACTTCAAAAGATATAAGAACATAAGGGTGGCAACTCAATCTAAATGTTTGGATTGAGTCGCCACGTCAGAACTAAGAACATCATGGATGAATGTTTATCATAATTTAGTATGACTTAGTAGCATTTGAGAGTATTTAGTAGACAAAATCTGAGCTCGGTAGTGTTAAAATTAAAAAAGTTACAATACATTATGTGTGGCTCCTCAGACCATACACATACGACTGGTCATTTTTCAAAGAAGCAGTAGTTCAATTAGTGCGCAATTTCAACATCATTTAGTAGTAAGTATATTAGATTTGTAGGATAATTGTCGGCAATCAAAAATGAGTGAAATGGGAGATATAGCACATTTAATGTGGCTCCTCAATTCAGATGCTTCGGTAAATAGATTTGCCTCTAATCTACATAATCTTGTCACGAAATTTGGAACAAAAAACGCCAATATTTTGTATAAATTTCTACTAAATGTACGTAAAAAAAAAAACAAAAAAAAGTACATATTTACGAAGTTATTAGCTATTCTTTAATTTCTTATGAATTTTTTTTTGTAGGGTGACCATGAATACATGATTTAAAAAGAAAATGTACGTTCCGTGGTCAGCCTACAGTCGGATTTGCACAATTATTTTTTTGTTTGAAAGGTTATGCTCTCGAGGTGGTCCCATTGTCACCAAGTCAGAATCTGATGAGGAGATCCCATGGAAATCGAGGGAATCCCTCAAATTTTCGTTTGGCAATGACACTACCAGCCGCACTACCAGTAGTGTCGTTTCCAATTAACGACAGTACCAAGCCTATTTTTTTTGGATTATATTGTACTGTCAGCACAGCAAACTTCATTATCATCATAGTTCCATCATGGAACTTGTGAAATTTTTTAAGGGTGTAAAACACTATAGGTAAAATAAAACACCTAAAACGATAATAAGGTCTAAATGGAAATCCAAGATGGCGGCTGCGAAAATTTCCTTTTTTTTCGTCATGGGTGTCGTTTCCATGCATTTACAGGGTGCTGAAAACGATACTGAAGTCAAAATGAAAATTCAAGATGGCGGCTGCGAAAATTTCCTAATTTTTCGTCATGGGTGTCGTTTCCGTGCTTTTAGAGGGTGCTGCAAACGATACTGAAGTCAAAATGAAAATCCAAGATGATGGCTGCGAAAATTTCCTAATTTTGCGTCATGGGTGTCGTTTCCGTGCTTTTCGAGGTCGCTGAAAACGATACTGAGGTCAAAATGAAAAAAATAAAAATTTTGAGTCGGTCTCAAAATTGTAAAAGAAGCGTTAAGGCTCTTACAGACAGAGGCGATATCGCGTCCGCAACGCGATATTACGATATTATATCCGTAGAAAAATATCGCGTCGCGACGCGATATCGCCTCTGTCTGTAAGAGCCTTTAGTTTTTGAATAAAACAATACTGTTCTTGGCGCGTAAAACTGAACACCTCTTGAAATAAACAGCTAAAATTTAGTAAATTATTATGATTTTCATTTTGACCTCAGTATCGTTTTCAGCACTCTCTGAAACCACGGAATGACGAAAAATTTGAAAATGTTCGCAGCTGCCATCTAACTAACTACTAACTCGCGCATTTGCTCTCGGAGACCACAGATGGGCATCGGAACTACTCAATTATAAACGCTTACCATAACGTCAGATGTATCAATGGGCAGTTTGGATAGTTTTTTACAATTAGTTAGGTACCTAAGTTAGTATTTAAGTGGCAATTATTTAGAACGTTTAGGATGAACACTTTATTATTTTTCTCCTTTACGAAGTGAATAACATAATTCTGTTAGAAATAAGTAGGGATTTTATTAAAAATTAAATTTCAAAAATTAGTCATCCTGGTTTCATTTAACATCATCATCATCATTTCAGCCGAAAGACGTCCACTGCTCCCCCCCAAAGGGACCTCATTCTTAATTCGATCTCGCAGAGAAACACCGAGCATAACCCTCTTCATTGGCCTTTGGGTGACCTTGAGCTTTCTTATGAGGCCCATTGTAAAACGCCACGTCTTAGTGCCGTAAGTCATAACTGGCAACACACACTGGTCAAAGACTTTCGTTTCGAGACACTGCGATATTTTGGACGAGAAGATCTTCCGCAGCTTCCCTAACTTAACGAAGTTGGACTTACCTAGTTTGACAGTTTGTCCCAGATACACACACAACATGGTCACCCTCAATAGCGAATTCTTAATGAATATCGAAAAGTATTTTTTTTTTCAGATACCGAGTATATACAATGTTGATTTGTACATAAGTATTTAGTAGATATTTATACTAAATGTTAGTGTCTCTGGTTATTGATTCCGTTGTGATCTCAGGTAGATACAATCAATTATTTATTTGCAGAACGTCAGGACTGAGGTGCCAAATAAAATGCGTTTATTTAGTAAATTCACTTAGTTTTACTACTTTCTCTATACTTATGCTACAAATTCGAACACACTTACTACTAAATGTTCTTTCGAGTGGAATATAAATTGACCAATTACTTTCATGGAAATTCACGTTCTTATGATTGATTGATTGATGGATTGAGGAGCCACATTAAAAGTATTGTATATTCTTCAATACCAACATTACAGGACTCAGATTTTTAGTAGGTACCACGGATATCGATCTATGGTAGGTACTATACACAATTACTACTAAATCATACCAAATTATGATAAACATTCATCCATGATGTTCCTAGTTCTGACGTGGCGACTCAATCCAAACATTTAGATTGAGGTGCCACCTTTATGTTCATATATCTTTTGAAGTATTATACCTACAAAATCGAGGATCGAACCTACAAAATTTTTGAACTTACTACTACATAAGTATTAAATTTAATTAAGATACGAAATGTGGCGACTCAATCCTTACGGACATCACAAAGATATTAAACGAATGACTATCTTGGTGTTTCATATTATTTACCTATTCCCTGAGACTCAGTAATGATTATTAAGACAGTAACGACTTTAAGATCTATTTAAACTGGCTGTTCTGGGGTAAGCGTACCTATACCTTTTCTTACATTACCACATGGACCGCATTACGTGTTTCTTACAAAAAGTCTGGCCTAATTCTTCCTAGTGTGATTGGTGTGAAAACTCGCGATTTTCGCACCATATCTGTTTACAAAGGACACTTAAAAAAACACACTATAGGTACCACAATTTTCCACCTCTAGATTCGCCATCGTCACACGAACCAAAAACAACTACCATAACTTTTTTCAGCTACATCTACCACCATTATCCCTCCATTTTCCCCTATCCCATAAGGCATGGCTCCACTCACCATTACCTGGGGCCCCACCATAAAAAAGGGACAAGTTAACGCATACCTGGACAGTAAGTATGAGTCGTGAGGTCTTAAATGGACCATAGGAAGGGTCTTATTATAGTAACTCTTTTGAAGGTTAAGCACTGTGTTAGTAGTACAGTTATAGGTAGTAGTATTTTTGCAGTGGTGTTGGGGTTGGGTTTGGTCATTTGGTGTGAAGTGTTCAGTAGACATTGAACTATTATTTAAAAGATATGGGTGGTGGTGCGATATTTGTATTTGTAATTCAATCACGGGAAGTAGCTACTGACCTCCACGCGGGCGAAGCCGCGGGAAACAGCTAGTAATAATAATATAATACTAGCACTTGCCGCGCGGCTTCGCCCGCGTGGAGGTCAGTAGCTACTTCCCGTGATTGAATTACAAATACAAATATCGCATTATCCATCGGGAACGTACTACCGGGAATTCCTTCCTTATTTTTTGTCTACATTATAAAGGGAACCTCTGTGCAAAATTTCAGCTTTCTAGGTCCAAGTTTTGGGCAGGGCGTTGATGAGTCAGTCAGTCAGGACTTCTGTTTTTATTTATATAAATGATGGGTGCTTTTAAAATAACTCTTTCCAAGATGACTTTTTAAAACTATTATTTATGTACAGTATCTTGAGTTCGATTTCCTTTCTTTAACACCAGTAGCTATGTTTTTTCTTTTGCCTTAAATAAATAGTGTTTCAACGAATTCTTAAAATACCATGAACTTTGTGATTGTTCTAAATAAAACATACCTATTCTTGGAACAGCTGGAGCAATAAGTTTTACAAATAAAATTTTCAATAGAGCATTTAAAGATAAAATCCTCTGTTGAAAAAATCACCATCCACATCAGCGACAGAAATAGGGAATTCGTTTATAACAAGCCTCCCCAAAAGGGTCCAATATTTACGAATTTAATGATGTTGACCGTCAAATATTGACTAATGAACGAAAGAACGAATTCACGATCGATTGAATGAGTTCATTAATTAATTTATCGTTGCTTGCTCAAAAGGAATGGAGAACGTTTTGTAAAGAATTAATTTTTAAACAAGCTTTTTTTAGTCCGGATATCATTTAGGAACAGGGGGTCTGGGGGTCTATTCCCTAACTCCGTCCGTCCATCCGCCCGTCCGTCAGTCCGTCCGTCTGACATTAGGATCTATCAAAACAAGTGTAAAAGTTATTTTTTTCGGACGGGCAATAACACATCGGGATTATAGACAACTGTCAAATCATGTTGTCATTCATACTTCGTTCGGGCCCTGAACCAATCATCCATCCGTAGGTGATACGGAGTAGGAAACGCCCGTAACGAAGGCCAAAACTACGGGCTCCGTGCTTAGGGCGTAGACCCCCTGCTCCCTAACTCTGTCCGTCCGTATAAGATAACGTAACAAAATGCACTTAACCTAAGCTAGATCTATCTATTTAAATAAAAAGAGAAGTCCTGACTGATTGACTGACTCATCAACGCCCAGCCCAAACCCTTGGACCTAGAAAGCTGAAATTTTGCACAGAGGTTCCCTTTATAATGTAGACAAGGAACAAGGAAGTAATTCCCAGTAGAATGTTCAGTTCCACCATCCACGCGGGAAAAGCCGCTGGCAAGAGCTAGTTAACACATAAATTGAAGGACTTTATGAGGCTAACGATTCGCCTTTTAAAGTTTTCGAGACTTGGCTAGGTGCATCAACAAAAACTATTTTTAAGTAATTTCAGTAATTTTTATAAAACCTATGTCAGTGATTCGCCTTTCAAAGTTTTCGAGACTTGATCATAACAACTGTTTACAACATAAACTCGACACTCATCATTACAATGGGAACATGATTTTAATAATGCTAATTATTTAAGTAGTCAATTATAATTTTGCTACTTGCATGTAGGTACATCAGCAAAAACTATTTAAGTAATTTCAGTAATTTGTATAAAACCGATGTCAAAGATGCCAAGACAAACTCAGAAAGTACATATGAATTGAAAAAGTCACGTTGGGTCAGTCCAATTGGCAAAATTATAACTTTACAAGTTACTAATTTGTAATTTTTTCTTTGTTTTCAGGTAATATTAACAATATTTGACGTTGGAATGAAATATACGGGTATAGACAATTGATGCCTTTTCATGGTAAAACGATGAGCAATTTAGCAAGATTGATGGCGTAGCTGACTGCAGAAATGGATTGAGGTATCGATAAAACTGAATCTATTAGGTTTCATAACATCTCCTTGAACGTGTTTCCAAAACCTTTCATATTTTCGCTTTGAGTTGAATGCCTTTTGCAGGTCAATACTATTATGAGCTTAGATAATTAAATTAAGGTGTTTCATTTTTTTCTCTTCTGGTATCGGCACAAACAATGTCCCTTGGTGGAAATAACGGGTGTAAAAAACCGGTCAAGAGCGTGTCGGACTCGCGCACCGAGGGTTCCGTTCCGATTTCTGAAAAAGTGTGCTACTTAGATACATCGTTTTATTTTTCCTGTAATCTTTACATAATCTTCTATCACATAGAATAATTTCAGATTTTTCTCTTTGCAAACTTCGGAGGTAAGGGGGGGGGAACGGTATTTTTTTTTACATTTTTCATTTAAAATCGAAAACTATGCGGCCTAAAAAAAAATAAAAAATAGTTTGAGAATGTGCAAACAGCGCTCTTTCATATGATACCCCACATGCCCTAGTAGCCCCACCTTACATTTTTAAGACCCCCTTTCAGTCCCTGTTGCAAAAAAAATATATAAATATTTTTATTTGTTTCTTATTTGCAAAATAGTTGGGTAAACGTCATCTAAAACTATTCCAAATTTCAAGTTGATAGCATCAGTAGTTCCTGAGATATCCAGTTGTGACAGACAGACGGACAGACAGACAGACAGACTGAATCACACCATAAGGGTTCCTTTTTTACCATTTTGGTACGGAACCCTAAAAACGAAGCCTGAAAGCACTTATAGCTCTTAAGCACTTATAGGATCACTTCGTTGTCCGTCTGTTTGTCTGTCTGTCAGTCTGTCAAGACCGTTTTTCTCAAGAATGCGTGGAGTCATCAAGTTGAAATAAGTATCAAATACGTAAGTATATGGTCCCTTGGAGCTCTAAAAAGTCAAGTTTCTAAGTCAACGCAGTAAAAAAATACGGCCATGGTGACATATTTTGATACTCGCAAGTAAATCAAAACCTCTATGGACCTAACCGTTGACCTAGAATCATGAAATTTGGCAAGAAGCAAGGTCTCACAGCAGAAGTAAAGGTTGAAGTGCGAAAATAGTCAATTTGTAATTATAACAAGTAAAAAAAAATGGGCACTATCTGGTTCATCGATGTAACTTTGTGTTGATACAATAGAAGATGACCTTGGACCTGAACAAAGTCACATAGATACAAGGTCACTTGTCAGAATGACCTCGAGCCTAATTATCGTTATATCCTCTCATAATAATAACATAATTTCACTCTATATAACATTGATTTCATCCAGCTGACATGTATTCTATTCGTGTAGCATGTTATTGACATACTTGTGTAGATGTGTCGTCTTTTGAAGTGGGTCCAACAAATAGGCATTTAATTGGAAAGGGTGCTCTAATTAATTTAGATGGAAGGGCTAGGATTGGTCGATGGGTTGGATGGGTTATGTGGTATTGGACATGATGTGTGATTTCTTGTGTGCTCTTAACCACACAAGTTGCTTAATAACTGATTAGTTGCTTTATTATTTTTATCTACACCCATGCTATAAATTCTCTATAAAAGTTTCTGAAACAGTTAGCTTATTGCCAACATTAAAACAGCCAGTGTCATAGTAACCATGGTAACTATAATAGCATCCAAACGGGTGCTTTAATGTTGTACTGAATTTCATATTGCAACTTTTTCAAAAAAAGAACATTGTAATGCACGCGCGTTTCACTACAACAGCGCCGTAATTTAAAAAAAGAACTGATTCGAATTCACGTCGTATACTATGACGATTACGTCGTATTCGATACGAGTATTAGTATTGCAAAAAACTGTTTCAGAACCTTTTATAGAGGATTGATAACATGGATGTAGATAAAGTCTTGTATGCAACTGTACATAAGTAGGTATTAAAACACTCATGTGATACTATTATCACACTCGGCTTCGCCTCGTGTGAAACCCACATTCGTGTTTTAATCCCCCTTATTATACGTCAGTTGCATAAATAACTACTCGTATTATGTAATAAATGCTATTATAATTTGAATGACTACATGAATGACACTGACATATTAATTTAATTCTATTATTATTTATATTATTTAATTTCTAATCTGACATCCCGTTTTGAATTTGAACTTTATTTATGAAAAATATTATTAATAACAATTTAAGACCAATGTAATATGTTTGACATTTGTACGCCCATGTGGTAGAATGTGATGAGACAATATAATGATGTTAACTTAAGACCATGTAATATACATACCAACCATGTTCTAACAAATAAAATGATTATGATTATGATTACGTTAATTAAATTATAATGAACTTTCACTGCACATGTTATGGTTATCCTGTTAGTACCTACGTCATATTGATATCGTGATAGGCAGCGATTAAATACGTTCTTTTCACATCATTTGCCTAGCCTTTTTCCAAATATATTGAGGTCGGGTTACCAGGATTTTACATGGAGCGACTGCTTATGTAACCTCCACAATCTAGTTACCGGGTAATACGATACCCCTTGGCAAGACTGGTTGTCAGACTTTCGGGCTTCTGACGACCCGTAACGACTGTCGAAGAGTCGTTTTTGGCGTTAAGTGATAAGGCTTCGAACCAAGGAGGTTTAGTGTTGACTTTTTTGATACAAAACATTCTACCTCATCTGACTAAAAATGTGAGCATTTCAAAATGTTTCATATCTCCAGATTTATGATTTCTTTTCTCAATGGTGGCTAGTTGGCAGCACTACTCATGCCTAAAACCCTAACCTTAAACTTTTAATTAAAAGTGAAACAATTGCAATATATCTCTTTTACCAGAACTTATTTATTTGCTCTCATGCGCATCCCAGATCCTGACTAATCACACTACCTAATATTGTAAAAGCGCAAGCTTGTGAGTGTGTATGTTTGTTACTTCTTCACGCTCAAACGGCTGGACCGATTTGTATGAAATTTGGTATTTAGATAGCTTATTATTATTATTTTATTATTATTATTTATTTAATTCGAACACATGATTCATATAGTTGTTAGTAACACTTATAAAACTATGTTAGTAAAAATCCTGATTAAAATAAAATAATAAAATAATTATACCCTGGATTAACACATAGGCTACTTTCCTATCCCGGTCTACGCGGGTGAAACCGCGGGGCGCAGCTAGTATTCATGCGAAAGTGATTTCGTTTGTTTGTTACGCTTTCAAGCTTAAACGGCTGAACGGATATCGATGAAATTTGACAGATAGGTAGCCTGGGACCTGGAGAAGGACATAGGCTACTTTTCACCCTGGATCACAGACGAAGTCACGGGCAACAGCTAGTCTTACAATATATAGCATGTCGCGGGTTCGATTCCCGCACGAAACAAATATTTGTACGACCTACAAGTATTTGTTCCGAGTCTGGGTGTTTTTCTATCTATAATATGTATGTATTTACAAAAAAAAAATGTATATAAATAGTTTATCAGCCATCTCGTTACCATAACACAAGCATTAGGTTGCTTAGCTTGGGACTAGATGGCGTTGTGTGAAATGTCCAAGGATATTTATTTATTTATTTATTTTATTTATTTATTTATTATTTATATTACTGCCGGTTTTTGTACATGAACCCTGGGAAGCCGCTGCAAAACACAATGTTGGTTCGCTGTTGAGTTTGTGGACATTAAATTAACATAATTGAATCAAAATTCATCAAATAACTAACTTTTAAAGTACACTGACAATAATGATTTGCTAACACAACTACAGGGTGTGCCAGAATCGGACGGCGAGTAGTGGGTAGCTCGCCGTCCGGTAAGGACCAGGCCCGAGTCGACGCCGCGCCGCTTTGTGTTCCACGCGCGCCTCAAAGAGATGTCAGCAAAAGATGGGGTCCGATAGGACCGATGCCGCCGGGGTCGCGGGTTGTTCGAAAGAGATACCGTGGCCCTGGCATAGGCAACTGAAGGAACACGGGTGGGTTTTAGTCAGTAAAAGTCCGACACGCCCTTCCGCTCCACACAGAGCGGGAGAAGTCATTTGATGATTTCCCATCCACAAAAAAAAAAGCGTGTGCCAGAACGGTGTGGTCTTTAAGGGTGTGGTACAGTCCATCAAAGTGAACAACTTTCTCCATGAGACCAACATCGTAATCGAGAAAAAATAATCTACCATCCCATACAAAATGTCATCCAAATGTATCGGACCGTTGATAATTTCTTCGCGATTACGATGTTGGTGCCATGGAGAAAGTTGTTCAGTTTTGACTATACCTTTCTGGTACACTCTGTATATTTTCGGAAAACCTTTCCTATTCCATAGATAATAACTAGGTACCCATGAAGGAGCCATTTTACGTCAATTTTTATTAAGATTTACTCGTCCTTGTCTGGTCTATGAGGTTATGCCGTGATAAGCCGCCATTTTCTTGTCGCATGCCATAAGTTCGTTTGCCTAATATGACTGATGGTATTAATGAATTAAAACTGTAAATATGTACTTTAAATTGATCTACAAGAAAATTTCGTGGTTGAAATTCGTTCAAAGTTGTTGTTTATAAGTAAATCAGTAGTTAAAATAGTCTGTTCACAAATCGTACCTGATGGAAAATCGCAAAAGATGGTAAACTATTTATATTTTTTCGATAGGTAGGAAAATTAAAACGGAATGAAAAAATTTTTAACAGTGAACGCCATTTTTTTTAAACGACACATATTGTAATCGAATTCAATTCTTCCACCCACAGCCTCTGCAGCTCCTACAAATAACTTTACCCGATAAAAAAGCCTTAAGTTAACCCCAGCCTGTATTTTTCAACTACAGTAGCCTTTCGTTGACAACCTGCATAGTATGAGTAGGCTCATTTCAAAGAACACCTATTTAAGAGGGCGTATAAACCAAGAACCCTTACTTAACCCACCCCAATCCGCGCTCATAAATGTGTATCAATCACGTAAAAATTGCCAAATTGTAATTGATCGTTTCGGGGCCACCCCTCAACAGTATTATTACCTATATACTTATTAACCCCATAGGTTCATATGCCCATGAGTGCTCGAATGTCAACCGAAGCCCATAGGTTCACAACTACTGTAAGCGGGGTCGCCATTGGATGATGGTATTTTACGTTCATATACTTAATATACAGGGTGTCCGGTAAAGAATGGATAACCTTGGAATAGCATATTACAGACATGATGGCCGTTCTTAAAAAAAAAAAAAAAAAATATCCCCACTAGTAGGTACACACGGCTACACATCAAGCTATACATTTCTAGTTTAGACTGACCTCTCATTGTAAGGAAATCCTATACAATGCGAGATCAGCTTATACTGAAAATTTGATCTGTTGTCGTGCGTACATTATGATTTTTTGGAGTCTCCAAAAAATATTTTTTTTTTAATTTTTTTTTTGTATTTTTTTAAGAACGGCCATCATGTCTGTAATATGCTATTCCGAGGTTATCCATTCTTTACCGGACACCCTGTATGTAGTATATTGAGTTATAGGTATTTGTGGATTTCGAAAGTTTTTTCTTATGTTCAAATAACGCGCGAGAAGTTAAGACACACATGACAATAAAAGGTTTAACACTGAACAATCACAGTTTCTAAGCTATCAATATGAGTTTAACAACCTCAAACACTAAGTTAATAACACCAGTCGGTTTCCAACCAGTCCATTCATTTAATATTACCTCGGTTTCCAAGAATACTGCACCATTCGTCATATACTGCAGTCCAAGATGAAATGCACCCGATAATTCATATTCCATTACCTTTTCTAAGTGAAATAAATTAAAAACACCACGTCTAAAGCGCAGACCACACTGGGAGCGAAGCGAAACGAAGCTAAGTTCGTTTTGGTTCGTTCCGCGTCTTTTCATTCTTCCCTTTCGTTTGCTTAGTACGCAATGTGAACCGAAGTATGAAAAGACGTGGAACGAAGCGAAACGAACTTATCTAACGAAACGCTTTGCTCCCAGTGGTCTTTGCTTTAAGCTGCCTTTCTACTAGAGACAAGTCGAGCCCGCCGCGTACTTGTAGCTTCAAACCTAAAATGCGGTGTTCGCCTGGCCTGCCTAAGCGATGAATCGTGCATCCCTAGCTTTCTGAAATCATTGAACAATCGACCAAGTGCAAGGCTAAGGTATTGTGAGGGCTCAAACCTCACAGTGGGAGGCTAACTACGATATAATAATAAATACACAGTAGTGCACAGAAGAACCGCTAAATTAAATCAGAATAAAATTATAATTCACACTCTCTGGGTCTTAGTGTCTAAACACACTATGCCGAAGTTACGCGACCGAAGTTCGGCATGATTACGCCTGCAATGCTATTTGAATTACTGACGACACGCTATGCCGAAATTACGTTGCGTTTTAGCGTACAGCCGAACTTCGGTCGGGCGTAAGTTCAGCGGAAATTCGGCGGCAACGTATTCTGTAGAGCACACATTATACGCGACCGAAGTTCGGTTCGATTGCCGAAGAAGATCCGGGGCGGGGGACGGGAGGGGGTGCGGGTGTTGAAGACACTGACGTTCCGCAAGTGAATTTCCGCCGCGTAAGTTCGGCACTTATGGTGTGTCATATCAGCCGAACACGTCGGAACGTAACATCAGCCGCGGAACTTCCGTCGCGTAACTTCGGCATAGTGTGTTTAGACACTTACGCGGAGCCCTAGCTAAAAACTATCTGTCAATCCTCATAGAAAAGCGAGCATCACTTTTATATGAGCATATTCGAAGTTTGAGTGATTGAAATGTCAGCCAGTAATATAATATATGCTAAGGCTTGATTACAACATAACCTCTACAGTACTTACCAAAAATTCCTAAAGCCATTCTTAAATGAACGCCTTCTAATTTTATCTGAAACTTCTACTGCCCCCTTGGCAGACCCCAGCGTCCTACAAGGGGGCATTATGGCCCACTTTGAGAAAGATACGCATTCCTCGCTACGCAGCTTAGCTCATATTTTCTGGTGGAAAGGCCTAACGTCCGTCGGATAGGTGAAGCAGTATTTTGTTTTATCGAATGCCCCTTTTGCGTGTATAGGACTCATTTGAACGGCTTACTACGAAGCGTGGATGTTGTTATGCAATATGAGATGTTATCAAGATTTTTTTACGTAAGGTTACTTAAAAAAAAGGCCATAAGGTTAGGTATTGTCAAAGTAGGAATAGCTATATAATTTTCGGTTCAATTATATTTAGTAATGGATTTTCAGACATAATGATAGTGTATTCATTCTTTTTCTACTTTAATTTTAGGTATGGCGTTTAATTCGTCATGTATTTTACTTTTAAAAACAGGTCGAGCTGTACGTTAAAAACTAAATGCCAGGTTGGTATCAAGGCCTGGGTTAGGCAAGGATAGCCAATGGGCAACCAAGACAAACTCATATCATTTCTCAAGAAAGCTCTTTTATTACCAACTGTTATAGACCCTTATCCAATTCCAAACCAATAAAAAACAGACATCAATACAATTGCAAATGAAACGTGAAATAATAAGACTTCCTGTTTATTAAGCCAAATAACGATATTGGATATAAAGAAAATAAAATACACAACATTATATTTTTCTTTTTGCTCCCCTTAGTTTCAGTCAAAGAGCAATGTACCTATTACTTACCGAAATGACGGTAGTTATTTCCTCAAGAAACGGGGCCGTTTGCCAAAGATATTTTACTTATATTTCAGGCATTCAATTGGTTATGTAAGCACATCTTTAAACAATAAGCTAATAAATAATAAACAAAAGTTGCTGGTTTTGCTTTTATTGAGCAATTCAATTAAGAAAAACTGTTTGATGTATTTCAGGCATTCAATTATGTAAGCACATCTTGAAAACAATAAGCTTGTAATAATAATAAACAAAAGTAACTGATATTGCTTTTCTTGAGAAATACAACTAATAAAAAAAAGTGTTTGATGTATAAATGTTGCTGTTTTAGGTGTTGAAGAAAATATTATTACTTAAGTTGTTTTATTTTCCGTAAAGTGAGAAAAGTGTTTATTTAAACTTGTTTATCTTTTGCTTTGCTATGCCTTATCTTCGTTCGTTGCATCTATTTTTATTTTCTGTTTTTCTAAAACTTTTTTTTGTGCTCTGAGTTCATCGTCATTGTTATTTTAATGTACATTCTATTGGGTCTCTTTTCTGTATTGTTTTTTTTTATATTCTGTGTGTAGGTACTGCTGGATACACTCGTATCTAATTATTTTAATGAAATTGTAACACTGAACATAAATTAGCAAAAATAATATAAACCAACCAAGCTTAATTTATTCCAAGGCTTGGTTGGGATTAATAATAATAAAAAATACACAGAAACTATTAAATGTCTTATCTTATTATTAAATATTTATTATCTTTTCAACACAACGCAAAGTAATTATACTCGAAACCTCAACTGTATTGGTAATACTTGTAATAAAGTAAATTCATGTCTCACTTAAATATTAAATCGCAGAGTTACAATTTAATTTACTGCTTCATTCTAACATGCATCTGGAATCTTGTTACTTGCGTGCGCGACAAAGGTACCGACTAATCAATGAATATATTAAATGTTTACTAATTCTATAAATAACTTGCCCGCAGCTACGCCCGCGTAGACGTCGAAAATTACCTCACGGGAACGTACTACCGGGATAAAAAGTATCCTATGTCCTAATCCAGGTCATCGTCTACACGTGTGCCAAATTTCATCGAAATCCGTTCAGCCATTAAGACGTGAAAAGGTCAGACTGACAGGCAGACAGAGTTACTTTCGAATTATTTATAACTAGCACTTCCCGCGCGGCGTCCCCCGCGTGTATGTTGGAAAATATCCCACGGGAATAAAAATCCTTTCTTATTCCATGTCTTCATTATAAAGGGAACCTCTGGGCCCCAATTCTGTATGATCCCCGCTTATATCTTACCACACACAAATCACGTCAATATCGTGTCTTGTAAAAACCCCTTTTTAAATATAGGCAGTTTCGTTCGTTGTGTCATATATAGAGAATACGAGTAGATATTAGCTCTATATTAGTATTAGCTCAAGGAATTGACGTGGTTTCGAAGTAAGGAATTGTTAAGTTGATATAGTGAATTAGGGCCCTGTACAAAATTTCAGCTTTCTAGGTCCAAATGGTTTGGGCTGGGCATTGATGAGTCAGTCACTCATTCATGACTGACTGACTCATCATTTTTTTTCTTTTTTTTATATATTAAGATATTAGTATAGTAAGCTCGTGGCTAAATATAACAGCCGCACTGGGTCGAAGGTTAAGCTACGCTTGCCGCAATCGGTTCGTGGATGGGTGACCATCCATTCATAACGAGACCGCTCCATGCCTCAGCAAGCACGTGACGCCGTTAGTCCCGGCTGTCATTCGTGGATCTTTGACAGTGGTTATGGGGTAGTTAGAAGCCCAAGTCTGACAATGACAACCAGCCTTACCAAGGGGTATCTATATAAATAAAAAAAGAAGTCCTGACTGACTGACTGACTCATCAACGCGCAGCCCAAACCCTTGGACCTAGAAAGCTGAAATTTTGCACAGAGGTTTCCTTTATAATGTAGACAAGGAATAAGGAAGGATTTTCAGGTAGCATGTTCCCGTGGGATATGTTCCGACATCCACGCGGGCGAAGCCGCGCGGAAAATGCTAGTCGTACATAATTATTACCCAGTAACTGGGTCGTGAAGGTCAGATAGGCCAGTCGCTGCATATCCGGTTAGACTGGAAGCCGACCTCAACATGCATAGTTGGGAAAAAGTATAGGCAGATTGGGTAAGCATAGTACCTATGGTGTTTACTAATTCTATTAATAAAATTAATTTACTATTGTAAAGTTCCATTGAATTAACGCTTAACAGGTTAACTGCCACGCCGGTCACCGGTGACCTCAAACAATTGATTTTCTATTGTGTCTATTGTCTGGCAGCTAATGTGTTAATACAGTTTGAACGAAAAAACGAAATTGGTTCTCATATAAATTGAAATTCTTTGTATGTTAATCGATAGTATCTGACCTACATAGTTCAATAATTTATTGGAAGAGGTGACCAAATAAGTATAGGGAAATTATAACTTCCTATTTATGGTTTTAATGATTATGATTGTCACGATATTAATCTATTGATGTGAAAGTTGCTCCCGATTTTTGGATATTTGGTAAGAATTTTTGTTTCTCAAACAGAAATAAAGACTGAACTGATTTAGATGAATAAGTAATGGCGCAATGGTCGGAAAAAATCAAAAGGATATTTGATTTTTTCTATCTGGATTAACCATTGATATATTAGAGGAAGATATGTTACGCGCTAACATCGCAATCACCAGACTCGGCGCACGACTACATGCATCGAAACTCGCACATCTGTGATCAATCACAGTCGCAAACCTACAGTTACCAATAGACAAGGACAGAGATAGGAGCTGGCGCTGTCGTGGAAGCGAAATCGCATTAGCTGCCAAATGCTTACGATTATGAATGACATTGCATGTCTATCTCGCTCTCACAAACATGGCGAAGCAAACATTAAAGCCATACCCCGACCAAACGACCTTGAGCGTTCGGTCCTTTTCTGTCCCGCCGCTCAGCCTCGCTCTGTCCCTCTCCCTGCGCACGCCCGCCCCTTCATCATAAAATTATCAGTTTTTTCGGAATTAAGTAAGTAATTAAATAAAAAAAGTACAGTGATTTTTAGAAATAAAATAAAACGTGAATAATTTAGATTTTTAAATTATCTGTCCATTAGTGTAATCCTCAAATGATTAGAACGTCACCTTTAGCAAAAGATAAATCATAAAAATCATAAATCATAAATAAATATTTGCCTGAAATATGGTGGGTACATAAGATGCATGCAATCAATAATTTTAGACACTTTTTTACAAGGAAATTTTAAATGTATTCATTTCAGATAAAAACAAAAGTGAACGTGCAATGTGATGATAGAATATCGAACATTAATAGTGTGCTTTTAGATGTAATTTATTACACTTAATTATTAATAATAGCCAGCCACAGAATAAAGCCCTATCGCAAGAATTTGGTCGGAGTATCGCCTTAAATATTGAATTATTATTGTGATTTCAAATTAGAATTTCGGCTTATGTATTTAAATAATCAAATCGGTGCATCCATTTTGTAAGTGGCTCTACAGATATACATCCAAAGATACGTTTCCAAATTTTATTTCATAAAATGTAAACAAATGGATCACATTTGTTTACATTTTCATCCCATAATATAGGAACAAACTTTGTTTCGGCAATTCATAAAACCATAAACCATTATAATCTGTACTTAAATCCTACTGAACGCACTTAAGCAATATTAAATTCAATAATTATGTTAATTTCCAAGGATTCCTATAGGCTATCCATCTAGTTGTCCTAGTATTCACACTATTAGGTACCTAGGCAGGTGGCTAGATAACTCAAGGGCTTTAATTAATCAACAAGTATAAGCAATGCTGTTATCTAAGCATAAAACATGTATAAATTATTGTCTAAGTTGCGACCGAGGTGGTATTAATAGAATTTAGTGTTTGAATATTAGCATAAACAATATTTTTGTACCTAACAGCGCTAGGTAGATCCTGGCTAGGTCCTGAGATCCTGAACAAAATGACATTCTTATGTAACATCATGTCTTGATTCACCGAAGGGTTGGGCAGAGGTGTACCATAGTTCATCCACTATCACCAGCTATGTTAAGTTAAGCTTTTGCCAGCGGCTTCGCCCGCATTGATGTCGGAAAATATCCCAAGGGAACGTGCTACCGGGAATTCCTTCCTTGTTCCTTGTCTACATTACAAAGGGAACCTCTGTGCAAAATTTCAGCTTTCTAGGTCCAAGAGTTTGGGCTGGGCGTTGATGAGTTAGTCAATCAGTCAGTCAGTCAAGACTTCTTTTTTAGGGTTCCGTACCAAAATGGTAAAAAAGGAACCCTTATGGTGTGACTCAGTCTGTCAGTCTGTCTGTCCGTCTGTCTGTCTGTCTGTCTGTCTGTCTGTCTGTCTGTCTGTCTGTCTGTCTGTCTGTCTGTCTGTCTGTCTGTCACAGCTGGATATCTCAAGCACTACTAATGCTATCAACTTGAAATTTGGAACAATTTTAAATGACGTTTACCCAATTACATTGCAAATAAGAAAGAAATAAAAATATATGTATTTTTTTTGCAACAGGGACTGAAAGGGGGTCTTAAAAATTCAAAGTGGGTCTACTAGGGCATGTGGGGTATCATATGAAAGAGCGCTGTTTGCACATTCTCAAATTTTTTTTTATTTTTTTTAGGCCGCACAGTTTTCGACTTTTGATGAAAAATGTAAAAAAATACCGCCCCCCCTCCCTTATCTCCGAAGTTTGCAAAGAGAAAAATCTGAAATTATTCTATGTGATAGAAGTTTATGTAAAGATTACAGGAAAAATAAAACGATGTCTCTAAATAGCACACTTTTTCAGGAATCGGAACGGAACCCTCGGTGCGCGAGTCCGACTCGCTCTTGACAGGTTTTTTTATTTAATTTATATTAAAACCGCTCCCGCCACAATCCGCACGCTCCTGGCGGGAACTATTGCCATCAATCGGGTACACATCCAGACTCCGGGCAGCTACTGACAAATTCCAGATGGAAAAACTTTTCGTGTTTCATTAGCGTAATGCTAATGAGTCACTAAGGTTCAATTAGAAAAATCTTAATACTATAATCTAAAAGTACCTAGGCAGGTACTTGGACCTACCTACTTTATTGTTTACGTACCAAAATGCAACGGTATTGAATTGACTTCATTTAATACAGTCCTTCAAAGAATTCATATTTGTCTAGACTCAAACAACTTAATGTTCAATCGATCTGCCTAGCCTTTTCACAACTGTGTTGGGTTCGGCTTTTAGTCTAACCGGTTGCAGCTGAATACCAGTATTTTACATGGAGTGACTGCCTATCTGACGTCCACAACCCAGTAACTGGGTAATACGATACCCCTTGGTAAAACTGGTTGTCAGACTTTCGGGCTTCTGACGACTGTCAAAGATCCACCAATCCAAAGAGGACCAATGGCTTAACGTTCTTTCCAAGGCCGGAGGAATTTCGGTATGTACCTAAAGATCCATCCACTGACCAACCCCGGAAAGCGTAGCTTTTTAACCTGATGGATCGACCCAAACTCGACTCAAACAACTTAATGTTACAACCTAAAATTCAAATTCATAAATGCTACCTGTACATTTATCGCACTCAGATCAGCGTCCATTCCTACCTCACTGCCTACAACTAACCAGCCTCCATGAGGTTATCAGATTAATTAGCTGTTCGATCCGATACCCCGGCTGTATTTCCGCAATCCTTGCTGTAATACGGGCAACCCTATCATTTGCATCACATTTGCTAGCGCCAACCTCATTTCGAAACTGATTTTGAGCTGGCTCATCAACAATATGTGTTACATCTCTATATATCCCGACGGAATGATGAAAATCGAAATGGAAACTCATTTTACAAAACTTACTTCTTGTCGACTGGTCACCACGCAGTCTTTACACATTGCCACATTGTCATTGTTTGTCATTGTCTTTGTACATTATTCTTTTCTCAGAACAATAACAAAGCATAGAAGGAAGGCTAAAAACAGAATTCTGTAACTACCTTTATTCCCGTTCTATTATTAGGTACGATAAAGGTACGATAAAGGATGTGGGAAAGAGATAAATGTTTTACTCTTTGTTTTACTTTCTTGGCATGGTCACAAGATCAATTGTCATTTGGTTAAAAAAGTTATGGTATGACGCTGCCAAATTTGATAGTACTTTGTTTCAATGTCTGACAGTTCGTTCATTGAACTAGCTGACTTATTCGCGTGTTCATTGTTTACGTGTCTGTCGTAATATTCCATGGTTTTGCGATGTTTTAATAATATTTCTACTGTTAGATTGCATGAATTCTTTGTTTAACTACAAATAGTGAGTGTGTGGACGCTGTGGAGCAATTTCTTGTGTGGTTGGGGGCTGCAAGACCCATTCATAGCGAAAATAAAATGAACAACAAATATTGACCTTCCATCGGTAAGTTTTTGCTCAATTTCTTGTTGCCTAAGATCTGATAAACGAATATAAATACATAACAAATATTGCTGTGTCACTATATAGCTGAAACCAGTCGTAATATTTATTCCAATAGAAGTTATTAGCGAATATTCGGAAATTGTTTTGGGGTTATCTTGATCAGCCATAGTGACGTAAATAATGTTGTCGATACTTTTCTTTTACAGATTTCCTAGACGATGTGAAAAAAAATGGATAAATTGTATTGGTAGACGAAATTGGACTCCAAACAGCACAGCCACATAATATGCTCCAAACATTTTACTTTGTATTCATTTGGTAATGAACCTATGAAATGGATGTAGCATGTTCTTTAAATCGTCACTTAGAGTACATGCTGTTCCTACATTATTTGTTATGGATAGAACAGATGAAATGGTCTTGATATATTATGATATAATTAAGGTATTTTATTGGCAATAAATAGTATCCCGTTCAAATTAAAACTTGATTTATTACATTACAGGAAATACTTATGGAAGTCTGCGAAGAAGGACATAGCGCAATACTGCAAATTAAAAAAACCGCTCACCATCAACAGTAATCTAACATGAAGACAGGTATAACATTCAGAAATATGTTAACTTGATATATGCGATACAATGATATTATATTAAAAATATCATTGATGCGATATCATTCTTCTAATTATCCCAGTCGGAAATATAATCGAGTGCAAATTTATTTATTTATTTTTAATACAATTTACGTAATTGTAGGATCCCATAGCAATGGAAGTTGAAACAGGACCTAGTACATCGGTACAAATTAATGAATCGCCACTGATCTTGACATCTCGTGAAATCATCTCACATCAGTCAGGTAAGACATACAAATAAAACTATTTACCTAAATAAAAATGTTGATAAAAAATCTTACATAAATTTTATTGAGAACTGTTTGTTTTAGGAATCCTTGACACAGATGACAATAACAAATTCTGAAATAATTGGATTCCATCCCGATTCAAGAAGACTGCGCTTTTGGCGAGTTCCTGGTCGCCAGAGCCGACTCCAGAATCCTCAGGAAGTTCATCCGTACCAGGGCGGAATGATTATGGTGTGGGCTGGAATTCGACTAACAGATTATTAAAGTGGCTAGGCATTTTATTTTTTTATTTAAAATATTATCTGGTCGTTATTTATTTTTTTATGTACGAAAAGTTTTTGTCGCTTTGGTACCATTTTAAATTTTCATAATAAATTTTATTTTTTCACTAACAACCATTTTATTTAATGAAATAATTCAAATCTCTATTAAATTACGCTTCTACTGATTTACAATAATATATGTTACATAAAAAGTATTAAAATAAAAATTATTAGGTACTTTGAATACCCTTTTTCCCTAGACTTTGTTGAGTAGTCTATGATGTAATCTAAAATTCAAATAAATATGAGAAAGTAAGTTGCTAAAAACATTTGCAAAACCGAATGTCTCCCACTTCTTTTCAATAAACTCATCAGTTATTATGGCAACTAAATACATTCGGGTTTAGCCGGGTCAGATTTAATACATGAAGAGCTGTCGGGAACCAAGGAAGACTTTGGTGATGATGATGACGAACTATTTAGTTCATACTTAAAGTATTGTTTCATTTTGAACGAATATATTAAGTATTGGTATCATAAGTATGCTTAGTTACTTCAAAATTTTTGGTACGCACGGCTACAGATCAAGCTATACATTTCCAGTATAAGCTGATCTCCCATTGTATAGGATTTCCTTACAATGAGCGGTCAGTGTATACTGGAAATGTATAGCTTGATGTGTAGCCGTGTGTACCTACGGTTATTATTCTTGGCAGTGTAAGAAAGAATGTCATTGTAAATTCTATCGACGTTGAAATTTAGTGGGTACATCACTAGTCAGAATAAAATGAATGACAACCTACAAAATTTCGAAACGTCTTCTGTATACGTGTCCTTCTTTAACATCATAGCGGCTCCATAAGTCAAAATGAAACAAATATATTGAGTTCAGTTGCTATTTTAACACTACTTCTATGCTTTGTTATTGTTCTGAGATTCTTTTGTTGTCTTTGCTTACATACATCACCTAGTAATACAATACCTAGGCAGTAGTAGTCTTACAGCCTTTACACTAAAACGTACACAGTTAGGCATATTCCCAATCATAAACTCAAACGTAACAAGACATTTCACTTAATTTCATTTCACTCACACATACATAACACAGCATACATGACATCATAACATAACACACACCATACATATATAACTTTTCTTTCACTACACATAACAAAATTACAGAAGCTTATCAGCATCAACACCGTTAATTCTCTATTCTTGTATTAATTATTTAAAAACAATTATTTGGCCGAACACCGTCTTTTAGAATACAGGCTATTCTAGTCTATGAGACATACTCTATCAAACTGTAATGTACATTTTAAATGTGTTTCTGTATTTTTTTCTTTTGAATAAATCTTTTATTTATTTATTTTTTATTTATTGGCCACATTGGCGCTACACATTTGCCCACTAAGGGGGACTTCTTCACCTTGAGACGCAGATTCATTCTGATTCATTCTACTGCACTCCATATTCCACAAGCTTCCAACCACAGCGTATTGCTTCAACTAGGGGTTGGTATAGAACAGTTCCCACCCATGTAGGCTTACCAGATAAAAAAAAATAAAATTCCGGAGTAAATTCCGGACATTTCAAGAAAATTCCTGACTTTTTTGTAAATAAGTACTTAGGTATAATAAGTTAACGTCAAGTTGTTTCATGCAGGTTTTCGTTATATTTATGTGAGAGTGAACTAAGCAATTCACGTTTTCGCGAATATTCTCGACCGGGCGAGCGGGAGAGTGGTAAGTGCCCCTTCTCCGCCCACGCTCGCTGACAGTTAATATTGAATTAATATAATTTTTTATTTTATTTTTACACAAATAAAATTATAGAAATTCCGGACGGCTTAGAATTCCCCCCACATGCCGGACATAGACTTATATTACCGGACATGTCCGGAAAATTCCGGACGTATGGCAACCCTACACCCATGACACTGTCTTACTGAGTAGACACGGACTCCCAAATACTTATAACCGGTTTCTGTCAAACTCCCGGTTTCTGTCAAACTCTATTTAAGCATTATCTACTTAAGGCGAAAGCACCAGGGTAGGCCGCGAAATTCAAATTTTCTTAATTTTTTTTGCAATTTGCATGTAAATACTTCAATAGGTACTTATTAGGTTGTATCAGTTGTATGTTGATCAAAATATGCTTCGCGACCGTACCTAACAAGTAAGTACCTATAGTATTGACAGAATACGGTATTTTACTCTGTAGGAAAAAAAATCTAAAAATATATTATTTATATAGCTTAGGCAAAAAGCAGTCAGAAAATGTTAGTTTTAGTTCGTAAAATATCAATATAAATTTTAAAATTCAATTCAGTTTTCAGTTTTTTTAATCTGATTTCTAACACCATGAAGGTAGCCGCTATGTTATTACGTCATACGGCTGAGTAAATTAAAAAGTGTCAAGTGATCAGCGTATGTAAAGTGTTTGTTTACACTGCCAACTGACGTCATGACCACAGAGCAATATGGCGTCCACTGCGTCCAGCGTTTTCGCGCGTTTGAAAATGTGAAATTTAAATGCATTTATATGGCACTTAACGATTGAATAAAAAATTTGTGTTTTTTTTAGTGGCTTAATTATTAGACCTATAGAATCTAATTGAGATACTTTTCAAATATGGGTGTATATATAATACACTATTACAATCATCAACACCACTCTACCAAGTAATCCTATTGAGTTACTATTTCATGAAATCTTGACATTTATTTGAAGATTAAACTAACTTCAAGAGTTGCATCACTGATTATAATTCTGTAAATACGTATTTGTTACGATCGCAAATCATAATTTAATCAACATGCAACCTAATACTGCCTTGCAAATTGCAAGAAACGTAAGAAAATTTGAATTTCGCGAACTACCCTGGCGCTTTCGTCTTGTAATACTGTCCTGGGGGCTTAAAACGGCCACTTTAAGCAATTCCTCTGAGTAGAAGCGATTCATTTCCTGAATTCTCAGCAATTAATTATGAGTGTGCTATTTGATGTACCTATTTGACATTAAACTTCAATAAAGCAATTCATAATTTGTGGACCATTTTACGAATTTCCATACAAAACTGTCAAACAGATGAATTGCGTGCTATGAATTGTACGCAGATAAATTATGAATTGTCAGCTTGTGACCGTTTTACAATTCCAAATATTCTGCCAAAGTGGCCGTTTTAGCCACCCTTTTCCCGTCTAGGTTGTCTCGACAACCGTTTACTTATCTCAAATAATTATCGAAGCGGAAACTGTAAGATTATACTTCGGCATTTCTGTATACGATCTTGTAAATATTGCAACACAGACATATTATTATTATCTTGAGCAATCTTCTTAAGAGCCTATACAACCTCAGCTCAAATTCAAATTTCGCCCCCACTTCCCCGCGCCACCTCACTCTTTATTTCGCTCGCACACTACTACTCGCCGTGACGCGGACACACAAGGTCAAAGCGATTTTGTTAGAGTAAACTACACTAATATCGGACGAGTACTAAGTAATAAAATTATCAATAATAATTTAATATTAACTTGTCATTATAGATACGAACATGAAATTATATATCGCAAAATTAATTTCAATGTACTAAGTACCTACTAACTTCTCATCAAGCTATATTTTCCAGTATAAGCTGACCTCTCATGGTACGGAAAGCCTATACAATGTGAGATCAGCTTATACTGGAAAGTTATAGCTTGATGTGTAGCCGTGTGCAGTATTTTACCTACTGCTACAAAATACTAGTCAAGAGCGAGCTAGCTTAGCGCTGAAGGTTCCGCCCATTGGTTTAGTAGTAAGTTTACGTTTTATAGTTTGCGCCGTGTATTTATGTAGGTAGTAGGTCTATGCAAGTACCTACATATACATACCTACGTATATGTTACATATTTTGCAAATCGATTCATAAATTCCAGTGTGCGTCTATCTGACAGGCCCCAACGAGATTCATCAACAGGTGATAGCTTGTCATAAAGACATTATTTTGTACCTAAAGAAAATAAATAAGATATATTTTGTACCTCGACAGTTTTTGATTAAATGACGTTTTTATGAAGTGTCTTGCTAGCGGGCCCTTTATGGTTATTTTTATTGTTATTATACTTTCAGATCGCACAATAGTGTTAGGAGCTTGATACTATTATGTACCGTACAAATCCAAAATTTCGACTTTCTGTGAGCTATACTTCAGAAGATATTCGTTATTTAAACAAGCTTCCAGCCAGCGGGCCCCTTTTTAAATACAACTATTTTTCATCATACAATAGTAATAGGAGCTTGATACTATTATATACCTTACAAATCCAAAATTTCGACTTTCTGCGAGCTATACTTTAGAAGATATTCGTTAATTAATTGTGATTTTTTATTTGCTCTAGCTCGTCAGTCATTATTATGTTACAGAAAACGAATTTTTATTTTTATTTTTTATTTTATTTTGCCAAGTATGAGACCTAGCTAGATCAATTTTTTGCACCCGTAAACCCCTATATTGCAAGTTTCATCGAAATAGTTAGAGCCGTTTTCGTGAACGTGAGTACAAATATTACTCGTTTAATAGTATAGGGATGTTGTATAAGGTTTTTGATGTTGTTTAAATTTCTAAGTTCTAAATTGACATTTGTTACGCGTTGTCTGAAATTTTAAAATTATTTAAAATTACTGTCGACATGTTTAGACATCTTTTGTTCCTAACAATTTAAACAGATTAAAGATTATAATTACTATTACATTTTCTCTTTTAATTTACATCGTCATCATTAGCGTCGTACTTAACTCTCTTACTCTTTTTCTTAATCCCAGTTTTGGTGTTATAGCCCTATTGGATTATGAACGTAGGTATAATGTTTGAAAAGGGGTTTGCTAGCTAGACGATCGTTGAATTAACGAATATCTTCTGAAGTATAGCTCGAGAAAGTTGAAATTTTGGATTTGTAAGGTACATAATAGTATCAAGCTCCTAACACTATTGTATGATATAAAATAGTTGTATTTAAAAAAAGGGGCCCGCTGGCTGGACGCTTGTTTAAATAACGAATATCTTCTGAAGTATAGCTCACAGAAAGTAGAAATTTTGAATTTGTAAGGTATATAATAGTATCAAGCTCCTAACACTATTGTATGATATCAAATAGTAGTATTTAAAAAGGGGCCCACTGGCTGGACGCTTGTTTAAATAACGAATATCTTCTGAAGTATAGCTCACAGAAAGTCGAAATTTTGGATTTGTAAGGTACATAATAGTATCAAGCTCCTAACACTATTGTATGATATAAAATAGTAGTATTTAAAAAAGGGGCCCGCTGGCTTGACGCTTGTTTAAATAACGAATATCTTCTGAAGTGTAGCTCACAGAAAGTCGAGATTTTGGATTTGTAAGGTACATAATAGTATCAAGCTCCTAACACTATTGTGCGATCTGTAAGTATAATAACAATAAAAATAACCATAAAGGGCCCGCTAGCAAGACACTTCATAAAAACGTCATTTAATCAAAAACTGTCGAGGTACAAAATATATCTTATTTATTTTCTTTAGGTACAAAATAATGTCTTTATGAAAAGCTATCACCCGTTGATGAATCTCGTTGGGGCCTGTCAGATAGACGCACACTAAATTCCACTGCTACAAAAAACTTGTCAAGTGCGAGTCACCATTGCGTTGAGGGTTCTGTAGGTACGCATAAGGTTTGTATAAATATAAGATGCATAGGTATAGGTAGGAATGGTAGGATAGGGATGTATGTAAGTATGTAGGTAGGTAGGTAGGATAGGTAGGTAGGTAGGTAAGTATGTAGGTAGGTAGGTAGGTAGGATAGGTAGGTAGGTAGGTAGGTAGGTAGGATAGGAATGTAGGCAGGCAAGTAGGTAGGTAGGTAGGTAAGTAGGTGGGTAGGGTAGGTAGATAGGTATGGTAGGTATATACCATAAGTATTTTGAAAGTAATTAAAGATCGTCAAAATTATACAACAATTATTTTAATTCGCTTAAATCTCTAATTGGCATATTTCGAACATGTCTGGGATCGCATAGCTCAGGCAACATGCATGTAATGTAAAAATGTTCTAATTTTGGTTCCATTTCTTCCCAATATTGGTCATCTCTCTCTATAATTTCAACTTTGATGTCTTTGTCGCATCCAGACCATACTCCGAAAATACATTTTTGCCTACCGGTGACATGTAATTGTCCCTGCACTTGTATATACCATGGATGTTGGCACCGTCTCCGATATTCAGGAGAAGTCCTGGAGTGAGGCAACATTATAAAAAAAAACAATTACCTACTACATAGATACCTACCTATTTCTTGTATATTGTGTCAAAACAAAAACAAACCTATTTAGGTAACTTTTTATTTTTTATAAAAGTTATCCCCACCTGGATTTATCCTAAATCGTGGACAAACACAAATCTTCACATGCCAACTATTTTACGTGTAAATGGCGTATATTTTGATTTGTCTAAAGTTAGCAACTCAACTAAGTCGCCAACCGGCGCAACTACCCTACTTACTTCAGTACGTTTATCATATGTTTGCCTGTTTCTTTACGCCAACCCCGTCGCTTCTTATTTTTATTACGGTTATTTCCCATTGCGCCAACACTATAAACCTAAGTACTTCAATGTATTTTAATTTTACGTCGTCCTGTTGTGTAATTTGTGTTCTGAGCGCAAGCGACACAGCCCTCGCGTACGACAGCCGAAGCGAGACTGAACGGGGGTGTCGGGCGGAAGGGAATGAACGTCAAGACGCTGATAGTTTAGGTAATTTCTTTTTACAGTGAAAATAATGGTAATTTAAAAAAAGTATATAACATAAGACCTGCTTTATAGTTAGTTCAGTTAGTATGCAAAGTTTCATGATCCAATTTGACGTATTTTTTGAATAACAGCGGTTTTTTGTTCGGTTTGGAGGTAACTTTGGGATTTTTTTGTATCGAGAAAATTTCAAGGAATCGTGTTTTCGTCTAACATAGTACCTAACATTAATCCTCAACTTTACCATATATTTAATTCAAAATTAAAGCTGCTGTATTTTCGACGTAACGGAGGATCATGCTAAGCCATTTGAGGTAGTATAGGCTCTTAAAATAAATCGCGTGTATCGAAACGGGTTCAGAGGTACCTGTGGGATACGGATTGATTTGCAATCTATGATTACTTGAGTAACAACTATTTATAAGTTCAATTACTGTGTACATAGCCGGTACTACTGACACAGAGTAGATAGTTACAGAAAGTCGACTACAACAACGACCGAAAACGCACGCACACTTAAAAACGCTTCACGTATAAGTGAGTGTACGAAAAGTCTGATCACTCGCAGATCACTACGTGGAGGTTCATTTTTTGGTTCATTCCACGTTCACACGACGACACCGACAAAAGTATGTAGGAATGAACGTTGAACGTTTATCTGCTCTTTTCATTCAATTTTTCGATCATTCGGTAGAATATTAAATGATTCCGAGTGCCGAAATCTAACATCATTGAATCGGTTCATTAACGAATTAATTTTTTACTTTTGATTAATTTTATGTTCAGACGTTTCACTTCGAATGAAAGATGAATGAAAGACCAAAATTAAGAAAAATGAGGGTTTTTCATGAAAATTCACCCCTTTTTTAACAAAAATGAGGGTTTTTCATGAAAATTCACCACTTTTTCTTTCAGAGATTTTCTATTTCGACACTGAATTTAAAATATATGATGACGTATATCATTCGTTTCATTCATTCGTTCATCATTCAGTTACGACTTAAGAAAATTTTGGCGCTTTGACACTTGACAGGTGCCTGGACCTGACGTCTAGTGGACGTCATTTCAGAAAACCTTCACTGAAGCATCTGATATCGGCTTTAGTACACTCGCGACTGGCATTTGTCTGTGATCGCCGTACGTAGGTACAATACGTGCCACTAAAGGTGTGACTTGGCACACCACGTGGTTTGATTGCACAGTAGAGGTCTCTTTAGCGGTACGAGATCTGAGACGGGAAGGGGCCGGGCGTCATCCGGGCGGCGGGAAGAGCGCGAGAGGCGCGGTACGGCGCTCGTCAAGTGTCATCTTTCGTGGCGCGTATTTACGTATCTATTTTCGCTAGTTGTATGGAGCTCGCCTTCTGTACCTATCTATTTTGTGTTACTGGTGCTTGTGAAAACAGATAAACATTACCTATTGGCTATACATAGCCGGTACTACTGGTATTTGTGTTCTGACTGGTTACAAGGTTATTTGATTCAAGATTGTTTCCTTTATTAAACATGGGAATGCTGCAAACCGGCCCTGTGTGGTCAGTGCAGAAAAGTAGCTAAAATCTTGTTACGAGCAGCCTTGGCCTTGCACTTGTGTAGGAAAATTGAATTTTGATGTAACAAAAGGTATTTGTGCCTAACAAGGCAGATGTGAGTGGAAACGCTGGGAGGGGACGCTCTAGGCTAGGACATTTATGTAGTGACCTTATTGGTGATGTTGTTCAGAAATGTTACTCGCAACTAGAGTTTATGACCCATATATATTATATAAGAAAGAAGGAGATGGAATGCCCAGAATGTTAAAATGTATCGGAATCCTGTGTCTCCACTTTTTCTCTTTGCCAATTTCATGATTTTAAAGACAAATACGGTAAAGTACTTGTACTTACATATGGAAAGTGATTCCATGATAAATCATGGAATCACTTTCCATATGTAAAAAAACCACTGAACAACACGGCATTCTTATAAATTGTCAAGGTCACGGTCGAAAGTGCACTAGTTCGCGGAGATGGAATTTGTATTTGTACAGCTCATACTGAGCATGTCGCGCGGACACATTTCTTAGGGTTCTTACGGTTATACCAATATGGTAAAAAAGGAACCCTTATGGTGTGACTCAGTCAGTCTGTCTGTCTGTCACAGCTGGATATCTCAAGAACTACTAATGCTATCAACTTGAAATTTGAAACAGTTTTAGATAACGTTTACCCAACTATTTTGCAAATAAGAAAGAAGTAAAAATTTTTTTTTTTTTTTTTGTAAAAGAGACTGAAAGGGTGTCTTAAAAATTCTAAGTGGGGCTACTAGGGCATGTGGCGTATCATATGAAAGAGCGCTGTTTGCACATTCTCAAACATTTTTTAAATTTTTTTTAGGGCGTGAAAAATGTGAAAAAAATACCGTTCCCCCCCCCCCCCTAATCTCCGAAATTTGCAAAGATAAAAATTTGAAATTATTCTATGTGATAGAAGTTTATGTAAAAATTACAGGAAAAATAAAACGATGTCTCTAAATAGCACACTTTTTCAGAAATCGGAACGGAACCCTCGGTGCGCGAGTCCGACTCGCTCTTGACCGGTTTTTTATATTTCTATGGTATGACCTGTATGAGATGTATGAATGAAGCGAAAGGACTATATAAGAATCGTAGCAGGTGGCGTTTCGTAGTTACTTCCTATTCCCAGAAGGCGTCAGTTTTTGTATTTATTCATGTACCTAATTAAACTTTAAAATCTTTTTGGTGAGACCTGGTGGCATTTTTTCATCAGAAATTATAAGCCTATGTTCATGCTTTGGACGTATCTGTCCACGAACAGTGAGACATTTAAACAAAAAAAAAATAAAAAAATACATAATCTGTAAAAACGTCTAAGTCAATATTTATTTGTATTTTTTCGACCAAAAACATGTTTAAGTATACAAATAAAACTTATTAATCATTGAGAAATGGACAATAACTTCCAGATCAGGGAAGCGAAACATTTTCTCAGAATCATTTTTATTCAAAACCGAATTTAATATCGCCCCCCATTTCTTCTGCAATACATTATTTCATATTTGAATTTCTTAGCATGATTCTTATGCTTAGCATGCGTAAAATTGCCATTTTTCTTCTATTAAAGTATAAATGCGGTGAGTTTTATGAGCCCCTAATATATTTTTTCATCATGTGATTTGCATTTGAGTTGAGTTTTTGAATAATTTGATGGAGAATGGCGCTCACATTTCGTGCAATTTTTTAGATATAAAAGGTATAGATCGTTAGAAATAACAATACGTGTATCTTCGTAGAAACTTACTTGGGTCTTGTTAGTATAACCTTTATTAAATTAAATCCGCAGTTCAAAGAACTTTAGACTGAGTATTTTTCTAAGAAAGCATCCAATTATTTGGTTTAGGATTTTGAGTTAACATGTTAGCAAATTAAATTAATAAAATACCTACTAAGATAAACAGAATTGAAACAGTCTAATTAGCCAAATAAATCAGAACAATGCCATTCGAAACACAAAAAAAAAACTCCATCTCTTTCTCGCCGTAAGGCCACACCAGCGTCAACGTCAATGCCCATCATCGCCATAAACATCGCGGTAACTATTCCGATAAAGACGTATTACTCGATTGAAGACTTTTTAAATGACAAATTATGACTAAATTTAATTTTCTTTGACATTCTTAATAATTAATAATATAATTCAATTACTTTATTTTATGCGGCTCATGACATTTTTCAATTACTTCATTTCTTTTATCCTAGACTTTATTAATTATGATAGTAAAAATAACCTGCTTACTAATATTATATTTGTATGCCGATTATTGGCCGAACATACAGATCAGATAAAATGTATAAATAACACCTTTTTGTACTTATGTTCACAAATAAAGATTGATTTGATTTGATTTGATTTGATTTGATAAATCGCGATAAATTGAGTGGCCACACTTGAACGCCACCACGAGTTATCGTCAAATCAATCGGCAATGTGAATGCCGTTGTAAAATAATGATTCATATAATATCAAAGCCGGCAATCTCCAGTTTTGGTAAAAAAAAAGTTATGAATTTAAACACTTACTCTATGGTCAATTATCCATGTTGTAAAACAAAATTCACTTCAAAAGCGACATTCTCTCATACAAAACGCGATCGAAATAAGAGTGTTGGTAACAAAATCAGCAATCTCCATTAATGTTTCTTTCAAATACGGCCGTCTCCGCTGCGACCAATCAGAGCCCAGCATTTAGTATGGCGTTTGTCTTCTCAGAGTGACGTTTGACGCGACGTTCAAATCAAGTACGGCAATATCCACCACTGTCCGTATCAAAGTGGGCAATTTCCACAAATACACTTCAAATCCGGCAATCTCCATTTCAGTTTTAAATAAATTATTGGTAAAATGTTAAAGAACTGCTATATTTAATCGATAAATGTTATTATATACTGTTAGTAAAATGGAACTCATCAATAAAACATTATTTTTCAATGTATTATGAACAAAAAACGTTTTTGGTTGATAACTCAAATTTGTGGCAAGTGGAGATTGCCGGCTTTGATATTATATGACTCAATTATCGAAATCTACACCTACGGCATACATCCATCATCGCGATAATCAACGGCATATCCCGTTGGTGTGGCCTCGACATCAGAACGAGATTCTAGCAATATTTTAAGTTTAGTTAAGTTGATGAACAGACGCCAGCACATCAAGCTACTACAATCTGTCAAATTTCTTTGATACATTTTCATCTTTATGCCTAAAGAATTAGGTTCAAGGTTGATTGGGAAAATTTTACAGTTTCGGGTGGCTTGACCTGCTGGCGTCTGTACAAAGAATTCCATGCCATCGGATACTTAACCATTCCGACTAACTATAACCACCTAATTTCCAACTTTTCTCTCATTCCTGACTTAATTTGCGCTAGAAAATTACCACAGGCTACACTTGAAGTTTTCTTTTGAAAGTTCAACGTTGAAGAAACGTTAAACTAAGGAAAGTTGGGATTAAATCTCTTTCAGTTGGTCAGAAAGAAACGGAACGTAGAAACTGTTTGAATGTTGATACTTTTTGGTTCTGTACAAAGTGACCGTTGGTGGTCGAAGTTTCAGTCTATTGAAGAGTTAGTTGATTGTGGAATACTTTTCCTGTGGAACCTAAGATCTACCTAAAGTACGTTTGCTTTCTCTTATTATTCGATATTTAATTGAACTAGACGTACTGTTTTAAAATCCTGGAATACTTTTTATAACCTTCTGATAACCTATCCGTTCCAGGGGGCCGACTCCCTTAGTTCATCCGTCCGTCGGTCCGTTCGTTCCTCCGTCTGACATAACGATCCACCAAAACAAGTGTAAAAGTTAAATTTTTCGGACGGGCAAAAACACTTCGGGAGTAGGGACAACCGTCGTATCGTGTTGTCATTTATACTTTGTTCGGCCCCCGAACCAATTATCTGTCCGTAGGTGATACGGAGTAGGAAACGCCCGTATCGAAGGCCGAAACTACGGACTTCGTGCTAAGGGAGTAGGCCCCCTGATATTTAAATATTGCAAAGATCATCAGATAGATTGTCAGGCAAAAAAACTATCATTCCGCAGCAAGATAAGCTGGATTTTCCATCGGACTTGAACGAATTACTTTCCCCATATAACCTTCAACACGCTTAAAAGACTCACACAACATAGAAGGGTGTCAAAACACGTGATATACGAACCAGGCAACAACACCCATGGAGCCAACGCTTAATTAAACAAATTAAACTTACACAAAGACTCTAAAGGGGGTATTGAAAAGGATTTGTTAAGATCGACAACAACGGTATTATTGTGAGCCCTTTTGTGTGGTTTTATACTGGGAAAATCTGCAGTTAAATTGACTTTATACGTGACTAGCTACCCGACTCTATTTCGCACGGTTTTAGGACTTGATAAAACATAGAGATTTATTTAATTAATATAAGTTTAATATTAATGTATAAATTCATTATTTAAATTCTCTAAATAATGGTGAAAACCGCATCAAAATCCGTTGCGTAGTTTAGAAGAAAAACGCGGTCATACAGACAGACACGAAAAATGAATTAAATTTATAATATCTATGGATTGTGTATATTGTTTAGACCGAAAAACCATTATTTGGTTCAGATCAATTTCTAGGAAAACATATGTATAGTGACCTAATTGGTGATGTTCTTCAGAAAGGTCAGGTACGTAGTACTCGCAACCGGCGTGCGTGTATGACCAGCACCAATTGCGAATTAAAAAATTGGATGCCTCTATTGTACCGATATATTTTATAGGAATAATGTTGAGTGCATCTGAATGTTTTACGAAGTTGACGACAAAATAATCTACTCTACTAAATACATTTTCAGTAAATTTTCCATCGAAAAGATTACTGCAGAATATTCTCTCGACCCATCACTAGTGACTATCGATGCACCTGAGTCTGCTCCTTCGAGAATACGGGCGGTAGCGTTCTTGTATAAACCTCATGCTAACACAATTGAAGAATACATTCTTACTGAATAAGAAAACCACTAAAAACCCAATACACTATTAATATACAGATACAAACCGTATAATACAGCACCCAAATCCAGAAAACCAATTCATACAGACTAAGTTAATGTGGCCTGCGATTTATCGCGCGGTTTCAATAAGACGCTCTATATAAAAAGGTAATAAAACCTTCAGGGTTTATCTCCCAAGAATTACGGGTAGTTGAAGATATTCAGTTATCCGGTTAGAAGTAAGGTGGCTTGCAAATGGGTGGCAAATATTTGGCGTGTAATTTTTGAGAATTGTTGTTTTCTGTTAAAAAAGAAACCAAAACATTTATGGATTTCTCTTTTCTTTTATATCTGATCGAACTTATAAGGATACTTATTCCTGCCGTGTTAAAATATAACCCAGTTAGTTAGCTATAATTTTGCAAAGGCTGCACTGGATGTACAAACGCGCAAAATGGCGGTGGACCACTTGGCATTCTTACACTGTTTATTCCACCGCACAACGTCAACGGGAAACGTCCCGGTGGTGGTGTGCGGTGGACACGCGGCTATAGTAAATGTATCGCTGCTTTGGCGCCGTCATCTCGTTACCGATTGGCGGTGGTAAACGGCCTTATGCCTTTAAGGAATTGAAATGATAAACCTCTTCATTGATATAATATTTATATTTTATCTTCTTGCACACATACAAACTTGGTACAGGGTAACAATATTTAACAAACTATTTAACTAGGCACTCAATAAGTATCAGTATAGACTAGATTTCTAGACAACCTTTAGGTTTCGAAGATCCAAGAGAATTAACTTAGAAACTAGGTGACGCTCCAAACATCACGTTTTTTTACCAACTTTCAGCCATACTTTTTGGCGGTAAAATGTCAAATGAGATACTTTTTAACTACCAGCTAGAAAATACCAATACTTTTGGCGGTAAACGTCAAATGAGACACTTTTTAACTACTCGAAAACACAGATACAAAATCATCTGAGTCAAATCACATACTTTCAACTCTAAATTCAGTATTTTAAATCAACAAAATGTATTATTATTTGGAAATCATGACATTCGGCCATCCGACACTGTGTTGCCTCCTGGCACACACAAAACAAATTTTTAAATAAATCATGACAGAATAAGGTTGAAAAGTGGTCAACCTCCAATGTCCGCGAAGGTACATTAAAGCATCGCCACACGTAGAGGCTTTTTGATGTAGAACTTTGCATTTCACTTTTTTGTATAGGAATTCTCATGAGGAATATGTTGTCAGGAAGGTTTTGAGTATGAATGTGGATGGCTTCATGAGTAGAGAAGGACCGAAGATACAATGGATAGACTGTGTGCAAGATGTTGATAATGTGGGGAAATCTCATGGATGACTTCCACCCTTGGATGGAGACGAAGGTCTATGTTAAAAACTTGCTGACTTAAGCCACTTGGTGATATTTTGCGTACACCAGTGAGACTACATTATGCATAAGAACATCTCATTACCATTCCCAATCAATATTTCAGGTCATATCACAACTTATAATGAACTCTTTAATTCCAATAGAGCTGCACGATAAACTCGATAATTAACATCAGAATCCATAAAATTAATTACAGCTACAAACTCAACCTCTTTAAAGAAACTGTGGGTGTTTTAATAAACACTTATAAACACACAATAAAAACAATTAGGACTACCGTACATTTCTGCTAATTAATACACGATGAAATATCACTTTTAAAACTTATTTTGAACCTTAACCACCAGTTTTAAGGTTGAGAATTGAACTGCGTAGTGAAGCAAATTAAAATGTTCGCACTTGAAGTAAGAACTCCCATTGTTTCCTAGTGTTAACTTTAATAAGTGAGTAACAGAAGTAAATTGCACTTTCATTTTGGTTATTACAGCATCTAGTAGGTAGTTGAAAACAGTTTTGTTTTGATGCTCGACCTGGGAATACAAGGGCTTACATTGCGCTTATTAAGAAAGTTTTTAATTCTGAGTAAATTTTTGAGAATATTTTAGAGTAATTTTTTTTTAGTTTTTTTTTAGTTGTCTAATGGCTTGGCTGTTTCAGTTGTAGTTTCGTGATAGAAATGTACCAAATTATTATTTATTTTCTTTATGTGTCAACAAATCTTTAGCCAACAAGTTTCGCCTTCGCCTTGCTCTCTCGTATCAATTGGCTCGAATATAGCTGTTTAATAAATTGTATAGCTCTCAGATCAACAAAAAAAGGAAGATGGCGCGCCGCTTACATCAAAAGTGAAGCCACCTTTTTATCTATGTGTGTTTCACTTTTAATGTTCACAGCGCGACATCTTTCTTTTTTTGTTGATCTGAGGTAAAGCTTGAGGCTTTTAAAGAATTTAAGCTGGCCAGCAAGTTGGTAGAGGGTCTGACTGTCCGGGGTGCGCTTGAGACACACACTTAAGTATCACCCGCAGGCTATTTCTCCTTCAGCTTTCATATCTTAAGTTTGGCATACCCATTAACAGAATAACAACGTACAAAATTGTCAATTGCCATTCCAACAAAATCAATCAATCTGCATAACCTTTTTCCAACTATGTTGGGGTCGGATTCCAGTATAGCCGGATGCAGCTGAATACCAGTATTTTACATGGAGCGACTGCCTATCTGACCTCCACAACCAAGTGACTGGGTAATACGATACCCCTTGGTAAGACTGCATGGTTGTCAGACTTTCGAGCTTCTGACGACCCGTAACTACTGTCAAAGATGCACGAATGACAGCCGGGACCAACGGCTTAACATGCTTTCCGAGGCACGGAGGAGTCTTGGTATGTAAAGATGGTCACCCACCCACGGACGAACCCCGGCAAGCGTAGCTTAACCTGATAGATCGACCCGTGCAGCTGTTATTACTTAGCTACGAGCTCCTCCCCATTCCAACAAAAAAAAAGAAAATAATTAAACCCAAGAAAATAAATCAACCAGCTCGCCGAAACTCCATACAAAAAGCCGTTAAACTAAATTAACTTCATCCAAAAGCGACGGAAAAAGATTAATTGTGTAACGAGTGGCTCCTTAAGAAATCAATAAGTATTTTTCTCCCCGAAGTTAGGGGAAGTTTGTACGGAATATTCAGCATACTTAACTAAATGAACTGTTCGTACGGGACTACGGGTCTTGCATTATTACAGACTGTTGTTTCAAACTTCGCTTAGAATAAATTCAATTACGCTGAAAGTTCTTTAGGAAGGTCTTAAGGATGCATGGATAGATGTTTCGGAAAGTATCTCTGAAGCTTTTTAGTGTTACAATCTTTTTAGACCCTAAAATAGGTCACTGACTTACCCCCCGAAATCTCAAACGAACTTTTGATAAAGTATTGCCGTCGCTACAGTACACCTTCGAGTGAACGAGACAGCATGACTTTTAAAGTTGGATTAGACAATCAATGTTAACTTGCAGCAATAAGTGGAAAGAAATGAACTAATATAATGTGAAATAGAACCTATAGCAATTTGATATTGTAAGAATTCAAACCACAAACCGTGTATTACGATTGCTAGGAATTTCCGTGCAAATCGATAACTATACATTTATATTTAACATATTGGTTCCCTGGCAATCAATATGAACAAGGCATTAATCATAATTTCTTGAAACTAGTACTGCATTTTGTGAGCGCATGTAACGTTTCTAAATGCAACATTTTGATAAATACTGCGAAAATGTTCTAGTTTATACAGGTTGTATCAGAAACGTGTGGTCTTTAGGGTATGGTACAGACCATCACACTGGATAACTTTCGAGAAAAAATTATCTGCTGAAACTCGACTCAAATGTATGGGACGGCTGATAATTTTTTCTAAAACTTGACCCAAATATTTGGGACGGCTGATATTTTTTTGTGAAAATGTGAGGTGTTTCGAGCTCGGTCGCTGTATCGAGTTTCCGAAAGTGATTAAATCGCTGCATGGTAAAAAGTAGCGTATCTGCAATATTTATCCCTTAAAACTACGTGACCATGTAAACAAATGCTTTATAAAAGTCCTATGCAAAGTGGTTTGGACGAAGTTTTAAGACATGTTTGCTTAGGCCTATTGTTGCTTGCAGGATAATCTGGGTAATCAGGGAGATGTTGTGACGTGTTCGGAGAGCCGACGGACGGTCGGTGGTGATTCTTGTAATGTGTGTGTTGAGGATAGAAAAAACATGTAGGTATCGCGTAAGAATTACTTGTATCGTAACAAAAAGTATTTACAAGGATGTATGTGGAAACTTTCCACATACATCTGCCTTTTAAATACTTTTTGTTAATCGAAGTTTTGTTCTAAATATATACCTAACTGAATCAATTTTAAGTATGTTCATTCACAGTTACATTTTCTAAATATAGTTCGAGCCAATACGATACAAGTAATTCTTACGCGATACATGTTTTTTTGGAAACCCTGTGACGGATGCCCTAGAAGGACACATAGGTAGAAGACCTTATTGGTGATGTCCTTCAGAAAGATCAAGTGCATGGTACTAGCAACCGGCATGCGTGTATGATCAGATTTATGAACGTAAACGAGGCAAAAGGAGGAATGATCGTAGCAGGCGGCGTTCTGTACTTTCTGTCTACCCCCATGGGAAGAAGGCGTCAGTTTATGTATGTATGTGTAGGTACCTTTAGAATTTGCGTTTATTTTGTTGCACGTTGATATAAGAAAAGCATGCCGTGGTGAAGATATTACCACAGAATAATAATATTACAGTATTTTATCTTCATAGAAAACGGCCGAAACGATGCGCTTTAAAATCTCAGTCAGTACCAGTATGCAACAGTTCGAGCGCACGGCAGTTACGCACGGACGGACACTTATTTATCTGCGGCCGTAGGTAATTAATTCAAGGTCACTGCCCAGATAAACTTTTTTTGTTATTGTTTTTAGTAGCCATAATTGTCATACTGCTGGGCAAAGGTCTCCCTACTCTCTTTCCACCTCTCTCTGTACAGAGCTGCCAAGGACCAATCTTTATTAAAGGAGTCCAGCTCATCCCGCCATCTCCGTCTGGGCCTGCGGCAATGTCGTTTGCCATTAAGCGGGACCCACTGGGTCGTAAGTTTGGCCCCAGATAAACTACTGTAGCCTTATTATTCTGTGATATTAGCCAGTCATCAACTTGTATAAAGAAAAAATAATTGGTAAGAAACTAATTACGTACTTGTTGTTTGACCAAGTTTTTCGTTCGTACCGAAATTACCATGTAAAAGAAAGTAAATTAACGAATTGGGTGATCCAAAAGCCTTGTATTGTATCTACCTACCGACGTGTTTTTATTTAATTATCGAGTTATTTATAAAAACCTTTTTAAAAATTTAATTTAATTTTAATAATGTAATTACCAGCATGTTTACTTGTTCCCGGGAAAACAAAGCGGGAGAACCGAAAATTTTCCCGCGGCCCGATCCTGCGTCGTCCCGTCCCTATCACACGGGATAAAATTACATGCTATTGATGAAACTTTTTCAATTTATTTGACGTCAAGCACTTAAGTTTTAATTACTTCTTCCACTTGTTAAATGTCCAAGAATGGCAGGAAAAAAAGTGATGACGTGAAGCTCCCCAAACGGGGACATTGTATTCAAATTAATCGTCCTGAAGCGAATTAATTGAATTCAACGGGAGACTAATTCAAAGAATTGTCAAGATGTCTTTTTAGGGTTCCGTAACAAAATGGTAAAAAAGGAACCCTTACGGTGTGACTCAGTCTGTCTGTCTGTCTGTCACAGCTGGATATCTCAAGAACTACTAATGCTATCAACTTGAAATTTGGAACAGTTTTAGATGACGTTTGCCCAACTATCTTGCAAATAAGAAAGAAGTAAAAATATTTATATATTTTTTTGTAACAGGGACTGAAAGGGGGTCTTCGGGAGGAAATCGGAACGGAACCCTCGGTGCGCGAGTCCGACTCGCTCTTGACCGGTTTTTTTTAAAAATAATTTTAAAGGTATATTTTGGGGCCAAATGCGATCTAAAATGGACATTTTTGAAGACCAGTGAACTGTCCTTTTCATTAAATTAATGGGTTTAATTTTTAATTAAAGTCTGTAGCAAGTGAATTAGATAGAATTTCTCGGGAAGTGGAATTCGGACGATTTAAGAGAGGCGAGCGTGTAAGAAAGGCGTAAGCTTTTGTGAAAGGACTTTTAAGAGCACTTTCGAGTGAATGAACACTTATTAACTAGTTTTTAGAATGATTTTTGAATTTGCAGTATTGTTTTAATTCTTGAAGAGTACCTACGAGAGTAGTTCTAGAGTATTCCAACGGTCCAACGAGTACTAATCACTTTTTCGAAAAATTAAATTATTAGGTATGCTGGAAGAGATTTCTTTTGAAATAAGCATCACCTTTTTCTTTTTTTGTATGTTTATTTGTGTGTACATATATAGTTAAATAAATGAATAAATTATAACAATTAAAAAGACAATTAATGTTAATTATTGTACTATTGGCCAAACTTCCGGATGCTCACCTTTAAGGCGCAGATTTCCTGAAAACGATCAAAAATGTGGTTTTTTAAAGCTGTGTATCTCATAAACCGTAAATAATTTTGACATGTAAAAAAAATATGATATTTTCAAGTCCTTTTCGCATACTGTGATGGAAGCCAAAACATAATTATACATACTTTAATGCACCAAAAAAATCTTTAAACATACCTCCTAATAATCTTTAAAAGCTGTTTATCCCTTCATTAGCAATTATAATTATAATTAAAAATATACCATGAAATGTCAAATTCTAAACTGCATCCAGTGATGGATTACTTTTGATTGAATAGTTAATTTCTAATTTTATACGATTTTATTTGCACTTTTACGACATAATTCCGGTGCGCGTGAGAATCTACTATCTCGTGCGTCAAACTAGACAGCCATAACGCCATTTCACTTACACACCGAGCTAAACCAAGCTTGGAACCAGGGCCTTAAGGCGATAATCGCATAGCGCGCGGCTTACCAGTAGGATGTACGTTTTTTTTTTATTTTGTTGCTAATGTTTGTTGTTATTTTTTGTTACACGCCCTGTACTCACACAAATGCATATTATCTCTAATTGGGTGAAACCAGGGAGGGGTGTTGTCTGTCACACTAGCTGCGCTTCCGCAGAAATATTTTCTAAACTGTGCATGCTTTTAAGCTTTGCCGATAGTACATTCAAGTACTAATAAGAACAGCCAAAATTGAAGTTTTAAGCATACCTAACTTAATTAATGACATTATTGAAGACAGTAAAAATCCCATAGGTGCATACCTACAGTAATATAGTAGGTATTATGTGTTTTGCTAATTTGATCCTTATTACTACTAGAAATTGTCCAACTGACAGGTGTCAGAAACGCATTCTCTCGACGGCCGGACTGTAGTTACCACACTCGCTGTCCTGCATACAGCACCCGGTCTTGCATATGGAACATCGAATAGCATGGCATAGAATACTTAATTTATTTGTGAAACAAGTTACAAACATCAAAAGACCTTTAACAAAAATTGTCCACATGATAGATGACAGGAACGCATTCTCTCGCCGGCCGGACTGTGTGTTATTCAATAAACATCTTTACGCAAGCAGAAATCGGCTATTCCCAACACTTGACACTACAATTTTTACTTACCATTTCAAAACTAAACCACTAACACCAAAACAAGAAACCTACACTAAATTCTTCAACCACGGTCCAACGGTCAAAAGATTTTAAATTCCTACCCTTACTAGCAAATGACATGGTAATGTATGCGCCCCCAGTGAAACGCGGTAGGAAACAGGCCTCATTCTACATATGCATGCGATTTCCTGATTTATATCCGACACAATCTACAAAGGCTTTCCGTTAATAAGAAGAGTTTTTAGGGTTAAATCGATGGGGTGTGGTAGACATAGTGGTTATCGGAAGCGAGATTTAAGGCTGCCTTAAACGGGCACGCCTTGTCCCGGAACATGTCGCGTCACTATTCTGTAAAAGTTGTTCCCGTTTGGGAGATCTGACAAATATGGAACGTGCACGTTTTTCTACATTGTTCAACTTGAATGATGTAACCAATATTTTGTAACAACATTTTGATATAAATAAGAGAGGAGCTTGTGGCTAAGTAATAACAGCCGCACGGATCGATCCATCAGGTTAAGCTACGCTTGCCGGGATTGGTTCGTGGATGGGTGACCATCTTTAGATACCGAGACTCCTCCGTGCCTCGGAAAGCACGTTAAGCCGTTGGTCCCGGCTGTCATTCGTGGATCTTTGACAGTCGTTACGGGTCGTCAGAAGCCCGAAAGTCTGACAACCAGTCATACCCAAGGGGTACCGTATTACACGTTACAGTTACTGGGTTGTGGAGGTCAGATAGGCAATCGCTCCATGTAAAATACTGGTATTCAGCTGCATCTGGTTAGACTGGAAGCTGACCCCAACATAGTTGGGAAAAAGGCTACGCAGATTGATTAAGTCCTTGTTTCAGTAAGTATTGCCCGTTGATAGGCTGATGATGAGAAATGCACAGCTAAAAAGCATTGTGTAAATTCTCACTTTATTTTCCATCTACATTAGTATGCAGATCTTGCCTTTGTGAGGGGTGTATCTGATACCAATACCGATGCCGATATATCGGCGATACTTAGGGTTTGCCGATATATCGGCGTTGGAGATATTTTTATTGCCACTACAACGATAGGTACTTTTCAAATTTCGCGCTTCAAAAAAGTAAAAAATGCCGTAAAGTTTCTAAATGAGTACTGTCGCATCTGAGAGACTATTTTCCACCGCTGCTGGTCTCATTCAAACAGACTTGCGAAATCGCCTATTTCCGCAAAACTTGAGAATACTTTAGTTTTTAAAACAAAAACCTTATTAAAGTTAATTTTAATTAATTATTCATTTTAGTAGTTAATTTAAAAAAAAAACCTATCTTGTGCTTTATTTATTTTGCCTTCATTTAAATTCATTAATAAGCGTGTTGGCATCGGTATCCGTATTTCCGATATATTAATAAGAGTATCAGTAATTGGTATTGGTATCGTATCGGCAAAAAGGCGTATCGATGCATCCCTAGTGAAAATGTTATTTTACACGATCATGCTTATCTTGATCAATGCTTGGTATTCATGGTGTCATGGCGTCGAGCTTTCGTGAAGCATTCTCACGTAAATATTTATCGAGAGAAGGAATTTGTCGACCGAAATAGTGCCTAGTAATCTTTTAATTTATAATATCGATAGCGTGTCGTGATATATTTACGATATTTTAAATTAAGTAAGTACTTTATTCTGATACTTACACCAATTTTCTTTACAGTTTTATCGTAATTAAGTATATACTTTGAGCGAGAATTGGAAAGGAAAACTGGGGTAGTTACTAGAATGTATACCTACTTATAGGAGTTACAGGGTTACTTGCAATTCGACATAGGTACGTCGAATCCTTGCAGAACCTCATAAAGTAGGGTTAAAATGCAACAAATTAAGCCACTGAATGTTCTACCGAAATTCAGTATTTTTTTGTAATTTTTGTCTAAAAAAATATAAATTACGAAAAATAAAATGTTGATCTTTGCCTGTGGCATTTTTAGGCATTTTTCAACTTTTATTTTTTAACAAAGATCTGCTACAGCATTAGCTATGATAATAACTTAAATTCAAGTGAAGTCGCGCCGTAAATCATTTTTGAATTGTATTTTTCATAAAAAAAAACTAACTAACTCAAAAACAATTGAATTTATGTAGAACATTTAGATAAGGGCTTAATTTGTTGCATTTTAACCCTACTAATACGTTGAACTACAAGTAACCCTGTATTACTCGAGCAATTTAAGTCGGTAGTCAATTTGGTAAACAATTAATTGAAATCCCTGACTTTATAATAAAGTGTACCTACTACTGGTCTTTATGACATCTTTTTGTGCCGTGCAATCATCATCATCATCATCATCATTTCAGACAAAAGACGTCCACTGTTGGACATATAGGCCTCTCCCAAGCACCGCCACTTCGACCGGTTCTGTGCTTCCCGCCAACAAGATCATCGGTCCACCTTGTGAGAGGCCGCGGTCGCCACTCCAGAACATTTCGGACCCATCGGCCATCTGTTCTGCGAGTAATGTGCCCTGCCCACTGCCACTAAGTTTGGCAATTGTTAGGGCTATGTCGGTTACCTTGGTTCCCTGCGGATCTCTTTATTTCTGATTCGATCACGTTGGTAAACTCCAAGCATAGCTTCTCTCCATTGCCCTTAGGGTGACTTTTAGGTCCGTATTACAGAACGTCACTTTTGAGAATTAGGTATTTTAAGAAGGTATTGCTGTCGCTCTGCGAGCGCTCCGCCCTCGAATTCGTGCGATAAGGACAACTGCAGATCCGACTAAATAGCCTATGTAAAAAGTCACATTTCGAGGTTTGGCTCTCGCCTATTTCCTCCTCCAATATTGGACCAATTTAAAAGATATTTCATAAACTGAATAGGAAGGATGTGTTTCTGTTTTCGTTAATAGTTGTCAAATTGGTACACTAGGCGTCTGTTGACAGCGGTCTGAATAGGCAATTTTGAGCATTTTTGGAGGGTTCTAGTTCTTATAAAAATAATATATCATCAAAAAGGAAAACATAGGGGCATACAAGTAGCTGATATTTATACTTCTGTAAAAAATCATTGCTTTATGGTCATTAACCAGAAAGAAAACAGGCGAGAGCGTTTGTATCTTTGTGTATGGAGAAAAGAGCACATTTCCTCTTAAAACTAGATTCAAGCCATTTGATTGGTTGAAACTAGTTTGAAACTAGATTTAAACAAAGATCAGAACTTGAGTTTCCTTCTGTAATACGGACCTTTGTCTTCTAGGTCCATTTTGAGCGACCACGTTGGTCATCACTGGCAACAAGCACTGTTCAAAGACTTTCGTCTTTATTAGATACTGCGGTATGTGGAACGCCGTGTATTTATTGTGCGGGCCGTTCAAGACACCCATAATAAATATGACGGAGCCTTACAGGAACCAGAAATTACTCCAAATTCCTTCCTTTATCAGATACCAGTAATTACAGCTAACACCACAATGTATGGCGGTCATAACAATTTTATGGGATGTCATAATTGAGCCACCACACACCGTTAAGAATAGTAAACCTCGAGATCCTTTTTATGGGTTTTTATGGGCTCTTATTAGGGTGTACCAAAAAAAACCTGGTTGTATAATATGATAGTTATGGATTTGCTTCGTTTTTTTTTTTACTGTAGGAAGGTTGATTTATAATTAGTGTGGGTATGTCTAATGTTTGTTTTTTTATCGGAAAGGCTTTTGCATTGCATTAAAGTTTGGTTAGCCCATTTCTTTTCCTGGTATTCTCAATAGCAAAATATGTACAGTAAGATAAATTAACTGTTAAGTTAATTGACACAATACGCCAATTTGCCCTATTATTTGGTAGGTACCCTAGTTAATTTGTTAGAGGAGCTCGTGGCTAAGTAATAACATTCGTACGGGTCGATCCATCAGGTTAAGCTACGCTTCCCGGGGTTGGTCCGTGGATGGGTGGCCATCTTTACATACTAAGACTCCTCCGTGCCTCGGAAAGCACGTTGGTCCCGGCTGTCATTCGTGGATCTTTGACAGTCTTTGACAGTCGTTACGGTTCGTCATAAGCCCGAAAGTCTGACAGCCAGTCATACCAAGGGGTATCGTATTACCCAGTCACTGGGTAGTGGAGGTCAGACAGGCAGTCGTTCCATATAAAATACTGGTATTCAGCTGCATCCGGTTAGACTGGAAGCCGACCCAACATAGTTGGGAAAAAGGCTAGGCAGAATGATTGATCTAGTCAATTTGTAACGTAATGTAGTTTAATTCTTTCAGCTGTAATTTGTCGATTTGTTAAAACACTCTTATTCAGCCCAAAATAACAGATATGAAAGACCGTGAAACGAAAACTATTTCTCTGTAGCTCTTCAGAAACATAATAAAGAAGAATGGGATTATTGTAGCATTTTAGCGTGACAACGAACCCAACAGACAGATAGACATTTAAACCGACTTCCCATTTGTATTTTTGTGTATAACACATTTCTACTCTTTTTGAGATCCTTGGGTATATGCCAAGAAAATCTCCAGGATAAAGAAATAATTTAGGTAACAGCACTGTATCCCGGGAGAGCACAGAGATACATAACATTTTTGTAAGCACCCCCGTTTGTACGAATTACTTTAGAAGTACTGTCATATATTTTAATACGAGTTGATTACGACTTGTATACGGCTCGAAGGTAAGAATATGTGCTGTTGTTTTTATTGTGCCCATTAAAAAAGTTATGTTTATTACTTGCACTGATTGTAATTATAAGCCATCTCAGAGCAGACCTGTATTGTCGTAGGTAAACATAAGTGGTGAACCGTTCAGATGTTTCTCCCTGTATATTACCTACCTACACATTTCGCTAGGAACCTATATCAAAAGTTCCATACATATATGTGATTAAATCCAGACTCCGCTCTGATTCGAAGAATATACTAAAAAAATCTGATGACACTGCCCGACCCGAGCCTCGACCCCAGGGGGCCTACTCCCTAAGCACGAAGCCCGTAGTTTCGGCCTTCGTTACGGGCGTCTCTTACTCCGTATCACCTACGGATGGATGATTGGTTCGGGGCCCGAACGAAGTATGAATGACAACATGATTTGTCAGTTGTCCCTACTACCGATATGTTTTTGCCCGTCCGAAAAATTTAACTTTTACACATGTTTTGATGGATCGTAATATCAGACGGACGGATAAACGTACGGACGGAAAGACGGACGGAATTAGGGAGTAGGCCCCCAGGTGCCGACGCTCATTAGTAATACATAATCAGCCTATAACGTTCCCAATGCTGGGACACAGGCCTCCTCTCAGTGAGAGGGAGTGAGCTGTAATCCACCACGGGGGCCCAGTGCGGGTTGGTAGATGTCAAGTTTTCGAATTTTTGTTTCTAGGACATGCTGGTTTCCTCACGATGTTTTCATTCATCGTTTTGAGAGCATGGGTTATGAAATAAGTAATAATAAGAATGCTAAGAAGTCATGCTTAAGATTGATACATGCAAAAATTGCTACGAAATATTTCAATAATATTTATACAGGGTGTAAGTGTAAACAGTGGCAATATTTTAAGGGGTCATTGTACTCATCATTATGAACAACTTTTACTATGGGACCAAACCTGAAATCGCGAAAAAAAAATCAGCTGTTCAGTACATTTCTGTTCGCACAATTCGCCAAAATGTTTTTTCGCGATTTCACCCCCTTAAAATATTGCCACTGTTTACACTGTATAATTCTTCTGTACGTGTGTTTGTCACCTAACTCCTCCTAAACGGCTGGACCGATTTGTATGAAATTTTGTACGTATATTTCAATGGGTTCCTGGATCGTTTGAAAACACAATTGGACCCGGTAGGTGGCGCTGCAGTCGGGTTCAGGATCGTTCAGACAGGACAACGTCTGTCCGGTCCGCTACGGAAGGAAAGAGTTTAGGTTGGTTTGGATTTTATGTAGATGAAATGACATGAATGATGATGATGAGCCTGTTTTCAGCAGAAGCTGTATTCTGTTAAACTGGAAGCTGACCCCAACATAGATAGGAAAAAGCGTTAAGGCTCATACAAACAGGCGCGACACGCGATATAATCTCGCGCAACACAAAGGACTGTTTGTAGGAGCCTTTTGATGAACATGTTGCTTGTTGTTTTCTAACACTGCTAAAAAACTCCCGTCTTCATAAAACCATTTAAAACTCCTTATCAACACAAAAGCAATTAACCAATAACACTCTAATTTTCACACAATAACAGTTCAAACAGCACTTTTCAAACAACTGTACTTAATATAAATAGACATTAACATTTGAACAACTTCCGGCTTTAGTTTCATCATTTCCGGTCTAAGTGAACATTGCTTACTTAAAAAACTCTTACCAATTAACTTAGGTGCTTAATAGCTGTAATTTCGGGTGAATTGAAGTGTTTGCGAGAACTTGAGGGAGGTTATTTCGTGTTGTTTACTTAATATTAGGCCTATAATTGTTTTTATCTACACCCCAGCTATAAATGCTCTATAAAAGTTTCTGAAACAGTTAGCTTATTGCCAACATTAAAACAGCCAGTGTCATAGTAACCTTGGTAACCATAATAGTATCCAAACGGGTGCTTTAATGTTGTACTGAATTTCATAATGCAACTCGTTTTCAAAAAAACCGGTCAAGAGCGAGTCGGACTCGCGCACCGAGGGTTCCGTTCCGATTTCTGAAAAACTGTGCTATTTAGAAACATCGTTTTATTTTTCCTGTAATCTTTACATAAACTTCTATCACATAGAATAATTTCAGATTTTTCTCTTTGCAAACTTCGGAGATAAGGGGGGGGGGGGGGAACGGTATTTTTTTTTACATTTTTCATCAGAAGTCGAAAACTATGCGGCCTAAAAAAAGAAAAAAAATGTTTTGAGAATGTGCAAACAGCGCTCTTTCATATGATACCCCACATGTCCTAGTAGCCCCACTTTGATTTTTTATGACCCCCGTTCAGTCCCTGTTGCAAAAAAAATATAAATATTTTAATTTCTTTCTTATTTGCAAAATAGTTGGGTCAACATCATCTAAAACGATTCTAAATTTCAAGTTGCTAGCATTAGTAGTTCTTGAGATATCCAGCTGTGACAGACAGACAGACAGACAGACTGAGTGACGCCATAAGGGTTCCTTTTTTACCATTTTGGTACGGAACCCTAAAAAGAACATTGTAATGCACGCGCGTTTCACTACAACAGCGCCGTAATTTAAAAAAGAACTTATTCGAATTCACGTCGTATACTATGACGCCGGCCGCCATGTTCGATACGAGCATTAGTATTGCAAAAAACTGTTTCAGAACCTTTTATAGAGGATTGATAACATGGATGTAGATAAAGTCTTGTAGGTATGCAACTGTACATAATTAGGTATTAAAACACTCATGTGATAAACCCACATTCGTGTTTTAATACCCCTTATTATACGTCAGTTGCATAAATAACTATTATTTGTATACCTAGGGTAAGGAATCTTGTATCTCAGAACGCAAATAATGTTGTGGAACTATATCACACTAATATTATAAAGGCGAAAGTTTGTTTGTGTGTTTGTATGTTTGTTACTTACTTCACGCTCAAACGGGTTGACCGATTTGGATGAAATTTGGTATGTAGGTAGCTTATACCCTGCAATAACACATATGCTACTTTTTATCCCGGTCTACGAAGGTGAAACCGCGGGGCGCAGCTAGTAATCGTATAAAACAGAAAATAGACGGTGCTACTTTGAATGTTTCGGTTTTAGTACTGGTAGATAATATAGTCAAATAACACATAATATGAAACATCCAAATAATTTAACCATTTTGATTTTATATGAATTTTAAAAACACAAAATTATCGATATGTCTCCTTAACGGAAATTCATAGAAATATGCAAAGTCACAAGCCTTCATACATTGCCGCCATTGTAGATACTTCTTTATCCACGTGCCACAGTCTCTACCAACCCCTTAAAACCACAAAATGCTTGAAGATAAACAATAACACCATAGAATGACTTCCATTTATAAAAGTGCGTAAGACGGCACCCTTAATGGGCTACACTGTCATAAGTAATGGTGCCCATAGCTTGAACCCCTTGGCTATATTTTTGGCTCACTTGACATTTACAACGCTTGGATTATAAGCTGTATTAAGCTGGTTTTACGTTTGAAGTATATAATAGGAATATGTTTATGAAAGTGTATGAATTTCTTTTCAAAAACGTCGTGACTTATTGGGTTCTTTTGTAATGTGTAAAAAATGGCTTGCCGCGGTTGGTCCGTGGATGGGTGGCCGAGAGTCCTCCTAACCTCGGAAAGCACGTTAAGCCGTTGGTTCCGGCTGTCGTTCGTGGACAGTCGTTACGGGTTGTGAGAAGCCCGAAAGTCTTGCAACCAGGATTACCAAGGGGTATTGTATTACCCAGGTTTTGGAGGTCAGATAGGCCGTCGCTCCATATAAAATACTCGTATTCAGCTGCATTTGGTTAGACTGTAAGCCGACCCCAACATAGTTGGGAAAAGACTTGGCAGATTTGATACATCTCTATCAGCCATCACCTCAGTAGGTATTGAACCCCTTTCTAGCCATATCATTGTGGTGGGATCTACATCGCCACATACGAACTACGCATCACAATGACATGACGTCACGCAACCTGCATCGCGCAATTAGAGTTTACCGCGCGACTAGCATATAACAACGTCCCGACATCAACCGTCGGGCAGTTGCCCACCAGTCTGTTCGGAGGATACTCCCTTTTCAATAGAGGATGAGTGAACTTTACACCCTGTTCCTCATGCCTCTATATCATCTTTCACACAATCCACCCATCATTTCTTTTGAACTTCACTTATCTATTCTACTTCAAACCAAGTAATTAATTTGAACTTTGTCTTTGTGTCACAGGTCTGTGTCCCGTTCATTATAATCTTCAACCAGAACAGCCTTCTCAACCATAACGACTTGATCTACTGTCACACCTAAACCCAGGTTAGTATCTATACAATAAACATAATCAGCATATGTTCCCACTGCTGGGACACAGGCATCTTCTTTATGAGAGGAAGAGTGTCATATCCACGCGGGCCCCGTGCACCCGCACTGGTGGATGTCACATGATGTCTTCGAAATATTTGGTTCTGCCGGTTTTTTTTAACCGTTTGCATAAGCATAATCAGTCTATAATGTTCCCCCTGCTGGAACACAGGTCTCCTCTCTGGAAGAGGCAGTGGGTCGTAATCCACCACGTTGGGCCAATGCGTGTTGGTCACATAACTTCGAAGTTTATAGGACATGCCGTTTTCCTCACATTGTTTTCCTTCACCGTCTGGGTTAGTATCAAAATCGATATAGTTAGTTTCCAAAGAACCTTGACCTTTCGTCGTTAATTACTGAAGAATCTAATTTCGCGGTTGGCGGGCCTTAATGAACTGCTTCTCTTTTTTTATTATTTTCATGTCGCCACTTGAAAATTACTTCCTTTGAACCTCATTTAATACGGAAGTTATTTTGATGTTACTTTTATGAGTTTTTGACAGTCGTGGATGGATAAGCAGTGATTATTTTGGTTGGGATGTTCTTAGTCATCTACTGGATCTTCATAATCATAACAGTTGGGTTTATCGTGAATCAAATATGGACAGGCTTTGTCCATTTTAGAGATGAACTACTTTTGCAATTTAAAAATGGTATAGTTTCAAGATTAGGCCTCAAGCGTAAGCATAATCAGCCTATAATGTTCCCACTGCAAGAAACAGGACTTCTCTCTTCGAGAGAGAGTTGGCTGTAAAACACCACGCAGGCCCAGTTGCGGGTCACATGTCTTCGAAGTTTTGGTTTCCACACGATGTTTTACTTCACATACAAATGTGTGTGGTATTCCAGTAAATTTAGTACTGTTGATTGTTGGTGGGCTACCCAAATACTCCTTTATACACCAACAATCAACAGGAGTACTAAAGTTACTGGAATACCATATTCATGTCATGTAAGTGGACGGCCAAAATTCCAGAAAAAGAAATCTGCAGGACATGCTTTTATAATAGGTTATATACACCATACTGCTAATTAGACCAAGCAAATAAAAGCCTAGAATAATTGGCGTAAAACTTCTGCGCGTCATAACAAACTAAACGAAAATAATTTAACCGTTTAATATCCTAGCGTAATCCGCATTTTTGTAGCCCGTAATAGGGTTGCCGGCATGCCTTAATAAGCTACGCCACCTCCTTGACTCAACCATGATATAGGTAGGTCTCAGAAGGCCAATAAGCACCATACAATGTATCTGAACAAGGCTTACTGCCAGTTGATTATCAAGACCAACGATCAGGAGGGTCTGCTGGATCATGTGACATTCTATCAGCGATAACAATCAATCTGCCTAGCCTTTTCCCAACTATGTTGGGGTCGGCTTCCAGTCTAACCGGATGCAGCTGAATACCAGTATTTTACATGGAGCGACTGCCTATCTGACCTCCACAACCCAGTTCCTGGGTAATACGATACCCCTTGGTAAGACTGGTTGTCAGACTTTCGGGCTTCTGACGACCCGTAACGACTGTCAAAGATCCACGAATAACAGCCGGGACCAACAGCTTAACGTGCTTTCCGAGGCACGGAGGAATCTCGGTATGTAAAGATGGTCACCCATCCACTGACCAACCCCGGCAAGCGTAGCTTAACCTGACGGATCGACCCGTGCGGCACTTATTACTTAGCCACGAGCTCCTCTATCAGCGATAACGATGGTGGAAATGTCAAAAATGTATGGGAGACAAAATCTACCGAAAAGCTAATGTCAATCCTGTTGAAAGTCGTTGTAGAAATACGAAACGCTTTGAAAGCGATCGTGACTTGTCTAGGCACGAAGGTGACTTCGGTCATGTAGGGGGCTGTTGTTAATCAATGGATGGACTATATAAAAGATGATTTATGGCTATATAGGGGGTGACTACCAAAATTACTACTAATAGAAAAGTATGGAAGAAAGGGGCATGCTGCGTCGACTCCAAATAGATTGGGATAGCGGCAGGAGAATTATAATGACATAATATAACGCCTTTATAAAGGGCAAGCTTAGGTGTCGTATTCACACTTTCCACTCTATGCAAGCAAGTTTTAGTCCCTGGTTATAGATGATAAGTCTATTGCTAGTAACCACCAATTCGTTTTTTTTAAAACTTGTGGCAACAACGCCACATGCGAACTACTCATCAAAGACCTGACGTCACACAAATCCTGCATCGCGCAAGCAGAGTTTACCGCGCGACTTGCATAGATAACATCCCGACATCAACCGTCGGGCAGTTGCCCACCAGGCAGTCCAGACACAACACCCGTCTGGTCGGAGGATGCTCCCTCATACCTCTATAAACCCAAAAACAGTGTCCGATATGGCGTTCAAACCCAGGATCTCACGCTCAGCAGCCAGGCACCAATAGACCAACGTCACCGTCATGATATCGTCACCAAAATCACAGAGACATTTCTTTAGCCTCTCGATAGCATAGCCATGACTTTGTACCAAGTCAGCCTTCTGCCCACACTCCTTCACACAATGGCTTAACGGCCTACAAGGCACGAAGCTCCGGGCCGTAATTGGTGTAATAATATTCCTGTTACGTAGAGATCTGGGTAATAAATTCTCATAGAATCATCTTGGATACTACCCGTAGTACTCATTAATGTCTGGCTAGTACTTTGTGCTCTTTTGACTGCAGTTTGAGTTCTCGTAGTGTATATTTATACGGTTTTGAATTGAAGAACTGAAGAGTACCTCATTGGTTTAGTGATCGGGCGATTATTGAGCTTAGTATACCTACCGGGTTTAACTCCTAGGTTGAGCAGTTTTATTGATGGGTTTCATTAAGAATTTCTCAGTAGCAACTCGAACGCTGGTTATATTAATCTTTCTATCTCCTTTTAATTACGTATAACCTTTTCAAGTAGATTTCTATTTCACTTAAAAAAAATATGTCCTAACAATTTTCACAATTCAACGAAGATAAGACACTTCCAGTGGCTTCTATCTAGCCTTTCGTAGTACCAGATAAATGTTTAATTATGTAACTATTCAATAGAATATCCAACCCTTCATCTAGACATCTGATAAGATGTTTCTCTGAATCAACAAATTGAATTCCCAGACACAAAATAATTACGTTACGTAAGTCGCGTACAGACAGTGCGAGGTCTGCGAGGCCATAATCGGGATGTTCGCAGAGGCATGTGACTTTTACATAATCATGTGTGCCCATGTCGCCTCCTCAAGGAGCATCAATGCTGCGGGTGCGGGGCACCGCCAACAGCCTCTTGGTCGCTGTGGTCGAAAGGGCAGAAGGTTTAATACTCAGGCTCTGGACCAGGACACAAGTATTGCCTTCAAACCGTGCCGTGAAATGATATTGTTATTGTATATGTTACTGTAAAAGTCCAAACTGCGGTAAATCTTAAGATTTACCGGTAAATCCTAAGATTTGCCAAATCTCACCGGTAAAAGCCCGAATAGTTCTAAAATAATCTTTAATTTCGGACTTTTACCGGCGGCATTCAGTCGGTGAATACTAAATTTTACCGCTGACAGTGGTAAATGTCCGAAATCAAAGATTGAAATATAATTGGTTAATATTCATGACATAAGTTGTGTATGCAATTATTAACTATTTCGAATGCATTTTCTGTAAATTAAATAATTATTATTATAATACACCACGCGGGCCCATTGAGGGTTGGTAGATGTCACATGTCTTCGAATGTTGGTTCTAGATAATGCCGGTTTCCTCACGATGTTTTCCATCACCATTTTGTTTGAGGCATACGTGGCAAAAGATTCGCAACGCACGCCTTAAGGCTCTTACAGACAGAGGCGATATCGCGAGCGATATTGCGATATTATCGCGTCGCAGCACCGCTACACGACACGTCGCGATATCGCCTCTGTCTGTAAGAGCCTTTAAGATGTGAACGCGGCTTAATATTTTGAAGTTAGGCCATCGTTTATGTAAATACGTCAAGTGGAACCGACTCAAACGAGGCCTGGGCCTGGGATCAAACTATCAAAGGCCAGGCCACGACTTAGAAAAGCCCTTATGAAGTTCGGAAGTTATGTTCTTAGTGTTCTTACTTGACATTCGTCTGTGTATGTAATGGTCTTATGTTACCAAGTTAGTTTTGTACTTGCTTTGGCCTTGGGCAACCCTGTGGACTCTGTGGTTCTAATTTCTAATGTATTTCAATGTTTAATTGATTTCGAAGACTTTATTGCGTCTCTGCTTCAAGTCTGGCAAAATTTGCTTTCGTCTGTCAGTTTGTTGCTACTCCTCTACAAGTCGTGTTTTACAACCGATCTGAACGAAACTTGGTGTACAGGTTTTATAGAATTTTTTCGTCGTCGGGGATTTTTGATTGTACGGGCACTTCTTCCAAAATTGGGCAAAAAGGGTGCTACTGGATATCTCCGCCTTATTAGATCCAATTTCGATGGTTCTTTTTTTATTTGAAAGGTAGTAGCTTTAAGTTGGTTTCATAAAAATTTGATGAAGATCTGATGAAAAGAAAACTTGGTAAATATCCCATTTTAAATAACTTTAGTGGTACCTATATTAATTGTTGCAAAATAGTTTGTGCTGCCGAGGTCTACTGTTCGCATAAACGGTAGTAGGTACTATCGAGGAAACTTACATCTATACACCGTAAGGACTATTCTTGCTTGCAGCGCTCGGCCGCTACAGTAACACTTGCTAATAGATGTGGTCATCGTGTGCACGGGATTTTGTTTTCAAAATGGTCAGATTCAGATTTCTTCGATAGTACTTGGTATCGAAATTGTGCCAAAGCTTGCCTTTTATGCGGGGCATCATCAAAACTGCTAGGCATTACAGAGCTTCTTTTATCAGCAGAAAAAGGAGAGTGAGACTTTACACGACTGCCTAGAGAAAGTAGTGTTATTTGACTTTGGATAATATTTTTGTGTTCACCAAAAATATTATCAGTACATCAAAATACTGATCGTGCACCAAATATTCCTGAATGTTACACAAAACACCCGCGCGTCCGAAACTTCACATTGGTGAATCATTTGGGTTAGAATCATTTGGGTTAGGTTAGGTTAGGTTAGAACAGTGACCCTTAACGCGCGACGGCGAGCGAGCGAAACGAGCGGTGCCGCGGCAGCGGCCGCCGAGCGCCATATCCAATAGATGCTCGTTATGACATATTTTAATGAACATATTTTGGTGCACATTCAGTATATTTGGTGGAACACAGGCAAAATTAGGTAAATGAAATGGGAATAAATTGAAGTACTTTTAATTACCATCCATTATGTCTATGAGTGATGACACGACCGTATATAATCCCTGTCGGGTAGAGCAAAATATTAGGACAGAGGAAGCTTTAAAACTTTATTTATCTATTAGATCTTATAAATTCATAATAATAGGCAGATCCTTATTTATAAGTATTTAATAAAAAAATACTTTTTTTACTTAAGGGCAAACATTTACAGTCCAATAGAAGTGACCATTTTTTTATTGCACTAAGTCTATATGCTCAAACATTCTATTACTACGCCTAAAGCTTGGCCATGTTACGTGACTTTAATTACTACAACTAATGTTATTAAAGTTTATTTTTCTAAGATGAGTTTGGGCTATTAGCCAGTCCCAACGCAAACTTTTCGCAAGTCCCCAAACTCACATTTTTCCACCACAAGGCCTTAATCCAGGCCACGGCCTAACATATGACAAATGGTCGCCCATTACAGTAAAGTACGACTTAACCTCAAAACATACATCATAAATGTTACAAAACAACTATTTTAGAGTTCTGTGTTCTGCTCCCGAAACTATAGATTATACTGACATTTTCCGGGATATAAATAACTGATCTCATTTGCACATAGAGTTTCGGCTTTTAGATTTATGTGGATGATATTATAATGTGTGTTTATTTTGTTGTTTCGGTGTTGTTTTTGGAATTAAATAAGAGCATTGTGAAGTGCCTATACGTGGCGCTAGTAGTGGTGGTCGTAATGGTTTCAAAAATGATATCTGTTTCATACCGCTTGATCTGCCTCCCTCCGGGAGTGATAGAGAGAGTTGCAAGTCTTGTACGCAATTTACCTACATTTCCTTTTTGAATTATTGTTTCGGGCGATAACGTTTCCCCCCCCCCCCCCAAACCTTTTCGAAATCTAGATATTTACGGTTTTCTTTTTTAGTAATTAAGTTTAGTTTAATTAAAACAAAATAAAAACGCTCGAGGAAGTTTTTAAATCAAAAATATTGATACTTAGATCTATTCTAATAGCTTATATCGTACGCAATATTTCTTTAAACTTACGGACTTAGTTTTTTATTATATCCACAATATTTCCAAAAAATATGAAAATTAGACCATGTTTACGAGGAAAAACGTTATCGCTTTTTGTATGAAAATTTGCAGCTTCACAATCCTCTGGGTATTTGTGATTGCATTTAAGTTCGAAAGCAGGCTAGCATATGTGCAGCTAATGTATCATTCAGGACCGCTTGTAATGTGCATTAAAATTTACAACAGATTACCAGACGATATTAAAAATATAGAACATGGAAATAAATTTGTAAACGCACTTAAGAAACACCTTATACAGAAGTGTTATTACAGCCTCCAAGAATTCTTTACTTAAAAATGTTACTTCCTACTAAATTGTGCAAATACTTATATTAATGTTGATCAATTAAATATGTATAGTAAAATTACAAAAATGACATTAAAATAATAATAATGTATGATGGTTATAAAAATGTTATAATAATTATAATGTACTGATTTAATAATAATATAATGTAATAAACTCATTTAATAATAGGTAAAATATAATATATGGACTTAATGTAAAATTTCCATTTCATAATAATTTAGTGTAGTATGTAATTAATAATGTAGGATAATTTAATGTCATGCATGCAATATTAAATCTAGCTGTAGGATATGTTTGCTGTGCCCTAGCAGGGTTCATGTTTGAAACAGAAACTATGTACCTACCTAACATCTTGTAGACAACATGAATGCAATAAATAAATAAATAAATAAAAATGTACCAGACTATTATTGTCTTACTGCAAGGTCTCTTCTCATACGGAGAAGAGGCACGAGCATTGGTCAACACTGGTCGTCATGCACTTTATTTTGTGAAAATTTCTGCACTACTGTTTAAAAACTCTTGATTTCTGAAAAAGTGTGCTATTTAGAGACATCTTTTTATTTTTCCTGTACTTAATCTTTACATAAACTTCTAAAAAAAAGAAAAAAAATGTTTGAGAATGTGTAAACAGCGCTCTTTCATATGATACCCCACGTGCCCTAGTAGCACCACTTCGAAATTTTAAGACTCTCTTTCAGTCCCTGTGTAAAAATATAAATAATGTTATTTCTTTCTTATTTGCAAAATAGTTGGGCAAACGTCATCTAAAACTGTTTCAAATTTCAAGTTGATAGCATTAGTAGTTCTTGTGATATCCAGCTGTGACAGACAGACAGACAGACAGACAGACTGAGTCGCACCATAAGGGTTCCTTTTTACCATTTTGGTACGGAACCCTAAAAACGGTTAAGGAAAACATCTCAGGCATATCCTAGAACCATTATTCTAGGATATGATGACCTCCACCAAACTGCACTGGGCCCGATCCCATCACAAAAATGCGTAATGCGTATTGCGGCTGACGGCCTGGCGCCGTGCGAGCCTCTCGAATGAGATATCAGGCCATATTCGATGGACCTGCATATCCGAATGCGTCTTGTCGACGTGCGTACTCGAACCCCCCAGCTAGGTTGAGTTGTATGTGGGTGGATGTAGAGCAGATCCACCCCAATTACTACTTCACTGCGTAGAAACGGACTCCCCCGAAAAGGAGGAGTGAATCCCAGAAGTGGGAATAATAAAGCCTGAATACGTATGCTTACAATTTATTACGGAGTTGTTTTATTTGGGTTATTAATGTGCATGACTAATTGGGGCCAGCTGTGGCCGTAAGTGCAGCTAAGTGCTAAGCTAAGCTAATTTGTGCTTGAAACGTACAACCGACAATGTAATGTAGATTAACTTAATAAGGTTTATTCCGTAAAATGGGCACTTCTCCCTATGAAACTACCTTTTGGAATCATCTAGAGTAAATTCTATTTTCTTTGAAGTTCAAAAGTGCCTTCTTTATCTAGGTACTTACTTAACATAAATGGTTTGACTTTGACTGTAATAGCCTTGACTTATAGTGTACTAATTACTGCATGAAAGTAATTTATAAACACTGGATTTCAGACACTGTCCAGTGTGAAATCCACAGTCCGCAAATACAAAATATTCAGTTACTTATCCACTCGTCAAATGTCAATTCTCAAAAAACCAAAAAAACAACAAAAACACCAAAAAACAAGAAACACAAAAACCAAAAAACAAAAAAACACAAAACATCATCGCAAAAACTACATGAAGGAAATTAATCGAGTACGTTTAAACAGGCCTCTTGCACTGGTACATTCCGCTCGAGATAAGTACCTACAGCTCGCGGCAACTCTGGGTTACAAGTCAGTCAGGGTGTATTACGCGCTCAGCGAGCGAGACACGTACGGCCGCCCATGAAAAAATTTAATCTTAGATTTTAAATTTAAGTATACTATTCATATTATCACTATACCATATATATATATTAGTGATATAGTTACTTTTTTAATGTACTTACTATTATATAGTTGCCGACATTTAACTTGAGCTCTCGGCGGAGTGGTGGGGGTTTGTGTGCGCGTCGTATTGTTTCAGGAGTAAGGTCCAAAATCGCTTAAAGTAATTAAGGATTAACTTAGGATTAACAAGCAACTGTACCTACCCGCGATCGTACGATCGCACAAACTTAGTCACTTGCACTGGTGCGTTGAGGCATCTTTAGTTGTTTTATGACCATGTTCAGGCGACTAAAGTGGACCAAATGTTACTTTCAATTTAAGACGTGTTTGTACCTTGTTTACTTTAGAACACTTCTAAATATTATACGAGATGATGGTGTATTAAAAATAATTGATGATTGAATGATGATCATGATTTAATAATGATTGTTTGATTGATTAATAAAAAATAACGTTTGAAAATTATAAGACATTACAGTAAAGTGAAACAACTCTAGATAGACTATTCATAAATACAATAAAAGTATAAAAAGGTACCATATACACCACCACCACCACCATACCATATGGTATGTATGGTATGGTATGGTGGTATGGTACCATATTTTATTTTTCTTTGCGGACAGCCCTAGTACTCGGCTAAGCGGCGTAGGTATGTTACGGACGAGTAACGACACAAAGTAATAACAACTCTCAAGCGCGGCGATTAAGAGCAATTTAGCTTGCGCATGGGTAGGAAAAGATTTTGTAGGCTATTATAAAAGCGGCTTTCTTCAAGATCAAAGGAGTGCAACTTCTGTACGTTAGTACTATTATTTATTCTGTGGTTTAAAGCGCAAATTTACCCCGCATTTGCTTGAGGCCTAATGAAAATTAAAACAATTCCAATAAAATATTCCTCCAAGCAACACAATTTAAACATCGAACACCTCACATTTAAATTCCAAGATGGCGCACTAATTCTAAGGCCATGTTTCCTGTTGCTAGATGCAAATTGCTAGCACCAACCGTCTATTTCACTGATTGGCTGGTACACGCCGTGTATGAAATCACAGAGGTAGTACATCCGAACTGCTAACTAGATGTTCTAAGGAAACTGAAGACGAACAAGGAACTGTTAGGCAGGGTTTGCAAACATTTTATGGAGTGGTAAATTTTTAAATGCTTCGCCTTTTTTAGCTAAGTACTAAGTGGGTATATACTTGTACCTAATATCATATATTTTAGAGTTAAGATATATATCGTATTTAATGTCAAACATGTCTTAAATCACAGTATAAAACAAAGTCGCTTCCCGCTGTTTGTCTGTCCCTATGTATGCTTAGATCTTTAAAACTGCGCAACGGATTTTGATGCGGTTTTTTTTTATAGATACAGTTATTAAAGAGGAAGGTTTACATGTATAATACTTACATACGTGGGCGAAGCCGCGGGCAAAACCTAGTAAAAAATAAACTTAAATAAAATTTAATATGTTTTTGATACAATACATTTGCTTTTGAAATGAGTTATAGTTATGCTGTAGAACTCTTTACTAGTTAGTTTTTAATATAGTTTAGCTGTATATAAATGGGGCTTCTTAATTAGATATCTATCTTTGTAAATGAAAAGAGGAGTTCTGACTGACTGACTCATGAAATCCCAGCCCAAACCTTTGTAACTAGAAAGCTGCGTTGCGTTCCCTTTATAATGTAGACAAGGAATAACGAAGGATTTCCCGGTAGTACGTTGTGGGATATTTTCAGACATCCACGCGGGCGAAGCCGCGGGCTAAAGCTAGTTTATCATTAAAATAAAAGTTGTAAAGGCCCTTAAAATAGGTATCCCTTTTACTTACTATTTTGAGATGAAACAATTTTTAAAGGTCAATCGTTGCCCCAAAGCTAAATTGCAACTTCTAAGGTAAACTTGTAAGAATAATGTGTAACTTAAACATGTTAGACATTATTCTTATTAGTTTGGTAAAGAAATGGTGTAAGTATATTTGAATTGCCTACCTACTCATCCAGCCGTAATAAAAATAATAGTTTTTACCTCTTTGTCTTTCCTGTAAAATTAACTAAGATATCGCAGAAAGCGATAGGGCCGTCCGTTGTATACTTTGTAGTGCTTAATATGTTTTTTGTTATGTATTTTTGTGGTGTACCATAAAGTATTAAATAAATAAATAATTATAACTTCAAAACTCAAAAAAAAAGTGTCACATACCAAAGGTTTATCAGCCCTGTTCACACGCACCATTGGTTGCCATAAGGTAACAATATTTACGCGTCGTGTTTATGGAAAATAGTAAACAGTACAAATTCAATAGTAATTGGAATGAGAACTCTTTGAAATCCGAGGAACAAAAGTATCGAGTAATCAAAATAAATAGAAGAAGCCTGAAATGGTGGAACAAAGTGGATTCTAGCGTTCGGTTTCAAGATTCTGTAAAGGATAGGACTTTAAGTTTGTTTTTTATGTGAGAGGAAAAGACAGAGGTACGCTTCAAGCTTCCAAGTGGGTATAGTGCTATTCTGAGGGGCTCGTGGCTAAATAATAGAAGCTGCACGGTTAACCCCTCAAGTGTCGTATGCACCCCATGTGTGCATAAGGAAAAACCTTTAACCCCTCAAGTGTCTGAGTTTGGCTAATTTTAGACCCAAAACACCAGCGAGTGGGGAGGGTTGGGGGTTAGTTGCGAACCCCATAGGTTCACAACTAGTGATAATGGTATTTTTTCCATCGGATGATGTTTTTTTACTTTTATATATATGTGATCTAAGCTTATATACATATTATGTAAAGTTTTGTCCTTTTGCACACTTTGGGTGCATTTGACACGCGGGGGGGGAGGGGGGTTTGCTACGAACTCCATAGGTTCACAACTAATGATGATGATTGGTTTTCCATCGGATGATGTTTTTTTACATTTATATATATGTGATATAAGCTTATATACCTAACAAAAAAAGAGTTTTTCTTATGCACACATGGGGTGCATTCGACACTTGAGGGGTAAAATAGTGGTATATAAGCTTATATCGCATATATATAAACGTAAAAAAACATCATCCGATGGAAAACCAATCATCATCAGTAGTTGTGCACCTATGGAGTTCGCAACTAAAAGCGGGTCAAATGCACTCCATGTGTGCATAAGGACAAAACTTTACATAGTACCTAGGTATATAAATCACTGTCCATCCTAAGGTTGCCTGGAAGAGATCGCGGAAAGCGATAAGGCCGCCCATTGTATGTTTTGTAGTGTATATGTTTTCTTTTGTTATGTATTTTTGTGGTGTACAATAAAGTATATATAAATAAATAAATAAATATATATAAATATATAAGCTTAAATCACATATGTATAAACGTAAAAAAACATCATCCGATGGAAAACATATCATCATCAGTAGTTGTGAACCTAGAGGGTTCGCAACTAACCCCCAACATTCCCCACGGGTTTTGGGTTTAAAAATAGCCCAAACTCAGACACGTGAGGGGTTAAGCTACGCTTTCCGCGGTCGGTTCGTGGATTGGTGAGCATCCATTACATACGAGACCCCTCCGTGTCTCGGAAAGCATGTACGGCTATCTTTCGTAGATCTTTGACAGTCGTTAAGCTCAAAAGTCTGACAAACAATATTACCAAGGGGTATCGAGTTACCCAGTAACTGGGTTGTGGAGGTCAGATAGGCGGTGTTCAATTGCATCCGGTTAGACAGGAAGCCGACCTCGACAGGGATGAATTCGACGCAGACATCAAACGTTTATCAAGCGTGGCGTCTGCATCGAATTTTACACTTAAAGTCAATATTGATACAGTTACTTATTCAGTGATAGAAAAGTGGTCGAGCATCCGCGAGGATTTTTCCGTTTGGTGGAAACTGACCCTTAGTCACTGTAGATCATTCCCACAGGCAGATCGGGCGGCAAACAACAAAGTAAATAGTTCTGACATAGTTATTTTACCAAAATCATGCGTAGTGAAATTTTTATGTTTTAGAACAAAGTTATTATTATTAAATTCACAGCTGGAAAACTCTGCACGACATTTAGTAGCTTGTCACATAAAATGGATAACAGAAGTTAAATTTTCGAATATTACAAGGAAAAAGCACATAGGTTTCTCAGACGAAATAATGTCGCCATTTATTTATTTAATTAAATTTCTCGCACACATTGAGGTACAAAGGCGGACACAATGCCTTGAGCAGTCTCTACCAGTCAAACAGGGGCGGTGAAGACATAAGATGTCAGGTGGATTGTTTGAGAGGAGATAATAATAATACAAAAAATATTAATAAGATAACATAACGATTTATGAACAAAATAGATGCCTACACAATTACATGCATCACACTAATATTATACAGGGGAAAGTTTGTAAGTATGTGTGTGTTTGTATGTTTGTTATGTTAGGTTACGCTCACGCTCAAACGGCTGGACCGATTCGGATGAAATTTGATACGTAGATAGCTTATACCCCGGATCAGTTCCAATCAGCCTATAAATAAGCCTATGTTAACAAATAGGCTAAAGAAAATTTTTATCCCGGTATACGCGGGTGAAACCGCGGGGCGCAGCTTATAGGTAAATCTTACTATCAACGCCTTGGCGATATTTGTCTGTTTGTAACCTCACATTAAGTAGGTACTACATACTACATAACTACACACACACACACACCCCCACACACTACACTACATAGATACACTACATACTACATAGATTTTTCTTATTTTGCTTCGATCGTATTAAACTGTTATAATTGAGAACTAAGTATCTAATTTGATTTGATTTGATGGAACTGATTTTTGGGTATCTTTGGATTCCTTATCCCGGTACTAAAATGAAAGCCCGAGGTACCTATTTTATTTTAAAAGTTTGGGTATTGCTTAGTAGACTAAAAATACTGTAAGCATTCTAGTAGATTTTGGGATGTAAGTACAACTGCGGACATTTGCGGTGAATCACTTTTCGACCTTATCACTATGGCAATAAGAATGTTGAAAGTCGTTCACCGCAAATGTAATGTCCACGATGGTACCTAGAACATGTCAGCTTATTAAAATTAAATTGATCAAAGTGAACCTTCTCTATTTAACTACATAGTGACAACAATTAATAATTCCCCCGTTTAATGGTTCCGATGAGTTTTATACGACACGGGTACGCAATAACCACATTAAGTTGTTTAGTTTATTGCGTGTAATACTGCCATAATTATTATTAAACAGTTAAATTAATAACTGATGATAATATGGAAATTAATTCAGCAGTGCTGTTCTGTACAGGGGGGCTAAAACGGCCACTTTGGCAGAATCATAATAGGATTATGAATAATATTTGAAAACGGTCACAAACTGTCAATTTCATAATATATTGTCAGTTTGTGACCGTTTTACGATTTCAAATATTATTCATAATACAGGGTGTAAGGGACAGCCCTCCGCAAACTGATGAATTCAGTATGTAATACTAAGATGACCGGTACATGAAATTTTTTCAGGAACTTTAAGGGACGCCAATAAACCTGATTTGTTTGTCTATTACTGGTTGGGAGGGGTAGGTAATAGGTATGCGGTGAGTTCAATGAACTCTGTAGCTAGACAGAAAGTGAACACCTGATTTCACGCGTCGTTGGTTAGAGTATTTCAACTTCCATTGCTGGTTTTTTTTTTGCTGTTTTTTTTTGCAGTTTTTTTTACATAAATGGAGTGCTGCGAACACACAATACAATTTTACATTGAAGTAATGAAAATGTAACTGAATTTTTTTTTTTAAAAATGAACATTTTCCTGAGAAAATTTCCGGTGGAATATGATTCAGAATGAGGAGCTGAATGCACCCTGTTAGTTTGCGGAGGGCCTTACACCCTGTATTATTCTATTATGATTCTGCCAAAGTGGCCGTTTTAGACAACCAGTTGACTTGGAACAGTCTCATTTAAGTGACCGCACACAATTCGAAAACGCACTCATTTGTTTCTCACTGTTCGAATTTTGAGGTTAAAACCTCGTGATTATGCCTATGATAAATGCAAAGATTTCCATTGGTTTTTCTGCTGTTTTTCAAAAAAAAAAAAAAAACCGGTGCGGTCCACGCGTGTCGGACGACGCACAATGAAGGGTTCTGTATTTGGGATGACTTTATCTCAAGAGCGAACTTAACATTGTAGTTGAAAAACATGTTCTCCCATACCTACATTATAACTACAAATGCAAGTTTGTACGCACAATATTGAGAGATTTACCACGTTACTTTAAGACCATAGACTTTTTAGGGTTCCGTACCAAAATGGTAAAAAAGGAATCCTTATGGTGTCACTCAGTCTGTCTGTCTGTCTGTCTGTCACAGCTGGATATCTCAAGAACTACTAATGCTATCAACTTAAAATTTGGAACAGTTTTATATGACGTTTACCCAATTATTTTGCAAATAAGAAAAAAATTTTTTTATTTTTTTTTTTTTGTAACAGGTGCTGAAAGGGGGTCTTAAACAATCAAAGTGGGGCTACTAGGGCATGTGGGGTATCATAAGAGCGCTGTTTGCACATTCTTAAACATTTTTTTATTTTTTTTTAGGCCGCATAGTTTTCGACTTTTGATGAAAAATGTAAAAAAAATACCGCCCCCCCCCCTATCTCCGAAGTTTGCAAAGGGAAAAATCTGAAATTATTCTATGTGACAGAATTTTATGTAAAGATTACAGGAAAAATAAAACGATGTCTCTAAATAGCACACTTTTTCAGAAATCGGAACGGAACCCTCGGTGCGTGAGTTCGACTCGCTCTTGACCGGTTTTTTTTATAGATTTTTCTGTACTCTAAAGGTAATGAACTATTTTAGTGTATTTTATTCAAAATTTTAGGCTCAGTAGTTTCGGAGATAAGGTCATCATGGTCAATTATTTTCTTAAATAACTTTAAAACAATTTATTTTAAAATTATAAAAAAATAATATTTGAGAACCTCACAGTAAGCCCTTTCATTTGATATGTCACACGGTACAGTTTCCAAAACTTTTTTTTTTTTTCTTATTTACCCAAAAGTTCATTCATTTACGTTACACGCCCTTGTTTGGGTTACAGAAATTCATATTATGTGTACCTTTGTTACAGATTAAGTTAATCGGTCCATTTCATTCGGAGCAAAGTAGCTGGGACAGACAGACCAGGCAGACAGACACACGAGTGATCCTATAAGGGTTCAGTTTTTTCCTTTTGAGGTACGGAACCCTAAAAAGGTGTAGAATATTTTGCCTGCCCATGTTGGTAGGTAGAAAAAATAATCAGCCGTCCCATACGTTTGCGTCGATTAGGTATTGAAGTTTTTAGGGGACGGTTGTAAATTTTTGATGTTGGTCCCATGAAAGAAAGTTCAATTTGATGGTCTGTATCACACACATCCTTAATTTTGACCACACCTTTCTGTTACACCTGTATACTATTACGCGTCATGTTATCTTATGGAATCACTTTAAAACTATAAAATCATTTATGAAGGTTTTATTAAAACATCTCGTGACTCCTAATTACAAAATGTTCGAACCTCATAGAGTAACGATATAAATTATTTAATTTTATAGTTTACCGTGTCTGTTTTACATTAAAACTTGGTTTTATTATAAAACAAGTGCTATAAATAAAATGAATTGGGTAATAATTACTATTAAGTGATTTAATAATTTATTGTGGCCAAAACTTTGATATTATTTAAATGTCAAAGGTTTATTTGTGTTGTGGTATCATGTCTTTGAATATCTAGTTCTAGCAAAAGCCGTATTCCTTACGATAGTTTCTTTCATAATTTATAAAGGATCAAGTTAAATTAGTTAGCTAAACTCTAACTAAAAGTTATTTGTTGTCATGAGTACAATCATGTGTTTAAGTATCGGCCATTGATAACCTGTCACCCTATACAGTATGTATCAGAAATGTGTGGCCAAGTTTAAGGGTGTATAGACAACTTTTTCAATGGGACCAACATCGTAATCGAGAAAAATAATCAGCTGTTCCATAACATTTGGGTCGAGTACCTAGGTGGGTGGTGGGTGGGTGGGTTAGGTCTTGTTCGGGACAGATTATTTTTTTTAGGGTTTCGTACCAAAATGTTAAAAAAGGAACCCTTATGTTGTGACTCAGTCTGTCTGTCTGTCCGTCTGTCTGTCTGTCTGTCACAGCTGGATATCTCAAGAACTACTAATGCTATCAACTTGAAATTTAGAACAGTTTTAGATGACGTTTACCCAACTATTTTGCATATATGAAAGAAATTAAAATATTTATAATTTTTTTGCAACAGGGACTGAAAGGGGGGTCTTAAAAAATCAAAGTGGGGCTACTAGGGCATGTGGGGTATCATATGAAAGAGCGCTGATTGCACATACTCAAACATTTTTTTTGTTTTTTTAGGTTGCATAGTTTTCGAGTTCTGATGAAAAATGTAAAAAAAAAATACCGTCCCCCCCTTATCTCCGAAGTTTGCAAAGAAAAAAATCTGAAATTATTCTATGTGATAGAAGTTTATGTAAAGATTACAAGAAAAATAAAACGATGTCTCTAAATAGCACACTTTCAGTAGCACACTTTTTCAGAAATCGGAACGGAACCCTCGGTGCGTGAGTCCGACTCGCTCTTGACCGGTTTTTTCTCGCTACGAGTAGCACTATATCTCAAATAAAACCTTGCTAGAACATCTCTTAATTAAACATATCGTATCTTCTCGCGTTAATTAACTCCTAATTGATAATGCAGTATTAATTACTCTCAACACGTAACATCAAAGAAAATTGATTCAATTTCATTGAGTTAAATGGAGTCTAGACACTGCATTAAAACGTTAGAGATGCGGCTTTACATGTGCTTTTATAACTTTTTTTTGAGATAGAAACTTATGTTTATAGATTTTATCACTTGACTCGGAGCGAATTTTAAGTGTGTTGAAGGAGAAAAAAATGTTACTAAACTAGTTTATTCTTCGGCTCTTCCCGTCACTGGTTACGTTTTAACTATACCCGAATCACTTTAGCGTGGCAATAGCGGTCATTGCCCTTTCCCTAATATCTCTCTGTAGGAACCCAAACAATAAACTATGTATGTTTTTTCGATAATAAGATCACAATTGAAATTGATTCAAGCCGTTAACGGTCTTTATTTCTGTTTTTCATTATAGAATACTAGAAAATGTAGGTGGGTCAATGACCGTTATTGCCACGGTAAAGCGGTTCGGGTATAGCTAAAACGCTCATCATCGACACGTTGCTGTTAATTGCAAATTAATTTTACATCAGTATTAAAGATCGTTAACGAATGAAGTCAGGGCAGTAGCGTAACTACTAATAAAATAGGAAAGAACGACTTAGTACCGCCTCGCAGTCATAAAATTACCTACTAGGAGAACCATCTCTCCGGAATTTTCTCGATTCTGATGATTTGGCGAAGGGTTATTTATGAATCTTTACTTTGTGTCATTTATTTCCTCCTGCTCTCAAAACGGTGAAGGAAAACGTTGTGAGGAAACTGGGATTTAAGCGAAGTATTTAATTCAGGTCATAAACTAAAGTTACATAAGACTGGTCCTAACTTTTCTATCTTTGTTATGGCACCACCCGGCGCACTGACTCAATAATTGACTCCTACAAAGTTGCGTCTTGTAAGCTAGCTTAACTGCTAATTAGATGATACTATGTTTTTACTCACATTCTGACGTAAACTGTAGCAATTTATGTCAGGAATTTTAAATTAAAATGTTCATCAAGGTGTCTTCTCCACTGCTATACAATGTAAAGTCAAATCAAATCCTTGTTTTATTTCCATCAGTTAAATTCGTTTAACTCCTCCTCGTACCTCTATCGTAGTGTGAATTAAATTGATCTCTGAAGGACTAGTACAGTTAGTTTGGTTAGTTAGTTAGTTATTTTGTTTAGTTAGTTAGTTAGTTTAGTTTAGTCCACTCTCGGCCCCTCGACCCCCAATAAATAATGTGTCCACTGGACCCCTAAATATAGTTTATTCTCGACCCTTGTGGGTCGAGAGTGGATTTTATTTTCCAGGCAAGTTTTAGTTTTCTCTCGACCCCCAAAGTACAGTCAGTTACGATGACTAATCATCAGTCTAACCTATAGTTGCATACTATTTAACTAAAATACCCTCAACATGATTTTTTTAATATCAATTCCTGAATTTTGCTTTCTGTAGCTTACTTACCAAAATATTAAGTGTAGGTATTTACCGAACTAAGCGTCGAAAGTGGACGAGGTATGCCTGTCCTTTGTATGAAAATTCAGTCTCACCCCCTGGGGGTCGAGTATGAACTATGTTTAGAGGTTGAGAGGAAACAAATAAACAAATCTTTTTTTAGGGGTCGAGGGACCCAGAATGGACTAAACGTGTCCTTTGTATGAAAATTCAGTCTCACCCTCTGGGAGTCGAGTGTGAACTATGTTTAGGGGTTGAGAGGAAACAAAAAAACTAATCTTTTTTTAGGGGTCGAGGGGCCGAGAGTGGACTAAACGTGTCCTTTGTATTAAAATTCAGTCTCACCCCCTGGGTGTCGACTGTGAACTATTTTTAGGGGTTGAGAGGAAGCAAATAAACAAATCTTTTTTTAGGGTTCTAGGGGCCGAGAGTGGACTAAACGTTACTGTTGTAAATCTCATAAAAATATTTGAAGTTGTGAGTTTATGGCAAAAGGCTGTCTTCTTGGTGTGTTGCTCTGATTTTTCTCTTTGGGGATTACAGGCGTGATGTTATGTTTTTAGAGGCATGAGGAACAGGGTGTAAAGTTCACTCATCCTCCATAGAAAAGGGAGGATCCTCCGACCAGATGAGTGTTGTGTCTGGTGGGCCACTGCCCGACGGTTGATGTCGGGACGTTGTATATATGCTAGTCGCGTGTTAAACTCTAATTGCACGATGCAGGTTTACGTGACGTCATGTCATTGATGCGTAGTTCATATGTGACGATGTAGATGCCGCCACATGTTCTTTACCAAAAACATGATAATTATATACTTTGTAGAGTTTGCAGTCGTAAAGTAAACTCTTGAGCCGGGTACAGACCTACGAAATGTAACATGCAATGTAACATGAAAGGAGCATTTGATAAGCTTGTGTGGACACAGCGCGCGCACGAACCGAGCATGTATCTACTCGAATCTGTTTCCGGCATGCGCGCGGCGACCATAGCTCAGTCTGCCGAGAACACGCGAATAAAACTTCCTCCATTGTTCGCGCGCGTTCTGCAGTACAGACACATCCAACCCGTCCACACTGGTGCTCCATGCACACTGCGCGCCCCTTTGTGCTCGGCGTAAAAATCGACAAATGGCGGATCGCAGCGTGCACGAGTTGAAATGCTCTGTTCGTGCGCGTAGTGTGCACGGTTCGTGCGCGTAAAGGCTCTTACAGACAGAGGCGATATCGCGTTGCGTAGCGGTGTTGCGACGCTATAATATCGCAATATCGCTCGCGATATCGCCTCTGTCTGTAAGAGCCTTAAGGCGTCCACACTATGGGAATTCTGTTACATTGCATGATACATTGCGACAATGTGGACGGCAAATAACTTTAGTTGCGTGTTACATTGCATGTTACATTCGGCTCGGATTTGATTCATTACAATACAAATGTTAGTACAACTAAAATAAATGTAGTGCCAGACTAGACTTAGACTTATTCGTGAGAGCTTTGTGATGTTCCTTGTGAAATATTACATGCAGTCTCTCGTCTAAGTAATGATTAAATACCCTGTCATGAATATTTTAGTAAATTTTAGATGTAATAATACCTAGTCTGTTTGATATTTATAATCAGTTGTTTTAATACATAGAGGTGTATTATCTATATAATCACAGACAGTTGATTTAACGCAGATAATGTACCTACATTAATTAAACGCAGGTAGCGTTAATTAACTGTGTGTGTTTATATAAAACTAGCTTCTGCCCGCGAGTTCGTCCGCGTGTTTCTTGTTCCACCGACCCACCCCGTCGCATTGCCTGCCTGAGCTATTACTTCGTTTTCGCTTAATGTTCTTTCTGTTCCTTTTTTCACGGTTCCTAATTGTCCTAGCGTGATGTGAAATAGCCTATAGCCTTCCTCAAGAACTGGGCTATCAAATACAAAAAGAATTATTGATATCCGACTGGTAGTTCCTGAGATTAGCGCGTTGAAACATACAAACAAACTCTACAGCTTTGTCATTAGTATAGATTTGATTACCATTATAATAGTTCTAGTGAACCAACCTTAAAAGCTTTTTAAGAGGAACAATTCCGTTATACATGATTGTTGCGAAACTTTTAACCGTAGGTATACGCAGCGCACGCAACGGAAGCTCTCAATAGGAATAAACTTTCCTCGTTTTTGCAACAATTTTCAATGATGCTGCGCTCCTATTGGTCGTATTATATAGCCTATAATATTCTTCAATAAATGAACTATCTAACACTAAAATAATTTTTCAATTCAAACCAGCAGTTCCTGAGATTAGCGCGTTCAACCAAACAAATAACTTGGTGCCTGCAATAAGTGTTTTATTATTAGACATGTCAGTAGGTTTCTGAATTGAGAATTTCGTGGTGAGGACTTGTCAAACCCTATTTTAGCATTACTAATTCCTTTAATGTAGCCCGCGAAATTCAACTTAGGCACTTACTTTTAGCGGTCTGATCAAACTACAGACATAGTACGCTTCTTCTTTAAAAAAAAGTATATAAGTATACTAAATTGTTTTTTAAAAGAAAGTTAAGTTCTTACTTATAACTTACGTCGTTTTTTTTTTTGATAATTTGCTTTATTTCAAGCTTTTTAGTTTATTTGTTGTGTCCCAGAAAGATGTGCACAAACTTAAGGATGTGGTACAGACCATCAAACTGAACAACTTTTTCCCGGGGACCAACATCTTAACACTTAAAAAAGAAATCAGTCGTCCTTTACATTTGGTCAAGTTGGTATTGAAATTTTGTACGCACGGCTACAGATCAAGCTATACATTTCCAGTATAAGCTGATCTCGCGTTGTATAGGATTTTCTTACAATGAGAGGTCAGTGTAAACTGCAAATGTATAGCTTGATGTGTAGCCGTGTGTACCTACGGGACGACTGTTTTTTTTTACGATTACGATGTTGGTACCCGGGAAAAAGTTGTTAAGTTTGATGGTCTGTACCACATCCTTAAGTTTGTGCATAGCTTTCTGGGACAACCTGTATATTATAAATATTATACTTCTAACCTATGTCACTCCCATAATTTAGACGAATATAGCGAGATCAGCCGTTTAAGCTTCACAGCGTGCCAAAGTTTAAAAAAAAAAAAAAAAAAAAAAAAAAAAAAAAAAATACATACTTACATACATACATACCTCGACAAACACTACCGTCCTGCGGCAGTCGGGTAAAACTAGTCATGATTCCTTTATAAAGGTACCATTCCACTATCATTACTAAAATCCCAGCAATTCCTGCTCAACGAGAGAGACGAACTATAATATTAAGCCATTTCTTAGAAAGATAACTTGCATTTAAGTTGGTCTTGTTTGCTCCGGCACTATGATTCGCTCGCAAGCTTGATTCTTAAGTAATTGGGCGAACTAACACTTAAACTGTGGACTTAAGCGGTGTTTACACCGGGAGAAAGACATGGTATTATGCTGGATACATTCTAGTCTATTGTAACTTTGGTTGCTAGGTAACTATTGAACTCATCATTATGAACAACTTTTACTATGGGACCAAACCTGAAATCGCAAAAAAAAAAATCTGCTGTTCTACATTTTGAGGAGTCATGCGAAAATAAATGTAGGGAACAACAGTTGGGAACAACTGATTTTTTTTCTTCGCGATTTCAAGTTTGGTCCCATCTAACCACTCAAGGCTATTGGAATACATCTGAGTCCTAAAAACATTTAAAATCTACTTATTCGCAATTTCATCTCAGCGAAAATCAATGTCAAAAACGTATCAATATTGTAGGTAAATTAGAGGCTTTTTCACAGATTAAGACAGATTAGAATTCGAAAATGCAAACAGATGTTCTTACAAATCCGGAAATTGTCGCTCGGGAATGTGGGACCAAGATTTTTAATATAACTGCCGAAATGCTGCGAAATAATTATGTATCGTGCGAACAAGACTACACTTTTACATCAATTCGTACTACTGCTAGTTTTTAGGGCCTATTTCACGATGTCCGAATAGCCACTACTTCACTATCACTACATAGTATAAAACAAAGTCGCTTACCGCTGTCTGTCTGACCCTATGTATGCTTAGATCTTTAAAACTACGCAATGGATTTTGATGCGGTTTTTTTAATAGATAGAGTGATTCAAGAAGAGAAGAGGTAGGTTTATATTTATATTAAACGCGGATAAATTCAAAAATGGAACAGAATTTGTATGAAATTATCTGCCAAGTAAGCTAATAGGAACTTAATTAATTAAAATTTATATTGTAATATTTAATTACTTATTATTCGCTTTTGACATTATTTAATCAGTTATTATTTTTAGTTGTGTTTTTCTATTTTATATGGGTCAGTGAGCTGAATTTTTTTTATTTTTTTTTATAATCGCAGGTGGTGAAACATACCCTTAAATAGTTGCTACGCGACTAGCCTTGATACTTGAACTTCAAAATTGTTAGACTTAAGACAAGAACGATTAATCACATCTTTGTTTGTTTTCAACGACTCGGTATTTATTAAATTTGTTGTTGATTAATGAACCCCTTTGACATCTTGGGCTTATCTTAAACCTTTTGCTGAAGAGAAATAAGAAAAATACAAGGAAGATTTTTCGTGCTTTTGTACTTTTATGTGATGCTGTTGGCAATAAAGGCGACATTCTTCCTTATGGAAAGTGCTTACCGCCATCAGATAAAACCAAGGAGTTTGTGTTGCGTTTAGAAACAATCTTTCATGTCATAGCCTGTGATTTTGTTGGACCCACAGACAGAATTAGGTATGGTGGGTACTATGTTAAAACTGCTTTATTGTTCTACTAGCTTCGCCCCGCGGTTTCAACCGCTTAGACCGGGATAAAAAGTAGACTATGTGTTAATCCAGGGTATAAGCTATCTACATACCAAATTTCATCCAAATCGGTCCAGCCGTTTGAGCGTGAAAAAGTAACAAACATACACACACAAAATTTCGCCTTTATAATAAAGGGTCTTTCAACAAGGACGGGTCGATGTTGAAATTAAATATAACAAGCTGTATGTAAGATATTAAAGAAATATTTTTTTTTTATTTTAAGGCCCCATTTATGCCATTATTTATGAAATATGACATCGTTTAAATGTCCACCGCGGCTTCGAACTTTGGCACGGGTCCGAGAGGTCCAACTTTCAATTACTCTACTGCATAGATCCGGCTGAATCTGAGCGATGGCCTGCGTAATGTTGACTTTCAGGGCATCGGTTGATTGCGGATTATTAGCTTAGACCTGCGACTTGAGAAAACCCCACAAGAAAATGTATAGCGGGGTCAAATCGCACGATCTTTGTGACCAATTCACGTCACCAATAAATTGTTATTCATTGATCTTTAGCGCTCGCCGTTGACAGTAATGGCCTCGCCGTCATCGTTTTTGAAAAAGTGTGGACCAATGACGCCGCCTGTCATATTTCATAAATAATGGCATAAATGAGCCTTTCAAATAAAAAAATAATTTCTTTATATCTCACATACAGCTTGTTTTATTTAAATTCAACATCGACCCGTGCCTTGTTGAAAGACCCTTTATTAGTGTGATGATAACATTACGCCTTTATGCTCCGAAGGGTTAGACAGAGGTGTACCTATAGTACACCCACAGTCCCATTTAATAGGGGGCGAGCCTTTGCCATCGGCTGGGCACAAATCCAGAATCCGGCCTGCTACTAACAGATGTAAAATCCTTATTAAATAATTCATTCGTCCTACGTATTCGTTCTGCATATTCGCAGAGCAAATAATATTGTATCACTAATGAACATTTCAAAATGAATATTTGTTCAGATGTTCAGAATGAACACTGTAGATCAAACATTCGTTCAAAACTAATTGTTTGTACAGAGTGAAAAGTATTCTAAATGCGAAAGTGTGTTTGTTTGTTACGCTTTCACGTTTTAACTACTCAACTGATCATCATGAAATTTTGCATACACGTTGTCAGGGATACAGAAAAGGACATAGGGTACCTTTAATTGAGAAACAAGGAACTGTACCTACTGAAAGCGAGCGAAGCCAAAAGCTAGTTCATAATACTGATGAAAAAGAAGCGAAATTAATTTTACTTTACCCCAATTTTCCTTGTATGTTTAATAAAACATATTTTCCAAATGCCACGCGCGTTTACGTTTAAAATTTTATAAAAAATATATTTTCGCTTTTAATTTTTTTATAAATACCTACTGAAGTTTCATATTCGATACATGAAAAAGATTTTTCAAATGATTTTTTTTAATGACGCTTATAGAGGGTTATTGGTAAAACACCAGCAACCTCTTAAGGGGTCATTGTACTCATCATTATGAACAACTTTTATTATGGGACCAAACCTGAAATCGCGAAAAAAAATCTGCTGTTCAGTACATTTATCTACGTGAAAATGTAGGGAGCACCTGCTTTTTTTTTCACGATTTCAGGTTTAGTCCCATAGTATCTAATGTTCATAATGTTGAGTACAATGACCCCTTAAGAGGTTGCTGGTGTTTTACCAATAACCCTGTAGTTGTGTATTCCAAATATTCTGTTTTACCAACATCTTGATTACTTTCATTTTATTTATTTGTTTATTTATTTATTGAAATGCCTTAATGTTAATGTTCTTTCGCGACCTCTGCGTTCAAGGGACCTGGGGGCCTACTCCCTAAGTACGTCCGTCCGTCCGTCCGTTCGTCCGTCCGTCTGACATAACAATCCATCAAAACAAGTATAAAAGTTATTTTTTTCGGACGGGCAAAAACACATCGGGAGTAGAGACAACTGTCGTATCGTGTTGCCATTCATACTTCGTTCGGGCCCCGAACCAATCATCTGTCCGTAGGCGATACGGAGTAGGAAACGCCCGTAACGAAGGGTGAAACTACGGACATCTTGCTTAGGGAGTAGACCCCCTGTATACGGGCTCTTTTAGAGTCCGAATATAATTGTACAATCCCAAAAGAAATACGTGGGCAAAAACATCAGTCATTGTATTTTATACATTTAGCATAAAAGCATCGCCTTTTTCATCAGGCTATAACGTTTTCATTGCTGGGACACAGGCCTCCTCAGATGAGCTGTATTTTAATGCATATTGCTAATACATTGCTTCATAATTATGTTCGAAACATTTGTCTTTTGAACACCGTAAATAACGCAATTAATGTTGTTGAAGAACTGTCAAAATGAAACGTATTCAGATTGATAGTGTTTTACGCAATCAGGGTGCAGTGCGGGTTGGTTTGGGGTTCTACGTTAGTGAAGGTGAAATTATAAAAAACTTTTTTACAAAAAAATACAACCGAATAAATGTATGTATCTACATTTTTGCCACCGACCGACTTCCGAAATTATAGTTATTTTTCACTTTGTAGTGTTGTTTTTGGAAGTCGGTTGTATTTTTTTTTTTTTGTAAAAATGTTTTTATTTTTCACTTTTTAGTTGTGGTACCCTATTATTGAAGCTAACTCAAAAACTACCTACCCTATTACTGAAGTTAACTCAAAAACTACCCAAGCAAAATTAATCAATTTTATATGGGACCAACTTTGAGGTACCGTCTCGAATAAAACAAAAATAAAGTTCAAATCGGACGACTCTGTAAAAAGTTATGCGTGGCCATACATAAAAAAAAAAACCGGTCAAGAGCGAGTCGGACTCGCGCACCGAGGGTTCCGTACCATCATTTATATGTAATTTTTGTTTATGATTTCTGAAAAACTGTGCTATTTAGAGACATAGTTTTATTTTTCCTGTAATCTTTATATAAACTTCTATCACATAGAATAATTTCAGATTTTTCGCTTTGCAAACTTCGGAGATAAGGGGGGGGGAACGGTATTTTTTTTTTACATTTTTCATCAAAAGTCGAAAACTATGTGGCCTAAAAAAAAGAAAAAAAAATGTTTGGAAATGTGCAAACAGCGCTCTTTCATATGATATCTCACATGCCCTAGTAGCCCCACTTTGAATTTTTAAGACCCCCTTTCAGTCCCTGTTGCAAAAAATATATAATTTTTTTTTTTCTTTCTTATTTGCAAAATAGTTGGGTAAACGTCATCTAAAACTGTTCCAAATTTCAAGTTGATAGCACTAGTAGTTCTTGAGATATCCAGCTGTGACAGACAGACAGACTGAGTCACACCATAAGGGTTCCTTTTTTACCATTTTGGTACGGAACCCTAAAAATACGTGTCGAATTGAGAACCTCCTCCTTTTTATCGTCGGTTAAAAATAAAACACATATTTTTCGTATATTTAAGTCCACACTCGTAGAGGTTTCTTCAAACCCTCTTGTTTGTTTGATTACAGTGATCACTGACTGGCCCGGCGGCTCTTTCCACACGTTATGTCAGCTTCCCCGAATTATCACTTCGATGTTTTTATTGTTCGTTTGTACTGACGGCTCTAGAAGTTTTGATATTTCGGTAATTGGTTAATTTTAACGTGATTTAAGGGGATACAACGATAGATTTGTGTTTTTAAAATTCCTATAAAACCAAATGTATATGGTTAAATCAGTTGGATTTTCCATTTGTGTTATTTGACTATATTGTCTAAGTACTACTTAAACCGAAACATGATTATGTACTTGAAATTTTTCGATAGAAAAAAAATTCAAAGTAGCACATTCTACTTTTTGTTTTATACGATTATACGTAAACAGCTTATTTTGCAGTAGAATTTGCTTTAAATCAAAAGTACCTATTTAAATATGTTAAGAACTTACTAAGCTAAAAATTTATTTAAGTATAGCATTTTGTCATAAATCTAAATTTAAACGAAGTGCGATTATATTCCGGTGCGCGTGTGTCTTCTATCTCGCGCGTCAAACTGACAGCTATAACGCCATTTCACTTACGCACCGAGCTGAAACACGCTTCAATATATCCTCTTAAGAGGGAACTTTAATTTGATTTTGGTAGTTTATTGGGATATTTTAGTTTAATTCGTATTTTTTTTTTTTTATAAACATCGTATGGAACTGTTTGTATTGGGACATACAATTGTAGGTACTGTGATGACCAGTGATCGGAGTAGGTAGATTGATTTTCTCAATTCTCAATTCTCAATTCTTTATTGCGTTCCATAATGTTATAATAACAGTTGGTAAGCTTAAAAATAATGTCACAATTATGGACCCTGTCGGGCACAGCATAGTAGGAGAGAGGAGGAAGAGCGCTTATTATTATATTTGGTTACTGTAGATACTCAGTCTATTGCACGATTATTATTGTAAATGACTAGAAATTTTTATTAATTATATTTAGGTGATTAAGTATTTATATTAAATGTAATAATATTTGTATAATTAAATAGGTATTTATTATGTAGTATTATTTAGATATTGAAGTATTTATATTAATTGTTTTATTTGTTTAATAATGAATGTATTATAAAAATATAGTATTAAATGTAAATTTTCTATTGTAAATTATAATTTATCATCTAAATATTCTTTTATACTATAATAGCTTTTGTCCAATAAAAATAGTTTCAACTTATTAATAAAACTGTTATCTTTATTTATATTTTTTAGGGGTTCTGGTAACTTATTATATATTTTTATAGACATGACAAAGGCACTGGAGGAGTGCATTTTTAGTCGTGAAGTGGGTATATTTAGTCTGTTTTTAAATCTAAGTGTAAATCTACTTTGAATATCTTCTCGTTTTGTATAGAAATCCGGGTATTTGCGAACAAATTTACATAATTCAAAGATGTAGAGACAGGGTAAGGTTAGCATTTTCAGTTCTTTAAAATGGGGTTTACAGCTGACGGTTTCATCAATATTTACTAAGATTCTTATCAATTTCTTCTGTAAAATAAATAATGTGGGCGCGTCTGTACTGTTACCCCATAGGATGACTCCATATTTGAGCCAGGCATAGGCGTACGCGTAATAGGTGACTAGAGCAGTTTTAAGATCTGTAGTTTTTTTGATCTCGCGGAGGGCATAAGAAAATTTTGATAATTTAGCTCTTATTTTTTGAATGTGAAATTTCCAATTAACATGTGAGTCTATGTCTAGTCCTAACAGGGTGAATTTATTAACGACTTCTAAAGTTGAGCCATTGATGCTGAAATTTATATTTATAGGTGTTTTTTGACAGGGGTAGAAAGGTATTATTTTTGTCTTGGTGAAATTTATTTCCAGATTATGTTCGGTCATCCAATTAATTGTGGCGTTAAGTACAGAATTTAATTTTTCATTTATATTAATATTTGATTCACATGAGGTGAGTATCGATACATCATCTGCAAACAAGACGCAAGGTTCATGTATATTGTTAGGAAGGTCGTTGATATACACAAGGAATAGAAAACATCCTATCACACTTCCTTGTGGGATAGAGGCGTTAATTATTTTATTTACGGATCGTATTAACTCTATTTCGTTAGTTCTGTGGTTGTAAAATTCTATTTCCACCAGTTGTTCCCTATGCTTTAAATAGGATGTGAACCAATCATGACATTTGCCGCGGATTCCTATGCTGTATAATTTATTTAATAATATTTTAAACTGTACTTTATCATAAGCTTTCGTCATATCAAGCAGTAGACCTACTGCATATTTTTTATTATTGATAATATTGAGGGCTTCTTGGATATACTTGTATAGTGCCAATATTGTGGATCGGTTTTTACGGAAACCATATTGGCAGTCGTTCAATACGTTATACTTTTCACAGAATGCATAAACTCGATTGCACATGGCTTTTTCAAATATTTTTGAAGCCGTTGGTAAGAGAGCAATTGGGCGATAATTGTTTGGGTCGGTTTTTATGTTTTTCTTATGGATCGGTTTTATTAGGGTTTTCTTTAAGAGATCAGGAAAAACGCCTTCTTCAAAAGATTGGTTTATTAGTAGGTAAAACGGTAGAGTTAATTCATCTGCACATTGTCTCAATAGAGTAGGTGGAATCTCGTCTATACCATGGCTCTTTTTATTTTTTAAAGTTTTTATTAATTCATTGACCTCATAAGGATCTACTGGAGTAAGGAATATTGTATTCTGTGTAGGTGAGATCCCAGGAGTTACTTTCGGTTTGTTACTAGTTGCGTTCGGGTTACCTTCCCCAATAGAAGCAAAAAAATTATTAAAAGTATTGGCTACCTCCTTGGGCTCTGAAGTTTCATTATTATTAATATTTAAAATTATATTATGCTTTTCACTTTTAATTTTCTTATTTGTACGTTCATTGATTATTCCCCACATAGTTTTAACTTTGTTATTTGATTTTATCATTTTATTTTTGGTACTTGTATCATAGATGCCCACAGAAAGAAGAACATGGATAAGCCATTTTCCCGGAAAGTAATTCCGGTAATTCCGGTATTTCCGGATCCAATTAAATATTGCTAGTGTTGGTAGTGATATTATTACAACTCAATTCAAAATTTAATGGAAGGTATCAAAACTAAATTAATTTATTATTTATCTGTTGAATAATAAAAACAATTGAATTCCGACGAAGCTTTAAATACACATTTTTAATATTTTATTTTTAGTCTTTTAATTATTGCCACAAATTTTTATAAATTGTTTTCATAGTGGTCACGGTCATTTACATTAAGGGTGGAATGAATAACAATAAGGATAAATGTTTATTGTTAAATATGTACATTTTACATCCAATTTCTATCAAAAATAAAATTACTACAATTTCTACATAAGATCCGGTTTTTTTAAAATAATGAACCATAATTTCGAAATTCCGGAGGAATGTCCATATTAATATATACGTTTCGGATCAATGACCCCAATTCAATCTACCTACTCCGATCATTGGTGATGACTGATGACGGCTGGTATGTAGACAAGAAGATGACATGCAACGCCGACCTTTAATAAATTAGGATAAAGGCATATAAGTATTAAAATCTGCAGCTTTAAAAACCTAAAAAAATGTTTTAGAAATCCTCCTGTACTCGAACACAAAAAGACGTCCACTACTGGACACTGGCGACCTCCAAAGACTTGAAAGATTCGAAAAAACTGGTCAAGTGTGAGTTAGACTCGCACATGAAGAGTTCCGTACCAAGGTACAATATTTAACACTACATATTTAAAAAAAACATCTCTTGTATTTCTGGTTATAGCGGCAATAGAAATACACTATCTGTGAAAATTTCAACTGTCTACCTATTACGGTTCATGACATGAGATACAGACCGCTGACATACAGACGGAAGGATGGACTGCGGAGGCTTAGTAATAGGGCTCCGTTTGGACGGCTCAAAATGAAACGACTTTGGTAAACTTGATTAAAAAACAAATGAAAGAAATCCCAAACTTATTTCTCTGACGCTACAGAACCACCAATTTTAATATCAGCCTGTCTGTCTGCGTGTCTGATTGGCTTCGCTGACTACCACTTATTTACCGAACCACGATTTTCGGTATGCAATCATCTTCACCTTTTTGATTCGTATGTAACTCGTAATTATGAGCCTGGCAAGCAGTGTCGCTTCTATTACATATAGTTGCTTAGTCTTTGTATCTGCGCCTCTGTTTATAGCCAATTGATGTTTATTGCTGTAGTAAATAGACAGATAGAATACTCTTTATTATGTACACCATAAAAATTACAGATATAAATCTAGATATTTTGCATAGGGTAATACAATGGTCGAGGCAAACTGGATGGATTACGGGAGAAGAAAAGACAATACTACAGGTAGTCTATGTAGTTCAGTTAAATAGTGTTTTTACTAGGAAAGTTTTGGGGTAGTTCTGATTTCTTACATTCCATATGTATTTTGGGGTGCTGAATCCGAATCTGAGGTTTGCCGACAAAATTCCGTGACGCAATATTGAAAAAATCGCAAATAAAGCGAAAAATTTCTGCTTTTTTCCGGTTTTTTGCTTAAAACTTGAAAACTATTAACTTTTAATGTATGGTCTGTTTACAGAAATTAAAGTACTTAAAATTCCTTGCAAATATCACTAGTTTACTTTTTTTTTCAGACGCGGTTCGTCTGAAAAAAAAAGTAAACTAGTGATATTCGGTCTCAAATTCTCAATTGCGAGTTGAAAATTAGCTATTTTCAGCAGTCTCTGCAAAACCCACTTTATACATTCCAAAACTTATTTTTTATTGGAATGCTTTCATTTGATCAAGTTCTCCTAGTTATCTGCACAAATACAGTATCAAAAAAGGTAGGACTAACAAAATAAAACTTAAAATATCTTTACTTATGAATTATTAATATTACAAATTATAATATGAAAAAATTATACCGGCCGTTGCCTTTTAGAAGGTCCTGGCTGAGGTTCTTCGGTGGTGATGAATCCCGGTACATGTTCTGCTTGTTCTGGAAAATAAGAGGTGGTGTCATTTCTCAAGGAGAGATGAGGATTACAAAATAGATTGTGAGATTAAACATACCTTCCGCATAGTGCTGAGGTTCGGGTCCTGACTCAGGGTCTGATTGCTCCATCGTCAGCGTCGAGGGTCGTTCTCCTGGAAAATAAAAGAGGTGGTGAGGCACTGACTGTGATATATCAAGGAGAGATGAATGACTACAAAATAACTTGTGAGATTCGACATACCTCTGTCTCTTCCACGTCTATGTCCGAGCTGTCTTCCGTGGGCTCAACGTTGTCACACAGTCCTTCGCATGATGTGTTAGATTGAGAAACAGTGGAGGCCCGCCTTCCTGCATACAGAATGGCGTTGGCAGCCCTTTTTACATTTACATGAGTATTGAGTTTGGTGCAGGGTCCAAAGTGGTTGGTACTGCTTTAACGACATTTCTCATGAACCTCAACTGTAGATTTTTTACTTAGCTGAACTTGCTCGACTCAATAAATATTTTCAAACCTTTTTCCCGCACCGTCGTCACCTTTTCAACATCATTATCCAGTACTTTATCACAAATGAAACACACGTCAAAAGCCATTTTTAACACCACACGTAAACATAACTTGTAGAAATCTTAATAACGTTTATAAACAATACAAAGAGACTGGGAACGCAGCCGAGTTGCCTGGGAGACCCGAGAGTTCAAAATTGCCAATTTTCAACTCGCCCTTGACACCGAATGGTTCGTCTGAAAAAAAAAACTAAATAGTGAAATTTGCAGATAATTTTAAGTAATTTAATTTCTGTACACAAACTACTTACTAAAAGTTAATAGTTTTCGAATTTTAAGCAAAAAACCGGAAAAAAGCATAAATAATTATCTTACTGCCTTCGGCTGCTTATGACCACGATTAGTGGAATTTCCTAAAAGTTTAAATCAAAATCGATCATACTTTTATCAGGGGAACACATACCCTACTACTTACCTGGTATTTTAATTAATGTCAATTTGACAAGTGCGATTCAGAATTTTATTTCAACACGTCGGAAGTATAAGCGAAAAACGAAACGTTAAAGAGTTAAATTTCCTTACAAAGTAGGTACCCTCTTTTCATGGCAACTATGTAGACCAAGCAGGTAGTTGACTCTCAAAGGACAGCCTATTAATATAAATTACCATCCCAAATTACTATCAAACATAATAATAATTCAAATCTTCATAAACCCAAGCGTAGACAGCCTGATTCCCATATCTAATTCAAATCTCAAGTTAATGTGGCGTAAAACCTAATCAATCCCTAATTGTTGACACAGAATAGATAGATACAGAAGGTCGGCTCCAAACGGGGCGAACGGAAACGCACGAGCACACATGGACGCGCTTCGTATACAGCGAGTGCAAGCGCACTCGCGACCGGCATTTGTTTGAGATCACCGTACGACGCGTAGGTCCTATCGGCAAAATTTAAGGTTACTCAGTTTAAAATATATTTCTGCGGATGCGCAGCTAGTGACAGACCACAACCCTTCCTGGTTTCGCCCAATTAGGGGCAATATGAGTGACATATGATTATACGTTTTATTATGTGCATAATAAAGAGTATTCTATTGTATACTATTCTATTCTATTCTATTCTATTCTATTCTATTCTATTCTATTCTAATATGCTTTTGTGTGAGTACGGGGCGTGTAACAAAAAATAACAACAAAAATTAGCTACAAATCAAATCAAAAACAAACATGCATCCTAATGGTCAAAACGCATGTATCGGGCGATCGAGGCGTGACCGCGTGAGCCGTGATGTGTGATTATCGCCTTAAAGGTGAGTATGCGGCAATTTGGCCGATAGTACGTAACTGGCGTTGTGTTTGCTCGTTGAATGGAACCGACCTTCTGTATCTATCTATTTTGTATCAAGGTCTTAAGCTATGTTACGCCAATCCGAATTTATGTAACAATTATACTAATTTACTAAAGGAAATGCCTGACGTGTTCTAGAACTGGCAATAATTAATTCAATTTGTCACAGTTCGGGATGCTTCAGACGAACTGACGTGCATAATCTGTCGCTGCGTTTCGTTATCTTGTCAATTGTCAAGTTGTGTTGCCGTTTGGGAGTTGTTCGATTAATTTGAATATCTAATGTGTTTGAATGCGATTTAGTTCGAATTACGTACACATGGAGGCGAAGACATCGTCGCGTAACCTGTTATCTTGGATACTGTACATGATTCTGACCCACTGCGTTGAAATTTTTAGTCGGTTATTAAAAATAAATAGCAGTTGCATTTTGATCGCGTAGGTTTTTGTAGGACTTACACTTACACTTTTGTAGGAAACGGCTGATTTATTTTTAATTACCGACGAAAAATTACAGGAACCTTCCTCAATAATACCAATCCCTACCACCGCTTCTCGAAACTCGAAGCACATCAATTGAACATGAGAATTCCGAAACTGACGGCTCTCGGAAACGGTGTGATTAATTAAATTTCACATGACGTCACATCTGTGACGTAGGCAATTGGGTTTACTTAAATACGTTTAACGCGTTCGCAATGTTTTGCTCTAATGGTGTTAAGAGTTCATGTTTCGAGGAATTATTGAGTTAATGTGGAGTTACTGGGTTTCACTGTTGTTGTTAATTAATTCGGCATTACTGCTGTTTACGGCAAATAAGCGGATTATTTATTTATTTGCTACTTAAGAGAGCAAATAACCAAATAAATAATCCGCTTATTTCGCACATCGCACATTCTACAATAGGTAGGTATATAAAGTGTATCTATTCATACACGAAATCTCGTAAGGGATCATTGTACTCATCATTATGAACAACTTTTACTATTTTACGAACCTGAAATCGCGAAAAAAAAATCTGCTGTTCAGTACCTACATATACATTTATCTAAGTATATCAAACTCGTCAAAATGTAGGGAGCAGATGATTTTTTTTTCGCGATTTCAAGTTTGGCCCGATAGTAAAAGTTGTTCATAATGTTGAGTACAATGCCCCATAAGAGATTTCGTGTAGGTATGAATAGATGCACCTTATATTACTGCATGAATTCTGCAGTTCCTGTCAGGGCACTGCAAAATACAATGTTGGTTTGCAGTCGAGTTTAATATAAAAATAATAATTTGATAAAAAAGATCATTAATGCAACATGAATTAGGTAATAAGTAGTTTTATAATATACTAGCTTTTGCTCGCGGTTTCGTCTGCGATCCAGGATGAAAAGTAGCCTATGTCCTAATCCAGGTCATGGTCTACCCATGTGCCAAATTTCATCCAAATCCGATCAGCCGTTTTAGCGTGAAAGCGTAACAAACAAACTCAATTTCGCATTTATAATATTAGTTAGGATTTCAGTAAAATTATATGTCGATACATAATAAAATATAATAAATAAAATAATAAAGCAATTGCTAAACAAATAAATAAATGTCCGCTAAAAAATTACCGCTACATCTGTCTGTAAACACCTTTACTATACTGTAACCTACAAACACCTTTACTATACTGTAACCTACAAACACCTTTAATATACTGTAACCTACAAACACCTTTACTATACTGTAACCTACAAGAATTTGTAATTTAAACCTTATTTTTTAAGACCTACGGCCAAAAATCGCAATAGCTCGCCTATCTACAAGATATTACCGATAATTGTTTGTAATTAATACCGTAACCCGCTTGACATAAAGTCCAAAATGGCGATCGTTCATATCTTCACAAATTCTCGCCCAATAATTGTGCAGTCAGCCACATCGTTTTTCTTTTCGAGAATTTAATTTAGCTCGCGGGCGTATTTTACTTCCTGACACTTCCTTGTCAGTACGTACTGCACCTATATTAATATGAGCAAAAAGAGCATACAGTAGTCTTAAAAAGTCATTACCTTTATGTTGTTTTAAAAGTTAATGACTAGGCGGGTGGGGCAAAAGTCTGATTTTTGTACCATCGCGGACATAATGCGTGAACCACTTTTCAACCTTATTACCTTTAGTAATAAGGTTAAAAAAAGGTTCACTGGTAATGTCCGCGGTTGTACAAGTGAATGAGGGTTTAACTTAAGTATCTGAGAAGCTACTTATGTTTGTTACTTGGTGGTTACTTACTTGCCCGAGGCAATATCTGTGTTTCGTCATGCCTTTTTTTTTTTTTTTTTTTTTTTTTTTAGGGTGGGAAATCATCAAATAACTTCTCCCGCTCTGGGTGGAGCGGAAGGGCGTGTCAGACTTTTACTGACTAAAACCCACCCGTGTTCCTTCAGTTGCCTATGCCAGGGCCGCGGTAACCCCTTCGGACAATCCGCGACCCCAGCGGCGTCGGCCCTATTGGGCCCCGTCACTTGCTGACATCTCTTTGAGGCGCGCGTGGAACACAACGCGCCGTCGACTCGGGCCTGGTCCTTACCGGACGGCGAGCTACCCGCTGCTCACCGTCCGCAGGCCCGCGCCTACGGTGGCCGGAAATCGCGCCGCGATTCCCGCCGCCCAGGGCGTCTCCTATGCCTGCAATCTTTTTTCTACCTATAGGTAGGTGTTTGATTATTTCCTAGCAACGTGGATGTACGTACAGTCAGGGGCTCGTGGCTCAATAATAACAGCCGCAACTCCGCAAGGGTCGATCTTCAAGGTTAAGCAACGGTTGATGTGGTCGGTCCGTGGACCAATTATTTACCGAGACTCCTCCGTGGCTCGGAAAGCACGTTAAACCTTTGGCTCCGGCTGTCATTTGTAGATCTTTGTGAGTCTTTACGGGTAGTCAGAAAGTGTGACAACCAGTCTTACCAAGGGGTATCGTGTTACGCAGTAACTGGGTTGTGGTCAGATAGACAGTCGCTCCACGTAAAATACTGGTATTCAGCTGCATCCGGTTACACTGGAAGCCGACACCTACATAATTGGGAAAACTACTGACTGGTTGTCAGACTTTCGGGCTTCTGACGACCCGTAACGACTGTCAAAGATCCACGAATGAAAGCCGAGACCAACGGCTTAGTGTGCTTTCCCAGATATTGAGCATCTAAAATATAGTTTAAAAAAACTTCTTCCATTTTGAAGACTATAAGTAGTCCAGAAATACAAATCTCATCAAAAAACTCTCGTTACATTTTTCTTCTATACAAATCTTTCACCATCCAAAAAACTCGTTACATTTTTCGTCTGACGGCACTTTTCTTCTTTTCCAGGTACGTCCAATAAGCTTGCTGAGTGGATCTTGTCTTCGAGATCCGGATAAACGTTGTGTGTTAACCCTTCCGATTGACCTCGAGAACCCTTCATTACCGCGGCGTTTGTTTGCGAGGTGGCGCGGGCTAGGGTTCTGTGTAACGTTAGAGTTCAATTTTGGGATGCAATTATGAGTAAGTTTTGTTTAATATTTATACATATATCACGCCTCCTTCCCATGGGGGTAGGCAGAACAGAACGGCACCTGCTACGATCCTATATACTCCTATTGCTTTACGTTCATACATCAGAGGGCTTAGTGCAAGTTTTTATACTTACTCGATCACGTTAACGTAAACGTCAGTTTGTACTGAAAATCAATAAGCGCCGCCTGGTGACTTATAATGGGAAACACAATTATTCCATACGAATTGACATACGTCAACGTTAACGTAAACGCGATCAAGTAAGTATAAAAACTTGCACTAAGGCCACTGGTCATACACGCACGCCAGTTGCGAGTACCTACTACGCACCTGACCTTTCTGAAGAACATCACCAATAAGGTCACTGTATTATTATGTCTTTCTGGGGTATCTCTCAGGGAGAGGATTTTGATTTTGAGAAATCTGCTGTTCCCTATATGTATGTTCGCATAACTCGTCAAAAGTTAGGGAACAGCAGATTTTTTTTCGCGTTTTCAGGTATGGTGCCATAGTAAAAGCTGTTCATTATGATGAGTAGGTACAATGATCCCATAAAAGTATGCTTATGAATTCAATTTCATCATGTATAGGCTTGATGTTGTCGAGCTCGTGGCTAAGTAATAACAGCCCCAGGGGTCGATCCATGCCCTGGGCGGCGGCAATCGCGGGGCGATTTCCGGCCACCGTAGGCGCGGGACTGCGGACGGTGAGCAGCGGGTAGCTCGCCGTCCGGTAAGGACCAGCAGTGCGATTCTGTAACCATCTCACCGTGAAAACTTAGGTGAAGTGAGCGTGCAGTGAGCTGTCAATAGTGTCAATTCCTAGCAAAAACAAACTCACTGCACCTAAGTTTTCACGGTGAGATTTTTACAGAATCGACCTGCAGGCCCGTGTCGACGGCGCGTTGTGTTCCACGCGCGCCTCAAAGAGATGTCAGCAAGTGACGGGGTCCAATAGGGCCGACGCCGCTGGGGTCGCGGGTTGTTTGAAGAAGATACCGCGGCCCTGGCATAGGCAACTGAAGGAACACGGGTGGGTTTTAGTCAGTAAAAGTCTGACACGCCCTTCCGCTCCACCCAGAGCGGGAGAAGTTATTTGATGAATTCCCACACTCAAAAAAAAAAAAAAGGGGTCGATCCATCAGGTTAAGCTACGCTTGCCGGGGTTGGTCCGTGGATGGGCCATATTTACGTACCAAGACTTCTCCGTGCCTCGGAAAGCACGTTAAGCCATTGGTCTCGGCTGTCATTCGTGGATCTTTGACAGTCGTTACGGGTCGTCAGAGAAGCCCGAAAGCCTGACTGCCAGTCTTACCAAGGGGCATCATATCACCCAGTTACTAGGTTGTGAAGGTCTCCGTGTAAAATACTGGTATTCAGCTGCATCCGGTTAGACTGGAAGCCGACTCCAACATAGTTGGTAAAAGGCTAGGCAGATTGACAGTCTTGATGTTGTCGCGTGGGTATTTTAAAAAATACCATCTCAGAACCCAATAAAGCTGACATTAGCCAGGCTCGGTGGCTTGCTTTTCAGCAGTTGGCAAAAGGTTGGCAAAAATTTCCGAATTTTCTCGAAGTTTACGCTTGACTTTCCCCTCCGATCTCGCGTGTCAAAGTATTTACGGTACGAATTTCTGCTGATAACACTTGCTTGGATATTGGATGCACAAACGACAGCGTTCCTATCGATTCAGTTCTAGAATCCATTCACCTGTTTCTGCCTTAAAATAACTAAATAAGTATTTTAAATTAAAATAGTTTCTATAAATAGAAGTTACCTCGACTTTTCACTGCGTCTGTTAAAGGCTCTTACAGACAGAGGCGATATCGCGTCGCGACGCCTGTCTGTAAGAGCCTTAAGGCGAAATGGTATCGTTACGAGTTTTAGAGTATTGGTATGGCCAAACGGCGCATATATAATTTAAAAAATATTTATTTTTAAAATTATTAAAATTGCTTTAATTACAATCGAAACTGTTTTAAAACAGTTTTATCTCATAAAAAATGCAAATGAGGAAACTTAGCGATTTTATTGTATCCAGCCAAATTGTGTGAGTCGTGTTTTGGCTCATTACCCTTACTAAGGAAAATTATAAATTTTTATAATCATGAATTTGTAGTTTTTGTGAAAAATTTAAACTTATGAAATTGTGAAAAAAATCCGATACAAATAGCGAAGTATTGACATCTGCGCGGGCGAAGCCGCGGGCAATAGTTAGTACTTAAATAAAATTAACTAAAGTAGATATTCAGTTGACAGACCTGAAGCCTTTTGGCATCGGCACAAAATACTGCGCCGGCGAAATACCACAACTTACTTTTGGTACTGTCAACGCTAAGTAGACGAGTTTGTTGGCAAGTCAAACGGCTTTCCAATTAATCATAGTAAGTAAATGAGATAGTAGGTACCTACACCACGACCGAAGTACCCATCTTGACGAGTCCAAACTTCGCGCAGAAAGCTGCTTACTAGAGTCTGGCCACGCTAACTCTGCAGTGAAATAATGGTAGAATTTGGAAATCTGTATAAGACATCACCGTCTGTACTCCGGAAAAAAGTAATAAAAACATTCTTAGATAAATAATCTATTATGCAAAAATCAAAAGGCAAAATACCACAATCATTATATCTACATACACGTCAACTTTTATTATATACCAAATGTAAAACTTTTTGGGGTTGCCCATTTATTGCATGGCAGAGTTAGCGTGGCCAGACTCTAGTAACATTTTTAGGAACCAAATAGTGACATGAGGCGAATGTGATTATACTATTATACAGGGTGTTAAAGTAGTTGCGTGCCATAGTTTAGGTGTAGGTTCACTATCGATAAAGGAACCCGGGAAAAATAAAAAAAATAAATAATAAAAACAAAAAAATTATTTTAAGATCAACCGAAGGTACTAAATACCTGCTGACTTAAAATAGCAATCGCTTAAAATTAAAATTACTTTAGTATTCGGACGCGAGAAGTGAAGTACAAAATGACAACTCGTTCGATAGTAGGTAAGTATGTAATTAAAGCATTTAAACAAATAAAATAATTTTAATTCTAAACGATTGCTATTTCAATTTAAGTTAGTAGACTGAATTAGGTTGATCGTGCAATTTTTTTTTAATGTTTTTTTTTTTTTTTAATTTCTTTTTATTTTTCCTGGGTTCCTTTATCGATACTGAACCTACCTCTAAGCTATGGCACGCAACTATTTTAACACCCTGTATATATAGCCTATGTCACTCCCACAATTAAACGAATCTAACGACACCTCATATGTTAAAATCCATCAAGCCGTTTAAGGTAATTACATATACATGCGTGCAAAAAACATTACCCTCTTTCAGGGTTAGTCTGATAAAAATATTATATTAAATTAAAATTAAATTAATGTCCACTGTTCTAACTATTCAAAAAACAAAATCTTTCATAAGACCTCTATTATAGTCAGGTGAAGAAACTTACAAAATTGAATGCAATGCAAAAACCCTTCTGCTTCTTCCAATTTCACCGTAACAGTAAGCATCTAAAATTCAGTGTATTTTTTATCCCTACGTCAGCAAGGATTACCGATTGCGTAAGCACCGGAAAACGTAATAACGCCATCTTTCGTGTAGATAGGGAATTTTCTTTTGAAAAAAATATATGGATACAAAATGTACTGTGAGGGGAAAACCTTGGAGAACTATTGAAAAAGGGTTACAGATAAGGCTCGTTCACAATGCAGTAGGATTTTGTAAACATTTATCGTGAAAAATTGTTTATTCCGTAGAAATATGCCGCAAATAAAATACACGCACTAATCCAAAGTAGCCAAAAGACTAGTATTCCTCAAATAAAAATAATACAAACACAAAAAGAAATAAAAAATTTTGGTTTTGTTATTTTGAATTTAATAAAGTTTGTGATTCGGTTTGTGTTTGTGATTTGAAAGTGTGTGTTTTTTTCGCGATTTCGTTGTACAGTCAACGGCCAGAAGTCCACTTACACCGCAATGACCATTATCGCCTGCGCTATACGGGCTGCATCGCTTATACCTATACGGGCTGCGGCGCCGAAGAAGATCATAAGTAAACTAATATTGCTAAGCCATGGTTTTGTGAAATTGCTAGTCGACTTCTGGCTGTTACTGTACCTACCTACTTGAAGAAAAAGTCGGGAGGTTTCGTGTGACACCCGGTTGGAACAAAGTTCCTTTCGCTATATATTATGTATATTAATCTATATTAGGTATAATAGAGCCATCTGTACGGTCTCAAGTTTCAAGTGTCGTGTGACTGACAGCTTAACGCCTCTTCTTTACGTCACAACTTCTGCCATTTTAATCCTACCACAAGCTACGTTAAAGAAAAATCTGTCTAGCCTTGTCCCAACTATTTTGGGGTCAGCTTCCAGTCTAACCGGATGCAGCTGAATACCAGTATTTTACATGGAACGACTGCCTATCTGACCTCCACAACCCTGTAACTGGGTAATACGATATCCCTTAGTAAAACCAGACTTTCGGGCTTTTGACGACACGTAACGACTGTCAAAGATCCACGAATGATAGCCGGGACCGACGGCTTAACGTGCGTTCAGAAGCACGGAGGAGTCTCGGTGTGTAAAGATGGTCAACCATCCACGGTCAATCCCGGCAAGTATAGCTTAACCTGATGGATCGCCCGGTGCGGCTGTTATTACTTAGCCACGAGCTCCTCCGACGCGCTAAAGAACATGACGTAAGGTATACTACATTACTACACTACACCGTATCCGTTCCTGGCGCCAAGTAGCATCCAAGTTATTTTGAGTCTGAAACATTACAGGCACATTCGATTTTTTGTGTAATGTAGGCAGCATCAAATGTTATCACTTTTCATCAAAAAATCTCGGGAAAGATACAAAACACTAAATAAAGCAAACACAGACTCCAAACCCCTTTATGTCTACACCTTAATATGGAAAAAACTTGGGATTCAACCCTCGACTCTTCCAAATCGCAAATGATATATATTCGAGCGTCCAGCGAGTTATAATTCCCAAAACGCTCGTATTCTAACACTTTAGTCGTATAATATTCTTTATGAGCACCTACGACAGGATGTCTGGTGCGATTTACAAGTGATAGCGAGCTTTGAAATATTTTGAATATTGAAAATGTTCAAGAGGTCCTGCCTGGTGTAGCGAATATGATATAGGATTGCACTTTTGATACATAAGTCTGTTTGAGTTTTATGTGTACCTAACTTTATATTTTACTACCTTTTGCCCGCGGCTTCGCCCGCGTGGATGTCAACAAATATCCCACGGAAACGTCCTACCGGGAAATCCTTCTTTATTCGTTGTCTACATTATAAAGAGAATCTCTGTGCAAAATTTCAGCTTTCTAGGTTCAAGGGTTTGGGCTGGGCGTTGATGAGTCAGTCAATCAGTCAGTCAGTCAGGACTTCTCTATTTATTTATATAGATAGATAGATAGAAGATGATTACTTTTGACTAAGGCGTGCACCGTCTTTAAAAGTTGTAGAACAATATTTAACCCATGTAAAGGCAAAAGGTGATTAATTTAATATACATTTTGAATACAACAGCTCAATTTGATAGTTAAGGAGCGATACAGCCGAGGTTTCAAAATAACTAAAGAAAATTGAGTTTTAATATTAGATCCCATTAATGTACTGAATTATGTACCGTAACGAGATTCTGATGGCTGCTTGGTTTTATTTTTGGAATATTGTTACGCTGATATTGTAATAAAAAGAAGGCATTGGCTGTTTTTTTAGCCTTTAACTCTTTATTAAGGTGATCCCTTCAATGTGGTCCAAATTCAAAATTTATTTGCTAAAAACTTTAAAAAAATTTGAACTCCGCGGGCTGCGTTGAAGGAATCACCTTAAGAAATACTAAAGTATTAAGTAGTTGATGTGATACTTCATCAAGTTTTTAATAAGGGACTAATTGGTCCTAATTAAACATGCTTATGTGTCCGCTATCTCTTTAGACTTAACCCACACTATTTCACAAGAACAAGTTATCTGAACAAATACTTTTTCAAATTGAATTTCTTTCTTATAATCTCTTTTCGTAACCAGAAATAAAATAGTTGAATTGTATCAAGTAGTGAGTCTTCTATGCCGATGATAATAGTAAATGGCATGTATTTAACGCGCCGACAAATTAATCAGAATTTGGAATTAAAAAATAATTAAAGCCGGTAGCAAACATAGTACGTTGGCAGCTAAAGCGAAATCAATTGTTAGCTTTGTTTTAATTTAAAGGTCGTAGTCGACGGAGCCCCAGTCGAAGGAGCCCGCTTCGCGGGGCTCAAGGATTACAAAAAACCAGGAAGGCGTACCCGCCATCTCCTTCTACCTTCGCGGGGCTCAAGGATTACAAAAAACCAGGAAGGCGTACCCGCCATCTCCTTCTACCTTCGCGGGGCTCAAGGATTACAAAAAACCAGGAAGGCGTACCCGCCATCTCCTTCTACCTTCGCGGGGCTCAAGGATTACAAAAAACCAGGAAGGCGTACCCGCCATCTCCTTCTACCTTCGCGGGGCTCAAGGATTACAAAAAACCAGGAAGGCGTACCCACCATCTCCTTCTACCTTCGCGGGGCTCAAGGATTACAAAAAAACAGGAAGGCGTACCCGCCATCTCCTTCTACCCTAACTTGTCCGAGCCGGGGTGCCCTAAGTCCCAAGGTCGCTTCGCTTCCGCTTTTAATGTAGCCAGTGACACTCGCGCTACGAAGAAAAATCTAAAGACGTATAATTTATCCAAATCCGTTCATTCGTTTAGGAGTTACGAGGGAACAAAGAAACGGACATAGTACACACATAGGTACATACATACTTACATACAGGTCAAACACATAACCCTCCTTTTTGGCTTCGCCGCAGTCGGGTAAAAATATGTTAGGTACTTACCTCTCTGAAACGAAGTCAATGTCCTGAATTTGGCTTCATCTCGACATATTGGCACCATCTTACGAAAATGTTTCTCAGAAAAAAATATTGCCTAGCTACATGGTTCCATTGTCAGTAAACGCGTCCCGTTTCCAACAATTTTCCATTCAAACCTTAAGCGGCTTCCCAAATTTTTTCCCGATAATAATTCCAGTATGTGTGTGTAAAGCATAAAATCTTTTTGCATGTCAACAACCCTTGTTTATTTTGTATGTCGGGTTCTGTAGATCGAGAATAAATGGGATTCCATCAATCATTCACGTTTAAATGAATTCCCATCAATAGAACATTTTCTGTTTGTGAATATTTTAACTTTTTGTTATCAACCCTTTTTAGGGTTCTGTACCAAAATGGTAAAAAAGGAACGATTATGATGTGACTCAGTCTGTCTGTCTGTCTGTCACAGCTGTTTATCTCAATAACTACTAATGCTATCAACTTGAAATTTGAAACAGTTTTAGATGACGTTTACCCAACTATTTTACAAATAAGAAAGAAATAAAAATATTTATATATTTTTTGCAACAGGGACTGAAAGGGTGTCTTAAAAATTCATAGTGAAGCTACTAGAGCATGTGGGGTATCATATGAAAGAGCGTTATTTGCACATTCTCAAACATTTTTTTTTATTTTTTTAGGCTGCATAGTTTTCGACTTTTGATGAAAAATGTAAAAAAAAATACCGTTCCCCCCGCCCTTATCTCCGAAGTATGCAAAGAGAAAAATCTGAAATTTTTCTATGTGATAGTACTTAAAGATTACAGGAAAAATAAAACGATGTCTCTAAATAGCACACTTTTTCAGAAATCGGAACGGAACCCTCGGTGCGCGAGTCCGACTCGCTCTTGACCGGTTTTTTGTTGAATGCTGGACTTATAAGTGGCTTATGTTTTGCGTCGGGTTTATTAAAATGGATTTGAATAAATTATATTGCCAAAGCTTGTGGTTATGAAACATGCGAGTGTAAAAGTGAATCTCGGGGTTTAAAAAACTCAATGACATTAAACATCTAGACGTTGCCATGATTACAGTGTGAAGTGCGGAAGTGAGACACATATATACGAAATTAGTTGGAATATTGAGACAAAGCATCGCATCTTCTGTCTCTTACGGCGTGCCGTATTTTTGCTTGGCGAACTTTCAAATGTTACCCAAACAAAGTGCTTTCACTGTTACAAAATTTATCTTGCGTCGATTAATTTAACTTTTTTGGACAGTTTTTGCATTGTGCGAATGTTTCAACTAGGGTTTCAGTCCAAAATAATATGGAAGATTTCATACGTTAAACCTCATTTCTAATACCACATAACCTAGAAAAAGTATTTTATTGCTGTCTCATGACCGGCCACGCGGTGGCTCGATCTAGATGTATATTATCTAAGAAAAAACTACTGTCGTCTCACTCATACTAACTTTTTATGACGTTGTCAACCACGTGGGATGGCGTGAGGTGCAAGCAGCGGTTCGGTCATGGTGACCATGTTTTGGGGAGGCCTATGTCCGGCAGTGGACGCCTTTGGGCTGGTAGGTATACATTATGATGTTGATGATCCTGATAGGAATATTAATAGGTAAAGGCTATTCCATTAGACTTTTAAGAGAAAATAATATCTTGCGCGAAAGTCGACTGAGACCTGCATTTTAATATTGAATTTCTAGATCATGTATGCAGACGGGTTTCAGACCGAGCTTCAAGAATTTATGATCTTAATTTTGGTACCTTTCTATCTGTGGAACGTATTTTATGACTCGCAAGCAGAAATGTCGATTTAATTCTCAATTGAAAAGATTAGTAGGTATATGAACTATATTAGTTTGGATTCGAAATTATTCATGCTTGAATACCGTTTTGTAACACGGCCGTAACAGTTTTTTTAAAACACTATCGACCCGTCCCAGCTTTGTACGGTTTTTACGATTTAATGCAAACATTGAGATGTCCGTAAGTTTAGTATAAATGTTTTTTTTTTTACATTGGTCTTTTAAAGTTCAAAGTCTAGTCGCAATCTCATCTCGGTGATAATCAAAGTCAAAAACTTGGTAAAAACAGGTATTTTCACAGATTAAAACTGAGATTAGAATGCAAAATGTTCTTATATGGGAATTGCTCCTCTGGTCATCTTTTGTAAAACCTTCAAAATGAACTTTATTGTCTAAATATAGGGTCCCGTTTCCGATACCCACTACACTGGGTGGTCTAACCCCATACCACGTCAGACATAGTAATGTCAAATGCCGTCTTTATGAAGACCCTAACATAATTATGAGCTATTAACAGTCTTCGCGTTATCACTTCACATCAAAATGATAAGTTATGTATGGTCATACGCTTCAGTTTGTGAAACAGTGGTGACTGACCGACTTACGAATTGTAGGTCGTGGGTTCGAACCCAAACAGGTAAATAATTTCATCACCACTCCTCACAAAACGGTGAAGGAAAACATCATGAGGAAACCGGCACGTCCTTTAACCAAAATTGAAAACATGTGACATCTACCAACCCGCACTGAGTCCGCGTGGTAGATTACAGCCCACCCCATCTCGAAGAGAGGAGACCTGTGTCCCAGCAGTGGGAACATTATAGGCTTATTATGCTTAAGTATACGCTTCAGTTAAGTTTGTGGGACTTAATACCTACATGTATAAAGACCTCTAGATTATAATTAGTTTTCAGGAGAAAGTTTAGGATCAGTTCAGACTCGCCCCTATTTCTTGGAACTTGAACATAATAAGGTCGACGAAAAAGTTTTACGTATTTTATAGGTATAAAGTTGTAGTAAAATCTCTTTGGCTGTTTGTATCTGGCTGGTTTTGATATCACATTTAAAAAAAGTAAAAACGATTTCCTGCCATTGTGCCTGCCATTTTTCAATTGTTTTTTGTCCGGCAAAATGAGTGAATCTAACGAACAAATTCGATAACTTTTCGATACCAACATTTTGAAGTTTTATTACAAAAAATGCAAAAAAGGGAAAAATGCAACTCAAGCCACGAAAAAAAATTGTGACGACTGTTTTCGTCAAAGTTAATATGACCATAGAATGACTGCCTGCTGTTGCACCGTCATTGTCCCTGCTCCGAACTTTAACTTTTACATTTGACATGACGCGTCATGTCAAATGTAAAAGATAAAGTTCGGAGCAGGGACATGACATTCGACGCGTCTGTCAGAAGTGATAATTGTTTAAGAGCCATTTCACCAAATTTTAACGAAATTTTAATATTGCAGTTGTATTAAAATAATGCGTTCACGATACGTGAGCTCGGACATCAGGAGGCGGGAAAAAATGAGACAGGTCCTTCCTCGATGGGCGCCCGCGCTGTAATAATCGGTGCCCGCTTATGCAACGTAATTTATTCTAATTTAGAGTGATGTTAATAACGTTATTATGTCTAAATAAATTTAGGGATTTTAACAAAACTTTAGAATAAGTTTTGTTAAAGAACATTGTTTATTTTGACATATTTTAAAAAATTTAATTACGCGTTATTCAAACCAAAAAATCGCGATTAAATAGCGGTATAAAACGTAAAAATTGCCCCGAGACTTTATTTTTTTATTAATTAATGTTATTAATAATCGATATTCTAGTACATTAAAAGTCAACAAAATTATATGTCTGATGCTTTATGTATTTTTAAAAGTAAAATTTATGAATATTAATGATAGATTTACGAGTCTAAAATTGACTCTGCGATGATTTTTCTGCAAACTAGTTGTGGGAGATTAATCGCCACAAAGTAAACAAATAAGTTTTTGTAAATGTGTTACATTAACATTCAATACGAAAGATTGGTCTTTCTTTTAAATGTATTCAACAATGTCAGAGTTTTACCTAAGATGGTAAATTAGGCGACTAAAATCTTAGATATTCGCCCAAAAACGTGAAATGGCTCTTAACAATAACTTTAACCAGTGAAGCGTGGGCGGTTAAGGTTACAGTTAAAGTTATGACGTCAGCGAACCTTGGTGTTTGGAATGGAAAGATGTGTATATAGGTGTATATATGTGTACCTATGTTTGTCTGTTAGGTACCATTTTCCTCAAAGACTACTGAAGCAATTTTGATAAGGATTTTTGCATTATATACGTAGGTTTAGCTTCAGAGCAGGTTCTGAATTTTTTTTACGGTTCTAAACGCCACCAAGGGGCGCTGTAGTAGATTATAATAGGAATATTTTTAAAAAGTTAGCGATTAAAATGAAATAAAAATCATTGGGATTTGGGAAGGTCCCACAATTGCCTTTAAAATGGGTTTAGTTGTTTAGCATGAAAACATACTTAACATTCTCCAGCATTCATAATATCGTTAAGTCCTTAGTACTCTAGTCGTCGCTTTTGACGGGAATCTCCCGGAAACACTACGAATTACACGGAAGAGGAAGTCTCCTTCCGACAACTTCCGCCCATCCATCATTTGGAGGAACAGGAGTGTCTGAACTGAGGACTCACTTAGTCAGAAATGATGGACCTCCTTGGAAGAGTTCATGATGATTCTGACAGGATTATTTTGTTGATTTTCACTGACAAAAAACTTTTTTTGCAAAAAAAACACTAGGTACAAAGTAAAAAAACTACGGAACTCATCATTGTGCGTGGTCCCACACGCACTTGACCAGTTTTTGTCAAGTGCGTGTGGGACCACGCACAATGATGAGTTCCGTAGTTGGAAAGAATTCGTCCCAAAAACAAACTTAACATTGCAATGCAAAAACTAGAAATCCAAGAAAAAAAATTAACAATTTTCGGACATTTTCCTTTACTTGTGCCGTGAGACCTTGCTTCTTGCCAAATTTCATGATTCTAGGTCAACCGTAATTACCCTATAGGTTTTGATTTACTTGCGAGTATCAAAATATGTCGGCCGTATTTTTTACTGCGTTGACTTAGAAGCTTAATTTTTTTAGAGCTCCAAGGTATTATAGACCTACATATTTCACATTAATTTCAACTTGACACCTCTACGCGTTCCTGATGAAAAAGATCTTTACAGACTGACAGACACACAGACGGACAACGACGTGATCCTATAGGGGTTCCGTTTTTTCCTTCTGAGGTTCGGAACCCTTAAAAAATACGCCTCAACTTGAGAACCTCCTCCTTTTTGCTGTCGGTTAATAAAATTATGTATCAGTTGTGTTCTCTAAATGGGTAAACAGAGGTAGGTACCTAGACAACATTGGGCCAGTTCTATCAAAAGACCCTTAGTATATGGGCGACGCTAAACTTGCCCGTAACTGGGCACAAATACACACTCCTTCGTTCTACTTTTCTTTTGTTACAAAAACCGAATAGGAGTGAAAATTCTAAGGGTGAAATTAACCTATTTTAATCAATCTGCCTAGCATTTTCCAAACTATGTTGGGGTCGACTTCCAGTCTAACCGGATACAGCGGAATACCAGTATTTTACATGGAGGGACTGCCTATCTGACCTCTACAATCCAGTAGGCTGGGTAATACGATACCCCTCGGTAAGACTGGTCGTCAGACTTTCGGGCTTCTGACGACCCGTAACGACTGTCAAAGATCCACGACTGACAACCGGGACCAACGGCTTAACGTGCTTTCCGAGGCACGGAGGAGTCTCGGTATGTAAAGATGGTCACCCATACACGGATCAACCCCAGCAAGCGTAGCTTAACCTGATCGATCGACCCTTGCGTCTGTTATTACTTAGTCACGAGCTCCTCCAGGAGATTAACCTATTTATAAGAAAAATAATTATGCTCTTTTTAGTTAACCGTATTTCCACAAAACGTTATGTTTAACGTTAGACTGACAGCAGACAAGGTTTTGTGGTAAGAACTTAAATGTCGGACCAGACAGATAAAACCTTCTTTGCCAATTAACAGTTAATGCAGGCAGCTTTCTCTATTTCTCTTAGCTCAGTCTTATGCCCTGAAGACCAATAATAAAAAAACCAGTCAAGAGCGAGTCGGACTCGCGCACCGAGGGTTCCGTTCCGATTTCTGAAAAAGTGTGCTACTTAGAGACATCATTTTATTTTTCCTGTAATCTTTACATAAACTTCTATCACATAAGTAGAATAATTTCAGATTTTTCTCTTTGCAAACTTCGGAGATAAGGGGGGGGGGGGGGGGGGGAACGGTATTTTTTTTACATTTTTTATCAAAAGTCGGAAACTATGTGGCCCAAAAAAAATTAAAAAATAGTTTGAAAATGTGCACACAGCGTTCTTTCATATGATACCCCACATGCCCTAGTTACCCCACTTTAAATTTTTAAGACTCCCTTTCAGTCCTTGTTGCAAAAAAAACATAAATATTTTTATTTCTTTCTTATTTGCAAAATAGTTGGGTAAACATCATCTAAAACTATTTCAAATTTCAAGTTGATAGCATCAGTAGTTCTTGAGATATCCAGCTGTGACAGACAGACAGACAGACAGACTGAGTCACACCATAAGGGTTCCTTTTTTACCATTTTGGTACGGAACCCTAATTATTTCAAGACTCCCTGTAAGATATAGTCAACAGCCAGAAGTCCACTTACACCGCAATGACCATTATCGCCTGCGCTATACGGGCTGCGGCGCTTATACCTATATGCGGCGCCGAAGAAGGTCATAAGTTAACTAATATTGCTATGCCATGGTTTTGTGAGATTGCTAGTCGACTTCTGGCTGTTACTGTACATCAGTCTTAGTACATCAACAGTGTGTTCCCTATCTAGGCACTCAGTTTTATTGAACTAAAGGAACAGGCAAAGCTGCCTCAAACAGAGCATATTAAATTGATTCAACAATACGGTTTTCTAACAATAATTCTGTTTGTATTATTGTATTGTACGAACAAACCAAATAAACAATGTACGTAATAGAAAAAGGGTTTTTTGATGAAAAGGTCTGGCCACTTCTCAGTTGTGTTACGATGGAGAGAAGTTTAAAAGGTTTACTCTGTGAAATTTGGCCACACGTGCAAGTTTAAAGGGTGAAATCTCGAAAAAAAATCATCTGTTCCTTACATTTGTTCGCATAATTCGCAAAAATGTGAACAGCAGATTTTTTTTCGCGATTTTAGGTTTGGTCTCATAGTAAAAGTTGTTTACTTAAGAGGTTAACGGTGATTAAAATTACACTCAGTACAATACATAGATATGTTACTTTCTTTGGTTAATGATTATATTGCTGGACAAGATTTTTCCTGAAAAAAGTGATTATCATATCAAGAAGCATTCCGAGTTAAAAATGAAGAAAAAAAAGAAAAAGAAAATACGTTTATTTGCGGTAAACATGACGCAAAGAAAAAAAACACTGACACAAAAAAAAGAACAAGTTCGAGAAAATATGCGTCACAACTACGCAAAACGGCCATCGTTCAGCGCCCCAGCGCTGGTTGTCAGCGACAGGCAGTTTAATCTTTTTATGTCCCGTTTTTAGGGTTCCGTACCAAAATGGTAAAAAAGGAACCCTTATGGTGTGACTCAGTCTGTCTGTCTGTCTGTCTGTCACAGCTGGATATCTCAAGAACTACTAATGCTATCAACTTGAAATTTGGAACAGTTTTAGATGACGTATACCCAACTATTTTGCAAATAAGAAAGAAATAAAAATATTTATATTTTTTTTGCAACAGGGACTGAAAGGGGGTCTTAAAAATTCAAAGTGGGGCTACTAGGGCATGTGGGGTATCATATGAAAGAGCGTTGATTGCACATTCTCAAACATTTTTTTTCTTTTTTTTAGCCCGCATAGTTTTCGACTTAAGATGAAAAATATAAAAGAAAAATACCGTTCACCCTTTATCTCCGAAGTTTGCAAAGTGAAAAATCTGAAATTATTCTATGTGATAGAAGTTTATGTAAAGATTACAGGAAAAATAAAAAGATGTCTCTAAATAGCACACTTTTTCAGAAATCATCAACAAAAATTACATATAAATTATGGTACGGAACCCTCGGTGCGCGAGTCCGACTCGCTCTTGACCGGTTTTTTTTAAATGTTACATCGACATGCAAGTCTTATAAATAAATACATGCAAGATGTTATAATATGACTGTCAGGATCTCGAAAGGTGCGGGCGATTCCCAAAGACCCAACTCCTGGTAGCAGGAGGAGCACCTGAGAAAAAAAGAACGAAAAGAAAATTCGTTTTCTTGCAGTTATACATGACGCAAAAAAAAAAAACATGTGTGGTCGGGGAACCCCCGTCAAGAACGAAATTCCTTACGCGATACTCGCGCGCACACACACACTCGTAAATTATAGAAAAAGACACAGAGAGAGAACGTCGCATGGAGGGGCGCTATAACGATAACGCTTTTTCCTTATGACGAAATGGGGGCGACCAGACTTTTGAAAATTAGGTATTTTAAGAAGGTATTGCTGTCGCTCTGCGAGCGCTCCGCCCTCGAATTCGTGCGATAAGGACAACTGCAGATACGGACTAAATAGCCTATGTAAAAAGTCACATTTCGAGGTTTGGCTCTCGCCTATTTCTTCCTCCAATATTGGACCAATTTAAAAGATATTTCATAAACTGAATAAGAAGAATATATACTATGCCCCTATGTTTTTCTTTTTTCGTTAATAGTTGTCAAATTGGTACACTAGGCGTCTGTTCACAGCGGTCTGAATAGGCAATTTTGAGCATTTTTGGAGGGTTCTAGTTCTTATAAAAATAATATATCATCAAAAAGGAAAACATAGGGGCATACAAGTAGCTGTTATTTATATTTCTGTAAAACATCATTGCTTTATGGTCATTAACCAGAAAGAAAACAGGCGAGAGCGTTTGTATCTGTTTGTATGGAGAAAAGAGCACCCACGTTTCCTCTTAAGTGACGATTTCTACCAGTCATCTACCAAAAAAAGAACAAGTGGGGTGAAAATAACCGTCACATCCAGAGCCCAACAAGACAAAACCCTTTATTTTCTCAAAAAATTTGCTACGAAATAATGGTTTACTAGTACTGAACCTTCTGTACTTTCTATGTATTTCAGTAGTTGCGTGGGGAGTAGACGGTAGACAAAGATATATTTTATTCATCACTTAATATTTCACTTATTTTTATGTAGGCTATTTTCCCTTAGTCTTAACTAAGGGAAAATACGGGTATGTCAGCTGGCAGAAAGAGTTTTATTACAGTTCTCAACCTTATTTACTTATTACATTACATACATATTACATGTGGTTTGTACTAGTAAGGGAAAAGGGACTTTATTTGTGAAATCATAGAATTGAACTTTGAATATAAGTGAACTAGAATTTAGATAAAAGAAATCTGTTTAAGGCTATAACTGAATGAATTGAGTGATGATTGATGAGGAATGTATTTTATCGACTGTCTTAACACGTGGTCAAAACTAAAACTCGATCTCTTTTCGTGAAAGCTATGGTTAATTTTCATAATTTAACCTTAGTAGGTACTTAAACCATTTCATTTTTGTAGATTAATATACAAGTCTTTTCAAATAACCCGTTGGTAAGAAATTAAGAAAATTATATGGTTCGTTTTAGGGTGTAAATGGGGCGAAGGGCGGAAGTGAGAAACAGAAAGTAATGTATGGTTAACAAAATAGAGCCACCATTACAAGTCCTTGACATCGTTGTCAAAGTCTTCAATAAGTGACAGGTATTGTTATAATCAACACCACAATTATCCAATATTTTGTTTTAGGTACAAGCAAAAAATACTTTTCCAATAATAACATTGAACAATCTCTTTATATGTCAAAGCTAGTTACAGTAAATTTTTTTGTCCAAAAGATCCGCCATCTTTTTAGACGAAAAAAAAAAACCGGTCAAGGGCGAGTCGGACTCGCGCACCGAGGGTTCCGTTCCGATTTCTGAAAAACTGAGACTGCTATTTAGAGACATCGTTTTATTTTTCCTGTAATCTTTATATAAACTTCTATCACATAGAATAATTTCAGATTTTTGTCTTTGCAAACTTCGGAGATAAGGGGGGGGGGGGAACGGTATATTCTTTACATTTTTCATCAAAACTCGAAAACTATGCGGCCTAAAAAAAAAGAAAAAAATGTTTGAGAATGTGCAAACAGCGTTCTTTCATATGATACCCCACATGCCCTAGTAGCCCCACTTTGATTTTTTAAGACCCCGTTTCAGTCCCTGTTGCAAAAAAAATATAAATATTTTTATTACTTTCTTATTTCCAAAATAGTTGGGTAAACGTCATCTTAAACTGTTCCAAATTTCAAGTTGATAGCATCAGTAGTTCTTGAGATATCCAGCTGTGACAGACAGACAGACAGACAGACTGAGTCACACCATAAGGGTTCCTTTTTTACCATTTTGGTACGGAACCCTAAAAACGGTGACAAATAAACCTAGAACTTGAAAATGGCCGATTCAACAAAAATAAGTTTCTAAGAAAATCGAAGTCTTGTCTTGTCACTCAAATATTTAATGTTATTTCAATAGTTTGCCGTCTAGATATTCGCATGAAAAAAACTTTTGTAATCACACTAATATTATAAAAGCGAAAGTTTGTAGTGTGTGTTTGTGTGTGTTTGTTTCTTCAGGCTCAAACGGCTGGACTGATTTGGATGAAATTTGATATGTAGATAGCTTATATACCCTGGATTAACACATAGGCTATTTTTTATACCGGGATACGCGGGTGAAACCGCGGGGTGCAGCTAGTTTAGAGTATAAAGGCTCCTTCAAACAGACACGACACGCGACAAGAATCACGCACGACACAAAGGGATTGCTAGTCGCGCGACACGCGGGGCCTTTGTGTCGCGCGTGTTGATAGGAAACTATTTACCGAAGTAGAGGGACATTTGAGAGTGGACAAGCTCTACCAGCACTAAAATAACCTAAATAACATTTAGCGAGTCTAGGAAAAATACTTATTGAAGAAATCTTAAGGAGCTGATAAGCCCGCGAAATTAAAATTTTCTTGCGTTTTATGCAATTTGCAGGTCCATGTCAGGTTGTATCTTGATCAAAATATGATACGCGGAAATAAAACATAATGTATTTAAATCATTTTAACCATAAAAATCATCAATACATCTCTCCAAGTTAGATAGCGTGCAGATTCGTTAGATTTCGTTCGTTCGAAGAATTTGCACGAAATCTCCACATCCCCCTTAAATGTTACTTGATCTATTTACCCAAGTTTTTCAAAAACCTATTGATATGTTGTTCTACCCTCTTCCACTTAAAACCTCCAGGACACACGAAAAACCACGTACATTCATAAATCCGTGAATTCTTCCGAAACGTTTTCGGAATAATTCATACAAAACTTCCACACAAGTGCTTTCTGAAGTTGCCAGAGTTGCTTGTAATGCACTTAATAAAGTACCGGATCAGTGTTGTGACACTTTTAGTGGCAAAGAAGTGTTATCTCATGGTTTCAAAAGTGCCTTTTGGATCGGATAAGAGTAAATATAGGGCTGATATTGTCATTGTGTGGGGACATTTTTCGCTGGACAATTCTTCGGAGTGTCTTTGGATTTTCCTTTTGTTGTGATGTTTTTGGAAGGGTTTAAGGTAATAATTTGTAGTGTTAGAGGTATGTTGTACTTAATTCGCTGGACAAAAGAATCGGGGCCATGCAACTTCTTTTATCAAGACTTCAAACTATTGTACAGGGTGAATTTTTCAAGTAGGCGTGGATGGCCAAATTCGAAACTATGAGGAATATTGTAATTTTATTCTGAATGCAGTACAATTCTTGAGACCTCGAATCCGGCTATGTATTGAAAATAATGGGCATCATTTTGATCAATTAATCAGTTAAGGTTAGGTAGGTAAAGAAAAATAAAAAAAGAATTTTGTTAAAAATTAGCTCTTTCGTTTAGTTTGCCGTATGACATTACTTCCCAGAGGGCGATCCTTCTTAGCGATACTGTCGAATGGTGTAATAATAGTGTTTTTTTTTTTCAAAATCAACGGGTAGAAATATTGATTTATCAGAAATCATCATTTGAAGGCATCATTTGAAGGCGTAATAACAGATTTAAAAGTTACTAAAATCATATATCTGCGCCATAAAATATCGGATTTCTATTCTTGAATTACAGTCACATCTTAGCTTGGTTCCTTTATCCGATTCTTAAAATATCTACCTAAGTACATATATTTTCAGGTCATATTGTTGTCGGAACTTGGATTCCTCGGATCGAGATAAACTTTCAGTTATAGGAAACTAAAATGGAGATCTTGATAACTGAAAAGTTGTGCGGAAATCGGTTGTCATGGTATGGGCATGTGATGTGGAGGAATGAGGAAAATGTCGTCAGGAAAGTTTTGAGTATGAATGTGGATGGCTATACGAGTAGGGGAAGATGATATGGCTAGAAAGGGAGTGACTACCGAGATGACGACTAATAGAGAAGTATGGAAAAAGACTGCGCCGACCCTAAATATATTGGGATAAGGGCTGTAGAATGATGATATGATAAGCTTAACGAACTAGATATCAACTAACACCACTCAATAAACCATACAAAGACAACAACTCTTCTTTCTATACCTAGTCCGTGGATGGCACCACGGAGTATAGAAAGAATAGTTGTTCTCACTACATTTTGTTTAACAAAAGCTCATATCGATGGCTCGAATGGGACTAGATACTTCTTTAATGCGACTAAATCTTCAATACCCTTGTGTTGTGCTTAGAAAATCGAATGCTTACATTTTGTCGTCACCTTAATACCGACTTATTTTAACGCATTATTTGATGTGTAAGGCTGCCTTTCCACCATGGATGAGCGAGGATGCGTAGCGAGGGATATGTTTGTGAAGAACCAATAGAATCACTTCATTTACCTAGCCTCGCTTGGCGCAGTTCTAGTGGAAACGCCTCGGCCGCTACACATCCGCGCCACACATTTGCACGCTGTTTCGAGCGTAGCAACGCATCCTCGCACCACCCAGCTACCTCGCACATCTCTGGTGGAAAACCAGCCTTACGGGTCTACTCTTACAAGGCAACTTTTGCGTAAAACAGATATCGAACGTAATAGTCACAAATATCCGTATTCTTCAAGTCTTATAAATGGCTGTCATTTGCAGATGTTTGACAGTCGTCACGGGTAGTCAGAAGCCCGAAATTCTGACCACCAGTCTTACCAAGAGGTATCGTTTTGTGGAGGTCAGATAGGCAGTCGCTCCATGTAAAATACTGGTATTCAACTACATCCGATTGGACTACAAGCCGACCCTAACAAAGCTGGGAAAAGGCTCTGCAGATGATGATACTCGTACCTACCTATTGGTCTGATTTTAAAACGGAATTCAGAAATTATATTCTTAAACCTTCAGAGCACCAAAAATAGCATAAGCATAATGTTCCCACTGCTGGGACAGGCCTCATCTCTCTAAGAGGAAGTGGTCAAAAATAGGCTACCAAATAATTGTTTTCTTATTCAAATTAAACACTAAATTTCATAGATCTAATATCAATAAACATTCCACACTAAACCAGCCATTTTCAATATCCCTAATCATCCGAATTCCCTCCTAAAATGAACATCCAAGCATCCAGGCACTTAACCGGTATCAAGTAGAACATCTAATATCACTAACAGTTCGCTTAAGTTTAAACCACGTTCAATGTAGTGGCCTATCTTACCATCTTCGGTACGCCGTTCGTAAACTGCGAGATCAGATTTAATCCGAATTTAGTTGTACAGATATGGGTATTGTGTTTGTTGGGTATGTTGTATAATGCAAGCCTGTAGATGTTATTAATATTATTCGCGTGATGTGCGATAAAATGGTCATGCATAAGCAGTTAGAACGGTTGGTTATAAAACAATTTCATGACGGTCGAATTTAGCTGTTACACTATTTTTCGAAAATGTTCTTAACTAACTATTAGACCTATGTATCCTGCTTATGCGTATGAGGTTTCATTAAAATCGGTTTATTCGTTTCGATAAAAAAGGACTTGAAAGTGTGTATGAAATTAGCCCTCCACGCGCGGCTTCGCCCGCGTGGATGTCGGAAAATATCCCATTGGAACGTGCTACCGGGAAATCCTTCCTTATTCCTAGTTTACATTATACAGGGAACCTCTGTGCAAAATTTCAGCTTTCTAGGTCCAAGGGTTTGGGCTGGGCGTTGATGAGTCAGTCAATCAGGACTTCTCTTTTTATTTATACAGATGCCGTGCGGAGCCAACGCTCTTAATTATTAATTCATGAATGTTAACTAAAAAAAAGTAAGGTGTGCGATTTTATTGCTCTAATGCTTGAGTTTGTGTAATATGGGCCGAAGTTGCATGCAATACTTAGCTAGTCAAAGCTTATCTTCCACTGGATCACATGTGTCTTAAGTATGGCAGACCTGACTGATAAATTATATGACTGGCTAAACTTGGGATCCATGTTATCTTGCAGCCATAACTTATTTACTTATGCGATGTACATGACTAATTGATTAGTTGTCCTATGTTTGTGTTTTGTTTATTGTATTGTATTGAACTATACTGGCAGGGAAATCAACGTTCGAATCATGTACTGTCATGGTAACAGGTTGCGCGTCGATCCATGCGGGTCGACACCTGGCCGGGGGAGCGTGATGAAATGCGCAAGCACTCCAGCACCCCGGCTAAAGGTAGCAGCAGAACACCGTGTGGTTTTAGTCAGTAAAAGTCTGACAGACCCCTCCACTCACCCCAAAGTGGAGGACATCCATGAGGATTTCCACAAAATAAAAAAACCGGCCAAGAGCGAGTTGGACGGCGCACCGAGGGTTCCGTTCCGATTCCTGAAAAAGTGTGCTATTTAGAGACATCGTTTTATTTTTCCTGTAATCTTTACATAAACTTCTATCACATAGAATAATTTCAGATTTTTATCTTTGCAAAGTTTGGAGATAAGGGGGGGGGGGGTATTTTTTTTTAAATTTTTCATTAAAAGTCGAAAACTATGCGGTCTAAAAAAAAATAAAAAAATGTTTGAGAATGTGCAAGCAGCGTTCTTTTACATGATACCCCACATGCCCTAGTAGCCCTACTTTGAATTTTTAAGACCCTGTTACAAAAAAAATATAAATATTTTTACTTCTTTCGTATTTGCAAAATAGTTGGGTAAACGTCATCTAAAATTGTTCCAAATTTCAAGTTGATAGTATTAGTAGTTCTTGAGATATCCAACTGTGACAGACAGACAGACTGAGTCACACCATAAGGGTTCCTTTTTTACCATTTTGGTACGGAACCCTAAAAAAAGGGTGCGCGTTGATTTCCCTGCCACACTGTATTTATTTTCTATTTTTATATTACGTTAACGTAGGTATCTATGCTAATATTATAAAGAGGTAAAATTTGTATGTAAGTTTGTATGTAGGGGGTAATCTCCGGAACTAATGATCCAATTCTAAAAATTTTTTCACTGGTAGAAAGCTACATTATTCCTGAGTGCTATAGGCTATAAATTATATTAATATCATGCATATTAGCCGAGCTATCACAAGTTTTGTCTAACAAGTCGGAAAGAAATACCTCTTTAAACAGACTTTTTTGCATGCGCTGCCTAAACGGTTGTTTATAATTGATAACAATGTATGGCAGTTTGGTCCGTCTTAAATAATTCTACAAAAAAGTCCGCGACACCATATTTCTATCTTTTATATTTTATCTTTTATACATCTTTTATTGTTTTAAAAAAGTATTTTTTAGACATACTTACGTTTGGATGATTATTTAAACAACAAAACATTAATCCTTATCAAAATAAGATATTTTATGATCACAAGGACATCATGGAGATAAGATTTGGCCTTTACAGTATGGCAATTGGTCATACAGTTTCGGAGATAATATAAAATTACTAAAACGCAAAATAACTTTAATTCATACCGGTTCCTCTTGAGCAAACATGTTTAGAGCGGACGTTTTATCAATTTACCCATAGATGGCGTTGTGCAAAATGTCGGTGGAATACAGCGGAAGAGTTTGTTTTTAGGGTTCCGTACCAAAATGGTAAAAAGGAACCCTTATGGTGTGACTCAGTCTGTCTGTCTGTCTCTCTGTCTGTCACAGCTGGATATCTCAAGAACTACTAATGCTATCAACTTGAAATTTGGAACAGTTTTAGATAATATTTACCAACTATTTTGCAATTATGAAACAAATAAAACGATATGTATTTTTTTTGCAACATGGGCTGAAAGGGGGTCTTAAAAATTCAAAGTTGGGCTACTAGGTCATGTGGGGTATCATATGAAAGAGCGCTGTTTGCGCATTCTCAAACATGTTTTATTTTTTTTTAGGCCGCACAGTGTTCGACTTTTGATGAAAAATGTAAAAAAAAAATACCGTTCCCCCCCCCCTTATCTCCGAAGTTTGCAAAGAGAAAAATCTGAAATTATTCTATGTGATGCAAGTTTATGTAAAGATAACAGGAATAGACACGATGTCTCTAAATAGCACACTTTTTCAGAAATCGGAACGGAACCCTCGGTGCGCGAGTCCGACTCGCTCTTGACCGGTTTTTTTTTTGTTAGTTTGTTTGAACGCGCTTTCTCTGGAACTACCCCAGTCGGATTTGAAAAAATCTTTTTGCATTTTATAACCCAGTTCTTGAGGAGGGCTATAGGCTATTTAACATCACGCTAGGGCCCTTAGGAGCCGAGCGCGAAATAATAGCGCGGGCAGGCGATGCGGAAGGATATAGGCTATTTAACATCACGCTAGGCCCCTTAGGAGCCGAGCGCGAAGTAATAGCGCGGGCAGGCGATGCGGAAGGATATAGGCTATTTAAAATCACGCTAGGGCCCTTAGGAGCCGAGTGCGAAGTAATAGCGCGGGCAGGCGATGCGGAAGGATATAGGCTATTTAACATCACGCTAAGACCCTTAGGAGCCGAGCGCGAAGTAATAGCGTGGGCAGGCGATGCGGAAGGATATAGGCTATTTAACATCACGCTAGGGCCCTTAGGAGCCGAGCGCGAAGTAATAGCGCGGGCAGGCGATGGAGAAGGATATAGGCTATTTGACATCACGCTAGGGCCCTTAGGAGCCGAGCGCGAAGTAATAGCGCGGGCAGGCGATGCGGAAGGACATAGGCTATTTAACATCACGCTAGGGCCCTTAGGAGCCGAGCGCGAAGTAATAGCGCGGGCAGGTGATGCGGAAGGTTATAGGCTATTTAACATCACGCTAGGGCCCTTAGGAGCCGAGCGCGAAGTAATAGCGCGGGCAGGCGATGCGGAAGGATATAGGATATTTAACATCACGCTAGGGCCCTTAGGAGCCGAGCGCGAAGTAATAGCGCGGGCAAGCAATGGGGAAGGATATAGTATATTTAACATCACGCTAGGGCCCTTAGGAGCCGAGCGCGAAGTAATAGCGCATGCAGGCGATGCGGAAGGATATAGTCTATTTAACATCACGCTAGGGCCCTCAGGAGCCGAGCGCGAAGTAATAGCACGGGCAGGCATTGCGATGCGATGCGTCGGGGTTGGTGGGTGGGGGCTACAAGAAATTTAACGCGGATGAAGTCGCGGGCAGAAGCTAGTATTTTATATATGTGGACGTCAAGAGCTTTTTCTTATGAACCTGTGGGGTATTATGCGACACTCAAGAAGAAAGTCCCAAAGAATAGTAGGTGTTAGTTTGCTCACAAATTCGCATTTAGGGCTGGGGCCACATTTACTGCCGGTGAGTGTATTAGGTATCCCCGAATAAAGAAGTCTACATTCTCAACCGTATTTACATTACCTACTTAACTCAATAATACAAATATCCACATGAAATCAAATTAAACTCCACATGTTTACCCGAAAATAATGTTTTCTACATACGCAGTTTCTAATGTCAATATTTATTTAGGAACTACGCTTCAATCGTATGGCGTACGCGTAGGTACAAAGTTTGGAAACAAGGCAATGGCTGAAAACCGGAAAAAAAATTGTCCGGCATCGAAAACTGGAGTATTTTTGTTCGATATGTAGGATTTTTTTTTGTCAAATTCTGTATTTGACATAGAAAAACTTTGAGGAAATGAACGGTTGTGAATTTTTATCGTATTGGCAGTTTTAGATACTTAGATCTTTTAATATTCCGGTTTATCAATCATCTTAGCGTTTTGCTGTCCACTGCTGGACATAGGTCTCTCCCAGGCTGCCCCGCAACACACTGTCCCAGCCACTTTTTTAATAAAGTCGGTCTATCTAGCTGGGGTGCGTCCCACACTTCGTTTGCCGATACGCGGTGTCCACTCTAATACCCCGTTTACATTCAGCCGAAGTGAGCAGGGAAATAACGAGTATGTAAACACGATACTTCTCCTGCTGCTGCCCCTGCTACTCGCGCTGCCCGGCGCTCCCCAAATTAGCGGTTTTTGTGCCGAAGTCAAAGGACGGGCAGCGCGAGCGGCAGTGCGTGTTTACATTCAGCATTTCAGCTCCGTCGCTCACTTCTCGCCGAGCGCCTGAACGAATCGGATGTGCGTGCCGCCTTATTTTCTTACTGTCAAAATGACGTTCGCGTGGAGTAATCAAAATACTATCAAATTTTAAACAATGAACATAATTATGTATTGTAAGAAGACACAGAGGTGACGCTGTAATTATTTCGACGTCTGCCATTGCCGAAAGTGATGTGAGTGGTAGGGCAGTATGTAAACACACACTTCTCTCGATCCTGCTGCGGCAGTATTAAGGGAAGTATCGCCGGCAGCGCGAGGAGCAGCGGCAGGGGCTGAATGTAAACGAGGCATAAGACTAATCTGCTCCACCGGCCAGCGCTCCTTCGACAAACATGACCAGCCCACTGCCATTTCAGGTTTCGTGTCCATATTCCGGTCGATGATTAAATATTTCTCACCTTCTTTTGACTCTTAAAAGTACTCTGATGCATTTGGGGTTCTTAGTAACTACTTCTAAAACTAAGTTGTTAAAACATACCTATATCACTCTTTTCCATAACATGGACTTTCGGACCGACGATTTCACAAAACAAAACAGAACGAAAACAAAACTTTTCCCACATCATTATGTCCGTTTTAATTTAGTGAAAATACATGCTAATTAGTAGGTTTGCGTCGTATTGTGGTTTTATCAATGTTTTATATCAATTGGTGAATGATTGTTTTAAACAGCTCAAATAGATTTAATTCAATACGCTTTGACTACTGATTTTCATGATTTGAATTGATGGATCGGATGTTAAATGAGGACTCGTGGCTAAGTAATAACAGCCGCACGGTTCAATCCATCCGGTTAAGCTACGCTGGCCGGGGTTGGTCCGTGGATGGGTGACCATCTTTACATACCAAGACTCCTCCGTGCCTCGGAAAGCATGTTAAGCCGTTGGTCCCGGCTGTCATTCGTGGATCTTTGACAGTCGTTACGGGTCGTCAGAAGACCGAAAGTCTGACAACCAGTCTTGCCAAGGGGTATCGTATTACCCAGTTACTGGGTTGTGGAGGTCAGATAGGCAGTCGCTCCATGTAAAATACTGGTATTCAGCTGCATCCGGTTAGACTGGAAGCCAACCCCAACATAGTTGGAAAAAGGCTAGGCAGATTGATTGATTTCGGATGGGATGTTAATCATTACTATGCTAATCTTTGTCCATGCAGTAAGATGGTTGTAGCCATGATATAGTTATACACCTAAGGATATATAGGTTAATAGTTTTGAAAGTTATTTTAAGTATTCGTTTTTGGTTTTTTAATTTTTTTAAAGTAAATTTATTAAACCAGAAAAAGGACAGCAAACTTTTATCACAATAAAAAACACCTTTATTTACTCTCATATCGTAAAATTCGAATTATAAACTTAAAAACGAGTTTAACACACACTCGTGTTATAATACCCCACATTAGGCAACAGTTTCATAAACTACTATTTCAAGCCAACGAAGCTCGCACATCTATTCTTCAATAATTTACAACACATTTTTATACTCCGTCCTCATCGCACACAAAGTATCTCGTTTCACATTATTTCTTTCTTTTTTATTAGCACCCCTTTCAAAGTTATGAGTCTAGTTATAACTGCAAATGATATTGAAAGATATCCGTCTGGCTCGAATAGCTTAATTTCCGTTGTAGCTCGAGCTGGGCTATTAAATAGCTTGTTATTTGAACTTATGACTGCGGGAGAGTTGAGATCTTGTTCGAGTTTGTGTGAAAGGGGTTTTACTTGCAAAATATTTGTGTGGACCACACTGGAATTTGCATGAAATTTTAAAGTAGTAATCTGATACATTTTTAAGCTTAGGAGGGGCTTGTTTGTGGCTACGCTTGTCACTGTCGGTCCGTACTATGGGTGTTCATCATAACATACTGAGACCGCTCCGTGCGTCGGAAAGCACCCCCGGCTGTCATTCGTAGATCTTTGACAGTCGTTACGGGTCGTCAGAAGCCCAAAAGTCTGCCCACCAGTCTTACCAAGAGGTATCGTACTACCCAGTAACTGGGTTGTGGAACTTTTGGAGGTCAGATAGGCAGTCGCTCCATTTAAAATATATTGGTATTCAGCTGCATTCGATTAGACTGGAATTTGACTCCAACATTGTTGGGAAAAGGCTAGGCAGATGATGAATTTTGTAGGTACTAATTAGTACTGGCGAAGTTTACTTTTGTACTGTCTCACTTATATAGTCTGTAACACATATAATATAACACTCTCTCTGGATTCACCGGCAGTCGGATAAAACACAAAACAGAAAAAAACACTACTAAGGGAAAAATAACTTTCATTTCGGAAGTCGTTGTCTTTGATTATATATTTTCGTTTTTGCCGCCGACTTCCGAAATTAAAGTTATTTTTCACTTTGTTTCTTTTTTTGGAAGCCGATTGCTTTTTTTTTGTTTTGTAAAAATGTTTTTATTTTTCACTTTTTAGTTGTGGTACCTACCCGACGCAAATTCGAATAGGTACCTGCGAAATAAATTAGAAGTTTTCACATAATTATACTAAGTGAGAAAAATGCTTATTATTAAGCTAACTCAAAAATTACTTAAGCAAAGTTATTAAATTTTACCTGGACCTTCTGGATGGGATTTGAATCGAATCTTTCAAATCGAACTACTCTGTAAAAAGTTATGAGAATATATGCGTCGACTTGAGAACCTCCTTCTTTTTTTTCGTCGGTTAAAAATAGTCAGTCTCATTCTATATTTTTCGAAAAAGCTTACTGTTTGACATGAACCAACAATTTATTTTAAAACGTTTGTTTTTCAAACTAAGCTTTTGACATAAAAATATGAGTAAACAGATTGCGTCACTGTTTTCAGTGTACAAAAGTTTTAGATTTACGAGTCCTATCAGAATATGCGGGACGGACCAAAATATTATTAATATTTGTTGCATTCGTTTCGCAGAATGCTTTTGGCTTTTCGCATTGGAAAAGTTTTGTGAGACTTTTATGTTTACGGGTTTACTCACTTACTCGCTGCGGTGTAATCCGATTTAGTTTCGGGCTTAAATAAAGCCCGTATTAATTATTATTTGATTAGATAGTGTGATGAGGGCACGTATTGAACTCAATAGCCTATACAGAGTATAATTTTAATAGGTTTAATCCTCTTAAGGGGTCATTGCACTCGTCATTATTTATTTATTTTTGGTTCACCAACAATTGTTTACACTAACTTCTTAAGCAAAAAAAAATACATGTCTTTAAAACTTTAAACAGAGTAACAATTACTTAAAGGTAAACACCACATAAACTAAATTAATTTATGTTAATTGTAAGCTTAGGTACAAGTACAGTTCACAGCCAACTTAAAACTAAAGGAAAAATGTAGCTGAAGTATAAATGAAGACTTAGTTTTGTAAGTACAAACAAATATAAATATATATACTAAACTGATGATATGAATACTTTACAATTATGAACAACTTTACTACGGGACCAAGCCTGAAAACGCGAAAAAAAATCAGCTGTTCAGTCGGTACATTTATTTAGGCAGCAGCTGATTTTTTCTTTCGCGATAATGATGAGTTTAATGACCCCTTAAGAGGATAAAGACTATTATAAAAACTTTTTAACAAAAAAACAAAACCGACTTCCAAAAATCACTACAAAGTGAAAAATAACTTTGATTTCGGAAGTCGGTGTCTTTCGTTTTTTATTTACTTTATTTTTTTTTTGCCACCGACTTCCTAAATCAAAGTTATTTTTCACTTTGTAGTGATTTTTGGAAGTCGGTTTTGTTTTTTTGTTAAAAAGTTTTTATTTCTCGCTTTTTAGTGGGTCTGTTTATAATTTGTATAAGTTACAATAGTCTAATGCCAATTGCTCATCAAATGTTACAAAATATTGCTTTTCCCGATGCTGGGACGTTAATTGTTGAGGAGTTCTTCTGGTAAGACCCAGGAGAACTCCTCAACAACCACTCACCACACGCATTGTGTGACGTGCGGAAATTGCTTAGCAACCATATTAAAGTAATCGAATCGCAACCCGTGAAATATTTATCATTGAGTAGTTCCGGTAGCCATCTGTGGTCTTCATCATCAGTTCCACTTCACCAAGTGGTGCTTTCCGAGAGCAAATGCACGAGCTACTATAAAAAATACCCACATCGCTATAGGTGTGCCTATAATATTTGAAGAGTTCCTTCGATTTCTCCAGGATCCCATCATCAGAACTGGATTTTGACAAAAATGGGACCATTTGGGAAGTATACCCTTTCCAACAAAAAAATAATTTTTCAAATCGGTTGGCAAGCGACGGAGTTATGCGCGAACAAACATAAAAAAAAAAAAATACTAACATCCGAATTGAGAACCTCCTCCTTTTTTAGAAGTCGGTTAAAAATTACATCCTGTATAAAGGTCTCAGTTTTCGTCTTTTGAGTCTAAAGTTAGTCGAGGTGCTTAGCTCGAAACAATGAAGAATTAAATCTTAAACAATCAAGAACTTCTATAATATCTTTCAATAGGAAATACTATCAGGATTCGAGTCTCGGTTAGAAGTCTAGGCAACGTCAATTCTCGTTCTCGTTCGTCAATTTTCAATACCTCTACGATGCATCGTCTTGCAAATTGCAATAGCTGTTATTCCGTTACAATATCCTCCATTTTAGCTAATCCAACGTCATTTTCTAAAATACCATCTCAGTTACAGCCATTGCAGAGCAGCCACTGAGCCATAAAATAATGCCTCAAACAATAGACCACAATCGTTCACTCCAACATACGCTTCGGACATCAAAATATCCTGTTTCCATCAATTTAATGTACCGACGTGTTCCGAATCATAAACAGCTGGTACACATTTATTTGATTTCCAGACCAAAGAATAAATCTATGTAGCAATAAACGTTTGACATTTCAATTGCAACCTTATCTTGCTTGGAGAAAGTTGAAATTCGTTCTAGCGTTATTTTTATTGACATTCGATATGTCTCATTTATTTTCATTATTGTCCTTTTCATTTTGTGCATAGCGTCATTGCGAGGCGCTTGTTTCCGCGACTGTATTATACCACGGAACGTGATTTGTACAAATTATTTTTCTGTTGTTGTCTTTGACTGTACTTGTTTATTTTTAACCGACTTCAAAAAGGAGGAGGTTCTCAATTCGTCGGAACCTTTTTTATTTTATTTATCTAGTTTGTTCATAAAACGGTTACATTATTTGGTCCGCGCCGCAACGCACGCACGGCACGCAAGGGATTTTGGTTTGTTTGTATGAAGAAATCAAAATGCGGGCGGGCGGTACCGATATTGGACGCAGTGCTTTATGAATTCATGCAAAGCAAAAAAAAAATCCGTTGCGTGCCGTGCGTGCGTTGCGGGCGGCGCGGACCAGTGGACCCTCACCTTTAAGTGTTGATAGATTTTGACAGTATTTTAAAATTCTTTAATTTTGTTCTATGCCATTGGTAAAATTATAATAATTAATTAGTTAGTCATAATTAGCGACGTTTTACCGAACTAAAGTTGGAGCAACTTGTTATTTTGGTTGCTGAAAACTATTTTTACATGCACCTTTGCAATGTTGCCAGCATGAACATGTTTCCCGTAGACAATCATAATTATGTCGGTGAATCAATTTTGTGCAACTGTTGCATATAAAATTAATTCTTGGCTTTTCTTCTCTCATCAATCAATTTTCCAACTTATAGGGGTCGGCGTCCAGTATCCGGATGCAGCTGAATACCAGTATTTTAAAATAAAATAATATAATATTATCTTAAACACAGTCGGGTTATTTACACCATTTATAATTCAAGAACGGCGGGACCGATTTTTACTATGTTTAATTTGTTGGATTTGTCTCCGCCCTGAATAGCAGAGAAACTATTAAAAAATAGGAAAAATTACAAAAAAAAAAAATATGAAGAAAATTAATTTTCGCCTAAATGAAATTTGGGTCAGCTACTTCTATATAAAATACAAATTATACAGTATTTTATTGTATTATACGGGTATAATGCATAGTGATTCGGTATAGTGATTTACAACTTTACTCCTATCGCAATAAGCTACGATAAAGAACTTCGTTCCAATACAGGGTGTAAGGGACAGCCCTCCGCAAACTAACAGGGTGCATTCAGCTCCTTATTCTAAAGTATATTCCACCGGAAATTTTCTCAGGAAAATTTTCATTTTTTTTATCGTTTTTCTGTTACTTTTCCTTTATTTCAATGTAATAATACATTGTGTGTACGCAGCACTCCATTTATGTAAAAAAAACAGCAAAAAAAATAACCAGCAATGGATGTTGAAATACTCGAACGACCGACGCGTGAAATCAGCTGTCCACCTTCTACCTAGGTTACAGAGTTCATCGAACTCACCGCATATCTATTACCTACCCCTCCCAACCAATAACAGACGCTCCGATTTGTGCACAAAAACACAAACAAATCAGGTTTATTGGATTCCCATAGCGTTCCTGAAATAATTTCATGTACCGGTCATCTTAGTATGATATACTGAATTCACCCTATCAGTGTGCGGAGGGCTATCCCTTACATGAATAAGTATTAAGTTTCAATGTACCCCATTTAACACGTCCTTCCCGCCAATTCTTTTTAACTGTTAACAGTTCTATTAATTATCTAAACAGCAAGAGGAACCTAGTTACCTCATCAGCATTCCCCCCGTGTCGCCCCCACTTTATTTTCTTTCCTTATTTAATAAGGCCGCCATTTTTTTTTGTCTCCTTGAAATAGGTGTTACGCGCAAGTTAGTTGAAGATAAAGGCTCCTACAAACAGACTCGGCACGACACGCGAATCGCGCCTGTTTGAAGGAGCCTTAAAACGAGAATTAACAGTGTATTTGGTGTTTGGTGAGTTTAAGAGCAAATTATTGGGAAATCTTACATAGATTTCCCAATAATTTGCTCTTAAACTCATTAAAATGAATGTGTCAACATGTCCCTTTTTCCATAGTTCTCTATCAGTCGTCATCTCGGTAGTCACCCCCTTTCTAGCCATGTCATCTTTCACACAGTCCATTTATCGTTTCGTTGGTCTCCCGCTACTCGCTAACTAGCCATCGACATTCATACTCAAAACGCATACGTAAAACCTTCACTTACCTAGACTAAATTAGGAAACACGTTGTTTTGTCATAAACAACGTGTAACCCACCATTTTGGATTTTCATTTTGAAAGTGTGATTTTGACCATAACTCATAATGTGAAATTCGAACGAAGAAAGTCATAGAACCGGCATAGCAAGTATAAAGTATGAACGCTTTTTCGCGTGACAATTTCTATTCTACCGCAAGCCCGCAAGCTTTACAAAAACTCGCAAAAATTTTTTTTTTTACATTTCAATCAGACTGTTTCCCGACGCCCGTTTCGCTTGATTTCCTTGACAGGGAAACGCCATTTTAAATATATTTCTGTAGAATACAAATGCTTAGATGTAAGTACCTACCGTCAAAATAAGGGTGGATTATTTTTAAACTTTATAATTCAAAAATAATCCACCCGTTATTGTATTTTTCATTGTTACTTGGACAATATAATGACATCTAGACATACAACAAAATATTTTTCGGAAATTATGCTAATTAATGTTACTGATCTTATGTTATTTTGTTTTATGTTAATCAATTAAAATCTACAAACTCGACAGCAAACCAACATTGTGCTTTGCAGCGCCCTGACAGGGTTCATGTACAAAAACCGACAATTTTTAATTTGTAAAATGTGTGATGTGCATGAAAGCAAATAAATAAATAAATAAATAATTGTGTTTCCCATTATAGTCACCAGTATAAACGTAAACGAGGTAAATGGAGTATGTAAATATGGGCAGTGGATTATGTATGGCAGGTAGCGTTCTGGGGTCGTTCTGTGACGTCAAAAAAGATCATGAATCCATCATGGTTCCATTGTGAGAGAGAGACGGAGCTATATGCTGGAGCAATGACATTATACATCTAGACGTTGCCATGATTACAGTGTGAAGTGTGGAAGTGAGACACATATATACGAAATAATTAGGAAAATTGAGACAAAGCATCGTATCTTCTGTCCCTTACGGCGTGCCGTATTTTTGTACTTTCACTGTTAATATTGCTGTCTCATGACCGGCCACACGGTGGCTCGATCTAGATGTATATTATCTAAGTGCTGGAGTGTACTTTGTCTTGTCATTTTTGTTTTTATTTTTTTTCTAATGTGCGTTAATTGTGCAGAATAAACAAGTTTTCTTTCTTTTTTTTCTTTATACGACCTATAACACCATCCTTTTTAGGGTTCCGTACCTCAAAAGGAAAAAACGGAACCCTTATAGGATCACTCGTGTGTCTGTCTGTCTGTCTGTCCGTCCGTCTGTCACAGCCAATTTGCTCCGAATCTAATGGACCGATTAAGTTGAAATTTGGTATACATATGGATTTCTGTGACCCCAAACATGTACGGCTAAAGTAAATAAATGAATTTTGAATATGGGGGTCACTTTTAGGCCCCATTCACATAGGAAGCGCGGGCGCGGCGGCGGGTGCGGGCGCGGTGACTTTAGCTTAGCTTAGCTTGCCCGCTACGTGCGTTTCGTATGTGAACACTTGGATATTACGCCATATGTTTGATATTTCGCGACCGCGCCCGCGCTTCCTATGTGAATGGGGCCTTAGGGGACAAATAAGAAAATGAAAAAAATAAATGTTTAGCAAACTGTACCGTGTGACATATCAAATGAAAGGGCTTATTATGAGGGTTTCAAATATTTTTTTTTTATAATTTTAAAATAAATAGTTTTGAAGTTATTTAAGAAAATAGACGAAAATTTACCGTTCCCCGCCTTATCTCCGAAACAACTGAGCCTAAAATTTTGAAAAAAATACAGAAAATAGTTCTATACCTGTAGATTACAGAAAAACCTATAAGAAGTTTGTGGTAATAAAATAACATGGTAAATCTCTCAATAGTATGACTACAAACTTACATTTACTGTTGGAATGTAATAGGAGAACATGTTTTGCAACTATAATGTTAAGTTTGTTCTTGGGATACTGAATTTAATCCCAAATACGGAACCCTTCATTGTGCGTAGACCGACACGCACTAGGCCGGTTTTTTCACGTCATTTTTTTTTTTTTTTTCATTTTTCCTTAGTCTCTGTCTACCCCTATGGGAAGGCGTGAGTTTATGAATGTAAGTAATAAGATTTTATGGGGCTCGGTAAATGCGAAAATAACTCGTTGGAGTTGATCGGAATCTGAAAATTCCTATCAAAAATTTTGTAAAACATGAAAACATCCAGACTATCTGAAAATTGATTCAACATTTTTCCATTTTCAGTTTTATTTTTCCATTCATCAAGTAGGTAGGTACGGTCAGCAACAAAAGTCGATTAACACTTGTGTTTTCTAAATCTTAATTATTGAGAAAAATACTTCATTAAAATCGGAACAGGTGTAAATTTTAAAGAAAATTAATTCTTATCTAATAAATGAAATGCTAAAAAGCAGGTTATGTGTTAATTTAGATGATGTCAAAATGTAGCAGTGCTAACCGACTTCTGTTGCTGACCATACCTATTGGTTGTTTGCACAAATTTTTTACTAGGTGCGATCCGAAGCACCAGTTATTGCAGTATTTAATCGGTTTTCAAAGTTATGCTTTTCGTTGCCTTTTGGCCTGCTGCATTGAATTTACTCTGCAAATATGTTTTCGAATTTGTAGCTGTTATCTTTTCGTGTTTCAATATTGAAGTACCTATACGTCTTTTTAGGGTTCCGTACCATAATGATAAAAAGGAACCTCTAGGGTGCGACTCAGTCTTTCTGTCTGTCCGTCTGTCACTGCTGGATATCTCAAGAACTCCTATTAACAGAATATTGAACTCATCTCAAAAACAGATATAAGTAATACTTTTTGAGACGAGTCTAATATCACAATAGAAATGTGTTTTTAAAATTAGGTATCTATTAAATTAGGTATCTATTATATTAATACTATTTACTATGGTCGCACATTTAATTAGTTGTAGTAAAATGACCCTTCTAATGTAATTTTTACTGTCATTTCACTATAAAATGGGAACATTTTTTATCGAAATGACAGATAAGAAGCGTCATTTTACTGCAACTAATTAATGATTAAATTTAAAAAAAAAATCTTTACATTTTAATAATCTTACAAATTTGATCCCGTGTGAGCGAGAGGTGATAAAATGCGACAGCCCTCTTAAAATATTCTCTTACATATTCCCAGCACCCTTATACATACTTAAGTTTAAGATCTAGCTCGCCACATAATATTCAATTGCTCCAAAACTAAGACCAAAACTAGTCAAGAATCAAGACTTGGTTTACATATAACTTTATTTTATAGGGGTTCTATAAAATAAAGTTATATATGTAAACCAAGTCTCTCCCATAAAACACATAAAAGAAACTCCAACCTCTGCAAAGTGACACAGCAATATACTTTAGTAAACAGTAGACGAAAAACATTATCTACAACAGTCTAGACCTAACCCAGTAAATATTCTCATACACTTAGTTTTTAGGGTTCCGCACTCAAAAGGTGCCAACGGGACCATATTATGTAGGCATCCAAACAAAAAGTGTCCAGTTCTCGGCATTTAGTTTCCGAGATATAAGAAGTTTTGTAAAGTTGGCTGAAAAAATTGCATTTCGCGATTTTAATTGATTATTAATAAATGCTCAATTTTCTACAATTTCATAATAGTTAATGACTTTATACGATTTTTTCACAATTACAACTTCAAATGTCTGTTAAAAAATATGTGCCAGTTTTTGAATGTTTTTTCAGTCCTTAATAAGTATCAATTGACCATTCTAGATACCGAATCTAGTCTTAACTCAATATCCCACTACTGGACGCTTTTTGCTTGGACGCCCACATAATACTTTAGACTCCGCTGTCCGTTCATCCGTCCGTCCGTCTGTCACAGGGCTGTATCTTTTGAACTTAATTGGTAGACGCTTGAAATTTTCAAAGTCTTAATAGGGCCGCTATAATAACAAATAATAAAAATAAAGTTAAAATTAAAGGGAGTCCCATACAAGAAACGTGGCTTTTTGGGCGTTTTTGGCTCGAGGTAGTACGGAACCCTTCGTGTGCGAGTCCGACTCGCACTCGGCCGCTTACAAATAACTTACACATACATAAAAACACTAAGTCTAGTGTTTACAGAATGTCCAGCACTATTTTCAACCTCCAAACCGGCCTTAGAATTCAGACGAGCCATTTTCGGCCAACCCGACCTCATTTGAAATGTCAAGTTGTTTAAAATAAAGGCGTGTGCTTGCGGTGAGACCTGACATAACGTAAAAGTAAATAGAAGGTCCAATTTGTAAAGTGTTTGAAGCCTATTTTTCTTTTACGAGTATGAAGAAACTTGATTTGAATAAAGTGCAGTGCATACGCACGGCCGCCGTCACACGGCTACCGCGTCCGCGCCGCTTGATTTTACCATACCACTAGACAGTAAGTTAGTAATACATTGCTAGCTAGCTAGGGGCGGGGGCGGGCGCGGGCGGTGCGTTCGCGAACGTATGCACAGCGAGGCGCGGTGACGGAGCGGTGTCGGCGCGGCGGCATGCGGCATCGTGTACAGGGGGCCTACTCCCTAAGCACGAAGCCCGTAGTTTCGGCCTTTGTTACGGGCGTTTCCTACTCCGTATCACCTACGGATGGATGATTGGTTCGGGGCCCGAACGAAGTATGAGTGACAACATGATTTGCCAGCTGTCCCTACTCCCGGTGTGTTTTTGCCCGTCCGAAAAATTTAACTTTTACACTTGTTTTGATGGATCGTAATGTCAGACGGACGGATGAACGGACGGACAGAAAGACGGATGGACTTAGGGAGTAGGCCCCCAGGAACGCTTAGCCATTTTGAGAATGAGTAATTTTAGAAGTAGGCATTTTGAGAATTAGTCATTTATAGAAATCCATTAAAGACTCAGTTGCCATTTTGAGTATTAGGCATTCTGCGCCTAAATCAATACTTGTCCGTTCGAGCGTAACTGCCGCGCGCTCGAACTGTTGCGTACTGGTATATACTGAGATTTCGAAGCGCATTGTTTCGGCCGTTTTCTATGAAGATAAACTACTTTATAATATTATACTGTGGTTCGGTGAATACATTGTCAATACAATAACTGCTTTTAACGCCAAATCCGAACTAATATTATAAATGCGAAAGTGAGTTTGTTTGTTTATTTGATAAAATTTCTCGTTAAAACGGCTGAACGGATTTGAGAAAATGGGTAGGCAGACCATCACCTGGAGCAGAACATACTGCTTCTTTACTGCAACTTTTCACCCTGGATCGCAGAAAAAGCCGTGGGATGGATCGCATTGCTGGTGGATTGCGATTTTTTTGTATTGTGTGACTACTTTAACATTCATTTTATATATTGGTCCTTCTGTACAAAGAAGCTCTTGGCTAAGTAATAACATCCGCATGGGTCGGATCGATGAGGTTAAGCTACGCTTGCCGGGGTTGGTCCTTGGATGGGTGACCATCTTTACATACCAAGACCCTCTGTGCCTCGAAAAGCACGTTAAGCCGTTGGTCCCGGCTGTCATTCGTGGATCGTCAGAAGCCCGAAAGTCTGACAACCAGTCATACCAAGGACTATCGTGTTACCCAGTAGCTGCGTTGTGGAGTTCAGATACCTAGGTAGTCGCTCCATGTAAAATACTGGTATTTAGCTGCATCCGGTTAGACTGGAAGCCGACCCCAATATAGTTGGGAAAAGGCTAGACAGATTGATTGGTCCTTCTGTACAAACTTTTGGTCCTAAAGGTCATACAACTTAAATGCCGACATACACATCATAGGTTTATAGTTATTATAAGGTTAAGTAGACTAAAATACGAACACCTTTACCTAAATCTACAAGTAGAGAAGATTCCTTCCGCATTATCATTTAAATAAATAGCGACTCTTGCTACGACACAATACAGTGCAATTCAGGTCGCACAGCGTTAATTACCTACAGTTATATTCACCTAGAAGTTGCCTCTCTTTTTATCGCGTAGTCTTCTTTTACGACGCGGCACGTGAGTGAGTATCGAACTAACGTGCGAGCCGGACGGCGCGCGGCAGCCCACACTGAATTAGCTCGACAAGTCGAGCCCGCCGCGTACTTGTAGCTTCATACCTAAAATGCGGAGTGCGCCTGACCTGCCTTATTGCCTACTTCACAAGGTTAGCCGAATTCATTAATCAAATTCTTTAGGTCTGAAAATTTCAGGCATTAGGGAAATTGCTTCGCCTTTTTTCGGGCAAAGGGTTATTTTTTCTGCTATGTTTTAATATGAAATTATGTTATACAAAGACTTTGCTTAATGTTGTTTCGTTATGAATTATGGTTTTTATTTTGAGTTAGGTTGAAATTAGTGTTAAAAATGTTATTACATTCAAAGGACCAACCTTTTGTCTGACAGCAAATGGCAAATTGCAATCACTGGTAGTATGCCCACTGTGGTTATTGTATTTGGAAGTTCAACAACATTAAAAAACCGGCCAAGTGTGTGTCGGACCACGTACAATGAAGGGTTGTGTTCCACGCGCGCCTCAAAGAGATGTCAGCAAGTGACGGGGTCCAATAGGGCCGACGCCGCTGTGGTCGCGGATTGTCTGAAGAGGTTACCGCGGCCCTGGCATAGGCAACTGAAGGAACACGGGTGGGTTTTAGTCAGTAAAAGTCTGACACGCCCTTCCGCTCCACCCAGAGCGGGAGAAGTTATTAGATGATTTCCCACCCTCAAAAAAAAAAAAAAAAGGGTTCCGTAGTTGGATGAATTTAGTTTTTAAAATTTTGGTGAAAAAAACATTTCCTCTCTCTTTAAACATCGTCATTACGTGTATAGTTCCTTGCTCTTTTTCAAGTAGGATATATAAGTATATATTTATATAAGTATCTGTATTTATGTATTTATAAATTGTATGTATATATGGTACACCACAGACTACCGACAGTATTCTCTCCTTTCTCCCCATAATCCATCCAAAGGTTGTCTGTAAAAGGTCGCTTTTAACGATAAGACCGCCCCTTGTGTCACCCTATGTAAAATTTCAACATTTATATCTGTAATTTTATGGTGTGCATAATAAAGAGCATTCTATCTATCTATCTAGTTTAAAAAAGATTTTTTTAAAATTTCCTTATTTGCTCCCAAAAGTGACCACCATATTCAAAATTCATTTATTTACGCTATACGCCCGTTTTTGGTTCACAGAAATTCATATTTGTAAATTTCAACTTAATCGGTCTATTAGATTCGGAGCAAATTGGGGCTGAGACAGACGGACAGACAGACATACACACGCGTGATAAAGGGTTCCAGTTTTTCCTTTTGAGGTACGGAACCCTAAAAATCAAACTAATGTTATAAAGGTGAAAGTTTGTGAGTGCGTGTGTGTTTGTGTTTGTTACTTCTTCACGCTCAAACGGCTGAATCGATTTGGATGAAATTTGGTATGTAAATAGCTTATATTCTGGACTAACACATACATAGGTTACTGTTTATTCCGGTCTTAAACTTTTTGTCTGACAACAAATGGCGAATTGCGATAACCGCCGGTTGAATACCCACTGTGGTAATTGGATTTGGAAGTTAAACAACATTTAAAAAAAACATAGTTCGGAAAGCTTGATTGGGCAAAGATGGTCAAACAGACTTACTATTTGCTTAGGACATGTCCATTTCGAAGAAACTCCTGAACATCAACACAAGTCGAACACTCCGCTTGGTATACTTTCTGTCATAGTATTTTCTTGCCTCAATTTTGTCTTCTGTGTTAATTGTAATAAAGTTGTTGTAACACTAACACTCGTATTAATAGTCAAGTAAAAGTAATTACTTAAGTAAAAGTAATAGCTCAAGCAATGATTTTCTTTCTATAGTTTAGTAATTACTTGAAGTTAGAACTGTCAAAGCTTAGAATTCTTAGCCAAGTAATAGTCACCATTTTCTTTACTTAAGAATTCTGCCCTCAAGTATGAAATTACTTAGTAGCAAGTAATTACTCAAGTAATTACTTTGATTATAAAAACGAGCCTAAGTGGTCATGATAACAATTCTCAATTCAATTCTCAATTCAATTCTCAATTCAATTCTCAATTCTCAATTTCTTTATTGCGTACCATAATGTATACAGTTGGTAGGGAAATTATTATATAGTCACAATTACAACCGCACGGGTTGATCAAATGTTAAGCTACGCATGCCGCGGTGAGTTTGTGGATGGTGACTATTGTAACAAATCTACTAGCCTACAGAAATAAAAGGGGGCTAAAGTAAGACTTGAAACAATATATTAAATATTAAAAGATAAAAAATACAGACCGGTTTTTATAAAACACGTCCTACCTAACACACACAGCTATTTAGGAAGGTAGAGGATAGCTTGAAGTAGTAGTTTGAGTAAGTCCAGGTTAGGCAAACACGCACGGATAGTTTGGAAGAGGAAGATTTTGAATTGAACCGCTCCGATAAATTAATGGTTATTTTCTATAACCCTCCTTTAGGGATCGACCGCAGTCGGGTAAGTTTTAGTCACGGAATCAGTTTTCCCGGTCGAAGAATACTTTTAGGAGATGTTTCGTTTATAGCTTCCGGAGCAGAACTGACCTGTCTCCGAGTCTTCCATACATTGGTTCATCAGCGTTTTTCAAAAACGTCTTCCAATTTCAGATCCTTTCCACATTTGAAGCTTTCCGTCATCAGAATGCCAAACGCCCCACGTTGGGCGCCAGACTGTAACAAATCTACTAGCCTACAGAAATAAAAGGGGGCTAAAGTAAGACTTGAAACAATATATTAAATATTAAAAGATAAAAAATACAGACCGGTTTTTATAAAACACGTCCTACCTAACACACACAGCTATTTAGGAAGGTAGAGGATAGCTTGAAGTAGTAGTTTGAGTAAGTCCAGGTTAGGCAAACACGCACGGATAGTTTGGAAGAGGAAGATTTTGAATTGAACCGCTCCGATAAATTAATGGTTATTTTCTATAACCCTCCTTTAGGGATCGACCGCAGTCGGGTAAGTTTTAGTCACGGAATCAGTTTTCCCGGTCGAAGAATACTTTTAGGAGATGTTTCGTTTATAGCTTCCGGAGCAGAACTGACCTGTCTCCGAGTCTTCCATACATTGGTTCATCAGCGTTTTTCAAAAACGTCTTCCAATTTCAGATCCTTTCCACATTTGAAGCTTTCCGTCATCAGAATGCCAAACGCCACAGTCAAAGCTTGAATCTGCCAGTAATATACGTTGAAAAACCTCTGACCTCTTCGATGAATTTCAAGTGTGTGTGGATTAATTTTATAAAAGTAATTTATGATACAGCTATTCAATAATAAATCAAAATTATCTATAAAATACAATATTTGACCTAACATATTGATAAAAAGAATTTAGATTACATAATTCAAAAGAAACGTTCATAGTCTATGCCATTATGAAACTCTATGAAAGATAGTTAGAAGAAAAAGTAAAGACAGCCTGACGTAAGTGTCATAACAATGAAAAATACCTATAGGTGTTTTTATTTCAGATTTTAAAGAAAACGAAATGTTTTAGACCAATTCACAAGTTACAATGTAAATCTTTATAAAAGATAAATAAAAATGGATGCAGTGTAAGAAATTGTAGTAAGTGATGTAGTGAAATAAATAGATACTATACTATAGAGGCATGAAGAACAGGGTGTAAAGTTCACTCATCCTCCATTAAAAAGGGAGGATCCTCCGAGCAGACGGGTGTTGTGTCTGGTGGGCTACTGCCCGACGGTTGATGTCGGGACGTTGTATATGCTAGTCGCGCGGTAAACTCTGACTGCGCGATGCAGGTTGCGTGACGTCATGTCATTGTGATGCGTAGTTCGTATGTGGCGATGTAGATGCCACCACAGTGACCATTCTTTACACATCGTGACCACTCCGAGCCCAGAACCCATTGGTCCGCGCTGTCATTCGTAGATCTTTGACAGTCAACAAGCAGTCTTATCAAGGGGTGTCGTGTTACCCAGTGGCTGGGTTGTGGAGGTCAGATAGGTAGTCGCGCCATGAAAAATACTGGTATTCAGCTGGATCCGGTTAGACTGATAAAAAGGCAGATTGATAGAAATCAGTATTTTCTTATTCGCATATAAGCCACAATTTTTTCAACCACCGTATCTTTTCCAACAAAAAAAAAAACTTTTTTACAAAAACAAAAACCGACTTCCAAAAAAAACACTACAAAGTGAAAAATAACTTTAATTTCGGAAGTCGGTGTCTTTGGATCTTTAGTTTAGTTTTTTGCCACCGACTTCCGAAATTAAAGTTATTTTTCACTTTGTAGTGTTTTTTTTGGAAGTCGGTTTTTGTTTTTGTAAAAAAGTTTTTATTTTTCACTTTTTAGTGGTTCAGTTTGTAATTTATCTAAGTTACAATAACCCAATGTCAACTGCTCATCACGTTTTACAAAACGTTGCTTTTCCCGATGCAGGGACGTTAATTGTTGAGGAATTCTCCTAGTAAGAACCAGAAGAAATGGAGCTCATGGTGAAGTCACCATTACCATTATTTTGACGAGCATAAACCATATTAAAGTAATCGAATCGCAACCTAACCTGTTATATACTTAGATATAATTGAGTATTTCCGATGGCCCTCTGTGGTCTTCATCATCAGTTCCAGTTCACCGAATGGTACTTTCCGAGAGCAAGCACAAGTTACTATAAAAAATACCGAAATCGATATAGGTGTGCCCATAAAATTTGAGGGTTTCCCTCGATTTCCATGGGATCCCATCATCAGATCCTGACTTGATGATCATGGGACCACTTGGGACGTATACCCTTTCGAACAAAAAAAGAAAAATCCAAATCGGTCTAGCCATTTTCGAGTAATCGGGGAACATACATAAAAAAAAAATAAAAAAAAAGGTTCCGACGAATTGAGAAACTCCTCCTTTTGGAAGTCGGTTAAAAATACGTACTCCATCGCTCGCGGATGCCAAATCACGTTATTGTTTAAACTTTTTGATTAAATAGCTTCGGGGCCTCAGCCATTTAATTGAATATTGAAAGCTTTAAAATTTTAATATTTTCATACTTCCATTCGTATACGAGGTTTTTCTCTTTCATGCAAAATGTTTTACGATTCCTTTCAGAATTTTTTTGTGAATATTTTCTGATGCGAGTGCTCTTTGTGTTATGCTATTGGTGTGAAATTTGCTTCTGGGAAATTCAATTAATATTTATTATAAAATTCCTCCGAAAATAAATTACACAATATTACATTTTTACTTGAAGGTGGGTTGGGAAATAAAGGCGAATTTAACTCAAAATTGAGTAGACTACCCACAATGCCAGTCTTTCTCAATTTATGTGTTACTACGAATTCTAAATCCCAACCTTCATTCAGTCGTATCGTGCGCGCTTTCGATAATAGCTTAAAAACTCGGTAACTATGCCTACATAGTTGCCTACGAGTTTTTATATCTCCCCTCGCTCCCTTCTTACCGCGCAGGCGATACGCGAGTTAAACGGTCGGCCTATAGAGAACTAACTACATTGATAGGTACCAAACCTATGCTTTAGGTACCAAGCAAGTTGCTTGCACAATCTTACAGGGGGCAAAACAAAACAAAAAAAAAACTGGCCAAGGGCGTGTCGGACCACGTACAATGAAGGGTTCCGTAGTTGGGATGGATTTATCCCAATAACAAACTTAACAGTGTGTGGAATGGTTAATTTTCCTCTAATTTCTTAAATAACATAAAAACAATTTATTTAAAAATTATAAAGAGAAACTATTTGAGACCCTTACAGATAGCCCATTCATTTGATAAGTAAAACGGTAGGTTCAGTTTGTAAAACTTTTTTTTTTCTAGTTTTCTTTTTTGCCCCCAAAAGTGACTCCTATAATCAAAATTCATTTATTTACGTTACACTCCGTGTTTGGGTACAGTATATTTGTAAACAACTTAATCGGTCCATTAGATTCGGAGCGAATTGGCTGTGACAGACGGACAGACAGACAGACACACGAATGATCCTATATAAAGGGTGACTGGTACTAATTAGTGACTGATACTTAAACACATGATTCGAGGAGCTCGTGGCTAAGTAATAACAGCCGCAAGGGTCGATCCGTCAGGTTAAGCTACGCTTGCGCGGGGTTGGTCAGTGGATGGATGACCATCTTTACATACCGAGATCGTGTGATCGTGCCTCGGAAAGCACGTTAAGCCGTTGGTCCCGGCTGTTATTCGTGGATCTTTGACAGTCGTTACGGGTCGTCAGAAGCCCAAAAGTCTGACAACCAGTCTTATCAAGGGGTATCGTATTACCCAGTAATTGGGTTGTGGAGGTCAGATAGGCAGTCGCTCCATGTAAAATACTGGTATTCAGCTGCATCCGGGTTAACTGGAAGCCGACCCCAACATAGTTGGGAAAAGGCTAGGCAGATATATATATACTTAAACACATGATTGACTCGTGATCAGCAAACCTAAAATCGCGAAAAATAAAAAACAGCTGTTTTCCTACATCTATGTTCGCATAACTCGTCAAAATTTAGGGAGCAGCTTATTTTTCTTTTGCGATTTCAGGTTTAGTCTCATAGTAACAAGAATAAAGTTTAAAAAACTGTAACCCGACTATACGGAAAAATAAAATTGATCTAAAAAGTTCAAAATATTTATTTACTTAAACAGTAACGACATAGGTATTATACATATTTGGCACAAAATGAGGACAGAAACTAGCCTCCCAGAAGAAGTCATTAACATTTTTGATTATTGGTACAACAACCAAGTTAACGTAGTGAAGTGGGCGGGTGCGGTTTCCGATGCGTACAGGCTGAGGTGTGGAGTAAGGCAAGGAGGCTTAACCTCGCCTCGTCTCTTCAATCTGTACGTAAACGGACTCATCGAGAGACTCAGCAACACTAAAGTTGGCTGCTCTATAGACGGAAAATACGTCAACAACATTAGTTACGCAGACGATATGGTGTTGCTGGGGCCCTCTATAAGCGCCGTTCGGAAACTCCTCGCTGTATGTGTGGATTATGCCGGGGCCTATGGGCTCAGGTATAATGTAAAGAAAAGCGAGCTTTTGGTGTTCCAATCACCAGGTCATAAGGTTGCACACGTACCACCCGTCCTCATAGACGGTGTTCCTTTACACAGAGTTTCGCGATTCAAGTACCTGGGCCACTGGGTCTCGGATGACCTCTCAGACTACGAGGATATTGAGAGGGAGCGCAGGGCGTTGGCTGTCCGATGCAATATGTTGGCTCGTAGATTTGCACGCTGCAGTAAAGCAGTAAAGGTTACATTGTTTCGGGCGTTTTGCCAATCTTTTTATACGTGCAGTCTATGGGTCAAATATACGCAGAAGGCAATCAACGCCCTGCGCGTTCAATACAACAATGCCTTTAGGGTGCTGATGCGGCTGCCGAGGCACTGCAGCGCGTCGGGCATGTTTGCCGACGCTCGTATTGATGGCTTCCATGCGGTCCTCAGAAAGAGAGCTGCATCTTTGCTAAGTCGTGCCCGCGGCAGTGGCAACAGCATTCTTAGCGTTGTTGCTGACAGAATTGACTGCCCAATATTGTGGCATTGTGTGCAGTTGCATATAAAAAAGAACAGCAATTGATGGACGAAGATTGTTTTTACTTGTTTTATTATTTGATTATTTTGTTGTTTTATTATTTTAATGAATTTAATGAATTTTAATATTATAATGAATTTCTTCCATGTGAATAATATTGTTGATTTTACAACATTTATAATGAATTTAAAGTACTTCTGCATGATATATAATTTAATAATTTAATATTTATAATTTAATATTTACTAACATAACTCATAAGTATATCTACTAACAAAAATATGGATAATAATTATGTCTGACTTAAATAAATAAATAAAAAATAAAAAAAAAAATATTTGTAATGTGCCCGTCAAGACCTTTCTTTTAATTTTATTTTTATTTATAATTTTTGTTTCAGAACATTGTAATTCCATAAATTGTTAGTAAAGCTTAAAACTATGTTAGTAACGTACTTAAGTCAATTTCATTTAATTTTTCTAACAAATTATCTAATATTAAAAAGGACCCGACCAGAAGTGTGTAGCTTATTCCAGTGTCCCACAATAGGACACTCAACCCTTTCTGTAATGGTGTTTAGAAGCTCATTGGAGCTGCCCCGCACACGACGCATCAAGGAGGCCACCCTCTTGCGCACTATTGCTCTAAAGCAGTCGGTGTTGGCCTCCGCAAACATCCCCGATGCACTACAGTATCGCGGCAACCCCATCAGCATTCTAAACCCATTATTGTAGAGGACCCGTAGGGCATTGAAAGCCTTCTGCGTATAGCGGACCCACAGGCTGCATGTGTACAATGTCTGGCAGTATGCCTTAAACAGAGTAATTTTAACATTTCTTGTGCACCTTGCAAACCTGCGCGCCAGCATATTGCATCTCACTGCCAATGCCCTACGTTCCCTCTCAATATCCAAAACATCGGAGAGGTCCTCAGTGACCCAGTGCCCCAGGTACTTGAATTTGGTGACCCTACTTAGCGTATTTCCTCCAAGTCTGACCGGTGGAATGGTAGTGGGAGTTTTTTTGCCCGACTTAAACACAAGTAGTTCACTTTTTTTGGAGTTGTACCTGAGGCCATGTGACACTGCGTACCCCTCACATATGCCTAAGAGCATGTTGAGGGCTTTAACAGATGGGCTCAGCAGAACCATATCGTCGGCGTAGCTAATGTTGTTCATACAAGTGCCATCTATTGAACAACCGACACCGGACCTGCTGAGCTCATCTATCAGTCCATTCACGTACAGGTTGAAGAGCCGTGGTGACGTCAGGCCACCCTGTCTCACCCCACACTCCAACCTGTACTCTGTGGAACATGAGCCCGCCCACTTAACATTATTGACTTGGTTGCCGTACCAATAACTCAGTATGTTGATCACGTCCCCATGTGTGCTGGATTCTTCCCGAAGCTTATTCCACAGCACATTATAAGATACAAGGTCAAATGCCCTCGACAGGTCCAAAAAACAGCCGTAAATAGGCGTTTTCCTTGTCACATAGTACTGGATAGTATGCTTGAGTCGCAGTATAGCAGCTTCCGTCGAAAGCCCAGCTCTAAATCCGAACTGGGCATTATGCAGATGTATATGCTTACTAAGGTGACCATCAAGCAAACCATCCAGCACCTTTGCGATCACTGTAGCCAATGAGATGGGTCTGTAGTTGTTCCCGTCGGAGGCATCACCTGTCTTATTTTTTACAATTGGAATTACTGTGGTCTTCATAAGCTCCTGGGGCAAATACGAATGTCCTAAGCACAAATTGTAAAACATGACCAACACCCTGGGCAAATGAACACCCGCATGCTGCAAGTGCTCGATGCTGAGGTCATCGTGCCCTGGAGACTTGCCTCGAGTCATTCTCTTAATAACCTGAGCGACTTCTTTTATTTTAAACCTAAACTGCTCTCCATCCTCGACCTCCGCATCAAGCACCTGCCTCACGCCTGGTAAGGGAGACTCAACCTTAAAACGTTCCCTAAACAGCTCGGCAATCTGCTGGGGCTCATTCCTACCCTCAACACACGCAGGCACACACAAACCAGCCTCCAGTTTCCTGGTATGCTTCCAAAAACGCTTGAAGTCCTTATCCTTATGGTGTGTGGCTAAGATGTCCATTTTAATGTTCTCCACATTGTCTTGACACCACTTGATCTTAGACTTAAAGCGCCTTCTGGTTTCACACATTCTATCATAAATAGCACCAGACTTGGGTTTACCATACAACGTCCAGGCCTGAAAGCTGTTTCTTGCTTCCAGATGAACCTTTTGTACATGCCTATTCCACCCAATAACCTGCTTCTGCCTCTTGTGCTTTCTCAGTCTATTACTGCTCCGCGCAGCTACCGTCAAAGCACTAACAATACTGCTATATAACTCATCAATAATTGCATAATGACACTCATTACTGCAAACCTTATCAGCACACAAACCAAGTTCCACCGGAAAATCAATGTCCCTTAGTTTGCTGTTACATAGATCGTTATATAACCTAACCTGCTCAGCATCTCTCTCACCCCATCTCACTTCATTACATATATTCCCATTACAATATTTTTTTCTCGGTAATATGCCCAAGTTGCAATACACTTCCAGCGGAAAATGATCCGACCAGTACACATCATAAAATACACTAATTTTATTCACACATTGCCAAGCTGCCTCCGTAGTCAGACAGTGATCAAGCCATCGTTTACAATTATTGTGACTTTCACTAACAAAGGTGTGCGTATCCGTTAACGTATTCAACTTCATCACGTCCGCACAGAGCCAGCTCCGCTCCGTACAGAAATTAGTTAACTCCCTAAAGAATAACTCATTTGGATGAGCATTGAAATCCCCAAGAATTATAGCGGATTCAATGTCACAACTGTCAATCACTGCATTAATTTCACTTAATACTTCTGTAAATTCTAGCAAATTATCCGCACTGTCTGTTGGCATGTACACAGAAAACACTAGCGAACTACGATCACCCACACATACCTTTATAGCTGCCAGCCTCACACTACTGCACGTCACCACCGTAACGGACGAAAACACACCCTTCCTCCACATCAGTGCCACCCCACCATACGGGCGACCGCGCAGTATGCCAACTGAGGTATCTACCGCTGACTTACTGGTATACTCGAAGTTTTTGTCAATCGATCCAATGAAGGCCGTGTCATGAGGCAATAGCCAAGTTTCCTGTAGGGCAATAACGTGTGCAGTTTTACATATTTCACGTATCCCCTCCACTGACCTCGCCGCTGATTTACAATTGAAGCTAACCATTTTTACATTCTCATTCATTGTAGTACTAGCCATAATTTAACTTAATCACTTTTTCTAATTGCCTCAGTCTCATCTTTAGTCACCCCTACTGTAGAAGGACTGCTATGCATTTTTAGCTCCTTAAAATCAATAAAGCGACGAAAGGAAATACCCTCAGGCCACAACTGCTCGTCCAAGAATATTTCTAACTTATGTCTAGGTACAAATACTTTAAAAGCCTTGTAATCTCTTTGTCGTTTCATTTTTATCTCCGTTAACTGTACTACAACGCTCGTCTTGCTTAATATGTAGTCAGCGACGTCCTTGACTGATGACTCACTGTCCACATTGTTTACAAACAGCGGTATTTTGCGATCTGCAGCCCTAAATTTACCCGAAGGATCCCTCGCCTTACCCTGTGTTCCTATAAATCGATTTTTAAATCGTTTACTCTGCACAGTGTTCCACTCATCATCTTTATTAGTTTTAAAACTACCACCTTCCAGTGCTATTTGCGAGTACGTACGCCGCTCACTACGATTCTGCCCCGCACTGACTGTTACACCGGTTACACGTGTCGGTGAGGCCACTGAGTGCGCACACGCAGGGGATGCGAACGTTGTCACCGGCGATGAAACCGCAGTTGGGGCCTCCACGCGCCTATGTTCGTCCGCTTGGCACGATGTCGAGTCATGCGCGACAAGGACAGAAGGCGTCCGAGTCTTTGCGTGCGATAAGGACATGCTTCTATCGTCGTTGCCCTGACCTTGCGCTTGTTTCTCGGCCAAGGACGTTTTGCAAACAGCTGTTTTTGTATTTAACCGTTCCTGAGTAACTATGTTTTCATTCGATAAATTTAAAATACCAATGGGGCCACTATTTAAATCAAAATTATCGAGCCGTAATAGGTTTCGTGTACCTCTGTTAATATTGACATAATTATCTTGCTGATACCCATCCACCAACGACGCTTGTTTTAGGTTAAGCAATTCCATACTCAACTTATTTACCTGTTCAACGGTCGCATACTCCTCCCTTATTACTTCAACTTGATCTTTCAGTATTATTATGTCTTTTAGCAATCTTGTGACATCAATATGGTCGAAAGTGACCGGCGGTAATTTTCTTAATTCCCGGGCAACAAAAATAGGAACACACTCAGCTGCAGTACATTTTATGAGAGATATGATATCCTCAAGGTCACGCTGTACTTTCCCCTCTGCTTTCCCTTTTCTTTTCACCTTCTTTTCCTTTGTTTTAACTGACTGATATAGCAAGTCCTTTGCAGTCACTATTTCATCAGACGAGAACGCTGTTGCGCACAGTCTAATGATGCTATCCTCATTCATCACGTCCACTTGGTTCTGTATAAACGACAGCACTTCACTAATAACTAAATTACAATTGTTACATTTCACTATATCCGTCGACATTTCGCCACGATAGCGCACAACATGCGCTCCGCGTTAATACCAAACATGTCATGATTATCTCAATTTTTTTTTTTGAGGTCAGAAATTTACGTGTTAAGTCCACCATATTAAATTTAGGGAAAATTTATATAGCCTATGTCACCCGGACCATTATTTCGAATCTACTGATACCTCATTCATCAACATCGGTTCAGTAATTTAGGCGCTATACGGTTTAACACACGTAAATACATACTTATATACATACTTACATACATAGACTGCTAAAATCATAACCCTTCCTTTTGGCTTTGCCGTATTCGGGTAAAAATTATTTGGTATCATGAGTTCAATATGTGTTTAACTCGGTGACTACAGTCCTATAAGTAAGGGTTCCATTTTTTCCTACGGAGGTACGGAACCCTACAAAATCGTTAAAACTTCCGAACAAAATTTAATTCCGGAAATCCGGATGCAAATCTAAATATCTTCTTAATCTTTGTATCTTCCTAAAACTCTCACGAAAAATACAGCTCACAAACACCAGGCTAATCCTGGGCTAACTCTTAACCTCAAGCCTTTTACTACAAGGAAATTTATTCAGAAGCTCACAGTATAATCTTAAGGTAAACGAGAGAATCTTCGTCGCCTCCAAAACCGAGATTAGGGCAAATTTTAAACAGTCCACGCTTCTTGAATACTACCATTTCTATACAGTTTATCGCTGTGCGTGAAAAGCGTCTGATTACAGACATCAGCACATCGGGTTTTACCAAGTGAAAATTTTATACTGCGGTACATTTATTGAGAAAATATACCTATCTAAAATTATATTTATAGTTCAGAATCGTACCTTGCACATCTATCAACAATTCGGCCAAAAAACATTTTGAGAATACAAAGCATTTTATTTAATAAACATACTTTTGTGTAAAAAAGTAGTGATTTGACTACCCATTTGTAACAGCGTCCTTAAAGTGCTTTCAGAGACACGGAGGTGTCTCGGTATGTAAATATGGTCACCCATACACGGAGCAACCCTGGCAAGCGTAGCTTAACCTGATGGATCGACTGCTACACTTGCCCAGGTTAACCTCACGAGTCGATCCAACAGTTTAAGTTCATTTTCACTGCACATGGGTGCCATACGTACCTACGTATTTAATATTAATTTCAACTTGTTACCTCCACGAGTTCCTGAGAAAAGGGTCTTGCTTGACTGATAACAGACAGACAACGAAGTGATCCTATAAGTGTTCCTTTTTCGTTTTTTCGGGACTCTAATAATACTATTAAGGTTTTCACCCAAAGTGATAGACCTTATACCATATACCATTAAACATTGTTAGCAACAGTAACGCGTAACATTTTATGATACGAGTACCTAGGTGCCTAGCTTCGGCGCACAAGTGTTCTCGAATTGCTAAGTACCCTCACAATAAGCGTTTAAACACGTACAATGTACATAGTTGTGAACGTATAGGGTTTAGGGCAGTAACAGACGTGAACGGTTTAAAAATAATAGGTTTTCAACGTTCAGCCTTTGTGTATGTAGTAGCAGCTAATAGTGGTCCTCATAGTCTGAATGAATTTTACTAGGATTTTGGCTGAATTCAAATTTTCTAATTACTTACATATTATTTTAGTTGATGAGAGAGCAAGATAGTTCGACAAGTGTAGTAATTGTGATGCCGCCATCAAAACCACTTAATTATTAATTCATTCATGTATTTTAGTTACTTGTAATTTCTAACTGTAGAGTTTACACGCCAAACTAATCCATTACTATCTACAGAATAATACGCTCTCAAAACGGTGAAGGAAAACATCGTGAGGAAACCGGCGTGTCCTAGAACCAAATATTCGAAGACATGTGATATCTATCAACTCGCACTGGGCCCGTGTGGATTCGCTCCCTCTTACAGAGAGGAGGCCTGTGTCCCAGCAGTGGGAACATTATAGGCTGATATTATTACGTGTAATTTCACATTTCATTGCAAAACAACCCAAGAAATTCGAATCCAAAATACGTATCGATTAAGCATATAATATAGCATAATAGCCACCCTTCCACATTCAAACACATGATTATTCACGAATATCTATAGAGTTTTATAGGAAAAGGTTTTTGTTACGTCTAAACGCCCTTTGACCGTTAAGGCGAAGCTGACTTTTGAGAAGAAAGGTATTTATTGCTCTGAATGAGATGAAAAGGAGAGATTTTACGCCATTTTCTTCGACATTTACTGTTACTAACTATTGTTATGGGGTAGATAATGGGGCATGGCCTTAATGGCTTCGTGGAGAGAAGTTTGGCTTTTCGACTGAGGGTTTGTTGGTTTAATTTTTGTGTTTGGAGAGTAAGTTTATTAATGCTTTTGGGTCTAAGTTTAGTCTATTGAGTTTAGTTTTGTTTAAGTCTAAGGAGCTCGTGGCGTAACAGCCGCACGGGTCGATTCATCAGGTTAAGCTACGCTTGCCGGTGTGACCATCTTTACATACCGCGACGCCTCCGTGCCTCGGAAAGCACGTTAAGCTGTTAGTCCCGGCTATCATTCGTGCGTTCTTAATTCTTATTTGCAAAGTTGTTGGGCAAACGTCATCTAAAACTGTTCCAAATTTCAAGTTGATAGCATTAGTAGTTCTTGAGATATCCAGCTGTGACAGACGGACAGACAGATAGACTGAGTCGCACCATAAGGGTTCCTTTTTACCTAAAAAAAAATCCAAATTCATAATCAAACAATGACAACCATTAAACTTTTTAAACTTTCGCGATTTGTACACATTATAAAACAATATCGAGAACGGAATATCGCGATAAGACCTGTACCCTAATTGCGTAACACATTATCAATTGGAGTTTGAATCATTTTGAAACAAATTGCTAATCCATTGTTTCTTATGTTCGAAAAAATGTGTCTGCTCGACAACGTAAATAACGCAATGAATGTTGTTGAACTGTCAAAATGAAACCAACTCCGTTTGATAATGTGTTACGCAATTAGGGTGCTGTTCTCGATATTGTTTTATAAATGACAACCATATCTATAACTTTTCTATTAACATATTTACTTACAGAAATCACTTAATGTCTCAACCTGTTTGAAAACTTATCCTCGCCTACGTTTCAACTCTGAACCACAACTAATGATTATTTAACTTCTCAAGAAACTTACGTACAAGCTTAAACGATACACGCTTTTATGTGGATAGAGTGAAAAAGTAGTTATGAAGTTACATAAAGGAAAATTATGAATACCTTACCCATGTTTTACCTGTTTATTACAATTTAGTATTTTTCTTCTGAACGTGTTTTTATGAAGAAAAAAAAATCGTTAGGCTACATAGCTTGTACTTTTACCATTTTTGAGATAGTTTTTTTTTACAATTTATAGCCTAAAGTAGGGAAAATTGTAAAATAAAAACTGGAAGGTTGTCTTTAAAAGATCGCGTTAAAACCGCCCATTACGACACCCTATGCACAATTTCTACATTTATAGAACATTAGAATTTCTATTCTATTTAGGCTAATACAGGCATGTTCAACTAATGCCCGGATTCTGAGGTTTTACAGGTTTTTAAACGGAGTTTATACAGGGTGATTGGAAGATTAGTGCAAAAGCAAAGCTTTAAGGCGAAGATACTCGTCGTACAGACAATTTAGAACCATTTAAGCCATGGTTGTCTTAGACGAAGTCATACAATTTTTTTTCGAAAATTCCCAAAATTTTAAGTAAACTGCTTATTTATGGCTAAATAGAATGATAAATGAATTCATTTTTATTTTATTTTATTGAAGTAATGTGTAAGCAATCTAGCAAAACATGTTTTAGGCCTTTAATTAGTCTGCCTAAAATTTAAAATTTCTTCTTCAAATTGGTTTCCTCCATTTCAATAATTTGTAAGATATCCACGCAAATGATACCTCAAAAGAAAGAGCGATTATCAAGCATGTTTTCAAAAAGGTTTGAACAAAAAAAGCACCCCCCTCTGTTTTTCTAAGTAAGGTTTACAAAAAGTATTTATGAACTTTAAATGTCTGTACAAAAAATGTCTAACGACACAGAGGCCTACAACATGTTGTGCTAGATTGCTTACACATTAATTAGTTAAATAAAACAAACATGAATTCATTTATCATTCAATTGGCCCATAAATAAGCAGTTTAGTTAAAAGTTTAGGAGTTTTCGAAAAAAATCATAAAAATGAGGTTAAAAAAAATGGTGAGACTTCGTCTTAGACAACCATGGCTTAAATGGTTCTAAATTGTCTGTACTATCTTCGCCTTAAAGCTTTGCGCCCATCTTCCAATCACCCTGTATATTCGATAGTGATTATTGTTTCGATATCGTGTTTCAACACTTCGTTAAGGAAGAATTTAGCTTATTAAAAGTCTAGTGAATTACTATCGAGGGTTTATCAGAGGACCTCAAAAACCGAGCGAGGAAGGAATTTGCTTAGATAGGTAATTTTGTCGAATTAATACTTAATAAGAGTTTAAACTCCGTTTAAGAATTCTCCAGAAACCAGGCAATAACCATTCCACTTTTACTACCAACTGCAGCACTCAAATCGGAATTCAAAAAACCGGTCAAGAGCGAGTCGGACTCGCGCACCGAGGGTTCCGTTCCGATTTCTGAAAAAGTGTGCTATTTAGAGACATCGTTTTATTTTTCCTGTAATCTTTACATAAACTTCTATCACATAGAATAATTTAAGATTTTTCTCTTTGCAAACTTCGGAGATAAGGCGGGGGAACGGTATTTTTTTTACATTTTTCATCAGAAGTCGAAAACTATGCGGCTTAAAAAAAAGAAAAAATATGTCTGAGAATGTGCAAACAGCGCTCTTTCATATGATACCCCACATGCCCTAGTAGCCCCACTTTGATTTTTCAAGACCCCCTTCAGTCCCTGTTGCAAAAAAAAATTTTTTTTTAAATTTCTTTCTTATTTGAAAAATAGTTGGGTCAACGTCATCTAAAACTATTCTAAATTTCAAGTTGATAGCATTAGTAGTTCTTAAGATATCCAGCTGTGACAGACAGACAGACAGACAAACAGACTGAGTGACACCATAAGGGTTCCTTTTTTACCATTTTGGTACGCAACCCTAAAAACCGAACATCATTTGAAAAAGTATCGAATGTCATTGAATTCGACGGTTAGACCTAACGTAAAATGATACAGTTAGCAAAGTAAAATCAAATACCTAAGTAATCTCTTCTTGCTCAAAATGCTTTCACGAAATACCTTACAAATATCCAGTTTATTAAAATCTTTTAGTCGAATCTGGAACAGATTTTTTTCTTTATCCATTTTCTTTCTATAGACTGATGTTTGTATCAAATATTTATCTAATGTAATGGAAATTTCTTCTTGTATTTGTGTAGATTAAATAGCAGCCATTTCTGTTTGTAAACGATGATTTGATGAATGTTCCATTTATTACCCGTGGTCTGAGCGAGAAGTACAATGCCGCCGAATTAAAATGGTAGTCTAGTCTCGAAAATATGATTCGCGATAGTAACAAAGTATGTATTTACATAATTGTTCCGAAATCAGCAATTGCGTAAAGGTCAAACCAAAAAAAAAGGAAATGCATATTCCCACTCTACCAAATTCTTTTTGTGTAAAGAGGGACAGAACATTCCTTCGTTGGTATCTCCCTACTAAAATGTCAAGAATATCGACAAAAGAATGCTCTAGTTCTTGTTCTGGTCCCATGTTCATTTAGTCTAAATTCGCCTTAACCCGTCGCACGCCAATTAGCAGACACAATACACAATAGATTTTTTTTGTTATCTGCACACCTGGGTGTCAATCGAACACACTATCAATCGGAATCCGTTTCATTTTGACAGTTCAACAACATTCATTGCGTTATTTAACTTAGGTATGCGTATAATAATAATTACCACACATATAACATCACGCTTGTATTTCCTGAAGAGTTAGACAGAGGTATACCTTAATGGTACAACCCCATCTTATTTTTATTTCGGGGCGAGGCCATTAACCGGATACAATCCAGACCCTGAGCTCCTACTGATAAAATCCAGATGAACAAACCCAATAATACATTTATCGACCCGGGAATCGAACCCAGGACCTCCATGCTCAGCAGTAGCGCTTGCAACTGCTAGTACAACAAGGCTGTCTAACAATGACATTCAAAAACTTTTTTAGTGTTCCGTACCAAAATGGTAAAAAAGGAACCCTTATGGTGTGACTCAGTCTGTCTGTCTGTCTGTCTGTCTGTCTGTCTGTCACAGCTGGATATCTCGAGAACTACTAATGCTATCAACTTGAAATTTAGAATCGTTTTAGACAACGTTTACCCAACTATTTTGCAAATAAGAAAGAAATAAAAATATTTATATATTTTTTGCAACAGGGACTGAAAGGGGGTCTTAAAAATTCAAAGTGGGGCTACTAGGGCATGTGGGGTATCATATGAAAGAACGCTGTTTGTACATTCTCAAACATATTTTTCTTTTTTTTAGCCCGCATAGTTTTCGACTTTTGATGAAAAATGTAAAAAAAATACCTTTCCGGGCCTTATCTCCGAAGTTTACAAAGCGAAAAATCTGTAATTATTCTAATGCCTAGGCCGCACACATCGCGATAACCCCAAGATTCGCGTAATTGCGATGTATGTAGCCAAGTATTCGCGTATACTTCGGAGCTTCGTGCGTAGTCGCAAGGACTTCGCTCCGCTGTCGGTAAACTCTCGCAGATCAAAGCGTTTTATCGCGATGAAGTTCGCTTGCGCGGCCACACTTCAGTCGGCCCCCACCCTTCGTGCGTAGTGAACGTGTTAAGTTAAACTACAGTGCATAATATAGCTGAAGCCGTAACATGGATTGGAGTAATGATAAAATTTTAGAATTTATTGCAAATTACGAGTCTGAGCAATTTGTTTTTTACATGACTTAAATGTACAAAATAATTATTTGCTGCCATAAAATACAGAGCAACCGCGGCGTCCATTTTGTTTTTTGCGTTTGTAAGTACATCGCTCGTACATCACGATAAACTTGACAACACGCACTATGTGGCCGCGCAGCTTCGCTGTAGACCGAAGACGGAGTTTATCGCCCGAATGTCATCGCGATGTGTGCGGCCTAGGCATATGTGATAGAAGTTTATGTAAAAATTACAGGAAAAATAAAATGATGTCTTTAAATAGCACAGTTTTTCAGAAATCATCAACAAAAATTACATATAAATGATGGTGCGGAACCCTCGGTGTGCGAGTCCGACTCGCTCTTGACCGGTTTTTTTATTTTACTATCCTTTCAACCGATTTTGACTTCTATTGCGTTGGTCGTATGACAAATGTCAGCTGCAGTAAACAGTTGGTATTGTAACTACTTTTTTGCCTTTAATGCCATCCTTAAGCCTACGGAAAAGAAGTCAAAATCGATTGAACGGACTGTAAAAAAGTTTTGTTTAAATGTATATTCTTATTGTAAATTATTATTGTAAAACTAATTTCGTTGTTTACAATTAAGGGGACTACAGGACCTATTAAAGCGCGTCACTGTCGGACTGCATAAAAAAGAAAGAGAAACGTGATGACAACTGTGGTAATATTTATGGTTTTTATTGCTATATATGAAGCAATTATCTATTTACACAAAATCTATTGATTGGACTAAAAAATTAAAACACTATTACGTTAATATGCTCCTGGTAGAATAATCTGACAAAAAATCAGAATGTTTGCATCCATATTAGTAGGTACATATAGTTTTTATTAAAAGAAATTTTTAGAGGTATCTTCGTGATTTTTTTTCTATAGTATCAAATTAGTTTGTTATGTTTTCAAAACACTATCTAACTAGCATACATCCTGAAGAATATCATATATTATTCTAATATTGTTTCCTGCAGTAGAATAAATCATATTTTTAGGCATTATAAAACTTGCGTTTAGTTGCGTTTAGGTCCTGTAGTCCCCTTACCCTAAAGAAACAAAATACAGCTCTTTTGTTTCTAGGTATTGCTCATTCTAATTTGAACCTTATTTCATTCAACATATATACATGCTACATTTAACAACTATAGCTAAATCACTACTAGATTTTTCCCTTATTTCCCAGGCGGGTACAATTTTTACTGTTGGAGAAACAGCGAATTCTTGGAAGCACCGAATTTGAATATGAAAAGCTATTTTTGTTCTGTGCCTTTTTATTTTAAGACGGTATGACATTGTTATTTTTGGTCTTTCGCTTCGGGATGCTTCGTCATCTTAAAGTACCATTAATCAACAATGGGAAATATTTAACTGATCTAGGTTACGAACTAAGCCAGGGCACCCAGAGCAAATGGGTTAGCTTAACTGTGACCAACCGCAAATCCAAGTTAGGTGCAGTTAAGTGTCGTTTGTATCTAAGCGTAGTTAATATATTATGGCAATTTCCTCTTTGATAGTTAATCGTTTCAGTCATTGGAAAGACCGAGTTTAGGCATTGGACGTTGCAGTCCGCGAGGTTTGCATTTGTGTGAGTGATCACCAAAATGGTACGAGAGCCCATGACCAAAATGTTTGTCTTATCGTTTTACGTAAGACAAAATCTTCAATCGTCTTATTGTTTTACGTTTTTACAACGATGCGACATGGTTTTGGTCATGGCCTCTCGTACTAAAAGAACAAAAGCCGATTGCAAAAAGCAGTATAAACCGGTTTTAAACAAAACAAAGGACGAATCAATGCCGGACGTCACACCTACTCTATCTATGTGCACTCACACAAATGCAAAGCTCAGCTTAAACCTCGCGGACTGTACAAGCCGATGTGATTTTTTGAAAGCTTATTGACTCTGTCAATTTAATGAAATACTGGTTTATTCAGCCTTTAATTACTTGACATAAGTATTTTAAATATTTTCGCCTATATTATCCGACTGCATATTGCTGTATTATCCAGCTGCTTTTATTTTTGACTTCCTTTAATCTTTTTTATTTTTTCTTGAAATTAACCAGGAACAACCATGACTCTGCTTTGCCAGAATCTAACATATAGAGGTATGAGGACAGGATGTAAAGTTCACTCCACCTCCATAAAAAAGGGAGGATCCTCCGACCAGACGGGTGTTGTGTCTGGTAGGCACGGTTGATATCGGGATGTTGTATATATAATGCCAGTCTCGCGGTAAACTCTGCTTGCGCGATGTAGGATTTGTGTGACGTCAGATCTTTGATGCGTAGTTCGCATGTGGCGTTGTAGATGCCGCCACAAACATAACAACACCCTGCTGTGCAAAGGCATGTCTTCTTCATGCTTTCCAAATTTTTGATGCTAATGAGATCCAGTTTAATAAACCTGTAAAACTCGTAAAATAACACACTAAATTGATAATTTCCGGAAACATGCTACTCTTCGTAATAAGTATAAACATCCGCCGCTGTCCCATAATTAGATATCTTAATTTAATTTTTATTCCGCCAGGGGTCGCCTCTTTGTATGGCTCTTAATTTATTACTTGTCAGAATTAATTTACTGTGGCATTTCAGTTTGTGCTAAGAGTCTTTGTTTATTAATTTTATAAAGCTATTACTTATATTTATTAAATACGCTTTGATGCTGGTAAAAGGATTTAGATATTTCTCATTTAAATACTTTTTGGGAAAACCTTTTAATGTTTAATCAACGTCACTTAATTACTGTTAAACTCGCGGACGAAGTCGCAGGCAGTAGCTAGTAATTAATATGATTGTGTTCGGTTAGCCGTAACTTGACTTAGAACATGATCGATCGATTTTGATACTTCTTTATTATATGTAAGTTTAATATTTTAATGAATTATACACATAAATCTTCCGGAATAAATTTTCTAAGGGCCCGCGCCCACGGCGACTTTTTGTAGAAATGCTGTCGCGCGTTTACAAAACGCGCGACAGCATCGCTACTCCAATCGAATCGTAGTGTAGGCAAGGGCAAACAGCTAGCACTGCATTTGCTTTTCATGTATTTAATTAATTTAAAATATTATTATTCTAAGGACACCTAATGTGTAACTTATAAATTTGTATGTCATTTATGACAAAACATAGCGCACCTATATAAGTTAACACCTATGCATGTAAATACCTATGTTTCACGAATAAACTGATTGATTGATTGATTGATTGATTGATTGATTGCATCGCGACTGTATCGATGCAAACGCGTGACGACATCGCTACAAAAAGTCGCCGTTGGCGAGGGGCCTAAATGATGGTGAAAACCGCATCAAAATACGTTGCTGTGTTTAGAAGAACAATGCGGCTACACAGACAGACACGAAAAGCGACTTTACTTTATAATATGTATAAATTAATTTGAATATCATCACAAATTATTTTTTAACCTTTCGTTGTGCGAAGTCACCTTTCAGTCTAAGAAAGACGTAGTATGAAAATTACAATTTTACCTGCCGAGACTGTCAAGAAAATTCTCAATTGATTTTACGCTCTCGCATCTACGAGCATACCTATTTTTGTTTTAAAAAGTTTGTAATAGTCAGAATTAGGTTTTTATGGAAAGAAAAATTGGAAAAGTCTCCGGGTTTTTTTTTTAATTTGGGAAAAGCTGAACGTTTTTTGTTCTATGTGATTTATGTATTAATTATTTGGACAGAACAACGTCTGTTGGGTCAGCTAGTATAAAATAAAAGTAGGTAATACTATTTTGCTTCTACATACATACATAAATGTTAAACTGTCAGTCTGTCCATCCATTTTTTACGATTCAGGAATAAACTACGGCCCTTATTTTCATATCATTTTGTGTAAACATAGCGTCGTGCTGAAAGGACCACATACGGTACTTTGAATCTCGAAAATTAAAAATTGTCTACACAAGCAAAGTCACAACCATAACTAGTACTTATCTAACATCAATCCACCTCTATACAACGCATCAATACCCTTCATTCACAACGTATTTTACGTCTCTAAAATGTCAAATGCAATCTTTTCTAATGTCAGACGAAAGACTTCAATCACAATTGAAGATTTCTGATAAGGTTTTCGCTTCATCACAGATGTCAGGCTGGAGAAAGAACTGAAACGGTCACATTGATCTCTTTCTCTTGAATTCTTTGACTCATCTTTTATTTTCTTATAAAAGAACAATGTCGTATCATCAGGTGGTAAGGCGAACTGATTTTGTACTTTTGGTAAAAAGTTGAAAAAATTGTATCCGGCTCGAAGGATAATTTATGTAAAGTAGGTTTTCATAGCTTATAAACAACATTTAAGGTAACGTTAAATTTCTGATAGTTGAATTTTGCTTCCGTTTACTGGAATTATTACTAAACTCAAAGTTAGATTTAGATTCAAGAAGCAAATCTTTGTTATGTAGCCTTCCGACTTCTAGATCCCATCAGATTAATCTCCGGTAAAGAACAAGTTGCAAACTCTATTTTCCTGGCCTTATTTTTCTTTAAATTAAATTGCAAACAGGTCTCTGCTTGTCCTCGGTAACACAAAATAATATCTGCAGAAGTACCGTTTTTTAGAATATTAGGTATAATGCGAAGCATCTGATAAAGAACATTATCTCTGGGCGCTACGTGTTTAGAACAACTTTTTTTGTACTATGGTATTTTTTTTATTATTTAACGTATTAGCTATACGTAATGCGAACGGAATGATATATTAGTGAGTAGCCTAAAATTATCTGCGTCACACAGAGAAGCCCGCTATCGCGATGCCCTTTTTTTCTGTGTATGAGAAGAGACGCCTGCCGATCTATTCCGTGTCAATCTTACTATGAGAACTTAGTGAAGTGAGCTGTCAGCTCAATATGTTTTCTCTTTCTCTATGGCCGGTATTATTATTTTTGATTGGTCCTTCTGCTCTTTTTTGTCCTTGTTCCGCAGTTTTATATTACTTTAAATTATAACACTGTTGTTTTGAGAAGTTATAATTACGGCGTTCTCTTGTTTTTTCTTCGTTTTTTTTTTTATTTTGTCATTTTCGTGGGTCTTGTCTTGTTTTAAAAGAAAAATTGAAGACGGTATGTAGGTAGAACTAATTAAATGTGGGTCTGAATTTTGAAGTGTTTTTCTTTGTAATTCGGGAACAGTTTTAATTGAATGAGTGGGAATGTTCGTAGTAGGTACAGTAGTACTCAACTAATAAGGCGCGTCGTGAATCTTCGTTCGCGCAGAAAAGAAAGTATGGCCCCGAAGATTAACGAGATTGCTTAAAACTTACAATCAACCTTAGATCACTACTATAAGGTTCATAATACACTGCAGCTGTTAGTTCCATCTCACTCGCAAGTATGGCGGCTGTCAAGCGGCGCGCGCTAACATGGCGGCAGCTACCGACCAATAGCGGTACAGGAAAAAGCGTGGAGCGTGCCGATTGGTCAATAGCATTTCCCGCGCTTTGAAAATTCATCTTCTGCGCAGGTACATCGATAAGCCATATTAGTTAGTTAGTTAGTTTGAGTACTAGTGTACCTAGTTATTAGTAATATGAATATTTCCATAATAACAGCGGTCGAAAAATTTGTTGCTAGGCGCTGATGGCACAGGATTGTGGAGCTATGACCCTAGGACACTACTAAAACTCGACTGGGCTATTTCGTGTTAACAATTACGAACATGTTTCGCCTACCCCAAAATAAATTGGGATGAAAACTAGGCATGAAAATTGCCGGCAATATTGCCAAAGTTGCCAAAACTGCCACGAATGTTTCCAAACTTGCCAGCAACATTGGCAAGAAACGTGTTAATAGAAAACAACATTTACTATTATTATACAGAGTGGCGATTACGTAGTTTTTATGCCTTTCTACAATATCCAACCGAAAATTTTATTTTCTTATGATAAACTAAAGAAAAATTCAAGCTATCCATGATACTGATACTATCATTGGTGATGATGATGAAGTACTCAATCAGTCTGCCTAGCCTTTTCCCAACTATGTTGGGGTCGGCTTCCAGTCTAACCGGATGCAGCTGAATACCAGTATTTTACATGGAGCGACTGCCTATCTGACCTCCACAACCCAGTAACTGGGTAATACGATACCCCTTGGTAAGACTGGTTGTCAGACTTTCGGGCTTCTGACGACCCGTACGTCTGTCAAAGATCCACGAATGACACGCGGGACCAAGGGCTTAACGTGCTTTCCGAGGCACGGAGGAGTCTCGGTATGTAAAGATGGTCACCCATCCGCTGACCAACCCCGGCAAGCGTAGCTTAACCTGATGGATCGAACCGTGCGGCTGCAATTACTTAGCCACGAGCTCCTCTGATGAACTATTACTATTTTAGACAAATCAACAAACGTTTTTTTTTCTACTGTCTTATATTTAACTGCACTTGTATGTAAGAAAGTAGACTCATATTATGTTTGTGTGTATATGTCGCAGCCAACTGGTTGAATCAGCCGTTTGGTCAACCGCCTAGCCATTTCACTAAACGCCGCCATTGAATCAACGGCCTGAATGATATTCAGCCGATACGTCTAATACAACATTATTTAATGAACTGGCTGATGCTTAGGCCATTTATACAATAGGGCCAAGCGATAGGGTACTTCAGTAGGTCCTTTAGATTTAATATTTAATTACAATTTAAAATAACAGTGTACAGGTAACGCACCGTTCTTGAGAGAAACAAATATATACTTCAAAGTTGCTTCTGCAATACGTCTCAATTTCATTACCCTGATAGTACATTGAACATACCAGCAAAGTTACACATTTAAAATTTGATCAAGATACAACCTGACACGGACCTGCAAATTGCAAAAAAAACACAAAAAAAGAATTTCGCGGGCTAGCCCTTAGTATCAATCGGAATTGGTTTCATTTTGACAGTTGAAAAACAAATTAATTGCCTTAGTTATCGAGCAGACGAATTTTTAAAACATATGAAGCAATGGATTAGCAATTTCCTTCAAAATCCATCGTTTTGTGATTGAAATTGATAATTTATTTTGGTACACATGGCTGCATATCAAGCTATACCTTTCCAATATAAGCTGATCTCGCACTGTATAGGATTACCGTACAATGAAAGGTCAGCTCATACTTGATAATAATATCGACTCTTTCCGCTACAAAGGGCGTAAAGACCATTTTGGCCAAAATTCACTTTTTGATGCAGTCTTCTATCTATCAGTCAACTAAGTAAGACTGCATCAAAAAGTGAATTTGACACAAACTGCAGTGCGATTCTGTAACCATCTCACCGTGAAAACTTAGGTGAAGTGAGCGTGGAGTGAGCTGTCAATAGTATCAATTTCTAGCAAAAACAAACTCACTTCACCTAAGATTTCACGTTGAGATGGTTACAGAATCGCACTGCAGTTAGTGTCAAATTCACTTTTTGATGCAGTCTTACTTAGTTGACTGATAGATAGAATAAAGTGAATTTTGGCCAAAATGGTCTTTTGTAGCGGAAAGAGTCGATATGTAGCCGTGTGTTCCTGTGATATGAATGCATACCTACGTGAATCTGACTGCATAAGATTCAGGTATACAGCTTACCGATATAAATGCAGATACGAAGCAAAATAGCTCGCGTAGCAGTTCAAAATATTTTGCATTTACTCCTTACAAAAGACGATGTCTCCGGAATTTATTGATAACCTGGTTCAACTGTACGTAAAACAATTTTATTTAAAAATGTAGTTGGCAAAGTTTTATGAATAAGGCATTTTGTTCTGTAGGATGTTTCTACGGTATGGGAATATTTAAAGTTTCTACGTGACTAGCTTCTGCTCGCGACTTCGTCCTCCTGAAATTTCTTGCCCCCGACCCACCGCATCGCATCGCCCGTCCGTGCACTCTTTGTTTACTGCTTTTTTCTCGGCTCCTAATGGTCGTAGCGTGATGTTCAATAGCCTATAACCTTCCTCAAGAATTTGGTATATCAAACAATTTTTCAAATCCGACTAGCAGTTCCAGAGATTAACCCACATACAAACAAATTTTACCTCTTTACTAGTGACCCCCGGCCCTGCTTCGCCCGGGTTTTTCCAAAACATGAAGGTTCTATGTTAAATATTAATGTATTATACAAACCTTATATAAACCTTCAAGAATAATTCTCTAAATGATAATGAATACTGTATCAAAGTCCGTTGCGTTAGTTTAGAAGAACAACACGGTCACACAGAGGCAAGAAAAGCAAATTATTAATTATTATTACACATAATAAGTACCTATAGATAGATTATAGATTGGCTATGGGAAGGGCTTGTGATTAAACAATAACAGCTGCACGGGTTGATTGAAGGTTAAGCTACGCTTGCCGAGGTCGGTCTTTAGATGGGTGACCATCCGTTACATAAGGAGCCCTCCGTGCCTCAGAAAGCACGCTTAACCGTTGGTCCCGGCTGTCATTTGTAAATCTTTGACGGCCGTTAGGTACGTGTAGTCAGAAGCCCGAAAACCTGACAACCAGTATTACCAAGGTCTATTGTATTACCCAGTAACTGCGTTGTAGAGGTCAGATAGACAATCGCTCTATATAAAATAGGCACTGATTGGCTATTGATAAATGACGTCATTGGCTATTATTTTATTATTTATTTTATTTTATTAATTTTAGGAAAGCTTACAGCTAATATATTTCCATATATATAGTACAATGTGTAAAAGATGGCCAATTACAAGCTTCCACCAACGATTAAAGTGAGTAACATTAACAAATACGAGAAAACAGCGACGTGAGAGATAACTTAAGTCTCACGCTCAAAGAATACAATAAAAAAAAGTTAAAAACAAAAAAAAAATGGTTATATATCGAAAAAACAATTATTCAAACTTTTCCTTACTTCCTTAATGCTACTATTAAATAAATCTAACTCGACATCCTGACACACCACATTAAAAGTACGACAAGCTCTTATCACGTACGAGTTCTGCCTGTATACAGTTCTAACCTGAGGCACATAGAGAAGACGTGGTCTCCTAAGAAATGCACTCGGTACACGAAGCCCGATCTTGCCCACCAACTCGGGGACGTCAGTAGATCCGTTCAAAACACTAAACAAGAAAGCGAGATCTGCAATTTTCCTTCGCTCGTGTAGAGGTAGAATATGAAATCTTTTACACCGACTTATGTAATTTGGAAGATAGATATTTGAACGATATTGAGTGTACCTCAAAAATCGCCTTTGTATACCTTCAAGCCGATTAATGTATACATTATAATTTGGATTCCAAACCTGAGAAGCATATTCAAGGTGACTACGGACAAACGCACAATAAAGAATTTTCATTGTTTTAACATTCTTAAAATCTGAAGAGACTCTAAATATAAAACCCAAGGCCTTAGAAGCCTGGTTAACTATGTTATTAATATGTGCATCAAACAGAAGCTTAGAGTCAAAAGTAACTCCAAGATCCCTGATGACACCCACCCTGGCTACCAAGGTATTCGAAAGCCTATTGATGATTAATGTTGACTAGCAATACTTATCTCGCAGTTTTTTAACCGATTGGGTGGATGTTATTATTTTGGTAAACCAGTCATTACTTTTCCAATACAGAAAAGGTGGAGTGGACATGAAGATTTAAGGAAAATGGGATCTTATGAAAAGTATAAGACAATTAATAACAACAGTTAAATTGTCATTTGACAGCAGATTTTACTAACATAGACTCCACCAAGTTTCAAAAAACGGTATGAGATAAAAAAAATGTATAGACAACACGCACATTACAAGAAAAAAAAAACTTAAAATACACACACTACCTAATACAAAGCAGCCAAAAGCCTCGTATTCAACACATACCTACAAGTTAAAAGCAACAGGAATGATAAAAATCTACAGATTTTCTACTTCGAATCATTCTATGAAATAATATCGTGTAGTTCCGTTATTTTTAATACATTAGCGAGCACGAACAAAGCTTCTCGAAATGCATTAAAAATAAAATAATCCACAAAAAAGGCAAACGAGGCAGAATATTATTTTCACGTAAAAATGCAGCAACATAATCCTGTGAAATGTAATTAAAATAAAAGCCAATACTATTGGTGAAATGTATCCACAATATTATTATTAATATTGAAGAAATTCTGAGTTTCATAAAATTAAATAAAGCGCGTGGTTTTTATGCTATGACCGTTTTAAATTGACCCGTGGCAAAATACGGAACTAACAAACTAAATTGTACTGTATTTTGACATAAGTTCTTGCAAGTGGCGCCACTCCTGTGGGTCATGAATTATTGGTCGAACTTAGGACCTTCGATATTTAAATCTGTGCACGCAGATCGGATCTTGCGTGGTTTCCGGGTGCGAATAGAAAGGAACGTTCCTTTCCTATCAGTACTCTAAGGAGTGATAAAGAGATCCCTTTATCGTCTTTTCTTGTATAAATGTTCTTTTATCACGCTTTTAAAAGTAGTTTCAGAGAAAATTTTTATTTGCCCAGACTGTCTCGCTGTTAGGAAAATTGAACTTTTTCATTGTTTGACAATACTAGTTTTGTACACATCACTTTTTCTATATAACACGATTGTTCAATACCGTCTAATTATTACAGTTATGGCTTTTTGTAATAACATTTTTATTATTTTGTTTTCAGGTAAGCAAACGGACGTTGACTATTTGTTACTACATCCAGGTAAAAAATCTTTATTATTGAACTGTTATTAATTTCACACCAGAGTTACTACTTTTACAAAAACATATTAAGGTCCATAATAAAAAATAATGCAGAATTTCAATTAAAAACAAAAATGTTTCATCTATAGCAAATGGCTGTTTCATTTCACCAGTTACAAATGAAATTCGAATTTGGAACGAGAAAAACAAATGCAGCCATTATGAAATCGAATGACAAAAAAAAAAACGTTTTTATTGCCTGCAAAATCTGTTTTCCGATTTAAAATTGATTTTTTATTGGTCAAAACAATAATAGAATCGAATTTTATCCGTGCTTTTCGATTGGAAATAATTATTATTGTCTAAAAGCAAACGTGCTGGTTGGTTTGAATGTGTGGAAAATCGGTTTTTCGCAATCAGAAGGGGTTGAACGGTCGTCAAGAATGGTAGCGTTTGTGGATGGGGTTTGAACGTAGTGATAAGCGGTAGCGTGATGACAAACCAGTATTCGAATTTAAAATCATCGAAAGTTTTCGAACTAACGTAGATGTCAGTAGTATTTTAAATAGATGTCATCCTCTTATAGATAAAACAAAGGCCGTAAGCGCAATTTACTAGCTTACAAATAATAATTTCATAATAGTTTTTGGTTTATAATTATTTTAATGCTACAATGATTTTGTTCATCAAACGTGTAAAAGAAAAATTGCGCCGCGCGCCGACCATTAATAAGTTGGAATACGGGCAAGAGATTGATGAGTGATTTTGTTCTTAATGAAAAATCGCTCAAACGTGAAACACTCTTTCATGTCAAAACACTTTTTCGACACTGGAATGACATAAAAGAAAAAAAAAACCGGCCAAGTGCGTGTTGAACAACGCACAATGAAGGTTTCCGTACTTGAAAACAATTATCCCAAAATCAAACATAATATTGTAGTTGAAAAACATGTCACGGACAATTATTCTCCAAATGCAAATTTAAGTTTGTATTCGCAAAAAATACTATTTTTAAACATAACATCACGCCTTGGTTCTCCAAAGGGCTGAGTAGAGGTGTACCTACCTATAGTACCGACACCCACATTTCGACAGAAAAAAAAAAAACTAAAAACGTTGTTTATGTGATAAATCCACAAATTAATAATTTTCGGACTGTTTCCTTTACTTGTGCCATTAGACCTTGCTTATTGCCAAATTTCATGATTCTATGTCCCCGGAAAATACCAAACAGGTTTTGATTTACTTGCGAGTAAATATGTCGCATAAATGGCGCTATTTTGTTATTGCGTTGATTTAGAAGCTTAATTTTTTTAGAGCTCCATGGAATCATTATACCTATTTGATATTAATTTAAACTTGATACCTCCATACCTTCCTGGGAAAAAGGGTCTTGACAAACCGACAGGCGGAGAACGAAGTGATCGTTTACGGGATCCGTTTTTCCTTTTGAGGTAACGAACCTTAAAAATAAAGTGAACTTATGTGTCAATCAATATAAGTCATCAAATATCAACATTTAGAATCTAGGCTACCAAAGAATAACCTATTACCCTAATGAAACCTCTACCCAGTCAATTGAACCTCCCGTTTACCGCAAAACCTATAGATAAACCGTTACCCGTGCAAACGCGCGGTTTCGTTCAGAAACAGTTTCGTTTGCAGTTCTGCGGTCAAACTGATCCGATAGTTAAGTAAATTCTTAGGTTCCTGGTATAATATAGATTTGGGCCTATAGCTATGGTGTAACCTTCATTGTTCTTGTGGTTTGCATGAGACCATCTTGCTTCAAGCTAGGCTTATGAGGAACACTGGCAAGTTTATTGTGTTTTCGTTTGTATTGGAATCAAATACAACAGCTCAAATGATCGAAAATTACCAGTTCACGTGGTAGGGAATTCTGCAATTAATTCTATATTTATTTATTATATATACCTCAAGATTTCATGAAATCGCTAGATTTGAGGTCAATTCTAACTTATGGAGTTGTATTGCTGATTCTAATGATTATAATTCTGTAAAACCATATTAGTTACGGCCGCGAATCATATTTTATTCAACATACAACCTGACACTGACCTGCAAATTGCAAAAAACGTAAAAAATTAACAAGGTTGTGCTGTACGGAGTCGACCTTCTGTACTTATCTGTTTTGTGCCGTAACTAAGCTTCCTCCTTTGACATTAGCGTGATGTTTCGCTGTAAAAGATGGGGATCGGTTTAATCGTTGATCAAATCACCTTTTTATTGTGTACGCTGGTGAAAACGATGGTTTATTAGCACGGAACGACTAGAGGATGTATCCGGTGACTTGGTGTTGGTATGCGTGACTATTGTTCTTATCTAAGGCGTTAAACAGACGAAAGAAAATCCGCTACTTTTTGAAAAAAGAAAGATCAATCTGCCTAGCCTTTTCCCAACTATGTTGGGGTCGGCTTCCAGTCTAATCGGATGCAGCTGAATACCAGTATTTTACATGGAGCGACTGCCTATCTGACCTTCACAACCCAGTAACTGGTAAGACTGGTTGTCAGACTTTCGGGCTTCTGTCGACCCGTAACGACTGTCAAAGATCCACAAATGACAGCCAGAACCAACGGCTTAACGTGCTTTCCGAGGCACGGAGGAGTCTCGGTATGTAAAGATCACCCATCCACTGACCAACCCCGGCAAGCGTAGCTTAACCTGATGGATTGACCCGTAACGCTGTTTTTTGATGATTTAATTGAAGTAACACAAAGATTGGTGCCCATAGAGTAGGGCCTGCCTGGACAAATGGCAATTGCTTTGAAAGCCTTTCGTAATTTTACTTTTCAACGGTATTGACTGCATATGCTTTTCGGTAGCCTTTGGTCTCCCATACATTTTTGACTTTTCCACCATCGTTATCTCTGATAGACTGTCACTTAGTGTAGGACCTCTGAATCAGTGACACGGGAAGTAGACTACGTAGGAGATGGCAGGTCGAGTTGGATGCCTTCCTTGGGGATTGTCAAGAAGTAGCGGAGTATCGTTTCCTGCTGAGTATGACAACACTGGATGAAGGCTTTTGCTTTACAGATTAATTAGTGACTAAAAAATAATAGAACTGATCGCCAAGTTGCTGCTCTTTGTTATGAAAATGTTGCTTAAGGCGAGTAGTCAATCAATGGTGGCGCTAGTCGGCAGCACTGTGGCGGCATCTACATCGCCACATGCGAACTACGCATCAATGACATGACGTCACGCAATCCTGCATCGCGCAATTAGAGTTTACCACACGACTAGTATATATACAACGTCCCGACATCAACCGTGGGGCAGTAGCCCGCCAGACACGACACCCGTCTGGTCGGAGGATCCTCCCTTTTCAATGGAGGATGAGTGAACTTTACACCCTGTTCCTCATGCCTCTAAAGCACTACTCGCTTTAATGAAAAACTGGATTAATGAATCCCTATCGTTGTAATATTTAGTACCTAGGTAGCAGGTTGCCTCTCACAAAATATTCCAAGAGGAATTCATTTAGCAGCCTGAAAGGAGTGCTTTATTTTCATTATTTTCATGAATAATTATTCCTTTGAGTATGAAAATAATATGAAGCTGAATTTTGACGGTCTCCAGATGAAGCTTACATAAACACAGCCGGGCTAATTTGGAGATAAAGAGAAAACTTTATCAAAAAAATCAATCAATTTGAAACTACGGATTTTAAATAGTGGTTATAATTTATTCGCAAACCTATCTGACATGTAAAAATCCAATCAAAAACAATTCTAAAATCGCTTATCGCTTTGCTCAACAATTCACTACATTTCCACGTCCGCTTGCCTCGATAGCGCACGTGACAATGGCGTAATCCCATACCTGTATGACGTCACTGTGTACCCCGCCAACGATTATTGAAATTTTGTTGCCTACCCACCAATAAAATGTTTTGTAATACCCTTTAATGTTGCCGTAAACTTTTGTATTAAGGGTCATAAACTCAATTTTTTTTTAGGCCGAACGTGATTTTTATTTTTCTGATAACTGTTTATGTCTGTCTGGGCTTGAAATAGGACTTTATCTAGGTAATAACTAAAATGGTAGCTATAAAATGTTCCTGTAATGGAACTTATTTTTAGTGTTTCAACTTGATTGGTTGTTTTATTGACTTTGATTCTGAACACACCTTTTATTAAGTTTGTGGTTAAATGAAGTACCAAAACTTCACAGATTTTGTGGGAATCAATACTTTATGATAGTAATAACACCAGCCTATTGCTGTACCACTGCAGGGCAAGGCTTCTTCTCATAAAGAGAAGGCACGAGCATTGATCACCATGCTTGCTCAAGACGGGTTGGTGATTTCAGACTTATATCATCATCATCATACGTCCAGGTTTCATCACAACGTTTTCCTTCACCGATGTCAGTAATGTGTTTGCCCGGATTTGAACCCACAACTGCATGAAAGGCCAGGCCTTAACTCACGTGACCATCACGACATTTTGATCAAGTAATAAAGATAACAAAAGCAGTTAGTAATAATTATTAATAGTCTGGCTTCTGGCCGCGATTTCCTCCGCGTGAAATTTCTTCCGAACCCACCCCGTCGCATCACATCACCTACCCGTGCTATTGCTTCGTTTTTGCTTAGTGTTCTTTCTGACGTACTTTTTTTCTTTTTGCTCATCTCGTAAGGGTCCTAGCGTGATGTTAAATAGCATACAGCCTTCCTCAATAATAGGGCTATCAAATGCAAAAAGAATTGTTCAAATCCGACTGGTAGTTCCAGAGATTATCAAACAAACAAAAAAACAAACTCTTCAGCTTCAATAATAATAAAGATATTGATTTAAATATATGAACAACATCTAGTAGAAAAATAACAATGCGTAAACTAATTTCTCAGCAAAGCAATAACTAATTAAAACTTACAAGGATAAAGTATTTGTATCAGAAAATATAAATCTAGATGAGATTCCATTTATTTTCTAATTCCAACGGGAACGGAGGAAACTTGGACAACTAGCGGGTGGAAGGTGTAATTTTATCGTTTCCTTGAAAACTCGATAAAAATAGAATAGTTATGATGTTACTACCACTTCCCGCGCGGCTTCGCCCGTGTGGATGTCGGAAAATATCCCACAGGAACGAAAATCATTCCTTTTTTCTTGTCTACATTATAAAAGGCACCTCTGTCCAAAATTTTAGCTTTCTAGGTTCAAGGGTTTGGGTTGGGCTTTGATGAGTCAGTCAGTCAGGACTTTTATTTTTATATATTAAGATTATTTTATCGCTTTCCTACCAAATTGAAGGTATAGGAATCTTACCTCGCGTTTACACCAAGATATATAACATGTATCCTACATGTCTACTGTTACCCTAACCACCTTACTTTTGTAAAGGCTACTTGTATATAAACTTGTAGAAAAATGTGTGAAAAACCTGAACGAAATAGTTAACAAGACACTGTCTGAAATAACGTCAATACATTTGTGTATGATACATGAAATGTTTTTAACAAGTTATTTATAAGGCATTTTGAAAACAAGTATCACAACTTGATGTGTGTAAACGTGGGCTATGTACGACATTCAAATATTGACAGTCGTTTCGGGGAAGCCCATGTTTGACAGTTCGTCTGATCTAAATCTTAGAACGTACTGTCATCATCCGCTGTCATTTCCAACTATGTTGGGGTAGGCTTCCAGTCTAACCGGATGCAGCTGAATACCAGTATTTTACATGGAGCGACTGCCTATCTGACCTTCACAACCCAGTTACTGGGTAATAAATACGATACCCATTGTTAAACTTAGTACGACCCGTAACGACTGTCAAAGATCCACGAATGACAGCCGGGTAACGATGTGTTCATGGGTGACCGTGGTGATGTGTGCATGGGTGACCGTGGTGACTACGGTCACCCATGCACAGACCGACCGCGGCCAGGCTTAAACTGATGGATCGGCCCGTGCGGCTGTTATTACATAATCACGAGCCCTCTTGGAACATACTGTATTACTTATATTGGGTTGTGGAAATCTCACGAAGTAACAATATTGATTTTCAGCTGCATCTATTCCAAGGGACCTAGACAAGAAGTGACGATCGGTATCAAAGCGTTTCGTATTTCTATAACGGCTTTCAACAGAATTGACTTTAGGCTTTTCGGTAGCTTATCTCAGTCACATACATTTTTGACTTTTCTATCTTCGTTATCTTTTTTTTTTTTTTTTTTGAGGGTGGGAAATCATCAAATGACTTCTCCCGTTCTGGGTGGAGCGGAAGGGCGTGTCAGACTTTTACTGACTAAAACCCACCCGTGTTCCTTCAGTTGCCTATGCCAGGGCCACGGTATCTTATCGCGGTATAGAATGTGTAGTGAATGTCACTTAATCTAGTCCTTCTATTTTTAATCGACGAAAAAAAAAAAAGAGAAGGTTCTCAAATCGAGAAGTATATTTTCTTTTTGTATCTTTAACCACGCATAACTTTTTTACAGAGTAGTCCGATTTGAAAGATTCTTGTTTTATTCTGGAGGGTTTACCTCAAAGTTGGTCCCATGTAAAATTTATTAACTTTGCTTCGGTAGTTTTTGAGTTGGCTTCAGTTATACGAATTTTTTCCACAGCCTATGTGGACACAAATTCGAATACTTCTATCTGCAAAAGAAATATTTTGCAGTTACTGGTATTTGAATTTGTGTGGGGTAAGTACCATAACTAAAAAGTGAAAAATAAAAACTTTCTTACGAAAAAAAAAGACAACCGACTACTACTTACACAAAAACACTACAAAGTGAAAAAAGTCTATTTGGTTTGTTTTATAATTATTCGCACCTAGTAATTTGATATTCAGAAAAGTTACTCAGTTGGCAACTACTATTAATAATGAAATATTTCAATAGTTCAACAAACTATTTGACTGTTGCTTTCAATGTACGAAAAGGGCTTACATGTGCGATTTTACGTTGAGTTTAGTTTTTGTGGAACAAGATGAAAACTATGATAGGTGGCTCTTCGCTTACACCTAGTAACGAAGACAAATATTTTGTAGTAAGTATTTTAACATCAGAAACATCTGTAATTTACTTAATTTAAAATAAAAAAAACTGTGCGGTCGGGTTACCCCCGGCACAGAATCAATAGTAGTGCCGCCAGGATCGAAGTTCACATATGATTTAAAAACAAAAATAAAATATTCGCTGCCGCCATCACATCATCATCATCATCATTTTCATTTTACATCACTATCGGATTTAGCACCCTCGAAAACTATGAAAACGAAGGCCTTGCATGATGATAAAATGAAAACGATGGTGAACATGATGAATGAACATCTTGGGTTTTCATTTTGACCAAATTCACACTTTCTCTCTCTGTCTCTTTCTATTACATACACGTTGCTTTTTTATTGGCTAGGGAGCTGCCACGATAGTGTTGTACTCATCATTATGAACAACTTTTACTATTTGGTCCCAAACCTGGAATCGTGAAAACAAATCAGCTGTCCCCTACATTTATGTTCGCCTAACTCGTCAAAATGTAGGGAACAGTTGTTTTTTTTTTCGCCTTTTCAGGTTTGGTCCCATAGCAAAAGCTGTTCATAATGATGAGTACCTACAACACGTGGCAGCTCCCTAGCCAATAAAAAAGCAGTGTGTATCTATCATAGAAAGAGTCAGAGACATCTTTTAGGCAACTATTCCATTCTATTCTTCTCATTCTACATCTTTTAGACTAGAATTTCGTAAATGTTTCCAATCAACTTTTTCTGTATATTCATCAATTTGTGTTTAAAAAAAAACATACAAATACAGAACCCTTAAAACCCAAAACACGGTTGTTAAGCACACCGTTCAGCCATTTACTTTTCTTAAAACAAAGTTAAGACAACGACTGCACAATATTCTTATTTTCTCTAAAAGTCCGAAATCCCTCCTCTTGGACCACACCACTAACACAGATCGTTACCAGTTCCCTCTAAGCCCAGTCGTTAGGCTTTCGACTGTGTTACTTAGGTACTCCACAATCCACGTACATAGAAATAAAGGTAGCACCTCTGTTAACGTAGGCTTTTTCATAAGCCTTCCGGCTTATTTGGAAGCCCGTTTTGACAAGTTTTGTCAGCAGGCATGTATGACATTTGAGAGCCACATTAGGTGTTGGTCGAGGCTCTTGCCATTGGCTGTCAAAACTATCGGCACAATGATCGCCGAGTCCACAACCCGCAAGTCGACAACCTCTTGAGCCAGGCCAAGATGCTTCATTAATTATTATATCTACAGCCTGTCTTTATTTCTTCAGGTCTGCTTTCTCATAGCTGGAACCTCTTATATATATTTCATCTTCGTTTGCACTTAAAACTCGTTCAATTATACTAATTAAAACACTTTGTACCTTCATGGGAAAACCAGTAGCTTTCCTGCCTTTGATAACACAACCATTTATCAAGCCGGGATTATTAAAGTGGTCTACACTTCTTCAGTACTTCTTTTTAAAAGTTGGTCAAAAGTAGTAAACATACCACAAACAACATCCTTTACTTTTACATACATAAATACACTTACTTCTTTTTCACCATCATCAGCATCATCATCATCATTTCAGTCGGAAGACGTCCACTGCTGGACATAGGCCTCCCCCGAGCATCGCCACCTCGACCGGTTCTGTGCTTCTTGCATCCAGCGGTTTCCTTTAGATTTTCCATTGTTCAGAAACTACAGAATGCGACAAGCTACGATACTAACATACTCCTTTTGCTTTCGTTACTTTCATACATCTGGTCATACACGCACGTCTGTTGCATGTTCTATGCACCCGACCTTTCTGAAGAACATAACTGAACAAAACATAACGTCTGCTGTACATAGGCTTCCCCTAAGTATCGCCACTTTAACCGGTTCTGTGCTAACCATATAAGCATCATAACCAGGCTATAATGTTCCCACTGCTGGGACACAGGCCTCCTCGGTGAGAGGAAGTGGGCCGTAATCCACCACGCTGGCCCAGTGCGGGTTAGTAGATGTCACATGTCTTCAAATTTTTGATTCTAGGACATGCCGGTTTCCTCAAGATGTTTTCTTCCACCATTTTGAGAGGTGATGAAATAATTTCCACAAAGTAAAGCGCCTGTCTGGGTTCGAAGCTACGACCTACAAATCGTAACTCGCAATCGTTACCATCACTAGGCCACCACTGCTCTCAAAATAATCTAAGCATACTTACTTTTAATAACAACATTTTCCAACCTACTCGTTTGTAACCTTCCGTCACTATAATACGCTATTTCTATGCGATTAGCAGTCCCTTTTCCTTTTATTTTACTAGCATTGTGTGCCAAATGAGGCGAGTGTTGGACAAAGGGGCGATCGGGGAATAGTCGGGAATACAGTGAGTCTGTGAGTACGGCTGTAACTATCTAGGTGATAGTGGGAGCTCGTTACAGCTGGATCGAGGTTATTAAAGCTGTTCTGTTTGGGGAAAACGGGTGTGGTAGTGTTTTTGTAGGGTGTTTGTAGTAACTTGTGTGGTGACAAAAGAATTGCACTTTAGCATTGCACTAACATAAAAATGGTTCCCAATAAAACAAATACATGTTGTTCCAAATAAAACAATTTGAATTTGAATTGTGCAACGCTGCGACAAATTTTATGAAAAGACAAAAAAGCTGGCGCAATCGATATTAAACCTGCTTTTTGTTCTATTATCTTTTTAGGGTTCCGTACCTGAAAATGAAAAAACGGAACCCATATAGGATCACTCGTGTGTCTGTCTGTCACGTTTAACGTAAATAAATAAACTGTCAATATGGGTGTCTTTTTGGGGGGGCAAATAAGAATATTAAACAAATGTTTTGCAAACTGTGCCGTGTGACATATTATATGAAAAGGCTTACTGTAAGGGTCTCAAATATATTTTTAATTATAATTTTTAAATCAATTGTTTTAAAGTTATTTAAGAAAATAGATGAAAAATGTATTATTTAAATTTAATATTTTCGGAAAAAAGGGGGATTTTTTTTTATAATAAAAAAAATATTATATATATTTTTTTATTATTTAAAAGAATTCCCCTCTTTTTTCCGAAACTGGTACTTAGACTAAAAATTTGAAAAAAAAATATAGAAAATACACGCACTTGGCCGGTTTTTTTAGGGTTCCGTACCAAAATGTTAAAAAAGGAACCCTTATGGTGTGACTCATTCTGTCTGTCTGTCTGTCTGTCTGTCTGTCACAGCAGGATATCTCAAGAACTACTAATGCTATCAACTTGAAACTTAGAATAGTTGTAGATGACGTTTACCCAACTATTTTGCAAATAAGAGAGAAATTAAAATATTTATTTATATTTTTTTGCAACGGGTACTGAAAGGGGGGTCTTAAAAAATCAAAGTTGGGCTACTAGGACATGTGGGGTTTCATATGAAAGAGCGCTCTTTGCACATTCTCAAACATTTTTTTTCTTTTTTTTAAGCCGCATAGTTTTCGACTTCTGATGAAAATTGTAAAAAAAAAATTACGTTCCCCCTCCTTATCTCCGAAGTTTGTAAAGAGAAAAATCTGAAATTATTCTATGTGATAGAAGTTTATGTAAAGATTACAGGAAAAATAAAACGATGTCTCTAAATAGCACACTTTTTCAGACATCGAACGGAACCCTCGGTGCGCGAGTCCGACTCGCTCTTGACCGGTTTTTTTTAATTTTTGACGCGAGTTATTAGGATCAGACATGTTTATAATAATTTATCTTCTCTTTACCTATTGGAGAATAAGTTCATGTTATAGTGAAGAAAAGATTGTCCAGTCTGTAAACCTCCTTTTTTTACCTACTATCATTTCTGAAGTCTATTTCAATGCATTCCTAATGCTATACCAACCAAAGAACAATGGCGAAATTTTAGCTGACATAAATTTGAGCGTATAAAAGTGACTTATATAGGGTGACTGGTAATTAGTGACCGATACCTAAACACATGATTGTGCTCATGATAACAAAAATTGTTTGTTATCATGAGCACAATCATGTGTTTAGGTATCGGTCACTAATTACCAGTCACCCTATATATGAAGGAAGATCCATTTTTTTCTAAATTTTTTCAAAGTATCACAGTAACTAGTTCAGGCTGGATAAAAAAAAAACTTTAAATTAAAAGTTATTTGATCTTTTCATTACCGTTTAGTGTTGCCATTTTATATTCATTCTGCCAAGTGACAGTAAGTGCAGCATTTTTGAATTGTAATCAGTTTTATTTTGTTATTATAATTTAACGGAATATGTGAATTACAATACAGTTTATTTCTAAGTGTTAGTGTTCCTTGCAGAGAGGTAAAAACACTGTGGTGTGACAATAAATGAATTACTTTTTATTAATGAACAGCAAAAAGACTAGTATCCTAAATCTAAAAAAAATATAGTTTGGTTATTGATTAATTGCTGTTGACAGTTGATCATACTCAATCACTGACGCTTGTGCTCTGTGTTTTGTGTTTTGCTTAAGATTGTTTTTTCCCGTTTTCTTTGATTTTTACTCGACCTGGACTGCTTGTGGACTGTAATATTTCCCTGTGTGAACCTGTGCGTGGTGGATTACAGCCCAATCCCTCTCACAGAACGGAGGCCTGTGTCTCAGCAGTGTGAACATTATAGGCTGATTATGCTATTAAATCCTAGAATGTTTGATTGAATCCTATTGTCTCAATACCTAAAACAATGCTCACGGTGGCGGCCTCAGAGCTGTTGTAGATACCTATAACGTACCGTGTATTGTGTCTTGACGCTAACGTCAAGTGTACGCGTTAAACGACTCGCTTCAATCACGAAGACTTGTCAAGTGCATTTTTGATCGTCGTTATTCTCGGCCTTCTTCGAACAAAAATTCTTGCACAAAGTACCTAATTCAGAAGGTGACGCTGAGTTAGACAAGATATTTTTCATATAAAGTCGCAAGCATTTAATGTCAGCTAAAACAATGTATGGGCGGCTGCCATTGTTCTTTGACTTGCAAACTAAATAATTCCTCATCAACTTGCAACTACATTCACCCCAAAGGGACAGACCATAGCGTGATCATATGGAACATAATCCAGCACCAAATTCCGTGTTTAACTGCGTCAAAGGCCTCGTCTAGGGTAAGAAGCTTGCGCGGGCGCGATGTATTAAACATGAGACCACCGTTCGTTTGTATCCGTAATAATAGTGACTATGGCCGTCTTCTAATCTATACGATCGTCGTGCGAATTCAAGCATGTTGTCATAATTCAATGTTGCACTGCTACATTTACTAATACGCAGTAACATAATAATGACGTATGAATTTGGGTCATTAGTTAACAGTCTAAATACATTGTAATGCTTTAGATATTTTGCCATGGAGACTACTGAAATATAAACTTATGCAACACTTCACGCTGAGTTTCTCTTGTCTTCGAGAGTTCCTCTATCGACCTTGATCGATTTCGATGGCGACCCTTAGCCAGAGGATTTGGAATGGCATTAACAAATCAAGACCACGAAGATCGCTACTGCTCTAGTCACCTCGCGTTCACTGGGCTCGCTACCGGTCTATTCACCTCGCGTTCAACAGTCTCGCCACCGCTCTAGTCACCTCGCGTTAAGGATGATGCGCAGTGGTAGCCCGCGAAATTCAAATTTTCTGGCGTTTTTTGCAATTTGCAGGTCCGTGTCAGATTGTATCTTGATCAAAATATGTTACGTGGCAATAAAACATATGTATTTATATAATTTTAACCTTATAAATCATCAATACATCTCTCTAAGTTAGATTTGGTGCAGATTCGTTAGATTTCGTTCGTTTGAGAAATCTGCACGAAATCTAACTTAGAGAGATGTATTGATGATTTTTATTTTTAAAATTATGTAAATACATATGTTTTATTGCCGCGTATCATACTTTGATCAAGATACATCTTGACACGGACCTGAAAATTGCAAAATACCCAAAAAAAAATGTTATGCGCGGGCTACACAGCGCAATCACCTTAAACGGGCTCGCTACCGCCCTAGTCACCTCGCCTCGTGTTCACCGGGCTCGCTACCGCTCTAGTCACCGCGCATTCACTCAGCTCGAAAGCTTTAACTGCGTCAAAGGCAAGGGAATAATTTTGCCCACATAGCTCGCGAAAGTCAATTTAACTTAAAACTTTATGTTTGCATAACTTTCTCGCTTTTCAGTGAAGTGTCTAGCAGTAGTTTATATGACAAACGTGCTGCTGACGTGTGAGATAGATTTAGTTCAGCATTCTGTGGGGCTGCAGTGAGGGCTTAGTTGTGTACCTGCGTCAGATTGGATGAAAAGGTACAACAGAATAGAATATACTTCATCAAACTTTGTTGTGCAGCTCTTGTTTGTTTTGTATTTTATATACGATTACCTAACAGTGGATTAATAAGAACTTAAAATAAATGAACTACAGTTTAAAATTAGATTTTTGGTTTCATCATTATTTTGTACTAGTTTTTACTCGCGGTTTCTCCACTTGGATGTCGGAAAATATTCCACGGGGGTTCAGCCGTTTTGGCACCAATCCGGTACATACCTACCGTTGATAATTTAATTTAACCACTCATAGAGAGGAGGCCTTTGTCCCAGCAGTGGGAACGTTATAGGCTGAGTATATCTTTGTGAAATAGAGGAGTGGACTTAAAGCACTAGGAAGTGCTGAAGGGCGGGCGTTTTTTGGGACTGGCTTATGTAATTATGACGTTCGAAAAGTGCTGATTCTCAGCCTAGTTTGAATGAATCACTTGTTTTTTTTTGGACTGTAAGATTACCTACCCTGCACCCTAATTGCGTAACTATAACAGCCGCACGGGTCGATCCGTCAGGTTAAGCTACGCTTGCCGGGGTTGGTCAGTGGATGGGTGACCATCTTTACATACCGAGATTCCTCCGTGCCTCGGAAAGCACGTTAAGCCGTTGGTCTCGGCTGTTATTCGTAGATCTTTGACAGTCGTTACGGGTCGTCAGAAGCCCGAAAGTCTGACAACCAGTCTTCCAAGGGGTATCGTATTACCCAGTAACTGGGTTGTGGAGGTCAGATAGGCAGTCGCTCCATGTAAAATACTGGTATTCAGCTGCATCCGGTTAGACTGGAAGCCGACCCCAACATAGTTGGGAAAAGGCTAGGCAGATTGACCCTAATTGCGTAACACATTATAAATCGGAGATGGTTTCATTTTGACAGTTCAACAACATTCATTGCGTTATTTACGTTGTCGAGCAGACAATTTTTTTGAACACATGAAGCAATGGATTAACAATTTGTTTCAAAATGAGACCAACTCCAATAGCTAATGTGTTACGCAATTAGGATGCTGGTTGTAGAATGAAAATAGCTAGTTCTTTACGAGCGGAGCTCTGTTCGTTCACCCAATTATGGAACAAATTCAACTGAGAAAATATAAGTGCGACATACTTTTCCCAATTGTTGTCGTTCCTTTGAGTTGACGTTGAGTAACAAAACACGGTAATACACAATTCGTTCTTCGTTTATCAGTTTTCATTCACGGAGTCAAAATATAGGTCGTATTCAGGGCGAACGGTGGCAGGGGCAGCAGATTCTTTAGTTCTGTGCGCGCGCAAAGCTCCCTGTAGATGGCGCTCTCGTCGCGAAGACAGATTCAGTCAATCGTGTGAGACTTAGGGAACCTCCAAAGCTATTCATTATTAATTTCTTCCAATCATGGGCTATAGACAGAACTACCTGAAAAGATGGGTAGACAAGAGAATATTAGTAAAAATTCTTGAAAATCAAATGTTCACAAAACAAATCCCTATATTAAATGGGCTTTAGAGGCGGATTGTGCCATTCAATGTGTTGAAATATAATCAATTAAAATACCAACATAAGTAGCAAATTTTTAACGACAATAGTAATATTACATTTATTCTCTTTGTAGTATAGTGCATCAAACTCCATCATAAATCTAAAAATAAATTGTAAGCAGCCTTAATAATAACTAAACAGTAATTCTATTAAAATTTCTATAACTAACAAAAACAAACCCTATTTCCCAGAATGTCCTGAAACAACTACCTTAATTACTTCAACAGTCCTAATTAACTGTTTTAATTTGAAGTCAATACACAGACTAAGTACATACAATAAGCTTGTTTACAATTAATTACTATTTACATCAGGCGCCAGGGAATACTCCCGTGTGCTTCGGTAGTCATTAGGTAATACTCCCGCTTGCTTCGATGCTCCGTCCTTAAGTACCTATTAGTAGTATTTAGGCACTGTAAGTTAATTTTGTTCAGTACTATGCCTGCTTGAATGAGTATTTGGGTAGGCGCATCTCTAGGGAAGTTCATAACTGTGTGTTGTATCTTTCTTGTCAATTTTTATTGTTATTTATCCCAAAGTAAAAAGATTCTGGAAATGAAAAGCGAGATATAAACTTACAGACTTTTTTTTTTACAAAATTCTATTTTGATGTCTTGTTTGTGTGTGTCTTGGATGAGTAGTTGCTCCATGTAAAATACTGGTATTTAGCTGCATCCGGTTAGGCAGATGACCATTGATCAATTAAAAATCAGTGATTGATTAATTAAATAATTGTCCGTTTAAAGTTAAAAAAAAAATTCTATTAAATTCTTTAAAAAAGTCATGCCAAAGTATATTTTTGTGGAGCAACTTCCAAATTGTTTATTAGGAATATCAAACAATTTTTTTACTATTCTATTTGGTTTAAATTTTTCTTTAAACCCTTCTCTGTCCACTGTATTTTTTGCGTCGGATAGTTTCATTGCGTTACGTCATACTCGACAATCCAAGAAACCAATTTTCGTGAATATTGTACTAATACCGCGCTGTTTAGGCTTTGTGTGGTGTCAGGTATGTGTGCGGAGCTGAAATACTAAACTCAAAACTTGACTTGAAGGCTTGGTTTAATAAATTTTTACAATAGGTACTTTCTTATAGGTATATACGTATTTATTTAATTCCTAGTAGGTATGCAGTTACAAGGTCCGACGGCTGTCGCGCTGCGCGCGAGCCTTTATGTGTCCTCAGCGCCGTGGAGTAAGGGCACCGGCCAGGCCCCCCGCACCCCACGGGGGACGGTCCTTAACAGCGCCTTAAGGCACAACATGTATTTGTTCCGAGTCTGGGTGTTTTTATATCTATAATATGTATGTACATATTTACACAAAAAAAAAAATAGGTATATAAGTAGTTTATCAGCCATCTCGTTACCATAACACAAGCATTAGGTTGCTTAGCTTGGGACTAGATGGCGTTGTGTGAAATTTCCAAGGATATTTATTTATTTAACAAAATGTAAATATTATTATTATATTATAATCATGATTTGATATCGATATTCACAATTGTGTGAAGTTAATTGAATTTGACTCCTTAAAGTCTCGTTTCTTTATAATGCTGTAAGTTATTTTATTAACATAAGAAAAATAACATTAAGTAAGTGCAACTAAGTAAGTCTGACTTAACGTCCAATAAGTAAAACTTGAGTAAAAACTAATTTAAGTATTCCACGTAAAATAAGATCATCGTTTGAAAGTTTTCTTAATTTACAATAATTGTCGCAGAGGCTACGTCTAGGTGACTACTTTATGCTGATTTATATGGTTCCGCACCTCAAAAAGCAAAAAAGGGAGCCTTAAAGGATCACTGCGTTGTCTATCTGTCTGTCTGTCCAGACCCTTTTTCTCAGGAATGCGTAGAGGTAGCAAGTGGAAAATAATATCAAATACGTAGGTCGTCGGTATCTTAGAGCTCTAAAATCAAGCTTCTAAGTTGATGCAATAAAAAAATACGACCTTCTTTGCGACATATTTTGATATTCGCAAATAAATAAACTACAAAAGTATTATATAATAAAAATAAAAAATAATGCGACTATAAATACATTTTTGCAGTTGCAGAATTGACCATGACGTATATCGATGTATGGGAGGACGTTTTTAGGGTTCCGTACCAAAATGGTAAAAAAGGAACCCTTATGGTGTCACTCAGTCTGTCTGTCACAGCTGGATATCTCAAGAACTATTAATGCTATCAACTTGAAATTTAGAATAGTTTTAGATGACGTTGACCCAACTATTTTGCTAATAAGAAAGAAATTAAAATATTTATATTTTTTTTGTAACAGGGACTGAAAGGGGGTCTTAAAAAATAAAAGTGGGGCTACTAGGGTTAGTGGGGTATCATATGAAAGAGCGCTGTTTGCACATTCTCAAACATTTTTTTCCTTTTTTTTAGGCCACATAGTTTTCGACTTCTGATGAAAAATGTAAAAAAATACCGCCCCCCCCCCCCCCCCCCTTATCTCCGAATTTTGTCCGAGTCCGACTCGCTTTTGACCGGTTTTATTTCAACTTAAAGTTAACTTTGTTCTTGGGTTAAACATTCATCCCAACTACGGAACCCTTCATTGCGCGTGGTCCGACATGCACTTGGCCGTTTTTGTGTGACTATATGAGTAAGGGAAGACCAAAGAAACGATGGATAGACTGTGTAAAACATCATATGGCTAGGGGTGATGACTACAGAGATGACGACTAATAGAAAAGTATGGAAGAAAGAGACATCATGTGTTGCGCCGAACCCAAATGAATTGGGATACCTAAGGGCAGAAGAATGAATTATGATGAGTCTGTGTCCCTTCACTTGGTGATATGATAACGGGGCAATTCTATTGGGATGATTAAGGCCCTGGTTCCAAGCGTGGTTTAGCTCGGTGTGTAAGTGAAATGGCTTTATGGCTGTCTAGTTTGACGCACGAGATAGAAGATTCTCACGCGCACCGGAATTATGTCGTAAAAGTGCAAATAAAATCGTATAAAATTAGAAATTAACTATTTAATAAAAAGTAATCCATCACTGGATGCAGTTTGGAATTTGACATTTCATAGTATATTTTTAATTATAATTATAATTGCTAATGAAGGGATAAACAGCTTTTAAAGATTATTAGGAGGTATGTTTAAAGATTTTTTTGGTGCATTAAAGTATGTTTAATTATGTTTTGGCTTCCATCACTGTATGCGAAAAGGACTTGAAAATATCATATTTTTTTTACATGCCAAAATTATTTACGGTTTATGAGATACACAGCTTTAAAAAACCATCTTTTTGATCGTTTTCAGGAAATCTGCGCCTTAAATAAAACGACCGCTTTGAATGTTCGTTATACACTGATTTAATCACTACTTATTATAAAACGAAGACGCTTCCCGCTGTCTGTCTGTCCCTATGTATGCTTAGATCTTTAAAACTACGCAACGGATTTTGATGCGGTTTTTTTTAATAGATAGAGTGATTTACGAGGAAGGTTTATATGTATAATACATGCGCGGGCGAAGCCGCGGGCAAAAGCTATTAAAATATATTAAGTAATAGGTACATGCTGTGTGTGTGTGCAGAATGCACGCTGCGTAAATCGCTAAAGTAATGTACGGTTCCGTACAGAAAGTCTTCTCTTATGTCTGTGCACAGCCTTAATCGAGACATCCCCTACAAGATTACGTTCCCCACTCTCCCTTTAATACCTTCCACTTAATTTCCTCCTTAGATATCAACAGTAATTATAATAAAACCAAACTGTTATAAGTCCCGACCTCTAATCCTGCAAGTTAAGGCTTTAGTTTAACCCCTCAAGTGTCGAATGCACCCCATGTGTGCATAAGAAAAACACTTTTTTTGTTCGGTACATAAGCTTATATCACATATATATAAATGTAAAAAAACATCATCCGATGGAAAACCAATCAAATCATTAGTTGTAAACTTATGGAGTTCGCAGCTAACCTCCCCTCCCCCCCCGCGTGTCAAATGCACCCCAAGTGTGCAAAAGGACAAAACTTTACATAATAGGTATATAAGCTTAGATCACGTATATATAAACGTAAAAAAACATCATCCGATGGAAAACATATCATTATCAGTAGTTGTGAACCTATGGGGTTCGCAACTAACCCCCAACCCTCCCCACTCGCTGGGGTTTTGGGTCTAAAATCAGCCAAACTCAGACACTTGAGGGGTTAATAAGATTATGTCTTAGTTTGCAGTGAAACATAATCGGGTATAACTTGCAAGTTTCTTGCAAACTGGTCTGTAGTAATTGAAAAGTATAGGGTCTTAGTTTGAGCTTAATTTTTAATGTTGTTTTTAATTATAAGTAACGGGTCATCATGTACAAAAATTATGTCCATACTTAATGTTATAGATGAGAAAGTAATTCAGACAGAGTTACTTTGTCATCTCGTCTGTCTGTTTTGTTACCTTTTTATGCTTTAACAACTGACCCGATCGTCCCAGGCCACCGTGAGACCTGAAGAAGGATATGAGTTACCTACCTTTTATTCTGGATATTAAAAAAAAACCGGCCAAGTGTGTGTCGGAACACGCACAATGAAGGGTTCCGTAGTTGAAAAGAATTTATACCAAAAACAAACTTAACAATGGATCCCAAAAAAAAAAATGTTAAGTCTTATAACCACAAATTAACAATTTTTAGACTTTTTCCTTTACTTGTGCTGTGAGACCTTGCTTCTTGCCAAATTCATTTTTCTAGGTCAACGGGAAGTACCATAGAGGTTTTGATTTACTTGCGACAGTTGCGAGTATCAAAATGTGTCGCAAAATGGCCGTATTTTTTTATTGCGTTGACATAAAAGCTTGATTTTTTTAGAACTTTATGGGACTATAGACTTGCGTATTCGATATTAATTTCAACTTGATATCTCCATGCGCCCCTGAGAAAAAGGGTCTCAGACAGACAGACGGACAACGAAGTGATCCTATAAGGGTTCCGTTTTTTCCTTTTGAGGTACGGAACCCTAAATTTGATGCATGTATAAGAAAATACACACAGACGAAGTTGCGGGTCGCAGTTGGTCTTGAACAATTTAATTTTCAGGGTAATGATAGATTTGTGTTTGTAGGTAACTCAAAAAAGAAACAAGAAATAATGGTGCCGATTCTGTTGAGCACAAACTAAACTTAATTTAGGTTATTGCTAACTTTTTCTTTGTAATAAAACAAGAAAGAGACGGACGTAAATTAGAACTGTCAAATTTAGTTGTACTAATATTTCCATACAGATTTAGACAACACGTAAAAACATTGTCGACTAAAAACACGATAAAGAGCAAGGCGTAAACTACTTTAACATCTCGAACTTAGTTCATAGCTATAGCCGTCCTTTTCTCGCGCTGCCTCTTAGTAAAAGATAGCGATTCTCTAATTTTGGTTTAGTTATTGAACAAGAGAATCGGCACCATTGTCTGCTGAGACAGAATGCCGTGAAAACGCCACGTGCTACGGCGTAGCACTTTGCTACGCCGTAGCTTGCCGCGTAGCAACACTTAGCTAAACTTTGGAAATGCTTTATGTAATTTTGCCTCTAAAGCCCGGTTTCTCAGGAATTCTTAAACGGAGTTTAAACTCTCAATAACTATTGATTGGACAAAATTATCTATTTAAGCGAATTCCTTCCATATGCTCTGTTTTTGAGATCTAAACCCTCGATAGTAATTCAGTCGACTTTAAAGCTAAATTTTTATATTACGAAGCGTTTAGAAACACGATATTGAACCAATCATTACTATCAAATGGATAAACTCGTTTAGAGGCGTGAGGAACAGGGTGTAAAGTTCAATCATCCTCTATTAAAAAGGGCGGAGCCTCCGACTAGACGGGTGTTGTGTCTGGTGGGCAACTGCCCGACGACGGTTGATGTCGGGACGTTGTAATATGCTAGTCAGTTGCATTTGGTTAGACTGGAAGCCGACCCCAAGGTGGTTAGGAAAAGGCTAGGCTTTTTACGTCTATTCAACTACTGAAAAAGAAAAAAAAACCCTCTTAATAAGAAATTGTGTACCTACAATGCTCAGTAACTTCATTTTAAAAAGATCATGTCCTAATTTATAAGTTGTGTTTTAACTAGAGTTTCTTACAAACTACTATTATTTTTCATGTTAATTGGAAGAAAAATGGCGTTCACTTGCTCGTTATGTCAAGCAGTTTTGAATTATGTTTCGGAGCGCTGTTTCTTTCTTACATACGTGGCTTGAAAATTAAATTATAACGTTTTTATAACAATCTGTTCGAAATAAACAATTCATTTTTAAAACAATTAATTTCCTAGCCGAAAGGCATAATTTTAGCGACGAATTGAATGATTATGTATGGACTAGCACTTCCTGCGCTGTTTCGCCCGCGTGGATGTCGAAAAATATCCCACGGGAACGTGCTACCGGGGAATTCTTCCTTATTCCTTGTCATTATAAAGGGAACCTCTGCAAAATTTCAGCTTTCTAGGTTCCAGGATTTGGGCTGGGTGTTGATGAGTCAGTCAGCCAGTCAGGACTTCTGTTTTTATATAGATAGATAGATAGATAAGTAACAGAATTCGCTCAGGATGTGTCTGACATTCAACTCTGCATGTTACAATTTTGCAGACGTAGACCTGTTCTTGGATATACCCCGGTTAAGCCATTTCTTATCGCCTAATGCTAGACAAAATGTATTTGTTAATTTTGAAGATGACTTAAGGCTGCTCCTTCCTAAAATACGGCGAAACTAAGTAACTTTGTATCCATCTTTTACAGTAACTATCGCATCTTTCCGATAGGAAAAAATACACAGTAATCTACAATACTTATGAAGTGATTCCATGTGTCCTGAAATCTATTTTAGTTTGTAGAATTAAGGAAAACAAAACCTAAATCCAGGTCTATTTCGGTCTATTTTTTCGAGTTGTTACCATAATATTACTCCTACAGTTTTCATTAAACATAAGAGGAGCTCGTGGCTAAGTAATAACAGCCGCACGGGTCGATTCGTCAGGTTAAGCTACGCTTGCCGGGGTTGGTCAGTGGATGGGTGACCATCTTTACATAGCGAGATTCCTCCGTGCCTCGGAAAGCACGTTAAGCCGTTGGTCCCGGCTGTTATTCGTGGATCTTTGACAGTCGTTACGGGTCGTCAGAAGCCCGAAAGTCTGACAACCAGTCTTACCAAGGGGTATCGTATTACCCAGTTACTGGGTTGTGGAGGTCAGATAGGCAGTCGCTCCATGTAAAATACTGGTATTCAGCTGCATCCGGGTAGACTGGAAGCCGACCCCAACATAGTTGGGAAAAGGCTAGGCAGATTGATTTTTGTTCATAAATTTATACAGTTCTTTACAAGCTAATAAGGAATGATTTCTTGTCATTACTTTTTTAGTTTACTCAACAGATTTTTTGTAAATCGATAATTACTTCATATTTTGCAAGCGTTGTGTCATCGCGCTTCTCTTTCTTTTCTGTGCAGTCCGACAGTGACCGCGCTTTTTGCGACGGACAAGCCTTAAGAAGACACGCGCCGACCCCAAATAAATTGGGATTAGGTGGATGATGAATGAGTCTTATGAACCTGTAATGAATGGGATACATTGATAATTTTGTGTTTTTAAAATACCTATGAAACCAAATGTATATGGTTAAATCATTTGGATTTTCCATATTATGTGTTAGTCGACTATATTTTCTACTGTTATACTAAAACCGAAACATGATTTACTAATTTCAATCCAAAGTCAGCACCGTCTATTTTCTGTTTTATATGATTATACCTAAACAGTTATTTACATACCAAGACCATACCATGCCTCGTAAAGCACATAAAGCCTTGGTCCCGGCTGTCATTCGTGGATCTTTGACAGTCGTAACGGCTCGTCCAGAAGCCCGGAAGTCTGACAACCAGTCTTACCAAGTGGTGTCGTATTACCCAGTTACTGGGTTGTGGAGGTCAAAGTCGCTCCATATAAAGTACTAGTATTCAGCTGCATCCGGATAGACTGGAAGCCGTGCCCAACACATTTTGAAAAAGGCTAGGCTTATGATGATGACGTAAACAGTTCCTTATTATGCAGTTAAATTTGCTTCAAGAACTTACTAAGCTAAAAATTGATTTAAGTATAGCATTTTGTCATAAATCTACATTTAAACGAAGCGCTTTTAGTTCCGGTGCAAGTGAGAGTCTTCTATCTCGCGCGTCAAACTAGACAGCCATAACGCCATTTCACTTACACACCGAGCTAAACCACGCTTCAATATATCCTCTTAAAACTGCACCCATTTTCTTACCCTACCACAATAGAGCTGATTAGAAGCAGTAATAAGTTAGTACGAGCATATCCTCAGACGAACGCCTTCACCAATTCTAAAAATAAAACAGAAAAACAAAACCACAAAAAAAAAAACTTTTTCCTTATCTTCTCGTCCAACAAAAACATGGTATCATTTAATAAGACAAGGCATGTCGAACTTAGACGTGCAGGAGATCTATCATCATTGATGACGCCATTTGTCTAACTGACCCTCCGCTGTGGCACGCCACGGGAATGCATAAAATATTCTGGCCAAGTTGTAAAAGGAAAGCGATTTGAAAAAAGAATAGGGTCCATGAATGGCCGGTCCGAACTTTGCGCAATAACATTTTTAGGAACCAAAAGGTGACATGAATCGAGTGTAAGTCGACGGACGGACGTTAAAATATCGCGGTGATTTTATTTCCCGCACTGGATTTTCAACGCTCTGCTTAGCGCCGAGAGTTTGAAAATCCAACAGCGTGTTTTTTCGACGCGCTAGAATGCACTATGTTGTTGTTGGTTGGATTCTCAATGCTCGGCTCAGTATCGAGAGTTGAAAATCCAGTGCGCGATAAAATCCCGCCGCGATATTTTTATGTCCGTGCGTAGTCGGGTTAGTGAGAGAACATGCGCGAAAGTTCGTATTGCTTAAGTTCAGACCAGCCATGAATCATTGAACGTAGCTAATAGTATATTGACTACTAGCTGCGCCCCGCGGTTTCACCTGCGTAGACCGGGATAAGAAATAGCCTATGTGTTAATCCACGGTATAAGCTATATAAGCTAAGCTATAAATTTCATCCAAATCGGTCGTGCCATTTGAGCGTGAAAAAGTAATAAACACTCGCAAACTTTCGCCTATTAGTGTGATTAGCCTTTATTCAATCATTTTAGCTTCAGCTTTGAGTCTAGGCGGCCTATCTAGGCAACCCAGTTTAACAACTAACTTGCTCAGGGGTCATACTTATGACGTGTTAATGCCATCATGATTCCGTTGTAAAAAAATGTCGATAACTGTCTATACTCTATGGCATTTCTGACATTCCAAAGTCGATAGAATATCTTTCGACTCTGGATCGAATCGGGATCGAATATATTCTGCACTCACTATAAGTTTATCACTTACACCCCACGTAAAGGTCACGTATCCGATATTTACGGCCGAGGATGTATAGAGTACGGCCTGTCCTTTATTTTCATAAGTAAATCACAGCACTACCATACCATACCATTATGTAAAGGAAACCGGATAGAATATCCGGTATTTTTCTGTATTTTTATACGTTTTCCTTATGTTTTTGTAGGCGTATAAGTAAATCTTTAGGAATCAGAGTTCTTGGTCTAATCTAATATTATAAAGAGGAAATATTTTTTTGTTTCTTTATACCGAATAATCTCCGAAACTACTGCCCCTATTTTCACCAATACAAACCTAAATTATAAGGAAGTAACATAGGCTATAATTTATTTAAAAAAAAGAATAGTGATCCCTAAGAAAATTTCAATAATGTAATCCAATGCCTATAAAATTCAATACTTGGCGTACGCTGAGAAAACTATTGATGATACATAAAAATTATGTACTACATGATTAAATTACTCGTTATCACCTACAAAAAATTCGCAAGGAAATATATCTAACTATCACAGCTAAGACACAATAGCAGTTTTTGTGTACTAAAAATTACTTCCGACCTCACGCGGCGAAGCCGAAGGCAAAAGCTAGTTAGAAATGTCAAATACCTCGCGACTGCCTCGTTGGTGTAGTGGTTCCAAGCGCTACTGCTGAGCATGAGGTCCCGGGTTCGATTCCCGGATCGGGCAAAGTGTTATTGATTTTTTCCATCTGAAATTTCTCAGTAGCAGTCAGGAGTATGAATTGATGCTCGGTTGATGGCAATAGGCTTGCCCCCATTACACGGGACTTAAAAATAACTAGCGAAATGTGGGCGTACTATAGGTACGTACCCCTCTATTTGGAAAGGTCAAATGAGTTCAAGGGATAGCTTTGATAAGTGTCGATGAAAGTCAGTCAACTGTCGTTAAATTGGCGATTGCGGTAGGAGTCACGGGTTCGATTCTCGCTTGAAACATTAATATAATCGTTTATAGATAGTTATTCCCGGTCTGTGCATGTGAGATTGTAACTCATCATCGTAATCTGCCTAGCCTTTTCCCAACTTTGTTGAAGCCGAAGCTTCCAGTCTAACCTGATATGATTTACAAGATCTATTACTATAAACTCATTACTTCGGATTTAGAAAAATTCAAGTACGGGGCAATAGTTTAAAAAGAAAAAAAAAGTCCTTATGAATGAGAGTTTTCATGAAACACGCCACCAGTTGGCACCACTTTGACTTTCATCATTCGTTTCATTCATTCGTTCATCATTCAGTCACCATTAAAGAAATATAGGTGCTTTGACACTTTTGACAGGAGCCTGGACTTGTCATCACAGTGCTGTCAAAAAACCCTCATTCTCCTGTCTTCTAAAAAGAAAGCTTTAATCATTATCTCGACAATGTCACACAAGGTTATTGAAATGTGGAGTATGAGCTCGTATGTCATTGTGCTGATTGTCGTAACGGCCAATGACCTGATGGCCGAAAGCCTCGACCAACATCTCTCGAGGCTCTCGTTAGGCGGTTGGATCAAGGGCCTGATTCAGGCAGAAAGCTCCTTGATACGGCTCTCATTGTGAGAAGGTTCCTGTCTCTGCAGTCCTAACCACTGGTAGCTTGGACCCTGCTCCCGACACCGGCGGACGTTTATTTTTTTTAATACGGCACAAAATATCGGAGACGACATTAAACGCGCAATGATGTTATGGGTACCCAAATAGATAACCTGATATAACTCCCAAGTGGTCTTTATAGTAGGTACCCATTCACAAACGAGTCTACCTTCAAATTCAAAGCGAAATTTTCTTCTACTACCCTCAAATTCAAAGGGAAATTTTCTTCTACTACCCTCTTATTTCCATTCATAATTACAAGAAAACGTTAACTTTGTAAAGATAAGCTCTATAGCGTAGATAAAGGTGTTACTATACATTTGAATGAACTTAATTTTGTCACGTAGGACTTTTAATGTTTGCGCGTTGGATGCATATTTATTTTCTTATTAATATTTTGGGGGTATTTAAATTTTGTAGGCTGGTAACATTGGTAATGCTCATGATCCTTGTTTTGGTTATTTGAAAATTATAATGTAAATTTGACCTTTATATCTATACTAATATTATAAAGAGGTAAAATTTGTATGTAAGTTCGTAAGTTTGTAAGTTTGTAAGTTTGTATGTAGGGGGTAATCTCCGGAACTAATGATCCAATTCTAAAAATTTTTTCACTGGTAGAAAGCTACATTATTCCTGAGTGCTATAGGCTATAAATTATATTTATATCATGCATATTAGCCGAGCTATTACAAGTTTTGTCTAACAAGTCGGAAAGAAATACCTCTTTAAACAGACTTTTTTGCATGCGCTGCCTAAACGGTTGTTTATAATTGAAAACAATGTATGGCAGTCTGGTCCGTCTTAAATAATTCTACAAAAAAGTCCGCAACATCATATTTCTATCTTTTATATTTTATCTTTTATACATCTTTTATTGTTTTAAAAAAGTATTTTTTAGAACATACTTACATTTGGATGATTATTTAAACAACAAAACATTAATCCTTATCAAAATAAGATATTTTATGATCACAAAGACATCATGGAGATAAGATTTGGCCTTTACAGTATGGCAATTGGTCATACAGTTTCGGAGATAATATAAAATTACTAAAACGCAAAATAACTTTAATTCATACCGGTTCCTCTTGAGCAAACATGTTTAGAGCGGACGTTTTATCAATTTACCCATAGATGGCGTTGTGCAAAATGTCGGTGGAATACAGCGGAAGAGTTTGTTTTTTTGTTGGTTTGTTTGAACGCGCTATCTCTGGAACTACCCCAGTCGGATTTGAAAAAATCTTTTTGCATATAAGCTATTTAACATCACGCTAGGGCCCTTAGGAGCCGAGCGCGAAGTAATAGCGCGGGCAGGCGATGGGGAAGGATATAGGCTATTTGACATCACGCTAGGGCCCTTAGGAGCCGAGCGCGAAGTAATAGCGCGAGCAGGCGATGCGGAAGGATATAGGCTATTTAACATCACGCTAGGGCCCTTAGGAACCGAGCGCGAAGTAATAGCGCGGGCAGGCGATGCGGAAGGATATAGGATATTTAACATCACGCTAGGGCCCTTAGGAGCCGAGCGCGAAGTAATAGCGCGGGCAGGCGATGGGGAAGGATATAGTATATTTAACATCACGCTAGGGCCCTTAGGAGCCGAGCGCGAAGTGATAGCGCAGGCAGGCGATGCGGAAGGATATAGTCTATTTAACATCACGCTAGGGCCCTTAGGAGCCGAGCGCGAAGTAATAGCGCGGGCAGGCATTGCGATGCGATGCGTCGGGGTTGGTGGGTGGGGGGTACAAGAAATTTAACGCGGACGAAGTCGCGGGCAGAAGCTAGTTTGGTATAGATACAGCGTATATAGATACACTAACCTGTAAATTGTACAAAAAGGCAAGAAAATTTTAATATCGCGGGCTACCTTAGCGCAATCACCTTCAAGTTTTGGAACAAGCATTAATTAAATTATTAAGTGTAAAATTCAATTAATTGAATTATCCATTATTATATACTACATATTTATTTAATTTTTATATTGAAATCGGACTGTGTGGATCAAGTTATCTGAAATAAATGAATTTAATTTTAATTTAATTTAATTAATAACTACAATGCGTGTTCTTGATTTTAAACGATTTTGTTTCGCTTGACCTAACTCCGGCGGGGCAATGAGATGTCTATATAATAGTCTATGGAAATATATTATATTTTTTACCTTCAAAGTCATTCTCTAAGTGTTCTTTAGTGGAAAAATTTTCCAAAAGTTCTTTTCACTTTTATTCTGTGTTCTGAATCCTCAAAATATCTCGAACTTAGAAATCCTAGTTCCATTCTCCCTTTTTCTTTTGCCATCAAACTTACAACAATAATCGAATAGTAGACATACACTACTGAAATAGCTTTTAAAATACACGAAAAACTCTTCACCGGAAAGGCACTAAAAATAACATTTTTCAAGCGTCCTCATTCTCTATTTGCCGAACAAAGGCTTGACCTAACTCCGGCGGCGATGAGAAGTCTATAGTCTATGGAAATATTTTTTTTTAAACCTTCACCTATTTGCATGAGGCTCTCATTGAGGCTCGAGATTATTTTGAAAGGAGGTTTTATGTCAATGACTGAAATAGGTCAAGGCCCATTTTGTGTAGAAACAGAGGTGTTCTTCTTTTTGGAATCAGTAGTCTAAATAGAATCGGCCCAGAAATTAGTCTACGTGGTTGTCACCTTCAGTTCCATTCCATTCTTTCATCAGTTACTATATCGTGCAACCCAAAGCCGGCCACACAGCCCTGGATTTCCGCTTATTGCCGAGATCTGTCAACCAAGCACGGTAACGCAGGTTTTCCTGGTCCCGGCGTTAGCATAATATCCACCAAGTGCTCAAACGAGACTAGAAGTTTTAATAAACGTGGGTTTTCCAAACATAACCGATACGTGGCGAACACTGACAGTTTCTGGAACTGGCCACTTACAATAAAAAAAAATTAAAAAGCAATTACGGAATTCGAAAATGGAACTTTTTAGGAACTTGTTACTTTTTTAATTTGCGAGACTCATTTGTTTTTTTCATTGTGGCTCCTTTAACCATTTAAAAAATTGCAACAATGAATTTAACTCGTAAAATTTTCGCTTAATGTGAAATTATCGCTTAATGATTTTTTACGATTTTCGCTGTGGTTTAAGACTTAAATAACACACAACCTCTTAAGGGGTCATTGTATTCATCATTATGAACAACTTTTACTATCTTTTTATATCTATCTCTTTTACTCTGTTTAATTATGTCCGGGCTTAAAACTCTAAAACCCAATAACATTTTGCCCGCCTCGCGAATCGAACATACTAAACTAATTTCACTCAAATAAAAATATTCTTACATTCCTCATCTCAAACAAACATGGCCGCCGAATAGATCGTACCGGAATGAAATCGCGACGCACAATGCGAACAGATAATCTATTGACATGCAGACTCCGATTGGCCTATTGTGGACCTGACAACACTGCCCGAGTGACATGTCAAATTTTTGTTCCGTATTTTAAAATTAATTTTAATTGTTAATTAAGTAAAATTAAGGTGTAATTTTATGTGTAAACGTAATGTAATTGCATAAATACTCAGGATTATTGTTTTTCCTGTAAATAAATAAAGTTAAACGGTGTTTGGTTACACTACGTGACACCGGTAACCTAAAAACAACAGCTGACGTTCAAACTGCGGATTTAAACGGGGAGTATTGCTTTATTTTTACTTTATATTAGCACACATTCGTCAATTTATCTCTGATACATGTCCTCGCTAAGTCGTAATATAAATACTTCGCTGATTTAGCACCCTGCATTGGGTCCAAATCGCTTTGTTTACATTGTTGAAAACGAAACTTAGCGACGATTATGTTATTCTCAATCTGATCTTTATTGTACAACAATAAAAACGTTCATAATTGGTATATTTCATTGTCGTTATAAAACATTAGTATCAAATAATAAAACTTTAAAGTCTTGGCAACCTACCCACTTAAGGAAAAGTAAAATCCTAAGGCAATAAAAGCATCAAAATTTTACATTCAATTTGATAATATAGCTTTGATACTAGCTTTTCAAGACAATTCATTAGCCTACCAACCTCATTTCTCATTTGATCTACGCTAACTTCTCCCATTTTTCTCTTTCATTTCCCACTTTATTTTATTTGTCTGTCCTACTTGTTCTCACCGTTTCTTTATTCTAATTTCAGTAACAAATCCTGAAACCATGCCTGTGATGACCCGTAAGGCTGCTGCTCAGGATATGGAGCTTAAATTGAGAACGGCCCTCCAAGAACTTGAAGCATCGAAACTCCATTGTAAACAATTGTTGCAAGAGAATGATGAAAGTGAGGAGGAAGTCAAGAAGGTGGTCAACAAAAACTCAAGCCTTAAACGGGAGCTAGTGGACCTTCATCACCAATACCTAAATGTTGTTGCTGAACGCGATCAACTGAAGGTGGTCACGGATGGTTTCAACAACTGTAGTAACTTGTATGAGGAGGCTTTAAGCAAAGTTAGGGACCTAGAAGATGAATTAATTGATGCAAATAGTCGTATTATCCAGTTAGAGAAACAAAAAGAATGTACTCAGGTTATAGAAACTAACAACTTATATAATGAATTAATAAATACTAATTGTAACCCACATTCCATAATAACTATTGACCTTACTGAAGATTCCATGCTAAAACAGAATTATAGTTATACAGCTAGTCATAAGAAACTGAAACAATATGCAAAACTGAATAGAATAATTAAAAAATGTAATCAAATTAGAAAGCGACAAAAACACTTTTCCAAAAATATTCCACGAAGAAAAGAACGTGTTGAACTAATCAATAAATTAATTAATTGTCAAATCAAATTAGAAGACAGCAAAAAAATATATGAAATTGATACACAGCGCTTACAGTCTGACATACAGGTACTTGAGAGCAGACTTAGTTCACTTTACATTAAATATGTGGGCTCTCAGAACCAAATTAAAGAACACATCCTAGCGGCAAATGAGTTAGTTATGTGTCAGTGTAATTGTCAGAAGGTTTCAGACCGTGATGCTGTCCAGCCTGAGGCAACGGAGGACCCGTCCCAGACTGAGACTTTGTCTCAAGACTGTACCCTCAACCAAGATATACCTGATATAGTACAAGATCTATCTCAAGTGGTACAGTCTGAGAATGGTAGTTGTCCATCTTTCAGTAGTCATGATTCTTATCATTCAGTTATGTTTTCAGATAGTATAGGTAGAGGTTTAGGTAAATTAGTTAGTAACAATCTGGGTTATTCTAATCAAAATTATTGTATGCCAGGGTCAACCTTCAAACAAATAATGGCATCAGTAATGGGTAATGTGTATAATCATAAAACCAACATTACTGTATTTGTAGGTAATAGTTCTCAGGTCAGGAAAAATGAAATCACTGACTGTGTAACTGAATTGTTAAAGTTAAATTGTAGAAAAATAATATTGTGTGCATTCCCATATTTTGAAAAATTGACAAATAAACAAAACAATTATATTCATATGCTTAATAAGCATATGCACTTTTTAGTTAGTCATTACAGTGACAAGCTTGTGTTTTTTGACACCAATAGTTTTTTGGAAACTTTGAAATCGACTAGGGATACAGTGTATCTGCCTGCTAGTTTTAGACACATAATAGCAAGGCTATTAGCTTTTTGTATAACCTCAGACATAAGTAGTATGTCGAAGTCTTGTATTATTAACACCACATTGGTTAGTAATAATACTAATAATAACGTGGTGAGCCTGAATAAAGGTAGCTCAAATGCTATAAATATTTATACAAATTGTACGAAGGAGGTTCCATGTCCCGCACTCACTATGAGCTCACTGCCTGGTGATGACATTGAAGTCTTGGGGTTAACTCCGGATAGTAATTTAAACTAGTTTGTAAGACAACAGAAGGTACCAGTAAGAATATTCTTATACCTAACAGCAACAAGGTGCCTTCTTGCTCTAAAATAAATAATAATCGAAAAGGAGATCAGCAGAATGCCTTGAAATTATTCCATCAAAATATTCAAGGTATTTCTTCCAAATTATTAGAAATTGAAATGTTTTTAGAAAAAACAAAGTTTGACATTGTTTGTTTTACTGAACATTGGTTAAAGGACTACCAAATGCTAATTAATTATGAGAACTATAGTGTGGGCAGTTGTTTTAACCGTAGTTCTATGCTGCGTGGAGGTTCTCTAATCTTGATAAAAAATTGTTTAAAATCTAAGCAACGTAATGACATAGTTGGTTTATCAGTTGAACATTGCGTTGAACTGTCCTGTGTTGAGCTAGATAAGCATGTCATAGTGTGCGTGTACAGACCCCCTAATTGTCAGAACTTTTCTTTATTTGAGTCAGTAATGGAAGATGTACTAGCGAAACTTGCATCCGGTAACAAAGCTGCAATTATTTGTGGTGATTTTAATATTAATATTCTGGAAAATAATTCTAATAGCAGTAGATTATTAAGCCTTTTTAAATCATTTAATTTATCTAATATTTTTACAGAACCGACTAGAGTAACTCTCACTTCTGCTACTTGTATCGATAATGTTTTCTGCGATTGTGATTATTTAGATAAAGCCATCGTAAATTATTTACCGTCGGATCATAGTGGACAAACAGTAACTTTTAAGTCTAAAACACCTTTGCAAAAAGTGCAAATACAATTTAGACCAATAACAACAGGCAAATTAAATAGATTCAATAGTACCCTATGTAATAAGTTAAGTGTTCTGGGCCATAATATGGACGGAGCAAATAAATTGTATGAGGATTTCTTTTCAGTAGTGCACACTGAATTCAACAAAACTTTTGAAAAGAAAACAAAAAATGTCTGTCCCAACTTTTTATTTAGTGACTGGGCAACTAGAGGTATTAGGATAAGTAGGGAAAGACTATTCGAACTGTATGGCCTTAAGCCTTACATTAACACTGAAACGTTCAACAAGTATGTGGCTACTTATTCCAAAATTTTTAGAAATACCTGCAAAATAGCTAAAGCCCTGTACATTAGCAACAAGATCAAATCAGCAGAAAATAAAGTAAAAACAGTGTGGAAAGTTATAAATAATGAAACTAATAGGAAAAAAATACGAAACACAGATTATACATTGGAGACTTCTCGTGGTGTCATAAGCTCTAACTTAGAAGTAGCTCAAGAATTTGTACACTTCTTTACAAATATACCATCTAAAACGACGGAAGCTTTAAATTCCTCACCCGATGTCTCAATTGATTTATTAAGAGCGAACGTTCCAAGCTGCCCGGTTGAATTTCAATTTAAACATATAAACCCTATGGTAGTTATAAAAGCTTTTCGGCAAATTAAAATCAAATTGACCGAAGATCTATGGGGAATGTCTATCAAAGTTTGTACATCCATAATTGAAACTGTAGCACCATACTTAGCATTAATATTTAATTTGTGTGTGGATGAAGGAGTCTTCCCGGATTTAATGAAATTTAGTAAGGTTGTACCACTTTTTAAATCTGGGGACAGTAAAGACACCAACAATTATAGACCAGTATCCGTGTTGCCGGTATTCAGCAAAGTGTTCGAAAAGGTAATGCTCAATCAAATGCTTAATCATTTTAACACCAACCAAATATTGCACGATCAGCAATTTGGTTTCACCAAAGGACGTTGCACGACTGACGCGGGTGTCACTTTATTAAAGCACATATTTTCAGCGTGGGAGGAGGCCCGAGATGCCATAGGAATCTTTTGTGACCTCTCCAAGGCATTTGACTGCGTAAATCACGAAACCTTACTCTTGAAACTTGAGCATTACGGACTAGGTAAACTTGCGCTCAGTTTAGTAAAATCTTATTTAAATGATAGACAACAGCAAGTTCAAATAAATGGTGTCAATTCACTCGGTCTAAAAGTACAAATGGGTGTTCCACAGGGCTCGATATTGGGTCCTTTCCTCTTTTTAGTATATATTAATGATTTAACCCATTTATTTAAAAACCAACCACAAATGGTGTTATTTGCTGACGATACATCCTTAATTTTTAAGATAAACAGACGTGCATCAAATCTTGACGACGTAAATATCGCCCTACTGCAGGTTCAAAATTGGTTCACTGCTAATAATTTAGTATTAAATGGGAAAAAGACTAAATGTATAAGATTTGCTTTACCAAATGTTAAAAGTACTGATTGTGACATAGTATTGAATAAAGAGAAACTAGAATTCGTCGATAAAACTGTTTTCCTGGGGATTACGCTCGACTCAAGGCTGCAATGGGGTCCTCATTTAACATCTCTTGCAGGACGGCTAAGTTCAGCAGCATATGCTGTGAGAAAAATACGTCAATTTACTGATGTAGATACCGCGAGGCTAGTTTATTTCAGTTACTTTCATAGTATTATGTCTTACGGTATCTTACTATGGGGACGGGCTGCAGATATAGAGTCTATTTTTATTCTGCAGAAAAGAGCCATCAGAGCAATATATGGCCTCCGCAGGCGCGATTCTCTAAGGGAACTGTTTAAAGATATTAACATCATGACGGTACCTTGTCAATATATCTACGAAAACATCATGTACGTAAGGAAAAATCTAAATCTTTTCGGTAAAAGAGGTGAAAGACACAATTATAGGACTAGAAATAGGGACCATTTAGTTCAACCAGGTTTCAGACTAGCTAAAGTAGACTCATCCTTCATGGGGTACTGTTTAAAATGTTATAATAAAATACCTCCGCACATACTCCAGTTAAATGAAACGAAATTTAAATCATGTATAAAACGCACGCTATGCAGCCAGGCATATTATAAGTTGGGAGATTACATTGCTGACAAAAATGCTTGGCTAAATGCTGGTCCTGCTCCACAAGGACGCTTAAACTAATTGATTAGCATTCGAAAATATTGTTGGAGTTGCTGAAGATCATGAAAAGAGAAAATTTTCTTTGCATTGTGTAAATTCAATCTCTTAATATTGTATAATTGCATAGCACATGTGTGAGCACTATGTAGCTAATATAAAGCTACCTTTTACTGGGTTCGTCTTTCACTGACTTGAATGTGCCCTGGCGGTTGAGAGTATGTCATGCTCACTCAAATGTCTCGCTGGTGGTGGCGTGTGTGTTGGATCATTAAGTTCCCTTCAAAATGGTTGAGCTAATTGGTGCTGATCCATGCGTCATGTTCGTGAACGGGCGCCGTCAGTTGGGACTGGTCGTCTCTTAGCTGCCACGGCTTATTTTTAATTTAGTTGTTTTTAGTTTTTATCTTTTTCATTACGGACGCTTTTAACGTGCACGTCTTTCTACATTGTTCTCACATCTATATTTTCAATATGAACGATGTAACCAATATTATGTAAAATATTTGATTTAAAAGAGTGTCCGTGGAGTTTCTTGCCCGTTCTTCTCCAGGATCTACGCTTTGGAATGGGCAACTAGCTTCATTTTTCTGACTGACCGACCCAAGACCGACCCTTTGACAATTCAAAAGTGCCTGTAATTGGTTTATTTGAAATAAATGCTTTGAGTTTGAGTTTGAGTTTGAGTTTGACAGTAACCTGAGTCAGACGGTGAATTGGGATCCAATTGCTGAGTTCAGATTTTTATAGGGAAGGCAGATAAATTATGTTCTTGAATAACTAAGCAATCTATGCTTAATTATTCAGATTGTTGTCGTTGATTGTTGCTTGTCATTATCATTATAGGTTGTCTAAATTGACACAAAATTTGACACATTCTATTTCATAATTTCATGTAGATATTTTAATTTCCAATTAGTAACAAGACTCACAGTCTTAGTAACAATATACTTACAATCAATCTGCCTAGCCTTTTCCCAACTACGTTGGGGTCGGCTTCCAGTCTAACCGGATGCAGCTGAATACCAGTATTTTACATGGAGCGACTGTCTATCTGACCTCCATAACCCAGTAACTGGGCAATACGATACCCCTTGGTAAGACTGGTTGTCAGACTTTCGGGCTTCTGACGACCCGTAACGACTGTCAAAGATCCACGAATAACAGCCGGGACAACGGGTTAAAGTGCTTTCCGAGGCACGGAGGAGTCTCGGTATGTAAAGATGGTCACCCATCCACGGACCAACTCCGGCAAGCGTAGCTTAACCAGAAGGATCGACACGTGCGGCTGTTATAACTTAGCCACGAGCTCCTCCAATATACTTACAAACTATGTTAGTAAAACATTAACACAAAAACAATTTGTGACATCACTGCAAGGTGACAAGGCCAGCCGATACCTTGCAGCGGTGGTTCACAAACGCACAATCTAGCCTGCTAGCTACCACAGACAGGATGCGCACCGCTTCCGCATCACAGTGTAGAAGCAGTCCACGCAAGCTTCAGCAAACATCCCTGATGCGCTGCAGTATCGAGGCAACCCCATCAGCACGCTGAATGTGTTATTATATTGAATGCGAAGGGCGCTGTATGATTTCTGAGTATAATGAGCCCACATACTGCAAGAGTAAAACGTCATGCAGTAAGCACTAAATATAGTGCGCTTGACCTCTTTAGAGGGACGCCTGAATCTGTGGGCAATCATGTTAGCTCTCACATACAGAGCTCTCCGCTCCGCGCTCAAAGAAAAAATCATAAAAAAAACTATCGGGGCTATCAATAATTTTTTTTTCAGGACGTTGTAGAAGAGTGGGTCTTTCTTGTGGTAATACTTTTACGCAGATATATAAAAAAAAAATTACACATTCACAGGGTTAAAAAGAAAATGACCTTGCCCACCCCCTATTCGATTTGATCCATACTTCCAGGGACACCCCTGGGATAAGTATTTAGTGTAGAGATTTCGAAGCGCGTCGTTTCGGCCGTTTTCTAAGAAGGTAAACTACTGTTACGTTAATATTCTGTGATTTTACTAAACTATGTTTATTTTATGATGATTACGAGTTTTGTTTCTAAATTCAAATGGTAAGTTAGCAAGACAATTTTGTGAGAGAAACAAATCAATGTTCTTTAGACCATTACCATTTTTGCCTACTTACAAATCAATTGATAGATCTTACCTTCTTAGTTCATCATTCTCCCGCCCTTATCCCAATTTATTTGGGGTCGGCGCAACATGTTTCCTTCCATACTTCTCTATTAGTCGTCATCTCGGTAGTCACCCACTTTCTAGCCATATCATCTTTCACACAGTCCATCCATCGTTTCTTTGGTCTTCCCCGACCTTCTTAGTTCTTTTCTTAAAATTAATATTTTCGCTTATTCTATGAACAAAGGTTTTTTTTATAATACTAGTCGTAATAATTTATAATTAACATTCAAATCCTTCAATTAAAACACAGTTTTCATGAATTAACATTTTCTTTTTTAAATTCCAGGTATGCGCCATCCTGAATTAATAATGAAGTCGAATTATCGAAATGTAAGTAATTAATTAAATTAAGACCTCGTTTTAAAATGGTCTTAAAACAAAGGTCAAGTGCTGGAGAATGGATCAATTAGAAGTAATCGTGGCTTCGGATCAAATCATTTGGTAATTTGGTGAAAATATGTCGTGAATAATTTAATTGTTTTAATGAGAAAATGTCGTGTTTTTCCTGTAAAGATGGAAGAGTGGTGTTGTTCTTAGTGTATATTACGATTTGTGTTCGATGGTTTATTTACTACTTATAAAATAATTAATTTTATTATTAATAATAAAAACTGACACGTATTAATAGGTACCTATATTGGAACGGTATCAGTAAAAAAAAAAATATGACAAATTTTGTTGAATTTTGTTGTTGTTGTAAGTCATAAGTTATTAGTCATTTAATCATTTGTAGAGTTAATGATTCATTAATTATTTTTAAGTGAAGTCGGCGTGTGCGGCAGTTAACGTGCTTGCAGTAGGTACAGTGGGCTGCATCAACTGGGTACCCCAGTTGTATTAAAATTAACTTTGCTACAACTTTGCAATTCAAACAACACATCCTTAAGAATAATACAAAAAGTGTTTCACATGCCCGGACGAGATTCGAACCATCGCCTCATTGGTAATCCAATGATTACCGCGAGCTCTTACCAACTAAGCCAGTTAGGTAGTTATTTACACAACGAATTATCAATCTACTTGGCGTTATATCTCTGTCTCTGTCTAATCGAATATGAGCCCGTAGTTTATAAATAGTTTGATAATAGAGGGTAGTTATGGATACATTTTACTAATCTATAATGAAGTTACCGTCTGATGAATCTAGTTTTGCTTCACCTTTCGCATACTAAACGTGTTTGTGCTAAAACAATTTAAAATGATAGATAATTTCTTGAGAACAAAGATTGTGGTTCTTTACGAACAAAATACAAGCATTAAAGGGATTGCCAGACAGCTGGGCATAGCGGTAAGTCGAAAAATATTAAGTATCTAATACCTAATAAAATAAATTGAATTTTGTCACTCGATTCACTAACTTAAAATGTATTTTCACTCAGAGAAAAACGGTGCGCTTGTGGGTGCCACGTTATTTGGATACTGGTGATGTGAAGTCAAAACCTTTTGGACGGAGAAGTTCAGGCATCTATACAAACAAGTGTGAACGCCACCGTGATATAGTAAATGTTCACTTGAATTCGCCGTTCGCAACCACTCGCTCCAGTGCTCAACGACACGGCATCTCAATCGCCACAGTGCGGAGGCACCTGCACGCAGCAGATATTCACAATTATCGTCCAGCGAAGAAAATTCAACTGTCAGAAGCTCATCGGGCAGCAAGAGTTCGGTTCGCACAGGAGTTTATGGACTTTGACTGGGAAAATAACATAGTTATTTTCACGGACGAAAAAACTTTTAGTTCCGATAATGATGGCAGAAAAATACTATGGCGGAAACCTAACGAACGCTACAATCCACAAAACATATTACCGAACAGGTCCAGTGGTAGAATAACATTAGGTAAGTAAATACACAGCTTTACTGTAAATAAATTATTGATTTCCATGTTATGACAGATTTAATTTTATTAACATTATTATGAGAAATTAAGCTATTATTTAGCAATGTTTATCACCACAAAATCTGAAACATTATACTTACTGCCCAATAAACTAATAGTATGTTACTAAAAAAAAACCTCATTTTCAGGTTACTGGGGATGGATGTCATCTATGGGTCCGGGCGAATTAACAGAAGTAGGCGGGCGCATGGATGGCAAGACATATCTACAAATATTGCAAGAGGTTATGTTGCCTACAGTGCGTGTTGCGTACCCAGAAGGACAAATATATTTCGTCCACGATAACTGTGCTGTGCATCGATCCCGAATGGTGAAGGAGTGGCTAAGCTTACAGGCTGATATAACTGTTATCGCCTGGCCACCTAAAAGTCCGGATCTTAATCCAATTGAAAATATGTGGGGTCAAATGATTTTAAATTGGGACTCAAGTGAAGTAAAGTCCAAGGATAATCTACAACAAGAAGTCATAAGAACTTGGGAATTGATGCGTGGTAGGGATATAGGCTGGAATATGGTTACTCAGATGAGAAGCCGACTACAGCAAATAATAGTCAGTGAGGGTCATCCACTCCGCTATTAACATAAACAATACTTATTAAAAACAAAACGACCTATAGTAAATAGGTAAGTGGAAATCTTAAACAAACCTTTTTTACAGTCCGTTCAACCTATTTTGACTTCTATTCCGTAGGATTAAGGATGGCATTAAAGGCAAAAAAATGGTTACAATACCAACTGCAGCTGCCATTTGTCATGCCACCGGCGCAATAGAAGTCAAAATCGGTTGAACGGACTGTAAAAAAAGTTTATTTAAATGTCAAATCTTATTGTAAGTGGAGTTTAAATATTTTTGAACCCGTAATTCCGTTTGGTATACATATATCTGTGTTATAATATAATAAAATAAAGTGTCGACATTGACACATTGAAATAATCCAAAGAATAAATCATTTGACCTCACTATTTCATTATTGTGATTAAATAGCTACCTAATACCTAGTAGTTGGAGGTAGACATCGATCACTAATAAAAAAGTATGTTGGGCTTTGTGAATACAACTTTATTTATTATACTTAAGGTTGAATTTACATTAACGCATATTTATTTCAACTAGAGTAGGTAAACACCTAAACACAATTGGCGACCGTTTACGAGAACTTTTGCGTGGCAGTGTGTATCTAGATTTTTATTAGTGATCGATGCCTGTAGATAATATTTATGATTTACGAGAGATGTAAATTGTTTATTCATTAGAACTATACTTATTGTTACTAATGATAACATGTTTTTTCACTCGTTATTATGAAAATTATTCTACTAGTTTGAAAGGTAAATTATCAAACAATAAAAGTTGTTGTTGTAAGCAGTAAAGCGATACAAACTTTTTCTATTATGTATGTTACAGTTATCTATAATGATAAATACTTAGTTAAGTTTTTCGATGTTAGGTGGTATAATAAATTTTTCTAAAATAAATTATATTTCTTTCATTTTAATATAAACCTACTAGTAACAATATGTAAAAAGGAAAAGTTGCATAAATAGTATAACTTAAAGAAAAATAAAACTTGACGAGAACAAAAACTTAAAATTAAGATTGCCAGTATCGAACCTGAGCCAACAATTTCACACATCACATCCTCAACCTCCAGACCAATTAAACTGTTACTAAGAGCTTCGAAATATTCTTGTGCATTGTTGTATCTTTAAACTGTTTGCAAGAATATTATCACTTTTTTATTAAATAAATTATATTATTATTATATTAAATATGTTACATTTTATAAATATATTTATATATAAAAATTAATCCCTATTTCCCTTGGTCACGCCATAACTGGGGAACTGCTTGACCGATTTGTATTTGTTTTTGTTATAATCTCCTTTTTACTGGGGTGATTTCAAAGAAAAAAAGGTAGAAAAAAAAAAAAAGAATTGAGGACAACGTCTGGCGGGTCAGCTAATATTACAATAAAATACAAAACTTGCTATGCGGCCATCGCGGGATCGAACGTGGTGCTTTCAAGGGGGGTACCCACATCGTGACGCTGACTGTACATATAATGGGGCTCGTGGCTAAGTAATAACAGCCGCACGGGTCGATCGATCAGGTTAAGCTACGCTTACCGTGGTTGGTCTGTGGATGGGTGACCATCTTTAAATATCGAGACCCCTCCGTGCCTCGGAAAGCACGTTAAGCCGTTGGTCCCGGCTGTCATTCGTGGATCTTTGACAGTCGTTACGGGTCGTCAGAAGCCCGAAAGTCTGACAACCAGTCTTACCAAGGGGTATCGTATACCCCACCCAGGGGTTACCCAGTTACTGGGTTGTGGCAGTCGCTCCATGTAAAATACTGGTATTCAGGTGCATTCGGTTAGACTGGAAGCCGACCCCAATATAGTTGGGAAAAGGCTAGGCAGATTGGTTGATGATCCATTGGTTTAGTCATTTCCTTCGGATTGTGAAAGAAAGTCCAATACGCAATTGTGGTGCTGATTAAATTTCAGAACTTGACAGCCAAGTTACTTCACAAATGATGAATATCGAATATCATAGAAAATATCAGAATACCAAAGAGTATTGAAATCTATGCCGATCCAATTTTTTACGGAAAATAATATTCCTCCCATTTTTCACCCTTCGAAACTTCACACAGATAAATTACGTAAAAATAAAAACAGTAATAAATAAACGTTTTCTTTCAACGAAAACGGAATAAATCTCGGATCAAAATCGCTTCGGTGATCAATGCACTTTGTGTTCTATTGCTTCGACATAAATTTGAATTTTCTTTGTGTTATTCCATTGTGAGGGTATATTGCGGGATTGAGTCCACGATTTTTTTTAAAAGTATTCTTTCCGGAAGTGCCTCTTGAATAAAAAAAAAGTGATTTTTATTAAAAAGTCCGGTGAAGTGTTTTAAAAATGAATTAAAGGAGAAATTCAGGTATTTCTTAATTTAAAATTCAAGTGCGTTCTATTGTTATTGTTAGGAGTACTACTTAATTATGCGTGACGAGACAGTAAACGAATTACTTTTATAGTGGAGGTACCAAGCGTATTTTTCTTCGAAAATAAATAGATTTTTTTAATGTTAAATCTTAAAAAAATGTGTTAACTTTATCTTTTATTTTCACAACAGTTTTTATAATACTAAAATATATTACAGACTTGATAAATGTGAGACATTTAAATCTAGAATCTTGTTTATTTGAGAAAACCAATTTATTTTAGTTGGTTAGTCGAGACAAAAAAGAAGAGTAAAGGCTCCAAGGAACAAATTCGCAAAACACATATTCGTTAAGGCAGATGTGATTTAAGAAACCCTGCCCGACAGAAATCACCGAGAAATAGAAAGTCGGAACGGCACAAAAAATAGGAGTGAACTCCAGTCGTGCGTCGGAGCTGACACACACACTTTTTTTAACAGTCTGGGTGACCGCTAGCCCGATGCTTAGTAGTGCACAGGTTGTAAAGTAATCTTCTCCTTGACACATCCAGTCACTCCCACCATCTGTGAAGTGTCGGAAAGTACTTCCTCGCACCTGCCATCTTATATTGACCTGAACGAGTCGAACAGATGAGACGGTCACTTTTAGTAGCACACGTTTTTTGTTGTTAGGGTTCCGTACCAAAATGGTAAAAAAGAAACCCTCATGGTGCGACTCAGTCTGTCTGTCTGCCTGTCTATCACAGCTGGATATCTCAAGAACTACTAATGCTATCAACTTGAAATTTAGAACAGTTTTAGATGACGTTTGCCCAACTATTTTGCAAATAAGAAAAAAACAAAAATACATACTTATGTTTTTTTTTTCCAACAGGGACTGAAAGAGGGTTGTAGGAAATCTAGGTTCTAACACTTCAATAAAACGAGTTATGGGCTTTTTAAAATGTATAGATTATTATTAGCCAATTAAAAGTCACTAGGAAGTTTATACGTCCGTCTTTCTTAAGGCGCTAACGAGAAGTGAAGTAATAATAATGGTGGGTAGTATTTATATAATAAGTACCTACGACATATCGCTTATTACAGAATCGACTAAAGATTGATTTTTGTAAATAATTAAATCAAATAAATCAACACGCCCTCTCAAAAATTAATCTACCAATTATACAAACAAAATAAGTCATAGTACATACTACCTAATTGACCGGAACATATTCACTTCCTAGTGTTTGCTGGGAAATACATGTGGTCCAACATTTGCTGCCAAGGATTAAGGGAAACCCAGAAAACCTTAATCAAACCATTTCATTAAATTATTCTTACTAATAATTGAATTAATCATAAATCATATTATTATGTAGAATCACTAAACATTCAATCAGTATCTTATTCTAAGCCCATTTTACTTCTCATCGCTTGAAAAGTGATAGCGGGTAATGCCTTGGTCAGAACATCTGCCAACTGCTGAACTGTTGGAATGTAATTTTATTTTATTACTCTCAATCTGTTCCTTAGAAAAATGATACTTTATTTCTATGTGTATTGTACGTTTGTGATTGGTTGGATTATTTGCAATGCTTATGCAGCCATTGTTATCCTCACAGAATATGATAGATTTAATTATATCTATCTTAATACTAACTGCTAGTGATTTAAGCACTAAAGCCTCCCATGACAGTTTCATACAATGCCATACAATCTGCCTCAGTTGAAGAGGCAGCAACTGACATTTGTTTCTTTGTACTCCAGGTTTGCTTGCAGCTTGAAATACCAAGTTGTACTTTTCCTGTCATTTGAATCACTGCCACCCCAATCTGAATCTACGTAGCTACATATAATGTTAGTGTAGGCACATCTTTTACCTATAACTTAATTTTAAATCAACAGTACCTTTCAAGTACCGAAGCACTCTCTTTAGACACTGCCAGAGTTCTTTACTATTTTTGTTCGTATACCTACTCAGTATATTAACGCTTGTAAGTAATTAAATCTGGACGAGTGCATAACATGACATACATTAAACATTCTATAACGTTTCAACATGAATCATTATATTTTCTTCAGAGTTTAATGCGTCATAATTAAGTTTATTTTCCATTGGTGTATTGACAGGTTTACAATCGTGCATATTAAATTTATTTAATACCGTTTATATGCACTTTGATTTAATGCTATTTCATAAAATTAAAATTATTTCATCATCATCATTCATTTCATTCATCGTCATTTTAAATTTACTCAATAAATACCTTTTTTTTATAATTATTTCAATATCAGCGCATACTATATCTAAATCACCTATATATAAAACGACAAATTGGTATGTACATCTTCATTGTTTAGCTTATATTGACACCTATTCGACTGAAGAATTTTGAAAACCTTCTTTACGAGATTGTTTGAAAATTTCAAACCAACATCTAGCTGCCTGCATAATTCAGCCCCTAAAGTACTTTATTTAATTCACACATCAAATCTCAATCTGCCTAGCCTTTTCCCAACTATGTTGGGGTCGGCTTCCAGTCTAACCGGATGCAGCTGAATACCAGTATTTTACATGGAGCGACTGCCTGTCTGACCTCCACAACCCAGTAACTGGGTAATACGATACCCCTTGGTAAGACTGGTTGTCAGACTTTCGGGCTTCTGACGACCCGTAACGACTGTCAAAGATCCACGAATGACACCCGGGACCAACGGCTTAACGTGCTTTCCGAGGCACGGAGGAGTCTCGGTATGTAAAGATGGTCACCCATCCACTGACCAACCCCGGAAAGCGTAGCTTAACCCGATGGATCGACCCGTGCGGCTGTAATTACTTAGCCACGAGCTCCTCTATTTAATTCACACATATAATTATCTAAACAAGAGATACCCTCAGAGACTTTCTTATAAATATCTTCCTTTAATTTGTCATTTAGGAAGGTAGTTTTGACATCCCTAAGACGAACTAGCAAATTAAATTGATTCGCAAAAGTAAGATACATCTGAAACTAGCTATTCATGCTAATACTGGTGCGAAAGTTTCATTATGTATAGTCCGTGAGGTATTCTTCACTGAAACCTCTTGCAACAAAATGTTTTCTAAATTCGTCATGTTTTACAGGAAACATTCATTTACAATAAATTGACAATGTTTTTATTACCCGACTGTTTTCAGGTCTTGGTACTAAAGTCCAAGTATTATTTAGCTTTAAAGAATTTAGTTCGTCCCTACTGCACTTTCCCACTGAGATCTGTTGTCTCGAGTTTTGATGTCTTGTAATGAATTTGGTATTTTACATAGAATAGACTGAGCACACAAAATGGCGATCATCGTCTTCATTATACGACATAGGTAGACGACTTTTGAACCTATTCCATCATCTAACGTCAGGATTTTATTTGTGTTTTCTTTTGGTGAAGATGGGTTATCAAAAAGTATATCATTTATTTGCTCCGATTCAATTTTATATTATCATGGTTGAATTTGCGAACTTTACTAGGACACTCGTGCTCATCAGATTTAGACCATAGACATATCTGATTTAGAACTGTCAGAGTTATGAGACTTGACCAGCACTGACTTGGATATTACATCATCAGCTTTGCCGTGAGAATTTTTTAAATATTCCCTTCAGACTTGAGGTCTGGCCTGGATTGAAGAAACCCAGTCTCATTAACAATAACATCCCTGACTACTATGTAATTTTTCGCACTCTGGGTTCCAAACTTTATAGCGTTTGGTTCATAACCCACAAGTATCCCTTTCCATGATTTTTCATTAAACTTGGCCTTACTGCTTTTATTATGAACGTAAACAGTTGAACCAACTACCTTCAAATATTTTTTTATTTTTTTATTCGAGGTTTTGTATCATGCCACTTTTCGAATGGTGTTTTTGAAAACTTTCAAAGTTTTAATTGGGGTCAAATTAATCAAATAAACAACAGTTGATACTGCGTATCGCCCCAAAACACTTTGTTTAATATTGAGCGAGCTTTTTCAGTAATGATTCTGACCATACATTCAGAAACGCCATTCAACTGTGGTGGTCTCGGAACTATTAAATGATATGATATTTTTTTCTGATATCCCTCTCTCTACACAATAAATAACCTTTCATTTCAGTCGATAAATGTTTGCCACCATTATCGCAGTACAAGTTGACTAATTTTAAATTAAACTTAGCCTCGCTTTTAGCCACGAAATCTTTAAAAACAGCAAGCACGTCTGATTTTTATAGGTTAAATAGGTACGTAACAAAGTATTGCGTATACTCAGCAACACAAATTACAAGGTAGTTTTTAGTTGGAGGTAGGTATAAACAGTAACAATAGTCCACAAACATCTGAGTGCACAATAAATAATAGCTGTTTAACATGACTTTTATTTTTGATCTGATATGAACGGAAGTCGACTTTGTTTCCTATTTATACAGGCCTCACCTCCGTGGGCCTCACACAATTTATCATCCAGGCTCTCATAACAGTTTCGATTTGGCTGGTGTCATCAACCATTTTATTATTATTATTTTTTTAATTTCGATGAATTATTTTTTTTTTTTTTCTTATTATGACCAAAGCCATAGTTTGTACATATTTTTATTACTGCATACTTGAGAAACAGATTGACACTTATTTACAGATGCCATTAAGTCTACAGCAATTAATATTTTTTTTTTTTTAACATACCTTGCATGATAGTTTTATTAACCTTACGTATTGTGCTCCTTGCTGGTCGAAAATGACTGCCAACCCAGCACGTTGCATTTTCGTTAAGAACCGCACCGCACCGGTGGTACCGCAGCATAGTAGAACACGTTCTCCAAAACTTCTTGAACGCCCATGTTGCTGGTCACATACATCGTTCCCTGAAATAAATTCACCATTTTAAGCAATAGAAATTTTAATGGTTTTAATGGCGTTTCAAGACGGTGTGACTAATGAAAAGATCTTCCCTGTTTATAATATGGTCCGATGCTCCAGAAACCAACAGGAAAGTAACTTCCATCATGATCCGCTTGATAGTCTGCCATCATAAAAGCAAAGCCAGAAAAATAGCTCGACGTGGATAGTTCACTGACTCCAACTGCCTGGACCGTCCTTGTCCTCTACATATTTTGTGCTGCTGCTGTAATGTTTGAGCTCTTTTGAAGTAGAAGCAGTTGTTTTTCACATGCTTCTTGCAGCCACAGTGATAACACTTCATGAACTGAGACTTATTCTTCTGCTTGTTAACCTCCTAGTTGAAGCTATTATTCCCTCTATTATTTTGAGAATTATCGAATTTTGTTTTTCGAAATTCCTGTCCATTTTTCCCTCAAATTGCAAAACTTTGACGCTAGTATCACTATATTCATTTCTAAATTTGACTTAATGATCCAAAGCCTTGGTTTAACGAATGCTAGCATTAAATTATCCTCCGATAAAGTTTCGATCGCAGTTATAACGCCATCATAAATTGAGGGTAGGTTGAGCAACAAATGCGTGGCGTGGCGTGGCGGCGGCGGCGTGGCGTCTTGCCGTACCCTATAATATACTGTAGTCTTTGGTGCCGGCTAACAATTCGATGATGAACTTTTTTTTTTTGCACCTTTTATCACGTCCATTTCACTTGACAATGCCCATATTTTTTATTTAAATTTTAACCACTTATATTGCAGTAAAGACGTAACCTGGGCCCATAACCTGTAGGAAATCTAGGTTCTAACACTTCAATAAAACGAGTTATGGGCTTTTTAAAATGTATAGATTATTATTAGCCAATTAAAAGTCACTAGGAAGTTTATACGTCCGTCTTTCTTAAGGCGCTAACGAGAAGTGAAGTAATAATAATGGTGGGTAGTATTTATATAATAAGTACCTACGACATACCGCTTATTACAGAATCGACTAAAGATTGATTTTTGTAAATAATTAAATCAAATAAATCAACAAGGGTCTTAAAAATTCGGAGTGGGGTTACTAGGGCTTGTGAGGTATCATATGAAAGAGCGCTGTTTGCACATTCCCGAACATTTTTTTTTTTCTTTTTTTTTAGGCCGCATAGTTTTCGACTTTTGATGAAAAATGTTAAAAAAATACCACCTTTTCTCCGTTTGCATACAGAAAAATCTGAATGAATGAAATTATTCTATGTAATAGAAGTTTATGTACAGATTACAGGAAAAATAAAACGATGTCTCTAAATAGCACATTTTTTCAGAAATCGGAACGGAACCCTCGGTGCGCGAGTCCGCCTCGCACTTGGCCGGTTTTTCATTGTGACTTAAACTGCTGTAACTTGCGTTTCCTGAAGAGTATCATAAATGAAAGGTTGCAGATAAACATTGAGTGGTTTACCTAGTATCTTTCGCTCGTGGTGTCTATATTGACTGTCACAGGTAACAAAATGTCGTGAATAACAAAATGTCGTGACGGGTTAGGAACTATTTTGAACGTTATGCGAACATAAATGAAGGGAACAGCAAATTTTTTTCGCGGATTTAAGTTTGGTCCAACAGTAAAAGTTGTTCATAATGATGATTACAATAACCCCTTAAGGTGGTTCTGCGTTATTTAAATTACACCTTGTATATAGGCGTCCTCTAGGGCGTTCCCTCCCGGCGATTTGTATGTTCTGCTTGGATATCCCATCATCATCAAAAAAACTAGTTAGGTACGACAAAAAATATAATCTCAGTTTTTCTTTCCTACCATTTTCTTGGCACAATTTTCGTAAATTAGGCCCATAAAGTGACCACTTTATTAGAGACATCAGTTGACCCCTAGATTTACTACGTTTCATTTTGTTTGTCTTACCTTATATATTATATTACTATGTTATTTATCTGTGTGGGAACTAGTTTTTGACTTATTCATGGTAGGATGAAAAGATAAATAGAAAATGCCTTCCATGAGTGAATTGCCTCCGATATCACTATTTTTATTTTTTATAATAACTAGCTGTTGCTACTGTTAAGCGATCCAGGATGAAAAGTAGCCAATGTCCTTCTCCAGGTCATGGTCTACCCATGTGCCAAATTTCATCGAAATCCGTTCTACCGTTAGCGTGAAAGCGTAGAAAACAAACAAACTCACTTTCGCATTTATAATATGACAATTGCTTAGTCTCTCAAACGTCAGTGCAGTCCTCCATGCAAAGATGTATCATAATTCAAAATGGCTAAACATAGTTTGTTTGAGCAACCGATAAATTAACGAGCTACTGAAATCAACAAACTCTCAAGCGATAGTGGTAAAGTCAGGTAAATTATCTTTTTGTCTTTGACAGTTGTTTGACAATTGACATAATGTGTCAAGTTGTTCTAAGTCTCGCTGTACATGAATATGTCTATGTGTCCATGCCTCTCAGGGGGGCTAAAACGGCCACTTTGCAGAATCCTAATAGGATAATAGGTATTATTAATCATATTTGAAATCGTAAAACAATCACAAACTGACAATTCATAATTTTATTTATCTGCGTACAATTCATAGCACGCAATTCATCTGTTTGACAGTTTTGTATGGAGATTCGTAAAATGGTCCACAAATTATGAATTGCTTTATTGAAGTTGAATGTCAAATACGTCAATTATAATAAATTGCGGGGAATTCAGGAAATGTGGCCATTTTAGGCCCCCAGAACTTACCGCCTTCCAATACACTTTTATTTCACACAAAACCACTTGAATCACCTACTTTTCAAGTAACAAGAATCTAGAATGCTTTGTTTACTTTGTATAGGTACCCACTATAGTGCTGACCCTGTAAACGAGAACGAGGTTGAAGATAGATTGATGTAGCGCGCTAGAATTTGTAGGGTTGCCCATATTAAGTTTGCTTGCAGCTGTGAAGTAATTTATTAAGTGGCTGGCTTAGAAGCGTTGTTAAATCGTTGCATCTGAGCAGATGGTAGGTTGATTAACCTGTCTGAGACTTGTCTTGAAAATCCTTTTTTAAGGTTCCGTAACAAAATGGTAAAAATAACACCTTATGGTCTCAGTCCTCCTCAGTCTTTCTGTCCGTCTGACCTCAGTCTTTCTGTTCGTCTGTCACAGCTGGATATCTCAAGAACTACTAATGCTATCAACTTAAAATTTGGACCAGTTTTAGATAACGTTTATTTCCGGGAAATAAATTTTTACCTCCCGTAACCCTTTTTTATTTTTTTTTGAGGATGGGAAATCATCAAATAACTTCTCCCGCTCTGGGTGGAGCGGAAGGGCTAAAACCCACCCGTGTTCCTTCAGTTGCCTATGCCAGGGCCACGGTATCTTTTTTAAACTACCCGCGACCCCAGCGGCCCTATTGGACCCCATCTTTTTCTGACATCTCTTTGAGGCGCGCGTGGAACACAACGCGCCGTCGACTCGGGCCTGGTCCTTACCGGACGGCGAGCTACCCGCTGCTCACCGTCCGCAAGCCCGCGCCTACGGTGGCCGGAAAACGCCTCGCGATTCCCGCCGCCCAGGGCATCTCCTGCGGCGACTGAGGGCGTGAGGCTGCCTCTCCCTCACGCGTTCCGCTACCTTCTTCGCGAGCATTACTGCTTCGCAGAAGGATGTGACGGCCTCCCATGCACTCTCGCTCCGCACCATAGCCTGGACCAGGCTCGGACACGAGAGATCGCCGCCGCCGATCGCCTCCGTGAGAACACGGCGGTGCTCTGCCCAAGCCGGGCAGATCTCCACTGTATTCTCCACCGTGTCCTCCGGGCGATCCACACAATGGTGACACCCGGGCGTTTCCTCCCGCCTTATGCGAAACAGGAACCTCCCGAAACAACCGTGTCCGGTGAGGACCTGCGTCAGGCGGAAGGTGAGGACGCCGTGGCGCCTCTCTAACCACTCCTCAAAGAGGGGACTTATCGCCGCAATTGTGGCGTGCCCAGCGCTGGGTTGCGACAGTCGCGTTCTCCATGTCGCCATGAGATCCCGCCGGAGCACCTCCCGTAACCCTGATAATCGGTTTACAAGTTCTATTCCATTTCCTACAAACTTTTGTTTGTACTATACTCCTTTTCATATCTGTGTCTGTCTGGTGGCAACCCTGAGCTTACCCCATATTTCTAGCTACAAGTGGCGATGTCACAGCGATCGCTGTGCACGCGTCTTGTCCGCTTGCATCGCTGTTCATGCGTTACTGTTACATGTAGGTGGCTTGTGGATTTACTTATGCTTAACTATGTATAAAGCTTGATACGTAGATACGTAGCAAACACAATGTGGACAAATAGAGGATTAAGATCCGTCCGACACTCAGGGCGAATTTCACCAATGAACCTGAACGCGGTCTGCACATCTAAACCACGTTTAAGAGTTGTCAGTGTCATCATTGTTTTGGAATATTGACACTGTCAGGTTCTTGAATGCGGTGCTCCCGACCAGACCATGGCCCACTCACCAAAAGAATGTGTCCCTGCGCTTTAGGAGACTTGAAAAGTGCCATTGAAGTCGCGATTAACGTGGCTGCCTACTGGGCCCAAGTAATTTGAGAAGACGTGGTACTTATTAATACGAAAGAAGAATATATATTTTCTTATTGTCCCTCGGCAAACTTCGTGTTTTGTCAGACTTTAGCAGCTTTCCTCCCATTTTTTAAATAAATTATATTAAGTTAAAAGAATATCAACAACTACTCCACTTATTACAAGTCTATTGAGAGCGTCCGGTCTGCATCAAGTGCATAGGGCAACTGATAGAAATCTGACGACTGACGAAACACGAATTTTGTCGAGGGACATTAAGAAAATAGTTGTACTGTACGCAGATTGTACAGTAGTCCCCAATCCTTTTGGCCGGATAGAGCGTAGGCGCGATCCGATACGCAGAATTTTGCAATTAAGGTGATTGTAGGCACGAGTCGATGCGCAAGATGCTTAAGATGGTGGTCGTGCTCAATTCAGGCCGGCCACAAAGATTGGGGATTACAGACCGCGGTCGATTGATACGCGGTATATTGAGACGTATGACATTTGAAGTGACATATTTTGAGGCGACGATCGACGTTCGGTTGCACCCATAGAAATATAAAAAACAGGAGAAGTGGCAAGGGGGCGAATCTGTGTCCGCTCGACATGCTCAGTATGAGCCGTTCATAGTCAAATGGCCGTCGCCGCGTAGGTACTAGTGCGCTTTCGACTGTGACCGTGACAATTTATAAGAATGCCGTGTTGTTCAGTGGTTTCTTGTAAAAACCGAAGCCATGTAAATCATGGAATCACTTTCCATATGTAAGTACAAGTATTTTACCGTATTTGTCATTAAAATCATGAAAGGGACAAAGTGGAGACACCACTTTGTCACTTTCAGATTTTTTCATAGGGTTCTTCTATCTATGGTTGCAACCTTTATAGTTATTGCATTTTACGACTGCTCGGCAATCGTAGCAAATTAAACCTTATGTCAATGACATTGAAGTTACGTTACTTTCCTGACTTACGCAAGGACTGTACGTACATGAAGTAGTTATAGCTGAGTAGTTAGGTATAGTTTGCAAGGAAACATGCTTGTAATTTCCCGGGGTTCAATTGGGGTTATAGTGGAATGCACACGGGCTACGATGCGCTTGCAGTGTGGTGAGCCAATCAAAATAGAGAACGCAGCTCGGCTATGCATGACCATAAACTACATGGAAGTAATCGTTATTTATTATGATAGCATTTTTGATTACTAGGGTTGAAGTAATAAGAATTTGCAAGATTACCATTTAGTCAACCGTCTTCTCCATTCTTAGAATTAATTCGGAAATTCTTGAACAAGTAGGTAGGGATTTTATGTACCTACATACTTTTTACTAACCGTAATACTTACTTATTACTTTTTAAATGGGTGTACTATACAGGGTTATTTGTAATTCGACATATTCCTTGTAGGACGTCATATTAGGATCAAAATGCAACAAATTAAGCCATCAAAAATGTTCTACCGAAATTCAATAGTTTTTGAGGTTAAATTTTTAGTTTATTATATGAAAAATACAAATCAAAAATAATTTACGGCGCGACTTTAATGGAATTTAAGTTATTATCATAGCTGATGCTGTAGCAGATCTTTATTAAAAAATAAAAGATGCAAAATCCCTAAAACTTTGGCAAAGATCACTAATTAAATATTTTATTTTTCGTAACTTATATTTTTCTTAGACAAAAATTACAAAAAAAAAAAAATACTGAATTCCGGTAGAACATTTGGTGGCTTAATTTTTTTCATTTTAATCCTACTATGACGCCCTCCAAGGAATATGTCGAATTACAAGTAATCCTGTAGATAAAACTCACCTAAACGAACATGGAACCAGAACAAGAACTAGAGCATTCTTTTTTCGATATTCTTGACATTTTAGTAGGGAGAGACCAACGAAGGAATGAGTGAAAGAGTGGGCGTATAATGCGCATTCGCTCGTTTGGTCTGAATCGACCTTCAGCTAGGTACACCTCTACCTAACCCTTCGGAGAAACAAAGTGTGATGTTATGTTTTTTTTTTCAAGACTTTCAATTTTCTTGTAAATGCTCTATCACAGCCTTCAAATTAAATAAATGTAGTAGTCACAAATTACACAGAAATACTGACGATTGATGACTAGTGATGATCCATTACACAACATAACAACACCCTGTATAACCCGAAAGGTTAAGCAGAGATGTACCTTTATAACACCCACATTTCGTCAGTTATGTTTAAGTTCCATGTAATAGGGGGCGAGCCTATTGCCATCAACCGGGCACTAATCCAGACTCCGGACTACTACTGACAAATTCCTGATTGAAAAACCCAATAACACTTTGCCCGACCGGGGAATCGAACCCAGGACCTCATGCTCAGCAGAAGGTAGCTCCCATTTATTCAATTGTTTAAAAATAAACTTAATGCGCACTTCACAACGTTTTATTTTACTTTAAAGCAATTCCGTTTTAAGAGCGTAGACGGGCTGCGCGGGAATTGAAAAATAGGTATTTGAAGAAACTATTGCCGTCGCGCTGCGCTCTAGCAACCGGGCGGTATCAATATGTGAGTGAAGTCTGTATTTGTGTGCGTAGCTCAGTAGCGCGCATCTCCCGCCCGCTCGCGCCAACCAAACTACCTACGTTACGTTCGTTTCTGTCTCAGTCGGATTGAAAATATCGGCGTGCGCAGTGTTTCGTGTGATCGTGCTATTTATACTAAATTTTTCCATGAATGCCTTCTCCCTGAAATAATTGACAGTCGGATACCAAGAAATTTACCTGTAAGAAAAAGGATGGAAATGACGACAGAATAAATTGTATTATTTAAAATACCCACAAGCACCTTTTCTGCGTCTTCTGCATAAATATTAAAGCTTTTGCCCACGGCTTCGCTCCCGACAACTGACTACTACCCTACTTACCTAAAAAAATAATAAAAAAAAAACTTATTATCCTATTTCGGACGACGGCGACGGCTAATCCAAAAACGCAAAAAATATAAAAATCGGTGTAATTAACACGATTGTCGACTTCCTTTTATATAATAGGTCTTTACCTATGAAATTGCCGTTTTGTATGAAAAAATTTAAACGAATTTTTTTCATGTATTTTTTATTTGTATTAATAGAAGTAATCACCCATGCAATTAATGCATCTTTGCCAACGCAGTGGCAGTTTATTGATGCCCTTCTTAAAGAAATCAGCTGGTCGGGAGGCAACAAATTCTTCAAAGGCATTTTGTACTGCCTCTCGGGTATTGAATTTTTTTCCCGCCAAGAAGTTATCCAAATTCTGGAAAACGTAGTAGTCTATAGGCGCAAGGTCTGGTGAGTAGGGCGGATGATGGAGAGCTTCCAACCCCAGTTCTTGCAACTTGAACTTTGGAACCGCATTGTTACCTGCGATGAAAAATGGATTCTGTTCGATAACCGCAAGCGCTCAGCAAGTTGGTTGGATCCTGGTTCAGCACCTAAACAATGCCCTAAACGAAAACTTACCCCTAGAAAAGTGATGGTCACTGTTTGGTGGTCTAGCGCCGGTGTGATTCATCACAGCTTCTTACCAAACGGGGTGAGCATTACTGCAGCTGTGTACTGTGAAGAACTGAACACAATGATGGAGAAGCTGGCACATCTCCAACCAGCATTGGTCAATCGCTCGTCTCCGCTGCTCCTGCACGACAACGCGCGACCTCATACTGCACAGCAGACGGTCTCCAAGTTGCAAGAACTGGGGTTGGAAGCTCTCCGTCATCCGCCCTACTCACTAGACCTTGCGCCTACAGACTACTACTTTTTCCAGAATTTGGATAACTTCTTGTCGGGAAAAAAATTCAATACCCGAGAGGCAGTACAAAATGCCTTTGAAGAATTTGTTGCCTCCCGACCAGCTGATTTCTTTAAGAAGGGCATCAATAAACTGCCACTGCGTTGGCAAAGATGCATTGATTGCATGGGTGATTACTTCGATTAATACAAATAAAAAATACATGAAAAAAATTCGTTTAAATTTTTTCATACAAAACGGCAATTTCATAGGTAAAGACCTATTATATAGATTTACTTGATAAGAGCAGTCATTATTTTATAAACTCCCCTGTAAATATTTATGTCAAGTCAAAAGCAGAATTATCACACCAAGCAGTATAGTGCAAACTTTAGTTACGCATTATACCTAATGCTTACGGTTTGTATTTTTGTAAGAGACACTTCGCTAAAGTTCATTTCAATTATTAGTTAATTATAAACCCTAAAAATGTCATTGAATTGTTACTTCGTTGTCTCTTAAAAAAAAAAACAAAATGAGCATCAAACACTATTCAGTAAATCAGTATAGGATAAACGTCGATATCGACTGACATCACTATGATTTCGATAAAAACTTCGACACTAGTCACTTCCCTAATTGTGTACGTATTAGTCTAACCCTCCCTCACCTCTCGCCCGTAGAGTGCGATAGAGACAACTGCAGCTCAGAACGATTTTACCTATAAAAAACCTTGACCGATCGACGTTTCGTATTCTCCTGTTTTCTCCTCGAAACCTAAGCCAATTAAATTATATTTGGTATCAAAATTTAAAGGAAGAATAGATCTATGCCCCTATTACTTGTTTTTATTTTAAAAACTTTTCAATTTTCTTTGGTAGTCGTCTGATTACGTAGGTAAAAACGGGGTATTTTTTTAGGTTTTTGGTAAGTCATATTTATTTTTGTAATAAATTTTTTGAAAAAAAAAAATGACAGGGGCATGCCTGCAATAGACCTGGATTTTTATAAATAAAAACGATTACTCTAGAGGCATTATCCAGGAAGAGAATAGGGGAATACATTTGTATGGAAAAATGCAGCCCGTCTACGCTCTTAAATTCCAACTTCCCATAAATACTAGAAAACAAACGCTCTCCATGAATAGCGATACATAGTAACAAGACGTATGCACTGATGTAGAATCCAATGTTACTGGTAGGTGGATGAATGGGGAAGAAAAGGGAACTCATTGCTGTTTATTTACTAGAACTTTTGGTTAGTTGTCTTTTGAAGGTATGTCAATTTATAGGAATCACATCATCATCATCATCATTTGCCTAGAGCCTTTTCCCAACTATGTTGGGATCGGCTTCCAGTCTAACCGGATGCAGCTGAATACCAGTATTTTACATGGAGCGTGGATGGATGCAGCATGGATTTTACAGGTCAGATAGGCAGTCGATTATTTGGTCAGTACCCAGTGGTTTCTTTATTATTCGATTAAGGGCTATGTTCACCAACATGCAAACCGCTGGTTAGGTATTTAGACAGTTGGTTTGTGTCCAATTTAGAAGGAAATTTGACATAAACCAACTGTTTAAGTACCTAACCGGCGGCGGTTTGCATGTTGGTGAACACACGCCTTAGTTATCTTTTTGTATGTGCGAGTTTCTGTGACAAATAAACCTATTTTTCTTTATTTCTTTGGAAATACTGGAATGGAATGTCTATTGATATGTTAGCCTTAAGGGGCTGACTAGGAAATCTGTTATCAACATACGGGAGGGCTTTTTGCACGTCTTTAGTGATAGTAAAATTTTTTAGGGTTCTGAACCTCAAAAGGAAAAAACGGAACCCTTATAGGATCACTTCGTTGTCCGTCCGTCTGTTCGTCTGTCTGTCTGTGTGTGTATCTGTCAGTCTGTCAAGACTCTTTTTCTTAGGAACGCGTGGTATCAAGTTGCAATTAATATCAAATCGATCTAGAATCATGAAATTTGGCAAGAAGCAAGGTCTCACAGCACAATTAAAGGAAAAAGTCCGAAAATCGTTAATTTGTAATTTTATCGCATATAATATTTTTTTGGATTTTCTAGTTTTTCAACTACAGTGTTAAGATTGTTACAAACAAACTTAACATTGTAGTTTAGCATTGTAGTGCTTTTGTTTTCGTTCTGTCCTTAGGATATTTGACACAAACCGACTGTTTATATACTTAATATCTAACCTGAATATTGGTGAAACACAGGCCTATAAGATAATGACATCACTCGAGCCGCGATTACTGTGTGCCTCGTTTTGACTATGAATATTAATGTTTTAAGGAAAATAGACCACAAGCAACATTTTTAATTTGTTCCGTAAAAACTGTCAACTAGCCTATTGCAAACCACTGACCTCTAACCACTTCATCATCATTATCGTCAACCAAAGCCCAACTTCACCAACAGCTGAACATCTTCTCTTTGCTCGTGCCAATACCCTCTGACCACTTACGATGAAGCATAATACATTCGTATAACCAGAGCCTGAATCTACCCTCTTAAAAAACAGTGAATTAACAGTTATAAAGTGGTCAGTTTATACCCGTCAGTTAACCGAAGTGACGGCGACAGGATACGACCGCCCATTCTTTTCAACCACAGAGCAGGGAATCGACGGCGCCGTTGTGGCAGATCTAGAAACGGCAGTACCTACAGTCCTGTATCCTTTAGTTCGGTTTGTCCTCCATCTAGTTCCTACAATTTACCTCTGACAGCAGCAACCTACAAGCAACCTTATTGTATCGCAAATAAAGACACTGTGATTTTGACAGACTTGACATTGGCAGCAACCCAACAGCAACCTTATAATAATGGCAATAAAGATCACTGTGATTTTGATAGACTTGACATTGGCAGCAACCCAAAAGCAACCTTATAATAAGCGCAATAAAGAAAACTGTGATTTTGACAGACTTGACATTGGCAGCAACCCAACAGCAACCTTATAATAATGGCCATAAAGATCACTGTGATTTTGACAGACTTGACATTGGCAGCAACCCAACAGCAACCTTATAATAATGGCCATAAAGATCACTGTGATTTTGACAGACTTGCCATTGGCAGCAACCCAACAGCAACCTTATAATAATGGCCATAAAGATCACTGTGATTTTTACAGACTGGACATTGGCAGCAACCCAACAGCAACTTTATAATAATGGCCATAAAGATCACTGTGATTTTGACAGACTTGACATTGGTAGCAACCCAACAGCAACCTTATAATAATGGCCATAAAGATCACTGTGATTTTGACAGTGATGCAATATCAGAAGTAAAATAACTGTGAAATACTTACTAATAAAATTCAAGGCGCTAAAAGTGCGTTGAGCTCGCAACTTCTGTCACAAACCGTGCTCAAAGCCGTCAGTTTCTATACGTCATTAGTACCCATAGATATCCGTTAGTACCGTAGTGCGAGTCAATGGAAACATGCTTGGTTTGTATGGAAAATGTTAACAATGCCGCCTCTAGAAGCACCCGACGAAGCATCTCCGTGATCTATGGTTCCAACACTTCTCCATTTTTATTCGGTTCGTTACGGAAAATCTATTTATTTGCGGGGAGTTTCCCAGTGCGATGGTCTTAATTATTTTCTTTTTTCAGCCAATCAACGTGGATTGGCGGCGCAAAAAGTGCAACTTTTAATCTGTATGGTGCAAGGTTTAATTTTGTATGGATTGTGGAGTTTTGAAATTATAATTTTTGCGTTTTTGATTAGGTTATTCATATTGTCTTCTTGAGCTCAGTGGCGTGAGATTGGAGAGGCTTATGTTCAGATGTGGACAGCTGAAGGCTCAATTTAATTTATGTTTGTCTTTTCAACAGCGTTCCTTGTTCAACTAAATTAAATGGTTAAAAAGAGAAGGGGACAAGAACAATCGATACAGGATGTCAAAATAAGTTTTTTTTTGGCGTTATTTATTTTTATTTACCGACTTGTTATGCGACTATACACTCTGCTGATCGCCTACGTAGCTCCGGATAGCGTGAAGCAAACACAGCAAAAAATTCCGCGCTTACACATGCCGAATCGTCAGCATAAAACGCTCGAACGATGGAAACGTAATTAGGTTAAAGATTTCAACATTCACTTTTGTATCTATCGCAGAACAATAAAATTTATCTATATAAATAAAAAGAGAAGTCCTGACTGACTGACTGATTGACTGACTCATCAACGCCCAGCCCAAACCCTTGGACCTAGAAAGCTGAAATTGTGCACTGAGGTTCCCTTTATAATGTAGACAAGGAATAAGGAAGGAATTCCCGGTAGCAGGTTCCCTTGGGATATTTTCCGACATCCACGCGGACGAAGCCGCGGGCAAAAGCTAGTATGTTATATAATTATAATAAAAAGTTTTATATGAAACTAGCTTCTGCCCGCGACTTCGCGTGAAATTTCTTGTTCCTCCGACCCACCCCGTCACGTCGAATAGGCTGCCTGCGCTCTTACTTCGTTTTCGCTTAGCGTTTTTGTCTTTTTGCTCGGCTCTTAAGGGTCGTAGCGTGATGTTAAATAGCCTATAATCTTCTTCACGAATTGAGCTATCAAATGCAAAAAAAATGTTCAAATCCGACTGGCATTTCCAGAGATTAGCGCGTTCAAACAAACAAAAAAAAAAACAAATGAGCTCTTCAGCTTTATTATTACTATAGATATAGATAGACACCTAAAACCTTAGAATACAGCCTGAATTCAACTTTAACCCCTCACGTGTCTGAGTTTGGGCTATTTTTAGACCCAAAACGCCCGCGGTGGGGGGGGGGGGGGGTTGGGGGGGAGGTGCGAACCCTATAGGTTCACAACTACTGATGAGGATATGTTTTCCATCGGATGTTTTTTTACGTTTATATATATGTGATATAAGCTTATATACCTACTATGTAAAGTTTTGTCCTTATACACACATGGAGTGCATTTGACACGCTAGGGAGGAGGGCGGGGGGGTTAGTAGCGAACTCCATAGGTGCACAACTACTGATTATGATTGGTTTTCCATCGGATGATGTTTTTTTACGTTTATATATATATATATGCGATATAAGCTTTTATACCACTATTTAAAGGGTTTTCCTTATGCACACATGGGGTGCATTCGACACTTGAGGGGTTAACCTTTAACTGAAATTAACTAAAATGCGTACCTATATCTATTTTATAGTGTGCAACATATCTAGCTCCGATATCCATCTAGATAAGCCACTGCTGGTGTCAGATATCCCACAGACACAGACTACAAGCCTGTACGATTATAATTAATAGCTCAGCCATATACATCACACTAGTTCGATAGTGCATATACAGTATAAAGTCTAGCCTCTAGCATCTAGATAATTATTGTGTAGCCAACTGGCTTATACAGGGTGATTTTTTAATGACCAGCCAAATTTTCACAGGGTGTTCTACCCATGAATATGAACAACTTTCACTATGGGACCAACTTTGAAATCGCAAAAAAAATATCAGCTGTTTCATACATTTTGATCGAGTAGGTATTGAACTTTTGTAGGAAACCGCTGGTTTTTTTTTCGTGATTTCAAAGTTGGTCCCATAGTGAAAGTTGTTCATATTCATGGGTAGAACACCCTGTGAAAATTTGGCTGGTCATTAAAAAATCACCCAGTATAGGAGGATACAATACAACCTCACCAATATTTGATAACAAACCCTGTTGATTACGCATGATACCCAACTATGTTGGGGTCAGCTTCCAGTCTACCCGGATGCAGCTGAATACCTGTATTTTACATGGAGCAACTGCCTATCTGACTTCCACAACCCAGTGCACCCTTGTAAGACTGGTTGTCAGACTGTCGGGCTTCTGACGACCCGTAACGACTCTCAAAGATCCTTGAATGACAGCCGGGACCAACGGCTTAACGTGCTTTCTGAGGCACGAAAGGAGAAAGGTTTCTCCGTATGAAATAGATGGTCACCCGACGGACGACCTTCTTCTTCTTCAATCGGTCCCTCATTACTGATGATCGTGGTCACTGGACCCCATTAAAGCGCGGTATTAGCTCAATATTTACAAAAATTGGTTTCTTGGATTGTCGAGTATGACGTAACGCAATTAACCCATCCGACGCAAAAAATATTCTGGACAGAGAAGGGTTTAAAGAAAAAATTTAACCCAACAGAATAGTAAAAAATAGTTTAATATTTTCAATAAAAAATTTGGAAGTTGCTCCATAAAAATAAACTTTGGAACATCTCTGTAGTTTCAGTGATAACGACATTCTTTTTTTAAAGAATTTAATAAGAAATAGCATTTTTTTAAAACTTTAACCGGACAATTATTAATTTATTGTGTACTAGCTGACCCGACAGACGTTGTCCTGTCCCAATTTCAATATTCCCATATAAAATCCACTTTCAGTTTTCCAGAATTTTCCAATTTTCCCGGAAACGTTTCCAATTTTTCTCATCGTTTAAACCTTCCCTGGACTACGTCAAACATTTCAAAACCAAAATCAGCTAAATCGGCCCAGTCGTTCTTGACTTATAAAATCACAACGAAGAGTGGCATTGATTTTTATTGATACAGATATTCTGAATAATCTGAAGAAAACCCGGAAAATAAATGCACATTCGCAGTTTATTTCAAGCCAGCTAATGGTGACATTAGCTGGCTTGAAATAAGGTTGATAGATTACGCGGTTGTGTGTCGTTTAAAATCGTAGTCAGTGCGGAAAATCTGCCTCCATCTAGGGCCAAAGTTGCCTTCACTACCTGCTGAAATTCTGCCTCCATCTAGGGGCCAAAGTTGCCTTCACTACCTGCCGAAATTTGCTTGAGGACGTAGCTTCTTTTACTGACCATCGTGTGACCGGTCTCGTGCTCTCTTTCCTTCGGTATTTCCAACAATTACCAGCTTTTCAAAGCTGATATCTCCCCTTCGCATTATGTGGCCGAAATAGGTCAAAATACGCTGTAGGCAAATTGTGAAGCTTAACCTGATCGATCGACCCGGCTGTTATTACCTAGCCGTGCCCCTTGATTTATTTACGCATAATATGGTTACAGTAAATTTATTTATTTAACAAGGCAAGGTCTTGTTATTCCTATTACCTACCTAAGTTATTTCAATTTCCTATTTCCAATATTGCCTATACTCAATTTCATGCATGGGTGCATCAAAATAGAGTTAACGAGTAATAGGTCATCATCTGCCTAGCTTCCAGTCTAACCGGATGCAGCTGAATACCAGTATTTTACATGGAGCAATTACCTATCTGACCTCCACAAAGCGAATTACTGGGTAATATGATACCCCTTGGTAATTTTAAGACTGGTTGTCAGACTTTTGGGCATCTGACTACCCGTAACTTATTCAGTTCGATCGTTTCAAACACTCCTTAGCAAAAAGATTTTGAAAATGTTCGAGCTGACATATCCGCCATTTAATACAATTTACTTAATTATTTATTTATTATAATTTTTTTACTATTTTTTATCAATATTATAGCAATTTTATCAGTTTTATTTTTATTACAATCAATTGTTATTGTCTTATACTCTGAATCTTAATAAAACCGCATCAAAATATCAAAATATTATACGTTTCGTAGTTTAGAAGAACAATGCAATCTCACGATTTTGCTATGAAGGTGCTTTCTACTTAGATATAGATTTATAAAAAAAATTAATGTAGTTAATATTGATATTGGGTATTTATTTTAGTTATTTATTAATTACAACACAACACACACACGCATGCATGTCACATTCATTTCATTTTCATTTATTATAACTCGGACACATACTTCCTTGTGTTAATTTAGATTATTCGAGCGTATGGCACTCGTGGGTTGCAGCTGAAAATCAGCGTCAGGTGGCAGACCTTATGTTGTCATCTGACAATATGCTGAGCTGAGGCCCTTTTGGCATTGCAATAATTGTTTTACGTTTTTATAGTTTTAAGGTGTACCTATTTATATTTTGCTGTAATGCCAAATAAACGCATTTTTCTTTCTTTCTTTCTTTCCTTAAAGTTTTTAGAGTTACTTTTTTAACACCTATATATAGAATGATGTATTTATGTAATTCCAAAGTCTGCTTATTCACTCTACACTAACGACAATCACTTGAATGCGTTGTTTTTGTTTATACAGGTATTCACCTATTCTTCTCTTGGTCACTAACGTAACCAAAAAGTCATGAAAATACACCGCATAATAGGCATTAACGTTTCAAAGCGAAACTGAACAATGAAACCTAGTTAGTCCATGTTTACAAAATGTAGTAACCGTTTGTTGATTCGCTGTAGCAATGTTCTGCATAGTTAAACATAACTGTACGATTAACTGCATGCAAGGAAACACTTAACTCGCTTCGTTAACATTTTTATGTCCGAGATGGTTTATTTTAAACTACGGTTAAGCTGTTGTATTATATCGTTAAGTTCATTTTAAGTTACGTCTTTGTCATAATAATGACAGTTTTCTATATGGTTATATTTTTCTAGTTTTCTGTTTACTTTTATTGTTTGAATGTTTTTAGAATTTGTAAATAAATATCAGAAGTTCATTAAATAATAATTATAAACAAATCTTAATTACAATATACAAGCCAACATTAGAATAATATATTATAATAAAAAAAATAAAAAGGGGAAGAGCTTATAGGGCATCAAAACTTCGTCCGCATCGCTGTCAATAGGAAAAGTACCCAAAAGGCGTTGGATGGCAATGCTAATTTTAATTCTTTGGGCTAAAAATAGACCAGCCCTGTGGAAGTCGTGAAGAGTCGTGAAGTATGAAGAGTCGACTAACCACCTGGCGATGTCCCGAAATACTCGATGAGCACTAAATAATTAAAAATAAATAATTTATTTAAAATAGATATTCTCAACTGTTCAGAAAATTACGGTAATTTAATAATTTTCCATAAATTTTACATTTTCACTTGGATTTTTCCACCCTGTGAACAAAATTTTTGACGTAACGAGTTCAGATCTGACTGGAAGATGCTTTGATAGTGTAGGTACAAGGTTATGTTCCTATAACGCTTCATATTGTATATTTACATGGCTTTCTAACTTTTTATTTAACCTTAGCAAAACCTTGTAAGCCAAGTTAAAACAAAAAAAACTGCAGATGACCACCTCCGGTTTAATCCATTTGCCTTTGAAGTTTTGAGACAGCCTGTATAAAAAAAATATTCATCAAATCTGTGCACCAAAGTAGGTACCTACCGGACCAGTTTAGAACAAAATAAAGGTGTTCCATTTGAATTTCCTTTCTATATTATTAATCCACCATGCCGCCTCCTTTGCAACCCAAAGTAACAAAGACTGACGGCAACCTTCGTGAAACTGAAGGTCCTGCCCACCCTTAGTTACAGGGTTGTCGCTATAAACAAATTTAAATATTTTCAAAAAATACCCCTAATGCAAAGTATTATTGAGTTCTTTCATTGAATAATAGTCAGTAAATAATAGTCAAAAAAATTTTAATTTATGACCGTTTAGCAGTGGCGTGCACAGAGATTTCAGACTGGGTATGCACGGTTAAAATAAAATAAAAAACTTAAGTAGGTACCAGTTTCAGCTTCTTTCGGTCGGAGTCCCACCGACTAGATACCCTAACCAATAGGTACCTAGTTACCTACATACCTGACTCTTACCACATGGCGCCATTGGCTTCGCATGGCGTTTGTTTGCGACCACCAAAAATATCTAAATTATTTAAATCTGAACATCCGTTATATGTAGATCCAAATATATAATTTTTATGTTGATTTGTAAATAAAATGCAAGGTAAACAATACAATATGTTTGTGTGTGTGTACACAACCTTTAGCTGTTAGCCAGTAACAATTATCATAATACTTTTTATGTGAATAACGAGTAAGTAGCATTACCCTTTTTTTGTGTTAAACCAAACCCCGCGTACACACGGACCCCTTTACAATCAATTTAACTTCTTCCTCAAAAGATAACGTCGAAAAAGCGGCAGATTTTAATTTATTTGAACACACTTGGCCAGCACAGGTCTCACGGGTACACGGATATAATTTTTAGTTTTTACAATAAACTTACTGAATAATTACTTAGACAATCAATCAGTTCCGCCCAGAAATACAACCGAACAATGATATTAAATCAATCGAAACAATAAATATGGCGAATAACAATTACGAACTAATACGAACAAATAAATTGATTAATCCGACTAAAAAAAGTTGATCCTCTACAATCAACGAATAAGCGGTGCTTTTACGGCTTCTCAATTTGGACGTTTTGCAATGTAAGCTCTCCTTCCAAAACTCCAACACGCGCACACATTTTCACGCACACAGTCACACTTTTGCTGTGTACTACACGAGAATTCACGAGATGCGTTGTATGAAAAATAAGCAATGCGTAGTAGTGCTTTTGCTCACACGGGAGCTCTGCTTGCGCGGTGAATCGGTGGCGCGTGTTCGCCGCTCCAACGTGTTAGTTCCATAAAAAAGTAATAGATGGCGCGGAATCGCATTATAAACACGGGAATTCAAATGACGGATTTTAAATTAGATTCATTTAATACCTACCATGTTTTTTTATTTAATTTAAATAGTTATTTATCATTTAGAGGGGCATGTATGTATGGGACTACAGGGTATGCAGAGCTTATTTGCATGTATGGAGTGCACGCCACTGCCGTTTAGTAGCAATATATTGGCAACTAATAAGTGGATTTTTAGGTATAACAATAGCACTGTTTATACCTTCGGAAAATAAAAATCAAACTCAAAAATCTACTCCCACACAAGAATCAACAATTTCCAACACCCGGTACAATACCTACGCAGCAAATCAAATCTCAACACTTCGCAATACCTAACATGCCTCTCCCCTGTAATTGTGCCGACGCCAACGTGCCAACCCTACAAAGCAGGGGTGGCACTGAATCTTTTAACACGACCGCGGACTTTGATTTGAATTTCAAATGGGACTGCCACCATTAATCGTCAGGACCCGGTACGGTCAATCGCGGGCTAAGAGTTGGTGTCCATTGGCGACTGGTCTGCGAGTTGTTTGTTGGTAGTCGAAATTTTTACTGAGATGATGATTCGATATTTTTGTCTTTGAGCTGGGAACGCGTTGAAATGTTGCCACATAATTTAATTATTATTTCGTCTCTTTGGTTGATCATGGTGATCTTATAAAGCTACTATATGTATGTAATGTTTAATTTCTTGGAATTTACATGTAACTTTTGTTTAAAAAAAAATAAGCTCTTATTTTAATAGTATTTTAATGCTCTTAGTTTACTATTTTAACATTGTAATGTTCTTTGTGCGCGCCGATACAGCGTCGTTATGTGCCTACAGCCACCTCAGAACCTGTAAGAGTATTTTTGTTCTGGCCTCGGTCATAGATAATATCCTGTCAATGTTTACCTAATCTTTACAGGTTCTGAGATGGCGACACGCCGCCGGTTTACGCTGAAAACCAGCGCCTTGACTCGTGCCTTTGTGCAAGGGTCTATGTAAGAAATTGACTCCGATACTAAAAGCAACAGCAGAATTAAAAGCGTGTTTGTCTCGGGTAAATTACCTAGTACCTACACAAAATCCATTTTACCACTTTCCATCAGATAAAAAATATAAGTAAGCCAGTTTCCAAGCAATGTATCTTATTTACATTGAAACAAGAGTTTTATCTCTATATAAATAAAAAGAGGTCCTAACTGACTGACTGATTGACTGACTCATCAACGCCCAGCCCAAACCCTTGGACCTAGAAAGCTGAAATTTTGCACAGAGGTTCCCTTTATAATGTAGACAAGGAATAAGGAAGGAATTCTCGGTAGTATGTTCCCGTGGGATATTTTCCGACATCCACGTGGACGAAGCCGCGGGCAAAAGCTAGTCAACAATAATTTTGACACTATAAAAAAAAATCAAAACCTAACCTATTGCCAAAAATACCAATCTGTATGCTGCACTATGTTTTCACCTTTTAACTTTAAAAGCCCCAGAATAGTCTCGCTTTTAGCGAGACTCAAAACTCGTAAAGGTCAACTACTCGTCCCCAACCAGACTACATGACAAGTTACTCTCAGCTGAACACAGGGGACATTTTACAAGTAAACTCAATATAATATTAACCCTAGTTTTAGAATGTAAAGACTAGTTTTTGGAACTATGGTCAACATTTTGCATTTAATTTTAACAACTTACAAAAGTAAGGGCAAATCTCGTGATTTAAATCATTGCTTTTTAGCAAAGATTGCAATCGTTAGATTTGCTATAACCGTACTTAGTCGCTCGAAAAAGTGTCTAGAAAAAAAGAGTGCGCTCACAAACAAATAACGGTGTTTCCATGACAGGATCAAGTCAAATCTGTGCAATATTGTGTGTCAGAAGTGTCAACGCGACAATCTGTTGACGCGGTAGGGCGAATCTAAAGATTTAAATATTTGTTAAAAAGCGTGTGGGTACGTAAAAAATAAAATCATAGAATCCCTCAATTTTGAAACCCTGCACCCGTTGGTATAGAAAATTTCTATCATTGCAGGTCAAGTCAATAATTAATTTATTAAGTAATCAAGTTAAATCACATGTTAAGTTGGTCATGTATTTAGACGAAACTAACAACAATGCCTCGACTTGTGACAAAATATTTAAAAAAAAATTATGACAGCTGAAACTGTTGACAGCTGATTTATTTATTTTCTCTCAGCCGTATCATGTCAACTGCTGGACATATGCTTTCCACAGATAACACTGCAGCGACCGGATTTTCACGATCTTCACTCCAGATTTTTTGGGTCCCATCGACCGAATGGTGGAATCAATGTCCCAGACCAGTCTGCGAGCAATGTCACCCTCTCTCTGCCACTTTAGTGAATGAAATCTATATATCTACACTAATAGCAAAGCTGAAGAGTTTGAATTTTTGTTTCTTTGTTTGAACGCGCTAATCTACGGAACTACCAGTCGGATTTGAAAAATTCATTTTGTATTTGATAGCCCAATTGTTGAGGAAAGCTAAAAGGTGTTTAACATCACGCTAGAACCCTTAAGAGCCGAGCTAAAAGAAAAAAGTCGGAAAGAACGCTAAGCAAAAACGAAGTAATAGCGCGGGTTGGCAATGCGATGCGACGGGGTGAGTCTGGGGACAAGAAATTTCATGCGGTCGAAGTTGCGGGCAGAAGATAATTTTTACTCAAATAGCGTGAAAAAACTCGTATCTATGTCAATATAATATTAGCTTCAAAAACAAATAAAAACTTAACTCAAACATCCGACTAATCGACAGTGCGCAGCTTTCTTTATGCATAAAGAGAAGTTTACACTATGTCAACTGCCGCTTCCAATTAGGACAACAAATAGAGTGCCTAGATAAAAGCCAGCTTTCAAAATGCCGTCGTTACGGCCGTAATTAAAGCTGGTAAAAAGACTACGCTGAGCAGATTAAGTAACATTTTGTATTTCATTAGGACTTTTTTTCTTGTTTTGTTGAAGCAGATATCTTGTTTCATAAAATTTTATTTAGCTGTTGTATGCTTTTCGCCGATGACATTGTGCTGGTTGCCGAGAGCGGCTTAGAGGTCCTGAGCGGATTGGAGGTGACGTGGAAAAGACTGGAGACTATTGGCCTCAGTTTAAGTCGGACTAAAACTGAATATTTGTTTTGTGATTTTGGCGGTCTCTCCAATCCTCTCGCCGGATCGCCCTCACAAATCTGCAGATTTTCAGTTTCTGAGGTCGCTTGTCCAAGGGGATGGCGAAGTAGACCGAAATGTAACGCACTGGATTAACTCAGGATGGATGAAATGGCGACAGGTTACAGGAACAACTTGCGACCCACGGATGCCCCACAAGTTAAAGGGTTAAGTTAAATTTTCAAATCCGTGTTAAGGCCTGTCGTACTTTATGGATCGGAATGCTAAATGATAAATGATAAATGATTTATTTTCTGTAAGTAGGTTTGTACAAACACTTTTATACGTCAAACATATTTTTTTTTTAAACTAGATGAGTTCGACGTTTCCTATCTGACTACTCTGAGAAGAAACGCCGAAACAAACTCAGAGGTCACAGTCTCTTTTAAAGTCCAGACATAATCTTGGTCAGATCATGTGAAGACCATGTAGATTGCAGTCAGAAATGGTCCTTTGATGAAAGAACCACACAGATTGAGTGGACCTGTCCAGTCAGTGCACGGATTTGTCAGTAATCGTGCAGCTCAACTCAAAACTTAAGGAGCTTAACGATTCGACGAACAATACCAAAGAAAAGACATTTGGGTAGGCCGCATAAATTACTCAAACTGTCAGACTATAACTAAAACTGAGAAAAGGATAAAATAAATAAAAAACAATGATCCACGTAGTCTTCACATTCACAATAATTAAAAATAGTATAACAAACAAAATATTCATGTCATTGTATAGAATATGTAAAAAGGTATTTAAATCAACATTAATAGTGTAAATTTATTGGAGCAGCTCAAACCCAAGCCTTTTTGTCCTCAATATAGTCTTTGACAGTATAAAAGGCTTTCTGACAAAGTTTCGGCTTTATACAATTTTTGAATTTATTAAGGCTTAGTTCTTGAATGTGGCTAGGTAGTTTATTATAAAAACGTATACATTGGCAACTAAACGAACCACTTATTTTCTTCAGCCTGGTTGTAGGAACAACAAATTTGTGTTTGTTTCTAGTATTCACATTATGGACGTCACTGTATTTTTTAAACAAATTGATATTTTTATGAGCATACAAAAGATTTTCATAGATATACTGAGAAGGCACAGTCAATATATTAATTTCTTTAAATTTATCTCTGAGGGAGTGTCTGGGACTTAATTTGTAAATTGAACGAATAGCCCTTTTTTGTAAAACAAAAATTGTCTGAATATCGGCGGCATTTCCCCACAACAGAATACCGTACGACATCACACTATGAAAATAACTAAAGTAAACTAAACGGGCTGTCTCTAAACAAGTTAAATCACGAATTTTCCTAACGGCGTATGCTGCAGCACTAAGCTTTTTCGACAATTTATCTATATGCTGGGCCGCTTCAAGCACAATCTAGCGAAACGGAGGATTATTGACCCAACCGACACCCAGAGCGAATGCGGTGCTCCTGACCAAACCATGTCCCATTTGTTGGAGTGTTGAAATTGCTCATATACCTGCATTTCTGAGGACCTAAAAAACGCCTTTGATGCCACGATTGGCGTGGCCACATAATGGGACCAACTTATCTTATCTATATAAATAAAAAGAGAAGTACTGACTGACTGACTGCCTGACTCATCAATGCCCAGCCCAACCCCTTGAACCTAAAAAGCTAAAATTTTGCACAGAGGTGGCCTTTACAATGTAGACGAGAATAAGGATTTCCCGGTAGTGCGTTCCCGTGGGATATTTTCCGATATCCACGCGGGCGAAGCCACGGGCAAAAGCTATTCTACAATATTTTTACTTTTGCCATCGACTCGTAAAGAAGAACAAGAACACCTTTGTCGCTTAATTGTCTTTACACATACTTTATACGCACTATGAACGGGTGGGACACCCACCTTAGCTTTGTCCCAGAAGACAAAAAATATTGCGGTCTGATGCTGGTGGCATACCTAGTATAAACTGACCTAAATCACAGAATGAACGTAACAGTGTTATCTATTGTATCAAAACCACAGGAACCAATCCCGCAGCGCGGTGACCACATTTGCTGGCTGTTATCGCACATTATTTATAACCGTAATTGGACTGACCAAAATGTTGAATAATGAGCATTAGTTTACTGCACTCAGGTGAGAGTACGTGAGAGGATTAATAAACTTTTTACAAAAAAAAAAACAACAGACTTCCAAAAAAAAACTACATAGTGAAAAATACTTAAATTTCGGAAGTCGGTGAATTTGGATCTGTATTTTAGTTTTTTGCCACCGACTTCCGAAATTAAAGTAATTTTTCACTTTGTAGTTTTTTTATTTGGAAGTCTTGTTTTTTTTTTTTTTTGTAAAAAAGTTTTTTATTTTTCTTTTTACTCGGTCAGTTTGTAATTTATCTAAGTTACAGTAATACCAACCAAACCCAATGCTCTTGAACCTAGAAAGCTGAAATTTTGCACACAGGTTCCATTTATAATGTAGACAAGGAATAAGGAAGGATTTCCCGGTAGGAGGATCCCGTGAGATATTTTCCGACAACCACGCGGGCGCAGCCGCGAATAAAAGCTAGTCAATATAATAGTTAGTTTTACTAATCATCTGCCTAGCCTTTTTCCAACTATTTTATGGTCGGCTTCCAGTCTTACCGGATGCAGCTGAATACCAGTGTTTTACATGGAGCGACCGCCTATCTGACCCCCACAACCCAGTTACTAGGTAATACGATACCCCTTGGTAAGACTGGTTTTCAAGTTTTCGGCTTTATCTGAAGTCATAAATAAATATCCAATCATTTTAAAGTTTAAAATGATTATTTAAACCCACGCAAACTAGGCCAAGGGTAACGGTTACAAACCAAAATTTTAAACCCACGAAAACTAGGTCAAGGGTAACAGTTACAAACCAAAATTTAAAACCCACGCAAACTAGGCCAAGGGTAACAGTTACAAACCAAAATTTTAAACCCAAGCAAACTAAGCCAAGGGTAGCAGTTACAAACCAAAATTTTAAACCCAAGCAAACTAGGCCAAGAGTAACAGTTACAAACCAAAATTTTAAACCCACGCAAACTAGGCCAAGGGTAACAGTTACAAACCAAAATTTTAAACCCACGCAAACTAGGCCAAGGGTAACAGTTACAAACCAAAATTTTAAACCCACGCAAACTAGGCCAAGGGTAACAGTTACAAACCAAAATTTTAAACCCACGCAAACTAGTCCAAGGGTAACAGTTACAAACCAAAATTTTCCTCTAAATAGTATTAGTAGTATTCCTAACTGATTGCAATCACCAGCCGCTTCATCACCATCGTTGATCTAAATCAAATAATTAAGTTAAAATTTATGAGACCACCAAGTTTCAAGCTAGACTATAAGTAAAAGCTCATTTACACGGTGAGAATTCCTCGCCTCGAATAAGCGAGTATCAAAAGGGGATTCTATTAGTTGCGGTTAAAAAGGTACACAGCTGTATGACAGATTTAAATGGATTGAAATACAGACCGATAACGGCGTATTAGGGGTATTATACAGGGTGTAAGTGTAAAGACCGTTATCATTTTAAGGGGTCCCATGGTAAAGACTTTTACTATAGGACCAAACTTGAAATCGTGAAAAAAATCAGCTGTTCCCAACATTTTCACGAGTTGTGTTTTAAATTTTTTTTCGCGATTTATGGTTTAGTTCCATAGCTCATAGTAAAAGTTGTTCATAATGATGAGTACAATGAGCCCTTAAAAGGATAACAATGTTTACACTTACACCCTGTATATTAAGGGTTCTATTGTTGGTTCTATTCACTTTTTGGGATCGAAACCCTAAAAAGCTGACTTGTTTGTAAGATGATAATACAATAATAATAATTTATAATATAATTGGTGTTACCGTTTTAATTAACAATAAACAATAATAAACAATGACATAAGACTATAACAAAAAAAAGAATCGTGTCTCAGTTCGATAAAATTTTGATTGTGAACACAAGAATGCGATAATCGTCTGGCAACTCTTGCCTACGAGTATCGCATGGCTATTCCTGGCGAGAAACTCAACTCGTGTAAACAAGCCTTTAAACTAAGCCTCCGAGAATTGTTAGATATGTAATAAGATTATCTGCTTCTGAGAAAGGTATTCATGCTAATATTTTGTCTGGAAACTTTTGTTTGTTTGTTCATCTTGATATTTACAGTAACTAACGGTAAACAGCAGAACTCAATTAATATTCTATGTTAAGTTAATTGTATAACAAACTAGCTTCTGCCTGCGATTTTGTCCGTGTGAAATTTCTTGTTACCTCGCCACAACCCGTCGCTTCGCATTGCCTGCCCCTACTAACTACTTCGTTTTTGCTTAGCGTTCTTTCTGACTTTTTTTCGTTTTGCTCAGCTCCTAAGGGTTCTAGCGTGATGTTAAATAGCTTATAGCCTTCCTCAAGAATTGTGCTATCAAATGCAAAAATAATTTTTCAAATCCGATTAGTAGTTCCAGAGATTAGCGCGTTCAAACAAACAGAAAAAAAAAAAACTCTTCAGCTTTAAGTATTATTAGTATAGATAAATATATTGAGCCTTACCTTTGTCGTTATGTCTAATTCTGTTGCCATGCAATATTGGTGTGTTCCATTTTGAATAGCATGACTCATGGCTGAAGGCTAAATAATAACAGCCGCACGGGTTGATTGAAGGGCTTGCCGCAGTCGGTTTGTGGATGGGTTACCATCCATTAATATCGAGAAAGCACGCTAAGCCGTTGGTCCCAGCTGTCATTCGTGGATCTTTGACAGTCGTTACGGCAGTCAGAAGCCTAAAATTTTGACAACCAGTGCCAAGGGGTATCGTGTTGCCCAGTAACTGATATGCAGAGGTCTGCAAGCGTAGCATGACGGCGTTTTGTCGACGGAAGAATAGACAACATTACACATTGCCATGCTTAGACTCGTAGAATGTGTACAAATATTTCTACAATCTGACATTTTGTCTATTCTTCCGTAGACAAAACCTGTTTCTATGTCGGTCATGCTAAGCGTGCTGATAGGTAGCCCTTCCATAAAATACTGGTAATCAGCTACAACTACTCGATTCTTTAAAATTCAAACAACAACTCGCATCTCACATCGCTATTCACTCTCACTTCGCATCACTTCTTCTCATTTTTTTTTTTGTTTTTTATTTGAAACTTTGAATTAGGAAGGCCAATCAAGAAACAGCGGATTCAGATTCGAAGTTTACAATGAGGTCTTACAGAATCACACGGCTGGTTAGCCTGTAAGCCGACCCCAACATAGTTGTGTGCTAGACAGATTGTTTTGAATCAGAGAGCACAACGTCACATCGGCGGCGCTTCTAGAGGTGGCATTGTTAACAGTTTACACACACAAACCGTGTCACTGTTGAGTCGCACTAAATGACGTATAGCAACTGACGGCTTTGAATGGCAGTTCGGACAGAGGTTGTGCGCTCAACGCACTTTCGGTGCCATGAATTTAATTAGCACTGACGTCTGTAGGCGCTGCCGGCGGCGATTCTGTGCTCCGTGGTCGTTAAGAGGCCTTCTACGAAATTTTCCCGACTTCGCTGATTTACGTGATTTTACAGTTAAAATATTGTATTTCTATAAGTTTTAATGCATAACATGAAAGATCATTTCAATTATTCTACTATGCTACTTTTCTTTTATTTTGCGTCGAGTTTATAATGCGAGAATTAGGTTGTTGTATAAGATGCCAAATGTTTTAAATTTTTTGCATTTTTTTTTTCAGGAAGTGGATTGATTTAGTACTGAAGTTTATTGCTGTTGTTTTAATTTTATGATTCGACAGTTCTAAGTAGCCGAAATCAAATGCAATTCTTTGCCCATTTTCTCTAAAATTTGACTAATTTAAATATTTTTATACTCAATAATTTTATGTGAAAGTGGTAAAAAATTATTCATACATTGTATAGACAACTTTCACAATAATACCGTCATTGTAATTTTCCCTTACCCTTTAGACGTCAAAACGTGATATTCTAAACCTCTTACACCAAAAAATTCACAAAACATTCGCTTGTTTAGGTCGAATAATCAAAATTAATTAATAAAAATAAAAAAGTAGCTAATGTATGAGCAAAGTATATGATGTGTGTGTGTGTGTGTGTATGTAATGTATGATGATTTGAAATTATGATCTAATGTATGAGATCATAATTGCAAAATGATCTTTCATGTTGTGCATTAAAACTTAAAGAAATACAGTATTATAACTGTAAAATCACGTAAATCAGCGAAATCGGCAAAATTACGTGTATAATAAAAATAAAAAAGTAGCTCATACATTAGATCACAATGGAAATGGTCTTTCATTTTGTGCATTCAAACTTAAAGAAATACAGTAATAAAACTGTAAAATCACGTACATCAGCAAATTCGGCATTTCGTATAAGTACGGCCTCTTAAGCGAAATTTATGTATTCCAATTTGAAATATATGAGTGCCGGTGAAAGTTCAGGTACATAACATACATAACACATGTCAAGTTGGTCTCTGACTTTGACTACGTTTCCGCAAATCCCTTGACTTTGCAGTTATCTACACCTACAAAGCTAAACTTGAAAGGGGCTTAACCGGCTAGGAGTGCCTTCTCGTACAGTGACCGAACTCATGACCTCATGTTCGTCTCCTCCGTAACCGTGGTTTAGTGACATTTTGTTTTTCAATACATTCCCTATAGGTGCCGAAGTTACTTTTCGTAGAGCAATATTATGCAACCTGATAACATTAAGTAACTTTCTATAAAGAAACGAATAAAACCAGGGCCGTCCAAAATCGCGTTGTATTGATGATATCGTCAAAGTTGCGGGAAACACCTGGATAAGGGACGCACGGAACCGGTTAGTATGGTGGAAAAAGGGGAGGCTTCCAGGCTGAAATGATGATGATGATGAACTTTCTGAACCTGACCTGACCTTTCTTTCTTTCTTTTTTTCTGAACTTTTAGTAAGTTTACTAAGTATTTTTTTGTTATTCGTTCTTACCCACTAACACTTGCAAACGTTGCTCCACAAAATGTATCTTCGGTGTCAAAAAGAATCCTGACTTTAAATTTGACAACACTTCACAACACAACTTTAACAATACGTTTACGAGTTAAAACCTTAACGCAGAGACGGCATAATATCATAAAATTTCAAACTAAATTTTTCAGCCTTACATTTTTAAATTTCAGAGCATGAATTTGAAAGCGTGTTAAAACCTCAAATGTTGTTAGGACGGCTGGTTACCCGCACCGAGCGATGGATTTAACTGCGAAATTTTTCGCATAAAATTCTCTGACTGCGAAAAAATGTTAGATACTGATAGATGAGATGCGGTGAAAATGTTGCAAGATTTGTAGTTGTCGTGGAATATTTGGGAGTAGTTTGATAATATCTTTGTTATGTGAATTAAATTACTTATACATTTTTTATTATCTTGTTGAACCAGTAACTTCCGAAAATCGCAGTGGGTTTGTCCACGTACTTATTTCAGTCTACTCAACTCATTCTGCCCAGCCTTTTCCCAACTATGTTGAGTTCAGCTTCCAGTGTATCCGTATGCAGCTGAATACCAGTATTTTACATGGAACGACTGCCTATCTGACCTGCACAACCAAATTATTGGGTATTACGATACCCCTTAGTAAGACTGGTTGTCAGACTTTCGAGCTTTTGACGACCCGTAACGACTGTCAAAGATCCACGAATGACAGCCGGGCCCAACGGCTTAACGTGCTTTCTGAGGCATGGAGGAGTCTCGGTATGTAAAGATGGTCACCCATCCACGGGCCAACCGCGGTAAGCGTAGCTTAACCTGATCGATCGACCCGTGTGGCTGTTGTTACTTAGCCACAAGCCACTCAACTACAAACCTTTAAAAGTTTGTTTCTAGTAAACTTTTACGCAATTTAGAAACGGAAAAATCAGAGTTTATTTTCGTCCTGAAACTACACGACATTTCGCCCACGCCCGACTGAATAATAGCTCTAAACTTAGCTGCGAACATCAGAAAATAATTCACAACTCTCTTATGTTAGTAAGAAGTGTAAAGTTTCGTGTTCCTGCGAGAATAGCTGGGCTATAAAAATAAAGTACCTACTCTGAAATGTACGAAGGCGTTATAACCGTAGACGAGAAATAACTGCTTTGTTATGTGCGATGGTTTTAAGGTGTGTGAACTGATATTGAAGTTTAAAGTTGTATAATAATGGTTACTGAAAACATTATAATAATATTTAAAAAAATTGGTAGTCATGGGGACTGCCGATAGAAGTGAAAACTTAAAACTTTTGAATAACTATGTTAGGTTTTTTCAATTTTGAATTTAATTATAATATGAAAAACATAAACAAGCTAAATAATAAAATAATAACCAAAAATAAGATCACTTTATGCAAAAGACTCATTCATGAAGATATTTGTTCTATGACAGCTTGGTAAAAGGCCGTTGACCAACACCTTTTTTTTGTTCATCTTTTGTCTATTGTTCTACACAACTGCACGACCATTTATAAAAATGTCTTTAATGATTTTGACGTGTAAAATAATAACAACGTTCATGACTTGTAATAAAACTTCATTTTGAACATTCGACAAAAATCCATTTATAATATTTTTAAAACTATGCATAGCATGCGCGGTGTCGTGGTGTCGTAGTGACGCCAACCCATAAGATTTTCCTGTACCAAAAATTGCTCAACGCACCTAAAGAAGTTCTTCAATAATGGACTAACATCCCGTTCTGAAAATTAACACTAAACGTAACTTAACTCTTGTTAACTGGTATGAATGTCTGAACATCATAACCTTCATTTTGGCTTTGCCGTACTCGGGTAAAAATTACAAACAGATCAAATCACTTGACATAAGATTTAACTACAGATTAAAATAAGCTTTCAAAAATTGCGGCTTTCTGCTTCGACAAAATGTTTGAGACTTTGTGGAGTCTCAAACATTTTATCGTAGTCGATAAAAATAGAATTCAGATAAATAACAAATTGAACACCGCTAAAGTCTGTGGTTATCAGTTAAAATAGTTATTGGACTTATAAAAATTTTGTTACATCGCGATAGAAAACTTGGTAGCCTTTTTGCGTTAAAAGTATTTTTCAATAAAAATATGTAGATTGATCGCGTACCAAGACACCTAATCCCTTTTCCCTTTATTTTTGATATAAGTTTTCATTTAAGTCCTCATAGACGTCCTTTAATTAGGTCACAGTCCACATAAGACAAACCTTTTATATGATTATATTACTAAAGAACTATTTATAAACAAGAGTGGCTGCCATTCACAACCCACATACTTGGCCATACCGATAACCCATTAAAATGTCATGTTTCCCAGCTATATTTTCCCAACCATACAAGATTTTCAAATTTCCTCTACATGATATATTTCCTCACACCAATAATATGACCGATCGGTATAAATATTCTAGTCCCGCGAAATCTGCCTCGAAGAAAATTTCTCAATAAGTAATATAGATAGCGAATATATTACTTGCTACGAGGTATGGCTACGCGGCTACGAGCTACGGTGCTACGCTTCACGGTTCAGTTCGCTACGAAATATCAGGAAAACCGAAATATATTACAATTCCTTGTTTCATAAGAAAAAGTTGTGTTATTTTTGTAAGAAAATTGTATTTAGTATTAAAGCAGGTTTGCTTAGAACTTAATGCCTTAATCACAGAGTAACTTGAGCGTAACGTTATGGTCGAGATTTTTATTATTCCGGAGGTAGATAAAACTGTGGTTTTATTATTCTCTGTTTGTTTCTATGAGATTTTTGTGCTGCGATGTGTGTTGTTGTGCTTTTAGGAGTACAATTATAAAATAAAAGAATTTTGTGTGTATTGTAGAGTTTTCAGTGATATTTTCCGGTATTCAGCAGATATACTTATTTTCTAGTTAACAGTTGCTCCTTTTATAATTAAAGATTTTTTTTTTGTGGATGGGAAATCATCAAATGACTTTCCCATCCACAAAAAAAAAATCTTTATCTTTCTTTTTAATTTACTCGGTTAGTAGTGGCTATTCGGACATTGTGAAATAGGCCCTTATGTTTTCATAGTTTATAGAGTAGATAGGTAGATATAACTTGCCTTGTAATTTAACAGCCACCATGACCTATGTTATTAATTAGAAAACCCTTATCCGATCTCTTGTAACCCCGTTATCAATAACTGTGTAACCCCATCGATATCAGTCTGTTACCCTCAAAACTTGGGTAATCAATATACCCCTATAATTTCATGGTGTTAGATAACAGACCATCATTAAAACTATTTTAATGGCTTTCGAAGTAGCGTGGTCAGATAACTGTATACAGGGTGACGTGTTTTGACAAAGGTTATAATATAAAGGCTACGCTGATAGTAAAGATTTCTTTTTTTTTTTAATCTGTCGAGAGTTGTAAAGTGACAGCTGTTTTTTAAAAAAAAAAACATAAAAAAAGTAAAGTTTTCGTTTTTCATTATTTTCACTGACAATAATGAATTCCGATATTTAAAAAACAAAAAAAAAAAAAAAAACAAATCAAAGTTACTGAATGATGAATTTGGTGATCAACATTCCAATCCAGCCTGTATGATGTAAGAATATTATACTACCTTCAATAGAACTAAAAGTATTTAAAGCAGTTTACGGTAAAATATATGTTCTAATTTGGTAGAAAGTTTAATTTTATGATCAAGGTGAATTACAACGGTTACTAATTAGTTGAGAAGAGATATTTTACGAAGTTTTGGGTAAAATTGTTGGCTCTCTCAATGTCGTTTATGAAAAGGCCGATTATATTTATTTGATCAGTAATTTTAGTTAATAGCTGGTGGGTTTGGGAAAATTGCGGTTACCAATAGCTTTTAACAGGTGGTGTGATTTAAATATTTACTGTGAAAAACTTCAATTTTGTGAAAAGCCTGTGCAGCAGGGGCGTATTTCACAACCTTGATTTTTGGCATAGGATTCCGAGAAATTAAAGAACATAATTATATACTACCATGCATATGGCCACCATACCACACGGCACGGTACGGTATGGTACCATATGTGGTACCATGTATATGGTACAGTATTTGTTTTGTAAGACTTCCAGAATTAACAGTATGTCACCAATATGTTTACTTGATTTGTAATAGCGATTTATATCTTTGCAAAATACCCGATATCGCGCATACCGCGAACCTGATACAAAATCAAACAAAACTTCAGAATTATTATTATATTTCTTGAACTTGGCTTGACACGGTACCGCGTGTCTATAATTATGTAAGTCACAGGATAATTGAAATGTTAGGTGAAGTATACACCTGCCAGAGTCGCGGGTTGTTCAAAAGAGATACCGTGACCCTGGCATAGGCAACTGAAGGAACACGGGTGGGTTTTAGTCAGTAAAGTCTGACACGCCCCTCCGCTCCACCCAGAGCGGGAGAAGCCATTGATGATTTCCCATACAAAAAAAAAAGGTCAAAATGTACATTGAAGGTTTTCATGAAAATTCACGCCACCAGTCGGCGCCACTTTGACAAGAGGTCTTCCATTTCGACGATGAATATAAAATAAATGATGACGTTCATCATTAGTTTCATTCTCTTGTTAGTCATTCAGTCACGACTAAAGATAAAATATAGGCACTTTGACACTTATGACAGGTGCCCGGACCTGACCTCCCAGTACTGCCACCTAGTGAACACCATTTCAGAAAACCCTAATTTACATAAAATAAACAGTGATGTTTATATCGTCCAAACAAATACCCCTAATTTCTAACAAACTCAAGTAAAATACTACTGACGTCAAACTCCATGTAACAAAGGCAATCACTTGAGGGACACGTGACATCACGTCACGCGTCAGAGATGGGTGACGTCAATTATATAGTCAATCGCATTAAGGTGCGTAGGTGAGGTTTTATGTATGGTACCTTGTTGGATCAACAAAAAAAGGAAGATGGAGCGCTGCAATCATCAAAAGAGAAGCCACCTTTTTATCTGTGTGTCGAAGGGTTGCTATTTGTTAATTTTTTTCCCAATAATTTGGGGAATAATGTTGTATGGGTAAGATATCATATTTAAATTTGTTTAATCGAATGCGGAAATTTTAAATCGTGCTAAAGCAATCCTCGCACTTTATGTCACTGCGTTTATTCGTTGAGGTTGTTTGTTCCAAGTAACCTAAAACTCACAGTATATTTAATAAAAAAACGATATCACTTACAAGTGAAAAGTGATTCCGTGAGATTTTCCAGTCATTTGCTATTGTTTTACAAGTTTTCACTACACCAGAACGCATAATTCTATTCTTTTTAACTATGTTAACTAGACGACGGCACGTCACGTACTAAGAGCCGTGAGCGTGGTTTTAGTTGTATGTGTGTGCGTGAGCGTGTATTTTACTTGTAGGAGCACGGTTTTGTGGCTTTTGATGTTCGCGGCGTTCCATCTTCCTTTTTTGGTTGATCCGAGGCTACCTTGTTGAAAGTAGTTTGAACTTTGAACGCCTCAAAAGTAAAGTTTCCATTACTACTAAAATTGTTTTATGACGATAATAGATCGTTTTTTCGTTCAAAAATCAACTTAGACTACATACGAGTTTGTAGTTGATATTTGTATAAGCTGCAATTTCTGCAAGCGGCCTGACCATAGCTAACTAAAACTTAAATCAAAATAAAAGGGCTGACTTTTTCAAAGACAGTATCTTAAAGTACTATCGGCGGCATCGCATCGTGACTGACGACGTAATTTGTCGATATCCACCGCCGTAATGTAGTTAAAGTTATTTTCCCCCACCCAAAATGTCTGAATATATTGAAAGAAAGAAGAAAAAGTTTTCGTGTGTGTAATGATAAAGGAAAAGGTATTTTTCTTTGGACAAAATAGATTGAGGGCTTAATATGTGGTTTGAACAAATTGAGTGTGTCATGTCGAGTTTGGGTTTTGAAGTTCATTGTGTGGGTCAATGAACTTTAGTTTTGGTTTTCGTTTTATTATAGACCTACGCATGCTTTGCACGGTTTTTACGACTTGGCAAAAATCTAGATTTCTTTTAATATTAATGTATACAGGGCTATTTTTAAATGACTAGCTAAATTTTCACAGGGTGTTCTACCCATGAATATGAACAACTTTCACTATGGGACCAACTTTGAAATCGCAAAAAAAATATCAGCTGTTTCATACATTTTGATCGAGTAGGTATTGAACTTTTGTAGGAAACCGCTGGTTTTTTTTTCGTGATTTCAAAGTTGGTCCCATAGTGAAAGTTGTTCATATTCATGGGTAGAACACCCTGTGAAAATTTAGCTAGTCATTTAAAAATAGCCCTGTATAAATAAGGTCCGCAAGACAAAGCCGCATGACATCGACGCACAATACTGAATCCAAATTATAGGTTCCGCTTCGATGGGATGCCACCCTGTATACATGGACATATTATTATTATATATATAGAAAAATAATCCGCTATAACAACAAGGTACAGTGTGCTGCATCAATTGGGTACCCCAGTAGTATTGAAATTTTAATACAACTGGGGTACCCAATTGATGCAGCCCACTGTACACTACAAGGGGAGCCCCAGACTAAATCTAGGGCTCCCCTTGTAGTTTTTCATCTAAATTTTAAAGTAGAATGTAGTGATTTATTTTTCTCCAAGAAACTATAAATATTCAGACAAAATTTAACTGAAATCGATAAAGTAGAGTCGAAACACGTTACAAATATAAACAGCCGAAGCCTTAATGAGGACCGTGTATGCTAAGGGAAAATATAACAAGGTTTCGATAACAAAACAAAAACGATATAGGTAGTACCTACAAGTACCTACAGAATCTTCAACGTTAGTTAACCCCATTCGCAATTTAGGAGTTTCGAGAAAACAAAACAGTATCGATCTATACCTACATATTAATTGGAGTAGGTACCGAGTAAAATATTATACGGGATGAAATTTAAAACATGTTCCAAATCGAAATGGGAGATTATGGGACCAAACCTGAAATCGCGAAAAAAAAATCAGCTGTTCAGTACATTTTGACGAGTTTGATGTAGATAAATGTACTGAACAGCTGATTTTTTTTTTCGCGATTTCAGGTTTGGTCTCATAATAAAAGTTGTTCATAATGATGAGTAAAAAAATCAGCTGTTCAGTACATTTTGACTAGTTTGATGTAGATAAATGTACTGAACAGCTGATTTTTTTTTTTCGCGATTTCAGGTTTGGTCCCATAGTAAAAGTTATTCATAATGATGAGTACAATCTCCTATTTAGATTTGGAACATGTTTTAAATTTCATGCCATGTATATAATAATAATATGTCCATGTATACAGGGTGGCATCCCATCGAAGCGGAACCTATAATTTGGATTCAGTATTGTGCGTCGATGTCATGCGGCTTTGTCTTGCGGACCTTATTTATACAGGGCTATTTTTAAATGACTAGCTAAATTTTCACAGGGTGTTCTACCCATGAATATGAACAACTTTCACTATGGGACCAACTTTGAAATCGCAAAAAAAATATCAGCTGTTTCATACATTTTGATCGAGTAGGTATTGAACTTTTGTAGGAAACCGCTGGTTTTTTTTTCGTGATTTCAAAGTTGGTCCCATAGTGAAAGTTGTTCATATTCATGGGTAGAACACCCTGTGAAAATTTAGCTAGTCATTTAAAAATAGCCCTGTATAAATAAGGTCCGCAAGACAAAGCCGCATGACATCGACGCACAATACTGAATCCAAATTATAGGTTCCGCTTCGATGGGATGCCACCCTGTATACATGGACATATTATTATTATATACATGGCATGAAATTTAAAACATGTTCCAAATCTAAATAGGAGATTGTACTCATCATTATGAATAACTTTTACTATGGGACCAAACCTGAAATCGCGAAAAAAAAAATCAGCTGTTCAGTACATTTATCTACATCAAACTAGTCAAAATGTACTGAACAGCTGATTTTTTTACTCATCATTATGAACAACTTTTATTATGAGACCAAACCTGAAATCGCGAAAAAAAAAATCAGCTGTTCAGTACATTTATCTACATCAAACTAGTCAAAATGTACTGAACAGCTGATTTTTTTACTCATCATTATGAACAACTTTTATTATGAGACCAAACCTGAAATCGCGAAAAAAAAAATCAGCTGTTCAGTACATTTATCTACATCAAACTCGTCAAAATGTACTGAACAGCTGATTTTTTTTTCGCGATTTCAGGTTTGGTCCCATAATCTCCCATTTCGATTTGGAACATGTTTTAAATTTCATCCCGTATAATATTTTACTCGGTACCTACTCCAATTAATATGTAGGTATAGATCGATACTGTTTTGTTTTCTCGAAACTCCTAAATTGCGAATGGGGTTAACTAACGTTGAAGATTCTGTAGGTACTTGTAGGTACTACCTATATCGTTTTTGTTTTGTTATCGAAACCTTGTTATATTTTCCCTTAGCATACACGGTCCTCATTAAGGCTTCGGCTGTTTATATTTGTAACGTGTTTCGACTCTACCTTATCGATTTCAGTTAAATTTTGTCTGAATATTTATAGTTTCTTGGAGAAAAATAAATCACTACATCCTACTTTAAAATTTAGATGAAAAACTACAAGGGGAGCCCTAGATTTAGTCTGGGGCTCCCCTTGTAGTGTACGGTGGGCTGCATCAATTGGGTACCCCAGTTGTATTAAAATTTCAATACTACTGGGGTACCCAATTGATGCAGCACACTGTACCTTGTTGTTATAGCGGATTATTTTTCATAAAATACATACATACATCACACACACACACACAGTCTACACAGAAAGACGAACGCCCATTTATGCTTGTTTTCTCGACTTATCGAGGGCATTTGACCTGGTTAATTACGATATCCTGTGGCAGAAACTGAAAGATGTATCTTTGCCAACAGAACTCAGCAGGATCTTTAAATTTTGGTATCATAACCAGGTCAATGTCGTGCGATGGTCGAGTGCATATTCCGAGCCGTACAGGTTGGAATGTGGGGTGAGGCAGTGGGGACTAGCTTCACCTAAACTTTTCAACCTGTACGTCAACGCGCTGATAGAGGAACTCAGCAGCACCCATGTCGGCTGCCATATTGATGATGTATGTATCAATAATATCAGTTACGCGGACGACATGGTGCTGCTGATTGCTTCTGTATGTGGCCTTTCCAAACTGTTGGGGATCTGTGAAAACTACGCTCACAGCCATGGCTTGATTTATAATGTCCAAAAAAGTGAATGCATGGTCTTTCAGGCCAGAGGAAGATGTCCGGCAACGATACCCGCCATAAAACTATGTGGAACACCACTGAAGAGGGTGGAACGTTTTAAATATCTTGGACATATGATGTCCTCTGATCTGAAGGACGATGCTGACATAGAGCGAGAACGCGGGGCGTTGTCTGTAAGGGCGAATATGATGGCCCGTAGGTTTGCTCGTTGTACCACTGAAGTGAAAATAACATTGTTCAGAGCATTTTGTATATCTTTTTACACGAGTAGCCTGTGGGTCTCATACACCCGCGGACAGTACAACGCCTTGCTTGTGGGGCTGCCCAGATTCTGCAGCGCATCAGGTATGTTCGCCGGGTCGCAAGTAGACTGTTTTTATTCTACTATGCGAAAACGATGCACATCTCTGGTGCGCAGGGTTCGGGCCAGCTCCAACGGCATCCTGAGGGCATCACGCAGAGGTTCGATTGTGAGTAGTGTCAGTACCTGAACCATTGCTGTATGATTCACATACGGAGCAATCGAGATTTGTAATTTCGTTGTGTGTGCTTTATTTCTGTTGTTTTATTTTTAAGACTATGATCCTTTGTTGGTCGAAATAAACGCTTTCTATTCTATTATATTGTATACCTTCATGCATTTTTCCCATAGGGGTAGGCAGAAGCTACAGAACAGCACCTGCTACGATCCTTACATACTACTTGTGCCTCGTTTACGTTCATACATCTGATCATACACGCACGCCGGTTGCGAGTACTACGCACCTGACCTTTCTGAAGGACATCTTTTCTTAAAACTGTCTATTAAATAACGATTTTAATGGTGCTGTTAAAAGAAACCGGGCAAGTGCGTGTCAGCCCAAGCACAATGAATGGTTCCGTAGTTGAAAATAATTTATACCAAAAACAAAGTTCCAAAAAAAAAAATTCGGACTTTTTCCTTTACTTGTGACTGAAGACTGAAGACTTCTTGCCAAATTTCATGATTCTAGGTCAACGAGAAGTACCATAAAGGTTTTGATTTACTTGCAAGTGTCAAAATATGTCGCATAAATGACCGTATTTTTTATTGCGTTGATTTAGAAGCTTGATTTTTTTAGAACTTAAAGGGACCATAGACCTACGTATTTGATACTAATTTCGATTTGATACCACCGCGCGTTACTGAGAAAAAGGGTCTTGACAGACTACTACAGATGGACAACGAAGTGGTCTTATAAAGGTTCCGTTTTTTCCTTTTGAGGCACGGAACCCTAAAAAAACCTGAACAACTACCTGTGGTAAAAAGAAACAATTGAAAATCTTACGGACTCTTAACTAACTTCGTACATACACAAAAATTCATTAACAACTTCAGCGAAAAACTCGAAAACGCGCGCTGAAAAATTCAAACAGACCTACTAGTTATTCAGGAAGGCACGGTTACTTTAGAATTCACGTCGCCTTTTGAAGTCCATTTCAATAATAAATTATGTCGAATACAAAAGTCGGAAGTTACGAGGACAATTATTTAGAGCACAAAGACGAAGGGGTGCGCAGTAACTGTTTTTTTATTTAAAGCAAAAGTTACATCTGCGTGGGTTTTTGACAACCCCTGTTTTTAAATTTAGAAAAGTATTAGTACACACGGCTACATGTCCAAGGTATATAAAGTCCCATTAACTCTTTAAACGTCGATTGACACCCAGGTGTTCAGATAACAATAAAAAATCGATTGTATCTGCTAATTGCCGTGTGACGGGTTAAAATAGGTGGACAATTTCACTATGGGACTAAATCTGAAATCGCCAAAAAAAAATCAGCTGTTTAGTACATTTATCTACACCAAACTCGTCAAAATGTACTGAACAGGTGATTTCTTTACTCATCATTATGAACAACTTTTACTATGGGACCAAACCTGAAAGCAGCTGATTTTTTTTTTCACGATTTCAGGTTTGGTCTCATAGTAAAAGTTGTTCATATTCATAGGTAGAAAGGACACCCAGTGAAAATTTGTCCATCTATTTTAATGGGACTTTGACATTGAAAGAGACCAACGAAACGGTGTTTTTACACGGTTACTTTTGTATAATAATCTATACATTTTTACAGGTACACACGGTAACTTATGTATAATAAGCTATACATTTTTACAGGTACACACGGTAACTTATGTATAATAAGCTATACATTTCCAGTATATACGTAAGCTGACCTATCATTGTACTGAAATCCTATACAATACGAGATCAGCTTATACTTGACATTTCACTAAAGTAAAAAAAATATAAAATATTAAGTATATACAACGTGTCATTTTGCATCCTCGTCAAATTTAAGGGTGTGGTATAGTCTATACCATAGACTATCAAACCGAGCAACTTTTTCCATGGCAACAACATCGTAATCGCGAAAAAATAATCAGCCGTCCCATACGTTTGCGTCGAGTAGGTATTGAAGTTTTGTATGGGTTAGTTGAAAATTTTTTCGCGATTATGATGTTGGTCCCATGGAGAAAGTTGTTCCGTTTAATGTTCTGTACCACACCCTGAAATTTGATGAGAATGCAAAACGACACGTTGATCTGATAGCTGATAGCTGATCTCGTATTGTATATATAGGATTTCCGCGCAATGAGATTTCAGCTTACGTGTATACTGGAAATGTACCTATAGCTTATATAATTATATGTAGCCGTGTGTACCTGTGAAAATAGTTAACAACACCGTTTCATTAGTCTCTTTCAATGTAATTATTTTCTTAGAATGAAACTCAGACATCTCTGAGAAAAAATGTACAGACCATCAAACTGAACCACTTTCTCCATGGCACTAAGCCGACGTTCGCACGGGCGTAAAAAAATCGCGGCAATTTTTTTTCGCGCACTGTATTTTCAACTCTCTGCTTAGCGCCGGGAGTTGCAAATCCAACAGTGTGTTTTTCGTCGCGCTGGGATGCACTCTGTTTTTGTTAGGTTGGATTATCGAAGCTTGGCTCAACACCGAGAGTTGAAAATCCAGTGCGCGAAAGAATAGAATAGAATAGAATATTTATTCATAAGTTCACATTAATTAATTAAATTACATAAAAGTTACATCATTACAAAGTACATAGTAATATCAGTATGAAAAACTTAAGTTATGTTAAAAATCTAGTGTATAATTTATATTTATCGGTTAAAGGTCTAATTATTACAATAGCGACCTGCCTGATGTAGGTTTATTAAAACCTGTGTTTCAGGCCATCACCTAACAACGCTGAGGGCTTTAGTGGACAATGTGTTACTGTACATATTTAAAGAGCTAGCATTTATACATTTTAATTATATTTTAAATTAAAAATAGAAAATTACTTAACATTATTAAACTTATTGCATTACATCTAGCAATTTTTCAGTGTCTGAGTAATTAAATGTCGCTAAGTATTCACGCAGCATTTCACTACATTTTTTACAATTTATACTATAAATACTAAGAGACTTATTGATTTTATTATATAAAAACGGCCCTAAAAATACATAAAATCTATTTATAAAAGCATGTCTAGTTTGAGGCTTTATACAAACCAAGTCTTTTCTTCTCTTATCTATAGGTATTGGGATATAAGGAAGTTTGCTATGTTGGTGTAGTACTGTATTCAGTATAAATAGTTGACGCACAGTTAAAACTTTACACGCAGTGTAAAGCTCGTGTGTGGGAAACCTAAATGGGCGAAAGGTGGCTACCTTAAGAATAGCTCTCTGTGCACGTTCTAATGGCAATAGGATTGATTTAGCAGCCCCACCCCATGAAGTTATACAATAAGTCAGAATGGATTGACACAAAGCTAAATAAACCTGTTTAATTAATTTGTAGTCTGATAAATATCGTAAATTCTTAAAAATGTATATTAATTTACGCATTCTAGTGCATAACAAATCAATGTGTTTACGGAAATTCAGATTTGTGTCAATCGTTACACCAAGATATTTCATATGATCGGTTTTTGCTAAAGTAGGACAATTGCATGCATTGTCAGCATAAGTGCCGCACTTATGCGTATAAATGTTTATGTTAGTAGTTGGCAGGTTAGTATTTTTAATAGTAAATAAAATGTGTTTGGTTTTCTCTGCATTTAGTGTAAGGAGATTATCATGTAGCCAATCAGACACTATATTAAACCCGTTTTGGGCTTGTTTATACACTTCATGTCGAGATTTGTCTGAAAACAATAGAACTGTGTCATCTGCATATGACAATATGACCACATTTTGGAGTGTCAAGCTGCACAGGTCATTGATATATACTAGGAATAAAGTAGGACCCAAAATACTACCTTCTGGTATTCCGTAATTACTATTTCGGAGCTCAGAACTGACGTACTGACCAATTTTGACACATTGTTCGCGGTCACTAAGATAATCAGAAAGTAATGAAAGCGTTGTTCCTCTTATTCCGAGTGTTTCAAGCTTCTGCAATAATAAAGGACAGGAAATTGTGTCAAAGGCCTTGGCGAGGTCTAGGAAGATCCCAATGGAGTGCAGACCCTTATCTAAATTAGTTGATAAAATCCCGCCGCGATTTTTTTACGTCCGTGCGAACGTCGGCTAACATCATAATAGTGAGATATCACTTAACCTGACTATGCCAATAATATTATTGTTACTCCTTTAAAATCCGTCAATGTTTAAAGTTAAAATTAAATCATTAAGGAAGTAATATTTAATGTATGCATGCGAGTATGCGGAAGTCAGCCAGTGACGGCTCATTTGGCATGGTCGTCCAATTTACATTGACATCGGCGTCAGTACTCTTTGACGTTTTCATAATTAGTCGTTATTGCAGAAAATGCAGAAATAAAGGTTTATTTTGTATGCTGATTTTTTTTTGTTGGTTTAAAATTTAAAGTGATCCGTTTTCCAAGCACGCTGTATTTATTCAAGATTATTTATTGAATGTGGAGATATCACCATCTGCCAAGCCTTCTCCCAACTACGATGAGGTCGGCTTCCAGTCTAATCGGGTGCTGTGTTTTACATGGAGTAATTGCGTATCTGACCTCCATAACCCTTACTGGGTTTACTAACTAGGGAACACGATTGCACCATTGTCTAAGATTGCTTAACAGATTTTTGGACTTTAGACTGTGTTTAGACCAGTAGTGGTACGTAACGATTGTCAAAGATCTACGAATGATAGCCGGCACCAACAGCTTAAAGGGACTACAGGACCTAAATCGCGGTCACTGTCAGACTGCATGTAAAAGAAAGAGAAGCGCGATGACACAACCCTGGTAATTTATTGCAAAATATGAAGCAACTATCTATTTACAAAAAAAATATTGATTGGACTAAAAAAATAAAACACTATTAGGTACGTTAATATGTTGCTTGTAGAATAATCTGGAAAAAATAAAACACTATTAGGTACGTTAATATGTTGCTTGTAGAATAATCTGGAAAAAATAAAACACTATTAGGTACGTTAATATGTTGCTTGTAGAATAATCTGGAAAAAATAAAACACTATTAGGTACGTTAATATGTTGCTTGTAGAATAATCTGGAAAAAAATAAAACACTATTAGGAACGTTAATGTGTTGCTTGTAGAATAATCTGGAAAAAAATAAAACACAATTAGGTACGTTAATATTTTGCATGTAGAATAATCTGGAAAAAAATCAGAATGATTGCATGTATAATATGGTTTTTATTCGTTAAAAAAAATTTTAGAGGTATCTTCGTGATTTTTTCTATCGTATCAAATTAGTTGTATTATGTTTTCAACACACTATCTAACTAGCATATATCCTGAAGAATATCATATATTTTTTTGTATCGTATCAAATTAGTTGTATTATGTTTTCAACACACTATCTAACTGGCATATATCCTGAAGAATATCATATATTTTTTCTATCGTATCAAATTAGTTGTATTATGTTTTCAACACACTATCTAACTAGCATATATCCTGAAGAATATCATATATTTTTTTGTATCGTATCAAATTAGTTGTATTATGTTTTTAACACACTATCTAACTAGCATATATCCTGAAGAATATCATATGTTTTTCTGATTTTGTTTACTGCAGCAGATCATAACTTTTAGGCATTATAAAACTTGCGTTTAGTTACGTTTAGGTCCTGTAGTCCCCATAACGTGCTTTCCTAGGTATGTTAACTTGAATCATTGGCTTATTATAATTATGTAGGTAGTTTATAGTTAACATAGAGGATTACTTGTTGATTCAATCATAGACTGAAGTCTAATCCAATTTAATGTAGGTAAATGTAAATTGAATTATTAATGCAGATACAATGCGTTTCAAATAAGAATAGGATCGACTTAGCGCCATGTTGTGACGTCATAGCTGTCAAATCGAATAAATTGGGTAAGGTTAATATGAAAGAAAGTAGTATAGGTATTTAAAAAAAAACTAATTATGACTAATTTTTTGATGTTTTTTTTCACTTTGATTTAACTAAAACTCGGTTAAACGAAACGTTTAATAAGAGGTAAGCTTATACTGGTTTTGTACCAAGTTAGATTTTTTCTATTCACAGTCAAGCAACTGATGGACCGTGGAGCAGATTGACACACTACACCAATTTAGTCGTGATATACAATAAGTCCCGGAATTAACGCACATTGTAGGTACTCATCATTATGAACAACTTTTATTAAACCTGAAATCGCGAAAACAAAAATCATCTGTTCTCTACATTTTGACGAGTTATGCGAACAGTATCCCGAACAGCAGATTTTTTTCATGATTTCAAGTTTTGTCCTTAATGTTGTTTATAATGATGAGTACAATGACCCCTTAACCCCTCAAGTGTCGAATGCACCCCATGTGTGCATAAGAAAAACCCTTTTTTTGTTAGGTATATAAGCTTATCATCCGATGGAAAACCAATCATCATCATTAGTTGTGAACCTATGGAGTTCGTAGATAACCCCCCCCCCTCCCCCCCGCGTGTCAAATGCACCCGAAGTATGCAAAAGGACAAAACTTTACATAATAGGTATATAAGCTTAGATCACATATATATAAACGTAAAAAAACATCTTTCGATGGAAAACATATCATCATCAGTAGTTGTGAACCTATGGGGTTTGCAACTAACCCCCAACCCTCCCCACTCGCTGTGGTTTTGGGTCTAAAATTAGCCAAACTCAGACACTTGAGGGGTTAAGAGGTTGTGCGTTAATTCTAGGACATGTTGTATATAGCCTTTTTATGCGACGGACAAGGAATGACAGCTGTGATTTGAATTTACTGACAGTTAATTTGCTAGTCAATCTTTCTTTTTAAAAAGAGAAGTCCTGACTGACTGACTGACTCATCAACGTCCAGCCCAAACCCTTGAACCTAGAAACCTGAAATTTTGCACAGCGGTTTCCTTTATAATGTAGACAAGGAATAAGGAAGGATTTCCCGGTAATACGTTCCTGTGGGATATTTTCCGATATCCACGCGGGTGAAGCCGCGGGCAAAAGCTAGTTTATAATATTTACATATCAAGTAAGTTCCCTGACTTTACATACTTCAGTAAGTAAGTAATCAGGATGAGCATTATTGGAGCTGCCTAAGACTAAAGGCTCTTACAGACAGAGGCGATATCGCGAGCGATATTGCGATATTATCGCGTCGCAACACCGCTACGCGACACGTCGCGACGCGATATCGCCTCTGTCTGTAAGAGCCTTAAGAGGAAACGTAGGTGCTCTTTTCTCCATACAAACAGATACAAACGCTCTCGCCTGTGTTCTTTCTGGTTAATGACCATAAAGCAATGATTTTTTACAGAAATATAAATAAGAGCTACTTATACGCCCCTATGTTTTCCTTTTTGATGATATATTATTTTTATAAGAACTAGAACCCTCCAAAAATGCTCAAAATTGCGTATTCAGACCGCTGTGAACAGACGCCTAGTGTACCAATTTAACAACTATTAACGAAAAAAGAAAAACAAAGGGGCATAGTATATATCCTTCTTATTCAGTTTATGAAATATCTTTTAAATTGGTCCAATATTGGAGGAGGAAATAGGCGAGAGCCAAACCTCGAAATGTGACTTTTTACATAGACTATTTAGTCGGATCTGCAGTTGTCCTTATCGCACGAATGCGAGGGCGGAGCGTTCGCAGAGCGACAGCAATACCTTCTTAAAATACCTAATTTTCAAAAGTCTGGTCGCCCCCATTTCCTCTTAACTTGTGACATTCAAAGAGACCTCTGAGTTTGTTTCGGCTTTTCTTCTCAGGGATCAGTCAGCTAGGAAACGTTGGCGCCATCTCGTTTTAAAATGTTGACAGAAAAAATTATATGAAGTGTCCTAAAGATCTACTTACAGAAATAAAAATGATTTAATTTCATCATTGCATAAAAATTTACAAATTGTGTTATGAAATTATTCCTTGACCAGTTTGAGCCAGATCTCCCTTGACCCAGATCCGAACAAATTATGAAGTCATGAAACTTTTGACTTTTTGCGTCACACATTGTTCCTATGTTTTTTATATACTAGCATAAGAATAATAGCATAATCACCCTATAACGTTCCCACTGCTGGGACACGGACCTCTCGAGAGGGGTTGGGCCGTAATCAGCGAACACTAAAAAAAACCGGCCAAGTGCAAGCCGGACTCGCGTACGAAGGCTTCCCTACCATTATCTATAAAAACGCAAAATAATCACGTTTCTGTTTTTTAGGGTTTCGTACCAAAATGGTAAAAAAGGAACCCTTATGGTGAGACTCAGTCTGTCTGTCACAGCTGGATATCTCAAGAACTACTAATGCTATCAACTTGAAATTTGGAACAGTTTTAGAAGACGTTTACCTAACTATTTTGCAAATAAGAAAGAAAGAAAAATATTTATGTTTTTTTTTGCAACAGGGACTGAAAGGGGGTCTCAAAAATTCAAACTGGGGGTACTAGGGCATGTGGGGTATCATATGAAAGAGCGCTGTTTGCACATTCTCAAATATTTTTTTCTTTTTTTTAGGCCGCAAAATTTTCGACTTTTTATGAAAAATGTAAAAAAAATACCGTTCCCCCCCTTATCTCCGAAGTCTGCAAAGCGAAAAATCTGAAATTATTCTATGTGATAGAAGTTTATGTAAAGATTACAGGAAAAATAAAACGATGTGTCTAAATAGCACACTTTTCAGAAATCGGAACGGAACCCTCGGTGCGCGAGTCCGACTCGCTCTTGACCGGTTTTTTTTTTTAGTATTTGTTGTTATAACGGCAACAGAAATATATCATCTTTGAAAATTTCAACTGTCTAACTAGCACTGTTCATGAGACAGACGAGCGGACAGCGGAGTCTTAGTAATAGGGTCCCGTTTTACCAATTGGGTACGGAACCCTAAAAAGGAAAACAACCTGTTTTCTAGAAGAACAATCAATCTGCCTAGCCTTTTCTCAACATGTCGAAGTCGGCTTCCAGTCTAACCGGATGCAGCTGAATACCAGTATTTTACGACAGTATTTTATGAAGCGACTCTCTAACCCAGTACCTGGGTAACATAGATACCCTTTAGTAAGACTGGTTGTCAGACTTTTGAGCTTCTGACGACCCTTAACGACCGTCAAAGATCTACGACTGACATCCGAGACCAACGGCTTACCGTGCTTTTCTAGACACGGAGGGGTCTCGATATGTAATGGATGGTCACCCACCACGAAACGACCGCGGAAAGCGTTGCTTAACCTTATATCGACCTTTGCGGCTGTTACCATTTAGAAACGAGCACCAGTTTTCTACGATATATAAACAAAAATTCTAATAGGTATCTTTTTTACTTAGTATCGTGTTCACGATTAAATTAATAAAAGTCGTGAACTTCTGAACCACATTTTTTCTAGATCAAAATGTAATTAGGTGTAAAAGGTTTTTGACTGGAGAATTTGGTTAGGTAGACATGACGTCAAGAAGGTTTTTGAAAGTAAATACCTTGGGGATATTTTTTTTAGTAAGTTTACTAACTTGCTAAAAAAATATGTAAAACCTTTGAACTTTTCTTTAGTAAGTTTTTTAGAATGTCTACTCACACTTTGTTATCTTCTTTTAAGACAATATCTGGGTACAAAATTACTGTCATATTTTCTGGTACAAAGTTCTCAACAGAATTTTCATATCTGATCTACAAAATATATGTTGGAGTTTCTTGCCCATTCTTCTCCATACGAAACTTTCTTTTGGAAGGGGCGACTAGAATCAATTCCATGGTTTTGTAAATTTTTGACGTTCAAAAGTGCCTTTATTTATTTATTTATTTTTATGCGAAACTTTTGATGTAACTCCAATCACAAAACATCACAGATACTTACACAAAACTGTCGCTTGGGTAAAAACTCACAAGACTACATAATAATATACAACGTGTAACGTTAAATGCGCAAAACCTCTTAAGGGGTCATTGTACTCATCATTATGAACAACTTTTACTATGGGACTAAACCTGAAATCGCGAAAAAAAAATCAGCTGTTCAGTACATTTATGTTCGCATAATTCGTCAAAATGTACTGAACAGCTGATTTTTTTTTCGCGATTTCAGTTTTGGTCCCATAGTAAAAGAGGAGCTCGTGGCTAAGTAATAACAGCCGCACGGGTCGATCCATGAGGTTAAGCTACGCTTGCCGGGGTTGGTCAGTGGATGGGTGACCATCTTTACATACCGAGACTCCTCCGTGTCTCGGAAAGCACGTTAAGCCGTTGGTCCCGGTTGTCATTCGTGGATCTTTGACAGTCGTTACGGGTTGTCAGAAGCCCGAAAGTCTGACAACCAGTCTTACCAAGGGGTATCGTATTACCCAGTTACTGGGTTGTGGAGGTCAGACAGGCAGTCGCTCCATGTAAAATACTGGTATTCAGCTGCATCCGGTTAGACTGGAAGCCGACCCCAACATAGTTGGGAAAAGGCTAGGCAGATTGATTGAGTAAAAGTTGTTCATATTGATGAGTATAATGACCCCTTAAGAGGTTTTGCGCATTTAACGTTACACGTTGTATATAAATTGAATACCGATATATTACTTTCTTTTCCCTTCCTTCTAAATATCATTTTTCCTCTCCACGAAGGAAAATGAACTCTTTAGCAATAGATACAAAAGGTATAAAATGAAAGTATCAATAATGAATTGACAGTTCACACAGAGATAACGACTGATCTTTCTTTGTTAACAAGCTTTTGTATATTCAATCTTTTGCTTTAAGGCGTGAGCAGAGATCATTTGTTACTTGGCTTTTATGCGAATTTATTGGATTATGACTTTGTAAAGATAAAAAAAGATGAGAAGTCAGTCTTAAAGAGGAAGTTGAGTTCTTTTTTAAATTGTCGTTTTTGGTAATTTGACTTAAGAAAGGTTTTTTTTCAATTGGAAGCTGTATAAGGTTTTATTTCTGTACAAATACGTACCTAGCTATGTTATTTTATTGATACCTCCTCTCATTTCTAAGACAAATATACATAATTATGGCCTATTTCATTCACCATTACCGAATTACTCACCAAATAAATTCAAGAATGGAACAGAATTTGTATGAAATTATCTGCCAAGTAAGTTAATAGGGAGTTAATCTTAGGTGGTGAAACGGGCCCTTAACGTATAAACATAGTTTATAAGACTTGTAGAAAGCTAGGCAAAATGGTTGAAAAAAACAATTAAAAATGTAGATGTGAAATAACGTTTTATATTTTTTTTTATTTATATTTTTTTTTTTTTTTTTTTTGTATGGATGATTTACAATAACTGTGTGTGTACTTGTAATTAATCTGAAATAAAATGAATTGAATTGAATTGAATCACAATAAACAAGTTACTATTAAGTTACTATTTACACTAGGTACTTGACTAACTAGCTAAAAAAATAACTATACAAATAAATATAAAAACAAAAGGACACTCAGGCGTCGACGTACTCATCCGCACCGATGTCATCCGGAAACGTGCCCAGAAAACTGGCGTCATTGCCACGTTTTATATATAATTTATATCGGTGTTATATTCGTGTTATATTTAAGTTTCAACAAAAAGCGAAATTGTATTGCCTCCGATTCTCAGACATAGTTGAATATAATATGGTGGTAGATGATCAGGGCATCATCGCGTATTTGGAACCTAATTAACCCATCTTTACCAAAATGTAAAAAAATAAAACTCCATTGTCAACGTTTCATGAGCTCTAAACTCGACGAAGCCACATAACATGAGGTGTCGATTCCCCAAGATCACACACAAGAATCCTCCACTTCTCGCTAGCGTGACCTACTTAAATGTGAAGATCTTACCAAAGAAAAAAGTGTAGAAAATCCACTTGGCAAAAATGCGATATTGGTCAGTGACTAATATCGCATTTCTTTATATACTGTGTATACTGTATTAGCCGTATGTAAACCTGTCTAGATCGTAGCAATAAATAAAAGAGAATACATAATACACAATGTTACAGTTGTTTAATCTCACGAAAGCGGGTGAGCCATACTTGTAGATGTAATGCGTATAGACACGCGCTCTTGTGTGCGTACCTGCAGGTAGCGCGCTCCCGAGCGTACGCACACAAAGTCAGTGTGCATGTAACATTTACACATACAAGTATAGCTCGCCCGCTTTCGTGAGATAAAACAACTATACCAATCTGCAGTGCGATTCTGTAACCATCTAAATCTAAAAAAAGCCAGATAAATTCTGTGACAGTGACAGCACTTTGTAACATTTGAAAGTTCGCCAAGACAAAAAACGGGACGCCGGAGACAGAAGATGTGGTTTGTTTCAATTTTCCTCACACTGTAATCATGGCTACGCTTAGAGGTATATCGCTAGGTACAGCCGGTCGATTCTGTAAAAATCTCACCGTGCAAACTTAGGTGAAGTGAGCGTGGAGTGAGCTGTCAATAACGTCAATTCCTAGCAAAAACAAACTCACTTCACCCAAGTTTTCACGGTGAGATTTTTACAGAATCGAGCGGCTGTACCTAGCGATATACCTCTAAGCGTAGCCATGATTACAGTGTGAGGAAAATTGAAACAAACCACATCTTCTGTCTCCGGCGTCCCGTTTTTTGTCTTGGCGAACTTTCAAATGTTACAAAGTGCTGTCACTGTCACAGAATTTATCTGGCGTCGGTTAATTTTACTTCTTTGGACAGTTTTTGCATTGTGCGTGTGTATTGAAATGGGTTTCAGTCCAAAATATGGAAGATTTTGGAACGAAGTTCCTTATCGCGCGTTGTGAAAGGGGGCTAGACGGAAAAAAGTCTCACGAAAAGTTGTCACGACACTTTTTGCTATAGGTAGCTATTGTAAGCCGTGCGGCGTGCGCATGTTTCTCTGTCTGTCTCTCTCTCTCTCTCTCTCTTATAGAAAGCAAGCCAGATATTTTCATTTCTATTTCGCATTGAACAGTGTGGTGTCGCGATGATGATGATGATGATGATGATGATGATGATGATGATGATGATGATGATGATGATGATGATGATGGTGATGATGGTGATGATGATGATGATGATGATGATGATGATGAAGGTGATGATGATGCTGATGATGATGATGATGATGGTGATGATGATGATGGTGGTGATGATGATGATGATGGTGGTGGTGGTGATGATGATGATGATGATGATGATGATGATGATGATGATGATGATGATGATGATGATGATGATGATGATGATGATGATGATGATAAGTATAAAAATAAAATTTTGTTACAATTCCTTCACTAATTAATCGAAAGGAACTTCGTTCCATCCGGGTGTCCCTTGACACCTCTCAAGTTTTTTTTACCACGCAACCTAAAAAGTTTTGTATTGCTGTCTCAAAAGCGGCCACGCGGTGGTTCGATCTATAGGTATATTATTGTCTAAGATCTGTACTGTAAGTACGCCTACTTCCTTAGGGCATTCCGTGCCAGCCGCTACCCTACCAAACAAGGCTGATAGGATATAAAGGTCAATTATTTTGTTTTGGTAGACGGAGCGGGACCTTACTAACTTTTATGCATGGCATACCTAATTTTGTTTAGCTTGTATCACCACTACCTAATTTTGAAGTGTCACCACCAAAGTCAAAAGCCAGTTGTTGTTTTGTATCGCCTAAAGATGATAGATGGGATATGTCAGGGTTCTTATTCAATTCGCATTGTATTTGGTGATCCTAGAATTTAATTTGCTTTTGGTTTAGGTACTTACTGCCCATTCTTTTATCGCGTTAAAGAGGGGGAGTTAGCTCCATGAACATACACCGCATCGGCTACTGGCTAGTACGTAAGTAAGTAAGGAATATTTCTTGTTCGCCTCGTAGACTATTAAAAAATATTGGACACGTATTTTTTCTTTTTTTACGTAATCAAAAGATTACGGCGATACATTCGAGTTAAAATGTGGCGTGACGTCACTCCTGGCTATAGTTTGTTATAGTTGTGACGTAACGAGCCCCCACTCCCCAACGTTGTCCCTGCGTTTTATATTATGTATTTTTTTTATTAATATGGTAAAACAAAAAATACGTGTCTAATATTTTTTTATTATCTAACTGACGGACTAAATAGAATTTCTTTTTTTTTACCCCGGCATCATCCCTGTTGTCGCACTATTTAGTTAGCCTTCTGTTTTTTTTCTTTCCAGTGATCTTACTTATGGAGCGTTTCTTTTATGTTTTATACAAGATGTATTTTAAACCGGGCAAGCTTCAACGAGGTAGAAATAAAAGGAATCTATTGAAATATCTTTTTATTGTTTCAGGTTGGAACCTAGGTGGGAAGTGCTTTCACTATAGTTTGTTTCTTTCTTTATTATTTCTTGATTAAGTTCTCACTTTGTTAGGTAGTTGGAGTGCAAGATCACCTTGTGTTCTTGAGTGCTCGTTTTTTCTAGAAATATTTTGGAACTTTTAATTTATTTTTTGGACTGACTGGTTTGTATTATCATTACCCTGTCAACCAAAAACTTTTTTTAATATTTCCATTTCTTGTTGTTACCTTTTACACCCTAACGGCTGAACAGATTTTGATGAAATTTTACACACAGACACGGCACGAAGCCGCTATTCTTTGGCTCAAAAAATCTTTGATTATAATTTTCTCTCCTCCTGACAAAAGATGAAGTCTTTTTCCCAAAGAAAATTAGATGTACCGTAAATTGAATGAATATTTTAAACGTTAATATAAATCTTTTAAGGGTTGTTTCTTGAGGACTATAAAGTTGAGGAAGGCTTTTAAAGGGTTATAAAAAAGATGGATGGAAAACTCGGGAATAGTTTTATTTTATTAGCATTTTTATGGAGTCCATTTTGTACTGTTGAATCTGGTCTGGTAAATCAAGGGCAACAAGGAAATGTGAAGTTTGGTTCTAGATTTGATCTATCTATACATATATGATCAGGATTTACTCGGATATATTCAGACAACATGTGGGCAGAAGATGGGTTTCGTGCAATGAAAACACACTGGGTGATATACTCGGAGATTATTAAAATCACAATCTAACACAATCACTTCAAATTAAAATTAACACAACTACTGAGCACAACGAATCGAATACAGTTCCGCGACATAGTAACCCTGTCGCGATCAGACACTAGACTGTCTTATTCGCCATCAGCTTAAAACATCACGACTCTGTAGAAGCGCGCTATAGGTGTAGGTAGATCATAGATCACGCGATGTCGCCCGTGGTGCGCTTGCGACTCGTTACTTAGGTATTTTCACGACGGTCAATAGTCCGTACTATTGACCGTCTCCGACATATAAATAAAAAGAGAAGTACTGACTGACTGACTCATCAACGCCCAGCCCAAACCTTTGAACCTAGAAAGTTAAAATTTTGCATAGCGCTTCCCTTTATAATGTAGACAAGAAATGAAGAAGGATATTCGTTCCCGTGGGATATTTTCCGACATCAATGCGGGCAAAGCCGCGCGGAAAGTGCTAGTAAGTAAATAAAAGGAAAAAAAGCTTTCCACATTTTAAACTTGATTACCTCTTCTCGTTCTTCACATATTGGTCTCAGACTAAATTAAAAATCAAGACAGCGCTGTCAACAGTGAAGTGAGGCCGGTTTCGTAAACATGTGTGCACTTATTGAGTTGTAGTTTAGTGTAAATGTGTGCGTTTGCGTGTGTATGCACACAGCGACGTGTAGTTTTGTGCATTCTTCACTGTATTGTTCGCAGATGTTGGCATAAAACACAAGAATACCTCATGGCGTCAGTGAAAAGATTTGCCAGTCAGAGAGTTTGTAGCGGGGGGCACCAACCAGAGTACATCGCATACCTATGTAAATACTTTAGTATCGTCACTTGCCGAGTCATTTCAGTGCCCCAGTAGCTGACTGTATCATTGCCGGCATAGTCCCAAGTTCGATTCCCGCATGGTGTTAAAAATATTTGTCCTATTGATGTTTGGTAAGATTTGTCTGTTAACGCACTCACGATGCTGGAGTTTCTAGTATATTTTTACCCGACTTCAAAAAAGGAGGTTCTGTATTCAACCCGCGTATGTTTGTATGTCCGCGATTTTCTCGAAAATTAATGAACCAATTTTGATGTTTCTTTCACTAATGTGATCTACACACTTTCAGGAAGATTTTAGTATACATATATACCAGAAAGGTTTGGGTAGTGAAATAAACGTAAACAATTTTGACGTGACTTTTTACACAAACACATATTAAACAAATAAACTACTGTTTATCGTTTTTTTTATTTTAAAACCTCAGTTTAAAAATAAAATGCAACTAAAAACCAATGTAAATACAACAATAATGATTACTAAATCAATTGAACCATTAGTTTAAGCAGTAGTTTATTTGTTTAATATGTCTTTGTGTAAAAAGTCACGTCAAGATTGTTTACCTTAATTTCACCACCTAAACCTTTCTGAGGGCCAATTCTCGTACTTAAAAAACGTTCAAATTCAAGTCGCAGTGTCATCTCAGCGACAATCAATGTCAAAAATGTAGGGAAATTAGATGCTTTTTTGACAGATTTCGACTGGAGATTAGAATGCGAACGTTCTTAAAATTACGAGAATTGCCCCTCAGGTATAGGCAGTGGTCTCGAACCTACCGATTTTTCGGTATTTCTACCTACATGGGCTCTGTTCTACCGAAATATTTTTTTCAATAAATAAACGAATTTGATTGAATATTGTATTTTTTTCTCAAATACCGATTTTTGGTACAAATGTACCGATACCGGCAACTGTACCGATCTCGCTCTATGACGTTCGAGACCACTGGGTATAGGTAATACATCAAGTAATTATTTTTATGTACGAAGTTATAATATGCGTAAATGTACTGTATCTCCGCCATTCTAAGTGGATTTTGATGATTATTCTTTTCGTTCGTCTTGGGCTTAAGTATGTACTTAATTGTATATTCAACTAAAAATGAAAAAAAAAAATACTTTAAAAAAAGTAAAAATCGACTTCAAAAACTTAAAATAGCTTTCATAAGAAATTTGGCAATAAAAAGCTTGGCACCGACTTTTATGAAAGTTATTTTATTCCTTTTAAATTTTTGAAGTCGGTTTTTACTTTTTTTAAATTAAATTTTTATCAAATATTACCAAACATTAGTAACACTTTTACCGCCACTAAATTGTTAAATCAACACCTAAAACCGTCCCATTCCGATAACAACGTAACGATCGAAGTTCCTAGTACTTACAGCCGATCGTTCGAACAAATTCTAATATTAATGACGTTTATACGATGATTGATGACGTCACCGTTATACGTAATCGTGATAACAAATGTTCCCAAATGCTGAGCGATTCGTATCTCGTTAAGTGTGGTTTATGTTCGATTTAGGGGTGTTTTGGGAGGGTGGGTACCTAGTGGAGTACCTATTTCAGAACTTGATTTATTCAAGTTCTAACTTTTATCGTTTGAAAGTGGGAGGGGGAAAGAAGTCGTGACTGTTTGATGGTTTTTCGACATGATTTTTGATAAACTAGGATGTGCCCAGACATACAGGCTGAAATTTAATTCATTGGCATCCTATTAAGGAGTCATTGTAGGTACTCATAATTATAAACAAAACTTTTACTATGGGACCAAACCTGAAAACAATCGGCTTTCCATTTAATCAGTGCCCTTTCCCTCTCCCCCTCCCCCACTCATTCCTTCCCCCTCCCCTCTCACACCTTCCCACTCTCTACAGACCTAGATTTCAGAAGCGCGCAAGCCCCAGCTTTTCCCTACATGACTGTATGTTCGCACAAATCGTCAAAATGTAGGGAACAGCAGGTTTTTTTTCCGCTTTCAGGTTTGGTCCCATAGTAAAAGTTGTTCATAACGATGAGTACCTACAATGACCCCTGAAGAGGTTGTGTGTTATTTAAATTACACCTTGTTTAATGGACTATAAGTATTGTGAGTTGTTAAATATACTGAAATCGTGAGAAAACCTTCTGGAAAAGCCATGAAGCATGGCATGAATCGTGATGTTTTGACTAAAGACGTAGAATAAAAATTTTTCTAATATAGGTTTTTTTATTTTGGACTGCAAATACTTGTACACACAACCTAGTGTTAATAAAAACAACTTAAAACTATGTTAGTTAACTTCTTCAAACCAATATAACAATAGTTATTTATGCAACTGACGTATAACAAGGGGTATTAAAACACGAATGTGGGTTTATCACATGAGTGTTTTAATACCTAATTATGTACAGTTGCATACAAGACTTTATCTACATCCATGTTATCAATCCTCTATAAAGGGTTCTGAAACAGTTTTTTTGCAATACTAATACTCGGTATCGAACATGGCGGCCGGCGTCATATGTGAATTCGAATAAGTACTTTTTTTAAATTACGGCGCTGTTGTAGTGAAACGCGCGTGAATTACAATGTTCTTTTTTGAAAACGAGTTGCATTATGAAATTCAGTACAACATTAAAGCAGCCGTTTGGATGCTATTATGGCTACCATGGTTACTATGACAGTGGCTGTTTTAATGTTGGCAATAAGCTAACTGTTTCAGAGACTTTTATGGGGGATTTATGGCATGGGTGTAGATAAAACTTTTTTACAAAAACAAAAACCGACTTCCAAAAAAAACACTACAAAGTGAAAAATAACTTTAATTTCGGAAGTCGGTGTCTTTGGATCTGTATTTTAGTTTTTTGCCACCGACTTCCTTTGTAGTGTTTTTTTTGGAAGTCTGTTTTTGTTTTTGTAAAAAAGTTTTTATTTTTCACTTTTTAGTGGTTCAGTTTGTAATTTATCTAAGTTACAATAACCCAATGTCAGCTGCTCATCACCTTTTACAAAATGTTGCTTTTCCCGATGCAGGGCCGTTAATTGTTGAGGAGTTCTCCTAGTAAGAACCAGGAGAAATGGAGCTCATGGTGAAGTCACCATTACCATTATTTTGACGAGCATAAACCATATTAAAGTAATCGAATCGCAACCTGTTATATACTTAGATATAATTGAGTATTTCCGATGGCCCTCTGTGGTCTTCATCATCAGTTCCAGTTCACCGAATGGTACTTTCCGAGAGCAAATGCACGAGTTACTATAAAAAATACCGAAATTGATATAGGTGTGCCCATAAAATTTGAGGGTTTCCCTCGATTTCCATGGAATCCCATCATCAGATCCTGACTTGATGATCATGGGACCACTTGGGAAGTATACCCTTTCGAACAAAAAAAGAAAAATCGCGCGAAAAGTACGCGATAAAATCCCGCCGCGATATTTTTACGTCCGTGCGAACGTCGGCTATATTAGCCGCAACGGTTCAAAAAGTACGCTTGATAGCAAAATGTAGTAAATATAAGAACTACTTACATGACTGAATGCAGGTACGTGTCTAAGGAAATCATCCCAAATGTGGGTAGTCTGAAGTTCTGAACTCACAAGCTTGACATATTAGTAGGTGAACTAAAATTTTAGTCGAAATAATTTGCATACATTTTTCGGGCTACGAGGTAATTGGAATTTTAATTAAAATAGTGAACGTGCTGGTTACAACTTTGTCTGCGAGAGAAATAGTTACTCATTTAGGCCGTTAGCACACCTCCGCCTCGAAACAATAGCAGCGAAACCGCAGTAGTTTATTTCAATTGACTCGCATGATGTCCTGTACTGTATGTGCATACAACCTTTGTAGGTGTATAACATAACAGAGAGACAATGTTTATCACTGTCAAAATGTCTGTCTATTAAGAGTGTGGTTCCCTATTTTCGCGCTCGGATTTTAAACATCTGACGCTCGACGCCGCGTAGCGAGTGCGCGTGTGTGCGTTTTTCCTCATGTACGGCACACAGTTGCGATGCTGCGACGACTAAACGATCTTGATCTGTAGCTATGGCGTACCTATATTTTTTTGAAGTAAAAGCTAGAGGTTTACGGAGAAAATAAAAAGACTGTCCACAATACATTATTAGTGTATTTTAATTAAATTTATACAAATATGGATGAAGAAAATAATATTATACTATACTATATTATATTATATTATATATTATATTATTATTATTATTTATTATATTATATTATACTATTGTACTTATAAAAACTAAACTCATTTTACTTATTTGCTTAAGTATTTGTATACTTATAAGTAATTGAAGTTTTATAAAAGTATTTGTATTTGACGACACGGTTGGCGCAGTGGCTGAGCAATTGACTGCTGCGCAGCATGTCGTGGGTTCGATTCCCGCACGGAACAAATATTTGTACGACCTACAAGTATTTGTTTCCGAGTCTGGGTGTTTTTCTATCTATAATATGTATGTATTTACAAAAAAAAATGTATATAAGTAGTTTATCAGCCATCTCGTTACAATAACACAAGCATTAGGTTGCTTAGCTTGGGACTAGATGGCGTTGTGTGAAATGTCCAAGGATATTTATTTATTATTAATTTTATTTATTTATCTAAGGGGATTGATCGACTTTTCCTTGGATCTATAATTTCTGGGAGAACACAATCAGAATAAAATTTTGTTAACAGCGGAGCCATCTTTTGTCCAAAATCATCGTTTTTTTGTGTAAAACAGTTGAATTTAAGCCCTATTTCAATGTAGATAAAGACGACACGCGCTAGCTATAATTATTTATTTTTCTTGCGGCATTATAGGTTTAGCAACCGCATCAAGTTCATAAAACAGTTGAATTTGAACCAACAATAATACATAAATACATAAAGCCGACTCATGCGCAAATGTTTGGTTTACTGTTTTCAAATTTCAAATAGGTAGGTAACCCCGCTGCCACAGAATAAATAATAGTACTGCTGCGTTCGTCTGGGGTTGGTTTTATAATGTTTATTAGCCTAGGCAGGTATTGTACGTGCCCAGTCGACCTAATGACTATACAGTCGACCACACGTCGCACGTCAGTGGTAAGTGATAAGGATTTGTATAAGTATCGTTTTCATAGTTTTCGATTTCGACTATAGCCAATAGTGAAGTCAAAATTAAAATCCAAGATGGCGGCTGCGAAAATTTTAAAATTTTTCGTCATGGATGTCGTTTTCATAGTTCTTGAGTGTGCTAAAGCCGATATTGGCGTTAAAATGTAAATCCGAGATGGTGGCTGCGAACATTTTCAAATTTTTCGTCATGGGTGTCGTTTTCATAGTTCTCGAGGATGAAGCCGATAGTGAAGTCAATCATCCTAGAAGGGATGATTGGCTGCACTATGCGGCCCAAGAGAGCAATGCAATGGTGGCCCAATGGTAACGATCCCGACTTACGAGTAGGTCATGGTTTCGAACTCATCAGGCACTTTGTGTAAATAATTTCATCACCACTACTCTCAAAACAGTGAAGGAAAATATCGTGAGGAAACCGCCTAGAACCAAAAATTCGAAGACATGTGACATCTACCAACCCGCACTGGGTCCTCGTGGTGTATTACGGCCCACTCCCTCTCACCGAGAGGAGCCCTGTGTCCCAGCAGTGGGAACATTATAGGCTGATTATGATTGAGACCCATTATGTTGTGAGCGAGCACGTTTCAGTGCCAGAGGTCATCACTGATGTGAGACGAGAAGATATATTACGCTCAACACCGCCGCGCGCGGCCCTTGTCCGATCAGAGCGCGGCTAGGCGCGCGTGGCAGCCGCGCTCAAATGCCGCTCTATATTTGGACACACCTTTATATAGTGCCTTTATCTATGCCTCACTCGTTTCGTATCGTTTAGTGCGGTCGCGATTTGAGTGTATTTCCCATAGTTTTATTGATGTTTTCCTCGACCCCTGTTTTCTTTCTGCGGACTTCTGATCTTGCTTCTTGTACGAACCTTGCTACCACACCGGACACGGTACGGAGAACCCCGCATAAACGTTGGACTTGAACTTGTTATTTTGTATATTACGACCAGCCTACTGATTTCATATTGGCACCATGGATCGTTGTGTAAATTGTGGCAAAGTGACTAGAGGCTGTAGTTTACGTGGTCGTCGAGCTGAAGAACTTCAAAAATCAGCTGTTAAGTACCTATATGTAGATCGTTATGTAACCTCACTTTTATTACATCTCTTTTAACTCGGAACTGAGACCGCGAAAATCCGTAAAATGTTCAGTGATGGTTTGATAATAATATTATCAAACCATCATCGCTACTATATTATAGTAGCTATAAATTGACACCAATTTCATCTTTTTACAACCCAGGCCCAGGCCCAAGTTTATATGACATGGTTTCCGTCTCCTTTGTCACGGATCGAGAACAATGGGAACGATCCCCATGACGAAAAATTTAAAAATTTTCGCAGCCACCAACTTGGATTTACATTTTGACCAAATTATATTGTATTATTGATATTGTAATTACAATATCAATATTACAAGTAATACAACATAATTCAAGAACTGTAACATAATTCTCCTAAAGTAAGTGTGCCTACCACTTTAGCTTCTTAAAATATTACTTAAATGAAAGGATTAAAAATATTTAGTCGCACTACAATTTATTATATATCACGCGAGGCGCATGCGCGGCGGCGGGAGGTCAACCGACATGGGTCCTGCCTCGACGAGCGCCAGAGCGCGACTGACTTAGGCCGTTCGATGCACCCGATTTTATACTTACTTTAAAAAATTATTTTCGTAAATGATTGAAGACAGATATGTTTTATTTTTTACACATATATAGTACAATCTTTCTTCTTACGTATAAAACGATTTGTGTTGCCAAATGACTTTTAGATTCTGAGAAATGACGTGTTTTTTTGTAGTCGATTTCTCGATTTTTGATTATTTTAGACGTGATTAAAATACAAGTTATTGAATTAAAAATCAAACTTTTCTCAATGCATTTTAAATTTCAGGATATGCCTCTTCGAATGAATACCATTTTACCTTCTTACTTAATAGTAATAATTGGTGTAAGATTAGTTCAAAGTTGAGCCTTCGCGCGTCATCTGGAAATCGCGCCTTCGAAATCGACTGTTTTCGTAGTCAATAATTCAATTTGAACAAGTTTTTTTTAATAGACTTTAAATAAAAATATATGATAATTACGATGATTGAAGTCAAAAGAAGCTAAAAAAATAAATTATGTGACCAAAATCACTTCAAAATCTCCCAAGTTCTCGATTTACGTATGAAAAATGCAACAACGCTCTTAAAAACTAGCTTTGGAGCAAAAACGTGTTTCATTCGTATCAACATACCATTTGGCGACGAGGATGGGATGAACAGTGTGTCGATTCAAATGAGGTATTAATACTAAGTTGTAAATACTACTCCGGTCAGACGTTCTAAGAGGCTCAGGGAACATGTTTGTTATAAGAAATATTTTCAAGTAGGTTAGTTTTTGAACATTAATTTTGTATTTTGTTAGTAAGAATGTTGTTTTGTTATTGCTTTACAGTATAGTATCTACATACTTCTACTACATACATACATACTACATACATACACACTACATACATAACCTTTACTTACACTTCATCCATTTTTATTTATCTTTTATAAAGATTTATATTCATATATTGTGAATTGGTCTAAAACAATTCGTTTCTTTAAAATCTGAAATAAAAACACTATAGATATTTTTCATTGTTATGACACTTACGTCAGGCTGTCAAACTGTCATTACTTTTTCTTCTATCTAACTACCTCATAGAGTTTCATAATGGCATAGACTATGAACGTTTCTTTTGATTTATGTAATCTAAATTCTTTTTATCAATATGTTAGGTCAAATATTGTATTTTATAGATAATTTTGATTTATTATTGAATAGCTGTATCTTAAATTACTTTTATAAAATTAATCCACACACACTTGAAATTCATCGAAGAGCTTAGAGGTTTTGCAACGTATATTACTGGCAGATTCAAGCATTGACTGTGGCGTTTGGCATTCTGATGACGGAAAGCTTCAAATGTGGAAAGGATCTGAAATTGGAAGACGTTTTTGAAAAACGCTGATGAATCGATGCATGGAAGACTCGGGGACTGTACAGTTCTGCTCCGGAAGCTATAAACTAAACATCTTCTAAAAGTATTCTTCGACCGGGAAAACTAACTCAGTGACTAAAAACTTACCCGACTGCGGTCGATCCCTGAAGGAGGGGTTATAGAAAATAACCATTAATTTATCGGAGCGATTCAATTCAACTTCCAAACTATCCGTGCGTGTTTGCCTAACCTGGACTTACTCAAATTACTACTTCAAGCTATCCTCTACCTTCCTAAATAGCTGTGTGTGTTAGGTAGGACGTGTTTTTTAAAAACCGGTCTGTATTTTTTATCTTTTAATATTTAATATATTGTTTCAAGTCTTACTTTAGCCCCCTTTTATTTCTGTAGGCTAGTAGATTTGTTACAGTCTGGCGCCCAATATAAAATCAAAGCTAGCCCTTACAAATCTTTTTCAAAATTCTAAAATAAACTATCTCTAGTACTATTTTTTTTCGGACTCTTATTTGGCTTAGTCTCTTTTTTATAACATGTATTAGGTTCTAGGTAGGTCTTATACTAACTTACTTTCCTCTTCAGCACATACTTAACAAACTTATACTACACCCCCACACACATTCCTTTACCCACTGGTAATTGGCATCCATTCTTTGCTTGCGAGTGTTCTTAAAACCATTCGTGGTCACTTTCAAGTTGAGTTTGGCTTACTCTACGACGTATTATAGGAGAATATCCTGTAATCGTTACCACCTACACATAACTCTCTACTTCTACATCATTATTCTGCACCCCACACACTTGCACACCACTACGTTTACCCACTGGTAATCGCACCCATTCTTCGCTTGTGAGTGTTCTTAAAACCATCCGTGGTCACTTACAAGTTGGGGTTTGGTTTACTCTTCGACGTACTATAGGAGAATATCCTATAGTCGTTTATACAAACCTAATATCTATATAACACCTATTACAAATACACATCATACACATATCATCATATTCTACACTCTTACACACATACAACTATCGATGTGCCTCTGTGCCTTTCTTTTTGTTTGTGGTTATTTAACAGTCGCATCATTAATTCTAAACCCTCTAGGAGTCCTCGTAAACCCTCTAGGAGTCCTCGTAAACCCTCTAGGAGTCCTCTTAAATTCTCTAGAGTCCTCTTAATCCTCTACAGTCCTCTTAAACCCTCTGGGAGTCCTCTTAAACCCTCTGGGAGTCCTCTTAAACCCTCTGGGAGTCCTCTTAAACCCTCTGGGAGACCTCTTAAACCCTCTAGGAGACCTCTTAGACCTCTTATATACTAAGGGACCTCCTCTATACTAAGGGACCTCCTCTATACTAAGGGACCTCTTCTATACTAAGGGACCTCTTCTATACTAAGGGACCTCCTCTATACTAAGGGACCTCTTCTACACTAAGGGACCTCCTCTATACTAAGGGACCTCCTCTATACTAAGGGACCTCCTCTATACTAAGGGACCTCCTCTATACTAAGGGACCTCTTCTATACTAAGGGACCTCTTCTATACTAAGGGACCTTTTATATACTAAGGGACCTCTTAAATGCTAAGGGACCCTCTTAAACTCTCTTGAGTCGTCTTTAGCACTCACTCTCTTGTGTCGTCTTTAGCACTCACTCCCTTCGAGTCGTCTTTAGCACTCACTCTCTTTGAGTCGTCTTTTGCACTCATTAACCCTTACTTACCTCCCTTTAAAATATTTTAATCCTATTTAACATTAATCTTTAACCATGGATAGAATTATTATCTTTGAACTTTTAAACAACTTCCCAGGACTTTTTAGAAATCTTTTCTCTTTTGAGATATTTTCTTTAATTTATTACTTGAATATTTTTTTTTTTTAAACTTATTATTTCACCCTTCAACATTAAAATACTCCCTCTCTCATTTAAAACTATTCGGTAAAAACTTATTCCACCTTTTTCTTTTTGAGCGGTAGCAACTCCCTAAATAAGCCTCTAATGCATTTTTTTTTCCTTTTTGGAGCGGTAGCAACTCTCTAAATAAGCCTCTAATGCATTATTTTCTGAGCGGTAGCAACTCCCTAAATAAGCCCCTAATGCAATTTTATTTTCTTTCTGAGCGGTAGCAACTCATTAAACAAGCCCCTAATGCATTCTCTATCCTTAGAGGTTTTCTTAAATCCTCTAATTCTTAAACTCAAGTCTTCCTTGAGCCTTTCTTAAACTTGAACTCTAACTAACGAGTTCTCTCTCTTAAACTAAGTTTTTCTTAAACTTGGGTTATTCTTAAACTCAAACTAACTTGAGTTTTCTCTCTTAAACTTAAGTTTTCTTAAACTTGAGGTTTTTCTTAAACCTTGAATCTTCTGGAGCGGCTAACAACTCCATAAAAATAAGCCCTTGTTAAATTTCAACTAAAGTTGATTAGGAGCGGTTAACAACTCCATAAAAATAAGCCCTTGTTAAATTTAAATATATTTTATTAATGGTTTTAGACGTGAGCGGATTACAACTCCGAAAATAAGCCTACTGTTATTGATTTATCAGGTTGAGTAGTGATCATTGAATGTGAATCCTACCTGACCTAACTTCGTAAGATGTCGGTGTGATTGAATGAAGTATGTACGTTTTGTGAATGCTGTAATATTTTTAACCTTCAAAATTTTCAATTGAGTTGAAAATTTTCTCGGGGTCGATGGGGAAATATAGTATCTACATACTTCTACTACATACATACATACTACATACATACACACTACATACATAACCTTTACTTACACTTCATCCATTTTTATTTATCTTTTATAAAGATTTATATTCATATATTGTGAATTGGTCTAAAACAATTCGTTTCTTTAAAATCTGAAATAAAAACACTATAGATATTTTTCATTGTTATGACACTTACGTCAGGCTGTCAAACTGTCATTACTTTTTCTTCTATCTAACTACCTCATAGAGTTTCATAATGGCATAGACTATGAACGTTTCTTTTGATTTATGTAATCTAAATTCTTTTTATCAATATGTTAGGTCAAATATTGTATTTTATAGATAATTTTGATTTATTATTGAATAGCTGTATCTTAAATTACTTTTATAAAATTAATCCACACACACTTGAAATTCATCGAAGAGCTTAGAGGTTTTGCAACGTATATTACTGGCAGATTCAAGCATTGACTGTGGCGTTTGGCATTCTGATGACGGAAAGCTTCAAATGTGGAAAGGATCTGAAATTGGAAGACGATTTCGAAAAACGCTGATGAATCGATGCATGGAAGACTCGGGGACTGTACAGTTCTGCTCCGGAAGCTATAAACTAAACATCTTCTAAAAGTATTCTTCGACCGGGAAAACTAACTCAGTGACTAAAAACTTACCCGACTGCGGTCGATCCCTGAAGGAGGGGTTATAGAAAATAACCATTAATTTATCGGAGCGATTCAATTCAACTTCCAAACTATCCGTGCGTGTTTGCCTAACCTGGACTTACTCAAATTACTACTTCAAGCTATCCTCTACCTTCCTAAATAGCTGTGTGTGTTAGGTAGGACGTGTTTTTTTAAAAACCGGTCTGTATTTTTTATCTTTTAATATTTAATATATTGTTTCAAGTCTTACTTTAGCCCCCTTTTATTTCTGTAGGCTAGTAGATTTGTTACAACAGGCTTATCAAATTAATGTTGGAGGGAGATTTACTGTATGTGCATACAACCTTTTCGGGTGTAAAACATAGAGACAATGATTGTCACTGTCATAATGTCAGTCTATTAAAAACTAGCTTTGGAGCCAATGACATTATACATCTAGACGTTGCCATGATTACAGTGTGAAGTGGAAGTGAGACACATATACACGAAATAATTAGGAAAATTGAGACAAAGCATCGTATCTTCTGTCCCTTACGGCGTGCCGTATTTTTGCTTTAAAAATGTTGCCAAACAAAGTACTTTCACTGTTAATATTGCTGTCTCATGACCAGCCACGCGGTGGCTCGATCTAGATGTATATTATCTAAGTTTGGAGCAAAAACGTGTTTCATTCGTATCAACATACCATGTCCGCTATTCGAGCGATCATGAAGTTTCGCTGTTTCGCGGCGGAGATGTGCTAAGGCCCTCAAATTGATCGTAATACTAATAGCAGACTTTTTTGTTTACAGGTAAAGATCCAAAGACGTCGACAATAAATTGTAGTAAGTTTATAGTACATTATTGCAAAGGCCGTGAAATAGGCAATTGCAGGTCGAGTATGAGTTTGAAGGCCGAGCCGTAGGCGAGGACTTCACTAATACGAGACAGGCAATTGCTATTTCCGCCGAGGCATATATAGTGCTTTTCTCAAAAGAATGCAGGGAAATAAAAGTAGGTAGTTAAGTTTCCATAATTTTTCAAGTTAATGCCGTTTTTAATATGAACTGTACATTTCAGCATGGGATAAACTGTCCATAATGTAGATGGGTTTTTAGTTTTAGCAATCTCATTAAAATACGCCAAAAATACTGTTTCAGAGAAAATTTTCACTTTTTTCTCGTTTTTCCAAATCATAAAATTTTCATATACTTACCTAGTTTCATGTATTTTTCTTTTGACTTCGCTGGAAGCAGGTTTTCCATTGCCAATTCGGCTTCTGATCTTAAATCTGTGGAGTACCTACAATCAATCTTCATTTCACTTTATATTTATTATGAATGTAAATTTGTTATTTACATACATAATGTACTTAAATATAAATTTTCAGATCAAGATGAATTTTCAGCTTTGCCGCCAATTTTCTATCTAACATCTGTGCCGAACGGCATTTGTGGCTATCTATACAGCCACGTGAACGCAATTGATACTAAGCAAAGAGACTGCCATTGGTATGCCAAGAATGATAAAAGAGATCCAATGAAAGAGTATTTAACCCAGCACGCCGTTTCATACAACATTGCTGGAGCGCTCCAGCAATGTTGTACATTGCTGGAGCGCTGTAATGTTCCAAATTCAAAAAATGCTCCTGCAATGGATTTGATTTTCTTTGACCGTAAATGCGATACTTCGCGTGTTCTTTATTCGAAAATAATGACAACATTTCCATGCATGTTTGAGAAAATAACATTAAACATTTTTCCCAAGGTAAGTACTTGTTAGAGGAGTGGACTGTAAGATTACATATTGGTTATTGTTGCTGCTTGTAGAATGAAAATATGTAGGTATGCAGGTCTGTATGAATGGAGTTCTTCCGTTCCCCAATCACAGTATGATAAAGTAAGCAGAATTACATCTTCACCGAAGATGGCCGAAACGACGCGCTTCGAAATCTCAGTATTTATCAGTACGCAACAGTTTGAGTGCGCTGCAGTTACGCACGGACCCAGCTAGATGAACTGAAAAAAAAAGGTGGCTGGGACAGACTGGATGCGGAAGGCGGAGGACATGGTGTTGTGGCGCAGCCTGGAAGAGACTTATATCCAGCAGTGGACTGTGATAGGCTCAGTTGATTGATTGACCGCTGAGCATGCGGTCTTTGATTCCAATCCCAGGTTGGCAAAGTGTTATTGGGTTTTTCTTAACAGCAGCCCCTAGTCTGGATTTGAACATCATCATCTTCCTGCCCTTATCCCATGTTACTTAGGGCTGGCGCAACACGTTTTCTTCTTCCATTCTCCCCTGTCAACCGTCACGCTATCATTCACTCCCTTCTCTTTCATATCATTCCTCACACAATCTATCCATCTTTTCTTTGGCCTTCCTCTGCCTCTCCATCCATCAACATGCTCATCACTCTTTTAGTCACATGCGTTTCGTTCCTCCTCATCACAGGTCCATACCAAGCCAAACGATTTCCTTTCAACTTTTCTGTCACTGGCGTCACTTTCAAACTTCCTCTTATATACTCATTTCTTACTTTATCCATTCTCGTCACTCCACACATCCATCTCAACATTCTCAACATTGGGACAACAGTCCCTTTGAGACTTGAACATAACTAGTGAAATGTACTTCTGCTTTACTGATCAAGGAATTAAGTCGCGATGTTATGACGCAGTCAAAAAATCTGCACAAAAAATAGCTAACATTTGTATGTGAATCTCAAGTTCTTTGTCTTGATAGCATTACCTTCGCTCTAATGTCTCCCTGGAGCCCTAACTTCCAACGTATAATATCGCAATGTAATGGATTCCATATCTCATTCAGACTGCGGTTGCTATCACGATTGTTTGGTAGTGAAATCTGTTTTCTTTGAGGTGAAGGTATTTGTGATGATGCTTAGAAGTTTTGATGTGGAAATCAAAGTAAACGTGAGGAATAAAGGTCTATAGAATTTTCATGAATATTGTGGCATTTATTTGAATCTCTTCATCCTGCGTCATTTCAACCGCGCCATGGGAACGCACTACCGGGTAGAAAATAATGCCCTTTGTCCCTAGCCCAGGTCATGGTCTATCATTGTGTGAAATTTCATGCAAATCCGTTCAGCCGTTTATGCGTGAAAAGGTAACAGACAAAGTTCCTTTTCAATTTAAATAAAGTACCAGCAAGGCCCCGCGGTTTCACCCGCGTGTGTCTAGAACCCGTAGGAATATCGGGATAAAAAGTACCCAATGTGTTAATCCAGGTTATAAACTTATCTATGAGCCAAAATTCATCAAAATCTGTTCAGCAGCTTTTGCGTGAAAGAGTAACAAACATCCATCCATCCATCCTTCCTCGCAAACTTTCGCCTTTATAATATGTAAAGTAGCCTATGTGTTAATCCAGGGTGTCGGCTATCTCCATACCAAATTTCATCCAAATCGGTTCAGCCGTTTGAGCGTGAAGAAGTAACAAACACACTCACAAACTTTCGCCTTTATAATATGTAAAGTAGCCCATGTGTTAATCCAGGGTGTCGGCTACCTCCATACCAAATTTCATCCAAATCGATTCAGCCGTTTGAGCGTGAAGAAGTAACAAACACACTCACAAACTTTCGCCTTTATAATATTAGTGTGATTAGTGTGATAATTAGGATAGTAAGATGATAATTATGAATATGAAATTATGGTGGGCATTAAAAGATTATTGCCAGCACCAAAATAATTAAGTTTACATGAAGACTAAATAAAATCCTCACTAACGATGCACCAACAGTGCTTACAACTTCACCTCCAAGATTTAATCACGCAGAAGTAACCTTTTGCTAGCTCCGTTATGCTAGTGCCAAAGAAAACCTCTGCCAAATAGATAAATATCTAGAGTGCATATTTAATGGCATGTTTTCGCCAAAGTAATAAAGACTAAGACGTCTCATTTTGGACTTAGTACGGTGATTATCACTGTACTTATTCTCTTTAAACTGACTTTTTAGTGTTACTGATGTTATCAGCCTGAATTATCCCAATGCTGTATAAAGGCTTCCCTTAAAACTTCCAATTAATTCGGCTTAGTGTCAATATGGACTATGCAAAGTGTATCAAAAAAAGGTGTGATCTTTAAAGCACACCCTTAAATGTTTTTGTGACAGTATTAAAGGCGACCATCCACTGCTATTTATCAGAAAGATGTGGTCTTTAATGGTGTGGTATAAACCATTAAACTGAACAACTTTAACTGAATATTATGTAATATTGTTCTAGTCTAGTATTTCCGCTGACAGCTGCGCGCACAGATAACGCATTCTGCGGCGTGGGAGTTGGTGCTGTCGCGGAACGGAATGTCATTTTCTGTATATTTTATCTATACCTTAGATCTATACTTTTAGAATTAACTTTATATTTTTATTTATTTTTTAATTTCATACTATTTGTTACATGCTGCACCGGTCGACGTCATCGCGTCAACGCCGGCTATCGCTGAAAACCAGCGCTGGCGCTCCGTTTCGCATGGGGTCGCGGCATTATGCTGAGCGGTAGCCGTTTTGCGTAGATGTGACGCATATTTTCCCCAAACTTGTTTTACAAATTGTTATTTTTATTTTGTTGTGCTTTGCGTCATGTTTACCGCAAATAAACGTATTTCTTTCTTCTTTCTTTCTAACTTTCTCCATGGGACCAACATCGTAATCGAGAAAAAATTATCAGCTGTCCCGTACAAAGCCTCAATACCTCTTCGACCCAAATGTATGGGACGGCTGATAATTTTTTCTCGATTACGATGTTGGTCCCATGGAAAAAATTGTTCCCCCAAGGCGGACCGATGACCTTGTGAAGGCCGCAGGAATTCGCTGGATGCTAGAAGTACAGAACCGATCGAAGTGGCAGTGCTTGGGGGAGAACTATTATGTCCAGTTATGGACGTCTTTAGGCTGAAATGATGATAACGATGATGATATTTATAAACGACTACTAAGAAGTGACAATAATTACACATCAACATCATTTTTCATTTGATTCACACACCAAATATGCGGTAAAAACTTCTGTTTAAAACTGTTTCTACAAAATACCCTTATAATTCCAAATGGCGGAACAAAACTCCGTAATTGAATACACATTTCACTGCAACGTCTACTAAAGCTTAACTTCGAACTCTGGCCCAAAGAAAAAAGACGGCGTTAATGAGTACATTAGCAATGGCGGTGTCATTAAAAAAGTTTGAGAATCACTGGCAAAAGTTTCCACACAATTTTCATTGAGTCTCAAAGTTCTGAGACCAAATTTAACGGTTCACACACTTGAAATTAGTCTAAGGAGTAATGCCTTGTTCAGACAGGGACACATTGTGTTGTCACATTATCGCCGAGTTACTGCATTATTAAAAGTTGGGCGACTGTTTCTTGAATCTTGGTACTTTTACTGTGTATCGGAGTTTCTTTGAAGTTAGACTAATTGAAATGTGGTGTTTGGGAACTGGAAGATAATGGAGGTAATTATTACGTACGTGTTCTTAATGAGAGCTTAAGTTTAATGTTTACGTTTGGAGTTTAATTTTGCACATCTTTGAATGGTTAAAGACAGTTTTGTGGTTCAAACGTGTTTATACAGCAAGCTTATCTATTAATTATTACTTAAACGTGAGATAATTTACTTCAGAATACCACAAAGTTAGTGTTTACTGCGACTTTTAGTTTTGCCAGTTGGGATTTGGTATCGATGGCCGGTAGAGCAGAGTAGCCCAGGAGTGGAGACCGCGTAATGGCAAGCGCAGTGACGTAGACGTCCTTAAATGGTGGCTGGGACAGACTGAATGCGGAAGGCGGAGGACAGGGTGTTGTGGCGCAGCCTGGGAACAGCCTATGTACAGCAGTGGACTGCCATAGGCTTTGATTGGTTGATTTGGGATTTCCTAACAGTTAACGGATCATAAAACGTCAAGGCACTCACAAGGAAGGCAATTGTGCAAGCATTTTTGAGAGATGTGTGGTTTCCTCTAATATGCTTTGATGTTAGTAAAGATACTAGAATGCCAGTGTTAGCCAGAATTAGCTAGATTAAAAAAAAAAACATTCAATCAATTATACTTATTATAAGGCACCTCATGTCCCCCATATTTTTAAAATTGTGTTCGTGCATCTGTGATAGATATCTATACAGGGTGGCCGGAACATTGACGTCCAAAAATAAAATTTCGGTCCCTCGTATCGTGGGGTATTCGAATCACCCCCATGTATGTTCCGCGACTTTTCATAGTTTTCGAGTTATGAATTTTTTTCTGAATGTTTGAAAATTTTCGACCTGACCAACCTAAAAAAATTCTAAAAAAAAAGTAGAGGGTTTTATCGAGTTTCTTTTTTTGCAACTAAATTTTCATAAGTATTACTTTTATGCATAAAATAATCAGCTTCGTAACTGTGATGAAAGTTATGAAAATGTTGATCTAAAGTGAAAAATTTACGTTCAGTAAATTATGACTCAAATTTTCAACTTTAAATTAAAAATCTTAACAGGCGACTTCATAATTCCTAAGTAGGCTTCAAGAATGCGCCAGACTCTCAGCTTTCATAATCATAAAAAAAATGAAGTACTTAATACGGCTACTTTGTTTAAAATCGGCCTTCAAAGACAGCGAGGTGGAAAAATTCTTAAAATTACCCATCTGAGTAATTATTTTTTTTTGGCTATTTTCTCGTTCCTAAGGTTAATTAATGATAAGAATACTGAAAACTAACCACATTATATTCAATATTCATAATTACCACACGTGGGCGAATGAAAATCCACTCGAAGTGAGAGCTTCGACATTTCAACATCGCTTCAGCGTTAACTTGTGGTCTGGTATCCTCAATGGCGAACTAATTGGTCCGTTTGAACTGCCGTCCAGACTTGATGGAGAAACATACAAAAACTTTTTGGAAAATGAACTTCCATTGTTGCTGGCAGATGTGAATCTCGAACTCAGACGAACCATGGTGTTGCAAAATGACGGCGCCCGTGTCACTATGCAACCCAGGTCCAAAATTACTTAGATGAAACATACCCCAACAGATGGATCGGACGCAGCGGACCAATTAGGTGGCCTCCACGCTCACCTGATCTCAACCCCATCGATTTCTTTATTTGGGGCTATTACAAGGAAATAGCATACGCCCGAGACTGTTCAAGTGAACAAGAGCTGAGGCAGTTGATTGCAGAAGCTGAACGTGTTGTGAGAGAGAACAGAGACGCTTTTAGACGATTGCCAGACAATTTCTTACGTAGGTGTAGAATGTGTATTGCTGCTGGTGGTGGCCACTTTGAAAACCTTTTGTAAATGTTAAAAATAAATTAAGTACTTTTTTCACATTATCATCTGTGTTTTATTCAAAACCACTTTTTACGTAAAACTTTTCTTACCCAACTCTGAAACTATTTGTTGGTTAGTTTTCAGTATTCTTATCATTAATTAACCTTAGGAACGAGAAAATAGCCAAAAAAAAATAATTACTCAGATGGGTAATTTTAAGAATTTTTCCACCTCGCTGTCTTTGAAGGCCGGTTTTAAACAAAGTAGCCCTATTAAGTACTTCATTTTTTTTATGATTATGAAAGCTGAGAGTCTGGCGCATTCTTGAAGCCTACTTAGGAATTATGAAGTCACCTGTTAAGATTTTTAATTTAAAGTTGAAAATTTGAGTCATAATTTACCGAACGTAAATTTTTCACTTTAGATCAACATTTTCATAACTTTCATCACAGTTACGAAGCTGATTATTTTATGCATAAAAGTACTACTTATGAAAATTCAGTTGCAAAAAAAGAAAATCGATAAAACCCTCTACTTTTTTTTTTAGAATTTTTTTAGGTTGGTCAGGTCGAAAATTTTCAAACATTCAGAAAAAAATTCATAACTCGAAAACTATGAAAAGTCGCGGAACATACATGGGGGTGATTCGAATACCCCACGATACGAGGGACCGAAATTTTATTTTTGGACGTCAATGTTCCGGCCACCCTGTATATCTACTTTCTTCTTTCACTAATGAGAAGCTACAGTACTGATTGCCGAGAGTCATAAACATATTTTTTCACGCGGACTAAGTCGCGGGCAGAAGCTAGTCTTAAGTACCTATATGTCTTCTTTTCCAAAGGAAACATAATTGTGGTTCATAACTCTTTCATGAACAATAACTACAAACAGTAAGTCCATAAAGTAACTAAGTTTTTCTTCTCTCACTTCTATGAGCATCTAATCTTAACATAAATACACGTCACAAGCGGCCATGTTCTCGATGCGTCACTCCCGATACGACCCATTACTCATACATAGGCGACAACGACATATGTGTCGCCGTCTGAACAAACCCTTACAAATGGCCGACATTATTCGAGTGTTAGATAAGTACTTTGTTTTTGTGACAATATTAAAGGCGACCGTCCACTGCTATTTATCAGAAAGATGTGGTCATATCTTAGGATGTGGTACAGATCGTCTAACTGAACAACTTTCTCCATAGGACCAACATCGTAGTCGCGAAAAAAATATCCTCTGTCACATACAAAATTTCAATAAGTAAGTATTGTATGGGACGGCTGATTATTTTTTCGCGATTGCGATTATATATAAGTTGTAACTTAAATAACGCGCAACCTCATAAGGGGTCATTGTACTTATCATTATGAACAACTTTTATTATGGGACCAATCTTAAAATCGCGAAAAAAAATCTGCTGTTCCCTACATTTTCACTTAGGAAACAGCTGATTTTTTTTTTTTTGCAATTTCAGTTTTGGTCTTATAGTAAAAGTTGTTCGTAATGATGAGTACAAAGGACGCTCATAACTTAAATTTCACCCTGAATAGTCATCTCCACCATATCCAGCGACAGCGATCCAATCAATTTTTTTTTCCATTCGTGAACTCTCTATCGTCTTGAAAACCCGGTCACGGTACAGAAGAGCTGATCAGTATCACTGTATGTGCTGGTTTGGTCCCGGGTGTGGTCACGGCGTGCAATGTGTTCTAGTGCACCGGTGATGGGAAGCACTCCCCAGATCCTCCGTCCGGTGACGGACAGTCGTGGCGGGTTCGCGGATGAGTGCTTAGCGTGCCCGTGTTCCCGCCGTAAGCGGCAGGGGAGGACACCGTGGAGTTTTAGTGGGTTAGAGTCCCACTGCACTATCTCCCCGCGGTAGTGCAGGATGCATGAGCATTTTTCCACGATAAAAAATAAACCGGTCAAAAGCGAGTCGGATTCGCGCACCGAGGGTTCCGTTCCCATTTCTGAAAAAGTGTTTTATTAGAGACATCGTTTTATTTTTCCTGTAATCTTTGTATAAATGAGATAAAGGGGAACGGTATTTTTTTTTCACATTTTTCATCAATAGTCGAAAACTATGCGGCCTAAAAAAAATTAAAAAAATGTTTCAAAATGGGCAAACAGCGCTCTTTCATAATATGATACCCCACAAGTAGCCCCACTTTGAATTTTTAAGACCCCTTTCAGTCATTGTTGCAAAAAATATATAAAATTTTTTATTTCTTTCTTATTTGCAAAATAGTTGCGTAAACGTCATCTAAAACTGTTCCAAATTTCAAGTTGATAGCATCGCATCGCATAGTTGATAGTAGTTCTTGAGATATCCAGCTGTGACAAGCAGACAGACAGACTGAGTCGCACCTAAGGGGTTCCTTTTTACCATTTTGGTACAAAAAGGTATATATATGAAGGCTTTGAGCGACTTTTGCGTATGCTACGTAGGATGTGCACGGAGAGGCTTAACACGTTAGCTACACGGTTCATTTGTTTGTCACGCATTCGTGTTCGTGCGTGGCCCAGGGCTTCAATGGAACAGCGCCTTTACTCAGAGCGCAAATGAAACAGTCTAACAAAAGTCGTAAAACAATGCTGGGTATACTGTTAATATATTCATGTTTTTGTTTTGTATTTCTTTAGCATATACAATGTTATGGGTGGCAGTTTGTGCGAACTAAAACCTTTTTGCTTTGATAATGTTATTTTCGTATTTGCATATTTTTTTAGGTTTCTATTTAGTATGCCTACGTAATATTTTTATGGAAGTTATTAATTACAGCCTGCGGGTTTGTTCCTATAATGTGGCTTATGTAGCGAATACGTAATTATTAAACCTGGGGAGGTATTGAAATATTGGCTTTCTCGTAGAGCTATCGCGAAGTATCCTGAGGGCATAGCGCACTTAGATGTTATCTCGATTAAATACTTTATCGGAAATTTATACAAGATACGCGAATATTACGTTGGAAAGTAGACAGAAAAGGAGCATTCACCCTTATTTAACTTTATTTTATAAATTCATCAGATCTTTGACCCAATTTCAAGCCCAAATTATCATATTTTTTGCCAGCTATGTTCTGCCTACTGCTGATTTTAGACCTTCTCCCTTTAGTGGCATGCTTGCCATGTCTATGCGAGTCTCACTCATCCAGCACGCGTATCATGACGACGTTTTGTCGATGGAAGCTAAAGCACTAGAAGTGGTGAAGGGCGGGCGTTTTGTGGGGACTGTCTTGTGTAATTTTGACGTTCAGAAAGTGCTGATTCGCAGCCAATTTGAATAAATGACTTGATTTTGATTTTGAAGAATAGACAAAATGACACATTGCTATGTTTAGAAGATAGACGCGTAGAATGCGAAGAAATATTTCTACAATCTGTCATTTTGTGTATTCTTCCGTCGCGCGTGTCGCGCGACGAGCAGTGCGTTTGTGTCGCATGCCATTCGAGTCGCGTGGCGACTGTTGAAGGAGCCTTAATACTGGTTGTAAATTAGAGCTTTTGACTACCCGTAACGACTGTCAAAGGTCTACGAATGACAGCTGAGAGCGACGGTGTTATGTGCTTTCCGAGGCACCGAGGGTTCGGTATGAAATGGATTGTCACCCATCCACGGACCGATTGTGACAAGCGTAGCCACCCGTTCGGCTGTTACTTAGCCACGAATCCCTCTCATCGTCTACCTAGGGCATGTTGGGGTCGGCTTCCAGTCTAACCGGATGCAGCTGCTGAATACCTATCAGTATTTTACATGGAGCGACTGCCTGCCACGAATACTTCTGTGGAGCCAAATATAGGCAATAAATTAAAGCGTGCTATTCAACACTAGGACAGAGGTCATTGTCCATTCAATTTGGCGTTTAATGAAATGAATTCAGCACTAGTTTCAGTTTCATACTCGTTTATCATGTCCATTACAGCTGCGTTTTCGAAATAAGCGACTTAATTTAAATGAATGCTGGTAATTATATTGTTTTTAGCTATCATATTGACAATAAAGTTGGACAGAAAACTGGTTTATGATATTTTTTTATCAATTTTTCTTTTTGTTGTTTTTGGTTAATGGTCTTGGAGGTACTTAACCATAACATACAAAGTTGTTGAAATACAAAGAGGCACAATTTATCCAGGAGAATTTCTGATTTAATATTCACTACAATTCTGGGAGGAGCTCGTGGCTAAGTAATAACAGCCGTACGGGTCGAAGCATCAGGTTAAGCTACGCTTGCCGGGGTTGGTCCGTGATGGGTGACCATCTTTATATACCGAGACTTCTCCGTGCCTCGGAAAGAACGTTAAGCCGTCGGTCCCGGCTGTCATCCGTGGATCTTTGACAGTCGTTACGGGTCGTCAGGAGCCCGCAAGTCTGACAACCAGTCTTACCAAGTGGTATCGTATTACCCAGTAACTGGGTCGTGGAAGTCAGATAGGTAGTCGCTCCATGTAAAATCCTAGTATTCGCTGCTATTCAATATTGGTTAGACTGGAAGCCGACCCCAATGTAGTTGGGAAAAGGCTAGGCAGATTGAAACTCCACAGTCGTGATAGGTATTAATATCTTAACACGATAAAAAAATACGAAAACATTGTTTCTACTTCATACTTCAAGTAACAAACTAACAGCGGTCGTTGACTTCCCAGAAAAAACGTCAAATCTTTTTATTTTTTCGTGTTTATATATCGTTTCGCTAGCTTATTTAATTTGACCCTGTACAGTCGATACAAAAAGTCTTGCTAAATCTATTTTAACACATAGGTAGCTTTACCAAGTATAAACAAAGTAACAACATAGTTTTCCCTGTCTCGTAACGGGAACAAGTATGTGAAATTGTGAACCCTATAGGTATATTTACATTGTACGATCCGATCCCGCAAACTGCGTTTCAAGCATAAATCCAGTAATGCCATGCTCTTGTGTGCAACGGAGAAGAATTTCTATGCAATTTTCATATAGATTTTAGAGGAAAATGTTTGATGAACGTTTATTGGAAAGGAATTAAGGTAGAATAGAGTATTATTTTGGGGTAGTAGTGTTCTTACTAGGGACAAGTAATTTCGGGCTTCTGACGATCCGTAACGACTGTCAAAGATTCAATACCTACCGGAAAAAATGTCTGTCAATTTATGAATCGGTGGTTACGCCGCTAGTGGTGTAAAATGTATCTACGATCAAAAGTAAGAGTAACCTTATGTTTATACCAGACAAATCGTGTACATGATGAGATTTCCCATCGACAATAATCCATATAAACTTTCATCCCCTGTTTAACTCCTTTGGGGGATGAATTTTCAAAAATCCTTCCTTAGTATTGTACTCACCTTCTTTTCGTAAGGTACCTACTCTCTTGTGCAAAATAAGCTCCTAGCCTAGACCCACTGGTTTAGCTTGTTCGTTGTCTTTACAATCTGGTTAGATGATTTTACAATCCAGTCAATTCTATATTTTTATAAAAATCGATGTATGGCTGGAGTGATTTTGATTAAATTTTTAGGCAATCTTCAGATTAGCGCAGCGGGTTATCCTGTGACATTTGCTAGCGATCGAGTTGAATCAACAGATTTTTTTTTGGCTTTTTGGTAATTTTGTGTCATATTTTTTACTGAACAGTAACGAGTAACGTACCAAAAAGTACTAACTAGGCTTACATAAATTCAAGATAGTATATCATTAGTAGTGTCCGACCGAAACTGGTTTTTACGACTGAAACAGAAACCGAATTTCGACAACGGTCTCAGTTTCGGTCGGAACCGAAACTTCCTTACAAGGATCATATTTTGAGAAATAAAGAAAACGTTATTATTATCAGTCAGTTTCATTTTGTTTATCTTTAAATCACATAGCTAATCCAGTCTTCGACATTTTCACTTATTGATAATCAACATAACAAACCCTTATACGCGCCGAACATGACCGAGCAGAGCGCGAGAACTCCCGACTGCAGTTTCGGTTTCGGTCGTAGTTTCGGCAGGTTTGCCGCCGAAACCGAAACTACACCGAACCGCGTTTTTTTGCCAAAACTCGAACGAAACCGAAACCGAACCGGTCGGAAACTAATCACTAGTATTAACCTACAAATAGGATTTGGATGAAAGGCATACTAATCTAACAAAAACTACTAGGCTTGCATGAATTCAAGATAGTATTTCAATCATCCACCACAAGTCATCTGGCTATAGATAATTACTGCTAGCCGTGCAAAGCCAGGGCTGGTCGCAAGTTCAACATAATAGTCTTGAGCTTCACGATGTACACTACCATCCCCCATAACATCCCAATGTGATCCACAAAAAATCTGCCAGAAAATGTTTATGGTACAGACACTGCCATTGGCATCGCACCAAATAGACGTTGATATAAGAGATATGTTTGTATCGTCCTGCCAAATGTTTTTATGGAAACTATTAGACCAGCCATTTGCTATACGAGTGCTTAGACGAAGTTCCGTTTATACTTGATAGCAATTACTTGAAAGGATGTTTTGCTTGTCGGTAGTTAATGGGTTGGTACGAAATTGGTGCCGATTCTCTTGTTCAATAACTAAACTAAACTAAAATTAGAGAATCGCTATCTTTTGCTAATAGGCAGCGCGAGAATAGGACGGCTATAGCTATGAATTAAGTAAGAGATGTCAAACTTGCGCTTCACCGTGTTTTTAGTCGACATGTTTTTACGTGTGGAAATATTAGTTCAACAAAATTGGACAACTATACTTTACGTGCGTCTCTTTCTTGTTTCATTAGAAAGAAAAAGTTAGCAATAGCGTAAGATAAAGGCAAGACATACTAAGTGATAAGTTAGATAATAGATTAAGTTCAGGTTGTGCACAACAGAATCGGGACCAAAATGTTTTGGTCATTGATTTTTGGCGAGGCTTTATAGATTTTTTCGTGTCGAGTGCTGTCAAAAAAGATGATAGATTTTTTTTTAAAGAATTCGTTAAGTGTAATAAAAAACAAAAGCAACCAAGACGCGATAATTTGTAAGCGTGATAATTGTTTTGCAGTTCTTGAATTGGATTACACATGCAATAGGTACACATTGCTGTTAGGTGTACCCAAAATATCTCGGTGTCAAATCTAGCAAAATCTTATTAACCTGCATAAGGTGTACCCAAAATATCTCGATGTCAAATCTAGCAAAATCTTATTAACCTGCATAAGGTGTACCCAAAATATCTCGATGTCAAATCTAGCAAAATCTCATTAACCTGCATAGAAAAACGTTCACAACTCATGTTGGTCGCAATATCATGTTCTGCAAAACCATCTTCTATACAAGAGGTTAATAGATACGCTTTTTTCAGCCGATATCATCTTCAGTGTACCTTCCATTGAACCTTTATCCTCAATGGCTGACCACACAGCAATATCTGCTCCAATATTCATAAAACCACGCCCTGACTAAGCCAGAACCACTTTTGGAATCCTTGGACCAGCGCCAAGAGGTCAGCATAAAATAGTTCTCCCTTATAACTTTCTTGGTGTCCAGTAAATTTGGAGCTTCCTAAAAGTTTGTTCCCGCACTTCAGAATTGGATTGTCCAAAATTCCACTTTGGCCTACACTGGGCCTGAATTCGAACAAGTTTATGTACAACAGTTTTGATGTTGCTGTGAAAGTCTGAATATAATGTTAGATGTTCTTTATTTTATTCAATATTTTTTTAGTATTTTACCAACTAACATTAAGTTTAAGTTTTTAACATTGGTTTGCGCACAAAAAGTCTATCTTGATGTATATATACACATTAACTTCCAAACGCGTCTTCCACATTCCGCTACAAAGAACCACCTATCTCCTAGCCAGACGATGTCCCACCTACCTACACACTTTTGTATATAATAAGGTCACCAGTATTTTGCCTTGTGACTCAAAAGATCTCTCCCTCTCTGCATATAAAATAGTAGTAAAAAAAAATCTCTTATGTCTTTCATACGACGAATCCGAAAGCTTTCTCATAACATAACTCATACTCGGAATCTCACTACCACGACAGACACACCCACATACCTACACACTACACTCCACACACACATACACCCACACTTTATTTTGATTGTTTATTATTCTTTAGTTTTAAGCCTTGACCATTGTTTACAGTTAATTACTTATTACCATGTCCACACCAGCTAAAAAACAGAATTATGTATCGCAACTCAGGTCCCCAAGATACAGGCCCCGCCTAGTTTGGGGACCACCGCATATAACAAAATGAATGTCACCAACAGTTACAGATAGTATTAATTATGTTAAAACTAATTTTAAAGCAATAATTGTAACAATTGTCAAATAAATTTATATCTTTCTTTTGGCTTAGACGAAATATTTGCCAACTTCCATAAGCCTTGCGGCGTTTCTCCAACGCGCACTCTTTCTGTTGCCCCAGTGGAATTTTGGCAGTGCTGAGATGCTAAAGACATGTCAGTTCCAATAACGAATACTTGACGAATGTAAAACCTTTTATGATCCAAGTATCTAATCTTAAAAATAAAAAGAAGATGTAACAATAATTGATAAGAGTGCTTAAATGGTTTGGTCATGTTGAGAAGATGAATGTAAGGTGATTAACAAATGGTATTTACAAGGCAGATCTGAGTGGAAACGGCGCGCCGGGAGCGGAATTCCTAGAAGGATATTGTTAGTGAGGTTCTTCAGAAAGGTCAGGTTAGTATGGAGCCACAACCCAGTAACTGAACAATACCCCTTGGTAAGAATAGTGGTTGTCAGACTGTCGGGCTTCTGACGACCCGTAATGACTGTCAAAGATCCAGGAATGACAGTCGGGACCAACGGCTTAATGTACTTTCCGAGGCACGGAGTAGTCTCGGTATTACGTATTTACCCATCCACAGATCAACTACGACAAACGTAGCTAGACCCGTGCGGCTGTCATTACTTAGCCCTTTTTTATAAATGTAACATTTATTTTCTAGAACATTTATAGAACCATCATTGTCTACACTTTTACAGCAACATTTAGGTATGTACTTAAATATATATCTATCTTTTGTAACTCAGTCCCGAACTTCCGAAAGTTATTCCGGCTGTTGAACCCCATCATATACAGGAGTATCTTCAAGCCGTTTCCAGGGTAAGCAGAATTTCAGGTAATGAGCAGTGTAGCTTTAAGGGGGCTGCGCAGTGGTAGCCCGCGAAGTTCATTTTTTTTTTGGGTTTTTTGCGATTTGCAGGTCCGTGTCAGGTTGTATCTTGATCAAAATATGATACGCGATAGTAAAACGTATGTATTTACAAGGCAGAAACGAAATCTAACGAATCTAAACTTACGAGAGATGTATTGATGATTTTTATGGTTAAAATTATGTAAGTAAATACATGTGTTCTATTGACGCTTATCATAATAATTATTGTTAATTAGTGCTTTGAGGTCAAAGGATATTAATTGACGGTTATATTATGCATGTTGGGATAGCACTTTAGTGTTTAGAATCTACATATCTAGGTTCTTATGTGTTTGTATTTGATAAGAGATTAATATGTATTTAGTTTTCAGTACAAGGTATTATCCGTACCTCGGAAAGCACGTTAAACCGTTGGTACCGGCTGTAATTTGTGGATCTTTGACAGTCGTTTCAGCTTTCAGGTAGTCAGAAGCCCAAAAACCTGACAATCTCTCTTACCAAAGGGTATCGTGTTACACAGTACCTATAGTTGTTTTATCTCACGAAAGCGGGCGAGCCATACTTGTATATGTAAATGTTACATGCACATTGTCTTTGTGTGCGTAAGCTCGGGAGCGCGCTACCTGCAGGTACGCACACAAGAGCGCGTGTCTATACGCATTACATCTACAAGTATGGCTCACCCGCTTTCGTGAGATAAAACAACTGTAACTGGGTTTTGGAGGTCAGGTAGGCAATCGCTCCATGTGAAAGACTGGTAGCCGACCCCAACATAGTTGGGAAAAGGCTAGGCAGATGATGACAAGTGACATAGGTAGTATCCTAAAGTGTTTGTGTTTTTTGGCAAAGAAAATATCTCCTATGGTGCTTGTTACAATGTAGGTAGTTATTAAGCCTCTTATACACTAGGCAACAATTGACGTGCAACACGTGACGCTCAACATGTTCGGCAACATTGCACAACAGCGCGCGACGTTGCCAGTTGCTTGTTGTTTGTTTCCGTGCAACATGCAGTTGATTGATGCTCAACTGTACCAAAACTAAGAATGTTATGGGATACTGCTCACCGAGTATACAAAAATAAATTTAAAAAATCTTTTTGATGTATATTTCGATAAAATTTTGACCACAGCAGCAGTAATCAACACTAGTTGCTCTGGCGACATGTTGTCGACGACTGATCATGCGTAGACAGACAACGTTGCTAAACAAAAGTTCCGCGCTAATTTTCAACATGTTGAGCGAATGTTGTCTAGTGGATACGAGGCTTTAAGATCACCTTTGCTAAGCTTGTTAAGACAACCAGTGCATTGTGTTTGTGTCGCGTGCGATTCGCGTCTCGTGTCGCCCCTGGTTGTAGGAGCCTTAATTGTTAATTTTCCCCATTCACAAACATTTTCGTGAGAAAATCCTTGCCTCAAATCTTCACTCCATCGTATTTCACATACCCAAACACCCTACTCAAAAGTTTAAAGACCTCCCCAACTCGAAAATCAGACCATTATCTTTTCCTCACAGTCTTATTCCGCAAATATAAGGAAAGAATCCTTATTGCTTTTACGACAAGGATCAAAGACATCTTCAAGTCGGATTGTAATAAAATGGAATCCGTCACTGCCAGCTTATCGAGACCAAACGTTCGAGCCATCTATCATCGCGGTCTTAGGACTCAAATGGCCTATTTCGACCACACCGCATTGCAAGGTAACGTCTTGTGGTCTATAACTTGATTGTGACTGATGGGGGTTGGGCCAATGTTGGTCGGATTGGAGATTGGCGTACGTGTTTTGGACAGTGGCCGGCAAATGTTGGTGGAAAGAACTATGGTCTGTTTTGTTAATATACCTGATGGCGTGTTCTCGTAGGTTCTTAAAAAAAAGGTCCAAAGCCAATCGTAGTCTCATCTCAGGGCTAACCAATGTCAAAAACTTGCCAAAAATGAGGGTAAATTAGAAGATTTTTTGACAGATTGAGACGAAAACTAGTAAGTGAGACTGCGGTTAGAGTATGATAGGTAATTCTTAAAAATATGGCAACTGCACATCTGATCTGTTCCTGTTAACTTTTTACCTAATAATCAACTGGAATGATACTCACTTCACATAAGTTTTCATGCTGAGATTTTTACAGATCAGGGGTGGTCTACTCCCTAAGCACGAAGTCCGTAGTTTCGGCCTTTGTTACGGGCGTTTCCTACTCCGTATCATCTACGGACAGATGATTGGTTCGGGGCCCGAACGAAGTATGAATGACGACACGATTTGACAGTTGTCCCTACTCCCGATGTGGTTTTGCCCATCCGGATCGTTATGTCAGACGGACGGACGAACGGACAGACGGACGGACAAACGGACTTAGGGAGTAGGACCCCTGACCAGCAGTTGATTCAGATGCCTGCACCCATTTCTCAACAGGACCACCCAATTAATTAAGTCCTGTTTGTGCATTCTTCCTTTTGTGCGCAACAATAAAAATGATTTAAGTACGCAGATTTTTTATATATTTCTATTTACCGGTAAATCTGCCATTTTGGCAAACGCCCCAAAAATTCCAGCTATATATTTTTTAACGTTCAGCGTTATTTTAATTTATAGTGTAATTATTAAAACTCGCTGACGTGCAAACAATTTTCACGTTGGTATATTAAATCATAAAGATTTTAACCTGATTGCTTGTACTGACATGAAATAAAAATTCAGTGTTTACAGCTTATCAGTGACATTATGTCAAATTATGTTTAAAAAACCGGCCAAGTGCGTGTCGCACATTCAGGGTTCCGTACCTAATCTGAGTAATCAATTGGTACTTGTTGGTAAAAAAATACGTAATAATAAACATTGCCACCAAATTTGAAGTTCCTAGGTCAATGGGAAGTTAAAAAATACTTCGGAACAAAATTTTGTAAAAAAAAAGCTGGCTTTGGTGGCTTCTCATTCCTTTGTTTCCCAATATTTTTTAAAACAAAAAAAAAACTTTTTTAGAAAAAAATACAACCGACTTCCAAAAACAACAAAGTGAAAAATAACTTTAATTTCGGAAGTCGGTCTCTAGTTAAATATATTTTACGTTTTTTGCCACTGACTGCTTATCTGACCTCCACCTCCTGGGTAACTTGATAAGACTGGTTGTCAGACTTTTGGGCTTCTGACTACCCGTAACGGTTTAACGTGCTTCCCGAGGCACGGGTGGGTCTCGATATGTAATGGGTGGTTACCCATCCATGGACCAACCGCGGCAAGCGTAGCTTAACCTTCAATCGACCCGTGCGGCTGTTATCATTTAGCCATCATACTTTACCAAAAAAAAAAACTCAAAGCGTCACCAATAATGAATTTAAACTTACCATTTCAATCACTTCCAACAAAAGTTTCAGCTCATTACATAAAGCTCAGACTCTCGAATAAGACAATTTGATACACCAATTATTTTGAAAGGGGTCTAAGAGACCCATCGCCCTTCCCACACGCTAACTTTTGAAGGGTTAAAATTGTTTCAAACTCCCCGAGCAAAAAGTTTTTAGATGTCATTTACATGCCTTTTGAGAAATGTTTTAAGCATTTCTGGGATATTTTGTTCTTTGGACTGGCAATCTGTATCTCTAAGTGGGGTTGCTGTTTTCTTTTGGGATGTGGTTTAAATAGAGTGTTGCCAATCTTCCTTTTTCGTTCATTTGTAAGGATGTTCATCTACATTTTCCCGATTACACTTAGTGCCTTTTCACACGTCCCGGTTGCCGGGAAGACGGTGCCGGGTAACCGACAGCTAAGTGACATGTACGTTATCTTTCACACGTACCGGCGTAATTTGTCCAGCATGCCCATGCACTAGCCACCGGGTACCCGGCACCGGCTATCCGGCAACCGGGACGTGTGAAAAGCCACCTAGTGCCTTTGGCTGCTAAGTGCATGGACATGTAGTACGTTATCTTTCACACGTACCGGCGTAATTTGTCCGGCATGCCTATACACTTAGCCGCCGGATACCCGGCACCGACTACCCGGCAACCGGGACGTGTGAAAAGGCACTTAGTGCCTCAGCTGTTCAGTACATCAGCTGTTCAGTACATTTATGTTCGCATAATTCGTCAAAATGTACTGAACAGCTGATTTTTTTTTCGCGATTTCAGGTTTGGTCCCATAGTAAAAGTTGTTCATAATGATGAGTACAATGACCCCTTAAGAGGTTTTGCGCATTTAACGTTACACGTTGTATACATTATGAAGTTGCCATAGATTTTTTTCACTCCCTTCTCTCTTTATATTCTGTCTCTTTACGTAAGTAGGACATTCACGATCGACATACCTTAATTGCAATGTAACCCTACTTCGGTAAGGTATAAATTAGAATGATTGTCGAGAGTTTTATCAATCTCACGGCAATCATTCTAATTTGTACTTTATAACAATGAGATAAGAGTTACATTACTAATGGACTTACTAATCGCATGACGTCATTCAAATTTGATTGTGAATGCGCTGCTTAACAGTTCTTCATCACACATGGATTTGGATGTAAACATTTACCTACCTACTGTGAGACTTTTGCTTGGTTTGTATATTTTCATCTTTTTTCAACCTGGAATACGAGTCAAAGAAATCCCAACGCCTCATTAATTCCCAATTCATCACAAACATTTCTTCCTCTAGTAACGAACCCGTATCTCATCTGACCCAACTCGGATTGACAGTATAACAGTAATGCTTATAGCAGTATCCTCAACAGAATCCGCTGTGGAAACAAATGAACAATGGTGGATGGCCCGCAGACCCTTTTCATATGGATTTTGGGCCTTGTTTTAGTAAGGGTTTGGTGCATTGTTAAGAGATAGCGAATTAATTAACACTTGACAAGCTGTGTGCTCGAAAAAAATTACGACTTCCATACAAACTAGGACTCCACGAGACAGGCTCGAACTAGTAAAATAATCCATACTATCCATACTTCCATACTAATATTATAAATTCGAAAGTAACTCTGTCTGTCTGTCTGTTACCTTTTCACGCCTAAACCACTGAACGGATTTCGATAAAATTTGGCAAGGCTATAGATGGTATCCTGGGGACGGACATAGGCTACTTTTTTTTTCAAAAATAATCCTACAGGGGATGATATAGGGGATGAAAGTTTGTATGGGAAACTCAGTATTTCTTAAGTTAGGGATGTGAAAATTAAAATGTATGCTTTTGATAGGAAATAAAGAAATATGCAGTTCAGCGTTTTTGAAAAATCATCCCCTAAGGGGGTAAAATAGGGGTTGATTTTAAAATTTACAAAACTGCATGGATTTCGACAAAATTTGGCAAGGCTTTATATAGCATCCTGGGGAAGGCCATAGGATACTATTTTTTTCATAGGGGATGAAAGTTTGTATGGGAAACTCAGTATTTCTTAAGTTAGGGATGTGAAAATTAAAATGTATGCTTTTGATAGGAAATAAAGAAATATGCAGTTCAGCGTTTTTGAAAAATCATCCCCTAAGGGGGTAAAATAGGGGTTGATTTTAAAATTTACAAAACTGCATGGATTTCGACAAAATTTGGCAAGGCTTTATATAGCATCCTGGGGAAGGCCATAGGATACTATTTTTTTCAAAAATAATACTACAGGGGGTGATATAGGGGATGAAAGTTTTTAAGGGAAACCCAGTATTTCTTAAGTTAGGGATAACAAATTTATGCTATTGGTAGGAAATTAAGAAATATGCGGTTCTGCGTTTTTCAAAAATCATCCCCTAAGGGCGTAAAATAGGGGTTCATTTTAAAATTTACAAAACTGCACGGATTTCGATAAAATTCGGCAAGGCTTTATATAGCATCCTGGGGAAGGACACTACAGGCTACTTTTGGTCTTAAAACATAATCCTACAAGGGGTGATAAAAGGTATGAAAGTTTGTATGGGAAACCCAGCATTTCTTAAGTTAGGGATATGCCCTATGTTTTCCACATGAACGTTCTCATGGGATATTTTCCGACATCCACGCGGGCGAAGCCGCGGGCAATAGCTAGTAATAAATAAATATCCTTGGACATTTCACACAACGCCATCTAGTCCCAAGCTAAGCAACCTAATGCTTGTGTTATGGTAACGAGATGGCTGATAAACTACTTATATACTTTTTTTTTTTTTTGTAAATACATACATATTATTATAGATAGAAAAACACTAGTGTGGAGTCCACTAGTTAATTTATCAAAATTGTTTCCTTATTTCGCTATAATTTAAGGAGTATTTTATTTTTGTATTACTTTTAAGGAAATGTAAGATCATTATTTGATTAATAAACGATTTTTATTTATTTATTTTTATTTTTTTAAACTGTCATCCCATTTTACTCCATTAGTGAATGAATTTCCAAAAATTCTACCTTCGTTAGAATAAGGACTTCTTTACAAAATTTCATGCTTCTAGACCTGTTTAGGGTGTGCGTGGTCTGTCAGTGAATTTAACATGTAGATTAAATGATTTAATTTAATGATTTAATTACATAAATTATTTTTAATTTACATACATGCAAAACGCCACCTGCTACGATCCCTACATACTCCTTTTGCCTAGTTTACGTTCGTACATCTGGTCATGCTGCACGCTGGTTGCGAGTACTACGCACCTAAGCTACATGATAATAGGTAAAGATGACTTAACTATATCTAACATCACTTCTATGGTTGATATACCAAAGAAGACGAAATTCTTCTCGTAGCTATCTGGACCAACCATGAAGTATTCAAAAAATTCCATTCCATACATTTTGATCATGTAAGGTATATTGCACTTTAGTATTGTGGCGGCATCTACATCGCCATATGCAAACTACGCATCACACGCAAAATCCTGCATCGCGCAATCAGAGTTTACCACGCGACTGGCAGACATACAACATCCCGACATTAATCGTCGGGCAGTAGCTCACCAGACCCAACACCCGTCTGGTCGGAGGATCCTCCCTTTTCTATGGAGGATGAGTGAACTTTACACCGTATTCCTCATACCGCTTTAGTATGAAACATGAGTTTCTTGTTCATATTTTATCGGTGGTCCCATCGTATAAGTTTGTCCAGGTATTTAGTTTTAGCCTAATTGTTGTAATTTGTTCAAAATAGCATGTTTCCACCTAGTTAGTAGTTAAGTACTAGTCATCATCTTCCTGCCCTTATCCCATGTTACTTGGGGTCGGCGTAACACGTTTTCTTCTTCCATTCTCCCCTGTCAACCGTCACGATATCATTCACTCCCTTCTCTTTCATATCGTTCCTCACACAATCCATCCATCTTTTTTGCCCTTCCTCTGCATCCATCAACATGTATAATTCATCACTCTTTTAGTCACATGCGTTTCGTCGCTCCTCATCATATGCCCAGTAATTACTAATGCCACCTATAATGTGCAGGTGCTGTAAGAGATTCTTCCCATAGTCTTTAGACTATATTTAATGTATGTGGGAAGAAAAATATACTTACTTCCTTACGTCTTGGCAGTCGAGCACGTTTGTTTCATTAAAGAAACCTAATTACAAAATATCAAATAATACCACTAATATTAATCTAATTTGCCATCCTAACAAAGTTTTGCCGATATAAGAGCAGGAGTGATATCATACGAGTACAGTCAGCAAATTAACAGTTGAGTTTTCTAAATCTTAATTATTGAGAAAAATACTTAATTAAAATCTGAGCAGATGGAAACTTTTAAGGAAAATTAACTCTTATCTAATAAATGAAATGCTAAAAAGCAGGTTATCATATCATTTTGTGTTAATTTAGATTATGTCAAAAAGTAGCAGTGTTAACCGACTTCTGTTGCTGACGGTACCACTAACTTATCCTTACAACGTTATCCTCCAACATTGAATCAATGTTACTGTTCTTTAATTTGTGGATCAGCACATTTACTCGAAAACAGAACTACTATTTTTCAATTTAAAAGTTGCAGGAGTGTGCACTTTGTGGCAACTTGCCAGTTTGTCGTTTACAATGACCTTACGTAGGTATATCAATAATCATGTTTGTGTAAATGCAGATTAATCTTTTGAAGTTTTAGATATACACTTATACTGACACCTTCTTCCCATGGGGTTCATATTGCACCCTCTTCGTCCACCCATTAGAAGAAATATGCATAATATTCAATAAAGCGTAGATTTTTTTATTAGCCTACATTGTGTTTCACTGCTGGGCAAAGGCCTGCCCTTTTTTCTTTTAAACCTCCCTGTGTTGTGCGATATAAGTAGCTATACAAGCGTAGTTATACATTATTTTATTTTTATTTTTAGCCTGTGTTGTCCCACTGTTGGGCAAATTTTCCGCTTTCTCCTTTCCACTCGTCTCTGTCTTGAGCTAGTATGGACCAATCCTGTCCGTAGGCGTCAAGCTCATCTCGCCATCTTCTCCTGGGTCTGCCTCGATGTCGATAGACGTTTTCTGGGACCCACATAGTGGTAGATTTGGCGCTTATAATTATATAGGTATAGCGTGTTCAAAATTGAAATAATAATTCATATCCAATAACTTCTAAAAGTCGGACAGTAGAAGCTAAATTTTTACTATTGGATTCATTAATATTCGGCTAGAACAATTGCGAAATTTTTAGGTTTCCATACATATTGAATTTCCATTTCATACTATGACAGTTATTCAAAAGCATTCGATGGATATGCAACAAAAATGAAATGCCAAAAGTTATTTGGAGTATCGGCACGTACGAGTATGTAGCTTCTTTCATGGAATTTAATCATGACATTTTCATTTATAAAAGTGGTATAAACAAATGTTTGTTCCAATTTCGTTGGTTGTTAAAACTAGTAAAGGAGAACAAAACTGAAATTAAAAAACGGAGATTTTTCATTTTACATTTTATGATTACTGATTTGAGATATAATACGCCAACTGCATATTTCACCAAAACTATTATAACTTACCTTATTATTATTTTTGCTGTAAGAATCTATAGTATTCTGTGAATATTTCAACTGGGTACTTAAGTATTATATTCAGGCTACAAAGTTCTCACTGCTGGGGCACAGACCCTCCTCTCTGTGAGAGTGAGTGGGCCATAATCCACCACGCGGGCCCAGTGCGGGTTGGTCCGAGAAATACGACCGGTTCAAACAGACAAACGAACTCTTCAGCTTTAAGTATCATATTTGTATATAGATTGCGTTAATCTTAGAAGATAATAGATCTTTTTAAAAGGAATAATTCCGTAATACATTGTTTTCATAAAACTCTATTGGATTACGCGGCGCACGCCAAGTGGGCATGATTTTTTCGGACATCTTCAACAATTATCGCGATATTTTAGCTAATTTACACAAATCCTCAATTAATTATACACGTAAACCTTCCTCATGAATCACTCCGTCCATTGGTGAAAGCCTTATGAAAATCCGTTCAGCAGTTTTGAGTTTATCGCGTTCGGATGGACAGGACGACCCGGGGGGGATTTTGTTTTACAATATGTGATCCAAATGCTGTCTCTAACTGCTACCGGCGCGTGCGGCGATTACGCGCTCTGTGGTTAGCACACTTTGGGTTCGGAACCGTATCTTATCGCTGCACGCTAATCGCTATCACTGACACCTTTCCTCATCCCGTAAAACATCTATTCATCTCACACGAACCAGTTTTGCACCTCCGGCAAAATTGTGTTTTCAGAACAAGCTCCCAAGTTTGTGGAGAGCCTGCATGATTATGCCAATTAAATGTGTTCAGGTAACATCAAAGGTTTGTACGGAGTTGTTGAGATGTTTGAGGTTCTTCTTAGAGGTTTTTCTAGAATAACAATTGCACATAACATCACAGAGCCGGTCGAAGGGGTGGTGCTTGGTTGAGGCCTATGTCCAGCAGTGGACCTCTTTCGGCTGTAATGATGATGATGATATCATCACGCCTGTAGACTCCGGGCTGCTACTGAGAAATTCCAGATGGAAAAACTCAATAATGCCTGACCGGGGAATGGAATCCAGGACCTCATGCTCAGCAGTAGCACTTGCGACTACTAGACCAACGAGGCAGTATAAATTAATAGAAAGGATTATAAGAAACTAGCTTTTGCCCGCGGCTTCGCTCGCCTTTTTCTATCCATTGGGAACAGTACTTTTTATGGATGAAAGGTACCTTATGTCTTTTTCTGTAAGTACCTCTGATAATGTGTATTTAGAGGCATGAGGAACAGGGTGTAAAGTTCACTCATCCTCTATTGAAAAGGGAGGATCCTCCGACCAGACGGGTGTTGTGTCTGGCGGGCTACTGCCCAACGGTTGATGTCGGGACGTTGTATATATGCTAATCGCGTGGTAAACTCTAATTGCGCGATGCAGGTTTGCGTGACGTCATGTCATTGATGCGTAGTTCGTATGTGGCGATGTAGATGCCGCCACATCACTCCCCTCCGGAGACCGGAGGTCGATAGTGGGCTGAGTCGTGTATCTTGCGATGCTTGCCAGTGCCAGTTTTGGTTCCAGTGAGTCGGAACCGGGTGCCGCATAGTTCACGGTGAGTCGGAACTGTCTGCGGTGATACCCCAGTGAGTCGGGGTGGCGCTGCGTTATGCTCCAGTGAGTCGGAGTGTACAGCGCTGGGTTGAGGTTGAGGCTGAAGGTGATGACCAGGAATGCGCGTCCGCTGCATGCTGGTGGTCAGGATACCCGTTGAAGCCGTGGGTTCTGGCTGGCTGTGTGACTCGCCGCTCGAAAGCTTGAGGAAGTGATGCTGATGACGTCACGCTGATGTAGTTGCACGAAGGCTGCGCTGACGTTCATGCTCGGGGTCACCAATTTAGAGGCATGAGGAACAGGGTGTAAAGTTCACTCATCCTCTATTGAAAAGGGAGGATCCTCCGACCAGACGGGTGTTGTGTCTGGCGGGCTACTGCCCAACGGTTGATGTCGGGACGTTGTATATATGCTAATCGCGTGGTAAACTCTAATTGCGCGATGCAGGTTTGCGTGACGTCATGTCATTGATGCGTAGTTCGTATGTGGCGATGTAGATGCCGCCACATGTACCTATGCAAAATTTTTGATGATCGATTGAAGCGTAACAAACAAACAAAAAATAAATAAAGGCTAAACAATTGTACAAGTTAGTTTTAATGTAGATTATCAATAATTTTGTGTTTTTCTGCACTTGGCGATGACCTGCATCGTCATTAAATACTGGAATCGATCGGCCTTCTTATGTAAACTAGTAACAATGGTGACCTAGGGACCTATTTACTGAAAATATAATTAATATGCATTATAAAACAATATCGAGAAAAGGTCTTATCGCGATCTTCCTTTTCTTTCTTTCTTTCTTCTTTTTTTAATTAATATGGTTTCTTTTTGTCCGTTTCAGGTAAGCTGCTTGTGAACATAATATTTCATCCGAAAATATTCTGTGAGTTGCACATTTCCAATTTTGTTTGATAAAATCCGGTAATAATTTTCAAATTAAAAGAGAAGCAAAAAAGACCACACGCTAGATGTGAAAACATACGACTGGAACCGAGTATACGCGATTCAGTGCCGAGTATACGCGATTTAGCGCCGAGTATACCCGATTCAACACCGAGTATACGCGATTCAGTGCCGAGTATACGCGATTCAGTGCCGAGTATACGCGATTCAGCACCGAGTATTCGCGATACAGCACCGACTCGAGCGTGACGGTTCAGGAGGTCTACTCCCTAAGCACGAAGCCCGTAGTTTCGGCCTTCGTTACGGGCGTTTCCTACTCTGTATCACCTACGGATGAATGATTGGTTCAGGGCCCGAGCGAAGTATGAATGACAACATGATTTGACAGTTGTCTATACTCCCGATGTGTTTTTGCCCGTCCGAAAAATTTATCTTTTACACTTGTTTTGCTGGATCGTAATGTCAGACGGATGGACGGACGGAGTTAGGGAGTAGACCCTAGTTTCGTTCAATGTTCAGAAAGAGCACAGAGTTCGCCTAAAGGAAGTTTTCACTTTATAGCATCCTGATTGAAAACAACTAAAATAAACGTTTTATGAAATAACAAAATTCTCTCCCAGGCAAAGCAAACGGTTTTCAAATATTTTTAAAACTTCACACTCCGATAGCAGAATACCATGAAAATAACACAATACTCGCCGTTTTTCTGTCGCGGCCGGGAATCGAATTGGATGTCAGTATACCGACTGCATGTGCATATCTACGCCGGATGATTTGTGGTGACAAATTGCGTTTTGTCAGCGATGCGAGGAGCGAGCTATGGATTACCAAATACAATTTTGGTGAGCCTGGGTTATTCGATGTTTTTTGGAATCGAGAAATAGATGAATAGTACCAAGAATCGATAAGAGTAATCCACACGTGCTCAATTTTATAATAGGTTTTGTTTTAACATGATAAAAGCTCAAAAGTTGCGGCTTTCTAGCGAGTTTATCTATTCAATACTGCCATGGTTAGTTTTGGAATATTTTTTTTTAATACACAGTTTTGTCGAATCAATATAGCTAATGGCCAAACAGGAAATTTTACTTAATATTTGCCTCGCTAATAAAAATAGCTAATGAGAGTTTGTCCAAGAAACTGGTGCCGATTCTCTTGTTCAATAACTGAACCAAAATTAGAGATTGCTATCTTTTACTAACAGGCAGCGCGAGAAAAGGACGGCTATAGCTATGAACTAAGTTAGAAATGTCAAACTAGTTTACGCCTTGCGCTTCACCGTGTTTTTAGTCGACATGTTTTTACGTGTCGTCTAAATCTCTATGGAAATAGTAGTTCAACTAAATTTGACAGCTCTAATTTACGTCCGTCTCTTTCTTGTTTTAATAGATAGATAGATAGATAGATAGAATACTCTTTATTATGCACACCATAAAAATTACAGATATAAATGTTGAAATTTTACATAGGGTGACACAATGGGCGGTCTTATCGCTAAGAGCGATCTTTTACAGACAACCTTTGGATGGATTATGGGGAGAAAGGAGAGAATACTGTAGGTAGTCTGTGGTGTACCATATATACATACATAAATACAGATACTTATATAAATATATACTTATATATACTACTTGAAAAAGAGCAAGGAACTATACACGTAATGACGATATTTAAAGAGAGAGGAAAAGTTAGCAATAGCCTAAATTAAGTTTAGTTTGTGCACAACAGAATCGGCACCACTGTCAAACTAGGCGTAATGTCGGCCGAACTCGAGCGATCGAAACAAACATTTTAATTTTGTTGTCGATAAATTAGTGAACGGTGCCATACTGCCTACAATATAACGTATTAATTTGTGAACGGTGCCATACTGCCTACAATATAACGTATTAATTTGTGAACGGTGCCATACTGCCTACAATATAACGTATTAATTTGTGAACGGTGCCATACTGCCTACAATATAACGTATTAATTTGTGAACGGTGCCATACTGCCTACAATATAACGTATTAATTTGTGAACGGTGCCATACTGCCAACAATATAACGTATTAATTTTCGATAGTTTATAATATATCCATGTCAAACCGTCAAATTGTGAACGAATTTCGGAGAAGAATCGGACAATTGGTGTTTATTTTTTTTATTTCATTCTGTCCGTAAAATTGTGAACCGTCCCTGATTGGTGGTAGGTCTTGGCGGTAGCCGAATTGGTCGCAGTAGGTTAGAACTGTGACCAACTGCTCGCTGCCAAGCCAGGGAAGCTAGCGGTGCCGCGGCAGCGGCCGGCGAGCGCTTCTTCCAAGTTGATCGCAGTTACTTGGTTATTTAATACTAGCGCAAGCACGTTCGTCGCATGTTTTAATACCAGTTGACAATTTGTTGGTTTGCCATCTAGATAGATTAAAACTATCGAAAAATAATGCGTTAAATTGTAAATGGTTTGTTGCAGTTCACAATTTTTCGATAGTTTATAATCTCGCGAGATAGATTATAAACTAAGGAAGTTCATAAACATACGGTGAAATATCCAAGCCGTAAGAGTTAGAGACCATTTTGTCTATCACATTTATCCGTCTAAAACATTCTCTTTCTCTTTGAAATTGTAGACAAGGTAGAATTTAAAATAGTTTAAAATAAAGGGATACCTTTCGGCTACCAAACCTCTTAGTATTCTATACGTGGCTTGACAATAAGTCACCTTTTAGAATTCGGTGCAGACAAAAAGCATACTCAAATTTCTTGAGGTTCTGCCAAGACTGAAGTGTTGGCTAGCTGTACCTAGGACTCATCGATCCAAGAACTGAATGGGGAAAAATAGTGGACACTTTTGGGTCGGCGTGTGAAAATGTGCTGGTAAATATGACCCTCTAAATGAATACTTACTTAGACCAGGGCCAAACCGCTCAAAATATGGTAAAAAAAAAAAATTCTTAGCAGTATACGAGTGGTCGGAAAATTTAGTTGATTATGTAAATAACTAATTTTTTTTTCGTCAAACAGGATTGGCCCTGGTCTAATAATCACGCCTATAATCTGCAAAGGGTTGAGCAGAGGAGTATACTATGCCCGCATTTCCCCTCTCTAGTCAAGTTCCAAGTCTCATTATATCGCAGCCAACTGGGTCAATCAACCGCTTAGCCTTTTCATTAAACTCCGTCGTTCACCTCCCCAGCTTCGGCATGCTGGTCTCCTACGGCAACCAGCCTCAGCCGCTACGGCTCGCACGGGTGCCTATGCTTTGTAACAGCGGACGGGGCTGCCCCACCTTTGAGCCTCCGGATTTTTATAAACACTCTACTAGGTGTAGCAGCCAAAAAACTACGTGGAGTCCGGGTGCTCCGATTCGGTTTTGCGTAAACGCATTTAAACTGTGAGAAACACTAGAAATATTGTGGCTTGTCGACGCCATATTGACAGTGGATTTCAGCGCCAAGTGGCAGAAAATGGAACTAAATTTAAATGCTATGTGTGGTATGTTGTGTGTGTGTTGTGTGTGTGTGAGGGTGTTTGTGTTGTGTGTGTTGTGTGTTGTTGTTGTTGTGTGTTGTTATGTTTTGTTTTGTTGGTAATTTATGTGTTGTGTTGTGCCAGGTAATTAGTTAAACGTTATCGATCCAAGTAATTTTCGTAGCTGTTTGATTGAATGGCTGAATATCATTCAGGCCGCTAGTTGAACGGCGCCGTTTAGTGAAAAGGCTAGGCGGTTGACCAAACGGCCAAGTAAACCTGCGACATTTATATTGAACTAGATGCGCCCTGCGGTTTTACCCGCGTATACCGGGATAAAAAGTAGCCTATGTGCTAATCCAGTGTATAAGCTGTCTACATACCAAATTTCATCCAAATCGGTCCATCCGTTTGAGTGTGAAGAAGTAACAAACATACAAACACACACACACACTCACAAACTTTCGCCTTTATAATATTAGTGTGATAATAATAAACTGTATAGGAGGATAGCCACTCACACTATTTATTACTTATTCTTAAAAAAACTTCATTGTTTTCCAGCATGATAAAGCAGGCGCTCATCAACACTGAAAAGCGCGCAAACCGCCACAATCCCAAACCTTTGGAAATCCAGCGTTGCAGCCAGCGCTGACCTGAATTTTTCCATCTCAGAACATAAATCACGCAAGCGGCTGAATGGTGAAAAACCAATATTTTGTAGGGAATATATATGGTTTTTTCTGGCACGATAGTGGATTCTTTGAATGTTTTTCTTGTTACACATAATGTAGCTATGCTTATATACTTTACCTATAAGATTTATGTCATGAATCATGATAAAGGGGAATTTGAAATATATGTTTGTTTCTATCAAAGTGTGTGTGTAAAAGCTTCTTACGATTTCGAGTCGCGTTTGTTTTAGTATACTCGTAGAAACAATGGTCTGTAAAGGAAAGAGGACAGTATATCTATGACTATTAAGCACAGTTTTGCCTTTGACACGGTAATTATTCTCATTTATTATTTATTTTTTCATACATAAAAATAAAACCGGTCAAGAGCGAGTCGGACTAGCGCATCGAGGGTTCCCTATTATGTATTTTTTGTTGATGATTTCTGAAAAAGTGTGCTGTTTAGAGACATCGTTTTATTTTTCCTGTAGGAAGCCCCATCAATATCCCAAATGCATTATTATACTGAACGTGCAGGACGTTAATTATAAATTAGAAATTGGGCATAAAATAGTGGATATGGGCAAGATAGTGGTGCCGATTCTGTTGTGTAGAAACTAAACTTAATTTAGGCTATTGCTAACTTTTTCTTTCTAATAAAACAAGAAAGAGACGGACGTAAAGTAGAGCTGTCAAATTTAGTTGAACTGGTTGTACTAATATTTCCATACAGATTTAGACGATACGTAAAAACATGTCGACTAAAAACACGGTGAAGCGCAAATCGTAAACTAGTTTCACTTAGTTCTCTAGCTTAGTTAGGGCAGCGCGAGAAAAGGACGGCTATAGCCATCTATAGCCGTCTTTTTCTCGCGCTGCCTGTTAGTAAAAGATAGCTATTCTCAAATTTTGGTTTAGTTATTGAACAAGAGAATTGGTACCAATGATGTCAGAAGGTTGAAAGTACATGATATATTTCCTGTTTACGAAACATCTTATTCGAATAGGTATTGGTACTTATTATTGAAGTATTTCTAGTCCTATAGGTACCCATTACTAAATTTAATTTAATCATTTAATTTCAGAATAAAAACATTCCATATATTGTTAGTAAATGATACTTTATTCATTTATGCATTACTATTTACACTACATTATTATTATTTAATATTATAAAGGGCACCTCCGGATCCGTGGACGGTATTCCAGTGCCTCACAATAGTCACAATCGGGCAATCAACCCTTCCCGATATGGTATTCAGGAGGCCGTTGGCGCTGCCTCGCACGCGGTGCATCAGGGAGGCCACTCTTTTACGCACTATTGCCCTGAAGCAGTCCGTGGTGGCCTTAGAAAACATACCTGATGCACTGCATTAGCGAGGCAACCTGAAAAGTATCCTAAACCATTATTGTACAGGACCCGTAGGGCATTGAAAGGTAAAATAACTGGCAGTATGCCTTAAAAAGAGTAATTTTGACATCCTCTATGAACCTTGCAAACCTGCGCGCCAGCATATTTCATTTCACTGCCAATGCCCTACGTTCCCGCTCAATGTCTTAAGGCTCTTACAGACAGAGGCGATATCGCGTCGCGACGCGATATTGTTCTACGGATATAATATCGCGATATCGCCTCTGTCTGTAAGAGCCTTTAATCACTAAAGCATTGCTACTCGTGGAAACTCTTTTAATTCAACCGAACATGATAATACGGACAAAAGTAATTTAATTGATCTCTATATACTCAAAGAACGACCCTTTCTATCCTTGATGGCGTCCAAATTTTTGCATTATGTCAAGGGTCAATTCGACCCGACGTAATTTGAGATACCCTCGAGGGTCAACCAACGTCTAATAAGGTTTTTTTTGTCAATATTGCTCGAGGGTATAGGAAAATAATAAGATGGTTGGTACTTGACGGGAGGGCATTGTGTTATTTATTATGTACTTACTTATGGTCAGTTATGGATCTGATAAAGATGAATGTGGTATTATTTCAACCAGTATAAAGGATCCCTTCGTGGAAATAGTTGTACCAGAATGGCGTCGCACCGCCGCGTCGCGTCTGTCTGCGGGAACCTTAGCGTAGAGGTTATACTTGTTGAAATAATACTAATAGGTAGGTAGACCTACTAATGAAAATGGGTGCTTCGAAATAGTAAATAAACCACAGCGTAAAATGGTACCGACAGATTATCAATCTAGCCTAGTCTATCCACTGTAAGAAACAGTAATTGGTTTCACATCCATTCATACAAATGTTTTGTGTATAAATAAGTGCGAGGCACTCCGTTGCGCGCCGCCAAAAAAGTCTCGAACAATTGTGATGACGTAACGGGGGGGGGGGGAGGGTCGCGTTAGTGGATAATTTCATTCTATTGTTTACACCTTTTTATTTTATTTTTTTCTGGACGGGAAAACATCAAATGACTTTTCCCGCTCTGTGTGTCAGACTTTTACTGACTAAAACCCACTCATGTTCCTTCAGTTGCCTGTGCCAGAGCCACGGTATCTATTTCGAACAACCCGCGATCCCGGCAGGTATCGGTTGTTCACACCTAAGTTCAAATAAAGCTCAAAAAAAATTACAAATATTACCTAGGTTGTCCGTGGTGTGTTCAGACATTTTTGCATAGAATGAAGAATAATGTTTTTGAACTATCATACATACATATTGTCGTCGTGTTGCTAGATAAAGGTTGTATTTTAACTGCTTTAATAAATTGGTGCTAAGCGATACACTTTTATTCAACTCACTTGGAAAATTAACTGCAGTCCACTCCTGAATAAAGAAGATAATATTCCTATGTTTGTTGTAAAGTTTAGCATATTATAATTGCCGGTACTAGTCGTGAGTTCAAATTGCCGGTACTAGTCGTGAGTTCAAATTGCCGGTACTAGTCGTGAGTTCAAAGTTTAGCATATTATAATTGCCGGTACTAGTCGTGAGTTCAAATTGCCGGTACTAGTCGTGAGTTCAAAGTTTAGCATATTATAATTGCCGGTACTAGTCGTGAGTTCAAATTGCCGGTACTAGTCGTGAGTTCAAAGTTTAGCATATTATAATTGCCGGTACTAGTCGTGAGTTCAAATTCCACCTTAACTTTAACTGTTTTTTTTTGCTACTGCTGCGTGCTGACGAGGGTCAGCGTGCTATTGTATCCTGTTTTCTATCTGTATCTAAATACCTATGCTTTGGAGGAGCTTGTGGCTAAGTAATAACAGCCGCACGGGTCGATCCATCAGGTTAAGCTACGCTTGCCGGGGTTGGTCCGTGGATAGGTGACCACCTTTACATACCGAGACTTCTCCGTGCCTCGGAAAGCACGTTAAACCGTTGGTCCCGGCTGCCATTCGTGGATCTTTGACAGTCGTTACGAAAGTCTGACAACCACTCTTACCAAAGGGTATCGCATTACCCAGTAACTGGATTGTGGAGGTCATATAGGCAGTCGCTCCATGTAAAATACTGGTAGTCAGCTGCATCCGGTTAGACTGGAAGCCGACCCCAACATAGTTGGGAAAAGGTTAGGTAGATTGTGATCAAAATATGCTTGATTGCCCGTGTGCAACCTACTGTTATAGGAAATAAGATTCGTAGGTTTAAGAGTAGAGTTTGTGCTCTCGTGCCGGAACTATATTTAGAACGTGTCTACTTTAAAGATTTGTGACGTCACTAAGCAGCACAAATGCTACAAGAGCTCTGTTCTCAATCCTAAAATTAATACCTACTGCTGCAATGCCTGAACAAACCCTAAATCAGATTACGTAGGTACGAGAATTCTACTATTGCACGCTTCCATAGTGTTCCACTTTGAAAACTACAACTAAGTACATAGTTGCTAAAACAGCACATACAAAGTACCTACTTTAATACAACTAACTTTTCGGACTAATAACTATATTCTAATGCCATCCAAGCTTCAAATTCCATCAGCCATTTTAGTTTGAATACGAAATATAGGTATAGAGGTAGATATGTCACTAGCACGCGCAAATTGTTGCAGCCAAATGTAGACAATTGTAGTCATTTCATTCAGTCGGCTAATAGCAGCGAGCGAAACAAAGCGTGTCCGTGGCTTGACAGTATATTTAAAATGCCAAGCTTTCTCTTTCTGTATCATACGTTCCGTAGTATCTATCGCAGTCGTAGTTGAAAACTACTATAAACCTATAATATGTAAGGACATTTAATTTTGTAATAACAACGCAACAATATCCGCTGCTCAGTATGAACGTTGCATATCTTTCCTTTATATCTATATCATTGGTATAATCCCTATTCAAACTGAACTTGTGAGAGTTCCGCGCTAATGGGCGACCCCGTCAGCAGTGTCGGCAAAACGCAGACTATGCCGACATGTCGAACAAACGCGCCATTGTTAGCGGTTTGTTTGCATGTGTTTTGAAATTTGTTTGATTCGTTAAAAATTCTAGAAACTAACAGCTTTTGAAAAATGGAGCTCGTGTGTTATGATTCCGCTTGCAGATTCTCTCAAGCAAAAGAGGAAATGTAGCGAGAAAATATGCTAGCATATGCTCGTAATATCCACTAAATAAAAATACCCATTCAAAGTACCATTTGAACGTGTGAATTGCGCGTCGGCGAAATGTGTCGGTTAATGGCCCTCGGACGCCGACAGCGGTGTCGGCGAATTCTGAATGCCGACACGGGGAACAAACTCGCCAATCCTACTGCATTGTCAGCGAATGTCGAAATGTTTGCAGTATGTTAAAGTTAGCTTTTTCTGAATTTTTCATCATTCGTCCTAGCTTGGAATCTGGTATTTAGTTGTTTTTCATATAAATTTTAGTTTTAATTTGCTGAATGTTTTTTTTTGTTTATTTGAATCACTAGCTTTTGCCCGCGGCTTCGCCCGCGTGGATGTCGGAAAATATCCCATGGGAACGTACATGTGGAAAACATAGGGCCGTCCGATATAACTGTGCAAACTCAAATCGCTACGATATATCGTTACCGTGTATAGTAGGCATAAAGCTACCAGTCGGCATGATTTTTTCCGACATCTTCAACAGTCGTTGTCATATTTTAGCCAATTTACAAAAAATCATAATGAATTACACTGAATCACTCCGTTCATTGGAGAAAACCGTATGAAAATCCGTTCGGTACTTTTTGACATTATCGCATTCAAACAGACACACTTACGCGGCGGGGGGACTTTGTTAATTACTTAAAATTTATTATGCCAGTCACGCTCTAATAACAAATAACTTTTGTCCGAGTGTCCACTCGTTCAAATAATTTCCTCGTAAAAACGTCGAATGAAATAAAGACTAAATGTTATCTCAAGATTCGAACTATGACTACATTTCCAATCCCTTAAATCTCTTATAAAGAGGTAGGTACACAAACATTTGTCAACCCCTATTGTACCCCCTCAAAAACGCTGTGCCATATATTTCTTTATTTCCTACCAAAAGCATAAATTTGAATTTTCATATCCCTAACTTAAGAAATGCTGGGTTTCCCATACAAACTTTCATCCCTTATATCACCCCTTGTAAGATTATGTTTTAAGACAAAAAGTAGCCCATGTCCTTTCCCAGGATGCTATCTATAGCCTTGCCAAATGTTATCGACATCCGTGCAGTTTTGTAAATTTTAAAATCAACCCCTATTTTACCCCCTCAGGGGATGATTTTTTAAAAACGCTGAACCGCATATTTCTTTATTTCCTATCAAAAGCATACATTTTAATTTTCACATCCCTAACTTAAGAAATACTGAGTTTCCCATACAAACTTTCATCCCCTATATCACCCCCTGTAGGATTATTTTTGAAAAAAAAAGTAGCCTATATCCGTCCCCAGGATACCATCTATAGCCTTGCCAAATTTTATCGAAATCCGTTCAGTGGTTTAGGCGTGAAAAGGTAACAGACAGACAGACAGACAGACAGACAGACAGAGTTACTTTCGAATTTATAATATTAGTATTGATAGACGTATAAAAAAAGGAGGAATCCGCGCCACGCATATCGAAAGTGAAGCACCGTACCGATCTATGTGTGCGTGATTTGAGTACCTGCAGCGACGCCGTCGCTCGTGTCGCGTAATGGCGGCCGGTCGGCATACTATGATGTAAATGTGTGCGTGAGGCGTGTTTGTACAAACGGCAATTTGCAGGTTCGTGACAGGTTGTATCTTAATCAAAATATGACACGCGGCAATAAAACATATGTATTTATATCATTTTAACCATAAAAATCATCAATACATCTCTGTAAATACATATGTTTTATTTCCGCGTATCATATTTTGCTCAAGATAGAACCTGACACGGACCTGCAAATTGCAAAAAAACCCAAGAAAAAAATGCATCTGCGCATCCCCCTTAAGAGCCTATACAACCTCAGCTCAAATTCAAATTTCGCCCCCACTTCCCCGCGCCACCTCACTCTTTATCTCGCTCGCACACTACTACTCGCGGTGACGCGGACACACAAGGTCAAAGCGATTTTGTTAGAGTAAACTACACTAATATCGGACGAGTACTAAGTAATAAAATTATCAATAATAATTTAATATTAACTTGTCATTATAGGTACGAACATGAAATTATATATCGCAAAATTAATTTCAATGTACTAAGTACCTACTAACTTCTCATCAAGCTATATTTTCCAGTATAAGCTGACCTCTCATGGTACGGAAAGCCTATACAATGTGAGATCAGCTTATACTGGAAAGTTATAGCTTGATGTGTAGCCGTGTGCAGTATTTTACCTACTGCTACAAAATACTAGTCAAGAGCGAGCTAGCTTAGCGCTGAAGGTTCCGCCCCTTGGTTTAGTAGTAAGTTTACGTTTTATAGTTTGCGCCGTGTATTTATGTAGGTAGTAGGTCTATGCAAGTACCTACATATACATACCTACGTATATGTTACATATTTTGCAAATCGATTCATAAATTCCAGTGTGCGTCTATCTGACAGGCCCCAACGAGATTCATCAACAGGTGATAGCTTGTCATAAAGACATTATTTTGTACCTAAAGAAAATAAATGAGATATATTTTGTACCTCGACAGTTTTTGATTAAATGACGTTTTTATGAAGTGTCTTGCTAGCGGGCCCTTTATGGTTATTTTTATTGTTATTATACTTTCAGATCGCACAATAGTGTTAGGAGCTTGATACTATTATGTACCTTACAAATCCAAAATCTCGACTTTCTGTGAGCTACACTTCAGAAGATATTCGTTATTTAAACAAGCGTCCAGCCAGCCGGCCCCTTTTTTAAATACTACTATTTTATATCATACAATAGTGTTAGGAGCTTGATACTATTATGTACCTTACAAATCCAAAATTTCGACTTTCTGTGAGCTATACTTCAGAAGATATTCGTTATTTAAACAAGCGTGCAGCCAGCGGGCCCCTTTTTAAATACTACTATTTTATATCATACAATAGTGTTAGGAGCTTGATACTATTATGTACCTTACAAATCCAAAATTTCGACTTTCTGCGAGCTATACTTTAGAAGATATTCGTTAATTAATTGTGATTTTTTATTTGCTTTAGCTCGTCAGTCATTATTATGTTACAGAAAACGAATTTTTATTTTTATTTTTTTTTATTTTGCCTAGCTAGATCAATTTTTTGCACCCGTAAACCCCTATATTGCAAGTTTCATCGAAATAGTTAGAGCCGTTTTCGTGAACGTGAGTACAAATATTACTCGTTTAATAGTATAGGGATTTTGTATAAGGTTTTTGGTGTTGTTTAAATTTCTAAGTTCTAAATTGACATTTGTTACGCGTTGTCTGAAATTTTAAAATTATTTAAAATTACTGTCGACATGTTTAGACATATTTTGTTCCTAACAATTTAAACAGATTAAAGATTATAATTACTATTACATTTTCTCTTTTAATTTACATCGTCATCATTAGCGTCGTACTTAACTCTCTTACTCTTTTTCTTAATCCCAGTTTTGGTGTTATAGCCCTATTGGATTATGAACGTAGGTATAATGTTTGAAAAGGGGTTTGCTAGCTAGACGATCGTTTAATTAACGAATATCTTCTGAAGTATAGCTCGAGAAAGTTGAAATTTTGGATTTGTAAGGTACATAATAGTATCAAGCTCCTAACACTATTGTATGATATAAAATAGTTGTATTTAAAAAAGGGGCCCGCTGGCTGGACGCTTGTTTAAATAACGAATATCTTCTGAAGTATAGCTCACAGAAAGTCGAAATTTTGGATTTGTAAGGTACATAATAGTATCAAGCTCCTAACACTATTGTATGATATAAAATAGTAGTATTTAAAAAAGGGGCCCGCTGGCTGGACGCTTGTTTAAATAACGAATATCTTCTGAAGTGTAGCTCACAGAAAGTCGAGATTTTGGATTTGTAAGGTACATAATAGTATCAAGCTCCTAACACTATTGTATGATATAAAATAGTAGTATTTAAAAAAGGGGCCCGCTGGCTGGACGCTTGTTTAAATAACGAATATCTTCTGAAGTGTAGCTCACAGAAAGTCGAGATTTTGGATTTGTAAGTATAATAACAATAAAAATAACCATAAAGGGCCCGCTAGCAAGACACTTCATAAAAACGTCATTTAATCAAAAACTGTCGAGGTACAAAATATATCTTATTTATTTTCTTTAGGTACAAAATAATGTCTTTATGAAAAGCTATCACCCGTTGATGAATCTCGTTGGGGCCTGTCAGATAGACGCACACTAAATTCCACTGCTACAAAAAACTTGTCAAGTGCGAGTCACCATTGCGTTGAGGGTTCTGTAGGTACGCATAAGGTTTGTATAAATATAAGATGCATAGGTGTAGGTAGGAATGGTAGTATAGGGATGTAGGTAAGTATGTAGGTAGGTAGGTAGGATAGGTAGGTAGGTAGGATAGGTAGGTAGGTAGGTAGGATAGGAATGTAGGCAGGCAAGTAGGTAGGTAGGTAGGTAGGTGGGTAGGGTAGGTACATAGGTATGGTAGGTATATACCATAAGTATTTTGAAAGTAATTAAAGATCGTCAAAATTATACAACAATTATTTTAATTCGCTTAAATCTCTAATTGGCATATTTCGAACATGTCTGGGATCGCATAGCTCAGGCAACATGCATGTAATGTAAAAATGTTCTAATTTTGGTTCCATTTCTTCCCAATATTGGTCATCTCTCTCTATAATTTCAACTTTGATGTCTTTGTCGCATCCAGACCATACTCCGAAAATACATTTTTGCCTACCGGTGACATGTAATTGTCCCTGCACTTGGATGTTGGCACCGTCTCCGATATTCAGGAGAAGTCCTGGAGTGAGGCAACATTATAAAAAAAAACAATTACCTACTACATAGATACCTACCTATTTCTTGTATATTGTGTCAAAACAAAAACAAACCTATTTAGGTAACTTTTTATTTTTTATAAAAGTTATCCCCACCTGGATTTATCCTAAATCGTGGACAAACACAAATCTTCACATGCCAACTATTTTACGTGTAAATGGCGTATATTTTGATTTGTCTAAAGTTAGCAACTCAACTAAGTCGCCAACCGGCGCAACTACCCTACTTACTTCAGTACGTTTATCATATGTTTGCCTGTTTCTTTACGCCAACCCCGTCGCTTCTTATTTTTATTACGGTTATTTCCCATTGCGCCAACACTATAAACCTAAGTACTTCAATGTATTTTATTTTTACGTCGTCCTGTTGTGTAATTTGTGTTCTGAGCGCAAGCGACACAGCCCTCCCGTACGACAGCCGAAGCGAGACTGAACGGGGGTGTCGGGCGGAAGGGAATGAACGTCAAGACGCTGATAGTTTAGGTAATTTCTTTTTACAGTGAAAATAATGGTAATTTAAAAAAAGTATATAACATAAGACCTGCTTTATAGTTAGTTCAGTTAGTATGCAAAGTTTCATGATCCAATTTGACGTATTTTTTGAATAACAGCGGTTTTTTGTTCGGTTTGGAGGTAACTTTGGGATTTTTTTGTATCGAGAAAATTTCAAGGAATCGTGTTTTCGTCTAACATAGTACCTAACATTAATCCTCAACTTTACCATATATTTAATTCAAAATTAAAGCTGCTGTATTTTCGACGTAACGGAGGATCATGCTAAGCCATTTGAGGTAGTATAGGCTCTTAATGGAAAACTTACAGGCTGTCACTGGCTATGTTTAGCAGAGTTTGTGAGCCAGTGACACAATACAGGTTTATTTCATTCATGTAAAATAAACAAAAGACCCTCCAAATATAAATTGAATTTAAGGCGAAAGCGCCAGGGTAGCCCGCGAAATTCAAAATTTCTTACGTTTTTTGCAATTTGCAGGTCAGTGTGAGCTTGTATGTTGATTAAAATATGATTCGCGGCCGTAGCTAATATGGTTTTACAGAATTATAATCATTAGAATCAGCAATACAGCTCCATAAGTTAGCATTTATCTCAAACCTCATGATTTCATGAAATTGCTAGATTTGAGGTAAATGCTAACTTATGGAGTTGTATTGCTGATTCTAATGATTATAATTCTGTAAAGCCATATTAGCTGCGGCCGCGAATCATATTTTAATCAACATATCAGCTCACACTGACCTACAAATTGCAAAAAACGTAAGAAATTTTGAATTTCCCGGGCTACCCTGGCGCATCAACCTTAAGCAATAAAAACCTCGCACCCTACAGACCCCAAAAAAAGGCGTCAAACCACAACCGCTAGCAGTCGAGCAGTCATCCGTAAATTCCATATTTTTGTTTATTTGTCACTCAGGTCATTTAACAAAAGCATTTCTCCTGTATTTTTTTTACACTCTGTACTTATTTGGGTTATATTTCTCATCCGTTTGTACGGAGTAGAGTAGTGTGGTTATGCAATTCATCCGGATGGAAAATACGGGATATGTGGTAAAACCCCGGGATTTTCGTTGTTATGTCATATTTACCTACAAACATCGGGCTAGGAGTATAAATTCCGCTGGGTTAACTTTGTATGTTTTCAGAATCCGGTTTTTGGCGTTTAGGATTATTTTGTTTCATTAATCAATTTTACGTTGCATTTTAGCGCATAAATGGATGACAATTTTTCTAAACGTGGAAAACGGAATAGATTAAGGAAACAATAATTCATGCTTACGTTAAAAGATGGGCAGGATAGTAATGATAATACACAATCTTTTCATTCATTCAGTCATTGTACTCATCATTATGAACAAAACTGAAATCGCGAAAAAAAATCAGCTGTTCCCTACATTTTGACGAATCATGCGAACATAAATGTACTGAACAGCAGATTTTTTTTTTTTTAGAGAATATTTATAAATCTTCAAAAAACGTTTAAGTAAACAGCAGAGATTCTGTATAAAGCCAAAATTATACACAACAAAATGTACACCCTAAATTAAAAACGTATGGTGTCAAAAAGCTAACAGAAAAATTCATCTCTTAAAATATACCGCTTTTAAAATGGATCGTACAACCCTCATTGACAGGTAACATTCAACAAAATAGAAAACGCGGAACCGGTGTTACCCACGTAGCATTTCCTCAGAGACATCCCGGGCCCCGGGATCCCGGAATCCGAGACGGCTGCCAACACTAGCCCGTGGCTGATTTATTCGCGGCAAGCGAGAATTTAAATTAAAGCACATTAGGAGCATGTAACGTGTATTTGTATTTATGTTTTTGTTGCTTTTTAATGTGGTTTATGTATATGGTGAAGACGTAAGAAATTAGAGAGAACATTGTAGGCTTTGTTTTTGCTGTGTTCCTTTTTCTTCTTTCTTTTAGGTCTGTAAAAATATACTAATGCCTTTCAGAAAGCGAATTTTAGTCAAATTTACATAGTCACTAGGGTTAATTAAATCATTGGTGATGCCTGTTATACTAATAATAGGCATCAAATGAAAGGGTTAAATTTAATAATAAAGACACTCTTTAGTTGTTAATTAGTCGGTAAATCAGAAAGATGAAAATATTTGCACATTCCAAAGCGTAGTAGGTTCCTACCTTCTGGCCTAAAATGTTGAATTTGCAAAATGTTGAATTCCCAAAATGTTGATTTCGCATAATGTGGAATCCCAAAATGTTGAATTTGCAAAAAGTTGAATTTCCCATCCGTACCACAATGTTGAATCATGGAGAAGAACGGTAATAAAACTCCTTGGACACTCTTTTGAATCAAAATATTGGCATAAGTATTTTATAAAATACTATCGAGAACAGGTCTTATCGCGATATTCCGTTTTAAGGCTCTTACAGACAGGCGATATCGCGAGCGATATTGCGATATTATCGCGTCGCAACACCGCTACGCGACACGTCGCGACGCGATATCGCCTCTGTCTGTAAGAGCCTTTACGAAGTAAACGGGTACCTAACTACTTCTTTCCCGAAGTTTCAACCGCCTTGCAGCGATCGTGGTCACGGGAGGACTGATGACAGCTCAGCGACGTCTTCGTAAAGTGCGGGTATGTGCATCTACCCTCACTTGGTCTTCACAATATTTTTATTATTGTCAATGTCGGTACTTCTACACACAACACTAAGGACGTCTACACACTGGCGGCCCTCGTCGGACGACCGGCGTTGCTTGCACTTGCTAATGACTGGATTCCAAGTTGTAGGCAGTCGGTATCCATCCTCTCTGTTGAAATTTTTATATTTCCTGATTTCAACCGCTGCCGGTTCTTTCCACTGATCGTTACTATTACTCCAGATTAGTACGAGGTACCTGTTTACCTCGTAAAAAGGAATATCGCGATAAGACCCGTTCTCGATAATATTTTATAATGTGTACAAATCGCGAATGTTTAAAAAGTATAAGTATTTTTTAATAGTGTATGTTCGAATTCCTGATTCCTGACAAGAAAAGACGTGAATCATCAGCTCGAACAGTGTTCTTCGTGCCAGAAATTCCTTGGCTAGACATAAGGGTAGAAAAATGGCTGCTACATTAATTTTTGCCGAGTGTAATTCTCGTATATAGGTCACGCCGTTGTCTCTAGGGTGTCGTGAAAGGCGATTAAGCCTTCGATGGGTATATCGGTATAATGGGCAGAATTCGTCTCACATGGTGAGAAAAAGTGATGGCAGAGAGATCTGTCTGTTTAGTGAAATGGATAGATAAAAACCGGCCAAGTGCGAGTCGGACTCGCGCACGAAGAGTTCGGTACCATTATCCAAAAAATCACGTTTGTTGTATGGGAGCCTCCTTAAATATTTACTTTGTTTTTTAGTATATTTGTTGTTATAGCGGCAACAGAAATACATCATCTGTGAATATTACAACTGTCTAACTATAACGGTTCATGAGATAAAGCCCGCTGACACACGGCCGGACGGACAGTGGAGCCCTAAAAATATTTCATGATTTTTTTTTGGGGTCTACGACGTCTTGTAGTGATGTTACTTGAGGTATGTGTTGAGAAAATCAGTTTTACAAACAACTTAAAGTTGTATCGTGTTTTACATCGAAATTCAACACGCCTGTAAAGATTACACAAAAAAAACTGATTTTAAGTGAAAACACTACCTGTGGTTCATGACCCCAAAAAAAAACTCATCCAATTAATATCGTTTTTAAGCCCGAATATCTGACAACCAGTCTTACGTAGGGGTATCGTATTACCCAGTTACTGGGTTGTGGAGGTCAGATAGGCAGTGGCTTCATGTAAAATACTGGTATTCAGATGCATCTGGTTAGACTGGAAGTCGACCCCAACATACTCAGTTGGGAAAAGGCAAGGCAGATTGATTGGACTAGTTTAGACGACTGCTTTTCTGACCTCCACAACCCACTTACTGGGTATCATTATTCCCGAATTTTCCAAAACTATAAGTTTAAGTGGCAAAACAGAGGGTTTTAAGGTTGTACAGACGGCACATCAAGCTACTACAATTTGTCAAATTTCATTAATAGATTTTCATCTTTATTGCTAAAGCATTAGGTTCAAGGTTGATTGGGAAAATTTTACAGTTTCGGGTGGCTTGATGTGCTGGCGTCTGTACCTATGCAAAAATACTTGCTGGGAACGGTTATTTAAGGTCCCATTAAAATAGGTGGACAATTTTTCACACGGTGTTCTACCAATGAATATGAACAACTTTTACTATGGGACCAAACCTGAAATCGCGGAACAAAAAATTCCGCTGCTCCCTATATTTTGACGAGTTTGGTGTCGATAAATGTACTGAACAGCTGATTTTTTTTTCGCAATTTCAGAGTCAGTCCCATAGTGGAAATTGTTCATATTCATTCACCCTGTGAAAATTTGTCCATCTATTTTAATGGGACCTTATTTAAAGAAGTGAATTTATAGAAGCTCAGTCATCCATCCAACACTTGCGGTAACTTTCATAATGAACTTCAAAGGCAATTAGTATTATAATTTATTAAAATCAATCTACGAACCCTCAGCTACGAATATAAATATCCATCTACCCTTCCGAGCTCGCCTGAAAATTCCTGAAATTCATAAATTAAACGAACATCTGTACTCTCATTTGCTTTTTAACGAACACTTTTAAAGGCTGTTTTTACATAATTATGCGGAACCCGACCCACGTGATTACGTTCTACTCTTGACGTTGTAATCAGGGAACCCAAAAAGGTACTAAAAGCCTGTTTTAATTCAGAAATGAAATGATAAACCTCTTCATTGGTATATTTATATTTTATCTTCTTGCACACATACAAACTTGGTACAGGGTAACAATATTTAACAAACTATTTAACTAGGCAGTCAATAAGTATCAGTATAGACTAGATTTCTAGACAACCTTTAGGTTTCGAAGATCCAAGAGAATTAACTTAGAAACTAGGTGACGCTCCAAACATCACGTTTTTTTTACCAACTTTTAGCCATACTTTTTGGCGGTAAATGTCAAATGAGATACCTTTTAACTACCAGCTAGAAAATACCAATACTTTTGGCGGTAAACGTCAAATGAGACACTTTTTAACTACTCGAAAACACAGATACAAAATCATCTGAGTCAAATCACATACTTTCAACTCTAAATTCAGTATTTTAAATCAACAAAATTTATTATTATTTGGAAATCATGACATTCGGCCATCCGACACTGTGTTGCCTCCTGGCACACACAAAACAATCATAATTTTTAAATTTTTGAATAAATCATGACATTCTTGTGCTAGTTAGACAATTATTAACTTTAATAGCATAAAGAGTTAGATTAAACCTTTTAACTAGAAGGTGCGTGTTCGTCAACCACGACTCGATACAATGTCCAAGAATTAGTGATAAATACAAATCTGTATAAATGTTACCAGCGAACACATTTATATTGAAACAGTATAAAGTATTCAATTTAGCTATTACGTATCAACATAATTTATCAAAATAAACCAGATTTATAATATTGGTTGGTATTATTTGACACAAGCGTCAACGATGCAACCAGCATCGCGCACCACGCGTAACCAGCATCGCGCACCACGCGCAACCAACATCGCGCACCACGCGCAACCAGTATCGCGCACCACGCGCAACCAGCATCGCGCACCATGCACAGCCAGTATCGCGCACAACGCGCAACCAGTATCGTGCACCACGCGCAACCAGTATCGCGCACCACGCGCAACCAGTATCGCGCACCACGCGCAACCACCATCGCGCACCACGCGCAACCAGCCTCGCGCACAACGCGCAACCAGCCTCGCGCACCACGCGCAACCAGCCTCGCGCACCAAGCGCAACCAGCCTCGCGCACCAAGCGCAACCAGCCTCGCGCACCACGCGCAACCAGCATCGCGCACCACGCGCAACCACAATCGCGCACCATGCGCAACCAGCACCGCGCACCACGCGCAACTAGCATCGCGCACCACGCGTAACCAGTATCGCGCACCATGCGCTACCCGTATCGCGTATATACTCGTACATTACAACATGAAAATAGAAAAACAAAAAACAAACATGTTTAACACAAAAATTTACAATAAACCTTATGTATCCTAAGCGCAGATTGCGCTAGCATTTATCAGTTTACATTATCTTTGAATACAATAGACTACCATTCATTTGCCTGCATTTCATTTAACTATTTATTCTCACTTCATTTTCTGACGATTCGTCAGTCTGATCCGTTCCAAGATAACCACGGATAAATCCCATCCACTGCGTATAAAAACAAACATGTATAACACAAAAATGTACAATAGACCTTATGTATCCTAAGCGCAGATTGCGCTAGCTTTTATCAATTTACATTACCTTTGAATACAATAGACGTATACCATTCATTTGCCTGCATTTCATTTAACTGTTCATTCTCACTTCATTTTCTGACGATTCGTCAGTCTGATCCGTTCCAAAATAACCACGGATAAAATCCATCCACTGCATATATATATACCTCTTTCCAAAAATCGAAGCTTTCTTACATAACGCAACATACTCATATCATCATTGTGAAATACCTTTGTAACTCGATACGGATCAGATATGTAACTTCGGCAACAATTTCTTAATTTTATCTACACTATGAGTTTCTCTTGATAACAAGTTGACCATTTTGAATTTTTGCGCTTCCTTCTAATACTATCCTGTTCAATATTTTTTTTTTGTAACGTCTTCCACGTCCAACTCCATCTCGAATATGATATGACCCTTATTGATAGGTACTAGTGAGTTTAAGACCAAACCATAGAATGACTCTAAGGACCAAACAATATTTGTCTGGTCGCAACAAAACAAATCGGTTGATCAAACGATTTTAGGGGTCTTCAAAAAATGGTTTAGAAATAAAATCATTAGCTGATGCACAATTCAGAATCAGTATTAGGAAGATCTTGCCTAAATATAACGCAATATGTCACACACTGGACCCTATATCTAAATTAACCAAAATAATTAAAAATCTCAAATGTATACAAAATAAAGTACAATTCATTTAGCAATATCGCTATCGACTACTACGGAGACTCATTTGTTCAGATGATCACCCCATAGTTATGAATACAACAAACAATCGACAACTAGCCTCATTTAAAACATTCGGGTTTTGGGCATTGCGTCCGGCCCACAATTTGCGTCGTCTAAAGCTACAAATAACACAATTCTAAACTTTTAACACAAATACTGCTCCAGAAGTAGAGAAATATTAGGTGTATTAGCATAAAATATCACATAATCTTTATGTTTCAAATAACTCAACTATTGTAAATGTGACTAAACGTTTGTTTGTTAGCTATCCCTTCACGGCCAAACCACCAAACCGATCATCCCAAAACCTAAAAGTACTGTTCCCGAGGAAAACAACAATAACGTTCTTATCATAATAGATTGCGCCACGTGTCTTTCGAATCATGATTGAATTATATTACTACAAAGAATAAGGAAAGATTTCCCGGTAGCACGTTCCTGTGGGATATTTACCGACATTCACGCGGGCGATATAAATATAATTAGAAAGAGAACAAGTACTATATTAATGAATGTAAAGATATTATCTTGAAGGTATGCAACAATTATACATGTTAACTTAAAGAATAATCTAGCTTTAAGTAAAGCCAGTATTACTACTTCATTATGTACCTACTCAGTTTTATCCTGAATAGCATGTAACTGTTGATTCTGCCAATAAATAAATAAAATCCATCTGAGACGAGACAGGCGTTACTGTCTAATTGTCTAAAACCAAAATCAATACTAGTGTTAAACAAGAAAATACCCGGAAGCACTAAACACTGGTGTAGTGCACTCAATAGGTATATAAAAAAAAATCAGTTCTATTGACTATGGAAACTATAGACCGTTTAGGTACTATTTTACCTCCTTTTTTATCGATTAAGTAATAGAAAAATATGTTTGTAACCAGATACAAGACCTTTACGTTCGATACGCTTAGACACGACACGCTGCTAACAAAATTTTATAACTTTGGAGTTCGTGGAGCAATAACAAAACCGATTTGAGGAGATGAACGCCATTAAAATCACTGAAGGAGCAACCCACAGTACTTGGACGTTTATACTATCTGACATATATATAAAAAAAAATCCTTCATTCTTTTAATCCTCAACAATAAAATGATCAGATCACATCGCTTACTAGTGAATTAACAAACTTCCTCGTCACTGTTTATACTCTATCATTCCAAAATGCATATTATTTTAAAAAAAAATTAACCTCTTTGTTATCTAGTGCAAAATTCCCGTTTAAAATTCAGCTCAAATAACTTCCTTTAGCGAAAAAAAAATATATAGCATACAAAATTACGAGTTATAGGTAAACGTTTTCATTTTAAAAACTGCGAGTTATGTCCGGTTTCTGAGACACTTTTAATTAACTTTGGTTTATCTATCCAATAGCGCTAGTGGTTCCATAACTTGTGAAAGTGAGTTTCTAAAAAGCTCAACTAGATAACTTATCTGACCAATGTTGGCCGTTTAATCGTTCCATAATTAATTCACGTAGTAATCATGGAAACAACATCACTTATTTTTAAAATGTCATAGACAAATTAGGTCCAAGCATTATCTATAACAGTATTAACTAAGACAGTGTTAAGCCACTTTTTTACCATCGAAAGAAATATTATTATGAATAAAACTATCAATTTTAGACGCGATCTCTTGTACAGACCCATCTAGCGGCATCTGGCTTGTTACGTATTCAGAAATGCGCTGACAGTTAACCGATGTTTATCGTTATTCGTTACGCATAACTCTCAATAGCTATTGCGAGTTTATCTGAGGATGTCAGCAACAGGGCATTAATCTTTTAAAACTCATCATACCTAACCTATCCAGAAAGATAAAACCAATTTATGGGTAACGTCATCGAACTTTTAAAAATTAAACATCCAATATGGCCTTCTTCAATCGCAAGAAATATTATCAAAAAACTAACAGTAACTCAGGTTAAAATTCACTATGGCAAGCGTAAAGTAACATTTTTAATTCCCGCAATAATTATTGCAATATCAAAACTTATAAACAAAATGAAACCCAAAACCTAATTTAGCTTAGTAAAATTTATAATTTTATTGCCAGGCTCGACATCAGATGTCATTGTTATACCTCACTGAAATATGGAAATATTACATACTATCTGATCCGATAGACGTTGAATCAAAATCTCAATATGGTCTTTAGTTCATAGAAAATGGAGGTTCAGTTATTCCAAAATTAAACTAATTCAGGTTAACGAACATTTAGCAAAAACAAAATATAACCAAATAGGTCCAGCAGTTATCAGGTGATGCCCTTACCAACGAACAGCATTTAAGTTTTATTTATGCAGATTACTTGGGGCGTAATCCATTCACAATCTTTACACACGAGTCGAGCTTAGAGATATTTTTATTCCCATAAAACCCAATTAGGGTTAACGAACATTTAGCAAAAACAAAATATAACCAAATCGGTCCAGTAGTTATCAAGTGATGCGCTCACGAACGAACAGCATTTAAGTTTTATGCAGAATACTTGGGGCGTAATCCATTCACAACCTTAAAACATGAATCTAACTAAAATCCATCATCGTCAGAATTCAAGGCTAGATATACTCAATGTCCCAATGATTCAAGCACAAAAAGCATTAAGCATCATAATTATCATAAAATAATACGGTATCAAAAACCATCATCATCATCAAGCTTAGACTATATCAGAATTCAAGGCTAGATATACTTAATGTCCCAATGATTCAGCACAAAAAGCATTATGCATCATAATTATCTTTAAATAATACGGTATCATAAAATCTATCATCATCATCAAGCTCAGAGAGCTATATAAGAATTCAAGGCTAGATATACTCAATGTCCCAATGATTCAGCACAAAAAGCATTAAGCATCATAATTATCATTAAATAATACGGTATCAAAAACGGAACTTTATCAGACTTCAAGGCTAGATATACTTAATGTCCCAATGATTCATATCAAAAAATCTATCATCATCAAGCTCAGAGAACTATATCAGAATTCAAGGCTAGATATACTCAATGTCCCAATGATTCAGCACAAAAAGCATTATGCATCATAATCATCGTAAAATAACATGTTATAATAAAATCCGTCATCATCAGAATATAAGGCTAACAAAAAGCAAAAAGGGAAACAAAAAGCATTACGCATCATAATTATCATAAAATAATACAGTATCATAAAGTCCATCATCATCAAGTTTAGAGAACTATATCAGAATTCAAGGCTCAATATCCCAATGATTTAGCACAATAACCATTAAGCATCATAATTTTCATAAAATAACATGGTATCATAAAATCCATCATAGTATCATAAGATCAATAAGCATCATTATAGCTAATTGACGTGTAAAAGTGCTCGTACAAACCCAACCATTGAAACAAATCCATTTATCGTTAGCACAATCAGTATCATTTATCATTTGCCTACCCACAACTTCAATTCATTTGGTACTTAACCGCTCACGCGAGCGCGGTATAGGCTGTTCCTGAGTTGTTCGTGTGAGCGGCTAAAATTCATGTAAATAAATCCAAGCAAAAATAAAGTGTTGGCCAAGTTCGTTAATTCAATCAATTAAAATAAGTAATAGATTATGTCCAGCTACTATACACACTTAGAACAATTTAACCGACGACTAGTGATTCACTGGTAAATCACAAAGTACGCCCATTATCACAATCCGACGACTAGTGACTCACTCATCCATCAAAATCCATAAAATCCAGTGAAATCACAAAGTACCTACTCACCTTCCAGTATTTATTTATTTATTTATGGAAAACAAACGTAAGTAAGTAGGTACCATATCCATCCATAAATATCCATAATCCATAAAAATCCAGTGAAAATCATATCCACTCAAAATCCAGTGAAGTCACAAAGTACGCCCAACATAATACCACTGAACAACTACAGTTCACTTATGCCGGAGCAACACCAACGTCAATGCCCATAAACGCTTTAAACATCGCGATAGACTACGCGATAGATAAATTCGGTCAAATTATCGCAGCAAGTGGTGGCTACACCTACGGTTATCGCCCATCAAAGCGATAATCAACGGCAATGTCCGTATAGTGTGGCCGCGGCATTATCATTTATCATTTGTCATTTATCATTTATCATATTGTTCTTCATGGCAATTACTAAGGTAGGAATAGTCATAACCAACAATTTATTTATGCTAACCTCGTGTTGCTTGTAAATTATCATAAAATAAAATTGCTCATAATCCGAGTGAACAATCTCATATTATTATCATGGCAATAATTGCTAAGGTAGAAATAGTCATAACTCGCAACCAATAATTTAATAATGCTTACCTAATGTTGCTTGTAAATTATCATAAAATAAAATAAATACTTATAATCTGAGTGAACAACCATGGTTCATTTAACATTTATCATATTCATCATGGCAATAATTACTAAGGTAGAGATAGTCATAACTCATAACCAATAATATATTCATGCTTACCTCGTGTTGCTTGTAAATTATCATAAAATAAAATAAATATGTACTCATAATCCGAGTTAAGCATGGTTTACTTATCATTTATCATATTATCATCATCATGGCAATGGTTACTAAGAGTCATAACATAACTGCTTGTAAATTATCATACAATAGTTTAATATGTTCAACTGTTGTTCATTAATATCATAGAGAGGCTTATGGGATAGCCATAATTAAGTTACAACGGTAGCAACAATAAAAACATGGAATCATGATCAAATTAGAAATATTGTTTCATTTAAATTATCCAGAAATCATAAACCTAAGGCACCATCCTGGCTGAGATATATCCCGCGCTATCAGAGAGTGGCCCTGATCAAAGCGCGTGATAAGTCCAGTCAGCAGTGTACTTCACCGCACATCATCAGAGTGTTGCCCTGACATAATGTGCGGCACCCACACCAGTACGCCAAAATCACGCTCATGGATTTCATTTAGGCAACCAACAAAATGATAGCAATATAAAATAAAATACAATAATCCATAAAGGAACAGGTAAGTACCTAGTTCTCATATGCCTCTGGTAAGTTTATCAAAAATTAACGTTTATCAATTGTTTTAAATATCATTAATTACAAGCAATTCATTATTATCATTATCAAGACAAAAATTAACGTCTATCAATTGTTTTAAATATCATTAATTACAAGCAATTCATTATTATCATTTTCAAGATTATCTACGTACCTTTTTGGGTTAACCCCGCTTCTGAAGTGAAATGATAAACCTCTTCATTGGTATATTTATATTTTATCTTCTTGCACACATACAAACTTGGTACAGGGTAACAATATTTAACAAACTATTTAACTAGGCAGTCAATAAGTATCAGTATAGACTAGATTTCTAGACAACCTTTAGGTTTCGAAGATCCAAGAGAATTAACTTAGAGACTAGGTGACGCTCCAAACATCACGTTTTTTTTACCAACTTTTAGCCATACTTTTTGGCGGTAAATGTCAAATGAGATACCTTTTAACTACCAGCTAGAAAATACCAATACTTTTGGCGGTAAACGTCAAATGAGACACTTTTTAACTACTCGAAAACACAGATACAAAATCATCTGAGTCAAATCACATACTTTCAACTCTAAATTCAGTATTTTAAATCAACAAAATTTATTATTATTTGGAAATCATGACAGAAAGGTGAAAGGGTTTTTAAAGAACCTCTGTTTACAAAGAAAATTCTGTAAGAATGAGTTGGTTATTGTGCTTAATTTTGCTAAACGATTAATTTTCGGACGTTTTATGACAAAAATTGTGGTTAACGTTAGATCCTTTGTTTAGGTTTTAAAAAATAGGTACCTTTCTTTAACTTTAACGTTTCTTTAGTAATACTTTCATCCATCCAACATCACTTTGAAATTCTAATGTTGTGTTGTTGTGAATTTGCGAGGATTTTCTTTTAATAATGGCAAATTAAGTTTAAAAAGCTTCGAAATTTTTTAGCTGACAAAGCGTATTATAGTGTGCCGGAATTTTTAATGGAGAAAGAAATGTCTTAATTACTTACTCTTTTTATGATTAGAAATGATGAACATATGACATTTAATTTTTTATTTAATTTAATTTTTATTTAATTCCAATACGAAGTAGTTGACATTATTTCTCTTTATTATTATTGTGTATTAGAATCTTGTACTTTTGCATGCCATCATCTGGTTAAATATGGTTGTTGCTACTTATATTTTTATGTCACCATCTGTTTGCAAAATAAAATATCTTATCTTATCTTAAAAAAGCCGGTCAAGAGCGAGTCGGACTCGCGCACCGAGGGTTCCGTTCCGATTTCTGAAAAAGTGTGCTATTTAGAGACATCGTTTTATTTTTCCTGTAATCTTTACATAAACTTCTATCACATAGAATAATTTCAGATTTTTATCTTTGCAAACTTCGGAGATAAGGGGGGGGGGGGGGGGAACGGTATTTTTTTTTACATTTTTCAACAAAAGTCGAAAACTATGCGGCCTAAAAAAAAATGTTTGAGAATATGCAAACAGCGTTCTTTCATATGATACCCCACATAGCATAGCATAGCACATAGCATGGCATAGTAGCCCCACTTTGAATTTTTCAGTCCCTGTTACAAAAAAAATATAAATATTTTTACTTCTTTCTTATTTGCAAAATAGTTGGGTAAATGTCGTTTAAAACTGTTCCAAATATCAAGTTGATAGCATTAGTATTTCTTGAGCTATCCAGCTGTGACAGACAGACAGACAGACTGACTCACACCATAAGGGTTCCTTTTTTACCATTTTGGTACGGAACCCTAAAAACTGTAACCCAACTACGGAAAAATAAAACTTATCTAAAAAGTACGACATTTAGGGAGAATTCATACATATAGCCTATGTCACCCGGACTATTAATACGAATCTAATTGAAGCCATGCATTCATCAAAATCGGTTCAGCAGTGCGATTCTGTAACCTCAATAGTATATAGTGTCAATTCCTAGCAAAGACAAACTCACTTCACCTAAGTTTTCACGGTGAGGTTTTTACAGAATCGACCGGCAGTAGTTTAGGCGCTACGGTGGATCACACGTAAATACATACCTACATACATACACTGCTAAAATCATAACCCTTCCTTTTGGCTCTGCCGTAGTCGGGTAAAACCAAATGAGTTCGAATTGGTCACTTGTGTGTCCGAATGAACTTGAGTGAAAATGTCGTGATGGCCAAGTAGTTAAAAGCCTCGCCTCTCATGCACGAGGTTGTGGGTTCAAATCCGTGCTCGTACATGGGTGACTTTTTAAATTTATGTGTATTTTCTGAGTTTATCTTGGACATTACTGGCATCGGTGAAGGCAAACATCGTGAGGAAACCTGGACTTATAGTTAATATAAGTCTGAAATCACCAACCCGTCTTTGACAAGCGTGGTGGTCAATGCTGGTGCCTTCTGTGTATGAGAAGAGGCCTTGCCCTGCAGTGAGGCAGTAATAGGTTGGTTTTATTATTATTTAAGTGAGGTTGTGAACTTTACAGAATAGTCAATCAATCTGCGTAGCCTTTTCCCAACTATGTTGGGGTCAGCTTCCAGTCTAACAGGATGCAGCTGAATACCAGTACTTTACATGGAGCGACTGCCTGTCTGACCTCCACAATCCAGTAACTTGGTAATACGATACCCCTTGGCTCGACTTTCGGGCTTCTGACGACCCTTAACGACTGTCAAAGATCCACGAATGACAGCCGGCACCAACGGCTTAACGTGCTTTCCGAGACACGGAGGAGTCTCGGTAAGTAAAGATGGTCACCCATCCACTGACCAACCCTGGCAAGCTTAGCTTAACCTGATGGATCGACCCGTGCGGCAGTCAGGTACTTTAAAGAATATTACGGCTGCATTATTCTCAGATGATGAGTTAAAAATCTTGTTATTTTTTTGATTTTCTGAAAAATCATCTTTGTTATGATTTGTGGTTTTAAATTAAGCCCTTTCTATTAACAGATTTCTGTATACATTTTGTTGTAATGGAGTCAGTAGGGCAAACAGTATAGTTCCTATTTGATTGATTACTTGTGGTTTTTGCGTTGTTCCGAATAATACAGACCTCTTTTGTTCGGGAGTGCACACGATCAGGCTTTATTGTCAGTTTTTATTGTTGTGATGTTGATAATAAAATCAGCTTAAACTTTTTTAACATTAATGAATAAATCAGCCAGCAATTCATTCCTATATTTTGATAGCAAGAGAGGTGCGACTATCTTATAAATATTGACTACATCCCCGTTTTGTGAGAGATATTAAATAGAGGTTAGGGAAAAACAGTATTTCTATACATTTTAATTATCTTGTGAGAACCTTATCAATATGTTTAGTGAGCTTTTTGCTGATGTTAAATATTTAGGTATATTTAAGAGGGCTGGCGCGTTTTCTCACCTCTCTCGCTCACATGCAACCAAATTTTATAAGAATTTTAAATGAAACGATGTTTTTTTTGAAAAATTTAATCAATTAAAGGACTAGTAAATAATGTTAATTTAATAGGTACCTAATTATTAAAACACGCAATATTAACTGTCAAAAATTATTATTAACTAGCTGCGTCCCGCGGTTTCACCCACGTAGCCCGCTATAAAAAGTAGCCTATGTGTTAATCCAGGGTATAAGCTATTTACTTACCAAGCTTTGAGCGTGAGGAAGTAACAAACATACAAATACACACTCACAAACTTTCGCCTTTATCCCCTCAAGTGTCTGAGTTTGGCTAATTTTAGGCCCAAAACCCCAGCGAGTGGGGAGGGTTGGGGGTTAGTTGCGAACCCCATAGGTTCACAAACTAGTGATGATGATGTTTTCCATCGGATGATGTTTTTTTACGTTTATATATATGTGATCTAAGCTTATATACCTATTATGTAAAGTTTTGTCCTTTTGCACACTTTGGGTGCATTTGACCGGGGGGGGTGGGGGTTAGGGGGGGTTAGCTACGAACTCCATAGGTTCACAACTAATGATGATGATTGGTTTTCCATCGGATGATGTTTTTTTACATTTATATATATATGTGATATAAGCTTATATACCTAACAAAAAAAGGGTTTTTCTTATGCACACATGGGGTGCATTCGACACTTGAGGGGTTATAATATTAGTGTGATTCAAGCAATCCTGAAATAGCTACAATTATCTTCAAGCAAAACTGACAAGATAGTTTGACCGTCTACCGCAAACATTACCCACAGGATATGGAAATAATGAGCTAATTTCATGAACAATTGCCCATTTATTGCTCATTTGTACAGGCTAACATAGCCCGCAATTTGCTTAGGTCATTTCAGGCTATTTTCTCCAGCTAAGATTTGTACATGAAAAGAAATATTATGGTCATTAGTTCAGCCTTAGTTTGTAAACCTTTTTGGATAATGAGACCTTAGTACGTCTAAAGAGTACTGCCACAAAATAGATAGGTACAGAAGGTCAGCTCCATACAGGTAGCGAAAACACACGCACACATAGACATGCTTCACGTACAGCGAGTGCAAGCGCACTCGTGACTGGCATGTGCCGTACGTACGATTTGTGTGAGTGATCACCAAAATGGTGCGAGAAATTTTTGTCTTATCGTTTTAAGTAAGACAAAATCTTCAATAGTCTTATCGTTTTACAACGATGCGACATGGTTTTGGTCATGGCCTGTCGTACTAAAACAACAAAAGCGGATTGCCAAAAAGCAGCATAAACCGGTTTTAAACCAAGCAAAGGGCGAATCGCGCTCTAGGCCGGACTGACACCTACTCTATCTATGTGCACTCACACAAATGCAAAGCTCAGCCTAAACCTCACGGACTGTACGCGTCTATAATATTATGTGCGTGCTACTGCATGTATTTTCGGCCACTGCATGGAGCCGTCCTTCTTTTTTTCTTCTTTTTCGTCCTTTCGAGACCCCTCCCTGCCTCGGAAAGCACGTTAAGCCATTGGTACCGGTTGTCATTTGTAGATCTTTGACAGTCGTTACGGGTAGTCAGAAGCCCGAAAGTCTGAAACCAGTTTTACCAAAGGGTAAGTTCGATAGGCAGTCGCTCCATGTAAAATACTGGTATGCAGCTGCTGTTCCAAACATAGTTGGGAAAAGGCTACGCAGACGATGTATGGAGTCGGCCTTCTGTACTTTTATCTATATTGTGGTACAAGGGTCGATTTTGTTTCGGTTAGGGTACAAATTACCTAGTAGTTCACTTAAATACTAAGGTTAGGCCATGTTAGGTCTTGTAAAAGGGTCCTGAGAATCTTATTAGTGCGTAGTCTTTGAGAAATTCCGACACGTAGGGTTTGTTTGTGTAAAAGTGTTCTATTTTGTCCTGGTAAAGTTTTTTTCCTTGTGTTTACCAAAATATTGCTGAACGCTTTGGTGGGCGCTCGACAGATTTCACCAATGAAACTGAATGCGATCAGAGGGGCTAAAACAGCCACTTTGGCAGAATCATAATAGGATAACATAAGATAATATATATTTACAAGCAATTATATTATATATTTACAAGCATTAGGTTGCTTAGCTTGGGACTAGATGGCGTTGTGTGAAATGTCCAAGGATATTTATTTATTTATTATGAATCATATTTGAAATCTTAAAACTGTCACAAACTGACAATTCATAATTTATCTGCGTACAATTCATAGCACGTTTGACAGTTTTGTATGGAGATTCGTAAAATGATATGCTTTATTGACGTTGAATGCCACATCAACAACAAAAAAAAATCAATGTCAATCATAATAAATTGCTGGGAATTCAGGAAATGAATCACTTTTAGAGGAATTGCTTAATGTGGCCGTTTTAGGCCCGCAGTACCTACATGTAAACTGGGTTCAAGAGCTGTCATTGTTGTGGAATTTGACACTGACAGCCCTTAAACGCGGTTTAGATGTGCTGTTCGCGTTCAGTTTCATTGGTGAAATTGACACTAAGGCGTCATAACAATAGATCTTCTATTGTGTCTCGTTTACCGTCCGCGAACCGATCCATGTGGAATAATTAGAAAAATGTTTAACTAGAAATAAGATTTAGATAAGTACAGATCTACAGAATAATTGTTATCCTGTAGATCTGTACTTAATTTTTAGAGTTCCGTAACCGAAGGGTCCAGACGGACCACTATTGCTGTCATTCACGTGTCCGTCTATCCGTCTGTCGCACAGGTTTTGCAGCCAAACGGTTAGAGCTACAGTCTTCAAATTTTCACAGTATAAGCATCTTGTTGACGCAAAGTCATAAAAATTGTCAAAATTTTTTTTTAAATATTTTTTGGGGGTAATATAGTCATACTACCGCCATATTGATTTTTTTCAAAACAAATTGTAGCCAGTGTCACTTGGCATGATGTAAGGGTGCTAACGATACCCCATACATCCAAATCTGTACAAGCATTCAAAAGTTATAGTGAGAAACTCTCATACATACAAACATGTTACACTGAAAACATTTTACTCCTTTTTGGGGCAGTCTTGTAATATACATATAATACACCAAACACCAACTACCAAAAACCTCGAAAGCTTTAATACTATATAACAAGCTGGAATATTCCATACGTCTCATTTTAATATGAGTGCGACGGAATTTAGCGTATTCGCCGAAATTAGAGTATGGTACATACACCATGTTTTTATACCGCAAAGAGAATATATAAACTGTAATCTAGATCCGGGTTTGCTTGCACAGTTTTAATTAAGTATGATGGAGTTTATTATATTTTAATTAAAAGTAAAAAGAATACTGTTTGATCAGTGCAGCTTTTGGAGTGTAGTGCATTTATTATTAACGGTTGGAAATGCAGACACGGTTTATAAGTTGAATGTAGGTATAATTAAAGTTATCTCATGCATTTAATTAAAATATACAAGCTAACACTAAATTATAATATACTATTATTTACAAGTATATAATAATAAAAAAGGGGAAGAGCTCGTAGGGCATCAACAAATTCGTCCGCATCGCTGTCAGTGGGAAAAATGGCCAAAAGACTGGCGGCATTGCCACGTTGGATGGCAATGCTAATTCTTTGGGCTAAAAATAGGCCAGCCCTCTGGTCCCGTGTAGAGTCGAAGCATGCATTTTGGTTGAATAGCCGGAAATATCTACAGAAAAAGCAAAAATCAAAAGAACGTCAAAATTACATAAGACAGTGCCACAAAACGCCAGCCCTCCACCACTTCCTAGTGCTTTAGCCGGGAAGAAGAAGTGGCGCAACAAACTCCCCAGCAGCACAGCTGTCTGTTCAGTTAGAAAAACTTGATTCTATACAAAGAGTTTTTTTATTGTCGTGCCCAATTCTCAGTCTTATATTAAAACCTACTGGAATTCTGGTACGGTACCCTGATTGCGTGAGTCCGACACACTCTATAAAGTTTAAAATTGTACCTCCTTACGAACCTATGCTTGAGATCTCATGGACAGAATTCCGTACAAATGTTTCCATACTCCAAGAACTATCAGCGCTCTGGATGGAGCGGGAGAAGTCATTGATGTTTTCAAATTAAAAAAAAATAAAAAGTCGGGCATCGACTACACCTGAGATTGGACACAGTTCATCGTGGCCAGACCACGACCGCTCACTTCGGTCGTCTTCTTCTTCGCTTCGCGCTGTCAAGAGCTAAGCGAAGAAGAAGATTGGGTTTTTAGGATCATCGTTCCAAAATGATGATCCTTAAACCCCAATATACTAGTCCGGGCGTTTGCGTTGCAAATACAAATGTCATAGTAAGCCGGCTCATGTTGACATGGTTAATTGATCTTGTATGACTGATAAGTGAACCGACCGTCAGCTGCTCAAGTAGCGGTGGGTTTGGGTGTGAGAGGATGCGAAAGTTGTAAAAAAAAAAAAAAAAAAGTCATAGTACGCCGGCTGAAACCTTTTCACATAAATAGTTGACATCATACTGAGCTGAAAAAAAATAGTCAGCTGCACTGTGGAAGGGGGAATATGCGTCAGCTGCTCACATGAACTTGTAAAAAAACACGTAAATACAAAAGTCATAGTAAGCCGGCTGATGTTGACATGGATAGTTGATCTTGTATGACTAATAAGTAAACCGACCGTCAGCTGCTCAAGTAGCGGTGGGTTTGGGTGTAAGAGGATGTACATAAATAGTTGACATCATACTGAGCTGAAAAAAAATAGTCAGCTGCACTGTGGAAGGGGGAATATGCGTCAGCTGCTCACATGAACTTGTAAAAAAACACGTAAATACAAAAGTCATAGTAAGCCGGCTGATGTTGACATGGATAGTTGATCTTGTATGACTAATAAGTAAACCGACCGTCAGCTGCTCAAGTAGCGGTGGGTTGGGGTGTGGGAGGTTGCGAAAGTTGTAAAAAAAAAAAAGTCATAGTAAGCCGGCTGATGTTGACATGGTTAGTTGATCTTGTATGACTAATAAGTAAACCGGCCGTCAGCTGCTCAAGTAGCGGTGGGTTTGGGAGTGGGAGGTTGCGAAAGTTGTAAAAAAAAAAAGTAATAGTACGCCGGCTGAAACCTTTTTACATAAATAGTTGATATCATACTGAACTGAAAAAAAAATCGTCAGCTGCACTGTGGAGGGGGGAATATGCATCAGCTGCTCGCATGAACTTGTAAAAAAACACGTAAAATAAAGTTATGGTACGCCAGATGAAATGTAACTAGGTGATTGTTTAAATAATTATGAGTATGAAAAATCATATCGACGCGCGGGGCAATCTTCCCCCCGTGTAAATCCGAGCTACGCCAGCATTTACTGCGCACGTCGTACATAGCGCACCTTTGGAGCCATGCTGACCTTGAAGACCCTTCTCAATTGTCGCCCACTGACTGGGGAAGGGAAGAAAAAGAAGAGAAATATATCTTCAAATGGTTCGAAGCAGATCAAGTACCTCCATCAGTCACGAGAATAACGGATGATAGCAGCGAAAATATTGCCGGTATGGATTTTTTGTCAGTGACACTTTCTTTAAGCTAGTATATTTCTGGTAGCCTAATTTTAATGATTAAAATGTTCATTACAAGATGATGGTGAAGAGGATCGAGCTCAAGAAGTTGAACAAGACGAAGAGAACGTTTTAACACAGGAGAGTTCTGATGATGATTTATCAGAGAACGATTATGATTGCGATACCAGTCATAAAGAATAATTTCTGTAGTCATTAATTTTTATATTCCTATTTCTTTACATTAAATGATTATATTTCCTTTTTACAGTAAATATTATTTTATATCATGCATTTCGTTTAAATATCCTAATCCTAACTTATATTAAAAATGCGAAAGTAAGTTTGTTTGTTTGTTACACTTTCACGCTAAAACGGCAGAACGGATTTGGATGAAATTTGGTACACGGATAGACCATGACCTGGAATAGGAGATAGAGTCTGTGCGGAAAGAGAAGCGGCGTGGCGTAAAATGGAACTAACATTATGTATGACTACTAAAAATTTCATCAAAACAATTATTATTACAGAATCTAAAAACATTATAATATTCTAACACAGCCTCATAATAATCTAGACGTTATATAATGTCGCACTATAATGTCGTAACAGTGTTGACAACATCACAAATACGGTAATTAAGCACAGCTGCGCCACCAAATCTTAAGCCGCTTCTCTTTCCGCACTGACTCTAGGACACTTTTTATGCCGGTAGTATGTTCCCGTGGGATAATTTCCGAAATACACGCGGGCGAAGCCGCTGCCGAAAGCTAGTATAAAATAAAACAAGAAAAAAAAAAACAAAATGTTTTCTTACGATATAGTTTTACACATGTCCCGACATTAGCATTTAATTACCACTATGCCGGTTGAAATTTGACAATATGATAGTTTAATAGTTACGTTTACAAAAACTATCAGTCAGCTGGGTGCGGGCAGGGGAACTCTGTCAGCTGGACCCTGAAAGGTACTGTGCATTGCTCGAATAATCGGTATCTTTACTGCGCCAGCTGACGGTCTTTCCACCGCTACGCACGCAGCTGATTGTTGTTTTCGTACTTTAAATTATTTAAAGAATCGCCTAGTTAAATTTCATCCGGCGTACTTTATTTTACGTGTTTTTTTACAAGTTCATGTGAGCAGCTGACGCATATGCCCCCCTCCACAGTGCAGCTGACGATTTTTTTTCAGTTCAGTATGATGTCAACTATTTATGTAAAAAGGTTTCAGCCGGCGTACTATTACTTTTTTTATTTTTTTTATTTACAACTTTCGCAACCTCCCACTCCCAAACCCACCGCTACTTGAGCAGCTGACGGTCGGTTTACTTATTAGTCATACAAGATCAACTATCCATGTCAATATCAGCCGGCTTACTAAGACTTTTTTTTATTTATTTTTTTACAACTTTCGCAACCTCCCACTCCCAAACCCACCGCTACTTGAGCAGCTGACGGTCGATTTACTTATTAGTCATACAAGATCAAACTATCCATGTCAACATCAGCCGGCTTACTATGACTTTTTTATTTACGTGTTTTTTTACAAGTTCATGTGAGCAGCTGACGCATATTACCCCTTCCACAGTGCAGCTGACTATTTTTTTTCAGCTCAGTATGATGTCAACTATTTATGTAAAAAGGTTTCAGCCGGCGTACTATGACTTTTTTTTTTTTTTTTTTACAACTTTCGCAACCTCCCACACCCAAACCCACCGCGGGTGCGTCAGCTGACGCTTGGTTTACTTATTAGTGATTCGAGAACTACTGAAAAAATAGGCAACCCTCCCGGACTATACACAAAAAGGCTTTTCCCCGAAAAAACAACCCTAAAACCGGCTAATGAGAACAAACTGACAACACCTAAAGTTAAATTAGGGATCGCACCAAAGACACGGATTATACTTTATCCCACGTTATCCTGACCAATTAGCCCAGCCGTGGGACGAACGTAACATGGCTTCCCATAATTTCACGTCGAATTATTTTACAAGAATATTCGCTTGTGATTCTGAACAAGATTATGTAAGACTACGGGTTTTAGGGGTAAATACGTGTTTGATTTTACACGTGTGGTTTCGCTCGGGAAAGGTACATTATAAAGAGTAGGTATTATATCAATCCATCACTGTGATAACCAATTATGCCTAAACTAAGCGCTGTGTAATTATTGAGAGACTCGGTATTGCCTGCAACTTCGTCTGCGTGTAATTTGTATTTTATTATAATATATTTTGTTGTACTCACAATATTGAGAGATTTACCATGTTATTTGAAGACCACAAACTTCTTATAGGTTTTCCTGTAATCTACAGGTATAGAACTATTTTCTGTATTTTTTTTTTTAATTTTAGGCTCAGTAGTCGGAGATAAAGGGGATGGTCAATTTTCGTCTATTTTCTTAAATAACTTTAAAACAATATATTTTAAAATTATAATAAAAAAAAACAACATTTGAGACCCTCATAAGCTCTTTCATTTTATATGTCACACTGTACAGTTTACAAAACTTTTTTTTTAATTTTCTTATTTGCCCCCTGAAAGTGACCCCCATATTGAAAATTCATTTATTTAATTTAGCTGTACGTGTTTGGGTCCATACAGAAATCCATATGTGTACCAAGTTTAAACTTAATCGGACCAGTAGATTCGGAGCAAATTGGCTGGGACAGACGGAGAGGCAGACAGACAGACACACGAGTGATCCTATAAGGTTTCAGTTTTTTTCCTTTTGAGGTACGGAAAAAGAGAATATTAAAAAGTACAAAATAACTTTAGTTACGGAAGGCTTTAGTGGTTTTTTTAATTAATTTTTGACAAATCGGTAGAATTGTTGTGCTGAAAATAGGTGTAAGGATTCTGACGAATTGAGGACCTCCTCCTTTTTTGAAGTCACTTTTAAACAACAAGATATCTGAATACGGAAACAAACATGTATCAAATACAACAATGCAAATTGACCTTTTACCTTATTGGAATTCAAAATCAAAAATGGTAATTGAAAATAATCCTGATAATTACTCTTTTGTTAAGTTTTTTACACAAAGAAAGTCGTATTTTTGCTGATCTCAGCATATTCACCAAACAAGCCGCCTCAGCATTTTTTCTACCAAATATTTTCAAAGATTTTTCTCACAATCATTTTCCTTCACTTATCGGAAATATCTGTCGAACTGTCATAGCTGTCATTCGGCCACGTCAGCCAATCAGCAACCGTAAGCGGGCGAAATTGAGTAACAAGAGAGTAAAAGGGAGGTTAGGTGAGTTTACTTTCGGGGCTCGTGGCGAGGTCTATTTGTGGATGGCGTATCATCTATTACTTATCGAGACCCCTCCGTGCCTCGGAAAGCACGTTAATAAGCCGTTGGTCCTGGCTGTCATTTGTAGATCTTTGACAGTCGTGACGGGTAGTCGGAAGCCCAACAGTCTGACAACCAGTCCTACCAAGGGGTATCGTGTTGCCCAGTAACTGGGTTATGGAGGTCATATAGAAAGTCGGTCCATGTAAAATACTGCATCCGGTTAGAATGGAAGCCGACCCTGATTTATATTTTCGACGAAGATAAGCTTAGTAAATCTGCTTTACTGACAAGTTTAGTACTAAATCTCGAGGCAAATCCAGTTTTGAATTGAGATTTATGTGAGTTCTAGAATTTGGGTCAGAATCGTAATTTGTTATCAACAAAATAGGCCATTTTTTTTCCATTTGATAAGCTATATGCTGTATTTCCTTATAGAAAACCCAATACCATTTAGCCCAACCCGGTGATCGAACCCAGGTCTACGAGTATTAGCTAGTCCAACGAAGGTTTAAAAACATTATGAATCTTCACATAGTCACGATCTAAAATGGGAATAAAAGCCGTCTTAACTTCATTTAGTACTTACACAATATCATTAATTTATAACAAACTACAACCACTCACATACTGCGCCCTAACACTTTAAGATAAGACCTTCTTTCAACCCCATTGATCCCTATTCGGTGTTCAAAGAGGGAATACAGTCCCCAATAAAGATTATCTTAATTAAATAGGACCATATAATAACGACCCTTATTTGATTAGAAATCTAACGTACACTCAAGACGTGGTCGCAGAATTGATAGATACAGAAGGTCGGCTCCGTGCGAAAACAGGCGCACGCGTACATAGACCGTTCGTACGGCGTCGGCGTCGGCAGCGATCTCAAACAAATGCCAGTCCGAGTGCGCTTGCACTCGCTGTACGTGAAGCGTGTCTATGTGTGCGTGAAATTTGTGCCGTGGGGGTGAAATGAGGGGTGAAAATATACTGTTTTATATTATATACCAAGTAATTTCTTTCATTGATTTTTTGTTGTAAATGTTATCATGATTGAATGTTCCTATTCAGATGTGATTCTGTTCGGTTTATTGAAAAGGGATGGACGTAATTACTGCTGGTACAAATTGCTATTTAAGGTTTTTTATTTAATTATCAGTTTTAGAAATTATCTTGATATTCGTATTGATGAAACTGTTTTAATGAGAGTTATAATTAGATTCTTCTTATTAAGTTTTTTGTGCTTCTGGTGGTTCTAAATATTGAACAAAACAGCCTTATTTTTTATTTTTTTATTTACAGGGTGTAAGTGTAAACAGTGGCAATCTTTAAGGTGTCATTGTACTCATCATTATGAACAACTTTTACTATGGGACAAAACCTGCAATCGCGAAAAAAAAAATCAGCTGTTCCCTACATATTGACGAATTATGCGAACAAGCTACTGAACAGCAGATTTTTTTCCGCGATTTCAGGTTTAGTCCCATGGTCCCAGGTTAAATCCAAGTCTGATGACCACCTTCTCATATGTTCATATAAGCATATTTTCAGTTTCGTTTTTGTCCGACTCGTTTTGGAGACAAATGGAGCCCCGATTCATGATAAGGGTGAATTCACGTTTTGGAACATTCTTACTTTCCCTCCTACTGTGGAAGTCGTGAAGTTATTATTGACAACAATACGGAGGCAAATAACATTCAATACTCATTCTCTCCTTTTTCCCTTGTCTCCCTTTCTCTCTGTGTAAAATTTGACAGCGCATCACCGATTCCCCAGTATTGCAGAAGTCCATAGCCGGCAGTAAACACTACCCATCAGATAATCCATCGACAAGACTGCCAACCTATCGGATAAAAAATTCCATTATCTCCGAAATCCAATTAATTCTCTCCGTAGTCTGTGACACGGATTAATTGAAAACTTTTTTCATTGAATGATCAATTATTTTTTATCACTGAAGCTTTCATTCTTAATCTCATCTCAGAAGTTGTTGAAGTAAGGATAAGGTCTAGATTAAATGTCTGCCTAAGTTTCGGCCTAAGAGAACATCTTAAGTTAGCTATTGTTTTCCCTGTTTTTGATGAAACTTCAAGTTTGAAGATGTTCTAAGAATTTGGAGATATTAATGTTAAGAAGTTTAGATTAACAAAGCTTCTGGACTTAATTTGTTGGCACAGAATACATAATATTACAAGTACAGAAGATTCACTCTGAAAAATAATTTATATAAATAGCGACTCATGCTACGACACAATAAATAAATTCAGGTTGCACAGCGTTAATTACCTACAGCTATATTCATCTGGAAGTTGTCTCTTTTTCTATCGCGTAACTCTTATACCTTCTGACTCGTTAGGGTTGTCTTCTTTTACGACGCGGCGAGTGAGCGAGTACCGAACTAACGTGCGAGCCGGCCGGTGCGTGGTAGCCCACACGGAATTAGGCCGACAAGTCGAGCCCGGGGGGCTATAGGGGCAGCTATAGCTATAGCTAGCTGCTACTTGTATAGCGTATAGGGGTCGGCTTCCAGTCTAACCGGATGCAACTGAATACCAGTATTTTACATGGAGCAACTGCCTACCTGACCTCCTACCCTGACCTGGTACAGGGTAATACGATACCCCTTAGTAAGTACTGGTTTTCAGACTATCGGGTCTTCTGACGACCCAAACGACTGTCAAAGATCCACGAATGACAGCTGTGACCTGCTTTCCGAGGCACGGAGGGGTCTTGGTATGTAAAGATGTTCACCCATCCACGGATCAACCACGGCAAGCGCAGCTTAACCTGATCAATCGACTCGAGCGGCTGTTATTAGGTACTTAGCCATCAAGTCTTTGTGTCTACAGTTTAAAACTCAAACCACCCCAGTACCTCATTAGATAAACTACGTCATTTTGTAACTACAAAGTTCTAGTTTAAATGAGGTTTTTGACTAAAAATGTGGTTGAGCGTACATCCTTAATTTAAAGATCAAAAGGCACGAGTTTGTCGAATGTTCGCGTAGCCTTCAAATGCGATTAGTTTGGGATCCTGGCCGTATAATATGTAAGGTACAGAAGTTGCAATATTAACATCGTATTTAAAATGTTAGTTATAACTTAAGATTTGAGATGGATGTGTGGAGTGACGAGAATGGATAAAGTAAGAAATGAGTATATATAAGAGGAAGTTTGAAAGTGTCCGTGACAGAAAATTTGAAAGGAAATCGTTTGGCTTGGTATGGGTATGTTTTGAGGAAGACGAAACGCATGTGACTAAAGGAGTGATGAATATAGTGATGTTGATGGATGGAGAGGCAGAGGAAGGCCAAAAAGAAGATGAATGGTATGTGTGAGGAATTATATGAAAGAGAAGGAAGTGAATGATTCGTGACGGTTGACAGGGGAGAATGGAAGAAGAAAACGTGTTGCGTCGACCCCAATTAACATGGGATAAGGGCAGGAATGCGTTATATTAATGATGAGTTATAACTTAAGGAACAGTGGTGCTATTTTGTAAAGTTCACTTCGAACATCACTCCATTTACCGCACACAATAGGCATGATGACTAATATTAGAAATGTTCGAACAAATTATGTAGGTAATTTTAAAGAAGGCCTACTGAAATGTGATGGGGTCGAAAGGTTCTGGAGTGGCGACCGCTTGCAGAAAGACCTTGTGAAGGCCGCAGGAATCCGCTGGATGTGGGAAGCACAGAACCGGTCGAAGTGGCGGTGCTTGGGGAGGCCTATGTCCAGCAGTGGACGTCTTTCGGCTGAAATGATAATGATGATGATAGTTAAATGATATAATCAAAAAAATCTGTAAAATCGATGGAAATATGGAGAAGCTACCTGCTCTAAAAGTTTTTGGATGGCGTTATTCTCGTCCTTGTCGCGTGGTAAGGAAAATATATGCCGCTAGTATATGTGTGAAGTTATGTACATTCGTACAGTCGTAACAACACCGAAATATTTAGGGTTTAAAATAAAATAAAATCATCATCCCCAATTCGAAAGCAAACTCATTTGTTTTTAAAAGTTAACCGTTTTCTTCCTTTCGAAATTCGAACGTTGTTTCGTTGAGAATTCGCGACGATTTACTTTAAAACAACACAGACAGGGTCCAGAATTGATTCGATGTTTAACGTACTAACTATGTACACAATATGGAATGCAATAAAATATTGAGCATTGAGTATTGTAAAAATAAATGAGTTCTCTGTCGAATACGGTATTTTACTCTAGATGAGATAAAATCTAAAAATATGTTATTTACATAGCTTAGGCAAAAACCAGTCGGAAAATGTTAGTTTTAGTTCCTATACCTAATAACAATATAAATTTTAAAATTCAATTCAAAGTTTTCGGTTTTTTTAATCTGTTTTCTAACACCATTTAAGTAGCCGCCATGTTATTACGTCATTCGGCTGTGCAAATTAAAAAGTGTCAATGTCACTGTCAACTGATCAGCGTTTAAAAAGTCTTTGTTTACACTGCCAACTGACGTCATGACCTCAGAGCAATATGGCGTCCAATGCGTCCAGCGTTTTCACGCGTTTGAAAATCTAAAATTTAAATGCATCTTTATGGCACATAACGATTGAATAAAAATGTTGTGTTTTTTTAGTGGCTTATTAGCACTATACTATCTAATTGAGACACTTTTCAAAAATGGTTGTAATACCCTATTGTGTGTCGTCACTTGAGCGAGGGTCAAAGTGAATTGCCTACAATACTGGAACTTCTGTCTAATTTTTACATAGTCAAAAGAGCGCTTGTGCCCAAGCTAACTCTCGTTTGCAACTATTTTGGGGAAAACATCTGTGACAATGTAAATATTTCAACTTCAATGTGGTTTGGGATTATATTAAACAGCATTTCCTTTTGTTACAGTCGTGTGGTTCCCGGAATAGATAAGCCATACGCTATTTTCCCAGGGTGCTATAAACATGGTCTTTATAGAAAATGAGACTGCTCAACGTGGGGTCCCGAGTTCGATAACTGGGTCGGGTAAACTGTTATTGGATTTTCCCACAGGAAAATTTTCAAGAGTAACTTAGAGTGCCCGATTATTCACTTGCACCGTGCTATACACAAAAAATCAATCTGCCTAGCCTTTTCCCAACTATGTTAGGGTTGGTTTCCAGTGTAACCGAATGCAGCTGAATACTAGAATGTTACATGGAAAGACTGCCTATCTAACCTCCACAACATAGTTACTGGGTAACACGATACCTCTTGATAAGACTGGTTGTCAGACTTTCGGGCTTCTGATGACCCGTAACGACTGTCAAAGATCCAAGAATGACAGCGTGCTTTCCGAGGTACGGAGACGTTTCGGTATGTAAAGATGGAAGATCCATCGACAGATCTACCGTAGCAAGCGTAGCTTAACCTGATATATCGACGCGTGCGGCTGTTATTAATTAACCACGGAACTTCAATCTGTCTAATAATAATAGATTACTGGAAAACCTATAAAAAGTCTATGGTCGTAAAATGAACATGGTAAATCTCTCATTGTTGTGAGTTTATAAAGGGTCTTTCAACAAGGACTGGTCGATGTTAAAATTAAATAAAACAAGCTGTATGTAAGATATTAAAGAAATTATTTTTTTATTTTAAGGCCCCATTTATGCCATTATTTATGAAATATGACATCGTTTAAATGTCCACCGCGGCTTCGAACTTTGGCACGGATCCGAGAGGTCCAACTTTCAATTACTCTACTGCATAGATCCGGCTGAATCTGAGCGATGGCCTGCGTAATGTTGACTTTCAGGGCATCGGTTGATTGCGGATTATTGGCTTAGACCTGCGACTTGAGAAAACCCCACAAGAAAATGTATAGCGGGGTCAAATCGCACGATCTTTGTAATCAATTCACGTCACCAATAAATTGTTATTCATTGATCTTTAGCGCTCGCCGTTGACAGTAATGGCCTCGCCGTCATCGTTTTTGAAAAAGTGCGGACCAATGACGCCGCCTGTCATATTTCATAAATAATGGCATAAATGAGCCTTTCAAATAAAAAAATAATTTCTTTAATATCTCACATACAGCTTGTTTTATTTAAATTCAACATCGACCCGTCCTTGTTGAAAGACCCTTTACTTACATTTGCGATAGGAATGTATGGGAGAACATGTTTCTCAACTACAATATTAAGTTTGTTCTTGGTGTAGTGATCACTATCACAACACTAACTAACTATATGTATAGTATACGTGTCACACTGGCTCACCACTACAGCCAGCTCCGAGCGCAGGCGCACGTCCAACCTACGCCAGGCGCACGTCCAACCTACGCCGCGTCTAACCCCAGTTGTCAGGTTGATAGCTGCCCCCTCTGCTGGTGTACATGAGACAATGTATTATATCTATTGCATAGATACAAACACTACACTTGGGATAAATTCTTCCCAACTGCGGAACCCTTCATTCCCTTCATTCCGTTTTGCATTCAGTCCTACACGCACTTGATAGGTGTTTGTCTTTTCATCATCATTATAGCTGATTGCATGTCACTTTTTCTAGGCCCTCAGGAGTCAGGAGTACACCAGACCCATTCAGCTACATGCTGACATATTATTCGTCTAAATATATATGTATTTAGACTCAAAATAACAATCTGCTTACAAGCCCTCCCCAAGAAAACACTCTAAAAGATCCAGCTAAGAATGCTCATAAGGAAAACTTACGGTAAATAAAATTTTTGGCTCTCGAGAAACCAAAGGATGAAAGAATTTAAAGAAATAACTTGCCTGCACCTTGAAGACGATACCACGGTATGTGGGTAGGTTATATTATAAATTTAGTCTGGTTCGCGTAGGATTTCTTGGAAAATGTAGGTAAGCTTTTAGGAAAGTCCTCGGTGAGTTCTACGAACAAACTTACCGGTTGTCAGGTGACCATGCTGAGCGATTTAATGTGTTCCTACACTTTACTGTACTTATTGCCACAGAATAAGATTTTCCCTTAGAAACATGTTGCCCGCGTCTTTGTCTGCGATCCAGAATAAAAAGTAGCTTATAGCCTTCTCCAGGTGCCAGACTACCTATCTGTCTAAACATTACGATCGGTTTAGTGGTTTAGGAGTGAAAAGGTTACAGATAGACAGAGTTAATTTCGCATTTATAATATACAGTGTTACTGGTAAAACACTAACAACCTCTCAAGGATCATTGTTTTCATTATTATAAACAACTTTTACTATGGGACCACACCTAAAATCGCGAAAAATAACACTGTATAAAGTACTAGCTATTGCCCGCAGCTTCGTCTGCATTCCAGGATGAAAAGGACTTTGGGCTTCCTTCTCCAGGTCGTGATCTACCCATGTGCCAAATTTCATACAAATCCGTTCAGCCGTTTTAACGTGAAAGCGTACAAACAAACAAACTCACTTTCGCATTTATAACATTATACTAGCTGCACTCCGCGGTTTCAACCGCGTAGACCAGGATAAAAAGTAGCCTATGTATTAATCAAGGCTCCAGCCGTCTATGTACCAAATTTCATCCAAATCGGTCCAGCCGTTTGAGCGTGAAGAAGTAAGAAACATACAAACACACACACGCACTCAAAAACTTTCGCTTTTATAATATTAGTGTGTTAAGATAAAGATTTTATGCGATTTTCACGGTCATTTATAGAAGTTTTATAGTATTGTATACTTTCGTTTAACCCGTGCAAAGCTGGATTAGATCGCTAGTCAACTTAGGTACATAAGGAAGAGAAAATCCAGAAAATCTTCAAGACTCATATTCCCCCTAGTTTCTAGTAAGTGGCAGACATGTAGTTTCATTTGTTGCCTTCAGTTACAAACTCTTGTGCTTCATGTAAATAACATTCTTGATATTTATTTACGTCAACACCTTTTTAAGCGTCCAGTCTAACCGGATGCAGCTGAATACCAGTATTTTACGTGAAGCTACTGGCTATCTGACCTTCACTACCCACAAGTTACTGGCTAATACGGATACCCCTTGGTTGGACTGGTTGTCAGACTTTCGGGCTTCTGACGACCCGTAACGACTGTCAAAGATCCACGAACGACAGCCGGGACCAACGGCCTAAAGTGCTTTCCGAGACACGAAGGCAGACTACTATGCGGAATTTCGAATTGGAGATAATTTCGAACTACTGTACGTGTGTGATAGATCCTTGATTGTGTATGGATTTGCTGCGTTCGAAAATTCCGAATCGATATTTCGAAACGGAATTCCGACTGTATATGGTCGGCCTTATTCTGTAATGCTCTCTTGAAGTTTTTTTTTATTTTATTTAACAAAAAAATCGTGTGCCCGACGGGATTTCCCATCGGCAATAATATCGAGCTTCCATACAAACTTTCATCCCCTATTTAACCCCTTAAGGGTATGAATTTGCAAGAATCTTTCGAAGTCGCGGGCAGAAGCTAGTGTTAAATACAACTTACGTAATGCCACAGTATAATAATGATACAGTAGTTTATCTTCATAGAAAACGGCCGAAACACGCGCCTCGAAATATCAGTCAGTCTCAGTTACGAAGTTCGAGCGCGCGGCAGTAACGCACGGACGGACGCGTATTTATCTACCGAGCGGCCGTAGGTAATTAATTCAAGATCACCCCAGATAAACCACTGTATCTTTAATACTCAGTGGTACAGTTGTTTTATCTCACGAAAGCGGGCGAGCCATACTTGTATGTGTAAATCTTACATGCACATTGTATGTGTGTGCGAGAGGTCGGGAGCGCGCTGCCTGCAGGTACGCACACAAGAGCGCGTGTCTATACGCATTACATCTACAAGTATGGCTCACCCGCTTTCGTGAGATAAAACAACTGTAATACGTATCTTATTCTGTTTAACGTCACAACTTCGCTGCAACTATTTAAAATTAACTAGCAAGCACTTGGGAATTTCAATGTAAATCGCATTCCTTAGTTTTCCGGCAACACAGCTGTTATTGCATTTGTTGACAGTTTTAAGGTCTGTTTTAAGTAATAAATCCGTTTTAATTACGCGACAATGTCGTTAAGACAATGTTCTTGAAATGTTTTAAGAAAATAAAGTAAGATAGTTGTGGTAGCTTGAGCTAATGGAACAGCTTCTTTATCTAAATCTGACGTGTTACAAGATTTATCTTTACCCGGCGCTCGAGCCGCGTACTGAACTGAAGTAGGCTTGCGAGTGGTTGCCTACCGCATTTGGTAGGTATTTAAACATATTAATTATTTTAATCATTTTATCACGACAAACTCAACGAATTGTGCTAAACAATTCATTCATTTTACAAATGTCTTTGAATTTTTGGTTCTGTTCTGGTAAATATTTTCCTTCACCGTTTTGAGAGCAGTAGTGATGAAATGAATTATACCAAGTAAAGTGCCTGCCTGGGTTCGAACTCGCCGACCTACAACTCATAAGCTTATCGATGTGCGATTGACTACATACACACAAAATCACACCTTGTTCCCATAGGTATAAACCACATAAGATAATAAATATCAATCAGATCATAAACCATTCCTGCTGAACATGTATCTCCCAATACAAAGTCATGGAGAAATATTGCTATATAAAAAATCTAGAGTATCCTCCGAAAACTCTTCTTAGCAATTTTTCCTGACACCATTGACATAGTTACAAGGTACTTACGCAACGCAAACTCGGAGCTACACGATAGGAACTTATGTAACTGTTAGTACCAAAAACGTATCGTAAGTCGTAAGGGCTTACGTATCGCAAATAGTAAGTACAAAGTACGAATCGTAATTCGTAAGTGCGTCTCGTATAGGAACAGGGCCATGTAGTTTTATGGGATGCCGAGCTTATTTGCAATGCGCTTACGTGTAGTGGGGGACAGAAGAATTGGGTCGTTGTTTAAAAGTAAGGTGAGGTGAGATTCGAGAGGATTCGGAAATTATAGGAAATACAGTGTGAAAAGAACTTTGTCCGATGATTTTGACACCTAGGTCTTCTTATATATTTGTGATTTTAACATATTTATATGGTGTGGTATATAGCTATGATGTACAGGGTGTTAGGTTAAACGAGGAACATACTCTAACGGAGTGTAAGTAGTTCTCATGAAAATGAACAACTTTTACCATGAAACTAACCCTGAAATATGAAAATATTCAGCTGTCTCGTACATTTTGATCGCGTTTGTAGAGAACAGCTGATTTTTTAATTCATATTTCACGGTTACTTCCATGGTAAAAGTTGTTCATTTTCATGAGTGCTACACTCCGTTAAAGTATGTCCCTCGTTTAACTTAACACCCTGTAGATATAGCTATATTTCTCAGTAGCAGGCCGGAGTCTGGATTTGTGCCCTATTGATACCAACAGGCTCGCCACCCATTACATAGGACTGACGAAATGTTGGTCTTCTATAGGTGCCTCTTGGCCGCCGAACATTACCTTATGCTTAGCAGTAGCGCTCGAGGCAGTTTTCAACACTTTTATACCATCTTCTGCATAATCAGCCTATAATGTTCCCACTGCTGGCAGACAGGCCTCCTATCTTCGAGAGGGACTTAGCTTCGTTTCGCTTTGTTCTCAGTGTGGCCAGAACTTCACAAAGATTCCCATTATTATTTATTTATAAATACTTTATTGTACAACAGAAAATCCATAGCAAAAAAAAATTGAACACTACAAAACATATAATGGGCGGCGGCCTTATTATTGAAACCATAGCAACGAAACAGTAAAACCAGTATCTTCCAATAATTTTCCCTTCAGGATTGATTTCCCATCGAGTTTGGGACGAATGACTCCAATTCTTGTCAATTAATTACTGTCGCCAGCCCGAGGGATGAACAAAGCTTTTTGATTTGCTTTCGACTACACTTTTATTTGATTACGTTAGCAAAGGTACTTTGATTACACTCATGAGTTCTACTGACACATACTTACCTACGTAGATTTTACTGTCCTAGACTATAGAGGATATTAAAAATATGCAACTTCTAGCTAACTTGCTGACGCACGGACGTAAAAATATCGCGGTGGGATGTTATCGCGCACTGGATTTTCAACTCTCGGTGTTGAACCAAGCTTCGAGAATCCAACTGAGTGCATACCAGCGCGTCGAAAAAACAAATTGTTCGATTTTCAACCCTCGGCGCTCAGCAGACCGTTGAAAATCCAGTGCGCGAAAAAAAATCGCCGCGATGTTTTTACGTCCGTGCAAATGTCGGCTTACCCTACACTCTACTACACAACACAAGATCGTACGTAAACGTAACGTGCAGAGTTAGCCCATTTTTTTTGCTCCGACGTTCAAAGTTTTGCAAAATGGCGGACAAAGTTCGGCCTACTTTAGTTTTTGTTACTCTTAATGACTTACACGACGAATCGGGAAGAAAAAATCCGTCAAGGAATGGGATTGAGAGGTATCTACCTACCTACATATTGTTTTGTATGTGGGAGTGTATGTATGAGTCTGTCGATTTTCCTCAATTTTGGGATTAGGTTAGGGTTATTCAGAGTTAAAATTGATTGGGGGATTAAAGGTCTCACCTTTTCTTTAAGTTATAAGCAAGCCAAACAACGTGCCACATAATTTGTTTCAAGTCTTAACTCCTTAAGACGTAGATAAATGCCAATAGCCTTGACTGGTTAGCTTGCGTGTTCTGTGCTGAGCTCACGCAACGCGTCGTACGTCCACCCAGTAATAGGACTCGCCCATCAAGGAGCGCTGTCCCTAATTAGACGCATTATTAATTTATTATACATAAAATAAAAGGTATTATATTAAAACACGTATACTAAAACATAAATAATTAAATTATCTTTAAAATGGTGAAGGTTTCATAAAAATAAGTTTATAGTTTTTGCGTGATTCTCAGTTTTTTATCCGCGTTAGACAAAAATTTACAAATTAATTAATTACAAATGTAACAAAAACATAATCTAAAATATTCACACACTAAGTTGTTAAGAAAATGCTCTTATTTATCATATATTTTTTTCCAAATCATTAACATTACCTACTCGCTTAGTGTAAAATCATTAAAAGTCGGTCAACGTAGTCTTAATAGTTTAAAACATAACAACTTTATGAGACAACAATTTGCAATGAAGTCCATAGGAAAATTTCCATCTACAAAATCCGAATGAATTGTCAACTAAGATCTTAAAACTAGTTCAGTTGCAACTTTGCATTTCAAGAGCCAAGTAAATTATGTAAATATCTTTATTCTTCGTCGCACTATATTTGCTGTATCTCTGCTTGTGACAGAATAAATGGCTTTCCGAGTTAATAAACAACTTGCCAACAGAATCCAGTCAATTGGTGCAACATAATATTTTATGTATTGTATTGAATCTGCCAAGTATTGATACGTTTTGTAACAATATTCATTGTTTATCGGCACTTGGTTGGTATGTTTAGTTTCTAAGGCAGAGTGCAGAGAAACGATATACTAACCTGTTGAAATTCAAAGCGGACATCTTATATACGGGGTGTAAGTGTAAACAGCTTTTAAGGGGTCATTTTACTTATCATTATGAACAACTTTTATTATGGGACCAAACCTGAAATCGCGAAAAAAAATTAGCTGTTCCCTACAATTATGCGAACATAAATGTACTGAACGGCTGATATTTTTTTTCGCGATTTCAGGTTTGGTCCCATAGTAAAAGTAGTTTATAATGATGATTAAATAACACCTTAAAATATTGCCATTGTTTACACTTACACCCTGTATTTAGGTAAAGAGAACAAAAGAAAAAAAGAATTTTCAAAAGCTGTCCACAATTGACGAAAATGTCGAAGAAGATACATAAAAAAAATATACAGACGTATACATATAACCTCCTCCTTTTTTGAACTCGGTTAAAAGGCGTCTGTGATCACTGAGGGCCTTAGCACATGTCCGCCGCGAAACCAGAGCAGCGAAACCGCAGTAGGTAGTTCAATTCAACTGACTCGCATGATGTTCAGCGGAACATCATGCCGTTTCGCGGTGTCGCTGTTTCGCAGCGGAGATGTGCTAAAGCCCTCGTGAACTACTGCGGTTTCGCTGCTATCGTTTCGCGGCGGAGATTACCATCGCGTTGGCCGCCTTGTTTGCCTTGTTTTAATATGTACATATTTAAGTATTATGGGCCTGGTGACCCGTAACACAGGTATTTCATGCCTTCTTCGGGCATCAGTCTCTTACAAATGTTAACCCTATATTTCTTAGATTAAGCACTTTCTGTCCACAACAGCATTTGTGATGAGAAATTAATAAATTATATTGTCCTAAATCAATCTGCCTAGCCTTTTCCCAACTATGTTGGGGTCGGCTTCCAGGTGTCAGACTTTCGGGCTTCTGACGACCCGTTACGACTGTCAGAGATCCACGAATGACAGCCGGGACCAACGACTTAACGTGCTTTCCGAGGCACGGAGGAATTTCGGTATGTAAAGATGGTCCCATCCACTGACCAATCCCGGCAAGCGTAGCTTAACCTGACGGATGGACCCGTGCGGCTGTTATTACTTAGCCACGAGCTCCTCACTATTATCTTATCTTAAATACCGTTTAAAAGTCAACGAAACGCTATGCAAAATTGATACAGTCGCAAAACAAGTCTCCAATTCCGTAAATCCGTCGTATGTTTCTATCAGTGATTGTACTTTCAATGCTCTTGAGAAAATAAAAGCAAAATCACATCCAATATTGGCTCGATTTATCCAAAGTCCTTCCTTTGTTGAACTTAACCATCTCAAAACGTTTTATTTTTATCCGATACTTCGAGCATTTTGATCCTCCCGGGATTTAATCGGCTACCCAAAAATCTTTAACCGTTACTTACCTATACCAATACTCCTTATGGGATTTTCATGATAGCAGCTCGTCCAACCCTAGGGTATAAGTTAAAAGCGGCCAACTGCGAGTCGGACTCGCACACGAAGGGTTCCGTACCACCGTATACTAGTAACTCTGCGAACAGTAGACCAAGCGAACACAAACTTTTTTTGCAATAACAACAAAACTCAGTCACACGAAATGTTTGATGGGACATGGCGAACGGCGACAGCGCGATCTAGTGGTGCACAGTAGCGTCATCATTTCTGCCTAGCCTTTTCCCAACTATGTTGGAGTCAGCTTCCAGTCTAACCGGATGCAGCTGAATACCAGTATTTGACATGGAGCGACTACCTATCTGACCTCCACAACCCAGTTACTGGGTAATATGTTACCCCTTGGTAAGACTGGTTGTCAGACTTTCGGGCTTCTGACGACCCGTAACGACTGTCAAAGGTCCACGAATGACAGCCGGGACCAACTGCTTAACGCGATTTACGAGGCACGGAGGAGTCTCGATATGTAAAGGTGGTCATCCACCCACGGACCAACGCCGACAAGCGTAGCTTAACCAGGGCCTCAATTCTGCTAAATGTAATGTAGTTCAATTGCACGTCGTCAGCATGGCAATAGCATAAAATGACACTTTTGGTATTCTGCTCCTGTTATGAAAGTTGAATAGCGGCTACCCAGCCGCTATTGATACATTGCGGAATTCTATTAACCAATGGCGTCACAATAGCGTCAGCACGGCAACATAAATATGTATTCTGTTCTTATTTGAAGTTTGTACCTATAGCGTTGGCATCGTCGAGATCTGTCAAAATTGGCCATCGAGAAGCAATTGTGCAGCCATACGTTTTCTCTCACATTCTCCAATAAAAAAAAGTGATAACAACAATGCCGCATCACATTTTAAGATGGAGATATTTAGAATTGGCCAGCAGGGAGGAACGGCGCGCCGTTCCTCCCTTTTGTTCTTCCTCCCCTCTGTTCCCGGCGTTGTAGCCTCTCGTCCCGATGCCGCGTTGTCGGTTGCCGCGGCATCGGGACGAGAGGCTACAACGCCGTCGAGCGCAAGCTGTACTGAGGCGGAATATCGACCCTATGGTTATTTCGCCGGACACGGAGTTTGTAAAAACGTTCCGCCTTAGTAGAAACGATATAAAAAATATCGCGGAAATCATATCTCCGTTCATACCCGACGAGCGAAGATGTGATGGCATTCCGGTTTTGATGAAGGCAAGTTCCTTAGGCCTCTGCCTCGAAGTTTGCGGGCAGCGGGCGGCGGCGGCGGCGGATTGGGAGCGGCAGGATTTTATGCGTGTCGCTCGTGTCACGTAATGGCGGCCGGTCTGCATACTACGACGAAAATGTGCGCGTGAGGCGCCAATGAAGCGTAGGAGTTTTTTTAACTACTGATAATAACGGAAACTCACTAGCACTTTCAAAAATTTATTAATAGGTCGTGGATCACAATAAGCCCGTCACAATTTTCTCTCTGTAATATGGAGGTAGGCGCGTCAAGTACTGTCCTGGCTTGCGCGTAACTGTAGGGACGCTGGAGCCGAGGAGCCGGTTGCAGGACCCGCAGGGTTGACGATAGTGGTGCCGGTAGCCCGATGCCAGTAGCGGCGTCGTAGGCCAGGAGCCAGCAGCGGTGGCTCGTGGCAGGAGCTTATGTCGTCACCAAGTGACGCGGCAGTGGTTTTCACGGGTTAAAAACCCGTACGGAAAAACCCGAACTTTGGGACAAACGGTCCCATACTGTGCTTCACTTTCGATATGAGTGGCGCGGAGTTCTCCGTTTTTTATAAGACTATGAGATGATATAAAACTTCTTCTTCTTCTTTTAATGTGGGCTGTGGACTCCTGTGTGATTCACGGCGTGAATTCACGCCGTAATTTTTGCCGCGTAGTCGGCGCGAAAAGCATGCCCCCCACACTCGCTATCGTTCACAGTTTAATTCGCGCGTACCTACGTCAGGAATGGACGCCGAAACATGCACTGCTGTCTTCACGCTGCTGTTGCTGCTTCACGCGAGTGTGGATGCGTTCGCGTTTGCGGGAGGTTCGCGCCCCGCGAAGCCTTTGACACGGGTGCCAATACCGACACTGAACGGGAAACAAGACGTGAACAGGCGCGAAGCCCTTGAACGGGTGCGAAAGCCATCCACAGTCGCGGTGCGAGGCTTTCACGGGTGTTCACGGCGCGAATGTGGAGCCCGCATAGTGGCTAATCCGTGTTTTCACGTTCGCCAATGTCAAGTGAGCATTGTCACTACACGGTTTAATTGGATAAACTTGGAGTAAACTTGAGTATCCACTAACTTTATAAAACACAAAAGTTTTTTGAATCGCAACAAATACGTTTATAAGATGTCAGACCACGCTGTCAAACATCAAAAAAGCGGCCAAGTGCGAGTCGGACTCGCCCATGAAGGATTCCGTAGCAGCTAGTAACATAATATAAAAGTTCTTGTAGTTTGTTGTACCTTGATTGATGTTTTAATAATAGGTACTGTATATTTTTTTAAATTAAGTTATTGATAAGTAAACATTATAAATAGGTACCTAAATCATGGGATTTAGATCTAACTACAAGCGAGCCCATATAGGCTTGTGATAGCTAAACAAGCTAATATATATTCCAGTTTTATTTTTATATTTGAGTTGATTGAATGAAACGTAAATTGCTGTTTACGATTTATGACGTATTAAAAAAAACTACTTACTAGATCTCGTTCAAACCAATTTTCGGTGGAAGTTTACATGGTAATGTACATCATATATTTTTTTTAGTTTTATCATCAAAGTGGTAAAATGTGTGTAACTTCTAAAATAAGAGATTTTAGAAGTTACACACATTTTACCACTTTGGAAGTGTCTCTCGCGCAAATTATTATTAGTTTAGAAAAAAATGATATCAGAAACCTCAATATCATTTTTGAAGAACTATCCACACGTAGGGGTTTGATGAAAAAAAAAAGTTCGAGTTTCAGTTCTAAGTACGGGGAACCCCAAAATTTATTGTTTTTTTTCTATTTTTGTGTGAAAATCTTAATGCGGTTCACAGAATACATCTACTTACCAAGTTTCAACAGTATAGTTCTCATAGTTTCGGAAAAAAGTGGCTGTGACATACGGACGGACAGACAGACAGACATGACCCATAAGGGTTCCGTTTTTTGCCATTCGACTACGGAATCCTAAAAGACTAAGGAATTCTGTCAATTTTGCCTGTTTAATGTTTTTACACAGATTAAATAATAATACAGATTAAATAATAGTACAGAGTCACTGGTACGATCTAATCTGTGGTTTATAGCCAAGCTGATGCGATGCTGACGACATGCCAGCGATATCCTGACGACGTTCTTTTCAAAATTAGTAGAATATCGTTTTTAGATCAATGGCGTTGGCAAAGCAATCGTGTGGCTGCGACATAGCAATTTGTGGTAAAATAGCAGAATTGAGGCCCTGATGGATTGACCCGTGCGGCTGTTATTACTTAGCCACGAGCTCCTCCACGAGCACAGTAGCGCCATATTGTAAAACTAACATTAGTATATTTTTAGAGCCTCATTTTAGAGAATTATGATAATTGTTTTTAGAATTCTCTAGTTTTATGATGAGAAGGTGGTCCCAGGTGCTCCAGCAATCTGTACCTAGTAGTCAAAAAGCCGATTTCACTGGTAGAAATCTAAAAGTGGACAATTTACTGCATTTTGAAGAGCTATTCTGCTCATCACGCCGAAGATCCTCGTCAGATCTTCACCAAATTTTTATGTGACCAACTTAATGTTACTACCTTTCAAATAAAAAAAGAGCCATCGAAATCGAACCTCATAAGGCGGAGATATCCAGTAGTCCCCTTTTTGTCCCTTTTTGGAGGAAGTATACCTCCAATCAAAAATCCCCGACGACAAAAAAAATCTATAAAGTCGTAAAACCTGTATACCAAGTTTCGTCCAGACCGGTTGTAAAACACGACCTGTAGAGGAGTAGCAACAAACTGACAGATGAAAGCAAATTTTACCAGACCTGAAGCAGAGACGCTTCGCTCGCTTAATCAAATATTTTTAACACTATATTATTAGGGTTCCTTACCCCAAAAGGAAAAACAGAACCCTTATAGTATCACTTCATTGTCCGTCCGTCTGTCTGTCAAGATCCTTTTTCTCAGGAACGCGTGGAGGGTATCAAGTTGAAATATTAATATCAAATTCGTAGGTCTACGGTCCCTTGGAGCTCTAAAAAATCAAGCTTAGAAGTCAACGCCATAAAAAAATACGGCATTAATGCGACATATTTTGACACTCGCAAGTAAATCAAAACTTATACTTAGAGTACTTCCCGTTGACCTAGAATCATGAAATTTGGCAAAAAGCAAGGTCTCACAGCAAAAGTAAAGGAAAACGTCCCAAAATTGTTGATTTATTGTAATATCACATAAAAAAATATTGTTTGCGATTAAAAACTGACATTTGCAGGTGGAGAATTGACCATGACGTATATTGATGTATGGGAAAATATTTTTACAACTACGAAGTTAAAATTCTTGGGATATATTCATCCCAACTACGGTACCCTTTCATTGTGTGAGTGGTCCGACACGCATTTCGCCGATTTTTCAAAACCTTTCTTGTATGGGGACCCCCTTTAATTTCTACTTTGTTTTATTTTTATAATATTTTGTTAGAGCGGCTAAAGTAGTACCCACTCTGTTAACATTTTAAAGTGTGTAACTAATACGGTTCTAAAGATACAGCCCCCTGACAGACGGACGGACAGCGGAGCCTTATTAATAGGGCCCAGTTGGTACCCTTTAGGTACGGAACCCTAAAAACACAAATTCAATAAAAGTGGGCCTTAACCGCAACGATTTTATCTTTCTCTGCGCGAAAATATACGGATCAACATTGCGTGTTCGCACGCAATGGTTTTTGTCCGTGGATATAAATTTTATTGTACAACTATCGTAAAAACTAAAGAAGTACTTTAAAGTTTATGTTCCATGATTTTTATACAGTTTTTACGGAGTTTTTATCTATAAATACAAAACGGATCCTGAATGTAATATTCTCGGTTCGGTTTGAGTTATTGTAAAAAATGTTTCATGTTACGTTTTGTAGTAGGTATACTCCAATTGAGTGTACTACAGACTATCAAAAAGTTGTCGTATTTCAGGGAGAATCGTTAGTATGTACAGACGCCAGCACATCAAGCTACTACAATCTGTCAAATTTCTTTAATAGATTTTCATCTTTATCGCTAAAGCATTAGGTTCAAGGTTGATTGGGAAAATTTGACAGTTTCGGGTGGCTTGACCTGCTGGCGTCTGTACCTACAGTCAGCGTCAAAAATATCGGTAAGAACAAACTGTTCGAAATGACCTCAACAACTAAGAAAATTAAAAGTTATCTCGATTGGATAAAGTTCTTGTCAGAATGACAGTTGTCCTGTACTGTCTTCATTCTAAAACATTCCTGGTGTAATTGAGATAATATTTTATTTTCATAGTTGTTTAAATCATTTAGAACAGTCTGTTCGTCCGATATTATTGACGCTGACTGTACTTAACTGTGTCACTACTTTAATCCGAATTTAACTGAGTGCAAAGAACATTAATAAAATTCTACAACCGACTGTAGGCCTCATCCTGCCTATGCTAGAAATAATATTATTACAAAAACCTGCCTAGAATCTTTTCAACACCTTTACTTAAAACCTTAGCCAAGATATTTTAATTTTCTATTCAGCGTCGCCTCTTCAAACTGCAACGAACACACGCCACATTCTCTGTCCCCCTTTCATGCCGGATGTTTTTAAAACCAATCCATAGAATGAGTCAGCGATTTTACGATTATCTTGATATAAAGTAGATAGTAGTAGATATAGTTCGAATTTCGAACGGTCGCATTATGATGACAAAGGTTCGCGTTCAATGATTATGCGTTTTCTATGTTAAGGCGCAGATTTCCTGAAAACGATCAAAAAGGTGTTTTTTTAAAGCTGTGTATCTCATAAACCGTAAATAATTTTGACATGTAAAAAAATATGATATTTTCAAGTCCTTTTCGCATACAGTGATGGAAGCCAAAACATAATTAAACATACTTTAATGCACCAAAAAAATCATACCTTCTAATAATCTTTAAAAGCTGTTTATCCCTTCATTAGCAATTACAATTATAATTAAAAATATACCATGAAATGTCAAATTCCAAACTGCATCCAGTGATGGATTACTTTTTATTAAATAGTTAATTTCTAATTTTATACGATTTTATTTTCACTTTTACGACATAATTCCGGTGCGCGTGAGAATCTTCTATCTCGTGCATCAAACTAGACAGCCATAAAGCCATTTCACTTACACACCGAGCTAAACCAAGCTTGGAACCAGGGCCTTAAAGGGTTTGGTTTCCGCACTTATTCCTTGAGGTGGACCATTGTGCTTGGTCCATGGCGGCTGTCGGGGGTCCAACCAGCCCACCTCCCTCCAGAAGTTGATCAAATCAATGATTATGCGTTTGAAATTAAACTTGGTTTAGTGGCGATATTTTAGCTTGTAAGTTAGTGACAGTTCATCATCTGCCTAGCCTTTTCCCAACTATGTTGGGGTCGGCATCTAGCAACTGAATACCAGTATTTTACATGGAGCGACTGCTTAATCTGATCTCCACAACCCAGTTACTGGGTAATACAATTAACTCCTTGTTAACACTGATCAGACTTTCGGGCTTCTGACGACCCGTAACGACTGCCAAAGATCCACGAATGACAGCTGGGACCAACGGCTTGACGAGCTTTCCGAGGCACGGAGGAGTCTCGTTATTTGAAGATGGTCACCCATCCACGGACAACCCCGGCAAGTTATTACTTAGCCACGAGTTCCTCCTTAGCCACGAGTTTCTCATTTTAAAATGGCTAATGTAGGTACTTAATTATTTATTGAACTAAAAGCGACCTTCTCATGAACTAAAAATAATTGGATAGCCATCTAAATAAATCCAAGTAATAAGTAATTAACTATTGATGAATCTCAGGACCCTAGAGATGTTCCCAGAATTACTGTCTCGGTAGATTGGAAGTTGGGAAAATAAATTAGAAATAAGTATATTAGTATATTACTTATACTTCGGCAATGGTGCGGTTTAAAAGACTATGTAGTTGTGTAGTGTAGACAAAAATATTAAAGAGTGAGTACGCTTAAGGCCTTAAGAATTTACATCAGACGAGCGAATGCTCATTCTATCCCCTCTCCGTCAAGTTCTATTAGTGTAAACAGAGACAGAACATTCCTTCGTTGTTCTATCTAGCTCGCATAGATTTTACGGAATATTCTAAGAATGCTCGCTCGCTTGATGTAAACGGCACTAGTGCTCGCGAACGTTACAGAGCAGCTTAGAACGTTCTTACGTGTTCGGACATGCTCGATCCCGGGGCGGTCTCTTCAAAAAATTCTTGTGTTCTAGCGATTCTAGTTCTTGGTTCTCATTCTTGCTCGTTGATATTTTGGTGTAAAAACGAAATTTCGTTTACACTGAAACATCAAGAAAGAATGCTCTTGTTCTAGCTCTAGTTCTTTGTTCGTTTGGTCTCACCTTTAGAAGATGGTCATGTTGAGAGGATGAACATCAAGCGAGCGAGCATTCTAGAACATTCCATAAAATCTCCGACGAAAAAAAGCTCTGTCTCTGTTTATAACAAAAGAATTTGATGGAGCGGGAATAGAATGAGCATTCGCTCGCTTGGTCTCTCTAAACAAATGCTCACTGTTTTTCAAGATTCCCCGTTAAGATTCATAAGGTGGGTTAGACCAAACGAACAAAGAACTAGAGCTAGAACAAGAGCATTCTTCCTTAATCTTTTAGTGTAAACGAAATCTCGTTTTTTACTCCAAAATATCAACGAGTAAGAATCAAAATCAAGAACTAGAATCGCTAGAACACAAGAACACTTTGAAGAGACGTCCGAACACGTAAGAACGCTCTAAACTATTGTTTGCGGGCTCTAGTGCCGTTTACATCAAGCGAGCGAGCATTCTTAGAATATTCCATAGAATCTATGCGATCTAGATAGAACAACGAAGGAATGTTCTGTCTCTGTTTACACTAATAGAATTTGATATAATGAGCATTCCCTCCCTCGTGTGATGTAAATCGGCCTTTCGAATTTTCACAAACTTAAACCTCTGCCAAAATACAGTCACCCAAGAAAAAAAAACCAGCTCGGTCACATAAAAATCTACATAAAAAAAATCCTTTTCAAAAAAACCTTAATTGCTATATTCAGCCTCATAATCAGTGGCTGACTGTACCTACTAATGACGTGCCTGTATGGTGAGATCTCGAGTACTCTTGGCTCGTGTGCATGGCTCGAAAGTAAATGTTGGACGTGTGTTGTTTGTGGGTAAAGATGTTGGACTTTTGATGTAATGTTGTGTAGGGGCTGGACAAAACTGTCTGGTTAGGTAATTATGTGGGTAATGAAATGCAACATGATAAAAACCATATCAACACTAAAAGTATGTTTTGTTTTTTTGCTCAAGAACGCCCTTTATCTGGTTAGAAAGGAAGGTGGTGTCAGATTCGACTATAAAACTCCATGGTGAGAAAGAGGAATCTTTCTAACATAATGCGTAATGTCCATTTTAATTAGTCGATAATTCAGAAGTTACACCATCTGCGGGGAATCCCCGTAGCGGGCGTAGCGACCAATGAAGTTCATCGGTTGGTAAAAAGCGCGCACAGACTGTCACACCCAATGAAAGTTACTAATGAAAAGTACTTATTTATGTGTGTGTCAGCTCCGACGCACGATGGGAGTTTACTCCTTAAGTACATGTACATTACATCCTCCTTATCTTTGAATATAATGGATAGATTGACCGCTACAATGAAGACTGGCCGAAAATAAACAAAACAAACACACATACATAATTCCAAAGTGAAAGGTGCGCAAGGTATGTTGCGCAAAAAACGTAACGCTTTTGAGTTAACGCTTGTATTAATTTTCCTCTTCAGAAACCATACCGGGGCCTTATATGAAAATAGATTCTTAAGGTGTACACTTCAAAAAACATTCTGCCATTTTATGTCGCAATAAGCAGTTCACGCCTAAATCGCGATAGTGTAAAAGATAAAATCTTTCATGTTCCCAGCCTAAAAAATATCAAAATTATAGCTCTAAACATACAAACACAAATAGAAAGTTTTCTCTCAGAATTTATCACTGGTTATAAAGTAAACCATTTTATGTTCGCTCCCCGAGTATGTAACGAATCGTCCTCGTAAAATTAGGAACAGTCTGGCTTTGAGATTAGTACTAAACTCTTGTATATTTGGTCACTTTAATTCTTTGTGTTTATAGTCTTATCTGGATTAAGTGAATTCAAATGATTATGAGATTCTTTATTTGATAGCTCTATCACAATTTTATCCGTAGATGCTTGTTTTTTACGGTCATTACATATTGACGACACGGTTGGCGCAGTGGTTGAGCGATTGACTGCTGCGCAGCATGTCGCGGGTTCGATTCCCGCACGGAACAAATATTTGTACGACCTACAAGTATTTCTTGCGAGTCTGGGTGTTTTTCTATCTATAATAATTATGTGTCTTTACATAAAAAAAATGTATATAAGTAGTTTATCAGCCATCTCGTTACCATAACACAAGCATTAGGTTGCTTAGCTTGGGACTAGATGGCGTTGTGTGAAATGTCCTAGGATATTTATTTGTTTATTTAATTATTTATTATTATCCTCTGAAAAAATAACTTTTGGGTTTCTTGTAAAATAAGTACTCGTTTAGAGGTAGAGTATAGGTATGGTCTGTTCCAAAGGTATCGGATGAAAATGTACCAAAAAAAAACCAATAAAAAAAAACAAAAAAAAATCTAATCTAAAATCACTTCAAACATGTTTTTTTTTTATTAAGGAATAATAATTGTCGCCGATAATTTTACAATTAAAATTTAATAATGTTATTAAAACAACAATCTGTTCCGGCATTTAAAAGTTATGGTGGAATAAAGAAACTCACATACATACATACAAACGAACATACATGAACCCTGAAAACATTACACACCAATTTGGGCAGTCGTGTAATAATAGGGAAGATGATTAAGGATTAATAAAAAAAAAACATGTTTACAAAAAAATAATGGCGACAGAGAAAAAGAAAAATAAATAAATAAATAAATAAATAATAATTTATTTCATAAACAAGAGGTACAGTCTGTTACAAGTAGGTTGACAACTTAGGATAAGTATACATCTGAGATGAGTAGGTAACAATACAAGTTTACGAACTGACGTCCTAGCTAGGTTACTTAGTAGCCTGTATTAAGGACAATCAGCGCTCATTTCCCGAAAATAAGACCAAAATATTGATTAGACTGTTACATAATTATTAGGGATCAAAAAGAACAAATTAACAAAAGTCCAATACAAGAAATAAAAAGTCGGAAGTCAAGTGAGAATTTCCCTAAAAATATTAAAAACCGCCTAGCACTATAAATAATCGTTGAACATAAATAGGTGTGTTTTGGGAAGCCCTTAGAAGAGGCTTCTAAAATTTTGCTTTCTACCTCGTTTTACCAGCCCCCTGTAGGTGTAGTTTACCAACGATATTTACAAGTATGAATACTGATCGCTACCTAATGCCAAAACACACAAGTCCAGTAGTACCCAACTGATAAGGCGCGTCGTGAATCTTCGTTTGCACAGAAAAGAAAGTACGGACCCGAAGATTAACGAGAATGCTTAAAACTTACAATCAACTTTAGATCACTACTATAAGGTTCATAATACACTACAGCTCTTAGTTCCGTCTCACTTGCAAGTATGGCGGCTGTCAAGCGGCGCGCGCTAACATGGCGGCAGCTACTGACCAATAGTGGTACAGGAAAAAGCGTGGAGCGTGCCGATTGGTCAATAGCATTTCCCGCGCTTTGAAAATTCGTCTTCTGCGCAGGTAATCGATAAGCCATATTAGTTGAGTACTACTGTAATAACAACCAATATTGAAAATCACATAACGAATTCAGCATAATTTTTACAAACCCTGCTAATATCAGTGTAACAAAATTAATAAAAACTTACGTACACCATTAAACAACACGTTTCCCGATAAATAAAGACACCTGCCACTAAATTACAGACACTTGTCACTAAATGACTTCACACACGGTACTTATAGTGTTATGTGACCTCATGCCATGAAATTCAGGAATCTTTTGTTTTATGCGAGGTCTTTTTTATGGGACCCGTTTTTCGGGTCTACGCCTTTTGCAACGTAATTCGTTTGTCACGTTTTAGTGATGTGCCCATGGCATTATCGATAGAATGCTTGTAATAATCACACATGTTTTAAAAATGGTACATATTTTAACGCCTCTAGCAGTGTCCTCTGTTTTATGGGTCCTCACACTGACTTACATACTATTTAAAGATATTCTACATTGATATATCTCCAGTTCAGACACGTTTCGTGAAAATAAAGTGTGTTTAAACATGTTTTGTTTAAACGTTTATTGAAATATTTTTATTAACAGGGAGTTTTTACTCGTAGATTTTAGTTCAATAGCCAAATTCAATGAAGTTCTTATAACTTTGTAGCACGTTTATGATAATAATAAAACGTTACAAAACAAAGTTACACATGATTAATATTTTTTTCGCATTATTTATTGGAAAAATATATTATTTAAACGTATTCACTCCTCCGAATGGTATTCATGGATAAAAAAAAGAATGCCTCAGATAGAACAACATTTTTAATATAAATTTATATGCTTTTAATTATATGTTAACATTTCTAGCTTACTGCCCCAGGTCCTACTGCAAAACATTAAAAAAAAATCTTTTGAAAACGCTAATTCTGTTGAAAACCTACTTTTTCACAAAGAAAATCTATTTTAAAAGTTCGATAAAAACTTGTAAAAATAATAATGATGAGCCTTCAAGTGTTCCTAACAGTCTATTGTATACAAAACTCATTATATTTAGAAAGCACATTAATTTACTTTTGACATTGAAAAATGTTTACGCATTGAAATCCAGCAAAACTCCGTTCAAATTTTCCAGTCACAGGCATTTTATCGAAATAATATTTCATTTACTTTTTCAACTTCTCGAAAACAAATGTCGAAAGTTTTAGTTGAAAAATATCGATAGTCGATAAGTCACGTCACTAGCTGAAGTTTACGCAAGGGTATCTTCTATAGAGGAACATTTACATACAAATGTCGGGTAGTACTGCGAATGACATAACATTATAGTCTAAGAGACAACGCTTTGGGTAATACGTCATCTTTTTCCGGGTGCGTAGAGTTTTAAAAGTTTATTATTAGTATTAACAATTGTTTTATTTTTGTTTCAGGTATTTGATGCAGATATCACGAGTAAATATTTAGTACGTCTTTCTTTTTTTTACGAAATTACTCGAAGGCGCGAAAAAAATATTGAGGTACACACAGTTATGGACAAAATACGAGTATATTCAGTGCCAAACTTTGCTAATACACTTCTCCTAAAAATAACCGAAGAATATAATGCCGTAACAGAATCACCCTTATCCACCAGATTAGTGATCTATTTTACTATTATTACTGTAACCTTCAATAAACTACACCAAATATTCAGCTGCATTCGAATAATATCAAAACAAATATCTCCAAGATCATGCGAAATTCAGCTCCCTGTCTCCTAGCCTAAGAAGAAAACAAGCGGAAAATGGAGGACTATTAACTTAACGTTTTATGTGTGTTATGATCGATACAATATGAGTTTTGTTTTGTGTAAATAAGGTTCAATTTCTGTTGTTATGTTTTTGACAATGGCTGTCACAAACATTGGATTACAATGGCCGGACCATTTATTGATGACAGCTTTCGTAGAATAATGTTTAATTTTTTGGGGCATGTAATGGTGTTTGTAGTATGTACCTGTTTATTGATACGCCGTTTGTTAAAAATTATTGTCTATACGCTTTTCGTCAAGTTAACTATTTCCTCGTAAACACATACATAATTATTAAGTACATTATTTTGAAATCTGAGTTGGTGTTCTCAAACTGTCATTTTATATTTTAAATAAATAAATTAGTGACTGTGATAGAAAAAAACTGTTGACGTTATTAAAAAAAATATTGTAATTATAAAAAGGCCTTGTAGCTGCCTGTCTCTTGGACTACATTGATCACCGCTGTGACGTCAGACGTAGAACGTCTATTGACGTGGATGCTTCAGTAGGCACGCCACTGAAGCAGATGCTGCTAACAGCTGTCACCAGTCCGTGCGTAATGTGCCTTTAGGGAACTGGGCAGTGCCGACTCCAATAAGGAGGCTGGAGGGTGAATCTGTGAAATTGTGGGTATGGTGAAAGGGAAATTGAAAGTGAATGATGCAGAATAAGATTGCATGCGAGACTAAAGGCCACTCAAAGTGTTTTTCAGCTTGATTAAATCTTTTCCGTTGGTTGTTTTAAGGATTTCATGAAGAAAGTTAAGAACTCGGTCTTTTTGCAGCTCAAATAATAGATCAGATTCGTAATAGGGATGATGCCGGGGTAAAAAAAATCTATTTCGTCCGTCAGTCAGATAATAAAAAAAATATTAGACACAAAATTACAGATCGTAGAAATATTTCTACTCATTCTACGCGTCTGAGCATGGCAATGCGTCATTTCGTCTATTCTTCCGTCGACAAAACGTCGTCATGCTCGCGTGCTGGTCTTAGGTCCGTATTATAGAAGGAAAGTCAAGCACTGATCTCTGTGTAAATCTAGTTTAAAACTAGTTTCAACCAATCAAATGGCTTGAATCTAGTTTTAAGTAATGCTTGAGTATTGAGTGACGTTCTGTAATACGGGCCTTAGAGTTGTACTGATGACTTTAATGTAGAGATGGGCCGACTATGGTATTTGCCGATAAGCTGACTAATCGGTTAAATTGTCGACTAGTCGGCAAAAACTATTTAATATAATTATGTACTTACTTTAATATTTTTTTATGTTACAATGATTCCATTGCTATTGTAACTTATTTTGATTGTTTTACCGTGCTATATTTGAACTAATATAATAATAAATAATGTAAGAATAAATTATTTAAGTTTGAGGTTATTAATAGTTTAAAAAGAGTTACTATTATAAAACAAGCATAAATTGTTGGTTTTATTTTATGTGCTGATTATAATCGGCATATTTTACCGAATAGTCGCCGACTACAAAAGATGCCGAATAGTCGGCTTTCGCGAGTAGTCGGCCCATCACTACTTTAATAATTATAATTCTGTAAATAAATACATACTTGTTATGGTCACGAATCATATTTTGATCAACATACTACCACATACTACTAAGTATACAACCTAATACTGACTTGTAAATTGCAAAAAACGACAGAAAATTTGAATTTCGCGGGCTACCCTGGCGCTATTGCCATAAAAAGAACTCGCAAACATAATCACACTCATCACTCCTCACCCTTCCAAATTAAACTTTTTAAAAAATGCTCCCCACTTATTATGTAAGTAAGGAAGACCATGCATCAAATGTTATGTGACATTGAGTTTAAAGGCTCTTACAGACAGAGGCGATATCGCGGTCGCGACGCGATATTTCGATATTATATCCGTAGAAAAATATCGCGTCGCGACGCGATATCGCCTCTGTCTGTAAGAGCCTTAACTCGGCGCGCTGCATACGAGGTCAGGATGAATGGCGCGCTTTGCATAAACGGGGGGGAGGCTGTGTCGGGAGGAATAAAATGTTCGTGTGTTTGTGTGTGTAAGATATATGTATAAGGAAGAAGGTCTGTCTTCCAAGAAAAGATGGAAAAATGTGTGTTATCGTGATGTTAAGTCTTGTGTTGCCTGAATCAATATTGCAAAAAACCTTAGTCAACATTGCAAAAACCTCATTCAACATTGCAAAAAAGCTCATTCAACATTGCGAAAAACCTCATTCATCATTCCAAAAAACCTCATTCAACATTGCAAGAAACCTAATTCAACATTGCAAAAAACCTCATTCAACATTGCAAAAAACCTCATTCAACGTTGCAAGAAACCTAATTCAACATTTTTGGCCCGTTGCAGTTGTAATGTTGCTTGGCTTTTACAAGCTTTTATTTAGTTTCACCTGTCCCGGTGTCTGTCTGTAATCAAATCTTGCAAGCTAAATTTGACCCACTTCTCGGTTTCCGATTGAGCTGAAATTTTACATTCATATGTAAATCGGATAACAATGACATATTATTATGACATGGAGCTGATCTGATGATGGAGTTGGAAGGTGGCCATGAGAACTCAGTAATAAAACGACGCAACCCTATCGAGTTTGGGCTCGTTTGATTCGTCTTGACAAGGACTCTGGTCCTATATGATATCCAGACTAATAAAAACTTGATTAAAAAAAAAAAAAAATATTATAGGTGAGTACACTTGTTTTAAATCATAATAAAATTACAACTATGGTCGGACTTTTAATTAGCTGTAGTAAAATGACACTTCTAATGTAATTTTTACTCGCTTTCAAATGGGAACATTTTTTAACAAAATGACAAATAAGAAGTGTCATTATATTACAGCTAATTAAAAGTTCGAGCATAGTAGTTCTGTGAACAGTAGACCTCTGGAGCACAAACTTTTTTGCAACAATTAATATACTTACCACTAAAGTTATTTTAAACGGGATATTTATCATCTTTTGTTTTTTTCATAAGATCTTCACCAATTTTTTTATGAGACAAACTTAAAGTTACTACCTTTCAAATAAAAAAAGAACGGAGATATCCAGTAGCCCCTTTTTGGAGGAAGTAATTCCCTCCAATCAAAAATCTCCGACGACAAAAAAAATCTATAAAGTCGTAAAACCTGTATACCAAGTTTCGTACAGATTGGTTAGAAACGACCTGTAGAGGAATAGCAACAAACTGAAAGACGAAAGCAAATTTTGCCAGACTTGAAGCAGAGACGCATCACTCGCTACGCTCGATTGGTCCATGAGAACTTTGACAGTATCATAGAACATTCTCATTTCACATTTGTACCAACAAATTGCAGTCACACAGTATTAATTAGAGGTACTCACACTTCAAGACTATAAACTAGCAAGTTTGCATAAATTAAGGGACGCAACATGTGCATCCCAGTGTCAAGTACATAGCTTTGTAGAGCACTAAGTCACTGTTACTGCTTTCCACTTGGACAAGTTGCAATTAAGAATACTCGCAAACGAAAGAGCATACATTTAGTCGATGATTTAGTTCACAATTTTATTGTACTATCATCAATCTGCCTAGCCTTTTCCCAACTATGTTGGGGTCGGCTCCCAGTCTAACCGGATGGGCCTCCACAACCCACAACCCAGTTACTGGGTAACACGATAAGTACCCCTTGGTAAGACTGGTTGTCAAACTTTCGGGTTTCTGACGACCCGACTGTCAAAGATCCACGAATGACAGCCGGGACCAACGGTTTAACGTGCTTTCCGAGTTACGGAGGAGTATCGTTATGTAAAGATGGTCACCCATTCACGGACAACCCCGGCAAGCGTAGCTTAACCTGATGGATCGACCCGTGCGGCTGTTATTACTTAGCCACGAGCTCCTCTCACAATTGTACTAACTACAAAATTTTCCCTTTTTTAGTGCCAATTATACTAAATGTCATCCTTTTTCGTTTGCGAGTTGCGATTGAATTACCGTTAATCCGTTTCTTTCTACCAAAAACTTAGTTCACAGTTGTATTAAAACTAGCTTTTTCCCGCGGCTTCGCCCGCGTGGATGTCGGATAATATCCCACGGGAACGTACTACCGGGAATTCCTTCCTTGTTCTTTGTCTACATTATAAAGGGAACCTCTGTGCAAAATTTCAGCTTTCTAGGTCCAAGGGTTTGGGCTGGGCGTTGATGAGTCAGTCAATCAGTCAGTCGGACTTCTCTTTTTATTTATTTAGATAAGTTCTTTGGATGTTATTACTAATGACTGCCCGGAGACTGGGTTAGTGCCCGGTTGATGGCAATGCTGCCAGCCTTTTGGGCACTTTTCCTGTTGACAGCGATGCGGACGAATTTTTTGATGCCCTATGATCCTTTCCCCTCCTTTTTTTATACAATGTACATATTATTATTTTAAATCTGTGTTAGTTTTAATCTGAAACAAATCAGAATGCTAATAAAAACAAAGCAGAATCATAATACTGAAAAGCTATTTATTTTATTTTATTTTTAAATTATTATAATACCTACCTAATACTAGCTTCCACCCGTGACTTCGCCCGCGTGGTATGCCAATATAAAGTAGCCTATCTCCTTTTCCAGGTCATGGTATAGGTACCCGTGTGCCAAATTTCAATCCGGATTTGGATGCATTGTAAATATCGCGTCGACTTGAGAACCTCCGGGACATTCATTTTGTCATGAAGTTAGATAGTGAAGTTATTTATTAAGGATTAATCTTAAAACAGCCATTCTCAATGCAATCCAGAATGTTATAAATTATCGTCCTTAAAATTCAGTGAATTGTTTATCTTAAAATAAATTACTACCCATTTTCTTCACTATTGTATCTTTTGTAATTGACAGCGCTCGAAATTAGTAACTCAAGGAGGCTGAAGAAGATTTAGGCTGTTTCTCAGTTTTCAGATAGACACTGTCTAACTGATAAATTTAAAAATAGAACAGAAATGTATAGAATAGGTATTACTTATTGTTGCTAACAAAAAAGTTGCTCAAAATCAAAAAAGTACCTCTGTACGTTCGTTTGCGGTGCCAATAATAAGAAAATCAATTAAAATAATATTCAAATATGGATAAACAGGAAATTAAACTAGGTACATTATCTATGCTAAGGAAAGATAGAAATATAAGTTATGAAAAGGTACCTAGAATTTAGTACTCATGGAATGAGTAAAAAAAAGTTACAATTCTAGGGAGTCTATTTTAAGTCCTCAAAATATTAATTCATCGATTAAATACATTTTAAAATTCGCTACTATTTTTTTACATTTGAAATTATCTGCCAGACTACCTAGTGAGGATATGCCTTATTATTGGATAAGGGCAGAAAGAAAAGAAAAAAAAAAATGAAATACAAACAGTTAAAAAGGAACATTTAAAACTAACACACACAAACAAGACGTGGGGTTGTGGATGATGTTGACGAGATTGCATTGTTTGTCCAAAATTCATAGTCAGTTCATACCAAAGGTATCAATAGTAAAATCCATATTTATTTATTTATTTATTTATTTATTTATCATGTGGAAAACCAACAGCTTTACATAAAAACAATAAATATACTGCAATAAGAAACATGAAGCCAATTACAGGTTTTCACGGCTAGCTATACACTAATTATAATAAGAGATCTTAAACTCGACAAGACATCAAAAAAAAGATGAGCACCAATCGTCAAATCGGTACCACCAAACATAAGGAATAGACTACAATGAAATAAAATAAAATAAGAAACAGAACTGCTTACTATTAACACTAAGAATTAATTTTGAAAAATTCCAGGTTCAGCCTATTGCGTACGCTAGAGCCTTTGGTTGAAAACAAATCAAAAGAGAACTGCTTGCTTAGGGCATTAAAGTCTTTACTCGCTCGCACTACATATGAGTTTTGCCTGTAGTTGGAAGAAGACAACGGAATAGCTATAGGAGGATTAAATCTGAGTGTTCGCTGGGGAACATTAAAGTACAGCTTACGCAGAAGCTGCGGACAGTCCACCTCATTTGATATAATTTTGAGCAAAAATGTACAATCTGCTAATCGACGACGGTTGGTAAGTGGTTGTAGGTGAAATTTCCTGCAGAGATCTAAATAATCACAACTGTGATATGGTATGCGCAAACGATAGCACAGAAACCGAACAAATCTTTTTTGCAAACCCTCTATGCGATCAATGTGCACGCCATAACGCGGGTTCCAAATTTGAGAAGCATATTCTAAATGACTCCTCACAAATGAGCAATACAAAATCTTGATAGTCTTCACTTTTTTAAAACACGCTGCTAGTCTCATAACAAAACCTAATGCTTTGGATGCTTTAGCCACTATTTGCTCCACGTGAACATTAAACTGCAGTTTAGAGTCATGATATACGCCCAGGTCACGAACACCGTCACTTCTCTGTAGTAGCTGACCTTTCAGCGTATAGGCGGTATGAAGTGGAAAGCGTTTTCTGCTAAACGAAATTACGGAGCATTTAGTAGGGTTTAGGTCTAGTTTATTGAGGCGACAGTAATCATCCAGTCTTGTTAGGTCAGATTGGAGAGCATCCATGTCACTAAGTGATGATATAGAAGAAAATATCTTCATATCATCAGCAAAACAAAGAAGATTAGAGTTATGGAAACACGTGTCAATATCATTAACGTAAATGATGAAGAGTAACGGCCCCATCAAGGAACCTTGGGGAACACCACTGGGAACCGAAACCCAGCTCGAAATGTAGTTGCTGACCACTACAGCTTGAGACCTGTTATCCAAGTAAGACGAAAACCAGCGAAGTAGGTCACCTCTAATACCGATGTTAAATAGTTTAGTTTTAAGTAAGTCATGATCAATTCTGTCAAACGCTTTGCTATAGTCCGTATAAACGACGTCGACCTGCGCCCCTTTGTCCATACTAAGAGTTACAAAGTCATTTAGCAAAGCTAGGTTGGAGACTGTTGAACGACCCTTTAAAAATCCGTGCTGTGAAGGACTAAAAGATGATCTAAGCGCTGCGTAAACCTGATCATAGACCAATCGTTCAAAAACTTTAGCCAGTATACACAGTTTGGAAATCGGTCTATAATTAACTATTTCGTTGTTGCGGCCTTTTTTATGGACTGGTGTTATAAAGGCAGCCTTCCAAATATGAGGCACCGTACAAGTTAATAGGGATATACGTACAGTATCAGCCAGAAGTCGACTAGCAATCTCACAAAACCATGGCATAGCAATATAAGTTTACTTATGACCTTCTTCGGCGCCGCAGCCCGTATAGGTATAAGCGCCGCAGCCCGTATAGCGCAGGCGATAATGGTCATTGCGGTGTAAGTGGACTTCTGGCCGTTGACTGTACATACATAATTATATTACCCATAGAAGTATAACTAAGCCATCAAATATCTCACACACATTAGTAACATAGAATGACATTCAATTTAACTCGGATGCTGTATGCAGCGGCTGCAAACAGCGAAGTTAGCATAAAATAGTGCTGCATGGACGATTAAGCTGACTACAGCGCTATTGTTGCTGTGCATACATAAGGTGTTTCTGATATGTGCATTAAAGTAATGTTTGAGTTGATGGAGTGTATGTTTTGGGAGTAGTAGACGTCTTTGCAATGAGGGGGGTGTTTAGGGAAGTGTTACCACCTCTTATATTTTGCCTGCTAAGCAGCGTTGGTGTATTCAAGTTTGATTGTGATCAATGCTGTTGAAATGATAGGTATATGAGCAGGTTATGTTAGACGTAGAACATATAAGAGTCCACAACAAAATGACCTTATGGCCGTTTCTAGTTTCGAAGTTATTTTTTTGAAAACTTGCAAAAACATTAATTTTTTGTACATTTTTATTTTTGTTCCGTAGTTAGTAGCTATTAGCACAAAACGTGGTCTTAAAGTTTATTAGAAAAGGTAGGTAGTAAGGTGGGTAAAGGTAAAGGTAGTGCAGAATTTAGATTAATATTTAAAAAAAATAAGTAATATCTCCATAACCATATTATAGGAGGTTGATATTTTTTGATATCGATAGCTTATTTATATACAGTGTAAGTGTAAACACTGTCATACTTTTAAGGGGTCATTGTACTCATTATTATGAACAACTTTTGATATGGGACAAAACCTGAAATCGCGAAACAAAAAATCGGCTGTTCCCTACATTTTGACGAGTTATGCGAACATAACCTTACATTTATGTTCGCATAACTCGTCAAAATGTAGGGAACAGCTGATTTTTTTTTTCACGAATTCAGATTTGGTCCATAGTAAAAGTTGTTCATAATGATGAAATGAAATTGTTTATTCAGCAAATAGGATATTACTTTTACACGTCCGCGTCATAAAAAAAAATAGAAGCTAAATGAACAACATGACATGACATGAACATGAATGACATTTCCTATCTGACAACCCTGAGAAGAAATGGCAAAACAAACTCAGGGGTCTTCAAATGACGAGTACAATAGGGATGATGACTAAAAATTTATTTTTTGTCCGTCATAGACATTATTAAAAAATGTTGGACACGTATTTTTTCTTTTTTTACGTAATCAAAAAATTACGGCGATACATTGAGTTAAAATATGGCATGACGTCACGCGTAGCTAGGTTTTATACGTACAAGTGACGTAGCGAGCCCCCACTCCCCAACTTTAATGCGTGATAGCTAAGTATTTTTTTATTATTATGATAAAGCAAAAAATACATGTCTAATATTTTTTTATTATCTGACTGACGGACTAAATAGAATTTCTTTTTTTTTACCCAGGCATCATCCCTATTACCCCTTTTTTAGGTTGTCACTGTTTACACTTACACTCTGTATGTGCAAACTCGAAACTCCTTACCGGACCGGACCATAAGGTACCTGTGCTTGTGGACTGTCACATATCGTCGCTAATTTAACTAACTGACGTATCAGACATTTTGGACTAAGCCGATAGCCGACCTAACTATAGTAATTTGATACATTTTCCAAGTCGAATCGATCTGTGTAATCGGCGAATCTGTACCTATGCCTTACGGTCTCCATGATTATGCAAAAATCGAGACCGATATATCTACAGTTTACAAAAAAAAAAAAAAAATAGCTTGCCCTGTAAAATTTTCTTCGAATCAGTTACGTCACTTAGTTAGATTAACGACTATATTATGATCGTTGGGATAGAGGCGTGTTCTTGTGTGGAGATTGCGAATAGACAAAAGTGGAGGGCCATCAATTTAGGTGGAGTGACGATCTTCACAGGGTAGGTAGCAGCTGAATAACAGTGGCCGAGGATCGAATTAAACGACATGTGAGTATGGAAGCCTTTTTTTTTTTTTTAATCAAATAACTTCTCCCGCTCCGGGTGGAGCGGAAGGGCGTGTCAGACTTTTACTGACTAAAACCCACCTGTGTTCCTTCAGTTGCCTATGCCAGTTCAGTTGCCTATGGCCGCGGTATCTTCTTAAAACTACCCGCGACCCCAGCGGCGTCAGCCCTATTGGACCCCATCACTTGCTGACATCTCTTTGAGGGGCGCGTGGAACACAACGCGCCGTCGACTCGGGCCTGCTGTGCGATTCTGTAAAAATCTCACCGTGAAAACTTAAGTGAAGTGAGCGTGGAGTGAGCTGTCAATAGTGTCAATTCCTAGCAAAAACAAACTCACTTCACCTAAGTTTTCACGGTGAGATTTTTACAGAATCGACCGGCTGGTCCTTACCGGACGGCGAGCTACCCGCTACTCACCGTCCGCAGGCCCGCGCCTACGGTGGCCGGAAATCGCACCGCGATTCCCGCCGCCCAGGGCGTCTCCTGCGGCGACTGAGGGCGTGAGGCTGCCTCTCCCTCACGCGTTCCGCCTCCTCCTTCGCGAGCATTACTGCTTCGCAGAAGGAGGTGACGGCCTCCCATGCAGTCTCGCTCCGCACCATGGCCTGGACCAGGCTCGGACGCCAGAGATCGCCGCCGCCGATCGCCTCCCGTGAGAACACGGCGGTGCTCTGCCCAAGCCGGGCAGACCTCCACTGTATGCTCCACCGTGTCCTCCGGGCGATCCACACAATGGTGACACCCGGGCGTTTCCTCCCGCCTTATGCGAAACAGGAACCTCCCGAAACAACCGTGTCCGGTGAGGACCTGCGTCAGGCGGAAGGTGAGGACGCCGTGGCGCCTCTCTAACCACTCCTCAAAGAGGGGACTTATCGCCGCAATTGTGGCGTGCCCAGCGCTGGGTTGCGAAGCCTATGATTCCATACGCAAAATACGCGCATCGTTGTGGAGTTGCGGATACCAGCCCGTATTACCTATTATCTATGAAATCCTATGTGTTTAGTCTCTCTCTCTCTCTCAGCTTTGGTGGTCAGATTCGGAGTTGCACCTGGAGTGCATGATTTGCCTCCACCGGTTTCTGTCCAGTGCATCCCTTTTAGAGGACGATGATTCCTTCACCTGATCGGTCCATCGCGTTGGTGAACGACCGCGCGATATGTTTGGTAGTTGACTGATAAAGGCTAAAGATGGTAATGATTATGTGCAACGCAGACGACAGACTATCCTTGGCGCACTTCTTAGCCTGTGAAAATAGTACCTAAGCATATGCAGTAACGCACACGACGCGCAAAAAGTCCGGCGCACAATAAATCCGTGTCATTCTGGCAGATCGCGCCGCGCCGCGCCCCACAAAAGTGCGCGAAAAAATAAAACGTTTGCTTCAACACGCGCTAACGCAGACGGCGCACACTTTTAGTAACGCACAAAAAGTCCGGCGCACAATAAATCCGTGTCATTCTGGCAGATCGCGCCGCGCCGCGCCACACAAAAGTGCGCGAAAAAATAAAACGTTTGCTTCAACACGCGCTAACGCAGACGGCGCACACTTTTAGTAACGCACAAAAAGTCCGGCGCACAATAAATCCGTGTCATTCTGGCAGATCGCGCCGCGCCGCGCCACACAAAAGTGCGCGAAAAAATAAAACGTTTGCTTCAACACGCGCTAACGCAGACGGCGCACACTTTTAGTAACGCACAAAAAGTCCGGCGCACAATAAATCCGTGTCATTCTGGCAGATCGCGCCGCGCCGCGCCACACAAAAGTGCGCGAAAAAATAAAACGTTTGCTTCAACACGCGCTAACGCAGACGGCGCACACTTTTAGTAACGCACAAAAAGTCTGTCGTCTTCGCTGCACCTTAAGTGGTGGACATAGCGTCTACTTCCCTACAGTTCGGCCGACAGAATAATCGAAGATGTGCGTCGTGTGTGTTTAGTCTGCGTATAATCCGCGACAGACTTTTTGTGTGCCATGCAGACATTTTGTGCATCACAGACTCGATCGCACAAAAAGTATATCGTCTGTGCTGCACCTTAGACTGGCAAATGACAACAAGCACGATGATTGACCAACGTTTGATGTACGAGAAGACGTTGCCAGTAAGTCAGTAGCGTTAATACTGCAAAGCTCCTCCAAATACCAGGATCTCCCATTGTATACATTATATAAATCCTAAGTCAAGCGTTGCCAGCTCACCATACATTACAGTGTCGACACTGCATATTTATGTGAGCCACGCTGCACTGCGCTATATATCTTGTAAGTTCAAACGCCAAGACAATCGCAAATGTAAGTGACTTGGTGCAGGCGGAAATATAGGGGCGAGAATTTGGTGCGTGGACGCCTTTTTTTTGTGGATGGGAAATCATCAAATGACTTCTCCCGCTCTGGGTGGAGCGGAAGGGGTGTCAGACTTTTACTGACTAAAACCCACCCGTGTTCCTTCAGTTGCCTATGCCAGGGCCACGGTATCTTTTTCGAACAACCCGCGACCCCGACGGCATCGGCCCTATTGGACCCCATCTTTTGCTGACATCTCTTTGAGGCGCGAGTGGAACACAACGCGCCGTCGACCCGGGCCTGTTCCTTACCGGACGGCCAGCTACCCACTAACCCTGGGCGGCGGGAATCGGTAGCCGATTCCCGCCGCCCAGGGCGTCTCCTGCGGCAACTGAGGGCGTGAGGCTGCCTCTCCCTCACGCGTTCCGCCTCCTCCTTCGCGAGCATTACTGTATATTCGATTATTATGTAATTTCGGTATGGGTGGTGAACAAGAATAACGAACAAAAATGCATCGATATTTCTTCTAAGTATTAAAATGATTGGCAGTCATTAATAAGCTAAACTTTAAATCCCATGATCAATATGTTATACTAGCTGAACCCGCGGCTTCGCTCACGTATCTGTGTTCTTTACTTTCTGTGGATTCGGAAAGTAGTGGGAAGGACTGCTAACAATTCGTAAGTGAAATATACTGTTAACGTAATAGTCATTGATATGCATCACTTGTTTATAAATTTTATGGAAATATAAAAACATTTCACACTTTATTGTTTTACCGAGAGATAAGAGCCGGTGTGAATGAATGGCGGGCGTTTGGGGGAACTGTCTTATGTAATTTTGTTCGAAAAGTGCTGATTCTCAGCCTAGTTTTAATAAAATTATTTGATTTTGAATTTAGTTTTTCAAAGATGTTATTTCCCTGAAAATCCTTCATAGTTAACTCTAACGAAACTAATATTTATTTAGTCCTACGCTAGGATTGTAACGACTGTCACCCGTACAAAATTCTCCCCCGTATATTCCCAAATATGTACGAAGTAAATGCAATACACTACACTGCAAATGAATATCAACTACCAGTTGTAGGAGACGTTTTAATGTAATATCTACGTGAATTATTATATTATATTATTCACTTTAGTTTATTGTTTTTGTGACATTTCTACCTTCTTATGAAGAATTACCTACAGTTGCGTTACGTATGGCCTAGATATGAGGAGTCTTGAAACTGTTTCATGTAAAGCTTAGAGTAGGTGCCAAGATCACAAAGGATGAACTATTATTACACAGGTTGGCGATTACGTCATGTACTTACCTACATTCGTCAAGGGAGTAATGCTAGCCGTCGTGATACGGCGGCAATCCATTAAGGGGATGTAGGAGAGGTCATTTGCACCCAAATGACCCCTTATGAACCCCTACGCAAATGTCAACCATTTTGTAGTACTTAATTTGACATTTTATATTTATACAAAAAAAAAAACCAATGCATGAATTTTTTTTTATTACTTAAATAAATAAAAAGAGAAGTCTTGACTGACTGATTGACTGACTCATTTTCTAGGTCGCTTTCTAGGTCCATGGGTTTGGGCTGGGCGTTGAGCCTAAACCCATGGACCTAGAAAGCTGAAATTTTGCACAGAGGTTCCCTTTATAATGAGGACAAGGAATAAGGAAGGATATCCCGGTAGTACAGTCAGCCATAGCATTAGCTGACCAACCCTTGCATAAAATGATTGAGATTTTTAGAATACGAATCGATAGAATTTTATAATTCTTTTATATTTTATTTAAATACCTTTAATATGTAAAATACAAAATAATTATAAAATTCTATCGATTCGTATTCTAAAAAATCTCAACCATTTATGCAAGGGTGGGTCAGCTAATGCTGTTGCTGACTATACGTTCCCGTGGGAAATTTTGCGACATCCACGCGGGCGAAGCCGCTGACAAAAGCTAGTCTACCATAAAGTGACCATTATCTTTAATAGTTTTTAAATCAGGCCTAAAATTGTTACAATTTTCATAAGTAATTTTAAAAGCAGGTTTTTTGACTAAAATAGTCGACTTCTGCAAAAACTATGGTTGACATTTGCATAGGAGTCATAAGGGATCGTTTGGTTTGACCTCACCTGTATACTCTTAATTGCCAACATATTACCATTAACCCTGTAGGTATTATACGTACTAAACAACTCCCTATGAAACTCATATCAGAGGGGCTATTTCCGTGCTTTTAATATCGTTCGCTTTCTAATCTAAGTCTCAATCTGTCAAAAAATCCTCTAATTTTCTACATTTTTGACAAGTTTTTTACATTAATTGTCACTGAGATGATAATATTGCGAATTGAATTTAAACGTTTTCTAAGTACGAGAATTGGCCAGATTTGTGTGAAAATGGCTTTTAGTTTAGACACGTAGACGTATAAAAAAGGAGGACTCCGCGCCACGCATATCGAAAGTGAAGCACAGTAAGTATGCCGGAACCGTTTGTACAAACACGCCTCACGCACACATTTACATCATACTATGCCGACTGGCCGCCATTACGTGACACGACTGTCAGCGTCTTTGCAGGTACTCAAATCACGCACACATAGATCGGTACGGTGCTTCACTTTCGATATGCGTGGCGTGGAGTCTATGTTTAGACATTATGAAGTTCTCGTACCTCAAGTATCTAGATAATGTCCTTACTTCCCCTAACAAATCTTCAAAACAACGACCCACAACACCGTTTGACAGCGTTGTTTAGTCGAAGAGCTCACCGAGAGATCGCTCTTAATGATTATTACGATATCACGCTCAAGTCGACGTGTAATGGCCTGAATTTCGACTTGATGTTCAGGGAGTAAGTAGATATACTTCTAATGACACATTATGTGGGGAGGGGACCGTATCTCGCAGATATTGGAGATACGAAGGTTTCATATTTTGTTTTGATTTTTGGGCGTTGTCCTGGTATAAGGAATTGTCTGCTTTCTAAGAATTGTTATCCATTCCCGCGACCGGCCCCCCGCGTGACGTCATTAGGATTGTACGATTTTATTAATCGTATCACGTTTGTATTCCCCGAAGAAGTATTTATGACCGTTGCAATGAAAGGTTAATGGAAAACTCTCCAACTTTAGCAGACAAGTGATTGTGAGGAACAGAAGTGGCTCCATTAGTAGCCGCATCCAGACCAACCGGCACGGCTCGCGAGGCAAGCTCGCGTCGCAAGTCTCGGCCGAGCGCCGCTTGATCGCGAGTCATACGTCCGAAGCTGCCCGAGCCACTTCCATATCGGGCGAGGCATTGGCTCGCGAGGCTGCCTCGCGAGCCGTGCTCGGTCGGTCTGGACACGGCTACTTATGGAGGCACTTTTGGTCCCGAAAAAAAAAACAGCTTTCCTATGCATTTATATTCACCTAGTTCCAAACTCAAAACTGCGCCGGGAATAATGGAAGGTCGAACTTTCTATGAGAATTAAATAAATACGCCACATGGAGCCACAAAATAAATAGTAATTGTACCCAGTATTCCGTATATATGTCATCAAATATTCCTATAGCAAAGCCTCAGAATTAATCTAGCGGAAACACGATAACAATGTAGTCGGCACTATAAATTGTTAGCTCTAAACTTCATTCAATTAGTTTAGGAACCCAATATTTTAGTGTAGATGGCAAACAATTAAATTGAATGGAAGATCGACTGGTTTTTGATTAATTAATGTAATGATTTTTATGAGTTTGATCTGTTGACCTTAATCTCATTAGACTGGATATAGGTATTTGGTACTGGTTGGTGCTGCGAGCAAAGAAAATAAACTCGTGTTTTTTTGTTGCTTAGTGCCGATCTCGCCTGATGGAAAGCGATGGTTGAGGTCTACGATGGCCTGTTCACTCTTGCTTTGGACGCTTGTTCTTCTCATGTTCTTGTGGCTATTTCGTAACAAGTCGCTAAATCTCCTAATATGTTAAGGCGATACTTACATCGATACTTATTATATTTTGTGTTTTTAAAATTCCTTTATAATCAAATTTACACATATTGGTTCAATAATTTGGATTTTCCATGTGTTATTTGCTTACATTTAGTGTCTCTAACTGCTATACTAAAACCGAAACATGATTACTTACTTGATTTTTTTTTATAGAAAAAAAAATCCAAAGTAGCACCGTCTATTTTCTGTTTTATCCAGTTCCTTATTGTGTAGTAAAATTTGCTTTAAATCGTAGCTATTTAAATATTTTAAGAACTTACTAAGCTAAAAATTGATTTAATTGTAGCATTTTGTCATTTTAGTTCTGGTGCGCATGTGAGTCTTCTATCTCGTGCGTCAAACTATACAGCCAGAACGCCAATTCCTTAGGCCATTTCACTTACACACCGAGCTAAACCACGCTTCGATGTATCTTCTTAAATAGAGGATCGGAATTCGGCAGTAACATCTTTTCGTCTGCAAAATGAAATGGTAAAAATCATTAAATAAATAAATAAATAAATATCCTTGGACATTTCACACAACGCCATCTAGTCCAAAGCTAAGCAACCTAATGCTTGTGTTATGGTAACGAGATGGCTGATAAACTACTTATACAGGGTCCGCCATATAACTTTTTTTTTTTTAAATGCTATAAAAAAATACTACTGAATATTTTCTCAAATTTCTTTTTTTATTTGAAAGTACAATCCTTCCGGTTAATAATGGAAAATAATTTCATTCAAATGGCTGCCTCGGCTGGCCATGCAGTAGCCTACACGATCGGTCCAATTTTTAAGCACATTATCGATTGTGTGCAGCTGTATTTCACCAATGGCTTCACGAATATTGTCCTTTAAAGCGTCAATTGTCTCTGGCTTGTCGGCGTAACACTTATCTTTGACGGCACCCCACAAATAATAGTCCAACGGTGTCAAATCGCAGCTCCGAGGTGGCCAAACGACTTCAGCTCTGCGGCTGATAATGCGATCTTCAAAAACAGGGCGCAAAACATCGAGTGTAGCTTCGGCTGTGTGACACGTAGCGCCGTCCTGTTGAAACCAAATGTTGCCAATATCCTCCTCTTCAATTTTTGTGAACAAAAATTCGTTCAACATGGCCCGATAACGATCGCCATTGACTGTAACGGCCACTCCTTGCTCATTGCCCTCATTGCCACTCATTGCCCAGCGTTGTTCAAGCGTATACACAACCATATTCGTTCAGCGGAAGGATAAAACTAATTATCTGTCAAATCAGACATGAGCTAAGTTCACCATTCACGAAATAAGCACTAGTTGAAAAAAAAAAAGTTATTTGGCGGACCCGTTATACATTTTTTTTTTGTAAATACATTCATATTATAGATAGAAAAACAACCAGACTCGGAACAAATACTTGTAGGTCGTACAAATATTTGTTCCGTGCGGGAATCGAACCCGCGACATGCTGCGCAGCAGTCAATCGCTCAACCACTGCGCCAACCGTGTCATTACACCTGGCATATGCATCACTTATTTTACAATTCTTTGAATAAAGACCGGTAGACTATTTTTAGGGTTCCGTACCAAAATGGTAAAAAAGGAACCCTTATGGTGTCACTCAGTTTGTCTGTCTGTCACAGCTGGATATCTCAAGAACTACGAATGCTATCAACTTGAAATTTAGAATAGTTTCAGATGACGTTGACCCAACTATTTTGCAAATAAGAAAGAAATTAAAATATTTATATTTTTTTTTGCAACAGGGACTGAAAGGGGGGTCTTAAAAATCAAAGTGGGGCTACTAGGACATGTGGGGTATCATATGAAAGAGCGCTGTTTGCACATTCTCAAACATTTTTTTTCTTTTTTTTAGGCCGCATAGTTTTCGACTTCTGATGAAAAATGTAAAAAAAATACCGTTCCCCCCCATTAGCTCCGAAGTTTGCAAAGAGAAAAATCTGAAATTATTCTGTGATAGAAGTTTATGTAAAGATTACGGGAAAAATAAAACGATATCTCTAAATAGCACACTTTTTCAGAAATCGGAACGGAAACCTCGGTGCGCGAGTTCGACTCGCTCTTGACCGGTTTTTTTTTAAAACCTCACTACGTCACAAGGCATTCAAACATATTTATTGTATGGCAGTACGCATGTAGTAACTCTATCTGTGCCTCCAGGATTATCTTACATACCCAAAAAAACCTACTCAAATATTTAAATCAACCCAATACCTTTCGGTGCATCTATTTCCGAGATGGCCAACACACATACACACCTCTTTATTAGTAAGATAAGCCAATTTTATTCCTTTAGATGTACGAGTAGGTGTAACAATCTACGCCTACACACGATAAATTGAAATGTCTTCATAATAAAAATGTATATCTCTATTAGACATTTTATTTATGAGAACAGTTGTAAACTAGTTTGAGTCGTGGTCGAGTTTAGGCTTCGTTCAGACTGGGACACATTTTTGTTTGTACGAGTATACTGTGTCGCTACTTTGTCGCTGCGATTTTTGATGTCAGTTAGTTTTATTTGTTGGGTATCCAAATGGGAATTAGGCATTTAGGAATGTCACTTTTATTGACGATCTAATTATTATTTTTTTATTTTTAGGGTTTCTTACCTCAAAAGGAAAAAAACGGAACCCTTTGTCCGTCTGTCTGTCAGTCTGTCAAGACCCTTTTTCTCAAGAGCGCGTGGAGGTATCAAGTTGAAGTTATTACCAAATACAATTCCCTTAGAGCTCTAAAAATCAATTCAAATCATTATCATTACTTTGTATTTTATTTTTAGCAGATAAAAAAAAATTGGAATTACAATTCAAAAAGGAATTCGACCTTTCAGCAAAACTATCAGCGCGTTATAATATAACACTGCAAGTCACTAAGCCATCGAATGCAATACAAACACGTACGTTCTGCATTGCACCTGAATCTGTTCTCACCCTTAATTGTCAAATCGAACTAAAACCCGCTTACAAACCAAACAAACAAACAAACCCGAATAGGAACTTTGTTTTTAATGTCTATGATTTATCTCTTACTACCACAGACATTCTAGTACACACAGCCCATTATAATCTACAAATGGTAGGTGGAACTAAAGTTCTAAACTACCCTGTTTGCGTTGAGTTCTAATGGATAGGTACTTAAGCACATTCAAATTCATGCTCAAGTTCACTAGGTAGTTGTAGGCTGAATAGAGGCTTATGGCCACATAACAATGTTGTAATGGCGTTAAAGGCCATCAAATAGTGTGCCTAGTGTATCTTCTTGTAGTGCCTCATATAACATAAATGGTGTGTGCTGAGTTGGCTTAGCTTTGGCATTTACATTTACGGCATTGATGGATTGGCAATTCTCATTGTGTTTACCTGTCCAAGGAAATTTGTGGCGGCATCTACATCACCACATACGAACTACATGCATCACAATGACATGACGTCACGCAAAAATTCTGCATCGCGCAATAAAAGTTTTTCGCGCGACTACCATAAATGCAACGTCCCGACATCAACCGTCGGGCAGTAGCCCACCAGACACAACACCCGTCTGGTCGGAGGATTCTCCCTTTTCTATGGAGGATGAGTGAACTTTACACCCTGTTCCTCATACTTCTATAAACTCATCATTAACATTATCAACATCATCTGACTAGTCTTTTCGCAACTATGTTGGTGTGTGCTTCCAATCCAACCGGAGGCAGCTGAATACCATGGAGCAGTCTATCTTACATCCATAACCCAGTTACTGGGTAACACGATACTTACTGGTTTGGGCTTCTAGTAAGTACTCGAGTCGTAAAGTACTGACAAAGAACTACGAAGCACGGAAGGTCTCGGTGTGAATGGTCACCCCTCCATTGGCAGACCACAGTAAGCGTAACATTACCTTTATTGATGGAAAAGTGTTGTAGTGATAAATAAAGGATGGTATTTAAAAGTACTTCAATTTATTCCCATTTCATTTACCTAATTTTGCCTGTGTTCCACCAAATATACTGAATGTGCACCAAAATATGTTCATTAAAATATGTCATAACGAGCATCTATTGGATATGGCGCTCGGCGGCCGCTACCGCGTCACCGCTCGCTTCGCTCGCTCGCCGTCGCGCGTTAAGGCTGCAGTCTTGCAAAATTCACTCGCGGCGAATTATTTGCGCAACTTTGTGTTTTTTTTTAAACAAAATTAATGAAATAACATGAAATATTATTATAGTACGTGAATAACCATAATATAAGTAATAGATGGTAGTTTTTTTTAAGTTCATCTGGGTGGATTATGTTAGGTAAATCAAGCGTCAAATACAGCTCCTTCGCGCCAACAACGATTCGAGTTATGTTTGTGCACTTGCATTGGGCAATACAAATTTTATTTAGAAAATCTGTTCAGCGCATAATTGTTTCCATATTCTTGTCTTCAAAATGCGCTGATTACTTTTTTTTTAATTATCTTTCATTTTCTTAATTCAGATGTCACAATGTCATCGAAATTCTCTGTTTTTATCGCTTAATAAACGGTTTGTTTCATAATAACAATGCATCGTATGCATGTAAAAGTTGGTTAATTTAATGCCAAGAGTTCAATAAAGCAAGTACAAAAAAAAAATTACACCTAAATCACCTTACTCTAACAATAATAATAATCTCAAAAGACCTCCAAAACAGAGTTTATGAACAAGAATTGCGAGGTTTCAGGAACTTTTATAAAGGATTTATAGCATGGGTGTAGATAAATGATTTTATTTCTATTAGTAGGTGTGTACAAACACTTTTACACGTCCTTATTTTTAAAACTAGATGAGGTCGGCGTTTCCTATCTGACTACTCTGAGAAGAAAGACCGAAACAAACTCAGAGGTCACAGTCTCTTTTAAAGTCCAGACATAATCTTGGTCAGATCATGTGAAGACCATATTGTAGATTTGTGTCTGAAATGGTCTTTTGAGTAATGAACTACACAGATTAGTTGCGCCTGTTCAGTCAGTGCACGCATTTGTCAATAATCGTGCAGCTCAACTCAGAACTTCAGCTCATGGCTAAGTAATAACAGCTGCACGGGTTGATCCATCAGGTTAAACTACGCTTGTCGGGGTTGGTCAGCGGATGGGTGACCATCTTTCATACCGAGACTCCTCCGTGCCTCGGAAAGCACGTTAAGCCGTTGGTCCTGACTGTCATTCGTGTATTTTTGACAGTCGTTACGGGTCGTCAGAAGCCCGAAAGTCTGACAACCAGTCTTACCAAGGGGCATTGTATTACCCAGTTACTGGGTTGTGGAGGTTAGATAAGCAATCGCTAAATGTAAAGTACTGGTATTCAGCTGCATCCGGTTGGACTGGAAGCCGACCCCAACGTAGTTGGGAAAAGGCTAGGCAGATTGATTAAACTCCGAACTTAATGACCTCAACGATTCGACGCAAGAATATTTGGGTAGATATATTTATTGCATTCATTATCATCCATCATTCTGAACCCTGTCGAGCACAGCAAAGGAGGAGGCAGGAGTTTGATTGAACTACTGCATAAACAACATTGAAACGCATTATTAATGTCCCTGGCAACACAAATACTGCCTCAATAAACGGTGAAATAGAACGCTCGAGGTATTAGGTGTCATCACATAAATTGTACCGGATTTTCCATCGAAATGATAATAACTGTGTTGAAACCAACAATGAAAGCTTACTAGGAATTAATGAGAACGTTTTGCGATATTGGTAATTTTAGTAAAAGGTGTACATATATAGGGTGACTGGTAATTAGTGACCGATACTTAAACACATTATTGTGCTCATGATAACAAATAACTTTTACTACGGGACCAAACCTGAAATCGCGAAAAAAATCATCTGCTCCCTACATTTTGACGAGATATGCGAACATGAATGTATGGGTCAGCTGATTTTTTTTTTCGCGATTTCAGGTTTGGTCCCATAGTAAAAGTTGTTTGTTATCATGCGTATTCATGTGTTTAAGTATCGGTCACTAATTACCAGTCACCCAATATAAGTTTTTCAAATCAAATCAAATCAAAATCATTTATTTGCTAATATGGGTAATTACATAAAGTTGTTAAAAATAGAGCATAGTTCAACCATATTACGCCTTGAGGCGCAAATCTCAAGCTTTAATTAAACTGTATCAGCACAACACAGCATTGTTAAATACAATTACTTGCAACAATAGTTTATAATTAGGCAATAACACTATTTTGGTAATTTCACAATGGCAAATACTAAATCTTTAAACATAAAATAAACATAAGAAATAATAAATAATTAAACATTAGCAAATATTAATGTCACTAGAATAATAAAGATTAAAATGTCATGCCTTAAATGAGTGAGAATGTCAAAGTAATAATAATAGAATTAAATAGTGCATTAATCACATGTCGCATCAACAACAATATTTCTGAGAACAATATAGTATATAGTTTGTATTTGTGGTGATTTTAATATGAATTATACTGTGTGTCTGTATAGGGACTGTCGAAAATTAAGGGTGTGGTTACAGACTGTGGAATAGACGGGTGGACTGTAATATTACGCTGGTTGTAGAAAGAAATATGGGTAGTTCTGTACGAACGGAGTTCTCCGTCCTTCCCAATCCAGGAACAAATTCAACAGAGAGATGGCTGAAGTACGACTCACCTTTTCTCCTGCTGCGGCTGGCTCCCACTAGATCTGACGGTCTTTTGAGTGGACCGTTGACCATGGAGACTGGCACGAGTGACACCACACGGTAATGCACAATTTGTCCTTGTTTGATTAATTTTCACTCACGGAGTAGAAAATTAGATGGCTCACGGGTCAATGGCAGACGACAGACTCGTCGGCTCCGCTCGCACACCAAACTTCTTGAAGATGGCGCGCTTGTCACGTTGTCGCGAATATGTGCAGCAGCTCGTAGGTAAGCAGCCAATCGCATGCCGACTTAGCGAGCGCATACAGACATTCACTATCAAATTCGTCCAATCATGGGATAAATACAGAACACAGACCATCAAACTGAACAACTTTCTCCCGGGGACCAACATCGTAATTGCGACTAAGTGACGTAACTGATTCGAAGCATATTTTACAGGGCAAGCTATTTTTCTTCTTTTTAGGGTACCAAAATGGTAAAAAAGGAACCCTTATGGTGTGACTCAGTCTGTCTGGCTGTCTGTCACAGCTGGATATCTCAGGAACTACTGATGCTATCAACTAGAAATTTGGAATAGTTTTAGATGACATTTACCCAACTATTTTGCAAAAAAGAAACAAATAAAAATATTTATATATTTTTTGCAACAGGGACTGAAAGGGGGTCTTAAAAATTTAAAGTGGGGCTACTAGGGCATGTGGGGTATCATATGAAAGAGCGCTGTTTGCACATTCTCAAACTATTTTTAATTATTATTTTAGGCCGCATAGTTTTCGACTTTTGATGAAAAATGTAAAAAAAATACCGCCCCCCCCCCCCCTTATCTCCGAAGTTTGCAAAGAGAAAAATCTGAAATTATTCTATGTGATAGAAGTTTATATAAAGTGTTGTAAATATCTACAATGTTTAATTATCTGTGACTATATATAGTGCTGCCACCTGTTAATTTTTTCAAATAAAATGTTCTCACTCTTTGTGGTTTGAACGGAACACGTTGTTTTAATAATAGGTTATGGGCCATTAAAAATAAAAAGTGCAGTATTTTAGCAAGAATTTCGGAAAACGAGTGTTAAAAAGAGACTTTTTATTACGAAACGAGTGTTTGTTCAGGAGTGAAGGACGATTGTAAATTTTGCGGAGTTAGTGATTGGAATCAAACAATGGCTACTAACTATCTGATAAATGTACCCAAGTTAAAGGGTCGAGAAAATTATAATGAATGGTGTTTCGCGGCAGAGAATTTCCTAATCCTTGAAGGCATGAACCATTGTGTAAAGCCAGAAGTAGGGGTGGACATAGGAGCTGCAGATGATAGAAAAACCAGAGCAAAATTAATTATGACAATCGATCCGGCTTTATACGTACACGTGAAAAGTGTAAAAACGGCGAAAGAACTATGGGATAAACTGCAACAATTGTTTGATGATAACGGTTTCTCGCGAAGAATAAGTCTCCTGAGGAATTTAATTTCGATACGTCTAGAAAGTTCCAGCTCAATGACGTCATATGTGACTCAAATTATCGATACAGCGCAAAAATTAAGTGGAACGGGATTCGAAATAAATGACCAGTGGACAGGATCGTTGCTGTTAGCGGGATTGCCTGATCGTTTTTCCCCAATGATCATGGCCATCGAGCATTCTGGGATTAGTATATCGGCAGATTCCATCAAATCAAAATTGTTGGACATGGAGTCGGTGACCGAACAAGATGAAGTTAGCGGCGCATTCGCTACTCGTTCAAAGTTCAACAAAAAAAAGTAATACTAATTCGTCTATGGCAAAAAATAATGTCAATGTTGGTACCACGGATCCGACAAAAACAAACGTCAAGGTGGTGAAATGTTATCGATGTAAACAACAAGGACATTATAAAAATCAATGTACAAATAGTGAAAATAACTCATCAAACAAGAATAAAAATCGAATGCAGTCAAATGCATTCAGCGCAGTATTCATGAGTGGAAATTTCAACAAAAATGAATGGTACATTGATTCAGGAGCCAGTGTACACCTAACAACTAATGAAAGTTGGGTTATGAATGCATCTAGTGAACAGAAGAAGGAAATTGTTGTTGCAAACAGTGAAAAGCTGTCAGTTCTATGTTCTGGCGATGTGAAGATTACGACTACAGCTAATAATATAGAATACGATATTGTGGTGAAAGACGTGTTTTGTGTACCAAGTATGACAACGAACTTGCTGTCAGTCAGTGAACTCATAAGAAAAGGAAATAAAGTATCTTTTTCGGACAACGGTTGTTCTATACACAACATGAAGAATGAGTTAGTAGCAACAGCATCATTAGTCAATGGAGTGTACAAAGTAAACTTGTCAAACCAAGAACATTTAGCAGCATCAGTCGTGTCTGGAATTACATGGCATCGCAGATTAGGACATATCAATAAAGACTATTTAAATCAGATGAAGAATGCTGTACAGGGTATGTCCATTGATGACAAAGTGGATATAAGCAAGTCTTCATGTACTACATGTTGTGAAGGTAAGCAGTGTCGCTTACCATTCAAGAGCAAGAGTACTAGTCAGAGTAGTGACTTGTTAGATTTAGTACACAGTGACATCTGTGGGCCAATGGAAAAAGTATCCTTGGGTGGCTCGAGATACTTCTTGTTGTTTGTCGACGATCATAGCCGTATGGCATTTGTTTATTTCCTGAAAAACAAGAATGAGGCATTGAAGTATTTTAAAGAATTCAAAGCTCAAGTGGAAAATCAGACAAAGAAGACAATCAAAGTATTAAGAAGCGACAACGGGCTAGAATATTGTAATAAGGAATTTGATAACTACTTGAGTAGTGCTGGTGTGATTCATCAAAAGACCAATCCGTATACACCACAACAAAATGGAGTGTGTGAGCGATTTAATCGCACAATCGTTGAAAAGGCAAGATGCCTACTCTTTGATGCCGACCTAGGTAAAGCGTTCTGGGGTGAGGCCACCAACACAGCGGTGTATCTGCAGAATCGAAGTGTATCTGCAGCATTGGGAAATAAAACACCATATGAGATATGGAATGGCTGTAAACCAGACGTTAGTCATATCAGAATCTTCGGAAGTACTGCGATGGTTCATATAGCTAAACAAAAACGTAAGAAGTGGGACAAGAAGTCGGAGAAATGTATTCTCATTGGATATCCAGAAAACATAAAGGGATATAGACTGTATAATCCAGAAACAAAAACTGTGTTGACTAGTAGAGATGTGATTATAGTTGAGCAGGAATCAAAATCAGAATGTCTCATACAAGTTCAAGATCAGAGTTTTGATTCAGTGGGGGAAGAAGAACAGAAGATGAAAGAACTCGACCCGGAAACATCAGAATCAAATACAAGCCAAGAGAACACAGACAGCTCGGATGACACATTTCTAGATGTGAATGACGACACGTATGAACCCAGTGATAATGAAGAATATATTTCACCTAAACCACATAGATCTATACGTGAGAGGAAGAAGCCAGACAGGTATCATTATTCAAATATTTGTATACGTGAAGATATCTATGATGATGCGGCAGGTTTGTCTCTAAAAGAAGCTTTAAATGGACCTGAAAAGGAGCAGTGGAAGATGGCCATGGCTGAAGAGTTACAGTGTTTCAAAAACAATGATGCTTGGGAGCTGAGTAATGCTCCACAAGACAGTAGAGTTGTGCAGTGCAAGTGGGTGCTACGTAAGAAATATGATAGCGAAAATAATATTCGTTTTCGAGCGCGTTTAGTAGCCAAAGGTTTTTCGCAAATCGAAGGCTTAGACTATACAGACACTTTTTCTCCCGTAGTGAGACACACCACTTTGAGATTATTATTTGCTCTGTCTGTTCAACTAGGTCTTGATATAACGCATCTTGATGTGACAACTGCTTTCTTAAATGGTACTCTTGAAGAGAATATTTATATGCAAGTACCTGAGGGTTTTTCTGAAACGATACAGAGTGGTCAAGTTCTAAAATTAAAAAAGGCAATATATGGCCTTAAACAATCTTCAAGAGCATGGTATAAGAGAGTAGATGAATGTTTACTAAAAATTGGTTATACTAAATCTAAGATAGAACCATGTATGTATTTGAAGATACAGGATAACTTGAAAACTATTGTCACGCTTTATGTGGACGATTTCTTTATTTTTTCCAATGACAGTAAAGAGACTAAATACTTAAAAGATGTTTTAGCTAGTCATTTTAAAATTAAAGACTTAGGTGAAATCAAGAAGTGTCTTGGTGTAAATGTAACAGTAAATAAATCTGAAAAAACAATATCATTAAGTCAGGAAGATTACATTGACCAATTATTGCATAAATTTAATATGAGTCAGTGTAAAAGTGTTCAAACTCCAATGGAGACCAAGTTAAATGTATCTAAAGATGAGAATTATGCAGATGAATTTCCTTATCAACAAATAATAGGTTGTCTCATGTATCTAGCAGTACTTACCAGACCTGACATAGCATTTTCAGTTGGTTTTTTGAGTCAATTTAATAATTGCTTTAGTAAAGAACATTGTTCATATGTTAAACGTATATTAAGATATTTAAAACATACCAAAAAACATGGCTTAAAGTTTACTGCTAATGGGAACTCAATTTTAGAAGGGTTTGTTGATGCTGATTGGGGAAGTAATAGTATAGATAGAAGGTCATACACAGGTTTCTGTTTTACTTTATCTGGCTGTGTAATTTCTTGGGAAGCTAAAAAACAAAAAACTGTTGCCTTGTCGAGCAGCGAAGCAGAGTACATGGCTTTGACTGAAGCATGTAAAGAATCTGTTTATTTAAGGAATCTACAGTTTGAGATTACAAAGAAAATGTATACGATTGATATTTATAATGATAATCAGAGTGCATTAAAGTTGACTGCAAATCCAGTTTTTCACAAGAGAACCAAACACATTGATATAAGGTATCATTTTTGTAGAGATTGTGTAACCAATAGAATTGTGAACTTTCAATATTTGCCGACAGCTGAAATGCCTGCTGATTTATTTACCAAGAGCTTATGTACTAATAAGCATTATTATTTTTTGAACAAGTTGGGTGTTCAGCATATTTGAAATGTACCTAATGTGTAACTATGTACATTGTTAGATATAGTGGGGGTGTTGTAAATATCTACAATGTTTAATTATCTGTGACTATATATAGTGCTGCCACCTGTTAATTTTTTCAAATAAAATGTTCTCACTCTTTGTGGTTTGAACGGAACACGTTGTTTTAATAATATAAAGATTACAGGAAAAATAAAACGATGTATCTAAGTACATTTAACTTCATTTAATAATTTAATCCATTTAATTCTTTGCAATATTTTATTAATTATTGTTCACTTTTGACATTATTTAATCATTGATTATTTTTAATTGTGTTTTTGTGTTTTATATGGGTGTTTTATGACCTGAAATAAATTAATTTTAATTTAATTTAAGTCTAGAAATCGGAACGGAACCCTCGGTGCGTGAGTCCGACTCGCTCTTGACCGGTTTTTTTTTGTAAACTGTAGATACATCGGTCAAGATTTTTGCATTGTCCTGGGAACGGTAAGGCATAAGTACAAATACGCTGATTAGACAAATCGATTCGACTTGGAAAATATATCAAATTACGAGTAGGTACTATAGTTAGGTCGGCTTAGTTCAAAATGTCAGATACGTCAGTTTTTACTTAGATTAGCGACGACATTTTGTCGAGTAGGTATTGAAGTTTGGTATGGGATGACAAATTTTTTCCACGATTACGATGTTGGTCCCCGGGAGAAAGTTCTTTAGTTTTATGGTCTGTACCACGCCCTTAATTTTCGCCAGTCCGTATATAGACACACTGTATAGTTTACGGATAGAAACTGGTGAATATGAACAACTTTTAGAAGTATAATCAGCCTATAATGTTCCTACTGCAGGGACACAAGTCTCCTCTCTGTGAGAGAGAGTGGGCCGCAATCCACCACGCGGGTCCAGTGCGAGTTGGTGGACTTTTAAAAGGTTTGGGATCAATATTAGATGTTGCTGAAAACAGAATAGTAGAACAACGGAGGTTTTCTAAGAGTCAAACAGATAGGTAATATAGTATACATAACAGTGGGCTGCATCAATTGGGTACCCCAGTTATATTAAAATTTTAATACGTACGTAGATATTGTCATGGAAGAGACGAATCTGTTTGTCATGTAAGTTGAGAATATTTTTTTAACGTGATATGTAAAAGACGAACAGTACCGTAATTGTGTAACACTCTATCAATTGGAATCGGTTTAATTTTGACAGTTTTCGTAACAACATTTGTTGCGTTGTTTACGTTTTCGAGCAGACAAGTTTTTTTACGTTTTTGAATCAACCAGGAACCGGCTCGCCAACAGTTGAGTACCGCAATGAACATTTTATTTATTTTCTTTTTTTATCGTTTTCAAAGCGTTCAACAGGATTGACAGAAGCTTTTTTTGTAGCTTATGTCAGTCACATACATTGTTGACTTTTCCGTCATCGTTATCGCTGGTAAAATGTCATTTTGTGACATTTTTGTTCCATCTCAGGGTGTGCTGAACTTGACTATCGTCACTGGGCTGGAAGTCATCAAATGCATTCCCTTATAACAACTCAAAAACATTTTAGACCACTCTTAAGTCTTGTCCTCTGTAAAATACGGCGAAAATAAGTATCTTTTACAGTAACTATAGCATCTTTTTGATAGTAAAAAATAAGTCATCTACATAGGGAGTGATTTTTTTAATTTTTAATTTTCAAATATCTTTAATTAATCAAAATAACACAAAACAAAATGCAATTATCCTAAGCTACATTAACACATAAATTGAACACTTTATTAGGCTAACGATTCGCCTTTCAAAGTTTTACAAGATCCAAAAAAAATGATTACTTTTTTAGTCCAATCAATATATTTTTTGCAATAAATTACCAGCGTTTTGTCGTCGCGCTTCTCTTTCTTTTCTATGCAGTCCGACAGTGACCGCACTTTTTACGGAGGACAAGCCTTAAGTACTCATTTAGGTAACCGACATAACATTTTATTACAAAACCACTAAATTGATTTAATAGTATACCTATATATTTGTGACTTTTATAATCCAAGCTATAAATTGGTTTAATACTTCCTTTGTAGATGGGTGGTATAATCTTTTTATGAGAAAGTTTTCTATAGAATATTGTGGCGTCGATGGTACCGTAAATTACATGTAGTTATTTATGATAACTTAATTTTAAGTTGAAGTGAGATGTCTTGAAATTGAGTGGGTTACTAAGTGAGCTCTTTAAGTTAGTAGGTAGGTATTTACTTTTATTTTTTTGGTAACTTGAATTCCTGCCCAGAAGGAAGTTAGTAACCATACTTTATAGTTAAAATAGGTTGAATATGCTAATGATCTAATTTTGCTACTGCGACCAATTTCGACGTAGAACGCTGCCACTCGCTCCGCTCGGTCGGCTCGTGAGTAGTTGGTCACAGTTGTAACTGCTTGGTTGGTGTGCCCTAATAAGTGTTCCTAGTAAGATAATTATACTTCAGTGTTGCATCCTCAAGATTTAACGTACATTGTAGTCCGTTTCTCGTTGTACTACATTGCCACACTGTTCAAAGACTAGAAAAAAAATAAAAATAATTTGATAGTCTATGTCATCTGTCAGCTGTCACCTCATTCGTTCTTCGTGTGTTGCATTGCTACGCTGTTAATTTTTCAATTTAATTTTAAATCCATAAAAATCTTTCTAGTTTCATAGTGAAAAGTGTTATTTTAGCGAGAATTAGACATGAGAAAAGGAAAAACAAAAGTTATGAAGAATATTTTTAGACGCAAGATCAAACGTTACGGAAATAAATTAAGGGAAAATCGCAAAGAACGTGAGTAAGACGCCATACTTATGGCACCCTTATTTTAATAGTTAAGACTATTATGTTTTTTAAATATTGTAATGAGATAACACCTGATGTTATCCTGTTTACAAAATGGTATTTCTTAACGAGGTAACACGCGATGTTATCCAGAAATACAGTACTTTCTTGATGAGGTAGTACATGATACTATCCTGAAAGTAACTTTGCTTTTTTGTTTCGACTTTCAAAAAAGTTTATCATACCTATGCTTATTGCCATATGATGCATACCAAAGTTCTGTAACACCTGATGTTATCCTGTTAACAAAATGGTATTTCTTAGCGAGGTAACACGCGATGTTATCCAGAAATACAGTACTTTCTTGATGAGGTAGTACGTGATACTATCCTGAAAGTAACTTTGCTTGTTTTGTTTCAACTTTCAAAAAAGTTCATCATTGCGATCTATACCTATGCTTATTGCCATATGATACATACCAAAGTTCTGTAACACCTGATGTTATACTGTTAACAAAATGGTATTTCTTAGCGAGGTAACACGCGATGTTATCCAGAAATACAATAAGTTCTTTCTTAATGAGGTAGTACGTGATACTATTCTGAAAGTAACTTTGCTTTTTTTTTTGTTTCGACTTTCAAAAAAGCTCATCATTGCGATCTATAAGCTTATCGCCATATGATGCATACCAAAGTTCTGTTGAAACTTTTACTGCGGATGTGTCTACAGAAATTCTTGACTTACTTGGTCAAGCAAAGAAATTGGATCCTTCTCTCGGGGAAAAAATACCCAATGAAGTTGCTGAACGATGGGGAAATATACTGCTTGATGGATAAGACAAAGGCCACAAACTTGGTACTTGGAATCACCGGCCTCGTCAACCTAACAAAAGACCTCATACGGGCCCAATCGGTAGACACATTAGATATTCTGAAAAGTATATCAGAAATCAGTCAATTGCTTCTTGATTGACATGAACTGACATTTAATAGACGAAAACTTGTCATACCTGTATTAGAACGGGCCTACAAATTAAAAAACCGACTCCAGTGAATACTGCAGGCAACCGGCGAACCGGTTTTCAGGCGTGAAATGTGCGGGGTCCTCTTCGACGAGCAAACAATGCGACTGCAGCGCCATCCACAGCCGACGCCTGACACCAACTTCTTCGGCGAGGAGGACCAACAACTCAATGCAGTCGGCAAATGGGACTATTAGAGGTACCTCACGCGCCGGTAGAAATAGATATTTTATAAAAATTAGATGCTGTTAACTGATGATCCTATCATATTAAGTTATGTTAGTGGTTATAAAATTTCGTTTATTGGGAAAGTGGTTCAAAACACTGAACCAAAAAACCCACCATCTCCTCTTGGAGAAATGGATCGTGCAATTTCCTAACTTATTGACTTAAGGGCGATTTCTAAATGTTCTGATCTACCACAACAGTTTATTTCGTCGGTATTCTTAACGCCTATAATCTATAACGTACAGGCGGTTATAGATTTATCTTAAACTGGCTGTGCCCCGCGGTTTCGCCCGCGTGGATGTGATAAAAGATGGCCTGTGTGTTGGTCTAGGGTGTGGGCTGTCTGCGTGCCAGATTTCATCCGTGACGGTCCGGCCGCGGCCGTTTGAGCGTGAGAAGGTGGCAAGCGTGCGGGTACGTGCACACACGCTCACAAACTTTCGCCTTTGTAATATTGGTGTGATTTGAAGAACCTTAATATTAAAGTTATTCAATACTCAATATCTTTATTGCTTTACCATAATGTATACTTATGTGGTAACGTTCTAACCAACCCGAAATTTTAAAATGGAAAATACCTATACGTCCCGTATCCAAAAATAATAATACATAATGCATTCATGGCAACAATAGATCTTATTTTTTCTAATGCCTATAAATATCTCACATAAAAAATATTTGGGTTTCTATTATAATAAAATTTTCAATGAATTCAATAGCTCAAGAATTCAATAGAGGCCATATGGCCTCAGCCTGGCGCACTAGTATTTACAAAATTACTCAAACCTCTGTAAAATTAGCTTTAGTTGTCTATTTAGGAAGAAGTTCTCTTATACCAAATCAGATTTGCAAATTCTTAGGATTTCTCATCAACTCGCAGTCTATGTGTTTACAGTTAAAACTATCGGTGCGTTATCAGCAGCGTGTTCAGCCATAACGTATGGTTGGGTATACACACCAAACAACTAGATTGGGAAAAATATTTAGCACTTTTGAAGTCAAATGACAATGCAAAAATGACTGTTAGTCCTCTCTACAAGAAGATTTCACTTGGTGGAGTCAAATATCGCACCGAAACATGAAAAAATTTTGTTTTTTACTCCTTCCGATTGGAAATATTCACTGACTCTTCACTCTCAGGATGGAGGGCAGCCTGTGAGGGAGAAATTACTAGAGGTAGTTGGTCAATGAAGGAAAGAAAACACCACATTAACTTTCTTACAGCGTTTATGGGCCTAAAAATTTTCTGTAAAAATAAAACCAATGTAGATGTTATATTTAGAACAGATATACCACTTCCACTGCCACTGCATATGTCAACAAAAGGGGTGGCACACAATTCCCGCATTTAAATCGTATCACTCGGCAAATGTGGCAGCAAATATTTATTTACTCTTTGTTTATTAAGCCCAGAGAAAACACTGATGCGGACCAAGCTTCTAGGTATACGAACATATGATCTGTGTATACTAATGTTGATACCAAATGGGAATTAGATTCACAATTATTTGAATTTATTACGAAAAAGTTCGGTAAACCTTTTATTCATTTGTTTGCGTCACGCCTTAACAAAAAATGCACTAAATATTTATCCTGGAAACGTGACCCAGACACCTATGATATAGACGCGTATACAATACCTTGGAACAATTACCTCTTCTATGCCTTTCTACCATTATTTTGGTCTTATAAATCATAAACGACAAAGTAATTGGCATAACTATAGTTCTATAATGGCCTAGCTAACCATGGTTCCCATTATTCAGTAAACTAGTTGATTCTGAAATATTGTCAAGGAATCGTACATAAGGAGAAAACTTCAAATTGAAGCAATATAAATAATTATGATTAATTATTTTTCTAATAATGTCATTGGACAAATAATTAATCATTATTAGAGCCAGTATAATGTTGCTCTTAAACGTTGGTATTCCTTTTGTAAAACTAATAATATTGATTACTTCAATAGCTCAATAATATAATCCTAAAACTTTTAACTGAGGAATTTAACAAAGATGCATTATGGGACGATAAATTCATTTCGCTCTGCATTAAAAATTATTTTGACCAAAAAGACAAATAGAAAATCATTATATTCGAGATGTTTTGAAGGTGTTTTTAAAATTAAGCCTACTTTTATTAAGTATTATATATGTGCTACTTGGTATCCTAATCTGGTCCTAGACCATATATCCAAAAAAGAAATTTCTAAAAACTTGTTACTTTGCTTGCATTGTCCATTGGACAACAGATGCAAACGTTATCTTTGATCAAAATTAATGATATTCATGTAACTGAAACATTATTAAAACTTCAGCACCGAACAGATTTTGCCTGATTTTACCTTTCTATAATAATAAACAATCTCTATGTCCAGTAGAAACCCGAACTTCTTACATGGGGAAATTTTGTGATAAATCAATACAAACTTGTACCTCCTAGTCCATCAGCCGCTAGATCAAAAAAAAAAAAAACGCTTAGTGATAGTGACGTGAATGTGAATAAGTTTACTGCCTACAGCACTAGGCATGCACCGATGTCAGTGGCTTTCAGATCCTAATGGAAATAATAAAAAAGACTGCTGGCTGGACTGGACGGTACGTCAATACATTTTGCAAAATTTTACAACCAACAACCAACCAACCAACGTGTGATTGATTCTGAAAAAGACAAGGTTTTTGCTGTAAGAATAATCTTCTATTCATAATCCGCTTTGTTATGTGTTTGTTACCAAGTATTAGCTTTTTAATATAACACTGATTGTGATTACTGACCGGATTTGTTTTGTTTTAAAAACAAATGCCAAAACTAAGTACTCCATGGACATAATGTTAGTGTATACTAAATTTACGAAGTACTCACATGTGAACATGAACATTATAGGTTTTCCATTCCACAATAAACATGCTCTAAACATCTACAATGTACGTTAAATCTTGAGGATGCAACACTGAAGTATAATTTATGGTTAATTGAACTTACCTTAAGTGAACTTCAACCAAAATTATACGAAGTGTTGCATCCGAAGAGATTTAACACCCTACCCACCCATGTAATCATTACCCCCTTATTATTGTGGAATGGAATAGGCAGTGAGCTCTAAAACGAATGAGGTGACAGCTGACAGATGACATAGACTATCAAATTATTTTTATTTTTTTTCTAGTCTTTGAACAGTGTGGCAATGTAGTACAACGAGAAACGGACTACAATGTACGTTAAATCTCTTCGGATGCAACACTTCGTATAATTTTGGTTGAAGTTCACTTAAGGTAAGTTCAATTAACCATAAATTATATTCTTAGTAAGATAGTTATGTAAAAATATTAGTAACGTAAGGCACAACTAAACATTTTTTTTTAATGTAAGGGACATGCTATAGTTTAAACCACTGGTCATTTGTAAATATTTCGTTTATACCATGAAAGAAGATGAAATTCTAATAAACTTTGCTCTAGACAAAATTAAAATTGGAGCATATAATAAAAAGTTATAGACTGATTAAAAAAAAAAAAAAGTTTTTTTGGCTTTCCTGAAAAACCGTGGTTTGTCCCTTACATTAATTGATACTTATGGTATCGATATCTCGGTAGATAAGTAGCTGTATCCCTAAGGATGTAACTATATAACGGCTACAATAGTCTTACTGCAACATATACAGGGTGATTTTTTAATGACCAGCCAAATTTTCACAGGGTGTTCTACCCATGAACATGAACAACTTTCACTATGGGACCAACTTTGAAATCACGAAAAAAAAACCAGCGGTTTCCTACAAAAGTTCAATACCTACTCGATCAAAATGTATGAAACAGATGATATTTTTTTTGCGATTTCAAAGTTGGTCCCATAGTGAAAGTTGTTCATATTCATGGGTAGAACACCCTGTGAAAATTTGGCTGGTCATTAAAAAATCACCCTGTATAAGTTCGCGATTTTTGCCTATGAGAAATCGCATCAAGCACGGCAAAAAAATATAAATGGAACCATCGACACGATGGAGAAAAAGAGTTGACAATTGGTAATTGTTTGATTTTAAAACAAAGATAATAAATGTTAAGTATGCTGTAAAATAAAATCTGAACTAAATTGCGTACTTACAACAAACGCTTAGGTATCGCTAAGGTCCATCTTTGCAATAAAATTCCTATTACAAAAAGGTCATTGTTATTCTCGAAAATAGTCCCAATAGTAAAACAACTTCTAATTGTCACATAATTCTTGTTTGCCTGAATCACCAAAACTATTTTAATTTAAAATTAATACCAAAAGCAGCTCACCGAAATTCTAATCAAAATTCGAAAATTAAGCGATCAAGTAAATATACCAAATGAACTACTAATTTCTAAAGGTTAACCAAATGAACTACTACTATTTCTAAATGAAAGCATTCCATTTAGTATTAGGTGTATTCTGTGAAACATTAATTACATTTTAGATCTGGATGCTACCTGTCGTGTAATTAACACGTTTCTAGGACGGCCCGTGAAATATATAGGTGCCTACAGATCAAGTGGATTTTGTGGCTTTGAAATAAGCGCTATTCTAGGCTTGGCTTTAAACGCTCTAAGAATCGAAAACGCCCCGTGAAACAGTTTAAAAAAATAATAATAAAAAAGCCAAAACATATCTCAACATTTTGAGATCAATAAAAAGACGAAATATTGCCCTAACCATTGTTATTCGTGGATAACTAAATCCTATCCATAATATACATAGATATCCGATACTATCAGAGTATCACAATATCAGAGTATCACAATATCACACTAATATTATATAGGCGAAAGTTTGTAAGTATGTGTGTGTGTTTGTATGTTTATTACTTCTTCACACTCAAACGGCTGGACCGATTTGGATGAAATTTGGTATTTAGATAGCTTATTGCTGCAAGCTTGCTGCTTTTTTGGATAAACACATAGACTAAGTACTTTTTATCACGGTCTACGCGGTTGAAACCGCGGGGCGCAGCTAGTAATATTATAAATTCGAAAGTAACTATATTCTGTCTGTCTGTATGTTACCTTTTCACGCCTAAACCACGGAACGGATTTTGATAAAATTTGGCAAGGCAATAAGATGGCATCCTGGGGAAGGACATAGGCTACTTTTTGTCTCAACAATAATCCTACAGGGGCTGATACAGGGGATTAATGTTTTTATGGGAGCATTTTTTAAGTTAGAAATATAAAATACTTAATAATATTATAAAATCCCGTGGGATATTTTCCGACATCCACGCGGGCAAAGCCGCGGGCAGAAACTAGTCCATACTAATATTATAAATTCGAAAGTAACTCTGTCTGTCTGTATGATACCGTCACACTTAAACCACTTAACGGATTTCGATAAAATTTGGCAAGGTGATAAATGACATCCTGGGGAATTAATTACAAAGGCTACTTTTTGTCTCAAAAAGCCGGTATATTTTGTGGTTAGGCCACAAAATATCCCGGCTTGTTCAGTACTCGTTACTATCTAGTTACTACAAAACAATAGGGAATACAAGTACTTATATATTGTTGAGTACAACAATGAAAGGACTATTTTGGTCCATTTTGTGGCCTAGACAAACTGCGCTAATACAGACCACAGCTAAGTGTAAACGTGGCAATATTTTAAGGGGTCATCGTACTCATCATTATGAACAACTTTTACTATGGGACAAAACCTGAAATCGCAAAAAAAAAAATCAGCTGTTCAATGTTCGCATAATTCGTCAAAATGCTGGGAACAGCTGATTTTTTTTCGCGATTTCAGGTTTGGTCCCATTGTAAAATTTGTTCATAATGATGAGTAAGTACAATGACCCCTTAAAATATTGCCACTGTTTACACTTACATCCTGTAGAAAATATGGTAATTCTTGTTAGTTTACATTTAGTACCTAGGTACAGTAGTTACATCAAACAAACTACTAAACTTTGTGCAAATTCCTGGATTTCGCTCTTGGTTTCTGGGTTTCACATCTCAACTCCTAGCAATTTAACAGCAACATGCTTAAATTATATTATAATAGGATTTGTATATTTTCAAAGTAGCAAGTAAATTGCTTTTGATATTATGACGTTTAGGTAAACACTTAACGGCTATTTTGCAGACCATGGTCATATGCGTTACGCGATTCAACACAGCCATTGCGAGGAGTCTAATATAGGTAAATAATCCGTCCTGAAAATATGTTATTCAAATAATGCTTTTGGCTATACTAATAGAATCGAATACACATCCTGTTGTTATGTTATATTATAACTGCTGGTCTTTAAGGCGCTGATAAACAACTTTTAATGTTTTTTTAAGATCACGTCTAAACGATTAGTGTTAATGATTTGAAAAAAATATATGTTAAATCAGAGCATTTTCTTAATAATTTAATGTATGAATATTTTAGATATGTTTATATTACATAGATTAATTAATTTGTAAATTTATGTCTAACGCGGATACAAAAAACTGACAATCACGCAAAAACTATGAAGCGTATTTTTATGAAACTTTCACCATTATAAAGATAATTTAACTATTTATCTTTTGGTATACGTGTTTTAATATAATACCTTTTGTTTTCTTTGTAATAAATTAATAATGCGCCTAATTTGGGACAGCGCTCCTTGATGGGCGAGTCCTATTACTGGCTTGACGTACGACGCGTTGCGTGAGCTCAGCACAGAACACCCAAGCTTCACCCCAATCACTCAAGGCCGTTGGCGTATATCTGCGTCTTAAAAATCTTTTATATTTTGAAGCCTCAGGCCTCTGACAGTTAAAAAAATATATATTTTAATTTGACTTTCGGAGCTTGTTACCTAACAAAAATTATTATTTTAATTTCCTACTGAAAAAACATCCTATATTATTGCCTCGTTATTTTAGGGCTTCTTCACACCTACGGAATGTGGTTTGACCTGAGATTGACTTTTATTCTAAAGTTTTACAAATACCAAAGCCAATTAATTTAGGGCCTATTATATATTCCTATAGCATAGCATAGGCTATAGAAGAGCACAGCTCGCTAATCTTTATTATTTACTAGGCTTTGCCCGCGGCTTCACCCGCGTGTATGTTGGAAATAACCCATGGGAACGTACGATAAAAACTATCCTATGCCCTAATTTAAATAAAACTATCCTATGCCCTAAAAAAAAACTATCCTTTTCATCTATCCAATTTGGCACATGGGTAGAACATGACCTGTGTCATCATGTTCTACCCATGTTATACCAAATATCAATAATGTTTTACCAAAGGCCATAAAATATCCCGACCCATTTTGAGGGCTGAAACCGCGATAGTCCAGGCCACAGCCTTATAGCCACAATTCAGAATGGCCGCAGTCGAGCCCCGCGACGCGTGAAAAAGCAATTAAAATAAAATAACTTTCCCTTGTAATTTGTTTGAATTTAACTGGTAATAATTCAAAAGAACAGGAGTATTTACTTTATTCCGGCTTCCGTTTGTTGGCATTAGGAATTATTGGGTTCAGTGGGTAGTTTTGGGTAAAAGGTTGGGTTATTTTAATTCATGTTCTGGTTGGTAACTGGGAAAAGGGTCCCCGATCAATTCAATGTCAATTTTTGTAAATTTTTACGAGATTCATACACATCGGTGCGCAAATTGACCGTCTAACAAGTGCAATTGAAGCGATTGACAATTTTAATACAATAGAAATTGATGGTAATTGATCAATTGCGATTGATCGTTTCGAGGACCCCTTAGTCAGTCAGATAATAAAAGAATATTAGACACGTATTTTTTGCTTTATCATATTAAGGCTGCTCCTTCCTAAATACGGCGAAACTAAGTAACTTTGTAACCATATTTTACAGTAACTATAGCATCTTTCTGATAGGAAAAATACACAGTAATCTACAATACATAAGAAGTGATTTCATGTGTCCCGAAATCTATTTTAATTTGTAGAACTAAGGAAAAAAAAACCTAAATCCAGGTCTATTTCGGTCTATTTTTTCGAGTTGTTACCATATTACTCCTACAGTTTTCATTAAAAGTGTACAAAAATTTATACAGTTCTGTACAAACTAATAAGGAATGATTTCTTGTCATTACTTTTTTAGTTTAATCAACAGATTTTTTGTAAATCGATAATTACTTCATATTTTGCAAGCGTTGTGTCATCGCGCTTCTCTTTCTTTTCTATGCAGTCCGACAGTGACCGCACTTTTTGCGACGGACAAGCCTTAAGTAATAAAAAGTTACTTTGATAACACCCATTAATGTTGAGGAGTCACTTCTACGTATAAAATCTAGCTAGGCGTGACGCCATGCCATATTTAACACAATTTATCGCCGTTAGCTTCAGGTTACGTAAAAAAAAAGGAAAAATTTCCAATATTTTTGAATAATCTAGGAACAATACGGACAAAAAAATTTTTTTCATGATCGCTATTGTTGAAGAAAGTCCTGGCAGATGATAAGTAATGAATATGAATGAGCTCTCTTTGATTGAATGATCAAAGTAGCCTGTTGCGCGTGTCTGTCTGTTTAAAAAATAAGACACGAATAGTTCCCTCAACTTTTCCTGTACGTGAAGCGAATACAACCTAGTTTTAGCAAAAATACTGAGTCTGTGGTCCAAAGTAAAAGTACCTATACAGTGTTGAGTACAATTTTGGTTGAAAAAAGACAAATTTTGAAGATTTTTTGTCGAAAATAAACGTAAAATACGTTGAAGTACATACCTATGTTACAAAAAAATAAAGCACCCACTTGAAAGGTAAGAGAAGCCAGTAAATCCTGCTCACCCTCTAACAACAACTCAACAACCTCATAAACTTGCAAAACAGAGAAATCTCCTAAAAAAACAACTTTAATACCGTCCACAAAAGTATAAAAAAGTATAAAACCGCCATCTTTATAACCTAAAACGTAAACGCGGCCCCTAAATCAGCTCGTTCGCATATAATATAATCAAAAAGGTCTCGCTCTCATGAATTTTCACCACAAAAAAATATGAATCCCATTCAGCACAAGAATTAACAGAATTCCCGACATAATTCCTGATGGCGTAAGACAGGGAATCCAGAAGTATTCTTGGAATTACGTAAGTAATACGTAAGTTACTGAAGTGCAAAGATAAAGTATAATAAAAATGGCCAAGTGTGCGTTCGGAACCAACTGAAAAATTTCTTTATTTGATTCCTATCATAAACTTTTTAATATAGAAATTTCGTGCTCTCCTTTTTATTATGATCTAAAAATAGCTATCAAACTTTTCATACTACTTGAAAAAAACACTTAAAGTTAACCTATCACATTCATCTGTTTAGCTTATCAGTGCGGATTGTCTGGGGTATTAGAATGGCATAAGAGTGGATTATGCATGTCGGTATTTTAACGAGCAGAGCCGTAAAGCTAAAGACTTGAGTTTTTGTTTACATTCCGATTGAGTAACGGGCAAAAATTTCCCGAAGACTTTTTCGTTCTAGATAAAAAAAAATAACAGGCCTAAAATTGTTTGATTCCTCAATACTCAAAGCAGCCAAGGTTTTTTTTTTTTTTTTTTTTTTTCTCTCTGATGCAATCTGTCCATTTATTGACATTCAGCATCATTTTGTATTATTATTGGAGCCAAAGTTACTACAGTTAATAAGTAAGTGTAAAGTCTATTCAAATCCTTATGAATATCAACTTCATGTTTATGTAGCGCAAATTGAACGTCATAGTGAACGTAGTGAAGGGATTTTTTAAGGCGACGTTAAGCGACTTTTAATGATTTTAAACTAAATGAATAATGAGTCTAATATGTGTCAGTGCTCCTTGATGGACGAGTCCTATTACTCCAATCAAGACCACTGGCACTTATCTCCGTCTTAAAAGATCATATTTGTTTACCTGTTTGGAAACTAAATCGCGAAAGCAGTATAGTAAATTATTTGTCCTTTAGTGCTTGTGTTGTCATTAAGTCTCTTTTGTTGCTTATAAGACAAACCAATTATCTAGGTTGGGAGCGAGGCTGACTGAAAATGCTCTTTCACTGCAATTTACATCTTGTACAATTTGTCCTCTAATAAAGACAACAAAGCAAGGCATTGCTTTGTTGTCTTATTATAACGTATTATATCTAAATAGCCGCAGTTTTTAATAAAGTCTACTGCAGAAGTTGTTGTAAAGCCAGGAAAATTAAGTAGTTGTTTATCAAATTGAATAAAGACTTGAATTGTTCTTAGATTCGAATTATTATTGTTATTGTTTAACAGTTTGAATTGACGTAACTACTGTGTCTACTCAAGGCGACTCTTAGATAATAATTACCTAATACATAGTTACCTTATAATAAATTAATTAATTTTAAACTGACAATCACTTCTAAATGAGTAGTGTTAATGATTCGGAAAAATATATGTTAAATTAGAACATTTTCTTATTAACTTGATATGCGTATATTTTAGATTATGTTTATATTACTTATTGTAATTCATTTGTAAAGTTATGTCTAACTCGAATAAAAAACTTAGAATCACGCAAAAACTATCAAGCGTATTTTTATGAAACCTTCACCATTTTAAAGATAATTTAATTATTTATCTTTTAGTATTAAATTAATAATGCGTTTAATTTGTGACAGCGCTCCTTGATGAGTGGGGACGTACGACGCGTTGCGTGAGCTCAGCACAGAACAGAACACGCAAGCTAACCACTCAAGGCCATTGGCAAATATCGGCGTCTTAATAAACCATTAATTTCCCTGACTTTACAAGTCGTTAAAATTAATTTGGAAACAAAATAAGCATTTATGAGAATTACTTCCACGCATCAACCACTGTCTCATTTTTATATGCATGTAAATTAATAACATACAAAGCATGTTTCACAACACCGCATTACCCATAAATAAAAACACCATCAAAGCTATCCTACCGCACATAATCTGTTTCGCGGCACGTCAGCAACATCAAAATGGCGTAAACGCGGGATTATGCACGTCCGCCATTTTAACGGGCTGTTCTAAATTTAAAAGCCTTCATTCTTTATTCAAAAATGTTTCTTTTGACAGCTAATTGGGCGTGACTGTGCTAAATCGACGCGTCTTAGCCATTTTGCCAATAATTTTGAGCCGATTTGGCTAATAGAATGTCGTATAAATCTCTTTAGTAATGTATTTAACACGGAGGAATCCTTTGAAGGGTTTATACCGCTTTTTGGGGGAATAAGAGTGGATTTGGGTTTCAAAACTATTTGGTTTAATTTTCTGGGCTTTATATTTATCGTTGATTGAGGGCCGTTTGCATCGCAAATCTGTATAAACATTATACTTCAGACGTCCTTCGATGATCACTATGTAGTTCCCTGGATTTCCATGGAACCGACGCACGAACATCACTTAGTTTGTTTGATCACTCATTTACCGCTAAACATGGATCTGTGTTGCCAACACGAAGCTAGTTTTTTAAGCTAGGATAGGAAGCTAATATTAGTAACTAGCTTTTGCCCGCGGCTTCGGCCGCGTGGATGTCGGAAAATATCCCAAGGGAACCTGCTACCAGGAATCCCTTCCTTATTCCTTGTCTACATTATAAAGGGAACCTCTGTGCAAAATTTCAGCTTTTTAGGTCCAAGGGTTTGGGCCGGGCGTTGATGAGTCAGTCAATCAGTCAGTCAGTCAGGACATCTCTTTTTATTTATTTATATTTATATAGTATATATAGAACTAGTATAGTATATTATAGAACATTGTGTAATCTTAGTTTAAGAAAAATTGTACTGTTTACATTCCCATATAGTAACAGTTTGCCACAGGAAGAAAATGAGTTAAGATTTGAAATAAACATGACACTACATAATTTGACATTCAATAATAATCTATTCCATTTAGTTGATACTAACAATTATGTTGGTAATAATTTGTATTTGACAAGAGATAGATATAATATTGTTATGTACTATCTTCCTAACTACTTCAAAAGACAGATAGCTGTGTCGCTATCATATTTTTTTTCTATTTCAGCCAAAAATTTGGCTAAACAACTTGCTTCTTTTGAGCAATGCAATGACATTTTAAATAATTCTGCCAATAATTTGGCAGCAACTAATGACATTGATTATCATTTAAATTAGAAATTAGGACAATAGAGGAAACCTCTTGCTTAATAAATGAAGAAAATTTAAATACTGATTTAAATCATCTAAATGTTACAAAAAGTCTTTCTCTAATAGCACGCCCATTAAATTATAGTAGTACCTTAAATAAATGTGATAATAATACTCTAAAAATAGTTCATCAAAATATACAGGGTGTGATAGGTAAGGAATTAGAATTGGAGCTGTTCATGAACTGTAGTTATATTGATATCCTTTGTGTAACTGAACATTGGTTAAAAGACCACCAGTTCATGTTCAGCTTTAACAACCACCAGGTTGCCAGCTCATTCAGCAGGGTTAATATGATACGTGGTGGATCTCTAATAATTGTTCGTAACAATATGAAATTTAAAGAACGTAAGGATATAGTGAGCCTCTCTGTTGAGCGAGTTATTGAAATAGCTTGCATTGAGCTTGAGCAGTTCATTGTAATGAGCGTGTACAGGCCCCCATGTGCTTCATATGATGTTTTTGAGAAATATATGGAAGAAGTATTATTAAAGACTTGTAACAGTAATAAAACAGTTGTTGTCTGTGGAGATTTCAATATTAATATACTGGAAACATCACCTACTGTAAATAAGTTTGTAACTTTATTAAAGTCATATAATTTGTACAATACATTCTTTGAGCCGACTAGAATAACTGCCACTAGTGCTACCTGTATTGACAATATTTTTTCAAACTCAAGACCTTCTACCCATTTAATTATAAATGAGTTGGACTCTGATCACTGTGGCCAGTTAGTCACTTTCCCTCAGAAAATAGTCAGAGCTCAAAGAAAACTTGTTAGTTTTGTTCCGGTAAACAAAAGTCGCTTAGAACAATTTAAAAAGAATTTAATAGAAAAACTACCTGATTTGCCTTATCACACCAACCCGGATCAAGCTTATACTATACTATTTAACCTCATCAATTGTGAGTTTGGGAAGGTATTCACATCAAAAACATTACCTGTTTGTGACCGCGTTATATTTAGTGATTGGGCAACACCAGGTATTTATAAAAGTAGGCAGAAATTATATGAATTGTACCATGAAAAGACGTATAACCATGATGAAACTTTTAAAGAATTTGTTAAAAATTACTCTAAAACTTTTAAGAGAGCCTGTTCGTCAGCAAAAGCCATACACATTAAAAATAAAATAAAATGTTCTGGAAATAAAATTAAAACAACTTGGAATATTATTAATTCAGAAACGGGAAGAACGACAGTTCGGAATCGTGACTTCCATCTAAAAGTCAATGATGTAGATATTGAGGCAGACGTGGAGGTGGCTACTGAGTTTGAAAATTTCTTCACTAATATTCCCATTATAACAACCAAAACTCTGTCATCATCGTCCTCCGCTTCTGCTTACTCAATACTAAAAGAATGTGTACCAGAATGTGATAAACACTTTAAATTCGCAATTGTTACCGCTAAAGACGTTATAGATTCTTTTAAAGATCTCGAGGTAAAAAAAACTGCTGACCTTTGGGGATTATCAGTACATACCATGTCTTCAATAATTGATATTATTGCACCCTTTTTATCAATTGTTTTTAACTCTTGTATTGCATCTGGTGTATTTCCTGATCTGATGAAACTTAGCAAAGTGATTCCACTGTTCAAATCTGGCAGCCCCACTGATCCCACTAATTTTCGGCCTATTTCGATATTACCTACATTGAGCAAAATCTTTGAAAAAATAATTTTAAAACAAATGTTAGGACATTTCAATAAACATAATTTACTTCATCTGAAACAGTTTGGTTTTACAAAGGGTCGTTCAACTACAGATGCGGGCGTGGAATTACTGAAGAGCATATTCGAGGCCTGGGAGGAGTCGCAGGATGCTCTTGGCATTTTCTGTGACTTGTCTAAGGCCTTCGATTGCGTAAATCATGATACACTCATCAGGAAGCTGTACCACTATGGTATAAGGGACAGGGCTCTCGACCTTCTGACTTCTTATCTGAACAACAGAATTCAAAGGGTAGATGTTAATGGCAAGAGATCTGCAGGATCTGCGGTCACTATGGGCGTTCCACAGGGTTCAATTCTGGGTCCTTTCTTGTTTCTTATTTATATAAATGACTTACCTTATCACATAAGGGACAATCACAAGATTGTTTTATTCGCAGATGACACTTCCCTCATTTTTAAAATCAAACGTCAGTTAGTCAACTTTGAACAAGTTAACGATGCACTCTCTAGGGTTGTCCATTGGTTTAATGTAAATAATCTTCTATTGAATGAAAAAAAGACTAAACTGATCAAATTTTCAACGCCAAATGTCAGGCAGCTAACTACCAATGTTCAACTTAATGGAATAGAGTTGGATCCTGTTGAGTCGACGGTTTTTCTTGGAATAACCATTGACGGTAAATTGCAATGGGACCCACACATAGAAAAATTATCAGGAAGGCTTAGTTCGGCCGCCTATGCTGTTAAAAAAATTCGACAGATAACTGATGTGGATACAGCCAGAATTGTTTATTTTAGTTATTTTCATAGCCTTATGTCTTATGGGATTCTTCTCTGGGGAACCTGTGCGGGCATTAATACTATCTTTGTTTTACAGAAAAGGGCTGTTCGAGCCATTTACAATCTAGGTCCAAGGGATTCCCTTCGAGAGAAGTTCAAGGAAATAAATATTCTGACTGTAGCCTCTCAATATATATTTGAAAATCTATTGTATGTACACAAAAATATATCCAATTTTAAGAAGATGTCCGATATTCATAGTTTAAATACTAGGAATAAACACAATCTTGCTGTACATCGCACTCGTCTCCACAGAGTAGGCAACTCGTTCATGGGTCAATGTATATGCTTTTACAACAAACTTCCCATTGACATTCGAAACTTGCCCATTAAACGATTTAAAAGCTGCATTAAAACCAAACTTTGTAAAAAGGGCTACTATAAAATTTCTGATTATTTAGAAGACAAAAAAGCTTGGGTTTGAGCTATTCGCTCAACCTTGTAATATATATAAACCAAAACTCATTATAATAAACAAAATGACAAACCTTTGTTTAAAAAATTAATGTAAATTATTAAAAAATTAAAATTATTGTAGATGTGAGCACTATGTGGATCTTTTTTTTTTTTTTTTTTTCTTTTTTAGTTTTATTGATGGTCTGATATTTCTGAGTACTTTATGCGACCTACCCAAATGTCCTTTCTTTGGTATTGTTCGTCGAGTTATTGAGCTCCTGAAATCCTGAGTTGAGCTATACGATTGTTGACAAATGCTTGCACTGACTGGACAGGTCCACTCAAATTTTTATGGTTCTTTCCTCAAAAGACCATTTCAGACTGGATCTACATGGTCCTCACATGATCTGACCAAGATTATGTCTGGACTTTAAAAGAGACTTTGACCCCTGAGTTTGTTTCGCCATTTCTTCTCAGGGTAGTCAGATAGGAAATGTCGACTTCATCTAGCTTATTTAAAAAAAAAAAAATTATGACGTGTAAAAGTGATTTCGATGTCCTATTTACAGAATAAACAATTTCATTTCATTTCATTTCATTTCATTTCATTTCATTTCATTTCATTTCATTTCATTTCATTTCATTTCATTTCATTATAGAACTAGCTTCATTTCTAGGCTAGTACCTACCTAAGCTAGGGTCTCAAGCTAGGAAGTTTATTATAACGGGGTTCTATTTTTGAGCTAGTAGCGTCTGGGGCCACGAGATTTTACTATCCTAGCTTATTTACTAGCCTCGTGTGGTCAGCGAAGATAGTACCCAATCGGATCATTTACTCTACGGACTCAGTCACCGCAATGCTGTTGGCTTAAGGCCCTGGTTCCAAGCTTGGTTTAGCTCGGTGTGTAAGTGAAATGGCTTTATGGCTGTCTAGTTTGACGCACGAGATAGAAGATTCTCACGCGCACCGGAATTATGTCGTAAAAGTGCAATTAAAATCGTATAAAATTAGAAATTAACTATTTAATAAAAATTAATCCATCACTGGATGCAGTTTGGAATTTGACATTTCATGGTATATTTTTAATTATAATTGCTAATGAAGGGATAAACAGCTTTTAAAGATTATTAGGAGGTATGTTTAAAGATTTTTTTGGTGCATTAAAGTATGTTTAAATATCATAATTTTTTTTACATGTCAAAATTATTTACGGTTTATGAGATACACAGACAGCTTTAAAAAACCATCTTTTTGATCGTTTTCAGGAAATCTGCGCCTTAAAATTTACTACCATCGTGTAAACAGCCTAGCCATGATAGTATACTGAGTGTACAGAGGCCTTAGTGCGAGTTTTTAAACTTACTCGATCGCGTTTACGTTAACGTTACCTTATGTCAATTTATATGGAATAATTTTATTTCCCATTATAGTCACCAGACGGCGCTTATTCAGTTTCAGTGCTAACTGACGTTTACGTTATCGTGATCGAGTAAGTATAAAAAATCGCACTAAGCCCTTTTAGATTTAGATATATACAGGGTCTAAGTGTAAACAGAGGCAATTTTTTTAGGGGTCATTATACTCATCATTATGAACAACTTTTACTATTTGACCAAACCTGAAATCGCGAAAAAAAATCAGCTGTTCAGTACGTTTATGTTCGCATAATTCGTCAAAATGTAAGGAACAGCAGATTTTTATTTCGCGATTAAAATAGGAGAAACAAATATAGGTACCTCTGGTTGTCAGACTTTCGGGCTTCTGAACAGCCGTCTCATCATTATAATACAAAGAACCCTTATGTCTCCGATAGACTTCACGACGTTTTTCGTCTAGTAAACAGCTGGTCGATTCTGTAAAAATCTCACCGTGAAAACTTGCGTGGAGTGAGCTGTCAGTGTCATCCCACAGATGCTAGGGATTGACCAAATTACATTTACAATCATAATCGAGATTTTATCTACCTATATTTTTCATGCTAATTTTATAACATAATCATTTTATATTGTTTCTAAGCTAGAGGGTGTCTAAACATTACTATTTAGGGGGTTTTAAAATAAAATAGTCAAATAGAAATTCAGACAAAACTAAATTTCTGTTTTGCAATTTTATTTAAAAACCGCCTAGAGAGTATTGAATAGACACTTAAATACTAGCTTTGAAATAATATAAAATGATCACTAGAATAGCATAAAAATGTTATTAAAATCTCGATTATGACTGTAAGAATGTGCTTGGTCCATCCCTAGCTATAGGTGAAATGACACTGACAGCTCACTCCACGCTCACTTCACTTAAGTTTTCACGGTGAGATGATTACAGAATAGCATTGCTGATGACACATCTTATTATTTTTCTCTCTCGTCCAGCCAGTTCAGCGTCGGAGTAATCTATCATGGGTATCAAAGTCTTATCATTATTAGTTTTTCATCCAGGCGTTTCCACCCGTCTGAGCACATTGATGTTCAAATAACAGATCTAATGTGACAAATATCTTACAATCCATTTTCGTTTGGGCCGTCTTTTTCAACACTTTTGTTCGTTTGATAAAATTTTGTTTTTGTTTGAATGAAAAAGGTAATGTTCATTTAAATGCAGTATTATTTATAGCACAAAAAAAAACTTGTTAAAATAAATGTGTTAAATATAATACATTTAATGGGTCAAAGTAAATTAGCTAGCAAAACTCCGCCAGACGTGATGGGATATCTAAACATGATAAAACAAAAAAATATAGTTTTGATGTTTTTTTTGGGTTAATGACGTTTTAAATCTAGTTTTTTTTTGTGGTAACTTCACAGACTTGTTTGGTTTAGATATCTGAACACAATAAAACAAAAACAAGACTTTTTTAAACTCATATACTGACGTGACGGACCAACATAAATTGTAATTGAAAAAATTAACATTGTATAATTTTTTCAATTACAATTTATGTTGGTCCCAAACTAGACACAGACTGTATCTTCTATTTATCTGGATTTGAAATAGTGTCCTTGGGAGTTTCTTGCCCGTTATTCTCCATAGAGTTCTACATTTTGGAATGGGCAACTAACTTCAACTTTCTGACTAACTGACAGACGCTTTGACATTTTTAACTCAGTTAAAAATCACACATTCTACACCTCCCAAAGATTCATCATTCTCCTGCCCTTATCCCAATCTATTTGTGGTCGGCGCAACATGTCTTTTTCTTCCATACATCTCTATTAGTCGTCATCTCGGTGGTCATCCCCTTTCTAGCCATATCATCTCTCACACAGTCCATCCATCGTTTCTTTGGTCTTCCCCTACTCGTATAGCCATCCACATTCATACTCAAAACTTTCCTGAAGTGACGACATTTTCCTCATTCCTCCGCATCACATGTCCCTTACTTACCGTGACAACCGATTTCTGCACAACTTTTCAGTCACCGGTGTCACTTTCAGACTTTAAGATTACCCTTTTAAATAATGGCATGCAGTAGGTAGGTTACCTCTTTAGCAATTTTTATGATCGTCATAAAACTTCAGAAAACCATAAATTAAAAATTAACAATGAAATAAAAAATTTAAAACCCCGCGGCACCTTTATAGGTCAAGCCACTCGACGAAATTAATTGAAACTATGCATAATTTAAGAAAAACGTGAAAGTTATAGCGTAGGCTTACAATTATTAATTCAAAGTGTTTTGTAATTAGAAAAACAAGTATAGCAGGCGGACGGGGAAACTAATCATTGTTTGAACTTTTGAAGCTTGGTTCAAGTTAAGAGAGATTTATAGAAAGAAAGAAAGACAAGAAAAATTGTTTATTCTGCACAAATAAAACACAAATTAGAAAAAAAATACAAAGGACACATAGTATACCTACAATGTAAGTAAAAGCCTCATATCCAAGTTGTCAAATATTGTCCATTGGTTGATATCAGACCAAAGACAACAATCTGGGAATTTGCTGTGTGAGATTTTGCTTTACAAAGGTTTTAGTGGTTCTTCTAGATCAGGGATGTCGAACTGGATTCTCTTATAGGGCCTTTTAAAAACTAAGGTCATGCTTTCGGGCCAGTCATTTTTGCAATTTTTCATATACCTACAGGATGAAATTTAAAACATGCACCAAATCGAAATGGGAGAGTGTACTCATCATTATGGACAACTTTTACTATGGGATCAAACCTGAAATCGCGAAAAAACAATCAGCTAGCATTTATCTACCATCAAACTCGTCAAATGTAGACAGCAGCTGATTTTTTTTTCACAATTTCAGGTTTGGTCCAACAGTAAAAGTTGTTCATTACGATGAGGACAATCTCCCATTTCGATTTAGTGCATGTTTTCAATTTCATCCTGTATATGGTGACTGGTAATTAGTAATCGATAAATATGTACCTACTCATGAAAAAAAAACAATTTTTATTATGGCACCAAACGTGAAAAAAAATCAGCTGTTCCCTAACTTATGTTCGCTGCTCTAGAAACAGTGAAGGTATAACGTGAGGAGACCGTCCTTGAAAATGACCCAGTCTTCGAAGAAATATGACATATTAATTGGGTCCGTGTGGTGGGTAACGTGTTCGCTGGAAAGGCCTGAGTCCCAGCAGTGGCAACATCTGTTCATTTATGGTTCCACAGCTTTCCACGCGGGCGAAGCCGCGGGCGGTCGGAAATTATCTCACGGGAACGTACTACCTGTATAAAAAGTGTCCTATGTCCTCATCGAAGTTATGGTCTGTCTACCCATGTGCCAAATTTCATCCAAATCCGTTCTGCCGTTTTAGCGTGAAAGCGTAACAAACAAACAAAAAAACTCACATTTCATGTTTCTAGGACAACGGGACAACTCTATTGGTTTTGATTTACTTGCGAGTATCAAAAATGTCGCATAAATCGCCGAATTTTTTTATTGCGTTGACTTAGAAGCTTGATTTTTTTAGAACTCCAAGGGACCATAGACCTACGTATTCGATATTAATTTCAACTTGATACCTCCACGCGTTCCTTACAAAAAGGTTCTTGACAGACTGACAGGCAGACCGACCGACAACGAAGTGATATAAGGGTTCCGTTTTTACCTTTTGAGGTACGGACCCTAAAAACTGTGCCATACCTCCTCAACGATATTTAAGGCGACTTTCATGTCATCATTTTTGTTGAATATTGACAGTTGACACTGACAGCTGTTGAACTCGGTTTAGATGTGTTGATCGCGTTTCGTTTCATTGGTGAAAATCGCCCTTAAGAAGCCACATTGGTACGCACGGCTACAGATCAAGCTGTACATTTCCAGCATAAGCTGATCTCGCATTGTATTGGATTTCCTTACAATGAGAGTTCAGTGTAAACTGGAAATGTATAGCTTGATGTGTAGCCGTGTGTACCTACACCTGATTTTGAACTTTCGCCTTGGCTCGCCGCCGCTTACGCCTTGTCCCACTTCAATGATAAAATGAGGCGATAAAATCAGACCTGAGTTCATTAAGAGTACATTAATAAATCACTTACTCTCGCAAGAATATGTTTCAACAGCCAAATTCTTTGTAGATTCTGCCTAGTTCATAATTAGTTAATGCATACCTACGTGGAGTGGTCACCCACTCAAGGGGAAATTCTTAGGATTTTCACGAAATATTTATATTCCAAAAGGCTGTTAAAAAAGCGTCTAAGAGATCTAAGGTGTCTGCGCGCGTACACGTGTGCCTTCAAATATCTCATGCGCCGAAGGTCTGGAGAATTGTTATGAGGTAAAATAGAGTTTATCCATCACTAATGTCTTCGAATTTTTGGTTTTAGGATATGCCGGTTTCGATTTTCCTGATGTGTCGTATCAATATGAACTAAAAAAATAATATCTCATGCGTGGTGTATAATGTAAGTCGGTCAAAAAGTCGAGACTACATGTACATTTATCTACACCCATGCCATAAATCCTCTATAAAAGTCTCTGAAACAGTTAGCTTATTGCCAACATTAAAACAGCCAGTGTCATAGTAACCATGGTAACCATAATAGCATCCAAACGGGTGCTTTAATGTTGTACTGAATTTCATAATGCAACTCGTTTTCAAAAATTGAACATTGTAATGCACGCGCGTTTCACTACAACAGCGCCGCCGCCGTAACTTAAAAAAAGAACTTATTCGAATTTACGTCGTATACTATGACGCCATCCGCCATGTTCGATAAGAGTATTAGTATTGCAAAAAACTGTTTCAGAACCTTTTATAGAGGATTTAACATGGATGTAGATAAAGTCTTGTATGAAACTGTACATAATTAGGTATTAAAACACTCATGTGATAAACCCACATTCGTGTTTTAATACCCCTTATTATACGTCAGTTGCATAAATAACTATTAAATATCGCTTCTTATGGGGGCATTATTATAGAACATTCTTGTTGCATTTTATGGAAGAAAATATTCTTTGTATCATTTTGGTTTAACTTTATTTTATCAACGTTTTGCTTACGTAACCTTGATTTTAAATGATACAAAGAAATCATTGGTATTTACTTTTGTCCTTACTATAAGCCTCCTAGAGCACACTTCGTTTGGGCTCAACCCTAGTAGCTCCGTCGTCTCAAGTAGAATATTAGATCGAAGCAGCATTAGGTCTATCTACATCAACGTTAGGTTAGTCAGAGTCAAAAATATCGGGATGAACAGACTGTTCAAAATGATCTAAACAACTAAGAAAATTAAACTTTATCTCAATTGGATAAAATTCTTGTCAGAATGACAGTTGTCGTGTACTGTCTCCATTCTGAAACATTCCTTGTGTCATTGAGTTAATATTTCATTTTCATAGTTGTTTAGATCATTTTGAACTGTTCGTCCCGATATTATTGACGCTGACCGTACCAACCAAACTCAAACCAACACTAATTTCCTCAATCCCCACTTCACATTACAGCAACACCTATTCAACTATCCCAAAGAAAAGCCCTCTCATTGGTATGCCAATTATAATTATTAAAGCATAAATTAGCACTTATCATTACAGTATTATTAATGTTATTAAAACCAGTCACGTACGACTCTGAGAAAGATTGCTGTAGTGCCTAATTAGATCTTTTATGGGCCTTTAACCCCCTTTTTATATAATATGCTATGAATAGTCACAATGATCATTGGGTCCTATTATTGGTATGTATTAATTACAATGCTAGGGGCGACCCAGTTGGTAGAATGGTAAGAAATCTCTTGGTTATGATTTTGAATTCGATTATCATATTGAATAGAATTATTTATGAGATGTTATGTTTCACCACCTCCGCATAAGTTAAATGGTCATACCATAGCAGATGATTCCATGCATTCTGTTCTATTTTCTGGTGGATAGTGACCATCTGGACTTTGAAGAGTTCGAGGCTAAGTAATAGCAGCCGCACGGGTCGATCGGGTTGGTCCGTGGATGGTTGACCTTCTTTACATACCGAGACTCCTCCGTGCCTCGGAAAGCACGTTAATCCGTTGGTCCCGGCTGTCATTCGTGGATCTTTGACAGTCTTTACGGGTCGTCAGAAGCCCGAAAGTCTGACAACCAGTCTTACCAATGGATATCGTATTACCCAGTTACTGGGTTGTGGAGGTCAGATAGGCAGTCGCTCCATGTAAAATACTGGTATTCAGCTGCATCCGGTTAGACTGGAAGCCGACCCCAACATAGTTGGGAAAAGGCTAGGCAGATTGAGTGACTATCTGGACTTTGTAAAACAGTGAGTCGAGACTCCCGTCTGAGTACCAAAATCTTGAAGACTGATCTTAGAAACCAGGTCCGTATCAACCCCATTGACAGTTATAACACACCTACCGACAAAAAATAGACTCATCATTATGAGAATACAAACCAAATACCTATTTGCAGTTCCTTTCATAGAATACAATGCTTTTCAAGTGCAACCCTAAAGTGTTCACTTAACTACTCCTTATAATACAAACCTTTCCAACCACAAAAGGCCTTCAAAATCCAAATTTCATACACAAAAGTGTTACAAAGATCTTCATTACACGCAACTTCATTCCTTATAGACTTATTCATCAATGTTCGAGTGACAATGGACGCTATTTGGGTGACATATTTGCTCTCAAATTCCACAATGGCTTGGCCCATTTTTCGACACGGCTCGCCGATTTTGGACGTCTCCTCGTGACGATAAAGTTGGTATGTGTTTGTGATTGCGATATTTGGGATGTTGTATGAATATGAATATTTGCTTGACATTCCGTTGGATATTGCGTTGACAATAATCATTAAGCTAAAGGCTTTGTGGGGAAAAACCTTTCAACTCTTTTTGTCATGCGTTGGTAAACACGATCTGATGGAATGTGGTTGAAGGAAGTTGAAGGCTCCTGTTTGAAGGTGCGGTTATATCGCGTGTGGCGCCTGTTTGAAGGAGCCTTAATGTTGCGTTGCTTTAGAAATACGGGAGTCGTGGTTAAACAATAACATCCGCAAGGGTCGATCGAAGGTTTTAAGCTACACTTGCCGCGGTTAGTTCGTGGATAGGTGACCGTCCATTACATATCGAGACTCCTCCGTGCCAAAAAAAACATCTCGGCTGTCATTCATGGATTTTTGACAGCCGTTACGGGTAGTCAGAAGTTCAAAATCTGACAACGTTCTTACCAAGGGGTACCGTGTTACCAGGGTTGTGGAGGATAGGCAGTTACAATAAATAAAATGCTGGTATTCAGCTGCATCTGGTTAGACTGGAAGCCGACCCCCACATAGTTGGGAGCAGGCTAGACAGTTGGAGTCTCCTAATACAGGCATTGTTTGCTTAAAGGGAGGACGCACGTCTTTCTTTATAATAATGCTAATTGTGCCAATAAACGATTTGATTTGATTTTCATTTGAGACAGATCCTTCTTTCTGGAACAGAGCAAAAGTGGTACTTAGTGGTTTTTGTTAGGAAATACCTTAGTTCCTTGAATTTATTATTATATTATCACAATCCTAAGAACTTAGAGCTTATATAAAAGAGAAACAATTTAATGCTAGGTACGCTTTTATCTCCATACCAAAACAAAATTTCTTAAAACCACAACCATCCTGTAATGAAGCCCAAAAAATCCAATCTTTTTTTATTCCCTTCCCAAGTTCAGCCTAACATCGAACCTAACACAGATGCTTATTACATGCAAATGAGCTATCTTAGTTAGAAATCTAATATCATTATAATATCATTTGTATTTGAACCACGTAGTTCCTTTGCTAAAGGGGATGTAACGTTAAGGTTTGAACAGACGAGTCACAACCTCTACCGCAACACAGTGGCAGAAAATTGCACATTCATACTTAATAGTTATTTATGCAACTGACGTATAATAAGGGGTATTAAAACACGAATGTGGGGTGGGGATAATAGTATCACATGAGTGTTTTAATACCTAATTATGTACAGTTGCATACAAGACTATATCTACATCCATGTTATCAGTCCTCTATAAAAGGTTCTGAAACAGTTTTTTGCAATACTAATACTCGTATCGAACATGGCGGCCGGCGTCATAGTAAACGACGTGAATTCGAATAAGTTCTTTTTTTAAATTACGGCGCTGTTGTAGTGAAACGCGCGTGCATTACAATGATCTTTTTTTGAAAACGAGTTGCATTATGAAATTCAGTACAACATTAAAGCACCCATTTGGATGCTATTATGGTTACCATGGTTACTATGACGCTGGCTGTTGGCAATAAGCTAACTGTTTCACAAACTTTTATAGAGAATTTATAGCATGGGTGTAGATAAAACTAGTTACAGTCGCGTCCAAAAACATTCGTCCGACGACATCGCGGCAACAAACTGCACTTTACGTGATTCAGCATAGGAGTTTCTTGCCCGTTCTTCTCCATAAGGATCTACTACGTTTTGGAATGGCCAACTAACTTCATCTTTCTGACTGACCGACCCAAGACCGACCCCTTGACAATTCAAAAGTGCCTGTAATTGGTTTATTTGAAATAAGTGGTTTGAGTTTGAGTTCAGCTAAGATGCTTTGTTGCTACAACTACGTCACAAGCATTCATTTGACGACGACGTAACGTTTTTGACGTCACAATGTATTCTAAAGCAGCTTCATCTTCTTCTTCGTCGTATCGATGGTCGCATTTATCTGTTTTAAATTAGTTTCTAACTGAATTCGGCCATTAAGCATCTAAAGTGACAATAATATGTACACTGACCGCTGTCCGTAGTCCAAAGACATTGTTGATGCTGTCGTGTACTGTGGTTACGCCACAATTGAAGATACTCTTACGGCACTTGCACATTTTCAGGCCAGGCATACTCCGCATTTTAGGTATGAAGCTACAAGTACGCGGCGGTCTCGACTTGTCGGGCTAATTCAGTGTGGGCTACCACGCACCGGCCGGCTCGAACGTTAGTTCAATACTCGCTCACGCGCCGCGTCGTAAAAGAAGACAACTCTAACGAGTCAGAAGGTATAAGAGCAACGCGTTAGAAAGAGAGGCAACTTCTAGTTGAATATAACTGTAGGTAATTAACGCTGTGCGACCTGAATTGCACTTTATTGTGTCGAAGCAAGAGTCGCTATTTATTCAAATGATTTTGCGGAGAGAATCTTCTGTTCTTTTACTCTTATTTGTAGTCTGTGACATGGGCCTCTCACAAGTTAATGACGTTAAGCAAAAAGCTACTTTACAACACTTGTTATTTTGCGAGTGAATGCCGCCGGCCACACTTTGCTTGTGCGACGAGCAGTCCTAAAAAGTTGCTGTCGCTGACCACTTTCCACGATTTCTAGTGGCCCGTGTGTGTAGTCTTGAATTTTGGTAGGTAATATTCGCATTTCTGGTTTCTCTAACGAAGTGTTAGTAAGGTTCGAGTTAGGCTCAATTTATCTAATGTTATTGTTATGGTATTCGGTGTATTGGTTCTCGGTGTTACCGTTATTGTTACGGGCAGTTTAATTAAGGAGTGTGTTTTGGTGTTAAGGGGAATACTTTTCTAGGGAATGATAATTGTGGGAGTTACTTTGGATAATTGTAATAGTATTTTTGGGATGTGAATAAGATTTTATCTAGGGATTTTATTGATGGGTACTTATAGTATTTTCTCGAACTCGATAGAATAAAGAAAATGATCAAAACAAAAAAATCTAAATCGGTTCAGTCGTTTGGGAGCTACGATGCTACAGACATATATACAGATATTACACACGTTAAACTTATAACACACCTCTGTTTCCGTGGGGGGTTAAAAAAGACAAACAAACAAACTTCTATACTGCAAAGCGATTGCAAATAAAATCGAGCACGTAATCGAGTCCGATTCCAGTTGAATCGAGTTGGATCGACTCGGGTGTTTTTACTGGCGCCATTGTCGGTATTCGGGTTAAGAATGTGGCATTCGATACTGCTATCGATTAAGATTAATGGATGGTGAAAGAAAATGTAGGAGGTCTCGATTTTAATTTGCTGTTGCTAAGTTGGTTGGATTGTGTACAAATTGTGGTTGTTCAAGGTAATTGACGAATGAGTTTTGTTGTATAATTGAGGTAGACAACATTATCGTCTTAGATTGAGCTCAAATTCTTAGCGTCGTCGCGTCGGTCAGATTAAAATTTCAAAGGTTTAAAAAAAATATACTACCTGAGTAACTGTTTAGATACCTGTCTCAAAAACTACGAATACAATTAAAATATATTTTGAAATAATTATAAGTACCTACCTACTCTTGCGTGTTATTTATAATAAAACCTCAGTTTAAAAATAACTATTCTCAGCTCATTTTGTCATTAACCCCAAGCGAAATAAAAATAGCCTGAGCTTTACTACACCTATATTTAAAATCCAAAGAGTACGTCCAGACGTTCAGATAATAATAATCTGCCAGTTAAAACCGTACGTAATCATTGGTGCAGCTATTTGAGAGCGCAATCGATAATACTTGTGCTGTCGTAACTGACACGAGATCGTAGAACACTCGAGTTATTGAAACTGAATATTTTAAATTAACATATCTTTAAATTGAATTCATCGATTAGGACGCTAAATATTTAGCTAAAACAAGCTACGACAAGCTACGCATTTTACAAGTGGTTAAAGAAATCTTATTTGTCAACAAAATAGAACCTATTGGTCTCTTTTTCTAATAATTTAAAAATAAAATATCTTTGGAAAATTACTTTTGAAAATGTAGAAAATAAGAAGTGTCTTATTATTATATCCGAAAATAAACACTATATAGGTACATTAGCAAATAATTATATCTGCAGAATTTTATCCATTCAAAAGCACCCTTCAAGTCACAACACAACCCTTCACAATAACACAAATACCCTATAACAATCACCCATTTATAAGTCTACTAACAAAAGCTATAATTAATTGAACCCAATTATTTACCATCACGTCAACCCGACACAACCAATCGGACCGCTGCCAAAGCAACGTAAATTTTTAATCAGCCAATAAGCATCGAATGTCGGGTCATTAATGGGAACGCGATTGGTCGAATTGACGGCTTAATTTGCTCAGCTTATTAAGGCATCAATCAGACGTTTTTATGTGAAATCGGTTAATTGTACGTTGCTACTGGTTGTGAGGAACAATGGTGTGTTATTGGAGATTTCAGTTTTTGACCGAACGAGCGTAGCGACTCTGCTTCAAGTCTGGCAAAATTTGCTTTCCTCTGTCAGTTTGTTGCTACTCCTCTACAGGTCGTGTTTTACAACCGGTCTGGACGAAACTTGGTATACCTACAGGTTTTACGACTTTATAGAATTTTTTTACTTCCTCCAAAAATGGGCAAGAAGGTTAGCCCCCTTTTTGCCGATTTTTAGGGTTCCGTACCAAAATGGTAAAAAAGGAACCCTTATGGTGTGACTCAGTCTGTCTGTCTGTCTGTCACAGCTGGATATATCAAGAACTACTAATGCTATCAACTTTAAATTTGGAACAGTTTTATATGACGCTTACCCAACTATTTTGCAAATGAGAAAGAAGTAAAAATATATATTTTTTTTTTGTAACAGGGACTGAAAGGGGGTCTTAAAAATTCAAAGTGAGGTTACTAGAGCATGTGGGGTATCATATGAAAGAGCGCTGCTTGCACATTCTTAAACTATTTTTAATTTTTTTTAGGCCGCATAGTTTTCGACTTTTGATGGAAAATGTAAAAAAAAATACCGTTCCCCCCCTATCTCCGAAGTTTGCAAAGATAAAAATCTGAAATTATATCTATGTGATAGAAGTTTATGTAAAGATTACAGGAAAAATAAAACGATGTGTCTAAATAGCACACTTTTTCAGAAATCGGAACGGAACCCTCGGTGCGCGAGTCAGACTCGCTCTTGACCGTTTTTTGGAGGATGATTTCGAAGGTTCTTTTTTTATTTGAAAGTTAGTTACTTTAAGTTGGTCTCATAAAAATTTGGTGAAGATCTGATGAAAAAAAAAACTGGTAAATATCCTGTTTTAAATAACTTTAGTGGTATGTTAATTGTTGCAAAAAAGTTTGTGCTCGTGAGGTAGACTGTTCGCAGAACTACTAGTTTAAATAAATAGGTCGGCCATATTGGCCGTAGAACCGATAACCGTTTGTATAAATTATATTATCACCACTGCTTTCAAAACGGTGAAGGAAAACATCGTGAGGAAACCGGCATGTCCTAGACCAAAATTGAAAACATGTGACATCTACCAACCCGCACTGGGCCCAAGTCGTAGATTACAGCCCGCTCCCTCTCAGCAAGACAAGGCCTGTGTCCCAGCAGTGGTAATATTATAGGCTGGTTATGCGATGGCCGTTAGAGTAGACGTTGTTGGCAAACATAGAGTAGGACCCCTCTTGTCTCGGTGGAGCATGATAAATGCCAGGATTGAGTTAAATTATGCGTAGTGGCTTATACGCTCTTATTGTTGACGATGAAATAGAGTTTCAATATGAATGTTTGTTTTTGCAATCTCTCTTATTGGGACAAGCAAGATAACAATATTATACAGTCAGACAATTTTGGTAATGGTAACGGTCCTGAAAAGTAATCCCCAGACAGCACAGTTCTTTTGTATATTTTACCATGAATTCACTACAAAAATAAAAATAAAAACAAAATTGCTTCAACAGAAAGACCCGTACAAGATCCAACGAAAAAAAGACAGTCGAAATGTAAACAGATCTGAAGATTGGATATCGATCATTGAGGTCGGCTTCGGCAAGTCTGAAGTCTGAGCGACCATCTCTTAAGATATTTATTTCGACAGATAGCCAGATATAGATCTCTGTGAGGACTTGAAACGATGTTCAGACGTGTTTCTTTACAATGTCAGAATCTGTGGATAAATATAGCATTAGTATAAAGTAATTCAACAGTATTTTCTGTTCTATCATAATCATAATCATAATCATTTTATTTGCCGTAAGTACTGGTACATTGTTGGTCTTAAAGTCAGTGGTTGAGTTCCTAGTACAAAGTCAGACATTTGACATGCAAAACATTACAATGTAGTCTATTGTATTTCTTACTAGCTGACCCAATAGACGTTGTCCTGTCTCAGCTATAATGAATATTCTAATGTAAAGTTAAAATAGTAGTTAAGTTTTCTGAAATTTTCCAGTTTTCTGCGAAATTTTCTTATTTTTTCTTTCATAAGAACCTTCTCCTGACAATATACAAGAATTTGCGAAATTATTCCTTCCGTTCACGCGTGATGCGATGACCAAGGGAAATAGGGATTCATTTTTATATATATAAATAAATTATGGCAAGCAAAGCCGATGACGACCATTCTGAGAATGTCTAAAGTGCATTGCAAAAGCAAGGGTGCAAAATTAAAATTAAACAGAAGAAAAAATTGCAACTTATGAAAATCTTCGATGATACAGTTAAGTAAACTGAATGTACAATGAGCATCAGTATTTTATAATGTACAAAATGTGTGTATATAATATATGTGTGGGAGTGTATGTGTGTCTTATTTGTGCATAATAAAACAATTTCATTCTTGCTCTCTTTGTTAAAATGAGTAATTTCTTCTACTCTATTTCTCAACGGCAAAAGTAGGTACTGATGTCGAAAATTCTGTCAAAAATGTTATGAAAAGTCGGTTGAGATTTTTAAAAAAGGTTGGTAAATTATAAAATTGAACTCAATGAAACTTGACAAATATTAGTGTATAAGACGAGGTGTGTGTGTGTGGCTTTGATATAACTTAAATCGAAAGTTAATTCGATTATTTACCATAATTGATTAAAATCGAAAATTATTTAATAGCGTAGCATTTTGTCTAAAATAATTGTTTTGTTACTGTAAACCTACTTAAATAACGTAATCCAATCAATTCTATAATTCTCTCTCTATTCTATGAGGAAAGTAAGAAAGCCTAACAATTCTATAATACTCTCTCTATTCTATGAGGAAAGTAACAAAGCCTAACATTTTTTTTCTATTGTTACAGAACCCCAATTGATCCTCAAAAGTGACCAACTAACCAGTGAATTAAAGTGCTAGTGATGTGCCACCCAAAAGTGCTTCATATCGATAGAAACAGCTAGTGTTGTTCACGATGTCGTTCTCGAGGTCGCACGTGATATCTGGGGTGCTGTTTACCATTCTTCTGCAGTACTGCGTCGAAAGCCAGCAAGAGAATCTCATTGAGGAAGCATGTAAGTACATAGTTTTTAGTTTTTGAAGTAACTTTAAGATGCGCGAGCGTTCACGGGTTTTAAAAGATGCGTCTACGCGGCATGTTCCTCAAATACCTTTTTAGGTTTCCGTAACCAAATGGCTAGAACGGAACCCTTATAACTTCGTCAGGTTCGCCTTTTCGTCCGTCTGGATATCACACAGCTATTTCACTCGGAGACTATAAAATTTGCACTACCTATATCGATGAAAATTTGGTGTACGAGTATTCTATGCACCGTTAAACAATGCGTGAGTTACCACTCGAAGCAGTTCAAAGCTAATGCACGCTTAGCATGACGTCGTTTTGTCGACGGAAGAATAGACAAAACTACACATTGCCATGCTTAGGCGCGTAGAATGCGTACAAATATTTCTACTATCTTCCATTTTGTCTATTCTTCCGTAGACAAAGGCGGTCATGCTAAGCGTGCTGTAAATATTCCATTACAAGCGTTTTTTTTAGAGAGGAATTTTCGTGAATATATATATAGAAATGACAGTAGGATGAGTTGTTGGTGTATTTACTATTAGAAATCGGGAACCGACGAGCGGCGTTAGTAACCTCACCAAAGAAACTTCGTGATCACGATTTTGTAATGCTAATTTCAACTTAGCCACTGCCCTAAGTTCGTCAAAATAATGTTTAGACAGAAAACCAGTGACGATATTTTAAACAACGTATTTTCAATATAGGGTAAAAGTAAAAAATAATATTATTATAAAATAAATGCAAAGCTTACTGAGAATTTTTATAGAAAAAATCTGTATTTATTTGTATAATACCTTTTGTAGTAAGACTTTCATAAAGAATCAGAGGATCAAAGCTGGGGATTTAAGACGATTTATATTTGCCTTATAGATTTACGGATTATTATTGAGATTATTCGAAAGATTTTATTTAATCTGTTACTAATCAATCGGTGCCTTAACAGAATACTTTTCTATTGGAGTGAATCGATTTTAATGTAAGGTCGTGTATGGAAATTTTATGAGGAGTGAAATACAAGCGTTAACTCAAAAGCGTTGTTACGTTTTTCTGCAGAGTTACTTTTTGTATAGCACTGATTCATTGAAGAAACTCTGGCCCAATGGTCCTTTGTTTTCGTCCAACAATAGAAAGTCGGAACGGCGATAAATTGACTGGCCACACTTGAACGCCACCATCCAAGTTATCGAATCAGCAATGTGAATGCTGTTGTCAGTTTATCGCGATAATCAACGGCATTTCCCGCTGGTGTGGCCCCGACATAAGGAATAAAGGCGCCATGTTATGCAATACTTAATTAATTCTTACTACGAGGGGGGCAGTAATACATAGTGAGCCTTTTATTGAACCTGACTTTTCCTTACTTAATACTATTTCATTAATCCCATAAGATTAATAGGGGGAAATGTTTTACGGATTTACGAGGGATCCTTTGGAAAAGTAAACGTTATGGTACAGTGGTTTTTGGAGGTAGGTCACCGGTACCTGACCCTTTTAGCGCCTTTTTGAAGGATCGCTTTTTTTTTTACGTCTGTCCATGACAGTTTTCTTTTTATCACATTGTCTTACTTTAATAATATAATAAGTACATACAGGGATAATCGTCGGCTAGTGCGTCCTCATCATTTAAAGTTGGGGCCTCTGTGAGTCGGTTTTGGCCCCTCGTACGCCTTCTAAAGGTCCGTGACACCAGGATCCCGAGATATGTCAAAGCCAATTTAAATAATAATAAAAATAATGACTTTATTTCAGACTATTTATTTTTAACCGACTTCTGAAAAAGGAGGAGGTTCTCAATTCGGATGTTTGTATTTTTTTTTTTTATGTTTGTTCGCGCATAACTCCGTCGCTTGCCAACCGATTTGAAAAAATATTTCTTCACCATGGAGCTCCAGTTCTCCTGGTTCTTACTAGGAGAACTCCTCAACAATTAACGTCCCTGCATCGGGAAAAGCAATATTTTGTAAAAAGTGAAGAGCAGTTGCCATTGGGCAAATTTCAAATTTAACTTAGATAAATTACAAACTGACCCACCAAATAGTGAAAAATAAAAACTTTTTACAAAAAAAAAACAACCGACTTCCAAAAAAAACACTACAAAGTGAAAAATAACTTTAATTTTGGAAGTCGGTGGCAAAAAACTAAAATATATATCCAAAGACACCGACTTCCAAAATTAAAGTTATTTTTCACTTTGTAGTGTTTTTTTTGGAAGTCGGTTGTTTTTTTTTTTTGTAAAAAGTTTTTATATTTCTATGGTTATAAACATCCATATTTGTGTTAGTAAGTACTTAAGAACTCTATGTTAGGAAACCACAAAAATAATAAAAACAAACGAAATAAAATAGACACAGGAGTGCGATCCAGTGTTTAAGAAAACCGTCCGTCCGTCTAACCGGTCCGCTATTGCTCTCAGAATGCTGTTGGAGCTTGCTCAGATACGGTGCAGTATGGAGGCCGCTCTCTTTCTCATGATGGCATTAAAACCATCAATCATCATCTGATCCTCCATAAACATGCCAGATGCACTACAGCATCTCGGAAGCCCCAACAACATCCTAAAAGAATTATTATATTGTACACAAAGGGCATTGAGTTTCCGCTTATGTACAGCTGACCCACAGGGTGCACGAACGTCTCACATCTGCATAGTCTTTTCCCACCTATGTTGGGGTCGGCTTACAGTCTTACCAGATGCAGCTGAATACCAGTATTTAACATAGAGCGACCGCTTATCTGACCTCCACACAGATGGTAACAAAAAAAAAATCATAATTTAAAAATACGTAATTAAGGATGATGCGTCAGGGTAGCCCGCGAAGTTCAAAATTTCTTACGTTTTTTGCAATTTGTAGGTCAGTGTGAGCTTGTAATGTTGATTAAAATATGATTCGCGACCGTAGCTAATATGGCTTTACAGAATTATAATCATTAGAGTCAGCAATACAACTCCATAAGTTAGCATTTACCTCAAATCTAGCGATTTCATGAAATCATGAGGTTTGAGGTAAATGCTAACTTATGGAGTTGTATTGCTGATTCTAATGATTATGATTCTGTAAAGCCATCTTAGCTACGGCCGCGAATCATATTTTAATCAACATCTAAGCTCACACTGACCTACAAAAAGCAAAAAACGTAAGATATTTTAAATTTCGCGGGCTACCCTGGCGCTTTCGCCTTAAGCAATTTTTTAAATTTGTTTGGCCCAAAATTCAGTAACGTGAATACCGTTCGCTGACGCAGCCATTAGGTCCTCACGTGTGCAGGTATATAGTTGCTAGCAACGGCACCATTGAGATAAAAAAAACTTAAGTCTGGATCTATGGAACATTTTAAAATTTCCTATGCTCACATTTTTAGACAGATGAGGTAGAATTTTTTTTATTAAAAAATTCAACCCTAAACCACCTATGGTTCGTAGTATAGCAGTCAACGCCAAAAACGGCCTTTTTCTCAAAATTCTACCTCATCTAAATAAATCTCATGAAATAACAAAATGTTTCCCTATCTCCAGACTTATTAATTAATTTTTCGATGGTGGCTGCCGGTTAGCAGCTATATTCGCCTTAAGATAAGCGTAGTAAACATAGAAATCCTTTTGTACCTGCCGTCTCTCAACATTTCATTGACAAGCAACCTCAATTCTGTCTCAAAACACAACCCTTAAGTAAATAAAGCTGAGTCTACACAATCCTGAATCAGGACCACTCATAGGGCTGTCGCAATCCAAATTTGTGAACGAAACTAAATAATAACATCCGCACGAGTCGATAAAAAATTAAGCTGCGCCTTACGGTGACCATCCCTTACATATCGAGACCCCTCCGAGCCTCGGAATGTCATTCGAAGATTTTTGACAGTCGATACGGGTTGTCAGAGGCCCAAAAGTCTGACAACCAGTATTACCAAGGGGTATCGTGTTACCCAGTGACTGGATTGTGAAGGTCAGATAAGCAGTCGTTCTATGTAAAATACTGGTATTCAGCTGCATTCGGTTAGACTGGAAGCCGACCCCAACACAGTTGGGAAAAGGTAACCCCTAGTAAACATAGTAATCCTTGTTAATCGATTCTTGTCATCCCCCACTCCATCTTTGTTGACAAGCAGGCTCAATTCTGTCTCAAAACACAACCTGTAAATAAAGCTGAGTCCACACAACCTTGAATCAAGAGCGCTGGTAGGGCTACCGCAGTCAATATTTGCGGCCGATTGTTATCTATAATAGGACGGGATTTAAATCTAACATCGTTGGACGTGCTTTGGGTGTTTGCCAGCCCTGTCTACCGTGACAGTTAAGAGTTAACATCTACGTTTTAAAAGGTTGAATGCGAAAGAATTCTTTTGGTTTAGTTTTGGAGTAGAAATTTTATTTTTCTTTGAGAAAATTTCCAGAATTTAAAAGACTTTTTTATTCTCTTTAGATTTCACAAAGCATTTTTATTAGTACGCACGGCTGCAGATCAAGCTATACATTTCCAGTATAAGCTGATCTCGCGTTGTATAGGATTTCCTTACAGTGAGAGGTCAGTGTACACTGGAAATGTATAGCTTGATGAATAGGCGTGTGTCCATACATGTACGTCTATTAAGGTCCTTAAGTATAATGTGTATAATGTTAGCAAATATTGTTACTAGATTTTCCGCAAATTACAGAATGAATGAATCTGCTGGGGAGTTTTTTGCGCCACTTCTTCCCAGCTAAAGCACTAGGAAGTGGTGAAAGGCGGGCGTTCTGGGGGACTGTCTTGTTAATTTTGACGTTCAAATAGTGCTGATTCTCAGCCTAATTTGAATAGATGACTTTTGACTTCTGTAATAATAACTGAATGATAACCTATGACCCTGGAGCACGGGTCACTAAAACATATGTTTTAGCTAAACTATCTATACTAGATAATAATACTTAAAGCTGAAGAGTTTGTTTTTTTGTTTGTTTGAACGCGCTAATCTCTGGAACTACCAGTCGGATTTCAAAAATTCTTTTTGTATTTGATAGCCCAATTCTTGAGGAAGGCTATAGGCTATTTATCATTACGCTACGACCCTTAGAAGCCGAGCAAAAAGGAAAAAGTCGGAAAGAACGCTAAGCGAAAACGAAGTTATAGTGCAGGCAGGCGATGCGATACGACGCGGTGGGTCGAGGTTACAAGATATTTCACGCGGACGAAGTCGCGGGCAGAAGCTAATCACTAAAACAAAATCACAAATCAATTAGATGTTTGGACATAACTGAGAATGGCCTAATTAATAAACCTTACAGACCAATATTTTATAACCCAAAAATATTAATGTAATAAAGATTAACGACCTATAAAAACAAGAAGCGACACATGTTCAATTAAATTCACTAAACCTATCCCGCTAATTACCTATGGACCCTCATTACACCGTAAAATAAATAATTAATCCCAGATCTCAACCAAAATTCAACCTTAACTCTAACCGTCTAAGGTTGTGAATGGCAAATAAATGATTAACTTTAACAACCAAATGAAACTGAACCTTACGATGGAAGTAATAAGGTAGATTTTTGCAAAATAATATTCACCCGCATAGTCCTTCCTAATTACGTGTCTGAACGAATTTTGACATAATCATGTTAATGCCCAATTTGGTGTTGATGTTTGTGATGGCAACAGAATGTAATTAAAATGGGGAATCTGCCAGTTTTTCTTTGCGATGGATCTCCGTTAATCTTTGGGTATTTGAAATTATTTCTTTAGGATTTTGGAGTGCGGAATTTACCTACCAATTAAATACTTACCAAATTCATGCAAAGGCATACCTTTAGAAAAAAAAACCGGTCAAGAGCGAGTCGGACTCGCGCACCGAGGGTTCCGTTCCGATTTCTGAAAAAGTGTGCTATTTAGAGACATTATTTTATTTTTCCTGTAATCTTTACATAAACTTCTATCACATAGAATAATTTCAGATTTTTCGCTTTGTAAACTTCGGAGATAAGGGGGGGAACGGTATTTTTTTTTACATTTTTCATCAAAAGTGGAAAACTATGGGCCTAAAAAAAAGAAAAAAAAAATGTTTGAGAATGTGCAAACAGCGCTCTTTCATATGATACCCCCACATGCCCTAGTAGCTCCAGTTTGAATTTTTGAGACCCCCTTTCAGTACCTGTTGCAAAAAAAATATAAATATTTTTATTTCATTCTTATTTGCAAAATAGTTGGGTAAACGTCATCTAAAACTATTCTAAATTTCAAGTTGATAGCATTAGTAGTTCTCGAGATATCCAGCTGTGACAGACAGACAGACAGACAGACAGATAGACTGAGTCACACCATGAGGGTTCCTTTTTTACCATTTTGGTACGGAACCCTAATTATGAACAAAAATCAAATGTCATGAAGATCTGGCAGCGTTGTGTGACGGGTCGTTGAGTTCCCTAAAATATTGTTGAGCTACACGTTACCTGATGCATGCCGTTTGTAGGGACAGGTGAACTCAAACCTGCAATGGCCCTTTCTTCAAAACGCCATCGTTAGACTTACTCACATAAAATCTGAATAATATTATGTTTGGACTTTAAGACTATGTCGGTACTTCTTCTCAGGGATCAGTCAGTTAGGAAATTTACACAACAAGCTTTAATTAGTCTGGATACCTTCTAGGACCAGGGGGTCTACTCCCTAAGCACGAAGTCCCTAGTTTCGGCATTCGTTACGGGCGTTTCCTACTCCGTATCATCCACGGACGTACGATTGATTCGGGTCCTGAACGAAGTATGAATGGAAACACGATACGACAGTTGTCCCTACTCCCGATGTGTTTTAGCCCGTCTGAAAAATTTAACTTTTACACTTGTTTTGATGGATCGTTAAGTCAGACGGACGGATAAACGGACGGACGGATGAACGGACGGACTTAGGGAGTAGGCCTGCAGAGTCCTTGTCAAGATGAATCAAACGAGCCCAAACTCGATAGGGTTGCGTCGTTTTATTACTAGGTTTCCATGACCACCTTTCGGCTCCATCATCAGATCAGTTCCATGTCTTAATAATATTGCATTGTCATCCATCCATCCATCCTCCATCTCATAAACGTGCAATCAACCAAAAATTCTCAATCACACTTTCGTCGAATTCATTAAATCATCGATTCCCAGTAACCATTAGAAAGTATTGAAAAACTTCGAAAATAGTATTTCACTGTCAATAAGTTTTGATGTGTACTTATTCAAACAAATTCAGATGTTCTCAGAAATATGTTGAAAGTTTGTAACAAAAAAAAAAAGTTGAAAGTGGGAAAAAAAGTATAACGACTTTAAGAGATTTAAGGCTCTTTCAGACAGAGGTGATATCGCGAGCGATATTGCGATATTATCGCGTCGCAACACGTCGCGATGCGATATCGCCTCTGTCTGTAAGAGCCTTTACCGTTTGGAACTTTTTTTGGCTTTCAACAGTAGCTATAAATTTTTGAATTGGCCATTTCAATAATGGATCGACTTTTGGTAGCGAAGGAATTAATGCACTAAAAACGATCCCCAAAAGCCATTTGGAACACTTGATTTTCTAGTGCTACTAAACGCTGGTAACTTTAGATAGGATAGGAATAAACTGTGGTTTATGATAGTAGGTATAATCATCTTTACATGTATGAGGGTATCATAGATTTTTTTTAGGGTTCCGTACCTCAAAAGGAAAAAAACGGAACCCTTATATTATCACTTCGTTGTACGTCTGTCTGTCTGGCTGTCAGTCTGTCAAAGACTCTTTTTCTCAGGAACGCAAGGAGGTATCAAGTTGAAATTAATATCAAATACGTAGGTCTATGGTTCCTTGGAGTTCTAAAAAAGTTAAGCTTCCAAGTCAACGCAATAAAAAAAAACCGGGCATTTTTCGACATATTTTGATACTCGCAATTGTCGCAAGTAAATCAAAACCTATAGGGTACTTCCCGTTGACCTAGAATAATGAAATTTGGCAAGAAGCAAAAGGTCTCAGAGCGCCAGTAAAGGAAAAAGTCCGAAAATTGTTATTTTGTAATTTTTTTATGACATAGAAAAATATTTGTTTGGGATTGCAATGTGAAGTTTGTTTTTGTTTTTGGGATAAATTCTTTTCAACTACGGAACCCTTAATTGTGCGTGGTCCGACACGCACTTGGCCGGTTTTTATATATCTCTTTGGCTAAGCTGCCATAGTACTGTTGATTGTTCAAAAAGACATCCTGTATATCTCCTACTAATAATTGTTAAGGTTAGGTTAGGTTACTTTTAAAAATGCGTGTTCAAACTCCAAAGTAGCGAATAATACGGAAGCAAAATACGTGTATTCCGTTTTCAAAACGTTTGCGTGTCTTCCGAAAACTTCATCAAACATTGAGCCGTTTATTCGCGTCCCCAATTTTAAATTACACCACTAGCAAAACGCCACGTCACATTCTCAACGTTCGGGAGCTCTCGGCAATTTCCGCTTCTCCGAACTCCACCGAAATTGAATGATTAAATTACAGTGACCGCACGGTTCGGACTAAAATGCCCGGGCTTAAGGAATAGGGAGACATGGACATAAATATATTTGTTTTCCTTATAATTTTGTTTGATGTAATAAGAGAGTCCCTGAGTGATACTGTGTTCATAAATACTGGTTCATTTTAAATGGAATATTAACTGAGGTGCATTTTTTTTCCGAAAATTACTTTCTGTTTTGATTCATTATTTTTTCAATGTTCATGTTGGACTTCCAGACTTTTCGTTACGATAATCATAGGTGTTCTATTGCCATTATAATAACATAATCAGTCTACAATGTTAGCACTGCACCCAGGTCTCCTCTCTTCGAGAAGGAGTGGGCTGTGGGATGACGCGAGCCCAGCGCGGGTCTTCGATTTTTTGGTTCTAAGGCGCTGTTTCCTCACGATGTTTTCCTTCACCGTTTTGAGAGTCATTTGCAACCGCACTGAGTATGCGTTCGCGCGTATTTCTCAACTAGCTAGAACGAGACAGCTATACGCGGAATAATTAAATAGCAAATATCTGGTTCCACCCCCTGTCCAGTTTCCCCCTCTTTCCCCTACAAACTTACATTTGCAGTTGGAATGTAAGGGAGAACATGTATTTCAACTACAAAGTTAAATTTGTTCGGGGGATAAATTAATCACAACTACGGAACCCTTCATTGTGCGTGGTTCGACTCGCACTGAACCGGTTTTTCTTTATAGTTGCAATGCTTTATAGTTGCAATATGAGGGTTCATATGAATAGTGTAAACCAAGGTTTCTCTCAAAAATCCAGATTCCCACCGCTAGGCAAAAAAAAGTCTCACACATTTTCTTTTACACCACTTTGTGTTCTGCCCTGTGCAAATTGCGGGCATTAGATCACACACAGAATATTGTAGGCCTGCCTCGGCTACGCTGCACGTCCTAAATTTTCATGTTTATCATAACATCACGCCTCTATACCCCGAAGGGATAGGCAGACCAATACAGCAGCAGGATAGTAGATAGATAGGGGCAGGGATAGGGGTGCCAGGATCGCGGGATGTTCGAAAGAGATACCGGGGCCCTGGCACAGGCAACTGAAGGAACACGGATGGATTTTAGTCAGAAAAATTCTGACACCGCTCCACCCAGAGCGGGAGAAGTCATTGATGATTTTCGATCCAAAAAAAAAGGGATATGCATGCAGAGGTGGTGGTACCTATATAATAGTACATCCACATTTCGCCAGGTTAAGTCCCATGTAATAGGGCCGAGCCTTTTGTCATCAACCGGGCACGAATCCAAACTCCAAGACATTCCTAATGAAAAAACTCAAAAACACTATGCTCGACAAGGGAATCGAACCCATTACCTCATGCTCAGTAGTAGAACTTGCAACCACTAGACCAACGAGGCCACAATACCTCTGTTTACCCTGTCACGAATCATAAACCTTGAATCCTTAAGATAAAAGATCCTCAAATAAACTTGTGTCTATTTTCGCCAAGTCACTACTCGAATATTAATCAATTTTCTATAGACGTAGCACTAATCCTCTCATTCTATCTCCCGAAGATAATGTTGATCCCTTATGACGTACAGTCGCTCTAATTATGAACAAATATTACGTCATTCTTGGTATTATGGAGCAGTTGATCCTTCGGTATTAAGATCTCGGAGAAATTGTTGGCGAAGAAGCGAAAAAAGGCGTAGGAAAGTTTCAGGGGGTAAAATCCTGTTGCTACGTATTGAAGAGTTCTTGTGATGTTAGATGTATGTTGCTTGAATCTCGTTCGAGGTTTAATTGAAGCGTCAGATCGAAAGGGCTCGTGACTGCCGCCATTTTTGTTTTGCTGTCAAACGGGTACGGTGCTTTATTGGCAAGCGAGCGATACGTCGAGAATTGGAACCGTGCAGCTTCTGAAGTTTCATAAGTGCCCATGCAGTGGCGTAACTACAGGGTGGCAAGTCGGCAAAATGCCACGGGCCCCCAGCCAGAAGGGGCCCCCGGTCAGAGGAGAATCCCAACTCCCAACATTTATTATTACACATTTTGTAAAAAAAAATTGTTTTGTCTTTAATTTATTTAAGTTACCTCTACTTAGATGCAAACACAAGTAAAAAAATGTACTTATTGAAATTTCAATACATTACTAAAAAAAAAAGATATGCGTGGACAAAGTTCAGTGTGTACTTTAAATTAGATAACTTTAATTTTAAAGTGAATTATTAAAAAATCAAGTAATTATAAAATTTGTATGTTACCTACTTCACGTAGTGATTTATTATTAAACTCTTACAAGTAAAAGTGTAAGTATAAATAAGTATTATAAATTAAAAAATACTATTATTGTTGGTTCAGCTTCTTTAAATTAGGGGGGGGGGGGGGGGGTTGTGGAGGCATCCATCCGATGAATTTGCCACGGGCTTCGAACGGTATAGTTACGACACTGTGCCCATGTGAAACAAAATATTTTGATTTTGAATTCGTCGTCAGTGTCGATATAAGAGCTGATGGTTGAAAGCTTCAATAGGTACTAGCAATGATTATATTAATTATCTACTTAATATTCAAATTCATTGTCAGACAAGCACTTAAAAACTGCTGGGTCTAGTCTAGAAGCGTGACATTTTTGCAAGAGTTACTTATATGCATGACGAAGGTGAGCACTTAGGAAGGATTTTTGAAAATTTTGCCCTCAATCTGCCTAGCCTTGTCCCAACTATGTTGGGGTCGGCTTCCAGTTTAACCGGATGCAGCTGAATACCAGTATTTTACATGGAGCGACTGACTATCTGACCTCCACAACCCAGTAAATGGGTCGATACCTTGGTAAGACTGGTTGTCAGACTTTCGGACTTCTGTCGACGTGTAACGGCTGTCCAAAGATCCAGGAATGACAGCGGGGAGCAACGACTTAACTTGCTTTTAACCCTAAAGAGGGTAAATAGGGGATGAAAGCTTGTACGGAAGTTCGTTATGTTTATATAATATGGAAATATGTGAAGTCCTCTCGGTCGCACAGCTTATAGAATATATTCTATAACTATTTCAAGATTTTTTTTTGAGTCACTTCGCAAATGATTAAAAAGAGCTCGTGGCTAAATAATAACAGCCGCGCAGGTCGATCCATCAGGTTAAGCTACGCTTGCCGGGGTTGGTCCATGGATGGGTGACTATCTTTACATACCGAGACTCCTCCGTGCCTCGGAAAGCACGGTAAGCCATTGGTCCCGGCTGTCGTTCGTGGGTCTTTGTCAGAAGCCCGAAACTCTGACAACCAGTCTTACCAAGGGGTAGCGTATTATCCAGTTACTGGGTTGTGGAGGGCAGATAGGCAGTCGCTCCGTGTAAAATACTGGTATTTAGCTGCAACCGGTTAGACTGGAAGCCGACCCCAACATAGTTGGGAAAAGGCTAGGCAGATTGATTTTTACTTCGGAAATACTTCTTACTATCCTACGCAAAGCACACCGGTTTTTGTTTAAAATCCACCTTTCCACAAAATGGCCGCACACTCTAAATATGGCCTTTAATAAAACAGTTTCCGCACACGAATTTTCAACGTAATAACCCATCCGAGTAGAAGTATTCAGATATTCATCAATGCACGGTTACGCGCCACGAATTTTATATGGCGTGTCCAATATTGGCCAAGGGGAAGCTATTTTGAGTTTACATGGGCTTAGCATATTGCTGTACGGTATAGTTTTGGGATGGGAAAAGACCTTCTTTATATATGGTGGCGTAAAAGGATTGCATCAAACAGATGAGAAGCTTTACAGCAACCCATCACAAACAAAGCGTTTTGCTTTACCTCTTGTGTTGACACGAGCTAGAAGAGAATCAAGAGTATAATAAGCAAGTCAATAAGGTTGATTTTAGTACAGTACGACAATGTTCAAAGGTTAACTTCGGAAAAACCGAAATATAACGAATAAAATGTGACAATCGTATCGACCAATAGACATTGATTTATATTCGCGCCTAAAATTTAAAAAAATTGACAATCAATTTTATTCGGGTCGTACTCTGCTTGTAATAATAATTCAATCACGATTCGAAAGACACGTGGCGCCATCTAATATCATAAGAACGTTAATGTTGTTATTCTCGGGAACTGTAGTTTTTTTTCGGGATGAAAGGTACCCTATGTCCGTTTCTGTACACCTGACAACGTATATGCAACATTTCAGGATGATCGGTTCAGTGGTTTAGGCGTGAAAAGGCAACAAACAAACTTACTTTCACATTTATAATTTATTTGGGATTGACGCACTAATTCCGCCACTCCCATAATGGACCAGTCGTATTTAATTCGGCAAAGTTCGGTTTTTCCGAAGTCCTTTGAACGTTGTCGTACTGTAGCTTGGCTGACTGTCCAGGGTGCACCTGCCAAACATTCAAGACCAAGTCGTGGAGGCAAATAAAAGTTAATCTTATACAGGGTCAAATCAAATTAGCTAGTGAAACTCCGCAACCTTGATATATAGATATCAAAACATGATCAAACAAAAAAAAAACAAAAAAAATATTTGACGCCTTATTTTGGGGTCATCAACCGCAGTTATTGGTAGTCACTTGAAAGCATCATCTGCCTAGCCTTTTCCCAATTATGTTGGGGTCGGCGTCCAGTCTAAGCGGATGCAGCTGAATACCAGTATTTTACATGGAGCGACTGACTGACTATCCTACACAACCCAGTTGGGTAATACGATACCCCTTGGTAAGACTGGTTGTCAGACTTTCGCGCTTCTGAACGACTGTCAAAGATCCACGACTGACAGCCGGGACCAAAGGCTTAACGTGCTTTCCGAGGCACGGAAAAGTATGTAAAGATGGTCACCCATTCACGGACCAACCCCGGCAAGCATAGTTTAACCTGATGGATCGACCCGTGCGGCTGTTATTACTTAGCCACGAGCTCCTCTCTAAAAAAAAAAATAACTCTGTTTTTGTTAGGTTGGATTCTCAACGCTCGCCTCAACAACGAGAGTTGAAAATCCAGTGCGCGATAAAATCCCGCCGCGATTTTATTACGCTCGTGGGAACGCCGACTTACTCCAAAAGCTCGGTATTTTTTTTACCCTTCATTTTGATCGGTTTGGAAGAACTTTTTTCTTTGAAAACATAAATTTTAGCGCCAAAAATCCGCCATTTAGATTTTTTTTATTTTAATAGGTACATAAATATACTCAGTGACACTCTCGCAATAAAGACGTATATAACGACATACCATTCATCAAAATTTGTTCACCAGTTTTGTAGTTACGAGCGAATGTAGGAATATACCTACATCACACAGTAAAACTCTTTTCTTAGGGCGAGCGCGCATTGCGGTGCGTTTTTCTACCGCATAATCTGTGAAGTATGGAATGTCTTTGAAGTGCGCGCACTGCGGTCATGCGTTTTGTTACTGTAGGTAGGCCCCGCCCAGTGCGGCAGAACTACCGGAAACGCACCGCAGTGCGCGCTCGCTCTTAGGGTGCGTTTCCACTGACGCGGAGCTGGGCGGAGCGGAGAGGAGACGTGCAGGAATCGACCAATCATAATGGTTGAAATCCTCATCGCGTCTCTTGTCTCGTCTGTAATTGGACGATTCCTGCACGTCTCCGCTCCGCTCCGCCCAGCTCCGCGTCAGTGAAAACGCGGCCTTACTGTCTCTCGACAAACTTCGTGTTTCGTTAGACTTTAGCAGCTTTCCTCATATTTTTAAAATAAATTACATTATGTTAAAAGAGTATTACCAACTCTAATTATATACTTCCAAGTCGATTGAGAGCGTCCGATCTGCATCAAGTGCAAAGGGCAACTGATAGAAATCCGACGACTGACGAAACACGAAGTTTGCCGAGGGGCATACATACAGCTCAAACACATATAATCTAACCTTCCTTTTTTGGCTTCACCACATTCGGGTTACAAGAAATCCATTACAAAATAAATTCTTCTGTAAATCCTGCCATGTAAAACACTGTCTACCTTTTAAACCCATAACCCCCATGCTTATAATTATGTGAATGGTTGTATGGTGTTTGGCGCCCCGCTCGGCCCATCGCTCGTCGTCACTGGTTTCGTGCCCGCCGCCTCAGTCTTGATGTCTTTTTCCTCATTTGCCAACTGCATTTCGCAATGGGTTTCAATTCAAACGAGGTACATACAATGGTGAACTGACCCCATTGGCAGTAATTGGTTCTTGGAAAAGCTATATAAGTAGAAACAATTATTTGATTGTTAGATACCACAGAATATTAGATTAATGGAGTGATAGTATTTTGCGATGTTGATTTATCAGTATTAGAATACCTTAAAATAAATAAAAAGCAAGAGGAGTCACGGATATCTTGAAAGTTCATAAGTACTATGTTATTTTTCGAAAATCAAACTCTTACATACAACAGGGTGTTTGAGTTTGGTTTCACTCGAAATATCAAAAATGATATAGGTTGTACAGACGCCAGCAGGTCAACCCACCCGAAACTGTCAAATTTTCCCAATCAAACTTGAACCTAATGTTTCAGCGATAAAGATGAAAATCTATTAAAGAAATTTGACAGATTGTAGTAGCTTGATGTGCTGGCGTCTGTACCTACATCACACTAATATAATAAAGGCGAAAGTTTGTGAGTGTGTGTGTTTGTATGTTTGTTACTTCTTAACGCACAAACGGCTGAACCGATTTGGATGAAATTTGGTATGTACATAGCTTATATCCTGGATTAACACATAGGCTACTTTTTGAAACCGCGGGGCGCAGCTAGTAAAAGATAAACAAAAAAAAAACAACAAGATTAGTGTAAAGCGTTTTAAAACCATTTCACAATTAAATGAATAAATCTACGCCACGCTATAAATGAAGAAATATTTTATCTAAATTCATAACAGCTGCTCTATTTAGGTTTCATAATTGAACCCTAAAATATAACACTAGAAACGTAGGATGTATTATTTTGCATAATGCTAACTCAATGAATAATAATCGGGCATATTGGCGAAGCGACCTCTGGCGGCAATCCAAAGGATTAGTCCTACTAACAACTAATTTACGACCAGCACAGCTCTTAATCCATCCAGCATAGAACTCATTTTCCTTTAATTTTATGAGATGAAAGTGTTACCAGTCGTTTCGAGAAACAGTAAATGATTTAAAAGGGGATTTAAGGTACGAAAACTTTTTTAATATTGTATAATAGCTTGACTTAATGTAAATAGGCATTAACTTGTTAAAGTGTCTAGTACCTAAAATGTGTCACTTAAATAAGACTATTTTAAACTTTTTTTTTGTTTTACTTTCTCAATTATATTGGTAATGTATATTGATCTTGAGATACTTTTTTCATTATTTACTATTGATATGTTACCGGCCAAACCCGATTTCAGGCCAAACTAGTGTGTCCTACGGCAAACCGGTTTATCCTACGCGTGTCACGATATATTCATTTAGCCTATGACAATCTAGTTTGGCCTTACTAGTTTGGCCTAGGCTAAACTGATTGATTGGTAGATGTCACAAGTCTTCGAATTTTTGTTCTAGGACGTGCCGGTTTCCTGTCCCTGTACGATGTTTCCCTTCACCGTTTTGAGAGCAGTGGTAGTGAAATGATTTACACAAAGTAAAGTCTGGGTTCGAACCCACACGTACAACTCGTAGGTCAAAGCCGTTACCACTGCGCCACCACTGCTCTCAACGTCAAGCGAGTTTGAAATTAATTAGTTCTTAGAGAATCAATACTAACTTAGTCGAATTTCAACTAAATCATCGAAAACCAACACTCAAATAAAATATAAAAAATTGGCTATAGTCTATTTGACGTTGATAATCTAAATACCTTACTATCATTAACATAAGTTCAGGGCAGTATAACCAAGTACTTAGTTAAGTCTCGTAAAAGCAAAGAGGGCAATATAGCCTGAAAGCAAAATCGGTCATGTAGAGACTTGACCTAAAAGAGTGCGATTTAAACCTAGAGTGCATTTCAGTGTTTGTTTTTCTAGTTTATGTTTAGTACGCGACAACTAGGAAATGAAAGAAAGTAACAATTGAAAACACATAGTTTATTTGTCACAGAATGTCGTGAAACAAAACTCGAATAGTAAGAGAAGTAAAAACAAAATAGCACAAGCACAGAACAGAAATAGTCGGCGACTGTGACAAGAAGGCTTCCACTCAACATGATGCTGCTACGGGGACGCAGTTGTCGCAGATGAATTGTCGAATCCGCTGTTTTACATAACCGCTAGCTGTTTCACAAAACAGCTCTGTTATGTAAAACAGATGAACGACTTTTAGCGATGTTTCATAATGACTGAACTTTAACACGTAGAATTGCATAAGCGTTTTGCATTTATCGATGCAAAACAAAGTCAACGATTAGAGGTAGGTATGTAAAACAGCGTGTAATGAAATGTCAGATTGTAGATTTTAGTTCTAAATTTTGTCGTTCGTAGCTTTGTGTGTCATAACAACAATAATGGCGTCCGAAACATAAATAAATGAAACGAGTAATATGAGTGAAAATGACCCACCCAATAATATCTCAAGTGAAAACAGTGATTTTAAAAGGACAATTTATTTTAATATAAAGTTATTGGAGTTTTATGAAAGTCAGTTCTAAGAATATTAAATAGCCAAGCAACTGCAACCAACTTGGAATAACGCTCCCGGCCGCTACCGCGGCCAAATGCTTATTGTGATTGCAGATAAGCCATTGAGTCTAAACGTGGGTAGCAGTTTTGTTAAACGTAAAGCAATTCAGATGAACGTTGTTCAGCTATTTTACATAACGGAGCTGTTTTGTAAAACAGCTAGCGGTTATATAAAACACTGAATTCGACAATCCATCTACGACACGGTAATAAGACTGAGAAAATGATTTAAAAATAGTGTTCGAAAATAATACGCTGTTTTTTTTTAAGATTAGAATAGAATAGAATTCGCATTCTATCCCCACTTTTCTAAATTGTTTTTGTGTAAACGAGCACTCTTTTGGTGGTCTATCTATGATAAAATGTCAGGAGTATCAAAAAAATAATGTTCTTTTCTTGGTCTAATCCCACCTTTAAAAGTGTACCTATTTAAACTTAATTTCATCATTGCTGTAATTTCTACGAGAACCCTAGAACTATATTGACATTGATTAATATTGTTTTATAATGTGTACAAATCGCGAAAGTTTAAAAAGTTTAACCCTAGAACTGCCCAACATTGGCTGAAGCCATGTTGCCTAGAAATAGGCGATAGGCTCGCTCCTATGACATAGAACGGCGAAATGTGGGTGAACTAAGTATAGGTCCACTACTGCCTAACCCTTCGGGGAATGAACGCCAGATGCTATGTATGTTTCTAACATTACTTTATTATTTTCCAATGATTCTTTAATAAAAGCAATGTTTTTCCAAGAAAATCAAAAAACGCACTTACTGTTGAATGAGTGCTTGTTAATATTGAGAATCGAGAGCTTTAGCAGAATTTCTACAACCATCACTGGCCAATAACACTTGAAATCTTTTCCGTTCCACAAACGAAATGAAATCGTAAAAATCTTTAAAATTTCAATGAAAACTCCCGTCGAATTTAATTCAATTGCTAAGCAAATATAAAAAGAACTCTCTGAGTCTTTGTATCAATAAATTAATAGCTCTGGATCAATGCTCCCGAATACAGAATAAAGCAATCGAAAGGTTCGGAAAGAAAATCTCGAGTTCGACATCGAAATTCGACAAAACACGGCTCTTGCGAACCGGTCAAAAAACATTATTTTACAGAAACGTCGAATCAATTTGCTACTCAATTTCTATAATTCCGTTCTTTCGACGGAATTGGGGAGGTTGGAAATTTAATTTGGACACAGCCTCTATTGTTGACTGTTGAGTGATATTTTTGCGTGAGTATTTTTGTGTGAAATATGAGTGTTATTTATTTAAGGATCGACCATTTCAGTAATTACAACTTTTGGGTAGGTAGATTAGCGAATGAAACGGACAGGTATAGGTTACACGTTTTAAACTGCTGCTCAATTGATTAAAGTAATCCTTTAATCTTTTAATCGAAAATTTAAAGCACTGTAAAAGCCAATTATTTATAAAAGAGTAGGTAACCGTGGAAATTTTTACCGGCTCCTCCATGAGAAACGATCAATTGAGACCGTGCACCTAGCTTCTGACGTTTCATAAGTGCCCATGTTGGTTTATGTGAAATAAAATATTTTGTTCATATTTTGATTTCGTCTTTTTTCGACGCCACAGGTAGGAAGGAATTCTGGTGATCGGTCACCGATTTATTGCTGGCTGATTGGTACTGATAGGTCCAACAACACGACGTTCAAACGTTAGAATAACATCATTAATATTGGACTAAACTTTATTGTATTCCTGAGAAATGCCAAAATGATCGAATAATAATTTTTCTCTATAAAACTGAAATCTATCTAACAAAGTTACGATACTTACTAAAAGAAATAATAAAGTTAATAAAGATATAACAATAAATATTAATGGGTACAATTTTATTCTTGTTTCCAGGGTAGGAGCACCAATTCTGCGAACTGTTAGTCTCGACCCAATAATTGAAAAAATAAACTTGTTCTTTTTTTTGGTATAAAGTCAACTGGCACGGACATAACCGCCGATAGAAATGTCCTTTCGTCTGTCAGTCCAACTACAGACTCACCACAATAGTAACTGTTATTTTTTTGTTAAAAAAAAAGTGTAACTCTCGTTCGTTAGTTGTGCCAATTTTAAATAAATTTATTGGTTTCGCGTTCGTGCTACTGTTGTATTGTGACGATTGCTCTGAAAATAGATTGAGTGAGTCACAATTTTTCGTATTGTTATCTACTCTAATTATTTATGTTTTTAATACTTTGTACCTATTGACTACTTGTAGTATTTTTTATTGTTGGTATATAGTCTTCACAATAATTATAATTAATGTATACAAAATATTGTAAAACATTTTAAAAGAGTAACTATGGAGTTTCTTGCCCATTCTTCTCCATACGAAACTACTTGTCTACTACTACCTAAATGATTTGTCTTTGACTACAAAAAACTTCATATTTAATTTTGTCACTCATGACATTGATGACGTAGAAAAAACATAGAGCCAAAAGTTTCTACTTTCCATAATAATGTTTTTAATCTACTTCATTATGAACAAAAATGCTAACAGGAAACTTCAAGAAAATATTCATTCTTAGACAGAAAAGGCGCGCGTAAAGTATTTTTGTATAACTTGAACTTAGCTCAGCGAACTTTGATTAAACTTATCTTAGTTTCTCTTTAGTTGAGCCAAAAGTTTTAATTAAATTCACAATTTCCACTTAACTTGGCTATTTTTGTCTACTTAAAATGCCGAGGTTTATACTAAGTAAGACTACTATTTAGGTATTAAATAATGGAAAATATTTACCTGATCCTCTAATAATAATCTGATCTTCTAATGACGCGGACTTTTTAAATTTAATGATCCTCTTAAAACTTATTAACCTTCTCATGCAAACTTTTTTAAATTAATGATCCTCTAAAAACTTTTTGGGCTTCTAATAATGCACTCTTTTTAATAATGGAGCCTTTTTTAAAAATTAATGGCCTTTTCTCACATTTGGTTGCCGTTACTAAGCTAGGTAATAATAATGCAGGTTATAATTAAACCGGTTAGGTAAAGTTACAACTGACCAACCACGCGCGACCTTAATTGGTCCCAGTTACTTGGCTATTTATTTCTTTTAGGACCCCAAAATAGGAATTATTTTAGGTTCACAAAAAAAGCGCATTCATCATAATATTAGAGTTTTCAATAATATTTTTAAGAAAGCAAAATGAAAATTATTTGAGGTTAGATTAAATATCTATAAGCCTTTATTAATCTTAACATATTTGAAAGTAAGATTCAATTATTACCTAAGTATAATATTCATCTGGCTGTGTGACATTAGCTGATAAGTCTCCAGTTTTCTTATATCAATTTTATTGTTATTATTCATCGAATTTTGTGGAATCATTGGGCTACTAAGGTCCAATGCCGATAGATAGATACCAAAATTTGGCCGCATGTAGCTAATTTGGTGGACAAAACCAAAACGGTAATTTAATATTAAAAAAAAAAGGTAAATTATTATTGTATTACATGGTGTCCCAGTGGTGGAGAGCAGTGACGGCACAGTGGTAACGGCCGTGACTTACGAGTTGTTGATCGCAGGTTCGAACCCCAACAAGCGCTTTACTTTGTGTAAATTATTTCATCAGCACTGCTCTCAAAACGGTAAAGGAAAACATCGTGAGGAAACCGGCATGTCCTAGAACCAAAAATTCGAAGACATGTGACATCTACCATACCGCACTGGGCCCGCTTGGTGGATTACGGCCTGCTCCCTCTCACCGAGTGGAGGCCTGTGTCCCAGCAGTGGGAACATTATAGGCTGATAATGTATGGTGTCCCATAAACAAGATTAAGCCACGTTATCTTTTTGTAGATATTTCAAGAGATTCACAAATCCAAAAATTGCTGAAAATCCCTAAAAGGTGACGTCCCTTAGTGAAGGTAAATCTTTGGGACACATCTGATGTCAAAAATTCCTTAACCCGTCATTAAAATCCAGTAAAATAGCACTATAAGCAGTAAATCCATTTTTAGCCGAATAACGTAACCCGCATCAAAATAAATCCGCGGAACTATTAAAAATTTCAACTCGCCAATGAAAAGTTTTCTATAATTACGAACGTTCGCCGGTAATTGGTGCATTAACCTCATTGTCTGCCGTCTGACAGAGCAACCGCGGTGGTGCACTTAAATTTTTATTTCTGTTACAATCACATTGTAGATAGACTCAGAAGAATCGCACTATGGGCTGAGTTACAACTCATCAGAGGTGTTTGAAAGACATTAAAACACTGATGCATTGACGAAATGGTGCATTTAGACCGAGGCCTAAGCTGAGCTTTGCATTTGTGTGAGTGATCACTAAAAGAAGTGGAGTTGAGTCGCGCGAGGGACGCACCGCGCCTCAGGCCGATTGCCAAAAAGCAGTATACGCACGCACACATACTTCAACTAAATGAGACGAAATTTAAAACTTGTATAAAACGCACACTATGCAGGCAGGCATATTATAAGTTGGGGGATTACATAAATGATAAAAATGCTTGGCTCCATGCTGGTCCTGCTCCACAACCTCAACTAATTAATTAACATTTGAAGATACTGTTGGAACTGCTGAAGATTGTAAGAATAGCTTTGCATTGTGTAGACTCAATCACCTTTGTATTGTATAATTGCTTAGCACATGTGTGAGTACTATGTACCTACTCTAAAGCTACCATTTACTGGGTACGTCTTTATTTGACTTGGATGTGCCCTGGCGGCTGAGAGTGTGTCATGCTCACTCTAATGCCTCGCTGATGGTGGCGCATGTGTTGGATCATTTAACGAATCCATACGTCAGGTTCGTAAACGGGCGCTGTTGGTGGAGGCTGGTCATACCTTAGCTGCCACGGCTTATTTTAATTTTAATTTTGAATTGTTTTTTTTTTATTTTTTTATTACGGACGCTTTTAACGTTCATCGTTCTCACATGAATGATGTAACCAATATTTTGTAACTATATTTTGATTTAAAAGAGTGTCCGTGGAGTTTCTTGCCCGTTCTTCTCCATAGATCTACGTTTTGGAATGGGCAACTAGCTTCAACTTTCTGACTTACCTACTGACCGACTCTTTGACAATTCAAAAGTGCCTGTAATTGGTTTAATTGAAATAAATGCTTTGAGTTTGAGTTTGAGTTCAGTATAAACCGGTTTTAAACCAAGCAAAGGACGCGTTGCGCTCTAGACCGACGTCACACCTACACTATCTATGTGCACTCACACAACTGCAAAGCTTAGCTTAGGCCTCGTGGACTGTAACAGAGTAGGTAGGTGTAATGTATGTGTGCCTTGTCACATCAGCCTATAGCCAAATAGGAAATTCATACACTTATACGCAGACCAGACGCATTTGGCTTAAAGGACTTGAAGTCAGTCAGTAAAATAGTGTGACGTTCTCCCACCACTAGCGATCGCCTTTATAAGGAGCTGCGCTGTGGAGTCGGGGAGCATTTCGTACGGATGCGTCTTGGAGCACGGACCACTGTCCCTCGACAGCCAGTGCTGCCAGGTTATTGGATGTGGAACACTGTCTCTGACAGTTAGTACTGTCCTTATTGCGGTGGGTGCGTGGACCACTGTCTCTGACAGTCAGTACTGCCCTATGTGACCGCCTTCACTATAATTATTAGTTATTTAATTAATTTTATATCATTTCTATATTTCTACATTTTCTAAATTGATAACTTATTGTTCGATTGAATTAATTTGTGTATTGCCATGTCTGACTTCTATTTCTGATGTATGGGCCCCAATCCTACCTGTGATCCTATTTGTGTATATGTTCGTATACACAAATATGTTGTACGAGCGCGCTCTACAGTTTTATGCTGACGCCCGCGATCACATGTAGATACCTACTTACGTTTATACATTGTTTCATCCACATTACTGTAATTACAGTTAGTTCAATAAATCTGCTCGGTGCATACACACATGTCGGTGTTTTCTTACACATAACACATTAGAATTCCCGGCGCACATCGCACCACAGCGGTTGGACTCCACATATTTTTGATCAGATTTTGATTTTTGGTCCGGCGCCGTGCGTCTTCAGCGTGATGTACTTACAGGGTAGGTACAGGACGCCTTATCACACTAATATTACTTCTTCACGCTCAAACGGTTTGACCGATTTGGATGAAATTTGGTATGTAGATAGCTTATACTCTTGATTAACACATATTTTTATCCCGGTATACGCGCGAGAAACTGCGGTGCGCAGTTAGTAGTACATAAGTATTGAAATGAGCACGTTCTTAATTGAGTTGAGTATAATCTAATCTTATACTTAGCACTCCATTTGTTATGTACTCTGTAACTAATTTGATAAATAGTTAACTATCAAATCTACATTAATATTTAATTCATAATTCGATTACGATGCAGAAGAACACTATGTTAATACATTCATACATTCATAAACTCACGCCTTGTTCCCGTGGGGGTAAGCAGAAACAACAGAACGCCACCAGCTACGATACTTAATACTTAGGTACTCCTTTTTACCTCGTTTACGTTCATACATCTGGGGCTCTACTCCCTAAGCACGAAGTCCGTATTTTCGGACTTCATTACGGGCGTTTCCTACTTCGTATCACCTACGGATGGATGACAACACGATTTGACAGTTGTCCCTATTCCCGATGTCTTTTTGCGTGTCCGAAAAAACTTGATTTGATGGATCGTTATGTCAGACGGACGGACAGACTTAGGGAGTAGACCCCCTGGCCATACATGCACGCAGGTCGCGAGTAGGTACTACCTACGTACCTGAACTTTCTACAGAACATCACCAATAAGGTCACTATAATGTCTTCCCGGCGTTTCCACTCACATCTACCTTGTAAAATACCTTACTATGTTAATATTATGTCGCCTTCTAAAAGAAAAACCGGTCAAGAGCGAGTCGGACTCGCGCACCGAGGGTTCCGTTCCGAATTCTGAAAAAGTGTGCTACTTAGAGACATCGTTTTATTTTTCCTGTAATCTTTACATAAACTTCTATTACATAGAATAATTTCAGATTTTTCGCTTTGCAAACTTTGGAGATAAGGGGGGGGAACGGTTTTGTTTTACATTTTACATCAAAAGTCGAAAACTATGCGGCCTGGAAAAAAAAAATAGTTTAAGAATGTGCAAACAGCGCTCTTTCATATGATACCCCACATGCCCTAGTAGCCCCACTTTAAATTTTTAAGACAGGGGTCTTAAAAATTTAAAGTGGGCTACTATTCAGTCCCAGTTGCAAAAAAAATATAATTATTTTTATTTCTTTCTTATTTGCAAAATAGTTGGGTAAACGTCATCTAAAACTATTCTAAATTTCAAGTTGATAGCATTAGTAGTTCTTGAGATATCCAGCTGTGACAGACAGACAGACAGACAGACAGACTGAGTCACACCATAAGGGTTCCTTTTTTACCATTTTGGTACGGAACCCTAAAAAGGCCTTTAGACCCTAATAATACCTTGCAGTCTTACAAGCTGATAATATCATAATAACAGTCTACTCATCATCATCATCATCTGTTCCAAATAGACCTTTTGTATCACCTACATGTAGGGTTAATGCCGCTCAAACAGTAATTCAGTGGAATCGTATAGGCAGTTATTTTAGGGTTAATCCGTTCCCGTTTGAAGTACCTGTGAGAATTATAGATAAGTTCGGATGTGGGAAAATGGGAAATTTCCTATAATAGTTTAAGCTGTCAATATCATTCCTGATTAAAAACTTGCGATTTTTATTTAGATTTTATTCTTGTATGCGTCAAAGTAGAAGTTATTTTGGACTGTGTGGCTTTTGTTGGATATTTTCTAGAAAAAGTTGGTTGGTTTCTACAGAAAAGTTTTTCTAGTTTTTTTTATTTTTGTTTATGAATATTGTAAAGAGGTAAAATTTGTTTGTAAGTTTGTATGTAGGGGTAATCTCCGGAACTAATGAACCAATTCTAAAATTAATCATATTAACAGAGCTATCACAATTTTAGTCTAGCAAGTCGGAAAGAAATACCTCTAAAAACAGAATTATTTGCATGCGCTGTCTAAACGGTTACCGGAAATACCTAATAAACATCACGCGGGCCCTTAAGAGCCGTAGCAAGCCTTGTTGTCAGTCTTTAGGGCTTCTGACAACCCGTAATGATTGTCCTTCCACGAAGGACTTACTTACCATTCTTATGTACATCTACTCGATGTTAAATCACGTTTTATAATCTAGCGTCACAAAATTCTTTACGTACGCACGACTATAGATCAAGCTATAACTTCCAGTATAAGCTGATCTCGCATTGCATAGGATTTCCTTACAATGAGAGGTCAGTGTAAACCGGAAATGTATTGTACACGAGTACATTTCGGTATCCCATAAGGGCAAACACACACCGACCGGAAAGTCGTATATCTGATTTATTACCCACTAACTGAACGCGTAAAAGTAGCGTAATATTTTACGCGAATGTGGGCAAGAAACAATAAATCAAACGGAAAAATTATTAAAATGTGGTTTATATATGGATTTCCGTGGTCTGAGAATGGTTGAAAAACAGATTATGGGGTAAAATGTGTATGTCGCCTAAGACAGTTGATAGGAATAAAATTAGGGTTCCGCACCCGATAAAAACCAGATATGATAGTATGATGTAAATGCTTTGGAATGGTTTTTACTAGAAGGCGATTTCCCGTAATTAAAAACGTTCGAGTAGTTGCAATCCCATCACAGCGACAATAAAAAAAAATTGAGAAAATAAAAATAATAATAATGTGTGTATTTCCCATAGGTTATTTTAATAGCAGCCCAGGGCTGGATTTATGCCTTGTTAATGGTAATAAGCCCCTTTTACATGGGACATACACCATGACTAGCGAACGTTTGATTTAAGGCTACCGCAGACAGACGCAACGCGACGGCGCGACGCGTCTGTGGTGGAATAAAAAAAACTTTTTACAAAAAAAAAACAACCGACTCCCAAAAAAACACTACAAAGTGAAAAATAACTTTAATTTCGGAAGTCGGTGTCTTTGGTTTTTTATTTAATTTCTTTTTTTTTGCCACCGACTTCCGAAATTAAAGTTATTTTTCACTTTGTAGTGTTTTTTTGGGAGTCGGTTGTTTTTTTTTTGTAAAAAGTTTTTATTTTTCTCTTTTTAGTGGTGCCTACTTACCCCACACAAATCTGAATACCACTCTGCAAAATAAATTAGAGCATCATCCACATAGACTAAAGGCTCTTACAGACAGAGGCGATATCGCGAGCGATATTGCGATATTATCGCGACGCAACACCGCTACGCGACACGTCCCGACACGTCGCGACGCGATATCGCCTCTGTTTGTAAGAGCCTTAAATGGGAAAAATACGTATTAAATTATTGAAGCTAACTCAAAAGCCACTCATAAGAACTTGAAGATATTTTTATGCCACCATCTCAGGAGTATACCATTTCAAATAAAAATTTTGCAAAAAGGCAAATACGTCGCGCTAAGTCGTGTCAGAAGTTTGGTAGGTGTAGTTTTAGTTGACGGAGATATAACGAGGCTATGAAATCTGCCTTCTGACAATCAAGGCCACACATAACATACAACTCAAGTAGCGCAATTTGAAGCGGCATATAATTACCATTAAATCATTTCAAGCCAGAGTGCACCTCATGACAACTCTAATAATCCCAAACACGGCTAAGATACATTGTTTTATTACTGAGTTCCGATGCCTACCTTCCGGCTTCTTCATCAGATCGGTTCGATGGTACGATTTTGCACTCTGGCTACAGAGTGCACCTCATGACAATTCCAATAAGCCCAAACGCGGCTAGGATACATTGTTTTATTACTGAGTTCCGATGCCTACCTTCCGGCTTCTTCATCAGATCGGTTCGATGGTACGATTTTGCACTCTGGCTACAGAGTGCACCTCATGACAATTCCGATAAGCCCAAACACGGCTAGGATACATTGTTTTATTACTGAGTTCCGATGCCTAACTTCCGGCTTCTTCATCAGATCGGTTCGATGGTACGATTTTGCACCCTGGCTACAGAGTGCACCTCATGACAATTCCAATAAGCCCAAACACGGCTAGGATACATTGTTTTATTACTGAGTTCCGATGCCTACCTTTCGGCTTCTTCATCAGATTGGTTCGATGGTACGATTTTGCACTCTGGCTACACAGTGCACCTCATGACAATTCCAATAAGCCCAAACACGGCTAGGATACATTGTTTTATTACTGAGTTCCGATGCCTACCTTCCGGCTTCTTCATCAGATCGGTTCGATGGTACGATTTTGCACTCTGCCTACAGAGTGCACCTCATGACAATTCCAATAAGCCCAAACACGGCTAGGATACATTGTTTTATTACTGAGTTCCGATGCCTACCTTCCGGCTTCTCCATCAGATCGGTTCGATGGTACCATTTTCATCAGAACCATTTATTTAAAGCTTCGTCATAGTCGCTTAACTATTTTAATCTTATCGCTATCCGTGAAATACTTTTCATCGTTGAGGAGTTTCCGTGGCCATCTGTGGTCTTCTTCATCAGTTCCACTTCACCAGATGATACTTTCTGAATGCAAACGCTTGATTTGTTGATGAAAATACCATAATCGCTATATGTATGCCTATAATATTTGAGGAGTTCCCTCGATTCCTCATAGATCCCATCATCAGAATTGGATTTTGATAAAAATGGGACCAATCTGGAAGTATACCCTTTCAAATAAAAAAAGAATTTTCCGAATCGGTTCATAAATGACGGAGTACTGAGGTAACAAACATACAAAAAAAAAAAAAAAAAAAAAAAAAAACATACAACCGAATTGAGAACCTCCTCCTTTTTTGGAAGTCGGTTAAAAACTGTTCTACCGGTGTGTCGCGACTGTCTGCGGGAGCCTTTATGTAACTCTACTCGAGTATGAAAAAATTTCTCCCTGTGGCAACACTACAGCTAACAGCTGATTTGAATTTGTTCTTGATAATTTTAGCTTAAATATTTAAATTTTATGTTTGTAAGGCCTATTTCCAATTACTCATCAAGTAAATAGGATAATACTGTGTATTTTGTATTAGATTCACATACTAAGTGCAAAATAAGTGATATTATATCAATGTGAATCGGTGACAGTTGCCGGCACAAGTGAATTTTTGCATTGTCATCTAGTTATCAGGTACAATATTCAGTAATTTACTTTCTTTTATTTTGTTTACGTGTTATAAGTTATAACACTACACCAGCAACGTATTTCACTTTTAATACGGTTACTTGTTGATGCCAATGACCTTTGTACGTAAACATAACCCTAATTTGGTTTGGTGACAGAACTCCTTGCTTGTCATCTAATCTAAATTTCGAAATTTCGTTTTCTTTTTAAACTAATCATCTTTTAAACTGCTGCCACAACTACCTACTCTCTTCTAATTTGTTTGTCTTTTCCTTATTAATCATGATGACTCGCAGCGCCCGTGCTCGCCATGAAGAGTCCAAACTCAGCCAGGCTTTGAGCGAACTAAAGGCGTCAAAGGAGTACTGTGACCAACTAAATAAGGAAATAAATGACAATGAAAGAGTGCTCTTTGATGCCCATGAATTGAATAGGAAGTTAAAAAATGAAATGGCTCAGATACATATTCAATACAATGATGCCATAGAAGCCCGGGATAGACTCCAAATTGTTGTGGACGGGTTCAGCCAATGTAGCATAGAGTATGAACAAGCTCTTAGTCACAAGCATTTACTTCAACAGCAGCTGCATGAGGCTCAAAGTCAGATTACAGAACTTGAGACCACAAATCTTAACATCACTGCCTCGCTGAATCAAAGTCTGTTCAGCGAATTGGTGTCTATTGCCCCGTCAATGGTTTCTGCCATAAACTCCACATGCAATATTGATTTGACAGCTGATGATGAATCAGAATCATGTAATTCAGTAAGGGTAGTCACCAGTAAAAACAAGCTAAAAAAATACATTAAAATTAATAAATACATTGTAAAAACTCAAAAAATGGTAAAAAAACAAAAATTCTTCACCAAAAATGTTAAACTTCATAGAGATAGATTAAATTTAGTTAAACAATTAGATAACTATTCTTTTAATTTGGAGCAAAGCAATAGGAGATACAACATTGACACACAGGCCTTGCAATCTCAACTTGACCATCTAAAGGAGAAACTTAGTTTAATGACCGACAAGTATAATACCTCCGAGGATCTGATAAGGGAATCTGTGTTGGCTATGAATGAGCTGGTTAACTCACAAACCAACAACTGTGAGTGTTGTCAAACAGCGTCCAATGTACCTACACCAGACCTTTCATCGTCAACATGCAATACCACCTTTCCGCAGCCTTGTGTTGATTTGACAATTCCTGTTATTAATAGTTCCAATAAAAAACATTGTAAACCAAATGAGATTCTATTATTTTGTGATGAGATTGGAAAGGATTTAGGTCACTTGTTGACACATAATTATCCGGGACACTCAATAATTAATTACTGTATGCCTGGTTGTTCCTTACTTGATATTATGAAAGAAATTATTAAATGTAACTTTAGTCAGGAAACAACATTATTAATTTTTATGGGAAATAGGGGAAATGTGAACAAAGGGGAATTGCTCAAATATCATAAAACATTGTGCAACCTTAGATTGGAAAAAATTGTGTTGTTTACATTCCCATATAGTAACAGTTTGCCACAGGAAGAAAATAACATAAGATTTGACATTAACATGACTTTGCACAATTTGACATATAATGATAGTCTATTCCATTTAATTGATACTAACAATTATGCTTCGTGATCTCGTCCTCATTGTACACATGTAGTTTGTACTTCTTATACCCGCTAATCACATTATTTAAAGATGAAAACCATCATAAAAAAAAAAAAATATTAAAAAATAAAAATATTTTATCTGTGGTCCGCCCGTTGGCGCGTGCTGTCCTGGCATCTGTCAATCATTGTACTTTTTTGTGCCGCGCGCTGATCACGTTTTTCGTTAAAAAGTTAAGAAAATTTTAACGAAATGGAGAAATATCGAAGAATCCGAGACAAGGAAATGGAGGAGCTGAACGAGCGTCTGCGAGATCTGGAAAATCGAGTGGAAAAGCGAAAACGGAGTCGTATTGAAACTCGAGTAAGTTTCTTGATAAACCTAACAATTTGTCTTTATTTTAAATCATTTTCCTAAAATTTATTTACCTTGGGTGCCGCAATATGCATATCAGTCTCTAAAGGTTTCACGAGAGGTAAACCATGAGAATTAACTGTGCCATATACTTACGAAAGTACGACATCACACGAGCCGATGGCCTATACTTTCAGTGTTAAAAACACGTCCCTCCTGGATGCTTAACAGTCTCGTAAGAGTTTTTACGAAAAGTTAACTATGAGAACATTAAACTGTTCCGTATACTTAATAAAGAACGACATCACACGAGCTTTCACGAGAGGTTAGCCGATGGTATATACGTTCAGTGTCCAAAACACGCCGCTGTTGGATCCTTAGCAGTCTCTTAAAAGTTTTCACGAGAGGTTAACCATGAGAAAAATATCTGTGCCGTATACTTACAAAAGAACGATACTATACGAGCTTTCACGAGAGGTTAGTCGATGGTCTATACGTTCAGTGTTAAAAACACGTCTCTGCTATTAGACCCCTAGGAGTCTCTAAGAGTTTTCACGAGAGGTTAACCATGAGAATATCCTGTATACTTGCAGAAGAACGACACCACAAGAGCTTTCACGAGAGGTTAGCCAGTGGTACGATACGTTCAGTGTTAAAAACATGTCCCTGCTGTGTCCCTAGAGCTATCACGAGAGGTTAGCCGTGGATTTAGATTTATGCAGTCTGGAACTGAACTTCAATTGTTCTTTGTAGATGAGTATGAAGCTCGCTTCCGTGGAAGATACTACAGTCGAACACGTTCAAGGAGCTATGTGTCACTTGACCGAATCCGTCGCAGCCGGACTCAATGCCGCCAATTTTAACTCTTTTATTTACCAGATAACTTCCAGTTGTTTTTCAAAAATTCCAAAATACTTACAATTCTAGATGTTGTATACAATCTAACTTAATTATGCCATGTTAGTACTTAAATTCTACTACAATACAACTAGAAGGAGGCTGTGATTGTAATGGTATCTATACCACAACCATGTAATGTCATGTCATTGTAATGTCTTACCTTCAAATATTGAGAATCTACTCAGAGAGGAGGGGGGCGGTACAGTTAGCTACCTTATCTATGGAACAGCAAGGCAGTCTGGCCACATGGTGGTCCGGTGAGCAATTATAGATAGCAATTAAGAAGCAAAACATTTAAATGAAGTATGAAACACCTGTAATCGAAGTGGCAGAAGCAGTAAATGAAAGAGGAATCAACTGCAGCGGATTATAATGGCTGTTGCCATTACATCCACTGGCAAAGTCCTTAACAGTTTAATAGTCTCACAAGGGAGTGCATCAAATAGAAACGTTAACTGACTCAGCTAGACAACTGTGACATTTATCATGATAGTTCATCACACGGAGATCCTTAATGCTAGGAAATGAAAGAATGGATGGAACAAACATATATTGATTATCTGATTACCTGGTCGGGCTATAAGCTTCAAGATAAATTCAATGACATCAAACGGTACTGAAACAGAACTGAAACTAGCACAATGGTAGATTGCAGTATTTTTCTGAAGTATGGAATAGTATTACTACTAATCCAACCATACATGAGTGAATCAAGGACTATAAACTACCTTTCACTGAGTTTCCTTTTGAAACTTCCGAATAAAAACTTCATTCAGAAATAAAGCAATCTTATATCCATACAAATTTTCCTAATAAATTAGATAATTTTATGTATTTTATCTATGGGCCTAGTTGCCTGATGATAAAATTGTTATTATTATTTTATTATTATTAATAATAAATAATAATAATATTTAATTTTTAAGAGATTATTATCTCTTACAGTTAGGTTCCATAGAAACATGTTCTCCTGTCAATAATGAATTTTTATAATTTTCCCCAAAATTAAATGGCACTTGGAGATTAAAAATACAATAAGTATGTTCCCACATACCATTTTAAACTGGTAGATTTAAGGACAGTATAGTCTTTACCGACAAAAATGGATATAATAAATGCATACTATTTATTACCCATAGGAAAATATCTTAGAGGTATCTCCAGTATATATTTGTATTTACAAATCATGGAGCCCGGTGGCTGTCAACTGAAGTTATTAGTGTCACTTTCTGTCACATATATCTTGACAATATTCTGTGTCTTGCCTATTCAAATATGTAAAATGTTAGAAGGTGTTTACTACTCAAACTGCGTTAAAAAATCTAAGATTTATTATTAATACTGAAAAGAGTGTCCTAGAACCCAGACAGTGCTGCCAGTATCTAGGATTTTTGTTAGATTCAGTCCAGTTTGCCATTTTACTTCCTCAGAAAAAGATTTTATAGTTTATTCCTTATTCCATAAAAATGAGATGCAATTTTGATTTTGATTAATTATTAGGTATTCTTGTTGCTGCATGCCCAACTGTAAAATATGGTGGCCTTAAAAACAACAATGAGAATAACAAGGCCAGAACTAGATTCAAATTAAAATTCAAAATCATTTAGGTATTTGCAAGTTCAACAAAACTAGAATCAAATTCAAAATCATCTATTTGCAAAGGTTGTTTCACATTTCAACAAATCACAATAGGATTAAACAATTTGACTTTGTCCTAGAAATATTCTCTGATGCGTTTGAAACGGGCTGGGGACTGGTATGTTATGATATCAAAAGCCATGGGCACTGGACTGCTAATGATAAAGTTCCATATAAATTACCTTGAACAGTGTTCAACCGTTTGTAGGGCTCAAAACATTTGCAAGCAAACTCACATAGGTACTGTGAGGAATTACTTAGAATAGATATCACAATGTCATAGCTCCGCCTATATCATCATAAGATGTGTGGTACTTGTTTTACTTATCTAAATAGCTTAGTTAGCCTTTTAATTGTAGCAATGGTGCCAGGAAAGACAAAATAAATGGGTTTATGCATCTTACATTAGTCCAAAGAAAACTCTATGGCAAATGTAAAATCTAGACAACCTAGCATAAAAATTGAATGGAAGTGATGTGATATAGCCCACAAGTCATTTGTTGTTAAACTGTGTCAGTCCCGCATTGACCCTGTTTGCAAGCAGCTCCACTACTAAGTGTCAGAATGACATATCATGGCTCCCTGATCCAGGTACTTACATGCTCTGTAGATGCACGGTCTCACACCGATTGACACCATATTATTATCTGGGACGCTTTCCTGAGAAGAGGAAGTCTGATCCTTTTAATTGATAGCTTCCTTGTTTAAGAAAACAATATGAATCTACTGTAAATCAGCGGATTCTCTTTTGTAGGAATCAAGATATTGACCCCTCCTAGGCTCAGTCACCATGGTGATATTATTTTTGACCACTAAGTTTCATTGAAGGATTGTCATATGACTCACTCAATACCCTAATGAGTGCGCTGTATAATAATTGTAAACAATTTTTCTAGTTTTAGGCCCCCAAAATGGCTCATATGGTAGTGTCAAGATTTCTTGGGGGTGGGGGGGTGAGGGGAACCGGGCTGGGTTTCTTATGTTTAAATTAAGACAAAAGAACCCTAAGTATGAAATACTTTGGGACCCCAGTATCGTTGGGTTATCTAATTTATTTCATAACTAAACCCTTAGTTTAGAATAAGTAACAAAAAATTAGTAAGTACCCATTTAGCTCTTGTAACAGTGCATAGAATTCAAACCTTGTCACTCATTAGTATTGATAACATTCGATAATGAGGATAACATTTAGATAAAGATTCCAGAAATAATTAAAACTTCTTCACCTGGCAGATCTCAACTCAACTTGATATTATAATTTCTTAAAGAGAATGTATCCTAGCCCCTTTTTTTCCCTATCTAGATTTTACTAAGAGTATAAGATAAGATTGTAAATAATTAATTAGAACTATGAGAAAACCTTTTCATGCCACCTCTTCTGCAACCATTAGTAGATGGATGAAACAAAACTTAAGTAGTAGTGGAATAGATATTTCCAAATTCACATAAACAGACATGCCTCTACTTCAACTTAAAAGACCTCTGAAGGAGGTATCAACATTGTGGTCATAAGAAAAGCTGCTGGTTGGAACACAAAATTATCAACCATTAGTAATCCTTGTGCAATCTAGAGCTTTTGCACAAGCTGTGTGCTCTATACACAGTGATTGTTACATTTTAATGTCAATGTTAAATGTCTGATTATAAGTAGATAATTGATGTGTGCCATATTAGATTATTAATGAGACTAGTTGATTCAGGACTGAATAAGAATTCCAGGAACTAATAACATTTAGAGAATTTTAAATTAAGTTAAGCTAACTGGAAGACTGGTTCATAAATATAAATACATTTATAATGAATAAGTAAGTAACAAACTTAGAATAACATGTTAAGTTACAATGTTCTATTATTAAACAATATGCTGAACCAATTTTTTACCAACACAACTTTGTTCTTTGAACATCTACATGTGTACAATGAGGACGAGATCACGAAGCATAATTATATAGATCGGACTAACTTACCTAGTGACGTCCGATCCTTAATTATGTGAAGTGATCTCGTCCTCATTGTATCCCAGCCCTTCCCAGATAATCAACCTACTTATGTGTAATGGATTGCCTTATCTAAACCCCCTCTAAAAGTTGTGTTGTGCTGTATGCACTATGCCGGGACTATACGATGCCCGTATCGGTCATCGTGAAGTCCCGTTCTTATGCTTTGAAAGAATGATTGACAGATGCCAGGACAGCACGCGCCAACGGGCGGACCACAGATAAAATATTTTTATTTTTTAATATTTTTTTTTTTTTATGATGGTTTTCATCTTTAAATAATGTGATTAGCGGGTATAAGAAGTACAAACTACATGTGTACAATGAGGACGAGATCACTTCACATAATTAAGGATCGGACGTCACTAGGTAAGTTAGTCCGATCTATATAATTATGTTGGTAGTAATTTGTATTTGACAAAAGATAGACATAATATTGTTATGTACTATCTTTCTAATTATCACAAAAGACAGATAGCTGTGTCGCTATCATATTTTTTTTCTATTTCAGCCAAAAATTTGGCTAAACAACTTGCTTCTTTTGAGCAATGCAATGACATTTTAAACAATTCTGCCAATAATTTGGCCACAATTATTAATGACATTGATTTTCATTTAAATTAGAAATTAGGACAAAAGAGGCAACCTCTTGCAAAAATGTAAGGAAGGTAAAATCAAATAAAAGTGTAAAAAATTTAAATAGTATCAACCTGGTGCATCAAAATATTCAAGGTTTTTTGAACAAAGATTTAGAAGTAGAATTATTCCTGAATTGTAACGATATAGACATTCTTTGTTTGACAGAACATTGGCTTAAAAGCCACCAGTTCATGTTCAATTTTAGTAATCACCAGGTTGGTAGTTCGTTCAGCAGAGTAAATGCTATACACGGTGGCTCATTAATTTTAGTAAATAAACAGCTTAAATTTAAAGATCGTAAGGATATTGTGAGCCTATCTGTTGAGCGGACAATTGAATTAGCCTGTATAGAATTGGAGCAGTTCATTATATTAAGTGTGTACAGGCCTCCATCAGGATTGTATGATTGTTTTGAAAAGGTTATGGATGAAGTATTGCACAAAATCTATAATTCTAACAAGTCTATCATGACTTGTGGTGATTTTAATGTTAATTTGTTAGAAAATTCTGGGTCAAGTACTAAAATTATAAGTTTGTTTCAGTCATACAATCTTGCTAACCAATTTTTAGAGCCCACTAGAATAACTCCCACTAGTGCCACATGCCTAGATAACATTTATACAAATATTACACCAACCCACAAAGAAATTATTAATTTATTAGACTCAGATCATTGCGGACAATTGATTACCATTCCAAATCTAATTAAAAAAAATACTAAAAAGGATATCACTGTTAATCCAAAAACAGCTGATCGTTTGGAATCATTTAAAACTAAACTTTTGAGTAAATTACCACTTTTGTCAACTAATGATGACCCTAATGAACAATATAATGATTTTTTTAATATGTATTGCACACAATTCGATAACACTTTCATTCCAAAGGCATTCTCGGTTAATAATAACACTTGCTTCAGTGACTGGGCCACCATTGGTATACATAAAAGTAGAAAACGACTTTATGAGTTGTATGATGAACGGACTTGTATTAACACTGCTGAATTTAATTTATATGTTAAGAATTATTCTAAATTATTTAAAAAAGTTTGTTGTATGGCCAAGTCACGTTACTTGAGTACAAAAATTAAAAATAGTAGTAATGTAATAAAAATGACATGGAATATCATTAATAGCGAAACAGGAAGGTCAAGCAACCGAAGTAGTGACTACAGCCTTGCTATTGATGACAACATAATTAAATCAGATTCCCAAGTCGCCGCGGCCTTTGAAAAGTTCTTCACTGAGATTCCCGTATCAACTACTAAATCTCTAAGGTCATCACCCACTGCTGCAGAGTCTTTACTTAAAGAAAACGTTTCAGTTTGTGATTCTGAGTTTAATTTCCAATATGTTACCTGTAGAGACATAATTAAAACCTTTCACACGTTAAATATTAAAAAGACTGCTGATCTATGGGGTAATTCTGTGGACGTTGCTAAATCAATTATAAACATTGTAGCACCTACTTTAGCAGTTATTTTTAACAATTGTATTGACCGTGGTGAGTTTCCTGATCTTATGAAATATAGTAAAATAATACCGTTGTTTAAATCGGGTAGTACATCTGACCCTACTAATTATAGACCTATTTCAGTGCTACCTACCTTTAGTAAAATTTTTGAAAAAGTTATTTTAGATCAACTGCAAAGATTTTTTAATAAACATAAATTATTACATAACAAACAGTTTGGTTTTACAAGGGGTCGTTCGACTACTGATGCCGGTGTTGAACTTTTAGGTCATGTTTATAATGCATGGGAGGATAAATGTGATGTTTTGGGCATTTTTTGTGATTTGTCCAAGGCATTCGACTGCGTTCTTCATGAAACATTAATCAGGAAACTGCATCACTACGGAATCCGGAACGCCTCTCTGGATCTTCTCACTTCTTACTTAAGTGATAGGATTCAAATAGTTGATGTTAACGGGAAAAGATCACCCGGATCCGTAGTAACAATGGGGGTCCCCCAAGGCTCAATTCTTGGCCCGTTTTTGTTTCTTATTTATATTAATGACTTGCCTTACCTCATAAAGGATAATCATGATATGGTGTTGTTTGCAGATGACACTTCACTTTTATTTAAACTCAAACGTCAGCAGCTGGTTACTGACAATGTAAATAGCGCCCTCGCAAAAGTAGTTAACTGGTTTAATGTTAATAACCTACTTCTTAACGAGAAAAAAACTAAGTGTATTAAGTTCACTATACCTCATGTTAGACAAGTAAAAACTAGTGTTCTCATAAAGGGTGAAGAGTTGATTCCCGAAGATACCACAGTGTTCTTGGGCATAACTTTGGATGCCAAACTTTAATGGGGCCCCCATATAGATAAATTGTCGAAAAAGCTTAGCGCTGCAGCATACGCCGTTAGGAAAATTCGTGATTTAACTTGTTTAGAGACAGCCCGTTTAGTTTACTTTAGTTATTTTCATAGTGTGATGTCGTACGGTATTCTGTTGTGGGGAAATGCCGCCGATATTCAGACAATTTTTGTTTTACAAAAAAGGGCTATTCGTTCAATTTACAAATTAAGTCCCAGACACTCCCTCAGAGATAAATTTAAAGAAATTAATATAATGACTGTGCCATCTCAGTATATCTATGAAAATCTTTTGTATGCTCATAAAAATATCAATTTGTTTAAAAAATACAGTGACGTCCATAATGTGAATACTAGAAACAAGCACAAATTTGTTGTTCCTACAACCAGGCTTAAGAAAATAAGTGGTTCGTTTAGATGCCAATGTATACGTTTTTACAATAAACTACCTAGCCACATTCAAGAACTAAGCCTTAATAAATTCAAAAATTGTATAAAGCGGAAACTTTGTCAGAAAGCCTTTTATACTGTCAAAGACTATATTGAGGACAAAAAGGCTTGGGATTGAGCTGCTCCAATAAATTTACACTATTAATGTTGATATAAATACCTTTTACATATTCTATACAATGACATGAATATTTACTTTGTAAAGTATTACTTATACTATTTTTAATTATTGTGAATGTGAAGACTACGTGGATCATTGTTTTTTATTTATTTTATCCTTTTCTCAGTTTTAGTTATAGTCTGACAGTTTGAGTAATTTATGCGGCCTACCCAAATGTCTTTTCTTTGGTATTGTTCGTCGAATCGTTAAGCTCCTTAAGTTTTGAGTTGAGCTGCACGATTACTGACAAATGCGTGCACTGACTGGACAGGTCCACTCAATCTGTGTGGTTCTTTCATCAAAAGACCATTTCAGACTGCAATCTACATGGTCTTCACATGATCTGACCAAGATTATGTCTGGACTTTAAAAGAGACTGTGACCTCTGAGTTTGTTTCGGCGTTTCTTCTCAGAGTAGTCAGATAGGAAACGTCGAACTCATCTAGTTTAAAAAAAATATGTTTGACGTGTAAAAGTGTTTGTACAAACCTACTTACAGAAAATAAATCATTTATCATTTACCTATCCATTAACAGGTAAGAGTCAGTCGTCATTTATGCCATTTGCCCTTTATTTTTTGTCGCCATTGCTGTATGGTTCACATACTGAGCAATCGAGATTTGTAATTTCGTTGTGTGTGCTTTATTTTATTTCTTTTGTTTTATTTTTAAATTTTGCATTTTTTCTTTTGAGACTATGATCCGTTGTTGGTCGAAATAAACGCTTTCTATTCTATTCTATACTATTGTATAATAATTATGTTATTTTAATAAAACACGTCGCTCCAATGAAATTTTAATCTTTCTAACACATATTTTATCAAATTCCCATACGAAATAAATAAAGAGAAAATATAAAGAAATTCTACATACTACAAACTTACCGCAAACAAAACGAAGCATATCTTTTATCCTAGAAAAGTATTGGAAAAGCCGAAATATCTTATATCTTACGTGACATGACTCAAACGGGATGTTTCTTTTTGTATCAAAGGATTCAAAATCGTTTTCTTTTCATGTACCTTTTTATAGAACATAAATGATATTTGTGTGTGTTGTGACATATGTGATGAAAGGTTCTGTGTATGTCATTAATGATTAGAATAATAGTTTTATACTTAAGATTTTATAAGAGTGGCTCAGGACAATGATACTTGGAAGAATTTGCCCGGAAGTAAAACAGTGTCAGCTAATTTAAAAAAAAATAATATTTTAATGAATAATAAGGTGATTATTACATATTAACAAAAAAAAACCGGCCAAGTGTGAGTCTAACTCGTACACGATGGTTTCCGTACCATATAATTACGTATGTTTAACAATGGCAAAGATATTTTTGTATTTCTTAATGATACTGTGAATTACAAGATTATTTTTTGCTGTTGCAGAAAATCGCCCATATTTAAAGAAAATACCTTATGAATCGGCGTTTTTACTATTTGTTGATTAAATACAGTATATGGTTCACTATAGAAAGTTCAAGAAGTTGAAAGTTGTTTGAAGTTTCAAATCCCTAACTTGTTTAATTGCTCGTACAAATATGGTCTAAAATTTACAACTTTTGCGGCCCTCTATTTATTCATTATTGAAGATTTAAAAAAAAAAATATATATACTTGTACTCTACTCGATGAGTCTAGACAATGACAAGACCATATGTTAGGGTAAGATTTTTTTTTCAAAATTAAAATTTTACTGTATGGACTGACCTTTATTTTTCTTTCCTTTTGATAATACAGTAGGTTACTTGTATAGTTACGGAACCCTAAAACAAATGTTTCTCATATTTATCTTTTCTATGTCACTGCTAATCTAGCGTTTCCAGAATACTTGTGGGAATCAACCTAAAGCTCATTTGAGTGTGCATGTATACAACGTTATTACTCCATGAAAGAGTTATTCGTTTTTAACTCTGACTGTCTTGAACATTAATCATATTCGGGAGTGCCTACTTATCTTTTTCATAAAATAGGTACCTATCAAAATTGAAGAGTAGAAAATGCTTTGCGATAATATTAGTGTGTGCTTCCCGCATCCCGATTCCTGCGGCATTTACAAGGTCGACGGTCCACCGTGTTAGGTGAAGCAGAGAACCGGTCGAAGTGGCGGTGCTTGGGGGAGGCCTATGTCCAACAGTGGACTTCTTTCGTCTGAAATGATGATGATGATGATGAATATTAGTATGCAGTAATAAAAGAGTTTTTTTCCTTTTTTGTGGCGGTTTAGTTTGTGTAGTAGAGGAGCTCGTGGCTAAGTAATAACAGCCGCACAGGTCGATCCATCAGGTTAAGCTACGCTTTCCGGGGTTGGTCTGTGGATGTGTGACCATCTTTGAACGAGACTCCCCCGTTCCTCAGAAAGCATTCGTGGATCTTTGACAGTTGTTACGTTTCTACTCTATAAAAGTTATGCGTGGTCATACCTAACTAAAAAAAAAAAAACAGATATACGTGTTGAGAACCTCCTCCTTTTTTCGTCGGTGTCCGGAATGAATATCTTTCGTGAACTTCAACATGTTCTTATAATGAATAACCATACAAAGTTAATTGTTTGGGTTCCTACGCCGTTTACTATCTCTCATATTAGGTAAAGGGCAATTTCCGCCATTGCCATGCTAAAACGCACGAACTCCGTCACAAAGAACATATAGTATACAGGTTGATGTTATCTATTTCGACTTCAAAAAAGCCTTTGATCGTGTAGATAATGACGTGTTACTGACCAAACTTAGTAACATCGGCTTTTCACCAGAACTACTCAAGTTTTTCGCGAGTTATATGCGGGACCGTCAACAATATGTCAAACATGGGTGCTTCGTTTCGGACAGATATCACACTCGGTCTGGCGTTAGTCAAGGCACCATTGTGGGACCTTTATTATTCGGAATCATGGTGAATGATCTTGAGAAGGTTCTCAAACACACCAAGTGCTTGCTCTACGCTGATGATCTCAAGTTGATATATGGTGTTGAGGAGATGGCTGATACATTAACTCTTCAGGAGGACATTAACGCAGTGTTCCAATGGAGCATTGAAAACAAGCTCCTATTCAACACGGCCAAATGCAATGTTATGTCCTTTAGTCGCGCTCAAAACCCTCTGCATGTGCAATACTTCCTTGGAACAGATCCTATTGCTCGTGTTAATTCGGTAAAGGATCTAGGAGTTTTATTTGACCAGCGACTAACCTTCCATGAACATATGCGGTCTCTCGCCACTGATTCATACCGAAGCCTAGGTTTCACTATTCGGAATATGCGAGAATTTAACAACCCTCTGGCCATTAAATTGGTTTATATGGCTTTAGTTAGAAGTAAACTAGAGGCAGCTTCAATAATTTGGAACCCCTATGAAAGTACTTACGCCTTGCTTCTTGAGAAGGTACAAAAAACATTCCTTAGATTTTTATTTAAAAAACTGTTCGGGTACTATCCATTCCTGTATCCTACAAAATTTTTGCTTGGAATGCTGAAATTTAACTCTCTTGAAGTTAGGCGTAATTACTTTTTACTCATGTTCGCTTGTCGTGTCCTTCGGGGGGAGTCTGATTGCCCGGAACTAGTAGCTCAACTTGTGAAACTTTTTGTTCCTCCTGTACCCAAATACCAACTTAGACCGCGACGACACGGATTGTTGGCCGTTCCGTCAGCACGCACAGTTTCGCATTCTAACTCGCCCCTGGTTCGCGCGCTCGCAATGCTAAATGCTCTACTGGCATCGACACAGGAGTGTGATTTGTTTGCCGCGAGATGGATAGACGTATGTCGTGCATGTTTGCGATTCTGTGAGATGATGGACGAAAGATGAGTTTTGTTTTTTTTTGTTGCCAATTTTGTTGGTATATGTTAGTTTTACTTGTTTTTCTTTTTTCTTTGTGTACCTATTCTTTCTTATTGTTATTCCTTCTATATTGTAAATATGTTTGTTTTTTTTTATTATTATTATTTAAATTTAACTGTACAATAACTTAGATCTCGATCTGTAATGTTGTACATGTTTTTACCAAATAAATAAATAAATAAATAAAAGAAATCTAACTACTAACAACTAATAGATCTATTTCTATCCTACAAACCACTATTTACCAAAACTACAAATACAAAATCTGACACGTATCATGTATCCGTTTCTCCCGCTCCTCCCCCGAAACTAACCCTTTGTAAGGGATAGGGTGGAGGCGGGCCTTAACAACCATGTCTGGTAGTCAAATAGTTTGTATAACTTTAAGGCTATCTATCAAAGTTTTGGGCCTAGGACTTGGACTGAATGGTATTATTTGTTGTGATGTCAGATGTTACAAGGAACTTAAATAATGGTATATTTGTACTAGTGTTTGCTATGACAGAGATTTCGAGTTTTAATTTATCTAGCACGCGGTTTCCGGAACGAAAATCAATGTTAAAATTAAATGAATGTCAAGTAATCTGAGGGGCAATTCCCGTATTTTTAACAACGTTCGCAATCTCATCTCAGTCTCAATCTGTCAAAAATTGTATAGCGTTTACCTACATATTTGACATTTGATTGTCGCTGACATGAGATTCCGACTTGAATTTGAACGTTTTTAGGTACGAGAATTGGCCTTCTGATTAAAGGCGAAGACAAAATTTGCTTAAGGCTCCCTCAGACAGGCGCGTCGCGATTACAGGAACAAGGCCCATGAAGTTTTCATAGAAATTGTTCTACTAGAGTCGCGTCGCATATGCATTAACCAATTTTTTCTGAGGTTATTAAAAAAAAAAGAAGAAATTGTCAATCCTGCGATTGGTTCACTGAATTATCAACAGCCAATCATAAGCCAATCAAATCACTTGACAAAAATCAATCTGCCTAGCCTTTTCCCAACTATGTTGGGGTCGGCTTCCAGTCTAACCGGATGCAGCTGAATACCAGTATTTTACATGGAGCGACTGTCTATCTGACCTTCACAACTTTCGGGCGAGCCCGTAACGATTGTCAAATGTTACAGCCGGGAATAACGGCTTAAAGTGCTTTCCGAGGCACGAAGAGGTCTTTATTATGTAATGGATGGTCACCCATCCACGAACCAACCGCGGCAAGCGTAGCTTAACCTTTGATCGAGCCTGTGGCTGTTACTATTTGGCCACGAGCACCTCAAAATCAATATCAACTACAACATAAATAATATCGACTACCTACATCACTACATCATCATCTGCCTGGCCTTTTCCCAACTATGTTGGGGTCGGCTTCCAGTCTAACCGGATGCAGCTGAATACCAGTATTTTACATGGAGCGACTGCCTATCTGACCTCCACGACCAAGTAACTGGATAATACGATACGCCTTGGTAAGACTTTCGGGTTTCTGACGACCCGTAACGACTGTCAAAAAACCACGAATGACAGCCGGGACCAACAGCTTAACGTGCTTTCCGAGGCACGGAGGAGTCTCGAAAGATGGTCACCCATCCACGGACCAACCCCAGCAAGCGTAGCTTAACCTGATGGATCGACCTGTGCGGCTGTTATTACTTAGCCACGAGCTCTACCAGACCACTTGACATGAGTAATTTTTACCTCTGCCTAACCCTTCGGGGATTACATATGCGAGATGTTATGTTACGCCGTTGATTTTGGTTCCAGAAATCGTTTGTCCTATTAAATAGGTTGAAATCCTGCCAGGGTCGTGGGTTGTTCGAAAGAGATACCGTGGCCCTGGCATAGGAAACTGAAGGAACACGGGTGGGTTTTATTCAGTAAAAGTCTGACACACCCTTCCGCTCCACCCAGAGCGGGAGAAGTCATTGGTGATTTCCCATCCACAACAAAAAAATAATAATTAAATAGGTTGTGATCGTATGGCATGATGCGGAGGAATGAGGAACACGTCGCCAGGTAAGTTTTAAGTGTGAACGTTGATGGCTATAAGGGTAGGGGAAGACCAAAGAAACTATAGATGGATTGTAAGATAATAAGGCCAGAGAAGAGGTGAATGTGAATATTGAGATGACGGCTGACATAATGTACACATGGCTACACATCAAGCTACAAATTTCCAGTTTACACTGACCTCTCATTGTAAGGAAATCCTATACAAAGCGACATCAGCATAGACTAGAAATGTATAGCTTGATCTGTAGCCGTGCGTACCAACATTATTATGTACCTGTGAAAGAATGCGAATTAGGGCAGACAAACCTCATGTCTACAAAGTCGGTATGTAACACCTAAACTGACTGTAAGGGAGTCTTTGAATATCTAATGTCTTCAAAGACTCCCTATATTCGGTATTAGTATTCCTAATACATATTTCCATAATGTAATTTCTCGAGAATCACATTTTTCGTCACGTTTTCTATTCCAGATAAGTAATAGATTTTTAGTAAATAATATTATTAAGGCAAAGCGCTGGCGCTGGCGCCGCGAAATTCATTTTTTTACGTTTTTCGCAATTTGCAGGTCAGTGGTACCTATCATGTTGTATGTAGATCTAAATATGATTCGCGACCGTAAGAAATCTGTATTTATCACACTAAAGGCGAAAGTTTGTGAGTGTGTGTGTGTGTGTTTGTATATGTTTGTTACTTCTTCACGTTCAAACGGATGGACTGATTTGGATAAAATTTGGTATGTAGATAGCTTTTACCTTGGATTAACACATAAGCTACTTTTATCCCGGGCGCAGCTAGTAATTCTGTAAATACATATTCGTTGCGGTCGCGAATCAACATACACCCAGACACTTAGCGGCAAATTGCAAAAATCGTAAAAAAAATGAATTTCCCGGGTGACCTTAGCGCTTCCCCTTAAAGGAAAAAGGCCAAAAGACATTATTTTACCTATAAGTAAGGTAGGTACGTGACAAGTTGACTAATGTTAGCTCAAAGGTAAAAATGTGGACTAGGAATTACTTTTCTATTCGATAAAATGGAATAGGTAAACCTTTATAGGGTACTAAATGAATTCCCTTAGGTTTAGAAGATCCGGTAAAAAGCTGAGTGATTTTTGAGGTCTTTGTACTGAGGGATTTTGATCATTTTCAAGGTTTGGGTTTACTCAACTTAACTTTAAGCTACGCTTGCCGGGTTTGGTCCGTGGGTGGGATCTTTACATAGCGAGATTCCTCCGTTCCTCGGAAAGCACGTTAAGCCGTTGGTCCTGGCTGTCATACGTGACCCCTTGACCAGACCCCTTGGTAAGCTATAAGGGGTATCGTATTACCCAGTTACTGGGTAGAGGAGGTCAGATAGGCAATCGCTCCAAGTAAAATACTGGTATTCATCTGCATCGGTTAGACTGGAAGCCGACCCCAAAATAGTTGGGAAAAAGCTAGACAGATGATGGGTTTAACCAACTCCTTTCGAGCAGTAATAGCAATGAGCTCTTTTGGATCGAAAATAATGTGTTGTTGTTACTGACTTTGATAGATAGCTAAGCCTAACCTGAAATGGCAACGGGATGGCCGTATTAGCCATCGAACTGATTTATTAATTTATTTATTACTAGCTTTTTCCCGCGGCTTCGCCTGCGTGGATGTCGGAAATTATCCCACGGGAACAAAAATCCGTCCTTATTCCTTGTGCATTTCAGCTTTATAGGTCCAAGGGTTTCGGCTGGGCGTTGATGAGTTAGTCAGTCAGTCAGGACTTTTCTTTTTATGTATTGAGATAGCTTGTGCCCGCGACTTCGTCCGCGTGAAACCTCTTGTTCCCTCGACACACCCCGTCGCATCGCATTGCCTGCCCACGCTATTACTTCGTTTTCGCTTAGCGTTCTTTCTGACTTTTTCTTTTTGTTCTGCACCTAAGAGTTCTAAAGTGTTGTTAAATATACCTATAGCCGTCCTCAAGAATTGGGCTATCAAACTATCGTCTCCTCACCGCCCCTTCTCACCCCCATCTCACCCCCTCTTCCTCCTCATGCCCCACTCGCTCTCACCCCCTCACCACACCCCTTTCCCGCTAACCCCCCCCTCCTCCCAAGCCTCTCACACCCCCTTCACCACTTTGCCTCTCCCTACCCTCACCAACTCCTCCCCTACCCTTCTTCCCCCTCTCCATACCCTCCACCCTCCTGTCCCTCTCCCCGTCTCCCCCTCCCGCCATCATCTTCCCCTCTCCTTAATGACCACCCCTCCCCACCCTCTCCACCTCACCTTCCTTCTTTCCCTCCTCACCACACCCTCCCCTTCACCCTCCCCCTCTGCACTTCCCTCTGGGGTTAATCGGATCGAGCGTTAAAATTCCTCCATACAAATTTTGACACCCTCCAATCGCACCTTAGGGGGTAGTTTGGGAAAACTAAAAATGGCAAACTTTATAATTTACTTAGATAAATATGCATGCCAAGTTTCAAGTCTATTAACTCAAGGGTGATTTTTCATACAAACTTTGGACGTTTCACCCCCTTAGAGAGTGAATTTTGAAAAATCCTTTTTTAGTGCACCCCCAAACCTCTTATGGAACCTACGTACTAAATTTGGAATCTCTAGACCCAGCGGTTTGGGCTGTGCGTTGATATGTCAGTCAGTCAGTCAGTCAGTCAGTTTCTTCTTTTAAAATATATTTAGATTAGGCTCTTCAACAATGAGTAAATACTTAGACTTTGTGCATTGCAAACTTATGGGAAAAATAAATATTTGATACGGCTGCGAATCATAATTTAGATCAACATACAACCTAAAAACTGAAAGCCCAGCCCAAACACTTGGACCTAGAAAGCTGAAATTTTGCATACAGTTTCCCAATGTAGACAAGGAATAAGAAAGGAATACCCGGTTGTACGTCCTCGTGGGATATTTTCCGACATCAAAGTGCTAGTAAATAATAATAATAAAGAACTCTAAGCGAAAACGAAGTAATAGCGTGGGCGGGCCATAGGATGCGACGGGGTCGGGGGAGCAAGAAATTTCACGCTGACGAACTCGCAGGCAGAAGCTAGGTTCTGATCATCTTCATAATCGTTTCACCATATATGGAATCACCCACTCAGTATTCAGCCTCCTTTCCTTTCTCCCATACCTCCCGGTTCATACGCCTAATCTATCTGTATAAAAGAAAGTCGTGTTAGTTACACTATTTAACTCGAGAACGGCTGAACTGATTTGGCTGAAAATTGGTGGGGAGGTAGCTTAGAACCAGGAGACGGACATAGGATACTTAAAAAAAACGGGTAAAACGCGGTATTACAACGGCTGGACCGATTTAGATGAAATTTTGTGTGTATATTTGAATGGGTTCCTGGATGGTTTGAAAACACAATTGGACCCGGTAGGTGGCGCTGCAGTCGGGTTTTAGGATCGTTCAGACAGGACAACGTCTATCGGGGCCGCTAGAATCTAATAAAAACACAATCTCGACTACTCTCAAAGTTAACGCCAGAAGTCGTATAATGATTAATCTGTAAGTAATCTTCTTCATGTCATTAATTGTCGGAAGAGATGACAAATTAATTACATAGTCATCATTATGGTCCCTTAATTATGATCTTAATTACTTATCAATGGCACGAACATAATAATCTCCTTAAGATTAAAGAGATTCAAATTAATTTGTGTTAATTTGCTAGACGGGCCTTATTTTCACAACATCAATATGTTATGAAGTATTTCATTAATGTTTGTTTACATTGACTGATCTTTTAGATCTTTTAGATACTTACCATATAAGGGGACTACAGTACCTAAACGGAACTAAAAGCAAGTTTTATAATGCTTAAAAGTATATGATATACTGCAGTAATAAATATCAGAAAAACATATGATATTCTGCAGAATATATCCTAGTTAGATAGTGTGTTGAAAACATAATACAACTAATTTGTTAAGATAGAAAAAAATCACGAAGATACCTCTAAAAATTTCTTTTATCTATTAAAAACCATACTAATACACATGTAAATCATTCTGATATTTTGTCAGATTATTTTACAAGCAACACATTAACGTAATAGTGTTTTAATTTTTTAGTCCAATCAATAGATTTTTTGTAATTAAATAATTGCTTCATATTTTGTAATAAATTACCAGCGTTGAGTCATCGCGCTTCTCTATCTTTTCTAGGCAGTCCGACAATGACAGCGCTTTAGGTCCTGTAGTCCCCAAGGCGAAATGGGTCCCAAAGATAATATTTTGACGCATTTCGGCTACACGCAAAATCAATTTTTGCCCTCAAACACTACAAATTTGCCTTGTTCTTTTTCATGACTATAAAAACGAAGATTTTGTTTAGTAAATTATGTGGACAAAAACACGATTAACACAATTTGTTTCGATACAAAAAAATCGCACTTTCCTCAAAGTTATCATTTTTTATGAGAAAAATTTGATTGTACGAGAAATCACACTAATATTATAAAGGCAAAATTTTATGAGTGTGTGTGTGTGTGTGTGTTTGTATGTATGTTTTTTAACACATACTTAGGCTACTTTTTATCCTGGTGTACGCGGGTGAAACCGCGGGGCGCAGCTAGTTAGGTAATTTCAATAAAATTTCGTCTACACGTTCACCACTAAAGACATAAGAGGATTATGGGTTTATTTTAATGAAACAGAGCATATAGATTTTTTTTTAAATTCTATGTGCTCTGTTTCGCCATACCAATGCTCCCGACACCATTACGATACCAATTTTCCCTATCTAATGTATAGTCAGGATCTTTTGTCACGTGACCAAATTCGGAACTACGCCGCCATCTTGTTTCTTCAATACAATTTCGCAAAATTGTATCACAAATGTTTACCAACAGCGCCCCCCGTCACTGTCATTTCTCAGTATATAAATAATAGTAGTCTATGCTGTCATTCAAGCGCCAAAAGAGTCTTGTAGCACTGTAAGCTCTGTGGATGATTAAAAATACTAAACAGAAAAAGATAGTGGTCAAACGTCTTATAATCTAAGGTCTTAAAACTAACAGCATATTTAAACGATTCCAGGGAAAGAGGATTATATAATACCTGCATACGCAGAAACTATAGGACACCAGATGCTGCGATCCTTACATATTCGTTTTGCTTCGTTCGCGTTCATACATTTTGCTTACACACTGATCCCGGTTGCGAGGTAGTAGGTACAGTAAACAGACACACATGACCATTTTGAACGACATCAGAATCTGTACTAATAATAAAGTTGAAAAGTTTGTTTTTTTGTATGTTTGAACGAGCTAATCTCTGGAAGTACCCGTCGGATTTGACAAAATATTTTTGAATTTGATAGCCCAATTCTATAAGAAGGCAGACAGGATGTTAGGTTAAACGAGGGACATTCTTTAACGGAGTGTAGTACTCATGAAAATGGACAACTTTTACCATGGAACCCTGAAACCCTAACCCTGAAATATGCAAAAGAAAATCAACTGTTCTCTACAAAGTGCAAAACCTACGCGATCAAAATGTACGAGACAGCTGATTTCTTTTTTTTATATTTCAGGCTTAGTTCCATGGTAAAAGTTATTACCTAAATTCCTAATGGAAAAACCTGGGACCTGGGTATAGAACCGGAGTAATAAATTCGGAGTAATAAAACATTCCTTTTATAACCCACCGTCGACTCATCCTCAAACCATTTAACCATTACAATAAGAGATCAGAATGTATAATTCGGAGCTAAAACCCCCAAACGCCCGTATAATATTCGGTAACCACTATCACTATACGTACGAACCATAATTTGAATCCAAACCTAATCCGTTCAGCCCGGGTCGCCACACTACTTCGTTTTGAATTCCGTCAATCAGACGTTTTGGTCTCATTTGGGGTCCTATCCTGGTCCTTTGTTGATTTCCTTCGCTTCGTTTTTATTTACGTGCGTGATATTTTTGTCAAAATTACTCTTTCTTGCGGCAAGAAGTCACCACGTTTCTAACTAAAAATAAAAGAAAGAAAAATAAAATAAAATAAATGAAAAGGTTTATTCACAAAAAAGATACAGAATAGTACATTTTGATACAAGTGGAGAACGTTTGTTATTGCATTCGAGGCGGAATTAACACCCGAGCCGTAGGCGACGTTGTTTTTGAGCCGAGAACTGCAATAACAAATGTCCACGAGTCTCAAACGACGTTTTTCAATACACTTTTGAAGAAATAAAATAACGGAAAATATTTTTGTCATGAATTATTAGGAAACTATGATTTAAATTTTCTTTTTTTTTCGCGCTTTGCTTTCGCCACATCCACATTTATTCTCAAAACTTTCCTCACGACATTTTCCTCATTCCTCCGCATCACATGCCCATACCATGACAACCGTTTCCCATACAACTTTTAAGTCTCCAGTGCCCTTATTCTATCCATTCGTGTAACACCACACATCCCTCTTAGCATTCTCATCTCAGCTGCACGCAATTGTCCTTCATTCATCCTTTTTGTGGCCCAACATTCTAACACATATTATTTGAATAGTGCGTTTGATATTAACATCGATAGTGTTACAAACACAAACGTATCGGAATCGATATTATTATCGTCAATATTTCATTGCGGCCTTTGTAATAAGCTAATTAAATCAAGGTCATTTGATATGGTAATTATTTAGTACAATTAATAGTTAATTAGATCGGAGTCTCTAAGGGGCTCTAGTAGGGTTGTCTGTAAGGTGTTTGCGCATGTCTTTGATGTTTTGGTTCTAATATATAGGGTGACTGGTAATTAGTGACCGATACCTAAACACATGATTGTGCTCATGATAACAAACTACTTTTACTATGGGACCAAACCTGAAATGGCGAAAAAAAAATCAGCTGCCCCATACATTCATGTTCGTATAACTCGTCAAAATGTAGGGATCAGCTGATTTTTTTCGGTCACTAATTACCAGTCACGCTATATAATTATGTCGGTCTGTTTTTGGGTTTTTTTTTTCACGGATTTTTCACCACTAGGTATGAAAAATATAATCCTGTAACTGTAGGAACTGCTGTAAGGCATAGGTTTTATCTAAACTAATATTAAAAAGAGGTAAAATTGTTTGCTTGTAGAAGGTGATTTCTGGAATTACTAATGCGATTTCAAAAAATCTTTTACCTATATAAAGCATATAGGTTTTATGGTATAGTTGACTTCCACGCGGACGAAGTCGCGGGCAGAAGCTAGCTAAGTCTCAAACACAGCATCGTCAGTCACCGCGGTACGCGCACATTCACCACAGTATTAGTCATTCTCGAACAGCTACCGTATCTAGTAAAAATATCCCACTTACAGTTAAACTTATAAAAAAAAACGCCATAAAAGGTCCTTTCTTCCAATCCTAATTACTCTCAAAAGAAAAACCCTCATACATTTCATAAGTAAAAGCATACTTATCTCAAACAATTATAAGACCAACAAAAAAAATGCAAACACACTTATCCCGACCTTTTTCTCATTACAGAAAATTTTCAGAATAGGCCCCCTTGTAAAGGACGTTTGACCCTTCCGAGTCAATATTAGCATTGCTATGTAAGGGTTAAACCTTGTTTTGTCCAGCCCTTTGATAACAAGGTACCTTCAAGGTATTCTGATAGGAGGCAAATGATTGTCTGGTCGTTTGATAAGGGGCTGTCTCCCTTATCAGTAAGTCTGTTTTGATAGGGCTGTAATTGGCTGTCGGCTTGTTGTATGGGATTTTGCGATGTTTTATTAATTTTTCCTATAATAAGGAAGACGAATGTGAAAGGAACTGGGGAAAATGAACCTGCTTGTTAAACGGGAAAGCCTTCTATTATAATGATTATTTATTTAAATGTAATATAAACATAACCTAAAAATAAAGTTTAAAAAACTGTAATCCGACTTACGGAAAAATAAAATTGATCTAAGAAGTTCAATATATTTATTTACTTAAAAAATAATGACATAGGTATATACATACCGCACCTTCATTTCGAAACCGTTACTAAACGAAATTTTCACGAAAATGAGATAATAACGCCATCTGACCTATATCGGCGAAATTTACATACTAATTAAATTATATTATGACTACACACCATAAAAAGAAACCAATAATTTAACAAATAATGCCAGAATTATCTCATAAGTGTTCATTACTATTTTATTAAGAGGTAAATAGTCATGCAAAAATCGTAAATTTTTTGTTTAGTAACATTTTCGAAATGATGGTGCGATACTTGTAATGTGCTCGTGAAGACCTTTCTTTTGATACCAAACATGTCATGATTATCTCAATTTAATTTTTTTCGCGGTCATAAATTTACGTGTAAAGTTCACCATATTAAATTTAGGAAGAATTTATATAGCCTATGTCACCCGGACCATTATTACGAATCTATCGATACCTCATTCATCAAAATCGGTTCAGTAATTTAGGCGCTACGGTGGAACACACGTAAATACATAGGTACTTATATACATACTTACATAGGTACAAACATAGACTGCTAAAATCATAACCCTTCCTTTTGGCTTTGCCGTAGTCGGGTAATAACAAAATTATATCCTAACTAAAACTATTAAAAAACTAAAATATGGCGTCGAAAAATTCCTCCGCATCGCTGTCGTCTGGTAGAGTACTCAAGAGACATTGCCACGTTGTATGGCAAAGGCAATGCTAATCCTCTGGCCAAAGTAAAAGCCAGCCCTCGGGTCACGGGAAGTGTCAACCAGCCGTTTGGAGATTTCGTTGAATAAAACAAGAACACTATATAGGGTTACTGGTAACTCGACCACTTCCTTGCAGGACGTCATAGTAGGGTTCAAATGCAACAAATTAAGCCACCAAATGTTCTACCGAAATTCAGTAATTTTTCGTAATTTTTATTTTTATCAGACAAAAATTACAAAAAATAAAATGTTTAATTAGTGATCTTTGTCAAAGTTTTAGGCATTTTCAAACTTTTAATTATTAGCAAAGATCTGCTACTGCATCAGCTATATTACTAACTTAAATTCCAGTATAGTTCCGCCGTAAATCATTTTTAAATTGGATTTTTCAATAAAAACTAAAAATCGAAGTAACTCGAAAACTACTGAATTTCGGTAGAACATTTGGTGGCTTAATTTGATGCATTTGAAAGAAAGAGATAAAAATTTCAAATTAATAATTATTAATTAATTATTTTCAAATTTCTGTATAATTGGAAAATGTTTTAGTATTTGTCCCAGTGGTGGACTGTCTTTCTCCTTTCCACTCCTCTCTCCGAGCTAGTGTGGACCAATCCTGCCTGTAGGCGTCAAGCTCGTCTCGCCATCTTCTCCTGAAATCGAATTAGAAAATACGAATAGTCTCCTCAAATTAGAAAATACGAAAATTTTATCATCTGTCGGTCGGGTATAAATGTATACAGAGTGTTAGGTTAAACGAGGGACATACTTCAAGGAGGACGCGGAGTGGTAGCCCGCGAAATTCAATTTTTTTTGGGTTGTTTTGTTATGCAATTTGCAGGTCCGTGTCAGGTTGTATCTTGGTCAAAATATAATACGCGGAAATAAAACATATGTATGTACATAATTTTAACCGTAAAAATCATCAATATATAGGTCCAAGTTAGATTTCGTGCAGATTCGTTATATTTCGTTCGTTCGAAGAATCTGCACGAAATCTAACATAAAGATGTGTTGATGATTTTTATGGTTAAAATTATGTAAAATACGTATTTTTTATTTCCGCATATCATGTTTGTCGTCATCGACCGGCCACAAATCCAGACTTAGGGATCATTGTAATCATAATGTGATTACAATGACCCTAATATTATTATGAACAACTTTTACTATGGGACAAAACTGAAATCGCGAAAAGAAAATCTGCTGTTCGCTTCTTCTTGATCCGGACTGCTACTGAGAAATTCCTGTTAGAAAACCCAATAACGCGTTGCATGACCCGGAATTCGAACCCAGGACCCCATGTTCAATTAGACCAACGAAGTGGGCATGAAACTTCTTTGAGCATTATAAATTAGAATCGTTAAAATGACATGGGCTGACTAATTCTCACCCAGGGATCCTCCCACCAAACTATTAGGGTCCCTTTTGCCCGCCATTTTGTATGTTCACAACAATTCAAAATCCTATGCTACCATTCCAACCACGTGGGAATCATTCACATTATTTTACTGCCCACATAAATCTTACAACGGTCTTCAAGATTGACAAACTTTGCATTACCGTAGCTCACAACTTTATTGTTTCAGCAATAAAGTTGAAAGTTTATTGCTACAACTGCAGTATAAGTTTGCATTTTACAAGGGTACATCCTTGTTTCTGGTACATTTTATTGCGGTATTTACAATGCAAATACACTATAGAGATGCTTGTCAAATGTTGTCTTTTTAAGGTTTTATTTTAAGATGCTTATCGTGAGAAATCGTGAAAGTATTTTTTTTTTTGTTTTGTTTTTCGAGATATGCTTCCGTTTCTACCCGGTCTCTGATTTTGGTCTCATATTTTTATTTTACCGCCCTTTTTTTGCGCAACTGCGGGTTCTTCTTATTTATGGCGAGTAGAGCTGCTAACTAATGGTGGCGACCATTGAGAAAAAAATAAAAAACCGGTCAAGTGCAAGTCGGACTCGCGCACCGAGGGTTGCGTTCCGATTTCTGAAAAAGTGTGCTATTTAGAGACATCGTTTTATTTTCCTGTAATATTTACATAAACTTCTATCACATAGAATAATTTCAGATTTTTCTCTTTGCAAACTTCGGAGATAAGGGGGGGGGGGGAACGGTATTTTTTTTACATTTTTCAAAAAAGGAAAAAAATGTTGCCCCACATGCCCTAGTAGCCCCGCTTTGATTTTATAAGACCCCCTTTCAGTCCCTGTAGCAAAAAATATATATATATTTTAATTTCTTTCTTATTTGCAAAATAGTTGGGTAAACGTCATCTAAAACTATTCTAAATTTCAAGTTGATAGCATTAGTAGTTCTTGAGATATCCAGCTGTGACAGACAGACAGACAGACAGAGTGAGTGACACCATAAGGGTTCCTTTTTTACCATTTTGGTACGGAACCCTAATAAGTCAGGAGATATGGAACATTTTGAAATTTCACTCGCATTGTATTTCAGATGAGGTAGAATATTTGTAGAGTTCTAGGTTATAGCAGTTTAAGCGCCCATACTACCTCAGCTTTTTATCTCGCTCACACATTACTTCTCCCGGACTGAGTGAGAGTGAGATTGAGTGCGGTGCTGGGCGCCGAAAGTTTAGGTAATTACTTTTTCATCATATCAATCCTTTTAAATCTCTTGTCCACGCAGTCCACGCTGAAACGCGGGCCTTAAGGGGATACATCGATAATTTTGTGATTTTAAAATTCCTATAAAACCATATTTGGTTAAATCATTTAATAAATAATAATAATAATAAATCAATTTATTGACACACACAAGTTACAAATTATACAAACAAGAAAACAAAAAAAAAAAAACAATGAGCATAGTTGGAACAAAACTAGAAGAAGCCGTGGGCCCCAAACTAGGCACAGCCTGTATCTTGGTGGCCCAATATAGACAGTGAAGGCAGATTGAATAACTGACTGTTCAGCGTGACACAGCACTACAAGATACAAGAAACAGTTAAATTTGAAAATTATAAATAAACAATAAAAATAATAATAATATCAATCTTGCAGTCAATAAAATTAACATTAAAACAAAAAAATCAAAGAGAAGAAAAACATGCGTAATTCAAAAAATTCAAATTTGGATTTTCCATATGTGTTATTTGACTATAAATTATTGTCTACTTCTGTAGTAAAACCGAAACACGATTACTTACTTTTTCTCCAAAGTAGCACCGTCTATTTTCTGTTTTATACAATTATACATAAACAGTCAAGGGCGGTTTTAGTGGGGGGCGGGGCACGGGGGTACGTGCCCGCTCTTGGAATTCCGGTACGCGTGAGAGTCTTCTATCTCGCGCGTCAAACTAAACAGCCATAACGCCACTTTACTTACACACTGAGCTAAACAACGCTTCGATATATCCTCTTAACTACTGGATCATCACGACATTTCTTAATATTTGTAAATTCCTCAAAAAATACGAAACTTGATTGATTCTTTGACACTTACCGCTAATACCGTTTCTTTGCAATCACCTGAATATTTCCTCATTGTGCCAAGTACGTCGGTCAATGTTCTGACGACGATGTCAAACCTAATGGACATTCTGATCTTTAAACTTGCCTATATTACTTACAGCTTACAGCCTTTGAGACACGCCGACGTATTTAATGTAATCAATTATCAACTTTATGAGTTGAAGTACAGGATTGATTTTTGTTCAATCAAGTTTCTTTTTAAGGTGACAATTGATCCAACTTCGATTGAGATTTTTTTCACAGCTTAGGATTATGATTATACATATGTTATACACATGTTGCCCGCGGTTTCGCCCGCGTGAATGTCAGAAATTATCCCACGGGAACCTTCTACCGGGATGAAAAGTATGCTGTCTTAATCCAGGTTATAAACTATCTGTATACCAAATTTCATTCAAATCCGTTTAGCCGTTTTTGCGTGATTGAGTAACAAACATCCAAACATTCAAACATACAACTTTCACATTTAATATTAGTAGGATTATAAAATTATTATTATGAAATGCTTGGTGGATTATACATATAGATGGATAGAAGACTCTAAAATATGCACATCATAAAAATTACGGACGGCCCAGTCCCTCTCACAGAGAGGAGGCCTGTGTCCCAGCAGTGGGAACATTCCAGGCTGATTATGGGATGCAATAGGCGCACCCTGGTACAGTCAGCGTCACGATGTGGGTACCCCCCTTGAAAGCACCACGTTCGATCCCGCGATGGCCGCATAGCAAGTTTTGTATTTTATTGTAATACTAGCTACTGCCCGCGACTTCGTCCGCGTGAAATTTCTTTTTTGCTCGACCCACCCCGTCGCATCGTATTGCCTGCCCGCGCTATTACTTCGTTTTCACTTAGCGTTCTTTCAGACTTTTTTCTTTTTGCTCGGCACCTAAGGATCCAAGAGTGATGTTAAATATGCCTTCTATAAGATTTGGGCTATCATTAATGCAAAAAGATTTTTTAAAGTCCGACTGGTAGGGTAGTTCCAGAGATTAGGTCGTTCCTTCACCATATCCCCTTCCGCTACCTCTCCCTCCCCCTCTCACTCACTCTCACACACCCTTCACCACTTCCCCTTCCCTCTCTCTCCATCACCACGCCGTCCCCTCCCTCTACCCCTATCCTCCACCTCCGGCTCACCAACCCCGACGCTCCCCCTCAGCCTTCACCACGTCTTCCTCCTCTCCTCACCAAGTCCTGCCCCTTTCTCCCTGCGTCCATCATCCTCCCCTCACCCTCCTCACCACTCCTCCCCTTCCCTCTCCCCCTCTAACCGGTAGGGTTACTTTTATAAAACTAATAATGACAAACTTAGGCAAATATTTATGCCAAGTTTCAAGTCAATTAAAACCAAATGAATAACATTTTTCATGTAAATTGTATCGCTGTTTTCACCCCCACAAGGGTGGAATAAAAAAAAATGGTTTGAGATATTTCCACAACTTGACTGAAAGATTATTTACACCAATTTTTGAGTTAATCAAGCCACGCAGTAAAATCCTCCCCTGTGAAATTGACTACCCCTTTTCACTCCGTTAGAGGTAGATTTTCGAAAAACCCTGATACACATTATTCTTTATTTTTGGTTTTTAGTATAAATACTGAGTTTTGAATTAATCGGATTGCGCGTTAAAATTTTTCCATACAAACTTTGAGACCCCCCAATTCCCCTTTAGGGGGTAGTTTAGAAAAACAAAAAATCACAAAAATCATAATTTATTTAGATAAATATTCGTGCCAAGTTTCAAGTTTATTAACTCAAGGAATAAGATTTTTCATACAAACAATATCCCCCCTTTTTACCCCCTTGAAGGTCGAATTTCCAAAAACCCTTTCTTAGCGGATGCCTAGGTCATAATAGCTACCTGTGTTCCAAATTTCAGCCCAATCCGTTCAGTGGTTTCAGCTGTGTGTTGATAGATCAGTCAGTCAGTCAGTAACGCTTTCCTTTTATAGATATAGATTAGCTGACCCGCCAGACGTTGTCCTCAATTCTTTTTTTTTTTTCTACCTTTCTTTCTTTGAAATCACCCCAGTAAAAAGGAGATTATAACAAAAACAAATACAAATCGGTCAAGCAGTTCTCCAGTTATGGCGTGACCAAGGGAAATAGGGATTAATTTTTATATATAAATATATTTATAAAATGTAACAAATTTAATATAATAATAATATAATTTATTTAATAAAAAAGTGATAATATTCTTGCAAACAGTTTAAAGATACAACAATGCACAAGAATATTTCGAAGCTCTTAGTAACAGTTTAATTGGTCTAGAGGTTGAGGATGTGATGTGTGAAATTGTTGGCTCAGGTTCGATACTGGCAATCTTAATTTTAAGTTTTTGTTCTCGTCAAGTTTTATTTTTCTTTAAGTTATACTATTTATGCAACTTTTCCTTTTTACATATTGTTACTAGTAGGTTTATATTAAAATGAAAGAAATATAATTTATTTTAGAAAAATTTATTATACCACCTAACATCGAAAAACTTAACTAAGTATTTATCATTATAGATAACTGTAACATACATAATAGAAAAAGTTTGTATCGCTTTACTGCTTACAACAACAACTTTTATTGTTTGATAATTTACCTTTCAAACTAGTAGAATAATTTTCATAATAACGAGTGAAAAAACATGTTATCATTAGTAACAATAAGTATAGTTCTAATGAATAAACAATTTACATCTCTCGTAAATCATAAATATTATCTACAGGCATCGATCATTAATAAAAATCTAGATACACACTGCCACGCAAAAGTTCTCGTAAACGGTCGCCAATTGTGTTTACCTACTCTAGTTGAAATAAATATGCGTTAATGTAAATTCAACCTTAAGTATAATAATTAAAGTTGTATTCACAAAGCCCAACATACTTTTTTATTAGTGATCGATGTCTACCTCCAACTACTAGGTATTAGGTAGCTATTTAATCACAATAATGAAATAGTGAGGTCAAATGATTTATTCTTTGGATTATTTCAATGTGTCAATGTCGACACTTTATTTTATTATATTATAACACAGATATATGTATAATATTATAACGATCTATACCAAACGGAATTACGGGTTCAAAAATATTTAAACTCCATTTACAATAAGATTTGACATTTAAATAAACTTTTTTTACAGTCCGTTCAACCGATTTTGACTTCTATTGCGCCGGTGGCATGACAAATGGCAGCTGCAGTTGGTATTGTAACCATTTTTTTGCCTTTAATGCCATCCTTAATCCTACGGAATAGAAGTCAAAATAGGTTGAACGGACTGTAAAAAAGGTTTGTTTAAGATTTCCACTTACCTATTTACTATAGGTCGTTTTGTTTTTAATAAGTATTGTTTATGTTAATAGCGGAGTGGATGACCCTCACTGACTATTATTTGCTGTAGTCGGCTTCTCATCTGAGTAACCATATTCCAGCCTATATCCCTACCACGCATCAATTCCCAAGTTCTTATGACTTCTTGTTGTAGATTATCCTTGGACTTTACTTCACTTGAGTCCCAATTTAAAATCATTTGACCCCACATATTTTCAATTGGATTAAGATCCGGACTTTTAGGTGGCCAGGCGATAACAGTTATATCAGCCTGTAAGCTTAGCCACTCCTTCACCATTCGGGATCGATGCACAGCACAGTTATCGTGGACGAAATATATTTGTCCTTCTGGGTACGCAACACGCACTGTAGGCAACATAACCTCTTGCAATATTTGTAGATATGTCTTGCCATCCATGCGCCCGCCTACTTCTGTTAATTCGCCCGGACCCATAGATGACATCCATCCCCAGTAACCTGAAAATGAGGTTTTTTTTTAGTAACATACTATTAGTTTATTGGGCAGTAAGTATAATGTTTCAGATTTTGTGGTGATAAACATTGCTAAATAATAGCTTAATTTCTCATAACAATGTTAATAAAATTAAATCTGTCATAACATGGAAATCAATAATTTATTTACGGTAAAGCTGTCTATTTACTTACCTAATGTTATTCTACCACTGGACCTGTTCGGTAATATGTTTTGTGGATTGTAGCGTTCGTTAGGTTTCCGCCATAGTATTTTTCTGCCATCATTATCGGAACTAAAAGTTTTTTCGTCCGTGAAAATAACTATGTTATTTTCCCAGTCAAAGTCCATAAACTCCTGTGCGAACCGAACTCTTGCTGCCCGATGAGCTTCTGACAGTTGAATTTTCTTCGCTGGACGATAATTGTGAATATCTGCTGCGTGCAGGTGCCTCCGCACTGTGGCGATTGAGATGCCGTGTCGTTGAGCACTGGAGCGAGTGGTTGCGAACGGCGAATTCAAGTGAACATTTACTATATCACGGTGGCGTTCACACTTGTTTGTATAGATGCCTGAACTTCTCCGTCCAAAAGGTTTTTGACTTCACATCACCAGTATCCAAATAACGTCGCACCCACAAGCGCACCGTTTTTCTCTGAGTGAAAATACATTTTAAGTTAGTCAATCGAGTGACAAAATTCAATTTATTTTATTAGGTATTAGATACTTAATATTTTTCGACTTACCGCTATGCCCAGCTGTCTGGCAATCCCTTTAATGCTTGTATTTTGTTCGTAAAGAACCACAATCTTTGTTCTCAAGAAATTATCTATCATTTTAAATTGTTTTAGCACAAACACGTTTAGTATGCGAAAGGTGAAGCAAAACTAGATTAATCAGACGGTAACTTCATTATAGATTAGTAAAAGTTATCCATAACTACCCTCTATTATCAAACTATTTATAAACTACGGGCTCATATTCGATTAGACAGAGACAGAGATATAACGCCAAGTAGATTGATAATTCGTTGTGTAAATAACTACCTAACTGGCTTAGTTGGTAAGAGCTCGCGGTAATCATTGGATTACCAGTGAGGCGATGGTTCGAATCTCGTCCGGGCATGTAAAACACTTTTTGTATTATTCTTAAGGATGTGTTGTTTGAATTGCAAAGTTGTAGCAAAGTTAATTTTAATACAACTGGGGTACCCAGTTGATGCAGCCCACTGTACATGGGAATTTTAACATGACTGGTGAAATGTAGATTCTGCCTGTCCCTTCAAGGATACAAACGTGACAAATCAAATCAAATCAAATCATTTTATTTGTCACAATGCAGGTACATAGTTTATAAGGTCTAATGATAGTGTTAGTGCGCTGCATTCTACTCGCAAGCATACAAATATTAAACACAAGTCAAGAATAATGAAATTTATTATTACAGAAATTATTAAATGTCGGAAGGTACTTATAATTAAAATGTCAAACAATAAAATAAAAATACAATTATGTCAAAATTTAAAATAACATTGTCAACAATTATCCTCCATAAATTCAGTGATTGAATAAGGATAATATTTTTGTGTTTACCAAAAATATTATCCGTACATCAAAATACTGATCGTGCACCAAATATTCCTGAATGTTACACAAAACACCCGCGCGTCCGAAACTTCACATTGGTGAATCATTTGGGTTAGAATCATTTGGGTTAGGTTAGGTTAGGTTAGAACAGTGACCCTTAACGCGCGACGGCGAGCGAGCGAAGCGAGCGGTGCCGCGGCAGCGGCCGCCGAGCTGATGCTCGTTATGACATATTTTAATGAACATATTTTGGTGCACATTCAGTATATTTGGTGGAACACAGGCAAAATTAGGTAAATGAAATGGGAATAAATTGAAGTACTTTTAAATACCATCCATTGAATAATAACATTTATTAATTTTAAAAAAATTCAGACGTTTTTTAAAAATAACTAAATTAAGATTCTTTATTTCTCGGGGAATTTTATTGTATAATACTGGATCCATTTGATAAATACTTTTGCGGAAAAGAGCTGTTCGACTGCGACCAACACTGAGAATGTTAGATTCCCTTTTTCTCAAACGTGAGTTTGCGGAGGGCCTATCAAAAAGCCGTGGGTTTGTTTTAACAAATACTGCCATTTCGTAAATGTATATTGACGGAAATGTTAAAAGCTTTAATGATTTAAAGTATGGCTTACAACTGTCCCATGATCGCAAGTTGCATATTGCGCGTACACATTTTTTCTGTGCAATGAACACATCATTTTTGTCGGTGGAGTTTCCCCAGAAAATATATGCGTGTGGTGTGAGGGCCACTTTATTGAAACTCTTTGAAAATATGCTTAGGATTTAGTGAACATTCCCAAACAATTGTGAAAGTTGGAATCAGATTTTGTGAAAGTCAACTTTGCGAGATATGGACTGTAAAGTGGGGCCCTCAGTTCTCACATAGAGGATTGAGGGCCCGCCTGTACCTGACAAACTATGGACACTACAGATAAAGTCTTTATGCCAAAATCTAAGCTTATACCAAACAAAATTTGTGAAAAGAAGATATTATCGCAAAACACTGTCCTACTTGGTATATCTTCGTTCAAAATGGGCCCTCAATCCTCACACACGTAAAAGTTTATCACGCAAATACAATGAAACCATTAACTTATAGCTATTGTTTGTAATCCTATAAGATACTAAATAAATTGTGAAAATTTGTGAAAGCAAGAGCAGGTCACCATTTCTTGTTGTTTGAAAGTTATGACCTTGACAAAATCCGGGCCCTCAATCCTCCATTTATTTTGTTTTCCGTTTGAATACGCTTATCGTATGAAAGATTAGACAAATACAAAATAGTCTCTTTTTGTGAAAAAAATTGTGCAACAAATTCGATACTAGAAAACAATTAAAAGACCCTTTATTGTAAATAAAAATCGAGTTTTATTTTTGTTCCCTGAATTAGGAAATAGGGTGACCACGATACGGTATTTTACTCTATATGAGAAAAAATCTTAAAATATATTATTTAGATAGATTAGGCAAAAAGCAGTCGGAAAATATTAGTTTTAGTTCAATAACAATATAAATTTTTAAATTAAATTCAAAGTTTTCAGGTTTTTTTAATGTTTTCTCAAACCATGAAATAGTAGCCGCCATTTTATGACGTCATTCGGCTGTGTGAATTAAAAAAGTGTCAACTATTAATTGAACAGTGTATCTCTTAGAGCAGGTATAGCTTTCACTTTAAAATCAAAATCTTTACCGTCCATACGTATTGTGTGTATAGAGTCATGAGGAACAGGGTGTAAAGTTCACTCATCCTTTATTGAAAAGGGAGGACCCTCCGACCAGATGGGTGTTGTCTCTGGTGGGCAACTGCCCCACGGTTAATGTGGGGTTGTTGTATACCTATATGCTAGTCGCGCGGTAAACTCTCATTGCGCGATGCAGGTTGCGGGACGTCATGTCCTTGTGATGCGTAGTTCGTATGTGGCGATGTAGATGCCGCCACATGTGTATTACAAGAAGTAACAGGCTAGAATGGAGATGTTACAAGCATTAAAACAACAAATGTGAAAATTAAACTTTTTATTCACTATTTATAAATTACTAGATAAAAAAAAAAATCTTAAAACCCTAATAAAAAAAACAAAACTATTTTTGGGCACTCGTGGTAACACGTTAAGGTCAGTGTAAGGTTGTATCTTAGTCAAAATATGATTCGCGACATTAATAATTATGTATTTACATAATTTTAACAATAAAAATAATTAATTACCTACGTAACGCGGCCTTATATAATGTGTGTGAACGTGCACTTAAGCGCGGCAACTGGAGTATACACCCCCGCCCGCGCCCCCGCACTAGCCCGCCAGTGGACAAACTAACGCGGGAGCGTACGTCACGCTCGCTAAAGTTTAAATTTAGTCGCCTAATTTACCATCTTAGGTAAAACTCTGACATTGTTGAATACATTTAAAAGAAAGACCAATCTTTCGTATTGAATGTTATTGTAACACATTTACAAAAACTTATTTGTTTACTTTGTGGCGATTAATCTCCCACAACTAGTTTGCAGAAAAATCATCGCAGAGTCAATTTCAGACTCATAAATCTATCATTAACATTCATAAATTTTACTTTAAAAAATACATAAAGCATCAGAAATACCTATAATTTTGTTGACTTTGGGACTGAGGGCGTGAGGTTGTCTCTCCCTCACGCCTTCCGCCTCCTCCTTCGCGAGCATTACTGCTTCGCAGAAAGAGGTGAGGTGGCGGCCTCCCAAGCACTCTCGCTCCGCACCATGGCCTGGATCAGGTTCGGACGCGAGAGATCGCCCCATCGATCGCCTCCGTGGGAGCACGGCGGTGCTCCGCCCAAGCCGGGCAGACCTCCGGGTGTATGCTTCACCGTGTCCTCCAGGCGATCGATGGTGACAACCGAGCGTTTCCTCCCGCCTTATGCGAAACAGGAACCTCCCGAAACAACCGTGTCCGGTGAGGACCAGCGCCAGGCGGAAGGTGAGGACGCCGTGGCGCCTCTCTAACCACTCCTCAAAGAGGGGACTTATCGTCGCAATTGTGGCGTGCCCAGCGCTGGGTTGCGACAGTTGCACTCTCCATGTTGCCATGATCCCGCCGGAGCTCTGTCCGCTGTGCCGTAATTTCTCGCGGCAGCGGAGTTACGCCCCGGCGTTTTGCCTCCTCGCGCCACTCCCACACGGCACGGGAGTGCGTGCAGGGCCTTACCGGTGTCTGCGGTAAAATTTAGGGTTTACCGACTGAATACCGGTAAAAGTCCGAAATTAAAGATAGTTTTAGAATAATTCGGGGTTTTACTGGTGAGATTTGGTAAATAATAGGATTTACCCGTAAATCATAATATTTACCGCAGTTCGCGGTTTTACACTAACATATAGGTAGATGAGTATATATCAAAACAAACTTACATGTACTTATTTGTATGACTATAATAATATTTCCGTAGACAGAGAATTCTAGTAACTATTTTCGTAGTTTTCTCAATCAATTGACATGACATATATAATAAAAAGAACATCACTGTACTTTTTCTTTGTAGTAGTCGCATAGAAAAACTAATGAGGTTGAACTCCAAAACTCCTCGATTTTATGTGAAAATGTTTGGAACATAATAATCCTTAAATAAAATTAAATATCAACATTCACTACTCCAAGATAATTACCCATACAACTATGTGTATTATAATATACAGGGTGGAATTTTGTAATGACACCTGGAAGGAAGTACTCTTAATAATGCAGATAGAAAATTTTACTCAAAACATTCCTTTATTTTTGAATAGAAAGCAAACTGCATTCAAAGATTTTCGAAATTTCTCTTCTCCCACAACCGGGAATCGAACCGGCTAAAATCTGAAACAATTATACCCTGTACTTTAATTGCATCGATCGTTAGGGTCAATTATAAGGATGAAATCTCTCTAACAAACATGATAAATTAAATGAAAGGAAAACCAGGATATCTTAAATTAATTTAATTTTTTACAAAAAATGGTAAACTAACTAATTAGTTGCTCGAAATGGGCTCCATTCTCTTGGATACACAAATTTATTCTTTTAACGAATTCATTTCTAGTAACCTTTAATAAAGTGTTGTGGTGAATATTATAAATCGTATTCTGAACTTCAACTCTCAACTCGTTGTCATTCGCATAAGATTTCATGTAAATTTGATTTTTTACATATTCCCACAAAAAAAAATCTAATGGGGTGAGATCTGGCGATCTCGCAGGCCATCTGATTGTGCCGTTTGTACCAATCCAGGTATTAAAATGAAAGTATTGTCACCCTACCCTGCTACACACTTCAAAAATAGTTGATTTCGGTATCTATTAAGATTTTTAGTTTAATCGTTATTCTTATTAGTAACAAATAACATCAATTTGTTGCACAATTTTTTTCACAAAAAGAGACTATTTTGTATTTGTCTAATCTTTCATACGATAAGCGTATTCAAACGGAAAACAAAATAAATGGAGGATTGAGGGCCCGGATTTTGTCAAGGTCATAACTTTCAAACAACAAGAAATGGTGACCTGCTCTTGCTTTCACAAATTTTCACAATTTATTTAGTATCTTATAGGATTACAAACAATAGCTATAAGTTAATGGTTTCATTGTATTTGCGTGATAAACTTTTACGTGTGTGAGGATTGAGGGCCCATTTTGAACGAAGATATACCAAGTAGGACAGTGTTTTGCGATAATATCTTGTTTTCACAAATTTTGTTTGGTATAAGCTTAGATTTTGGCATAAAGACTTTATCTGTAGTGTCCATAGTTTGTCAGGTACAGGCGGGCCCTCAATCCTCTATGTGAGAACTGAGGGCCCCACTTTACAGTCCATATCTCGCAAAGTTGACTTTCACAAAATCTGATTCCAACTTTCACAATTGTTTGGGAATGTTCACTAAATCCTAAGCATATTTTCAAAGAGTTTCAATAAAGTGGCCCTCACACCACACGCATATGAAAATTACTCCGTACCTCAGAACAGATTCTACATAGCTATGATAGGCAGTTAGTACGGCATAACGATTAGCAAATTTGGCTAGCTTATAAAGAGCAAAAGAGAAACTATTGATTTTTTTACATATTTCTTCAACCTGTAATTTCCACGTGAGTTTGCTGTCTATCATCAAACCTAAGAATTTTACGACGATATGTTACTTTTCGTATCGTAGAAACTATTTACTGTTTGATATTCCCGCTTCGTCGCCCACATAGAATGAAGGGTAGGATTTCAATCAGTGTTCCCAATTTCCTTGTTTCCGGAAACCCTAAATGCGTCTTTCTTTCATCTCGATTCTCGTAAGAAAAAAGCTTTTATCCATGTATGTATGTGTGTATGAACGTTTCCTTGATTTGTCTAAACAATTGTTGATGTGTCTATTATAGAAGCGATTCCTATTATTTCTTATGTAATATCCTGGGAGTTGCTCAAAAAAAAGCGGAAGTTATGACGTCATCCGGTTAAAGGAATAAAGGTGCGTTTCCACTGACGCGGAGCTGGGCGGAGCGGAGCGGAGAAGAGCAGTAAAAAGTGGCAAGTGTTGGCAACACCAACAAACCATAAAATATGTATGTAGATATTTAATTTTTAAGTTTGGTAACATTAGAATACATTCATTTGTTCTGTTCACTGAATGTACCGTTCTCTCTCGAAATGGGTCGTCTGTGATACAGACGTGTTTGCTTTTGTTGTCTTCAATAATTGTCTAAAATTGAGAAAACGACTTAAAATCCGCCATCCAGCCTCGGCCCACTGTTTAAAGCACCGAAGAAAAAACTACAGTCCGTCAGTCATTCCTACAGCAAGTATTTCCACTGAAGAAGAGTGGAGATTTCGGTTACTCTGATTGGTCAATTCATGGACCACCGTCCTGTTCGACTCCATTTTTCTGACTCGGTGCTGCGGTTTATTTTATTTGAAAGTCCGCTCCGCTTCTCTTACACTATTTCCACTGACGCGGAGTGGAGATTTCGAGTATAACTGTGATTGGTCAATTCACGGTCCTCTCCACTCAGCTCCGCGTCAGTGGAAACGCACCCTAAGGGCAAGAGCTGAAAACAGTTTATTCCGAATCGATAGTTGAGATATTATTTTAGAGACTTTTGCAAAATTTTATGTCATCGTTTGAACTTTCGGCACTGAGCGGAGCGTTGAAAATCCAACAGTGTATTAATATTAAGGCGTTCATTTAGATGTTTCCTAGTGTTAGTGATGGACATTATACTTTCCATTTTTCTGGGTCTTTCGCAATCTGAGACCAATTCTTCAGTTAGAAGTCGAATAAAGGCTCCCGCAGACAGGCGCAACGCTACTCCAGTTTCGATTTTTCCTACTCCGATTTTCCCGTTTGGTCTGAACTGATCCTTACTCGTTTTAAACCCATGTATCTTTAAACACTACACCGTACTTACATTTGTTTACCAGTTTAACAGAAACCCCATACCATGATACCCTTTTCATTGAATGGGACTGTCGCTATAAAAGCTTACCGTATAAGATATGGTTACACAACAAACTGCCATTCAATCTGTCCCGTATATGGAACGGCCCGAAAATGGTACAAAATATATCGGGTTACTTACCAGGGCTGGCAGCTTGTGGGGATTGGTCAGGAAGTAATTGTTTCTGTATAGTTGTTTTAAGACTCGGAGCCCATGGCTAAGTAATGACAGCCGCACGGGTCGATCCATCAGGTTAAGCTACGCTTGCCGGGGTTGGTCCGTGGATGGGTGACCATCTTTACATACCGAGACTCCTCCGTGCCTCGGAAAGCACGTTAAGCCGTTGGTCCCGGCTGTCATTCGTGGATCTTTGACAGCCGTTACGGGTCGCCAGAGGCCCGAAAGTCTGACAATCAGTCTTACCAAGGGGTATCGTGTTACCCAGTAACTGGGTTGTGGAGGTCAGATAGGCAGTCGCTCCATATAAAATACTGGTATTCAGCTGCATCCGATTAGACTAGAAGCCGACCCCAACATAGCTGCGAAAAGGCTAGACAGATTGAGTTGTCTAAAGACTGGTAAAACTTCCTAGGATACGTAATTTCAGAGAATGGACAGCTGTCAGTTTCATACAAACGAATAATTATGTGTTTTGCGAATTTAATCCTTATTACTACTAGAAATGGTCCAAGTGACAGGTGTCAGCAACGCATTCTCTCGATGGCCGGACTGTAAAGCCATGCGATGCCATGCAAATAAAGATTTAACTTCTGTCAGGTAAAGGATTGTCTCTACCAATGAATAAAAAACAATTAATTTATCAATAATGTACTCTTATTTACTTTACTTTAAGCAACGTATATAAAATGAATACCTTTGTATAGTTTAACAAAAAAAAAAGTGTGTGTCAGCTCGGACGCACGACTGGAGTTTACTACTACTTTTTGTGTCGTTCCGATTTTCTATTGTTCGGGTCGGACAGGGTTTCAATAAATTAATTTCTATACAAAAAGCAACTTTAAGGTGTATAGGCGTTCGTTTTGTTTTACGTTATATGCAGAAAAACGTGATAAAGCTTTTAGTTAACGCTTGTATTTCACTCCTCATAAAATTATCATACCGGAGGCTTATAATAAAATCGATTCTTAAGGAGTAAACTCCAAATAGTAACTTCTGACTTACACTGACCCTGTATTTGATACCAAAACATTATCAACCTACATTCCTTTCCAGCAACATCCTGTTTTACATACAACACTAAAACAACTAGCCACTAGATCCCCAAGTAATGAAAGAAAACCATAAAATGTTTGTGAACCGTAAAATCCTACAGAGATAAATTATTTCCGACATTTGCTAGAACATTCTAATTGTCAGAACACAGTAGTTGCCATCATCTTTATAGCGTCCCATCTCTATGAAGTTGCATCGTAAAATATTCATCCATAAGAGGGTAGTAATAAAGTATTGTGAATGTATGTCATCGTGGTCATAATTTTTCTGGTGGTCTTGTTGTTTTTGAACTAGTTTTGCTTGTGTCTCCGCCTGCGCCTGTGACTGAAGTTTTTAGTTATCTGGATTCAAAAGCTTCCACTCTTTGTCTTTACACATTGCTCGCAGAACAGGTGGCCGATGGGGTTGAAAGGTACTGGATTGGCGACCGCGTACAGGAAGATGTAGCGTTGAAAGGATCTCAGGCCTTGACTGATAACATGGTGAAGGCCGCAGGAATTAGATGAATGCGAGAAGCACAGAACTGGTCGAAGTGGCGGTGCTTGGCATATGTCCAGCAGTGGACGTCTTTCGGCTAAAAGGATAATGATGATAGGTGCTTTCTGTCTTTCATCAAAATTCGTTCTTCTCTCTCTCTCTCTCATATTGTCAGACTATCTATCTGACTTTCAATCTACCAAAGAGTCGTCATTCTTGTGATCAACATTCGGAGAGAGTCTTGGTCCATCTTCTTATTTTACATTACCAAGTGTCTAATCATTTCTATCTCTCTTTAGGGCTGAAAGAAAGAAAATAGAAAACTAGAAAACCAACGGGGTAGTTGAGCAACACATAAAATGGTAATCGATCGCAATGCTTTTCATTTTAACAGTTCAGCCACGTTCATTGCGTTATTTAAGTTGTTGAATAGACGAATTTTTCAAACCTTAGAAGCAATGGATGTCAAAATTAAAGGCATTGCGATCGATTGTTTTTTTTTGTATGAGTTATGCAATTACTCCGCAGGATTTGTCCATCAATATCATTCACCACTTCGACCGGTTCTGTGCTAACCGCATCCAGCGGATTCCTGCGGCCTTTACAAAGTCATCGGTCTATCTTGTAGGTCTTGGCCATGTCTTGGCCTTTCAATATTACGTCTTCCGGTACGCGGTTGCCACTCCAGAACCTTTCTTACCCATCGGCCATCTATTCTGCGAGCAATGTGCCCTGCCCACTGCCACTTATGTTTGGCAATTCTTCGGACTATGTCGGTTACCTTGGTTCTCCTACGGATCTCCTCATTTCTGATTCAATCACGTAGGGAAACTCCGAGCAGAGCCCTCTCCATTGCCCTTTAGGTGACTTTTAGCTTTCTAATAAGGCCCATTGTCTTATTAGAAAGCTAAAAGTCACGTTTTAGTGCCGTAGGTCATCACTGGCGACATGCACTGGTCAAAGACTTTGTCTTGAGACAGGATTTGTCCGCACGACTTTAAATGTTTTTTTTTTCTGTCTATTAGTAGGTATTTCCTAATCAGAGTTGAGATTTGCCATATTGGCCCAAAAAATCATCACAAAGAACAACAAATACAAATCTTTATCACTTAGTACCCTTGTAACTAACATTCAGAAACAAAGATTGCCAAATCAAAATCCGTCACCCCTAACATTACACACGTGTCAAAAGCAGATGACAATTGACATGAAGTAAGTAGTGTTGTTTGAATTAACGGGACCATGTCACTAGTGATGTGCACTGATTGGATTTATTATCGATACATTTCGTAATCGATGACGTCCGGGCATTATAACTTGTCAACGACTGTCGGGAATGTATTCCGGCTTAAAATAATTGTAAATATTACATTACTACTGGTTTTTAGATGGGAAACCGTTAGAATAGGAGTTAGACAGCTGATGTTGTAGGTGTACTTTTGTTTTTGTTGTTTATTTAAAATTTTAAGCACACAAATGTGGACAGGTGGACTTAATTCCATACGTATTTTCTACCAGTTAACCTTTGGGTGATGCAGCGAAAAACAGTGGTAGATAGCAAAAGCAATAACGAAAACTGTGGAATAAAATATATTTATTTAAATATAAAGATAAATGTAATGTTTCTGCCAAGCCAGGCTCTTAACATATTAATTAATTAAAATTTGACGAACCATTTTTTTTTTTTTTTTTTTTTTTTTTTTTTTTTTTTTATTATTATAGAGTTTATTTAAATAGATCTAATGCATAATATACTTAAAAATACGAACCATTTTATATGTGAAGTTTTTAAATGTATTTAACAAAGGAATGACAGAGAATGCTTTCTATTAGTTTTTAAAACAAGTAAATAAGTAATAATGCTGTCGGGAACAATCTAGCCTTTCCTTTTGTCTCTTGCGGGGCCTGTTTGACCTGCTTGTCCAATGCGTTTTATTTTGCATGTAAACAGACGGATAGCTAGGATCCCTTAGCTGTTTTCCTTTTCCGTTTATATTAATTTCAAGTAGTAATGCATTTTCCTGGTATTTTTTGTAGTATACTAACTACAAAAGAGAGTCTTTCTCATTAAAGAAATGGTAAACAAAGCTACAACAGGAACACTGATTATTTTACAATACAACGTAAACATGTTTTTCACTTACACGCTCAAAATGCAAAAGAGAGAATAGACCCTTTTTTATATACGTTTGTTTAATTATAAACGCATGCAAAGAAACTGCTGTGATAATTATTATGTTTATAACTTTCCTGGAGGGACGACTAAACTATATTATTTTTATCATAACTAGTATAAATGATGATAGAATCATGGCGAAAAATCATTCCATACGCATTTCCCATTTATCGTAACGCGACTCTCATTTACACAGAAAACAGCCAATATCCAGCAACAACATCGGAAACTAAGTCACCTAACCCACAGCTAATTAATCCTATCGACAGTCGATAAATCGATAGTGCACGTCACTATAATCCGTCACCCGTTGCCCGCACACGGATATCGGATTACAAATGCGGACCGACGAACAACACTAGATACTTTATCTTGCATCCCACTTGCTCTACCAATCCCTAGTATGGGTGTGAAAGAGATGGCGAAAAGTAAGGATATCTCGAAAACTACCAAGTGTGAGATTCAGGGAATGCTTTCGGGAGTTAAAAGTTCGCTTGAATTGAGGTCGATGACTCTTTGTAATAAGGATATTTTTGGGTGCAGTTCAGATGTGTCCAATTTACTCTTTGATGAGGGGAAAGAAAGTGATTTGGGTCAACTGACTGTGAAGTTTTTATTGAAGTAATTGTCTTACAACATTGCGATGGCGATTTAAGACGAGTATAGCTGCTAACAGACAGCGCCACCTATGAAAAATTAATAAGTCTGGAGTTACAGCTGAAGATGCCAAAAACTGCGATTTTAAATAAACGATGGAAACCTTTGAACTTTGAACGTTGTCCTCATCGATACTTTTTTGGAGTACTATGGTGGGGAAGCAAAACAGCTTGAAAATTTACTCCCTCTTTGGCACGGGTAGGTTGGGTAAAGATCTACATCTGAAATCAATCTGCCCGCCTTTTCCCAACTATGTTGGGGTCGGCTTCCAGTCTAACCGGATGCAGCTGAATACCAGTATTTTACATGGAGCGACTGCCTGTCTAACCTCCACAACCCAGTAACTGGGTAATACGATACCCCTTGGTAAGACTGGTTGTCAGACTTTCGGGCTTCTGACGACCCGTAACGACTGTCAAAGATTCACGAATAACAGCCGGGACCAACCGGGGCTTAACGTGCTTTTCGAGGCACGGAGGAATCTCGTTATGTAAAGATGGTCACCCATCCACTGACCAACCCCGGCAAGCGTAGCTTAACCTGACGGATCGACCCGTGCGGCTGTTATTACTTAGCCACGAGCTCCTCTGCAAAGATCTACATCTGAAATACTCACGGATATTCCCTTATTTAGGGAGGTACTACCACTTTCCTCCCATGTACTTACAAACGCTTAATATGAAGACGAACTTACTTTTAATAACTAAACAAAATCGGTGTAATATCAATTAAAGGCATTTCAAGCGATTAGATCTATATAAACACACACGACACGACACGGTTGGCGCAGTGGTTGAGCGATTGACTGCTGCTCAGCATGTCGCGGGTTCGATTCCCGCACGGAACAAATATTTGTACGACCTACAAGTATTTGTTTCGAGTCTGGGTGTTTTTCTATCTATAATATATATGTATTTACAAAAAAAAAAATGTATATAAGCAGTTTATCAGCCATCTCGTTACCATAACACAAGCATTAGGTTGCTTAGCTTGGGACTAGATGGCGTTGTGTGAAATGTCCAAAAATATTTATTTATTTTTTATTTATTTAAATAAAAAGAAAAGTCTTGACTGATTGACTGACTCATCAACGTCCAGCTCAAACATTGGACGTAGAAAGCTGAAATTTTGCACAGCGGTTCCCTTTGTAATGTAGACAAGGAATAAGGAAGGATTTTCCGGTAGTACCTACGTTCCCGTGTGATATTTCCCGACATCGACGCGGGCGAAGCCGCAGGCAAAAGCTAGTTGCTTATAAAATCTACTCAGAAAACTATACTACCTACAAAATAAAGGCTCCCGCAAACAAGCGCGACGCGACTCCGGTAGAACAATTTTAACCCGTCAACCATCAGTTATATTCATAAAAACTGCATAGGTCATGTCAATTTGTGCTCGAATGTCAACCGAACCCCATAGGCCAGACCTGAAATCAGCTGTTCCCTACATTTTGACGAATTATGCGAACATAAAAACGTACTGAACAGCTGATTTTTTTTTCGCGTTTTGAGGTTTGGTCCCATAGTAAAAGTTGTTCATAATGATGAGTACAATGACCCCTTAAAAGATTGCCACTCTTTACACTTACACCCTGTATACATTTTATGTAAAGTTTTTTCAATACACTTCCTCGAAAACTGGTTCATATCGCACTACGATTAGCTTCACAATGCAATGTATTTCACACGCGTGCGATTTTTCATTTTTCCCCACGTGTGAATAGAGGCATTGAACCAATTTGGGCTAAGTATCCCACTTAGCCCAAATTGGTTCAATGCCTCTATTCACGATTCTCTATTCGGAGGTGAGTGTTTTTTTTTTTAATCTAGGCAAAGAGATATGCGTCTTTACGGCGTTCATATTTTTGAATATTTAAATAATGTTTATAAATAGAATATTTGAATCATAGTTTCCTAATAATTAATGACAAAAATATTTTACTTTATTTTATTTTATTTCTTCAAAAGTGTATTGAAAAACGTCGTTTGATACACGTGGATATTTGTTATTGCAGATATAGGCTCAAAAAAAACCTCGCTTACGGCTCGGGTGATAATTCCCTCTCGAATGCAGTAACCTAAATTCTCCACTTGTATCAAAATGTACTATTAATATGCACCACTTGGTGTGCAATCGACGTTAAAGTTCTCATAGAAATATTGTTCTACCAGAGTCGCGTCACGCTGTCGCCTCGCGCTTGTCTGCTGGAGTCTTTAAACTCAACACCATGATTGCCCCCTAGCCACCCGTAGCTCGTAGGTAATCAAGTAAAAGTGTAGTCGAAAGCAAATCAAAAGGACTTCGTTCATCCCTCGGGCTGGCGACGGTAATTAATTGACAAGAATTGGAGCCATTCGTCCCAAACTCGATGGGAAATCAATCCTGAAGGGAAAATTATTGGAAGATACTGGTTTTTCTGTTTCGTTGCTATGGTTTCAATGGAGATGTTGACAAAATATTTGATGTATTTTTTACTTTTTTACGTAAAAGATTAAATAAATAAATAAAATAATAAATATCCTTGGATATTTCACACAACGCCATCTAGTCCCAAGCTAAGCAACCTAATGCTTGTGATATGGTAACGAGATAGCTGATAAACTACTTATATACTTTTTTTTTTGTAAATACATACATATTATAGATAGAAAAACACCCAGACTAGGAACAAATACTTGTAGGTCGTACAAATATTTGTTCCGTGCGGGAATCGAACCCGCGACATGCTGCGCAGCAGTCAATCGCTCAACCACTGCGTCAACCTTGTCGTCAACCGCGATACATTGTGTTAAAATGTGGCATGACGTCACACCATGCTAGATTGTATACGTACCTAGTCTGTTACAGTTGTGACGTAGCGAGCCCCCACTCCCCAACTTTACTGCGTTTTATCTTGTTAAAGCAATAAAAACTTTTTACAAAAAAAAAAAAACAACCGACTCCTAAAAAAAGGAGACTACAACCGACTTCCGAAATTAGTTATTTTTCACTTTGTAGTGTTTTTTTTAGGAGTCGGTTGGTTTTTTTTTTGTAAAAAGTTTTTATTTTTCGTTTTTTAGTGGTGCTTACCCCACATAAATTCGAATACCACTCTGTAAAATAAATTAGAGCATCATTCTCATAGACTATGTGGGAAAAATACGTATTCAATTATTGAAGCTAACTCAAAAGCCACTCATCAGAACTTGAATATATTTATATGCGACCATCTCAGGAGTAATAATACCATTTCAAATAAAAACTTAGCAAAAAAGCAAATATACGTCGCGCTAAGTCGTGTCAGAAGTTTGGAAGGCATAGTTTTATGTTGACGGATATAACGGGGCTACGAAATCTGCCTTCTGGCAATCAAGGCCACACATAACATACAACTCAAGTAGCGCAATTTGAAGCGGCATATAATTACCATTAAAATAATTTACAGCCAGAGTGCACCTCATGACAATTTTAATAAGCCGAAACACGGCTAGGATACATTGTTTTATTACTGAGTTCCGGTGCATACCTTCCGGCTTCTTCATCAGATCGGTTCGACGATGGTACCATTTTCATTAGAACCATTTATATGAAGCTTCGTCAGTGTCGCTAAACTATCTTAATCGAGATATCTTATCGCCACCCGTGAAATACTTAGTATCGTTTTTTTTTTTTTTTTTTTTTTTTTTTTTTTTCCCTTATCTTAGGGCTCATCGATAGGATGGACCCTAATCTTATTACAATCTAGCCTTATAAATAGGCTAATAAGTAATTAAATTATAACCTAAACTAATAAATTGTCTTTACTAAGAATGTGTCCAATAGCACTTTTCTTATTGTCTCTATTAAGGCGAATACACTTCGTTCTTGTGTTCGTTTGGTACATTTGTACTTTACACTATTCACTATCACTAAACACTAACTCGAACGGTTTTGTTCTTTTTAGCCTTCTCACTATGTTTGTGTGGTCGAGAAGCTGGATTGCCTCGACGTTCACATGCTGATGAAGTCTCTTTTCGTGAGCTTCTGCAAATTTCTGGATCACTTTTTCGATGAACTCAACTTTTAGGTCCCGATGTAGGTCATCATTTCGTATGTACCAGGGTGCATTTACAATTTCCCTTAGCACTTTATTCTGGAATCGTTGTATAGTTAATATATTGGTCTGTTTGGTGCAGCCCCACAGCTGGATACCATAAGTCCAAACTGGCATCAGGACTTGCCTGTATAGCAACAATTTATTTTGCACGGACAGCGTGGAGTTTCTTCCAAGCAGCCAATACATTCTTTTGAATCGGTGGTCGAGTTCATCTTTTTTCTTCTTGACGTGGGCTTTCCAGCGTAACTTTGCGTCAAGGGTCATACCGAGATACTTGGCTGTATTCTCGTATGGGACTTGTTTAGTGTCAATGTAAACTGGAGAATACTGGTGTTTTTTGTTGGAAAAGTCTATGTGAATAGATTTGGATTCATTCAGTTTAATCCTCCATTTTTTGGTCCAGTCATAAACTTGATTTACAGCCATTTGAACCTTTTCTACTGCTTCTTCGTGGCTGTTTCCTACAGCCATTATGGCTGTATCATCAGCAAAGGTCCCAACTGTGTTTTGCTCTAATTCAGGAATATCGCAAGTGTATAGTAGGTACAGGACCGGACCTAACACACTTCCTTGCGGTACGCCAGCGTTAATTTGTTTCAGTTCTGAGTAGGCGTCTTCTTGTCTTATTCTAAAGACTCTGTTCAAAATGTAAGATTCTAATATATCTGCAAACTGCTTCGGTAATAGGCTCTTCAATTTATGTATAAGGCCTTCATGCCATACTTTGTCAAACGCTTGCGCCACGTCTAGGAATACAGTAGCACATACTTTCTTGTCTTCGAGGGCGTTTTCTATTACGTCTGTGATTCTATGCACTTGATCGATGGTAGAGTGTTTTTCTCGAAATCCAAATTGGTGCTCTGGTATTATGTTTTTACTATCTATTATTGGTTTAAGTTGTTTGAGTAACAGCTTTTCAAATAGCTTCGACATGATTGGTAGTAAGGAAATGGGCCTGTATGATGATGTTTCGTGAGCCGGTTTCCCTGGCTTAGCTATCATAATTACTTCAGCCACCTTCCATAAGTCTGGTACATATTTTAGCCTTAGTGCAGCATTGATAAGGGTCGTTAACTTAACCAGACCCTTTCTTGGGAGGTTATGAAGTACTTCTCCTGTTATTAAATCATAACCTGGTGATTTTCGTGTACTTATATTATATTTTATTTCTCGTGCGACTTCTCTCGGTGTTACTAGTTTTATGGTAACTTCATTTTCTGATGTCACCATATTAGGCAAAGTGTGATCTTCAATGTTTTCACCGTCATTGGGTTGAAATATATTTTCTAGATGCTCTGCAAACCTCTTAGCTTTTTGCTCATTACTAATTGCCCATTGCCCGTTTTGACACTTAATAGGTGGGATTTGGGTAACCGGCCTTTTTAGATACTTAGTAGCCTTCCAGAGGGAGTACTCAGTCTTTAGGTCGTTACTTAGATTCTGGAGATAGGTATTGGTTGAGTCATCTTTAAAGTTCTGGATTAGTCTTCTTACTTTTTTTGTCAGGTTATTTAATTTTCGTTTGTCATCAGGGCACCTAGATTGATGCCACGTTTTTCTCTGCCTTCTTTTTTCCATAATGAGCTTCTTAATTCTGAAGGGGTATGTATTTCCCTTCGTCCTCTTATTGAAGTCAGGTGTATTTTCCCACGCTGCTTGCTGGATGTGCATTATGAAATTCTCAACTTCAATGTTTAGATGTTCGGGTGTTTTTAATGGGACTTTAAGGTCTATTTGATCATTCAACCTGATCTTGAAGCCCTCCCAGTGTGTACACTTATTGACAAGAGTGGGACTATTTTCTTTAAACAAAATGGTCTCGCTAATTTCTAAATAGATTGCGGAGTGATCCGAGTTCATGTCATAGCTTTGTTCCAAATTTATATAACCAGTTGATAGATCCTTGGTTACGAAAAAATCTATTAAGTCCGGAATTTTATTTGGATCTGTTGGCCAATAAGTGGGCTTTCCAGTTGACATGACATCACATTTCAGCTCTTTTATGGCACTCAGTAGTTCTTTGCCCTTGGTAGTTGTTAGTCTGGAGCCCCAATACGTATTTTTAGCATTGAAGTCACCTCCTAAGATGAATCTACTTCCAAGGCGAGTTAGAAAGCTCATAAAGTGGTCTTTTTTTATCGTATACCGTGGTGGACAGTAAATAGCAGAAACTGTAACAGGATATTTTTTGGTTTGTAGACAAATCGCGACTGCTTGGATCTCTTTCTCTTCGTATTTAAACTCTTCATAGTGCAGAAGATTTTCTTTTACAATAATGGCACTACCGCCTCTTGCAGAATTGTCTGGGTGAAGTGCATGGTATACTTTGTACCCTTTAAACTTAATGTGAGATTGCTTTGTGAAGTGAGTTTCTGATATCAGGCACACATCAATTTTTTCTATGTCTAATACTACTTGTAACTCATTTTGATGTTTTTGTAACCCATTTGAGTTCCAAGCCATAAGTTTCAGTGTAGTATTCATTTTTTTGGCTTAGAAGTAGCAGCTTTGTTGCTATTTTCAATTTTTTTCAATCTCTCATCAAATGATGACATTAACTTTAAGATTTCATTCAGCTTTTTGTCACTGTCCATGTCAGCCAAAGGCGCCTTCGCTATGCCTCTTGTAGCTACTTGGGCATAAGAGACGTTTTTAGCTGTAGTTTTTATTGTGCTTTGACTTCTTTGATACTGACTGGTGCTTTCAACTCTTCCAGTAGGTGTATTTTGTTGAGGGGTTGTATTATTGCCTTTCGATTTTTTGTTTCGAATCTGCTGAATTTCTTTAGCTACGATACATCCCCTGTAGTTAGCCGGATGTGGAGCTCCACAGTGGACACACTTTGGCTTTTCTTCTTTTGATTTTCTGCAATCCTTAGTGAGATGTTTGCCTGTGCACTTTACGCACCTTGGTTCTTTGGAGCAGTACTTTTGTGTATGCCCGTACGCCTGGCATCTTTTACACTGAGGTACCAGTTTTGTGGATTTTACCGGTTGTATTTCCACATTACATCCCAACACAGTTTTGATGGTATATATTTTGCTAGTTTCTTCATCATTTGAAAATGTTAGCATGAACATATTGAGTGGTTTTTTGGTTTTCCAACTCAATTTGTTGACTGCTTCTAATATCTTGTAGCCTTTGCCACGCAATTCTTCAACAATTCTCTCCGGAATACATGTGAAATGCAATTTTTTTGCCATTACTCTAATTGGTCTCTCTTGCTTGTTCTCATACGAGTGCCAAAGGCAATTGTTGAGTGAGAGGGCCTTTGTTATTGCCCTATATGAATCTTCGTTTTTGGCATTTACTTTGACAGTATCGCCGTTCATCATTTTGATGCTGAACGCGTCAGCTGCTTGGTTCTCTGATAGAAAATCATAGAATTTCTGGTAGTCCTGGATACCATCTACTACAATAGGTGGTGGCAAAGGAATTTTAATGGTTTTTTCCTTACCTTTATTCTCTTCACTTTCGTGTTCATTCGGAGTGGCTTGGGCGGGTGAGGTGTTCAATCTTCTTTTCTTCCTGCTTTTTTGCCGTATCCATCCTGTTTCTCGAGCTAGTTCTTCTTCGTCCGTGGTATATTCAACACGCGGCGGGGGAGAAGTCTCAGTGGCGGTTGTAGTTGCTGATTTTGATGCGTTTTCCGCTTGAAGTTTCAGCTGTTGCTGGAGATATTCTATTTGACCTGTTAAGTCATTTAGGTTTTTTTGCAGCTCTTCACGCTGTTTTTGTTCTTGACAGAGGTACTTGTACAACAGATGTTCAGTTTCTGTTTTTAAGTTTACTCTAATAGTGTTCAGTGTTGGCCTTTCCGAACCCATTGTAGAAGTTAAGCGAGTATTAACTTCGCCTTAACAATAATATTCGCTGACAGCCGTCAGCATTACGCAATAACTAGGTCATTGCGGTGCATCCGACTGGACGGCGTTATTTTGATGCGTAAGCACTTTTACACTGCGGTACGCGCGCGGTCGCATGTAACACAACTGCTCTCAGCAAAAATCGAACGCTGTACTTAGTATCGTTGAGGAGTTCAGATATTTCCACATTATTCTCGGAATATTCGCTATCAACCGGTGCAACCGCTACAACCGCTTACCTACAACAAAGTCATTATTCAATTCCTCGTACTTTTCAACCTTTCATGAACGCTTCGAATTACTGGAACTTGCTATCATTTCTACTAAGCTTTGTTTTGTGTGGTCTCTTCTGTTCTTTAAATAGAACACCCCATCTTTTCTTATTAATAACTAACTTCTGCCCCCGAATTCGTCCGCCGAAAATTTCTTGATCCCCCGACCCACGCTATTACTTCGTTTTCGCTTAGCGTTCTTTCTGACTATTTTTCTTTTTGCTCGGTTCCTAAAGGTCATAGCGTTATGTTAAATAGCTTAGGGCCTTCCTCAAGAATTGGGCTATCAGATGCAAAAATATTTTTTCAAATCTGACTGGTGGTTCCAGAGATTAGCGCGTTCAAACAAAAAAAAAAAAAAACAGAAGCTTTATTGTTAGTATAATTCATTTATTTTAGGAATACAAAGCCCACCCATTCAAAGTTAAGTACTTACACAAAATTCCGCCATGTTGTTTCCTCCGGTTTTCGTAAGCCCGTTGAATTTAATCTGATGTCTGTGATGAGTAATTTGATTGGATTTTCTGTTATAATTTCTAAGGTAACTATATTATTGTGGATGTCCCTGGCATCGCGATAACATAGGGAAGTAAAATGTATGGAAATATATGAAGACGCTTTTCCATCCACGATAACTTTAAAACGTGCACGTCTTTCCATACATTTTATGGACGTGGACGGACGTAACGATAACGTCCTTCAGTGGAATCCTTACTTGGAATTCCCCGAACTCATAGAAATTAACCTTTTTGGCGCAGCCGTTATGACTGTGATAAACTGATGAGGTACATTCTATTGCTGTGGACAAGAAATTTCACGCGGACGAATTCGCGAGCAGAAGCTAGTACATAATATACTTACAGCGAAAGGATCTTTGTTCCAACCACCCACGACACCTCCAGACTTGCTTTAAGGCGAAAGCGACAGGGTTGCCCGCAAAGTTCAAATTTTCTTACGTTTTTTGCAATTTGTAAGTCAGTATATTATGTTGATGTATTTATAGAGTTATATTACTAATTAATAAATAAATATTCACTAAACTTTTATGACTTTAAAGAGTTGTATTGTTAGAAGTACAACTCGTCAAGAAATTTCATGAAATAGTAATTCGGTATGATCATACCGAATTACTATTTCATGAAATTTTGACATTTGAGGATTACAACTTAAGGAGTTGTGTTACTGAATATAATGATTATAATTCTGTTTTACACATATTTTTGCGAATCATACTTTAATCAACATACAACCTAATACTGACTTGCAAATTGCAAAAAACGTAAGAAAATTTGAATTTCGAGAGCTATCCTGGCGTTTTTACCATAAATACTATTTCTCAAAATGTTTACCAACTGTCAATGTCATTTAGGCTCCAAAAGGTCCTTGTAGCACCACGTATAACAGATATAATATTTACAAAAGAAATACATAACTTACTTATTTATAAACCAAAAAAGCTTCCCTCTTCCAATATCAGAGACAAACTTCCGCCAGCATACGCCAATTATTTAAATAACAAGGAAAAGTTTTACTATATATCTAAACAGTCTGAATTTATTACTGAGGCAAAAGTATCAAGATTATTATATTTTTGTGTACGATATAAACAGTTTAGGATTCTCTGTCCGTCGGCCATTTTGGCCGAAAGTTGTTAACAGTGACTTTGGCGGTAGGTCCGTGGGTACTTTTTTAGGGTACGAAGAGAATTCGCTAAACTCATTTAATCTTATTCTTTTCTTTTCTTGTTGGGTTTGTTATCTTATATTTTAAGGTTTAGCAGGTTTTGTGATATAAATTATTTTATCTGAGAACTAGACTGAGTAAAATGCGTACCTACATGTTTTTTTTTTGCGACTTAGTCCTTAGTACTTGTAAGCACAGAATTCATGATAGTATCAAATACAGAAGATTCACTTCGCAAAATCATGTAAATAAATAGCGACTAAAGCTACGACGTAATAAAGTGCAATTCAGGTCGCACAACGAAGCCGCGGGCAAAAGCTAGAAATTATATAATTACTAGCGGTGCCCCGCGGTTTCACTCGCGTAGACCGATATAAAAAGTAGCCTATGTGTTAATACAGGGTATAAGCTATCTACATACCAACTTTTATCCAAATCGGTCGAGCCGTTTGAGCGTGAAGAAGTAACAAAAATACAAACACACACACATCCACTTATTAGATAAATCAGAAGTTAGGCTTCAACTACATATTTATTGCATCGCATTGCAGGAATAAAGTAAATAAAACGTATTGTAGGTAGGTTAACGTTCAAATCACACGTTTATTAACAAAGGATTTCTTAGAACCTTTTCACTTATTTACACATACTACTTAGTCTTTGTGGAATATAAAACATTGTATATACTTGCTACATTAATTGCACAACTAGCAATAGTTACACAATAGAATCAAACATTTAGAACAAAATAACGGCCACAGTTTACAATTTAGCATGATATTTAAAGAATAGTTATTAAATCAGACTGACTTACAGTAGGTCCTTTACTTAATACCTGTGCTTGATAGTAACTCAAAGAGTATAATAATCGACTTGTTCTATCGGTGGCCCGTGCTCGAATGCCCGGAGCCCCGATGTTCTCAACCTCTTGTGAGCGTTGAATCCACAGACAAAAAATACAAACGATCGTTGTCACGTGAGAGGCACAGGAAATATAGTCAAACAGCCAATATGATTTTAACAAACCTAAACATTTAGTAAGTTACATGGTATTCTCTCACAGACGGCCGTCCTGAGGAAGGAATGACCCCATTACTTCTCGGCCATTCGAGTATATTTGTGTGTCTCTATACAAAACAGTTACAAAATGACTTCTAACTTAACAACAAAGGTCATAAAAATAAAAATATAAAATAAATACCTAATGTAAATAATACACTGTACAATCAATTCTAAATAAGCATTTGTACGTAAGTATTTATAGCAAATAATCAAACAAAAGATCAAATAATACAATAACTTCTAATTTATAATATAACAAAGATAACAATGTGACCAAATACATTTAACAATCAATTCCAATTATGTATATCAAATGATAAATAAAAGATCAACTAATACAAAAACTTCTAACATAATAACAAAGATCATGAAGGTAAAATAACGTACCTAAGCGACCAATACATTGCGCAATCAATTCCGAATAAGTAAGTAAGTATGTCAAATAATAAAAAAAGATCAACTAAGTAATACAACAACTTCTAACTTAATAACAAAGATCAAGAGAATATAATAATGTGACCACTACATTTAGCAATCAATTCCAATTATGTTGTATAATTATGTATATCAAATAATAAATAAAAGATCAACTAATACAATAAATTCTAACGTAATAACAAAGATCATGAAGGTAAAATAACGTATCTACGTGACCAATGCATTGTACAATCAATTCCAATTAAACTATATCAAATAATAAAAAGGGATCAACTAATACAATAACTTCTAACTGAACAACAAAGGTCATAAAAGTAAAATAACGTAAATGCCTACGTGATCAATACATTATAAAATCAATTCCAAATAAGTCCACATAAATCAGGGTAATCCAGTTAAAGATCATGATCAAATAATAAATAACAAATACCATGAAAGTATAATAGTCTAAGTAATAGGAACTTATGGATCATCCCGTTAAAAGTCACCGCCTACATCAGCCTAGCATTGGATCATCATCGCCTCACCTGATCTGCTCCTTGTCAATCAGGCGTCAATTAAACATAGCGGCACGTAACCGGAACGGCTTTCAGACAGTCTCAGCGTCTCCCGAAGTCTCGAAGCAGCGCGGTGGCGGCGCGGCGCGGCGAGCGATGCGCGAAGGTTATGTGATCGCGACAACACGCTCACAGCTGGCCTAATCTAACCTAAGCTAAGCTAACGTAACGACCGCGATTACGTAGGTAATGTAGATACCTGGAAAACAAAAATATATTAGTGAAGTTCTATAGGGATTAGTGCAAAACACTATGGTTCATAGTTAATTACTGATGATGAATAATCTAAATAAAGAAAAGATTAAGTAGTCAATCCCGGCGTCTCCCGAGGTCGACGGGGCGTGGCGGCGGCGCGGCGAGGTGACCGCGACAACATGCTCACGGCTCTGTACGTGTGTGCAATGAGCCATAACGTGATTATGTAGGTAGTGTAAATACCTGTGAAAACAAAAATATATTAGTGAAATTCTATTTGGATTAGTGCAAAACACAATGATTCGTAGTTCAATGACTGATGAAGAATAATCTAAATAAAGAAAATATTAGTCAATCATCGGCGTCTGGTCGACGCGGTGCGGCGGCGGCGCGGCGGCGCGGCGAGGTGAACGCGACAACATGCTCACGGCTGGGCGTACGTATGTGCAATAAGCCATAACGTGATTATGTAGGTAGTGTAAATACCTGTGAAAACAAAAATATATTAGTGGAATTCTATTGGTATTAGTGCTAAACACAATGATTCCTAGTTCAATTACTGATGAAGAATAATCTAAATAAAGAAAAGATTAGTCAATGTAAAAATCTTATATATTTGAATGCGTACCTATTTTAATTATTTCTGACGAACACCGCTTGTACATCTTGTACTTCAGCCTCGGCCGTCGAAATTAACGTGAACACCGCTTGTACTTCAGCATTCGTCATTGTTAGTGACACCCGCTTGGTACTTCGGTCTCGGTCCACTTTTTAGAAGCGTGAACACCGCTTGTACTTCAGCATTCGTCATTGTTAGTGACACCCGCTTGGTACTTCGGCCTCGGTCCACTTTTTAGAAGCGTGAACACCGCTTGTACTTCAGCATTCGTCATTGTTAGTGACACCCGCTTGGTACTTCGGCCTCGGTCCACTTTTTAGAAGCGTGAACACCGCTTGTACTTCAGCATTCGTCATTGTTAGTGACACCCGCTTGGTACTTCGGCCTCGGTCCACTAATACTTCCCAGCAAGCACCTCCAGCGTAGCCAGATGCAGCCCATTAGTCATGTAAGATCAATTCTGTAATCATTTAACTGGGAAGGATTTGGGAAGAAAAGTCAGTATTTGTCATGAGTCTAGAAGATAAACTTTTAGTCGGTAATTAAGTAGGTACCTATGGGAAATTATTAATCGCTCACCATAAACCTGTTCTCATATCAAATACTTTACATCCAGCAATCTACATGTATATGTACACCAGATCAACGATTGCACCACCAATCAACTAACTGAATATCAAAACTTACAAATAATAATCATTATTTATACATCAATTTTTGTCCAGTCACAACAAAAATATGTATTAATTATACATCAAAAATAACAAATGCGCATGTAATAAAGTTGTTATTGCACCTACTAATTGAATATCAAAATAATAACATTATTGGGCACCCCCAGGTTCGGCTCGGTTATGTTCCCATAAACCCATAAACATAAGATAGAAACGTTAAGCCCAATAATACATGCAAATTTTTATTTGCAAACAGTATTTTTGATCGTATTCTGTTGGGAAAAATTGGTAATTTTTGATGTGCTTTAAATATTATAGGTACACACAACAAAAAAGATCAGTATGCATAGCACATCAACACAGTTGTTGGTGTGCGTACAGTCAACGGGTGTATTGCTCTACGCCTATTAGTGTTTGCTTCACAATATATATGAAGCAAAGAATATGAAGCATAAATTTAACAACGTAACTATCTGGTCCCGTGGCATAGGTGCATAAGCATTCGGCTGGTAAATCAAATGACTTAGGATCGAGTCTCACCGCAGGCGGCGCAAATTTTTTGCATCATAAAAAACTTTTTTTTTCATTTTGATGAATTTTATTTAAGTAATTTACCTGATAATAAAAACATTCGAAAAAAATATATGGAAGTAAAAATTAAACAATTTGTAATAAGAAAACAACAATATTTATTGACTAGGTTTTTAAAATTATAATTACAAATTATAAAGTTTTGTGCATGACAAATATTCTAAGCCGGACAAGAAATCAACATTATTTTTAATATTTAGTGGCTAATTTATTTGTTAGTGATATGAATAAACATGTAAGTAAGCTAGATATTAAGATACAGTAGTTATCCTAAATTGTAGTCTCACTAACAATAACATCACTCACATAAAACAAATTTAATTACCCCCCGATATTTTAATTAGCTCATGCTAGCAACCATATTTTTTTAATTATAAGAAGAAGAATATTTTTTTTAGTATAGCGCTTACCATCTTGTCGCCACAATATTTTGCGACCGTCCTTGTCTTGTCCGACTTAAAACATTTTTCATCGCTATTTATAACTATAATTATTATTGCACCTAACGAAATCCAAATATTCTCTTGCGAAGCGTACCCGGTTTTGCATGTAAATATCTGACAGTAAAATTTTCTTGGCTGGCCTACGACATTTCACACCAGCTGCACGCAACTGGTTCCGTACAGTTTGTAATGTCACGTCATGTTTAGTCGCCATGGAATGAGTAGTGAGGAAGGGCTCAGTCATATTTATCACAGTGCCGCACATTGGTAAATCCAGTCTTTGGTCCCGGTCGGCGAGGATCAATCCTTCCCGAATCTGCATAACGATGGACCCACAATTGCACAGTTATTCTCTGTGAACAATAATAAAGTAATGTTACAATAAACAATACATTAAACCTAAGTATTAAACTTCAAAACATAATACCTAATAACATTTTGTTACTCACCGATATCTTTAAACGCCTCGCAATTATACCAATTGAAACGTTTTGCTCATGCAAAATAATTATCTCAGCTTTTAAAAGTGTAGTTATGTGATTCATAGTGATTCAAAAATAAAAGCACTTCTCAATCAAAACACGCTGGGTATAATGACTAAAAACGTAACGAAAGTCCGATGGTCAATAGCATTATGAACGTAAACTACTTGCTTAGCATGATATGTCATTTTAGAGGGTAGAAAATATAAAATGTGGCCAACACTTGAGTAAGTATACTCGCGACATTAATCATTATATTTTTGTCATTAAGGTTGAAAGTCTAATGAGTAACACGACTACTAAAAATAAAAAAGGCGAGGGTGGATTAATAAAAAAATATCGCGCATCAGAAACACCTAAAGTTAAGTTTCTACGGTTAATATGTAGCTAATTCCGTGATTCATTTTAACAGCTGCTTGTGATTGTGCGATATTGAACTTTATGAAAATATACGCTAAGGTTCAAATTCTTTAGAATCTTGCGTCTAGCATAACAAATAAAGTTAAATTTCAAGATGTTTATTAAGAGTTGAGTTGGTCTGATGGTCACTAAGTCAATTCGATAATCATCGTTGCCTGAGTTCAAAACCAGGAATAACCTAATTATAGGTTTTTGTTCACAATGTTTTGTTTTTAATTATTATCTTTTTTTTTACTTTTCTTTAACGAACGAAGGCGGGAAATATCTTTATAAATTATTTTGTATAGAAATAACACAAAATCTTTGCAAGAAATGAAAATGTTTATTATTTAATTAAAATATACTTAAGTAATTAAGTTATAGTAAGTATACGTTCTTAGTTCAAAATTAATATACCAACATTTTATAATATCATATTCAACTATAAACATTTTAAAAACGGCATGAAAAAAAAAGAAAAAAAAAGAAAAAGAAAATGAATTAATTTGTAAAATGTTTTACAGATTTAAGTATTACATATTCTGTATTATGTAGTGAATCAACATGTTATTTAAATAGAAAAATGCATTTCCATTTATAATAATAACATTACCACAGAATCTGCAACATTTTAATGGTTTAGCATTCTTTCGCTATTTTTTTTGTAAATTAAGGTGAAGTGTAAAAAATAATATAACACAAAAATTGTGGGTAGTGATATGCTATACAGTCAAAATAAGTTGGCTGAGAATTCCGTGCTCATATCTCAAACGTTGTAAATTACTCATCTATGAACGGGATTGAATCATTAGCAATTCAACTAGGTAATATGTTTTAGGAAAATTATGATTAGAGAATTTACAAAAAGAGACTAATATAGCACCGAGATTTGAACTTAGGACATCTCGTTCACCAACCAGAAACGTTAGCCATTGTGCTAAATCTGTTACAATGAACAAGTGCGAAATATTCGAACTCATTCAATTATATACATTATTACTGCCTATCGGCGCTGCTGCTACATACGCACACTAATAAAAAACTGAGCTCGCTCGTATCTAATAGTTAACGTTTGTGTGCGCAACTATTCATGCCGATACAGCTATCCGTGTGTGAATGTAAACCTAATTGATTTGCAGAGTGTACCTACCATTAAGTACCTATTAATCATAACGTAAGCATTGTACTTATATAATTAATTTCACTCGGAACAGTAATTAACTCTGAACTCTGTCAGCAACCTCGTTACCTACTCATAAGGTCACAGACACTGTCTTCGCCGTCAGCAGTGTCATTACTAGGTGCGAAAGTTATTCAACGTTTTCAACTGGCCTGCTGGCTAAATACTTTTATATTTACGTTTTGAGTGTCCTTTAATACTCGTACTAGAGAGTTTGCAGATAATTCAAAATGATCGACATTGCCGCAACAATGATGCGGAGTCTTGTTAGGAGGGGACCCTAAATCTGCTGTATTGTGACGATTGAAGAAATTTGTTAGAGCGCTACTGCTATCAACTTTCTTTTTCCTAAGTAGGTATATTTTACATACTGGCGTCCCCAGTCGCACCCCGCCTAATCGTGAATGGTCGTGAGCGTAATCGAAAATTGTACGATTGTATTGTTCTATCTGCCAATTGGCTCGTGGTGTTGCTACACTTGCTACGGCGCGGCGCGGCGCGGCGTTCAGGTACACACCAAGCACTTTTTTTTTTTTTTGCAAAATTTGTGAATGCCGCAGATCTAAAACTATACCGCGATCGCTGATTAATTAATAAGTACGTTTGATCTACCTATCACGTTAAATATTTCCTGTAGAGTTTTGATACTGGTTTTAGTTTTTACTTTTTGTTTTTACTAGTCTAATTAAAAATAAAACTGAAACCGTCAATTACACCTAGTCTGTAAGAATTTCCGTTTTTGCTCCTAACGAATGGTCCTAGATGGTTCATGTGGAGGAGTGTGAAATGGGACGTTCTTTTGGGGATTTGATTTAAGTAACGAGTAGGTTTACTAGTCGATGCTTTATGTATGCACAATGATTGAGACATGCTTCCACGTATTTGCCAACGAAATATTTCATTTTCCGAAACATTGTTGTTGTATTATTATTAAAAAGTCTTGTTTTATTTTATCAAGTCTTTTCGACCACAAAGTGCCAAATCTCATGCCGATATAACTGACAAATACGCCATCGTACCCAATTAGGTACAACGCATTTTTTTATTATTTTTTTATTCTGTTGAATTTGTCATTTTGGAGGAGGAAACTTGCGTTAACCTTTTAACCGCCAGACTTCATATCAGTTGTCGTGCCCCCAGCGCCAAGCACAGAAAATTAAAAAATCTTTTTGATAGAATACAGCTTATCGAAATTAAAAAAACAGATTATAGGAGCTGTGGTATTTGGTCGTAAATATACGACCTTGGCGAAATGGACACGAAAATATTTGTCGGATTAATCCGACGTAAGCGGTTAAAGGGTTAATATCTTTAACCTCTTTTTTTTTAATTACTTTGTAAGATCAATTATTTGAAGTAATTTAACTTAAGGACGGTCGGTTTATCTACTACCTACCGGTATCTTTAGAGATTTCATATCCTAGTATCAAAGAAGATGCACTTTTCAATATTTAAAATCAATGTGGTTTTCCGAGGGCAATCTAGAAGTTTTGGGGTTGCTAGAAAAATTAGATTCTTTAATGATATTAAGAATAAGAAGGTCTAAGAATAAAATTCATTCGCCAAGTTTTATATTCATGTGGATTGAATTCCTAGACATTTAATATCAATTTAATTTAACATATCAGGAAGCTCATTGCCCAAGTGTAATATGCATTTTTGAAACAATCAATATTCCCAGCTCGCTCACTTTTATTTTAAGTAAAACAGTTACAAAAAACAGTTGTTTCTGTTCGTCAGTAGTCTCAGGACCTATTTTTAGTATTTCCATTATCAGCTTATAGACCCCTAATTTGTGCTTTTGGTTATCGTTATAAATGTCAAGTCAGATCGGTAATAAGTTAGACTTTGCTAGCAACTTGCTTATAGACCCCTAATTTGTGCTTTTGGTTATCGTTATAAATGTCAAGTCAGGGTCAAATCGGAATCAGGATATATGGGAAAATATTGACATGATTAGAATAGTATTCACCTTAGTAGGTACATATGAAATATTTATGACACAAATTATGTAAGTAAGGATTAAAAGAACATCATATTACATTAGGTACATAGTAAAAATCATAGAAATAAAATTTTCAGCAAAGTAATAAACATTATATAGTTATTCTATTAAATATCATTCGAATAGTCATTAATGTCATTGTATTCGATTCTTTTACTGTGTATAATATCCTCACGTTTCACTGTGTGCTGCACATAGGTGCATTTGCTCTATTCAATACGAAATAAAACTAACAGCAAGATACAGCATAATCAGAAGCCCAGTACAGAACAATCCTTGAAATACCCACACCCACCCCAGAGTGTAGCCCCGGCAAGGTGAGAGTGGACATCTGGTCACCACTGTGTTTTCAACTGTACTCCATAGAGTAGCGCTAATGTATTTGTAGGAACACCCCGCAATCAAAAATATGTATTTGTTCAATGATCCAGATCTGCATCTCCATAGAGAAAGATGTGTGCATGGTGGAACATTAAATAACACTAACCCAGAAAACCAGTGTGTATCCCGTAATATCCCGTGTAGCCCTGGCAAGATACACAAGGCCCTCCATAATCCATGCCTACATCCACATAATGATTAATAAAGCGCACAGTGAAACATGTATTTTCCATTTACCCAACACGTGGCCGTTATTTTATTCAAAAAGCAGGTTGAAAATGATTGAACTCTAAAATTATAATATTAGTTGGTAAGTAGGTACCTCTTAAATATGGGCGCTGAATAATCCCACTTCGGATTTATTAGATAAATCAGAAGTTAGGCTTCAACTACATATTTATTGCATCGCATTGCAGGAATAAAGTAAATAAAACGTATTGTAGGTAGGTTAACGTTCAAATCACACGTTTATTAACAAAGGATTTCTTAGAACCTTTTCACTTATTTACACATACTACTTAGTCTTTGTGGAATATAAAACATTGTATATACTTGCTACATTAATTGCACAACTAGCAATAGTTACACAATAGAATCAAACATTTAGAACAAAATAACGGCCACAGTTTACAATTTAGCATGATATTTAAAGAATAGTTATTAAATCAGACTGACTTACAGTAGGTCCTTTACTTAATACCTGTGCTTGATAGTAACTCAAAGAGTATAATAATCGACTTGTTCTATCGGTGGCCCGTGCTCGAATGCCCGGAGCCCCGATGTTCTCAACCTCTTGTGAGCGTTGAATCCACAGACAAAAAATACAAACGATCGTTGTCACGTGAGAGGCACAGGAAATATAGTCAAACAGCCAATATGATTTTAACAAACCTAAACATTTAGTAAGTTACATGGTATTCTCTCACACACTCACAAACTTACGCCTTTATAATACATATTAGTGTCAAGTATCAGTACATGCCGCCGGGGTCGCGGGTTGTTCGAAAGAGATACCGTGGCCCTGGCACAGGCAACTGAAGGAACACGGGTGGGTTTTAGTCAGTAAAAGTCTGACACGCCATCCCGCTCCACCCAGAGCGGGAGAAGTCATTTAATGATTTCCCATCCACAAAAAAAAAAGAAAAAAAAAAGTGTCATTACATACATACTTATATATGCACACATATTATAACTACACATTTGTTTTTATTTTTAGGATTATGTTAAAAACAAAATTTATGTAGAACTTATGTGCGTCATTTTTCGAGTGAATAAATAGTTTTTCTTTCTTTCTTTCTTTTATACTTAATTGATACCATGGGGGTAGGCAGAAACCACAGACCCGGCACCTGCTACGATCCTTACATATCCTTACAGAAAATAAAAATATTAAAATGCAGAAAGACCAGCAGGTAAAGTCAAGGAAATTGTTAAGCAAATTGACTACCAACATAAATTGTCTGTATTATATTGGAATCACAACTGTGATTCTTTGACACGTTGTCACGTTTTAGTGTTCGGAAACGAACAAATGGAACCCTCTTAAGCCTCCGCTATCCGTCTGTCTGTCAGCGGGTTGTATATCATGTATATTTACAGATTGTGTATTTCTATTGCCGCTATAATAAGAAATAATAAAAAAAATAAAGTTAAAAATTAAAGAGGGTCATACAAGAAACCTGTACCCTAATTGCGTAACACATAATCGATCGGAGTTGGTTTCATTTTGAAACAAATCGCTAAACCATTGCTTCATATGTTCAAAAAATTTGTCTGCTCGGCAACGTAAATAACGCAATGAATGTTGTTGAACTGTCAAAATGAAACCAACTCCGATTGATAATGTGTTACGCAATTAGGGTGCTGTTTTTTAAACTGATTTTTTTTATATGTAGTGTATAATATTTCGTGTGCGAGTCCGACTCGCACTTGGCCGGTTTTTAACAATTAATTTCCCTGACTGTTCCTACTTACATTGTTTACTTCTCTCTAGCCCTTATTTAATTTATTTCCATTGTGTTGTTTTAACCCGACAGACATTGCCAGAATATACATTGCCAGAAATACCGAAACACTCGAAAAAAAATCATCAGCACAAAATTATTAAATAAATAAAAAATATTTGATAAAACAAAAGAAAAGTCGTGCTTTTTCATTTAAACAAATTGAAACATTTCAAAAAAACAAAAAGATTTCTAACCTTACTTATTGAAATGGAAACAAATACTCATAAAATTTATTGAATCAGCAAAAATTGTACGGAACTTTTTTTGGACGTCAAAATTTCATTTATCTGTTATTTCTGCTGGATGAATAACTGATGAAAGTTTCCGTTGTATTTAGTTAACGCTACGTTGGTTTTGTTTTGAAATATTTCGTGTTTATTGGAAACCATTCTTCTTCTTCGACACGACAGTATCTCTCTCCGACCTCGATGACCCCATAACCCTCCTTCAGGAGTGCAATAAGGCCACCAGTACAGTCTGCAAGCGCAAACTCAAATCTACATTCCGACTTCGCCGCCGAGGTTGTAATCGTAATTGCCCCAACTACTCGGTGAAGCTATGCCAGATGGTGGCGCAGCTGAGCCATACACCCCCACATTACGATCCGGCCTGCCCCCTCTGGCTGTCCTCCCTCCAGCGACGCCCTATGCCAAGTTCCCCTTGGCGTGCTGTCGCTTAAGGCTTGTCCGTCGCAAAAACCGCGGTCACTGTCGGACTGCATAGAAAAGAAAGAGAAGCGCGATGACACAACGCTTGCAAAGTATGAAGTAATTATCGATTTACACAAAAACTGTTGATTGAACTAAAAAAGTAATGACAAGAAATCATTCCTTATTAGTTTGTAAAGAACTGTATAAATTTATGAACACTTTTAATGAAAACTGTAGGAGTAATATGGTAACAACTCGAACAATAAGATCGAAATAGACCTGGATTTAGGTTTTTTTTCCTTAGTTCTACAAACTAAAATAGATTTCAGTACCTACACATGAAATCAGTTCTTATGTATTGTAGATTACTGTGTATTTTTTCCTATCAGAAGGATGCTATAGTTACTGTAAAAGATGGTTACAAAGTTAACTAGTTTCGCCGTATTTTAGGAAGGAGCAGCCTTAACTTATAATTAGTTTTAAGCCCTGGCAGGGGCTTTAAGTTCGCTTAAAGCACCCACAGGATAGTCCGGTTAAGTAGTCTCGACCTCCAATGGTCAACTACGAGATGCCATTAAAAAAAAAGAGCACTACAGTATTTCAGATCTTGTTGGCCAAAACTTAGCCACTTCCACTGCGTCGTCGGTGGCAGCGCAGAGATCACTTTGGCTGCATGTTTTGGGACACAGAGGGCACCGCGCGTAGAGTTTACCGCGCGACTAGCATATATACAACGTCCCGACATCAACCGTCGGGCAGTTACCCATCAGACACAACACCCGTCTGGTCGGAGGATCCTCCCTTTTTTATGGAGGATGAGTGAACTTTACACACTGTTCCTCATGCCTCTATCTATAATGTAATAGTTCTTCATCTGCCTAGCCTTTTTCCAAGATCAGACAGATCAGACTTTCGGGCTTCTGACTACCCGTAACGACTGTCAAATATCTACAAATGACAACCAGGACCAATGGCTTAACGTGCCGAGGCATGGAGGGGTCTCGATATGTAGTGGATGGTCACATTGGTCACCCATCGACGGACCAACCTTGGCAAGCGTAGCTGTTTTCACTTAGCTTCTAGCTCCTATTATAATTTTTAATACTTTATTATTTTACTCCTCGTCAGAAATCACACGGAACAAGTCTGCAAAAAATCCAATTTTGACGGTTGGGTCGTCGCAGCGGCTGAGCTCCTAGCTAGCTTTAGCTCTGTGGGTACCGGGTCACAGGGAAGGCACAAATATTTGTCTGGATCGCAGGTAATTGTTCCGAGTCTGGGGAGCTTAGCTATACCGTAGCTATGTTGACGACTTGATGACGACAACGCTAGCTTAGGTATTCCTTTTATTAGAAGATAAGGTGTCAACTACATTCTGAACATCCGCAAAAGATAGTTCGGATGTCGGAAAATATCCCACGGGAACGTACTACCGGGAAATCCTTTCTTATTCCTTGTCTACATTATAAAGAGAACCTCTGTGCAAACAGTTTTCTAGATCCAAGTGTTTGGGATGGGCGTTGATGAGTCAGTCAATCAGTCAGTCAGTCAGGACTTCTCTTTTGATTTTAATAGAGAGATAGAAGATCTAATCGTATTATATTGGGAAAGAAAATAGAAACTTTTGCATTACATACTTACTGAAAAAATAAATTTACGATAAATCTGTAGACTCGCAACAAAAAGCTTTTGAATATGATTGAATTAAAAAATGACACTATTACTAAACGGTGCGCGAGTGAGACGCCGTCTTCGCTCAAATATAGGGAGTACAATGCGCGCCACGAAAGATGAAACTAGACACAGCACGTGGTTTGACTTGCGCAGTGTTAATGATTTTAGGTCTCTTTAGCGGTATGCGGTTTGAGCGGGAAGGGACCGGGCGTCATCGTGGCGGTGGAAAGCGCGGGAGGCGCGGCCAAGTCTCATCTTTCGTGGCGCGTATTGTACCGAGATGCATCCTGGAGTATGATGAGATTCACACTTGGATTTAGCGAATGAAAAGGTATAGGTATGCATAGTAAACCTATATTACGACGATTATTTGTGTTATGTCTCATGGACCATTACTGGAGGCAAGCCTATTGCCATCAACTGGTCGAGGGATTGTTTGCACGCTGAGAACCGTCAGGTTCTGAGATTGTTTCCCAAGTCAGACAATAGTGATCTGTTATTTACTATACTTATGTATAAATAAAAAGATAAGAATACATATTTTTTAATGACAATAGTCCAGTAGTTCTTTTCATCTCTTTCTGGTTTTAATTCCAAATCAGAAACATCTATGTTTGGACTTTTAATGACACTTCTACTGTCATGTCTTCTGTCATTTTACTATCAAATGGGAACATTTTCTAACGAAATGACAGATAAGCAGTGTCATTCTACTGCAGCTAATCAAAAGTGCGAGCATAAGTAATTATATTTTAATATAATTTGGTTTGTGTCAAAAATAAAAAATGGCCACCAGCCATTGTATTCAAAATGTACATACCCCACCCCAGCTAAACATAATTCATAATACGGCCCGCCCTCGTAAAAATAAATAAACCATCCATATGTCAAACAATACCCATTTGTACACAAAACAATAATTTTGCATGAGTTGCCTTTTCTGTTTATCTTCTACGTATAAAAATGTTGGTCTATCTAGCTTTATTCGCTTATAAAATGAGAATATTCCGTGGATTAATATTGTTGCGAACGAACAATAGAATTTGTGTAATGATTTCTAAGGTTCAGTAGCCACCTGGAGTCTGGATTTGTGCCCCGTTTGATGGCAATAGGCTTGCCGGTTCGCCCTGGGTTCGCCCCCTATTACTACGGAAATGTGGGTGTACTATAGGTAGGTATACTTCTGACTTACCCTTTGAGGAATTTAGGCGTGATGTTATGTGAGCTTGAGGGTTCTGTACCAAAGGAACCGTGATCTGGAAGGGATCTGGCAAGTGCCATTTTTATCAAACAAGCAATCCAAAAAACTCGTTTTTTGGGTTCCGTAGTAAACAAGGAACCGTTATAGTTTCGCTATGTCCGTCCGCCTGTCCTTCTGTCTGTCCGTCCGCAGTTTAGCTCACAGGCTCTTAGTACTAGAAAACTATAATTTGGCATGGATATACATATTCATCACGCCGACAAAGTGGTAAAATAAAATCATGAAAAAAAATTTTTTTTCAGGGTACCTTCTGTACACGTAAAGTGGGCATGTTTTTTTTTCTCGTCTACCCCATGGTGGGGGGTGTTGTTGGATGGGTTTTGTCAAAAATATTGCGGGTTTATGAAAACAATGTTTCGATTTAGGGATCCATTTCTGAAATATTAGGCTTTAAAAGAGCAAATTTTTTTTAGTCAAGTGTCCTCCCCCTGCCAGCTAAACGGTTAGTTTTGGATGGGTGAAAAAAATCACGGTAGTAGTTTATATTACGAAGTTAAAAAGAAAACTATCACAGCTAAGTAGGCTTTTCAAGTTTCCGAGTAATAGTCAACCAACTTACATTTACAGTTGGAATGTATGAGAGTACATGTTTTTCACATTATAAAACACTATCGAAAACGGGTCTTATCGCGATATTCTAACCAAGTTATTCTAAGTAGGTACCTGTTTACCTCGTTAAAAAGAATATCGCGATAAGACCCGTTTTCGATAGTGTTTTATAATGTGTACAAATCGCGAAAGTTTAAAAAGTTTAATTACATGTTTTTCAACTACAATGTTAAGTTGGTTCTTGGTATAAATTCATCCCAACTACGGAACCCTTCATTGTGCGTGCTCCGACACGCACTTGTTTGGATCATGTATCGGATGGCTATATAAGCAGGGGAAGACCAAAGAAACGATGGACGTACTGTGTGGGAGATTATAATTGCCAATAAGGGCCTGAGAAAAGAGATTGCCGAGATGATGACTAATAGAGAAGTATGGAAGAAGAAGACATGTTGCACCTATCCCAAATAAAGGCTCTTACAGACAGAGGCGATATCGCGTCGCGGCGTGTCGCGTAGCTGTGATGCGGCGCGATAATATCGCAATATCGCTCGCGATATCGCCTCTGTCTGTAAGAGCCTTAAATTGGGATAAGGGCAAGAGATTGATGATGATAGCTGTTATATAACTCTTTTTATTAGATTTTCGAAAGCATAAAAAGCGATTTATATAACGAGAGCAAATTAAACTTGAGGTCATGTTTAATCTGGACAAAAATGAGCTACTGACTACATATTGATAGTTAATGATAATGAAGATCATCTTTCATGTAAATAAATGTATGTAAATATAAAATATGTATGTAAATTCCACAAAAAATATCGTAAAAAAATTGCTCATTTTATTTTTGCCAATATTTAAATTAAACAGATAAATTAATCAATTGATTGACACTATAAAATTTTCTCGACGCCATCCAATTTAAAATACAAATAAGACTCAGCATCCAGGCTGGGGCTTTCAATGTAAAATAAATGATTCCATATTGGTCAACCAGCGCACTGGATGGAAAACAGCAACGTCGGAGAATCGGCTTTCATTTATTTGACTGCAAATGATACGTTTTTTCAATCGTTTTTTTTAATAGTAAAATAACAGCGCGTAATAAAGCGTTATTTGTATGGGTCCTACCATATACAATAAACTGCCAGATGTAATGAAAAATGATACAATTAAAAACTTTTAAAAGAAATTAGTGGCCTTCCTAATAGAAAAATGTTATTACTCGATTAATGATTTTTTAATGGACAAAACTTTTTAATCAGCAATGCGTATAATAAATATAAAATATTATTTTGAACTTATGGACCTAGTATAACTACATTTTTTATTATTTTTTTATTTTATTCTAAGTTACATTTTGATTTGACATTTTTTAATATTAATTTAATGTATGTACACATTAATAATTGTAACTGTGACATTTTAATTTGTATTATTTTTTTTTTTAAATAGCTAATTTTTATAAATTTTGCGTGCCTATTTCCAGGCAGAATGTACATGGCTCACTCTTATCTACTCCACCTGTATTTTAATGTAACCTACATTCGTTGCAAATAAATTATTTGATTGATTGATTGATTGAACAGGGCCCCAAGTCTGCTATTTTTTACATTCCAACACGATCCCATTGTCACTGCATTGTCATTTTGCTAAAAGTTCGTAATCTGCTAAATTCATAATTTCATACAATGGAGTGTCAGTGGTTGACCATTGGAAAGTCATAATGACGCCATTATGACGCCATTATATTAGTAGATTACCAAACTTGTCAAAATCAACAATTATGAAATCAATGATAGACCATTCTGACACTATTGTAATAGCAGACTTGAGGCCCTGGATAGTCGTGAGGTTTAAGTGTATTCACGAAAATGATGGAACTTGCTGCGTTCAAATCCAGAGGGCTTAGACAAATGGCATTCGCTTCAGAGCGATTCTATTTGTACAATCGCTATAGCTTCAAAGTGACATTGCCATGATCACGTGACATTTCGATAGCTTATGTCAACCCCATACAGTATTCTACTAGCATCATCGTGAATGTTAGTTTGTCTAGGGCCTCTGGAATTCTCCGTCAACAGTTTTTAGCTACAACGCTCGACCAAAAAATCAATCTGCCTAAGCCTTTTCCCAACGATGTTGGGGTGAAGCTGATGCAGCTAAATACCAGTATTTACATGAAGCGACTGCCTATCTGACCTCCACAACCCAGTAACTGGTAATACTGGTTGTTAGACTTTCGGGCTTCAGACGACCCGTAACGACTGTCAAAGATCCTCGAATGACAGCCGGGACCAACGGTTTCCGAGGCACGTACCAACCCCGGAAAGCGTAGCTTAACCTGGTGGATCGACCCTTGCGGCTGTTGTTACTTAGCCAGCCACGAGATCTCCGTAATTTATTAAGATTTGGGGTATGTATATACCCAAAGGGTGCTAGCAAATTCTGTCTACACTGTCTGTCTGTCAAAAGGCTATATTATTTTTTTAACCGTAATAAGCAGCCAGTTCAAATGTTCTGCGTGTATGGCTTCTATCATGCATGACATACCCGAAAACTATAAATAAATAAATAAAAATAAATAAATATCCTTGGACATTTCACACAACGCCATCTAGTTCCAAGCTAAGCAACCTAATGCTTGTGTTATGGTAACAAGATGGCTGATAAAGTACTTATACACATTTGTTTTTGTACATACATACATGTTATAGATAGAAAAACACCCAGACTCGGAACAAATACTTAGATCGTACAAATATTTATACTATAAATAGAACGCAAACTATAAGCCACTAATGTTTTCGGCGTTACGGAACCCATGTGAGTCCAACTTGCATCCAATTCACACTTGCCTGGTTTTTATTTTACTATTTACGGTAATACTAAATTTACACAAGAAAACCAACACAAACACTAGACCTAATATTTCAAAAATGGGTTAATTTTTACTTTCATTTGTGTGACTTAGTGGAAAAACTACGACAAAATATTACAATATTTTATGGTAAGACTGACTCACGAAAAAATCTTTTGTTAGGCTTTATTTTAGTTCTTTGATATAATGAGTTTTCTAGTCGTTAAGTACAGAAGTCGTGAAATTGGAGTTATTATCAGATTTCTGTTGAATTGACCTTGATTCGTGTTAAATTTAGTTTAGTAGGTTAATCTGAATAAGTAATATAACCTATTGTTAAAAATATGAGGCTATTTTGTATGGTTGTAAGTACCTATATTTTGTTTTGTGTAGGTATAGAAATTAAAATGTTTTTTTGAGATGTTTGCGCTGTCAAAAAGAGTAGATATTTGTGTGAGTGCACATAGATAGTGTAGGTGTAACGTCCGGCATAGAGCGCGACGCGTTATTTATTTGGTTTAAAACCGATTTATACTGCTTTTTGGCAATCTGCTTTTGTTCTTTTAGTACGAGAGGCCATGAGCAAAACCATGTCGCATCGTTGTAAAACGTAAAACGATATGACGATTGAAGATTTTGTCTTACGTGAAACGATAAGACAGACATGGCTGGGACAGACTGGATGCGGAAGGCTGAGGACAGGGTGTTGTGGCGCAGTATGGGAGAGGCCTGTGTCCACGTCCAGCAATGTATTGCGATAGGCTGAGTTGATTGATTGAAATTATGTAAAAGAAAAGTAACCTAAAACCAGTCAAAAAATACCTCTGTATTTGCGATAGAAAACAGCAAAATACCTTTCGTTCCCCAGCTAATTCTGTCATATATGTAACTTTTATTCTAAAACGCCGGCATTTCCTCGCTAAGTGGCTTCCTCTCCTAATCCTGTGAAGTACCCTTAGAATAAAGTGGCTCTCTCCACTTCCCAACCGTATTTAAAGCCACGAAATACAATTTCTTTCAGGTTTTCTTCCGATCTTGAAACTGGGTTCGTAAAAAATTTTAGAAATGTTTTTTTAAGGAAAAGAGCTATAATTATGTAATTAAATGGATACGGTCTATTTCGCTCGAGAGGCTCATGGCTAATAATGAAAACTGCATGAGTCGATCGCAGGTTAAGCTACGCTTTTTGAGGTCAGTCCGTGGATGGGTGACCATTACATACCTAATACCTAATCTATATGTGGAGGCTTTTTATTAGCTATTTTTTAAATATTATATTGGTTTGTTAGTCTGTAAGCCTTCTTTAAAATAAATAAATAAATAAATACCCTCCGTGCCTTGGAGCATGTAAAACTTTTGGTCTCGGCTGTCATTAGATCTTTGACACGTTTTGACAAACAAACATTCAACCTTCAAGTATTGATGTCCAAGTAAGGGGCCTGTTTCACTACCTACGATTAAGTTCCTATTAACTTACTTGGGAGATAATTTCATAAAAAATGTGTTCTATTTTTTAATTTATTCAATACGTAGTAGCCATTCGGACATCGTGAAATAGACTCTTAGACATTTATTTAAACTACCAAAAAAATCAAAACATAACCACTAATACCCAAGTTAGGCTATTCTATCAAAAAGCCAAGTCCCCCAAAGTTCACTCTATGACGAGAAGTTCCCAAAAAATATATACCTAAATATATGACCGGTCCCTACCGACCATTTCATGGCGAGTGTCTTTCCATGTACTGATACTAAGGTCTAAATTGTAAAAAATGTTTGCAACCCCTAATATATCTTTATCACACTGACTTGTATATACTTATGGGAGTAATCTTATTTGAGGGTCGAGATTACCTCTATGGCGTATTGTGGTTAAAGTATAAAGGCTCCTACAAACAGGCGCAACACGCGATATAATCGCGCGCCACACAATGGCACCGCTCGTGGCACGACACGCGGTGCCTTTGTGTGGCGCTCGATTATACCGCGTGTCGCGCCTGTTTGAAGGGGCCTTAATATTTCCGAGGTTACTATTAGGAACTATGGTGGGCCTAATAGCACAAACTCTGCGGAGCAAACGAACATACCGTCGCCTTATAGTGAAAACCTCGGGAATGCATTTTTGCTCAAATTTATTTTATTGCGTTTCTAGGAGGAAAACCTCGCAACGCACATCCTGATCCGGCTAATTTGTACATTCGATACTCGTAGCGCCATCTATGACAGTACCTAGTATTTGTATGCTTTAGGTCAAGTTTTTTGTACGAATACCTCGTAAGTAGCATTTTATGCATTTCGGACAATCACATAGAATCGAACAGTTTTCGATATAAAAGCGGGTTAAATTTCCACATTAATTAATAAAAAAAACATAAAAGACGCCGCAGAAAAATTTTACGTCGCGCAGTTTTTTCTTCCTCCTGAAAAGTTACTTCTTTTACCTACACTTACGAGGTTTTCACTCTAAGGCGTCGATACAAACATACGAACGATTTTATAATTAAAAAACCGGCTAAGTGCGTGTCGGACCACGCACTATGAAGGGTTCCGTAGTTGAAAATAATTTATGCCAGAAACAAACTTTACATTGTAAAAAATTTTTTTAGATACCTAAGCGATACAATTAAAAATTAACGATTTGACGAAAAACGAACGACTTTTTCCTTTACTTGTGATGTGGGACCTTGCTTCATGATTCTAGGTCAACGGGAAGTTCCCTATAGGTTTTGATTTACTTGCGAGTATCAAAATTTCGATTAATTAATCAATTTTACTGAATGAAATTATGAAATATCGATATTGCCTAGTTATTGCAATTCATAATCAATATTTTAGTACAACGTTAGATTAATCTATTTATAAAAATGAATCCCTATTTCCCTTGGTCATCGCATCACGCGTGAACGGATGGAACTATTTCGCTAATTTTTTTTTGTTGTGTTTATTATTGTCAGGAGAGGGTTCTTATGAAAGAAAATATTAAGAAAATTTCGCAGAAAATTAGAAAATTTCAGAAAACTTAACGACTATTTTAACTTCACGCGTTTACATTAGAATATTCATAGCTAAGACAGGACAACGTCTGTTGGGTCAGCTAGTTTATCAATATATTACTAAACGAAATGAGGAAGGAGGAGGAGCTCGTGGCTAAGTAATAACAGCCGCACGGCTCGATCCATGAGGTTAAGCTACGCTTGCCGGGGTTGGTCAGTGGATGGGTGACCATCTTTACATACCGAGACTCCTCCGTGCCTCGGAAAGCACGTTAAGCCGTTGGTCCCGGTTGTCATTGTAAAAGAGTGTCCGTGGAGTTTCTTGCCCGTTCTTCTCCATAGATCTACGTTTTGGAATGGGTAACTAGCTTCAACTTTCTGACTTACCTACTGACCGACTCTTTGACAATTCAAAAGTGCCTGTAATTGGTTTTATTGAAATAAATGCTTTGAGTTTGAGTTGAGTGAGTTTGAGTTCATTCGTGGATCTTTGACAGTCGTTACGGGTCGTCAGAAGCCCGAAAGTCTGACAACCAGTCTTACCAAGGGGTATCGTATTACCCAGTTACTGGGTTGTGGAGGTCAGACAGGCAGTCGCTCTATGTAAAATACTGGTATTCAGCTGCATCCGGTTAGACTGGAAGCCGACCCCAACATAGTTGGGAAAAGGCTAGGCAGAATGATTGACTAAACGAAATGAGGAAATAATGATTTTATTGCAATTCATAATCTATATTAGTACAACAAAGCACGATTTTTATAATAATTCATTTAGTAAAATTGATTAATTGCGACGTTGCCAGCTTCCAGAATACCTATCTTACGAATCGACAATGTCTAAAAATACGCGTTGGTTGTACCCTGCAGCAATGTGCTGTGACCCTTAGTAAGGGTGACGCATGAACTCGATGACTCAAAACTGGGTTACGTAAAGGTAATAAAATCGGCAGTTCTTGGTACGCGACATTTTATTATTTCGGAAAAATTAATAATTTTTGATTGATTGTTTTACGAGCTTCCCGTTATCTGAATAAGTAAATGCACATTGTATGATGTTATATTCCTGATATTGCAGCCAAATAGCTTAATTAGCCGTTTAGTTAACCGCCTAGCCTATGGAAGTAGTGCTCGCTGGCCGCTGCCGCGCACCACTCGCTTCGCTCGCTCTGTTCGCACGCGATTGATCTCAGTTCTAACCTTTTCTTTTTTTTGTTTCGGGGTGGAAGATCCTCATGGATGTCACCCACCCCGGGGTGAGCGGAGAGGTCTGTCAGACTCTTATTAAATAAAAACCACCCCGGTGTTCCCTTACCATACTTGGACCGGGGATCATGGGAACTTGTGCGCCTTCCACGATCCCCGGCTAGTGCCTTTGCGAGGGGAGTGAGGTGTAGGACTCCCCCCGCGACGTCCATCAGGGTCGCGCGCAGAACACTACGCGCCAAACCTAACCTAACCTAACCTTACCCATTTGGTCGGGGTGCCCTAGCTTAGTTACTGCAATCAATTTCGACTCGCGTGTTGGCCCCATGAGGAAATTGTTCAGTTTGATGGTCTGTACCACACCCTTATTTTATATATGACAGTTTTTCTGTACAAAAACTAAAACTATCAGACAGTCGGGTGTCAAAGATATTCCACGGATTAAAATATACTAACTTTGGTAAAGTCAGACTTGTTAAGTCTGCGCAAGACTTTTATTTACTTACTGTAAATTAAAATCGTTTTACTCAAAAGATTTAATTAGTCGTAGTAAGATGGTCAGGTTAATTAATTCCAACTTGAGTCCCAAAAGTATCAGTATACATACTCAAAAAAAAGTCAAAACAGTCGAAATTACCTTTCAAAAGTGCAGTACAGTTTGCGAGGCTTAGGCTGGGCTGTGTGAGCACACATAGATAGTGTAGTGTAGCGCGATTCGCCCTTTGCTTGGTTTAAAACCGGTTTTATACTGCTTTTTGGCAATCGGCTTTTGTTCTTTTAATACGAGAGGCCATGACCAAAACCATGTCGCATTGTTGTAAAACGATAAGACGATTGAAGATTTTGTCTTACGTAAAACGTTAGGACAAAAATTTGGTCATGGGCTCTCGTAGCATTTTGGTGATCACTCACACAAATGTAAAGCTCAGCTCACGGCTCGCGGTCCGTACCTACGTTAATGTGTAATAGTTTCTACTAACACAACATACACAACATAACATCATGACTGTGTTCCCCAAAGGGTTAGGCAGAGGTGTACCTATAGTACACCACATTTCACCAGTTATAAATTAAATTAAAATTAAATTTAGTTATTTACATAGACAACAATGATCCATTAGTGTTAGTTAGTTAGTACAAAAGAAACTTAAAACGCTATGTTAGTGTGTTATTATAACTGGGCTCACAGAAAAAACATTTCACCGGGTGTAATGAATCACTCCTGCCTCACCAACACCTGCATGAAGTGATTCATTATCGGTGAGTTAAACTTGTCCACTAACATCTTCAGAATGCCATTAGGACTTGACCGCGTTCTCTCCAATAGTGACGCCGTTTTCCTCCTCACCATTGCGTGAAAGTCATGAACACGCGCCTGTGTGTGTGTGTGTGTTGTTATGTCTAAGTCCATGTAACACGGGGTGAGCCTATTGCCATCAACCGGGTCAAATCTAGACTCCAGACTACTACTGGGTCACCTCCTTCTGCGAAGCAGTACCTAATGCTCGCGAAATAAGGAGGAGGCGGAACGCGTGAGGGAGAGGCAACCTCGCCTCTTAGTCGCCACAGGAGACGCCCTGGGCGGCGGGAATCTATAGCCGATTTCCAGCCACCGTAGGCGCGGGTTTGTGGACAGCGAGCAATGGGTAGCTCGCTGTCCGTTAAGGACCAGTCCCGGATCGACGGCGCGTTGTGCAGATGGGATCCGATAGGGCCGATGCCGCCAGGGTCGCGGGTTGTTCGAAAGAGATACCGTGGGCCTGGCATAGGCAACTGAAGGAACACGGGTGGGTTTTAGTCAGTAAAAATCTGACACGCCCTTCCGCTCCACCCAGAGCGGGAGAAGTCATTTCATGATTTCCAATCCACAAAAAAAAGGCTGCTATTGGGAACTTCCAGAAACCGAATAAGACTGCCCGATCCAGGAATTGAACCCAGCACCTCATGCTCAGTAGTAGCACTTGCAACCACTACACCAACGAGGCAGTCAAGTCAGACAAGTCAGTTTAATTTCTACTAAAAGCTATAGCAATTTAATATCTCTCACGAACATTGGCTCGTCCAATCACGGGCTGTCGACTCCTAATGAAAGACTTTGGCACAAAGCTGATGTACAGTTAATTACATCTGATGATTTAATTAGAACTGAACGGATTTTAGTCCAAAATCGAGAGAATTTGGGAATTTGATCGCGTTTGAACCCAATGGCTGATTGTTTAGATTAGTAAGCTGAATGAAATTTGTGGGTACGATTATGGCATTTAATCAATTCTAGCTTTTGCCCGCGGCTTCGCTTGCATTAATTTAGAATTTGACAATCAATTCGGGTTGTACTCTGCTTGTAATAATATAATTCAATCATGTTTGAAATTGATTCGAAAGACACGTAGCGCCATCTGTTATCATAAGAACGTTATTGTTGTTTTTCTCGGGAACAGTAGATACTTTTTTTCGGGATGAAAGTTACAAGTTACATACTGTCCGTCTGTCCGTCAATTCGCGGGGGCCGACTTTCTAATTTTTTTTCCATTCTAAATATAAATGTTTGTCTAGAAATCTAGAATTCTTGCCATTTGCTTATAATAAATTCACGGAGGTTTTATGCTAAAACACGTTTACAGCCTCAACAGTACTTACCAAAATATCATCACTCGTGGTGACTCTTACAAAAACACAATACCTCTTCATAATAAAAAACCGGGCAAGTGCGTGTCGGACTACGCATAATGAAGGGTTCCGTAGTTGGGGTGAAATTATCCCAAGAACAAACATAACATTGTAGTTGAAAAATATGTTCTCCCATACATTCCAACAGTAAATGTAAGTTTGTACTCACAATATTGAGATATTTACCATGTTATTTTATGACCATAAACTTCATATAGGTTTTCCTGTAATCTACAGGTGTAGAACTATTTTTTGTATTTTTTTCAAAATATTAGGCTCAGTAGTTTCGGAGAAAAGCGGGGGAATGGTCAATTTTCGTCTATTTTCTTAAATAACTTTAAAATGATTTATTTTTAAATTATAAAAAAACCCCTCACCCCCCTCCCTCAGACCCACCGTACACTTCATAGACCCTCATAGTAAGCCCTTTCATTTGATATGTCACACGGTATAAGTTTGCAAAACGTTTTTTTTTTAATTTTCTTATTTGCCCCCTAAAAGTGACCCACATAATCAAAATTCATTTATTTACTTTATCTGTACGTGTTTGGGTCACACAAATCCTTATGTGTACCAAATTTCAACTTAATCGGTCCATTAGATTCGGAGCAAATTGGCTGTGACAGACGGAGAGACAGACAGACACACGAGAGATCCTATAAGGGTTCCGTTTTTTCCTTTTGAGGTACGGAACCCTAATAAATCCATGCAGATATTAAAACTCAATTCCCATGAATTCTCTCTACCGAATTGCATTCGAAAACCACACAAAGGCTAACCTCGGACCATAAAAACCCTGGTATATAAATCAACACCTACACGAATGAAGGTAGGTATAAAAACCTTATTGTTCTATGACCCAACGTTTTTTTAAAGATAACCTTACATTAGCTAAAGGTACACATTATTGGACCGCCCGCGGTGGCTATGCTTTTGTGGTTGTAGTCACAGTATAAGTATGGACAGAAGATCCAGTCCACACTGCTCTTGGAAGAACTTTTTGGAATGGAGGAAGCATTTTTATAAGTTGACCGCAGCTTCGGCCGCATTAAATTTCTTGTACCCCGACCCACCCCGTCGCATAGTATATCCAACAACCTAATTGGGTAACACATTATCAATCGGAGTTGATTTCATTTTGACAGTTCAACAACATTCATTGCGTTATTTACGTTGTCGAGCAGACAAATTTTTCAAACATATGAAGCAATGGATTAGCAATTTGTTTCAAAATGATTCAAACTCCGATTGATAATGTGTTACGCAATTAGGGTGCTGCTCGTACTATTACTTCGCTTTCGCTTAGCGTCCTTTCTGACTTGTTTTCTTTTTGCTGGGCTCCTAAGGGTCATAGCGTGATATTATAGTACATTATGATATAAGAGCGGTAAGTTGAAAATTACAACCGAGGCGATATTGCTAGCCCGAGCCGTAGGCGAGGGCTACAAGAAAGCAGAGGCTGTAATTATCAAAGCGCACGTATGTCATACGACGTTTTATAACATATTTGCGAGGAAATAAATGAAACTCGGACTTTCATAAACGAATAAATCTTTAAAACACACTTTCTGAAAATGAATTTGGATCTTTGCTTGTTTTCCATAAGATGAAATTTTGATACGCTTGTAAGTATCTATCGGTCGATTTTTCAGGCAAGAGGCTTAGAGTACCCTTTTTCGCTGCCTCTGAGACTTCTGGCGGTGCCGAATTAATAAATTCATCATTACTTGACGACATTTTCAAATAAAAACAATATAGCGAAAAGAAAAAGCGCGCGGAATAATTTTTACTTGTTCACATTTCACAAATTAGCGATGCGCGCGCATCAGCCCTTTTTTTTTTAAAGCAAAGTCTCAAAAACAGCCAGTATTACTAATAAAGTAAATTAATATTTTTTTGTTTTTGTTTGTTGTTGTTGCAATTTATTGTCAAAATTAATTAAATTAAAGAATTAATTCTTTAATTTAATTAATGTTTATTTTTTTATTTTATCTCCCAAAGTTAATTTTATTCATAAAATATTGACCACTTTTCTGACATAAAAACTCTTTGCTAAGATTTAAAAAGTACCTTTCGTTTTAGACGGAGCATCTTGATAAATTACGTTACCTATACCTTATTAAAAAGAAACCTGTGCGTTTTACATTACAATTACGCACAAGTACGTAATGACATACATTACGATATTGAAATTCGTGGAATAAGAGACCCTTTACGAGCAAATGTGTTATAAAATATAATATAGCCTTCCTCAAAAATTGGGCTATCAAATGCAACAATAATTTTTCAAATCCAACTAGTAATTCCAGAGATTAGCGCCTTCAAACAAACAAACAGAAAAACAAACTATTCAGCTTTATTATTAGTAAAGATAGATATAGTTTGGATGGTAATTTTTCAATAGACATGGCATCGCAGATTATTTAGTATCAGTCTAAGGTTTGTGGCTAAGTAATAACAGCCTCACGAGTCGATCGATTAGGTTAAGCTACGCCAGTTATATTCACCTAGAAGTTGCCTCTCTTTCTATCGCGTAACTCTTACACATTCTGAGTTCTGACTCGCTAGGGTTGTCTTCTTTTACGACACGGCGCCTGATTGAGTATCGAACTAACGTGCGAGCCAGCCCACACTGAATTAGCGTCGACAAGTCGAGCCCGCCGTGTACTTGTAGCTTCATACCTAAAATGCGGAGTGCGTCTGGCCTGACCGTGGTCCTTCTGTCCTTTCCTTTCGTATGTTGAAACACACTACAATAGGGTAAAGGCTTACATCTGTTCTGTTTTTGTGAACATTATAAATTGGATTACAAAGAGGTTAGTTGTTGATTAATGTTGAGTTTGGTTCCGCTCACGATTATTTTTGTCCCTTTTAATAAACTTATTTTTGATCTGTTTATAAAATTAAAGGGATGGATGGACACTGGTCAAGTGGACACTTGTATTTTAAGCCTACTAGGGCGTTTGGGTTCATTTAGGTCATCATTGTTGTTGTACTTAGATTTTATCAGAAATCGGATAAGTAGTTACTGAATTATTTAAAAATTACCAAAATAAACGCTTTCAAACCAATGATATATTTCAAACCATTCATTTTACTTTTGACATAAGCACACCATGAAGCAATGACATTAAACATCTAGACGTTGCCATGATTACAGTGTGAAGTGTGGAAGTGAGACACATATATACGAAATTAGTAGGAAAATTGAGACAAAGCATAGTATCTTCTGTCTCTTATGGCGTGCCGTATTTTTGCTTGGCGAACTTTCAAATGTTAGCCAAACAAAGTGCTTTCACTGTTACAATTTTTTTTTATGTTTAATTTAACTTTTTTGGACAGTTTTTGCATTGTGCGAATGTATTGACATGGGTTTCAGTCCAAAATATGGAAGATTTCTTACGTTAAACCTCATTTCTAATACCACATAACCTAGAAAAAGTATTATATTGCTGTCTTATGACCAGCCACGCGGTGGCTCGATCTAGATGTACATTATTTCTAAGCCATGAAGTGCCTTATTTATTGACAGGCAACCATAGACTATAAAATTTATAGAAATATAGCGTCCATGAAGTATTGCACTTCATGAACGCTATATTTTTATAATTTTTTGTTTAAATTAAAATATTAATGGTTGTGTTAAATCGATTAAAGCTTCTTCATAAATAATGTCGATTGTTATAAGAAATTGAATCGGTAATGCTAGGACATTACTAATTGATTAGTAATTACTCGAGCTGTCAAAAGACAAATAAATGTTTGGAAAGATTATAATTAACAATTTTTTCATTTAAAATTCTAAGAACAGGTACATAATATACATATAATGTTAGTGGAAAATAACGTTGGTAATCTTATTGAAAATACAATCTGTTTTCTAAATCTCAAATATTTTTCTGAAATCTCATCAGACATTCTAACAAGGTATGGTCCCATGGGCTAAAGTCTGGTCTTTCACAAATTTAATTAAGTAAAAGATAGATCACATGTCTGGAATCGATTGATTCAACTCGAGTTGATTGATTCGATTCTCTTTGATCGGTAAGACCGATTAATATTGTTGTTGTTTTGTGAATAAAATTATAGGGTATGGAATTTTAATGTGATGAACTTTAATTTAAGATACCAACATCCTTTACAAAAAACGACGCCTCGAGTATTATATTCATACTCTTTAGTAAGTACACCATAGGAATTACAGATTGTATAAATAAATTAAATGTAGAAATTTTACTTAAGGTGGCACCATAGATATAATTCTATGAGTGGCATAAAGGGCAGTCTTATCACTAAACACGATCTTATAAAGACAACCTGTTTATCTGTGTAATTGATTATTTCGCAGATAATTTAATTTATGAGAGCTAACCGATCGTGTTGTTAATACTGTGTGACGACCTTAACTCCTTTCAAAGACAGTAGGTATTATGTCAGTCAATCAATCTGCCTAGCCTTTTTTCCAAATATTTTGGAGTCGGCTTCCAATCTAACCCGATGCACCGGAATACCAGTATATTACATGGAATGACTGCCTATCTGACTTCCACAACCCAGATAGGTACTGGGTAAGACGATACGCCTTGGTAAGACTGGTTGTCAGACTTTTGGACTTCTGACTACCCGTAACGACAGTCAAAGATCTACGAATGAGAGCTGGGACCAACGGCTTAGCGTGTTTTGCGAGGCACGGAGCAGTCTCGATATGGAATGGATGGTCAACCATCCACAAACCGGCCGGGGCAAACGTAGCTTAACCTCCGATCGACTCGTGCGGCTGTTATAATTTACCTACGTGGCCCTTTTAAGACAGCATAACGTATTATTTAAGCATATAAAAAATCTAGCAAGTAGTATCTATTCTTTATATCTTCTTTAGTAAGCCAACAGCTTTAAGGCTGCCGGAGACAAGCGCAAAGCGATGGAGCGACTCAATTCTGGTAGAAAAATTTCTATGAAGGCGATAGCAACACCACCATTGAGAAAAAAATAATAATATGCTCACATTTTTAGTCAGTTGAGGTAGAATTTTTTGGACTAAAAATGTGTGCATATTATTTTTTTCTTAACGAAATTTCAAAATATTCCATATCTCTAGACTTATTAATTTTTCAATGGTTGCGCTGCCTATTAGCAGTTATACGCGCCTTAAAGTTTTCATAGAAATTGTTCTACTTGAGTCGTGTAACGCGTTGTCTCATCGCACCTGGGAGCCTTTACACTATCGTCACCAACAGTATCCTATTTGTAGTGGGTCATAAGGACCAAGGGCGACTGGTTAAGACAGAGATAGCCAGTTCTCTCTCTCTTTAATGTTAACCTTAAAGCATACCAAAAATACTCCATGTTTATATGACAATCCAATAAATCACAACCCATTTGCAACTCAATCTCTGTCCCAAGATTATAATCTAGTTACATTAAAAACTACATTACCAGTGCTAGTTTTAACCCTTTAAACATCGAACTTAAACAGACGAATACATTTTTCTCAGAAAACCATACATTTATCTGAAGCGCCTTATATAGACTTGTAACACGTACAAATAGTGCACCATTACGCACATAATTCATTGCTCCCGTAAAGGTAGAATAATGAAAGTGCGAGTCGGACTCGCACACGAACGGTTCCGTACCACCGTTCAACAATCCATACTAATATTATAAATTCGAAAGTAACTCTGTCTGTCTGTCCGTCTGTCTGTCTGTCTGTCTGTCTGTCTGTCTGTCTGTTACTTTTTCACGCCTAAACCACTGAACGGATTTCTATAAAATTTGGCAAGGCTATAGATGGTATCCTGGGGACGGACATAGGCTACTTTTTTTTTCAAAAATAATCCTACAGGGGGTGATATAGGGGATGAAAGTTTGTATGGGAAACTCAGTATTTCTTAAGTTAGGGATCTGAAAATTAAAATGTATGCTTTTGATAGGAAATAAAGAAATATGCGGTTCAGCGTTTTTGAAAAATCATCCCCTAAGGGGGTAAAATAGGGGTTGATTTTAAAATTTACAAAACTGCATGGATTTCGATAAAATTTGGCAAGGCTTTATATAGCATCCCGGGGAAGGACATAGGCTACTTTTTGTCTTAAAAAATAATCCTACAGGGGGTGATATAGGGGATGAAAGTTTGTATGGGAAAACCCAGCATTTCTTAAGTTAGGGATATGCAGTATGTTTTCCACATGAACGTTCCCATGGGATATTTTCCGACATCCACGCGGGCGAAGCCGCGGGCAAAAGCTAGTATTTTCTAAAAATGCCGAAAAAACACGTTTCTTTTAAAGAATTATTTATTAAAGTTGTCAATAAGTAAACTAGTACTAAGTTATCGCGGCTTGCAGTAGGAGTAAACTAGTAAAAATTGTCACGTAACGAAAAAGCGTTATTCCCAAAAAAGTCAGTTTTAAGTGACAAAAGTTTTTGTCTTTTAATACAGAGCCTATCTTACTACTATTATAAATGCGATGGATGTTGTTACTCAATGACGCCAGAACGGCTGAACGGATGTGGATGAAATTTGGTACAGAGATAAATTATAGTCTGGAATAGCACATACCTATGCTACTTTTTATCCCGGAAAAATATACGGTTCCTGTTCTGTCTGTCTGTCTGACTGTCACAGCTGGATATCTCAAGAACTACTAATGATATGAACTTGTAATTTGGAACAGTTTTAGATGACGTTTACCCAACTATTTTGCAAATAAGAAAGAAATAAAAATATTTATATTTTTTTTGCAACAGTGACTGAAAGGGGGTCTTAAAAATTAAAAGTGGGGCTACTACGGCACGGGGGTATCATAAAAAAGAGTGCTGTTTGCACATTCCCAAACATTTTTTTTCTTTTTTTTTAGGCCGCATAGTTTTCGACTTTTGATGAAAAATGTAAAAAAAAAATACCGTCCCCCCCCCCCCCTTTATCTCCGAAGTTTGCAAAGAGAAAAATCTGAAATTATTCTATGTGATAGAAGTTTATGTAAAGATTACAGGAAAAATAAAACGATGTCTCTAAATAGCACACTTTTTCAGAAATCGGAACGGAACCCTCGGTGCGCGAGGCCGGCTCGCTCTTGACCGGTTTTTTTATTGTTATAGTGGCCGTAGTAGTACACACACCACGCTGTGAAAATTTCAAGTTTCTACTTATTATGGTTCAAAAGATACAGCCCTATGATAGACGTACGGACGGCACCTTTTGGGTACGGAACCCTAAAAAATTATTATGGCACACAATGTTGAACTAAATATGGTATAAGGGTGACAAATGGTGCCCACTGGGCATTCAGATAAATAAAGGCCATATTACGTCACAATTTTAAATGGGTCCCTGTTCATTTGTTTTATTTATAGCAAATGCAAAATGATCAATGTGCAACCGATTGAGATGTTTTATCGTCGCTTTATTTTTGTGCTGTGTTATGTGGGGTGTTGTTTATTTATTAGCTAACTGTTTTGGGGATTAAAGTGTTAGTTTGTCTATATGCAGATTAAAGTGTTAGTTTGTCTATATGCAGATTAAAGTGTTAGTTTGTCTATATGCAGATTAAAGTGTTAGTTTGTCTATATGCAGATTAAAGTGTTAGTTTGTCTATATGCAGATTAAAGTGTTAGTTTGTCTATATGCAGATTAAAGTGTTAGTTTGTCTATATGCAGATTAAAGTGTTAGTTTGTCTATATGCAGATTAAAGTGTTAGTTTGTCTATATGCAGATTTAGAGATTTTAGTTTGATGCTTAATTATTGAAGGAATTAAATAACCACTAAACGTAAGTTCCTGTCAAAATCCAATGCAGGGATATTTTTAATGATATGCCATTTAGCTATCGTACGTACTAATAAAACCCAATTATGAATTTTGAATTAAAATCTCCAGTAAATGTGGTAAAAAGAGGCTAGGAGAAATGTGGGACCGTACCGCGAAAGAAAACGGACCATGAACTGACAAAAATGAGTCAGCAGATTTCAAAGTCAAAGTCAAATCATTATTGAACGACAAAATTTATAAAAATAAAAACTTTTTACAAAAAAAAAAACAACCGACTTCCAAAAAACACTACAAAGTGAAAAATAACGTTGATTTTTGAAGTCGGTGTCTTTGGATCTGTTTTTTAGTTTTTTGCCACCGACTTCCGAAATTAAAGTTATTCTTCACTTTGTAGTGTTTTTTTTTGGAAATCGGTTGTTTTTTTTTTTGTAAAAAGTTTTTATTTTTCACTTTTTAGTTGGTCAGTTTGTAATTTATCTAAGTTACAATAGCCTAATGTCTAACGCTAGAAGACAAAGAAGAAGAAGAAAAAAAAGTTAGTAAAAAAACTACTAAGTACGAAAATTCTAGACATTAAGAAGTCAATTAGAATCGTGTTATACCCTGAAACTACAGACCCTTTGCCACTTAAAATTTAAAATCAACAACTAAATTACAAAACTTGTATATATTTTTTCCTTCAGTAATTCCTCTGGCTGTCAACCACTTCATTAAGGTACAGGAGTCATTAATACTTGCAATAAACCCTCACTTGGCTCAAGGGAAATCTCTTAGCCAGATCGCCGACGATTCATCTTTAGTAAGTAGATTCTTTTGATATGATTCCTGCTATGTTCTGCCTGAGAACTTGCTGAGATTATTGGGTAGTAAAATATAAAGCGGGTTTTTAGGGTTCCGTACCCAAATGGTAAGACGGGACCCTATTACTAATGCTCGTATTTATAGTCAAGTAAAAGTAATTACTTAAGTAAAAGCTCAAGCAATGATTTTCTTTCTATAGTTTAGTAATTGCTTGAAGTTAGAACTGTCAAAGCTTAGAATTCCTAGCCAAGTAATAGTCACCATTTTCTTTACTTAAGAATTCTGCCCTCAAGTATGAAATTACTTAGTAGCAAGTAATTACTCAAGTAATTACTTTGATTATAAATACGAGCCTTAGACTCCGCTGTCCGTCTGTCCTGTCATGAACCGTGATAGTTAGACAGTTGAAATTTTCACAGATGATGTATTTCTGTTGCCGCTTTAACAACATTCCTATACTAAAAATAGAATAAAATAAATATTTAAGGAGCTCCCATACAAAAAAAGTGATTTTTTGCTCGTTTTTGCTCGATATTGATAATGGCAACAGCACGCTTAGCGCCATAGAAACGAGTTTTGTTGACGGAAGAATAGACAAAATGGCAGATAGTAGAAATATTTGTACGCATTCGACGCGTGCATGGCAATGTGTAGTTTTGACTATTCTTCCGTCGACAAAACGTCGTCAAACGCGTGCAGGTTGAAATATTCACAAAATATTTAGTTACATATTTACTTTAAAAATTAATAATTAAATGAAATAAAACAAATATTTAAGGGGGGGCCTCCCATACAACAAACGTGATTTTTTTGCCGTTTTTATAAATAATGGTACGGAACCCTTCGTGCGCGTGTCCGACTCGCACTTGGCCGGTTTTCATTTAGTACTGTATTGTGTGCTGGAATTTCTCAGTAGCAGGCCGAAGTCACAGTATACCTCTACAACATAGTACAGTAATATATATTAGGTACTAGCTGCGCCCCGCGGTTTTACCCGCATATACCAGGATAAAAAGTAGCCTATGTGTTAATCCAGGGTATAAGCTATTTACATACCAAATTTCATCCAAATCGGTCCAGCTGTTTGAGCGTGAAGAAGTAACAAACATACACACACCCTCACACACACACACACACACTCACAAACTTTCGCCTTTATAATATTAGTGTGATAGTGTGATGTGATATAATATTAGTGTGATGGTGTAATATAAGTTTTTTTTTGTTAGCCTACATTGTGTCCCACTGCTGGGCAAAGGCAAGCCCATCACACAGCTCTGTAATACTGCCGCGTTCTTCTCCACATCGCCCCAATGAACAGCCTTATACTACGAATACTGATTCCAATCGAAGTTCGTTTAATAGGGAACAGGATATCAATGAATGGGCCTTGATTACTGCATAACTCCCTAACTGAATTGATGAAGTGCCTTGTGGTTCGATCAGACTTCTGAAAGTAGACAAACAGGGTTTGATTTTCATACTAATAAATTTACGTTTTGAATACTTTAGTGTAGAGTTTATTGGGGTAATTACGTTAATGGGGTAATTCCAATTGATGATAATAATAATTGATGATAATTTCTACCAAACGCAGCGGCATTTTCAATATTGGCAACATAATTAATGAATAGACGCCATTTTATTGGTCGCCGTCTTTCGCTGACGCTATATAAAAATGCCGCTGCGTTTTATTGAAATTATCATGAATGGGAATTACCCCATTATCGTAATTACCCCAATAAACCTTAGTCCCATAATCAGAGAGAAGTTTTTCTTTGGGGAACGTTATTAACCATGCTGTGGTGATTGGCTCGTTCCTTCTTTGTTTGAAAAGACCTTTGCCCTACAGTGGAATAAAGATAGGCTGATATTATAATCCCCGTCCCGCAAAACTGTTTCAGGGTCTAACTCCCCAATCCCAATACTTTGTAGACTTCTAAATAATTGTGGTGACAGGATCGATTTGGTTGTACTTCACTTCAAAAATTCAAGCGCCAAGTCCAGTTAAATCCGCCTTCTAACTATACAGGGTGTAAAGGACAGCCCTCCGCAAATTAACAGGGTGCATTCAGCTCCTTATTTTGAATCATATTCCACCGGAAATTTTCTCAGAATTTTTTTATTTTTTTTAATAGATTTTTCAGTTACATTTTCTTTATTTCAATGTAAAGTTACATTGTGTGTTCACAGCACTCCATTTAGGTATGTAAAAAAAACCAGCAATGGATGTAGAAATACTCTAACGAACAACGAGTGAAATCAGCTGTTCACTTTCTGTCTAGATACAGAGTTCATCGAACTCACCACATACCTATTACCTACCCCTCCCAACCAGTAACAGACGTTCCGATTTGTGCACGAAAACACAAACAAATCTGGTTTATTGGATTCCCATAACTTTCCTGAAATAATTTCATGTACCGGTCATCTTAGTATGATATACTGAATTCACCCTATCAGTCTGCGGAGGGTTGTCCCTTACACCGTGTATAATTACAAGGTGACGTCAAACAATTTTCACTTGGAACGTACTAAGATGGATAAGAAATGTTCAATTGCAGTGAGAAATTAAATTAGATGCTTCCGTGTGTTTCTTGAATAAACCTTGGTTTTGTTCTTTTTAAGATAGTTAAGAGTCTTAATTAAATTGTAAGATTTATTTAATAAAGGAATACCTTGTCGTACTTATTAGATTTGATTTTGTTTTCGTTCTGTGATTGTAATGAACTGGAAATGAGATGTTGTAAGTAGCAAAATTTTGTGTCGCTGTAACAAAATTGTAAATTGTAGAGGTTATTATGTTGATAAATGAATTATCTTATTTTTGTATAGAAATGGCTGTTTCAAATTGATTCATTTTTTGTTTTTGTAAAGATACGGTAAATAATTCACTATTTCGATAAAATACGTCACACATAAATTGTTGTAAGACCTACTTATAACAAAATAAATGACATGTAATCTTGTTTTTAATTAAGAATTGCGGTATTTTAAACTTTTGGTTACTTTGTGTTTGTGAAGTTACGGTAAATGATTACACTATTTTATAGAGTTTTTTTTGTTTTTGTGAAATAGCATCTCGCAGGTCAACCTAGGAGGTTGTCGGCTGCTTAATCGGACTTTCCTGTGGGTGCCTCAATAAATTAAGACCTCCAGGCAGTGCATAATATTTCGTTAGATTTGTTTTTATTTTTTGTGGATAGGAAATCATCACTCTTCAGCTTCACACTTCTCCCGCTCTTCGTGTCATACTTTTACTGACTAGATCTGTCATCCTTTACCAAAATTATACCAAAATTATTCTAAAACCTACGTAGGTATAACAGGATAAATAACAAATTATCTCTACAAAAGTCACCTCTGAGATTTTTCCTTATTTCCCAAAAATAAATGAATAAGATCCTTTGAAACCTCATACTTATCCTCCCTAATTTAATCTAGGCATCACAGAATAATATTTCCGGGCCAGTAGGAAGTTCTATGAAATTAACCGTCACCGTGGTTCTTTTGTTTTAGCCGACAACGGAGGCCTGAGTTAAATTAATTTAGTTTTGTTCACGCCCTTTATTTTGATGTGGGGTACAGAGAAATTTAAAGGGGCTTGTGGCTAAGTAATAACAGCTGCACGGGTTGATCGCTCAGGTTAAGCTCTTTGCCTCGGAAAGCACGTTAAACCGTTGGTCCCGGCTGTCATTCGTGGATTGGACAGTCGTTACAAGTCGTCAGAAGCCCGAAAGTGTGACACCCAGTCTTACCAAGGGGTATCGTATTACCCAGTTACCTACTGGGTTGTGGAGGTCAGATAGGCTCCATGTAAAATACTGGTATTCAGCTGCATCCGGTTAGACTGGAAGCCGCACCGATATATGTAAAACAAGAAATTTTATGCGGACGAAGTCACGGGTAGAAGCTAGTATTATAATAATAAAATCTCAATATCCCAGTAACTGTTAAACTAAATATTATCACGTAGCATGTAAAACTTACAGATTCAAACTTTTGTTCAATTCTGTGCGAAGAAAGGTGTGGTCTCAATTACAGCGGGTACTTACGTGCCCAGATCTTATTAGGGCGAAAGCGCGGAGTAACCGTAACGTAAACGGGTCGGCTTCCAGTCGTTACGGGTCGTCGAAATGCAACGTTTTTTTTTTTCAACGATTAACTATGCATACCATGTCGCTGTGTAAAGATGTCGCGTACCCGTAAGATTTCCGCCCTACCAAAAATCGCTCAACGCGCCTAAAGAAGTTTTCATTTCAGAAACAAAATAACTACGAAACTATGTACTTAAACTTTTTTCGTATCCAATGGGAATAACAACATATCGTTTCTAAAAGTGTCGGCGAATAGCATCTATTCTTAACGAACACAAACAAAACAAATCACAAATAAACAATAAAATCAACAATAATCCTACCATTCACCAATACCATAAAAATTGTTTCAACAATATTGTGCGCCATAAAAAATCGGGGTCCGCCATCTTACAGAACAACCTTCAGGCGCCTCGAATATAAAATTTTATTAAAATTATACCAAGAACAATAATAGTAAAACTTCATATGGTTATGTTTGTCACAGAGTGAGTAATACAGAAGGCTCACGGGTAACAACAACGTGGCGACAGAAAAATCAATTGGGGTCAGCTTCCAGATAGCATACGCTATTAAATCAATCTGCCTAGCCTTTTCCCTTCTATGTCGGGGTCGCAGTCTTACCAGATGCAGTTGAATACCAGTATTTTACATGGAGAAACTTCTTATCTGACCTCCAGAACCTGAAGACTGGGTATCACGATACCCAGAATATTTATGTTCGCTGAATACCAGAATATTTTACACAGTTTAATGAATGACTAAATCAAAATATAATTATAATAGAAGAAACCTGTGTTGTTGGCAGTAATAAATCCTGTAGTGGATACCGTCAACAATCTAGGTAGAGATAGAAAACACCAAACTTGCATTACTCGTACCTGGTGTTGCCAACTCTCGAAGGCTTGTGGACAAAAATAAAGCAAAACATGATGCCTTACGTGATGCAAAAAATGAATGAGCTTTACTGCATAAGTTCGCTTTTTTAGGGATTAGGTACCTCCTTAGGGACCCAAAACCCCATAGGGGGGGTATGGGGTTGAGGTTCACAACTACTGATGACGATTTGTTGTCCATCGGATGATGGTTTTTTTACGTTTATTTATGTAATATAAGCATAAATACCTATTATGTAAAGGTTTTTCCTCATGCACACTTGCAAATGCACCCCGCATTTGACACTTGGAGGGTTAGTGCGGTCCAGGCAGTATAAAAGAAATGTATGGAATCTCTTCAATACATAGTATGTATGTAGTTGTGTGATACGCAAAATACGCGCATTGTCGTGGAGTTGCGGATACCAGCCCGTATTACCTATTACATAGTATGTAACGTACCGATGTGGTCTCGTTCTAGGTACGTTCAGATTTTCAGAACTCGACTGCAATAGGTTTTATTGGTTTGGTAGCATGAACCTTCTGTTAAAACTATACTATATTGAATCTATGTCATATTTCACTCATTTATATTTTGTGTAATAAGTTTGTGTTATAAAATTTAAAATGGCGTCGTTTTTCTTTCATTGTTCTACACGGTTGCATTGAGTAATTGCAAATATTTTTTTACGAGTAAAAGTTAGACAGTAGAACGATTGAAGTATGTGGCATAAAAATTGCTTAGTCGAACTTATTGGCTGTGTGTGGCTTACTGGCTTATTAATTGTGTGTGATTGGATTTGGATCCCGTATCCCGCAGATTAAGTCACTACACTGATTCATCACCACACCCAGCTCTTGTGTAGGCACCGCTTCACTTTCAACTGTTTCCCGCCATTCGCGGTGATTGACAGTTGACATTAGTGCACTGCTGACCTGCATGAGACAGTGTTTACATATCTATTTAATAGATACACTAGAAGGTGCATTACATAACTGAGAGCCTCAGCTTACCCCCCTTTTCTATCGTACTCGCATCTTGGGACAGCGACTGCGGAAAAAAAACAAATGAAAGAAGTTGTTTTAGAGCTGGCCACGAGTCACCGCGACACGCGAAACTGGGGAAGCGCAAGATGCGTCGCAGACTTGCGGAGCAGCGGATGGAAAGGCGCACTTCGCTTGACGCAAGTTGCATCGCATTTATATCAACAACACTGCTGGACATCCAGTCTGTCCCAGCCACCATATTCAGGTCGTCGGTCCATCTAGTTGGAGGGCGCACACTACGCTTGCCGATACGCTGTCTCCACTCCAAGGACTCACTGCTTCACCGGCCATCGGTCCTTCGACAAACATGGACAGCCCAATGCCACTTCATTTTGCTTACTCTGCAAGCTATGTCGGTTCTTTTCGGATAACTTCATTCCTGATTTTATCCTTCAAAGAAACTCCGAGCATAGCTCGCTCCATAGTGCGCGACAGCATTCGTATGCGTGAAGCATATTATCATACCATGCAGTCGGCTGCATAGTACAGCCCGTAACATTATATCATCGCCAACAATAGCGCCCAACCTCATAACAACGGAACTTCTCCCAGCCCGTATACCCGTTTCCTCTTCTCATTAAGCATGCAGCTAACATGGGTAATTGAGTGCCTACTTTGTTATACTATAGTGCTTCAGAGTGTTACTATAGTGATATAAGTGCTATAGTGTTTCAGATTGCGATTATAGGAAGTAAAGGGGAACTCTCCCCTTTACTTCCTATAATCGCAAAAAAAACTTTTTTACAAAAATATACAACTGTCTTCAAAAACAACACTACAAAGTGAAAAATTACTTTAATTTCGGAATTCGGTGTCTGGTTAAATGTATTTTACGTTTTTTGCCACCGACTTCCTAAATTAAAGTAATTTTTCACTGAAAAATGAACAAATTCTTTAAACCAACTTTTTTAGTCCAATAAATAAAATAAACATTTATGAATTCTTGTAAAATTTTTCACTTTGTAGTGTTGTTTTGAAGTCGATTGTATTTTTTTTTAAAAAAGTTTTTAATTTTCACTCTTTAATTGGTACCTACCCCACAGAAATTCTAATACTCGTACAAAAGTAACTAGAACATCATCCATATAAAAAGATTTGAAAAAATACGTATTATTTTATTGAAGCTAACTCAACCCAAGCAAAGTTAATATGGGACCAACTTTGAGGTATACCCACCCTCTCCAATGAAACAAACATTTTTTCAATCGGACGACTCTGTAAAAAGTTATGCGTGGTACATACATAAAAACTAAAATAATATACGTGTCGAATTGAGAACCTTCTCCTTTTTTATCGTCGATTAATAAAATAGGGGTAAAACCGAGGCGGCTAAGAGCCGTATATACCTACCTTTTAAGGAGTAGGTAAAGCGACTGTATTTGAACTTTCATTCTTAACACATTGCGGGACGCACTACATTTGCAGTAGATTTTTTGATGTTTGAAAATGACAGTCCGGCACCGACGTAAAAGTATAAACTCTTCTGAACAGAGATACGGGCAATGCAGTACGATTTTGTATAGAGGAACAAGGAAAAGCCCTTTTACTGTCGTATCAGATCAGTCTCTCATATTATGTATAGAAGCATTGAACGCACAAAGTAACACATTGAAAATATAAATATGTTGGTGCGTTTTCTAGGGAGTCCTCGCTCGCACACTATGGTTATGCCCGTGGTCGGTCTATGAAGATTCTAAAGGCTACGGATATAACCATACAGGGCAATTTTACTGTCATATCGCATAAGTATATAGAACTTTTGTTGGGTCGTGATTGGATTGGATTCTATAATGTGATGAAATTAAATGTCCATTCAGTGTTACGCCATGAATTTAATAAACTACTACAATTTAACACGATACAATAACTAGAATTAGGATGATTATGACCGACTGTACCGTGTGTGTCGTGACCAAAGAGTTTATATAAGCAATATATAAACTCTTTGGTCGTGACGTTGACTGTCTTCGAACTTAGCAGACGTGCAACGTCATAGGTACTTAAGCTCGCAAGTATATGAGCATGTGTGGGTTACATACCACTGCACTTAATTTGAAAATGTCAGACTGTCCGGTAACATGTCAGATCTTCATTAGATTACCCCAAATAATTATTATCTATCTGTCTCAAGTCTAGTCAAGTCAAGCTAAAGATAATCTCATCATGTCCTTTTCTCGGTTTATCCGTGTTCAGCGCTGAAATTTTTTTACTCTAATCCCCATCCATTTTTTTTTTCTCTCCTTTATCAACAATCATAATTATTAGTGTTCACTTTTTTCCTTTACTCTCCAATAGTAAATCAGCACTTTTCTCAATCCCAAACTGTATTCACTAGGTACTCCATTTTATTTCCACCTTCATCTCTGCTTACCTCCCTTTCAATTTCCTCCACAACGTCACGTACGCCACAATCCATTACTAAAACTCGAACATTTAGATATCCAATGCGGTCCCCAATAATTCCAACTATAATAATATCGAGTTCAAAACTGCTTATCGATATTCGCAATCGAGATTTGCAAACTTCCGATTCCGAATGTTAGTCCAACTAGTATGTTATTCGAACTAGTATTCGCATTAAATTGAAGAGTTATCATAGTATAGTCGCACTCCTAATTGCTTTACCACCCTAAGGTTGAATGTCATTTGCATGTCATAAAATAATAAGACATCTCAAACTCAAACCATTTATTTCAATTAACCCCTCAAGTGTCTGAGTTTGGCTGATTTTAGACCCAAAACCCCCGCGAGTGGGGAGGGTTGGGGGTTAGTTGCGAACCCCATAGGTTCACAACTACTGATAATGATATGTTTCCCATCGGATGATGTTTTTTTACGTTTATATATACGTGATCTAAGCTTATATACCTATTATGTAAAGTTTTATCCTTTTGCACACTTGGGGTGCATTTGACACGCGGGGGGGGAGGGGAGGTTAGCTGCGAACTCCATAAGTTCACAACTAATGATTTGATTGGTTTTCCATCGGATGATGTTTTTTTACATTTATATATATGTGATATAAGCTTATGTACCGAACAAAAAAACGGTTTTTCTTATGCACACATGGGGTGCATTCGACACTTGAGGGGTTAAACCATTTACAGTCCGACTGTCGTCGTCGAGAGAATGCGTTCTTGACACCTATCAGATTCATACTAACGAATACATGTGTTTTGCGAATTTGATCCTTACTAGAAATTCTCCAACTGACAAGTGTCAGGAACGCATTCTCTCGACGGCTGCATTATACAAGCACTTTTGAATTGTCAAAGGAGTCGGTCATTCAGAAAGATGAAGCTACATAACAACAAAATAATTTATGAATCAAACATATTCATAAGGTATGTAATTCAATTGGATTATCTGAATATCTAGGTTCCCAAATATTATTTTGAAAGGACACTGATTTAAAGACAAGATATTAGAAGTTGCCTATGTGATATCTGACAGTTAGGTAGTTTCAACATTATAAGAGGATTGCATACTGAAAGTTGGTAAAGTCCCATATAGCTATATAAGTTTTTAAACTGTCATGGTCACTAACATTATTAATCCCACATAGCTGTCAAATATTTCGCTGTATAAATTATTTTTTCAATAATTATTATCGAATGAAATTATGAAATTTCGCTCGGTTCACCAAAATATTGATTATGACTTGCACTCATTAATATCTTTACACTGAATAGTTTGTTTTAGGTGTAAAAAAAAACATTTGGTGTTTATATGCTTTTTGTGAATCTAAAACTTTTCCCGTAGCACTATTATACACAAGATACTATTCAAGACTAAATTAGCTGAATAATTAATCACAAACAACACGATTCCGAGTGTATCGTCACAATTGATTGTAGCGAACTATATATTTATAATTAAGTGACTTTGTTTTTTTTTTAAATAAAAAGGTATCTTTAATCCTAAACCTAAACTGTTACAATACCTAATTCTGCCATATTTTTATTATTATTGTCAAAAGTGGTAAAGAAATTACGAGGTCAACCTATCATACTGCTGTGTGAACGATATTATATTTGGCGCCATTTGTATTAAGTGCGACGATCATTGCAAATGCATGCAGATTTGCACGATTTAGTCCGACGACGTATCTATTTCTGGGCATGGACGTGGAACATCAGTTCCATTGGGAATGATGATCATCAGTTTTTATGCAACTATGTTGAAATCTAGGCTTCCAATCAATCTAGCCTAGCCTTTTCCCAACTATGTTGGGGTCGGCTTCCAGTCTAACCGGATGCAGCTGAATACCAGTATTTTCTATGGAGCGACTGCCTATCCACAACCAAATTACTGGGTAATACAATACCCGTTGATAAGACTGGTTGTCAGACTTTCGGGCTTCTGACGACCCGTAACGACTGTCAAAGAACCACGAATGACAGCCGGGACCAACGGCTTAACGTGCATTCCGAGGCACGGAGGAGTCTCGGTATGTAAAGATGGTCACTCATCCACGGACCAACCCCGGCAAGCGTAGCTTAACCTGATGGATCGATCCGTACGGCTGTTATTACTTAGCTATGAGCCTGACCAAATTAAAGACTTGATGTGGAAGCCAGAGAACTGTATGTTGTAGGTAATTAGGAGAGGATTGTGTCTAGAATCGAAATAGGCAAAGATGATTGATTGCCTCGTTGGTGTAGTGGTAGCAAGAGCTACTGCTGAGCATGCCCTGGGTTCGATTCCCAAGCCGGGCAGTGTTATTGGGTTTTTTCTTAAAAAAATTCTCAGTCAAAATCAAAAGTCATTTATTCAAATTAGGCTGAAAATCAGCACTTTTCGAACGTCAAAATTACATAAACCAGTCCCAAAAAAAAATCAGCATTCGCATATCTCGTCAAAATGTAGGGAATAAATAGCGGATTATTTTTTCGCGATTTAAGGTTTGGTCCCATGCCGCCGGGGTCGCGGGTTGTTCATAAGAGATACCATTGGCCCTGGCATAGGCAACTGAGGGAACACGGGTGGGTTTTAGTCAGTAAAAGTCTGACACGCCCTTCCGCTCCACCCAGAGCGGGAGAAGTCATTTGATGATTTCTCATCCACAAAAAAAAAAAAAAAGGTTTGGTCCCATAGTAAAAGTTGTTCAAAATGATGGCCTTATTAATACCCTAGACTTATGGGATATAAAAAAACACGTTTGAAAATATAGATTACTTTGATAATTTAATAAGTACGGAAGAAAAGAAAAATTAAAACATCCCAAAATTTTCCATCAGCGAGATTGCCCTAGACTTCCGGGCCTATTAAACATCGATAAAAGAAATATTCTAATAGTGAATTTTATGAGAATTTATTACCCTTTACTTAATAGTTCGAATTGGATTAGTTAGGGTTGGTTCTATATTGATTTATATGGCGGAAGGGATGGTGAAGGTCTGGGGTTTAAGGATAGAAGGCCCTTATTATAATATTCCGTTTGGGAATCAGATTTTGAACAGATTTGTGAATTTCGGCTTAGAATGAAGTCATCATAATCATACAATTGAATAGATTGTTCGATTTTTGTGGAGTAGATGTGTGTTTGTGTGATGTGTTGTGTTTTTGTGTATTAGGTAGGTTTTCAGGTAAAAAAACCGGCCAAGTGCGTGGCGGACCACGCATAAAAACAAAATTAACATTATAGTTGAAAAACATGTTCTCCCATACATTGATAGGTATACGCAAAAGTTTGTAATCGCAAAAAAATATTTTTTCATGTGATAAAACTTTAAAATTAACGATTTTCGGAGTTTTTCATTTACTTGTGCTGTGAGATAAATGTCCGTATTTTTATTGCGTTGACTCAGAAGCTTGATTTTTATAGAGCTCCATGTGAACATGCAGTTTAGCTAATAGTATATCTGTAATACCAGAGAGATCTCAGGAACATCGCCGGTTTTAGTCAGTAAATGTCTGACACGCCCTTCTGCTCCACCCAGAGCGGGAGAAGTAATTTGATGACTTCCCATCCACAAAAAAAAAAAAAAAGAGCGTCGAAATCCGTGAGACAACTAAAATAATTCGTGTATTACACCTGAACCTTCAAACCCTTCAAACCGGAGCATCTGCTTGGCAGCAAAATATAGGTATGTAGGTGGTTCCTTCGCGGACGAGCTCTTTCAACTACCTACTTCAGATAGCTGTGCACGCCTCACAATGCTTCAGCATGTGAGAGTACTCTAGGTACTCTCGATAAGTCGCCTTGTAAAAAAATTTCGACATAAAACCGTTAGAAACGATTTTACTATCAATTTATACTTACACTAGCTGCGCCCTGCGGTTTCACCCGCGTAGACTGGGATAAAAAGTAGCCTATGTGTTAATCCAAAGTATAAGCTATCTACATACCAAATTTCATCCAAACCAGTCCAGCCGTTTGAGCGTGAAGAAGTAACAAAAATACAAACACACACACACTTACAAACTTTAGCCTTTATAATATTAGTGTTATGTGATATAGATGTAATTTGATATAATTATATAACAAAAAATATAATTAAAAAATTACGTGTAGTGCTTTCCGCTGGGAAGTGTCTGTTTGTCATCACGATTCACGTCTTCACACCCAATGGATTAATCTAAATCTTCTTCTATAAGTTTTGTTACATGTTTTGGATGAGCCCTATTGATTTTCGTAATCAAACTCATAACCGTTCAAAAGACATTTTTTACAAAAATTGATGAATTTTTTTAGAATTTCTGCTGAAAATTTCTCATCATTATCATCTGTCTGTGAGGCGTGCACTTTTGGATTTTCCATATTTTTAATTTTACACACCACCACAAACTACAACATTCAAAGGCATAATGATAATATCATCAACTAGGTACCAATTACTATGCCGAGTAGTGTGTGGTTGACACTATGAGTGAACAAGCCCGTTGCCAAATTTACTGGCCGAACACATCAGGAGGTCAAAAGGGCGACCTTAGTGTCTGAGGTCAGGAGAACTGAAGTATTTATGGTTGGGTAGGAAATGTATTGAAGGTTTTGGTCGTTTTCCGGGATTTTTATACCGGGATGACTTTTTTACCATCTTGAAAAAATAGGGTATATAGGGTGAACGAAGTTTTTTAATAGCTTTGACAGGTATTGATCTAAGTATCAATAAATACAACAAATTCGAAGTAAACAACAAAAACAGAAATTTTGAAAAAAAAAATTGTTAAAAAATATCGAAATTCAAATCATAAATGCACCGTGCATTTATGATTTGAATTTCGTTTTTTTTTTTTTTTGTTTTTTTAAATGAAAATAAACTAAGTATGTCATAGGCTTCTACTCCGTTCACCTACTATAGCTAAATTATTTTGAAGACGTAATTTTTTTGAAGACGGTAAAAGAAGTCATCCGGTATAGTTTTTTTTGGGTTTAAACTTGAGCAGTTTGTAATGTTATTACTGATTTAATAAGGAATTCACAGCCCTTTATTCCCATACTTAATAATATAAGCTATAGAGAATCTATTATGAGGTTCAGATCAGAATGTTTATTTAAATTTGTGATGATTACGAAAGATTTACTTTTACATTACATCATTAATAATAATTATCATTAATATCTTTATTATTATTCAAATAACGCAAAACCTTTTAAGGGTCATTGTACTCATCACCTATTGCCTATCTATTGGACCAAACCTGAAATCGTGAAAAAAAATCTGCTGTTCCCGACATTTATGTTCCCTATACGAACTTGTTTAAATGTAGGGAACAGCTGATTTTTGTTTCGCGACTCTAGGTTTGGCGTTTAAATATTTTTTGTAATTCAACATACTAAATCTTGTTTTCCTTTGTTTACAGGTAAGTTTTAACCAAGACGTTGTCAGGTAACAGGTGGACGTTATATGTACCAAGTGGTTCTTGAAAAATATGGCAGTAAGTAGAATTAGACTGGGCAGGTCTTTTTCATGTGACTTATTGCTTTACTCAGCAAATCATCTGCCCAGCCATTTCCCAACTATGTTGGGGTCGGCTTCCAGTTAACCCGGATGCAGCTGAATACCAGTATTTTACATGGAGCGACTGCCTATCAGAATTCCAGTTCCTAGGTAACACGATACTCCTTGGTACGACTTGTTGTTAGACTTTCGGACTTAAGACTGTCAAGGATCTACGAATGACAGTGGAATCAACGGCTTAACGTGCTTTCCGAGGCATGGAGGGGTCTCGGTATGTAAAAGCCACCCATCCACGGAATGACCTCGGTAAGCGTTGCTTAACCTGGAAGATCGAACTGTGCGGCTGTTATTATTTAGCCACAGACGCCTCCTCAGTCAGCAAATATGACTGAAACAATAATGAACTTCCCAAACATTTCAAGGGGGAAACCCACGGATTTGAGTAATATTGATGTGATGATAATATCGATGTAAAACAAGTAAAATAAAAAAACCTCCCGACACAAATTTACCCTCACTTTTTTTTTGCTACTCCGTCATCAGACCCTGATTACCATCTATCTATAACCTATTCATTGAGACCATTCCAATGAGCCCAAACACGATACTTCTGCTGTAAGTTGGTGAGGGAGTTGGATATTGGCTGCAAATTCCTGGTGATGCTGCAGCATCAGTTCAAGGTTACTATGTTATTCTAATATCAATAAACTAACAGAATACTAAATTTCGATTTGATCAGACTTGTGCAAGATGCTCACATCCATTCATCAACTAGAAATGAGCTGATAGTCTTCAAACGGCTGAATAGATTTTCTTGAATCATAGCTTAGAACACTCTCGATCAAGTCAACATTAAAAACAAAAAAAAAAAAAACAAAATTAAAATCGGTTCAGTCGTTTGGGAGCAACCAATGCCACAGACAACACGAAAGATACACACGTTAATTTATACGTCGGAGGTTAAATAGACCAAAAGTCTAACAAAAGAATCATCTCCTAACCTTATTTACATAACCAAACGGAGTTTCATAGTAAAACCATAATTTGTAAAGTAATTTAAGACATATTGTTATAAATCCAGCATGATTTAACTATAGATATAAATCATAGCTTGATTAATGACGGACATTTAACGGCCCTTGTTTGGGGTTCTAAACTAGTTTGTAATCATGACTTTGGTCCACTGACAGTTGCACACTTATACATAACACTCAAATCCAACAATCTATTAATTTCTTTCGATATAACTAACTTAGGGGAAGGTTCAGTATCGATAAAGGAACCCAGGAAAAAAAATTAAAATAAAAATAAAAACATAAAAAAAATATTGTAAGATCAACCTAATTCAGTACTACTAACTTAAAATAGCAATCGTTTAGAATTAAAATTATTTTATTTCTTTAAATGCTTTAATTACTTACCTACTGTCGAACGCGTTGTCATTTTGTCCTTCATTTCTCGCGTCCGAATACTAAAGTCGCAGGCTACGCTAGAGCTCCTGCCGCATAAAATTTCATGAAGAGACCTTTGGGCGTTTAGACATTATGAAAAAACTACAGGATGTGTTCTATAAAGTAAAGTTATTTGAATTCTTCAATAAATTATCTATTTTTATTATTTTTATTACTGCGAGAGCTATTTATTTACGACCAAAGATGTGTTGAAATTAGTGTCGAAACGTGGAAGTTTCGACGCTCATAACTTCCAAACCAATATTTTTTTCCGATTCTGCTTCCATACCGGCCTTGATAATGACGAGAAAAATTGAAGGAATTTTCAGTTTTAAACGTACACCATCAAACAGACGAGTAATCACCAAACTACGTCTGTATGGAAGAATGAGCGACTAGCGTGCCCTTATGGTGTCAAAAAACGCTCTGTATTTAGATAAAACACCCAAGTATGCTATATAACTTGCAAGATTATGGAATTCTTGGTCTGATGCTGCAGCCAGGATATCCAGCACACTAATACACTCTTGAAAAAATAATAGCAGATATTATTATGTCTAAAAATAAATCGAAATCGCGAATATCAAGAATAACCCGAAAATAATAATAATATATCCCGAATATCGCGATAAGACCCGTTCTCGATGTTGTTTTTAAATCTTTCACACAGTTCATCCATAGTTTCTTTGGTCTTTCCCTACTTTTGTTTGAGCTATGGAACGATATCCTGTATTTTTGAATTATTTTTATTCGTTCTAGAAAAATGATCGCTATTTCTCACTGTTTCGAAAAATTGAAACATGGAACGATTTTCAGAAAAATATCGCGAGTATTTTAGAAATACAATGTCGTATCTTTGATATTGGGTGGCCCCGTGTTTCAGGTTGTAGGTTTAAAATCTGGTTTTATTACCAACTAGCTTTTGCCCGCGGCTTCGCCCGCGTGGATGTCGGAAAATATCCCACGGGAACGTACTACCGGGATATCCTTCCTTGTTCTTTGTCTACATTATAATAGGAATCTCTGTGCAAAATTTCAGCTTTCTAGGTTCAAGGGTTTTGGCTGGGCGTTGATGAGTCAGTCAGTCAGGACTTCTCTTTTTTTTTATTTATTACCCATAAGGTCTTTAATCGATTTCTAAGTTAGATACTATTGATTTACGTCAAACGATATAGAAGAAGCTAAAATAAAGATGAAATAAAACACCGGTCAAAATAAAAACATGATATTTGCTAAGAACATAATTAATGTTTGTTATGTTGGTTCATATTTAAACATTTAAACATGAAATTGCTTCTTTGAGACGTGATTGTAGGCAACTTAATTAAATTTTCCGGAAGCCACAGGATGCGAGAAAGTACCAACCTAAACGAAATTAAAAATGTTGGTTTATCATTATAAGATTCGTTCAAGTGTTTCAATTACTGAAAAGTATATTTGCAAGGAGCTCGTGGCTAAGTAATAACATCCGCACGGGTCGATCCATCAGATTAGGCTACTGTTGCCGGGGTTGGTCCGTAGATGGGTGACCATCTTTACACACCGAGACACCTCCGTGCCTTGGAAAGCAGGTTAAGCCGGCTGTCATTCGTGGATTTTTGATAGTCAGTCAGAAGCCCGAAAGTATAACAACCAGTCTTACCAAGGGGTATCGTATTACCCAGTTACTGGGTTGTGGAGGTGAGATAGGCAGTCGCTCCATGTAAAATTAGTATTCAGCTGCATCCGGCTAGACCGGAAGCCGACCCCAATCAATCTGCCTAGCCTTTTCCCATAGTTGGGAAAAGGCTAGGCAGATTGATTTTGTATTTACAAGCAGCATTGCTATGTTCTTGAAAGGGTATGTGACTTACACATACCCTTTCAAGAACATAGCAATGCTAGGTACCAACTACCAGTAAAACATCAGGTACATTTTTTCTCTTGATAAAAGCACAGCAATGATACAGTAGTTAAAACAACGCGCTTCGAAATCTCAGTCAGTACCAGTACGCAACAGTTCGAGCGCGCGGCAGTTACGCACGGACGGTTTCATGATTATTTTAATGGGATTAAATATAATGATTATCAAAAAAATTAAATGCTTGCCAAACTCACTGCGTCGACCTGCTGACGAAAACCCTAACTCTAGATGGTCGACGTCACGGGCACCCCGATGTTTGGTTGGTTAGGTTCCTTTAAACCCTGCAGACAGAAATAGGAGCCCCGCGAAGCGTGGCTCCGTCGACCTTCTGTCGGATAACTAAAGTTATAATTTTACAATAAAATGCTTTTAATTTTGGTGAGCATTTATCCATTTTGGTGAGCATTTACCCATTCTGGCAGGTATTTCGAATTTTTTGGTAGTAAAATAAGTACTTTTCTGGTAGGCGTTTAAATACAAGCCTATTTTAATTATTGAGTAGGTAACTGTGAGATTACAAAAATTATAATAATTCGTAGGCGTTGCAAATGGGATTTCTGTTTTTTTTACATAGTAATAAGTTGCGTGTCGCGCCTGTTTGAAGGAGCCTTTAGGGACCTCGCCCACGGCAACTTTTTGTAGCGATGCAGTAGCGACGCTGTCGCGCGTCCGCATCGATACAGTAGTGACGCTGTCGCGCGTCCGCATCGATACAGTAGCGACGCTGTCGCGCGTCCGCATCGATACAGTCGCGAAGCGGTCGCTAGCTGTGTGCCCTCGCCCACGGTCCCAGATTCAGTCGCGATGCAAACGCGATACTGGCGCGCTTCTGTCGCGATGCAAACGCGATTCAGTAACGGCACAAAAATACCTGCGATCGCTACAGTTGCAAGATGGACTCCGTTGAGGCAACATTAGTCACGTTGTCTTTGGTGCTGCTTTTACGTAAGCAGCCGAAGCGTAGGCAACGAAAGCTCGGTTCTCCACTCACTCGCCACCCTCCCTCTGTTATCTCCCCGTTGTCGTCCGACACTGTCGCGCGTTTGCATCGATACAGTCGCGATACTGTAGCGCGTTAGTAACGCGTTGGCATCGCTTCTGTAGCGCGTTGCAAATTCGACTAACGCGCGTTAGTAGCGATGCAGTCGCGCATTTCGTAAACGCGCGACAGCATCGCTACAAAAAGTCGCCGTGGGCGAGGGCCCTTATACATATGAAGCGACAGCCTACCTGTTCTGCCATCCACAACCCACTTATTGGGTAACACGATACCCCTCTCCCAACTATGTTACGGTAAGACTGATACTCAGGGCCTGTTTCACCACCTACGATTAAGTTTGTATTACCTTACTGATAATTTCATACAAATTCTGTCCCATTTTTGAATTTATTCGGTGAGTAGTGGCTATTCGGACATCGTGAAATAGGTCCTCATACTTTCGGGTTTCTGACGACCCTTAACAACAGCCAAAGATCTTTGAGTGACACGGAGGGGTTACGGATGGTCATTCATCCACGAATCGACCTCGGCAAGCGTACCTAGCTTAACCGTGTTTTTCTCTCACTACTTGCTGTATAAATATTATAATAAAATTAAAAGAAAAACAGACAGCTTTAATTATTAGCCTGTGGGTGGCCTAAGTAGTCTGGCCAGTTATTACCTAGTATGTTTGTATATGAGGTAATCTCAGAAACTTGATGTGGTATTTTTATGGAGGCTATTTGCACTCAAGTCTAGTTTTTGCTATTTAGCATATTGACGAGATAAATTACTTTATCAATGTTAATAAATTATCAGTTCCTAGTGAATGAATTATTTTTAGGTACATGTAAATAATAGAGTTAAATAGAGGACTGCTTAAATTATAACGATGTTAATGATAAAATCTCAGGATGTGACAAAAACCGGCAAAGTGCGTGTCGGACCACGCACAGTGAAGGGTTTCGTAGTTAGGATGAATTTATTCCAAAAACAAACATAACTTGGCCGGTTTTTTTCTTTTGAGCTTCGGGACCTCAAAAGGAAAAACGGAACCTTAAAAAATTAACGAGGACATTGTCACGCTAGACTGAAGTGAAAAGCAATTTTAATTTGTGAGCTGTGAATCGCTTTTATTGCGTCACATAATATATTTTGCAGTTCGTTTCTGATAAACGGATTCGACGTATTAAATCCGTTTCAGTGTTAGGATTTAAGGGGATACCAGAGGAAAGGCCGTTTAGCTAAGGATTTCAATAATACGTTTATTATTCTTTTCTATAAACATTGGAAGGTATATTTTACTAATATATATTACCTGAGGCGTGAGATCCCACGCAAGGCTAAAAGAATAATAGCATAGGTAAACAATGAGAAAATAAGGATTTCAGTTACCTATGTGGGCGGGCTCGGATTAGAATGAGAAAGATATAGTGTAAGTAGGATCGATTTGTTTTTGCTATACTCCAACATGAGCTTTGTTTGCATGAAGTCCTCGACTCATTTTAGAGAGAGATAGAGATTATTTATTTGTTCGAAACATGAGTATGTACGCACAAAGCATGCAAGATGCAGAAAGGATAACAGTTATGTTTTACCTTAACGGCGTACAAATTATTATACATATAAAAAATACAATTATCTCAAATTAATTAGTTGACAATTACAATTAATTAAATTTGCATATAATGTAGGTACGTACCTACAGCAAAAGCAATTCAAACATCAATTATAAGTAGAAGAACAAAATATTATCGTCTCAAACGAATTGAAATGTCAAAATGAAATCTAATAAGTACTTACAATAATTAACAAAATCAGATTTTATCTGATTTACCTACATGACGTCTCAAACATTGGACTAGTAGACCAACCGTGAGTCTAGTAGTTAAAAAGTTTGCCGAAGCAAGAGTCTTGGGTTTGAATACCAAAAAAATGTGTTGTTAAAATAATGTTCGCTGCTAAAAATCTTAAAATCAGAGTTTCAATTCATAAGTTTTAATAGTTCCAAAATTATACAAGTGTAAATTATTACAATTTTTTGAGAATTGCCCTGTAAAAGTACGTAATAAGACAGCAGGTCAAGCAGGCCCAATCAAAAACCAGTCCATTTTCTTTTTTCATTAAAACTGTCAAAGCCCTCTTTTTAATTACACGAGGGTCTTCAATTCTTTTTAATTTGATCATGGTTTTCTTAATTATCTTATTTTTGGGCAAAAAAATGGTATTTACCTTTACATTAATTGGAGGGTCGAGCGTTATATTTTTTACAACAATGTAGTAGGTATAATTAAAGTGCTGGACGATTTTTTTGGTGGTAAAATTACACTGAGGGAAAAATATTTTTTTTTGTGTGGAAAGAGAAGTTATTCGAACTGAATTTACAAGGTTTTAAAGATTTTAATGGAGTTAAAAGAAGGGTAGCTTAAAAAATAAAACAGGTATGTTTTTGTTTTCCCCAATGTTGCTTATTTGAGCAGGTACAATTTTTTTTTCAAGGTTCCGTACCTCAAAAAGGAAAAGCGGAACCCTTATACTATCACTTCGATGTCCGTCTGTCTGTCTGTCTGCCTGTCAGTCTGTCAAGACACTTTTTCTCAGTAACGCGTGGAGTTATCAAGCTGAAATTAATATTAAATACTTAAGTCTATGGTCTCTTGGAGCCCTAAAAAAATCAAGCTTCGAAGTGAACGCTTCCCTCACTCTCATAGTCCGATGGGACGGCAATCCGACCCGACCGGAAATAATAAACAATTATGTAATTATGTTGTTATCATCATTATCCTGCCCTTATCCCAATATTATTTGGGGTCGGCGCAACATGTCTTTTCTTCCATACTCTCTATCAGTCGTCATCTCGGGAGTCACTCCCTTTCTAGCCGTATCATCTTTCACACAGTCCATCCATCGTTTCTGTGATCTTTCCCCTACTCGTATAGCCATCCACATTCATACTCAAAACTTTCCTGAAGATATTTTCCTCATTCCTCCGCATCACATGCCGAAGCATTAAGTATTTTTCCGAGTACGTAATCGAATTTGTCAACAATTTGAATAAACCGGTCAAGAGCGAGTCGGACTCGCGCACCGAGGGTTCCGTTCCGATTTCTGAAGAAGTGTGCTATTTAGAGACATCGTTTTATTTTCCTGTAATCTTTACATAAACTTCTATCACATAGAATCATTTCAGATTTTTCTCTTTGCAAACTTCGGAGATAAGGGCCCCCCCCCCTTATCTCCGAAGTTTGCAAAGAGAAAAATCAAAACTTCGGAGATAAGGGGGGGGGGGGACGGTATTTTTTTTACATTTTTCATCAAAAGTCGTAAACTATGGGTGTTTGAGTGAGAGCTTCCTCAAAGCTCGATAGATGGCGTTGTACCATTTTCTAAATCGCGCTATTATGGTTTTCCACTAATGTGATGTAGGGAATCGCTTTTCAATATACTTTGTACTCGTTGGAAACTTTGTTTTATTTGGTTTATTGGGCAGCTGTCGGGTGCAGTAACATTTTTTGTTCCATTCGAGTCGGAATTTATTGCTTTTTTGAGTGTGTGGCGCGGAAAACAGGGTCGATTACCCTGAAGTGCCTATTTTATCACCGCGGTGTGGTAAACAGCGGTGCGACGAGGTTGGTGTAAGACAGGCACCACCCCGGAGTCTTGGAGACTTCGCCCTTCGGAGGAGGTGATCAACGGTGTGACGAGGTTGGTGTAAGACTGACACCACCAGTGTCGTGAAGACTTCGCCCTTCGGAGACGGCGACGGCCACAGATGTGACGACATCTCAGCAGAGTCATCAAGGACGGTGACACATTTGCAGCGACGTCATCAGTGACGTACTTGGAGAGGTTTGATTGAAGCGAAACTGTGAGTTACGATCCAAAAAGTTTTTAGTCTAGACTTGTAATTATTTTCTCAGTGCAGTGAAACTTATTTAAGAAGTGTTTGGGACTTGTAGAATTTTAGCATTAGTTTTAGACTTAGAATAATTACGCAAAAAGTGTTGTGACGGGGAACCTATGCCCGATTTTCTCTAAAGTTTAAAAAGTATTTCAAACACTTGTAATTTTTTTCGGTTTTTTCAATGACTTGTAAAATTTTATGGATTTTATTTGTGTTGCTTATAGTTATTGGAGAATTAAAAAAATTATAGCTTCTTATTACACAATGGAATCCTTACGTAAACTACAGTCAAATAATAAAACAATAATAGAAAAAGCCAGAATTAATTTTAAAAAATCACCGAAAGATCGTATCACACCAAGTTATTTAGAAACACTACTGGAGTCTTTAGAGTCACAGTGGCAACAATTCGTTGAAACTCACAGACGCATTGTAGAAAAAGCAACTGATGAAGATTTACAAAAACATGTTTATTTTACATCAGACTTATATGACCAAACGGAAGAGACATATTTATCATACAAGTCTGAATTGAAAGAGCTTATAGTCAAACCTCCTTCCCTCTCTCCTTTCCTCCTTCAAGTTCCTTCTAATAGCACCAATCCAAGTAGTAGTAAGCAATTCAACAAAAATATCTCAAATGTAAAACTACCAAAAATTTGTTTGCCTACATTCTCGGGGCAATATTCGGAGTGGGTTACGTTCCGAGATTTATTTGTATCACTGATCGCTAATAACGAAGCGCTTGATGATGTTCAAAAACTACATTATTTAAAGGGCCATCTCGCAGGCGAAGCAGAACAATTGTTACGTCATATTCCAGTAACCGCATGTAACTACCGAGAGTGTTGGTCTATTTTAAATAAAAGATATGACAATAAAAGATTTCTAGCCAACAACATGCTAAAGCGGCTTGTCTATCAATCACCCATTACAAAAGAAACATCAAGTTCTATTAAAACACTGTTAGACACCACTGTAGATTGTCTCCATGGATTGCGCACTTTAGGTATTAATGTTGACACCTGGGACGCAATTGTTGTTTTTTTAGTATGTGACAAATTAGATCCTGAGTCCCGTAAACTGTGGGAATTGAGGATAAGTAACAACGATGAGATCTCTAAGCTTGATGAATTAAAAATCTTTATGGAATCGAGGTTTAGGGCCTTAGAATATTTAGATCCCAAACCTAATCCCAAACCTTGCGCTCGTAATGCTAAATCTTTTCATATCACTAACACTCAAAATTGTATTGTTTGCTCAGGCGATCACAAATTATGTCACTGCAAGGAATTTTCAAAGAAAGATTGTGATGAGCGTCGTGAATTTGCCCGAGTCAGTAAGCTTTGTTATAACTGTCTTGGAACAAACCATTCTGTATATTTTTGCCGTCAGTCTACCAGATGTCACCTTTGCAAAAAGAAGCACCACACACTACTTCACCCAAAAACAACTGCCAATTCTGCTGAAAATGTTGATAGTTCAGCAGACAAGAATGTTGCGGCTGCTAACGCTGCTACTTCTTCCAATCAAAGCGAGATTACCAAACCCATTTGTTGTTTTGCAGATGTTCACAATCAGGGTCTGTTAGCCACAGCCTTGGTCAACGTTGAGTCAAGAACTGGGACTGCTCTTGTTTTAAGAGCTCTGATGGATCAGGGCTCTCAGGTCTCTTTTATTACAGAGGCTGCAGTACAGTTGCTTGGATTAAAGAAAACACCTGCTCACACCGACATACTTCGACTAGGCGATGATGAGGGACATGCAATGCCCTCTAAGTGGATAGTTCGATTTAAATTGCAGTCACGCCTAGATCCCACTTTTGTTTTATATGTCGATGCTTATGTATTGAATAGGCTCACATCACGTCTTCCTGATAGGAAAATTGTTCATGTATTGCCTTTATTTTCATCTTTAGAATTAGCAGATCCATCCTTTGATGTGCCTGGGAAAATTGATTTGCTGTTGAGTACGCGTGTGGTCGGAGAAGTTTTATTAGATGGTCTGGTCAAGGGTCCACATGGAACTCCAGTCGCTCAGAAGACTAAATTAGGTTGGATTCTGTCTGGGGAGATTCACACATCGTCAATCTCTAGGCCAGTTTGTTATAATGCTGTAGTAAGGTCAGATGTAAACACTCTTCTGAAGAAATTTTGGGAGTTAGAGTCAGAGTCGTCCGCTCATAAGGTTATGTTAACAGAAGAAGAGCAGAAATGTGAAGACTTTTTCTCTAACACAACCAAAAGAGATGAAACAGGGCGATATATTGTCAAATTGCCATTTAAGTCTGATCAACCTAGTAGTAAGTTTGGTGGATCAGAGGCTATCGCTCGTAAACGGTTTCAGATGCTGGAGAGAAGATTGGTAAACAATCCTGACTTTAAGACGCAATATACTGCTGTCATAAACGAGTATATTCAATTAGGACATGCTAAAGTGGTTCCTCAGGAGGATATAGGAAAGGATGCTGTTTATTTGCCGCATCATGCCGTAGTACGTGATGATAGAAGTACTACTAAGGTTCGGGTCGTCTTCGATGCTTCTTGCTCAGGATGCAATGGAGTTTCGTTGAATGATGATTTAATGGTTGGCCCGAGATTACAATTAGATTTGCGTCAGATTATTATGCGGTGGCGCCGCCACCCCATAAGTATAGTAGCGGACATTGTGAAGATGTACCGCCAGATCAAGGTAAATGAAGAGGATATTGATTTTCAGCGCATTTTGTGGCGCGACAACCCTGATTCGGAATTACAACATTTGCAGTTGTTGCGTGTCACTTTCGGTACATCCTCTGCACCTTACCTGGCAGTACGTTCTTTGCAGCAAGTTGCTCGCGATGAAGGAAACTGTTTTCCTTTAGTTTCAGATCGTGTTCTTAAGGATTTTTTTGTCGACGATTTCTTGTCTGGTTGTGAGTCTGTTGATGAAGGTGAGCAAATTTATCAGCAGATGAACGAGTTATTATGTCGTGGAGGTTTCCAGCTTCAGAAATGGTCCAGCAATAGTGAAGAGTTATTTAATAAAATCAAAGATGGTTCATCAAATGAAAACATGGAATTTAAAACGGATACAGTTATGAAAATTTTGGGTTTAACCTGGGATAGAGATACTGATAATTTTAAATACACTGTCCATCTTCCTTCACTTGAAGCTCCAGTGACCAAAAGAAAAGTCATTTCTGATATTGCCCGTTTGTTCGATCCTCTTGGTTGGCTTGCTCCAGTTATAATTACAGCTAAGATGTTCATCCAACGTCTATGGCTTGCAGGCATCGACTGGGACGACGAACTGCCAGATCACCTTTTGAAAGATTGGCTTCATTATAGAAACAACCTTTACAACCTCAGTAATTTTCAATTACCGCGATGGATTCACACAAGTCGATACGATACCCTTAGAGAACTACAAGGATTTTGCGATGCTTCTAACAACGCCTACGCGGCTGTTGTTTATATACGATCTGTCGATTCCAACGGTTATGTTCACAACAGTCTAGTAGCATCTAAGACTAAGGTGGCCCCTGTCAAACAAGTTTCCATACCTCGTTTGGAATTATGTGGCGCTGTGCTTCTCTCAAAACTTCTTTGTGAAGTTTCGGACACCTTAGAGATTGCAAAAGAGAATGTACATGCCTGGACTGATTCTTCAGTGGTACTCGCTTGGTTGAGTAGCCACCCAAGTCGATGGAAGACATTTGTCGGAAACAGAGTTTCTGAAATACTCACCTTCATGGATAATCATCAATGGTCGCACGTTCAGTCTAAGGAGAATCCTGCAGATTGTGCGTCGCGAGGAGTAAACCCTTCCGAGTGTGCAGAGCTTGAATTGTGGATGCAGGGACCTAGTTGGCTGAAAAATAAAACTATAGATTATAGCAGAAAAGAATTTAAGAAAACTAATCTAGAAGAAAGAAAGATGTTAGATATTGTCTGTAGTACTGTAGTGAAAGAAAAAGAAGAAAATAATATAATGGTCAAATATTCATCTCTTAGGAAGCTAACTAGAGTCATTGCATACTGTAGAAGATTTATAAAATCCAGATACAATGAATCTACTACAATTTATTTAAACTTTTCGGAAATTAATCAAGCTTTACTTACATGCATTAAATTATGTCAAAAAGAGCACTTTAAGGAAGAAATAGATAGTTTAAAAATAAAAACTAAAATAGATAAAAAAAGGATACTTACCTCACTCAATCCTTTTCTCGATCAGGAAGATATTTTGAGAGTTGGCGGAAGGTTAAATAGAGCGAACATTCATGAAAACATGAAACATCCTATAATCATTCCACACAAGTCACACTTGACTCACCTTTTGATAGCTGATGCTCACGAACGTACGTTGCATGGTGGACCTCAATTAGTTCTTAACTATTTAAGATCCAAATACTGGATCATCAGTGCGAAGAGTGTCATAAGACAATATGTACACAAGTGTGTGACTTGCCTCCGTCATTCCGCTAAACCTGTAGCACCTTTAATGGGTCAGTTACCATCTGCCAGGGTTAATGCTAATCGGCCATTCTTTAAAAGTGGCGTGGACTATGCCGGTCCTATTAGCATTAGGCCTACGAAGGGTCGCGGTTATCACTCCACCAAAGGCTACATTTGTTTATTTGTTTGCATGGCTACTCGGGCCTTGCATTTAGAAGTCGTAAGCGACATGACGTCGCAAGCCTTTTTAGCCGCCTTCAAACGCTTTACAGCGAGGAGTGGCCATTGTGGTGAGATGTGGAGCGACAACGGCGCTACCTTTGTAGGAGCCAACCGGGAGTTAAGGGCATTGTTCACCCACGAAAGGTCTGGTGTAGCACCGGACATTGCTGAGTGGTTAGCAACTAATGGTACAAGTTGGCACTTTATTCCACCCCACTCGCCAAACTTTGGAGGACTTTGGGAGGCTGGAGTAAAGTCCAGCAAACACCACCTTAAACGAGTGATAGGCAACAGCACTCTAACTTTTGAAGAACTAACGACAGTTCTAGCTCAAATTGAAGCCTGTCTCAATTCCAGGCCAATATCGATGATAAGTAGTAATGCGGAAGACCCATGTCCTCTGACACCGGGACATTTTTTAATAGGCGAGCCTTTACTGCTCGTGCCGGAATCTAACTTTGAAACATCAAATATTAGTACTTTAAAGAGGTGGCATTTGACTCAACGTATGCTCCAAGATTTTTGGCGTAAATGGTCCCGTGAATATCTGGTTCAGTTCCATCAAAGGAACAAATGGTCTCATCAAACTGCAGAACCAAACGTGGGTGACGTAGTATTGGTAATGGAGGATGATTTGCCTCCCGCAAGATGGCTTTACGGTCTCATTACTGCGAAGCATACTGGCTCGGACAATATCACAAGAGTCGTTTCTTTGCGTTGTAAGGGATCTATTATGAAAAGACCTGTGTCAAAGTTAATATTGCTTCCTGTTACTACATAATAAGTAGTATGTTTTGTTGTTTTTATTTTTGTTGATTATTAACTAAGAATAGCTTTTAATTTATAATTGTTGATTGTTGTTGATTTAAGATGTCATTTCATACTATAGTTTTATATATATTTTTTTTATATTTGTAGATACATACAGTCCACTAATGTTTTGTCCTCCCATCTATGTATTTTTGTGATTTGCTTCATGGTGGGCGGTTTTATTTAGGTTTTTTTTTATTGTTATAATAATTTCAGTTTTGGACATTCTGTCCATGGTGGGCGGGATGTTTGAGTGAGAGCTTCCTCAAAGCTCGATAGATGGCGTTGTACCATTTTCTAAATCGCGCTATTATGGTTTTCCACTAATGTGATGTAGGGAATCGCTTTTCAATATACTTTGTACTCGTTGGAAACTTTGTTTTATTTGGTTTATTGGGCAGCTGTCGGGTGCAGTAACAATGGGCCCTAAAAAAAAAAAATGTTTGAGAATGTGCAAACAGCGCTCTTTCATATGATATCCCACATGCCATAGTAGCTCCACTTTGAATTTTTAAGACCCCCTTTCAGTCCCCGTTGCAAAAAAAATATAAATATTTTTATTTCTTTCTTACTTGCAAAATAGTTGGGTAAATGTCATCTAAAACTGTTCTAAATTTCAAGTTGATAGCATTAGTAGTTCTCGAGATATCCAGCTGTGACAGACAGACAGACAGACAGACAGACTTAGTCACACCATAAGGGTTCCTTTTTTACCATTTTGGTACGGAACCCTAAAAAATGACAGTTCAAAAGGTGACATGCATTCGCTATGTGGGTAAGAAATTTCACTGACAACTTCTTAACATAGAAGAAGCAATAGATAAGTCCTATTCCTACAGGGACTACAAATGAGTCCTATTAAGACCACGTAAATGAAAGATCCCTGTAGACTTAACCTAACTAATGATCTGAAGCAAAACTTAACACTGGTTTACAGCCCCGTTTGACATAATTATAGAGAGTTAACTGTCTATGGCACTCTGCCAAAGTGAGACAAATTGTAAACACATCGAGTTTCTGGTTGTTGGGCCTGTTTCCTTGTAAGATATTACTGGTTTCCTGTTTCTTATGCGGGTAATACATGAAATCATTATAAAACAATTTCGAGAACGGGTCTTATCGCGAAATTCTTTTTTACGTGGTAAACAGTACCTACTTGTTTCCCGACGTCTTCGTAAAGTGCGGGTATGTGCATCTACCCTCACTCACAATTTTTATTATTGTCACTGTCGGTACTTCTACACACAACACTAAGGACATCTACACACTGGCGGACCTCGTCGGACGACCGGCGGCGTTGCGGTGTTGTTTTATAATGTGTACAAATCGCAAAAGTTTAAGTTTAGTTAATACATGAAATCGTACTAAATTAAATAAAGCAAAAAAATTATCAAATATATTATATATGACGGAGGAAATACGTTGACGGAGGAAATACGTCCGTAGCATTTTGAAAAGTGTGACGTCAGCATAGCTGACGTCACTGATGTCGTCTTCATGGTGGTCGCTCATCTTCGATCTTCAAAAGAAAACTTCACGACTTGTTTCAAAGCTTCGTTTATTTAACTGACAGCGTGACGATATCCCAGAGAGGTCCGCACTGTCCAGCGGCTCGAACAAGAATGACCTGAGCGCATCGTAATGGCTGTCACTACACCCCGGTCTGGGGGTGTGACTGGCGGTAACGGGGCGTAGCCCCTCTCCCGCGGCAGCAACACCTCGGCCCGTCAATACGGGCCCGTCATTGTATTGGCCTTGCACGGCCTAAAGATGATGGGGCGCGGCTGTCGCGCCCCTGTGAGTGATTGCTATCTTTGTGTCTGCAGGCACGCCACGACGCTGCTATTCAGCGCCGCTTTCTTCACCGTACCCCGGCGGTCAACCCCTACCAGGTGGAACCCCCATCTACATGGGAGAAGCCCAGCAGAAGGCGACCAGCGACAGAGGTACGGACTCGACGTTCCTACAGAAGGGTGAGTGGCCCCCGCCCATCACACTTTCAGAGCTAGCCGAGCCTGCGTGGGTTAGGGGGACCGTGTTATGGGTGTGTGGGTGGCATTGTACTGTGTGACGCCACCCGGTGTCTATGCGAAAAACGCGCACGCCCGCGCTGCGTCTTCGCATGTGTTTTTAGCGCCTGTGTAGAGGTGAGTGTCTGATGTTTACTGCGTGACACGCCTAAATTATCCTAGCACGCGCCACGCAGCAGATGTATGTAGTGTTGTGGAGTGTGTTTGTCGCAAGTGAGCCGCGTGTAAACTGGGAGCGACTCACTCGGAAGTCCAGTCCGGTGAATGGGGTCAGTCGTCCGCGACCAGGTCGCGGGGCAGAGGTCTCCTCGCGTCAGGTGGCCGCGCATGCCAGGGCGCGATCTGTTTGACGTGCGGCCAATCAGATGCGTCGGCACGCGCGAACATGACCTTCGCGAGACGCTGCACGAAGACGTCCAGGCCCTCTATCCCGAGGCCCCGCTGTATCACATCGTTCCTCACGTAGCGAGGGGCAGCAACTATGGTCCGCAGCGCTTGGTTCTGCTGCGTGCGGAGCTTCTTTCGGTTCGTCTCGCTCGTGAGGGCGAACCAGGCGGGGGCGGCGTACGTCAGTATTGGGCGCACGTACACCTTGTACACGCCCAACTTGACGCGCGCCGGGATGCGGGATGAGAGCACTGGTCGTAGGAGGCAGCGGGCGACCTTGCCTCTAGCGACGACCGCGCGGACGTGTGGCCCCATTGTGAGCCGACGGTCGATGGTGACCCCCAAGTACTTGACCTGGGGCGACCACTCGACGTCGGCTCCCTGCAGCTTTAAGGGTGGCGGGAGGGCCCCGGCGCCGGTGGCCAGCGCCTGCGTCTTACCCACGTTAACCGATAGCCGCCACTTGGACAGCCACTCGGGGAGGAGGTCTAGCGCGCGCTGCATTTTCAACGCCGCGTGCTTCGCATTAAGCGAGGTGGTGATGTACGCGGCGTCGTCAGCGTACAGCGCGAGCATCGCGTCTGGAGTTGTGGGAATGTCGTCGGTGTAACGTGAGTAACACGCCGGCGATACGCAGCTTCCCTGCGGCACACCGGCACGCACCGGGCGGGCGCTGGATAGCGCTCCGTCGACCACCACCCTGAATGTTCTGTTGGAGAGAAAGTCGGAAACCACCTTTACCACGCGACGGGGCGCGTCTGAAGTGGCCAGCTTAAAAATCAGGCCTTCGTGCCACACGCGGTCGAAGGCCTTCTCCATGTCGAGGAATACTGCGACCGCGTTTTCCTTTTTATTCATAGCTGCCGAGAGATGGTGCAGTACCCTCGACAACTGAAGCGTCGTGCTATGTTCTGACCGAAACCCGAACTGCTCAGGTCGCGGCGTGACGTGTGGCTGTAGATGTCGCAGCAGGAGTGTTTCAAACACCTTGGAGACAGTCGGCAGCAGTGTGATGGGCCGATAGCTCTCCGGCTTCAGGGTGTTCTTCCCCGCCTTGGGCAGCATGATGACGCGCCCCTCCTTCCACGAAGCGGGAAAGGTCCCCGTGCGCAGCACCGCCGTAAACAGGCGCGCCAGTGCCGCTACAGTACGGAACGGCAAGTGGCGCAGCACTGCGTTGGTGATGCCGTCAGCACCAGGGGCCTTCCTAGGCTTCGTTCTTAGGATGGCGCGTCTGACCGCGCTAGGCGAGAAGAATACTGGGTCTTCATCGGGAGCTATCGGCGAAGCGAAGTACTCTCCAATGTGTTTCTCGACTGCTGCGACATGTTCGGTGTCGCTGGTCGGGTTCGGGCAGAACTGACGCTCCAGGTGCTCGGCGAAGACCTCCGCGCGGTCCTCCGCTACATATTTAAGCGCCCCGTCGCTGTTTAGCAGCGGTCGCACCGGGGCTGGGGTGTTCGTCAGTTGGCGGCAGAGTTGGTGTACGGACGGCCAGCTGTCCGTCGTGGCATCAATGCGTTCCTCCCAGCCCGCGGCGGTGTGAGCCTGTAACTCGGCCTTTACCCTCTCCGCGAGACGGTTCAATCGCGTTTTCAGAGTGGGACATCTTAATTGTTGCCACTGCTTGCGAAGGCGCCTCTTTTCAGTGATTAGCGACATAATGCGCGCCGGCAGGGGCGTCATCAGCCCTCTCCCCTGCGGCTGCGTCGTTGTCGCCGCTTCCAGGGCGCCCTGGATGCAAGCAGTGACGTCTTCCGCCGTTTGGTTGACGTCCGCGGCGGTAGCGACAGGCCGAGTAGGCGTGGTGGCTTCCAACTTCTCTGCGAACATTGTCCAATCCGTTGATCGACGTGGCGCAATGGGCTGCAGTCGGGTCGGCATACCCGATAAGACGACGAGTACCGGCTGATGGTCTGACAGTAGCTCGTCGTCTATCACTTGTTGTGTGGCCTGGCAGTGTAGCCCCCGGTGGACTACGATGTCCAGCACGTCCGGTATGTGCTGCCTGATTTCAGGGTAGTGGGTAGGTGTCTCAGGGCCGGACACCGAGTAGCCGAAGGCCTCCGCGTCCGCGAAGAGCCGTCTCCCCTCGGTATTCTGATTTGTTGAGTTCCACGCTGGGTGCTTACAATTTAAGTCGCCGGCGAGGAGGGTGGCGTGCTGGGACGCGCTAAGTAGGGCCCGCAGCTCGGTAAGGTCAAGGCGAGCCGCGGGCGGCTTGTAGCACGCATAGATGTTAATGTCCTCGCCGGCTATGTGCAGCTGCACACCCAGCGCGTAAAATGAGCTGAGTGACGGCAAGGGGAGTTCCTGATGGACGACTCTTCGTTTCACCAATACCGCCAGACCACGGTAGGCTCTACTTTGTGCCGACCGTTCATCCTTCCTATAGGTGAGGTATCCCGGGAACCTGATCCTGTCCTCAGGCCCCAGCAGCGTCTCACCTATGAGCGCCACGTCGATGTTTTGTTCCCTGAGGAGATGGCGGAGGGGGGCGACCTTTTCCCGGAGGCCGCGGGCATTCCAGTGTAAAATCCTCAACGACTCAGCCATTGTACAGGGTCAGGAGTTTGGCCAAGCCGTCAAGGATGACGGTTTCCACGTCATGGCCCTGCCTAATGGCCTTAATTATGACCTGAGCGCTCACAGTGCGGCCGTATTTATAGGGATCGCCCCACTTGCACATTTTTATGTTAAGTATTGACTATGTAAATTAATTATTTTGTTAATGTTTTTAAATAAGAGGAGTAGAAACATGTTGTTTAACGTAAATTTTACATTGTAATAATCAATCAATAGTTTTTGAATTTAATTTAAAACAATCAAATTATTAAACTTAGTCAAATCAAGTCTTTTAATTGACGAACTATTGTAGTTGCGCCGATACGGCCATACTGACAGGCGGTGCGCGCTCTGCACCAGCCTCGTTGATTCTCGTTGCGATTACCTATAAGCATAGACAAATTTTCTTTGAGTTGGATATCTGTTAAGCAACGTGCATTGCATTCTGTTAGTTCATAATCACACAACTATCTTGTATGATTGAAAGTATTAAGGTTTGTAGGTTCTCGGAGGTTCTCGAAGGGTTCTCGAAGTTTCTCGGAGGTTCTCGAAGTTTCTCGGAGGTTCTCGAAGTTTCTCGGAGGTTCTCGAAGGGTTCTCGAAGTGTCTCGTAGGTTCTTTTAGGGTTCTCGGAGTATCGCGGATGTGGTAAAAGTTCTCGTAGGGTTTTTTGGAATTATTAATATTGAATTTAAGTGTCTTACCGTATTTCTGATGGGTTGTCTTCACCCAGTAGGTCGTGGTTTGGCTGTACTTACAGCTCTTCTCGTGAGGTCGTTGGAATAGGCTCGGTTGATGCTGCAGCGTCTCGGTGAGTAGGTGATTCGTTTCCCGCCGATACGGTCAACTGTTCACCAGGTTGTGGAGCACGGCGCAGCTGATCATGGGCGACCTTGCGGGGTCGTCCGGGTCGAAAGACGGTAAGTAGACGTCCTTGATCCTTACTTTTGATTCGGTGGACGGAGCACATAGGCGCTCCGAAATTTTCTGCATAATCTCCATCATTTGCATCATGAACTGTGGTGGTATTCCATCCATCTGCATTCCATGGTGAGCGTATGTTTGCGGTCTTGATTTTACTACTGCTTCCAATGGTGTATTTGTGACGAACATAGGCACATGCTGCTGTGTATTGGTTGGTTCTGGTTGATCAGGTGGTGAACGAGCTGATGAGGAAGCGGCTTGGGTAGGAGCTTCTTGCAATCCCACTTCTGATGACGGAGGAAATACGTTGACGGAGGAAATACGTCCGTAGCATTTTGAAAAGTGTGACGTCAGCATAGCTGACGTCACTGATGTCGTCTTCATGGTGGTCGCTCAACTTCGATCTTCAAAAGAAAACTTCACGACTTGTTTCAAAGCTTCGTTTATTTAACTGACAGCGTGACGATATCCCAGAGAGGTCCGCACTGTCCAGCGGCTCGAACAAGAATGACCTGAGCGCTCACAGTGCGGCCGTATTTATAGGGATCGCCCCACTTGCACATTTTTATGTTAAGTATTGACTATGTAAATTAATTATTTTGTTAATGTTTTTAAATAAGAGGAGTAGAAACATGTTGTTTAACGTAAATTTTACATTGTAATAATCAATCAATAGTTTTTGAATTTAATTTAAAACAATCAAATTATTAAACTTAGTCAAATCAAGTCTTTTAATTGACGAACTATTGTAGTTGCGCCGATATATACTTAAGTATATATTTGATCAATTTTATCCCTTATCAAAAATTTTAACTTTAGGCGATTAGAGCTGCTAATAGCGCCACCCATTGAGAAAAAATTAATAAGTCAGGAGTTATGGAACACATTTTTGGTCAGATGAGGTAGAATTTTTTGTAGGTATAAAAAAAATAGGTGTGCATAGGACCATAAAAAATAGGTGTGCATAGGACCAAATGTTCCATATCTCCAGGACTTCTCATGATGTTTTTCTTCACCGTTGAAAGTGATGAAAAATTAATTAAAAATTAAGCGCCTGCTTAAGTTGAAATCCACGCCCAAGCAAAAATACAAACTCAAGAGCCGTTATAGTTGTTTTATCTCACGAAAGCGGGCGAGCCATACTTGTATGTGTAAATGTTACATGCACATTGTCTTTGTGTGCGTAAGCTCGGGAGCGCGCTACCTGCAGGTACGCGCACAAGAGCCAGTGGCGTGCACTCCATACATGCAAATAAGCTCTGCATACCCTGTAGTCCCATACCATACATGCCCCTTTAAATGATAAATAACGAATAAACTACAACTACAACTCAAGAAAAATCATGGTAATTATTCTAAAAATCTAACCGTAGTCACCATCTCACCGTTTAAAATGCGATTTACGTGCCATCTATTATTTTTTATTGGAACTAACTGGCTGGAGCGAGCGGCGAACACCGCGCAGGCAGCGCTCTCGTGGCAAAAGCAGTAACATGCAGTGCTTATTTTTCATACAACGCATCTCGTGTAGTACACAGCAAAAGTGTCACTGTGTGCGTGAAAATGTGTGCGCGTGTTTGAGTTCTGGAAGCAGAGCTTACATTGCAACCCGTCCAAATTGAGAAGCCGTAAAAGCACCGCTTAGTTGTTGATTACAGAGGGTCGACTTTTTTTGGTCGGATTGACCAAAATTCGTTCGTTTTAGTTTGTAATTGTACAGTTTTTACAAGATTTTATTCAACTTGCAATGTTTGAATGTTTGTTTTTTCGACATATTGTTTTGATTGTTTTTCTTGTCAATCACTTGATTGACTGTATAAGTAATTACATTAATATTATGTACTTACTGTAAAAAATTAAAGTAATCTGTGGTTATACCTGTGATCCTGTGCCGCCGAACGTGTTTTTATAAATCAAAATCTTGCGCTTTTTCGACGTTATCTTTTGAGGAAAAAGTTAAATTGATTGTAAATGGAAGGTGTGTACCCGGGTTTGATTTAGCATTCTTGTTATTTTCTTTAAAAAGTTTTATGATAATTATGTATTTATGGCTAACATGTTGTGTACCCACATACAAACACATTGTATTGTATCCCTTGCTTTTTTTTTTACAAATCAAGATAAAATAATGTTTGGACCTTTGTCGGATATTCTGATTAAAATAATTTAAGTAGATTTAAAGTATTCGTAATGGTCGCAAACAAATATCATGCGAAGCCAATGGCGCCGCCGTGCGGTAAGAGTCAGTGTAAGAGTAAGGTAAGGTAGGTGGGGTCGGGTAAAACAAACGGTCGGGGAAAAAAAAAACTTGTTAGATTGTTTTTTTTTTCATTTTAGCCGTGCATACCCAGTCTGAAATCTCTGTGCACGCCACTGACAAGAGCGCGTGTCTATACGCAATACATCTACAAGTATGGCTCACCCGCTATCGTGAGATAATACAACCAAATAACAAAACACATAAATTCACATTTAGTTGCCAATGCATTACTCCTATTTATGTATTAAAAATCAATCTGCCTAGCCTTTTCCCAACTATGCTGAGGTCGGCTTCCAGTCTAACCGGATGCAGCTGAATACCAATATTTTACATGTAGCGACTGCCTATCTGACCTTCACAACCCGATTACTAAACAACACGATACCCCTTGGTAAGACTGGTTGTCAGACTTTTGGTCTTCTAACGACCCGTAACGACTGTCAAAGATCCACGAATGACAGCCGGGACCAATCTGAATCCATAAGAGATCTATACGAGGAAATTGATGTCTATGATACGTTTAGCTCTTTTGAAATGAAAAATAATTGGCGTAAGTAAGTACTTAATTTTTTTAGTGCAAGTTGTAAAATTGACAAAAAGATGGCCATGTTTCAAGTAAGGCTCATTTCATACCTTAAGTAAAAACATTAAAAAAAACATTCAGAAAAAATACACTCTTGTGTAAAATATCGATAATCTATCTTCTATTCATCTATCTTTCTATGTATAAAATTCAAAGTCCTGACTGACTGATATATCAACGCACAGCCCAAACCGCTGGACCTAGAGACTTGAAATTTTGCACATAGATACCTTATATAGTGTAGGCATAGAATAAGGAAGGATTTTTGGAAATTCCATCCCTAAGGGGTTAAAATAGGGGATGAATATTTGTATGAAAAATCTTATTCCTTGAGTTAATAGACTTGAAACTTGCCATGAATATTTATCTAAGTAAATTATAAAGTTTGTCATTTTTAGTTTTCCTAAACTACCCCCTCAGGAGGGATTGAGGGGTGTCAAAGTTTGTATGGATGAATTTTAACGCGCGTTCCGATTGACTTGAAACTCAGTATTTACACTCGAGACCAAAAATGAAGACTAATATGTATCAGGATTTTTCGAAAATCTACCCCTAAAGGGTTGAAACGGGTAGTCAATTTTACAGGACAGGTTTTACTGCGGGACTTCGAAAATTGGTGTAAATGATCTTTCAGTCAAGTTACGGAAATATCCCAAACGATTTTTTAAAATTCCATCTGTTGGGGGTGAAAACGGGAATATAGTTTAGATAAAAATCTTATTCATTTGGTTAATTAACTAACCCCTCAATCTCCTTCTCGCTAACCTCCACCTCCGCATCTCACTCCCTCTCACACCACCTTTACCGCTTTCCTATACCCCACTACCATCGCCAACTCCTCCCCTCCCCCTGTTTCCTTCTCCACACCATCCCCCTCACTACACCCTCCTATCATTATAAAGTAAAAATAAAGAAAAGTAAAGATTATAGTTAAGATAAAATATAAAATTATTTATGGGAGCTACATCTGTATCTGCTGGCAGAAGTAAAACTTTTTGTAAAAAAGATGTCACCACTAATAAATGCTTTTTAATTTTTTTTTCATCCATCACCCCCCTAGCCCCCTCCCTCCATCATCCTTCCACTCTCACTCCTCGCCACCCCTCCCCTCCCTCTCCCTCTCACCACACCCTCCCCTTCCCCCTTTCCCTCCTCACCACCCCTTTCCCTTCCCCCTTTCTCTCCTCACCAATTCCTCCCCTTCCCCTCCTCACCACCACTCCAAGCACCTCTGGGGGAAAAACTATTAATGACAAACTTTATTAACTTGCTTAGGCAAGTATTTGTGTCAAGTTTCAAGTTAGATAGAGATAGAGGGGTTGGGAGGTTGAGGGGGTGAGAGGGGTGGTGAGGGGGATGATAGGAGAGGGATGATAGGAAGGGGAGGGGGTTAGACGAGGGTCAGAGTGAGAGGAGGAGTGGCAGAGGGAGACGAGTGCCTTTACACCTTAAAGTTGATATTTGTATAGCACTGATTCATTAACTGACAGAAATGACCGAAAAATAGAAAGTCGGAAACTCGGAACGGCACAAAAACAGGAGTAAACTCCAGTCGTGCGTTGGAGCTGACATACCCTTTGTTTGTTTGTTTGAATGCGCTAATCTCTGGAACTACCAGTTGGATTTTAATAATTATTTTTTCATTTGATAAGCCCAATTGTTAAGGAAGGCTATAGGCATGTTTAACATCACTAACATAGTTAGGACCATTAGGTGCCGAGCAAAAAAAACGCTATAGTGCAGGCGCCAAAGGAAGTTGAGTATGCAAATTATGAGGATCGCATTCTGTAAACGGTTTTAAGCTCAGAAAAGCTTGCAAATTATGATTCTGGATGTTGCCGGAAAGTTTTATGGTCCATTTTTTTTATACCCCATCCCCTAAGATATGAAGTAAATCGATTGAACAAATGCTTGGGAGCCATTTTAATGATTGTTTTAGTGACAATTATCCATTTTTTTCTTACGATTAAAGATTATTATTTAGTCAACTTCAACAAAAATTTAATAATATAAAAGAAAAGTCCTGACTGACTGACTCATCAACGCCCAGCCCAAACCCTTGGACCTAAAAACCTGAAATTTTGCACAGAGGTTCCCTTTATAATGTAGACAAGAAATATGGAAGGATTTCCTTGTCATATTTTCCGACACCCACGCGGGCGAAGCCGCGGGCAAAAGCTAGTCCGTTATATGATAGATTTTGATATAACGGATTATCGATATTTTTCTTACTTCTGAGCCAACATCCCCGGCCCCCTACAAGCAATAAGTAATATAAGATTCATTGTTCATGAATCTCTCAAAAATTTCGTAATTAATATATTGTTCAAGTCTAATAGTTTTTGAACAGAAAGCTCACCTATACCTATGCAGACTGTGAACGAAACCATAGCGCGCTTTTTAATCGATCATCGCCATCTATCGAGCTTATAGGTAAACTTTTGATTTAAACAAATATCGAGTTCTTTTTACTTTTCAACTGACTAAAAATTGGAGGAGGTTATCAATTCGTCGAGAATATTTTTGCCCGCGGGTTCGCCCGCGTGGATGTCGGAAAATATCCCACGGGAACAAAAATCCTTTCTTATTTCTTGTCTACAGGGAACCTCTGTGCAAAATTTCAGCATTATATTAGTCCAAGGGTTTGGGCTGCACGTTGATGATTCAGTTAGTCAGGACTTTTCCTTTTAAGCTCCCGACTACGGTGAAGCAAAAAGGAGGGATATGATTTTGAGCAGGGGTGCTAAAACGGCCACTTTGGCAGAATCATAATATGATAATATTATGAATAATATTTATTATAAATCGTAAAACGGTCACAAACTGACAATATATTATGAATTGTCAGCTTGTGACCGTTTTACGATTTCAAATATTATTTATAATATTATCCTATTATGATTCTGCCAAAGTGGCCGTTTTAGCCCCGCAGTATGTATGTATGTACACTCCTTTGCAAAAAAAACGGGCGGTTTGGATTTTTCTACATTATTAGTAATCATTTAGTTCTAAAGTGGTTTTAATAGCCAAAATATGTTACTGGCACTTAATAAAGAGTCTGGGTATGAAAAAAAAGTTAATTTCAAATTCGAAACTGTTGTTTTTAAAAATAATAATCCCTTTTTCAGTTTATGACTTTTTACTTACTATTCGCGGGTTTGCGGTTAAAAGGTTATCAGGCAACTAAAACTAACTTCTCGTTATTTTTATTAGAATAATTTTTGTTTATCGCATAATCCTGCCTTATTGTGACTTAAAACAGATATCTTTGTGCCGATTGTAATGGCAGAAAAAGCAATAAGAGCTAGTAAAATTATAGCACTGCTGGGAGAGGGGTGTAGCCAATGTTACAGCTCACAGCGGTTAAACGTGAGTCGTTCCACCGTCCAAAGAACCTGGACTCGATACCAAGATACAGGTTCCGTTCAAAGAAGGCAAGGTTCTGGGAGAAAACGTTGCACACAACCACGAGACGACCGCTTTTTAGTGACTCAGGCGCTGAGAAACCGCAAATGCAGTTACATAGACCTCAAAAGAAACCTCGAAGAGGTACGAGGAGCACATGTTAACCTATAGACAGTAAGGAGGAGGTTTTTAGCGGTTGATATACGCAGTCGACGATCAGCGCGGGCCCCCAAGTTACTCCGTGAGCACCGGATTGCTCGATTGAGGTTCACTAGAAATTGTCTATCTTGGACACTGGTAACTGGAGTAGCATATTCTTCTCCGATGAGGCTCGAATTTGTCTGAATGGCAAGGACCGACGTCGGCGAGTGTTACGAAGACCAGGGGAACGCATGCCGACGTGTGTGTTGAAGATATCACCCCTTATGGTGGAAGGTCCGTTATGTTTTGGGCGGGCGTAACTTCCAGCTATCGTACCAAGATCGTGTTCATTGAAAATGGCTCACTGAATGCGCAAAGGTACATAACAGGAATAATTTGTCAACATGCACAGCCCGCACCGACTGTAATTTGTGAAGATGCCATTTACATGCACGATAATGCTCGGAACCACCGTTCTGGCGACGTAGATGCTTATATGCAAGAGGTCGGTATTCGTCGTCTGGATTGGCTAGCGCGGAGCCCCGACCTTAACCCCATTGAGCACGTCTGGGACCTCCTAAAAAGGCGAGTACGATCTGTCCAACCCCTTCCACAAAACATCAGGGAGCTTAAACGTGTGATCTCGGCTGAGTGGGAACACATTCCACAGGACACCATCAAAAGCCTGGTGGAAAGCATGCCAAGACGATTACATGCTGTAATCGCTGCAAGGGGAGGTCATACTCGTTATTCATTTTTATTTTTTAATGTCTTTTTTTTATTAAAATACCATAAAAATACTCGCAGTCTTAATTTAATTATACCCTAAAAATTTCCATTTTTACACGACTCTCTGTTTACACTGACTAAAATACTGATTCCAGGATTTAAGGGTTAAAAATTATATTTTCTATGATAATAAGAAATTTCTAGTCATTTATGCTAATGAAATACTAAAAATATTAATATCATCCATAGAAAAGCCAATGACTGTAAGGTGCCCGTTTTTTTTGCAAAGGAGTTTATGTATGTTCATCTGTTCCCTCATAACTTCTAAGCTACTTGTCATAATTTGATAAATGAGTTATCATTGGAAGCGTCTTGATTGTCCGCTGGTTATAAGCTATGTTACGTCACAATTAATTGAATATGGGGCACTCTAGAGGACATAGTCATGAACTGAAAAAAAATAATGTTTTATTACTGTATCGTGTTGGGTGTCAAATGTAAGGGCTTAATCAGTACATTTCAAAAATATATATATTGTTAGCTATTGCTTGCGGCTTTGCTTGCATGCACCCGATAATCTATACATATAAATAAAAAGAGAGGTCCTGACTGACTGACTGATTGACTGAATCATCAACGCCCAGCCCAAACCCTTGGACCTAGAAAGCTGAAATTTTGCACAGAGGTTCCCTTTATAATGTAGACAAGGAATAAGGAAGGAATTCCCGGTAGCAGGTTCCCTTGGGATATCTTCCGACATCCACGCGGGCGAAGCCGCGGGCAAAAGCTAGTAGGCAATAATTTCTAAAATCACGCCTTGAATTCGGTTGAGTCAAACATATTTTTAACCGACTTCGGAGAAAAGGAGGAGGTTATCAATTTGGATGTTTTTTTTATGTATGTTCGGGCATAAGTTCGTCATATATAGACGGATTTGCAAAATTCTTTTTTTGTTTGAAAGGGTATACTCTCGAGGTGGTCCCATTGTCACCAAGTCAGAATCTGATGAGGTAATCCCATGGAAATCGAGGGAAACCCTCAAATTTTATAGGCACACCTATAGCGATTTGGGTATTTTTTATCGTAACTCGTGCATTTGCGCTTGGAAAGCACCACTTGGTGAAGTGGAACTGGTGATGAAGACCACAGATGGCCATCGGAACTACTCAATTATAGCTAAGTAGGTATTTCACGGGTTGCGATTCGATTACTTTAATATGGTTGCTATGTAATTTATGCTCGTCAAAATGCATAGTCGTGATGATGACTTCACCATGGAGCTCCAGTTCTCCTGGTTCTTACTCCTCAAAAATTAAGTCCCTGCATCGGGAAAAAAAATAATTTGTAAAAGGTGATGAGCAGTTGACATTGGGCTATTGTAACTTAGATAAATTAGAAACCAACCCACTAAAAAGTGAAAAATAAAAACAATTTTACAAAAAAAAAAAAACAACCGACTTCCAAAAAAACACTACAAAGTGAAAAATAACTTTAATTTTTTGGAAGTCGGTGGCAAAAAACTAAAATACAGATCCAAAGACACCGACTTCCAAAATTAAAGTTATTTTTCACTTTGTAGTGTTTTTTTGGAAGTCGGTTGTTTTTTTTTTTTTGTAAAAAAGTTTTTATTAAGTATAATAATTCTTCTGTAAAAATTTAAAGTGTCTCAGCAAATACTTTATCACTAAATTATAACCCCAAAATAATTTAAATAAAAAGTAACTTTAAAAACTAAAACCGACTACTCGCCCGAAAAATCGCGCTCCAAAAAGTATGAAACAAGAAAATATTCTCACCTGAAATTAGAAAAAGACAGACAAATTAAAAATCCGTAGTCACACGTCATCTGTTGCTAGTGATCACAAGCTTTTGATGTGTGTACATATAAAAAAAAACCGGACAAGTGCGTGTCTGACCACGCACAATGAAGGGTTCCGTAGTTGGGATGAATTAATCACAAGAACAAACTTAACACTTTAGTTGAAATACATATTCTCCCGTACATTCCAACTGTAAATGTAAGTTTGTACTCACAATATTGAGAGATTTACCATGTTATTTTGAGACCACAGACTTGTTATAGGTTTTCCTATAATCTACAGGCAAAGAACTATTTTCGGTTTTTTTTTTCTTTTCAAAATTTTAGGCTCAGTAGTTTCGGAGATAAGGGGGGGAATGGTCAATTTTCGTCTATTTTCTTAAGTAACTTTAAAACAATTTATTGTAAAATTATAAAATAAATATATTTGATACCCTCATAATAGTCCTTTCATTTGATATGTCACACGGTACAGTTTGCAAAACTTTTTTTTTTATTTTCTTATATTCAAAATTCATTTATTTACTTGGGTCACAGAAATCCATGTGTACCAAATTTCAACTTAATCGGTCCATTAGATTCGGAGCAAATTGGCTGTGACAGACGGACAGACAGACAGACACACGAGTGATCCTATAAGGGTTCCGTTTTTTCCTTTTGAGGTACGGAACCCTAAAAATTAATCCCTATGTGTGTATAAAGATAGAATATTATATAAAGTTTTCTCCTTACCACTTGGTGTCCGACATTTATGAAAAGTCAAAAACAAGCCACCTATAAGAGCAAAGTGGTTTCAAAATAAGACATTATATTTCACACATCTTTTCGTTTTAATTCATACATACAAGAATCCCTATTTGCATGTAAGACAATGTTTCATTATGTACACACGGCTACACATCAAGCTATACATATCCAGATTACACTGACCTCTCATTGTGGGGAAATCCTATACAATGCGAGATCAGCGTATACTGGAAATTTACTGCTTGATCTGTAGCCGTGCGTACCTTATAATGTTCTAAGTATGTATATGTAACTTTTATTATTCTAAGTACATATGTGCTTAAAGATATCGTTTATAACGAAGAGTTCGTTTTAATGAGTAGAAAATGTGTTCTCGGTACGGAGTTAATTATATTTTTAATTTATACTGCTTTGCACGCGTGTTTCAGGTTAAGTTATAAGCGGCAGCGATTTTAATGCAATTTTTTTACCTAGAATTCTGGATTAAGTATTACAAGGTATCAAGTAAGGGATGGCTAAAAAAAAGGCTAAGTGCGAGTCGGACTTGCACATGAAGGGTCCCGTACCACCGTACAATATTTAACACTACTTAGCAGACAAATTAAAGCGAAAGCGAAAGAGGAGCTCGTGGCTAAGTAATAACACCTGCACGGGTCGATCCATCAGGTTAAGCTACGCTTGCCGGGGTTGGTCCGGGGATGGGTGACCATCTTTACATACTGAGACTCTTCCGTGCCTCGGAAAGCACGTTAAGCCGTTGGTCCCGGCTGTCATTCGTGGGTCTTTGACAGTCGTTACGGGTCGTCAGAAGCCCGAAAGTCTGACAACCAGTCTTACCAAGGGGTATCGTATTACCCAGTTACTGGGTTGTGGAGGTCAGATAGGCAGTCGCTCCATGTAAAATACTGGTATTCAGCTGCATCCGGTTAGACTGGAAGCCGACCCCAACATAGTTGGGAAAAGGCTAGGCAGATTGATTTTTAGCAGACAAATTAAAAATCCGGAGTCGCACGTCATGTTAGGTCATAAATCGAACAGATATTACCTGTGACTCCGAATTTTTAATTTGTCTGTCTTTTTCTAATTTCAGATGAGAATACTTTCTTGTTTCATACTTTTTAAAGCGTGATGTTTGAGTAGTCGGGTTTTAGTTTTTAAACTTACTTTTTATGAATTGACTTTGACTTTTAATTTTGAAGATTAGGCACGATAGATCTGATCTAACGCGATCTTTCAATGTACATCGACTTTTACCCACCAAACTTACGCTACCCCATTTTACCCGCTTCCTATCATGCCTTACCCTGTCCTAAACATTATTGAATTTACCTACATTTACGAAGGCTCTTAACATTTAAGTAGAGAATAACGCAGCACAATTTAGTTTCACCAATTACGGAGTTAATTTTGTGAAGAAAGAGCCTAAGGCTTAGAGGGTGGAAAGACCTAGGTAGGGAAACATCGTAATTAAAGTATCGATAAACGTTCATCGAAATAAAATTAGCAATATCAAGGTATAAACTTATCGATAATTTTCAATCTATTAAAGAATCTGTCTCGTTGGTCTAGTGATCGCAATTTGACGGCTGAGTGGAAGGTCCTAGGTTCGATGCATAGGCTGAGCAAAGTGCAATTAAATTGTTCCCTTGTACAATGCGCAGCAGCAGCCTGGAGTCAAGATTTGTGCCTAGTTACTGGGATTTTTTTTCAAACCTGCCTCTTCGTAGGAGAACTAAGTTAACCGTCATAGCTCGAAGAATAAAATTGCCAAACATATCATCGCTAATCTAACTAAGTGACGTAACTGATTCGAAGCATATTTTACCGGGCAAGCTATTTTTCTTCTTTTTTTTTTTTGTGGACTGTCGAGGAAAATCGAGACCGATGATGTCATCGGTCTCGATTTTTGCACTATCATGGGAACGATAAGGCATACCTACAGATACGCTGATTAGACAGATCGATTCGACTTGGAAAGTGTATCAAATTATTACTGTAGTTATAGGTCGGCTTAGTCCAAAATGTCAGATACGTCAGTTAGTTAAATTAGCGACGATATGGGGCACTGGGCAGGGCACGTTGCTTGCAAAAAAGATGGCCGATGGATCCGAAAGGTTCTGGAGTGGCAGCCGCGTACCAGAAGACGTAAGTTTGGAAGACCTTCCACAATGTGGACCGATAACCTTGTAAAGCCGCAGGAATCCGCTGGATGCGGGAAGCACAGCACCGGTCGAAGTGGCGGTGCTTGGGGGAGGCCTAATTGCCTATGTCCAGCAATGGACGTCTTTCTTCTGAAATGATGATGACGACTGACAAGTTTTTTTCCAATATTGATAAAAAATAACAATCGATAACGTAGGTAGGTATCGATAGCACCTGCTTTTATTGTATCGATTGTAATAAAAAGTTATTGTAAAAGGTTCTTATACTTATATCGATACTTTTTCGGATCTGTTCTAGGGCTTACCCTTAATTGGGTACTTGTAAGTAGATAAATAAGTACTGTGTCTAGTTTTTAAAGTAGGGTGAGGCACCCAATTTTCGGGCAGTATTTTTATTGTTACTGTATTAGGTAGCTTTTTATATCCTATTTTATTCTTCAGTAATTGCTTGCGAAGGTTTTTTTTAGATAAGTACGGTTTTTGCTGTTGTAAGCTTTTTTTGGTTAGTAATTGAAAATTGGATTATGTTTTTTTTAATTAAAAAAGGAAATATTGTTTTACCCGAAGAGAGCGCCTCTACGAAGCTATTTAGCGTTCATTTTTAATTTCGTCGTTAATTACATTAGGTAGCTACTTAGTTACACTACTTACTATCCTTATGAATGCGAAAGTGAGTTTGTTTGTTTGTTACGCTTTCACGCTAAAACGACTGAACGGATTCGTATGAAATTTGGCGCATGGGTAGACCATGAGCTGGATTAGGAATTATAGGATACTTTTTATCCCAGTAGTAAGTTCTTGTGGCACAATTTCGGATCTCCACGCGGGTGAAGCCACGGACAAAAGCTAGTCTCCAATAAATTCCAAAGTTAACCAGTAGGTAAATTTTTTGATCTGTTCAATAAGAACGTTCTAGAATTTCCCATTATTCATACTTTTACAGCAATAATATGTAAATCTACTATACCTACTATCTAAAATAGATTATGCCGCTGACATTTTCAACTCCAATTAATACAGCAATCATAAAAACTAATAGGTTTCTCCCACTATTTTAATGAAAGGAATTCTCAAATTCAACCCCGAAGCCAATCTATTAAGAAAAAGAATAAAAATCACGTTTAAATTACCACTTGGGTTTTAAACTTGACTTTTCTCAAGCTTTTACTGAATAGACGAGACTGTACTAATAAAGTTTTATTTGATGAGTTCAAAATAGATTGTTTTTGTTGAATGAACCTCTATTTAATAGAGGGTAGTTGTAGGGTATCATCACTTACATGAACAAATATCGGGGATGTCATTTTAATAACGTTTATTAAAGTAATACTAGAGATATGAGCCGAATATTGGTACTTTCACCCTAATAAAAACCATGTTCGAAATAATATTGTACCCCGATTAAATATATTTACATTTTAATAAAAAAAAAACAACCGACTTCCAAAAAAACACTACACAAAGTGAAAAATAACTTTAATTTCGGAAGTCGGTCTTTGGTTTTTTATTTACCATTGTTTTTTTTTGCCACCGACTTCCGAAATTAAAGTTATTTTTCACTTTGTAGTGTTTTTTTGGAAGTCGGTTGTTTTTTTTTTGTAAAAAGTTTTTATTTTTCACTTTTTAGTGGTGCCTACCCCACAAAAATCTGAATACCACTCTGCAATATAAATAAGAGGAGCATCATCCACATAGACTAAATGGGAAAAATACGCATTAAATTATTAAAGCTAATTCAAAAGCCAAAATAAAAACTTTTCAAAAAGGCAAATACGTCGCGCAAAGTCGTGTCAATTTGGTAGGCGTAGTTTTAGTTGAAGGAGATAACGAGGCTACGAAATCTGCCTTCTGACAATCAAGGCAATGATAACATACAACTCAAGTAGCGCAATTTGAAGCGGCATATAATTACCATTAAATCATTTAAAGCCAGAGTGCACCTTATGACAATTCTAACAAGCCCAAACACGGCTAGGATACATTGTTTTATTACTGAGTTCCGATGCCGACCTCCGGCTTCTTCATCAAATCGGGTCGATGGTACCATTTTCATCAGAACCATTTATTCAAAGCTTCGTCATAGTCGCTTAACTATTTTAATCGAGATTATCTTATCGCCACCCGTGAACTACTTATCATGGTTGAGGAGTTCCCATGGCCATCTGTGGTCTTCTTCATCAGTTCCACTTCACCAGATGATACTTTTTGAACGCTTGATTTGTTGATGAAAATATCAAAATCGCTATATGTATGCCTATAATATTTGAGGAGTTCCCTCGATTCCTCATGGATCCCATCATCAGAACTGGATTTTGATAAAAATGGGACCAATCTGGAAGTATACCCTTTAAAATAAAAAAAGATTTTCTAAATCGGTTCATAAATGACGGAGCACTGAGGTAACAAACATACAAAAAAACAATACAACCGAATTGATAACCTCCTCCTTTTTTGAAGTCGGTTAAAAATAGCCACTATTCGTGTGTGGGATCCTTTATTTGACCACAGAATATACAACAAAGCATTTTATTATTAAACGTAAGCTCCATACAGGTCTCGAGCGCGAATAAAAATGTCACACAAGTGTCACATACTACAATGATATCAGATGGGTGCAGCAGATGCAAATAAAATAGACACATGCACTTAATTTAATGGCTAATACTTAGTCGAGAACTCATGGCTAAGTAAGTGTTGCTACCCTTGCTGAGGTTGGTCCGTGGATGGGTGACCATCTATACATAATGAGACTCCTCCGTGCCTCGAAAAACACGTTAAGCCGTTGGTCCCGGCTGTTATTCGTGGATCTTTGCCAGTCGTTACGGGTCGTCAGAAGCCCGAAAGGGGTATCGCATTCGCATTACCCAGTTACAGGGTTGTGGAGGTCAGATAGGCAGTCGCTACATGTAAAATACTGGTATTCAGCTGCATCCGTTTAGATTGGAAGCCGACCCAAACATAGCTACACCTATCCATTCCCTCCAACAACTTTTTTTTTAATTTATTTTTTCTTACACATAAATTCTTAATTCTTCCAAACCGACCAGTACACTAACTTTTATTTGTTTTAATAACAATCTTATTCACTTTAACGTTTTATATTTTTCTTTATAGCGGCAACAAGCAGTAAAGTTTGGTTAAAAGGCCTCCTACGGCATAAGGCTTGCTACAGACTTACGACTTACGATTATGCGTGGGGATTGTCTTACGTAATTTAAGTTTAGTAGGTCGTCTGGTGAAGCGGGCTTATATTTCAGTAACATTATTTTATATAGTAACCTACTGAATATATTGTTCTTTATTACTTTAATCTGTTCTGTCTGGTTTTATTTTCTTTTGCATGTAAACTTGTTTATTATGATTAGCAACTGTTGTTTCGTAGTTATGTGCATTTATTCATTTGTTTTTATGAACATCTAAGTCATTTATACTAGTTTGTTTATAATTATTATTTCCTCTGAAGAATGACACACTCATTATTGCTAATAGTAATAATTTACTATAAGCGAATTTCAATTCGCCCTTATTCCATGGTTATAAAAAAATATAAGTCAAGATATGGAACATTTAGAAATTACATATGCTCACAGTTTTAGTAAGATGAGACATATTTTTTTTATCAAAAAAATCAACACTAAACCTCCTAGGTTCGAAGAAAAATGGCCAAAATTATTATTTTTTCCCCAATGGTGGCGCTAGTTTTAGCAGCTCTACTCGCCTTAAGGCGCTATGACCCCGGCGCTCTAGCTGCGTAGATACCATAGATATCCGGTAGATACTGAACTCAAAGAGATAGATACATTATTTTAATCATTTTTACCAAGAAAAACACACTCAGCGAATTGTGATCTCTTGTGAATGATGTTTGAATCTTAATATAAAAAAGTTTCGTTTATATAAAAAATAAGAAAAAAAAATGTTTATTTTGTAGCTATGAGATTGATTAAACATTACAAAGAAAAGGTAACATTGTTGACAAATGCTTGCACTGAGTGGACAGGTCCACTCAAATTTGTATGGTTCTTTAATCAAAAGACCATTTCAAACATGGATCTACATGGTCCTCACATGATCTGACCAAGATTATGTCTGGACTTTAAAAGAGACTTTGACACCTGAGTTTGTTTCGCCATTTTTTCTCAGGGCAGTCAGATAGGAAATGTCGACTTCATCTAGCTTATATAAAAAAAAATATATATATGACGTGTAAAAGTGATTTCGTTAATTATCCTATTTACAAAATAAACAATTTCATTTCATTTCATTTTATTTAATTTCATTTCATTTGGTATTTTTTTTCTATCCAGCAAAGTTAATCTAATCGTGTTATTAAAAGCGATTGCATGTCCGCCAGATCTTTAAATAAGATATATCTTTTTTTCAGAATTTTATAACAGAGTTTTTTATGTTCCCCTTAGATTAAAAAAAAACTAGTAAGCGCTGTCTCCGTCGGGTCATAGCGCCTTAAATAACAATGGCGTACTTATTGATTTTAATTTCTGGAGTTACTGCTATCTTGCACCAGTGCCACTGATTTTCGATACCAATAAAGTGACAAAGTGTTGTGATGGTTTCTTAACTTGAATTAAAATAGATGTTATACCGGTTCCGAAGAACTGTAACAGAATTACAGAACACAACAAAACAATTAATAAAAATAAACAATAAAAACAGTATGAATAACTATGTTAATTCCAAAACGGAGTAGTCACGTTTACAATAAAATACCGTACCCATTTAGAATTAAAATGTCTCTCCACCGACTGAATGAATTACAACTTACATCCACTAAAATGGTTAACGACACACGACAATCGTAAGTTTGTGGACCGCCTAAAGTGGCTTATGCAAATAGAACGTTTTTTATTGAAAATTAAGGGGGATAAAGTAGTCACTATTGACTCATTAGGACAGAATCGAAATTTTATCGATTCTCCGACTGAGTTTAGGGAAATGAGATGTCAAAGCTTCCCGTTTCAGATCGAGATGCTTTTGTTTTTTTTTTTCATTTTATGCCCAAATGAATAAAACATTGATTTTAAATGTTGGATTTATTGAGAATGAAATTCGTAGGCTCATGTTTGGTATTCTTGGCTTTTACTACGTAGGTAATAAAAGCATTACGAATTGCCAAAACTGCGGCTAGAGGGCCTAGATAAATGGCATTTGCTTCGGAGCGATTCTATTTCTACAATCGCTACACACGACACACTACACGTGACATTTCGATAGCTTATGTCAACCCCATACCTTTTTTGACTTTTCTACTAGCGTCATCGCTAATCGAATGTTACTTTGTCTACGGCCTCAATAGTGCTAGCGTTTTGTCATAGTTGTATAATATTATGTATTTATTCTTCTCTCATTGGTGGCGTACATCATTATACTGAAGGTCGTGCCCCTGAAAGGCCTTCGTGGCTTTATGTATGATGTTCTTCCACTTCGGTCAGTCCTCAGCTTCTCTCAGGATGGTCGTAACAGAGAGTACAGTTAGGGCGGTTCCTTGGTCTGACCAGCAGTTTCGTCTTAGCGTGTCGATGGCAATCTAAATGGACTCGGCGCAGAATTCGGCTACGTGTTTAGCGCCATCACAAATTTCCGTCAGTTCCTGTAACGTGCAGCTGATAGGACACGCAGGACATGATATTAGGTGGCCCATCGTTTGTGGAACAGCACCACATTTACACTTCAAAGTGGAGTCGTCTTCGTCTGGCGCCCAATGTACCGGTTTGCACGACGTGCAAGGTGTTCTGGTGCGCCGGTGATGGGGAGTAGGTACTCCCCAGAGGAGGGTCCAGTGACGGACAGCCGCGGCGGGTTCACGGATGAGTGCTAACGCGTGCCCGTGTTCCCGCCATAAGCGGCAGGGGAAGACACCGTGGAGTTTTCGTGGGTTAGAGTCCCACTGCACTGTCTCCCCGTGGTAGTGCAGTATGCATGAGCTTTCTCCAAGATAAAAAAAAGGTGGAGTCGTCTATGAATTCTGAACAGGTTTTCCAGCAGTTCATTATACAAAAAAAAAAGCAAAATCACTATAAATAGAGCATATGTAATAAATAGGAATGATGCCTGGGTGAAAAAAGAAGTTCTATTTAGTCCGTCAGTTAGATAATAAAAAAATATTAGACACGTATTTTTTGCTTTATCATATTAATAAAAAAATAGTTAAAACGCATTAAAGTTGGGGAGTGGGGGCTCGCTACGTCACAACTATAATAAACTACGTATAAAATCTAGCAAGGAGTGACGTCATGAAACATTTTGACTCAATATCGCCGTAATCTTTTGATTACGTGAAAAATGAAAAAATACGGGTCCAATATTTTTTAATAATCTGCAAGACGGACAAAAACAATTTTTTTAAAATTCATTATCCTGATTGTGCATACCAAGGATGGGGAAACTTTTTCCTTCGCGTGCCAATATAATACTAACGAAATATATGGCGGGCCAAGTTGTTTCATTTTTGGCTATGTTAATTACTGAAATAAAAATATTGATAATATGTATTTTTGAAACATTAATTTATTGTGCAATATTACAAAATAACTATTGGAATAAAAAAGAAATTGGAAATTGTAACGTTCGGACCGCACATGCACAGCACATGGCACGACCCGCCCGCGCTCGCGAAACAATTGATTGTTCTATGCAAGCTGGCCATTGCCAATGAGAACTAAATTACTAACAATACGAAATATTCTCTTGATTTTTGTTTGATGGTCGCGGGCCGGATTTCAAGCCTTCGCGGGCCGGAGATGGCCCGCGGGCCGTAGTTTCCCCATCCCTGGTGCATACCAAAACTTCTTACTGCTCCCTTTTAATTTCTTTTTTCCCCAAGCACTATTTAGACCACAAAGTTGCAGCTTACTAAAACACAAAGTACTTACAACTAACAAAACAGAAAACATATTAAAACTAAGTACTCGTAAGTTGTAGTAACACTTGTTTTTACGTGCAGATGTCATGTACAAATTTCAATTTCGCACCGTGTTCCCGTATCGTATCTAACTTTGTATCGTATGGAACTATCGTGTCGTAACATTTTAATTCACGCCCCGTGTTTGAAGTAGCGACGATGGTTAAATACATAGATAAACTGAGAACAGAAGTCTCACTTAGCAAGATCATCATCTTTCTAAACTCATCCCAATTATATTTTGGGATCGGTTCAGCATGTCTCCAAACATTCACCTCTGCTTTGTCAGCCGTCTTCTCAGTATCCACCTTTCTAGACATACATTTTGTTTCTCCCAATCCATTCATTGTTTCTTTCGTCGCCTATTCTTATTTTATCACCACATTGATACTCAAAACTATCCTCACGAAATTTTCCTCATTCCTCCGCATCCCATGACCAGAGTATCATGAAAATTTCCATACAACTTCTCGGTCACCGACGCCATTTTAAAACAGTGTATAAAATGGCGTGTGTGTTCTCCATGTTATTGCATTAACACTTTTGACAAAAATTCCCAGTTAATTGAAACTTCAATAAGGTTGAAATTATCTAACGGTTATATAAACAAATCAGCCTTGTCGGTTTACGACGTGCAAGTAACATTCAATCTTAGGGTGTCGAGGTCTGACACTGACGTTGACGACGAGAGGGGGTCCCACTAGGGGTCGCGGGTTGTTCGAAAGAGATACCGTGGCCCTGGCACAAGCAATTGAAGGAACACGGGTGGGTTTTAGTCACTAAAAGTTTGACACGCCCTCCCGCTCCGCCCAGAGCGGGAGAAGTCATTTGATGATTTCCCATACAAAAAAAAAGGTGTCGAGGTCGACTACACCACACCACCACCACCACACCATACATGGTTACCAGTGTGTTGACTGCGACAAGATTACCTTGCAAAGCCAATCGATTTTTTCGCATGTTCATCTATACATATTTTCATGTCCATCTGTGTAAACGCGTTGTTCTTCTAAACATTGCAACGGATTTTGATGCGCTTTGCACCATCATTTAGATAATTTATTCTGAAAGGTTTATTATGTTTATATAATAAAAAAAATTCGACGTTTTATCAAGTAATAAAAACCGTAGGAAACAGAGGCGGGTTACTACAGTATGATGATAAATAATTCCGAATAAACCTTCTGCAGTTCCCTACGCTGTCACCAAACGCATTTGCATTTTGCATGCATAGCCGCCGATATAATCCTATCGAGCGTTGTATGATATCGAATGAAAAATTGCACAGTTATGGGTTTAATATTAGATGCCCGTAGTTACGTTTAGATCCTGTTTTATTGCCCAGGTGGATAGGTTATCGGGGTGTTAAATATGTTATGAGGTATTTAGCCATAATTACTTGTTGAATGGCGTGGGTGAGGATATTTAGGTATACATTTAATGAAGGTGGACTGTCGAGAGTTTAAAGATAAGGTAGCTAAGGAAAGGATTAAGATAAGATAATTTATTCATTTCTCATCACAAATGCTGTTATGGACAGGAAGTGCTTAATCTAAGAAATATAGGGTTAACATTTGTCAGAGACTGGTGCCCGAAAAAGGCATGAAATACCTGTGTTACGGGTCATTACGTTAGTTACAAAAGCATGTGATGAATGGATTGCATAATCAGCCTACAATGTTCCCACTGCTGGGACAGAGGCTCTTCGAGAGGGCCGTAATCCACCACGCAGGCCCTGTGCGGGTTGGTGGATGTCACATGTCTTCGAATTTTTGGTTCTAGGACATGCCGGTTTCCTCACGATGTTTTGCTTCACCGTATTGGGAGCAGCGGTGATGAAATTATTGATTAATACATCAAGTAAAGCGCCTGCCTGGGTTTGAACCCACTAGCACGACCTACAATTACTCATTACCACTGGGCCACCACACCACAAAAAAGGAAGAAAGGATTGACTCGGAGATTATTGGGAATATTCGGTTGAGATACAAAATAAACAAGCTGAAGTGTTAATACGGGAGAAAGTGTGGCGATTAATTGCGAGCTAATAACTTTAAAGTAAGTTCGGAGAAAAGTACTATGTATAATATGGCAAATTCCTGTCTCTAAGATAAGAAGGTCTTAACACATGAAGAATAGTCATCCATCTAAAGATTCGTGCTGCTAATTAAAGCAACGAAAAATAAACCAGACTAATTTCACAGTCAATATAATTTATTAAAATATCTACGGTTAGGAAGGTCATCATATGCCTAGCCTTTTACCAACGATGTTGGGGTCGGCTTCCAGTCTAACCGGATGCAGCTGAATAAAAGTATTTTTTACATAGAGCGACTGCCTATCTGACGTCCACAACCCAGTAGCCGATACCCCTTGGTAAGACTGGTAGTCAGACTTTCGGGCTTCTGACGACCCGTAACGACTGCCAAAGATCCACGACTGATAGATCGACACGTGCAGCTGTTATTATTTAGCCACGAGCTCCTCCTTTTTTTTTTTGTTTTTGGAGGGTGGGAAGTCATCAAATAACTTCTCCCGCTCTGGGTGGAGCGGAAGGGTGTGTCAGACTTTTACTGACTAAAACCCACCCGTGGTCCTTCAGTTGCCTATGCCTGGGCCGCGGTATCTTCTTCAAACTACCCGCGACCCCAGCGGCGTCGGCCCTATTGGACCCCATCATTTGCTGACATCTCTTTGAGGCGCGCGTGGAACACAACGCGCCGTCGACTCGGGCCTGGTCCTTACCGGACGGCGAGCTACCCGCTGCTCACCGTCCGCAGGCCCGCGCCTACGGTGGCCGGAAATCGCCCCGCGATTCCCGCCGCCCAGGGCGTCTCCTGCGGCGACTGAGGGCGTGAGGCTGCCTCTCCCTCACGCGTTCCGCCTCCTCCTTCGCGAGCATCACTGCTTCGCAGAAGGAGGTGACGGCCTCCCATGCACTCTCGCTCCGCACCATGGCCTGGACCAGGGGGTCTACTCCCTAAGCACGAAGTCCGTAGTTTCGGCCTTCGTCACAGGCGTTTCCTACTCCGTATCACTTACGGATAGATGATTGGTTCGGCGTCCAAACGAAGTATGAATGACAACACAATTTCACAGTTGTCCCTAATTCCAATGTGTTTTTGCCCGTCCGAATAATTTAACTTTTACACTTGTTTTGATGGATCTTTATGTCAGACGGAGGGATGAACGGACGGACGGATGGACGGACGGACTTAGGGAGTAGGGCCCCTGGCTCGGACGCGAGAGATCGCCGCCGCCGATCGCCTCCGTGAGAACACGGCGGTGCCACGAGCTCCTCCTACGGTAGGTACAACACAATAATTTTAGAGCACAAAACCCAATATTGCCGAAGAAGCTCAAAGCTCAAAACACAACCCGCCCGCGGCGCCAAACCTTATAATAATCCCGTTGAACTTCCGAGCCATTTCAAAATTAAATTCAAAAACGATTGCCTGTATTTATATAAACATTATCTTATATTTATGTACGTTTTGTTCATCATTTTGTCTCAGCGTGTGTCTTTTATGGCACATTGTTAAAGATTGTATCTTTATTTTCGTTAGATTTTATAAATAAGCACCAAGGAATATTTCTTTAAAAGTATTTTTATGATATTTTGACATTCGTTTGTTTTGTGTCGTTGTATATTGTATTGCTGTACGGACGTATAAATATGTGTTGTGTATTTTATTTCCGTTTTCTATTATCGTGGGTGTGAAGGGGTCATCCGTTATTTCGTCATAACGTGAAGTAGCAGATTCAACTTTTGTAGACATCTCAAAAAACCGAGGGCCATAATTTTAAATTTGAATATTATTTACCACTTGTCAATCAAAATCTGCCTAGCCTTTTCCCAACTATGTTGGGGTCGGCTTCCAGTCTAACCGGATGCAGTTGAATACCAGTATTTTACATGGAGCGACTGCCTGTCTGACCTCCACAACCCCGTAACTGGGTAATACGATACCCCTTGAAACCCACCACCTTTGAACCAGACGTTCGGGATTCTGACGAACGACTGTCAAAGATCCACGAATTACAGCCAGAACCAACGGCTTAACGTGCTTTCCTAGGTACGGAGGAGTCTCGGTCTGTAAAGATAGTCACCCATCCACAGTCAACCTCGAAATCTGAGTTCATGTCCAGACTATCCACTATCAAAATTGAATCTCGTTGATCAAAAGAGAATATAATAGAAATCAGCCAGTTGTCTGAATCACTGAGAAGAATGAGGGACACTATGGTCATATTGGCCCATTTTAGGTGTCACAGTCTTTGATAATTACATTCCCCGTCATTTGCTTTGACCGCGTGGATGCCGGAAAATATCCCATGGGAACGTAGGTACCTACTACCGAGAATTGCTTCATTATAAAGGAACCTCTGTACAAAATTTCAGCTTTCTAGGTCCAAGGGTTTGGGCTGGGCGTTGATGAGTCAGTAAATCAGTCAGTCAGGACTTCTCTTTTTATTTTAAACTAGCTTTTGCCAGCGGCTACGCCCGCGTGGATGTCGGAATATATCCCACGGGAACATACTACCGGAAATTCCTTCCTTATTCCTTGTCTACATTATAAAGGGAACCTCTGTGCAAAATTTCAGCTTTCTAGGTTTTAGATAGGTTTTTCAGGGTTTGGGCTGGGCGTTGACGAGTCAGTCAATCAGTAGGGCTTCTCTTTTTATTTATATAGATAGATATAGATTGTTCTTTGAAGGCACATCTTGCACTACTCTGAGAAGAGACACCGAAACAAACTCAGAGGTCTCCTTTAAAGTCCAGACATAATCTTGATCACATCATGTAGATCAGTGTCTGAAATGGTGACACTCTTCTCAATATCTTCTAAAATCACCAAAAATATTGGCTCAGACATCTTACACTATGCATCTTCTTGCATCCCTCATTACTTATTCACCACAGCATCTCAGTAACAATGAAACTTCTCAAATATTTCAGTATACCAAGACTTGCATCAACTATGCAGCAAACGTTACAAGTATGCGCTTTGAAACAGTCTGTGGTCTGCATCGTGACGTAATTACTTAGTTTGTTTAAGAAAATGTGGGGGAACTAATAACAAGTTTTATATTGAATAGAGATTGGTATCGTGTTACCCAGTAACTGGGTTGTGGAGGTGAGGCAGTCGCTCCATGTAAAATACTGGTATTCAGCTGCATTCGGTTAGACTGGAAGCCGACCCCAACATAGTTGGGAAAAGGCTACGCAGACGGATCTTGATAAGGGATTGATCAGTGATCTTTTTCGACTCGAGGGTTAATGTTGTGAAGGTGCGGTTAAGCAACACTTGCCACGGTTATGTCTTGAATGGGTTACCGTTTTTAATACATCGTGGTTGGCATATTTAGATACATTTGTCTAAAGACTGGGTATTGGCAAATTAACAGTTTATCATTGTACCAATTTGGTTATTGGCACAGGTAAGATAATATGGACTTACTTACCCGGAGTTAGTTTTGTCTGCGGCCTCATACCAAATAAAAAACCAAGACATAGCGCTGCGAACAATACAGTGTAGCTTGCATAAAACTACACCTCGCTCTGTGCAGACAAGCTCACACGCACACATTTACACCAAACTACAACTAAATTACACCTCACTAAGTGCACACATGTTTATGAAACTGGCCTCACTTCACTCATGGCAGCGCTATGTCTTGTTTTTTTTTTAGGGTTCCGTACCAAAATGGTCTGTCTGTCTGTCTGTCTGTCTGACTGTCTGTCTGTCACAGCTGGATATCTCAAGAACTACTGATGCTATCAACTTGAAATTTAGAATAGTTTTAGATGACGTTTACCCAACTATTTTGCAAATAAGAAAGAAATAAAAATATTTATGTTTTTTTTGCAACAGGGACTGAAAGGGGGTCTTAAAAATTTAAAGTGGAGCTACTAGGGTATGTGGGGTATCATATGAAAGAGCGCTCTTGGCAAATTCTCAAACTATTTTTTATTTTTTTTTTACGCCGCATAGTTTTCGACTTTTGATGAAAAATGTAAAAAAAATACCGTTCCCCCCCCCCCCCCCCCCCTTATCTCCGAAGTTTGCAAAGAGAAAAATCTGAAATTATTCTATGTGATAGAAGTTTATGTAAAGATTACAGGAAAAATAAAACGATGTCTCTAAGTGGCACACTTTTTCAGACATCGGAACGGATCCCTCGGTGCGCGAGTCCGACTCGCTCTTGACCGGTTTTTTTATTTGGTCTGAACCTGTGGCATACAATAAAATTAGAGAAACAAAAGACAGATTTATTGTTGCTTCAACTTTAGGCAAATAAGGCCCTTTGTGATTGTTATATCGATATAAACATTAAAAATTAAGGCTCTTACAGACAGAGGCGATATCGCGTCGCGACGTGTCGCGTAGCGGTGTTGCGACGCGATAAAATCGCAATATCACTCGCGATATCGCCTCTGTCTGTAAGAGCCTTTAACCTATACCAATAATTGTATTTATTAAAATCGTATGATGTCTAGTTATCATAGCTATTAAATTCTAAAGACATACAACGTCGCATGTCAAACACACATTATTAAGAAATATATTAAGTTTTCTCAAATATTTAATGCTGAAACTTAAATTTGTAAGTCTAGACTGATTTGAATCGGCTCCACAAAGGATTGTGCTGCCTTTGTAACTTCTAAGCCTTCTGTCAGGGTTGACAAAAACAAACATGGTTTTTTGATGATTTTTCGTACCTTTGATAACTTGAAATTCATATACGTAACACATGTATATTTACAACATGAACGATGTAACCAATATTTTGTAAAAAAAAATGATTTAAAAGAGTGTTCGTGGTGTTTCTTGCCCCTTCTTCTCCTTAGGGAATGGGCAATTAGCTTCATCTTTCTGACTGACCGAGCCCTTGACAGTTCAAAAGTGCCTGTAATTGGTTTATTTGAAATAAATGCTTTGAGTTTGAGTTATGAGTTTGAATAAATTCTCGAGGAAACAACTGCAACTAGTTTAGGATGAAATTTCATTATGTCGCAGATATCTTGTAGAGCCTTTAAGTACATGCCCAGATAGGGCCAAGAACCAAGATCTTCGACAGTGGTTACTGGTAGTCAGAAGACAGAAAGTGTGACATCTAGTCTCACCAAGGAGTATCGTGTTTCACTGAGTTGTGGAGGTCAGATAGGCAGTCGCTCCATGTAAAATACTGGTATTCAGCCGCATCCAGTTAGACTGGAAGCTTACCCCAAGTCCCTAACATAGTTGGGAAAAGGTAAGGCAGACAATGATGTCGTTTTAAAAAGGCCCTTCGAGGTGTTTTAGGTTTTATTTAAGTTCTAAGTTTTGTTCTGTTTCATAGTTTTAAGTTTTGTTCGTGCTTTTTGCGAAACATTACACAAACACCTTACACATAATCATTTGTTTTCTTAGGCAAGCCGTATCCTACGTATTCAAATATATTTAAGCCACGCCTCTTTGTTTCGATGTTTGTGTAATGTTTCGACGCAAAAGGACGCGTAGGAGACTTGGATTTAGATAAGTATAGAACGGCTTATGTAGTTGCTAAGTTCGATTATTCAAAATTATTTAGTAATGTTTGCCTGTCGTTCAATTTTAACCTCATTGACAAGTGACCGCACACAATGAAAGCGTATCATTGTGTTTTCACATGTTGATAATGTACAGTAACAGCCAGAAGTCGACTAGCAATCTCACAAAACCATGGCATAGCAATATTAGTTTACTTATGACCTTCTTCGGCGCCGCAGCCCGTATAGCGCAGGCGATAATGGTCATTGCGGTGTAAGTGGACTTCTGGCCGTTGACTGTACGCGCAAAACTTTATGAGCCCTCGGAAGTTGCACTCGAGTCGCCTCTAATTGTTTTTGTGATGAACAACTCAATGCTGTAGATATGTACCTACTATAAAAAAATGATTCACTTCTTAAAATAATGATTGTGTACTCAATACCTATATTTATTTACATTCCACAATGTTATCGTAGGTTGCTATGCACATTATAAAATATTCATCATTTTAGATCATTGTGGACCCTGTCGGGCACAGCAAGATAGGCCATAGAGGAAGAGGGCTATTATTATATTATTATTATTAGAAAAAAGTAAAATATTAATGTTGTTCTACTACTCAACTGTACCATGCGCGTTTTTGTATTTGGGCCTGCGTTCAGAGGGCTCATACCGCCTTATTACAAATTAAGGTTCATCTTCAAACCCAGCTTTAAGCCATGGACCCTTTTTTGAATTTTGAACTTTATTCCGACACATTAAGTTGTCAATTTTACAAAACTGACAACTTAGTACCGGACTAAGTTGTCAGTTTTGTATAAAGAACTGTATTTCTATCACAGCTAGGTTTAAACCATGACAGAAGAAAAACCTCGTTTTGTAATAAGGATCATAAAGTCTTGCGCGTTTCGAGTTTCTGAGTGACGTTTCGAAATTTAAAAGTTCATCAGAAAATCTTAGAGAAAATTTGTCTACATTGAATGAATGAATGAATGAAATGCACCGACCCCAGCGTGGTTTAACCAGACTCGATGACTCGAATGAACCCAAAGATTACACTAGCCCCTGTTGCCTCATGTTACAAGGTGCAACAGAGACCATTGTATATCAAGGAGTAGACCGGGGGGCATGGGTAGAGAAAATTTGTCTACATTCTGGATTAAATAAATTGGACAACCCTATCCACTCATTAGTAATGTTAAAAGCCTTTGCTCAACCATTATATTACTGAAAATAATTATACCTACAGTCCTTTGAAATCCTCATCAGTAACGGAGTAAGTAATATCAAATATCAAAGCGTTAAGTCTACTACTTAAGGACGCTGTTACAAATGGGTAGTCAAATCATTACTTTTTTACATAAAAGTGTGTTTATTAAATAAAATGCTTTGCTTTCTTAAAATGTATTTTTGGTTAAATTGTTGATAAGTGTGCATGATACGATTCTGTACTATTAACGTAATTTTAGATATGTACAGCTTCTCAATAACGGTACCGAAGTAAAAAAAATCACTTCGGTACCATTATTGTGAAACTGTACCTATCTAAAATTATATTTATGGTTCAGAATCGTACCATGCACATTTATCAACAATTTAACCAAAAGAACATTTTAAGAAAGCAAAGCATTTTATTTAATAAACACACTTTTGTGTAAAAAAGTAATGATTTGACTACCCATTTGTAACAGCGTCCTTAACACTTTTACGGGCGGTTGATGTAGTGTTGAAAGAAAATCAAGTCTTTGAGTCTTATTTAATAAAACTTGAGGTATATTGAAGACTCGAGTCTTATAAATAAAACTTAGAGCTCAAGTCCTTCAGAATTTGGAGTCTTTTGTAAAAAGACTTGAGTCCTGCCGAAAAGAACTCAAAGATTGAGCCTTCTTTTGATTAGGTTATTTGCGTTTAATGCGATTTAATTGTTACAAATTTTTATTGTGCGATTTATTTTCAATCAGTACTTAAATAAATATGGATGACGATATAAAATCACACAGTATTAACTATTATAATAAATATGGATGACGATATAAAATCACACAGTATTAACTATTATAATAAATATGGATGACGATATAAAATCACACAGTATTAACTATTATAATAAATATGGATGACGATATAAAATCACACAGTATTGACTATTATAATAAATATGGATGACGATATAAAATCACACAGTATTAACTATTATAATAAATATGGATGACGATATAAAATCACACAGTATTAACTATTATAATAAATATGGATGACGATATAAAATCACACAGTATTAACTATTATAATAAATATGGATGACGATATAAAATCACACAGTATTAACTATTATAATAAATATGGATGACGATATAAAATCACACAGTATTAACTATTATAATAAATATGGATGACGATATAAAATCACACAGTATTAACTATTATAATAAATATGGATGACGATATAAAATCACACAGTATTAACTATTATAATAAATATGGATGACGATATAAAATCACACAGTATTAACTATTATAATAAATATGGATGACGATATAAAATCACACAGTATTAACTATTATAATAAATATGGATGACGATATAAAATCACACAGTATTAACTATTATAATAAATATGGATGACGATATAAAATCACACAGTATTAACTATTATAATACACCAACTCAAGTTCATGACTCAGTCTAGCTCAAAGAACTTAAAAGACTCGAAAGGACTCAGAAGACTCGAAGGACTCGGACTCATGTGACTAACGAGTCCTAGTCTTGAAACTACTCCAGTCTCTAAATGAAGACTAAAAGACTCGAGTTTCTTACAACACTAGGTTGACGTCTGTAGACGTCATAACAATAAAAAACTTCTATTGTGGCTCGTTTACCGTCCGCGAGGCGCCGACCGATTAAAATGTATTATTTAATCATGTATTCATGTCACAGGAGCTCGTGATTAAGTAATAACAGCCGCATGGGTCGGTCCATCAGCTTAGCTACGTTTGCCGGGGTTGGTCCGTGGATGGGTGACCATCTTTACATAGGTACAGTCAGCAACAAAAGTCGATTAACATTTGTGTTTTCTAAATCTTAATTATTGAGAAAAATACTTAATTAAAATCGGAACAGATGCAAATTTTAAAGAAAATTAACTCTTATCTAATAAATGAAATGCTAAAAAGCAGGTTATCATATCATTTTGTATTATTTTAGATGAAGTCAAAAAGTAGCAGTGTTAACCGACTTCTGTTGCTGATCGTACCGAGACTCCTCCGTGCCTCGGAAAGCACGTTAAGCCGTTGGTCCCGGCTGTCATTCGGGTTGGTTACGGGTCGTCAGAATCCCGAAAGTCTGACAACTAGTCTTACCAAGGGGTATCGTATCCGCTCCGCTCAGAGCGGTGAGAAGTCATTTGATGATTTCCCACCCAAAAAAAAGGGGGTATCGTATTACCCAGTAACTGGGTTGTGGTTAACGTAGCTTAACGTGTTTGATAGACCCGTGTGGCTTTAATTACTTAGCCACGAGCCCCTCCAGATCAGCAATGACATTACAGACAAAAAGAATACGTAATCTAGTCCACAATATTCCTATGCGTATTCTAATCCCTACATTAAAACTAAACACCAGCACACTGAACTAAACTAAAATGGTGGACGATACGCAGAACATTCACACATATCTAAATGTTGTCACCCACAAATTGCGACCCGAATTCATCCCAGCGAATGGGTAAATATGGCACTATTAACAAAGTCTCTTCATTTCGATGCAGGCCGTTTGGGTAGCATAGAGATTAACCGCAGAAGGTCCATTTCAAACAACTAATTATTGCACAAGTGATAAAATATCTAACATAATTAAAAAAATTAATAGAAACTGACAGCATTATTAATAAAACTGGCTTTTGCCTGCGGCTTCGCCCGCGCATGAATTATACATATAAATCATCCTCTTGAATCACTCTATCTATCACAAAATACCGCATCAAAATTTGTTGCGTACTTTTAAAGATCTAAGCATGCATAAGGACAGACAGGCAGCGGAAAGCGACTTTGTTTTATACTATGTACTTATGTAGTGATGTAAAATGCTATTATTCTGTGTATGACTTTCTAAATGATACTGACTTATATGGCCTACTGAATAATTTAATGTACTTAATTTAATTATGACATTGTTTCGATTTATTTCATTTTAACCGACTTCCAAAATGGAGGAAGTTATATGCTCGACTTTGTTTTTTTCTATTCCTATTGTATTGTAGATATTTAAATTAATCTTTTATTATATGAATGTACCATGCCGACTATAACTGTTCAACTGTAATACCTCGCCAATAATTTTACTGTGTCATAATTGCATCTCATTTTATATTAATTCACTCATTTTATAATAATGTTTTTTTTTTTTTTTAATAGTAATCTTTATTTAATTCTCTCTTCACAAAGGTTCACTTAGTTAATGTTGCATGCACAGAACAGATAAAAGAGGTTTTATCTGTTCTGCGGTTGCATGCCTAATGTAAGGTAGATTATACAAGCGAACCGTACCAGCTAGATATGAGTAGCTGAGAATTTAAGTATTTTTTTTACCGAATACTCTAAATACGTAACCAATTTCCAGCAGTAAACTGCTATAAGCTGATGATGAATGTAGTCATTTCCTAATAGACTATTTAGTACTCGTAATACAGGTGTCGAAAACACTCACCATTTCGTGAGTTATGCTAAGTTGTACTTCTTCACTTTGCTGTTTAGTGGCAGTTGTATTAACTTTTGCACTTTATACTCTCCCAGCGGGTAAGTTATTAAGGTCGGAATACATTATTGGTGATTTCATTAGAAACTGAATTTTAATTCGGTTACTGTTTGAACTGTCTATAGTTTTTGTGCTGTTCATTTAAAGTTTGTCAATGTGTTCCAGATTTTCGAGTTATTTGAAATTGAAATGGCTATGTTTCAGAAATAGTGATTTTCATTTGTTTTTCTGTGTCCTTTTGTTTTGTAAAATAACATTGACGTCTTGTCTAGAGGTCGCCAGTTTGTAATATTGGCTATGACTTAGCATGGATGGATAGAGTGGATGGATTTTGCTATTCCAAAATTCTCTTTAGCGGCCCTTGGTTTGGATTTTAGAACGGTTGAAGGCGTCGATAACCGACTTTTAATGATTTTAAACTAATAAAATTATCTCGTCGCGTCTGACAAGTAGTGTTAATGATTTTGAAGAAATGTATGTTAAATTAGAGCTAATATTTTCAGATTATAACGCGAACCCTTATCTAACCGCTCCCGCCACAATCCGCTCGTCCAATAAGGTCGAGTCGAAGCTTCTAGAAGGTTCTAGAAGCTTCGAAACAAATGACGCGCAGCTTTGTCATTGTCTTTTCAGAGAGACGTATGTCAACAGTCAACTAGGCTGCGCAGATATTTTAGATACTTCTATTAGATTTACAAAATTAGGTCTTCGCCCCCGACTATTTATGTTAAAAGATTAAGTTAATCAGAACGGTATAAGGTATCTACTTACTTACCAAATTTCATCCAAATCGGTCCAGCCGTGTGAGCGTGAAGAAGTAACAAACATACAAACACACCCTCACACACACACACTCACAAAAATTCGCCTAAAATATAATACTAGTGTAATTACTTTTACATGTTGTGTTTAGCTTGACAATATTAAACTTGAATAAAAGTAATAAAAAATATCTTTTTAAAAAAAAATACTGTATTTATTTAAAAAGGTATAGGTAGGTACTTATACTTACTCTCTCTATGTATACCTTTTTAAATAAATACACAGTTCGGCTTTCATGATGTCTCCATTTAAAATTATTCCCAGTATTACGATTTCTGGAATAAAGCTAGAATATTATTCGTAGCACGAAGTAATTATTTCGTTCTAACTTTCAGGTCAGTAGGTATTTATTATTTAGTCTTTAGTCTGAAATACGTAGACATACTCGTACCTACGTTTCAACAAAACTACCATAGTAAAATAAAACTCTGCTTTAAATTCGGAACAATACCTACAGCTGTTTTTATTTTTCTACATCAAAATTCTTATCACGTATTTTCTTATTTTTCAGGTAAGTTCAACAGCACAATATCAACTGGAGGCGCGAAGGTTTATTTGAAAATATAATATATTATAGCTATTTATTACCTTTCTACCCTTTCGAATAATAGGTTTCTATTTAAATAGGTCGTAATAAATGGTCGTGGAAAGTTGAGAGATTTATTATGTACCTATATGTTTATATTACTTAGTCCACGTAAAAAAGACTGGACTTTTTATTACAAAAATATTATTTTTTGTGGGCAAAAGAATGTTGTCCTACATGAAGAATTTCTCCTCATCATCATTCTCCTACCCTTATCCCAATCTATTTGGGGTCGGCGCAACATGTCCTTTTTTTCCAAACTTCTCTATTAGTCGTCATCTCGGTAGTCACCCCCTTTCTAGCCATGTCATCTTTCACACAGTCCATCCATCGTTTCTTTGGTCTTCCCTTACTCTTAAAGCCATCGACATTCATACTCAAAACTTTCCCCACGACATTTTCCTCTTTCCTCCGTCCGCATCACATGCCCATACCATGACAACCGATTTCCCCGCAACTTTTCAGTCACCGGTGCCACTTTCAAAGTTCCTTATTATATCTCTAATTTAAAAAAATAATCGTTGTGTTATTTTATTTTCATGATATTCATGACAGTCAGAAAGTGTCTGTGAAAGTCACAAAATTTTAAAATTATCTAATAGGTCAAACAAAAAAAAAATAATCTTAAGTCATAATATTCAAAATAGGCTGAAAATTTGCACTTATTGAAAGTTAAAACTACATGAAGCGAAAGCTATCCTAGGAACAAAGCGAAGTTCGTTTATCTTCGTTCATGTAGCTACGTGTTTTCATACTTCGGTTTACACCACGAACTATGAACCGGAGTATAAAAAAAAGAATTTTCAAAATCGGTCAACAATTGACGGAGAAATTGGTGTACAGTATAATTCTAAAAAAAAAAAATATTCGTGACGAATTGTGAACCTCCTCCTTTTTTTGAAGTCGGTTAAAAGTTAGCGAAATCTAAGCTACATGAGCGAAGCTAAGTGAAATTCGCTTCCTAATGTGACCTGTGTTTACAACAGACCCCCAAAATGCCCCTTCATAGTGTTTTAGCTAGGAAGAGCAAGTATCGCAACAACTTCCCCAGCAGCACAGCTGTCTGTTTAGTTAGAACAACATATTAATATTTGTTATACCTACATGCAGGAATCAAAAAAAACCTTTATCGCGAAATGAAAGCCAACCGTTCAGCCACGGGCCCGACCATGCCATTTTATAAAAAATATATATCTCTTTAATCCATGTCACTAAAAATGGGGCTTCAAAGGATCTAATTTTAACCCAATCCTGACCGCTAATAATATTGGGTTACGGATCAGCTACCCGATTGAAAACCTCAAATTCATTAATGTCGTACCATTCGCTTTGACACAGACGGTTATAATAAATTTCAACTCTTTTACAATTTAATTAGGTATTTAGTCGGCGATTGTTAACTTTTTGTACCTAAAACTCATGTTGGATCGAAATTGAATGAAATTGAATTAATACGAGAAATTATGATAATTATTACAAGTGGAGGAGCTCGTGGCTAAGTAATAACAGCCGCACGGTTTGATCCATCAGGTTAAACTACGCTTGCCGGGGTTAGTCCGTGGATAGGTGACAAACATTACGTACCGAGACTCCTCCGTCCTCGGAAAGCACGTTAAGCCGTTGGTGCCGGTTGTCGTGGATCTTTGACAGTCGTTAGGGTCGTCAAAAGCCCGAAAATCTGACAACCAGTCTTACCAAGGGGTATCGTGTTACCCAGTAACTGGGTTATGGAGGTCAGATAGGCAGTCGCTCCATGTAAAATACTGGTATTCAGCTGCATTCGGTTAGACTGGAAGCCGTCCCCAACATAGTTCGAAAAGGCTCGGCAGATTGAAATGCCTGTATTACGACTAGGGTTGCCACCTGTACTATATTATATAGTATCGTACTATATTGCGCTCAATTGTACTATACATTATAGAAATATAATATAGTACGAAAAATACTATGTTTTCATTGCTAACTCCACTGCTGCACTTTTTTGTATAAACATGGACTAAATTGGAACGTACCTGTAGTGACGCGTTGTGAATTTTAGAACGAAACGCACTCACGAAGCCTCGTTACGACTACGCAACGAAACGTCATTTCTGTTTCTATTCTGTGGTGAGGTGAGGGAAGAAAGAAACAGAAGTTTAATTAAGCTCATTAAAAATGAATTGCTGATTTTTATTAATATGGAAGTAAATTGCTGTGATTCGTATAATTATTTTAAAAACAATAAACTGTTATTATCCAAAGCGCAGAGTAACAATAAATATACCTGGAAAAATAAATAATGTTATTCTGTGTTTGTGTGTTTCTTTTGTACCTACTTAAACTGGTGTGCAATAAAGTGATAGGATTGTAATTTGTATATAATGTTTAAACATGATGATTTGATGAATGAATGACTGTGTACTATTGTTTTTTCCGAAATTTCCCAAAAGTACTACATATATTCTGAGAAAAATACTATATTTCTTCAAAAAAAAGGTGGCAACCCTAATTACGACACTCCTTCGCAACATAGATTTACGTAATGTATATATACGTAAGATATACTAAAGTTATGCCACTATTTACTCCTACACAACACAAGACCCAAAATCAGGACATTTATGTTGCGAGTATTACACTAATAAATGACCATGTTCTTTGTAAAGTACTAAGTATAATTTAGACATTTCAGTTAAGCTTCAAATCCCCAAAAAACTCGGCTTAAATCGGAACCGTTGGCTCTTCTTTAGTTAAAAGTGGTTAAACGACCTATTATTAAGGGGGATGCGCTGTGGTTGCCCGCGAAATTCAAATTTTCTTGCGTTTTATGCAATTTGCAGGTCCGTGTCAGGTTGTATCTTGATCAAAATATGATACGCGACAATAAAACTTATGTATTTATATAATTTTAACCATAAAAATCATCAATACATCTCTCTAAGTTAGATTTCGTGTAGATTCGTCGAACTATTGTCGCGTATCATATTTTGATCAAGATACAACCTGACACGGACCTGCAAATTGCAAAAAACCAAAAAAATATTGAATTTCGCGGGCTACCACTGCGCATCCCCTTAAATAGGTCGTTTGACCACTTTTAACTAAAGCAACTGCAACAAAAATAGCTTTTAAACCTGAAAATATGTGAAAAAATTTGGCACCTAGCCAAGTGTACTATTAATCGGCACTTGGCTCCGTTTTCACTGTTTAAATCACGGCTAAGTAACAGTAATAAAGTGAAAATACGTAGTTCGGGAAAACTGTTACCCTGTTTTTCACAAAACACAAACTTTTTCTTGGCATGTGTGTCTGTTTTTAGACCTCAGATTCTGCAAAATGCTCGTAACTTTTTGTAAGGAAATGTTTAACTGATGCTATAAAGACAAACTTTTTGCGCTTCTAATGATGCACACTTTTTAAAATAATTGAGCCTCTTTTTAAGTAAATAAGCTAGGGTACCCCGACCAAATGAGTTAGGTTAGATTGGAACTGTGACCAACCGCTACATACAAGTCGGTCGCAGTTACTTAGCTATTTAATGTTTTTAGGACCCCAAAATAGGAGTTATTTGAGGTTCATAAATAGAGGCGCAATAAAAAAAATATATATAAGTACATACTTATATAAAAAAAATCCAAAAACAAAACAAAAATATATTAAAGTGGTCAATAATATTTTTAGGACCGCAAAATGGAATTTATTGAGAGGTTCGATTAGATACATGACTTTTTAAAATACATACACATACACTTTGATTTTTAAGTCACAATTAAGCTGAAAAACGCTCGAAGTGATTTTACCAGCATGTAAAAAAAAAGAATAAGAATGTTTTTAAAGGTATCTCCCAAACCAATGTCATAGCTTTTGACCGCTGTTCTCTACAGGTTAAGGCTCTTACAGACAGAGGCGATAACGCGTCGCGACGCGATATCCTCTCTGTCTGTAAGAGCCTTTAATGTATTTAATTATTCAAAAATATTTGTATATGCTAATCCGGTTTCAGCACAAAAAAAAACAACTTAAGGCTGCAGTCTTGCAAAATTCACTCGCGGGGAATTATTTGCGCAACTTTGTGTTTTTTTTTTAACAAAAGTAATGAAATAACATGAAATATTATTATAATACGTGAATAACCATAATATAAGTAATAGCTGGTAGTTTTTTTTAAGTTCATCTGGGTGGATTATGTTAGGTAAATCAAGCGTTAAATACAGCTCTTTCGCGAAAACAACGATTCGAGTTATGTTTGTGCACTTGCATTGGGCAATACAAATTTTATTTAGAAAATCTGTTCAGCGCATAATTGTTTCCATATTCTTGTCTTCAAAATGCGCTGATTACTTTTTTTTAATTATCTTTCATTTTCTTAATTCAGATGTCACAATGTCATCGAAATTCTCTGTTTTTATCTCTTAATAAACGGTTTGTTTCATAATAACAAAGCATCGTATGCATGTAAGATTTGGTTGGTTTAATGCCAAGAGTTCAATAAAGCAAATACTAAAAAAAATAGCATCTAAATCACCTTAGTCTAACAATAATAATAATCTCAAAAGACCTCCAAAACGCTCCGACCCACTAAGAAATTTCCCTCGCAATTCTTGTTCATAAACTCTGTTTTGGAGGTCTTTTGAGATTATTATTATTGTTAGAGTAAGGTGATTTAGGTGTAATTTTTTTTTTGTACTTGCTTTATTGAACTCTTGGCATTAAATTAACCAACTTTTACATGCATACGATGCATTGTTATTATGAAACAAACCGTTTATTAAGCGATAAAAACAGAGAATTTCGATGACATTGTGACATCTGAATTAAGAAAATGAAAGATAATTAAAAAAAAGTAATCAGCGTATTTTGAAGACAAGAATATGGAAACAATTATGCCCTGAACAGATTTTCTAAATAAAATTTGTATTGCCCAATGCAAGTGCACAAACATAACTCGAATCGCTGTTGGCGCGAAAGAGCTGTATTTAACGCTTGATTTACCTAACATAATCCACCCAGATGAACTTAAAAAAAACTACCAGCTATTACTTATATTATGGTTATTCACGTACTATAATAATATTTCATGTTATTTCATTACTTTTGTTTAAAAAAAAATACAAAGTTGCGCAAATAATTCGCCGCGAGTGAATTTTGCAAGACTGCAGCCTTAAGAATATCAATCGTATCAAAATTTTACATTATTTAATTCTGAAACCTTGTTTTTTACCTCCATTATTATTATACCCCCGCCAATTCCTCCCCTCCCCCTCACTCCCCTCTCCACACCCTCCCCACTCACTACAACCTCCCCCTCACTACATCGTCCTATCCCTCTCCACTTCTCCCCGCTCTCCAATCAGTCGGTCAAAAGTCTCAAGTCAATCTCTCTTCAATGAATCAGTGCTATACAAAAAGCAACTTTAAGGTGTAAAGGCACTCGTCGCCCCCCTACCCCCTACGTGCCAAATTTGGAATCTCTAGACCCAGTGGTTTGGGCTGTGCGTTGATATGTCAGTCAGTCAGTCAATCAGTCAGTCAGTTTCTTTTTTTATATATTTAGTTTTATAGGTCCTGTCCTTTTTTTCGCGTTCCCTATCAATATTACTTTTTCGCTATCGTAAAATTTAACAAGCCTGAAATGAACCTTCTTTTTATTTACTTTCTTGATGTCCTTACAAAACATACGTAATACTACCTACCTATAAAGTTAATTACTACGTTCTGCGGTTTGGCAATCTCGAATGTTCTCCATTTTCTTTGAGTTGGAGACGTCAAGGTCGCGTATGGTTTTATTAAAAGTTGGTATCGCGGGAAACTTGCACAAAGAACTTTATTATATAGAGGAGTCAATTAGAAATTGTACCTTTGTATTTACATCGACGAGCTCGTGGCTAAGTAATAACAGCCGCACGGGTCGATCCGTCAGGTTAAGCTACGCTTGCCGGGGTTGGTCTGTGGATGGGTGACCATTTTTACATACCGAGATGCCTCCGTGCCTCGGAAAGCACGTTAACCCGTTGTTCGGGCTGTTATTCGTGGATCTTTGACAGTCGTAACGGGTCGTCAAAAGCCCGAAAGTCTGACAACCAGTCTTACCAAGGGGTATCGTATTACCCAGTAACTGGGTTGTGGAGGTCAGGTAGGCAGTCGCTCCATCTAAAATACTGGCATTCAGCTGCATCTGGTTAGACTGGAAGCCGACCCCAACATAGTTGGGAAAAGGCTAGGCATATTGATTGATCTTTGTATTTACATGAGAATTAAATAAGTCATAAAACATGTTCTTCTATTTCCTCTTGTCCGAAATCACACTAATATTATAAAGGCGAAAGTTTGTAAGTGTGTGTGTGTGTTCACGCTCAAACGGCTGGACCGATTTGGATGAAATTTGGTATGTAGATAGATTAACACATAGGCTACTTTTTATACCGAACTACGCGGGTGTAACCGCGGGGCGCAGCTAGTATAACATAAAATCACCGCCTATAATCCTCGAAGGGTTAGGCAGAAGTCTGAAAGCATTTATTTCAAATAAACCAATTACAGGCACTTTTGAATTGTCAAGAGTCATAAAATTAATTGTCAGTCAGAATGATGAAGCTAGATGGCCATTCCAAAGCGTAGTAGAAGAACGGGCAAGAAACTCCTATAATACACTAGCATTTCGGCAGCTACGAGTATGTTTAAGTTAGCAGCTATGTTTAGGGGTGGCGAGCCTGTATGCCAGTACCTGGGGGACTGAGCTCTGCTCTGATGAAAATAGAGAAAACACATTTTTTTTAATTTCCCAGATTTGAGACCCTACCTAGATCGATATTTCGCCCCCCATAAAACCCTGTTTTGCAACTTTCAGGAAATCGTTAGAGCCATTTTCGATAACGTGATTACAAATTAGATATTTGCTCATTTAATAGTATAGGATCAACCGGTCACAAATCCAGACTGCGAGAAAATCCAGGATCTCATGCTCAGCAATAGCACTTGCGACAACGGGACAATATGTTCACGATAAAACAGTTACGTTGTATTTAAACACCTAGTTAAAATTAATTTTAGATTTATACATAACTAGCTGCGCCCTGCGTATTCACTCGTGTAGACCGGGATAAAAAGTAACTTATGTGCTAATCCAGGGTATAAGCTATCTGCATACCAAATTTCATCCAAATTGGTCTAGCCGTTTGAGCGTGAACAAGTATTGATTGAAACAAACTGAAACTGACGCTATTTTGCTGGATAAAAAAGTAGGAATATTTCGCAATGTGAAATACAGCGTGATTTTTTATTCTACGTATTTTAAAAATTAATAAAAATGTTCGGAACATGGCTCAGAAACATTTTTCTTGGAAATTCATGCTACATTTTAATAAGAATTCTATGTCTAGTATAAATATTAAAAGTTCAAAAACAAGAACTAATTTTAACTAAATTACAACAGTTCAGCTCAAACAAATATTTCCAAGAAGTAGTCTTTGTGAATTAAAATGGACTTGTCCAAATCATATAAAATTTTCTTCATTTAATTATCAGTTTCTGACTAGCTTAGAAATTAATTTTATGCTTCATATTATATACAGGTTGAATAATTTTTTTAGAAGCTTTTATGTTTTGTGCCTATTTGGTATAATTGCTGCCTTTAGTTACCAGTCTTAACAAGGGGTATCGTGTCACCCAGTTTCTGGGTTGTCAGATAAACAGTCGCTCTGTGTTAAAACTGATATTTAGATGCATCTGGTTAGACCGGCCTCTTCCAAAATATAGTTTCGTATGGACAAGAATAGGCATAAAAACTCCAAGGTTCCGCTTTTAAAATGTTAATAATAATAAATAATTATACATTTAATATATTATGGGAAGACGATGCACCTAGAATAAAATTACTATACCACTATAAGTAAAAATAATTAAAAATTAAACAATGAATGATACATGGTGCGCACATATTTATTTACAAACATTGTAAAAGTATACGATTTTCCTAAAATTTTAACAAGTAGGTAATAAAGTCAGTGTGTGAGTTAAAGTATATAATAAATTACCTGACGCTTTTAAAGATTTACCTTTGACGACGTTTAAAAAAAAGTTAACACAATGGTTAAAAGAAAAATGCTTTTATGACCTTAACGAATACATGTCAGATAAAGAAAACTGACAGTAATATTGGTATATACCATAATGATAATTGATTATTGTTAAAAATTTACGGAGTCAACAGTTGACGTTATAATAGTATCTATTATGATATTATTATTACAATTTACAATTATTTATATATTCTGACATTGTATTAAACATTATCTGTGGAGCTTTGACATGATTTTAATTCATTTGTTACGGACTTTTAATTATCATTATTTAATTCAAATTTAATTCAAATGTTGACATTGTAATCTCTTTCTCTGATTTTTTTTTTTTTGTATTTGTTTGTGACTAATTTTGTACGCCATAAATGGCAAAACATGTAGCTACCTCACATTGATACCTACCTCACCTACCTACCTCACATAGACCTGTATACTTTTACTCATGTTTCACAAAACAAATATATCATATATCTTAAAGTAAATTATCACCATTAGCCTTAATTTAAAAACAAGACTTGTAGGTACATGTTCAGCGTTGAATGGCTTGCTTTTATCGAAAAAATAAGAGGAATAAACCTATAATTTTATAATTTATAAACTAAAACAAAACAGCACCCTGTGTTTAATCAAACGACCCTATCAACAAAGCGCCAACTTTGCCTTGTACAAAAGTTTTAATTTAATTATATTATATTAATGTTCAATTTAATCTCGGTTCTCCGTTTGAGAAGTCCAGGAGAAGACAAACTCAGTCTTTTATGAAATCTTAAATTTATTTATACAACTAGCTTTTGCTAGCGGCTTCGCCCGCGTGGATGTCGGAAATTATCCACGGGAACGTACTACGCGCATAAAAAGTATCCTATGTGTTAATCCAGGTTTTATACTAATAAACGATGGATGGACTGTTGAAAGATGATATGGCGAGAAAAGGGAGTGACTGCCGAGATGACGACTAATAGAGAAGTATGGAAGTAAAAGACATGTTGCATCGACCCCAAATATATTGGGATAAGGGCAGAATGATGATGACAGCTTTTTCATCCCAGAGTTAAACTCACTTTCTTTTTAGCCATCTTATACACAAACCGTCCATATTTTATTTATACTCCCTCTTTTTAACATACACATTCATACTGAACAATTTGAGTGCTTCGAGCTCATTCCTCCCTTATCACGACAATCGGTGACTCAGTACGGTACCTACTGTTCTATGTAACATCGAAAAAAGATACCAATAAAATTATGATACAAATTTTTGATAACGCTTACAAATAGGATCAATATCAAAATTACAACAATAATTACACATCATAAAACAATACCAAACAAAATGACAGATAAACCCATAAACCCATGTCTTGAGACCCCATGATCGTATCCCATAAAATCAGTAGGGCCTATCGGCCGCCATCTTGTAATAAAAGCCAATAGGAACGCTTTGTTTGCCCTTTTTAGGACCTGCGCTCACTGGCGGTACACCACGGCAAGGAATTTTTAAAATAAACTACTCAATACAATTATTACATTTTTATAAAAATATAATTTCAATGATAATTAATCATCGTAGGTACAAAAACAAAGCTGCAGTGTGTTTAGGTATGTCGGTTTCATTGAAATTTCAATGTTATCGTCATAGTATTATAAATTATATTCCTATTCGTCGCATAAAAATTCCTTGCCATGCCGTGCTGCCGGTGGACGCAGACCCTTACCATGATAGGCCTGTCGGCGCTAGTTTATGGGGGAATTATAACATAAAACGGTATGGTTTGGATTTAATAGGGGTTCTCAATCGGTAGTCGAATGATCTTGTGGAATATGCAAAGTGGTGCTACAAGGGTTTTTTATATTTGGTTGTGGTTGAGATAATTTGAAATACCTACGTTATTATTTTAGAAAATGTAAATAAAAAACTTAGACATTCATTTAAAAGATATTTACAGCAAAATATCTCTACAATATTTTTCTTAAAATATTTTCTACAGCAAAACGTTCTACAAAAATATCATGTCTTATTTTGAAGAACCTCTTGGATACAACTTTTTAAATATTTTATTCACAAAAGGTACTAGATGTTTTGTAAAAAAAAATTAAAACGTTATGATAACAAAAATACGCAAAATAAAATCTACCAACAGCAAAATCCTGTTACAATACCTATTATAATCCAAGCTTAACTCGAACAAAAGCTTTCGAAATCGATATCAAATAGTTACTCGATAACAGGACCATTAAATGAGACGGGAATTTACTACCACGCCCTAACAAACCCTTATTTATTCAAATTACTACCTGTAATCGAGTCCAATTTAAAGGAATTCGAATCGATTTTGAAATATTACAGTGATACGATCGAATCGATTTTATTTTGTCACTTTGTTGTGTTAATATCTACAGTTGTTCGAGTTTAGAGGTGTGATTTATTGGTGTTTATTTTTTATTGGTTTTGTCTGCTCAGTCGCGTGTTTATTTAATACTGTCCTACATTTATTGAAACAGGTTTGCAGTTTTTAAAACTCATTCATAATCAGATCAAGAAATGTGTTAGCAATTAACCCGTTTATAAAATTGACCTTAAACCCGTAAACAAGGAACCCGAAGAATTGCCAAATCCAAGATAAACTCAGTAAGTACAGTCATATGAATTGAAAAAGTCACATTGGTACTTGCATGGGTTTGAACGTACACCTCATAAAACAAACGACATGACATGACATAGTACAATAATTCGTTTAATATCACGATGTCATTCAAAAACGACTATCATATAGACTCGAATCACTATTAACACAGTATAATAAAGTAAGCAGTATTACATCTTCATAAAAAGCCTAAAAATTGCCAAACTCGATTCGAGTCTACGAATCGAATCGAGTTTGGCAATTTTTAGGTCATGTATAGGATGCAAGTTTAGTACACACCTACAGAGGTTTAATAAAAAAAACGCTTGGTGGTTTTTGCGTGATTCTCAGTTTTTTTATCCGCATTGGACATAACTTTACAAATTAATTGCACTACGTAATATAAACATAATCTAAAACATTCTGGTACTAAGTTATTAAGAAAATGCTCTAATTTAACATACATTTTTTCTAAATTATTAACACTACTATTTTAGACGTGATCATCAGTTTAAAATCATTAAAAGTCGGTTAACGTCGCCTTAACATTTCATGTAACTTATACAGTGTACAATCACCTTTACTGAGTTAATAAAGTTGTTCCAGTTTAAAGATGTGATATATCGATGTTTATTTTTATTATCGACAGGGTATCGATAGGAGTGTGAACAATTTATTATGCTCGCTACATAGAGATGTATCGGGGATTATAAACTCGCTACTTATAGGTGTATTGGGGATTATAAACTGTTCATTTTTCTTGCTGATTTTAATTTTTTGTCGGATTTATTGGATACATATTTTTATCAGTAGATATTATGTAGGTAACTCTACGCCCAAACGCGTATTTTGCGTACAATAAGTAGGTATCGTTAACTTAAAGGCTTTACCAAGGCAGACAGACATGACATGACTTTGATGAAACAATGTCTATGAAAACTTCTTTGAAATTGTTCTGTCTGCGGTAACCGTAGTAATATCAGACTGCAAAGCTAGGGTTTTCTAAGACTGCGGTGGCCGCCATTTAGTGTTGGCATTTTACCGGCACATGCGTCACTGAAATGTTATTTAAAAAAGAAGTTGGTGTGTTTTCTTAATGAGCGTTTTTGACAACGTAAAGTCAATCCCCGCTGCCCAAAGATTTAAATCGCTACATTTGCCTTCAGCGCACGTGAAAAAGTGTCCATACTGAGAAGAGTGAGTTCACTGAATATAAAATAGCGTTTCATGACAATCAAATCAAGTTAGTACGTCGTTGCATCAGTGCAGAGGTGTCAAAAAGAAACATTTAACGCGGTAGGGCGAATCTAACAATTGAAATCTTTGCATCAATTTCTGCGGTCGATATGTGGCGGCCACCTACCTACCATCAAAATAAGATAAATAAAATTAAAACTACCCTACCAATTTAAAATGAATGTAGCGATAGTAGAGATCGTGATGAAACACAAAATCAGCTTTAAACATACACAAATAAATCTCATTTCAGTTTGTTTGTTCGATTTAATCTGCAATACTGAGTGGTAGGGATACCATGATGCGTTGAACAGTAACGGACTAGTTCCAAAATACATTGAAGAAGTTCTACCTATTTAAAACGTATAATTATACAATTATTTTTAGGATTTCGTCAGTAAGGAACAGCAACATTCTGCCCATTTTCCACGAAGGGTTGGGCAGAGGTGAAGGTACTTAGGGTGAATTCGACCAAACTTTTTATAACCAGTATAAGTCTTAACCTACGAATAAATTTTGAATTTTTGACAGTTTCTCCATACAAAAACTGTCAGTCGTCAATTTTATTCCACGCATAAAAGATTCTGTACAAATCATAAAATGTATCAATGGGATCAGTTGCCCGATTCAAAATATTAATTGGTCAACTCATCCCGTGGGATAAGTTCAAGCGGCCTCAGTTGACTAAAGAGCCGCTTGGATAGAATTTACTGCGCCGAACATGACCGAGCACAGCGCGAGAACTCCCGAATGCAGTTTCGATTTCGGTCGTAGTTTCGGCAGGTTTGCAGCCGAAACCGAAACTAAACGGAAACCCGTTTTTTTGCCGAAACTCGACCTAAACCGAAACCGAACTTTCGGTCGGACACTAAAAAAAAGTAATGAAACTGTTGATTCTGATGAATTGATTCCATAAAAATGTCCTAGCATTATCTCCCTCGCAGTTACCCTACACTCAATAGCTGCGGGCTACCGAACAAAACCGATTTGTTTATCGCATGAAATTGATATTGATGTGAAACCCACTACCCACTATACATAATATACTACCCAAGTACCCACATGGATGCTATGGAGCTGATTTGTTATCATCTTGATATATAGTAAGCCGAATTGGCTAGTTAAATTTTTCATAGAATTTACCTAGTTTGGTATGATTGGAAGTATATTCTGCATCATAAAGGGTGATTTAGTGAGTAAAGTGTTGAAACATTGAGCTAACTGAATTTAATAATCTATTAAGAATTTTGTTTTTTTTTTTGCATTAAGAGGGTACCCAGCGCGCAGTGGCGCCCTCATCGTTTGTTTGGTTATTTCTTTTATTTTAGAATAGGAATGCAGAAAATAAGCGTTTAGTTCCTTAGCTCGGTTAGTACCTAAAATAATAATAACATCACATAATATTTTGGTACAGTAAGATAACTAAAACAATTTTTTTTATTTTTTTTTTGTTTCACACATCTACTAAAACGCTAATGATTTAAGTAAGAATTTTATAAAAATATATTCAGGGTATTTTAGTGTCATCATCGTAACTGTACTTTGGGGGTCGAGAGGAAGCTAAAACTTGGCTGGAAAATAAAATACACTCTCGACCCCAAGGGTCGAGAATAAACTATAGTTAGGGGTCCAGTGGACACATTATTTAATGTCGAGGGGCCGAGAGTGGTCTAAACGAAAATAAGCATGTTACGGTGTGCTCCGACTATACGTTATTATTATTACAAACACACACACATATTTTCCGTAAATAAATATCCCGCTTAAATAACTTTAGTGGTATATTAATTGTTGCAATAAAGTTTGTACTTACGAGGTCTACTGTTCGCAGAACTGGCGACACGGTTGGTGCAGTGGCTGAGCGATTGACTGCTGCGCAGCATGTCACGGGTTCGATTCTCACACGGAACAAATATTTGTACGACCTACAAGTATTTGTTCCGGGTCTGGGTGTTTTTCTATCTATAATATGTATTTTAACATATAAATAGTTTGGTTCGGGGGAAAGATCTAGTTTTGTAAAATAATTCTAAAAATGTGCGCATCCTAGTTGACGGTTGACATACGTCTCACTCTGCAAGTCAGTCTGCTTATCCTTTTTACTTATTCTCAGGCTGCGCGTCATTTGTTTCGAAGTTTCTAGAACCTTCTAGAAGCTTCGACTCGACCTTATTGGACGAGCGGATTGTGGCGGGAGCGGTTAGAAAAGGGTCCGCGTTATAGTATGTATTTACAAAAAAAAAAGCTATCTCGTTACCATAACACAAGCATTAGGTTGCTTAGCTTGGGACTAGATGGCGTTGTGTGAAATGTCTAAGGATATTTATTATTATTAACTACTAGTTTGACCCTGTATTCTGCTTCAATAAAATAACACATCATTACGGCTGCAATCCGCGCAGGGTAAGGCAGAGGTATACCTATAGTACATCCACATTTCGCCAGTTATGTTTAAGTCCCACGTAATAGGGGGCGGGCCTATTGCCATCAACTGAGCGCAGACCCTGGGCTGTTACTGAGAAATTCCTGATGGAAAAACTCCATAATACTTTGCCCGACCTGGGAATCGAAGCCAGTACCTCATGCTCAGTAGTAGAGCATGCGGCCACTAGACCAGCTAGGCAGTTCTTTAAAATTGATAAGTATAAAATGATTTAGTCTACACTGAGCCTCTCTCATCTCCCACGCTACTGAAATAAATTTCTTATAAAAAAAATCCCCACGTTGGGCGCCAGTTTAACATAAAACACATTATCTGAGGTTAGTGCTTTAACAAACAATAATAGGATTCGAGGCGAAGATAAAGTTTTGTAAAAAATATCTATCTAAAATGTGCGCAGCCCAGTTTGACGGTTGACAGACAGCTACAAAATTTCAAAGACAAGACTGCGCGTAGGGAAGCTTCTAGAAGCGTCGACTCGCCCTTATTGGCCGAGCGGGAACGACAGGCGTCCCCGCCACAAGTGTGCGGATTGTCGCGGGCGCGGTTAGAAAATGCATTGGCGTTATACTATTTTATTTATTTGGTCTTATTTTCTTTCGTACTTAAATAATAAATTAGGCTTATCCTTTTTACTTATTCGCAGTCTGTAGACTGATTTGATTGATTGTCTGAATCAATCATGTCCTAGAATTGTTTGTGCTATTGTCACCCTTAATGCTATTGATCTAGGCTTTGTTTGTTTACTTGTCACGTGAAATTGAATTATACAGCTGTGTTCTGTTATTTGTATAACAGTAGGTGTAATAATAGTAATAATACCAGCCTATTACTGTCCACTGCTGGGCAAAGGCTTCTCCTCATACACAGAAGGCAGGAGCATTGACCACCACGCTTGTCAAAGACGGGTTGGCGATTTCAGACTTATATTAACTACAAGTCCAGGTTTCCTCACGATGTTTTCCTTCACCGATGTCAATAATGTCCAAGAGAAGAAGAACATATGTAAGTACATTTAGAGGCACGAGGAACAGGGTGTAAAGTTCACTCATCCTCCATTGAAAAGGAAGGATCCTCCGACCAGACGGATGTTGTGTCTGGTGGGCTACTGCCCGACGGTTGATGTCGGGACGTTGTATATATGCTAATCGCGTGGTAAACTCTAATTGCGCGATGCAGGTTTGCGTGACGTCATGTCATTGATGCGTAGTTCATATGTGGCGATGTAGATGCCGCCACATACATTATGTACATAAACTCGTGCATCAGATGCGAGGCGTTAACTAACCACTGGACCATTATGATAATAAGCATGATGTCTGGGTAAAAAAAAAGAAATTCTATTTACATTGCGATTCAACTAAGAATAGGAACGTCAATGACCTCTAACTGTCAACTGAAGCTAGAAATCTAAGGCTTGCAAAGTTTTGTAGTGTTATCCATACCCATTTCATAGTTCTGTTTTTGGAATTTGTTTTTGTTAAACTATGTCACTGACTGCAAATGTGTAAACAAGGCACAGTTTTGCTAAATCTTCACAATATGGCGCAAGGTCATTCCTATTCTTAGTTGAAACGCATTGTAGTCTCATTTTAAACAACATCGAGAACGGGTCTTATCCTTATATTATATATATTCCTTTTACGGGGTAAACAGGTACCTACATACTTGTTTCCCGACGTTTCGACCGCCTTGCAGCGATCGTGGTCACGGGAGGACTGATGACAGCTCAGCGACGTCTTCGTTAAGTGCGGGTATGTGCATCTACCCTCACTTGGTCTTCACAATTTTTATTATTGTCTATTTAGTCTGTCAGTCAGATAATAAAAAAATGTTAGACACGTATTTTTGTTTTGTATCATATTAATTAAAAATACTTAAATAACACGCATTAAAGTTGGAAAGTGGGGGCTCGCTACGTCACTTCTACGTATAAAATCTAGCAAGGAGTAACGTCATGCTATATTTTAACTCAAAGTATCGCCGTAATCTTTTGACCTTACGTAAAAAAAGGAAAAAATACGTGTCCAATATTTTTTAATAATTGAAGGACAAAAAAAAATTGACAGTCTTATTCGGTAGGTGTGCGGACTGCAAATAGGTTTTGTAAGAGTCTTTCTGTACAAAAAATGGCCAACCCAACAAGGGTTGGGTTTTGTAATGCTACTAGCTTTGGAAAAGAAGTTGAAATGTCTCTTGTACAGTCAATTGCACATCAGCGGTAACGACATAACGGCTCTGTCAATGTAAAATTGATTACAGCTAATGTGCGGTTGACTGTACTTAGTTTATAGTTTCACCACTTCCCTTTTAAATCTGAGTATAGTATTGCTGTTTGACGGTAAAAACCTAAACATTATAAACCTACAAATATTATCTGAGTTTGTTACTCGACTGTGTCCTCAAAAAACCCAAATAAAAAATCGTAAAAACCGATTCATAATAATAACACATGATTTAAAACTCGCTTGGGGTCTTTTATACCCCATAAGGCAAACATAACTTTTTTCCGAAAAACTTCCCTAATCCGTTTGCACCGTAAACCCCATGTAATAAATTCTTACTTTGCCCGAGGTTAATTCTGACAATAACCGGGCAACACCCGAAATGCCTGCACCTATTGTAAAATGTTGTTTATTAATGTAGGTACCTACGTTTGTTTTGTGCATTCGCTACCAAAAGTGTTGAGTTTTGTATTGAATTTAAATTTAGTATCGGTTTTAGTTATAATTAAGTAACGTTACCTATTCTATGAATTTTAATTTTATTTTGTGCACAATATGAATTAGAAATAATTGGTCATACTAATATCTATCTATCTATACATATAAATAAAAAGAGAAGTCCTGACTGATTGACTGACTCATCAACGCCCAGCCCCAACCCTTGGACCTAGAAAGCTGAAATTTTGCACAGAGGTTTCCTTTATTATGTAGACAAGGAATAAGGAAGGAATTCCCGGTAGTATGTTCCCGTGGGATGTTTTCCCATGTAGAAAATGACGGAAACGAACAGTGGTCCACATTTAGCTCTGGATTGAAAGAACTGGAAGTCATAGGGAGAGGCTTTTGCCCAGCGGTGGGGTGGGGTGATGCAGGTTAACAGTATCATTTTGCTGACTGTTAGGAATGGAGTATGACGTCATAGCGTAAAAGTTCTTAGTAAAGTCAAATTAAAACGTGAAACTCTGTGAAACTTAATAAAAACTGGTTTAGATGAAAGTTTCGAAAATATTTAGCAACCCGATCTTCTTTCTTAGCGTGTCGATGGCATAAATAACACGAAAAAATATAATTAAAATTTTAGTCCAAACAAATTAAGAAAACCATATTATGGTTTTTTTAATTTGTTTGGACTAAAATTCAGCAACGCAAATACCGTTCGCTGACGCAGCCATTAGGTCCTCATGTGTGCAGGTGAACGGGCATGCGGTGCAAGATGGGAGAGGTGAGCCATTCTGAGGCCCGATGAATGTTACTCATCATAATTGTCATAATTTTAATTTTTTTCCGTATTTTTCAGTAAAAGACTCAAAAATTGCAATTTGTGATTTTTGAGTCTTTTACTGAAAATACCATACTTAGGTCTTTTTATTAAAAAAAAAAATTTGGGTTCAAAATAAATCCGCCGCCAAAATTCTTCTTCTAAATATTTCATTGCCATTCAATAATTTGAATTACAAAAAGCATTATATTTTTTTCTGCAAAATTAAAATTTTTACCTTATCGTACAATAACGCTGCACTCGACTGTACATTCCCGTGTGTGGCCATTAAATGAGCGATGGGCCCGGAAACGCCGCTGATGTATCGCGCTGCGATTGTCGTAACGTAACGCGACAATAAAAACGCACGTTGTAGCGCTGCGACAAAATAATAAAAAGCTATTTAATAATACTCTGAAGTTCGGAATGATTGAGTTATTTACAATGTTGTATGGGGGACAATTTTATTTGTCTGTTGTTTATGATGGGGTAAATTGTACCCCACACCTGTAGCATTATTGCTGAAGCTTTGGGTATATGGATTAGCGACGATTGATTGAACCATACATTCCTTCTGTTGTGTACGAACATCCGGAACGGAAGTATGTAGTAAAGTTTCATGTTTTGTTGCCATTTACATAAAAAAAACCGGTCAAGAGCGAGTCAGACTCGCGCACCGAGGTTTCCGTACCATCATTTATATGTAATTTTTGTTGATGATATCTGAAAAACTGTGCTATATAAAGACATCGTTTTATTTTTCCTGTAATCTATACATAAACTTCTATCACATAGTATAATTTCAGATTTTTCTCTGTGCAAACTTTGGAGATAAGGGGTGGGAACGGTATTTTTTTAAACATTTTTCATCAAAAGTCAAAAACTATGCGGCATAAAAAAAAGAAAAAAAAATGTTTGAGAATGTGCAAAGAGCGCTCTTTCATATGCTATTCCACATGCCCTATCTAAGTAATAACAGCCGCACGGGTCGATCCGTCAGGTTAATCTACGCTTGCTTGGGTTGGTCCGTGGATGGGTGACCATCTTTACACACCGAGACTCCTCCTTGCCTCGGAAAGCACATTAAGCCGTTGGTCCCAGCTGTCATTCGTGGATCATTGAGAGTCGTTACGGTCTTCAGAAGCCCGAAAGTCTGACAACCAGGCTTACCAAGGGGTATCGTATTACCCAGTTAATGGGTTGTGGAGGTCAGACAGGCAGTCGCTCCATGTAAAATACTGCCATTCAGCTGCATCCGGTTAGACTGGAAGCCAATCCCAACATAGTTGGGAAAAGGCTAGGCAGATTCATGTTGTTTGTATTTTATTTTTAAACCGATGGGGATTTGTGAACTTTTGGTTCAAAAATCCCCATTGATATCTCATAGAGGTCATAATGGGGATATATGAACAAAAAGTTCACAAATCACCATTGATGGGGATTGTCAATGGGGATTTGTGGAATAACCCCGATTGATTAACCACAAAACACATTTATAGTTTAAAACAAATAATAATTATTTGTGTAATTATATCACATTCAAACAATGTGATCTAATTACACAAATAATATATTAGGTATTATTTACTCATCAATTATTTGCAACTGTGTCCATCTGTTAATGCGAGAACAATGAACAAACAATATATTATTATCAAAAATAATTTTCATGTTTAATGTCCTAATTATCTATTAAACCGCTTTGGTAACTGTTGTCATAATATTGGACTAACAAAATTAATGAATGACAAAATTAATTATTTGTTTGTGAGACACTACTTATTTTAATACATTGCCCACGGGCGTAGTGTCACAACGCATGGTATTTTGCGTAAAAATTTGAATGTTACCATAACACACGCATTAGGTGGCTTAGCTTGGGACTAGATGGCGCTGTGTGAAATGTCCAAGGATATTTATTTATTTTTATTTATTTTAATGTGTGCGTGGAGGTAATTTCTTTGACGTAACGACAAAAATTGTGTAGTGACAGTACGAAAGTCTTAATTATACCTGTGGTGAAAGTTCAACATTCTTTATGATAGTATGGAAAATCGGTCGTCGTGTGGCGTACTGATTTTATGCAAGTAAAAATTCAGACGTCGACAGGCATACTGTCGTATGACTTTTATCTACCTAGACGCCTGTGGTTGTTACTGTCCGCCAACGTGTTAAATAATATAATTGAAAGATTGACTGCCTCGTTGGCCCAGTGGTTGCAAGTGTTGAGCATGACGTTCTGGGTTCGATACCCAGGTCGGGCAAAGTGTTATTGGGTTTTTCGATCTGGAAATTCTCAATAGCAGTCTAGAGTTAGATTTGTTCCCGGTTGATGGCAATAGGCTTCTGACTACCCATAACGACTGTCAAAGATCTACGAATGACAGACAGCCGGGACCAACAGCTTAACGTGCTTTCCGAGGCACGGAGGGGTCTCAATATGAATGGATGGTCACCCATCCACAAACCGACCGCGCCAAGATCCGTCGGTCCACCCCTGCGGCTGTTATTTATTTATTACTAGCTGCGCCCCGTGGTTTCACGCGCGTAGACCGGAATAAAAAGTAGCCTAAGTGTTAATCCAGGGTATAAGCTATCTACGTACCAAATTTCATTCAAATCGGTTAAGAAGTAATAAACATACAAACACACACTCACAAACCGCCTTTATAATATTGAGGTGGAGCTCCTGGCTAAGTAATAACGGGTTGGATCTAGAATCGTTTGGCAGGAGGAGGGGGGTGAATGTGGTGAAAGTTGGTAGGGGTTGCGTCCCTGATTATAACGCTACCACTCTCATTACAAGGTAATGCATATTTTTCGAGAAATTAATAAAAATTGTTTCTAACCTCAAATCAGATAAACAGTGAAAGGAAATGTCAAATTTGTATCAATATATTGTCTGCGGTGTAAAATGTCGTGTAAAATACGTGAAACGAAACGCAAAAAAAAAAGTCAGTGTCATTCAACCTAGAAATTCTGCTCAGAAGGAAGTTAGTGTGCATCCCACTTTATAGTTAAAATAGGTCGAATCTGTTCCAAAACAGAATCGGGGCACCCGACTTTACGTAGTCTTTTGGCTGGCATACTAGAGTGTATACAAAAACCCGGAGGCGGCTGAGGTTGGTCGCCGCCGGCGACCAGCAAACCGAAGCTGCGAAGGTGAGCATGGGTGCCTGTCCTTTGTTACGTAAGGGCGAAGGGTCTGCACTTCCCGCAGCGCCGGAGACGTTGCAGAAGCAACTTATGTGTTTAGAGGTTAGGTTACAATAATTAGTTTTTTTTTCTCAAGAATGGTGCTTACCTTTACATGGAAGTGGTGGGGGTTAGGGTACCCCCCCACCTCCCTCAACCCCTACTTCTGCCATACGATACTAAAAGTAACTTTAAAGTGTATTGAGGTTAGGTTACAATAATTAGTTTTTCTCAAGAACGGTGCATTACCTTTTCATGGGAGTGGTGGGGGGGCTCAGGGTACCCCCTCCACCCCCCCACACCGCCCCACCCCCCTCCTCCTGCCAAACGATTCTAGATTTTAACCGATTGATTTTTGTTAGCCTCAACGAGCCCCTAAAATAGTGTGTAGGTACTACATACTGTATTAAATAGTATGTACTACATACTGTATTAAATAGTGTGTACTACATACTGTATTAAATAGTGTGTACTACATACTGTATTAAAAATCAGGTCACACAAGTTGAACCAACTAAGGGATCAGTTAGTCAACTAATTAAAGGTACCGAAAGTTACTGAAATGAATTACTTAACTTTGATATTGGGTTAAATGTGAAGTTAATGTACCTACGAGAGTTTAACGCTGTGGTCATGTATTAAATTATGATCCCGGTTCAAATGTTAACTTCGTTGCTAGGCAGAATCACACTAATATTATAAAGGCGAAAGTTTGTTTGTAATGGTTAAAAAGATAAACACCCACTACAATAGTCATTGATATAGTTTATTTTGCAGCTAGATAGAAGCAACACAGCACAGTAGTAGAAAAATAGATTTAGAAAAACAATAGTAAGTAGAAGGTACACAGTAAAGAATTTGCATACAGAACAACGCGGGCTTCGCGGCCGTGTATTAATTCCGACTGCAGGTAGGTGTGGCGTCTCCGCGAGCGGTCAGCGTGCGCGTGCGCCTGTCCATAGCTATGCATATGTTATACAAAACTAGCCGGCTTGCCGCATACTACCGAGTGTCATCCGGCGATGCTTTTGAATTATTTTAATTATAATTTTTATATGGTTTTGTGATGTGGATGAATGTAAGTGCGATTTGTATGAGTAATGTATGTCTGTGTGTTAATAATACATAAATAAGTAATATATAAATTTATTAATATGTATTTATGATAGGTTTTAATATATAAAGATAAATAAATTAATGAATACAATAAGTTGCCTACATCACTCCCCTCCAGAGGCCGTGTCTACGGACGATAATAATTTGGGAAATGTACGCGCCTTCCTGATCGTGTCGTCCGTGTGGCAGGACAGTCTAGTGACTGAGGCTGAGTTGGTTGTGGTGTTTGAGGAGGTGTAACGCTTTGTGGTGGTCTTAGGTCATCTGACAATATATAGGCTGGTTTCAAGCGGTCTATGCTTACTGTCGAGTCTTTACCCTTGACGCGAATTACAAAATATTTGGCAGCCCTCTTCAGTACTTCGTGTGGCCCTGTGTAAGCAGGCTGAAGTGAACCACGTAGCATGTCTTCCCTCAGAAATACATGGCTACATGTGGTAAGGTCTTTGTAAACGAAGATTCTGCGAGTAGAATGGTGCTGGGCCGGGACCGGTCGTACTTTCTCGGCATAGGACTTCAGTCGTGCCGAGAATTCGGTTATATCGGTGGTATATGTTGTTGAGTCGTGGCCGAAAAATTCGCCAGGGAGGCGCAGTGGCTCACCGTAAACCAGCTCGGCTGATGAAGATTGCAGGTCTTCTTTAAAGACACTCCTTATGCCGAGTAGTACGAAAGGTAACGTCTCAGTCCAGTTTGCGTCAGTATGGCAGGTGATAGCTGCCTTCAACTGCCGGTGAAATCGCTCAACCAAACCGTTGCATTGTGGGTGGTATGCTGTTGTCCTGCGGTGATTGAAACCGATCAATTTGGACAGTTGTTGAAACAGTGCCGATTCAAACTGCCTTCCGCGGTCAGTAACAACTTGTGAAGGACAGCCGTATCGGGACACCCAACAGGATATGAACGCTTTGGCTACCGTTTCGGCGGTGATATCGGTAATTGGTACAGCTTCCGGCCATCGCGTGAAGCGATCGACGAGTGTAAGGCAATACCGATAATCAGCAGCTGGCGGTAATGGGCCGATCAGGTCTAAATGGACATGTTTAAAACGTGCTGATGGTAAATCGAGCGTCCCTAAAGGTGACGCGACATGCTTATTCACCTTCGTGCGCTGGCATGCTAAACATGCCTTTGACCATTCACGACAATCTTTGCGCATAAGAGGCCAGACAAAGCGCTGCGCAACCAGTTTTGCTGAGGCGTTAGCACCTGGATGGCTAAGGGAATGCAAGCTGTTAAATACCTGCTGACGCAGTTGCTCGGGGACGAAAGGCCTTGGAGTCGTTGTACTTACATCGCAGTACAACTCAGTTCGACTACCAGGGACCTTCATCTTGTTTAGGCGAAGAGACGTTTCGCCTTGGAGGTGCACTGCAAGGTCAGGGTCTGTTGCCTGGAGTTTGGCCATGATTTCCAAATCTACTGGAATCTGCAGCTCATTAACGCGGGAAAGCGTATCAGCGACGATATTGTCTTTCCCCGAGATGTGGCAAATATTAGTTGTGAACTGCGAGATGAAATCTAGTTGCCTGAATTGACGTGGAGAGCAGTTTTTCTTTCTCTCATGAAAAGCATAACACAGCGGCTTATGGTCTGTGTAGATGGTGAAAAGAGTGGCCTCCAGCATATGGCGAAAATATCGAATACTCTCGTAGATTGCCAGAAGTTCGCGATCGTATGGTGAGTATTTGATCTGTGCTGGACTCAGCTTACGCGAGAAAAATGCTAGATTCTGCCAAACTCCGTCTTTACGCTGCTGTAGTACTCCACCTATCGCCGTATCAGAGGCGTCAGTGACGAGTCCTAACTTGGCGTTCGTGTCGGGGTGAGCTAAAAGAGCTGCGTTACAGAGGCTCTTTTTGCAGTCCTCAAAAGCTTGCAGGGAAACTCCTGTAATGTCGACAGGGTGGGAAGCTTTAACTGATCCAGTCAACAATGCGTTCAAGGGGGCTTGTATCTGTGCAGCGTTTGGCAAAAATCGCCGGTAAAAATTGACCATCCCCAGGAAACGTCTGAGCTCCCTAACGGTTTTGGGGACGGGGAAGTCGGCAATAGCTTGCACCTTACTATCGAGGGGTTTAGTGCCCTCTTCTGAAATGTGATATCCCAGAAATGTTATTTGTGAGACGCCGAAGACACACTTACTGGTGTTAATAAGTACACCGTAGTTTCTCATTCGGGTGAAAATTTGTCTCAGGTGGTCTTTGTGCTCCTGGCTCGTTCTAGAAAATATTAAAAAATCATCTAAATAAGGGTAACAAAAATCTAACCCCCTTGTCATTTCATCGACAAATCTTTGAAAAGTTTGGCCTGCATTTCGTAGGCCAAACGTCATAAAAGGAAATTCCCATAAACCGAAAGGTGTAGTGATTGCAGTTTTTGGAATATCATCCTTAAATACAGGTACGTGGTGGTAGGCTTTCACTAAATCAATCACTGAAAAAAAATTACAACCGGACAGACTGTTTGAAAAATCTTGTATGTGACGAATAGGGTATTGATCGGGTATGGTTCTAGCGTTAAGTAACCTATAGTCACCACACGGACGCCAACCGTTATCCTTTTTGGAAACTAGATGGAGAGGTGATGCCCATGGACTGTCAGACGGACGTGCAGTGCCATTAGCTAACATGGCCTCAAATTCCTGTTTAGCTATCTTAAGTTTATCGGGCGCGAGACGACGAGGTGAGCATGACACTGGGGGGCCTGGTGTAGTGCGAATATAGTGTACAGTGTTGTGCTTGACGACACCCGGAATACCAGCAGGGCGTGTTATTTCCGGATATTCGGACAAAATTCTGTGAAATTCGCTATCACCAACAGCCGATACTTTTACACTTTGGACATTACAATTTAATTTATATATAGTGGCTACAGTGCTGACAGTGGTTAAAGTATCAATAAGTTTTTGTTTACTGACATCGACAATCAGTTGATAATTAGAAAGAAAATCTACCCCTATTATAGCTTTCGTGACGTCAGCAATGACGAAACGCCACGGATAGCTACGACGTAATCCTAAGTCTAGGTTTAATTGAATGTAACCATACGTATCGATAGTAGAACCATTGGCTGCACTTAGTTGATATGACGTTTTACAATAGCGGCGATCACGAAGCGCGGTTACAGGGTATACACAAATGTCACTGCCCGTGTCTATTAAAAACTGTATATTTGACTTGCGATCCGTAACAAAGAGGCGACCCGTAGAACTAAGGCAGTCGTCCGTCGCCATCACTGACTGCCCGGAATGTTTTCCGCCTTGTAGTCACAGGGCTTGATGCATTTCTTTGCCTTGGTGCCATGTTTGTTATGGTACCAGCATATCGGGAACCGTCGATAACTGGATTGCGACCTGTGTGGTGTCCTACTCCGCTGTTGTTGTCGGGGCCGTGAATCTCGTTCGCGAGGTCTTGACTGCCGATTCACCTGAGCCGTGAGTGCGCTCAATTGTCGAGTCAGCTCCGCTACTTGCCGCGTCAACTCGTCCACCGGTGATGATGAAGCTGCTGCTACCTGTTGCGTCGGCGTCGCGATGTCGTTTATACGGTCTGCGAGTTCGGCTAGGTCATCCAGTGACAACGTCGATTGCGACGCGACGATCGGCTGCATACCTGTAGGTAGACGACTGCTCCAGATCGTCCTCAAAAAATCTTCGGGTATCTCAGGGCCCGCAAGGTGCTGAAGATGCCGTAGAAATTGTGAAGGTTTGCGGGTACCAAGCTGCTCGTGCATCAATAATTGCTTGACTTTATTCTCTCGCGACACTGATAAGCGTTTTATAAGCTCGTTCTTCAACCTGTTGTAGTCGGGTGGGCCGGTAAGTACATCCTCCACTTCCGCGGCGTATTGTCTGTCCAGCGTGGCCAAAATATGGTAAAATTTTGCCGTCTCATCCGTAACTTTCATAACAGCAAACTGCCCTTCTACTTGCGCAAACCATATCGCCGGTTTTTCCGGCCAGAAAGGTGGTATCTTCATATGTATCGGCGCAGGCGTAGTGGATATGGTCGCCGATCCCGGACTAGGCATCGCCATTTTGAAACGTCGCTCTCGGGTACGCTCAGTCACCTGAGATTTCCTGGAGTCCTCGCTGCTGCTAGACATCAATCTTTTCTTCTTCGCGTCGGGGTCACCAGTTGTAGGTATTTAATGGTTAAAAAGATAAACACCCACTACAATAGTCATTGATATAGTTTATTTTGCAGCTAGATAGAAGCAACACAGCACAGTAGTAGAAAAATAGATTTAGAAAAACAATAGTAAGTAGAAGGTACACAGTAAAGAATTTGCATACAGAACAACGCGGGCTTCGCGGCCGTGTATTAATTCCGACTGCAGGTAGGTGTGGCGTCTCCGCGAGCGGTCAGCGTGCGCGTGCGCCTGTCCATAGCTATGCATATGTTATACAAAACTAGCCGGCTTGCCGCATACTACCGAGTGTCATCCGGCGATGCTTTTGAATTATTTTAATTATAATTTTTATATGGTTTTGTGATGTGGATGAATGTAAGTGCGATTTGTATGAGTAATGTATGTCTGTGTGTTAATAATACATAAATAAGTAATATATAAATTTATTAATATGTATTTATGATAGGTTTTAATATATAAAGATAAATAAATTAATGAATACAATAAGTTGCCTACAGTGTGTGTGTGTATGTTTGTTACTTCTTCACGCTCAAACGGCTGGACCTGACTGACTGATTCATCAACGCCCAGCACAAACCCCTGAACCTAGAAAACTGAAATTTTGTACAGAGGTTCCCTTTACAATGAAGACAAAAAATAAGATAAGGAAGGATTTCCCGGTAGGCCGTTCCCGTGGGATATTTTTCGACATCCACGAGGGCGAAGCCGCGGGCAAAAGCTAGTCCTTTAATAACACAAAAACATAAAATTACGCCTGTAATCCCCAAAGGGTTAGGCAGAGTGTACCATATTTAATTCGCCACTCTACAGTGTGAAATTTAATAGATGCGACAAAATTTGGGGGGGTGTTCTACGCATCAATATGAACAACTTTTACTATGGGACCAAACCTGAAATCGCGAAAAAAAAATCAGCTGTTCAGTACATTTTGACGAATTATGCGAACATTAAATGTACTGAACAGCTGATTTTTTTTTCGCGATTTCAGGTTTGGTCCCATAGTAAAAGTTGTTCATATTGATGCGTAGAACACCCCCTTAAATTTTGTCGCATCTATTCAATTTCACCCTGTATGTCAAATGAAAGTCCGTTATTGTCAATATGATAACGAAGTCATAAAACCCACGTAAGTATGCAAAATTTTCGGAAAATTCTAATTGGTAACCCAAAATTTAACTACATTTATTTCACGATAATCTTGTAAAATATAATAATGCTATCACAAAGAGTGGCCTCTCATAAATAATAAGAGTAAAACGAAGGAAAACCAACAAGTTATCGCGAATAAATTGTAAAAGCAATTAAAGTAGGACAAGAGGCGAAATTTTCAAAACAAATTAGTCATTTTAATTAATTTCTTTGAAAATAGAGGGGACAGTTTGGAGATAAATGTTAATTTTTGCGAAAGGGCGGGTGTTTATTCATGTTTTGGTGTCTTTAGAGGGTTATATTTCCTGGTTTGGACGTCGTAGGGTCACCGGTCTGCCTACCAATTCTACAAAAATGGTGATTATACCTTATTATTAATACAGACGGGATATTTACCATGTTTACTATATGGATATTTACCATGTTTACTATATGGATATTTACCACGTTTACTATATGGATGAACTGAAGTAACACAAGACAGTTTAAAAATTTATATGGGGATTATACTTAATGAGAATGTAAGGGTAATAACAAAATACAGTTTGTATCAGAAAGGTGTGGTTATACAGGGTGTAAGGGACAGCCCTCCGCAAACTAACAGGGTGCATTCAGCTCCTCATTCTGAATCATATTCCACCGGAAATTTTCTCAGGAAAATTTTAATTTTTTCAATTTTTTTTTCATTTTCATTATTTCAATGTAAAATTGCATTGTGTGTTCGCAGCACTCCATTTATGTAAAAAAACTGCAAAAAAAAACAGCAAAAAAAAACCAGCAATGGATATTGAAATACTCTAACCAACGACGCGTGAAATCAGCTGTTCACTTTCTGTCTAGCTACAGAGTTCATCGAACTCACCGCATACCTATTACCTACCCCTCCCAACCAGTAATAGACGCTCCGATTTGTGCACAAAAACACAAACAAATCAGGTTTATTGGAGTCCCTTAACGTTCCTGAAAAAATTTCATGTACCGGTCATCTTAGTATGACATACTGAATTCACCCTATCAGTTTGCGGAGGGCTGTCCCTTACACCCTGTATTTAAGGGTATGGTACAGACCTTCAAACTAAACAACTTTCTCCATGGGACCAACATCGTAATCGCGAAAAAACTCGACCCAAATATACGGGATAGTTGAGTATTTTTTCGCGATTAGGATGTTGATGTCATAGAGAAAGTCGGTTCAGTTTGATGGTCTGTACGACACCCTTTGATACATGCTGCAGAAAACCATATCAAATCGACCCCTGATTCGATTTCTCTGCATTCGAGAACCTAATAAAAAGAAGACCTACAAGATTCTTCAATAAAAGGCATATCAAAATCATCTTACAGCCGCACTCACAGACGATCATTTAGTTAATAGACTAATAACATAACACAACGTAACTGGCAAGTCTAGCGACATGTGGTAGTAGGTACAAGGTACATCCCTGCCCAACCCTTCGGAGAATACATGCGTGAAGTCATGCTGTTATGTTTTGAATATTAAGTAACAGTAGTGTATTTAAGTATAACCAGAAAACTACATTGAAAATATTTGAATTTGTCATATTTTTAGGGTTCCGTACCTCAAAAGGAAAAACGGAAACCTTATAGGATCACTTCGTTGTCCGTCTGTCTGTCTGTCAGTCTCTCAAGACCCTTTTTCTCAGGAACGCGTGGAGGTATCAATTTGAAATTAATGTTAAATACGTAGGTCTATGGTCCCTTGAAGTTCTAAAAAAATGAAGCTTCTAAGTCAACGCAATAAAAAAATACGGCCATTTAGGTGACATATTTTGATACTCGCAGGTAAATCAAAATCTATAGGGTACTTGCCGTTGACGTAGAATCATTTGGCATGAAGCAAGGTCTCATAGCACAAGTAAAGGAAAAAGTCCGAAAATCTTTAATTTGTAATTTTATCGCACAAAAAATTTTTTTTTGGGATTTCCAGTTTTTCAACTGCAATGCTAAGTTTGTTTTTAGGATAAATTATTTTCAACTACGGAACCCTTCATTGTGCGTGGTCCGACACGCACTTGGCCGGTTTTTTTGTTAGTGGCGTATAAACGTTCATGAACATCTGTGAGTGTGGCGGTAAAAGTCAATTTGTAACGAAACCCATAAACTGCTTATACCAACAGATATCCATTCTCGGAATACACCCCTCTTTACATTGTAGTTTATTTTGGTTGCGAGAGCAGAAGGTTATTTGGAAGTCACACGTGGTTTATAATATACTTACTATAGTTTATAATAATGCTCGTTGCGCGACTCGCGGTGCCTTTCTGTCGCGTGCGATTCGCGTCGCCTATTTGTAAGAGCCTTTATGCCCCTGGATCAAGTGTACAGACCTACTACCAAATGTATTGTTTATTTTTTTATGGCATATTTTTTTTTTTTTCTAAAATTAATAATTACGCACGCCACAAAACAAAAGAGGGACTTAGCAGGCAGTGGTAGATTTACATTATATCATAAAAATAGTATATTATGCAATTAGTGAATAAAGGACGGATTTAAAGCGAGGGCCATAGATGAATCACGAGCTAGTGAAGGATTCTAACGATTGAATCACGACCGTAGGGAGTGATTCATGATGATTGAATCACGAGCGTAGCGAGTGATTCAAGTGTTAGAATCCTGAGCGACGCGAGCGATTCATGGCCCTCGATATAAATCCGTTTTATTCAAGAGTTGCATACTATACTTTATACCATGACTACGAGAAAAAGAAAGATTTAAGTGAAAATAGACATTTAATGAAGAAAAAGGAAAGTTAAATTGGCTTTGACGTAAACCAGCCGTGATTTTTTGGGTAGCAAGTTTTGCACTATATCGGCCGCCCTCTCTTTCATAAACTCAGGTGTTAACACATCTTCATCACTAGAATGCATTTTATATCGATTAGAACAACACTAAACAAACACAAAAGATTAAAGTAACACTAAACTTTGTGTTCGTACAACTTACGTATTCAAAATAGCGCCAATTTACTAAGGACAGCAAAGAACACAAAACAGTTTTTATTCTAATGCTAAACTCCTTGTCGAAAATGTCGACCAATCAAATTGAATTTAGAACACATCAATATAGGTCGAATACAAAGATTACACTTACACTAGATACGGCAAGCCACGATCAAGCGTGCCCTGCATGTTCGACTGTTCGTACTAAGAAAAAGTCTGTTAGCTCAGTGACGCTTAGCGATTGAAACAATTCTGTTTACGTTGAGCACATCACCAAATGGCTGGGGTGAAGTTATCGTATGTATGATAAAAAGATGACACGTTCGGTTTTCATACTATCTAATAACATGCCGTATCTAGCCTAGGTACTCTAAATCTGTGGTCGAATACATTGGTGTGTTCCATTTTCAAACATCAAAACAGTGAGTAAAAGTGCTTTTTATTCACTGTTTTCAGTGAATAAAATAAGCTTTTTAGAGGGGGAATGATATAATAGTATATTATGCAATTAGTGATTATAGGACGGATTTAAAGCGAGGGCCATAGATGAATCACGAGCTAGTGAAGAATTCTAACGATTGAATCACGACCGTAGGGAGTGATTCATGATGATTGAATCTCGAGCGTAGCGAGTGATTCAAGTGTTAGAATTCTGAGCGACGCGAGTGATTCATGGCCCTCGATATAAATCCGTTTTATTCAAGAGTTGCATACTATACTTTATACCATGACTACGTGAAAAAGAAAGATTTAAGTTAAAATAGACATAATAATATAATGATGAAAAAGGAAAGTTAAATTGGCTTTGATGTAAGCCAGCCGTGATTTTTTGGGTAGCAAGTTTTCCACTATATCGGCCACCCTCTCTTTCATAAACTCAGGTGTTAACACATCTTCATCACTTTTAATCGATTAGAACAACACTAAACAAACACAAAATTAAAGATTAAAGTAACACTAAACTTTGTGTTCGTACAACTTACAGTATTCAAAATAGCGCTAATTTACTAAGGACAGCAAAGAACATAAAACAGTTTTTATTCTAATGCTAAACTCCTTGTCGAAAATGTCGACCAATCAAATTGAATTTAGAACACATCAATATAGGTCGAATACAAAGATTACACTTACACTAGATACGGCAAGCCACGACCAAGCGTGCCCTGCATGTTTGACTGTTCGTACTATAAAAAAGTCAGTTAGCTCAGTGATGCTTAGCGATTTAAACAGTTCTGTTTACTTTGAGCACATCACTAAATGGCTGGGGTGAAGTTATCGTAGGTATAAAAAAGATGACACGTTCGGTTTTCATACTATCTAATAACATGCCGTATCTAGCCTAGGTACTCTAAATCTGTGGTCGAATACATTGGTGTGTTCCATTTTCAAACATCAAAACAGTGAGTAAAAGTGCTTTTTATTCACTGTTTTCAGTGAATAAAATAAGCTTTTTAGAGGGGGAATGGTATAAACATAATTTGGAGTGTGCTCTTTCCACTCACTTTTTAACTCCTGTCAGTTTCATACTAACGAATAAGTGTTTTGCGAATTTGATCCTTATTACAACTAGAAATTGCCCAACTGACAGGTGTCAAAAAGTGTATAACCTAGTGTACAGAGTATAGTATAGTGTCATCATTAACCAGCACGCATAGCAAAATCAATCAATCTGCCTAGCCTTTTCCCAACTATGTTGGGGTCGGCTTCCAGTCTAACCGGATGCAGCTGAATACCAGTATTTACATGGAGCGACTGCCTGTCTGACCTCCACAACCCAGTAACTGGGTAATACGATACCCTTTGGTAAGACTGGTTGTCAGACTTTCAGGCTTCTGACGACCCGTAACGACTGTCAAAGATCCAGGAATGACAGCCGGGACCAACAGCTTAACGTGCTTTCCGAGGTACGGAGGAGTCTCGGTATGTAAAGATGGTAACCCATCCACTGACGAACCCCGGCAAGCGTAGTTAACCTGATAGATCGACCCGTGCGGCTGTTATTACTTAGCCACGAGCTCCTCTAACAGCACGCGTAGCATGACGACGTTTTGTCTATGGAAGAATAGACAAAATTACATATTAATATTTGTACTATCTGCCATTTTGTATATTCTTCCCTCGACCAAACCCCTTTCTATGGCGGTCATGCTTATCGTGCAGGGAGAAAATAAAGGATGAACGGCAATGTGAACGCAAATCCAATGCGGACGAAGCCCAGTACCATATTTACCACCGAAAATAAAATAAATAAATAAATAAATATCCTTGGAAATTTCACACAACGCCATCTAGTCCCAAGCTAAGCAACCTAATGCTTGTGTTATGGTAACGAGATGGCTGATAAACTACTTATACAACGTGTAATGCTAAATGCGCAAAACCTCTTAAGGGGTCATTGTACTCATCATTATGAACAACTTTTACTATGGAACCAAACCTGAAATCGCGAAAAAAAAATCAGCTGTTCAGTACATTTCTGTTCGCATAATTCGTCAAAATGTACTGAACAGCTGATTTTTTTTTCGCGATTTTAGGTTTGGTCCCATAGTAAAAGTTGTTCATAATGATGAGTACAATGACCCCTTAAGAGGTTTTGCGCATTTAGCATTACACGTTGTATACATTTTTTTTTTTTGTAAATACATACATATTATAGATAGAAAAACACCCAGACTCGGAACAAATACTTGTAGGTCGTACAAAAACAACACCTTATTCTCTCTCTCTCACACAGACACACACTTTAAACCCATCACTCTCCGTCCATAAAGTCGGTAAAGTGCACCAGGGACGTAGCTATTACGCGTTGTTATAATTAAAGAGAAATGTCACGATCAATCAGCGTAAATTGGCTGATCAGACCGAGAGCCAGAGGTAGGGTTGGCAGAAAATTTATTAATATTTTTTTCTATTTCATTTTTTTTTTCAACTGCTCATGACACGAACAGAGTTCAACAGAGTGGTTGAAGTTATAAATTTTAAATACGCCGTACTATATCACTGTAGTCGGTTTAACAGACATGTTTGCAAATAGAACTTGTGCATGTACCAATCACTCAATGGGGTTCGAGGGGCCGTTTTGCAATAAATCAAAAATAAAATAAATTAATAAATAAATAATATTTATTCAAGTTGAAAAGTAAATCAAAAAGTAAATACAATTTTGCTTAAATATATGTCAAGTTCCCTAGTGTTAATTGCCTGGACTAGGACATTCTGTGTTTCTGGCGAGAGAAGGTAAAAACGTTATGAGATAATCACAGTATTTAATTGTATAAAGTAAAATAGTCTTCTAATAGCTAAGTAAGTAAAGTGTAAATAGTAAAAATATTAAATAATATTACTTCATAAAATCAATCAATCTGCCTAGCCTTTTCCCAACTATGTTGGGGTCGGCTTCCAGTCTAACCGGATGCAGCTGAATACCAGTATGTCACATGGAGCGACTGCTTAACTGACCTCCACAACCCAGTTACTGGATAATACGATACCCCTTGCTAGGACTGGTTGTCAGACTTTCGGGCTTCTGACGACCCGTAACGACTGTCAAAGATCCACGAATAACAGCCGGTATGTAAAGATGGTCACCCATCCACTGACCAACCCCGGCAAGCGTAGCTTAACCTGGTGGATCGACCCGTGCGGCTGTTATTACTTAGCCACGAGCTCCTCAGATATACATAAAATCTCCATACCAAATCCAAATCTTTTCTACATTAGTATTGTAGATTAAACAAACGGATAGGTACTGTTTATTTAAATTGAATCGCATTTCCTAGAAAGGCATTAAATTATTGACTCTGATTCGTATATAATTTTTCTTTGTGTTTAACTTTTTCCTATAAATGACTTTATTTTGAAAACAAGCGTTGAAATGTTTCTCTTATAATTTTTAGAATGATGCCATGAGTTTTATACAACTCTCGGCAATTATTCTAATTTAAACTTTATGTCAATGACATAAGAGTCTCATTGCATGGACTTACGGGAAAAAAATAATATCGTGAATATGCTCCATAAAGGATTCATTAATTTCAAAATGTAATCCGTCTTTATTTGCAAACCTTACAACCAATAATAATTGGCGTCATACGAAACGGCTGCAGCGTGCTAGCAGAACAATTGGAGCGTTTCTGCTCGTTCAATAATCAGTCAGGTGTATGGCACTTTGCCAAATAATTGCCAGTTTACCACCTATGGTACTCTGGCGAGGGCAATACGAGGCAGGGCATCATGTGTTGGCGTGCTGCGTTTGCGGGCAAAGATTTAAATCGTTAGATTTGCCGTCACCGTAATTAAATATGTCGCGTGAAAACTTAAACGAAAAGCGCGAAAACATAATCTCATGCATTTTTCCCATGGTGGTAGGCAGAAACCATAGAATGCCACCTACTACAATCCTTACATACTCCTTTTGCTTCGTTTATGTTATATTCTGCTTCGTTTACATGCAGCCGGTTGCGAGTACTACGCACCTGACCTTTCTGAAGACTAATAGGGTCAGAATTTGTCCTTCCATAAGTCGCATGCTTAATGGATTTACCCATTAGTAGATAGGTCAGAAAAAATAGATAAAACTTATTACAGGTTTTTTTATTATTCAGATCTCATCAATAGTTAATTATAGACGTTCAAAATACAAGCATTAATGATGAATAAATCAGTTTTATTTTTATGCATCAACAAATAGGATAAGTCCTCTTATCAAGATCTTCTTTTGCGATTCCCCAAAAATCGTCTTTTAGATTTAAGTCAGTATTCCATTAAGCATGCGAAGTGTCGATACTGTGAAGAGTACCTTGACATCCCGTATCAGCCATTTCCCGTTATGGCCAACAAGTAAAGTCACTACGTTATTGTGTGTGACTAGAAGTGTCAAAACGAGACAGAAACGCGACCATTTTCTGACACGGTAAGGCGAATCTAACGATTTAAATCTTTGTTTGCGGGTTAAATTCAGCGATTGATAGCGGCAAGCGGGTTAGTGGTTGTGCGGTTTCTGTTGACCGTTTAAGGGTTAGAATTGGTGCTTAGTGGCTTATAGATAGCTGATATTACCTACGTGTTGTCTCTAATTTATTTGATGAAATACGTGCGGCTTTTATTATTTAACCACGAAGGTTAAGCTACACTTGCCGCGATCGATTCGTGGATGGGTGACCATTTGGTGACAATCCATTACATATCGAACCATCAGGTTAAGCTACGCTTGTCGGGGTTGGTCCGTGATGGGTGACCATCTTTACATACCGAGACTCCTCCGTGCCTCGGAAAGCACGGTAAACCAGTCTTACCAAGGTGTTGCAAACTCCTTGGTTTCATTAGGAAACTTTTTAGAAGTTTTTTTATATTTTTGATACGAATGTTGTCCTTTTCTTTTTCTTCTGCTCATTTCTGTCAATGGTGTCGTATTCCACAGTAACTGGGTTGCAGAGGTTAGATAGGCAGTCGCTCTATGTAAAATACTGGTGTTCAGCTGCATCCGGTTAGACTGGAAGCCGACCCCAACATGTGGGGAAAAGGCTAGGCAGATCCATAAGCTAGAACGCCACATAATACTGTAAACAGTTTACAGTATTATATGCTGTTGAATAAAAAATATTGTTTTATTCGCCAACGTACCTACTGTTGTATTATTCTCCAACTAACCTGGGCTCAGCAATTATAAGGTTTTTAATCAACTTTAAATAATTATGTACAAGTTTTTTGTTTGTGAAAAAAAAAACTTGTACATAATTTTAAAAGGTTTTTTATTTAACCTTTACAATGCTTTGATAGTACACGTAATTGGATCTTTTTTTTTTAAAGTGATTAATTTTTTTACATGCTTTCGAACAAATATTCTGGATGAAAAACATTTTCAACGTTGTTAATAAAAAAACTTAACAATTTACAAAGAGTAGGCACAATTAATTTGCTTAGAAACTACGTGCTTAGATTTTTTTTATAATATTCTAGACTAGCTGTTGCCCGCGGCTTCACCCGCGTGGATATCGAAAAATATCCCAAGGGAACCTGCTACTGGGAATTCCTTCCTTATTCCTTGTCTACATTATAAAGGGAACCTCTGTGCAAAATTTCAGCTTTCTAGGTCCAAGGGTTTGGGCTGGGCGTTGATGAGTCAGTCAATCAGTCAGTCAGTCAGGACTTCTCTTTTTATTTACATAGATTTTGATCTATCTCGTAGGGTTCAGCCAGCGTTTGCAATGTAAGCGCAAAAAAATGTGTTTATTTACGACATCACTATATTATGTTTCTGTACTATATTATGCATGTATTATACATATAAACCTTCCTCTTGAATCACTCTATCTATTAAAAAAAAACCGCATCGAAATCTGTTGCGTAGTTTTAAAGATCTAAGCATACATAGGGACAGACAGACAGCGGAGCGACTTTGTTTTATAATACGCAGTGAAGCGTCGTTAGACATCTCTTTCACACCAGACAATCTTGGTAGTTAGTAACAAATGGTTTAAAAATAACATTATTTTTCTGTAAAATACCTTTTGTATTTTTCGTAAACCGGTTAAATTTTTGGGGCTTGGCAACTATATTCAAGAAGTTGAGAATAGAATTGTAGGGTGACCACGGTATTTCCACAATATTAAAGACATTCCTGCAACTGTCATTAACGCACAGCCACATGCGTATGAAGAATGCGGACAATAGTTCAAGATTACGGGCTCCCTGGTATTTCATTAATACCCTCAATAATAACCGTTTGGGGTAGTTTTATTTGTTTCTGCTACGCCCCTGAACGTTGTGATGATAAATGTGATATGTTATGACTTTATGAGACATTATGACTAGCCATTTGTGGCGACTGTGATTAATTTGCTGTTAGTACTTTGGTTCCCATTTACAGAAACGTCATCATCATCATCTGCCTAGCCTTTTTTCAACTATATTGGGGTCACTTTTCACTAACACGATACCCCTTGCTGAGAGTGGTTGTCCGACTTTCGGGCTTCTGGGCTACCCGTCACGACTGTCAAATATCTACAAAATAATGACAGCCGGGGCAAACGGATTAACCTGCTCTCCATGGCACAGAGGAGTCTAGGTTTGTAATGGATGGTCACCCATCTACAGACTGACCTCGGCAAAAGTAGCTTAACCATCGATCGATCCGTGCGGCTGTTATTACTTGCCACGAGCTCCTCCACGAGATACAAAGCCATGATTGAAAAAGTACTAAACGGAAATCGTAAAAAAGTTATGTTCCACAATAGTAGATAAACTGATAAGAGTATAAACTATCTGCTACAAAGTTGTAAACGTTCTCGGTTCTGTTACTTTATAGAACTTGCTTTTCACTGAGCTATGAGTCTGTAAAACGTTGTGTAAACGTCTGTAAGAGCCATAAAACTTTACCCTAACTACCACTACCAAAAAAAAAACGCGCGAAATTCAAATTTTCTTACGTTTTTTGCAATTTGTAAGTCAATGTCAGGTTATATGTTGATTAAAATATGATTCGCGGCTAACTAATAACTAATATGGCGATTTCATGAAATCATGAGGTTTGAGGTCAATTCTAACTTATGGAGTTGTATTGCTGATTCTAATGTATAATTCTGTAAAGCCATGTTAGTTACGGCCGCGAATCATATTTTACAAAATCATATTTTTCTGCAAATTGCAAAAAACGTAAGAAAATTTCAATTTCGCGGGCTACCTTAGCGCATCCTCCTTAAGATTGTCACCAACTACTATAGAAGCTCTTAGCAAAGCCATTTTTTGTACAAGATGCACCTGCCTGCACTTGAACCGTTTATTATCTGGATTGGCTTAAAATTTTAACAAATTAGTTCCACTTACCAGCTTTGAGGGAATAACTGAACGGAATGGAATAGAAATTATTGATTTACGTAATAAAGTATGTATTTATAAGTACAGATAAGATGCAACTTAGACTATGAGGCAGTATTAGTTTTGTACTTGTCTGTGGAGGCTTGTGATTAGGAATTTAGTTTTATATTATTGTTATTATAATGTTATCAGTCTGTAAGCCTGTAGCTTTGAAATGTATTCTGTTCACATATGCAATTCGACGCCTATAAAACCCTGCAACATACAACATAATGAAATTAATTAATATTAGAAAAGCTACTACAAAATTAATCAAAAATATTTTGGCTACGAAATATACTACCTTAATATTTATTTGTAATAAAACCTAACCACCATAATAATCCTTCAAACACGTTATTTCATTATCAGCAAATTAATTAACATTGTCACAATAATAAAATAATAATGTCCCGATATTGTGATGTCAGTAATACGGTGACCACACGTCCGGATTACCGCGGACTTTAATATTAGTGTCCTCGCTGATAATTTATTACTTGGTATTAAATTGACATGTCGGATAAAATTCGGACGACCGGGTAATTTACTGACTATAATTGAAATTTGGGTAGTTTGAAGCCCGCCATTTTGTAAGGGTTTTAATTTTGAGTAAGTACTAGTGGAATATAGTTATTTTGACGTTTTGTTAAGTAAGGGTCATAAAGAGATTTAATGACGTTATTTATGATCATCTGCCTCACCTTTTCGCAACTACGTTGAGGTCAGCTTCCAGTCTAACCGGATGCAGCTGAATACCAGTATTTTTCATGGAGCGACTGCCTGGTCAGTTACTGGGTAATACGATACCCCTTAACTATGACTGGTTGTCAGATTTTCGGGTTTACTGACTATCCGTAACGACTGTCAAAGATCTTCAAATGCCAGTCAGAACTAACGGCTTAGCGTGCTTTCAGAGGCACGGCGGGTTCTCGGTATGTAATGGATTGTCACCCATCCACGGACCGACCTTGACAAGCGTAGCTTAACCTTCAGTCGACCCGTGCTGCTGTTCATTTATCATCATAAATGAAAATTATAAGTGAATATATAACTAAATATTCTGTGAATATTTGAAGCGTCTACCTGTTGCCGTTATCAATAAAGAGCAAAAAAATCACGTTTGTTGTATTAGAGACCCCTTAAATATTTATTTTATTCTGTTTTTTAGTATTTGTTGTTATAGCGGCAACAGAAATACATCATCTGTGAAAATTTCAACTGTCTAACTATCTCGGTTCATGAGATACGGCCTGGTGACAGACGGACACAAGTCTTAGTAATAGTGTCCCGTTTTACCCTTTGGGTACGGAACCCTATAAACAGAAAAATATCATTATAATTTAAAATAGCCTCATCATAACGTGTCCAAGTATTCACTGATCTGGAAGTGCTCATCTGCTCATGTCCAAACAGCAATGATTTCTCATGACGGGAAACCAATAAGTCCACCACAGTAATTTGTTCTGTGGCCATCGTGTGATGTTCCGCAAATAAAATAATATGAGTGGAGGTAGAGTATTAATTTCTATCTGATATAGGGGGACGTCGCTTCGCATAAAGGCTCCTACAAACAGGCGCAACACGCGATATAATCGCGCGTGACACTAACCCGTTGTCCTAGGTGAACGACAAACGCGGTAATGCGTCGCGACGCGACGCGACACGAAAATATCAAATAGTCGTTGTATGTACTTGTGGCCTACGTTGTCGCCTTAGTCAGTGTACGACGAAACGCGACGAAGTGCGGACTTCGTTTTTGCGCGACGAGACGCGACGCAGTGTGAAGTGAGAACTTGAAGACGTGCATTTGCAAGTTTTTTTAAGGCTAAGTATTTAAAATATGAATTTTCGAGTAACAACGCAGTATATGTACTCATACTCATGGTGAAAAAATTAATGAACTGAGATTACCGCGTTTGTCAGTCACGAATGACTACAAAATAGGACACGTCGCGTGAAGTACTGGTTGCATTACTTCGCGTCGCGTCGCGTCGCAGTGTCGCGTCCAGTCGCTCACCAGGACAATGGTTTAGGCACCGCTTGTCGCGTGACGAATGGTGCCTTTGTATCGCGCTCGATTATATCGCGGTCGCACCTGTTAGTAGGAGTCTTTAAGATCTAGCTAGACAATCTGGCTATTTTTGTACAAGTTATTTTTACTTGGTGTTGATTTTGCTTGAGTTGTTCTAAGATAGCAAGTATTTATAAAGGAATTTGAAAGTTAAAGATTGTTTTGATTAAATTGTTTATCTTGTACAGGCTATTTATACCTTTATTTTTAACTGACTTCAAAAAGGAGGAGGTTATCAATTCGACGGATTTTTATTTTTTTAGAAGTATCCTTCTATGACTAAAATCATAAAGACAAAGAAATATGTATAGTGTGTGTTTCATCATCACTTTGCTGCCCTTGTTCCAATGTTACGTGGGCCGACCCCACGTACACATTTTCTTTTATCATTCTTCACACAATCCATCCATTTTTTCTTTGGTCTTCCTCTCCCTTTCCATCCATCAACATTTATACTAATCACTCTTTTAGTCACATGCGTTTCCTCCCTCCTCATCACATACCAAGCCAAACGATTTCTTTTCAACTTTTCTGTCACTGACGCCACTTTCAAACTTCGCCTTTATACCCATTTCTTACTTTGTCCACATCCATCTCAACGTTCTCGTCTCTGCTGCATGCAATCTTTTTTCATACGTCTTCTTCACTGCCCAGCATTTCGATCCCTGTATGGATCGAAATGCTGGGCAGTGAAGAAGACGACAGGCATTATCACGGTCTTGTAAATTTTTCCCTTTAACTTGAGGGTCGCAAGTTGTTGCTGTAACTTGTCACCATTTAATCCATCCTGAGTTGATTCGGTCTCGTTCTACTTTGCCATCCCCTTGGACAAGCAACCTGGGTACTGAAAGTCGGAACAGATTGGTAAGGGTGTTCCGGCGAGAGATTGGGCACACGATTTGATATATGTATTTAAGATACCTTATAATTGTATTTTTGCCCGAGATTTTTGCTCTCTGAAATCCATCAAGTTGTTTCGGGATCTATGCATATCTCACACATTATAATCTGTCAAGTTTTGAGGTATTAGAATTTGAGAACCCCGTACTCATTCAGTTTTGAATCTCTCATTAATTTATTTAAAAAAAATTGCATTCGTTACAAATACTTGCGGAGTTATTCAAAAGGCATTCTTTACCAGCCGTCCTTGGAGTTCACTTCATCCACATGTCTATGTCTTCCTCCTCATTTTTCGCGACAATGTTTAACTGCCAGCTACCCCATCTGTGTTTTACTGCCCCAATATTTTACGCCATGACACGAATCCATGTATCTTTGCTGGGTGGCATTGGTATTCCGCCCTCGGGCTCCCAAGGACAACATTTTTAAAGAACGTCTACGTGATCTGACATTTAAGAGGCGTTAAAGGCGTATTTTTATTAAATTTCTACTTAGGAGGTTGTTTTTTGTTGGTCTTTGATGAGTTATATTATGTTATATTATGTTTTTTTTGTTGTCTTTATTAAATGATGATACAAGTATGGGTTTTTAGTCAATGGGAATGATATTGAGTGCAGAATCAGTTTAAGTTGTATCATGTTTGTGTTATCATGTATTATTTTATAATTTTGTCACATTTTGTGCCTTCTTCATTTTAGGAGATATGAACTCTTTTAAAGCATTCATAAAATTAAGTTGATAGTTTTATTGAAGGATTGATGAATGAATTTGAATGTGACCTATCTGATAATAATACCTATATGTAGGTTGCGGAAAGCACGTTAAGCCGTTGGTCCCGGCTGGCATTTGTGGATCTTTGACAGTCGTTACGGGGCGTCAGAAGCCTGAAAGTCTGACAACCAGTCTTACCAAGGGGTATCGTACTACAAAGTAACTGGGTTGTGGAGGTCAGATAGGCAGTCGCTCCATGTAAAATACTGGTATTCAGCTGCATCTGGTTAGACTGGAAGCTGACCTCAATATAATTGGGAAAAAGGCTAGGCAGATGATGATAGAGTGCAGTAGCACCAAGTCAGATTGAATGAAAGTATAATTTGTCTATGTTGCTATTTACCCTATTTATATTTATATACTATACCAACCTCTATCTTAACATGGCCATTGAGATTCAATATGTATGTTCTGAATACAAGTCTTCTACAAAAGGTAGCATTAAGTGTTTTACAATCCGGTTCTAACGATGGTCTTCTCAACTCGACTCCCCACTGTAAGTTAAGATTACCCCAAAACCCAAAACTGCTCCGAATAAAACAGATACCACTTTTTAGTTTTTAACAGAAGAATTTAGATTCTTGGTAGCTTTTAGAACATTATAAACTTAACCGTAGCTCCAAGCACAGTTATAACATTTAACGAGAAACAATTACAGTCATTTAAATCATTTCGAAGCCAGTATTTTCGTACTAATGGCAAAAGATCGACTAAATTCATTTATTCGCTTCAGTGCTTACAGAGAGTTAAGCTCAAAGCTAAGTTGGTCTGGCATAAAGGCAGCTTCAAATTAAAGTAATGCTCGAATGGATGAAATGGTTGGAGAGACATATTTTGTTATAGCACCAATTTTTGTCTCGTTATTTTACTTTGTCCTTTATAAAGGCGTATTCGATTGGATAAATTTTGAAAATGCTGGGCTGTTTCTGGTTATTGGATAATAGATGATAATAGAAAGATTCACTGATAATGTTGGACATCAACGAAATATCCAAAATATCTTTATTTTAGTTACAGGACTGAACAGTATATTAAAGTTCCAATATTTTCTGCCTAATAGGCATACAATAATTAAGTATTGGCATTAAATTTAAAGTTCTTTTACATGTCATATTCAGTTATTATATGTATAATAAAACTATCAAAATTCAATCAATAATTCAAGAAATATTGGATCGTGTAGCATCCTTTATCAATTAAAAAGATTCGTAATTTATTTTTAAAACCATAATAGATACTTATGTTAATCTGAAAAAACCAAAATTCCACAATTGTTAGTCGCTTGAAAAAAAATTTTGCAAAGAATACAGAAATACTTAATACTTCTGAGTTGAGTTGCACGATTACTGACAAAATAATGCATGCACTGACTGGATAGGTCCTCTTAATCTGTGTTATTTTCTCAAAAGGCCAACTCAGACACCAATCTACATGGTTTTCACATGATCTGACCAAGATTATGTCTGGACTTTAAAAGAGACTGTGACCTCGTGAGTTTGTTCGGCCTTCCTTCTCAGAGTAGTCAGATAGGAAACGTCGATCTATCTAGTTTTTAGGGTTCCGTACCAACATGGTAAAAAAGGAACCCTTATGGTGTGACTCAGTCTGTCTGTCTGTCTGTCTGTCACAGCTGGATATCTCAAGAACTACTAATGCTATCAACTTGAAATTTGAAACAGTTTTAGATGACATTTACCCAACTATTTTGCAAATAAGAAAGAAATAAAAATATTAATATTTTTTATGCAACAGGGTCTGAAAGGGGCTCTTAAAAATTCAAAGTGGGGCTACTAGGGCATGTGGGGTATCATATGAAAGAACGCTGTTTGCACATTCTCAAACATTTTTTTCTTTTTTTTAGCCTGCATAGTTTTCGACTTTTGATGAAAAATGTAAAAAAAAATACCCTTATCTCCGAAGTTTGCAAAGCGAAAAATCTGAAATTATTCTATGTGATAGAAGTTTATGTAAAGATTACAGGAAAAATAAAACGATGTCTCTAAATAGCACAGTTTTTCAGAAATCATCAACAAAAATTACATATAAATGATGGTACGGAACCCTCGGTGCGCGAGTCCGACTTGCTCTTGACCGGTTTTTTTTTTAAATATTATTCGACTGTAAAAGTGTTTGTACAAACCTTCTTACAGAAATAAAATAATTTATCATTATTGAAGCTTGATTAAACAAAAAAATATTTGTCACTAAGCGATTCCTTCCAAAACACAAAATTTTCTCCCCCTACTAAGTACCCTCATTCAAATGAAATTCAGAACAAAATACAGTCCTAATTTTCTCTCCCATAGAATTTCACCCCTTTACACACAAACCGCGATACACGCCTAAATTAGAAACGAAGGGATGAAACCTCACCCCCTTTCGTACATTAAAATTTAATTATACTCTATTTGCGACGCAACTGTATTCACGATATGTATAGATGACGTCCTAGAGTTATTGGGTAGTAAAAAATATAGTCTTGTAATGGTACAGTCGTCAGGTTTTTAAATATTTTATGTTTCCTGCGGAAGAACCCATTCTAAGTCCTAGAATTCCCCTGGGTATTGGAAAAAATGATATAGTGTTAAGGGGGTGAAACGCAGCATCGTTCTGCGCGGTAATAATATTATGTCTGATCATCAAAACGTTAGCAAAGGGTTTTTAGTGGCAATATTCTCCATTAAGAGTCTGTACTTTTTAAGTTTATCTTAGACATTACTGACATCGGTGAAGGAAAACATCGTGAGGGAACATGGACTCATTATACTTATAACAAAGCTGAAGGGTTTTGTTTGAACGCGTTAATCTCTGGAACTACCAGTTGTTTTTGAAAAATTGTTATAGCATTTGATAACCTAATTCTTAAGGAAGGCTATAGGCTATTTAATATCACGCTAGGACCTCCAGTAGCTGAGCAAAAAGAAACAAAAGTCAGAAAGAACGCTAAGCAAAAGAACGAAGATTTTATAAAATACTAGCTGACCCAACAGACGTTGTCCTGTCTTAGCTATGAATATTGTAATGTAAACGCGTGAAGTTAAAATAGTCGTTAAGTTTTCTGAAATTTTCCAATTTTCTGCGAAATTTTCTTAATTTTTTCTTTCCTAAGAACCTTCTCCTGGCAATAATAAACACAACAAAAAAATAATTAGCGAAATTGTTCCATCCGTTCACGCGTGATGCGATGACCAAGGGAAATAGGGATTAATTTTTATATAATTATACAGACTAAGTAGCCTAATAAATCCTCTTCCTCTCTACTACTTTTTGCTGTGCCCGACAGGGTCCACAATGATCATATTTTTTGTAAAACCTACCACCTAATTTCATATGAGGAAGCAATAAATATATTGAGTATTGAAAGCGCGGGCAAACGATGCTATGCGACGGTGTGGGTCGGGGGAACAAGAAATTTCATGCGGATGAAGTCGCCGGAAGAAGCTAGTTATTAATGTAAGTCTGATATCGTCGACCAGTCTTGAGCAAGCATGGTGATGAATGCTCATACCTTCTTTGTATGCCGTGTCCTGCATTGGGACAGTAATAGGCTGGTGTTGGAAGAGTAGTAGGAGACCAAAAAAGTCGCAGTACTTTGTTCTATTCCCGAGCTGGGGATTAGCCTTTTTTTTTGTGGATGGGAAATCATCAAATGACTTCTCCCGCTCTGGGTGGAGCGGAAGGTCGTGTCAGACTTTAACTGACTAAAACCCACCCGTGTTCCTTCAGTTGCCTATGCCAGGGCTACGGTATCTCTTTCGAACAACCCGCGACCCCGGCGGCATCGGCCCTATTGGACCCCGTCTCTGCTGACATCTCTTCCCTAATTCGCCTGATTATGATACAATGACAAGTACAACAGTACGTACGTACGTATTTTACAGTTAACTGCATAATTCATTGCACAAGATGTTTTTATCTTCAAACAATATTAAAATAGATTTTCCTCTCGACTTCTTCAAAGTAAAATTCTTCATTTTCTCAGCAAACATGATCCTTTAAGATTGAAGAATCCCTACGTTTAACTTTAAATATAGAACTATCAAGCAGTCTGTTGAACTTTCGAGTTATGGAAGCGGAACGAACAAACTTCTGCATATCTAGGATTACTCGTACTAGGAGATTATGAAGTTTCACAGCGTCGGTATTAGTACTTGTGTGTTACGTTCGTTGAAATTCTGACGATTACGTACGAATTTTACGTTTGTAAATTTTAGAGTGATTTATCCGTTGTCGCCAAATCTGATAGTGTCGTTGCAAGTAGCTATTTGGTGTTCACTTCACTGATAAGCTGCACTTCAATACATTTTTTATTTCTGATTTACTTTTTTTTAGCGAAAATTATGACTCATAAACATAAATCAATGCTTTTTTTACACATGCTGATATTATACAGTACGCACAAACATAATTATGGGTCTAGTTTATGTAATAATAGTGTATCTCGCTTCCTTTTCTCTTACATATTGTAAAGATATCACAGTTTAGTTCCAAATACGCCCACGTGGCGCTGTTGTATTTCTATATTTTTTATAACATACTTTTTAGTGTTATTTTCATGTTAAAAATATAATTAGATAACCCAACAGGGCCATAATTTGACAACTATCAGCATTATGCAATATCTACTGCATAGAAATTTTTACAAAAGTTCTTTGAACCGCAATAACCAACAAATAAACAAGTGACAAATAGCAATCGAAATAGCAATAAATAATAATTGCTATCGAAATCATTATTGCTATCTACAATCTTTATTGGTGTCTATAAATACTGTGTGGATTGATCGCAATTACTTTGGCGCCGGGACTGTCTCGGGTCCTGTTAAAATCGTTGTCACACTAGTGCAGCATAATTTATTGTTATTGGCTTGATAGACAAACACGAGGCTTTTGTTTTATTTGCTTATGTTTATCATTTGTTTTTATGTTTGTCATGTGTTATTGTGTTTCTTTTGTTTTTTATGGTCATGTGATATTAGGATATTGTTCGAAATAAGGAAGATTCTGTAAGTACTACAGATTTGTGTACATACTTGCACAAATATATGAGGACAGTAGTGGCTGATGTTACATTTGCATGCGTTATGCAGAGAGATTAATTCAAGTAGACTCTACTTGAGATGCAAGCATAACTCTACTTAGTAGAGTTATACTTGCATCTTGGGTGCCGCATTTAGCAGATTGGACGATATTCTGAAATCAGCCAAAATTTCTCAGTGTTTGAAGTCCCGCCTCTACATGATGTACCAGAAAGATGTCGTTATATTTAACGGTGTGTGGTACAGACCATCAAACTGAACAACTTTCTCCATGGGACCAACATCGTAATCGAAAGAAATTAATCTACTATCCAATACAAAACTCCTCCAATAACTACTCGACCCAAATGTATGGGGACAGCTGATTTTTTTACATAGTATAAATTAAAGTCGCTTTTCGTGTCTGTCTGTGTGACCGCGTTGTTCTTCTAAACTACTCTACGGATTTTGATGCAGTATACAGCATCATTTAGAGAATTTATTCCAGAAGCTATAAGTGTATAAAATAAAACATTAATATTAAACTTACATTGTATACATTAAAAACCGAGCGAAGCAAGTGTGGTTCGCTAGTATAATATAAACTAAGTAAGCGTCTCGGGTATTACAATAAAGTTGTTTACTATACAATAATTAACTGGGAGTTGGGAGCGTTAGCAGAAAAAATATTCGATCTACTAAGATTTTTCTTGCATTCCGCAAATTATAGAGGTTTGCAAGGAAATGGAGGCTTTTCCTCAGCAGTAGAACTCAGTATAGGTTAACAAAAAAAAATTATATATTGTAGGTATTTTAAAAGAGAGGAAGTTAAAACAATTTAGTATAGTGCTTTTGTCACTGGTTTAAAAACTTGTTGTAGTTATGGTAAAAGGAGTCTAATAAATTTTAAAACAAACATTCAGGCAGCCCGACGTGTAAATAAAATATACCGTGTTCACCGATGTGCTCTAAAACATAGTGTTACAGCGATATTCTAACCTAACCTAACATGTTATGATTGATGCGAAGATGAGTATGTTTGTTACGCTTTCACGCTAAAACGGCTGAACGGATTTGGATGAAATTTGGCACACGGGTGGATCATGACCTGGATTAGGACATAGAATACTTTTTATCCTGGTAGTACGTTCCCGTGGGATAATTAACGACATCCACACGGGTGAAGCCGCGGGCAACAGAGACTAAAATATAAAGATTATAATATCAAGTATAGACAAGTATCTGACATCCCAGAGGACCCACAAATTCCTTCTCCGGCCGCTCCCTTTCCCGATGTATTTATTGTTTAAGGCGAAAGCGCCAGGGTAGCCCGCGAAATTCAAAATTTCTTACGTTTTTTGCAATTTGTAGGTCAGTGTGAGCTTGTATGTTGATTAAAATATGATTCGCGGCCGTAGCGAATATGGCTTTACAGAATTATAATCATTAGAATCAGCAATACAACTCCATAAGTTAGCATTTACCTCAAACCTCATGGTTTCATGAAATCGCTACATTTGAGATAAATGCTAACTTATGGAGTTGTATTGCTGATTCTGATGATTATAATTCTGTCAAGCCATGTTAGCTACGGCCGCGAATCATATTTTAATCAACATACAAGCTGACACTGACCTACAAATTGCAAAAAACGTAAGAAATTTTGAATTTCGCGGGCTACCCTGGCGCATCAACCTTAACTATGTACCAGTTCTTATAATATTAAACATAGCATTTTTAGGTTCAACAGCCTACACTGTAAAGCATGTAGGTAAAGTAGAAATGAAGAAGTAAAATTCTCGAATAAACCACACAACAAAAATCAGAAGAGAGGACTGTTACCTTCAATAAGAATACAATGACATCAAATATTAATGTCATATTTTTTGGTTACTTTTTGTTATTTATTTATTACTAGCTTTTACGGGAACGTATAACCGGTATAAAATGTAACTTATGTGTTAATCCAGAGTGTAAGCTATATACATACCAAATTTCATCCAAATCGGTCTAGTCGTTTGAGCGTGATGAAATAACAAACATTCTGTATGTTTGTAACACACTCACAAACTTTCGGCTTTATAATATTACCTAGTGTGATTTATTCATTTAATTATGAACTTTTAATATTGGAATGTGTATGCCAGTCCCATTATACCCTAAATATACACTGGTACGAATACCATTTGTGCCATGACCTGAAGAGACCTCGCAATCATCACCATTTTGCTGACACAGAATTTTATGGAATTTGCCTAAATCAAGTCGGTTCAACCTCAAAACCCCAAAAATCATTTCTATCAGATATTATTTCTATATTGAAGATTGAACGCAGTCCATCAATAAATGATTTAAGTCTTCTGCAACTCCACACTCCATTTTTTTGTTGTCAGTACAAAATGTTTCGACCTATCCGTCTGGCCCTCAGTTGTACAACTAGTTGTGCAACCAATCGTTTACAGCAAAGAAGATATCCAATTACTGACGAGTTTATAGATTGAATAATTGCTGCTATCTGTACTTTATACAGGGTGATACGATTGATGTGACTATGATTAGAGTCTTTGAATTTGGGATACACATTTCAAATAGGTGGAATTTATACAGCGTTATTTTAAGTATAGGTGGTGTACGCCTGAAAGAATTTTCGTCAGAAAAAATAGTAGAATCGATTTCTGTACTGTTTTAATCATAGACTGCTGCGCTATGAGCTGCTGCTGCGTTTCTCGTATACAACAAATACAGAGTTATTTTTCAATGACCAGCCAAATTTTCACAGGGTGTTCTACCCATGAATATGAACAACTTTCACTATGGGACCTACTTTGGGACCCTGTGAAAATTTGGCTGGTCATTGAAAAATAACCCTTTATATGTATGGCCTACAAATTCTACAACGAAAAAGTGGATCTTTTGGCCAACCAAGCCGTGTCAGATGGAATTTCTGTAAATGTTCTTCCTTTATATACAGATTACATAAGATTAATAAAACAGCAATGTACAGATGTGTGGAGTGAATACTTCGACCAGAGGTCCACAGAAAAGGGAATTTGGTACAAGACCATCCAACCACGGCTTCCAGTGTATAATTGGACTGAGCAAAATAGGCTAAACAGAAGTGAATTAGTTATGGCACTAAGACTTCGTTCCGGTCACATTCCATCAAAAAAGTTTGGTTTTCTTATGAAAAAGGTTATGTCACCCAACTGTGTAGAATGTGGAGTAATCGAAGATGTACAGCATATTTTGATGGAGTGTGTGCGGAATGAGGCTTTGCGATTTGATTTATTTGGTGCAACTAATAGATTAGATATTGGAGAGTGTAATGTTATCCTAGCTTGCCCTCTATCGGAACAAGCTAGGATTCTGTATAAACTTGCTTTTTTTGTGTTAAAATAAGATTTAATTGTTTGTTAGTTAATTAATTGTAAGTATTGTTATTACAGGGCGACGTTATCGCTCAGCGATCCTACAGACTACCTTCAATGGTATAGTTTTTCTTGGTTTAGGTATATCAGTAGGTATCTAATCTACCTATATGAGACTTGAGTCTGTAAAGGTTAACGTTAACCACACAAAGTTATTGACATTTAATTTGCACGCAAACAAAAACGCGACAAAGAAAATGTCAACAACCATAGTCAGTCAAGCCACGGTCAGATTTTTCACAAATATTCTTTCTCTCTTGTATCAAACCGGGGTTATTGGAAAATTTGAAACCAACACTTTGAAACTAGGGTTGCATCCGATACCGATACCGATGCCGATATATCGGCGATACTTCGGGTCTGCCGATATATCAGAATTGTCGATATTTTCATTGCCGGTACAACGATACTTTTCAAATTTCACGCTTCAAAAAATAATTTATTTATTTATTTACTCCAAACATACAAATATCCTTACAGGCTAGACCCAATGCGCTATTGTAGCACACATACATTAAATATTTCCACTGCTTAAACCATAACAAATTCTATGGGTCGCTATTCTCTCAAATTCACCCAAAGTGCAACAGAATATGTCGACATCATCAGCAATGAGGTTGAGAGTACGGAGCGCGCTCGTCAGCGGCGCCTCACTCAGCAAGTTAGTTCGCGAGCGCGGTACCGCCAGCAACCGCGGCTGACGACGACGACCCACATACCGGTCTGGCACGACTAGTTCCACCCTTCGCAATATATCCGCATTGTGTATCTTCCCTCTAATTATCTTAAAGATATAAGAAACAAGTGTGAGTTGCCTCCTGACCCTAAGTTCGTTATATCCGACCATACCTAAGACAAATAGAGTTGGATATAGCAATGGATAAAATGGATACACCCCGTATTCCCTCATATATTTATATCTAATAAATTTATTTTGTACGCGCTCCAACATGAGACTATATTTAGTTTCATGCGGAGCCCAGATAACTGCATTACATTCTAATTGGCTCCTTACTAAAGCATTATACAATGCCGTTATAGCTTTCATATTTGTAAAGCCTTTAACCATTCTTAGGACAAATCCTAGGTTTCTGTATGCTTTTTTGCATACCTTAACTATATGATCACGAAACGTTAGCCCAGTGGTGAAACGGACACCCAAGTCCTTCACTTCAGTGACCCTAGCCATCGGTACCCCGTCCACCGTATAACTATATCTAATGGGCGTGTGTGCGCGCGAGAAACTTATGGTCACACACTTGGATGTGTTAAACTGCAGGAGATTACTCTTGCTCCAAGTTACTACTCTGTCTATATCTCTCTGCAGTCTTTCACAGTCATCCATGTTCGTTATGGAGAGAGAAAGTTTGAGGTCGTCGGCAAATAGCAAGCACTTAGCGTCTTGTACAACACTTGGCAGGTCATTTATCACTAAGATAAACCCAAGGGGCCCTATATTACTTCCCTGGTTTACACCAGATCTAGTATAGTATGCCTTCGATTGGTATCCCGCAAAGTCAACATACTGTTGCCTGTTACTCATATAACTCGCAAAAAACTTAAGTAAATGCGGGGTGAAACCGACCCCTGCTAACTTTTTCAGTAATACGTCACTATCGACTAAGTCAAACGCTTTTTTAAAGTCGAAGTATGCAGCATCGGTTTGCCTCCCAGCGTCTACTATCGGCACCACTTCCGCCATGTAGCTAAGTAAATTGCTCGTAGTATTTCTAGTGGGTCGAAATCCATGCTGCGCGTCGGTGAGTTGCGAGTTAACTTGCTGATATACTTTCTTATGAATAGCCGATTCTAATACTTTAGCCGTTGTTGACAATACTGCAACAGGTCTATATTCTTCAACTTTAGTTTTCGAACCTCCCTTCGGTACCGGTATGACCCGGGTAATCTTCCACATCTCGGGAAATACAGCTGATTTAAGGCAAAGATTGTAAATGTGCAACAGCGGTCTGGCTAATCCCATTCGGCAGTCCCTAAAAACATACGGCGGAATACCATCAGGCCCTGACGATTTTTTCGGCTTAAGTTGCTGCAAGGCGCGTACCACGTCATCCAACTCCAATCTGTCAAGATGAACCCGCCCTGCTCCGTTCTGACTGCCTGCTTCCACTATCGCCGCATTCACATCTAATCTAGGTTTATCTACACTATATACTGAATAAAAATATTCAGCAAATTCTTGAGCCGCTTGTTCATCTGTCAAGGCCTCTCCGTTCTTTAAAATCTTTTGGCTACTGCAGTTACCTCTTTTAGAATTAACGTAAGTCCAAAAAGATTTAGGGTCACTCGACAATTGGCTTTGTATACGTTGGCGATATTGTTCCTGTGCTACTGAAATCTTCACTTTAACTGTAGCCCTACACTGAGCAAACGTCTCGTAATCATTCCCTGAACCACTACTTTTATACTTTTTATGAAGGGTAGCTTTGAGTTTTATGTCGCGAATTATCTCACCCGTGTACCACTCGGGATAAATGTACCTCGAGCGTACACGACTTCGCTTTTTTCTGGGAACACAGTCATCTATTATTGAATAAATTGTGTCATAAAAATATTTTAAACTCATATCTAAATCTAAGTTATATAAAGGAGTCCAGTCGGCGGCTGTGATCTTTGAATATAATTTAAAAAAATCCGCTTTATTAAAGTTCCAACTGACATGTGTGCGCGTTTCCGATGACGATGTGCTCAAACTTGGCCCTATGTGGGTATTCGTACGTAAACGCGGGCTGACGGACACGTCAAACGGTGGATGATAAGCGTCCACCGGCACGAGTGGCGCCTCCGCCGCGCGCACGCTCACACACTCCCCCTCCTCAAATGTACTCAGTACTAAGTCCAAACAGCGATCATTACAATTAAATATTCTGTTGCTCTGGGTGAACCTACAATACGTCATAAAAAACTCATAATATGACTGAATGCTTGTAGTACAGGAATATAAATTAAAATCTCCTACCACTACCACTTCACGATACTTATTACAATATTGTTCAATGATTCTAAATAGCAACCCATATTCATGTTCACTACTATTAGGTGGGATATAAACAACACACATTAAAAACAAAAACCTATTACGCAAATAAACAGTGGCACCTACTAGCTCAAAAACATGGTCATCGATGTTTACGCCGCTCGGTATAGGTACTCGCCGCAACTCGACTCGCGGTGTGGCCACGAGACACGCGCCGCCCTGCTTCCGTCCATCCGCTCGGTCACATCGCAATATAGTGAACCCAGGAGGGATCAATTCCGAATCACAAATTGATTCGTTTAGGCCAGTTTCCGTGATACCAAATATATCCGAGTTATAACATGATACTCCTATATAAAACTCCTCTAATTTGGTTCGCAGGCCTCTTATGTTCTGATAATATATTTCTATAGTAGATTTATTCCGAGGTATTTGGTTTTTTGTATGGTCTACGAAACCAAACCCATTCACAGAACTCAACATTTATTGGCCAATTCTCAGGTTGACATAATACGTCATATTTACTCTCCGGTACCCCAATCATAAAGGATGCATAATCCCTTTCCGTTCTATGTTTAAGGCGTTCTACTTTAACAGGTTTTTTCAACCCACATATGTTTCTTACATACATTTCCAAGTTTTCTTCTGTAGTGTCCTTCTGTAGACGCCAGACGTGTAAATACTTATTTTTTTCCGTTCCCTGAATTTCTTTTATAGCAATACTTCCTCCTCTTTTAACTTCTTTATTAAGATATCGGCTTTTCTTCTTATTTACAACTGTCCAATTTTCTTCTCTATCCAGACTTTTCTTCCCTTCTTCATGTACCTCAACTACGCTAAAACTCATTTCACTATCTTTATTTATTAATAGTGGTGGTTTGCTCCCTGATACTAACCTTGTGGTTTTCGTGGCCACACATTCTTTGGTTGGTATAATATTGGCGGAATTGTGAGTTACCCGCTTTCGATTTTGATAATGATAATGTAAACGCGCGTCCTGTTTCGCCTCTTTCGTTGCAAACGAGGCATAGACAATGACGTCTTATAATAACAAAACTTAAAAAAAATTGCGTAGAAATACTTTAGTTTCCAAATGAGCTCCTTCGCATCTGAGAGACTATTTTCCACTGCCGCTGGTCTCATTCAAACAGACTTGCGAAATTGCCTATCTCCGCAAAACTTGAGAATACTTTGTTTTTTAAACAAAATTCTTGTTAATGTTAATTTTAATTACTAAAACTATTAACCTTAATAATTAATTTTAATAACTAATAATCTCATTCTAAATCTGTAATTTTGTTTTATTTTAAAAAAATAACCCAAATTGTGTTTTATTTATTTTACCTTCATTTAAATTCAATAACCGTATCGGTATCGGTATCGCCAATATTTTTATAATAGTATCGGTATCGCATCGGCAAAAAGGCATATCGATACATCTCTATTTTGAAACATATTTTTCACCAGCACTTAGCCTATAGTATCTTTTACCCGACAAAGGCACAATTTTATTAGGCCACATAGTTCCCCAATAACAATATTAGGTTTCAAAAGATTAGGGACTACTGTGTATCCTATATCCGTAGCCGTAACAACCCCGGTATTGGGAATTTCGTTACAGCATGACCTTATTCGGAAAATTCTTTGTAGTAGGTAACTAAGATACAATTTTTTTTTTGATAACTCAGTTACCCGAATAGGGGAAGACCAAAGAAACGTCGGATGGACTGTGTTAAAGATGATATGGCTAGAAAGGGAATGACTACCGCGATGACGACTAATAGAGAAGTATGGAAGAAAAAGACATGTTGCGCCGACCCCAAATAGATTGGGATAAGGGCAGAATTATGATGAACTCAGTTATATAACTGAAAGGGAAGTCAAGTCTTCAAGTTACGAGGTCCTTCTAGCCAAGCGTGCATCACCGGATTAGATACATAAGACCTAAACCAAAAAATTGGACCAGCCTTTTCCCAACTGTGTTGGGATCGGCTTCCAGCCTAACCGAATGCAGCTGAATACCAGTATTATACATGGAGCGACTGCCTATCAGACCTCCACAACCCAGTTTCTGGGTAACATGATACCCCTTGGTAAGACTGTCAGACTTTTGGGATCCTGACTAGCCGTAACGACTGTCAAAGATCTACGAATGGCAGATAAGACCTAAATTAATATGTAAATTCATGGCGCATTGATAAAAGAAACCTGTCAGCAAGGTTGCTTACTGTCCATCAGCATTTCCTGCCATTGTCCCACGGCCGCCCGTTCGATGTCCACCGCGCACAGGATGGATGGAAGCCAGCACATGAAGTGATTGTTTGCTCCGCTGGTGTAATTGCTGCATGGCGTTCCAGAGGATAAATAAATAAATAAATGTTACGTGGGGTCGGCGCAACACGTTTTCTCCCTCCATTCTCCCCTGTCAACCGTCACGCTATCATTCACGCCCTTCTCTTTCATATCATACCTCACACAATCCATTCATCTTTTCTTTGACCTTCCTCTCCCTCTCCATCCATCAACATTTAGATTCATCACTCTTTTAGTCACACGCGTTACCTATCTCCTCATTACATACCCATACCAAGCCAAACGATTTACTTTCAACTTTTCTATCACTGGCGCCACTTTCAAACTTTTACTCCATCCATTCTTGTTATACCATCTTAAAATTAATTATCTCCGTGACCTAAGGGCTGGCTTTTACCTTGGCTAGAGGATTAGCATTGCCGTACAACGTGGCAATGCCGCCAGTCTCTTGGGTACTCTACCAGTCGACAGCGATGCGGAGGAATTTTTAGACGCCATATTTTAGTTTTTTAATAGTTTTAGTTAGTTTAGGATATTATATTTTTAACTTAATTATACTTAACATACTATACAAATAAATAATTATCTCATCATTCTCATTTCTCTGTGTGCAGATTATGCTGACTGTCCATGGCGAGTTATTTTTATTAGTGCACTGCTGCACATGTAACGCAATTGTAAATTGATTGGCTTTAGCGCCACGGGTCCAATTCCCGCACAAAACAAATATTTGCAAAGCCTACAGTCTACATACAGATAATTGATTCGAGTCTGGCTGTTAGCTCAATGCAGATTTGTGTTCGTAACCGAACGATACGGTAGAAATTTTCCAAATACGCCAATTCCCGAAAGGGATACGAAAATTCTCGTAAGGAACAGGTAGGGGTGTTTAGTAAACCCACGTTTCGTCATTTTCAAGGCAAGGTACTCGTTGTCAAGGAAATAAATTGTTTATCAAATTGTTACACTACATCAGGTTTGGATTTCATACAACTGTCAAATTTCCCTAACTGACCTGACAAATTTACCGAATAGGCTCGGCCTGATTGCCATTACCTGGTCACAAATCCTAACTCCGTGTTTCTGATGAGTATTATCTTTATCTAATCGAAATTACTAGAAAGTGACACTTTTCCTTACTCCGGGAATCGAATACAATCCAAGATCCCATAACCAGATGCAGCTGAATACCAGTATTTAACAAGGACCAATTGTCTATCTGACCTCCACAACCCAATTACTAAGTAATAACAACGGCGCTAACAATAACTAGAGCCAGAAATTCTTGAGTACAAAATACTCAAAGTAAAAAGTTTTGTTTGTTCCTGCATATATTAAATATTCCATTGACTTTTACTGCCAAGTTTAAACAGTATCAGTATAAAAGGAACAACAGCGAACGTTATCCAGCTTATAATCAAAGGAATATAATAGCTCGAGTCACAGATAATGAAGGAATGGAGTGCTAATATGCATCAACTACTAATAAGGTTGACGGGCATTAATAAAAGCGGCGCCACATTAATATTGCTGAGTATTGTGAGATTTGTAACTTTGTCTCAGCGGGTATTTGACTATCTATTCTGTGTGATTTACTCATAATGACTATGTGAGGCAATTAAGACTATTTTATTGATTGGCTACGGAGTTGAACATTTAGCCAAAACTATGTTTTCAAACATATTAACTACTGCTACATTCTCCACAGTTTGCAGTTTCAATAAACAGTGAAAATAATTAAAACATGTTGGAAACCTCTTTCATCTTAATGTGTGGAAATTACAATTCGGAACAAATTAAGAAACTCTGCACAGATTACGGCAAGATGTCACATGATTTTCCACGATCATATTCCCAAAATAACCATATGCATAAAAGTCCCTCTCACGGGAAGAATGCCTTATTCCTAGCAGTGGAAACATTATAGGTTGATTAGGTATCTGTTATGAGCACTCCATTAATTAATACTCCATGTTTGAACGTTGCTATGACCTAAATTATCTTCGAAGCATGTTTCTCTCGGCTTCAAAGTTTTTAGAGCGTTTTAAATGGATCTAACGTGGCGTGACGTAAGACCTGTTTTACGTTACGACGTAAAATGAGGATATTTATGCGCTAAATAATTTTAAAGGAAGGTAGAGCAACTATTTTTATACCTAAAGCAAAAAACAAGCGTTGAGGTGCAGTAAAAGCAGTGACTTTTATTGCACCTAAACGCTTGTTAGGGTTCCGTACTCGAAGGATGCCAAACGGAACCCTATTACTAAACCTACGCTGTCCGTCCGTCTGTCTGTCAGCGGGCTGTATCTTATGAACTGTAATATATGTAATTTTCACAGATTGTGTATTTCTATTGCCGCTAAAACAACAAATCCTAACTATTAATTATTATGTATGCGAAAGTGAGTTTGTTTGTTTGTAACGCTTTCACGCTAAAACGGCTAAATGGATTTAGATGAAATTCAGCACACGGGTAGACCATGACCTGGAAAAGGACATAGGCTACTTTTTATCGAAATACAACGCGGGTGAAGCCACGGGCGGAAGCTAGTATTTAATAAAAATAAAATAAAGTTAAACATTAAAGGGGAATAAAAATGAAAGGGGTCCTTTAAATTTTATTCCCATACAAGAAACGTATTTTTTAAACTAAAGCTTTTTTTTTAAATAGCCTTTTCCCAACTATTTTGGGGTCGGCTTCCAGTCTTACCGGATGCAGTTGAATACCAGTATTTTACATGGAGCGACTGCCTATGTGACCTCCACGACCCAGTTACTGAGTAATACGATACCCCTTAGTAAGACTGACTGTCAGACTTTCAGGCTTCTGACGACCCGTAACGACTGTCAAAGATCCACGTTACGCTGGAAGCCGGCCCTAAGACAGTTCGGAAAAGGCTAGGCAGATAGAAGACACCTTTGAGTAGTGAAAGCTCATTTCACGTGAGAACACAACATTCTGAGCAAATAAATGAATATTCAATTATATTCTAGAAAAAATCTACAGGGTGTAAGTATAAACAGTAGCAATCTTTTAAGGGGTCATGGTACTCATCATTATGAACAACTTTTACTAGGGGACCAAACATGAAATCGCGAAAAAAAATCAGCTGCTCAGTACACTTATGTTCGCATAATTCGTCAAAATGTAGGGAAAAGCAGATTTTTTTCGCGATGTCAGGTTTGGTCCCATACTAAAAGTTGTTTATAATGATGAGTACAATGACCCCTTAAAATATTGTCACTGTTTACACATAAACCCTGTATAATCAACATGAGTGTTCTTTTACCACATCCAAGGATGCTGTAGGTATTATATATTAAAGGAACGGAAGGTAACCCTCTATTTACTAAGTAAAGGTACCTTCATAGGAGCCGATACGTTACCGATCATCTTGTCATGTTGCCTCGCTATTTATAGCCGACAACCTCACTTTTTAGGGTTCCGTACCTCAAAAGGGAAAAACGGAACCTTTATAAGATCACTTCGTTGTCCGTCATTCTGTCACTATGTCAAGACCCTTTTTCTCAGGAATGCGCGAAGGTATCAAGTTGAAATTAATATGAAATTCGTAGGTCTATGGTCCCTAAAAAAATCAAGTTTCTAAGTCTACGCAATAAATAAATACTGCCTTTTATGCGACATATGTTGATACTCGCAAGTAAATCAAAACCTATAAACCTATAACCTATCCCGTTGATCTAGAATCATGAAAGACAAGAAAAAGATCTCACAGCACAAGTAACTAAAGGGAAAAGTCCGAAAATCGATAACTTGTAATTTAAACAAAAAAATAATCGGATTACAAACTTAACTTTGCAGTTGGAAAATAGACCAATCTTATTAATGTATGGGAGAACATGTTTTTCAACTACAATGTTAAGTTTGTTTTTGGGATAAATTCTTTTCAACTACGGAACTTTACGTTGTCCGTGATCCGACACGTACTTGGCCGGTTTTTTGTAAAATAATAATATCCGAATTGGGTCACAGGCGGTGGGATGATGTCAATATGTTACTTCATTTCGAGCCTACACTATCAGGGTAAATAAGGGTTGGTGCTGGGGTGTAAGCAGCTGTGGTGCTGGCGTGAAATACTGCACAACACTCCCTGAACGACACTCCGCGAATAACATTAAGCATACAAGGTGTAAGTGTAAACAGTGGCAATATTTTAAGGGGTCATTGTACTCATCATTATGAACAACTTTTACTATGGGACCAAACCTGAAATCGCGAAAAAAGTCTGCTGTTCAGTACATTTAGATACGTTTGCATAATTCGTCAAAATGTAGGGAACAGCAGATTTTTTTTTTTCGCTATTTCATGTTTGGTCCCATAATAAAAGTTGTTCATAATTATGAATACAATGACCCCTTAAAAGATTGCCACTGTTTACACTTACAGGTTTGTTTACGTATAGGGTTATTGGTAACCCGACCACTTCCTTGCAGGACATCATGCTAGGGTTAAAATGCAACAAATTAAGGAGGATGCGCAGTGGTAGCCTGCGAAATTCATTTTTTTTTTTGGGTTTTTTTGCAATTTGCATTTTTTTCAAAATATGATACGCGACAATAAAACATATTTATTTACATAATTTTAACCATAAAAAACATCAATACATTCTCTATAAGCTAGATTTCGTGCAGATTCGTCGAACTAACGAAATATAATGAATCTGCACGAAATCTAACTTAAAGAGACGTATTGATGATTTTTATGGTTAAAATTATGTAAATACATATTGTTTTATTGTCGCGTATCATATTTTGATCAAGATACAACCTGACACGGACCTGCAAATTGCATAAAACGCAAGAAAATTTGAATTTCGCGGGCTACAATCACCTTAACAACAATAAACAACGAAAACAATCTCACTAACACACAAACCGTATTAAATAAAAACCGTAATCCACACAAAAACCGTACAAGGATAATCCCTAGAGACGGTAAATGGTGAAAAAATCCTTTTACGGTCCTTGAAGTAGCGTTTTATCGTTCCCACAGGATCCACCATGGCTGGCACTCCCGTAAATAAACGTAACCGACCATTATTTACAAGAAAATATTTACTTAAATGTTTTAACGGTATTTCTTCATTAGTTTTACGGTGTTTTGTCGGGCATAAGTCATGGAGTTACGGTGTTTTTGTTTACTTTACGATTAAAGTTTTCGGTTTTTGCCAGTGACTGTTTGTGAAGTTTTGGGGGCTGGTGTTTGTAATTTTATTGTTGGGATGATAGATGTTATTGCTTATCCTTTCTGGTCTGTTTTATTTATTTATTTTGGATCACCAACAATTGTTTACACTAAAATGTTGAGCAAAAAAAATACATGTCTTTAAAAACTATAAACAGTGTAACAATTACTTAAAGGTAAACACCACATGAACTAAATTAATTTATGTTAATTGTAAGCTTAGGTACAAGTACAGTTCACAGCCAACTTAAAACTAAAGGAAAAATGTAGCCTGTGTAATAGGTCGGGGAAAAAGTTTTTTCGTATTTTATAGGTATAAATCTCTTTGGCTCTACTGTTTGTATCTGGCTGGTTTTTATACCATTAAATAGATGACATTTTAGAAAAGCAAAATATTTTAGAGGCATGAGGAACAGGGTGTAAAGTTCACTCATCCTCTATTGAAAAGGGAGGATCCTCCGACCAGACGGGTGTTGTGTCTGGTGGGCTACTGCCCGACGGTTGATGTCGGGACGTTGTATATATGCTAGTCGCGTGGTAAACTCTAATTGCGCGATGCAGGTTTGCGTGACGTCATGTCATTGATGCGTAGTTCTCATGTGGCGATGTAGATGCCGCCACATCACTCCCCTCCGGAGACCGGAGGTCGATAGTGGGCTGAGTCGTGTATCTTGCGATGCTTGCCAGTGCCAGTTGTGGTTCCAGTGAGTCGGAACCGGGTGCCGCATAGTTCACGGTGAGTCGGAACTGTCTGCGGTGATACCCCAGTGAGTCGGGGTGGCGCTGCGTTATGCTCCAGTGAGTCGGAGTGTACAGCGCTGGGTTGAGGCTGAAGGTGATGACCAGGAATGCGCGTCCGCTGCATGCTGGTGGTCAGGATACCTGTTGAAGCCGTGGATGCTGGCTGGCTGTGTGACTCGCCGCTCGAAAGCTTGAGGAAGTGATGCTGATGACGTCACGCTGATGTAGTTGCACGAAGGCTGCGCTGACGTTCATGCTCGGGGTCACCAATTTTGAGGCATGAGGAACAGGGTGTAAAGTTCACTCATCCTCTATTGAAAAGGGAGGATCCTCCGACCAGACGGGTGTTGTGTCTGGTGGGCTACTGCCCGACGGTTGATGTCGGGACGTTGTATATATGCTAGTCGCGTGGTAAACTCTAATTGCGCGATGCAGGTTTGCGTGACGTCATGTCATTGATGCGTAGTTCTCATGTGGCGATGTAGATGCCGCCACAATATAAAGTAAAAACTTAGATAATATACATTTAGATCGAGCCACCGCGTGGCCGGTCATGAGACAGCAATATTATACTTTTTCTAGGTTATGTGGTATGAGAAATGAGGTTTAACGTAAGTGAAGAAGATTGGGAGTATCCTCCTGGTGGTACGAGGACTAATAAAACTGGTGACTTCTTATAATTAAATCTTCTTTCTTCTTATAATTAATACTATGAAATTGTACAAGGATAGCAAACAGATTAAAATTTAAAAGTGGCGAGAAAATCAATGTATGTCGCTCAATAGCGCGGACGATGTATGCCACGTATCGTATTACAACCAGATATTGTCCAACCGACAGGAGTCAGAAACGCATTCTCTCAACGACCGGACTGTAAAAATACAGGAATTGCTGCTCAGCAGTGACATTATTTATTTATTTATAAATTACAAGTTTCTTAAGGTTATTGAACCTCTAGACGTTGCCATCATTACAGTATGAAGTGTAGAAGTGAGACACATATATACGAAATTAATAGGAAAATTGAGACAAAGCATCGTATCTTCTGTCTCTTATGGTGTGCCGTATTTTTGCTTGGCGAACTTTTGAATGTTAGCCAAACAAAGTGCTTTCACTGTTGCAAAATTTATCTTGCGTCGGTTAATTTAACTTTTTTGGACAGTTTTTGCATTGTGCGTATGTACTGACATAGGTTTCAGTCCAAAATATGGAAGATTTCTTACGTTAAACTTCATTTCTCATACCACATAACCTAGAAAAAGTATTATATTGCTGTCTCAAGACCGGCCACGCGGTCGCTCCATCTAGTTGCATATTATCTAAGCTGCTCAAAGATGGTACAGTTGACCGCTCGTCAGTGATGATGACATTGACACTTGACAGCACCTTTATGTCGTAGCAGTAAGGGCGGCATTCAAAGTGTAAGTGTTTACCACTGATGTGCGCTTGACTTTATCATGAAATAGCATCTAATAGGTAGTTTCCATAACCCAGATATCAAGTAGGTAACATATTAAACCAACTGACTCACTAACATTTGTTTTAAATATCAACTAAAGCCGGTATTGCGTCATTAAGTTAGAACCCGGCTATAATAATAAGGATTAAACTGGATCCGTGTTCGTTATCAGATAATGTGATGTTGGTGATTTTAGCTTGATGCCGTAATCTGAGATTAAAGCAGAGTTTGACATTATTTTGAGTGGTGAATCTGGCCCCATAAAACAGTGTTGATGATTTTCATATTAGATCATGCATAAATACTTATACAGCTTGTATAGGATATGTTTGGTCACATTGAAGGGTGCAAACCATAGAACTGAACAACTTTCTCCACATGACCAACATCTTAATCGCAAAATAAAGTGTGTGTGTGGGTCAGCTCCGACGCACGACTGGAGTTTACTGCTGTGTTTGTGCCGTTCCGACTTTCTATTGTTGGACGAAAACAAAGGACCATCGGGGCAGGATTTGTTCAATGAATCAGTGCTATACAAAAAGTAACATTAAGGAGTAAAGGCGTTCGTTTTGTTTTACGTTGCGCAAAAAAACGTAACAACGCTTTTGAGTTAACGCTTGTATTTCACTCCTCATAAAATTTCCATACCGGGGGCCATAAATTAAAATCGATTCTTAATGAGTAAAGTTAAAAAAAAAATCCAATTAACTCCAAAAACAACTAGCAACTGTCCCATACAAAATTTCAATACCTACACGACCCATATGACATATGGGTCGTAATAATTACCTGTCTCATACATTGTATGAGACAGGTAATTATTTCCAGTTTTAATCCCATGGAGAAAGTTGTTTACTTTATTGTCTGTACCCCATCAAACTTTATCCCCTCAAATGATTACCATTTATTTCTGAAAGGTACACGCTATCTATACATATATGTATATAGGTGTGTTTGAAATATTATTTCCTATATTGGGTCCTCGAAAATCAACCCCATGAAGGGCATTATTAGATACTTCCTAGTGCTTAATATTATGTAGGAAAACAGTACAAAATCAAGGGTATACTGACTGGACAGTTTGCATTTAAAAGAAAAGTGCCCTAATAGCTTACTTGTATAAATAAAGATAGCTTAGATAGGTACAGGCTACAAGAATACAAGAATAAGCAGAAGATCATAGACGTATAAAAAAGGAGGACTCCACGCCACGCATATCGAAAGTGAAGCACCGTACCGATAGATATGTGTGCGTGATATGAGTACCTGCAAAGACGCCGTCGCTCGTGTCAAGTAATGGCGACCGGTCGGCATACTATGAAGTAAATGTGTGCGTGAGGCGTGCTTGTACAAACGGTCTTATTATACTTACTGTGCTTCACTTTCGATATGCGTGGCGCGGAGTCCTCCTTCTTTTATAAGTCTATGCAGAAGATGTAGGAATTCGAGAGCACTGGTGGCCCAGTGGTAAAGGCCGCGACTTACGAGTTGTAGGTCGTAGGTTCGAATCCTGACATTGTGAAGAAACAGGCATGCCCGAGAACAAAAAATTCGAAGACATCTACCAACACGCACTGGTTCCCTCAGAGAGGAGGCCTGTGTCCCAGCAGATGAATTCATCACAATCACTCAGATTTTAATTTGTAAGTAGGTACTAATGACATATTACTTTCAGAACGGTTCTTTCTAGTTCAACAGCGGGTAGATATATGACGAAAACAATCATAAACTCAAGTAAAATAACCGTTAAAAACTCATATCACTGTATTCAAATATCTCTTCAGCCACAGAATACATCCTTACACATTTAACAGTCCACCATTACCCCAGAATCACCCATAATTTTCCTATAACGTCACCATATCTTCCAACGACGCCTCTTATTGATCATAAGGAGATATTTGCATACGAGTCTTGTTCAAACAACCATTAGGAAATCCTAGCAAACTTGGTCCATAGAACAGAGTGGTACAGAAGGCCGGCTCTGTACAACGAGCGAAAACATGTACAAGCACACGTAAACTTAACTTCCAGACATGTAAACAAATTGTTGGAAAAATAACTTTAGTACCAAACATAAAGTTCAGATGATTTAAAAGAGTATACTTGGATGATTTGGTCATCTTGAGAGGATGACTGAAAGGCGACTAACAAAAGGTATTTACTCCGGTATCAGGCAGCCGGGAACCAACACGTCCTAGAAGGACATAATTATAGTGACCTTATTGGTGATGTTCTTCAGAAAGGTCAGGTGCGTAGTACTCGCAACCGGTGTGCGTGTATGATCAGATGTATGAACGTAAACGAGGCCAAAGTAGTATGTAAGGATCGTAGCAGGTGGTGTTCTGTAGCTTCTGCCTACCCCCCTGTGAAAAAGGCGTGAGTTGATGTATGTATGTGTATAAAGTTCAGTTTGCGCTACAACTTAATTTTTTTATCTACACCAAAGCCATAAATCCGCTATAAAAGTCTCTGAAACAGTTAGCTTATTGCCAACATTAAAACAGCCAGTGTCATAGTAACCATGGTAACCATAATAGCATCCAAACGGGTGCTTTAATGTTGTACTGAATTTCATAATGCAACTCGTTTTCGAAAAAAGAACATTGTAATGCACGCGCATTTCACTACAACAGCGCCGTAACTTAAAAAAAGAACTTATTCGAATTCTATGACGCCGGCCGCCATGTTCGATACGAGTAGGTATTAGTATTGCAAAAAACTGTTTCAGAACCTTTTATAGAGGATTTAACATGGATGTAGATAGTCTTGTATGCAACTGTACATAATTAGGTATTAAAACACTCATGTGATACTATTATCACACTCGGCTTCGCCTCGTGTGTTAAACCCACATTCGTGTTTTAATACCCCTTATTATACGTCAGTTGCATAAATAACTATTAATGACTTTTTCCATAGGACGTACTCGTTATTCTGAAATCAACTCAATATACACTGACACGAAGTCGATATTTCTTTAAGTGGAAATAACATCAATTTGGAAATAAGGATTTGAATATGGAATACGTACGGCGATATCAATCAAATGCCAGTCGCGAGTGCACTTGCACTCGCTGTACGTGAAGTTTGTCTATGTGTGTGTGCGTTTCTGTTCGATGCATGAAGCCGGCCTTCTGACTATTTTGTGCATGCACGTTTTAATGAAATTCCTTCAAATTCTGTATTCCCCAAAATTCAGCCGTTTTCCTCCGTTCCTTAACGTGTCTTTTAATAGATTATTAGGATTGTTTACCGACTTCCATGAAATGAGGACGGTTTGCTACTTTTGTGCGAATGTGTGTGTGTACATACAGGTTTGGATAAATTTAGGAAGGGTAGAGACAAGTAAAGGTTGAATGAGGAAAATGCCTTATGTAACTATGTAGGTAGGTAGGTGGATTCTCCTCATTAGATTTGTATGAACGGGCTGATATTGACAGATGACGATACAAACGTTGATGCAAACCTAAGTTCTTGTAATTTCAAAACTGCCGGAACGTCAACTTCAAGGTTTTTGTGGTGCGTGTACCGACATGTAGGTAACATTTCGGCCCTTCATCATGGAAGAAAACTTTTGGCCACAGGACGTGGTGTTCCGTCGCTTCCGCGGACAAGTTCCACAGGGCAGCACTTATAGTCAAGCTAGTGCAAAGAGGAGTGCTACTAACATAGTCTTAAGCCTTTTTTATTAACTCAAGTTTTGTTTATATTCAAATTATGTATGTTTAGGTTAAGGTATATCTATGTGCCTGTTTCGCCTGAAATAAATGGTTTATTTATTTTATTTTATATAGTTAGCTATTTTCGACAGAAGTCCGTCGATTTGCATTTACAACAAACTACGTCATATTTCATCAACCAATGAGTCTTATAACATTTTATCCGTTTAGCTTGTGCAGTAACTTGACTTTTCACTATAAGAATACATACCTACGTACATTGAGTTATATAACTAGAGAAGCAAACCTCATTAAAATGTGTAAAAAAAGTATAACCACTATTTAAATGCGACGACGTAGCTTTGAAACCACTAAACATTTAAAAGTAAACATATATCTCTCTCACTTACACAAGTCGCAAGAACAATACTGTCGCTTAGATTAGACAAAGACCGCAATATAAAAGTGCAATGGCGGTATGGGGTTGCCTACCCATGCGAAATTTTACCCAACTTTTTAAACGTTAAAAAAAACGTAACGTTAAACGGTAAACGTTAAATTATTTTTTAAGTATGTGAATTATGTATTTCTTATTAGATGTGTATTAGAAGGTTATATGTAATGAAAATAATCAAGGCATTTTCTTTTTGAACATTTTTTATTTCCTTTAATTAATTTTCATACATATAATTTACATTTTTAAATATTAAAATATAAAAACATTAAAAAATATTAAAAATAGTAGCCCACCGGTATCGGGAACAGGGTCCAAGGTACCGGTGGTCAGGGCTGCTTAGAGAGGAACCTCCTAACGATACGTGCGGTGTCCAGAAGTATCGCTTTCTGGAGCAATCTTCCTTAATCCAGCTGCCTAACGAGAGCCTCTTCAGGTGTTGATCGAGGCTCTTGGCTATTATGCCATTAGCCGTCACGACTATCGGCACAACGATTGCTGTATCACATCCCACATGTCGACAACCTCGCGAGCCAGGTCAAGATACTTAATCTGCTTATCTTTTTCAGCTTTCACGAGGTTCACGTCATGCGGGACCGCTATATCAATAATCATTGTGCAACGCTCTAATCGATCTATCACCACTATGTCTGTCTTATTGGCAACAATAGTCCTGTCAGTTATGATAGATCGATCCCAATACAACGTAATATTGCCATTTTCAAGAACTGGATCGGGCACATACCTACAGTACGGTACTTCCAATTCCACAAGACTGAATTTCAGAGCAAGTTGCTGGTGGATAATCCTGCCTACAAGTTTGTGCCTATACAAGTAGTCTCCGTTAGCCAGACGAGACCAGTCAGAAATAATGTGACGGATTGATTCTCCCGGACGGTGGAATGCCTGACAGATGTCAACCGTGCCGTCCTTCACAATATATTTCCGGTAGTTGTTCGTCATCATAACTACGTCCATAATCGCAAAGACAAAACCTGCGGTTTCCCCAAAGAGTCAGTTTTCTATAAGTCCTAGTCTTTTATCGTTTATTTTTTATAATTTCTAGTCTTTTATTTTTTGTGATATATTTTTTTCCTTTTCTTAGTCTTCTAGCCGATAAATTTTTCAAACGGTGAATTATTTTCCTCATTTTGGGCTTTCGGGGCGTTTCAGTTAATTCGACTATCTCTTCGTCGGTTTCCACAGCATCCACATCCATATTTTCTTCTTCTGAAAGCTCCACCTGCTCTTTAGAATAACGGTTGTCCTGAGAAATATACAATTTATTGTAGGCAAAACAGCTCTTTACAATCTAAAAACTAAGTTGAAAAAACATTCAGTACACAATGTAGTTTGAGTCGATATAAACTAATTTGTTGCTGTGGTAGTTCAATGAGAAGGCATTTTTTGTTGGCATTACCTATAATTTTATAATATTAATTGCCGCATAAAATCATTACTTACAATAAGCATTACAATTGCTTGATTGGACAAATAAACACGGCCACATTCGCTTTTTGGGCCTATTTTATCTTGATCACGGAAGTGCTTCAAACAAATGACAGTAGATTTAGTAGGTAGCCAGTCAGTCTGTTTTCTCAGCAATCAGATTATTGATTGAGAAAATTGATTGCATCTTTAGGTACTCTGGAACATTGTTAATTATTATTAAAAAATATTTAAAATCGCTTATTCCATAAATTAAAAACTCCCACAAATGTGGGAAACTAAAACATAGTTTTTAGTTGTAACACTGATCATGATTAAAAAAAAATCTACATTTTATTTATTTTACTGCGTTTTTACGATGATACAGACACAGAAACAATAAACTTACGTGTGAAAAGTAATTCCGGTAGTTTTTGTGATCTAGAATCGCATTCTTTCATTACGCATTTACCCGTTTTAGCGATATTTTTTGTCGCGTGTCACTCGGTTCACTTCGGCTGCCGTCATACAGAGCACTGAACTGACGTTAGCTACGCATACGGCCGTGGCCGTATGTCCAGTGGCAATGCCTTGGCGCGGTAATTGCTAATCTAGTGTATATATATCAATGCCTACGTATGACGAAAAAATTTGCCATAGTCTAAAACTTTATTGTTTGAGGTATCAGTTTTTGTAAGGAAGCATACAGAATTCTTTAGATTCAAAGGTGACAATTATGCGAAACAGAGACCAAGAGATGCAACAAAAATTTTAATTCCATTTTGTAATATAGCGTTATCTAAAAATAATGTTTATCATATGTGCATTACTATTTTTAATAAATTACCAAAGTCTATAAGAGAACTACCATTTAAATATTTTAGAATAAAACTGCGCAGATGGTTAATAGAAAATTGTTTTTATACACTTAAAGAATTCCTGGAACACAGGGAAAAAGACGTTATTTTAGGGTAAATATTATAAGTAAATAAAAATTGTTATGTTAAGGCTGCTTTGTAATTTATGTTAGATTATATTAAGGTTGTATGTATTAGATTAGATTATATTATATTATATTAAGGTTTATTATATTTTAAACTAAGGTTGACAAGTTTGTAATTCACATTAGATTAGGTGTGTTAAGTTTTTGTTTTGGAGTGTGTGTATTGCAATTTATATTATTAAGTACATAGTTGCACCTATTATTAAGAACTAATTTGCATGCCCTAAACAGGCAAAATATGGAATGTACTTAAACCACCAATTTTTACATCTGGTAAAACCTATATTTTCAGCAAATAAATTATTCATATTCTTATTCTTATTCTTATCATAAAAAATTAGAAAAATTAGGTACGCAAAAATTATCTTACGTGTTTCTATTTTGTCCTTGCTTTTAATAAAATTTGTAACAAGACGAAAGTCATGTACCTATCAATTCGCACGCCTTCGCGAGTCCAATCCACATGAAGGGTCGCTTCTCGAAGTTGTGAAGGAGTACGTCTACCTAGGGCAAGTCATCCAGCTCGGTAGGCACAACTTCGAGAGAGAAAGCCGACAGGATCCAGTTGAGTTGGGCAGCATTTGGAAAACTTTCTTCTCGTCGACTATCCCGCAGTGTTTGAAGACTAAGGTCTTCAACCAGTGCATCCTGCCCGTTATGACATACGGGGCCGATACGTGGACACTGAGAAGCGGGCTGGTCCATAAATTCAAGGTCGCTCAGCGCGCTATGGAGCGGGCTATGCTCGGAGTTTCCTTGAAAGATAAAATCAGAGATGACGTTATCCGGAAAAGAACCGGAGTAACCGACATAGCTTAAGACAGACATAGCTTCAGACAGAGTAAGCAAACTGAAGTGGAAGTGGGCTAGCCTTGTTTGTCGAAGGACCGATGGCCGGTGGAGCAGACTAGTCCTGGAGTGGAGACCGCGTATCGACAAGCGGAGTGTGGGACGCCCCCCAGTTAGATGGACATGGCTGGGACAGACTGGATGCAGAAGGCAGAGGACAGGGTGTTGTGGCGCGGCCTGGGAGAAGCCTATGTCCAGCATTAGACTACGATTGGCTGAGTTGATTTATTGAAGAGAATAATACCTTTATCACTGGCGTGCTGTAGTATTCCCTCCACCAATGGACAAAAGGGGTGACTTTATATAAGTACTTATACAAAGTAGAATTAAGTATATAAATAACTTAATTATGCTCCACTTAAAGTAATTTGTGACGCCTTCGTGAGTAATTTAATTAAGATTCCGTGAAATTTGGGATTGCTACTTGATTGCCAACGAGTTGTTGTATGGTCTAAGTTAAAAGTTACAGCGGTTTGAAAGTAATCACTATCACTACATAGTATAAAACAAAGTCGCTTCCCGCTGTCTGTCCCTATGTATGATTAGATCTTTAAAACTACGCAACGGATTTTGATGCGGTTTTTTTTTAATAGACAGTGATTCAAGAGGAAGGTTTATATGTATATAATAAACGCGGCCGAAGCCGCGGGCAAAAGCTAGTAAGTAATAAGTCATTACATTTAACAGCTAAGTCTTTGTTTGATTAAAAAAAATTAATTGAATTGAATTGAATTGAATTGACAAACCCAAACTTTATAAGTTAACTTATACATTTTTACCCAACTATACGAAGTAGGAAGGATAACCTTCAGACTTACAGTCTGTATAGCTGAATGTTCGATCGTATCTATGAAAAACTTATGATCCCTTGACAAAGGACGTTTCAAACATCAGTTACAGTATTTAGTGTTGTCCTGCATACACTTCACTTCGCTGTTCCTCTGGAACCCAGAAGCCTTAGCCAACAATCTTATCCAGTTATCTTGTGGCGGCATCTACATCGCCACATACGTACTACGCATCACAATGGCATGACGTCACGCAATCTGCATCACACAATCAGAGTTTACCGTGCGACTAGCATATATAAGTACAACGTCCCAACATCAACCGTCATGCAGTTGCCCACCCGACACGACACCAGTCTGGTCGGAGGATCCTCCCTTTTCAATGGAGGATTAGTGAACTTTACACCCTGTTCCTAATGCCTATAAAATCTCAATAAATAATGAGCTTCATTATTCTTATTATCGACAACCCCCTACATAAATAATCATCACCACTGCTCTCAAAACGGTGAAGGAACACATCTTGAGGAAACCGGAATGTCCTAGAAGCAAAAAGTCGAAGACATGTGACATGTACCAACCCGCACTGGGTCCGCGTGGTGGATTACAGCCCACTCCCTCTGGAAGAGAGGAGGCCTGTGTCCCAGCAGTGGCAAGTGGTGGTCTGATTAGATTATGCTTATGTTATCTAACTTTAATATTTCCTACTTTTCCACCTTGTTCTTTAATCTTCTAAACTTTTTCGTTCTTAGTATAATGCTCAGCTATCGTAAAATAATTATTCTGATCGCTGAATAAAATACATAAAATTCAGCGGCAGTCTGCCAACAGAAAGATGAAATTGCAAAAGTTTTGAGACAGCTTTATTTTGAATCTAGTAATATTCGATCTGGCTTCTCTCTTCTCTGCCAGATTTCGCTAACTTATTGATTCTGTGCTTACACATGCATATTTTTGTAGGAATTAAAGTATTCTATTAAGGCCAAATAAGATATGCACATTTGCACAACTCTTATACAAGAGATGAAATTATTCTACAATGAAGAGAAAACACGTGAACTGTGCCATCGTAGCATCTTTGCCGCGATTATATTAGATGCTAATTACCAGAATATGGTCATTTGGCAAATGCCGCTAAATTCAGCAGTATAAAGGCTCCTACAAACAGGCACCGCGTGTCGCGCGTGATTATATCACGGGTCGCGCCTATTTGTAGGAGCCTAAGTTGATATTTCAATCAATCTGCGTAGCCTTTTCCCAACTATGTTGGGGTCGGCTTCCAGTCTAACCGGATGCAGCTGAATACCAGTATTTTACATGGAACGACTGTCTATCTGACCTCCACAACCAAGTAACGGGGTAATACTATACCCCTTGGTAAGACTAGTGGTCAGACTTTCGGGCTTCTGACGACCCGTAACGACTGTCAAAGATCCACGAATGACAGCCGGGACCAACGGCTTAACATGCTTTCCAAGGCACATAGGAGTCTCGGTATGTAAAAATGGTCACCCATCTACTGACCAACTCCGGCAAGCGTAGCTTAACCTGATGGATCGACCTGTGCGATTGTTATTATTTAGCCACGAGCTCCTCCTTAAGTTGATATTTATGGTTTAGTAAAACAATTATTATTATTAACAATCTCAAAATAATTCGTCTTTCTAATTTCAAAACAATTTTGCTTACAAGCTGCAATTGTAGGACAAACAAAGGACCATAGCGGGCAGGATGAATCAGCAGCGTATACAAAAAACAACTTTAAGGTGTCAAGCCACCCGTTTTGTCGATAGGTCATCATAGACCGTTCGATCCCAGTAAGGCCTCATTTCACAAAGAAACAGTGGCGTTTATGAGATCTTCTTAAGTTCAGTCTCAAGTTTGAAGGTATCCACTAGTTCTTGAGGCACTCCAGATGAGATATGGCCTGGACCCAATCCGAAACACTATACTCTCACAGGGTGTGGGATAGGGTCCGAGTCTATCATCTTATAACTTAGACCACACATCATGTCCTGTTGATTTGATTTACCCCGACCTTTACAGAGTCGGGTCCTAACCCTCGTACACTTTGAATATTTCTTTTTATCTCCAGTACTTAACCATTAATTTGAAGATTTCACTCGTATCGTGTAATATTTTGATGTGATCTTTTGATGTTCAAGTGAAAGAGTGATTTATTTCATTCGTCCCATTTTTTCTGGGAAGAAATTTTTCGGTATAATTGCTGGCACGAGTTGTGAGCACAAATTCCACCTTAACTGTAACTGGCATCGTCAGCTCTGCTCTGGTGCTCTTGTATTCTGTTCTCTATCTGTATATATATGCTTGATAGTATTATATTGATTTCTTTGCTCCCGCCCGTGTGCAACCTGGCGTGATAGGAAATAAGATTCGTTAGGTTGAAGAGTAGAGTTTGTGCTCACGACTCGTGCCGGCAACTATAGCTAATATTTTGTTTTGGATTTTGCTTTAGAAAATAGGTACATTGCTATTTTATTAGAATGTTAGTTACCCTATAGGTATGTGTTATTTTGTTCAATTTAAGTTCTATGTGCATTACTTACCTGTGAAATCTATGTGTCCTATTGTTTCGAATATAAAATAATAGTATAGTATTTTTATCTCACGAAGCGGCACGAGCTTAACTTGAGTTTACCAACTACACCTCTACGGCCAACGTCCTTCATCGCGATGATCAACGGCATATCTCGTTAATGTGGCCGCGACACCAAATAAGCATACTGTACCTACTTATCACTTGACTATACACATCATGCTCTAAACAAATGAATACCAATAATAATGTGGACAACTTTATCTCATAATTATCACGTCAAGGTGGTCCTTTTGATACCTTTGTGCCTTTACCCTCAGTCGCACAACAATCATAGGTGCCGATAGGGTGGGCCTCTCCGTTAGGAACACGTCAAACTAGTTTGTACCAGAATGGTATTGAAAGTTGGATCAAAGTGATGTTAAATGATATAAAAATTTGATGACTGGCTTGTGAGTAAATGGAGCAGGTTTGAATGTTATTTCACGGTGTTCTTTCGTATTACAATTGCTCCTAATTTAAGCATATGTGTACCTTAGGACTAAACGACACTGGGCTTGAAACACAAGCAGACATGAATAACGTAACATAAGCCACGCTTGAATTCTCTGAAGGGTTAGGCAGGGGTGTCATATTTCGCCAGTTTTGTTTAAGTTTCACGTAAGGGCCAAGCGTATTCACATCAATCGGCCACAAACCCAGACTCCGGGCTGCTGCTGAGAAATTCTCGGAAACTGAGAAACCTTATTAACACTTTGCTCGTCCTGTTAATCGAACTCAGGACCTCATGTTCAGAAGAATAATTTGTGACGGCAGAACCGACGAGGAAGTTCTATTGATAACCGACAATGTGTCTCACAAAGGTGTGGCAAAAATTAAGGGTGTGGTACAGACCATCTGAACAACTTTCTCCATGGGATCTGCATCGTAATCGTAAAAAAAAATCAGTCGTCCCATACAAAACTTCGATACCTACTAGATAACTAGACCGAAATGTATGGGACGACTGATAATTTTTTCGTGATTACTATGATTGTCCCAAAGATCTTCAGTTTGATGGTCTGCACCATCATCTTCCGGCCCTTATCCCATGTTACTTGGGGTCGGCGCAACACGTTTTCTTTCTCCATTCTCCCCTGTCAACCGTCACGCTATCATTCACTACCTTCTCTTTCATATTGGTGGTCTGTACCATACTTAGATAATATACATCTAGATCGAGCCACCGCGTGGCCGGTCATGAGACAGCAATATAATAATTTTTCTAGATTATGTGGTAAGTATTAGAAATGAGATTTAACGTAAGAAATCTTCCATATTTTGGACTGAAACCCATGTCAATACATTCGCACAATGCAAAAACTGTCGAAAAAAATTTAATTAATCGACGCAAGATAAATTTTGTAACAGTGAAAGCACTATGTTTGGCTAACATTTGAAAGTTCGCCAAGCAAAAATACGGCACGCCGTAAGAGACAGAAGATACGATGCTTTGTCTCAATTTTCCTACTAATTTCGTATATATGTGTCTCACTTCCACACTTTACACTGTAATCATGGCAACGTCTAGATGTTTAATGTCATTGTTACCATATGACTGTCATAGGTAAACATGACAGACCAAGATTGACACCTTAACATACATAATACTATTATGTCACACATGTCAAATTGTCACAGACACGCTTTCACTATGTGCATAATAATATCTTGATAGTGATCATTGTCGACTACAATCAAACCAGTCTGTGTTACTCATGTCATATTAATTTGCTATTAATTCAGTCATTAGACGTCACAGTTGGAGAACAATGTTCATGTTAATGCTGAATTGAAATTGTAGGTATGTCTGACATTGAATTATTAGAGTCAAGATGTCATTGAGCAGTGGTGGCGTAGAGGTAACGTCCGCGACTTACGAGTTGTGCAAAGAAGGTTTCAAGCATCAATCAGTTACAGTATTGAATGCTGTCCAGCAAACCATGTAAAAGTACATTCTTAAAAAAAAAAAAAAAAAAAAAAAACTAATCCAGTTATCTCAGTGAATAATGAGATTCATTATTCTTACTATCGACATACGTTTAATCATCACCACTGCTCTAAAAACGGTGAAGAAAAACATCGTGAGGTAACCGGGCATGTGTGTTAGAATCAAAAATTCGATCTACCAACCCGCACTGAGCCCGGGTGGTGGACGGGTTACGGGGCGTAACCCGTCCACCACCCGGGCTCAGTGCGCCCGTTGGGTTGCCGCCGGGTTGCCACCCGTACTTTATAATAAAGTATTGTACGTTATTTCAGGTAATTGTACTCTATACTTTAAGTACACGAAAATACTTTATTTTGCATGATTTGATTTCTTTGAGATGTTTTATTATTTATTGACAAAGCCCTAGAGTACCTGAATAAATAGTTTGATTTTAATAACACAAACTGGGAGCTCGTGGCTAAGTAATAACAGCCGCACGGGTCGATCCATGAGGTTAAGCTACGCTTGCCGGGGTTAGTCAGTGGATGGGTGACCATCTTTACATACCGAGACTCCTCCGTGCCTCGGAAAGTACGTTAAGCCGTTGGTCCCGGCTGTCATTCGTGGATCTTTGACAGTCGTTACGGGTCGTCAGAAGCCCGAAAGTCTGACAACCAGTCTTACCAAGGGGTATCGTATTACCCAGTTACTGGGTTGTGGATGTCAGACAGGCAGTCGCTCCATGTAAAATACTGGTATTCAGCTGCATCCGGTTAGACTGGAAGCCGACCCCAACATAGTTGGGAAAAGACTAGGCAGATTGATTGAACACAAACTGATTATTTACACTTGGTAATATCAAATTAAAGAGCAATAGAATTTGATAATATTGTTAACATAGTTGAAAATAGATTTAAATTTTCAACTATGTTAACAATATTATCGAATTCTATATTGCTCTTTAATTTGATATTACCAAGTGTAAATACTTAATGTAATTAATAAGGATGATCTTTATGCAGAAATTGCTTTATTAAACCAACTTTATAATCTGATATGTACTTACTTCTATGGCTTTTGCAGAACCGTCTACTGCATATATGGCAGCAAGTATTTAAGAGTGACAATATTTTTTAAACTTGTATAAAGTTATTTCATTTTTATTGTCAATCCCGCTAAGTCAGCATTCACAGAAAGAGTTTTTTCTGTGATGAATAGCAAATGGCGAGACGAAAGAAACAGAGCATCTCTGAATTTGATAAAAAATTAATTACTTACTTATATAAACTTTAAAAACTTTACTTTTAAATTTATTTAGACTTATTTTATATAGACTGTAAAGATGCTATGCAATTGTTTAGTAGAGATACAATTTTGATACAAACTGCAAAAAGCAATAAAAATATGTTTTTTTTTTAAACATATTTTTTCATGTGAAAATATGTTTTTAATCTTTTCACAATAATAAAGAAAAAAAAAAAAATAATATTTATTTGTTCAAGACTTCAAAAAAAAAAAAAAAAAAAAAAAAACAAAAAAAAATTAATAAATTGTAAGTAGGTACTTTACGTTGTTACTATGTACTTTTTTTTCTTACCTATAATAACCAATGTACTTTATTTGCAAAAAAAAGGTGGCAACCCTAGTTACGGCCCACTCCCTTTCACAGAGATGAGGCCTTTGTCCCAGCAGTGGGAACATTATAGGCTGATTATGTATGTATAATGTGTCTTTAACTAGGAAATGAAATCCTTACTTTTTGGTCTTTGGAGGCAAAGTCAACTGTGGAGCTTATAATAAGGAATTACAGTTAATTATTATAACACACTCAAACCTATTAAAAAGACATTTATAAAAGTCCATCACATACATTAACAATGTATTAAAAAATGTTGACTGATGAATATGGAACCGTTTAATTCAAACTGCTGTCACATAAATAACTTCCCGGAACATCACAACAACTGTGAAATGAGGACGCACAAACATTCCTGACCATCGAAAAATTTAACTTAATAAACCCATTTCTATATCTGGGACAAAATCAAGACATATATCTAACAAAATCCCAGAAAAAATAAACAATAACAAATGCGCGGGAACGCACAAAACGTCTTTGACGTGCGGCCATGTTATTTTTTCTTTTTTATTCACCGCCAGGCGTCAATGGCACCTCATTATTATTCCACAAAATAATCGAATAATGGATCGATTTTACGTAGTCGATTATCTCAGTTTCGAGGAACGATCGCTAGATTATACGAGAAATGAACGGGCTCTTTGTCGAGAAGGAATCTGGACCAGAGATTGGGAACACCTGGCGTGGCTCGTTTGTAGTTCTTAGTGGTGGGGTAAGGGTGGGTTATCGATATTTTAGTCGATATCATTGATTTGAGTTAGTACAGAGATTTTTCTTTCGTGAACTTTTTTGTTTTGCTTTTCAGAAGGTTTGGATAAAGTGAAGTATTTTTAACCTGTTTTTAGTCACCCAAATATTTTGTGAATCGGTTAGTGGTGGTTACGTTTTATTACAAAATAGTTTACATTTTTAAAAATTAAATTCCCGAACTTTCAATCATAAGTTGAAGCTTTCTTGTACACGCTAATACGTATTACCTAATGAATGGCTTAATTAATAACACTCGTAAGCCTGAAATTTCAGTCACTTAAATGCCTTTAATTAATAATACCATACAATTATTAGCACCGTCTGTGAAATTACAAAATCTTATATTTCAAAGAATTTGAAACAACACAATGAATTCTGCTATTACTTAATTATATTCACACCTACATTTTCTTTAAAAGGTTCTCAAATTAAGTCAAAAAATATTTTATGGATAAGTTTAAAACAAAGCCTAAATGACTTGCGCCTTACACACGCTCAATGAACTTGCAAGAATTAACTTTATTAAGAACAAAAAAGTAACTTTAAATTATAGATAATTAAGCAATAAAGTAACCTGTAATTTGAGAACTTTGCGTAGCTTATAGCTCGCTTTACGATGAATACGTCACGCGATGCGAATCGTGCCTATTTGAAAGAGCCTTAAAGCGAGATTAATGATAAGTCACAAATCGAATATAGCATAGTATAATCAGGCTATAATGTTCCCACTGCTGGGACACAAGCCCCCTCTCTGTGAATACCTAACCAAATTTCGATGTATTTTATGGCACAGCTCTAAATTCATTTAGCTCTAGCTGTTGCCAGGGTATTCATTCGCGTCAAACTTGTTTCAATATAAAATTTACATCATGACACTCGGCAATACTGTACCTTCTCATCAAAGAAAGAAGTTTTGGAATCAGATCCATTCCGGAGAATACCCCTCCCCCCCCCACGCATACACACTCACATTAATTATACCTCTTTACAATCCTAATCCTAACTAATAGGTATTATAAATGCGAAAGTGAGTTTGTTAGTTTGTTTGTTTGTTTGTTACGCTTTCACGCTAAAACGGCGGAATAGATTTAAATGAAATTTGGTATGGGTAGACCATGACCTGGATTAGGACATAGGATACTTTTTATCCCGGTGGTTCCCATGGCATAATTTCCGACCTCCACGCGACGGAAGCCGCGGGCAAAAGCAAAAAATCAATCAATTAATCTAGATGAAAAATCATACCGATTAAAAATAAATCAACTAAAATTTCATCGATATCGACACTCCAATTTCTAATTAACACCCCCGTCCCTACACAATAGACCGTAGGATCGTAAAATTGAACTACAAAGGCATTCCTTCTACGACGCTTAACTCTGAATAGGCACATATGCACAAAATATCGTTGAGAACACCGACTTAGTCCGTATGGAAGGGGCTCAAACAATACCCCTTAGTTTGGCACACAATACATTTGATGAATGTCATGAGCCCGTTTATGTATATCCGTTTTGGGGGGAATTAGATCCGGGTTGGGGATTTGGGGCCCCAGAATTGTATGTCTTTGTTTTATAGTGTTGTGAGAATAGGGTGTAGGAAATGTACAACAGGATTTTGCTGTGGTTTCGACGTAAATAATGGTAGCTGTGTACCACACAGAAATTACCATACAATGTGAAAGAAAGGAAGAAACATGCATTAATTACAGCAAAAAAATACACCTTAAAACTATAAAAAACAGGAACAATGATTATACCTATGTTACCTAGCTCAATTAGTTGTGTTGTTTGAGAAATAAAGATATTTTATTATTATTTAAAGTTATATGTCACCATAATTTCAGATGACACCACAAGGTGTAGTAGCTCCTGACGCTGATTCTCATTTTCAATGCGCTACGCTAAAATAATAACCACCTAGGAAGTGTGTGTCGGTTTTAATAAATTAGGAGAATAAAATTAAGATATTTTTTTTTCTCTTAATGATAAGAACTTTTGTTCATACAAAATCAATTAAAATGTTGAATCTCAAGCTACAACAGCCATGAGCATCCATAGAAGTTTCAGAGACACGAAATCTGAACTAAATGATCTGTTAGTCTATTCTGTAAAAGTGTCACAGTAAAAACTTAGATGAGGTGAGCTTAAAGCAAACTATAATAATAATATCCTTATAATAATAATATAATATCCTTGGACATTTCACACAACGCCATCTAGTCCCAAGCTAAGCAACCTGCTTGTGTTATGGTAACGAGATGGCTGATAAACTACTTATATACATTTTTTTTTTATAAATACATACATATTATAGATAGAAAAACATCCAGACTCGGAACAAATACTTGTAGGTCGTACAAATATTTGTTCCGTGCGGGAATCGAACCCGCGATATGCTGCGCAGCAGTCAATCGCTCAACCACTGCGCCAACCGTGTCGTCAAACTATCATTCCGCGTTATGCTAGGTACAACTATCATTCCGCCTTATGCTAGGAATTGACAGTATTGACAGATCACAAGTTCTCACGCTGATATATTTAGCGTTCATAATCATTCAAAACACCGGTCATGTATTTAAACAGTTTATGTCAAATTTCCTAAGCAAAGAACTGATTAAATATCTAAACAGCCGTTTTAAAAGTCGGTGAACTTCGCCTTTACAGCAGAATACATCGGCTGAAATACTACTCAAGCTGCGAACGTTTCTTCACTGAATGAAAAGAAGATTTTGCATCGTACAACAACAATAAAGCCTACGTTCTCTGGATGAAAATAAATCGCCGATTCATAAAGTGCTTCAACATTGTGAAATTGGATCACATATTTAAACATTAGTCACCCACTTATACCACTTCAAAACGCAATGTCCTAGTTAAAATTAGCACAATTGAGCATTATTGCTCATCTTTAAAACCTCTCTATAAGTACTCTATATTAAACATGCCACAATAAAAACACTTTGCTATATATTTGTGTAGTGAAAATAGTGATTCTTCTTGTGAAAGACTTCTGGGGAAGTACTATCGAGGAAACTTACATCTATACACCGTAAGGACTATTCTTGCTTGCAGCGATCGGCCGCTATAGTAACCCTTGGTCACAGTATCTGGTCATCGTGTGTACGGGATTTTGTTTTCTGGAACTTTGCGTGCCTGACCGGTATGTGTGGAGGCGGCGGCGCCCGCCCCTGCTGGCTGCCGGCACAGCCAGCAGGGGCGGGCGCCGCCGCCTCCGGCCAGAACCAACTTACTGGCGAGGACTCCTCTCACTAGAGCCATACGTGTGATGAACGAGGTTCACGAGAGGGTTGATGTATTGTGCTGCAACTTGAGTGAATTCGCAAAAGCTGCATTATTTGTAATATGTTATTTAGATGTAGGTTAAGATTTAGGATTTAAGTAGTATGTAATTTTATAGAATGTAAAAGAATAAGAATAAGAAAGAATAAGAATTATATATTGCGTAACTGTTAAGGATTTAGCATGTAAGTCCACTCTACCGCATTGGATCGCTGATCTGTAATGGTAGTGTTGGAAGATTTGCGTAAATAAATAAATAAATAAATTGGTCAGATTCAGATTTCCTCGATAGTACCTATAGATAGATAGATAGAATACTCTTTATTATTCACCTTACCTTACCTACACTACCCTTACCTTACCTACACTACCCTTACCATACCTACACTACCCTTACCATACCTTAACTTCCTCCCTTCTCCCTTCTTTTTCTTTTCTTCCTTCCTTCTTCCTTTCTTTCCTTAACTTTTTTTGTACCTCTTCGTGTCTTCAAGCAATGAATGGTCTTTTAGATGTCAATAATCTCAGTTACACAACTGTAAACGGCCGTTTCAAAACTGTAGCAGAAAAATAAAATAAACTCAATATTTTAAAGCTTTACATGAATGCACTCGTAAAGTGCAAAACCCTGTTTACATTTTTAGCAAAAAAGCAGAGTAGGTACGTTCAGAATTCACACTATACCACGCACCTATAACTCATCCATTCGTTCCAAATCTTTAATTTAAAAAAATAAATTTCGACTTCACTCAACGTGGGTGATTCGAAATTCGAAAAAAAAAAAAGTTCAAATGAGAAGTTTTTGCCTGCCAGCCATTATGTGAAACCGTTGAAAATTACGTTCAAGTTTACTCCCTTTGTTGGTGGCGTGAACATATTGTTGTTACTCTGCATGTTATTTTTACAGATTTTTGAATTTAGAAGTTTGTGTCGTAGCCATAGAGCAACACGGCCCCGGCGAACGGGGCCGTAGCTTGTGGAGAGTGAAGGCTCCTACAGACAGAGGCGATATCGCGTCGCGACGGTCGCGCCGCGATATTGCGATATTATCGCGTCGCAACACCTTTCACACTAGCGCGGCGCGATATCGCGTGGCGATATTATCGCCAGGCGATATCGCGGCGATATCTAACCTAACTAACCTAACCTAACCTAACCTAACCTAACCCAGGACAGTTTCATTCTACGGTTCGTCGAAAAAAAACCCAACCAACCAAAACTAAGTAAGTACCTACCTAATTGAACGCAATTTTTTCCTGCTGCGAATTTTTACATGCGTCCGTGGTCCGTAACGAACACCACACGATGGGGTGGTAGGGTGGTGGGTGGTGGTAGGTACCTAAACTTGACCACACAACACGGAAAAAATAATAGTAGGTACTACGTTCGTAACACAGCAGTTCGGACTCTTCGGACGTGCTATTTACTAGATGTTTAATGTCATTGCTATTATACTATTCTGACGACACGGTTGGCGCCGTGGTTGAGCGATTGACTGCTGCGCAGCATGTCGCGGGTTCGATTCCCGCACGGAACAAATAATTTGTACGACCTACAAGTATTTGTTCCGAGTCTGGGTGTTTTTCTATCTATAATATGTATGTATTTACAAAAAAAAAAAAAAAAAAATGTATGTAAGTAGTTTATCAGCCATCTCGTTACCATAACACAAGCATTAGGTTGCTTAGCGTTGTGTGAAATGTCCAAGGATATTTATTTATATACATATTTATTACGAAGTATTCATTTAAAAATCAAGATTTTTTAAATAACTTAGTTACCTTTAACCCTTCAAGTGTTGAATGCATCCCATGTGTGCATAAGGACAACCCTTTACATAATAGTATATAAGATTATATCATATATAATATAAACGTAAAAAAACATCATCCTATGGGAAACCATCATCATTAGTTGTGAACCTATGGAGTTCGCAACTAACCCCCCTCGCCCCGCGTGTCAAATGCACCCCATGTGTGCAAAAGGACAAAACTTAACATAATAGTTATATATAAGCTTATATCAGAGGAGCTCGTGGCTAAGTAATAACAGCCGCACGGGTCGATCCATCAGGTTAAGCTACGCTTGCCGGGGTTGGTCCGTGGATGGGTGACCATCTTTACATACCGAAACTCCTCCGTGACTCGGAAAGCACGTTAAGCCGTTGGTCCTTGCTGTCATTCGTGGATCTTTGACAGTTCGTGGATCTTCGTTACGGGTCGTCAGAAGCCCGAAAGTCTGACAACCAGTCTTACCAAGGGGTATCGTATTACCCAGTAACTGGGTTGTGGAGGTCAGATAGGCAGTCGCTCCATATAAAATACTGGTCTTCATCAGCTGCATCCGGTTAGACTGGAAGCCGACCGCAACATGCTCATAGTTGGGAAAAGGCTAGGCAGATTGTTTTGATAAGCTTATATCACATAAATACGTATAAACGTAAAAAAACATCATCTGATCATCATTCGGAGAGGACACGCACGCGGCGCGCGCGCCGCGCGCGCTCCCTTTCGGTCGCTCAGTGCGCTGCGCGCTATGGCGGCGGGCAGACGTGTGATGCGCTCGTATGATAATAATGATTGTGTAGGTCACTACAGTGTGTACTGTGTCGACATAGTTGGGAAAAGGGTAGGCAGATGATGATTTTTACGGACTTCTTAGTTTCCAATTTACCGTGATTTCGGAAAAGTTAACTTTATTTTACGTATAGGTACTTGTAAAAGCACATTATGTAGTGTACATTATGGCCTTGTATGAGAAGGTAACTACCTACTCATAAAAAGGGCTAGATGATTTCAAAATTATAAGTAAGTAGGTAACTTACTCAAAAATACCTACTAAAAAGTTTCGCTATGCACGAAATTCTTCGATTCTACGTAAACAATGGAAGGTACAGTTGGAATGAAAAGTGTTTGAATTCAAGTTAAATTTTTTATAGCGCTATTCGTATAAGTGTAAGCGTCTGTAAGTTAAAATTTGTTTTGTCTCGTTCTGACTATCAATGATAGATGAATTTCAGAGCGAAATGTTTATGACTGGGGATTAACCGGGTAATTACCCGGTTAGTCCCGCTATACTCTAGTCCCGCTATGCTCGACTCGTAAAATACCTACTAAAAAGTTTCGCTATGCACGAAATCACATTCGCGGGCAGTGATGAAGAAAACTGTTAGTGTGTTCCTTAAATTTTGTGGGTCCAGTATTGACTTACAGCTCTATTCATAAACATTTCGCTCTGAAATTCATCTATCATTGATAGTCAGAACGAGACAAAACAAATTTTAACGTACAGACGCTTACACTTATACGAATCAATCAATCTGCCTAGCCTTTTCCCAACTATGTTGGGGTCGGCTTCCAGTCTAACCGGATGCAGCTGAATACCAGTATTTTACATGGAGCGACTGCCTATCTGACCTCCACAACCCAGTAACTGGGTAATACGATACCCCTTGGTAAGACTGGTTGTCAGACTTTCGGACTTCTGACGACCCGTAACGACTGTCAGAGATCCACGAATAACAGCCGGGACCAACGGCTTAACGTGCTTTCCGAGGCACGGAGGAATCTCGATATGTAAAGATGGTCACCCATCCACTGACCAACCCCGGCAAGCGTAGCTTAACCTGACGGATCGACCCGTGCGGCTGTTATTACTTAGCCACGAGCTCCTATACGAATAGCGCTATAAAAAATTTAACTTGAATTCAAACACTTTTCTTTCCAACTGTACCTTCCATTGTTTACGTAGAACCGAAGAATTTCGTGCATAACGAAACTTTTTAGTAGGTATTTTACGAGTCGAGCATAGCGGGACTAGAGCATAGCGGGACTAACCGCTTACTCATAATTTTGAAATCATTTTAATTTACTCAACAATGACACAAAATCTATATACAACGTGTAACGTTAAATGCGCAAAACCTCTTAAGGGGTCATTGTACTCATCATTATGAACAACTTTTACTATGGGACCAAACCTGAAATCGCGAAAAAAAAATCTGCTGTTCAGTACATTTTGACTAGTTATGCGAACATAAATGAACAGCTGATTTTTTTTTTCGCGATTTCAGGTTTGGTCACATAGTAAAAGTGGTTCATAATGATGAGTACAATGACCCCTTAAGAGGTTTTGCGCATTTAACGTTACACGTTGTATATTTTATATTTTAACTGTACACGAAATCTTCAAACAAAAACGTTCGTAAAACTTGGTTATCTTAATAATACCACAATGATTTTTAGACTGTGATAATACGCTAATTACTTAGTTGCAAAGATATTCATAACTATACATAACATCCATTTGAACGAGGTGTTTTTTCTATGAATTCTTATCGCTGTGGAATGCGCTTCTATTGTTCAAGCGGCCAGATGTTTTTAGCTCCGTAGTTTCCGCGTTCGGCTCGAATACGACCATATGATGATGACTATAAGGTTCAATTTAACTTGTTCGGGATTAGAATAAAGAAAATACCTGTTCTACGACAAGACCGCGCGAGCTCGTGTAGTGCGCATGCGTGTGTGCGGCGCGATATCGCGCGCGACGACGCGCGGCGCTGGTGTGAAAGGTGTATGAGGTACATGGGTACCGAGTGCTAAATCGAACTCGAGGTGCGCAGGTATGTATGACTCACGTTCCGACCGTTTGTATATATAGAATATACAGTATTATATTACTTGCGAATATGTCATTTTGCGTCATTAGGTCATTTTGCGAATGTGGCATTGTGCGCCTAATCCCCTCATTGAATATACAATACTGATCATCTTTATATTGTGGACCGTGCGCCGCGGCCTTCAGCATGCGGCACGCACGTCTGCCTGCGTTCCTGATTCCTGCTGAGTCCTGACCAAAGCAGGCGATTTTTAGGGTTCCGTACCTCAAAAGGAAAAAACGGAACCCTTATAGGATCACTCGTGTGTCTGTTTGTCTGTCTGTCTGTCCGTCTGTCACAGCCAATTTACTCCGAATCTGGTACACATATGGATTTCTGTGACCCAAACAGGTATGACTAAAGTAAATAAATGAATTTTGAATATGGGGGTCACTTTTAGGGGGCAAAAAAGAAAAAAAAAAGTTTTGCTAACGGTATCAATTTTTTTTTTATAATTTTTAAATAAATCGTTTTAAAGTTATTTAAGAAAATAATTTACCATTCCCCCCCCCCTTATCTCCAAAACTACTGAGCCTAAAATGTAGAAAAAAACACAGAAAATAGTTCCATACCTGTAGAAAAATAACATGGTAAATCTTTCAATATAGTGAGTACAAACTTACGTTTACTGTTGGAATATATGGGAGAACATGTTTTTCAGCTATAATGTTAAGGTTGTCCTTGGGATAATTTCATAAGACCAACTACGGAATCCTTCATTGTGCGTAGTCCGACACGCACTTGGCCGGTTTTTTTACGGGCCCGTGCGAACTCAAGTAAGTACTTATAGAACGTCGTATTCGCATTCATTCGGCGCTCAACTCCTAGGTTGCAAATCAAAATGTGTGAGCTGCGCAATAAAAAATCACGTCGGGGTCGGGAAAATCGCGCCCGTGCAACATATAAGTACGTATTGTACCACTTTGTATTTGTTCCATTCAAAGCGCGGCAAGCAATTTTTTCCTGCCGCAATTTTGTACGTAGACCGTACGTCTGTGCTAAGTACCTACTTAGTTTTAATTAACGTTTTATTCCAAAGTTAAATAAAATCATAAGCAAAATAGTTGTGTACTTATGTCATGCAATGTTGATGATTTTGTTGATTAGATTTTTGTTTTGATGATTCTTAATAAGTAAATTGAATTACTTAACTAAAAAACAATAATTTCTCCATTTCAAACTAAAATGTCCTAACAAATGTTAATCATTCATCATACCTTATTGCACTGAACTCTTAAGAGATACATTAATAAGAGGAAATGGGGGCAGCCAGACTTTTGAAAATTAGGTATTTTAAGAAGGTATTGCTGTCGCTCTGCGAGCGCTCCGCCCTCGAATTCGTGCGATAAGGACAACTGCAGATCCGACTAAATAGCCTATGTAAAAAGTCACATTTCGAGGTTTGGCTCTCGCCTATTTCCTCCTCCAATATTGGACCAATTTAAAAGATATTTCATAAACTGAATAAAAAGGATATATACTATGCCCCTATGTTTTTCTTTTTTCGTTAATAGTTGTCAAATTGGTACACTAGGCGTAAGTATGTGATATTTATATTTCTGTAAAAAATCATTGCTTTATGGTCATTAAGGCCAGGATCTTTCAAGCGCCGTAGGTATTAATAAACGCTTACCGCAGCCCCCGCAAGGAGTAGCGATACGTAATAAATTACGATGCGCGGGAAACGCGCGCCAAGCGCACCGCTCATGAGTTCATGAACTCGAGTAGGTACTATGTTGCGTCACAGAATAGAGCAATGCAGTAGATAAACTTGAACTGATTAGTATACTTAAGTTTATTTTGTTTTATTTTTCTAGTAAGTATTTTTGAAAGTTTTAGACAGATTAGGTATGCATTGTAAACTTGAACAGTTAAAATAAATAAAAATAACTACTTAGACTTATTTATTTTTGTGAATAAGGTGGATTTAAAATCTGACTGACACGAAGACCTTATATACCCGTACGATTCAAAACTACGCGCCGCGCACCATTTTACTTTACGTTCATTCCCCACGACAGCGACACCACTAAAAACGATACCACTGGCATGGTATCGTGGGGAATGACAGAAACTACTATTCCCCACGCCATGCGACACCACCGACTGTATTGTGCTGAATGTGCTGTTAGTGATGTCCAGCTACATAACAATGATGTGTTACATAACAATTTAGACCTTATTGACATTCATGTTTTTTTGTTAAATTTAGCTTCCAGACCATTTACCAAGTATCTTGGACCAAAAAACAAATGGTTTGGAAAATGTCAATAAGGTCGAAATTAGCTTGACACCCTAGAAATGATGTGCATAATAATGTAGACACTTTCTGAGGTGTCAAGCGAATTTAGACCTTATTGACATTCATATTTTTTTGTTAAATTCAGCTTCCAGATCATTTACCGAGTATTCTGGACCAAAAAACAAAGGGTTTGTAAAATGTCAATAAGGTCGAAATTAGCTTGAGACCTTTATCGTTTTCAGCGAACTCAAATACCACGAAACCCATTACCCATGTCGAAAAATTTGAATATTTTCGCAGCCGCCATCTTGGATTTTCATTTTGACCCCACTATCGTTTTCAGCGTCCTCAAATACAAAAAAAAAATAAGAAGATACCTAATTAGAAAAAAAACTTAATTTAAAAAAAAAACTTATTTATGTAGGTATACAGAAAAATACATTTGAGGGCCTACTTATATTCTGAACATCCCTGCCCAACCCTTTGAAATAATTCAGGCGTGATGTTATGAAGAAATCTCATTTCCTATCCGATATTCATTATAAAACCACCCGTAGTAACTTTATTCTGTGGCACCTACCTATTTGAGATTTGAAAATAGTGAACCAAAAATTTGCGCGTCAGGCGGCTTTATAAGCTCCAGTGTAGGGTTCAAATTCAACTGTTTTACACACTTAAGTTGCTTCTGCAACGTCTCCGGCGCTGCGGGAAGTGCAGCCCCTTCGCCCTTACGTAACAAAGGACAGGCACCCATGGTGCCTAACCTTTGTTACAGCGGGCGGGGGCTGCTCTCCCTCCGCGCCTCCGGGTTTTTATATACACTCTAGTATGCCAGCCAAAAGACTACGTAAAGTCGGGGTGCCCCGATTCGGTTTTGGGACAGATTCCACCTATTTTAACTATAAAGTGGGGTGCACACTAACTTCCTTCTGAGCAGAATTTCTAGGTTGAATGACACTGACTTTTTTCTTTTTGCGTTTCGTTTCACGTATTTTACACGACATTTTACACCGCAGACAATATATTGATACAAATTTGGTTGTCAATCGCCCATTTTGACATTTCATTTCACTGTTTATCTGATTTGAGGTTAGAAATATTTTTTATTAATTTCTCAAAAAATATGCATTACCTTGTAATGAGAGTGGTAGCGTTATAATCAGGGACCCAACCTCTACCAACTTTCACCCCATTCACCCCCCTCCTCCTGCCAAACGATTCTAGATCCAACCCCATTCTGCACTTATTCTGCCCCGCATTTCATCAGCACTGTCACATTCTCGATCAAACACTCTTTCTTCACATACCCCCACGAGACCCCCACAAAAAAAAACGAGCACTGTACACGTATGCGTCAGGCATTGTTTAAAAGTAAAAAACAATAAAACAGCACTAAAAACTTATCAATAATAACTAGTTATTATTGATACACGAAAACTAACAAATAAACAAAACAGTATTAAATTCGGTAGAATAGCTGCGTGCGTTCGCCCACGAAGTCGGAACGGAACTAACTGACTGGGTTCCCCGTTCCTAGAAGATCAAACATGCCGCCGCCGGCCTGCGTGCGCGGTGCGGCGCGGCGGCGCCGGCCGACAAACGAATTCAAATGATACCGGCGCGCGGAGTCGCGGACGCCGCCATCTCGCTTCCCCCTTCACCCCCCGTCGCGTTGCACGTCGCCTTGTTATTATTTTTTGTTTTTGGTATAACGTAATCGACGCCAGGCCTAAAGAAAATGTGACCGTGTTGTGTAAACATTTCAATTTTGTTGCTACGTGCTACGTACAAAATTATTGTAATGAACTAATTAACAAAATTGCTTGTAAAGTCAATGTCTTTGTACATAACCAACTTTTTAAACTTTTCTTTTCCAATCACAGTAGATATCTAAGTATTTCTTCGTTAAGGGTCTCAAGGTTAAGTAAAATAAACTGGATTTTTCTGATTTGTGAGCATAATTTGCGAACATTCGGATCAAAATTATTATTGTAACCGTGTTTCAGGGGAAAATCATTACGATTTACGATCCTTGCATGAATGAAATTCGCGAGTCTTGCGGACGCGGGTGCGGGTGCGGGGGGGATCTGTGACGCGGGGTCGACGGCCGCACTGCGGTCGGACAGCTCGCGCGCACTGTGACCTCGAGGGTATGCGCGAGCGTCAGCTGAAATTTATTTACGAATACATTGCATGCTACAATTTTAAATAAAAAATGTGTTTAATCGCAAATAATGGTTCCATTTGACTGTTCTCACAGCATAGTGTACGAAAATTGCTAAAAAAAAAACTTGAGAGGTGTCAAGGGACACCCGGATGGAACGAAGTTCCTTTCGATTAATTAGTGAAGGAATTGTAATAAAATTTTATTTTTATACTCATCGTCATCATCATCATCATCATCACCATCATCACCATCATCATCATCATCACCATCATCATCATCATCATAATCATCATCATCATCATCATCATCATCATCATCATCGCGACACCACACTGTTCAATGCGAAATAGAAATGAAAATATCTGGCTTGCTTTCTATAAGAGAGAGAGAGAGAGACAGACAGAGAAACATGCGCACGCCGCACGGCTTACAATACATACATACATAGCTTACTATAGCAAAAAGTGTCGTGACAACTTTTCGTTCCCATTTTTTCCGTCTAGCCCCCTTTCACAACGCGCGATAAGGAACTTCGTTCCAAAATTAGTAAAATTGACAATTTTTTTTTTCAGAATTTTTTATGGTATCGTATCGAGAATTACTAGCCCTATCACCTGTCTTCGTTTTCGGAAGCGTTTCCCTTACACCCTGTATATTTTTTTCAAAATTTAAATCCGTGTTATCTACGAATAAAACACTAAACTAAACGACGTTTTTACGACTCTCCCCGCCTTAACCAGAAAGAAGACAGGCGAGAGCGTTTGTATCTTTTTGTATGGAGAAAAGAGCACCCACGTTTCCTCTTAATAATGGTTTTGGTGGGCCCGGCGCGCGGCGCGGTCAATAGTGTGTAGGTATCCTTTTAAAGATGCCGCTAGCCAGCGCGACAGCGGAGGCTCGTCGCCGCGCCGCCCGCGCCGCACTAAGTTAGTACCTACTATTATTTATTCTGTGCCGCACACGCCACTGCCCTATGTAGGTACCTAATGTTAATCGCGGATTTCGACTCAAAACTCGAATATTGTGTATTACCTATTATTTCAATTTCACGATAAAGGTTTTTTTTCTTACAAGCAAGCTACACATTTCCAGTACCACACCACCTGACCTCCTAACCTCTTATTGTACTGCAACTACTGCAAGCCTAATAGTAGGTACAAGTACGGACGTTTTATCTTGGCGAGTCCGAACATAGGCACTAAGACGTTTCGCGCATGTTCTCTCACTCGCACTCGCCTCATGTCGCATTTGGTTCCTAACAAATGTTACTGCGCAGCCTTCTGCGCGAAGTTCGAACTCGCCAAGATAAAACGATCGTAGGTACTTGTATTGTATGTGAGGTCAGCTTAGACTGGCTTGATTGATTCGTAAAACTATTGATACAGTAGCGGCTGTGCATAATTGTATTGAACAGAAAGGTCAACAACGCACACTTAAAAATAATTAGGTATAATATCTAGTACAAGCACTGCAGTACTTCACGGGATCAGCATAGGGTTGCAAAATTAGGTAGGTAGGACGCACACTTCACATCGTAAAGGGTAGGCCTCGCCTGTACTAAATAAATATATATAAATATATACACAATAAATTAACAATTCCACATTCATTTTGTGTAAGTTTAAACATTTTTAGTTTTACGTCTGTCAATCGCAACGTTTCGCAAAAGAGTAAATAAAGTATTTAGCGTACACTCGCTCAGACCTAGACTAGTAGTTTAGCTCGGGCGTTGTCGGCCGACATCGCGCGAGTCCGGGCTTGTTTAGATTTCTCGTCATAATAAATCACAGTAAGTAATAAAAATTGTAAGTATTTTTCAGCAGGGATTTTGATGTGAAATTAAAGAGTAAGTACCTACCTAATACTTTATGGAAAAACAGTCGCTCGTTATGCCATCTTTTCTGCACAAATACTTAGTGCCGAGCTAAAACTGAATCGATTTATGTCGATTGACTGAATATCGCATTGAGTCGAGTATAGTACTTACTTATTTTAGTTAATTTTAGTAGGTGTTCGAATAAATATTCGAACTGATAGATTCTGCTACCGCATAGGTACCGAAATAGGTTGCAATGGCAGCTGTACTATTTTACGAACAATTAATGCTTAAAAATTTAATAAAATAAATACCTAATATTAGCGTACCTACTTATTTATCATTTTGAAATCATCTTATTAGCCCTTTTTATGAGTAGGTAGATAGGTACTTTCTCATGGAAGGCCATAATCACGGTAAATTGGAAACTAAGAAGTCCGTAAAAATCATCATCTGCCTACCCTTTTCCCAACTATGTCGACACAGTACACACATTACATAACATCACGCCTGCAGTCCCCAAAGGGTTAGGCAGAGGTGTAGGTAAGTACTCGCATTACGACAGTTTTGCATTGAGCATAATTTTATTTAAAAAACCGGTCAAGAGCGAGTCGGACTCGCGCACCGAGGGTTCCGTTCCGATTTTCGAAAAAGTGTGCTACTTAGATACATCGTTTTATTTTTCGTGAAATCTTTACATAAACTTCTATCACATAGAATAATTTCAGATTTTTCTCTTTGCAAACTTCGGAGATAAGGGGGGGGGGGGGGGGGGTGCGGAACGGTTTTTTTTTTTACATTTTTCATCAAAAGTCGAAAACTATGCGGCCAAAAAAAAAAATAGTTTGAGAATGTGCAAACGCTCTTTCATATGATACCCCACATGCCCTAGTAGCCCCACTTTAAATTTTTAAGACCCCCTTTGAGTCCCTGTTGCAAAAAAAATTAGTCTTATTGCAAAATAGTTGGGTAAACCTCATCTAAAACTATTCCAAATTTCAAGTTGATAGCATCAGTAGTTACTGAGATATCCAGCTGTGACAGACAGACAGACAGAGTCACACCACAAGCGTTCCTTTTTTACCATTTTGGTACGGAACCCAAAAAATAATTCACGGAGATTCAGAATAAACTTGTTGCAGCCCGGCGCACGCACGGCTAAAGATCAAGCTATAATTTCCAGTATAAGCTGATCTCGCATTGTGTAGGATTTCCTTACAATAAGAGCTCATTGTAAACTGGAAATGACTAGATTGATGTGTAGCCGTGTGTACACTACATAATTTAATGCTTTTACCTGTAGAAATTAAATTGAGTTTTCCAAAATCACCTATGTAAATTCGAAACTAAAGAAATCCGTAAAAAATAAAATTTAATTAATAACCCCTCAGACATAGACTTATAAAAAAGATGGACTCCGCGCCACGCATATCGGAAAGTGAAGCACAGTAAGTAGCCGGACCGTTTGTACAAATACGCCTCGCGCACACATTTACATCATAGTATGCCGACCGGCCGCCATTACGAGACACGAGCGACGCGATGGCGACGCGACGGCGTCTTTGCAGGTACTCAAATCATGCACACATAGATCGGTACGGTGCTTCACTTTCGATATGCGCGGCGCGGAGTCTATCTTTTTTTATACGTCTATGCCCTCAGACTGATATGTCTGTTTTTTTACGTTTATACGTATTTAAGTGATATAAGCTTATCAAAACAATCTGCCTAGCCTTTTCCCAACTATGTTGGGGTCGGCTTCCAGTCTAACCGGATGCAGCTGAATATCAGTATTTTTCATGGAGCGACTGCCTATCTGACCTTCACAACCCAGTTACTGGGTAATACGATACCTGGTTGTCAGACTTTCGGGCTTCTGATGACCCGTAACTACTGTCAAAGATCCACGAATGACAGCCGGGACCAACGGCTTAATGTGCTTTCCGAGTCACGGAGGAGTTCCGATATGTAAAGATGGTCACCCATCCACGGACCAACCCCGGCAAGCGTAGCTTAACCTGATGGATCGACCCGTGCGGCTGTTATTACTTAGCCACAAGCTCCTCTGATATAAGCTTATATATAACTATTATGTTAAGTTTTGTCCTTTTGCACACATGGGGTGCATTTGACACGCGGGGCGAGGGGGGTTAGTTGCGAACTCCATAGGTTCACAACTACTGATGATGATTAGTTTTCCATCGGATGATATTTTTTTACGTATATATATGATATAAGCTTATCTACTATTATGCAAAGGGTTTTCCTTATGCACACATGGGGTGCATTCGACACTTGAGGGATTAAAGGTACTTAACTAAGTTACTTAAAAAATCTTGATTTTTAAATAAATACTTCGTAATAAATAGCACGTTCGAAGAGTCCGAACTGCTGTGTTACGAACGTAGTACCTACTATTATTTTTCCGTGTTGTGTGGTCAAGTTTAGGTACCTACCACCACCCACCACCCTACCACCCCATCGTGTGGTGTTCGTTACGGACCACGGACGCATGTAAAAATTCGCAGCAGGAAAAAATTGCGTTCAATTAGGTAGGTACTTACTTAGTTTTGGTTGGTTGGGTTTTTTTTCGACGAACCGTCGAATGAAACTGTCCTGGGTTAGGTTAGGTTAGGTTACGGAGGACCTCGCCACTGCCGCATTTGGGCGCCGAACACTGGACGCGCTCGGGCCAGTCCTCAAGGATTGGCTTGAGCGGTCCCACGGTTTCCTCTCTTTCCGTCTGGTGCAGGTGTTGTCCGGCCATGGGTGCTTCGGATCGCACCTGCACCGGATCCAAAGGGAGGAGACCCCGTCGTGCCACGACTGTGGCGCGGCGGAGGACACGGCGCAGCACACCCTCGAGGTGTGCCCAGCCTGGTCCGAGCTGCGCCATACACTGGTCGTAGCGGTCGGGCAGGACCTCTCGCTTCCCGGCGTCGTCAACTCGATGCTGGAAAGCGAGGGGGCCTGGGCAGCGGTCGCCTCCTTCTGCGAAGAAGTAATGTCACAGAAGGAGGCGGCGGAGCGCGTGCGGGAGGACGACCCTCTCGCGGCGCCGCTCCGCAGGCGAAGACGGGGCGTGAGACGGCGGTTGTATGACCGTCGTCATGCGCCTCCAGGTGATGAACAGCGGGAGACAGGCGCGGGGGCGCCTTCTCCTGCATTGCACTGTTCACCACCCACGTCAGTCATTCCTGGGCCCCTCCCCGAAGGGAGGGGCGTGCAGGGCCCGCTGTAAAGGCGGGCGATCGTCGGAGGGGGGCCGGATGAAAGGGCTGTGCCAGATTCCCAGTCCTCCTCCACTCAGACGATGCGGGAATGCCGCTGGGTCGTTTAGTGGGTATACCGGATTTTACCGGGGAGTCCCACATACCCCACCCGTCCCCCGATGGGTGGGTATGCGTAATGCATTTTTCCCAGCGAGAACAAAAAAAAAAAAAAAAAAAAAAAAAAAGGTTAGTTAGGTTAGATATCGCCGCGATATCGCGTGGCGATAATATCGCCAGGCGATATCGCGGCGATATCTAACCTAACTAACCTAACCTAACCTAGTCCGCGTCACGTGACGCGATATATCTGTGTCGCGGGGCGATAATCGCTCCTGTGTGAATGGTCGCGCGCGATTCCATAGAAATTGTTCTACGGATATAATATCGCAATATCGCGTCGCGACGCGATATCGCCTCTGTCTGTAAGAGCCTTGACGAGGTAAAAGTTATATTTTGAAAACTTTGATGAATATAAATTAATTTCATTGGCACGACCAAGGAATTACGATCTTTTCCTTTAATTATTGTGTTTATTATTCCATGGCGCATTTCATGGACGGCATAAAAACTCTTGACAATAGCACCCTAATTGCGTAACACTCTATCAATCGGAATCTCGGAGGAGCTCGTGGCTAAGTAATAACAGCCGCACGGGTCGATCCGTCAGGTTAAGCTACGCTTGCCGGGGTTGGTCAGTGGATGGGTGACCATCTTTAAATACCGAGATTCCTCCGTGCCTCGGAAAGCACGTTAAGCCGTTGGTCCCGGCTGTTATTCGTGGATCTTTGACAGTCGTTACGGGTCGTCAGAAGCCCAAAAGTCTGACAACCAGTCTTACCAAGGGGTATCGTATTACCAAGTAACTGGGTTGTGGAGGTCAGATAGGCAGTCGCTCCATGTAAAATACTGGTATTCAGCTGCATCCGGTTAGACTGGAAGCCGACCCCAACATAGTTGGGAAAAGGCTAGGCAGATTGATTTTCTATCAATCGGAATCTGAACATTTTGAAGCAAATTGCTAATCCATTGCTTCATAATTTTGCTCGACAACGTAAATTACGCAATTAATGTTGTTGAACTATCAAAATGAAACCGATTCTGATTGATAATGTGTTGCGCAATTGCCCCGTACGCGTAGGTTAGTCACTAACCACACGAAAGGGAAAGAAAGAATTATCTTTCTTTACCTGCAAAATTATGGGGGATTCTGAGCAAAACCCCGAAATGGGACAAGATAAGTTAACTAAAAAAATCTTCAATTCTCAAATCTTTCTTTTATGCTGAGGATCATTCGTCATAATGACATCATTATTGCCGTTGATGATAGTTTTGGGTAATAAAAAAAATCAATAAAGTTTGAAACTCACCCTCCTAAAATACCACGATAAAATATTATGTAAAAGCAAAACAATAAATAGTCCAAACATTATTAGCAACGCGCAATGTGCTAATTTATCTGTCCATTTCAATAATAATAATGTTATTGTTATGATGACAAAATCATCATGATAAATTGTTACCATTCAAAACATTAATGCACAACACTATTTTCTAACAATGTAATCTCACCCTACACTTTAAATGCATACACTCTAGCCGCGGGTGACCAAGGGAAGTAATAAATAAGAACAAGTAACAAGCGAAAGAGATTTAAATTAAAGTAAAATAAAATTAAAACTCATTGTTATCATATAGAAAATCGAATACATCACTACGATCGAGATTAACATGTTGAGGTTACGTTGCGTAAGGACTCTGACGTCATTTGTACGCTTAATGACATAAAATAAAAGTAAAGCTTTTTTTATAATAATAATGAAGATAGTGCGTTGCGTTAGTGCTGGACATAGATCTATTAAATAAAACTAAAATGATTCTACATTTCTGAGTTCACTCTGAATTTGTTCCCAATAATTAATTATTCATTAAACAGTAGGATCATGCTGCCAATCTTATGTTAGCCACGTATATACCCATTTCCCATGGCAATGTTGTCTATGCCAAGTATTATTATGATATTCGATAAATAAAGAAGTGAACATAAAATAATAAATAAGCAGAGAAAAGAATAAAACTATTTAATTTACTAGGAAAACTGCAACACAAAAACTGTCGCCATCCGTCTTCACGATAGGAAGTAACTTCGTTTCTTTTAACACAGTGTGTTATAATTATGTTGTTCCTTTTTATTTATAAATAAAAGTACAAAAAGAGCCTGTTTACTGCCCTGGGTATGTATAGCTCATGTATAGCTATATCAAACAAATTGATTTTTATACTATCAAAACATTACATAATTGTCACAGACCATTTTTAGGGTTCCGTACCAAAATGGTAAAAAAGGAACCCTTATTTATGGTGTGACTCAGTCTGTCTGTCACAGCTGGATATCTCAAGAACTACTAATGCTATCAACTTGAAATTTGGAACAGTTTTAGATGACGTTTACCCAACTATTTTGCAAATAAGAAAGAAGTAAAAATATTTATATTTTTTTGTAACATGGACTGAAAGGGGGTCTTAAAAATTCAAAGTGATGCTACTAGGGCATGTGGGGTATCATATGAAAGAACACTGCTTGCACATTCTACATTCTACATTCATTCACAATTTTTTATTTATTTTTTAGGCCGCATAGTTTTCGACTTTTGATGAAAAATGTAAAAAAAATACCGTCCCCCCCCCCCCCCCCCCTCTACGCCGTAGTTTGCAAAGATAAAAATCTGAAATTATTCTATGTGATAGAAGTTTATGTAAAGATTACAGGAAAAATAAAACGATGTCTCTAAATAGCACACTTTTTCGGAACGGAACCCTCGGTGCGCGAGTCCGACTCGCTCTTGACCGGTTTTTTTTGTAGTGAATCTTAAACTAACTAAATAACTTAATGGTTGCAAGTATATCCTATTGTATTGCAAACCGGGCTGGTGTTTGTATCTCCAATTCGGAGTTACGAATAGGTGGGAAGTAGGTCATTCGATACACCTCAACTCCTCAAGAAAGACCAGCAACGCCTTGGTAACTGGAGATCTCTCAGAGAGTACCTACCTGGCAGAACATTCTATCACAGAAATGTAAAATTAGTGAGTCTGTATTTGGGGGTAATCTTCGGAACTATTGATCCGTTTCCGAAAATTCTTTCACTAGTGGGAAGCTATTGCCGAGTTTTATAGGATGATTTATGTTAAAACAAGAAATTTCACTCGGACGGAGTCGCGGGCAGAAGCTATTGTCCTTATAAAATAATTAATTGAATAGATACTACAGCAGTAGTAATGAATTTATGTTGTTTTTGACGTGTCGTATGTGAGTTTGTGGGAGGCATTCATTCCATTCAGCAATGGACGTCAACTGTTTAATTATGATGATTACGAATTAGTAAAAATAGTCGCCGAGAAAATGTCATGACACTGCCAATATCTATATCCCTCTAAACATAATCGCAAATTATAAATTAATTAACATCTCACAGTGCAAGCATAAATCAAGTAATTAGTTACCTACAGCGTTAAGTGATACTTTGAAGCAATGGTAATTACTTAACACCTGCTAAATTCAGCGAAGCGTTGCACGAACAATTAGCGGTAAACCACAGTAATTGTTATTAGACATTATACCTTGGATCGTGTTAATATGTTAATTAGTGTTAATAATCAGTTACACACGTAAAAGTATATTCAAGCCAGTATTTCCTAAACTGTCAGGTTGACACGTTTTGGAATACCTTCATCCAAAGTTCACTGTATCCATTTGAATATAATACATATATATTGAATGAAAAGTTCTGAAAATTAAACACTAGCCAAGATTATAAAGCTGTATTAACACCAGTTTAGATTTAAAATAATCATACAATAACTAACTAATAATAGTGCTGAAAAAGAATGACATAAAAAGGGTTTAGAAGCATGAGGAACAGGGTGTAAAGTTCACTCATGCTCTATTGAAAAGGATCCTCCGACCAGACGGTTGTTGTGTCTGGTGGGCTACTGCCCGAGACGTTATATATATGCTAGTCGCGCGGTAAACTCTGATTGCGCGATGCAGGTTGCGTGACGTCATGTCATTGTAATGCGTAGTTCGTATGTGGCGATGTAGATGCCGCCACAAGGGAAATGTTTTTTTTTTGGCATTGTGTGATTTCTGTACCGTACCTAAAAATATGAAACCATTGTTCTATTATAGCCTCAGCACACCTAAATTAAAACAATAGTATACAATTAATAACAACATCACGTAGGCACACTTTTTCAAAAAAAAAAAAAACTAATCAAAAATATCGGCTCCCACAAAAATGAAATTTAAAATCCGCCGCCGCGTAACCTCAATATGGTTTCCTTTATTGATATTCAATCTATGAGAGGGTAGGCAGCAATTAAGCATATGTTTTTTTGTTTTGTTTTTTTCAACCGTTGCCGTCCGGCCAGCAAATTGGTTTTCGTGGTAGGAATCCGTAATTGTTCACACATTAACATATGGAATTGTGATCAAAAGATATATTTTATTTATGTTGACATTCGTATTACATTTAAACAGGTGTCGGATGCAATTAAATGACTGTTTCTTGATTTGCATACATTAATATTCTGCTGAATTAAAATACCCTTTTAAATATTGTATTGATATTTTATTTATATCAGCCTGTAAATTACATATTACGGCTGCAAATGGGCATCACAAAGACTATTTTACTTATTTCTAAGATCTGTCTTTTTCGAAATAAATTATTATTGATTCATCGGTAAAAAAACCAGCCAAGTGCGTGCTGGGACCACGCCCAATGAAGGGTTCCGTACGTATTTGGGATCCCAAAAACTAAACATTGTAGTAGAAAAATATGTTCTCCCATGCATCGATTTACGTCAGTGACAAAATAAAACAACTAGGTATGTCATAAACCTACAAATTGAAACTTTTTTGCAAAAAAAAAAACAACCGACGTCCAAAAAAAAAACTGCAGTTTCGGAAGTCGGTGACTGAATCTGTATTTTAGTTTTTGCCACCGACTTCCGAAATTAAAGTTATTTTTCAATTTGCAGTTTTTTTTTTTGGAAGTCGGTTGTTTTTTTTTTGCAAAAAAGTTTTTATTTTTCACTTTTTAGTGGGTTAGTTTGTAATTTATCTAAGTTACAATAGCCTAATGTCAACTGCTCATCATCTTTTACAAAATATTGCTTTTCCCGCTGCTGGGCCGTTAATTGTTGAGGAGTTCTCCTAGTAAGAACCAGGAGAACTGGAGCTGATGGTGAAGTCACCATCAGCTCCACTTCACCATATGCATTGTGACGGACGAGCATAAATTGGTAATCGAATCGCAAACCGTGAAATACTTATTATTGAGTCGTTCCGATAGCCATATGTGGTCTTCATCATCAGTTCCACTTCACCAAATGCGTGCTTTTCGAGAAAAAATGCATTAGTTACTATAAAAAATACCCAAGTCACTATAATAGGTGTGCCTATAAAATTTGAGGGTTTCCCTCGATTTCCATGGGATCCCCTCATCAGATTCTGACTTGATGACAATGGGACCACTTCGAGAGCATACCCTATCAAATAAAAAAAGAATTTTCAAAATCGGTCCACAATTGACGGAGAAATCGGTGTACAAACATAAAAAAAATATATATATATATACGCGACGAATTGATAACCTCCTCTTTTTTTTGAAAAGTCGGTTAAAAAGAGGTCCTACAACTCGTAAGTCGGGGCGGTTACCGCTGGGCCACCACTGCTCTCTAGTGAGACTAGCGGGACAGCGTTAGTGGCTTATTAAAAAAAAAATTAGCTTGATAATCACAAAACACAAAAAACACGAACTAATAAATAATAATCCGGCAATTCTCAATCTCAGCTCAGTATCGATCTGTCAAAAATTGTATAGCGTTTACCTACATTTCTGACATTTGATTGTCGCTGGCATGAGATTGCGACATGAATTTGAACGTTTTTACGTACGAGAATTTGCCTTCTGATTCTTGATCATTGATGAGGCTTTGCAAAACGGTCTGTTAAAACAATATTAGACTACTTCCACGCAAATCGGTTACATGTTATGTGTAACACACGAACGGATTTTACGATTATTGCTGGTCCGTGGTCAACAATCGTGGGATCGTGGTCAATCGTTATTCAACAAATATTTATTAGAATTGCTATTTATAAGAATAAATAACGGTCCAGTGTTCCCACTTCAAATTAAATTACCTGTCAAAGTGTGACCGTTTCTAATTGTATAAACCTACGTATTTTCCTTTTCAGCTGTTGCCAGGTGAATATACCAAAAAATACCATGATAGGTGCAATTGTACCAATATTATACCGACGATAGCATATTTTTAGTAGACTAAATTATTTAGTCTACTAAAAATATGCTATTGTCATTCTTCGGAGCCTCAAATGTACCAATTTAGTACTAAAAATACCAAAACCGGTCACACTGTCGAAAGCATGGAAGTACTATCATACAGGGTTACTGGTACAGGGCGTCATAGTAAGGTTAAAATGCAACCAATTAAGCCACCAAATGTTCTACCGAAATTCAATAGCTTTTGAGTTCGATTTTTAGTTTTTTTAATAAAAATTCAATTTAAAAAATGATTTAAGGCGAGACTATATTGGAATTTTAGTTATTATCATAGCTAATATAAAGCCGTATCAGATATTTGTTAATAATTAAAACTTTGGCAAAGATCACTAAGTAATTGAATATTTTATTTTTCGTAATTTTTGCCTGACAAGAATAAAAATTACGAAAAAAAAAACTGAATTTCGGTAGAACATTAATTTGGTGGTTTAATTTGTTGCATTTGAACCGTACCTACTATGACGTCCTGCAAGGAATACGTCGAATTACCAGTAACCCTGTTTAAGGCGGAGATTTCTTGAAAGCGGGCAAAAAGGTGATCTCATAAATAATTTTGACAAATAAAAAAACATAATATTTTCAAAGTCCTTTTCGCATATAGTGATGGAACTCAAAACATAATTAAACATACTTTACCTCTTAATAATCTTTAAAAGCTGTTTATCCCTTCATTAACAATTATAATTAAAAATATACCCTAAAATGTCAAATGCCAAACTGCATCCAGTGATGGATTATTAATGATTAAATAGTTAATTTCTACGATTTTATTTTATACGATTTTATTTGCACTTTTACGACATAATTCCGGTGCGCGTGATAGTCTTCTATCTCGTGCGTCAAACTAGACAGCCATAACGCTATTTCACTTACACACTGAGCTAAACCACGCTTGGATGCAGGGCCTTAAATATTAGTTCCATGGTCGAAAGTTAACAAACGTTATGAGAAAAAATAAAGCTGAAAAGCACCCACGTTACAGGAAAAAATGTGCATTTTATTTTATTGGAAAAAGTAAAGGAAATTGTTCAGAGAGCTGCAAATTTTGTGCATCACTCTTCCCTGAACTTATGAGCTTAATTAATTTAAACTACCCTCCAAAGTGACAATATCAATTTAACCTTTTAACCAGTTTAAAAACTTCGTTAAAACCTATTCGATTTAATTTCATGAGGGTAGTTTTAACAGGAAATGACGTCACATGCAATCTGCTATATTGCCATACTTTTGGCAAAATGCCAGATGGGCGCTTTAATAAAAGTTGCCACCGTACCGTCTAGTGAATAAATATGTCAGGCTTTTTTTAAAGCGGCTGAATTTTTTGCAGCGTACTTGTCACGATTTTGCTTGTCGCTTCTTCGGTGACTGTGCCAAAATCTACCTGGTAACATAAGGTTTTAAAGTTGAGGCTGAACTTTAATGGTGCAAATTAAAAGCATAATTAGGGTTCCGTACTCCAAGGTAAAAATCGTCATAATGTAGAGAGCAGCAGATTGTTTTAAACACTATTTCAGGTTTTGTCCGATAGTAAAAGTTGTTCATAATGATGAGTCCAATATCCCATTTCGATTTGGTGCATGTTTTCAATTTCATTCTGTAAATCCCACGAATATTAATAACTAGTAAGATGAGCATGCTTTAATCCGATACGGGAGGCTGCGTAAAGATGAGCCGGAGTGATTAGCATGCAAATTGATGTTCATCCCGCTTATATTCCACAGAAACACAGAATAAATAGATACAGAAGGTCGGCTCTATACGAAAACGCACGCAATCATAGACACGCTTCACGTATCTTTTTTTTTTTTGTGGATGGGAAATCATCAAATGACTTCCCCTGCTCTGGGTGGAGCGGAAGGGCTGTCAGACTTTTACTGACTAAAACCTACAAACCCGTGTTCCTTCAGTTGCCTATGCCAGGGCCACGGTATCTCTTTCGAACAACCTGCGACCCCGGCGGCATCGTACCTGTTGGACCCCATCATTGCTGACATCTCTTTGAGGCGTGCGTGGACCTCAACGCGCCGTGGACCTGGGCCAGGAGGCCTACTCCCTACATCTTAAAAAACCGGCCAAGTGCGAGTCGGACTCGCGCACGAAGGGTTCCGTACCATTATCTATAAAATCCATGTGTGTGTTCGCCGGTTTTAGCTCGTTGTATGGAACTGATCTTCTGTAACTATTTATTTAGTGGTTGTATTCCGTAGAGATGAGCGTTGGGCGTAACGCCCACGGGTGTAAGGGTGGTTTCAGTGGGGCTATATCATAGTATCATTAATCTGTCCTCTCTGTCTCTTCTTTCCTTCTAACTCAAAAAATAAGTATTTACTACTTATTTTTCGAGTTAGAAGTAGTTCTGGATTTTGAATGACTATATTTAACCGACCTACAGACATGGTAACTCTGCCTCTAAGGACGGCAAGCATTGACAAATACGCGCGTGATTGGATCGTCAGTGTGTCAAAGCCCTTACTCAGTACAAATAAATTACTTCTCTAATTAATATTTGAATACTCGTATTTGTACTTGTTAGTTTGTTATAACCTTATTACCTACCTACTCGTTGCTTCTTGGCTGCCTTGTTCGTCTAGTGGTCGTAAGAGCACGACGTCCTGGGTTCGATTTCCGGGACGAGCAAATTGTTATTGGGTTTTGCAACCTGGAGCTTCTCAGTATCAGCCCGGAGTCTTGATTAGGGCCCGGTTTATGGCAATAGGCTCGCCCCCTATTATTACATGGGACTTAATATAACTGGTGAAATTTGTATGTACTATAGGTACAGTGGTACCCAACTAATAAGGCGCGTCGTGAATCTTCGTTCGCACGAAAAGAAAGTAATGACCACTAAGATTAACGAGAATGCTTAAAACTAGTACTATAAGGTTCCTAATACACTGCAGCTGCTAGTTCCGTCTCACTCGCAAGTATGGCGGCTGACTAACATCATGGCGGCAGCTGGCTGCTGACCGCTGCAGTACAGGAAAAAGAAGCACGGTGCGTGGAGCGTGCCGATTGGTCAATAGCATTTCCCGCGCTTTGAAAATTCATCTTCGGCGCAGGTATCTCGGTAAGCCATATCAGTTGGGTACTACTGTACACCTCCGCCCATTCCTTCGGGGAATACTGGCGTGATGTTATATTATGTGTGTGTTGTTGTTTATTACAGTGAATTTCACCAATGAAACTAAATGCCATCAGATTATTATCTAAACCGCGTTCATGGGCTATCAGTGTCATCATTGTTGTGGAATATTGACACTGGCAGCTCTCTTGAACGTGGTTTAGATGTTCTGATCGCGTTCAGTTTCATTGGTGAAACTCGTCTCACGTTACAATATAGTAAAAAAAAAAAAAATAGATATTTGGTGAATTCTTCAGCGCATTTTCATAGAACTATGGGCTGTATTGTGATTATCTTAGCTTAATTAAAATTCACTATTGGCTAGAATTTCAGTCTGAAAATAAAACCCAGCTGTGCCTAGAGTAGGGTGGGTTAAAAACAATTAATATACAGCTCGTTGTTTTTTTTTTTTTCACAAAAATATATTGAAAACGATAAAGCTTTTAATAAAACTGTATCAAAGCGAAATTCGCTTGGATTGTGAATTTTTGATACAGATTTAAATAAAACCTGACAAAAAACTTTTAGTTTAATTATTGCTTTTTTAATTGTTTTCTTTTTTCATTTCTAAAAAAGTTCATTTCATAATTAATTTATTCAAATGATAAAATTTACGTTTTGAAAAGTGCACTAACAATTTAGACAATAAGAACCAATTATTTATTGTTATTAAATATTGTATCATTTTTTTTTAAATATTGTAATAATTTAATAAGTATAAGTATTATCATCCTTCTCAGAAAATGGGATCTCAAACGGATTCAACACCATGAAAAATTTAGTTTACGACACAAAACAAGTTTTTCTTTAGCTAGTTTTTGTTCTATGAACAAGAATACCTGTGATTGAAATATAAGTTCGTTATAAAAAAAATCTTTGATCCTTTATCGAGTGGTGTAATCCCCGATTTTGTTACCATTAATTTTATGAATTGTCTCCCACTATGGAAGCAATATGCCATACGGTGCTGAAACACTGACAGTCGGGCTGGTCCGAAAATTCAAGGTCACTCAGCGCGCTATGGAGCAGACTATTCTTGGAGTTTCTTTGAAGGATAAGATCAACAACACAAGAGTAAGCAAACTGAAGTGGCAGTAGGCTGGCCATATTTGTCGAAGGACCGTTGGCCGGTGGAGCTGAAGTGGAGGCTACGTATCGGCAAGCGTAGTGTGGGATTCTCCCCCCTATGTGGATCGACAACCTTAAGAAGGTGGCTGGGACAGGTTGGATGCGGAAGGTGGAGGACAGGGAGAGCCCTAAGTCCAGCAGTGGACTGCGATAAGCTAAGTTGATGGAAGCAAAATAGTATATTATGCAATTAGTGAATAAAGGACGGATTTAAAGCGAGGGCCATAGATGAATCACGAGCTAGTGAAGGATTCTAACGATTGAATCACGACCGTAGGGAGTGATTCATGATGATTGAATCACGAGCGTAGCGAGTGATTCAAGTGTTAGAATCCTGAGCGACGCGAGTGATTCATGGCCCTCGATATAAATCCGTTTTATTCAAGAGTTGCATACTATACTTTATACCATGACTACGAGAAAAAGAAAGATTTAACTGAAAATAGACATATAATGAAGAAAAAGGAAAGTTAAATTGGCTTTGATGTAAACCAGCCGTGATTTTTTGGGTAGCAAGTTTTCCACTATATCGGCCGCCCTCTTTTTCATAAACTCAGGTGGTAACTCATCTTCATCACTAGAATGCATTTTTAATCGATTAGAACAACACTAAACAAACACAACATTAAAGATTAAAGTAACACTAAACTTTGTGTTCGTACAACTTACAGTATTCAAAATAGTGCCAATTTACTAAGGACAGCAATAAGAACACAAAACAGTTTTTATTGTAATGCTAAACTCCTTGTCGAAAATGTCGACCAATTAAATTGAATTTAGAACACATCAATACAAAGATTACAGTTACACTAGATACGGCAAGCCACGACCAAGCGTGCCCTGCATGTTCGACTGTTCGTACTAAAAAAAAAGTCTGTTAGCTCAGTGACGCTTAGCGATTGAAACAATTCTGTTTACTTTGAGCACATCACTAAATGGCAGGGGTGAAGTTATCGTAGGTATAAAAAAGATGACACGCTCGGTTTTCATACTATCTAATAACATGCCGTATCTAGCCTAGGTACTCTAAATCTGTGGTCGAATACATTGGTGTGTTCCATTTTCAAACATCAAAACAGTGAGTAAAAGTGCTTTTTATTCACTGTTTACAGTGAATAAAATAAGCTTTTTAGAGGGGGAATGGTATAATAGTATATTATGCAATTAGTGAATAAAGGACGGATTTAAAGCGAGGGCCATAGATGAATCACGAGCTAGTGAAGGATTCTAGCGATTGAATCACGACCGCAGGGAGTGATTCATGATGATTGAATCACGAGCGTAGCGAGTGATTCAAGTGTTAGAATCCTGAGCGACGCGAGTGATTCATGGCCCTCGATATAAATCCGTTTTATTCAAGAGTTGCATACTATACTTTATACCATGACTACGAGAAAAAGAAAGATTTAAGTGAAAATAGACATATAATGAAGAAAAAGGCAAGTTAAATTGGCTTTGATGTAAACCAGCCGTGATTTTTTGGGTAGCAAGTTTTCCACTATATCGGCCGCCCTCTTTTTCATAAACTCAGGTGTTAACTCATCTTCATCACTAAAATGCATTTTTAATCGATTAGAACAACACTAAACAAACACAACATTATAAAGTAACACTAAACTTTGTGTTCTTACAACTTACAGTACCGTATTCAAAATAGCGCCAATTTACTAATGACAGCAAAGAACACAAAATAGTTTTTATTGTAATGCTAAACTAATTGTCGAAAATGTCGACCAATCAAATTGAATTTAGAACACATCAATACATAGATTACAGTTACACTAGATACGGCAAGCCACGACCAAGCGTGCCCTGCATGTTCGACTGTTCGTACTAAAAAAAAGTCTGTTAGCTCAGTGACGCTTAGCGATTGAAACAATTCTGTTTACTTTAAGCACATCACTAAATGGCTGGGGTGAAGTTATCGTAGGTATAAAAAAGATGACACGTTCGGTTTTCATACTATCTAATAACATGCCGTATCTAGCCTAGGTACTCTAAATCTGTGGTCGAATACATTGGTGTGTTCCATTTTCAAACATCAAAACAGTGAGTAAAAGTGCTTTTTATTCACTGTTTTCAGTGAATAAAATAAGCTTTTTAGAGGGGGAATGGTATAAAAGAAGTATTCACATCACATTTTAGTCCACTCCTAAGTTATCAGATTTGTATTAAGAACTTTATAGTAGTAGGTAGTAAAGTTTAAAATTCTAAATTGCCTCCATGGTTTAAAAACCTGGGACCTACTTGCACACTATCAATCGGAATCGGTTTCATTTTGGCAGTTCAACAACATTCATTGCGTTATTTACGTTATCGAGCAGACAAATTTTTCGAACGTATGGAGCAATGGATTAGCAATTTGCTTCAAAATTTATTTATTTATCATCCTTACAGCTATCATTACAGGCTTTAGCGTAATGCGACAGTGTAGTCATCAGCTTAAAAAATAACTTATCTAACCTTTTATATCTAACAACAAATAATATTTTTTACCTTAAATAAAAAAACTCTTGCGAATTCACTCAAAGAGCACGAAAAAATATCTAGTCTGTCATGGCCTTCGTTCACCACACGGATTGTTCGGGTGAGGGGTGCTTTCGCCAGTAAATTAGTTCTGCCCGCGGGCACTTTTAGCAGTTGCGGGCATCACCGCCTCCACACGTACCGGTCCGGCACGTTGAGTTGCAGTTGACGCAGCACTCCCGGGTTATGTGCTACGCCACGCAGTAGCTTCACTACATACGCAGCAAGACAGAACTCCCGGCGAACCCTGAGCTCATTATACCCCACCATACCCAGTACAAATGATTCAGAATCCGATTGATATTGTGTTACGCAATTAGGGTGCTGGTTCTGAAGATAAACCTAGTTTTGTAATAAGATGATTTTAGTTATTTATGCAACTGACGTATAATAAGGGGTCTTAAAACACGAATGTAGGTTTATCACACGAGGCGAAGCCGAGTGTGATAATATTATCACATGAGTGTTTTAATACCTAATTATGTACAGTTGCATACAAGACTTTATCTACACCCATGTTATCAATTCTCTATAAAAGGTTCTGAAACAGGTTTTTGCAATACTAATACTCGTATCGAACATGGCGGCCGGCGTCATAGTATACGACGTGAATTCGAATAAGTTCTTTTTTTAAATTACGGCGCTGTTGTAGCGAAACGCGCGTGCAAAAACGAGTTGCATTATGAAATTCAGTACAACATTAAAGCACCCGTTTGGATGCTATTATGGTTACCATGGTTACTATGACACTGGCTGTTTTAATGTTGGCAATAAGCTAACTGGCTCAGAAACTTTTATAGAGAATTTATAGCATGGGTGTAGATTTAAGTTGTAAGCACACTTTAAATCATCCCCCACCAATAAATTACCTAACCGCTAGACGCTACAGGCCACAAAACAAAATCGCATCTCGCACTTTGCTACCACGTCGTCGCGCGCGTCGGTCGGATGCATAATTCGAATTTCGAACATCCAGAATTGTGCCCGAAAGCAATCATTAAAATAATGCCTCTTGCTCACTAGTGTATCATTTTAGCCCAATAATTCTTCACGGTTTGCAATTTTATCGCGATAAAATATCAGTGATAATATGAAATCTTGGAACTGTTATTAGGGCTCCGTCCGTACCCAATAAGCGTGCCAACAACGGGACCCTAGTACTAAGGTTCCACTGTCTTTCCGTCTGTTAAAGGGCTGTATCTTTCGAACTTTATAACTATTTAAACTAATATTTATTTTATTTATTTATTTGTACACAACTTATTGAATTGCATTTTTACAGATTGTGTACTACTATGGCCGCTATAACAACAAATAATAAAAATAAAATGAAGTTAAAAATTAAAGGGGGCCGTCCCCATACGTGGTTTGTTTCTAAAGTATTTCTAGAAACATACAGTGTTCAATATTGTAATGTGGTACGGAACCCTTCGTATGCGAGTCAGACTCGCGCTTGACCGCTTGTTTTCACTGTGATTATTGCACATCCATCTGTTTACAGCTTGGGGGAAATTCGATAAATAATTACTATATTTTTTATCGTTGATAATCTGAAAAAGATAAAAAATTAAGTGTGAAGTAAATGGTTGTTCTGCAAGGTTGTAATTCAGTAGTTAAGGCGGGGTGAAAGCAAGCGCCGTAGGTATTAAATGCTTACCGCAGCCCCCGCAAGGAGTAGCGATACGTAATAAATTACGATGCGCGGGAAACGCACGCCAAGCGCACCGCTCATGAGTTCATGAACTCGAGTAGGTACTATGTTGCGTCACAGAATAGAGCAATGCAGTAGATAAACTTGAACTGATTAGTATACAAGTTTATTTTGTTTTATTTTTCTAGTAAGTATTTTTTAAAGTTTTAGACAGATTAGGTATGCATTGTAAACTTGAACAGTTAAAATAAATAAAAATAACTACTTATACATATTTATTTTCGTGAATAAGGTGGATTTAAAATCTGACTGACACGAAGACCTTTACCCGTACGATTCAAAACTACGCGCCGCGCACCATTTTACTTTACGAAGGTGTCGCATGGCGTGGGGAATAGTAGTTTCTGTCATTCCCCACGATACCACACCAGTGGTATCGTTTTCAGTGGTGTCGCTGTCGTGGGGAATGACAGAAACTACTATTCCCCACGCCATGCGACACCACCGACTGTATTGTGCTGTTAGTGATGTCCAGCTACATAACAATGATGTGTTACATAACAATTTAGACCTTATTGACATTCATGTTTTTTTGTTAAATTTAGCTTCCAGACCATTTACCAAGTATCTTGGACCAAAAAAACAAATGGTTTGTAAAATGTCTATAAGGTCGAAATTAGCTTGACACCCTAGAAATGATGTGCATAATAATCTAGACACTTTCTGAGGTGTCAAGCGAATTTAGACCTTATTGACATTCATGTTTTTTTGTTAAATTCAGCTTCCAGATCATTTACCAAGTATCTTGGGCCAAAAAAACAAAGGGTTTGTAAAATATCAATAAGGTCGAAATTAGCTTGACACCCTAAAAATGATGTGCATAATAATCTAGACACTTTCTGAGGTGTCAAGCGAATTTAGACCTTATTGACATTCATGTTTTTTTGTTAAATTCAGCTTCCAAATCATTTACCGAGTATTCTGGACCAAAAAAACAAAGGGTTTGTAAAATGTCAATAAGGTCGAAATTAGCTTGAGACCTTTATCGTTTTCAGCGAACTTAAATACCACGAAATGACCGTTCATTCCCCACGACACCACTGGTGGTGTCGTCGGGAATGACAGAAACTAGTATTCCCCACGACACCAATGACTGCATTGTGAGTGATGTCCAGCTAATTTTTAAACGTAACAATGATGTGTTATTTTTAAACGACTTCAAAAACGGAGGAGAATATCAATTCAGTTGTATTTTTTTTTTTTATGTTTGTTACTGCAGTACTCCGTCATTTAGAAGCCGATTTGGAAAGTTCTTTTTTTATTTTATTCGTTATGTCAACACAAAAAAAAAAAACGGAGGGGCATAACTTCTTACGCTCTAGTTTTTTTTTTCTTGAGAGGATGTGATTACGGTCAAAATGAAAATCCAAGATGGCGGCTGCAAAAATTTTCGAATTTTTCGACATGGGCGTCAATTTCGTGATATTTGAGGTCGCTGAAAACGATAATGGGGTCAAAATGAAAATCCAAGATGGCGGCTGCGAAAATTTTCTAATTTTTCAACATGGGTGTCATTTTCGTGATATTTGAGGTCGCTGAAAACGATAGTGGGGCCAATATGAAAATCCAAGATGGCGGCTGCGAAAATTTCCTAATTTTCGGTCATGGGTATCATTTTCGTGATATTTGAGGTCGCTGAAAACGATAGTGGGTTCAAAATGAGAATCCAAGATGGCGGCTGCGAAAATTTCCTAATTTTTCGTCATGGGTGTCATTTTCGTGATATTTTAGGTCACTGAAAGCGATAGTGGGGTCAAAATGAAAATCCAAGATGGCGGCTGCGAAAATTTCGTAATTTTTCGTCATGGGTGTCATTTTCGTGATATTTAAGGTCGCTGAAAACGATAGTGGGGTCAAAATGAAAATCCAAGATGGCGGCTGCGAAAATTTTCAAATGAATGACTATCGTTTTCAGCGATCTAAAATATCACGAAAATGACACCCATGATGAAAAGTTAGGAAATTTTCGTAGCCGCTATCTTGGATTTTCATTTTGACCCCGCTATCGTTTTCAGCGACCTAAAATATCACGAAAATGACACCCATGACGAACAGTTAGGGAATTTTCGCAGCCGCCATCTTGGATTTTCATTTTGACCCCACTATCGTTTTCAGCGACCTAAAATATCACGAAAATGACACCTATGACGAAAAATTAGGAAATTTTCGCAGCCGCCATCTTGGATTTTCATTTTGACCCCACAATCGTTTTCTGCGACCTAAAATATCACGAAAATGACACCCATGACGAAAAATTTGGAAATTTTCACAGCCGCCATCTTGGATTTTCATTTTGACCCCGCTATCGTTTTCAGCGACCTAAAATATCACGAAAATGACACCCATGACGAAAAATTAGAAAATTTTCGCAGCCGCCATCTTGGATTTTCATTTTGACCCCACTATCGTTTTCAGCGACCTAAAATATCACGAAAATGACATCCATGACCGAAAATTAGGAAATTTTGGCAGCCGCCATCTTGGATTTTCATTTTGACCCCGCTATCGTTTTCAGCGACCTAAAATATCACGAAAATGACACCCATGACGAAAAATTAGGAAATTTTCGCAGCCGCCATCTTGGATTTTCATTTTGACCCCACTATCGTTTTCAGCGACCTAAAATATCACGAAAATGACATCCATGACCGAAAATTAGGAAATTTTGGCAGCCGCCATCTTGGATTTTCATTTTGACCCCACTATCGTTTTCAGCGACCTAAAATATCACGAAAACGACACCCATGACGAAAAATTTGGAAATTTTCACAGCCGCCATCTTGGATTTTCATTTTGACCCCGCTATCGTTTTCAGCGACCTAAAATATCACGAAAATGACACCCATGACGAAAAATTAGGAAATTTTCGCAGCCGCCATCTTGGATTTTCATTTTGACCCCACTATCGTTTTCAGCGACCTAAAATATCACGAAAATGACATCCATGACCGAAAATTAGGAAATTTTGGCAGCCGCCATCTTGGATTTTCATTTTGACCCCACTATCGTTTTCAGCGACCTAAAATATCACGAAAACGACACCCATGACGAAAAATTAGGAAATTTTTGCAGCCGCCATCTTGGATTTTCATTTTGACCCCACTATCGTTTTCAGCGACCTAAAATATCACGAAAATGACACCCATGACGAAAAATTAGGAAATTTTCGCAGCCGCCATCTTGGATTTTCATTTTGACCCCACTATCGTTTTCAGCGACCTAAAATATCACGAAAACGACACCCATGACGAAAAATTGGAAATTTTTGCAGCCGCCATCTTGGATTTTCATTTTGACCTTGAAATACAAAAAAAAATAAGAAGATACCTAATTAGAAAAAAAACTTAATTTAAAAAAAAAATCTTATTTATGTAGGTATACAGAAAAATACATTTGAGGGCCTACTTATTTTCTGAACATCCCTGCCCAAGCCTTTGAAAGAATTCAGGCGTGATGTTATGAAGAAATCTCATTTCCTATCCGATATTCATTATAAAACCACCCGTACTAACTTTATTCTGTGGCACCTACCTATTTGAGATTTGAAAATAGTGAACCAAAAATTTGCGCGTCAGGCGGCTTTATAAGCTCCAGTGTAGGGTTCAAATTCAACTGTTTTACACACTTGATGCGATTGGTAAACATAGGCCGTGATAAAAATAAATACCAATAAAGCTTTTGCGCGCGTGACGTCTTTATTTACATAGGCATAGCGTTCAAATTCAACTGTTTTCAACACATGTTAATTTGTGCCGGTCGCAGCCGGTGACAGAAGTTAGCGGGGTGGCGGGTTCGAAAAATTGGCACACGTCCGACCTCCATCACGTTCCGCTCGGGACTAAACGACACGGAGCGAGCGCAAAACACTTGACATTGGAATTAGTGATATAAATATTTTGATATTTCAAATTATGATAGCCGATAAAAATTACATTTTTTACGACCTTTATTATGGCATAAGTTTTATTGTTCAAAGCCTAATATAAATCAAATGAAATAAGATATAGATCATAATTTAGACTTGTCTTTGCGATTTAATTGGATGCAGTAAAGTGCAAGTAATCGTGTATCGGACGGCCGAAATTTGTAGATGGAAGTCTGAACTAAGTAATATATTTTTTTCAAAATTTAAATCCGTGTTATCTACGAATAAAACACTAAACAAAACGACGTTTTTACGGCTCTCACCGCCTTAAGGTAAATAAGTTATTATTGACAGAGGGCGTCCATCTTGTTATGTCGGCCATCTTTGGGGAGGCTTCCGCCATTTTGTTCCAAATTGGTCTGTCATGATGCGCTACTGTAATCTTGCGATAAATATGGGGTAAAATAAACACCGATTTAAAGAGATATCGGTGTTTATTTTACCCCATGTTTATCGCTGTCCATCGAATCAAAACGTTTTAGTCATTATTTATTCATAACAACAAGATACAGGATAATAATACACTTATAAAATAATAATATGAGACAGAACTGAAGATTATAAGATATTCATAGTGTTTCCTTTTTGCTCTTAGAAGTGTTTTATGTATAAAGTGTTAGGCTAGTTGACAGTAAGAAAAATACAATATTATTAAAAAAAAAAAAATATTCCTATTCTGCTGAAATATTCATATTTTAAGGAATTAATGAATGAAAAGCAATTGTATGCAGCTGAGATGAGAATGCTAAGAGGAATGTGTGGTGTTACACGAATGGATAGAACAAGAAATGAGTACTTAAGAAAAAGTTTGAAAGTGGCACCGGTAACTTAAAAGTTGTGCGGAAATCGGTTGTAGGCCGAGGAATGAGGAAAATGTCGTGAGGAAAGTTTTGAGTATGAATGTCGATGGTTATAAGAGTAGAGGAAGACCAAAGAAACGATGGATGGACAGTGTGAAAGATGACATGGCTAGAAAGGGGGTGACTACCGAGATGACGACTAATAGAGAAGTATGGAAGAAAAGACATGTTGCGCCGACCCCAAATAGATTGGGATAAGGCCAGGAGAATATTGATGATGATTCATAGTTTAAGGGAAATACATCACAAGTAATATTATCAATCGGTTCCTTAAAAACGGGCAACTAGCCAATTGTGTTCCTTCTTTTCTTTTTATCAAAAAAACTTGACATCTTGCCTTCAAAATAGCTAAACCATTTTCTTTTGTTACAGCATCCATCGAGTCCCTCCACGCACCGACAGGGGGCGGTGTGGAGCTACCTTGTGACGTCACTCCGGCACTGCCCGACGATCGCATGGGGCTGGTCATCTGGTACAAGCAGGGCCATGAGTCACCTATTTATACGTGAGTACCTATCAAATACAGTTGATTTTATTACCTTATAAGGTGTTATGGGTGCCCACCGAGCATGGAGACGCTCCGGCGGCCACTGCTGGAAGCGGCATAGTCTAAAGTTTCTATACAAGCCAAGCGTGTTCTCTCATTACGACACTAAAGACGTATAGACACTGACTTTGAATCAGGGACAGTGCAACCGAAGGAGTAAATCGTTTATGAGGTTATCATGTGTAAATCCTTGAATGGGTTTTAGGCTTGAAACCCAGTAAAGGGTTATCCCTTCAATATGGACAATCCATTGAATGGGTTCTATACTTGAAACCCAGTGAAAGGGTTACCCCTTCGTTAAGATAACCTTTAGTACATTATAAGGGTTTTGTTCGTGTTTCCATATTAGCTATTGGCAACATATGCCTATTGCCGAGAGATCATAATTATTACATTGCTCCGAGTCGTTTTTAAGAGAGTTGAAGTGTAACCCATATCAGAGTTTTTGTTTACCTGTTTAGAAAAACCCTATCGATAACCCTTTCAATGGAAAACTGAAATGGTCCTTTATGTCATTCAAAAGTGTTACCTGTATCGTATGGGTTTTTGATTAACTGCTTAGAACCCTTTCAATTGGTAACCAAAATGGTTCCTGCGCCAAAGACGTATAGATTCTGACTTTGAATGACGTCCGCGACAGAAGTTGTTCGCTCAACGCACTTTCAGCGTCACGAATTTAATCTGATGGCGTCTCTCTGCCGGCGACGATTCTGTCTGTACCCTGTATGTATCTATGCATGTAATATGAATCTGAACAGATGCACCTACGCCATTACGATCTGATGTGACTGATTTGACTATTCTTCAGGAATTTAAGTTAGTCAACAATAAATCTGAATTAAAATCTTACATTTGAGAAAAAAAGTCGAAAGCCGTCTGTTAGATAAATCATATTCCCATAATCTTTTTAGGGTTCCGTACCAAAATAGTATATAACTCAGTCTCCCTGTGTGTCTGTATGTCTGTCACAGCTGGATATCTCAAGAACTACTAATGCTATCATCTTTAAATTTGGAACAGTTTTAGGTGACGTTTGCCCAACTATTTTGCAAATAAGAAAGAAACAAAAATTTTTTTTTTTTGAAACAGGGACTGAAAGGGGGTATTAAAAATTAAATGTGGGGTTACTAGCATGTGGGGTATAGATAGATAGATAGAATACTCTTTATTATGCACACCATAAAAATATCATCATATCATATGAAAGAGCACTGTTTGCACATTCTCAAACATTTTTTTTCTTTTTGTTAGGCCGCATAGTTTTCGACTTTTGATGAAAAATGTTTAAAAAAATACCGTCCCCGCCCCCCTTTTCTCCGAAGTTTGCATAGAGAAAAATATGAAATTATTCTGTGTGATAGAAGCTTATTTATAGATTACAGGAAAAATAAGAAGATGTCTCTAAATAGCACAGTTTTTCAGAAATCATCAACAAAATTTAAATATACGATGGTACGGAACCCTCGGTGCGCGAGTCCGACTCGCTCTTGACCGCTTTTTTTTTTCCATAAGCCAGTTTATAATCCATCCACTGCTAAACAAAAGCCACAACTCTCAAGCACTCGAAGCTTTTAACCGCCATATTGCTTCGTCATTAAAACAATAAATAATAATTACCAATCATTCCAAGAGTACTTCAGACTGACGGCTGAGTATCCCGGCTTACCGTCATGATTGAAATCAATATGGTTCGTGTAACTAATACTAAATACCTCCCCGTGGTACTTATTGTGATTGACAAAGTATTTATTTTGATTACGTTTTCTAATGTATAGAAAGAGTCTTTATCAGAGAGGCTTTTAGCTAAGTAATAACAGCCGCACGGGTTGATCGATCAGATCCTGACGGGTGACCATCATTACATACCAAGACCTCGCCGTGACTCGGAAAGCACGTTAAGCCGTTGGTCCCTTCTGTCATTCGTGGATCTTTGACAGTCGTTACGTGTTATCAGAAGCCCGAAAGTCTAACAACCAGTCTTACTAAGGGGTTAGGTTACCCAGTAACTAGGTTGTGGAGGTTAGATAGTCGCTCCATGTAAAATACTAGTATTCAGCTGCATCCGCGGCGGTTGGCCGACTCCAACATAGTCGTGAAAAGGCTGAAGGAAAGCGATGGAGGTCTATGATGGAACGAGCGTGCCCAGAAGATGCGTGTTACCTCTTGCTTTGAAGGCAGACGGGTTATATCGTCGCTAATTTAACTAACTGACGTATCTGACATTTTGGACTAAGCCGATAGCCGACCTAACTATAGTAATTTGATACATTTTCCAAGTCGAATCGATCTGTCTAATCGGCGTATCTGTACCTATGCCTTACGGTCTCCATGATTATGCAAAAATCGAGACCGATATATCTACAGTTTACAAAAAAAAAAAGAAAAATAGCTTGCCCTGTAAAATTTTCTTCGAATCAGTTACGTCACTTAGTTAGATTAGCGACGATATGTGGAAGAGAACATAGACGCTGGCAGGGAGATGAGGAAGAACGACTGGTCGGTATATCAACCAAGTTCAACAACCTTGGGATCTTATCATGAAAACCAGACCATTTCCACTCTAGTCTTTTGATTGTTAGGGTAATATTTCTACTACACGGTCTATTATACCTCCTTTATGTAAAAAAACCTTGAGACTTAAATACAGACACAGACTTAATTAATCCTATGACGTTACCTATCAGGCTATAACTGAATAAACATCAAAATTAGACGCCTGCCTTCATAATTCGACGTTTGCCACTGTGTAAGATTTGACAGAAGGTTAAACGGTATTTTCGAAAGTATTTTTTAAATATTTGATCTTCGGACTTGTTGTTATCGCGTCCTGTTCTGGTATTTTGTATTTAGTTTGCTGACTTCCAGTCATTTGAGCCTACAATTAGTGTATTGCTTTGTAGCATAATAAGACTTTTCTACAAAAAAGTGACAGATGCCTGAAGTTATATGTGGGCGTCCAAGCAAAAAGGGTCCAGAGTTTCCGAGGTACTTATAAGAAATTTTGTAAAGTTGGTTGAAAAAATTGCATTTTGCGATTTGGATTGGTTATTTATTAATAAATGCTGAATTATCTACAATTTCATAAATTAAATAACCATATACGATTTTTTCAGAATTTTAACTTCAAACTGATAAAAAAAATATGTGCCAGTTTTTGAATATTTTTCCAATCCTTACTATATCAATTGACTATTCTAGATACCGAATCTAGTTTTAACTCAATACTGGACCCCTTTTGCTTGGACATATATAAATATCGCGATTATGGCGTAGACGTGATTGTATTAAAACTAACATTTTGTTAAGCAGATATCAGAAGAAGAAAAATGAATTCATTAGCGAACCGATCCAACGAAGTTAGATTTCGGCACTCGGCATCACTAGCCTACCGAATGATCGAAAAATTAACGTTCATTCATGCTTGATGCCAAGGGTGTTCCGAAGTCGATTTACTGCACCAATCTTGCCATATGGGTATATGGCAAGATTGGTGCAGTAAATCGACTTCGGAACCGAGTACCGAGGACTGATAATATGTGACGACTAGATGAATACCAATTACTAGTGACAGCTCAGATACTGATTGGTGGCATCGTAATACATGGATAGAGTTATTGAGAGTAGATTATACGTATTCTACCGTGTGGAGATGCTCTATGGACCGTTGGTAGACGTATTTTGTATAATAACTATGATCCAGATATTGATGGTATTTGGTATTGAATTTGTGTCTTGTTTGTAGTCTAACTTATGTATGACGTCATAGATTTCGCGCAATTATTGATAATTGATAGCTCTAATTCTTTTTTTTTTTAATTTAATAGTGGTTCTAAAATCAACATACAAAACATGTTGAGAGAAATTAGTACCTTCCTCATTTTTAGCAACTTATTAGCTTCTTTGCATACAAACGTTTTTCTTAGAGCATTTTGGCTCAGTGGTAACGGCTGCAGCCCTGACTTACGAGTTGTAGGTCGTGGTTCGAACCTAGGCAGGTAATTTCGTCACTACTCCTCGAAACAGCGTGAGGAAACCGGCATGTCCTAAAACCAAAAATTCGAAGACATGTGACTTGTACCAACCAGCACGGGGCCCGCGTGGTGTATTAAATACAATAAATAAATAAAGTTTTATTTCAGAAAAAACACATTTACGGTTCACAAAAACAATTTTTCAAGTAAAATAGAACATTCCAGAAAGAAGTGTGTTGATGGTGTATATAGGTAGGTACTTATGAAAAAAATCATTGTATCATAAACACCAGCGCCTTCCAAACCAGGTAACATTAAAAACAAAAAACTTTCAAAAGTGCTACATGGATAGTCAAAGTCGCTTTTCTGTGTGCTTAGTTCTTTTAAACTACGCAATGGATTTTGATGCGATTTTCACTATAATTTAGAGAATTTATTCCGGAAGGTTTATATGTATTATTTATTTATTTATATATACTTTATTGTACACTTTGACATATTATCGTCACATCAAAAGCCTTCGTGCGAGTTTTTATTAGTTATTTATGCAACTGACGTATAATAAGGAGTATTAAAACACGAATGTGGGTTTATCACACTCGGCTTCGCCTCGTGTGATAATCGTATCACATGAGTGTTTTAATACCTAATTATGTACAGTTGCATACGTGACTTTATCTACATCCATGTTAAATCCTCTATAAAAGGTTCTGAAACAGCTTTTCGCAATACTAATACTCGTATCGAACATGGCGGCCGGCGTCATAGTATACGACGTGAATTCGAATAAGTTCTTTTTTTAAACTACGGCGCTGTTGTAGTGAAACGCGCGTGCATTACAATGTTCTTTTTTTGAAAACGAGTTGCATTATGAAATTCAGTACAACATTAAAGCACCCGTTTGGATGCTATTATGGTTACCATGGTTACTATGACACTGGCTGTTTTAATGTTGGCAATAAGCTAACTGTTTCAGAAACTTTTATGGAGGATTTATGGCATGGGTGTAGATAAAATTACTTACGTACTCGATCTCGTTTACGTTAACGTTACCTTACATCAAATTGTATGGAATAATTGTGTTTCCCATTATAGTCACCAGACGGCGCTTATTCAGTTTCAGTACAAATTGAAGTTTACGTTTACGTGATCGAGTAAGTACCTATACAAACTCGCACTAAGACCACAGTACATTGCACTCGTTCGACAGAGGAGCGGATAGCTAGTCAGAAATGAAACAATATATTCTCATATTTCTATCTTCATTGGTATTGTTGTCAATCAGTCACAGTTCTATTTTTAGGGTTCCGTACCAAAATGGTAAAAAAGGAACCCTTAAGGTGTCACTCAGTCTGTCTGTCTGTCACAGCTGGATATCTCAAGAACTACTAATGCTATCAACTTGAAATTTAGAATAGTTTTAGATGACGTTGACCCAACTATTTTGCAAATAGTAAAGAAATTAAAATAAGTATATTTTTTTTGCAACAGGGACTGAAAGGGGGTCTTAAAAAATCAAAGTGGGGCTACTACGGCATGTGGGGTATCACATGAAAGAGCGCTGTTTGCACATTCTCAAACATTTTTTTTCTTTTTTTTTTAGGCTGCATAGTTTTCGACTTCTGATGAAAAATGTAAAAAAAAAATAGCGTTCCCCCCCCCCCCCCCCGTATCTCCGAAGTCTGCAAAGAGAAAAATCTGAAATTATTCTATGTGATAGAAGTTTATGTAAAGATTACAGGAAAAATATAACGATGTCTCTAAATAGCGCACTTTTTCAGAAATCGGAACGGAACCGTCGGTGCGCGAGTCCGACTCGCTCTTGACCGGTTTTTTAAATATATGAAATGATAATAATATGACAACGGTACCTTTGACATAATAACTCAGGAGCTGACCACAAAGCATTTAATATTTAAAGACACTAAGAATAGACATTCTACACCCATTCCTTCGAGTCACCCACTCATGTGATCAGCTTATGATACGTCATCTAATACTGTTATAGGGATCCGAAAATGTATCGATATTTGAGTAGTATCGATATTATTTTCTGTGGTTATAAAATACGTTTTTGTATTCGCTACTTTTCAAGTGAGTTACTCGGATAAAAGAATAAAGAAATGTAATGTAGGTATTGATAGTGTCAATTCTGTACCATATCACTTTGTTATAACTATTATGTTTGAGTGATATTCTGTAAAGAAAATTATTAATGAAAGTATTACCCAGTTAGTGGGTTGTGGAGGTCAGATACGCAGTCGCTCCATGTATAATACATAGTCGGGAAGAGGCTAGGCAGATTGATTGATTCTTCTCAGAAAATTATTAATTTTATTCTAGACGGACTTGGGGAGGCCTTTTTTCAGCAGTGGGATAGTATAAGACATAAAAAAAAACTTTTAAAATTGTATGTTACGCAGTTTTTAAGAAAAATAAAAGAAAGAAAGAAAACTTGTCGTTCTCTTGTATCGAACATCATGAGAATAGCTCATGCTGAATAAAATATACGCCAGCCAGCAAGATAAGGAGTACCCCTAGATGCGACCGACTTATCATCGCGGACATTTGCAGTGAATCACTTTTCGCCCTTATTTCTATGGGTATAAGGTTTAAAAGTGGTTCATCGCAAATGTCCGGGATGGTATACTTACTGCAGTATCGCCACTCGATGAGGCCATTTTAATAGTACACTCAATCAATCTGCCGAGCCTTTTCCCAACTATGTTGGGGTCGGCTTCCAGTCTAACCGGATGCAGCTGAATACCAGTATTTTACATGCGACTACCTATCTGACCTCCACAACCCAGTAACTGGGTAATACGATACACCTTGGTAAGACTGGTTGTCAGACTTTCGGGCTTCTGACGACCCGTAGCGACTGTCAAACCACGAATGACAGCCGGGACCAACGGCTTAACGTGCTTTTCGAGATACGGAGGAGTCTCGGTATGTAAAGATGTTCACCCATCCACGGACCAACCCCGGCAAGCGTAGAGTAACCTGAGGGATCGACCCGTGAGGCTATTATTACTTAGCCACGAGCTCCTCCTCATTTTAATAGTACACTACATACGCAAATCCTAGGAATTAGTTACATACAAATGAGTAGGTACAATATCGATACTTTTGAGTCGATACCATATCCCTACTTTATAGTATGTGATTTAATACTGTTAATACTCTATTAACCTGAATCGTGCATCAAAAACGCCGCAACGTTACACGCTTACCGAAGCATTAGTTCGTTCGTTCGGTGCGTTTTCACTGTCTTACTTTTGTTGTTGTTATTAAAGCGTATTTCTGATTGGAAGCCGTTATAGTAATAATTGATAGGATATTGGCATCAAGGCAAAACATTTGCTTCTTCTTCTTAGAGTTGGTTGCAAAATAACACAAAATATACATGTTTTTCATTTTTTCGGTCCATTGTTGTTATTGCTGTAACAGCGTCAATTAAATTACATACTTATAATAATACTAGCTTTTGCCCACGGCTACGCCCGCGAGGATGTCTGAAAATATCCCAACGGAACCTGCTACCGGGAATTCCTTCCTTATTCCTTGTCTACATTATAAAGGGAACCTCTGTGCAAAATTTCAGCTTTCTAGGTCCAAGGGTTTGGGCTGGGCGTTGATGAGTCAGTCAATCAGTCAGTCAGTCAGGACTTCTCTTTTTATTTATATAAGATTTGCTTACCGTTTTTGTAGGTAAGTACCTAATGTTTTGTGAACATTAATAAGCTAGGTAAGGTATGTAATCCCTATTCACTGTCCTTGATATTATAATAACCAGACCAGTTACTTGGGATCGGACAGTTAGCAATAATTTCATGACTACTTTTGATAACTTGGGTGTTACCTGTTAAAACAAATGTATGTGTTAACCCGTCGCACGCCAATTAGAAGACACAATAGATTTTCTATTGTTATTTGAACACCTGGGTGTGCAATCGACGTTTAAAGAGATAGTGAATAAAAATAAACAAAAATAAATAATAAAAAATTCCCGAACTCATCTACACTATGGTCAATTTATTTATTCCTTGTTAAAAACTACTCTCTAAATAAATTCTTTGATTTGTTTTTTATTTCCCGCAACTGTATTGAAAAACGTCGTGTGATACACGATACTTTCCACCCTTGTATCACAATGTATTTATTAATATTAATTCCTTAGAACACAAAATATTTTTAAGTACTTACCTATGTTGTATGTTAGTAATGAAATAAAAATCTTAACTTATATTTTGTTAGTAATGTGTGTTAGAATCATTATTATTTATGTTTACTCTATGTAATGACCGCCTGAGGCGGTAGAAGCCTCCTCCGAATGTTTTCGTTCGTCCCGTGTTCTGGCTGTTCTTGCCCAAAATTTGCCAGATATTTTCGCAATTTCGTTCTCCCACCTTTTGAAAGGTACCTGCTGCCTCTATTTCTTTCCTATTTCTGGGGGTCCAGTTTGTCACGACTTGGTCCCATCTTTGTGGTTATAGCCTCTGTGGCCTGCCCATCTCCATTTTAGTTGAAGTATCTGCTTAATGACATCCTTGGATTTTGTATTTTTCTAAATAACGTAGTTTTACGTCAATGCTGTAGCTTCCCATTAGTAAAAGAATTTTCGAAATCGGATCAGTAGTTCCTACACTACATTGAAACTCACAAATTTTACCTCTTTACAATATAAGTACCTTTTTTTTTATGGAGCGGCAGGGCGTGTCAGACTTTTACTGACTAAAACCCACCCGTGTTCCTTCAGTTGCCTATGCCAGGGCCGCGGTAACCTCTTCAGACAATCCGCGACCCCAGCGGCGTCGGCCCTATTGGACCCCGTCACTTGCAGACATCTCTTTGAGGCGCGCGTGGAACACAACGCGCCGTCGACTCGGGCCTGCAGTGCGATTCTGTAACCATCTCACCGTGAAAACTTAGGTGAAGTGAGTGTGGAGTGAGCTGTCAATAGTGTCAATTCCTAGCAAAAACAAACTCACTTCACCTAGTTTTCACGGTGAGATTTTTACAGAATCGACCGGCTGGTCCTTACCGGACGGCGAGCTACCCGCTGCTCACCGTCCGCAGGCCCGCGCCTACGGTGGCCGGAAATCGCCCCGCGATCCCCGCCGCCCAGGGCGTCTCCTGCGGCGACTGAGGGCGTGAGTCTGCCTCTCCCTCACGCGTTCCGCCTCCTCCTTCGCGAGCATCACTGTTTCGCAGAAGGAGGTGACGGTCTCCCATGCACTCTCGCTCCGCACCATGGCCTGGACCAGGCTCGGACGCGAGAGATCGCCGCCGCCGATCGCCTCCGTGAGAACACGGCGGTGCTCTGCCCAAGCCGGGCAGACCTCCACTGTATGCTCCACCGTGTCCTCCGGGCGATCCACACAATGGTAACACCCGGGCGTTTCCTCCCGCCTTATGCGAAACAGGAACCTCCCGAAACAACCGTGTCCGGTTAGGACCTGCGTCAGGCGGAAGGTGAGGACGCCGTGGCGCCTCTCTAACCACTCCTCAAAGAGGGGACTTATCGCCGCAATTGCGGCGTGCCCACAATATAAGTACCTATAGGTAATAATGTTGGTATGATAATACAATGTGTGCCTTTCAATATCTTTGCAGCTACATGTTATAAGTAAGTCTAAAACATAAATTGTCTACTAAATATCGTATCGTAAACAACATTGAGAACAGTTCTCACCTGTTTGTAAGACAATGTTGGTTTTAATAGCTGGAGCTTTGAGAGCTTCATCGTGACTTACTTCGCTGTTACAACTTGTTTATACTAACGCTTTTATCTCTAGTGAGATGGGCAGAGTTGTAAGCTGTAGTGTCATTAAACTTTCATAGGTGTTTGCACTGATTATTTTATTACCATGATCAATGTAGCTCTCACAAATAAATACATCTTCGAAATTAACATAACATCAAAGAAAGAAAGAAAAATACTTTATTTGGGACACGCACAGGAAATACAGTAAAGAAGGAGCATATAAAAGTAACAAAATAAACATGTGCGAAGCCAAAAAGGCCAAAAGATCCCAGCATAAAGTTGCGATATTTAAAAAAATAAATACCGCAATGCTGGTAGTCTTATAGGGCCTGTGTGCTGCCCCGGACACGCCCACGGACATCTATAAATCCCTAGGTGATTAAAATAAAATACAAACACTAGAGAACACTTAAAGTCTAGAAAAGAAAAGAAAAAACAAAAACTGTAAATAAGTACAGTTATCAACTCACGCCTCACGCCCGACGCTCCAACATCACTTGTCTATTATTATTAATTCATTTATTTTCAGTTCATACAATCCATACACATTAATTAAATTAAAATCGAATTGCACAAATCATTACATTAAATTAAATAATAAATAATAAAATCAAAATTGTGTCAGTAAATTATTATGACGTTGTTAGTGAATGCCCAAACCAATGCGCATCCATTTATTTTGGACTAGCTTCTGCCCGCGACTTCGTCCGCGTGAAATTTCTTGGTCACCAGTTTCACGGCCCACCCCGTCGCATCGCCCACGCTATTACTTAGTTTTAAAATTTTATAGGCAAAATTTTGCTACTTTGTATTACATTATTGCAATTTTTCGAAAATAAATTATAACCTATGTTACTTCCTGATAATTTAACTTTATATTGGTGAAAAAAATATTAAAATCGGTTCAGTAGTTTCGGAGCCTATTCGGTACAAACAAACAAACAAAAAAATCTTTCCTCTTTATAATATTAGTATAGATGAGGCAATCGGCACGAGATACAATCATCTGCAGGATGCCGTTGCTACTGCCTCGCGCACGCTGGGACAAGGAAGCTGCCCTCTTGCGCACAATCATACCAGACGCACTACAATAACGAGGCAGCCGCATCAGCATCCTGAAAATGTTGTTATATTGGACACGCAGAGCATTCGCAGCCCGAAGAGTGTAATTTATCCACAAACTGCTCGAGTACAAGAACTGGCAATACGCCTTAAAAAGAGTTATCTTTACTTCCCTCGAGCAGCGTGCAAATCTATTCGCAACCATATTCCCCCTGACTGCCAACGCTCTGCACTACCTCTCAATGTCAGCGTCATCCTGCAATTCATCTGTCACAATGTGCCCCAGATACCTGAAACTGCTCAATGCTATAGACTATTGTCTATAGTCTATGACAAGCGATGAGACGATAGGCGCAGGCGACTGGCTGTCTGGTGGGCATCACACCTGTAATCCTCGAAGGGTTAGATGTGTACCTAAACCTATAGTACATCCACATTTCACCAGATATGTTTAAGTCTCATGTAATAGGAGGCGAGCTTATTATCTTCAACCGGCCACCAATCCAGGTTTCAGGCTGCTACGGAGCAATTCCAGATTCTTTGATAGTGTTCCTTTGCGCCGTTAATGCCCGGTTTAAAAACGAATAAGCTGGGTATTCATTCATCGAAGCAATCCATTAGTGAGCTAAGTAGTATCGCATAAGCAACTACTTCTAGTTCATTTCTGTTTTCCTGACAGGTATAGGACATGACAGTTATCCATAGATATAAGAAAGAAGATGTGCCCAGTATGTTAAAATGTATCGGGACCCTGTGTCTCCACTTTGTCACTTTCATGATTTTAAAGACAAATACGGTAAAATACGTGTACTTACATATGGAAAGTGATTCCATGATTTACATGGCTTCGGTTTTTACAAGAAACCACTGAACAACACGGCATTCTTATAAATTGTCACGGTCACAGTCGGAAGCGCACTAGTTCGCGGAGACGGAATTTGTACTATGAACGGCTCATACTGAGCATGTCGTGTGGACACAAATTCGCCCGCTTGCCACTTCTCCTGTTTTTTTTTATATTTATATGCAGTTAATATCACACTAATATTATAAAGGCGACAGTTTGTGAGTGTGTATTTGTATGTTTGTCACGCTCAAACGGCTGCACCGATTTAGATGAAATTTTGTTTGTAGATAGCTTAAACCTTGGATTAACACATAAGCTACTTTTTATCCCAGTCTACGTGGGTAAAACCGCGGGGTAGGTACAGATAACTTAATAAATAATATGTGAATATTTTAGATTAGGTTTATAAAACATAGTGTAATTAATTTGTAAAGTTATGTCTAATGCAGATAATAAACTGAGGAATCAGATTCCTATTATTAGGTGAACCTACGAGGTGTTGTATGACCTCAGCCAGCACAGAACACGTAAGCTGGGCCGTTGACATATATATCTGCGTCTTTATAACAAGATATAAAGTCATGCTTAATTCCATCTAACGACAGTACTATAGACAAACTCCTCTATAACAGACTGTGTCGTATTGATTCTAGGATCAGGCATATACTATAGGACGTCAAGATAAGACTAGGATTAATTCTAGACCGTCTGTATGTGTTCCTAGAAAATCCAACTAGGATTAGACTGAAATATCGGACTGAAGATAGTCTTAAGCTCTAGATTGAAGATTAGGGTGCATTAAGGAGAGAGGAGAGGCCGAGAGGAGGCCGGAGTCCCAGCAGTGGGAACATTATAGGCTGATTAAAATATGATTTTTGTGACTTTTAAATCTGTTATTAGGTACGCCTTTAAATGCCTAATGCAAGTAAGTTATGCAAATAAAGTAAAATTACACGGTTGGCGCAGTGGTTGAGTGACTGACTGCTGCGCAGCATGTCGCGGGTTCGATTCCCAACAAATATTTGTACGACCTATAAATATTTGTTCCGAGTCTGGGTGTTTTTCTATCTATAATTTACAAAAAAAAAAATGTATATAAGTAGTTTATCAGCCATCTCGTTACCATAACACAAGCATTAGGTTGCCTAGCTTGGGACTAGATGGCGTTGTGTGAAATGTCCAAGGATATTTATTTATTATTTATTTATTTAAAATGTTAAACTAGAACGCGTACACATCAATTCTACTTTATGTAAATATTTAGGTATTGTAATAAAATACTTTATGAAATAAATTTAAAAAATAGTGACTATCCAAAACATAAAAACGACATTATTTTCAGACTACATACTAATTTATTTATTGAATACTAAATGCACACATTAATGTACAGAGGTGGACTTAATGCCATACTATGCATTTTCTACCACGCACGGGTCGATCTTTCAGGTTAAGCTACGCTTGCCGGGGTTGATCCGTGGATGGGTGACCATCTTTACATACCGAGACTCCCCGTGCCTCGAAAAGCTCATTAGCAGTCGGTCTCGGCTGTCATTCGTGGATCTTTGACAATCGTTACTTGGTAAGACTGGTTGTCAGACATTCGGGCTACTGACAACCAGTCTTACCTACGAAGGGGTATCGTATTACCCAGTAACTGGGTTGTGGAGGTCAGATAGGAAGTCGCTCCATGTAAAATACTGGTATTTAGCTGCATTCAATTAGACTGGAAGCCGACCCCAACATAGTTGGGAAAAGGTTAGACAGATTGATTGATTCTGCCAATAAACCAAGTCAGTTTCATGTTTTTTGGAACGAAGTTCCTTATCGCGCGTTGTGAAAGGGGGCTAGACGGAAAAAAGTCTCACGAAAAGTTGTCACGACACTTTTTGCTATAGGTAGCTATTGTAAGCCGTGCGGCGTGCGCATGTTTCTCTGTCTGTCTCTCTCTCTCTCTCTCTCTCTCTCTTATAGAAAGCAAGCCAGATATTTTCATTTCTATTTCGCATTGAACAGTGTGGTGTCGCGATGATGATGATGATGATGATGATGATGATGATGATGATGATGATGATGATGATGATGATGATGATGATGATGATGATGATGATGATGATGATGATGATGATGATGATGATGATGATGATGGTGATGATGATGGTGATGATGATGATGATGATGGTGATGATGATGATGATGATGATGATGGTGATGGTGATGATGATGATGATGATGATGATGATGATGATGATGATGGTGATGATGATGATGATGATGATGATGATGATGGTGATGATGATGATGATGATGATGGTGATGATGATGATGATGATGATGATGATGATGATGATGATAAGTATAAAAATAAAATTTTGTTACAATTCCTTCACTAATTAATCGAAAGGAACTTCGTTCCATCCGGTTGTCCCTTGACAACTCTCAAGTTTTTTTTTTATGATGATAGATAATAAAATAGTCTCTTCATAATATACAAATAAATCTGTGTTGCCCAGCAGATAGACCATTTCCTGGGTTAAAATACTGCTAAGATACTTTTTAAAAGCGTAAATGACGTAGTTTCCCGAAGATACCAGTAAAACCACGGGCACCAGCTACTTAGTTCAAAATAAAACGAGAACTAAATTCCCATCATCATTTACTTCCTGCAAACCCCTTGGTCTGACTTTGTACGCATCATAAAGAGAACTTTAGCGAACCACATAAAAACGAATTGAAAATTCAGCGAATACGATCAAAAGTTTATGTATTAAAAGAAAACAAAAGAACTCTGTGTTCGTTTGTTTGTCGTACGTTGCCAAGAATGAGTGTAATGTAGGGTAGTATCACGCTGTTTGTCGTTATATGGTGGGTAGAGATGTATTTAGGTTATGTTACTGTTGTTTCGGCTTCGTTTTGAGCGAATTTGTTTTGTTTGAGGTCTTCATTTTGGGGCGGTATGACATTAATGTTGAATTATATACCTACTCGTATTATGAGAACATGCTTTATACAAAGATGATATTTACACCTGATGTAAATATGATGTCTAGAGTCTAAGTTGTGAATTCGTGTTGAAGTTAAAAAAAATAGGGCGTAGACAAATGACAGTCGCTTTAAAAGCGTTTCGTATTAATTTCTACAACTTCCAACAGGATTGACATAACGACGGCCCCCGCGTATACTATCGAAATTGCAAAAAAGCCATTTTCGTTTTATTGCACTAATAGCAAGTAGAGATAAAGATGTACAATTCTATATGAAAATTATGTACCAATTTTTATACCCTCAACTATTTTTAAATACTTTAAAAAGCGCGCGCGGGGCGTCGATAAGCTTTCCGGTAGCTTCTGACAGCCTCATACATTTTTGACATTTCCACCATCGTTATCGCTAATAGAATGTCACTTTGTCTTGCGTCCTTCGGTGATGCAAATGTCTATGTGTGATTCTTACACTTGATATGGTGAGCAGTCAACCTACTTGCAATTCTACTTTTCATACATCTTAGCTTCTTTTAAGTTTTCCCAAGCTGCCTTATATATTTAGGTATCCCTTAGGGCCTGTTTCACCACCTACGATTAAGTTCCTATCAACTTACTTGGCAGATAATTTCAAACAAATTCTGTTCCATTTTTGAATTTATTCGGTAAGTAGTGGCTATTTGGACATCGTGAAATAGGCCCTTATATTTAGTTATGCCTTTAACTTAATAATATCCTAATCCTAACTATAATATTATTAATGCGAAAGTGAGTTTGATATTACTTTGTTAGTTTCTTACGCTTTCACGCTAAAACAGTTGAATAGATTTGGATATTTGGCATACATATAGACCATGACCTACGTAAGTAAAGACATAGGCTACTTTTCATCCTGGATTGTTTGTTACGCTTTCACACTAAAACGGCTGAACGGATTTGGATGAAATTTGGCGCATGGGTAGACCATGACCTGGAGAAGGACATAGGCTACTTCTAATCCAGGATCGTAGACGAAGTCGCGAGCAACAATTAAAGTACAAAATAAAGTTCAATGTTTAACGGTAGTCCAAACACATCTTTTAACCCTTTCTTCATAAAAATATCATTCATTCCTCATTTATAAAAGAAATTAAACACTTCTCCCAAAAAAAACTGATAACAAAACTCAAGTAGCGCCGCGGCATGAACTGGTCTACATTAATCCTTATAATCTGTCAATTTGGATCCCGTGTCTATGGTGTCAACCGTTTCCTGCCGCTGTCATAGAGATGTTTTGTTTTTTTTTTGACAATCAAAGGGTTAGTCGTGATCAAGTGATTTGGGTTTGAATGACGTCGGCATTTTAGGGTTAACGAACGTAGGGATAATTGGTTGAATCATGCTTGGTATGTGGTGTTATGTGGGACATGGCTTTAAATGGGATCGACCAGTTTTGAGTGTTGTAATAGGTTCTTAATATGTATTATGTACATGCTAGGCGCTCATTCTTCCGTACAAACGTTGTATGGAGATCACTCGTCTATTTGACTAGTAATGTCAAGGAATATTGCAAGGAATGCTCCGTATGGAAGCAGAATCGAAAAAAAAATTTACCTACCTACCTAGGTTTGGCAGTTATGAGCGTCGAAACTTCCATATTTCAACACTAATTTTAACGCATCTTTGGTCGTAAATAAATGGCTCCCGAAGTATGAAAAAAATTAAAATGATAACCTAAGATCTTCTGATTATAATTTCATATTTACAAATTTTTCTCACACAATATATCACTTTGCCCAGCCTTTTCCCAACTATGTTGGGGTTGGCGTCGAGTCTAACCGGATGCAGCTGAATACCAGTAATTTACATGGAGGGACTGCCTATCTGACCTCCACAACCCAGGAACTGGGTAATACGATACCCCTTGGTAAGACTGGTTGTCAGACTTTCGGGCTTCTGACGACCCGTAACGACTGTCGAAGATCCACGAATGACAGCCGGGACCAATGGCTTAGCGAGTCTCAGTATGTAAAGATGGTCACCCATCCACGGACCAACCCTGGCAAGCGTAGCTTAACCTTATGGATCGATCCGTGCGGCTGTTATTACTTAGCCACGAGCTCCTGCTTTTTTTGTCACACAAAACCATAAAATAAACTACCAAAACTCAAACAACGTTGAAACTCACTATTTCCTGAAAAATCTTTTTAAAGAAACTGCCGAGCTAGATGATATTAATTGCATTAAGGTTGTTACGGAAAAGTTTGAGTGAAAACAGTTTCAGGAACAATTTTGTAGAGGAAAAATACTTGGGAAACTGAGAGTAACTTTCAGTTGGCGAAACAATTTTAAGAGGCCTATCACAAAATTGCGTTTCGAGTTTAGGTATATTGAAGCACGGCAACGCATCGCATTAAGGCTCTTACAGACAGAGGCGATATCGCGAGCGATAATGCGATATTATCGCGTCGCAACACCGCTACGCGACACGTCGCGACGCGATATCGCCTCTGTCTGTAAGAGCCTTTATGCAGCAATTTGGCAGTTGTAATTACGTTTATTTTGAGTCTTATAATTTTTTTTTGTTTTTTCGTTTAAAGTATAAAATTTTAATTTCGAACTAACTTTATTGTGGTACAAATTTTACGCTGAGCAGTTTTAGTAGTTTTATGGTTTTGAATAGGATTTTTTATAGCTATTCCATACATATTTCAAAATTCTTTCTGAGAGGAGCTCGTGGCTAAGAAATAACAGCCGCACTGGTCGATCCATCAGGTTAAGCTACGTTTGCTGAGATTGGTCAGTGGATGGGTGACCATCTTTACATACCGAGACTCCTACGTGCCTCGGAAAGCACGTTAAGCCGTTCGTCCCGGTTGTCATTCGTGGATCTTTGACAGTCGTTACGGGTCGTCAGAACCCCGAAAGTGACAGCCAGTCTTACCTCCCCACCCCAGTAACTGGGTAATACGATCCGTATTACCCAGTTACTGGGTTGTGGAGGTCAGATAGGCAGTCGCTCCATGTAAAATACTGGTATTCAGCTGCATCCGGTTAAACTGGAAGCCGACCCCAACATAGTTGGGAAAAGGCTAGGCAGTTATGAACGTTTCGGTTCATTTGTACAGTAGTCAATCCACAAGCTCGAAAAAATGCAGTCGCGTATTTTATGAAAAACATTTTGGCTATTATACGTATATAAATCAAAGTTGTCGAAGTCCTTCAGTCCTCAGAATAAAAACACCAAAGTTGGCCGTTTAACTCAAACGTCATGGTCGAAATGTAATATGCCTCTTAAGTATATAATTAGAGCGTTTGATGTTCGGGGTGCATCTGTTTAGTAAAAATGTTAACAACTATAATCATCATCTGCCGAACCTTTTCTCAACTATGTTGGGGTCGGCTTCCAGTCTAACCGGATGCAGCTGAATACCAGTATTTTACATGGAGCGATTGCCTATCTGACCTCCAGAACCCAGTTACTATGTAATAACAATAATATTTCCAAAGCAACTCGACAAGCTAAGCAATAATTTAGAAGAAGTAGCTATGTTATTTTTTTCTAATTTTTTATGTAAATAAATAAAAAACAGGCTTAATTTAAAATTTTAATTCAAAAATACCAATGTCTGACACTATGAAACATAAACTACGAATAATAGGGCATTTTAAATAAATAACAAAAAATATTAATTTATTTAATGAACTGTTGAAATTTATAAAAGCCATACATTAGGAACTAAAATGCTTTTAATAATACATTTTAAAACTATTTTCTTGAATATTTTATCGATAGTTTTAACTAATCAAAATCATGATAGTTTGATAAGAACATCTCTAGCACACGTCACATGACGGTATTTATATTGGATAATATTTTTGTGTTCACCAAAAATCTAAAGGTACATCAAAATACTGATCGTGCACCAAATATTCCTGAATGTTACACAAATCATTTGAGTTAGGTTAGAATAGTGACCATTACCTCTATTGCTGGTGAATCATTTGGGTTAGGTTAGGTTAGGTTAGAACAGTGACCCTTAACGCGCGACGGCGAGCGAGCGAAGCGAGCGGTGCCGCGGCAGCGGCCGCCGAGCGCCATATCCAATAGATGCTCGTTATGACATATTTTAATGAACATATTTTGGTGCACATTCAGTATATTTGGTGGAACACAGGCAAAATTAGGTAAATGAAATGGGAATAAATTGAAGTACTTTTAAATACCATCCATTTATATTTAGTCAGTTAAGTACATTTTTTTCTAAACGCAGTTAATATTTTTTTCCGTTCCTTAAATTAGTGAATATATTTTTCGTGTTAAAATACATAAAAACGAGGTTACTTTGAAGTGCTCATTAAAAAAATACTCGATGTAACTGAGTAAAATTTTGTAAAATTTGTAAAGAGGTGTAGGTACTGTGAGGGGTCGAACCTCACAGCGGGATAGCTACGCTATGAAATTAAAGAGATAAACGGGATGCAAGAGGGCCGAGGACCACTTTTATATTTCAAAGACTCAGTTTCAACTTAAAATACTATATCACTGTCCTATCGAAGTCCTAGCTAGAAACTGACTCCACTATTGCACAAAAGCTAGTTCCGCTTTTCTTCAAAAGTAATTCGATGTTTTAATGATAGAATGTCTGCCAGTAACATACTAAGGTTGACTAATGCAAAAAACCTCTATAGTACCTACGAATGATGAAAAATGAAAAATACGACACCTTTTCTTCATCCAAAGTTTGTCCCAGCTTGTTTACGCGACTCTCCGTATCTTAATTAATTTTATTTTCTCATTATTTTTATTTCATTTTGCATCGTCGTCAAATTTCAGGGTGTGGTACAGAACATCAAACCGAACAACTTTCTCCATGGGACCAACATCGTAATCGCGAAAACAATTTTCAACCGTGCCATAGAAAACTTCAAACCTACTCGACGCAAATGTATGGGACGGCTGACGATATTGGTGCCACGGAAAAAGTTGTTCCGTTTGATAGTCTATACTCTAACACACCCTTAAAGACGACGATGCAAAATGACACGTTGTACATGCCAATGGCTTTGATTGGTTAACTTGCTAGATCTGTGCTGGGGTTACAGGCATAATGTTATGTGTATTTATTATTTTTAATTAAATTCCACGTCATGGCATGACGTCTACTAAAGCTACTCTCATAATAACATTATCATAATCATTTTACGGTCATCTCTATGCTTATATAACTTACTGAAGACGGGTCGGCCTGTTTGTGTTCGGAACTGTACCGATAACCGAAACGATAAAATGAATCGTTATTTAACTATTTTACTAGTCGTTATTCAACGCGTTATTTTTAGTGTTATGGAGTAGTTTGTTAATAGTTTCGGTTTCTAAAATGTTTATTAGTTATTTTCTTAAAATCACTGTGTGTAAGAAATATTGAAGGTTTTTTTTGTTATTGGCAACTAGCTTCTGCCCGTGAATTCGTACGCGTGGAAGAAAGGCATTCGGCAATATTGTCACACTTATAATTATAAAGGCGAAAGTTTGTGAGTGTGTGTGTGTGTGTTTTTATGTTTATTACTTCTTCACGCTCAAACGGCTGGACCGATTTTGATGAAATTTGGTATGTAGATAGCTTATACCCTGGATTAACACTTAGGCTACTTTTTATCCCGATCAACGCGGGTGAAACCGCGGAGCACACCTAGTATTTCACTAATAAATTAGTGAAATAATTTTAAGCGGATTATTTATTACTCGTATTTCCAGAGGCGATGGCATGCAGCTGAGATGAGAATGCTAAGAGTGAGAAATGAGTACCTACATCCTACATACATTCCTCTCTGAGTATATACTTAGAGAGGAAGTCTGTGACACCGGTGACTGAAAAGTCTTGAGGAAATCGGCTGTCATGGTATGGGCATGTGATGCGGAGGAATGAGGAAAATGTCGTGAGGAAAGTTTTGAGTATGAATGTGGATGGCTGTACGAGTAGAGGAAGACCATAGAAACGACGGATGGGTGGAAAAGGGCACCCTTTCTAGCAACCACTTTTGAACCTTATTTTCATAGTAATAAGGTCGAAAAGTGGTTCACCGCACATGTCCGCGGTGGTATATAGCTAAATAGTTTTCTCTCATTCGTGGCTGATGTTAACTGACTATGGCTCAAAGGTAAAGTCCCAGAAATCGGCGACTGCTTTCTCGAACATACCCCCAAAATGTAATATCGTTCGTAAGTGGTCTTATGCGGGTTTATTAAAACTTAGATTGCTCTATAAGTGTTTGAAATCTTTTCATACAGCACTAGTGAGAGAATTATTAGTTTTAATATTAGTTTTGAAGATTTTGTGGCTTCATCTTTCTATTATGAAGTTTTCGAAAACTTTGGCAATGACTTTTAGCTTCTATAGGCATGAAATCAATTCAAATTCAGGCCAAATTCTACTTACTATAAAATAAAGTCGCTTTTCGTGTCTGTATGTGTGGCCGCGTTATTCTTCTAAACTGCACAACGGATTTTGATGCGGTTTTCACTATCATTTAGAGAATTTATTCCGGAAGGTTTATATCTATAGTACATTAATATTTCACTTAAAAATATACAACGTGTCGTTTTGCATCCTCATCAAATTTAAGAGACCATCAAACCTAACAACTTTTTCCATGGCACCAACATCGTTATCGCGAAAAAATAATCAGCCGTCCCATCTGCGTCGAGTAGGTATTGAAGTTTTCTATTTGACTGTTGAAAGAAAATTTTTTCGCGAATACGATGTTGGTCCCATGGAGAAAGTTGTTCGGTTTGATGTTCTGTGTACCACACCCTGAAATTTAACGAGGATGCATAAAGACACGTTGGAGAAACCTTCATGTCTTGTCAAGCCGTAAAAACCGTGAGAAGCAGGGAGCCTACTCCCTAAGTCCGTCCGTACGTCCGTCCGGCCGTTCGTCCGTCCGTCTGACATAACGATCCATCAAAACAAGTGTAAAAGTTAAATTTTTCGGACGGTCAAAAACACATCGGGAGTAGGGACAAAACTGTCGTTCGTTTTGTCATTCATACTTCGTTCGGGCCCCGAACCAATCATCTGTCCGTAGGTGATACGGAGTAGGAAACGCCCGTAACGGAGACCGAAACTACGAACTTTGTGCTTAGGAAGTAGACACCCTGGGCCGGCTTGCTGGTATATATTATATATATTATTATTTTTTTAAATAATTATTTTGATTTAGGACTAAACGCTTTTAAAATATTATTAAGTGGCAAATAGGCTAGTGACTCACCTGATTTTGACCGCGTATTGCACTTTTGTATGAAACAGCAGATGTTTTTTTAATAAGCAACAAAAAATATTACGTGTTGACCTGTGTTTATAAGGCTTACCAACTAAACACATACATTAAACCCGGAGTCTTTTACCTGCGTAGACCGGGATACAAAGTATTAGGTAAAGCAGTAATGTTAATCCAGGGTATAAGCTATTTCATCCAAATCGGTCCAGCCGTTTGAGCGTGAAGAAGTAACAAACATATAAACACACACTCACAAACTTTCGCCTTTATAATATTAGTGTGATACTGTTGTCTAACCTTATTAACCATATTTCTTTGTTCTCAGACTTGATACCCGAGAAGGCGTGACGTCACACTGGGCGGATTCCACCTTAGGAGTCAGAGCTACCTTCAGGAGTGACACCAGACCTGCAGTACTGGTCCTCACCAAGTTAAGGTAAGCAATAACCTCATTATTTTATGTGGAAGAAAGTATCATAGAAATTGAAAGAGAAACACGTTGGTTCATAGATAAATTAGAATAATACTTAACGTTTAATGAAATTAAAATATCTTTATAAAACGAAAACGCGGAACCGTGTACGTGTGTCAAGTTAATGTCGCTATTGCAGCGGCACGTTGTATTCGATAAGGTGAAAACGCTGATACTCAGCGGGCATATCAATTCTTCCGTACTTCTTATTGTTCTTGGTGTATCAGCCTGTCTGACTGTCCAAGATGTGCAAGATGAAGATACTGAAGTATTGACACTCGTGGGACTCTTTTGATGTTGCCACAGTTTTCATTTGGCGATTTAACTTAGCTACAGACCGTATATCAGTCAGTTTTTTACGAGGCCTCGCTTTTGGCATTAATAGGCTGATTCTTTTAGAGCAGAAAAGGCAAAATTTAAAAACGGCTACCTTAAAAAATAAATGATAATATGGTCTTGCAATAAAACAGCCTTTCTCTTCGTTTTAAAACATTTAAAATCCCATATAAACGAAAACGATGGTCCCTCCATTACTAAACCTAGATTACACGAACTATAAAGTACAAAGATAAACTAAAACCCAGTTGGACATAACTCCGCTCGTATGTACCGGGCTTTATAGCCCAAAACATGGTATTAATTAAGGCCAGAACACAACGGCGCAATATGGCGGCCGACTAATGACCTGTTAGTCTAGAAAGTGTAGACTGGTGTAATGTTTTACTATAATATTTCCACTTAGGAGATAAGCCCCAGCTAGCAAAATAGTCTTGTAAATAATTACTTGAAAGAATAAAAGCATTATAAAACATTTATAAGTGTCCTGATTAAGAAGGGGCCTCTTATAAAGGCATGTATAATGGGGGTTTGAACTAAAAAAATGTATAAACTTATAAAGAAATCTTATAGATATATAGAAGAACTCCTTGTAAAAATATTTATAAGAACAAAAGTTTACAAGCACACTTGTGTAAGACTAATTACTCTTGATATTTTTTTATACTTGTTTAGGCATCTTATAAGATCGTATGTTCTTATAGATTTTTTACACCATGGCATTTTACCTTTACACCATGCCAGTGTAAGACACTTGTAAGACTAATTGGTTTTACAACGGCACTAGGCAGATCACTATAAGATTGAAAACACTCTTCATAAGAGCATAATACAATAACAATAAGGGCAAACACTCTTACAAAGTGCGCCCAATTCCACACTTACCAACGTTTTTAAGTGTACTAAAAGAGTAAGAAAAATATGCTCTTAGAATACTTGTAATACCAAGTTTTGCTAGCGCTTGGTTATGGTTTGATGAAAAATGTTTGAATATTAAAACAGACACATAGTCAAAAAGGCATGTTAACAATGCTTGCGACATAAAACGAAAAACATAGGTCGGTACAGTCCGCGAGGCCTAAGCTGAGCTTTGCATTTGTGTGAGTGCACATAGATAGTATAGGTGTGGCGTCGGCCTAGAGCGTGACGCGTCCTTTGCTTGGTTTAAAACCGGTTCATACTGCTTTTAGGCAATTGGCCTGTGTTGGCGCGGTGTGTCCCTCGCGCGACGCAACTCCGCCGCGCACCTCCCACACTTCACCTCTTGTAGTGCACTCCTCACATAAATGCAAAGCTCAGCTTAGGCCTCGCGGACTGTAAATATAACGTCTTATTAAGATTCAGCTGTTGCCCGCGGGGATGTCAATACTTTCCTATTTGAATCGGATTTTGTTCACAATTTTTATTCATGGGTTTAAATTTTTTCGCGGAATCATAATTCCTTTTCTAAACTAAAAAAAAATAAAAAAAATATTAGTAAAAGCAAGATTTAAATGAATTACAATTGAGGAAAATTTAATTTTAACTGTAATGTAGACCTGCCTGAGATGGCCTGAAACACAGGTTTTCATAAACCATTATACATATATTTACCATTATATATTTTTTATTATTATATTATTTACATCAAACATTTAAAAAGAAGTAGAAGCTAAATTAAAAAGAAGTCATAATATTTTCAGTGAAGAGTAGGTAATTATTTGAATGTATTATTTTAAAACTAGATTATGTAAGATTTATATTATAAAAAATAATACTCAATAATTACTTAATAATTAATCATTTTAAAATATTACATTATAAATGTAGCTTCTAGTTACTCCTTATATCGTCAAAGGACAGACAAATTAAAAATCCGGAGTCACACGTAATCTGTTCGATTTATGACCTAATATGACGTGTGACTCCGGATTTTTAATTTGTCTGTCTTTTTCTAATTTCATATGAGAATATTTTCTTGTTTCATACTTTTTAGAGCGTAATTTTTCAGTATCGGGTTTTAGTTTTTAAACTTACTTCTTTTATCTTATTCCAACCTCTGTATCAGTTTATTGCAAGCACGTTACAGAGTCTGTAACAAGGTGCTGCAATAAACTGATTTGATTTCATTTGAATTAACCCGTGTTTTCAAACAGCGTCGATCTTTGTAACACAAAATATCAAATTCCGATTTGATTAGTATGGAATCCTTAGAGGGTTAAAATGTACGAGATCTTGTGTAAACTACATTACATAATGCTTGTTTACGATTAAGCAAATGTGTGGAAAATTCCGCCAAGATCAATTCGAGGAAATTACTGATTGGTATTAAATTTCGTAAGGAAGTAATTAGTATGTGTTTAGGGAAATTTAAGACATTATTTTAATTGCTTCGAGATTTTGATGGGTTAAATTTTCTTGCTTCCAGGATAATGTTAATTTGTTGGTCCCTTGTTTTCCAAATAATTATAAATGTGAAAGTGAGTTTGTTTGTTTGTTTGTTAGGCTTCCACGATAAAACGGCTGGATGGATTTAAATGAAATTTGGCACACAGGTAGACCATGACCTGGATTAGGACAAGATATTTTTTATCATGTTAGTACGTTCCCGTGGGATAATTTCCAACTTCCACGCGGGTGAAGCCGCAAGCAAAAGCAAAATAAAATTGAAGTGTCAAAATAACAGCTTCTTACTAAATGCATAAATATATACGGTAGCTACCTATAAAAAAACACAATTTAAAAAAAAATCTGTCATTTTGTATGTCTGTTTGTTCCGGCTAATCTCCGATACCTACGGCTGGACCGATTTTGAATTAACTTTCACTGGCAAATAGCTGATGTTATAAGAAGTAACTTAAGCTACTTTTAATTTATTTAGAAAAATAATTAGAGTTCCGCGCAAAAAAAATATATGCCATGATATTGTGAACAAAAAAAAAAAATAACTGGAACTACCAATCGGATTTTTTTTTTGCATTTGGTTGCCAAATTCTCGAGGATGGTTATAGGCTATTATGATTTAATATCACGGTATGGCTCTTAGGAGCCGAGCAAAAAGACAAAAAGTCAGAAAGAACGCTACCTAAGCGAAAACGAAGTAATAGCGCTTACTTCGTCCTTCCTCAAGAATTGGGCTATCAAATGCAAAAAATATTTTTCAAATCCGACTGGTGGTTCCAGAGATTAGCGCGTTTAAACAAATAAAAAAACAAACAAACCCGTATCAAATATTTATTTATAGAATTATAATCATAAAAATCATCAATACAACTCTCTAAAATCATATAGAATGACTATTTTATGAAATCATGAGATTTGAGGCGAATTCTAACTTACGGAGTTGTATTGCTTTGATTCTATTCTGTAAAGCCACATTAGTTCCGGCGCGAATTATGTTTTAATCAACATACAACCTGACACTGACCTGCAAATTGCAAAAAACGTAAGAAAATTTTAATTTCGCGGGCTACCTTAGCGCATCCCCCGTAAATAAATGCGATACATTTAGTAGTGCATAAACTATCCCCATGTAGGTCGTCCCGATACTGGAAACTCCAATTTGTTCCCACTAAAGACAAATGCATCTCCTAATTCTGTTGATTACGTTAGCGCTTTCCTCGGGGGCTAAGCAGGTGAGATATATCGGCCACTCGGCGAGTTGGCTACAGGAAAATGTATTGCCGGATAGAAGTGGGGAAGCAGTAGCCATTTTTAAAGTTGGTAGCTACTTGAATATGCTGTTTTATGTAGCTATATGTTTGTTAAGCTGTGTTTTCACTTAACGTTCTGAACAGTTCTGAGCGAGCAAGCGTTTGTTCGCGCGGTAAAGAAAACATTTGAGCGAGCGAACATGTTTAGGTTTATTGTTCATTTTGTGTTTAATGTTTCTTTTATTGTTTACTTTTTAATTTTTGACTGTTAAACATATTTAAGTTAATTTTGTATAAGGTTACTGGTATCCTTTTAGTTATCAGTAATTTTGTATTAATGTACTAGTGTGTAATTGTTAGTAATGTAAGGTTATTTTAAATAAATAATAATTATTACAAGTAGTCTTAGCTGTCGCATTAGGTTTATAACCTGTAATGATAGTGTAAGAGTTTTAAATAAATAAATAAATAAATAAATGTTTGTTCGGTGATCATCGGTTGGACTCGGCGAATGATTGCTCGCTTGGTCATTCTTTTGGTGAAAACGACGTCATGGCGAGCGACAGGGTAATGAAAATAGATGTTTTCTGTTTTGAGGTTTTGAGCGAACATCAGTAGAACTGCAAAAATTAGCTTTGAACAAAATGGCCGCCCGGAAAGATAGTGAAAGTGGCTCTTTTATGCAGAATATAGTTTTAAGAGCGACTGAGAATTTAAAAAAAAATATGGAAGGAATCTGACGAACGAACGATCAAACGAACGAGCGAAAGATCTGGAGATTCCTATTTTGCCAATAGGCATACCTACCTACTTTACAAACTACATAGATTTAAACTAAGGACGTAGGTTTACCATTTATTAGAGCATTTTTTGGTATAGAAAGCCTAGGTTACTTAATTCAACCCCAAAATTACAGGAATTCCACCAGAGTCGCGACGTGCCGTCCCATCGCGCCTGTCTGTGGAAGCCTTTATCCTTTAGCTTGTTTAAAAGCTCTATGGTTAATAAATACCCATACGTTTTTTGTTGTAACTTTAGCAACACTTACGTCACACTCGCTGGGTGTGAACATAACCTTAGAAATCTCATAATAAAACTGACATGGCACTTTAATTTTTCATATTACCAACATAAAAATATACATACACTCGAAATATTCATAGTACCAACATAACAATATACATAGGGGCTATCGAAATATATTTTTTATAGTTATTGTTACTTTTGCGTACCAATATAAAATGTATTGCTCCAAGCAATATTCTCTCAATTCCAGATATTGCTCAACGTTCCGATTAGTTTCGTCAATTTACATAACAAAATATGACAGCAGTATGTACTCTGTAGGTAATCCCCAAAGGGTTAGGCAGAGGTGTATACACGGCTACACATCAAGCTATATATTTCCAGTTTACACTGACCTCTCACTGTAAGGAAGTCCTATATAATGCGAGATCAGCTTATACTGGAAATGTATAGCTTGATCTGTAGCCGTGCGTTCCTATAGGTACTACACCCCCATTTCGCCAGTTATATGATTAAGTCCCATGTAATAGGAGCTCGTGGCTAAGTAATAACAGCCGCACGGGTCGATCCATCAGGTTAAGCTACGCTTGCCGAGGTTGGTCCGTGGATGGGTGACCATCTTTACATACCGAGACTCCTCCGTGCCTCGGAAAGCACGTTAAGCCGTTGGTCCCGGCTGTCATTCGTAGATCTTTGACAGTCATTACGGGTCGTCAGAAGCCCGAAAGTCTGACAACCAGTCTTACTAAGGGGTATCGTATTACCCAGTTACTGTGTTGTGCAGGTCAGATAGCCAGTCGCTCCATGTAAAATACTGGTATTCTGCTGCATCCGGTTAGACTGGAAGCCGACCCCAACATAGTTGGGATAAGGCTAGGCAGATTGATTCATTTTGATTTGCTCGACGCTGTAATCGAACCAGGACCTCATATGCTAAGCAGTAGCGCTTGGTACCACTACACCAACGAGGTAGTTTTGTCAATTTACAGCTTCAAAATGGTTAAGAGAATTTATAGTATCGATACGAGATATCTTTTCCGATTCGATGACAGCGTTGTTATCGATACAATCGCTCTCGGATTTTATTGTTTATCGATTAGCTGTCACTATTTTTGTGAAAAGAATTCTTTTATGTCGTAGTTTGGGTATTTTTAAACGAGTATTATTTGATATCCGAATCCTATTTCTCCGTAAATGTTAGGCCCTTTCTACACACATGTTCTTGCCGTGAAAAACTACGGTTTATACGCCGTGTGTAGGCACGGTCGTATAGATCACTATGGCAGCTTATACGTCATACCGTTAAGAAAACGTGTCGTGTACAAAGGGCCTTATTCATTTTAAATAACACTTTTTCATCTTTTTCAATAGCAATGCTTCAGTCTACCTTTTATTATTTATTTATAGTACCTATGTACAGAGGCGAACTTTGTCGGAGGCGGATCTTTTCGAATCAAATTGCCTACATAATCACTTACTAGTTTTGTAGCTAAATCAATTATTCAACCCAGCCTTCCTCAGACTATCAAAATAGCCTCGACCTATGAAGATACTAAAATACATCTGGCTCACCTAAGGATGTCATTGGGTTACCTACAATGATAGACCTCAATTTAACTGTTCGTCGGGCATACGAGGGCATACCCTAGGCAGGCCTAGGCAGCCATTCTGCTGATTGGCTAAAATGTTTACCATCTAGCCTCCTACTAACACAGGGTGATTGGAAGATGGGTGCAAAGCTTTAAGGCGAAGATACTACAGACAATTTAGAACCATTTAAGCCATGATTGTCTGAGACGAAGTCTTACCAATTAATTAATTTTTGTGATTTATATCGGAAATTCCCATAATTTTAACTAAACTGCTTATTTATGGCCAAATTAAATCTGTACTATCTTCGCCTTAAAGCTTTGCACCCACCTTACAATCACCCTGTATAGTTAGATGTTTTGTGAAGATGTATGGATGTTTTGTGAAGATGTATGGATGTTTGTTACTCAATCACGCGTAAACCATAAAGGCTCTTACAGACAGAGGCGATATCGCGTCGCGACGCGATATTTTTCTACGGATATAATATCGAAATATCGCGTCGCGACCGCGATATCGCCTCTGTCTGTAAGAGCCTTAAAACGGATTTGGATAACACTTGGCACTCAGATAGACCATGCCCTGGATTACTACATAATATGGAATACTTTTAGGTCCGTATTATAGAACGTCACTCAATACTCAAGCATTACTTAAAACTAGATTCAAGCTATTTGATTGGTTGAAAACTAGATTTAAACAAAGATCAGTGCTTGAGTTTCTTTCTGTAATACGGACCTTAATCCCGGTAATGCATTCTAGTGGTACAATTTTTCAATTTTAAGTCTGACTGAAAGAATAATGATTATAAAAATGTTGGGATGGAGAGGGACAGGAATGCGATATGAAAGAGAACGGAGTATATGATAGCGAAATGACGGTTGACAGGGGAGAATGTAAAGACAAAACGTGTTGCGCCGAGCCCAACTAACTTGGGATAGGGACAGGAAGATGATGAAGTCTATTTCCGACAACCACGTGGGCGAAGCCACGGGCAAAAGCTAGTCAATACAAGAAAAAGAAAGCAATCAGTCTGTCAGTTGGCGTGCGCAATTTTTGCATCTGCATCGGTTAGTGCCCTCCACACGTATATCACTGCCGTCGATAAGGTGCCGCTCGTGTATTAAGCACCATACCGTGCCGTCAATCCGTATCGATGGCTGCCTCTGCCGTTGACGCGTGCCGCTCATGTGTATGAGCACTTAACATGACAGAAGACATCTGGCTAGACATAGTCCACACCTTAATTGCGTCACAGCCTTTATTATTGCCACAAGCCTTAATATTAACTGTTAAAGATAAAGGTGGGCTACAATTCCCCACAAATGTATTCCCCGTTTTTCTTCCTGAATAATGCCTCCAGAGCAATCATTTTTTTTCATAAAATCTAAGTCTGCTGCAGACACGTCCCTGTCATTTTCTTTATTTCAGGAACTGGTGATTGAAGAAAATATGACCCTGCAAAATGCCCCATTTTTACCGCCGTGATTAGAGGACTACCAGACAAATTCTAAAAGTTTTTAACTTAAAAGAACATAATAGGAACCTAGACATACTATCTCTTAAAATTTTAATGAAAAAAATAATTGAATCAGCTCAGTTTTCGAGGAGAAAAAAGGGCAATACGAAACGTCGATCTCGTCGGTCTGAGCTGCCGCTGTCCCTATAGCACTCTCTTATCATTGTTCGGGCACAGCGCGAATACAAATAGTTTCTTCCTCGTAGGCCACCTCCCGTCTTAATTAACCGTATAACTAATAAAACTCTTTATTCCAGGCCTGAAGACAGTGGGCAGTACAGATGCCGTGTTGACTTCATCAAGTCTCCAACAAAGAACACTCGACTCAACCTCACTGTGCTTAGTAAGTATTTAAGTAATCTAAGTGACTCTAAGTAGAATCTAAATGAGTCATTTGTAAAGATTAGCCTAGATTTTGAAGGTTATAGAAATATGATGTTTGTTGTAGGTAGAATATAGGAAATAGAAATAGAATATAGAAATAGAGGAAGAATGTATGTGGAGCATATAGAATTTAAAAAATATTTCTTTTTAAAATTCTACAGAGTGGAACAGGACGATTGACATTCCTTTTAGCCACGTAAAGAGTATCATGTTCTTTACCCGTATAAAGAAAAAACTTTCAAATCGAATGAATACTTTAGCCACAGGAAATAATTTTTCAATACACTTCCTCGAAAACTGGTTCATATCGCACTACGATTAGGTTCACAATGCAATGTATGTTGCACGCGTGCGATTTTTCATTTTCCCACCCGTGTGCGGGAATAAAAATTGCCACAGATAACTTATACCTATACTTAGTCCAAATTGGTTCAATGCCTCTATTCACAACTCTCTATTCGGAGGTGAGTGTTTTTTTTTTAATTTTGGCAAAGAGATATTCATCTTTACGGCGTTAATATTTTATGAATATTTAAATAATGTTTACAAATAGAATATCATCAAAAAGTATGATCATTACAATAAAAAAGACGTTTATGAACAAATTAACATTTATTTGTGTTCTAAACTCAAAAATATTTGAATTTTCTATTTTTCATAATAGGCTATTTATCGGCTTTATATCTTTGCTTCTCTTTCAACCTGGCGAAAGCAAAGCGCGGAAAAAAAATAAAATTTAAATCATAGTTTCCTAATAATTCATGACAAAAATATTTTCCGTTATTTTATTTTATTTCCTCAAAAGTGTATTGAAAAACGTCGTTTGATACTCGTGGGCATTTGTTATTGCAGTTCTTGGCTCAAAAACAACCTCGCCTACGGCTCGGGTGTTAATTCCGCCTCGAATGCAATAACAAACGATCTCCACTTGTATCAAAATGTACTATTTCAACATGATGTAGATCTGTAAACATTGTAAGGTCAAGAACCTGTGCAAAACGTACGATTATGTTTTCTGCGTCTCAATATGCTTGAAAGAGACAGAAAGGTGTCATACGATTCCACTCTGACAAGTCCAGTCCCACAGAAAGGTGTCATACGATTCCACTCTGACAAGCCCAGTCCCACAGAAAGGTGTCATACGATTCCACTCTGACAAGCCCAGTCCCACAGAAAGGTGTCATACGATTCCACTCTGACAAGCCCAGTCCCACAGAAAGGTGTCATACGATTCCACTCTGACAAGCCCAGTCCCACAGAAAGGTGTCATACGATTCCACTCTGACAAGCCCAGTCCCACAGAAAGGTGTCATACGATTCCACTCTGACAAGCCCAGTCCCACAAAATCCTACAACTAGAAAGAAAAAGAAATATTACTTACGCAAATTATGCATTAGTGGTGCAAGAACATGATACTCTTTACGTGGTTTAAAGGAATGTCAATCATCCTGCTCCACTCTGTATGATCCGTTACATTAAAATAAACGCTTAATACTCTTATGTCTTTAATTTAAAAAGAAAAAAATACGTGTCCAATATTTTTTTTTAATAATCTAAATGACGGTCATAAAAAAAATTTTAGTCATCATCTTTATTGCGATCTTATTTTGAGATTACGGACTTTTGGTGAAGAAAAATATTGACTTGCAATCACCAACATCCAACATGCAATAATCTAAGTTAATCATTTCTGTTTTCTTCATATCCTAACGCTCATTTGTTTTCCAGTACCTCCAGAACGACTGATAGTCCTGAACCATGAGAGTAACGAGATCCGAGGAGGTGTCCTCGGTCCTTATGATGAAGGAACTGAAGTTAATCTGACATGCATCGCGGTGGGAGGTAAGAAAACACAATTTCCGGCCATTCATCCCTTTCAAATTATAAATAGACCAAGCGAATAGGCTACGTCTAAGCCAGCACCATTGTTGACCACATCATCGCTTGTCCGTTGAGATAATGGGTCATTGACAAAACTATCGTTTGTTAAAAAAAATCGGCCAAGTGCGTGTCGAGTGTCGACTCGAATTTATCCCAAAAATAACTTAATATTATAGTTGAAAATGTTCTCCCATACATTGTAACAAATCTACTAGCCTAAAGAAATAAAAGGGGGCTAAAGTAAGAATTGAAACAATATATATTAAATATTAAAAGATAAAAAAATACAGACCGGTTTTTATAAAACACATCCTACCTAACACACACAGTTATTTAGGAAGATAGAGGTTAGCTTGAAGTAGTAATTTGAGTAAGTCCAGGTTAGGCAAACACGCACGAATAGTTTGGAAGTTGAAGATTTTGAATTGAATCGCTCCGATAAATTAATGGTTATATTCTATAACCCTCCTTTAGGGATCGACCGCAGTCGGGTAAGTTTTAGTCACGGAATCAGAGGGGCAATTCTCGTACCTAAAAACGTTCACAATCTCATGCCAGCGTCAATCAAAATGCCAAAAATGAAGGTAAACGCTATACAATTTCTGTCAGATTGAGTCTTGAGATGATATTGCGAACGTTGTTAAAAATACGAGAATTGCCCCTCAGTTTTCCCGGTCGAAGAATACTTTTAGGAGATGTTTCGTTTATAGCTTCCGGAGCAGAACTGAACAGTCTCCGAGTCTTCCACCCATCGATTCATCAGCGTTTTTCTAAATCGTCTTCCAATTTCAGATCCTTTCCACATTTCCAGCTTTCCGTCATCAGAATGCCAAACGCCACAGTCAATGCTTGAATCTGCCAGTAATATACGTTGAAAAACCTCCAACCTCTTCGATGAATTTCAAGTGTGTGTGGATTAATTTTATAAAAGTAATTTAAGATACAGCTATTCAATAATAAATCAAAATTATCTATAAAATACAATATTTGACCTTACATATTGATAAAAAGAATTTAGATTACATAAATTAAAAGAAACGTTCATAGTCTATGCCATTATGAAACTCTATGAGTGAGAGATAGTTAGATAGAAGAAAAAAATAATGACAGCTTGACGGCCTGACGTAAGTGTCATAACAATGAAAATTTATAGAAAACGAATTGTTTTAGACCAATTCGCAATAAATGAATGTAAATCTTTATAAAAGATAAATAAAAATGGATGAAAAGTGTAAGTGTAGTAATGTAGTAAGTGATGTAGTGTAATAAATAGATACTATAACATACAGGCTATTTCTTTTAAGGTGTCAAGCCAGTGCGAGCTGATAGCAGAGTACCATACCTATCGATTTAACCCCCATGTATGTTCTACGATTTTTTTTTGGGTCAACCTTGAACAAGAATGTACTAAATAGGGTATTATTTGCGGAAATCGGTCGTTGAAAGTGGTGTATCTGAAATCTTGTGATTTTCATATTTTATAATTTAATACTTATTATCTTTGCATATTTTTGTCAATCCTGATATTTACTATTCCTCTACGTTTAGGCAGAGCTCAGTTGATAGTAAAAACATAAATTTTATACTTACTAATATCCTTAACCACTACCATTGATTGATATGAAATGTGGGATCCCAAATTAATCGAAACTACAAAAAATCGTAGAACATACATGGGTGTTAAATCGATAGGTATGGTACTCTGTTATCAGCTCGCACTGACACTGGCTTGACTCCTTAAAAGAAATACCCTGTATATGTCACGGTCAATTCTCTAACTACAAATGTGACTTTAAAAACTCAAGAATTTTGTTAATGTTTTGGAACTACAAATTAACGATTTTCGGACTTTTTCCTTTACTTGTGCTGTGAGACATTTCTTCTTGCCAAATTTCATGATTCTAGAGTCTATAGGTCAACGGGAAGTAGGTACCATAGGTTTTGATTTAGTTGCGAGTATCAAATTCAGTCGGATAATTGGGCGTATTAGGGTTTCGTACCAAAATGGTAAAAAAGGAACCCTTATGGTGTGACTCAGTCTGTCTGTCTGTCTGTCTGTATGTCACAGCTGGATATCTCAAGAACTACTAATGCTATCAACTTGAAATTTGGAACAGTTTTAGATGACGTTTACCCAACTATTTTGGAAATAAGAAAGTAATAAAAATATTTATATTTTTTTTGCAACAGGGTCTGAAAGGGGGTCTTAAAAAATCAAAGTGGGGCTACTAGGGCATGTGGGGTATCATATGAAAGAACGCTGTTTGCACATTCTCAAACATTTTTTCTTTTTTTTAGGCCGCATAGTTTTCGAGTTTTGATGAAAAATGTAAAAACGGAACGGTATTTTTTTATTTCCTTATCTCCGAAGTTTGTAAAGAGAAAAATCTGAAATTATTCTATGTGATAGAAGTTTATGTAAAGATTACAGGAAAAATAAAACGATGTCTCTAAATAGCACACTTTTTCAGAAATAGGAACGGAGTCCGACTCGCTCTTGACCGGTTTTTTTTTTAATTGTGTTGACTTAGAAGCTTGTTTTTTTTAGAGCTCAGACAGACAGATGGCCAACGAAGTGATTCTATAAGGGTTCCGTTTTTATCTTTTAGGTACGGAAACCTAAAAACAGAACAAAAATCAGAAACCAGGATTTTTTTTTTTCTGAAGCCTGAGCTATTTTCTGATCTGTCTGCTATCAAATCTCTTAAACCAGCTGTTGTGATTGGTTTACCAAAGAAATTATGAGTTGTCGTCTGATCTGATAACGCATTGCAGAGAAAAATATTGCTCTTTAAATCATATTTCACTATAAACAGACCTTTATTGTGGAAGCACCACATTTTATAAGAGTTGTAGATTTTGTTCTAATGTTTAAACTTCATGGTTTTCCTTCATTTGGGCCAACGTCGAATGTAGTTCTAGTAGCTACCAAAATAAACCCTACTATACGCTTCGTACACTTATGCACTTGAATCAGGTGTAGTTGTAAAGGATGTTTTTCAGGTTGAAGCGCGTAGAGAAAATATCACTTAGTTCCCGTTAGGTTTATACATTAATGTATATACAAGTAATACTGTTTTTAACCGTGTTAATTAAATTTAAATAAATAAATACTGTTGACGATTCCTTTCTCTAATGTTAGTCACCGCGTGGCAGTAATTGCACTCGCTGATTTAAATTAAATGTATGAATATTTTTATACCTGGTAATAAAGTTTGGTGCAAACCACCGCGTCAGCAAAACATGTACCGTTTAAGACTGTTCACCTACATAAAATAAACAATCTTTATCATTCCTATAAGATCACTATTACATCATTCCCTACATCCTGTTCACTCCCTTTTCCTTACCAACACAACCTTAACATTTTTACCTCATTTTTCTCCCCTCCTTTAAATTACGTATTACACGCTCAACATGTCAGGGGTGTGTTTTGAACAGCAATTTATTCTAACGCAATGAGAACATGCAACGTGTGTTAGACAACCCTATAGGGGGTGACGTGCTGAGTGCGCTGTTTAGAGGAACATTAGCTGTTTATATATGACAGTAATGTGGGTATGCTAGAAGTTATAGGCTAGTATTCTTTGCATATATTTTCGAGTTTCGGTGGTCCACGGTAAGGAAATTTTACTAGGAGTGAAATAATACAAGCGTTAACTCAAAAGCGTTTTTCTGCGCAACGTGAAACAAAACGAACGCCTTTACAACTTAATGTTGCATTTTTTATAGCACTGATTCATTGAAGAAACCCATTCCCTATGGTCGTTTGTTTTCGTCCAAGAAGAGAAAGTCGGAACGGCCCAAAAAACAGGAGTAAACTCCCGTCGTGCGTCCGAGCTGACATACACACACTTTTTTTAGAAAGTTTTTTTTTCCACTTCCCTTGAGTGTCTCATGATACCGCATACGTTCATAAGAGAAAGTGCTAGAAGTCAACAGATACCGTGTGCAAATAAACGTAAAATTCCATCATCCAATGGCGACCGCGGGCTGACAATAGTTGCTTATGAGATTCGGTTGCGCTCGCGCTCCCTCACCAGCATTTGCCTGTAGTGTAACAATTTAAGATTCCACTGTAACGGCTAGGGCTTTGTAAGTAGGCTACGCAGGTCGTCAACTGTAGGTAGTGTAGAGAAATAATTGAAACCAGCGGTATAGGTTAATACATTAATTAGTGCTAGGCTAGGTCGCGGGAATGTCTTAAAGAGGTCTTAAGGGGTCATTATGCTCATCATTATGAACAACGTTTACTATGGGACCAAACTAGAAATCGCGAAAAAAAAATCATTTGTTCAGCTTGAATTACAGGCGAAAGCTCCGGTGTGGGAGAGCCTTTACCTCCACGTATTTGCAGGCAATATCTTTCGTCACTTTTTACACGATCTATCTATTTTTGAAGTGAAATCTTCTTTATGCGTGTTGAGTGATTTTTGGTGGGGAGAAATCTTACGGGTTCACGTCACAGCGTCACCGCGACACCTCGACACCACAACGGCAACTAAAACTCTGCAATGCTAGATTTTTCGCGGGAAAACTTATAGGTGTTTACCTACAGGGATCTCCTGCTTTTCGAAAATATGTATTTTTAACAATAACAGCCGATTTAAAGTCTTATCCTAATAGTTTTAAAACACATTTCTAATTCTTCCCTACGTGTTCTAAAAACAAACCGTCTCACTATTCCTTTTTCAATTTCTCGCCTCCCAAATCACGCGTGCTATCAAAAACATGTTGATGTAACCCCGGTCCCACACATTGGCTAACAACTCCAACTGACACTTATTCACTATCAAAAACAGCAATCTGATAAAAAAAGTTTGTCTGTTGCTTTTTTTTTGTTGTTGATTCAGTGCTGAGGATCTACTATTTCAAGTTGGATTTGTTACATAAAATCAATCTGCCTAGCCTTTTCCCAACTATGTTGGGGTCGGCTTCCAGTCTAACCGGATGCAGCTGAATACCAGTATTTTACATGGAGCGACTGCCTGTCTGACCTCCACAACCCAGTAACTGGGTAATACGATACCCCTTGGTAAGACTGGTTGTCAGACTTTCGGGCTTCTGACGACCCGTAACGACTGTCAAAGATCCACGAATGACAACCGGGACCAACGGCTTAACGTGCTTTCCGAGGCACGGAGGAGTCTCGGTATGTAAAGATGGTCACCCATCCACTGACCAACCCCGGCAAGCGTAGCTTAACCTCATGGATCGACCCGTGCGGCTGTTATTACTTAGCCACGAGCTCCTCCTGGATTTGTTACATAATTACATTATTATTACTATGAAATATTAATAGCATATAATATAATTAATCAATCAATCAACTCAGCCTATCGCAGTCCACTGCTGGACATAGGCCTCTCCCAGTCTGCGCCACAACACCCTGTCCTCCGCCTTCCGCATCCAGTCTGACCCAGCCACTTTCTTCAGGTCGTCGGTCCATCTAGCAGGGGGCATCAAACACTACGCTTGCCGATACGCGGTCTCCACTCCAGGACTCGTCTGCTCCACCGGCCATCGGTCCTTCGACAAACATGGCCAGCCCACTGCCACTTCAGTTTGCTTATTCTGCAAGCTATGTCGGTTACTCCGGTTCTTTTCCGGATAACTTCATTCCTGATTTTATTCTTCAAAGAAACTCCGAGCATAGCCCGCTCCATAGCGCGCTGAACGAACTTGAATTTGTGAACCAGCCCGACTGGCAGTATCCACGTTTCAGCATCGTATGTCTTAAGGCTTATAGCGTTATTATAACAGGAGAAGTTTTATTGGGTTGTGTAGCACTTTCATTTGTACATATTAAAAATTAAAGTCACTCTTCGTGTCTGCGTGTGACAGACAGCGTTTTTCTTCAAAACTTGGCAACTGATTTCGATGTGGTTTTCTACATAACTTAGAGAATTTATTCCGGAAGGTTTATGTTTATAAAACATTGATATTAAACTTACATACAATACATAAATTGCGATGTTTTCGTAAAAACCGTACAAAGCGGTTTCACCCGCGTAGACCGGTATAAAAAGTAGCCTATGTATTAATCCAGGGTATAAGCTATTTACATATCAAATTTCATCTAAATCGGTCAAGCCGTTTGAGCGTGAAAAAGTAACAAACATACAAACAAACAAACACGCACACACTGTCAAACTTTTGCCTATAAAATATTAGTGTGTTTTTTACAAGTCATGTCGTACAAACTCTCGCACTCGTAAAGTCCGCATAGAAAGTGTGGGTCCGACATAAGACTGCAGTAACCTGTATCAGACGTCACCAGAGGGTGTTCCGTTTTCACGAAAAATGTCCGATTCACGCGAACGATTTGCCTGTGGTGTGCGGTATAGGCGGCAGCGGGTGGCAAAATAATTTATAATAATAATAGTTGTCCATTTATTTTCAGACGGCACTGGCCCACAGATAAATAACCTTAATATACACATACACACACATATTTTTATTACAAACAAAGTTGTGTTAATAAATCTGTCTTGAGACAATGTGAGTAGTTTTGGACTAGTTTGACTTTATGCTGTCCTGCGTCTTATGGGGCACATTTTCGAAGTATTCCCGTTTGAGCACCTATTTTTGGGCACATGCATAGGCATTGAGCACGAAAGGTATTCCCACTTGAACACCAATCGATATTTTAACGTGGTTACGTGGTGCAAAAAAAGGAGAACAATAAAAAATATTCAAATTTATTCCCTTTTGAGCACCTACGGTGTGGTAGCTTCTAGTGATGAGGTGTACAATCACAGTAATATTATAAAAGCGTGTTTGTATCTTTGTTACTTCTCCACGCTCAAACGGCTTAACCGATTTGGATGTAATTAGGTATGTAGATAGCTTATACCCTGGATTAACACATAGGCTACTTATTATCCCGGTCTACGCGCGTGAAACCATGGGGCGCATCTAGTAAGTCATATCGATAAAAATACGAGAATTATTTGAAGAAGAGAAAATAAAAAAAAAATTAAACAACTACAATTTCCTACTAATTCCTAAGTTGTTTGTTTTTACTAGTTCTAGAATTCATGTTATTATCATCATATTTCAATCGTACCCATGAAAACTGGGCAATCCTGACAAGCTTTCACAAAAAAAAATTCCCGCTGTCGCTCCCACCATACACCACATCTCGCACCCTAACTTGACATGGGTATGGTACACTCGGGTACACCACGGCCATTGTTTTACACCATTTTTTTATTCACTCAAGCCATTCAAAGCTCACAATGTAAAGTATACAATTATATGTCTGGCCTTTTGTACCCATCCAGTAATTATGTGGGTTTCTATGAAATTCCGGGCTTTTTGAAAACTTTTTTGGGCGTGAATTGGTTTTTGTTAGCTTAGGTACAGGGGAATAAGTAAGGAAATTCTGTGCTTTTGTCAGAAAGAGTGGAAAGATTTTTTTGGTACTTGCCCCTGGAATAGTACATTTTGATACAAGTGGAGAACGTTTGTTATTGCATTCGAGGCGGAATTAACACCCGAGCCGTAGGCGAGGTTGTTTTTGAGCCAAGAACTGCAATAACAAATGTCCACGAGTACCAAACGACGTTTTTCAATACACTTTTGAAGAAATAAAATAAAATAGCGAACAATATTTTTGTCATGAATTACTATGAAACTACGATTTAAATTTTATTTTTTTCCGCGCTTTGCTTTCGCCAGGTTGAAGGAGAAGCAAAGGTATAAAGCCGATAAACAGCGTAATATGAAAAATAGAAAATTCAAATATTTTTGAGTTTAGAACACAAATAAATGTTAATTTGTTCATAAACGTTTCTTTTATTGTAATAATCATACTTTTTGATGATATTCAATATATAAATATTCAAAAAAATATTAACGCGGTAAAGACGCATAGCTCTTTGCCGAGATTTAAAAAAAACATTCACCTCGGAATAGAGAGTTGTGAATAGAGAAATTGAACCCATTTGGACTAAGTATAGGTATAAGTTATCTGTGGCAATTTTTATTCCCGCACACGTGCGGGAAAATAAAAAATCGCACGGGTGTGAAATACCTTGCATTGTGAACCTAATCGTAGTGCGATATGAACCAGTTTTCGAGGAAGTGTATTGAAAAATAATTTTCGCTGTTTTCGAAAAGGGCAGCCAATTTTAATTCAAAGGTTGTGAGAGAGTAACCTTTTTTTTCGTTTTTGAGAATGATAAAGAAAATGTCAGAAGCATTCCTTGGGTTATATTTATCTTACAAGGTGTTTCTTTTAAGGTGTCAAGCCAGTGCAAGCTGATAGCAGAGTACCAGGGGGTTAAATCGATAGGTATATCGATTTAACCCCCATGTATGTTCTACGATTTTTTGTAGTTTTCGAGCTATAATTTTTTTTCGATATTTTTCCTGATTCAACGAGATGATGGCTTTCAAAAAATACATCTTTTTTTTTTGGCTCAACTTTGAACAATAATGTACTAAATAGGGCATTATTTGCTGAAATCGGTCGTTGAAAGTGGTGTATCTGAAATCTTGTGATTTTCATATTTTATAATTTGTTATTATCTTTGCATATTTTTGTCAATCCTACTACGACTATTCCTCTACGTTTAAACAGAGCTCAGTTTATAATAAAAACATAAATTTTATACCTACTACTATCCATAACCACTACCATTGATATGAAATGAGGGATCCAAAATAACTCGAAAACTACAAAAAATCGTAGAACATACATGGGGGTTAAATCGATAGGTACTCTGCTATCAGCTCGCACTGGCTTGACACCTTAAAAGAAACATCCTGTATATGCGTGACTTACAGACTTGTATTTATTACTTGAAACCTAATGCTTAACTGTGTTTTCAGGTCGCCCAACCGCTCGGGTATCCTGGTGGAAGTCTCACGCCCTCCTCGCCAACTCTGAAGCAAGGGCTACCGTCTCCTTCAGGCTACAGAGGTCTGACTTCGGCACTGATGTTACTTGTCAGGTAAGATTGTACAAGCCTTTTTCATCTCATTGGTTAAACAGAGATGTTTTCAAAAGAATAATATATTTTTTTTTATTTGCTGTCATCGAATATCTTAGTAACATTAGTTACCATTTAAGAAAATAGTATAGAAAATGACGTACCTCTTAGTACTTGGTGTCAATCTGTCGGTTTTCTATTACGCAACACGCGCTTTACTTGTGTTTACCATGTGTACAAACACGCTGTGAATGGGTGTGTAAGCGCAGGAGCTCTCGGTACCGTCCAAGACGATGACAAAGTCGGAAGTGTGTGTGTGCGTGTGTGTGTTATGTGCTGACGCTACTCATCTGTACGCACACATTTACTGCGTGTCACAGCGTGTGTACACTTGGTTAACTTGGTAAAAAAAAAAAAAATGTATATAAGTAGTTTATCAGCCATCTCGTTACCATAACACAAGCATTAGGTTGCTTAGCTTGGGACTAGATGGCGTTGTGTGAAATGTCCAAGGATATTTATTTATTTTATTTTAAACACAAGTAAAGCGCGTGTCGATAAAAATACTAAAGTAAGACTCGCTATTTAATTAATGCTTTTGTCTTTTTTATGTCTGGTAAAGTGAAAATTGATGTAATACTTTTTTTTTTTTTTTTTTTTTGTAATATGTAATACTTTTCTAATCTTAAGGTAAACTACTAACTGAAACAAAACTACACAATACTCTATTAACCCTGCTATATTTCGTCCACAGGCAGTAACAGATCCGCTAATAGCTCCCGTCTCCGAAAACATTTCCATTGATGTCAATCGTAAGTAATCCTATCCATATATTTATTTGCTCTATTGAAAACGACTTGGAATCACCTATTTCCGTTCAAATGGAGTTGATCGATTTTTGGCCATTTAGTTATATGACTCAGACGTAAAAATAAAAAAAATATTTAAAAAAAAATAAAAAGTTTATTAGGAACAATAGACACAAAGATAGCTGCAAAAGTAAAATACTGTGGCGCACTTACCAACGCCCAACACAAAATACAAGGAAGCCATTTTTGTTCCAGTTTTACATCTACAATGAAGTCATAAGAAATTAAAAATTACAAAAGAAAAAATCATTATAAGTTTTTAAGTACCTACCTAAATGAGGTTGAGAGTTTGTGTGGAAGGATGTGAGGGGGTGTGTGTGTGTGTGTGTGAAAATGCAACCTAGCTTTAGTTACTTAAGTATCTATGTTCTATGTTAGATGGTTTGGTTTCCGCACTTAGTCCTTCAAGTGGACCATCGCGAGTCATAACGGCCTTCGGTGGGTGTTCCAACCAGCCCACCTCCATCCAGAAGTTGATCACGTCTCCTGGTCTGTTCAGAACATCTGTGAAAGATCTGGGTCTTCCAAGAGTTTCTGTTCTAATCTGGGTGACGCCTGTGCATTCAAAGAGCACATACGCAACGGTTTCCTCAGACCCTATGCAGGCTCTGCACAGAGGACTGTCCGTTATGCTTATTGTGTGGAAGGTTTGTTTAGTGAGCGGTGTCCCGTGATGGTCCCCGTCACCATACGTAGGCCGTCCCTGTCCAGCCCTGTGATTATGTAAGACCTCATTCTAAACTTCGAATCTGAATCCGCTGTGAGTTTCTTGATTGGCATTCTAAAAACTCGGTTGATAATTCACACTGGCGCTATACCCTTGCGAGCGAGTTGAACTAAATTGACCCTGAGATTTTGACAGATAAAGTATGAGATGACGTAAGAAGTGGCATTCATTAAGGTAATTCCCTGTCACTGCGACGCTCACTTCGCACTGAAATCCGATTCAAAGTGTCAAATAAAAAACCGGTTAAGAGCGAGTCGGACTCGCGCACCGAGGTTTCCGTTCCGATTTCTGAAAAAGTGTGCTATTTAGAGACATCGTTTTATTTTTCCTGTAATCTTTACATAAACTTCTATAACATAGAATAATTTCAGATTTTTCGCTTTACAAACTTCGGAGATAAGGGGGGGGAACGGTATTTTTTTTTACATTTTTCATCAAAAGTCGAAAACTATGCAGACTAAAAAAAAAATAAAAAAAATGTTTGAGAATGGGCAAACAGCGCTCTTTCATAATAATATGATACCCCACATGCCCTAGTAGCCCCACTTTGAATTTTTAAGACCCCTTTTCAGTCCCTGTTGCAAAAAAAATATAAATATTTTTATTTCTTTCTTGTTTGCAAAATAGTTGGGTAAGCGTATTCTAAAACTGTTGTAAATTTCAAGTTGATAGCATTAGTGGTTCTTGAGATATCCAGCTGTGACAGACAGACAGACAGACAGACAGACTGAGTGTCACCATAAGGGTTCCTTTTTTACCATTTTGGTACGGAGCCCTAACAACAAGTGAGAAGAAGTGATGCAAAGTGAGAGTGAGTAGCGATGTGGGATGCGAGTTGTTGTTTGAATTTTACAGAATCGACGTACAGGCCTTCTTACGAAAAGCGGTGAAAGATCACACTATGATGTAGCGTTTTTTGATACCTTTTAAGATGATTGCGCAGTGGTAGCTTGCGAAATTCAAATTTTCTTACGTTTTTTGCAATTTGCAGGTCAGTGTCTGGGTTTATCTTGATCAAATTATGATTTGCCCCGGATTGGTCTGGAAAGAGGTCTGGAAGAGGAGCTCGTGGCTAAATAATAACAGCCGCATGGGTCGATCCAACAGGTTAAGCTACGTTTGCCGCCGTTGGTCCGTGGATGGGTGACCATCTTTACATACCGAGACTCCTTCGTGCCTCGGAAAGCACATTAAGCCGTTGGTCCCAGCTGTCATTCGTGGATCTTTGACAGTCGTTACGGGTCGTCAGAAGCCCGAAAGTCTGACAACCAGTCTTACCAAGGGGTACCGTATTACCCAGTTACTGGGTTATGGAGGTCAGATCGGAAGTCGCTCTATGTAAAGTACTGGTATTCAGCTGCATCCGGTTAGACTGGAAGCCGACCCCAACATAGTTGGGGAAAGGCTAGGCAGATAATGATAATATGGTCCGGAAATCAGACCAATCATTTCGCGGTCTAATTGTCGCCAATCATATTTTGATCAAGATAATAGGTCTTTAGCTATGAAATTGCCGTTTTGTATGAAAAAATTTAAACGAATTTTTTTCATGTATTTTTTATTTGTATTAATCGAAGTAATCACCCATGCAATCAATGCATCTTTGCCAACGCAGTGGCAGTTTATTGATGCCCTTCTTAAAGAAATCAGCTGGTCGGGAGGCAACAAATTCTTCAAAGGCATTTTGTACTGCCTCTCGGGTATTGAATTTTTTTCCCGCCAAGAAGTTATCCAAATTCTGGAAAAAGTAGTAGTCTGTAGGCGCAAGGTCTGGTGAGTAGGGCGGATGACGGAGAGCTTCCAACCCCAGTTCTTGCAACTTGGAGACCGTCTGCTGTGCAGTATGAGGTCGCGCGTTGTCGTACAGGAGCAGCGGAGACGAGCGATTGACCAATGCTGGTTGGAGATGTGCCAGCTTCTCCATCATTGTGTTCAGTTCTTCACAGTACACATCTGCAGTAATGCTCACCCCGTTTGGTAAGAAGCTGTGATGAATCACACCGGCGCTAGACCACCAAACAGTGACCATCACTTTTCTAGGGGTAAGTTTTCGTTTAGGACATTGTTTAGGTGCTGAACCAGGATCCAACCAACTTGCTGAGCGCTTGCGGTTATCAAACAGAATCCATTTTTCATTGCAGGTAACAATGCGGTTCAAAATTCCTTCATTTGTGTGTCTGTTGAGCAGTGCAAGGCACGTCTTGACGCGTACTTCGCGCTGGCGATCATTGAGTTCGTGGGGCACCCATTTGTCAAGCTTTTTTACCTTGCCAATTTGACGCAAATGGACCAATATTGTTTTGACGCTAACGTCGAAAGCTGCTGCTAATTCAGCCGTAGATTGTGTATCATTAGCTTCCACAATCGCCTTTAATTCGTAATTGTCGACCAAAGTCTTCAGACGACCGCGAGGTTCATTTTTCAGGTCGAAATTTCCAGAACGGAAGCGAGCAAACCAATAACAGGTGGTGCGTTGGTTTGTAGTGTTAGCTCCGTAAACGTCGTTGATGTTGCGTGCCGCTTGTGCCGCGTTGCTGCCACGACGGTACTCATATTCCATAATTACTCGAATTTTTAACGTATCCATGATGACGAAAAAGATTGAAATGCGATGAAAATGTAACACTAATCAATAAACAAATGACTACTTTTGGAAAAAAAAATCCATGTTTTTAAAATAAAATTAATTTGAAACTAGAATTCTTAGCCAAACAAAAATTATTTTGATTTGAAATGGCCAGTACTGCAGAACGGCAATTTCATAGGTAAAGACCTAATATAACCTGACACTGACCTGCAAATAGCAAAAAAAAAACTAAAGAAAATTGGAATTTCGCGGGCTATGTGGTAGCCCGCGAAATTCAAATTTTCTATCGTTTTTTCTTTCGCGCAATCACCTTAATGTCAAATACTGGTAAAAATTCAGATTTTCATGATGACAGGCATAATATGGCGGAACCGCTCTTCAGGAAACAATGGCTTTGAGCTAGTGGTGTCTTCAAATTTTACTTGCCAACTTTTGAATCCGCCCCCTTTTACGCAAAGGTGCTCGTAAACAAACAATCCTTTAACTTTTAAAACTTAACTTAAAGTACACAAAGTTAAAGCTGCAACATCAGCGCTAAGCACATCACTATCCTAAGTTTAATCTCCAGACAACGTTGATTCTACGTAAGGTAACTTAACTCTAACTTAAGTTAAGTAGACGGCGCTTATTAGACATTAATTAAACTTAACTTTAACTTAGTCAGGTCGGAGCAGTTTCTTATTGTTGGAGTATAGTTTCAGTTTTCCTAAGTATTTAAGTTAGTTTTTAGTTGTAGGTATTACAATGTAATTACTTATATACTTAATAAGTAAATAATAGTAGGTACCTACACCGACTGTCTAACGAAGTAGTACGGTCAACAGAAGTTGGTTAACACTGCTACTTTTTGACATCATCTAAATTAACACAAAATGATTCGATAAGCTGCTTTTTTTACCCGACTGCGCCAGAAGGAGGGTTATGTTTTTCGAGAGTATGTATGTATGTCATGTATGTATGTATGTATAATGGTTTGGCACGCTCTGCGGCCTGAACGGCTCGATGGATTTTAGCTTGAGAGGTGTCGTTAGATTCGTATTTACTGTGAAAGTGAAACTGGGTATATCAAAATTAATAAAAAACAAAATGGCGGATTTTTGGCGCCAAATTATGTCTTAAATTTTTTTTTTTTCTCAAAACCTGTCGAGTGGGGTATCAAAATAAAGGGTTTTAAAAGGTGATTACAAAAATATGTACAACTTATAAGTTGTACGGTGATTACAAAAATATGTACAACTTATAAGTTGTACATATTTTTGTAATCACCTTTTAAAACCCTTTATTTTGATACCCCACTCGACAGGTTTTGAGAAAAAAAAAAATTTAAGACATAATTTGGCGCCAAAAATCCGCCATTTTGTTTTTTATTAATTTTGATATACCCAGTTTCACTTTAACCATATATGGTTAAAAGTACCTCGAAGTGACAAATCGTAAAAAACACGTACGATTTACGAAATCTTTCACATTTGTAAACTAAAAAGCTGGAAATTATAAAAAGTAATTTAAAAAATTAAAAAACCCGACTGCGGTAAAAGACTAAGTTTAAAAACAAACTGAAAAGCTAAAAACAAGCCCATTGTAAATGAAATAAAAGTTGGAAGCAGGCGGGACCCATTCCATTTTTATATTTTCAAACTCAAATGGGTCCCGCCTGCTTCCAACTTTTGTTTAATTTAAAATGGGCTTGTTTTTAGCTTTTCAGTTTTTTTTAAACTTAGTCTTTTACCGCAGTCAGGTTTTTTAATTTTTTTAATTACTTTTTTTTATTTCGTGTAACTGTTAAGAGTTAATGTTCTTAAAATTTTAAGTATGAATGAATGTTTTTATTTGCAAGAATATAGTACTAGTAGTAGTAGTAATTTAGTACTTCTGTTCCGATTAGAATTAAATATTCCGCTTAGTAATTAAAAAACTGCAAATGTTAATCGACTTTTGTTGCTGACTGTACCTATAGAGGTATGAGGAGCAGGGTGTTAAGTTCACTCATGCCACGCCAGGCACCGCATTTTAGGTATGAAGCTACAAGCACGCGGCGGGCTCGACTTGTCGAGCTAATTCAGTGTTGGCTGCCGCGCACCGGCCGGCTCGCACGTTAGTTCGATACTCACTTACGCGCCGCGTCGTAAAAGAAGACGACCTTAGCGAGTCAGAATTGCAATTGCTGTGCGACCTGAATTGCACTTTATTGTGTCGTAACAAAAGTTGCTATTTATTTACATGATTTTGCGGAGTGAATCTTTTGTACTTGTACTATTATGTATTCTGTGCTCATGCTGCATAGAAAAGGGAGGATCCTCCGACCAGACGGGTGTTGTGTCTGGTGGTCTACTGCCCGACGGTTGATGTCGGGACACTGTATACAAGGTGTAGCCTAAAGAACGCACAACCTCTTAAGGGTTTATTGTACTCATAATTATAAACAACTTTTCAAATATCAATGCACAAGCGATACCTCTGGTAGCACCTGTCCATAGGCTGGAGTGACCACTTATTAAGAATTCGGCAAATGGCCTGCTTGCTATCCAAAAAATAACCAACGTTTCTCTGTGTTTCAGTAACGAAAAATCAATCAAATTTATCGTAAAAATCACATTACCGTAATCAGCCTATAATATTCCCACTGCTGGGACACAGGCCTCCTCTTTTTGTGAGAGGGACTGGGGCGTAATCCACCACGCGGGCCCAGTGCGGGTTGGTAGATACTACATGCCTTTGATTTTTTGCTTCTAGGACATGCCGGTTTCCTCACGATGTTTTCCTTCACCGTTTTGAGAGCAGTGGTGATAAAATAATTTAAGGCGCAGATTTCCTGAAAACGATCAAAAAGGTGGTTTTTTAAAGCTGCGTATCTCATAAACCGTAAATAATTTTGACATGTAAAAAAAATATGATATTTTCAAGTCCTTTTCGCATACAGTTATGGAAGCCAAAACATAATTAAACATACTTTATTGCACCAAAAAAATCTTTAAACATACCTCCTAATAATCTTTAAAAGCTGTTTATCCCTTCATTAGCAATTATAATTATAATTAAAAATATACCATGAAATGTCAAATTCCAAACTGCATCCAGTGATGGATTACTTTTTATTAAATAGTTAATTTCTAATTTTATACGATTTTATTTGCACTTTTACGACATAATTCCGGTGCGCGTGAGAGTCTTCTATCTCGCGCGTCAAACTAGACAGCCATAACGCCATTTCACTTACACACCGAGCTAAACCAAGGGCACTCTGTTTGGTTCGAACCCACGACCTATAACTCGTAAGTCGCGGCCGTTAACACTACTTCAAAAATCACAATAGCCCGCCCTATTTGCCAAGTTTAGAAAATGAAACTACCAAAATGGTTCCTTGCTTAAAATAAGACTTATTAGAAAATACTTTTTTTACGGTCCCGTACCTCAAAAGGAAAAACGGAACCCTTATAGGATTACTTCGTTGTCCATCTATCTGTCTGTCTGTCAGTCTGTCAAGACCCTTTTTCTCAGGAACGCGTATCAAGTTGAAATTAATATCAAATACGTAGGTCTATGGTCCTTTGGCGCTCTTAAAAAAACAAGCTTCTAAGTCAACGCAGTAAAAAATATGGCCATATAAGCGATATATTTTGATACTCCTAAGTAATCAAAAAATAAAGGGTACTTTCCGTTATCATGAATTTTGGTATGGAGCAAGGTCTCACAACACAAGTAAAGGTAAAAGTATGAAAATCGCATAAAAAAATTTTTTTTTGGGATTTCTAGTTTTTCAACCACGATGTTAAGTTTATTTTTGGGATAAATTATTTTCAACTACGGAACCCTTCATTGCGCGTGATCCGAGACGCACTTTGCTGGTTTTTTTTTTGTATTTGACACCACTTACTCCCCAATTACTCTCTCTCTATAAGCTCCTTACTCCAACCTCCTTAGCTCAAACGCATTAGCATTTCTTTTTCTCTCACAACATTTTACAAAATCAGTTCCCATATCACGCTGTAACATTACCCTGCATCCCTCTGATTGACGTATCATTACCGATACAGATTATACATATTTGTCCATGACTTGCACGTACTTACAATATCTATCGCTGTCCCTCTTTCTCCCTTGTGATACCATCTTCTGTCTCCTTCCAACGAGATGGGATTATCTTGTCGATATTTATACGCGTGTTTTTGTATTGATTTGTATGTGTGTGCACAAAAGTGGTTTGTTGGATTAGTTTAAGTTTAGATTAATATTGATGTTTGAAGTTTGGTTAAGGAAAGGTGAAAGTTTGGGCAGTGTTTTAGAATAGTGCTGAGTCATGATTTAGATCCCGTTCAAAATATATAAGTAGTTGGTTTTAGTTTGAAGGATATTTGGAAGATTACGACGCGAGAGAAATAAATATTGAATGAAATTAAAGAATTACATTTAAATATGATTAAATAAATAGCAACCAGACACAACTGGTGGAAGTAAAATCTAAATTAGGTATTCAAATGGCGCCTAAGTCGAAGCATTAATTGATAATTCACTAAGACCATTTACCGGAATTTTGAAATGTCAAGTCAATGTCAATGTCTGTTTTTATGTTCGTAAAGTATGTCATTCAACTAAATCCTTTAGCTTTCAAATTACATAAGTACTCCAAATCCCAGTTCTCCCACATGAAAAAACAACAAAACATTGCACACAAAACTCACATATTTCAACACCAAATCACAGCAAAAATCCAATCATGGTCCCTTCTGGAAACCTTTTAAAGCGCCATATTGCCGCCAAAATCGTGACCTGTCGTAAATCACGGAAATCCCCGAAAAAAGCCGAACGATATAATCATGCCATACATAACTCGCAGATGATAATCTAAAGGAGTCTAATTGACAGCATGATATACTTTTGTTAGCGACTGTGGCGACGCGGATGGGAGTTGTATGGATGCCGCGTTTCTGTTTTTTTTTTTTTTCGTTTTTTTTGGTTAAGGTGTGTTTTCATTGATGTTGCTGCCGATTGTTTTTTTTTTATGATTTTTTGGCAAAAATGGGTTATTATTATTAACTATCATATTATTTATGTAAGTCTACACCTACATCACTACATAGTAAAAAACAAAGTCGCTTCCCGCTGTCTGTCTGTTTCTATGTATGCTTAGATCTTGAAAACTACGCAGCGGATTTTGATGCGGATTTTTTTAATAGACAGAGTGATTCAAGAGGAAGGTTTATATGTACAATAAATGCGGGCAAAGCCGCGGGCAAAAGCTAGTAAATAATATGATAGTCAATAAAAACTCTATAGTTTCTATTAATCTTACCATTCACATGACTTTCCATAGATAACTGTTATATTGACGTGTTTATTTCGGTTTTGCTCTGAACGGTGTTCCTATAGTAATAAGGTCATCACGTGGTTTTACATACGAGTAGCAATACCTAAATCTGCCTAGCCTTTTCCCAACTATGTTGGGGTCACATAAAAAATGCAATTTTTTTGGATACTGCGATTTTTTTGTATCGAGCCAAATTCTGTCAATCTTGTTTTAGCTCTCATAAAAAAGAAAATCTTAAATTTTTATAACGAAGAAAAAAAATCGCTAGAATAAGAAGAAAAATCCATCACTTGTTAATATTATAAGTAACTAGAGGACCCGACAGACGTTGTCCTGTCTGAACGATCCTAGAACCCGACTGCATCGCCACCTATCGGGTCCAATTGTGTTTTCCAACCATCCAGAAACCCATTCAAATATAGACACAAAATTTCATCTAAATATGTCCAGCCGTTGTTATACCACGTTTTATCCGTTTTTTTTTACTATCCTATGTCCGTCTCCTGGTTCTAAGTTACCTCCCCATCAATTTTCAGCCAAATCGGTTCAGCCGTTCTTGAGTTATAAATAGTGTAACTAACACGACTTTCTTTTATATAAAAGATTATTCACTTAATTAGGTATGACTTTTTTTAATTGCCAATTTCATTGCAATCTCCTTATAAAGAAATTAATTAATAACACCTAATCAATTAAGAACAGTGACTTATTATCCTGTTTCCATAGTTAATGTGGAAGTTGTTAATTATTGAGAATTAACAGTTGTCTCGTTGATTATTTTGCACCCGGTCTGTATCATGTTTGTAAGTGTTAATTTTGCTATCTGTTTAATCAATGTTGTAATATTTCATGATAATACGAACATTCATACCTTTCACATACTTTCTATTTTTATTATGGAGGCTTTTAACAATGCCGGTTAATTTTTTACTTATTTGCTTTTCCTACGGTGTTGGTTTGTCAAACCAGCTGGTTTTAGGCACCTACTCCATAAGTTCACTGTACCTACTTAGTTAAAATTGGCTCGGTATTTGAGTACCTACTTACTGCAAAAACACACTTTCGTTAATAGCGACGAAAGTCTATTTTTTTTTAAGTCTTAATTATTGAGCTCAATATACATAATTCGAATCGGAATAGACTTAAAATAAAAGAATATTAACACTTTACTTTTATATGAAATGCTGAAATACAATGTAGGTACTATCGAATAATAATTTGGGCTTGGACCACCAAATAAAAAAAATATAAAAAACATAAAAAATTGAGGTCCGCCTCAATTTTTTTATATTTTTATATTTTTTTTATTTTAAGAAATGTTTAAACATGTAATATGTCAAGAAAGACATAAAATTGATGTGTCAATTTAAATGATGTTTATAAGTAGCAGAGCTAATCGACTTTTGTGGTCAGTTGTACCAAAACTCATAGATAAATTATTTTTAGGGTTCCGTACAAGGAAAAACGGAACCCTTATACGATCTCTTCGTTGTCCGTCTGTCTGTCTGTCTGTCTGTCACAGTCACAGTCTGTCAAGACCCTTTTTCTCAGGAACGCATAGAGGTATCAAGCTGAAATTAATATCAAATACGTAGGTTATGGTTTCATGGAGCTCTAAAAAATCAAGCTTCTAAGTAAACGCAATAAAAAAATACGGTCATTTATGCGACATTATTTTCACACTCGCAAGTAAATCAAAACCTATAGAGTACTTCCCGTTCACCTACAATCAGTAAAGGAAAAAGTCCGAAAATCGTTACTTTGTAATGTTATCATAATCACATAAAATTAAAAAATGTTTTGGGATTACTAACTTTTGCAGTTGGAGAATAGACCCCCATTAATCAATGTATGGAAGAACATGTTTTTCAGCTACAATGTTATATTTGTTTTTGGAATAAATTCTTGTCGACTAGGTACGAAACCCTTCACTGTGCGTGGTCCGATACGCACTTAGCCGGTTTTTTTTAGTACATACTAAAATAACATAGCTATCAAGCGAAACTATAATAAAATCTTTGAAAAAACTTCAGTGACGAGTCGGCCTTTTGAGCCTACTTTTATTATCTTAGTCGACGCAGCCATTTTTTTATCTCCGGGTCTAATATTTTCCGACCTATTTCCTCGTACTCGGGTTTGTAAGAATTCCTTTGCTTGTCATTTTATTTTTAGCCTACAACACGACCTAAATTCGTCTAGTGATAAATCAGTAGCCGGCTGTAAAAAAGAAAGAAAAAATAACATCCTTCACGAGTGACGACAGACGCATTCTGGGCATAAATAACTCTGTTCAGCATAACCAGCCTGTAACGTTCCCACTGCTGGGATACAGGCCTCTTCTCTGTAAAAGCGAGTGGGCCGTAATCCACCACGCGGGCCCAGTGCGAGTTGGTAGATGTATAGAGGCATGAGGAAAAGTGTGTAAAGGTCATTCATCCTCTATTGAAAAGGCAGGATCCTCCGACCAGACGGGTGTTGTGTCTGGTGGGCAACTGCCCGACGGTTGATGTCGGGACGTTGTATATATGCTAGTCGCTCGGTAAACTCTGATTGCGCGATGCAGATTGCGTGACGTCATGTCATTGTGATGCGTAGTTCGTATGTGGCGAATGTAGATGCCGCCACAGATGTAATATGTCTTCGAATTTTTGGTTCTAGGACATGCCGGTTTCCTCACGATGTTTTCCTTCACCGTTTTGAGAGCAGTGGTGATGAAATTATTTATACGAAGTAAAGCGCCTGCCTGTGTTCGAACCCACGACCTACAACTCGTAAGTCGGGGCCGTTACTACTGGGCCACCACTGCTCTCTAAAGGCTCTTACAAAGAGGTGCGACACGCGACGTGAATCGCACGCGACACGCTGCGATTCGCGTCGTAATTTTAAGGAGCCTTTATGTTTGTGAGTTACGTCAAAGACAAAGACAAAGACAAAGAAATTTATTCGTCGGATATGGTACAACAAAGTTGGTATTTATAATTTTAGTTCAGGACACATCCGCCGCTAAAAGCGGCATACGAATATTTACAATAAGTGCACATAAGCATAAAACCTAACTTATATAATACATACCTATACCTACTCTAAAAAACAATACAAAACACTTAAAATTATAGATTTAGAGACACATTAATTATTATACTTTGATATAATCTACATTATGAAATAAACAATAAAAACCTATTAAACCTATACTCTAGAAAACAATACAAAACACTTAAAATTATAGCCAGACACATTAATTATTATACTTTGGTTTAATCTACATTATAAAATAAACAATAAAAACACAACAATAACTTAGACAAACAATTTAACAACAATAGAAATCTAAATAAATCTAATTTAACCCTTAAAATCAGCTGTAATCATAAGAATTTAGCGATTCACGAGTCATGACATAATAATAGATAGTTTCCCTATGTTTAGGGTCGTATACCAGAGGCTGTACATTTAGGTATAGTCCGTGAGGTTTAAGCTGAGTTTTGTTTTGTGCACATAGATAGTGTAGGTGTGACGTCCGGCCTAGAGCGCGATTCGCCCTTTGGGCAATCGGCTTTTGTTCTTTTAGTACGAGAGGCCATGGCGAAAACCATGTCGCATCGTTGTAAAACGTAAAACGATTGAGGATTTTGTCTTACGTAAAACGATAAGACAAAAATTTTGGTCATGGGCTCTCGTACCATTTTGCTAATCAATCAATCAATCTGCCTAGCCTTTTCCCAACTATGTTGGGGTCGGCTTCCAGTCTAACCGGGTGCAGCTGAATACCAGTATTTCACATGGAGCGACTGCCTATCTGACCTACACAACCCAGTAACTGGGTAATACGATACCCCTTGGTAAGACTTTCGGGCTTCTGACGACCCGTAACGACTGCCAAAGATCCACGAATGACAGCCGGGACCAACGGCTTAGCGTGCTTTCCGAGGCACGGAGGCGTCTCGGTATGTAAAAATGGTCACCCATCCACGGACCAACTCCGTCAAGCGTAGCTTAACCTGATGGACCGACCCGTGCGGCTGTTATTACTTAGCCACGAGCTCCTCATTTTTTGCTGATTTTGCTGATCACTCACAAAAATGCAAAGCCCACCTTACACCTCACGGACATGCGTTCCTATCACAGAGTCAGAGAAAAGTCTCATGTGCCAGTAACAAAATATTTAAGAAATAAGTATTTTTTATTCGCAATATTAAAACACAAAAAAGGCTCTTCCACCAGAATTTATATCCTCAAATTCCTATCCCCATCTAAAGAGACAATACTACGTAAATAAAGCTACCATAAACTCCAAGAAAACATTAAGAGATTATCATTAAAATGCAATATGGCCACACAAAGAACGAACGAGTTAATTCGGTGGAACAGAAACTGACGCTGTTTTCCGTAATATATGACTGTATGTGTTATCTTGAAGCTGGTGGAAATATGGAGGAAGGGAAGTTCCACTTTCGTATTGCTAAACGTCTTTTGGTAGTGGAATAAAATAGCTTAACAAGTGACGAAAGTTGAATACAGCATGTATTAGAAAGGTGTTAGTGAAACAGGCCATAAGAGAAACAAAAGAACGCCTCTCGTGTGTGGAGCGACGCGACTACGGTAGAACAATTTCAATGAAGTTTTCATAGATATTATTCCACCAGAGCCGCATCGCGTCAGTCTGCACGAGCCTTTACAACTAAAAAGAAGTGTCTGAACTTTTACAGACGCTTGATAAAAATGACAGCGCAAGAGATGTGGACACACACATGCACAGTCTTTCCGTCTTTAAAGAGGACGAAGTCTACTTTGAAGGTTTTAATAATATGTTTTCCAAGAGCTTTCAGTACATTTTTTTTTTGTAATTACTATTTTCTATTTGACAGACGATGAACGAAAATTGATCCCACAAAAATTAAATTAGATACAGTAGCTTTTTTAAATTAAATTCGCGCACGTATTGTAAATTGATTAAACGTTCTTGAATTATAATTATATCAATCTAAAGCCAATTTATTTCAGCCTACCGAAATAAACAAAAACATTTAGTAACACAACAAAAATACACCGAAAATTGCTTGTAGATTAAACTTAAAAAGCATGATAGACAATAAACTCTTTGATGAGCCAAAAGTTTTGTTTCTTCCCCTACCAACAAATAATGCATTTCCTCCTTTGATCAACCATTGGTTAATTTAACATAAACGCCCTCAAACGTTAATTAACCCATCTACTTATCTACCTTTGTACCCATCACTTAACCCTATCACAACTAAATAACCCGTTTGTTAATAGACTTCAAAATGGCTGTCAAACGTCAAAGGTAAATTAGCATCTCAAAGTTAGCTGTCAAAATAATTAAAGATGGCGGATCTTCCGGGAAATAAGTGAAGTTACAAATTATCAAAGTTGGACCAAGTTGAACCACATTTCGTTGGTTACCTTTGACTTCCAGTCTTTTACCTGTTTTTGAAGTCGGTAGGTACCTATTTTAAAAGTGAGGTTCCATTGAAACAATAAATTGTGGAGTTCTTTTTCAGTTACGGGTTAAAATTTTGGGTAAACATTTGTACTTAGGTATATAAGTAGGTAGGTACTTAGGTATTAGATGCATTGTTTTAAGCTGTGCTTGGAATTAAAAATATTAAGCACTAGCTGACCCGTCAGACGTTGTCCTGCTTAACTATGAATATTCTATTCTAAACGCGAGAAGTTGAAATAGTCGTTAAGTTTTCTGAAATTTTCTAAATGTTTTTTAAGAACCTTCTCCTGACAATAATAAACACAACAAAAAAAGAATTAGCGAAATTGTTCCATCCGTTCACGCGTGATGCGATGACCAAGGAAAATAGGCATTCATTTTTATTGATTTAGTGATTCCTGATGAGAAAAGAGAATTCAAGTAAGTAATCTAAGTAGAAGAACTTACCAGAACCTTTTTATGTTACCCACAGAAATGTCTAGTGTGGGGATATTATTATTTTCCGGTAACCGTTTCAAGATCATTTAAGAACAACCCTTTGTGAATGTCAGAGTCTATTAGCTGTTCCCAAACCGGGAACAGATATTTTTAGGCATGCTTTAAGTAACATACAGTATTTGATAACTTTGGCGGAAACTGCCTTAAACCACTTAATCGGATATCCACACTAGACATTTCTGTGGGTAACATAAAAAGGTTCTGGTAAGTTCTTCTACTTAGATTACTTACTTGAATTCTCTTTTCTCATCAGGAATCACTAAATCAACTTCCTTTTTAAAAAAGTTCTCAGTTGGAAAGGACCTCTTAAACACCCGATTTTAATCAGCATCCTTCAATAATCATTCACAGCTTAAAACAAAAAACTAAAACGGTTTGTTCACTTAATAAAAACACCTAAGGAAATTGAATTTTATCGTATCACGGTACTTAAGAACAAAAAGCTCAAAATTTCGCACTCACTTGAGAACATTCTCACACTACAACATTGTTTTTTTGCATTTATTGATAAACTTACATTGGATATTAAACCTTAACCTGAATTAATCAAAGTCCAAAACGGATATGAATTTTATATTTTTTTGTGGAAGCGAATCGGAATTAACTACATACAAAATTCAACTTTAATGTTTTGTTCACAAAGTTCATTTTCCCTTGTGGCAAGTTACAATTTTAATTGATTTTATTTTTTACACCATGGGATCCGTAGCATTAAAAGTTAACGATTTTATTTACTGCATGCAAAATTATTTAATCCTTCACAGGTGTTGCATAATTGATGCATTTATATTGAATCTGCTTTTTGTATGGAATTTCAATCATACATTTTTGATCTTGCTTTTACAGGCACATGTGTAAAACGGCTGGCATATTCTTGTTTTTTTTTTTTTATAAATGAAATGGGGGCAGGACGTTGTTTTGTGTCTAAAACGGTTGTACAATATGTAAACATTAGCCGTCATATTACAAAACAAGGTTCATCTTCAAACCAAACCATGGACCCTTTTTTTGAATTTCTAACTTTATTCCGACACATTAAGATACCAGTTTTACAAAACTGACAACTTAGTACCGAACTAAGCTGTCAGTTTTGTATAAATAACTGTATTTCTATCACAGATAGGTTCTTATTACAAAAACTGGCTCGATGGTTTTAAACCATGACAGAAGAAAAACCTCGTTTTGTAATAAGACCGTAGGAGTTTATAGAACAATAATCTGAATAATGAGAGGCGAGGCGACTAAAATAGATACCTCTATTTTCCCTTCATTCTTGACCAGTTTTTGACAGATTGAAGCTGAGATTACTTTGCGCCCGTTCTTAAAAATGCGGAAATTGCCCCATGGTCTCCGTTTTCAAAGTAAAGGTTGAGGAAATAATTGTCATAATCGCTTTGCTTTGCAATAAGAGAAAACAGTTGAAAAATTATAAAACCTCGTTTGCAGATTAAGTTAAAAAAAAAAAATACAAAACGCTACCTTTTCGTAAATTACAAAAAGGTTTTATGCCACAACCTTGCGGTACCCTAAAAAGGGTTAGACCAACAAAAAACTCGGCTTAATTGTCTTAAGTGGTCTAAATAAAAAAAGGGATCGGATTCTTTTGAATTGTACTTCAGTTAGCCCTTTGTTTCCCCACAAGTGGGCTATTGTTGTAGCCCACAATGAATTCATAAAACAGTCGGCCGTAAAAAATCGGGCTTATATATTTTTTTTATTAATTTGGTGGTTACGTAAATTATTTTGTTTACGTTTGCTTGCTACTAAAATAAGGCTTTATTGATGATTTTTTAAAGATACGTACCTGAGTGAATATTATAGAACAATTCTTATCACACTGTAATATTATAAAGGCGAAAGTTTGTGAGTGTGTGTGTTTGTATGTTTGTTACTTCTTCACGCTCAAACGGGATGAAGTTTGGTATGTAGATACCTTTTACGTACCTTGGATTAACACATAGGCTACTTTTTATGCGGAAAAAATGTAGTGTTCCCGTGGGATGAGTAAGGAATTCAAATAATAATGTTTGCTACTCTTTAAAACTCAAACGGGTCGACCGATTTTGATTAAATTTGGTGTGGAAGTAGCTAACACACTGTATTAACTTAACACATACTCGTAGGCTACTTTATATCCCGAGAAAATGTAGTGTTCCCGTGGGATGAGCAATTTTTGCCTATAAAAATTTGAATATTTTTTCTCACTGACTAAATAAGTTTTAGTGTAACTCATAAACCGCGAGTAACACCGCGGGGCGCAGCTAGTACTTACTTAAAGTCAAAAATGTCTCTCCCATCCCGCCAGTCCCTTCATTTGTTCTTTCTTACGCCGGGGCCACATTATACGGCATGTGCCGTTGATTATCGCGTTGAAGGGCGCTAGCCGCAGGTTTAGCCACCACTTACTTACCGCGATAATTTGACCGAATCTTGACCGAATTTAACCACCGCGATGTTAGGTAATAATGAGGACCTCCTCCACCAGCAGTGTTAAAAAAAGATGTATTTAAATTTCGATCTGTTAATAATATAGTAAAGCTCCAGCTAAAACAGGTAAGGATACTAATAATAAGAATGCAGTAATTCCTACAGCTCAAACAAATAGAGGTATTTGATCAAAGGATAAATTATTTAATCGTATATTAATAATTGTGGTAATAAAATTAATACTATATAATAACCGGTGATAGTTAACCGTGATGTGAATATCCATTAACCTATTAACCTAATGACATTTTGTGACTATTATGCACACAATTGTACTTTACTTGTCGTCCTTCATAGATCCTACTGTCATTCGTAGATCTTTGACAGTCATTACGACGATAGTCAGAAGCCGAAAGTCTGACAACCATTCTTACCAAGGGTTATCGTGTTTCCTAATTACTGGGTTGTGGAGGTCAGATAGGCAGTCGCTCTATGTAAAATACTGGTATAAAAAAAGAGTTCAGTCGCATCTGAGACTATTTTCCACCGCAGCGCGCAAGTTTCATTCAAAAATACTTTCGAAATCACCTATCTCCGCAAAGTTGAGAATAAAAAAAATATATAAAAAAAAAACATTTCGGAACAGTAACACAAGAAGTAGGTACAAAAGTAAAACGGATAGCTGCAAAAGTATAAACTGTAGCGCAGCTAACAAAAAATAACAAAATCACAAAAATAATATCAAAAATAAAATCTTATTAATGTCAATTTTAATTAATAACACTATTATCTTTAATAAATAACAACTACCTAATTTGTTATATTAATTTTAAAAAAACAACCAAACATGTGTTTTATCTATTAAAAAAATAAAAAAATAAAAAAAAATAATAATAAAAATAAATTCAATAAGCGTATCGCTTCGTATCGTATCGGCAAACACGCGTATCGATGCACCCCTAATAATAAGTAAGAAAATGACGCAACTCCTAGTTAAAATAATTGCTAGCTACCTCAACTTAGACCATATGGTCACCACCTGGTCCTTTGGACCCCTATTCAATCCTTAATTTCATTACAAACTTGATTGATTGATATTTGATATGCATAAGTAAATTCAATTCCGACAGAGCGCGGAAGAATGGAATCCGTTTTAATTGAATAATTGAAAAATGTCATTAAAATACAATTTTGCTGTCATGAAGTGATCTTACCTTACCTTATTTGGGGATGATTAATCAGTAGTTGGACGCTGATAAGCAATAAAATGTCAAGCCACACGGACTTCATTCTGAGAAAATGGCGTCTAAAGATTTCATACCAATTCTTAATACATTTGTTCGAAAAAATATGTATTTAACGGTTCTTTTCTATATTTGTTAAAAGGAATAATAGATTGAAAGTAGATTAGTATCATAAAACGAGAAAAAGCTAGTAAGTTTTTCCAATAAATGAGATTATTGCATATTGCAAAATATGGAACACGGTATAATATTTGAAACAGGAAATTAAGGAACTTAACACAATTTTGCTAAATTCTGATTCCGAGATTTAATGAGAGTAAATGTATGCTATGAAGCTTAAATGACTATTGATAAAAGTATGTTCTCACTTATAGTTTGTAAAATAGTTTTAAATAAAAGTCGTAAATATTAGTTTTTATTTTTATTAACATGAAAATACAAGAAAGTTAACTTTTTTTTGAACAAGACGTCTGTCTAATTTAGTATCATAGACCACATACATACGCTGCGGCAGGATATACAGAAGACCGAAGAGTATAACCTGACTCTCTGCTTAGCGTTTGTGAACTACGAGAAAGCTTTCGATTTTATCGAGACATGGGCTGTACTGCAGTCTTTTCAACGGTGCCACATTGACAATCGGCACATTGCGGTGCTGAAGTGTCTATACGAAATTGCCACTATGTCAGTCCGACTCCAGGACGGGACCTCGAAACCTATCCATCTACAGCGAGGTATGAGACAAGGAGATGTTATCTCTCCGCAACTGTTCACCGCTGCATTGGAGGATGTCTTCAAGGTTCTGGACTGGAAACTGCTAGGCATCAACATCAATGGCGAGAACGTCACTCATCTTCGGTTTTCCGATGATATAGTAGTCATGGCTGAGACTATGGAGGACCTCATAACAATGCTCGACTACCTCAGTAGAGCTTCAGAAAGAGTGTGTTTTAAAATGAGTATGAAAAATACAAAGGTCAAATGAAACATGGACATTTCAAATGCCCATGTCTCCGATCTTCATGAGAGTGGTTCTCTCATGAAGATCGGAGACGCTTCACTCGAAGTTGTGGACGAGTATGTTTACCTAGGACAAACTGTCCAGTTAGGTACGTCCAACTTCGAGAAAGAGGTCAATCGTCGAATCCAACTCGGCTGAGCAGCATTCACATTTACATATACCGCAGTTTCTCTTGTCTCAAGACGAAAATCTTTAACTAGTGCGTGGTGATAACCTACGGCACTGAAATTTGGTCGCTCACAATGGGCCCTTATTATAAGGCTAAAAGTCACCCAAAGGGCATTGGAAAGGGCTATGCTTGGAGTTTCTCTATGTGATCGAATCAGAAATGAAGAGATCCGCAGGAGAAGAATCAAGGAAACCGACATAGCCGAAGAATTGTCAAACTGAAGTGGCAATGGGCAGGGCACATTGCTCGCAGAACAGAAAGAGATCCGCAGGAGAAGAACCAAGGTAACCGACATAGCCCGAAGAAGTGGCAGTGGGCAGGGCAAGGGTTATTCGATAGAATAATGTAAATATCGATCAGTTCTTACATTAGGTACGGGGATATCAAGAGGCTTATTTGAGTTGATAGGTTCAGTATTTTTATTAAAATCTTTTTTTGTATTGAATTTCGCAAGATTGACCAGTAATTGACCCCATGATCAATTACTGGTCAATCTTCTTGATCTAATTGACCCCATGATTTCGGCGGTGACATCTTTCTACAGCAAAATAACGAAAAAGTTAGTAGTAGTGGTGCTGGTCTATAAAAATAACACCTAAGCAACTCGATATAACTCAAGCATGACACCTTTTTGTATGAGGATTATCAGATCTTTTTGAATAATAGCAATTTTTCCAATATAATTTCAAGGTACTTAAAATAAAAAAATCTCTCGTAAACAACTAGCATACATTCAGCAATAACATGCTAAGCACCGTAAACTGCGCTAAAGTTTTACTCAAAAGTCCTTATCTGTTTAGCAATAATGTGTTATGCTGCATAGTACGATATACAGTATTGTTTTGTATTTAGCAATAATCAATGTAGTGGTTATCATAGCTATTTTCTTACAAAAGTTACATTATGTCAATCTGATAGGACCAAATTACATTATTTTAGGGTAAGAAAAAGCTTTACCTTTGAAATGTAACTATACAATTATTTAATTTATTCGTTTTCTAATATATGTCGGCCACATAACCTATAAAAAAATCACTTATGAAAATCTTAATATAACATAATAATTACTGACTTACCTTGATGACCCCAGCGTGGATTGCATACAATTCACTACAACAATGGTTTGTAAAACTAATCCAAGTAATTACAATGGGCATATGAGTTATTTTTTAAATTTTTACGTGAACTTCGTTGTTTAGCGCTGCGCCGAAGTACTGAATGACATTTCGCAACACAGTGTTAAGTCTCATAACTTCTTTATTGTGACAACAGATGACACTATTTTAAATGTCGACCGTGTTAAGGAGCTTGACGGCGTATTGACAAATGTTGTATACGTGATTTCACATTTGTTTTATGTTAAAAATGTAGTTTTTCCGTACTTGTTTGATTTAAATGACTTGAAACACTTTTGCATAATATTAAATACGGGACGTATTTTCAGAATACATCTGCATCTCCGAAATTGACTTTTTGTGGGTTGACACATTATTGCTTATCAGCATCCAGTTGTGAGGTGGGAAGCTATAATAATGATAATGACCGGTTTTATAAGGCTTGATTACTCCTTGAATTTGGTTGTACTTTTTGTTATTGCCTTGTGAGATTTCGTCAGTTCCCTTTTCAAAAAACGTTGTTGTTGTTTTAACGAAAGTGAAATGTTTTTGATAGAAACTAAAGACTTGAAATAGTCAATAAAGCAGGTACTTAGTTGAAACTAGGTAATACGTCAGGTAAAAAAAAAATATATCATTAGCAAACTTCCGTACTGTTTAATGGGAAACGAAGCAGGCCCATGATGGGTAGAAGGTAATTCGGCAAATTCTGGGAAGCTAGTAAAATATCTGATTTCTAATTTCAAACACTTCCATAATTCCTATATTTACACTTTTTCTACAGAATCTATCCATTTTGCGCAAGAAAAATTTAAAAAAACTTGTGTCACATTCTAATATTTATCAAAGAATTGTGTACTATCTTTGGAAGGAAAACGTATTAAAGGTATTTTTATTTTTATTTGTATTTTTTTTTTTTTTTTTTTTTTTTAAACATGGTGAAGAAAGGGCTTACTAAAATTGCTCTGTCTTCTCTATATGAGAAGAGGTCCGGACATTGTCACAATTTAATAGGCTGTTATTGTTGCGGGTGTAAATCCTTGTCCTATGACTTTTATAGAAAGAAAAACACTGTCCTCAAAATAAAATACGACGTTTTTTTGACTGAATAATAGACAAAACTACACGTTGCCTTGCTTAGACGCGTAGAATGGGTACAAATATTTGTACTCTCTGCCATTTTGTATATTCTTCCTTCGACAAAACCCGTTTCTATGGTGGTCATGCTAAGTGTGCTGCCTAAGTAATGTCTATTTAAAAATCAAATTCTTAATTATCTAAATTTTGTTCACAGTACGACCGCTCTGGGTGCGTCTTCAAGGCGGCAAGCGACCTCTGGTGGCAGGACAGAGTACTGAGCTGGTCTGCCAGGCTGTCGGCGCCAGGCCCAAGCCCACGATATCCTGGTGGAAGGGAGGCACCAGGTTGAAGACTGTTAGAGAAACTGTGAGTATTATGTTATTGTTAAGTAGGTGTAGGTGAGAGGTCACTTATAGGCCACTTATTTCGCGCAATTTTTTTCGAAATGGCGACCTTCGCGATAATGTCATTCGATATAGCGGTTTTCGATGTAATGAGTTTTCGAACTGGCGTACCACTCGCAAAATTTTTCGAAATGGCGACCTTCGCAAAAACGTCATTCGAACTCACGTATCACTCCCTGATAATTCTATTGGCACTTGTAATGGTTGTCGTTTATGTGTGAGTAGCCCAAAAAACAACTAAGACCATGACCTAACCAATACCCTACTTAGTCCCATCCAATACCAGGACATTTGCATGATAAGCTTATCGTAACATTAGTCCAGCGAACTGGCCGAGCGAACTGTTTACATTGCATCGCATTTCACGCCAGATGGCCCCTGGAAGCGATAAATACGAACTAGTGCTGCACCCCAAATTAGGTTATAGTTTCGGCCGAAACTTGAACTTAAGACGAAACTTTGGTATTAGGAAATTCATGGCGGTAGTTGAGACTTCTTTTTCTCTTATATGAGAACTAGTTTTTGCCCGCGGCTTCGCCTGCGTGGATGTCTTAAAATATCCCACGGGAACGTGCTACCGGGAAATCCTTCCTTATTCCTTGTCTACATTATACAGGGAACCTCTGTGCAAAATTTCAACTTTCTGGGTTTCAAGGGTTTGGGTTGGGTTTTGATGAGTTAGTCAGTCAGTCAGGACTTCTCTTTTTATTTATACAGCAGAAGACTAGCTGTTACCCGCGGCTCCGTCTACGTGAAGGTTGGAAATTATCCCTTGAAAACATACTAGCATAATAAAAAGAATTACGTTCTGACCTAGTATGCTAAATTTCATCGAAATCTGTTCAACCGTTAAGAAAAGAAACAGACAGACAGATTGAGATACTTTCACATTTATATTGTATCAGTAGGTATAAATTAAGAGAAATACTTATAATAATATTATTATGAGAATAGCAGGATATTTGCTTCAAAATACATTGCATACCTACATACTGAAGTCAACTAAAAATGTTCACTAAAACCAGGTACACCAGGTACCTAGGTACACCTAGTATGATAGCAAAAAAAGAATTTTTAATTCAGCCCTTGAAGAATAGTTAGTGCTCGTAAGTAAGATCTACAAAAATTTTTCACTAGCCTTATTCGAAACTTAATTTGAAAGAAAGAAAAGAAAAGATTCAGATAATTCAGTTAGAATGCAAGCTCGCTTGTAATTAGGTTTCGCCTTGCGCCGGACAAAATAAAAGCCGAAACTTAATTTACAATTTGGTACAACACTACAGAAACAGACTGCGAACAACATTGTTTCGTTTACAATATGCTGATCCGATTTCACTCTTTTTCTTTTTATAAATAAATAAATATCCTTGGACATTTCACACAACGCCATCTAGTCCCAAGCTAAGCAACCTAATGCTTGTGTTATGGTAACGAGATGGCTGATAAACTACTTATATACATTTTTTTTTTTTTTTTTTTTGTAAATACATACATATTATAGATAGAAAAACACCCAGACTCGGAACAAATACTTGTAGGTCGTACAAATATTTGTTCCGTGCGGGAATCGAACCCGCGACATGCTGCGCAGCAGTCAATCGCTCAACCACTGCGCCAACCGTGTCGTCATGTCATGTCGTCGTGTTTTATACTAAAACAAGTAAAGTATCTTATGGAAAGCAAGTAGCTTAATTAAAGTGGTCAAACAATTTGTTTCCTAGGTTTCAGTTCCGAATTAAATATCGGTTTAATCTTAACTTCAAGATTTATTTTGATAAAGTTGGTTTAATTTAAACATATTCGATTTAAGTTAATCCTAATTTCTATTCTACACCCAGCGAGTAGTACTGAGTCGGACAGACCATTAGTTAGTGATAAATCTCAACTTCAAAACATAGTCGCCATGATAGACCTAAGTTCTTATTATATGTAAGAAGTTTTAACACCTAAAATTAAATTGTCAGTGTTTTCAGAATATTACTTTATCCTTCAATAGACGATAATTAGCTCAATTGGGATAATGTTCAGAGCTTTGGATTGAAATACTAGATAAATAAAAATAATCCGCGTCGCCGCGCACCGCTGTGTGAAACTAGTAGCGCCATCTCTTACCCGAAATCAGAACTACAAACACAAAACTGATTTATACCGTAATAGATGTCGCTGCTATCGCGATGCCCTCTTCAAGTCAACGAACCTAATTATATAGCATTACGGGGATCTAGATTGACATGGACAGCACAATGGTAGGCTGTCATTAACCAGGAGTTGTATATTGAAACCTTAAGGACGGAATCGAGAATCAGTAATGGTTTGATTCGAATCGATTGATTGAATAGTAGGTTTGACAGTTTTCTTTTTTATTGAGTTTAAATAAGGGTGTGGTTCTGGCGTTGCCCATGCCATTCTTTTTTTGAAATAGAATAAAAAATGCCAATGACCACGATAACACAGAGAAGTAAAATGTATGGAAATATACTTAATCACTTTTTTTACCGTCTCGAAAAAAATTGGGTATATTAGGTGAACGGAGTAGAAGCCAATGGCATACCTATTTTTTTTTTTTTTTTTTTTTAATAGCTTAGACAGAGAAAGTTATCAAAGTACCAATAAATACTACAAATTCGATGTAAAATTTTCATATTTGAACCATAAAAAAAGAAATTTTGAAAAAAAAAAATCTTTTAAAAATATCGAAATTCAAATCATATGCAGGCTGCATATGATTTGAAGTTTTGATTTTTTATGATATTTTTTTCTGTCTAAGCTATTAAAAAAAAAAAAAAAAAAAATTATGTCATATGCTTCTACTCCGTTCACCCAACCAATTTTTTTCGAGACGGTAAAAAAAGTCATCCGGTATAGGTACCTACTTACCTATAGATTAAGTATATTTCCATACATTTACTTACTACTAAAAAAAAAGTTATGTATGCCATTGGCTTCTACTCCGTTCACATAATATACCCAATTTTTTCGAGACGGTAAAAAAGTCATCCAGTATAATTATAAAAGGCAAAAGTGATTTACTGATTTATCAACGCACAGCCCAAACCGCTTGGTCTAGATTCCAAATTTGGCACGTAGGTTCCTCATGAGGTCTAAGGGTGCACTAAGAAAGGATTTTTCAAAATTCATCCTCTAAAGGGGTGAAACGGGGTCCAAAGTTTGTATGAAAAATCTTATTCCTTGAGTTAATAGACTTGAAACTTCCACGCGGGCGAAGCCGCGGGAAAAGGCTTGTATTTTATATTTCCGTCCACGATAACGTTACAGACAGCGTGCACGTCTTTCCGTAAATTTTATGGACGTCCAATTTGGACGGCCTCGATAATATCGTCACGTTAGAAATTATAAAAGCGCACTACAGATGAACCTTCCGAAAATACGGCGAAACTAAGTAACTTTGTAACCATCTTTTACAGTAATTAAAGCATCTTTCTGATAGGAAAAAATACACAGTAATCTACAATACATAAGAAGTGATTTCATGTCTCCTGAAATCTATTTTAGTTTGTAGAACTAAGGAAAAAAATATCTAAATCCAGGTATATTTCGGTCTATTTTTTCGAGTTGTTACCATATTACTCCTACAGTTTTCATTAAAAGTGTTCATAAATTTATACAGTTCTTTACAAACTAATAAGGAATAATTTCTTGTCATTACTTTTTTAGTTTAATCAACAGATTTTTTGTAAATCGATAATTACTTCATATTTTGCAAGCGTTGTGTCATCGCGCTTCTCTTTCTTTTCTATGCAGTCCGATAGTGACCGCGCTTTTTGCGACGGACAAGCCTTAAAACGCGATCGAGAATTGGTAATGATTCGATTCAAATCGATTGGTTTTCTTTCTTTTTTTGGAATATACGATTGTTGCAACATTTGCTGGCATTAAGCATCGACATTTGCTTATCCTGAGAAGGAATTTATGACTTTGGGTAGATCTTTTTTTCTGCCGTAAATGATTCTTGTTTGCATCAGTAAATTGACGGTACTGATAAGATGAGTATTCTGTGTATTTTCTGCCTAGTATTGATGTTTGCATTTACGTATTTTCTGCCTGCGTGGGTTTCGATCCGTTTTTTGAGCTATGCTATTGATAGGTGAGCTAAGTATTGGAGTTTTATTAGAAATTCTTCACTACTACCACCCACACACAATGTGGAAGAAATCAGAGGTTTCTTCCACATTGTGTGTGGCTTTTTTATGTCCGTATTCACTAAAACTAAGCGACACTTAGATAAATCCTATCCTAACTATTAAAAAAACTTTTTTACAAAAAACAAAACCGACTTCCAAAAAAAAACACTACAAAGTGAAAAATAACTTTAATTTCGGAAGTCGGTGTCTTTGGATATGTATTTTAGGTTTTTGCCCCCGACTTCCGAAATTAAAGTTATTTTTCACTTTTTAGTGTTTTTTTTTTAGTCGGTTTTGTTTTTTGTAAAAAAGTTTTTATTTTTCACTTTTCAGTGGGTCAGTTTGTAATTTATCTAAGTTACAATAGGTAACCCAATGTCAACTGCTCATCACGTTTTACAAAATATTGCTTTTCCCAATGCAGGGACGTTAATTTTTGAGGAGTTCTCCTAGTAAGAACCAGGAGAACTGGAGCTCATGGTGAAGTCACCATCACCATTATGCATTTTGACGAGCACAAACCATATTAAAGTAATTGAATCGCAACCTGTGATATACTTAGATATAATTGAGTATTTCCCATGGCCATCTGTGGTCTTCATCATCAGTTCCAGTTCACCAAATGGTACTTTCCGAGAGCAAATGCACGAGTTACTATAAAAAATACCGAAATCGATATAAGTGTGCCCATAAAATTTGAGGGTTTCCCTCGATTTCCATGGGATTCCATCATCAGATCCCGACTTGATGATCATGGGACCACTTGGGAAGTATACCCTTTCGAACAAAAAAAGAAAAATCCAAATCGGTTCAGCCATTTTCGAGTAATCGGGGAACATACATAAAAAAAAAAAAAAAAAAAAAGGTTCCGCCGAATTGAGAACCTCCTCCTTTTTGAAGTCGGTTAAAAAAAAATGCAAAAGTGAGCTTGTGTTTGTTTGTTACGTTTTGACGCTAAAACGGCTAAATGGATTTGAATGAAATTTGGCATATTGGTAGACAACGACCTGGGCGACGACGACATTATCCCGGTAAGTAGTACGTTCCCGTGGGATAATTTCCGACTTCGACGCGGACGAAGCCACGGGCAAAAAGCTCGCTATTGCTTTAGGTGTTGCTTTTGTTAGGGGTAACCTTAGTGTCAACCTAGTAACTCTATTGATTGCCTTTTATGACTAGCTTTTACTAGCCTTCCTTAGGGGTATTATTTCCTGAATCAATCCACACTAATTCTACAGTCGACTTCGATACAAACTCGATACGAACTTCGTACTATGCAGCTTGGGCATCGTCTGTATGATGTATAGACTGTGCTAATACATTATGGTAAATATGAAAGCGATTATTCCTGTCTGTTTGGTAGGAACTACATAATATACTTATACTAGATATTTTCTATTTCACACAAAATGCCGAATATTTTTCGGTAAATACTTATAAATACTGCAGCAACGCAAAAATAATTCTACCTATACAATACAATGCCTATACAGTTAGCTTTGCCCGACCTTCCCCATTTCCCCAACACTCGCACTACTGTTGACCAGTCTTTAAGTTAACGTACAGAGTTTGCTTAAGGACTGGTCAAACTGAGGCGGAATCTATTGTATTAAATTACTAGCTTCTGCTCGCGACTTCGTCCCGTCCGTCGCATCGCATCGCCTGCCGCCCGCGCTTTTATTTCGTTTTCGCTTAGCGTTCTTTTTTACTTTTCTTCTTTTTGCTCAACTCTTAAGGGTCCTAGCGTAATGTTAAATAGCCTATATCATTCAAAAAGATTTTCTAAAATCCGACTGGTAGTTCCAGAGTTTTACACGTTCAAATATACAAACAAAAAACAAACTATCTTTACTATTACTAAGGGTTAGGAAGTCACGAGACTATTCGCACCAGTTTGAATACCCCCATAGAAGGGTTGGCACAATCGGCGCGAGCGCATTTATTCTCGTACCCAGCGCGGCATTCGCCCCAGTTTGATGAGAGCTTCCTCTTTGTCACCAGACCTCAACGGACGGCAACGTCACCAGTAGCATCCTGACCTTCGTGCCAACTATAGAAGACGCTGGAAGGGTTCTGTCCTGCAGGGCGGTCCAGCCAAGTCTGCCGCATTCTACCCATGAGGATGGATGGAAGATGGAGATACAACGTAAGTTATAACTACTTAAAATTATTTTGTGAACATACTATGGGCTATTTTCTCGCTCAAGGAACATAAAATAGATACATGTAGGCCCCAAAGTAAAAAACCAGCCGAGTGCGGGTCGGATCACGCACAATGAAGGGTTCAGTAGTTGAAAATAATATATCCCAAAAAAAAAAATATTTTGTGAACATACTATGGGCTATTTTCTCGCTCAAGGAACATAAAATAGATACATGTAGGCCCCAAAGTAAAAAACCAGCCGAGTGCGGGTCGGATCACGCACAATGAAGGGTTCAGTAGTTGAAAATAATATATCCCAAAAAAAAAAATATTTTGTGAACATACTATGGGCTATTTTCTCGCTCAAGGAACATAAAATAGATACATGTAGGCCCCAAAGTAAAAAACCAGCCGAGTGCGGGTCGGATCACGCACAATGAAGGGTTCAGTAGTTGAAAATAATATATCCCAAAAAAAAAATATTTTGTGAACATACTATGGGCTATTTTCTCGCTCAAGGAACATAAAATAGATACATGTAGGCCCCAAAGTAAAAAACCAGCCGAGTGCGGGTCGGATCACGCACAATGAAGGGTTCAGTAGTTGAAAATAATATATCCCAAAAAAAAAATTATTTTGTGAACATACTATGGGCTATTTTCTCGCTCAAGGAACATAAAATAGATACATGTAGGCCCCAAAGTAAAAAACCAGCCGAGTGCGGGTCGGATCACGCACAATGAAGGGTTCAGTAGTTGAAAATAATATATCCCAAAAAAAAAAATATTTTGTGAACATACTATGGGCTATTTTCTCGCTCAAGGAACATAAAATAGATACATGTAGGCCCCAAAGTAAAAAACCAGCCGAGTGCGGGTCGGATCACGCACAATGAAGGGTTCAGTAGTTGAAAATAATATATCCCAAAAAAAAAAATATTTTGTGAACATACTATGGGCTATTTTCTCGCTCAAGGAACATAAAATAGATACATGTAGGCCCCAAAGTAAAAAACCAGCGGAGTGCGGGTCGGATCACGCACAATGAAGGGTTCAGTAGTTGAAAATAATATATCCCAAAAAAAAAAATATTTTGTGAACATACTATGGGCTATTTTCTCGCTCAAGGAACATAAAATAGATACATGTAGGCCCCAAAGTAAAAAACCAGCCGAGTGCGGGTCGGATCACGCACAATGAAGGGTTCAGTAGTTGAAAATAATATATCCCAAAAAAAAAAATATTTTGTGAACATACTATGGGCTATTTTCTCGCTCAAGGAACATAAAATAGATACATGTAGGCCCCAAAGTAAAAAACCAGCCGAGTGCGGGTCGGATCACGCACAATGAAGGGTTCAGTAGTTGAAAATAATATATCCCAAAAAAAAAATTATTTTGTGAACATACTATGGGCTATTTTCTCGCTCAAGGAACATAAAATAGATACATGTAGGCCCCAATGTAAAAAACCAGCCGAGTGCGGGTCGGATCACGCACAATGAAGGGTTCAGTAGTTGAAAATAATATATCCCAAAAAAAAAATTATTTTGTGAACATACTATGGGCTATTTTCTCGCTCAAGGAACATAAAATAGATACATGTAGGCCCCAAAGTAAAAAACCAGCCGAGTGCGGGTCGGATCACGCACAATGAAGGGTTCAGTAGTTGAAAATAATATATCCCAAAAAAAAAAATATTTTGTGAACATACTGTGGGCTATTTTCTCGCTCAAGGAACATAAAATAGATACATGTAGGCCCCAAAGTAAAAAACCAGCCGAGTGCGGGTCGGATCACGCACAATGAAGGGTTCAGTAGTTGAAAATAATATATCCCAAAAAAAAAAATATTTTGTGAACATACTATGGGCTATTTTCTCGCTCAAGGAACATAAAATAGATACATGTAGGCCCCAAAGTAAAAAACCAGCCGAGTGCGGGTCGGATCACGCACAATGAAGGGTTCAGTAGTTGAAAATAATATATCCCAAAAAAAAATATATTTTGTGAACATACTATGGGCTATTTTCTCGCTCAAGGAACATAAAATAGATACATGTAGGCCCCAAAGTAAAAAACCAGCCGAGTGCGGGTCGGATCACGCACAATGAAGGGTTCAGTAGTTGAAAATAATATATCCCAAAAAAAAAATTATTTTGTGAACATACTATGGGCTCTTTTCTCGCTCAAGGAACATAAAATAGATACATGTAGGCCCCAAAGTAAAAAACCAGCCGAGTGCGGGTCGGATCACGCACAATGAAGGGTTCAGTAGTTGAAAATAATATATCCCAAAAAAAAAAATATTTTGTGAACATACTATGGGCTATTTTCTCGCTCAAGGAACATAAAATAGATACATGTAGGCCCCAAAGTAAAAAACCAGCCGAGTGCGGGTCGGATCACGCCCAATGAAGGGTTCAGTAGTTGAAAATAATATATCCCAAAAAAAAAAATATTTTGTGAACATACTATGGGCTATTTTCTCGCTCAAGGAACATAAAATAGATACATGTAGGCCCCAAAGTAAAAAACCAGCGGAGTGCGGGTCGGATCACGCACAATGAAGGGTTCAGTAGTTGAAAATAATATATCCCAAAAAAAAAAATATTTTGTGAACATACTATGGGCTATTTTCTCGCTCAAGGAACATAAAATAGATACATGTAGGCCCCAAAGTAAAAAACCAGCCGAGTGCGGGTCGGATCACGCACAATGAAGGGTTCAGTAGTTGAAAATAATATATCCCAAAAAAAAAAATATTTTGTGAACATACTATGGGCTATTTTCTCGCTCAAGGAACATAAAATAGATACATGTAGGCCCCAAAGTAAAAAACCAGCCGAGTGCGGGTCGGATCACGCACAATGAAGGGTTCAGTAGTTGAAAATAATATATCCCAAAAAAAAAATTATTTTGTGAACATACTATGGGCTATTTTCTCGCTCAAGGAACATAAAATAGATACATGTAGGCCCCAATGTAAAAAACCAGCCGAGTGCGGGTCGGATCACGCACAATGAAGGGTTCAGTAGTTGAAAATAATATATCCCAAAAAAAAAATTATTTTGTGAACATACTATGGGCTATTTTCTCGCTCAAGGAACATAAAATAGATACATGTAGGCCCCAAAGTAAAAAACCAGCCGAGTGCGGGTCGGATCACGCACAATGAAGGGTTCAGTAGTTGAAAATAATATATCCCAAAAAAAAAAATATTTTGTGAACATACTGTGGGTTATTTTCTCGCTCAAGGAACATAAAATAGATACATGTAGGCCCCAAAGTAAAAAACCAGCCGAGTGCGGGTCGGATCACGCACAATGAAGGGTTCAGTAGTTGAAAATAATATATCCCAAAAAAAAAAATATTTTGTGAACATACTATGGGCTATTTTCTCGCTCAAGGAACATAAAATAGATACATGTAGGCCCCAAAGTAAAAAACCAGCCGAGTGCGGGTCGGATCACGCACAATGAAGGGTTCAGTAGTTGAAAATAATATATCCCAAAAAAAAATATATTTTGTGAACATACTATGGGCTATTTTCTCGCTCAAGGAACATAAAATAGATACATGTAGGCCCCAAAGTAAAAAACCAGCCGAGTGCGGGTCGGATCACGCACAATGAAGGGTTCAGTAGTTGAAAATAATATATCCCAAAAAAAAAAATATTTTGTGAACATACTATGGGCTATTTTCTCGCTCAAGGAACATAAAATAGATACATGTAGGCCCCAAAGTAAAAAACCAGCCGAGTGCGGGTCGGATCACGCACAATGAAGGGTTCAGTAGTTGAAAATAATATATCCCAAAAAAAAAAATATTTTGTGAACATACTATGGGCTATTTTCTCGCTCAAGGAACATAAAATAGATACATGTAGGCCCCAAAGTAAAAAACCAGCCGAGTGCGGGTCGGATCACGCACAATGAAGGGTTCACTAGTTGAAAATAATTTATCCCAAAAAAAAAAAAATTGCAGTTGAAAAACTTGTTGTAAATTGCAGTTGAAAAACATGTTGTAAATTGCAGTTGAAAAATATGTAAATAGCCTATACGGTTAAGAATTCCTCAAGAATTGGGCTATCAAATGAAAAAAGAATTGTTGAAATCCGACTGGTAAATCCAGAGATTAGCGCGTTCAAACATACAAACAAACAAACTCTTCAGCTTTATTATTAGTATAATTATGTATGTGTAGATGAGAAAGATAACTCTGTCTGTCTGTCTGTCACCTTTTCACGCTTAAACCACTGAACCGATTGTTATGAAATTTGACATAATAGGTAGCCTGGGACCTTTTTTTTTTTTGAGGGTGGGAAATCATCAAATAACTTCTCCCGCTCTGGGTGGAGCGGAAGGGCGTGTCAGACTTTTACTGACTAAAACCCACCCGTGTTCCTTCAGTTGCCTATGCCAGGGCCGCGGTAACCCCTTCGGACAATCCGCGACCCCAAGGTAGCCTGGGACCTGGTAAAGGACATGGCTGCTTTTCTTCCTGGATATTTATCCTTTCATTAAGAGGGAGTGGGCTGTAGTCTACCACTTGGCCCCAGTGCGGGTTTATATATCTTCGAATTTTTGGTTCTAGGACATGCCGGTTTCCTCACGATGTTTCCTTTAGAGCAGTGGTGATAAAATTATTTACACAAAGTAAAGCGCCTGCCTGGGTTTGAACCCACGACCTACAACTCGTAAGTCGGGTCAGTTACCACTGGGCCACCACCACTGTTATTACATACTTTATTAATATTTTGTTTCTTCTCGCAACAGATCTACCGGTAGCAAAACTGGAGTTAGGTGCTAACCTAGACGCCAGCAAAGTTGTGGAGGGTTCAGACGTGTACCTGGACTGCAGAGTACGAGCGAACCCGTGGCACAATCATGTATACTTTACACATAATGTAAGTAGTCTTAACATAATATCAATTGTATTCTTACAAGATACGTATAGGTGCATACATCAACATTTCGCGGTTCGCCAGTTATCTGACTGATGGGACTCTCCGCAGTTTAGGTATGAAGCTACAAGTACGCGGCGGGCCCATCTCACTGGGACAATTCAGTGTGGGCTGCCGCGCACCGACCGGATCGCACGTTAGTTCGATACTCACTCACGCGCCGCGTCGTAAAGGAAGACAACCCTAACGAGTCAGAAGGTATAAGAGTTACACGATAGAAGGCGAGGCAACTTGTAGGTGAATATAACTGTAGGTAATAAGTGTTGTGCGACCTGAATTGCACTTTATTGTGTCGTTCAAGAATCGCTTTTTATTTAAATGATTTTACGGAGTGTCCCATCTGTATTAATCTGTGGTTATGTTTACCGGGATCCTATAAAGAATTTCCTAGTCAAAAAAACCCTAATAGCCTTAATGCCTGGCGCTGTGAGTGATCGAACCTAGGATCTTACACTCGGCACTCGTCTGAGTCCTGCAATCTTTAGCATTGTACTTAGAAGTTTATTTTCTGTTCAAATATCAGCAGAAAAAACTCTATTCATCATTCAATTTAATTGTACCTAACATTAAACGTCCATAGACGAGGAGCTCGTGGCTAAGTAATAACAGCCGTACGGGTCGATCCATCAGGTTAAGCTACGCGTGCCGAAGTTGGTCAGTTGAATGGGTGACCATCTTTACATACCGAGACTCGTCCGTGCCTCAGAAAGCACGTTAAGCCGTTGGTCCCGGCTGTCATTCGTGGATCTTTGACAGTCGTTACTGGTCGTCAGAAGCCCGAAAGTCTGACAACCAGTCTTACCAAGGGGAATCGTATTATCCAGTTACTGGGTTGTGGAGGTCAGATAGGCAGTCACTCCATGTAAAATACTGGTATTCAACTGCATCCGGTTAGACTGGAAGCCGACCCCAACATAGTTGGGAAAAGGCAAGGCAGATTGATTGGTTAAACGTCCATAGACCAATTAAATTAGTCTAAAAAACATAATAATGTCATGGTCAGGTATGAAACCTTAGAATGACGTAATAACCATTATCTTCCTCCCACCAGGGTGTCATAGTAAAACCAGGTCCTGGAGTGCTCCTAGCCAACCAGAGCCTCGTCCTGCAGCGGGTATCGAGAAAGGCGGCCGGTGCATACGTCTGCTCAGCAAGGAACACCTTGGGTGAAGGATCCTCTGAAAGCCTGGTGTTGGATGTCAAGTGTAAGTAGACTAGAGATGTTAATATTATTAAAGTACAAGCAGTGTGCCCCTGAGGGTTTTCGCAACTTCTCAGGAGCCTCAGGGGCCCTTAGTTCTTGATTGAAATACGTCTTGTGAGCAACCAATTCGACTAACTCCTAATAATGCATTTCAACTAAAACAGCAATTATTCGGAAAATATCTAAACCTATTTTAATACTTACGGTACCATTTTAAAGATGAAACGACAGGCTTTAAAAAAAAACTTTTTTCCTATATGGGATAAAACTTTTTGAAAAAAAAAAAAAAACTACTTTGTATGCACGGGTTGAGACGATTTGGTTGCTCGCGAGTGTAGTTTAGAAAATAGTTCATGCTTGTTATACTATGTCATGGTCGAAATACTAGGTAGTTCGTGATTGAAATTCTAGTTGAAAATCCAGTTCATGGTTGAATTATACGTTGTAAAGATTAAATAAAAGTAAAAAGTTTATTTGTCACAAATGAGAGCATTCACAAGAATTTGCTACATAGATATACATTATTTATTTATTTAGCTAGTTCTTGTATGAACTTGTTCATAGTTGAAAAACTAGTTCATATTATCAGCAACTAGGTCATAGTTGAAATACTAGTTCAGCAACTAGTTATTTATTGAAATATTATTAGATAAGAAACAAGTTCATTTGACGACCCATATAATGTTTCCAAACCGATATAATTTATCTAAAACCCAACATTAACGACAAAACTGATACCTATCTTACATTTATGTTCCCCAACTTAAAGAAATGCTCTAATTTATATCTTAAACTTGACATAAAATATAAGTGTTCGTGTCGTGACCTACGTCGGTCTATTCCAATGATTAATATTTCATCCCGGCTCTAGACGGACTGATTCCACATCTTCCTCGTTAATGCTAAGTCATAATACTGAATTTGTTATTTCTTTCACACATTTGACGATGCTGGTCTTATTTTGGGGACTGAAATGTGAATAGAAATGGTCAGGCAATAGAGTTTTCTGCCAAGAATTATGACATAGCTTGGAAACTTCTATGTGATAGATTTAACAATAAACGATTGTTGTTTCATAATCAAGTTTTTGATCTGTTTAATACAAAGAGTCGTAATCTGTCTCTCTCTTCTCTTTCTTCTTTCTTTTCTTTCCTTCTTTCTTCTCTTTCCTTTTCCCTTCCTCTCCTCCTCTTTTTCCCTTCCTCCTTCCTTCTTCCTCCTTTCCTTTCTTCTTTCTTTTTTTTTCTTTTTTGTTCCTTTCATTTCTTTTTTTTCTTCTTTCTTTCCTTCCTTTCCTTTTTTCTTCCTTTTTCCTTCTGTTTCCTTTTCTTCTTTTTCTTTCTTCTTTTTTTTCTTTTTCTTCTTTTTGGGATCTTTGAAGCGTCTGATTGATTACGTTAACAAAAGTTTTCGTGCGTCAGAATGGCTTGGAAAACCCAACCCGCATTGGGCACGCGTGGTTGATTACGGCCCACTCTCTCTCATAGAGAGGAGGCCTGTGTCCCAGCAGTGGGAACATCATAGGCTGATTATGCATTAAAGAGACTCTATCAAACATTATAGCATATTCCTTACAATTATTTTTTCTCTACAGTCGTCCCGACATGCAAGTCATCAGCTCCTATCGTGGTCAGGGCAGCAAGAGGAGAAGTGATTGACATCGACTGTGATCTGGACGCTAATCCTAAGGTAAGGAGATCATAATTTAGTAGGTATATATGTCACTGTCAAAGGTCGATATGCAGTCTCTTCCAGGAATTACTGGTTTATCCTAGGTTTGACCAAAGCCTTTGGGCAAACCCCGAAATAAATTCCAATTTCGGCCTTTGACTAAAGTATTTTTAGTCAAACCTAGAAGTTCCTAACTTTTCAGTCAAATGTCGAAAGTAAAATAATCTGTTTCGGGCTTTGCCTAGTCGATCCTAGAAGCGACTGGCAGACTCGGCCAAACGTCAGGGGTACCCCGAGATTCGGTTTTGTTAGGTTCCTTTAAACCCTGCAGACAGAAATAGGGGCCCCGCACAGCGGGGCTCCGTCGACCTACTGACGAAAACCCTAACCCAAGCCTAACCTAGGTGTTTTGCGGTTAGTTAGTTTGACTGGTCAAACCTCGATTTCATTAAATTGAGTTTCGACGTTTGCCTGACCAAATTAGTTTCTCCTAGGTTTGACGAAAATTCTTTAGTCAGAGGCCGAAAAACTTCATTTGTTTGGCCTTTGACTAAGACTTCAAGTCAGACCTGAGGATTGACTAGTCAAACCTAGGAGCGCCGGAGCTTCGAGGTTTGAGGTTTTTATTATAATAAGGTAGGTATCCAAAGATTCCACATTCAGCGAAAGGTTGTAAGTTAAAATCCTTTATACACTCCAGTAACTTTTATTTATCTAAAGAGCGTCCCAACATTATTAAAATACTTATTTCCTCTCATAACTTTTCCTCGAAAATAAAAACCTTTCCATGAAAATCCGTCCAAAAATACTTTATTAATAACTCGTCCAAGAAAATAATTTCCGAAGATTATGCCACAAAAGATATTAAAGAAGGGAAGTTCGATTCAAGGGTACCTCAAGGTCATTATGTAATGGTTATAATGGCTTTATATGAAAGTTGATTCTTGATAGAATTTTGTTCGATAGGTGTCACACAGTAAAAGTTTGCAGTAAGACTAATCGTTTTTGAACGCGATCGTGAACTTATGATAGTGACATTTATAGCATCTGTGGAGTAATTGCGTAACACACTTACAATGGGAATAAATGTTGTTGAATTGTCAAAATGAAAGGCATTCCAGTTGTTGAGCAGATGAATTTTTCAAACTGGGTAATATTTATTTATTTATTACCTTAAGTATACTGTTGTGGCGGCATCTACATCGCCACGTACGAACTACGCATCCCAATGACATGACGTCACGCAACCTGCATCGAGTTTACCGCGCGACTAGCATAATATATAGCATGTATATACAATGTCTCGACATCAACCGTCGAGCAGTTGCCCACCAGGCACAACACCCGTCTGGTCGGTGGATCCTCCCTTTCCAGTCAGGATGAGTGAACTTTACACCCTGTTCCTCATGCTTCTAAACTGTTGACATTACAATATAGAAGGTGTAACATGATTATCAGTATCATCATTATGAACAACTATAGTATGGACCACCCGTGAAATCGCGAACAAAACATCTGCTGTTCCTTACATTTTGACTACTGGTGCAAACATACATAAAGGTGCTCACATAATATTCACAAACATTGTAAAAGTAGACGATTAATATTGAAGGTTAATCTACTGAACTTTCCTACCCTGTGTCCATACTATTGAAGCGTCACTAATGGTTACCTAAATCTTCAATTAATGGGTTAGTCAGCATTTTATTAAATTTAAGAATCATCTTTTGTAAAAAATGCCAGGTTTTTGCCAGTAAAGTTGGATACGAGGTCAAGTGATCTTGTCGCAGTTAAATATTGGATGGGTTAACTGTGCTCCGCGTATTCGCTTTCGTCTAAAGTATCACTAATATTATAAAGGCCAAAGTTTGTGAGTGTATGTGTGTTTGTATGTTTGTTACTTCTTCACGCTCAAACAGCGAGACAGATTTGGATGAAATTTGATATGTAGATAGCTTATACCCTGGATTAACAGATAGGCTACTTTTATGCAGAAGTGTTCGGGTGGGATGAACAAGGAACTCAAATATATTTGCTACTCTTTCAAACTCAAACGTGTCGACCTATTTTGATAAAATTTGGTGTGGAAGTAGCTGACACCCTGGATCCCATAGGCTACTTTATATTCCCAAAAAATGTAGTGTTCCCGTAGGATGAGAAATTTTTTGCATCTAAAAATGTGAATATTTTCTCACCTATTAAATAATACACGTTTTAGTATATCTCATAAACTGCGGGTCATAAACACCGCGGGGCGCAGCTAGTTTATTTATATTCTGGGATGAGACTGCCTCGTTGGTGTAGTGGTTGCAAGCGCTACTGCTGAACACGAGCACATATTATAGGCACATAGATAGTGTAGGTCTGACGTCCGGCATAGAGCGCGATTCGCCCTTTGCTTGGTTTAAAACCGGTTTATACTGCTTTTTGGCAATCGGCTCTTGTTCTTTTAGTACGAAAGGCCATGACCAAAACCATGTCGCATCGTTGTAAAAACGTAAAACGATAAGACTATTGAAGATTTCATCTTACGTAAAACGATAAGACAAAAATTTTGGTCATAGGCTCTGATCGTACCATTTTGCTGATCACTGATCACTCACACAAATGCAAAGCTCAGCTTAAACCTCACGGACTGTACGTGATAGAAGTTGTGCCTGAAAATATTAGTACTGCCGTGTCTAGACGCTGCCTGGCTACGAGGTGTACAAGTGTTGCTACGGGCACAACTTATAGTATTTCATCTATGAATTAATCAATCAATGTGCCTAGCCTTTTCCCAACTATGTCGGGGTGGGCTTCTAGTCTAACGGGATGCAGCTGAATACTAGTATTTTATATGGAGGGCCTGCCTATCTGACCTCCGCAACCCAATTACTGGGCAATACGATACGCCTTGGTAAGACTGGTTGTCAGACTTTCGGGCTTCTGACGACCCGTAACGACTGTCAAAGATCCACGAATGACAGCCGAGACCAACGGCTTAACGTGCTTTCCCATAAACGGAGGAGTCTCCTCCCATCTATGAATTAACCAAAAAATCTTCGCGACAAAATATTATTCATGAAAAACTGGCAGGCTTCAATACCATATATATTACGTATTTTAATAACATAGTACAGATAAGGATTCCTTGGCATTTGATTAAATATCTTAGACGATTGTAAACGAGAGATATTTCTTGCCTCGAAAAAAACGTAATGTGAAGAAAAACCATTCAAGTTTTTTTTTTTTTGATAATACTTATACCAATATAAGGATTTTTTTTGCCAACAAATAAGTATAGTCACGAGCATAACCTTACGCAAGATTCAAAAATATACAGGGTGTCGGGACTTCGATCGCTATAATATCGGTTTAAAATAAAACTTCACCACGCCAAATGATTTTGAACTTTAACTATAACAATTCAACTACGATATTGCCAAAAAGCTTTATTTTAACCGATACACAAATAACGAAAGCAGGCTTCATCAAATTTTATCAATATTGACACTTTTAAAATGGTTTTGTGCTCCAAAAATATTGTTATTTTCAATTCGGCGTATAAAAATATGGGCGTTCTGTTAGTTAAAATGCTGTGACAGTAATACTATATGTTTAAACTCATGCATATTTATTTACAATGCTATAACATATTGCCTGATGTTCGTATCTTTATTTTGAAACTGACAGTATTTTCTTTTTAACCGACTTCAAAAAAGGAAGTTCTGCATTCGACCCGTATGTATGTATGTATGTATGTATTATTGTATGTTTGTTTGTCCGCGATTTTCTCAAAAACTAACGTAAGTACCAACTTTGATGATTAATTTCACTAACGTGATCTACATACTTTCAGGAAGCTTTTGGTATACAGGGTGGAAGGGACATCGACGCGCAAACGGTTACCACGTATTCAGTACATCATTCTGAGCCCCCCCTATATAGAAATTTTTCTTCGGTTATTGAAAAAAAAATCTGCAGTTTCCTACAATAGTGCAATACCTACACGTTCAAAATGTATGGAAGAGCAGATTTTTTTTCAATAACCGATGAAAAATCTCTATATAGAGGGCTCAGAATGATGTGGCTGATGTACTGAATACGTGGTAACCGTTTGCGCGTCGATATTCCTTCCACCCTGTATATTAAAAATTATGTATTCCTTTGTTTAAATATGATAACGGAAACTTATTGACATCCATCAACTTAATCCATCTTATTACAAAACAAGGTTCATCTTCAAACCCAGTTTAAACCATGGACCCTTTTTTGTATTTCGAACTTTATTCCGATACATTCAGCTGTCAGTTTTGTAAGAACGTATTTCTATTACAGCTAGTATTCTTATTACAAAAACTGGCTCGATGGTTTAAACCATGACAGAAGAAAACCTTGTTTTGTAATACTTAAGGCCGACGTCTACCAAAAACAGCTCCGCTACGAATTAGGTACTGTGAGGGGTCGAACCTCACAGGAGGTAGCTACACTAAAAATCAAAGAGGTAGACGGTAGGTAAGAGGGCAAGAGGGCCGACGTCGCTATTATATTAGGTAATTATAGCTTCTGCCTTTTTTTTTTTTTTGATGGGAAATCATCAAATGACTTCTCCCGCTCTGGGCGGAGCAGGAGGGCGTGTCAGACTTTTACTGACTAAAACCCACCCGTGTTCCTTCAGTTGCCTATGCCAGGGCCACGGTATCTCTTTCGAACAACCCGCGACCGCGGCGGCAATAGCTTCTGCCTGCGGCTTGGTCCGAGTGAAATTTTTGAGTTGATATGTGTGCTATGACCTTTAAAGTCCGACCATAGATATAGAATCTTACTGCCACCCAATGACATTATACATCTAGACGTTGCCATGATTACAGTGTGAAGTGTGGAAGTGAGACACATATACAGGGTGTTCGGCGCATGGACCGACACAATTTTTTGGGGGATTGGGGGGGTCATTTGCTAGGTTTCACCTAAAGACCTCCATGTCCTAAGTGTGACGGTAATTGAGATATGTTTTTTTTGGTTCTTTCTTTGAATTACCCAAAATCTCGCCTTTGAATCGATATATATTTTTTGTTTATGGTTGTAAAAGAATAAAATAATTTTTATTATAGTCTACAATGTATTATTATTCGAAATAAAATAAAAAAATATAATTACCGTAATAAGTCTTTTCTTAAAACACTCCATAACTGACTCTCTAACTAGTATTTTGACTACATTTGAATTGTTTTTCATAGCGTGTAGCATACCCTTAGAAAGGGTACAAGCTAAAGAACTTTTTGAGATAAAAATAAGGTCAAAATGGCTTCATTTAAAAAAAAAATGAATTTAAGAGTAGTAATTTTTCATACATTTAAACATTTTTAAGACTTTGGAAGCACATAAGTCATTTTCTACTGATCAATTACATCAAATAATAATTTATTTAGAATAAAAATACATTGCAGACTATTATAAAATTTATTTTGTTCTATTGCAACCATAAACAAAAAAAATATATCGATTCAAAGGCGAGATTTTGGGTAATTCAAAGAAAGAACAAAAAAAAACATATCTCAATTACCGTCACACTTAGGACATGGAGGTCTTTAGGTGAAACCTAGCAAATGACCCCCCCAATCCCCCAAAAAATTGTGTCGGTCCATGCGCCGAACACCCTGTATACGAAATAATTAGGAAAATTGAGACAAAGCATCGTATCTTCTGTCCCTTACGGCGTGCCGTATTTTGGCATGGCAAAATTTAAAAATGTTGCCAAACAAAGTACTTTCACTGTTACAAAATTTATCTTGCGTCGATTAATTTAACATTTTTGGACAGTTTTTGCATTGGTCGAATGTATTGACATGGGTTTCAGTCCAAAATATGGAAGATTTCTTACGTTAAACCTCATTTCTCATACCACATAACCTAGAAAAAGTATAATATTGCTGTCTCATGACCGGCCACGCGGTGGCTCGATCTAGATGTATATTATCTAAGCTGCCACCATTGAACAAAAGCAAGTTCCACTTTTCTTCAAAAGTAATTCGATGTTTGAATAATAGAATGTCTGCCAGTAACATCCTGAGGTTGACTAATGCAACAAACCTCTACAGTACCTTGTACTCGATATTTCTAAACAAATCGCACACTATATCGGAAGTAGATCATAATAACACAGTATCCGTGCAGTATTCCAAGGAGAGTATCCTCATGAATAACATAATACTCCATCAACGTGCTATGCTACCTGCAGCGCCGTATATTTTACTCCAGATTTTGTTTTGTTTACTTTCTCCTGTAGGTACAGTCAGTCTCAAAAAGATGTATGTATGCTAATAATAAATCTGAAGCGTTTGTTTGTTTGTTTGAATGCGGTAATCTCTGGAACTGCCAGTCGGATTTGAAAAATTGTTTTCCAGTTGATAGTCCAACTCTTGAGGAAGGTTATACATTTATATATTATATATTATAGGCTTTTTACTATGAAAGACCTACGACCCTTACGAGCCGAGCAAAAAGAAAGAAGTAATAGCGCGGGCGGGAAATATGGCTGTTATTTTAATATACTATGGTATCTTACGACTTTTACGGGAATGAAGTCGCGGGCTACATCTACCAGTGTATAATCGACAAGAAGGCCAAATCTCGTATTTAATAACGTTCAAAATCTAGTCGCTTTATCTCTGCGACAATCAATGTCAAAAACTGGTCAAAAATTTAGGAAAATTGTATTTATTTTTGACAAATTGAGACTGAGATTGGAAGGCGATCGTTCGTAAAAAAAAAACCGGTCAAGAGCGAGTCGGGCTCGCGCACCGAGGGTTCCGTTCCGATTTATAAAAAAGTGTGCTATTTAGAGACAGCGTTTTATTTTGCCTGTAATCTTTACATAAACTTCTATCACATAGAATAATTTCAGATTTTTCACTTTGCAAACTTCGGAGATAGGGGGGGGGGGGGGGGGGGTATTTTTTTACATTTTTCATCAAAAGTTTTAAGACCCCCTTTCAGTCCCTGTTGCAAAAAAAATATAAATATTTTTATTTCTTTCTTAATTGAAAAATAGTTGGGTAAACGTCATCTAAAACTGTTCCAAATTTCAAGTTGATAGCATTAGTAGTTCTTGAGATATCCAGCTGTGACAGACAGACAGACAGACAGACAGACAGACTGAGTGACACCATAAGGGTTCCTTTTATACCATTTTGGTACGGAACCCTAATAATCGGGAAATTGCTTAAGAATTCATTTGATTGTCTTCAATGTGTTCCATAATATCAATGTGAAGCTAAAACTAGTTCTTACACAATGTGTAAATATGTGTTGTGGCTACATATTGAAATGAAACAATATTATAGTACAAAGATTGTAGACAACTAAATGAGTTCTGGTCGATAAATTATGGTCATCTTTTTGAGGCTGACTGTACATATGAAAATATGGCCGGGAAAGTTTAATGAACTATATTTTTTCGCATTTAAGGAGTTTTTTTTTTGTCGCCTCTCTGAGATAGGTGTAAGGAATACAGCAAAACAGAAAACTGAAACATAAAATTCGAATCGTAATTTAGGGGAAATTGTACCCTGGTTTTTTTTAAGTTTCCCCGATTTTTTCTTAGGTGTAAGAAATACAGCAAAACAGAAAACTGAAACATAAAATTCGAATCGTAATTTAGGGGAAATTGTACCCTGGTTTTTTTTAAGTTTCCCCGAATTTTTTTTTTTATTTCTTTGGCCTTTCTATTTTTATTTCCTTTAGTTCCGGTGCGCGTGAGTCTTCTATCTCGCGCGTCAAACTAGACCGTCATAACGCCATTTCACTTACACACCGAGCTAAAACACGCTTCGATGTATCCTCTTAAATACTCATAAAGAAAGAAAATAAACATCGACAACATTTATAAATGACATTTCCGCCATCTTAAACGACACGCGTCTGCTCTCATTACGTCAAATAAATTCAGTAATACGTGTTTTATCAACATGCATCAATTATTTAAAAGGGTACTGTCAGCAACGCAACTTGGTTAACACTCGGATCTATTCTGTAAAATTCTCACTATGAAAACTTAGTTGCTGTGAGCTTGAAGTAAGCTGTCAATAGTCTGTCAGAGTCAGTCAATTCCTAGCATCCAGGTGTGGAATGATAGTTCACTCGAGCTTAGTTTTAGCCTTATGAAACCCAAAACAAAATGTTATTGTTTATTATAAAGACGGATAGGTTTCTCCTACTTATGATTATAACATAACACAAATTCTTTTTAGGGTTCCGTACCAAAATAGGTAAAAGGAACCTAATGGTGCGTCTCAGTCTGTCTGTGTGTCTGACCGTCTGTCACAGCTGGATATCTCAAGAACTACTAATGCTATCAACTAGAAATTTGCAACAGTTTTAGATGACGTTTGCCCAACTATTTTGCAAATAAGAAAAAACTATTTTTTTTTGCAAACGGGGACTTAAAGGTCTTAAAAAATCGAAGTGGGGCTACTAGGGACATGTATGGGGATCATATGAAAGAGCGCTGTTTGCACATTCGCAAACATTTTTCTTTTTTTTGGGCCGCATAGGTTTTGACTTTAGGGAAAAATGTAAAAAAAAATACCCACTCCCCCGCCTATCTCCGAATTTTGCATAGAGAAATCTGAAATTATTCTAAGTGATAGAAGTTTATGCATACCTAAAGATTACAGGAAAAATAAAACGATGTCTCTAAATAGTACCTACACTTTTTCAGAAATCGGAACGGAAACCTCGGTGCGCAAGTCCAGCTCGCTCTTGACCAGTTTTTTTTTTAGTTAAAAGATGGGTAGATTTATCCTACTTATGACCATATGATAAGTAACACAAATTATTTTTTACTTCATGAAATACAAAAACTTTACGATTTGTGCTGAATTAAATTGCATTTTGAAAGCTGGGGTCTATTATGAATGATAATGGTTTTACTAAACGAATAATAAACAAAATGTATTTAATTATTTTGTGTCGAATAAAACATTATGTTGTCACTAACTGAAAAGACGGCTGTGCTGCTAGGTTTGTTGCGCCACTTCTTCTTCGACTAGGAAGTGGTAAAGGGTGCGTGTTTTTGGGGGACTGTCTAACGTAATAGGGTATTACACCCATTTTTGAAAAGTATCTCAATTAGATTCTATAGTGCTAATAAGCCACCAAAAAAAACACAAAAATTTTATTCAACCGATAAGTGCCATAAAAATGCATTTAAATTTTACATTTTCAAATTTCACGCGAAAACGCTCAACGCAGTGGACGCCATATTGCTCTGTGGTCATGACGTCAGTTTACCGTGTAAACAAACACTTTATATACGCTGATCAGTTGACAGAAGACATTGACACTTTTTAATTTACAGAGCGGAAATCTTTGAATTTAATTTTAAAATTTATATTGTTATTTTATGAACTAAAACTAACATTTTCCGGCTGCTTTTTGCCTAAGCTATATAAATAATATATTTTAGATTTTTTCTCATATAGAGTAAAATACCGTACTCTGACGTTCAAAATGTGCCGATTTACAGTCTAGTTTGAACAAAAATTACCTTTGATTTTGATGTAAAAGTAACTTGTTTTACTGACCGTACCAAGTTAATTCCAAATTGAAATAATCAAAATGGCGTTCCATTGCAGAGGATTGTAATAACTGACGCCGAAATGTATTCCCGACCGAAATGGGGCATTGAGTCGGTTCGAAAACCAATTAATATTAGGTGTTGAAATCGATGCGTAGTCAAATCACCCATTGTGAATTAAGACTGATGATTTGAATACGTAGCCCTAAGTATTTGATATTAATTTTAACTTGATACCTCCACGCGTTCCTGAGAAAAAGGGTCTTGACAGACTGACAAACAGACGGACAACGTAGTGATCCTATTATAGTATTACAAGCGCTATACTGCTGAGCATAATTATGTCCTGGGTTCAATTTCCGGGTCGGGCAAAGTGATGCTCTTAAGGGGTCATTGTACTCATCATTATGAACAACTTTTACTACGGGACGAAACCTGAAACCGCGAAAAGAAAACAGCTGTTCTCTACATTTATGTTCGCATAACTCGTCAAAATGTAGGGAACAGCTGATTTTTTTCGCGATTTCACGTTTGGCCCCATAGTAAAAGTTGTTCATAATGATGAATACAATGACCCCTTAAGAGGATAATGGTGATTAAAATTACACCCTGTATTTAAAGATAAAAAGATAAAGATCATTTTATTTGTCACAACATGCGTATACATGCAAATTATGCATGCAGGATGTCGCAATTTTAATATTTCGTACGTACATGTTTCACCCGTAAGGCGTACAAATTTATAAAATTTAGAAAAAATAAAAATAAAATATAAAACACTAAATTACATAATAGTCAGCAAAATAAATTAGTCATAAAATGTCACAAAATTTAATGATTAATAAGATAGAATAATAAATGTCAAATAGTGTCATTCAAAAAGTCATTTAAATTATAATAACACTAGTCCGTCAATAAATCTCAATTAATAATAATCAAATATTAATATTATTAAATAAATAATTAATTTATTATTTTTTGTCATAAGTAATTTGAACTGTATCTTTTTGTCCATAGGAGCCAATGTCGTATCACTGGTGGTTCAACAGCTCAGCTCACAGCAAACATGAGCTCACCACATCACCGATGACCACTGTGCCTAATTTGCCAGGTAAGATTTTTTTTTCTTTTTGTAACCATAGATGAACAGCAGCAACAGCAGAAGGGTAGTGGCCAAGTGGATTGATTACACTTACGTGTCGTAGGTCGTGGGTTCGAACCCTGGCAATTTTTGTATGCACTGCTTCACACTGGTTCTTTGTTTGTCAACCTACAAATGCAGCTTGCAAGAAAAATTGTTTCGAAATAGGAAAGGCGTTTCTCGATAGTACATACAGAGGGGCAATTCTCGTATTTTTAACAACGTTCGCAATCTCATCTCAGTCTCAATCTGTCAAAAATTGTATAGCGTTTACCTACATATTTGACATTTGGTTGTCGCTGGCATGAGATTGCGACTTTAATTTGAACGTTTTTAGGTACGAGAATTGGCCTTCTGAGCTCTTAAACTGGTAGTGCCGCTATGTTTTGCCAATATTGATATACAAGTGATTAATATTACTAAAAACTATTTAATGAGCACTATTAAATTACTATTACAATATACAAGGTGTAATTGCAATAACTGACAACCTCTTAAGGGGTCATTGTACTCATCATTATGAACAACTTTTATACCAAACCTGAAATCGCGAAAAAAAACAGTTTTTTTGAGTACTTATCTTAATTTATTACGAGGGTTGTGAAACTTGCAATACTGCCCGTGATATAATTTATTTTCTGCTCTCTCAGAAAACACTTATTGAACCGTTGGTGTTTCTTAAAGGTACATACATTTACATGGTGAATACTTCATCAGACTATGGCTGGGTGCAATGTTCGGGTACCAACTCCGTGGGGCGGCAGACGAAGCCCTGCCTCTTCCACATACTACCTGCTGGTGAGTACTTCAATTTTACTGACTGATAGCTCTGTACAGTAGTACCCAACTGATATGGCTTACCGATGTACCTGCGCAGAAGATGAATTTTCAAAGCGCGGGAAACGCTATTGACCAATCGGCACGCTCCACGCACCGCGCTTCCTTTTCCTGTACCGCTATTGGTCGGCAGCTGCCGCCATGTTAGCGCGCGCCGCGTGGCATGTTAGTCAGCCGCCATACTTCCGAGTGCTAACAGCTGCAGCGTATTATGAACCTTATAGTAGAGCTAAGGCTGATTGTAAGTTTTAAGCATCGGGGCCATACTTTCTTTTCTGTACGAACGAGGATTCACGATATGTGTGAAATAATGTCCACAGATAACGCTATAAATAACGTTCTTTTACGTAGGACGTGAGACCGGAATTTTTAGCCATTAATCTGTCACTTTGAAATGACAGCAGCCATTCACATCATGTGATCTGTGACAGTCGTTACTGGTCATCAGGAACCCGAAAGTCAGACAACCAGCCTTACTAAGGGGTGTCGTGTTACCCCGTTACTGGGTTGTGGAGGTTAGATAGGCAGTCGCTCCATGTAAGATACTAGTATTCGGCTGCATCCGACTGGCTGCAAGCCGACCCCAACAATCAATCTGCCTAGCCTTTTCTTAACCCCTCAAGTGTCTGAGTTTGGCTGATTTTAGACCCAAAACCCCCGCGAGTGGGGAGGGTTGGGGGTTAGTTGCGAACCCCATAGGTTCACAACTACTGATAATGATATGTTTTCCATCGGATGATGTTTTTTTACGTTTATATATACGTGATCTAAGCTTATATACCTATTATGTAAAGTTTTGTCCTTTTGCACACTTGGGGTGCATTTGACACGCGGGGGGGGGAGGGGAGGTTAGCTGCGAACTCCATAAGTTCACAGCTAATGATTTGATTGGTTTTCCATCGGATGATGTTTTTGTACATTTATATATATGTGATATAAGCTTATGTACCGAACAAAAAAACGGTTTTTCTTATGCACACATGGGGTGCACGCGACACTTGAGGGGTTAACTATGTTGGGGTAGCCTTCCAGTCTAACCAGATGCAGCTGAATACCAGTATTTTACATGGAGCGACTGCCTATCTGACTTCCACAACCCAGTGATTGGGTAATACGATACCTCTTGGTAAGAACCGGTTGTCAGACTTTTGAGCTTCTGACGACCCCAACATAAAAAAAGTCTAGGTAGATGAGTCACCAATTGACAAGAGATTTGGCTACAAATTTCAGACTATGTTTGTTTTACCCTTTAAAGTGACCCTGTTTCTTGCACAGTATCATCGATAGTCTATTTTTAAACAAATATCTAGACAAAAGAAAATGTCAATAAAATTCTAGAATCCATCGTCAGCTCCATACAAATCAAAGACATCGTTAAACCCTAGACAGATAGAATACGATCAATTTCCGAAGCTTATTCCTGTAAAATATGATGCTCCCTCTGTGCCAGACATTTCTAGTACCTATGTGTGGAGTGAGAATTATTAGGTCGGATGTCGACGTAACTACGACTTGGGTAAGGATGCTAATGATTGGACTAAGCAGAAAAAAAAATTAAAAAATTTTACCTGCTTCGGAGAAACTTCAAAACTCGAAATGGTTTGTTGGGATGAGTTTAAAATCCTGAATCCTAAATTATAAAGTCATGTTTGTTACAGTATTATACTATTATAACGTTCGTAGCTGGGATTTTTTTTTTTTTTTTGGCAATCATTAATACGAAAATCTTTCTAAAGATAAGGTAACTGCTATAGTAACTGGCCACTCATAAAAAAGAGAAACAAGGTTATGCTGCTTTACCCTATGAATAAAAAAGACAAAAAAAAATCTATAATTACTATAGCGTGGCCAATTACTATACTGGCTATTACTTTTAAGAGTATGAGTTCAGTACCCCTTTTTAACGCTTATTCTCTTTTATTCAGATAAGCCCTCGACCCCCAAAGCCTGTGAGATCACGAACGTGACTTACGACTCTTTGACTCTGAACTGCACGCCGGGACATGATGGAGGGATCCACCAGTCATTCTTATTGGAGGTAAGTGTGTATTACCCTTAACTAAACTATAATTTTGGATGCGACGTGATATCAATCCTTGTATAGATTAACTTTTAAGCCAGCGGCATTGGAAACAATATTGTGTCGCATGTAAACAAACGACCATATTCGGTTTTTCCGGTTTATTCCCGTTCATCCCACTGATGATGGGACGAACGGGTATTTAATAAATAATAATAAATTTATTTGGAATAAGTTATTTTTTTTATTTATGTAGTTAACCATTCCAAAGCGTAGTAGGTTCCTATGGAGAAGAATGGGAAAGAAATTCCACGGACACTCTTGTAAATCAAAATATTGTTACAAAATATTGTTTACATCATCCATGTTGAAATTGTACATGTGAGAACAATGTAGAAAGACGTCGTAATAAAAAAAAAACAAATGAAAAATTGAAATAAGCCGTGGCAGCTAAGAGATGAACAGTCCCCACTGACCGCACCCGTTCACGAACATAACGCATGGATCAGCAACATTCAGTAGGTCAACCATTTTGAAGGGAGTTTAATGATCTAACACACGCCAGCCCTTGCACGAAGCACGTTGCAAGGGCTCAGGCGCAAAACGTCTCTTTCGCATAATGTCGCTTTCGCAGAATGACTCCTTCTCAAAAGGTCGATGCCTCATTCGCAGAATATCTCTTTCGCAAAATGTCGCATACCTAACTTAAAAAAAATTTTGCGAAGTTTAAAAAAAATGTTGTTTTTTTCCAATTTCTTATTAAATGTTTACGAATTTTAAACATATAAGCTATGTTTGGAGTTTCCTAATGCGACATTTTGCGAAAGAGATATTCTGCGAAAAAGGCATCGACCTTTTCAGAAGGAGTAATTCTGCGAAAGCGATATTATGAGAAAGCGACATTATGCGAAAGAGACGTTTTGCGCCTGAGCCCTAAATAAAATTATAAACAAAAGAACTTGTGCAATACTATTTAGGTATATGTGCTCCTTTTGCATTACATGTAGCATTAGTTAGTCCACACGCAAAATGCTCAACATTTGTTAGTAGAGTAAATAATTATTATGTTTGATATCCCATCAAAATTACTAGTTTTAACAAATTACGCTGGAATATTAGTAATTACTCTAATTATTCAGTTTGCAGATTAACGGTACAAATAAACGGCATTTGCAATTACATTGTAATTGTTTGTAATTATTAATTAAAAGCCTAAATACTCGTGGGTGAATAATAACCGCCGAACGGTCGATCTTCTAGGTTAAGCTACGCTTGCCGAGGTCGGTCGTGGATGGGTCACCACCCATTACATACATATCGAGACCGCTCCGTGCCTCGGAAATCACGTTAAGCCGTTGGTCCAGGCTGTCATTCGTGGATCTTTGACAGTCGTTACGGGTAGTCAGCAGCCCAAAAGTCTGACAACCAGTCTTATCAAGGGGTATCGTGTTACCTAGTAACTGAGTTACTGGGTTGTGGAGGTCCAATAGGCAGTCGCTCCATGTAATATTCAGCTGCATCTGGTTAGACTGGAAGCCGACCCTAACATAGTTGGTAAAAGGCTAGACAGAATGACTCATTAAAAGGCTGCACAAATGATATGAATAGATCTCTAAAAACTTTTTGATCTTTGAATGATGTTCGCCTATTTTTATACTCACTGATCTTCTTTTAAACTGTCTGGTCTTTTTATAAACTATCTGTACCGTTAAAGTTGGTCGCAGTAACTAAAGCGCCCCGACTTAATGGTAAAGGAAAGGAATTACGACGTCGGCTATACAGTCAGCCGCGCTGCCACCTTGTTGACTGGCTGATCTTACCATCGTATCCACTATTGAAGTAGATATCATGCGCGCGCAAGTGCTAGTCACCGCCTGAGGTATGTGAGCGGTGAGACCATAGAAATATAAAAAAAACAGGAGAAGTGGCAAGCGGGCCAATCTGTGTCCGCGCGACATGCTCAGTATGAGCCTTTCATAGTACTAATTCCGTCTCCGCGAACTAGTGCGCTTTCGACTGTGACCGTGACAATTTATAAGAATGCCGTACAAGTATTTTACCGTATTTGTCTTTAAAATCATGAAAGTGACAAAGGGAAAAAGTGTGTGCCTCACCACACAATCCTCATATTTGAAAACTTCAAGAAAATCAATTTTGAGAACGCCAAAAAATAGTACCGAAATAGTCATAAATAGTACCATTGGTCAAATAAATAGTACCATTATGCTTCCGGAGTTATAGCTATCAGTTGGTGAGGATTGTGTGGAGAGGTTCACCACACAAGCCTCACCTCTAGTGCAAGCAAACGGCTGGGAGTATCGACTTGGTTTCAATTCCAAAAAATACTACTGAAATACTACTGACGCTATGCCAAATCTCGAAAATAGTCATTAAGTGATTCCAGAGATATAAGGGTGTCTTGGTGAGGATTGTGTGGTGAGCTTTTATGATTAACTGATTACTGCGGAATGCTTACGTTTTTGAATTTGAATTTAGTGTCAAAAAATAGTCAAGAAATACTACTCTCCAACCATGATAATTTCGACCTGGTTTACTATGTAGAAGTATGTTAAACTTCCACGTAAACTTCTACATACATTTTGTTTTGGTACAGTCGCGAACACTAAAATTACAAATCAAACAGTACTAAAATATTGCAGTTACTTAATTTTTTTTTTTTGCTGTCAAAGTTTAGGTAATATTTCTAATGTTTACTGCGATTTCATTTCTAGACATTTCCTTCCAGTTGGCTTTATGAGTTAATTGATAATTTGATATAATATAAATACTAACCGTATTATTCATAAAAAAAAAACTCAAACGCCTAGTTATAAAACTGTTTTAGTTAAAAACTGTCTTGTCAAAAGACAAAACACTTTTTAACTATAGGCTGATTATGCGTTTTAGTTTTTTTTATGAATAAGGGAGTAGGTAAGTAAGTCTTTATTTCAAATATTTTTTTCGTAGTATGAGTAATATTAAGACTATCTGCCTACTTACTAGGGTATAGAACCGGGAAATCCCGTTCCCGAAAGTACCAGGAAATCCCGGTTCTTTCGCAGTATAAAAAAAACCGGGATTCAAAATAAATACCGGTTCTTTCGGTTCTTTTGATAACCAAAAATTTAGTATTAAAATATCAGATCTTCTTTTGTTCCACTTATTTGTATTTGCAGTAGGTTGGCTACTTGTGTAACTGAAGGTTTATTATTATTAAACAGCCAGATTTTTGAATTACTTTGTTCAGATTTTATCTAGACTATATTCTGTGATCTATCTATGACAAAGGAATTAGTTTCCACACTTAGTCCTTCGTGTGGACCATTGCACGTGAGCCATGGTGGCCGTCGGGGGTTATTCCAACCAGTCCACTTCCATAAAGTTAATCAAATCTCCAGGTCTGTTAAGAACATCTGTCTGTGTGTAACAACTCTCGGAACACACCGATCTTTCATCGGTGTGTTCCGAGAGTTTCTGTTCTAATCTGAGTGACGTCTGTGCATTCAAAGAGCACGTGCGCAACAGTTTCCTCAGCCTCCATGCAAGCCGTGCACACTGTCGACTGTCCGTTATTCCTATTGTATGGAAATGTTTGTTTAGTGAACAGTGTACTGTGATGGACCCCACCACCAGGCGCAGACACCGTTCCTGTCCAGACGTAATAATCGCTTGGTTAGCGTACCATTCCGAGATGGCATAGCATCCCTGGACTGTCTACAGCCTCGTGTCAAGGGCCACCAACTCTCCGCTTTTGTATGGGTCTACTGTACTCATAGCCACCTGCGTAGTTGGTTGAAGGGAATGGTTACGATTGGCTCAGATCCACAGACAGACGTGCTGGATGCTCTCCTAGCTAGCTCGTCAGCTGCGTCGTTACTCAGTGATACGCTGTGTCCCTTTATCCATTGCAGTGTCACTGTGTTGCGGTTAGATACCGTCACTCGTACGAGTGCATAATGACATTCTAGTATTAATCTCGAGGTAATCTATTTTTTCTGTAAGGATTGGAGCACTGAGGCACTATCTGAGAGTATAAATGTATACATATGGGTATCCGTAACTTTCCTGGCTTTTATGGCATAAGCCGCTTGTATGATGCTCACCCTCACACATTCTGCCTGGTAGACAGTGTTAAATACTCCCAGCGGGCTGGGGTATGTTTATGTTGAGATCGTGTGACTCCGATTCAGTAACTCAGTCTTTGATCACACCGTTCTTCCGTGAGTATTGAGTTGTAATGCTTTTGAAAGTAGTGTTGTTTTGGGGATCTGTCGCATGGTGATGCCATCATTGGCTGTCGTTTAATCGCATCAACGTAAATTCGACTATCTAGAATACATTTAAGTATACCTTCTTTTGTTCCTCTTATTTGTATTTGAAGAAGGTAGGCTACTTGTGTAACTGAAGGTTGATTAATATTCATAATAATTGTTTAATTTTAGAAGTTTAATATTTTGTTTCGTTTTCATGTTTGATGTATAACAGCAATTTTATGTTTAAATTTTTAACTTGATAGATATCATTTACAAGGTAAAAAGTTTTAAAAGTCTGATTATTTTAGGATCTAATTAAAATTAATCCATTATGGCTTATGGCATCCATAATTGCATACCATAAGCCATTAACCATTAAACTAAATTATTTAATGAAATAATAAAAACATTTCTCTTGGTCATAGTTTTTCCTTTTTGTAGCTAATAGTAGCTATCGCAATTTTATACTTATTTTACGTAAACCGTCACCTTAAACCGTTTCTAAAAAAAAAAGACTGGTACCAAAAGTACCGAAAATACCGGGAAATCCGGGTTCATTTGAAGACTAGTACCGAAAATCCCGGTTCTCAAAAACAGTTCCGGTTCTCGATTCCCTACTACTTACCTATTACTAAAATACCTACTTACTGTACTTACGGTGCCGAAAATTTTGTTTACATAATTAGTAACAAAACATTTTGAGAATAATAAAACAAAACAATGATTATCAGTTTTGGGAAAACCAATGAACTAATACCCAGTGTGGCTCAACATCCTGGCATCGTGGGATTTTTATTCTCAAAATGTTTTCAATGTTTTTTGTTTTGTTTTGTTTTGTTGTGTTTATCATTTTGAATTGACATGCTTTTTTTATATTAAAATTAATTTAATCTTTAATGTATGTAATGTAATAGGTTTTGATAATATTTTTGACCAACGTTGACATTATATTTTTTAGGTTTTTATTTTAATAATTGAATCTTTGACAATTTTGTAATGTTGCCCCCATCTATTTCTATATGAATTGATAAAGTAATCAATCAACTTAATGTTATTTATTTATGTCAGCATTTTTATTGTTATTGTTATTTTTTATTTTTTTAAATCCAAACATATCAACATTTCCACACCATGACAATATGGTAAACATGTTAGCACATCTCCATGTACCTATTAACACCTTGCATGCATTTTTATTTTATTTTCTACATAATTGTATGTATACACATGTTTGAGCAAATAAAGTATCTGAATCTGAAGACATTTCCGCGACTGGACTTTTGTGCGCATGGACGTTTGCGCGAAAAAGTTACGAAAATGAGATTTCTTCATAACATCACGCCTGTATTCTTTCAAGGGGTTGGGCAGGGATGTACAGTACATTTTTTTTTTCTTATTTAAGTAAGTATAAGTACAGAAAAATTCTAATAATATCTTATATCTTATTATTATTATTTCTTTTAGTTTTTTTTTTCGACATGGGTGCCATTTTCATGGTTTTTGAGGTCACTGAAAATAATAGTGGGGTCAAAATGAAAATCCAAAATGGCGGCTGCAAAAATTTTAAAATTTTTCGTCATGGGTGTCATTTCCATGGTTTTTGAGGTTGCTGAAAATGATAATGAGGTTAAAATGAAAATCCAAGATGGCGGCTTCGTAAATTTTCAAAATTTTCGTAATTGGTGTCATTTTCATGGTTATTGAGATCGCTGAAAACGGTAATGAAGTCAAAATGAAAATCCAAGATGGCGGCTGCGAAAATTTTAAAATTTTTCGTTATGGGTGTCATTTTCATGGTTTTTGAGGTTGCTGAAAACGATAATGAGGTTAAAATGAAAATCCAAGATGGCAGCTGCAAAAATTTTAAATTTTTGTCCTGGGTGTAGTTTTCATGGTTTTTGAGATCGCTGAAAACAATAATGAGGTCAAAATGAAAATCCAAGATGGTGGTTGCGAAAATTTTAAAATTTTTTGTCATGGATGTCATTTTCATGGTTTTTTAGGTCGCTGAAAACGATAATGAGATCAAAATGAAAATCCATGATGGCGACTGCGAACAAATTGTTCTTTTTAAAATTCATTTTGATTTTGACTTCATTATCGGCTTTAGCGTCGTCGAACACAACGGAAGCGAGATTAATGACGAAAAATTTGGAAATTTTCGCAGGCGCCATCTTGGATTTTCATTTTGACCTCATTATCGTTTTCAGCGATCTCAAAAACTATGAAAATGACACCCATGACAAAAAATTTGAAAATTTTCGCAGCCGCCATCTTGGATTTTCATTTTGACCTCAATATCATTTTCAACGACCTCAAGAACCATGAAAATGACACCCATGACAAAAATTTGAAATATTTCGCAGCCGCCATCTTGGATGTTCATTTCGACCCCACTATCGTTTTCAGTGACCTCAAAAATCATGAAAATGACACCCATGTCGAAAAAAAAAGAATGAAAATAAAAAAAAAAGATATTTTTTTGATATTAAAAAAATAACTTAACAAATGAGTAGGCACTCAAATGTATTTTTCTGTATAATTAAAGTACTGTACATTCCTGCCCAACCCCTTGAAAGAATACAGGTGTAATGTTATAAAGATCTCTCTTTTTCGCGCAACTGTCCTTTCGTGCAAGAGTCCAAAAAACCAATCGCAACCCGGCTTCGCACAGGAAGCATATTTCTATACTTACACTTAAACCTTCCTCATGAATCACTCCGTCAAATTGGTAAAAACCGTATGAAAATCCGTTCGGTAGTTTTTGAGTTTATTGCGTTCAGACAGTTCGCGTTAAACACATACTTGAAATACCTACATAAAATAGCTACATAACTAACAATGCAACCAAAAAGTACCCTTTTTAATACAACCAAAAAATAAGGTGACCACTAAAAATACGTACTTAATCACTTTCTGCTCGACTGTACTCGACTCGACAAATGTATGTAGAAGTTTACGTGGAAGTTTAACATACTTCCACATAGTAAACCAGGACGAAATTATCATGGTTGGAGAGTAGTATTTCTTGACTATTTTTTGACACTAAATCCAAATTCAAAAACGTAAGCATTCCGCAGTAATCAGGTAATCATAAAAGCTCTCCACACAATCCTCACCAAGACACCCTTATATCTCTGGAATCACTTAATGACTATTTCCGAGATTTGGCATAGCGTCAGTAGTATTTCAGTAGTATTTTTTGGAATTGAAACCAAGTCGATACTCCCAGCCGTTTGCTTGCACTAGAGGTGAGGCTTGTGTGGTGAACCTCTCCACACAATCCTCACCAACTGATAGCTATAACTCCGGAAGCATAATGGTACTATTTTTTTGACCAATGGTACTATTTATGACTATTTCAGTACTATTTTTTGGCGTTCTCAAAATTGATTTTCTTGAAGTTTTCAAATATGAGGATTGTGTGGTGAGGCACACGAAAAAGTGGAGACACAGGATTCCGATACATTTTAACATACTGGGCACATCTCCTTCTTTCTTATATTTATGGGTGAGACGGGAGGTAGACAAAGATGAAGCTAACTCATTCTACCAATCTTTTCAATCGTGCCCTCCCCCATCTCACCGCTCACATACCTCAGGCAATGACTAGCACTTGCGCGCATACTATCATCCACCTTCACAATAATAGCCATCCACATTCATACTAAACTTAACACTGATAACTCCAAAACAACAAAAATTTTACTGTTGAATAAAATACAATTAGAAGTCATTTCCCGATTGTCAATTATTGTCAAACAACTTTTAATAAGGAAATAATTTTCAAGATTCGACAGCTTTTGTTTTTAAAACCTCTCAAAACTTCTAATCGTCGCGTCGTCTTCTATAAACATTTGACGATTCATTTCTTTTTAAATTTTCTCAAAAAAAAATTCGAGAACTTATTGCTTGGCAATATAATCAACACAAAAGTGATTTGTTTTCTTTTTTTAGAATATTTTGTTCTCCTTTCTACCATTGTTGTTTCATCAATTGTGTTAGAGAATCGTATAAATGAACTTTAATATCTACGTCTTTTTGATGTCAAAAAATATCTTCTTAAGAAACTTAGATAATATACATCTAGATCGAGCCACCGCGTGGCCGGTCATGAGACAGCAATATTAACAGTGAAAGTACTTTGTTTGGCAACATTTTTAAATTTTGCCATGCAAAGTACTTTGTTTGGCAACATTTTTAAAGCAAAAATACGGCACGCCGTAAGGGACAGAAGATACGATGCTTTGTCTCAACTTTCCTACTTATTTCGTATATATGTGTCTCACTTCCACACTTCGCACTGTAATCATGGCAACGTCTAGATGTATAATGTCATTGTTAAGAAACCTTGATTGTGGTGACTCCAAGGACGATGCCTGGGTTCAAAAAAAGAAATTATATTTAGTCCGTCAGTCAGTTAATAAAAAAATATTATACACATATTTTTTGCTTTATCATAATTAATAAAAAATGACATAGATAAAACACATTAAACCTGGGAATTGGGGGCTCGCTATTTCACAACTATAACAAACTGCGAATAAAATCTAGCAAGGAGTGACGTCATGCCAAATTTTAACTCAATGTATCGCCGTAATCTTTTGATTACGTAAAAAAATAAAAAATACGTGTCCAATATTTTTTAATAATGTACAAAACAAACAAAAAAAAATCATCATCATCCCTATTACTGAAAACCTCTTAAGGCGTTGATACTTATGCGAATGTTGCAAATGGCAAAGGCCTAGGACTTATGAAGGAGAAATTAACTCGTCAAGATTACAGATTATCAAAAGAACTACCATAGATCAATCATAAACTATGACCGGGGTCATTGTACTCATCATTATTTTATTATAAACACCTTGGAGAAACACAAGTTTCTCACAATAAACCCTATAAAGTAAATCAAAATAAACATACGATAAATCATCATTTATTAATAAAAAAAAAGAAATAGTGTATCTTTTGTTGTAGGATTCATAAATTGTGTTAAAGATATCAATAGGCTTCAATACGTCTTGTTACTGTCACTTTGTACGATATAAATAAATCTCGAACGACATTAAATTCTTTGTGAACAGACAATGCTACAATACTTTTGTGTGGAGAAAGAAATAATATTGTTAAAGCGGAGATTTCTTGAAAACGGTCAAAAAAGTGGTTTTTTAAATCATAAATCGTAAATAATTTTGACAAATAAAAAAAATATGATATTTTTCGCATACAGTGATGGAACTCAAAACATACTTAAACATACTTTAAGGCACCAAAAAATCTTCAAACATACCTCTTAATAATCTTTAAAAGCTGTTTATCCCTTCATCAACAATATTATAATTATAATAAAAAATATACCATAAAATGTCAAATGCTCTTTTTGGCCAAATTGCAGTTTTCATGGAAACGGATGCTTCAGTTTTTACAAGAAACCACTGAACAACACGGAATTCTTATAAATTGTCACGGGCACAGTCGAAAGCGCACTAGTTCCCGGAGACGGCCATTTGACTATGAACGGCTCATAGTGAGCATGTCGCGCGGACACAGATTAGCCCCCATGCCACTACTCCTGTTTTTATATTTCTATGCTATGGTATAAAACTGAAGATTTAGTTTTAATAAAAAAGCATTTGGAAAGTTTCTAAATTCTGTTTTACACCTCAACCTTTTCAAACTGACATCCACGCTGATTGATTAGTCCAACCTGACAGTAGATTCCTTCATCTCGTACGGCTGGTTTACACAGTGCTGCTGACTATACCATGAAAAACTAGACCTAGAACTAGACCATGTAAAACCCCAACATAGTTGGGAAAAGGCTAAGCAGATTGATCGATTTAATATGTATCTTCTCCACACAGATCTTCGACATGGCAACAGGCCTTCTTCTCCGCAACGTCAGCAGTGATGACCCTGAGTTTGAAGTAGCTGGACTATCAGCGAGCAATTCCTTGGCGGTGTCTGTGAGGGCTTTCAACAGAAAAGGGTTTAGTGAGGCCCTGACTTTGACAACCAGTCTGCTGAAGTACCCGCAACGGCATACAGGTATGACTTCACATACTCAAACTTAAAGCATTTATTTCAATTCCGTTTGCTCTTAAATTGTCAATCCTCAAATGTCAAGATTTCATTAAATACTCAGTCACATAAGAGAGAGGAGCTCGTGGCGTAATAACAGCCACACGGGTCGATCCATCAGGTTAAGCTAAGCTTGCCGGGATTAGTCCCTGGATGGGTGACCATCTTTACATACCGAGACTCCTCCGTGCCTCGGAAAGCACGTTAAGCCGTTGGTCCCGGCTGTCAGTCGTGGATCTTTGACAGTTGTTACTGACAACCAGTCTTACCAAAGGGTATCATGTTACCCAGTAACTGGGTTGTGAAGGTCAGATAGGCAGTCGCTCCATGTAAAATATGTATTCAGCTGCATCCGGTTAGACTGGAAGCCGACTCCAACATAGTTAGGAAAAGGCTAGGCAGATTGATTGACATAAACCCATGCCTTCTTCCCATGAGGGTGGCAGAAACTAAAGAAGGCCACTTGCTACGATCCTTACCCTCCCCCCCCCCCCCCCCCGAGTCCTTTTGCCTCGTTTACATTCATACATCTGGTCATACTGTTACGTAGACGCTAACGCCATCTGTTATCGAGTAGCGGAACTACACGATACGTCGATTCGTGACAGATTTTTCTAGAACATTCTAAACTACTCCAGAATGTTCTAGATAGTTAAGTGTCGTTTTGCAGCATTCTAGATCATTCCTGTAAGTACTAGAATGTTCTAGAATTATGTCCTCGAACTTTCTAGAACTTACACTCGTCATATAAATAGAGGGTTGCCGTTCACACAGTTCAGCTAGGAATGCGAAACAGGGAACATCAGTGAACCAACAGTTTAGTGAGCTACAAGTGATTCTGCTTAAAGTTCTGATTACTGTATTTATGATTATTTAAATATGGTGTTTTTGGTGTAAACTGGCATAAATTTATTTATCCCCAACCCCCCAGCTCATAACAATACATACTTGTTACGATCGTGAATCGTATTTTAATCTACACACAACCTAATACTGACTTGCAAATTGCAAAAAAACGTACAAAAAATTTAATTTCGTTGGCTACCTGGCGCTTTTGCTTTAAAGTGTTGAAGCTAGAAGAGCGTATTATTCTCGTATAATACGGATGATGACCAAAGATTTAGTTTTTGTCCGTCATAGAGATTATTAAAAAATATTGGACACGTATTTTTTCTTTTTTTACGTAATCAAAAAATTACGGCGATATATTGAGTTAAAATATGGCATGACGTCACGCGTAGCTAGGTTTTTTATGTACAAGTGACGTAGCGAGCCCCCACTCCCCAACTTTAATGCGTGATATTTTTTTTTAATATGATAAAGCAAAAAAATACGTGTCTAATATTTTTTTATTATCTGACTGACGGACTAAATAGAATTTCTTTTTTTTTACCCAGGCATCATCCGTATTCAAGAACTGCTACCGGTTTACGCTTGACCAGCACTTTCAGGCCAATATTCCTTCATATGTTTAGAAATACATGAAAGATAAAAGCCACAGTTCTTCCCACAGCGCAAGTTCCTGTCAAAGTGGAGCTGACCACGGTCCTGATAATAGTCCTGGGAGCAGTTGGTGTCATCGCCGCCATGACAGGCGTGTCAGCTGTCATATTCTGCTGCAAATACTGCAACAAGGGAGAGAGTGAGTAGTGAAGTAGTTAATTTAACCGTTGCACATATTTGTACGGGTACTTGAACCAACGAATTAAGATTTGAACCTAAAAGCTGGCCAAAAATATTTTTGTCTCTAAATGGGCCTATAGATGTCAATCATTACGAATATATTGTTATTTTCATTTATGTCGTCACACATCTAAAACAAAAAATAAACAAAAATTAAAATTTATTAAAATTTTTATCAAAATTTGGTTCCTGTGAACTTTTCATCATGTTATAAATGTCTTTCCGGGATAATAATTTAGAACACCAGACGGCCCTGAAAGAAAATAAAGAAAAAAAAATATTATTTCAATTTTTTCTCTACTTACCCTTCTACTAAAGAAAAATACATGAAAAATACATCCGCGGTATTCCACGGCAAATTTTGCATTGAGCGTATTACTGAATCAGTGTTCTTCAATTGTATGTACAGACGGCAGCACATCAAGCTACTACAATCTGTCAAATTTCTTTAATAGATTTTCATCTTTATCACTGCAGCATTAGGTTCAAGGTTGATTGGGAAAATTTGACAGTTTCGGGTGGCTTGACCTGCTGGCGTCTGTACGTTTCATTGCATAGAAAAGCTTAGAAGTTAAGTAAAACTCTTAAAGATTATATTCAAAACGTCTAAATTCACATATTTTCTATGACCTTTTGTTCTTTACAATAAATACAAAAACCCAAAGTAGATTTATCTAGAAATAGTTTAAAATGTAACTACATACCTGGTTTTGACGGATCCATCACAATTTTTTTATATGCAATTTCAAAAGACAAAATAATAACAATGATTGTGAGATGACACAGGGAGAATATCGAACAATCACGCGCACACTTCAAGCGAACGGTAACTTCCGACTGATACCAGCGGGCAGCGGCGCGGGGGTCGAGTCAAATACAATATGCTATGTGAAGCGTAATACCTTTAACTATTTAAGCTGAGCGTCCATTGGTCCGCGCCGGCCGCACCGCACGCACGGCACGCAACGGATTTTGGTTTGCTCTGTATGAATTCATATAGCACTGCGTCCACTAGCGGTACCAGCCGCACCGACCGCCGGCATATATGAGCAAAAAAGGCGTTGCGTGCCGGTTACGTCACAAGGAATGCCGGTGACGTCACACGGAATGCCTTGTGACGTCATCGGCACGGAACTGTGTAGTACGAGAGGCCATGACCAAAACCATGTCGCATCGTTTTACGACCAAACCCGTATAAAATCGTTACCTAGTTTAGATGATTCTGAACCCGACTCAGTGAGCAGCACCGGTCAAAAACGTCATAGTTTTATGGAAGTCCATTTCTGCTACGTCAAAAAAAATAGGCAGATGGTTTTATCACAATATGTCTGATAAAAATGTGCATAGGTTTCGTAATTTTATTACGAAAAGTTTGTTTTCACACATTTTGCGCGTCACATGTGGCGAGAGCGCATTTTCAAAAATGTCAAAAAAATTTAACCGATCTGTATCATAGCAAACTGCTTCAATATTTCATAAATTTTTTTGTTAGTTACCTGGGTTACCATAAACCTCTTTTCAGAAATTTTAAATGTCACGTTAATTCCAAAAACCAAAAGCACGTTTCGGAGTCGCCCGACAAACGCGCGCGCGGTGCTTTTTACGCTCTTATCTTTCGCTTCACTAGCGCAAGCGTCAGCAGGTTATTCCCACCATTTGTAAGGTATATTAACATATATGTATATGCTCTGTGGTCTTGTATGAAAAATGGCTAACCTGAAAAAAAAAGACCTACCACGTGAAAAAACATCATGGATCCGTTGAGAAAAAAATATGGTGCTATAGCTCCGTCTCTCTCTCACACTGGAACCGTTCAGCTTCTGGCCTGCTATAAGAGCTCATAGTAAGCCCCCTGATCTGTGTGTTTTGCAAAGATATATAAAAATCGAGAAAGTGAAGACATTTACCCATTAGAATTTTCAAAAGTGTACAGAAGTAGCTGACTATCGGAGTAAAAAGCATTTTGCGAGGAAATTGATTTACTCCGACATTGAGTTACCACATGGTGTTGAAACGGACATAGAAATTTTAGAGTTTCAGCTTATTCATTTGCACGATACACGCCGCAATACTTTGACTATTTTTTACTAATTTTGACTATTGAAAAAGTAAGGCGCGACAATAAATTGTCTGACATCAGCTTTTTATACATCTGGGCAACCTTTTTAATCATGTTCAATAGTTTTCACTTTTTCAGACACTTACTGATCGGCAAAATTTTTCGACACGTTCAAAATGCTTTAAACGCATACGATGCTCTTTCTTCTGAAAATTGTTTTATTCGCATCAACTGATCAACGTACACCTGAAAACATGATTTTCAGACGGGTTGCTTTGGGTTTTTTTCTGCCTCATTTTTAATTTTCTCAAATAGTCTCCTGGGTAGGCACGTGTGACGCTACTAGTTTCTAAAAATTGTGTTTTCGGTATCTAAAATCTATCGTTCAACATTCTGAAAATCAGATAGATTGCTATGAAACAGTATTTTTTATTTTAACATATTTGAAAATGCGGTCAGGTCAGACGTGACGCGGAAAATTTCTTAAATTCATATTTTTGGATTCAGAATAACAAAATCTATCGATTTTATACAGTTTTGATCTTAAAACGATAGGACAAAAATTTTGGTCATGGGCTCTCGTACCACTCACCGCATCTGTCAGTGTCATCTCTAGGTGATTCTAGGGATTGACCAAGCATAACATTTACAATTTTTTTTATCTAAACTAGTCCTTACATGTATAAAGATCAGTCTAGATAAAAAAAATAAAACAACATTGATTTTCTGACTGCATATCTGTTGTGCTTCATTATTAAAATTAAGAACAAAAAAAAAGGTTTAGACTCGTGCTCATAAACATGAGCGGCACGCATCAACGGGAAAGGCAACTGCACTCCAGTCGTCGACCTGTCGACGGGTGCAGTTGCTTCTGCCGTTAGAGCGTAGGTACTAGCTTTGCAATCTATATATATAAAACAAAGACGGGTTTGTTACAACACTTATAACTCGAGATCGGCTGGATCAATTTTCATGGTTTTTGTTTCGTTGGATTTGTCTCCGCCCTGAATAGCAGAATACATTTTAAAAACAATGAAAACTTAAAGAATAAATAATTATGAAAATGAATCATTTTCCATTTAATTATGTTCCTTTGTTTCGTACCTGTCAAACATTTGTTTTCTTCCTGTCATCCTGTCAAATACTGTGATTGACATTTATGCATGCGTTCAGAAATGTATTTTGTGTAAACTATTTAAAAAGGGTGAATAAACTTTTGTCTGTATTTTTTTTTAAAGAATTAAAAAGGTTGAAAAGTGTATTAAGCAGATTTGAATAGAAGTTCCTCAAATATTTATGTGTGCGTTCCTTGGTATCATAATTTTTAACATCTTCTAATTGGTAAATCTAATTAATTAATGACACTTCCCGTGACCCAAGGGCTGGCTTTTACCTTGGCCAGAGAATTAGCACTAATTGCCATATAACGTGTGTACTTTACCAGTCGATAGCGATGCTGAGGAATTTTTCGACGCCATATTTTAGTTTTTTAATAGTTTTAGTTAGTTTAGGATATAATATTTTTTAACTGAATTTTAAAGTAAATTAATGTTTTTTTAATACTAAAACAATACTTAAATTATAAAATCTGCTCTCTCACTTTTACTTTTGGCTATACCAAAAATCGGTTCTTATTTTTTCCTGAAAAGTTGAGTTTTTGCGATTTCAATTGTAGTCTCCAGGGACGACGAGCTAACGAAAGCAATATCCCTTTGAACTTTGACACATACGGCCTATCGTACTATACTTACATAGAACGGTAGGGCAGGTAAGTTGTAACAAAACCAGCGTTATCTGGCCTCATATTCTATTTTATTTACCTCTGTATTAAGCTAAGCCAGCTCAACATAAAGGTATGACTGCTGACGTGTGGCTTACTGTACCAACCTAGCTTTAATTATTTGGGGTCCCGATATTATGTCTTCTTCTTTTATACATATCTATTAGCCGTCATCTCATTAGTCACTTCCTTTATAATGATTATTATTATTACACTATTTATAACTCAAGAACGGCTGAACCGATTTGGCTGAAAATTGGTGGGTAGGTAGCTTAGAACTAGGAGACGGACATAGAATCCTTAAAAAAATCTGATAAAACGTGGTTTATCAACGGGTGGACCGATTTAGATGAAATTTTGTGTGTATATTTGAATGGGTTCCTGGATGGTTTGAAAACACAATTGAACCTGGTAGGTGGCGCTGCAGTCGGGTTCTAGGATCGTTCAGACAGGACAACGTCTGTCGGGGCCGCTAGTAATAAATAAAATCATCAATAGAATTAGCATAAAATTATTACATTACTCTTGCACTGGTACACACCGCTAGAGCTAAGCACTTACAGCTCTCGACAACTACACGTTGTTCTTGTTAGTCAGTCAGGGTCTATACGCACTCAGCGAAACACGTCTGACGCGATCACGCGACGCCCCACGCCGCCAAGTACTATTATTTATTCTGTGATGTGTGTGTGTGTTCTGTGATTTATTGTGTGTTGTGTGTGCTTGGTCAATCCCTAAATTCAATTCAAATTAAATTAAATTCCTAATTCAAGTCAATTCAATCGTGAACCCACTTTCTACGTTTAGTTTTACGTTCTTCTTCTTCCGCCAACAAGCAACTAATAATAATAATATCTTCGTCAATCTTCATGATAGACGACGTCTACTGATAACAATAAAACACTCAGAATAAAAATAGTGGATGCATGACACCCCGAAAAAGGATGTGGGAAAGAGATAAAAATGACTTACTCTTGGTTTTACTTTTTTGGCATGACACAAGATGAACTGTCATTTGGTTATATTGGTTTTCATTCAATCCGGCCAAATTTGATAGTAGATACTTGCTTTAATGTCTGACAATTCGTTCATTGAACTACTTGACTTATTCGCGTGTTCATTGTCTATGTATTTGTCGTAATCGTCCATGGTTCTGGGATGTTCTAACAATAATATTTCTACTGTTTTTTGTTTAACTACAAATAGTGTGTGGACGTGTGGAGCAATGTCTAGTGTGGTTTGGGGCTGCAAGTTCTATTCATCACGAAAAGAAAATAAACAAGAAATATTAACCTTCCATCGATAAGTTTTTGCTCAATTTCCTGCCGAATATAAGCTGATCAACGAATATAAATACATAACAACTGTGTTTTGATGATGACGATGATAACGAAATATTTAATTCATACTTATTAAAGTATCGTTTCATTTTGAACTAACTTAAAAAAAAAACGATGAAGATACATATGTATTCCCTCCTAAGTAGGTATGCTTAGTAATTTATAAATTTTAGGTACCTACGGGTATTATTTTTGGCAGCATAAAAATGCATGTCATTGTAAATTCTATCGACGTTGAAATTTTGTGGATCACATCACTAGTCAGAATAAAATGAATAACAACCTACAAAATTTCGAAACGTCTTCTGTAGGTATACGTGTCCTTTTCTAACATCATACCGGCTCTATAAGTCAAAATGAAACAAATATATTGAGTTCAGTTGCTATTTTAGCACTCCTTCCATGCTTTGTTATTATTCTAAAATGACACCGGCAAATCCGTCCAATACGCTGCGTGCCGGCGGCGTCCATTCCGGCCGGCGCACAGTGGTCTGGAAATCGAGCTCCATACTCTTAAAAGGAATTTAAAAAAATGTAATAATGCTTCTGGTTTACCTCCCTTTACGTAATTTAACCATAATCACGGTGATTAGCAAGTGAGTTAATTAGTTCTTGGAATGCAATTTTATAGAAGAAAACGATACAATCAAAATTCATTTTACCACGTCAAAGAATAGAATCGAAAATTCCAAATTTAAAAAAGCGGCACCCAAAGGTGCAAAATTGTATGTCATCTTCTCATACATATATTTATATTTATATAATTACTATTCTATAACACAAACATACTATTTATATATCACACACCATATCACACATACACACACCAACACACCCCCACACCACATACATACATATTTGGTTATTTACTATTTTTCTTTGTGTATTAGCATTAGTTTTCTTTTGTAACTTTGAAATTAAGAAATTTATTGTAAAATTTTCAAACCTATTTCATGTATACGAGTAGCAACAGATGTTAACGGAACGAAGGAGCCTGGATCTCACGACACAGGGAATCCTAGTGTGAGTTCCAGGAAACAACACAACAAATGTAACTTATTATACAATAAATTATTCTTATTCTTATTCTTATTCTTATCTTAATCGCCGTGTATGGTATAATAGCTCGTGTGAGCACCAGCCTATCAGTTTCATTCAGTTTAAAAAAAAATTACTAAGTTTAAATGTGTTTTCTCCCGAATAACTCGAAACTTTTTTTCTCACGCGTGGAGCTACTTATGCCATCCATAGGTAAAAACAGGTATACCAGGAGGCATTACATTTTTCTATTAATTCCTTACTTTAAGTTTCTATAAGGAGAGGAGCTCATGGCTAAGTAATAACAGCCGTACGGGTCGTTCCATCAGGTTAAGCTACGCTTTCCGGGGTTGGTCCGGGGATGGGTGACCGTCATTACATATCTGGGTATATCCTCCGTGCCTCGGAAAGCACGCTAAGCCGTTGGTCTCGGCTGTCATTCGTGGATCTTTGACAGTTACCCAGACGTCGTCTTTGACAGAATCCCGAAAGTCTGACAACCAGTCTTACCAAGGGGTATCGTATTACCCAGTTACTGGGTTGTGGAGGTCAGATAGGCAGTCGCTTCATGTAAAATACTGGTACTCAGCTGCATCCGGTTCGACTGGAAGCCGACCCCAACATATTTGGGAAAAGGGTAGGCAGATTGAATTTTTGACTTTAAGTTTCTATGACTATGGTACTAGCTTTTCAGACCACTGTGCGGCGCGGATCGGTGGACAGTGGACGCATGCCATCGGCAAATCCGTTCAATCCGTTGCGTGCCGTGCGTGCGGTGCGGCCGGCGCGACCAATGGACGCTCAGCTTTAAGTGCCGATTGCATTTTTTAATATCAACAATATCGCGAAAATGATTTTTGGCCATCAGTTTTAAGGTTCAAATACCCGTATGTGCGTTGTGTGTTATTTAATTGAAACTATAGAGGCATGAGGAACAGTGGCCTTAGTGCAAGTTTTTATACTTACTCGATCACGTTAACGTAAACGTCAATTTGTACTGAAACTGAATAAGCGCCGTCTGGTGACTGTAATGGGAATCGCAATTATTCCATACAAATTGACCTAAGGTAAAGTTAACGTAAACGCAATCGAGTAAGTATAAAAACTCGCACTAAGCCCTCCTGGTGTAAAGTTCACTCATCCTCCATTGAAAAGGGAAGATCCTCCGACCAGACGGGTGTTGTGTCTGGTGGGCTACTGCCCGACGGTTGGTGTCGGGACGTTGTATATTGCTAGTCGCGCGTTAAACTCTGATTGCGCGATGCAGGATTTTGTGTGACGTCAGTATGATGCGTAGTTCGTATGTGGTGATGTAGATGCCGCCACAAAACGATAGATTTAATTGAATTCATGCGTAGTTAAAAACTGTATGCGTGTCTTTGAATAATGAAATTGAATACCTAAAAGAAGTGTCATGTTACTGCAGCTAACTATAAGTCCTATTGTACACAATTGAAAGTCACAATAATTGATAATAGACACAATTATTATATTTATAACTTTATTAAATTCCACGAAAATTGAAAGACCAATCTTTTACTTTGCTATTTTATGAAATATCGAATTCAATTAATGTCCACGGGAGAAAATTGGTAGAGAATTCCAAAGAAATTTCCAAGAAATTCAATTAACTGATGATTTATTTAATTTTTATTTTTCTCTTATTCATAGGAAAACATGAAAAAGATAAAAGACAGCAGGATGAAACATCTAATATACCACTGACTGGCACCAAAGAATCGGAGAGCGTCGATAGCTTAGGTGAGTCCTTAATCATAGTTATAGTCCGGTCAATTTAGACATTCGAGGTTACATAAAGTCCCAACAAGCTGAATTTCTGTGAAATTGTTCAAAACATAATTATAAACAATGTCTAGAAGTTCCCCATCATTCTCCTGTAAGGAAAAAATTTTATTCAAGGTCAAAGGTAAAAAAAATGAGTTTTTCGCGATTTTCAGCAAAACGGTAAGTTTTATCATAAAAGTACCTCAGACAAAAATTGTAGATCATAAAATTATCAATAAAAATGTGTTAATACTTTTTTTCTTACGAGCCACCGTTTCTGAGATATAACGATTCAAAAAGTTATAAAAGTTGTTATCGTCATAATATGCACACGTTTCCACGCCACCTATGAGGTAGTGTACTTAGCGCGTTTTTTTAACGTGGTTTCCCCAGTGGCCTACTCCACGGGTCAGTTGTGATCCTGTTTAATGTAAAACTATTGCATAATAACGGAAATTTTCAAAGATTGGGAAAGATAAAAGCGATGTAAATTAAAAAAAAGTGTTGAAATTTATTCGTCTTATTCGTAAGTTTCAAATTCTTGTTCTTCTTCTTGATCTTCTTCTTGTTCTTCTTCTCCTGCTTCTTCTTCATCTTCATTTTGGATGCAAGTAAATTGCGTCAATAGCGATGTATCGCATGATACTTCGTCGGAGTCAAACGAATCCTCCATTGTTTGTGATTCAATATTAGAGCACGACCGGCCTTTACAATTTGTGCATGACAAAGAACAAGACAGTCCGACTTTTTTGCAACCACATTTAGCACTGCATCCCTTTTTGCAGTTGCAAAAAATAGTGTTCAGCAGTTTTCCGGCGCAGGTGGAAGTAAAGTTTGAACTGGCTCTAATATATTGTTGACCAACTTCCAACCCCAGTCTGTAGGGTCTAGCTGATAACCAAGCCACACTTGAACTTGGTAATATACTCGAAAAAGATGTTGGTGAGCAGCAACTGAGGTTGGAGGAAGACAAGCTAATTGAACTTGTTTTTTATTTTTAGTATTTTTAACGAAACATGCATATCGATGCTTATCTAAACAGGTAGTTTTTTTAGGAGCTCCGTACATAGAAAGAAGAAAGCGGATGCCGTTGGTAATAACTTCTTGTTGAGTTGAATTACTCTTTTTAAAAACTTCAGCTTCTTTTTTTTTTTTTTTTTTTTTTTAATATAACAACTCTAGATGTATATACGTGGCGTACTCATGTATATTATGACATAGGACAGAGGAGCTCGTGGCTAAGTAATAACAGCCGCACGGGTCGATCCGTCAGGTTAAGCTACGCTTGCCGGGGTTGGTCAGTGGATGGGTGACCATCTTTACATATCGAGATACCTCCGTGCCTCGGAAAGCACGTTAAGCCGTTGGTCCCGGCTGTCATTCGTGGATCTTTGACAGTCGTTACGGGTCGTCAGAAGCCCGAAAGTCTGACAACCAGTCTTACCAAGGGGTATCGTATTACCCAGTTACTGGGTTGTGGAGGTCAGATAGGCAGTCGCTCCATGTAAAATACTGGTATTCAGCTGCATCCGGTTAGACTGGAAGCCGACCCCAACATAGTTGGGAAAAGGCTAGGCAGATTGACTCATGTATATTATGACGATAACAACTTTTATAACTTTATGAATCGTTATATCTCAGAAACAGTGGCTCGTAAGAAAAAAAGTATTATATGATGATGATGATAATTTTATGATCTACAATTTTTGTCTGAGGTACTTTTATGATAAAACTTACCGTTTTGCTGAAAATCGCGAAAAACTCATTTTTTTGACCTTTGACCTTGAATATTTTTTTTTCCTTACAGGGGAATGATGGGGAACTTCTAGACATTGTTTATAATTATATTTTGAACAATTTCACTGAAATTCAGCTTGTTGGGACTTTATGTAACTTCACTCTCATTTTTTGGTCTAAATTGACCGGACTATTACAAGTAATGGGGTTGTGGAAGTCATAACTGAATAGGCAGTCGCTCCATGTAAAATACTGGTATTCATCTGCATCTGGTTAGACTGGAAGCTGACCCCAACACAGTTGGGAAAAGGCTAGGCGGATGATGATGATAGTTACAAGTTTAGGTATAATGATCTTGTAAGAAACAAAAATAACTAGGTGAGTAATTATTTAGTTCGTTATTTTTGTTTCTTTGACCTTGTTGGCCACACTGAGGCAAATCCTTCGCAGGACGCGCGACACTATGATACCTCATTAATCAAATTATGATAAGCAGTTTAGAAGTTATGAGGGAACAGATGAACATGCATATATAACGGTCAAAATCATAACCCTCCTTTTTGCTTCGCTGTAGTCGGGTATACATATACGGTGCGGCAGCGTGTATCAGTAGAGCGAATAAATAATCAGCTGTACCATACAAAACTTTAATACCTACCTACCCAAGTGTATGGGACACCTGATTATTTTTTCGCGATTACGATGTTGGTCCCATGGATAAAGTTGTTCACTTTGATGGTGTGTGTGCCCTTAAGTATGGCCACAAATTTCTGATACAGGCTGTCGGCAGTCAGATATACATAAACAGGGTGGTAAGTGTAAACAGTGGCAATTTTTTAAGGGGTCATTGTACTCATCATTATGAACAACTTTTACTATGAGACCAAACATGAAATCACAAAAAAAACCGCGTTTTAGTACATTTATGTTCTCATAATTCGTCAAAAGGTAAGGAACAGCAGATTTTTTTTTCAAGATTTCAGGTTAGGTCCCATAGTAAAAGTTGTTCATAATGATGAGTACAATGACCTCTTAAAAGAATGCCACTGTTTACACTTACACCCTGTATCAGCAATATCCGAGCAGATATACCAAAAATTAATTCTGAACAATAGTAAAAGTTGTTCATAACAATGAGAACAATGACCCCTTAAGAGGACAACAGTGATGCTTAGTCTGCCATATACAGGTATATGGCAGACTAAGGATCTATATACCTGTACTCTCAGGCCAAACCATAAGCCGTCCTGACTGTACCGTAAGACCGCTTGAGAGCAAACGGGCAAAGGCTAGACAAATGAATTACTAACCCTGGGTACCCACTGATACTGTTCTGAATATTTAATTGAACTACCCTCAGAATCGTGTGTACTTTGAATAGTATTCTGGTCTTAGAAGGCTTAAGTTTTGGGCCTTTGTCCTGTTTTGTTATGGGTGAGTTGAGGGTTGAATTTAGGATTCAAGGACCGAGAAAATTCGATTTAGAATCATCTTAGAAGAAAATACTGTACTGCCTAATGAACAATTCGGTTCAAGTTAGTCATTTTTCAATAAATCGCAGAAAATTTAAATCGTTTTTCATAGTGCGGTAGGAGCTCTGGTAGAAATCGTCACTGACGAAAAAGCGTTCATACTTCAGTTGCATCTGGATAACCCTCGTTAATTTATAATCCTCAGTAAGTCGAAAAAAAATTAAATTTAAAAAATATTGGACACGTATTTTTTATTTTTTTTAAGTAAGTAATCAAAAGATTACGGCAATACATTAAGTTAAAATGTGGCATGTGGCTTCTTCCTAGATTTTATACGTATTTTGTTATAGTTGTGACGTAGAGAGGCCCACTCCCCAACTTAAATGACTTACATAAACTTTAATTTATCTAAGTCATATTTTATTAATATGATGAAACAAAAAATACGTGTCTATTACTGACGGACTAAAATAGATTTTTTTTTTATTAACCCAGGCATCATCCGTAATCCTAGTAATTACTTATACAACCAAAAACATCTTATAGGAAATTACAGATCCAAAACATTTCACCGAACATTAAAAACACTTGTTCAAATAAATTCACGAAGCAACCAACAAAAAACAAAAGAGCGAGCACTAAAAAGAATTTATTATCTCTCCTTTCCAGATAAAAACCCAGATATAATACCATTGGACGGAAAAATAAGCGACAGCTGCTCAAATAAATCTTCCACGACCGACTACAGTTCTATACGACCACTCATCTCGAAGACTACCGACAAATACGATATGTCTACGAATTGCGACCGATTTTACGACCACAACATCGATCCTTGCAACCAATACATCCAAGTACGACCGATGGAATACCGGCGACCAACATACGCACCAACGTTGCAAATGCCAAACCTTGGTCCTAGTATACAGAGCTTGGGGCCAATGAGCAGCTTGCATATGCCGAATGTTGGGCCCAATGATTGTCACAGACAGCCCTATGATAAGGTGTACGAGGATTGGTTGAAGTATAAGAATGCTTTGCCGTTGAACACTAGTGGTTTGGTAAGTGTTGAAAGTCTTTATTCATATCATACATTACGATAAGAGATAGCAAATGATTGGCTTAGCAAATTGACTATCAACTAATATTGTCCGTAATTCAATAACTGTCAATTAAGGGCCTATATTACCTCAAATGGCTTAGCATGATCCTCCGTTATGTCGAAAATACTGCAGAATTAATTTTTAAATAAATATATGGTTAAGTATTAATGTTAGGTACTATGTTAGACGAAAACACGATACCATAAAATTTTCTCGATTGAAAATAAATCCAAACCGAACAATAAACCGCGCTGGCATTCAAAAAGTAGTGGATTGCAATAAAGATTATTTGATTTGAAGTACTTCAAATTTGATCATGAAACTTTGCATACTAACTGAAGTATAAAGCCGAACTATAACGCAGGTCTTATGTTTTTTTTATTTTTTTCAAATTACCATTATTTTCACCGTAATAACCAATTACCTAAACTATCAGCGCCCAGCACCGCACTCAGTCTCGCTCTCACTTAGACTGCGAGCAGTATCTCGCGAGCGAGATAAAAACCTGAGGTAGTACTTATAGGCTCTTAAGCGTAGTATGTCAATCTGCTAAGCAATAAATTTCCTTGAATGCAGGTACATTGTTATTTCATTTTAGAACACCAATTTTATGCAAAAAACACATAAGTAGTGCATACAGTACGACAACGATCAAAGGTTCCCTCGTTTATTTGTTTATTTTCGGAAAAACCGAACTTTGCCGAATTAAATGTGACGGGTCCAATACGGGAGTGACGGAGTAGGGGATGTTGACTAAAATTTTATTGTCCGTCATGTAGGTATTTTAACAAACAATTGGACACGTATGTTTTCTTTTTTTACGTAATCAAAAGTTAACGGCGATACATTGAGTTAAAATGTGGCATGACGTCACTCCTAGCTAGATTTTTACGTAGTTTGTTATAGTTGTGACGTAGCGAACCCCCCTCCCCAACTTTAATGCGTTTTATCTAAGTATTTTTTTATTAATATGATAAAGCAAAAAATACGTGTCTAATATTGTTTTTATTATCTGACTGATGTGACGGACTAATGGCTAAGTAATAACAGCCGCACGGGTCGATCCGTCAGGTTAAGCTACGCTTGCCGGGGTTGGTCAGTGGATGGGTGACCATCTTTACATATCGAGATTCCTCCGTGCCTCGGAAAGCACGTTAAGCCGTTGGTCCCGGCTGTTATTCGTGGATCTTTGACAGTCGTTACGGGTCGTCAGAAGCCCGAAAGTCTGACAACCAGTCTTACCAAGGGGTATCGTATTACCCAGTTACTGGGTTGTGGAGGTCAGATAGGCAGTCGCTCCGTGTAAAATACTGGTATTCAGCTGCATCCGGTTAGACTGGAAGCCGACCCCAACATAGTTGGGAAAAGGCTAGGTAGATTGATTGACGTGACGGACTAAATAGAATTTCTTATTTTTTACCCAGGAAACATACTTACGCCCGGTTTCTCGACGGCTATTCAAATCTAAAATCAACTAACAAACTGGTTAAATTAACAGACCAGTCAAATCAAATTGGGTTGCTGAATCGGCGATTACGACAAAATTAGTTAATCAACGATCAATGTCAACTATTAAAGAAAATAGATTATGTGTATGGCAACATCGTATTCTTCATTCATTTTGACAAATAATTCGTTCAATTGAATGTCAAGTTGACACTGTTGACCAAGGCGGCCATTTTATTGAAAATTTGAATGTTTGGTTTTTTTTTCTTTTGCTTATATCTCGAAAACGGTGTGTCCTATCGCAAAAATAATGAAAATTTGGCCCCCCTTTATAAACCCCTAAACCTCAACACGTAGGTATAAAAAAAAAAAAAAAATGTAAGTACCGCAGTTAAAGTACTTACCTATTAAATTTTTATTGTTTGGTTTTAGATTTTTAGGAGGAGCTCGTGGCTAAGTAATAACAGCCGTACGAGTCGATCTATCAGGTTAAGCTACGCTTGCCGGGGTTGGTGAGTGGATGGGTGACCATCTTTACATACCGAGACTCCTCCGTGCCTCCGTGCAGAAGTTGTTTTATTAATTATAACTAGAAAATATCCAAAGAAAACAGAAAATCACAGGGAACACAAAGATAATCGCCCAAGCTCGACAGATTAGCTAACACAACATTTGACAGTGGCTTGACATGACCTTCGAGCTTAATCGTTTGTTCAGAAACCTAAATTCTGAATTAACAAGAGATTTTTGTACTAATTTGATTGTTGTGTTACGTGATCAAAGATTCAAATCAAAGTACTTAATCAACGTTCGTGCAACTCGTTTTCGACTTAACAAGAGATTTTACACATGGTTAGTTAATTTTAGATTTGAATAGCCGTCGAGAAACCGGGCGTTAGTAGTGCGTCATTCTATAATAATTTATTTCAATTTCTATTGGTCCATAGTCACATTTTATTCGCTATATTTCGGTTTTTCCGAATGTAAACTATCTCAAACATACACATATTTTCCCTATCTCAATCAAAATTTAAAAGAATAGCTGTTCAATTGCTTGCACAGTTAATTATCAATATTCCTTTCCTAACCTAAATCGCCTCTAGTAAGATGCGTGGCATTGTTTTATTTCTACTTATTAGATTATTCCGCGGACATTGGTGTGTACCCTAGTTTGTAATTTATTAAAATTGTAACGTAACTGTAACTGTTTTATGTCTCAATAAATTATAATAAATAAATAAATAAACCATGGTCCCTTTGAATGTTGTCGTATTGTACCTGCCTGAGTCGTGCGTATCGTCTTGGTCCTTTTTCAGATTTAAAGGATCACATCCCAAACTCACTCATAATTTAAAGGATCACATCCCAAACTCACTCATAATTTCATCAACCTAACCGAAATATTTCTATTACAGCTGCCAGCAGAACAACTTCTGCCCCCAGAGCTATACGCAACGCCACCACCACCATCTCTCTACAGCAACCCCAATAGAAACCCACTCAATCTCACTCAGATGCCAGAGCTAGAACCTAGATACCACCTGGAACCACGGTCTTTAGCGATAGACTCCAGAAGTTGTTCCAACTCACCTCCCGTCAGATTCAACCCTGAAACGAATAGCGTGTACTACAGTAAAAGTGTGCTGGATAGAACCACTAACACTTTACCACATCTGAAGCCTACTAGGATAAATGGTAAGATTTTTTTGCTTTTTAGGGTTCCGTACCAAAATGCTAAAAAAGGAACCCTTATAGTGTGACTCAGTCTGTCTGTCTGTCTGTCACAGCTGGATATCTCAAGAACTGCTAATGCTATCAACTTGAAATTTGGAACAATTTTTGATGACGTTTACCCAACTATTTTGCAAATAAGGAAGAAATAAAAATATTTTCATTTTTTTTGCAACGGGGACTGAAAGGGGGTCTATTTATTTAAAGTCTTTCATCACACTAGCCGAAATAACGTCGACGAAACTTGGTGCTAAATGTACGCTTCGACGTATTCGATTGATTGAATTCTTATATAAAATGCAAATAAAGCGGTTACCGAATGTCCAACCCACCTATGTTTACGCTTAAGGGGGATTCGCTGTGGTGGTCCGCGAAATTCAAATTTTGTTGCGTTTTTTGCAATTTGCAGGTCAGTGTCAGGTTGTATCTTAATCAAAATGTGATTCGTGTCAGTGACAAATATATAATTACATAATTTTAACCATAATAATCATCAATACATCTTTCTAAGTTAGATTTCCTCCGGATTGGTCTGATTTCGGAATTCAGACAATTCCTAAATTAGACCAATCTGGAGTAAATCTAAAGAGATATGATGATTTTTATGGTTAAAATTATGTAAATACATAGTTCTTATTGACGCGAATCATACTTTGATTAAGATACAATCTTAGACTGATCTGCAAATTGCAAAACAGCGCAAGAAAATTTGAACTTCACGGGCTACCACAGCGCAATCACCTTAAGTACAAATTCATGATTGAATGATCAAGTTTTACGTCAAACATGATCGCTAAAATTTTATCGTGAATGACCTACTTTACTTACTAAGCGACATAAAATTGGTCTGTTATGTTGGTGGTAACTTAAAAAGCATTGCAGACGTAAACACTCCGAAATTCCATCGCTTGTTTTGAGTACGCACGGCTACAGAAGCTATTCATTTCCAGTATAAGCTGATCTCACATTGTATAGGATTTTCAGACAATGACAGGTCAGTGTACATGCATATCAAGGTACTACAATCTGTCAAATTTCTTTAATAGATTTTCATCTTTATTGCAAAAGTATTAGGTTCAAGGTTGATTGGGAAAATTTGATAGTTTGGGGTGGCTTGACCTGCTGTCAAGACTAATCTTGTAACTAATGTCTGACTAGTTTAAAATCTCTTAAGGCGAAAGCGCCAGGGTAGCCCGCGAAATTCAAAATTTCTTACGTTTTTTGCAATTTGTAGGTCAGTGTGAGCTTGTATGTTGATTAAAATATGATTCGTGGCCGTAGCTAATATGGCTTTACAGAATTATAATCATTAGAATCAGCAATACAACTCCATAAGTTAGCATTTACCTCAAATCTAGCGATTTCATGAAATCATGAGGTTTGAGGTAAATGCTACCTTAGCGCATCATCCTTAAGGTTCCTTCCTGTAAAATACATACCATAAACTCCCCGCCTTCTTCCCAAGGGGGTAGGCAAAAACTACAGAACACCACCAACTATACGATCCTATAGGTAGGCACTCCTTTTGCATTGTTTACGTTCATACATCTGTGGCGGCATCTACATCGCCACATACGAACTACGCATCACAAAGACATGACGTCACGCAATCCTGCATCGCGCAATTAGAGTTTACTATGCGACTAGCATAAATACAACGTCCCGACATCAACCGTTGGGCAGTAGCCCACCAGACACAACACCCGTCTGGTCGGAGGATCCTCCCTTTTCAATGGAGGATGAGTGAACTTTACACCCTGTTCCTCATGCCTCTAAACATCCATACTAATATTATAAATTCGAAAGTAACTCTGTCTGTCTGTCTGTCTGTCTGTCTGTTACCTTTTCACGCCTAAACCACTGAACGGATTTCGATAAAATTTGGCAAGGCTATAGATGGTATCCTGGGGACGGACATAGGCTACTTTTTTTTTCAAAAATAATCTTACAGGGGGTGATATAGGGGATGAAAGTTTGTATGGGAAAATCAGTATGTCTTAAGTTAGGGATGTGAAAATTAAAATGTATGCTTTTGATAGGAAATTAAGAAATATGCGGTTCAGCGTTTTTGAAAAATCATCCCCTAAGGGGGTAAAATATAGTAAAATAGGGGTTGATTGTAAAATTTACAAAACTGCACGGATTTCGACAAAATTTGGCAAGGCTGTATATAGCATCCTGGGGAATGACATAGCATACTATTTTTTTCAAAAATATTACTACAGGGGGTGATATAGGGGATGAAAGTTTGTATGGGAAACTCAGTATTTCTTCAGTTAGTGATGTGAAAATTAAAATGTATGCTTTTGGTAGGAAATAAAGAAATATGCGGTCCAGCGTTTTTGAAAAATCATCCCCTAGGGGGTTAAAATAGAGGTTGATTTTAAAATTTACAAAACTGCACGGATTTCGATAAAATTTGGCAAGGCTTTATATAGCATCTTGGGGAAGGACATGGCCTACTTTTTGTCTTAAAAAATAATCCTACAGGGGGTGATATAGGGGATGAAAGTTTGTATGAGAAAATCAGTATGTCTTAAGTTAGGGATGTGAAAATTAAAATGTATGCTTTTGATAGGAAATAAAGAAATATGCGGTTCAGCGTTTTTGAAAAATCATCCACTAAGGGGGTAAAATAGGGGTTGATTTTAAAATTTACAAAACTGCACGGATTTCAACAAAATTTGGCAAGGCTTTATATAGCATCCTGGGAAAGGAAATAGGATACTTTCAAAAACAATACTACAGGGGGTGATATAGGGGATGAAAGTTTGTAAGGGAAACCCAGTATTTCTAAAGTTAAGGATAACAAATTCATGCTATTGGTAGGAAATTAAGAAATATGCGGTTCAGCGTTTTTGAAATATTATACCCGGGGGGGGGGTAAATAGGGGTTGATTTTAAAATTTACAAAACTACACGGACGTCGATAAAATTTGGCAAGGCTTTATATAGCATCCTGGGGAAGGACATGAACTACTTTTTATCTTAAAAATAATCCTACAGGGGGTGATATAGGGGATGAAAGTTTGTATGGAAACTCAGTATTTCTTAAGTTAGGGATGTGAAAATTAAAATGTATGCTTTTGATAGGAAACAAAGAAATATGCGGTTCAGCGTTTTTGAAAAATCATCCCCTAAGGAGGTAAAATAGGGGTTGATTTTAAAATTTACAAAACTGCACGGATTTCGACAAAATTTGGCAAGGCTTTATATAGCATCTTGGGAAAGGACACAGGAAACTTTCAAAAACAATACTACAAGGGGTGATATAAGGGATGAAAGATGGGAAACCCAGCATTTCTTAAGGTAGGGATATGAAAATTCAAATTTATGCTTTTGGTAGGAAATAAAGAAATATGTGGTACAGCGTTTTTGAGGGGGTACAATACTGCCCACCCGAGCCTATAGAGCAGTAATAGACATTTTGGTAGGTTTTGAGTTAAATATATATTCTGAATCCCCATTTTATTAGCTATCAGTCGAATTGATTATTATTTTTGTAGCGCTATACAGTATTTTATTTTTATTTTTTTTAGAATGAAGTAACAGCAAAAACATCACAGTTCTATTAAAATTATTCAATGTTTACCAGTTAAACCGCAGTAAAATGAATACTGCACAAGACTTTTCTCTATTTCCTAACTAAACTGCAGTATTTTATCATATTTTGTGACACTTCAAATAGTAGTTTGTTCTAGAAGATTAAAGAAAAAAACTAATTAAGGTGCAGTATTATTCGACGCTATACAAATTGATTATACTGCAAAAGTTAAGAAAAAATATTTTTTATTTATATTCCTAATTAAAGTGCAGTATTAACATTGCATACTGCACATTAACTTGTTGGAGATTTTGTAATTTTTTGTGAAAAACCAAAAGACATGCAGTATTAATAACTTTACTGCAGTTTAACTTGTAGGATGCTTTGTAGTTGCTTGTGAAAAAACCATATAATTTACAGTGTTTCTAAATTTTACTGCATAATAGTGAGTTTACTGTATCCAATTCATACTACCTAAAATACCTAAAGTCAAGTAATGTTTCCTAATACTGCGTTTTACTAGGTAACATTATTAAAACATTAAAACCAAGCACGCACGATACTGCTAACATCGACGTTAATATAGCGCTTTTTGTAAAGCCTTATTTATTTACACATTCAATAATTATTAGTTCCAAGTAGAAGTACATTTGATTGCTCTCTGCATAAATAAAATGTGCGAAATCAAAACTTACATAATTTCAAACATAAGACGCATTGTTTGTAGTTCTACTTATCACTAATCAATGTGTAAAATAAAGTGCCTAATACAGTTTAGTATATGAAGTACAACTCGGCGAGGCTTGTCCAAGCTATGCCGCAGTCACGTGAATCGGGGATGTGCAAAGTATTTTATATACTCTCTTAGAACGTGTCTACATACGGCGATGTTATCGCGGCGGCGATGCGACGACTCACGACGAGTGGCTGAGTGCGAGCGAAACGTCATCGTATCGCCGCGCGCCTGTCGCTACTATCTAGTGGCGCTCCCGCTGCGCGCTCGCCATGGAACTTGGCGCTCTCGCAGCGAGAGCGCGGCGAGCGCGCTGTCAAACGCAGGCGTCACTACTTATTTCGCTCTCGTATGGCACCTAACTGAACTCTTTCAACAAAACTATTGCACAACGTTGTGCAATAGTTTTGTTGAAAGAGTCGAGAGCGAAATAAGTAGTGACGCCAGCGTTTGACAGCGCGCCAGCGAGAGCGCCACGTTCCGTGGCGAGCGCGCAGCGGGCGCGCCGCTAGTAGCGACAGGCGCGCGGTGATACGATGACTCGGTGATTCGCTCGCACTCAGCCACTCGTCGTGAGTCGTCGCATCGCCGCGATAACATCGCCGTGTGTAGACACGTTCTAAGAGAGTATATAAAATACTTGGCACGACGATAATATCGCCGCGATTCTCTCGCTCATGGAGACGGCCCCTTATTCTAATTTAACAAAGGCGCTCGCACATCCCCGATTCACGTGACTGCGGCATAGCTTGGACAAGCCTCGCCGAGTTGTACTTCATATACTAAACTGTATTAGGCCTTATTTACACATTGATTAGTGATAAGTAGAACTACAAACAATGCGTCTTATGTTTGAAATTATGTAGGTATTTGATTTCGCACATTTTATTTATGCAGAGAGCAATCAAATGTACTTCTACTTGGAACCAGTAATGAATAAATGTGTAAATAAATAAGGCTTTACAAAAAGCGCTATATTATTATTTTAATATTAAGTATCTAATTTTATAAATAATTATGGTAATTTACGTTTATACTGAGCATTGCAAGTCCTTCTTGTTTCTGTTTTCTTGGTTGTGTGACAAGGTACTTATAGTTTTGAAAAGCAACCTTTTGGTGAAGGTAAAACTAAAATGAAGCCACACAGATTAAAAAGAATAATTAACATGTCAGTATTACCAGAAACAAATTCAGATATACCAACATCTGAGGCTGTACCTATCCCAAAATAATTATGTAACCCCAAAATTTAAAAAGCAGCAGAAGAAAGATTTTATGTTGATTTTGTTGATTTATGCATGAGAAATACATGTGATTTACGTTTTATGGTGCATTTACTAGTTTTTGTCTAAGAAAATGCACATTTTTATTAAAATTAAAGGTAATTTTATTTTACTACATGTGTGGAACTTCGGTGTTTTGTTCTGAAAACAGATTAAATAGCAGTATTTTCACAATATTACTGCACTTTAGTTAGTAACAATCATGGAAAAAATGTCTAAAATGCAGTAATAACAAAATTTACTGCATTTAAAACAGTTTTTAAAAAGATTTTGCAAAAAAACTGTGTGTAGTAATAGGGGCTAAAAAATAAAAATGGCCATAAGTATAGTTTTTTATTAAAAAACTAACTTAACAATGTTTAGTATTTTAGTTTTGTATATATCCTTTCAGATTGCATTCAAAGTTTTATCGAAAAGTCTCTTTTGGATATATTTTTATGGATTCTAAACTTAAGGCGCGCTTTTCTCGAATTCGTGTTTTTCCTATTACTGCACTTTAGGCTCAGGTGGGCAGAATAGGGGTTGACAAATGTTTGTGTAACTACCTCTTTTTAAGAGATTTAAGGGATTGGAAATGTAGTCATAGTTCGAATCTTGAGGTAACATTTAGTCTTTATTTCATTCGAAGTTTTTACGAGGAAATTATTTGAACGAGTGGACACTCGGACAAAAGTTATTTGTTATTAGAGCGTGACTGGCATAATAAATTTTAAGTAATTAACAAAGTCCCCCCGCCGCGTAAGTGTGTCTGTTTGAATGCGATAATGTCAAAAAGTACCGAACGGATTTTCATACGGTTTTCTCCAATGAACGGAGTGATTCGGTGTAATTCATTATGGTTTTGTGTAAATTGGCTGAAATATGACGACGACTGTTGAAGATGTCGGAAAAAATCATGCCGACTGGTAGCTTTATGCCTACTATACACGGTAACGATATATCGTAGCGATTTGAGTTTGCACAGTTATATCGGACGGCCCTATGTTTTCCACATGTACGTTCCCATGGGATATTTTCCGACTTCCACGCGGGCGAAGCCACGGGCAAAAGCTAGTCTGGTTATACACGCACGCCAGTAGCGAGTACTACGCACCTGACCTTTCTCTAAACTTCACCAATAAGGTCACTATATTATGCTCTTCTAGGGCGTTTCCACTCACATCTGCCTTGTAAAACACCTGCCAAATGTTGAAGAAAATCTGTAAAGATTTAATGGGGGTAAGTATACTTGAATAAAGTCAAGCCAAGTGGAAAAGACTCAAGGATTATTCGTGTTGCGGCTCAGACTGGCACGGTCTAGCATAAATTATGTTGTAAGTGGGAAACTTAATCAAAGTAGGTCTTAATAAGGTAGAAAGGAAGGTAGCTGTATTCACTTGGAAACATATTATTGCCCGGTTTCTGAGTCGTACTTGACTGGAGTATCTATCCGATGGGGAGGTTGGTTCGATATCTTGACATGTAATTCTGAACAGTTAATCGAAGTTCGCACGAACGTAGAAATGTCGCGGCGATTTTGTTTCGCCCACTGGATTTTCAACTATGTATATAACTTCGTACATAAGAATAATTACCTAATGTATTATAATTATACTAAAACCATACCGAAAGTATGTAGATCACGTTAGTGAAAGAATCATCAAAATTGGTTCATTAGTTTTTAAGAAAATCTCGGACATACAAACATTATACATACGGGTCGAATACAGAACCTACTTTTTTGAAATCGGTTAAAAACCATCCGTGTTTCATGACGAAATTTCCAGAAATTCTATCGGCATTTCAAGCTTTTTATAGCAAAAATAATTAATTTCCTTGTTAGTCTTATCTCGTCTGTAACTGATGCCTGTCCTCGACCGCCCATTCTACAGTTTCTTTTTAAATTAATTGTCTTTTGTTTCTTGCGTATAAAACTGTTGGCCTAGACAAATGGCATTCGCTTCGAAGCGATTCCATTTGTACCAAAGATATTGAATTTCTAGACGTTGCAATGATTACAGTATGAAGTGTAGAAGTGAGACACATTATATACGAAATTAATAGGAAAATTGAGACAAAGCATCGTATCTTCTGTCTCTTACGGCGTGCCGTATTTTTGCTTGGCGAACTTTTGAATGTTAGCCAAACAAAGAGCTTTCACTGTTACAAAATGTATCTTTCTTCGATAATAATTTAACTTTTTTGGACAGTTTTCGCGTAGTGCGTATGTATTGACATGCGCTTCAGTCCAAAATATGGAAGATTTCTTACGTTAAACTTCATTTCTCATACCACATAACCTAGAAAAAGTATTATATTGCTGTCTCATGACCGGCCACGCGGTGGCTCCATCTAGATGTATATTATCTTAGTAAAATCGCTACAGCTTCAAAGTGACATTGACACGATCACGTGACATTTCGATAGCTTATCCACCACTTACATTTTTTGACTTTTCTACTAGCGTCATCGCTAATCGAATGTTACTTTGTCTAGGCTAGTCAAATTTCATTCAAATCAGTGCAATCACACATAAACGGCCGAACGGATTTAGAGGAACAAACATCCAAACATACAAACTTTCACATACGACGAACTATAGTATAGTTAAAATCTCGCTGCAGACTTGGTCATAAATCATAATCGGAGTAGGGATGTGCGCTAGTTGCGCGCGCTCAAGGCCATTATCGATAACAGATGATGACGATGACTCAGACGAAGAATTTTAATTTTCTATTTTTAGTTTTATATATACGTTCTTTTGTTTATATATTTAATATGCTTTGTAGTAATTTGGTAATAAAATAAAAAAAAATGTGTATTTATTTCTATCACCCATTTATAAATATATAAAACTATCGATATCACTCATCGACTGCAGTAATGCACAGGACTACGTGTGGGCGTGGCCTGCCCATAAGGCCCGTGAGTGGGAAAGAGAGCGAAACACTCGAATGATTTATGACCGAGTCTGCAGCGAGATTTTAACTATACTATAACTAATTACGTAATTACGTAACTACGTACGATGCTGCTCCTGACCTAGATATCATATTCTTATATTGGTTTCTGGCAAATACCTGTCTACCATGGTATATTTTGTGAAATAGCAATTTTTTGTTGTATCACAGACTAATACAGATGGGACACTCGGCAAAATCATTTAAATAAAAAGTGACTCTTAAACACACAATAAAGTGCAATTCAGGTCGCACAACGCTTATTACCTAGAGTTATATTCACCTACAAGTTGCCTCTCTTTCTATCGCGTAACTTTTATACCTTCTGACCTACTGAATTAGCCCGGCGGACGGGGCCCGCCGCGTACTTGTAGCTTCATACCTAAACTGCGGAGTGTCCCATCTGTATTAATCTGTGGTTGTATCGACAATTTTATTTTCTTGTTTTAATTCAATTGTACAGCCAGTTTCATAAAGAAGTGATCATTGTAAAGTTTAAAATATTTTAAGTTATTATGAAAGTACAGTCAGCATGAAATGGAAGTAATCATTGTAAAAAAATCAACAGGAAGTTGGTGTTAGGTTTGCTCCGTTTTGGGAAGTTGCTGCATAATTTTCGACATTAAAGGTTAGATCGCGAATTTATCGTTTGAAGAATTCACAGTTAAAAATTAAAAAAAAATTACTTAGGGTATCTGATCAAACCTAAGATTAAACTTATAAATAACCCCAAAAACAAATACCTAAGCTTTAAAAAGGTGCCTACTTATTAAATAAAGTGACCGTTTCGTCCAGTTTTCAAAATGTTTTTTATTCTACCGTATTTGCTCTGCGGTTCCCATTCATTATATCCAGCAAACAGAACTGTTCAGAGTTCAACAATCTGATATAATCCCATAATTATATTCAGGATCATGAAAAGATGAAAATGTTTTCTCATTGGAAATATAATTATTATACTTTAATAGTAATTTACTAAACAATAAATAATAATTATATCTTCTGCCTTTAACATTATTATACCTCTCTTTTAGGGTTCCGTATGTCCGAATGTTAAAAAGGAACCCTTTTATGATCACTCATGTGTCTGTCTATCTGTCCAGTCACAGCCAATTTTCTCCTAATCTATTGAATATGATGTCACTTTTGAAAATGTCAAATTAGAAAATGTTAAAAAAGTTTTGGAAACTTTACCTACCGTGTGACATAATTATATTGTTGTGAAGGTCTCAAATATTTATGTTTTTATAATCTTAAAATAAATAGTTTTTTTTAGTTATTACGAAAATAGATGAAACAGTCTAAAATTATGAACAAAATAACATAGTTTTCTCAATATTTTGCGTACAAACTTACATGTGCCGAACTGGAAGAATATGTTTTTCAACTACCTACAATGTTTTAAGTTTGTTCTTGGGGCAACATGTTCATCGTACGGAACCCTCTCCACGCGAGTTCAACCCGCACTTGTTTTCTACTGGAACTGCTAATTTTAATTTATATTTTCTTTTTCAGGAAACTCTCCGACTCAAATGCCGAGTGAGCCAAAGTGTGTGTCGAAAGCCACCGACACTACCCTAGAACATGCTAAAGTTACTAAAGAGTGCGACTGAGACAAAAAATATTAAATAAAGGACAAAGCGCCTTTAGTGTTACAACTTGTAGAAAAAGTGACCGAAAGCAGACTAGGTAAAAAGGCCTCAAAGTGTACATTTACTGGTCAGTGGCCTAGAAAAAAAGGCCTCTGTTAAAGTGGTTTTAAAAAGGCGTAAACTGTACATTTAATGTGATAAAATTCGGTAAAAATCGGTTTGGAACTTTGGTACCCGTCCGTTGTGATTTTTTAACTGTTTCTTTTTAAAATAAAAAGTGTGATTTTTGTTTCATTCAATTGAATTATATCTAAATTTTTGACTACTTTTATTTAACAAAATCAATAATATTTTATTTTAATTGTTAAACATTAATTTATTTTAATAAAATAATGTGCAAATAGATTTTTGAATTATTGATTAATGGAAAGAACGATTAATGTCAATTTGATAGAACGAAAAATACCTAGATTGTAAAATAGTTTTGCATCTTCCTCAAGATGTATAAGACTGAATTTGTGTAGAAGTTACACACGTTTAGATAAAACAATTATTTGATTACATTACTGTAATTATTATTACGATGCTTAAATTTTAAAAACCGCGTAAATTAAGTGTTTATTTTGATTGTCACATGGTGTCTTGTTTGCAAAATTACAGATTATTAAAGAAAATGTTTTTTTTTTTTTATAAAAAATGATTATTGTTTAAAGGAGACTAGCTAACACATAATATAGATACGTACGTTGTGAATGTATATAGTGTAAATATTATAAGTATGTTATACGAAAAGTTGCCATACTAGTTAATTAGTTAATAACATGTATCTAAAATAATAATTATTGTCACAAAATCGAGCTTTTATGTTATGATTATAACCTATGAATGATAATTATTATTTAATTTTGTGTTTGTGAAGGAAAAGCTAAAGATAAGGAAAGATATTGTTTTTCCGAAAGATATACGAGAAAAAAGATAGTATCGACGCTTGAAAAGTGAAAATGTTAAAAATCGTATTGTATGTTAATGTCTTCGGATTGTTGTTTTAAAAATATTTCGGAATATTGAAAGCTTACTCGTGGAGGGAAAAGCGATGTTGTTTAAATGTAAATTATATAAAATATTATAAATATGAATACTTACCTATAATGTGATAACAGTTGCATGAATGAATAACATCTCAGTTCACGGTAGAAAAAAACTTTTAACGTTCCGGTTTGGCCTAAAGTTTTATTAAAACTATTTTAATGATTTAACTTTAACAATTTTTTTGTCTATGAAACATTAAAAAAATATAATTTCTTTTAAGACAACGTTGTCTAGTAAAATTGCATTAAGGTAAGAAAGTACTTACATAATAAATTCCTAATAGAATAAAAACAGTTTTTCTCCATCACCAATAATTCTTTTTTTATTGTTAAAAATAAAAAATCTTTTTATATTATAAAAGATATAAAAGTTTGAAAGTATAAAAAGAGTTTTTTCTTTTGATCACAAGTTCGTGAACTGAGTACTGAGATTAATATTTGATTTTACAAATTGAAATAGTTTAACATTTTTATTTAATTGAGTTTGAAACAGACCAAAATTTATTTCTGAATAGGTTATCGTTAGCGTATTATTTTTATCTGTAAAAAATAGTACCATGACTTAGATTTTATAGATATTTTTAAGGTACAGTCGCCACTTAAATTATTTTGGTTACCATGGAAGCTTGAGTTATTTCATCTATTAATGTTATTGCATAGCTATTGTATTATTTAACATTTAAATAATAATTAATAATAATATTTAACAAAAATATTGGATTGGGAATATTATTTTTTTGTATTTTTTCACTTTTTCTTTTTAGCAAAAAAATAAAAAATGGAAATAGGTACCTATTACTTACTTGCATTTTTTATTAGATGTATTTATATGTTTTTTCTTACTGTTCAATTATTAATCTCTTTCTGTAAACGACTGTACCTTTTGCTTTGAGCATTTAATAATTATTTTCAGTAATAATTACTAGCATTTTGTAGTACTACTTATAAACAATTTTATGTAATTGTTTCGTTTTTTTTTGTGATGTAAAATTCCTTTGGAAATAATAAATGTGAATTTATAATAAGTGTTTGGTTTTTTATTTCTTTGAATTTGATTTTTCTCAGCTTCGGCATAAATAAGCTCCTGGGTTCGATTCCCATGAATGAAGAAAATATTTTAAAAAAAAGAGAGAAAGAGAAAGAAGAAGAGAAGAGTATTCTATCTATCTATCTATGTGTCTACCTTACGGACCGCGACAATTATATTATTTTCAAAAACGGACTCCCAATTTAACTACTTGGTGCATTGGTGATCCCTGCGATAATCTGTAGACAAACACGGGGGGGTGTAAACTGGGGCTGACGAAAATTTCATTATTTTAACTCCTTAGATGTCTGAGTAGGGCTAATTTTAGACCCAAAACCCCGGGGGCGGGGGGGTGTTGGGGGTTAGTTGCGAACCCCATAGGTTCCCAACTACTGATGATGATATATTTTTCTTTCCATCGGATGTTTTTTTTTGCGTTTTTAAACTGGTGACCTGTAACACAGGTTTTTCCCAAAAACCTATATCGGGCACCAGTCTCTCACAAAGGTAGAATACAGCTGACACATTTTTTTTTTGTATACATTTACAATAAGTCTGCTTTGTGAAGAGAGAATAAATGTCATTTGATTTGATTTGATTTGATTTGATTTGCGTTTTTAAACAACGTGTAACGTTAAATGCGCTTGCTTAAGGGGTCATTGTACTCATCATTATGAACAACTTTTACTATGGGACAAAACCGTGAAATCGCGAAAAAAAACCAGCTGTTCAGTACATTTATGTTCGCATAATTCGTCAAAATGTACTAAGCCGCTGATTTTTTTTTCGCGATTTCAGGTTTTTTTCTGTTTGGATAACTTGGCGGAGCAATCGTAACGCACACTAATAAAGCTACTGGACCGCATTATCCCATAGAATCTACAAACACCATTATTTGTACTACCCATACACAACGTGGGAACTTAACTAAATCACAGATTAATACAGATGGGACACTCCGCAGTTTAGGTATGAAGCTACAAGTACGTGGCGACTGGAGAGCTCATCTCACTCAGCGTGGGCTGCCGCGCACCGGCCGGCTCGCGCGTTAGTTTGATACTCACTCACGCTCCGTGTCGTAAAAGAAGACAACCCTAACGAGTCAGAGGGTACAGAAGTTATAAGAGTTACGCGATAGAAAGAGAGGCAACTTGTAGGTGAATATAATTGCAGGTAATAAGCGTTGTGCGACCTGAATTGCACTTTATTGTGTTGTAACAAAAGTCGCTTTTTATTAAATGATTTTGCGGAGTCCTATCTGTATTAATCTGTGACTAAGTATATAAACATTTTGACTGCGCTTCGATTGGAATCAATATTTGTAAATATAGGCCGCTTCTTCCGTGGGGGACAGAAGTGGGATTGATTGTGTTCCATTACTAGCCCACTAAGCTAACATCTACCCGCGACTTCGTTCGCGTGGAAGTCTTAAGGGCGCACCAAGCTTTTTACTTCGTCTCTGTATTTTTCTTTACGTGTAAAGAGTAAAGAAAATAACCACACTTTAGCACTTTTTCAATGTTTTTCGTTGTTATTTTCATCATAATGCTCTTAACCCCTCAAGTGTCTGAGTTTGGCTAATTTTAGACCCAAAACCTCAGCGAGTGGGGAGGGATAGGGGTTAGTTGCAAACCCCATAGGTTCACAACTACTGATGATGATATGTTTTCCATCGGATGATGTTTTTTTACGTTTATATATATGTGATCTAAGCATATATACCTATTATGTAAAGTTTTGTCCTTTTGCACACTTGGGGTGCGTTTGACACGCGGGGGGGGGGGGGGGGGGGGTAGCTGCGAACTCCATAGGTTCACAACTACTGATGATGATTGGTTTTCCATCGGATGATGTTTTTTTACATTTATATAATGTGATATAAGTTGGATATAAGCTTATATACCTAATAAAAAAAACGGTTTGTCTTATGCACACATGGGGTGCATTCGACACTTGAGGGGATAGTATACATCCCCAATAATACCAATACATTTCCCTAGATTTTAATTTAATTGATTACTACTTCAAACAGTCGCTCCATGTAAAATACTGGTTAGACTGGAAGCCGACCACAACATAGTTGGGAAAAGGCTAGGCAGATTGATTGTTTACTACTTCAAACAACGGTTTTAAAAACGTGTTTGTGTGTATAAAAAGCTCGGTGCCCCGTTAAGACTCCACAATATTCCAGGATGGTACTTTGTTGACATAAGCATGCACAGTTCGGATGTGCGTGTGGACTGAGAGATCTTTTCGAAAAACTCTTCCAATCCCAACCAAATTATAAGAGGATTTAGGAAATAATTGTGAAAACTTCATGGTAAGGTATAAAATTTGTGAAGCCTAAACAAAGAAAGTTAGAACTCATTAACTGGATCTCTCAATCTGGACAACTGACGGCCACTCGCAGTAATAGGGTTCCGTAGTTGCAATGATAGGGTTTACTGCTTGATTTCGAATGTCATATGCCCGATGGCTAATTCCCCGAAGTCATAAGATCGAACGTCCGAATTGCCGAAACTCCATAGCATCGATGTACCACAATTTCGAATAGCCATTAGATCGAGCGTCCGTTCCGCCGAAAAGCCATTGTAACGATAGTCCTATACATCGAATGTCTCCTATTGGCTCGACGTACCAGTAAGTCTTTATCCGATAGCAAAAATCGAGGTATTCCACTTAGAGCACTGAAGAGCAGTACCTCCCCTACTAATATGGTGTTTGCCAGCTAAACACCACCAGCGACGGTGTGACTCTTAGCGGGATAAATTGGCAGTCTTTCCCCATTACCGTGTGATAATAGTACATTTTGATACAAGTGGAGAACGTTTGTTATTGCATTCGAGGCGGAATTAACACCCGAGCCGTAGGCGAGGTTGTTTTTGAGCCGAGAACTGCAATAACAAATGTCCACGAGTATCAAACGACGTTTTTCATTACACTTTTTATGAAATAAAATGAAATAACGGAAAATATTTTTGTCATGAATTATTAGGAAAGTATGATTTAAATTTTCTTTTTTTTTTCGCTCTTTGCTTTCGCCAGGTTGAAAGAGAAGCAAACATTATTTTAAATATTCAAAAAATATTAACGCCGCCGTAGGCGTTAATATTTTTTGAATATTTAAAATAATGTTTATAAATAGAATATCATCAAAAACTATGATTATTACAATTAAAAAGAAACGTTTATGAATAAATCAACATTTATTTGTGTTCTAAACTAGAAAATATTTGATTTTTTTCATACTAGGCCGTTTATCGGCTTTTACCTTTTCTATACGCATTACATTTACAAGTATGGCTCACCCGCTTTCGTGAGATAATACAACTGTAACAAACTTGTCTTGCCTATGGACTTTTTTGTGTGAAATAAATGATTTTTATTTTTTATATTATGGTGCTTCCAGTCTAACCGGATGCAACTGAATACCAGCATTTTACATGGAGCGACTGCCTATCTGACCTCCACAACCCAGTAACTGGGTAATACGATACCCCTTGGTAAGACTGGTTGTCAGACTTTCGGGCTTCTGACGACCCGTAACGACTGTCAAAGATCCACAAATGACAGCCGGGACCAACGGTTTAACTTGCTTTCCGAGGCACGGAGGAGACCCGGTATGTAAAGATGGTCACCCATCCATGGACCAACCCCGGCAAGCGCAGCTTAACCTGTTGGATCGACCCGTGCGGCTGTTATTACTTAGCCACGAGCTCCTCCTTTCATCACTTTATTTCACATAATTATGATGAAATTGAAAACATGCACTAAATCAAAATGGGAGATTGTACTCATCATTATGAACAACTTTTACTATGGGACAAAAACTGAAATCTTGAAAAAAAAAATCTGCTGCTGAGCTACATTTTGACCAGTTTGATTTAGATAAATGTACTGAACAGCTGGTTTTTTTTTCGCGATTTCAGGTTTGATCCCAAAGTAAAAGTTGTTCATAATGATGAGTACAATCTACCATTTTGATTTGGTGCATGTTTTAAATTTCATCCTGTTTAACTTTGCAATAAAATTCTCTTGCCCCGTCTTGCGCTAACACCCCATAATTTTAAACAAAATCGTTAACACTCAAATCCACCTCATTATCTTCAACAGCTCGACAATTAATTCAAATGGGCCTGTAATTTCAGTAAATGACTTTAAAATGGCCTCAGATTAGTACCTATCAAAATTGTTATTGACCGAAGTTTCAAGAAGTGGATGCTATTAATTTTATTGATGTGTCGAAATAAGGACACGGTTTGTTAGAAATGAATGGATAAGCTGCGGTTTTCAAGGTTTAGTACATAGATGGGTGTTCATTGAGACGTTGATCATTCTTCTACGCCTGTGAAACTTGTCCGGGGAAGCGACGGAACACCACGTCCTGCGGCCAGAGGTCTTCATCCATGACGCATCACGAACGCCTTGAAGTTGACGTTGTGGCGTGACTCCAGTAGGTAACTGCACCCTCGGCGTGTACCTCGTCTTCTGGCGCACGTACTCCACGATGTCCTCCGCCTTAGTGGTGTAGTACAGGCGGGAGATGTAGACCGGTGTGTTCGGCTTTGCGGCACGCAAGCTCACTTCGGGCTCCGCAGGACCCCTTATTTTTTTTTTTTTTGTTCCTGGGTGGACTCATGGATGTCCCCCGGCCTGGGGTGAGCGGAGGGGTCTGTCAGACTTTTACTGACTAAAAACCACCCCGGTGTTCCCTTCCCACACTTAAACCAGGTATCATTGGAACTTGTGCGAGGTGTTGGACTGCGACGTGCAATAAGAGCGCGCGGAACCCTACACGCCGCCGCCTCGGGTCCCTCCGGACTTGTTTACGGGGGCTGGAAGAGAGCGTTGTCCGCCCTCCGCCGACGCCCGGTCTGCCTTCTGCGGGTCGGCAGAGTCAGTCTCGATCTCCCTCTCACTTTCCGCAGCCTCTTTCTGTGAAACATCGGTTTCACACACTCCCATGACTCAGCGCTCCCAACCATCGAACGAGCGATGGCCGGCAGCGACAGGTCGGCTCTGATCTCCACTACGAGGCCACGGCGCGGCTGCCCTATAGCAACCACTCCAGCACAGCCCACATTGTTAGGTTAGATTTAAATCATGTGGAAAAACCGAGATCAAATTGCGCAAAATTGACGTTCCCGGCTTTAAAATTTACATCGTAAAAAAATATAAAAAAATTCACACAATTATTTCTGATCGTTGACAGGTAAAACATTATTTAAAATGTGAAATAAATTGAGATACTTCGATAATAAACGCATAACAATTTTACAGATGATGGCTATAGTCGAATTTGGGGCAGTTAAAGTAATAAAATAAAGTGTTATATTTTGATCCCGCGCGAATTGGTCTTAAATTAGGCACTTAAGTTGGTTATTCCAGATTTATAGCGTTCGTTTTAAGGTAATCGATTGAGGTTATTTTTTTGGTGACGATTGAGTAAAAACTTTACTTTTGGTCACTTTCATACACTTACGTAAAGATTAGTTGTGAGACTCGGGCTTCTGACGACCCAAGAAATTTTGAGGGAAGAAAGTTAAATTTACTCCAATAAATATTATAAAAAATTGAATTTTTAAAAGATAGGGGTTTAAAGATAATCCTGTAAATAAAGGGTATAATTGAATAAATCCTCCTAAAATAGCAGACTTTCAGACTTTCAGGCTTCTGACGGCCCGTAACGACTGTCAAAGATCCACGAATGACAGCCGGGACCAACGGCATAACGTGCTTTCCGAGGCATGGAGGAGTCTTGGTATGTAAAGATAACCATCAACTGACTAACCGCGGCAAGCATTGCTTTACCTGATGGATCGACCCGTGCGGATGGTTGTTAGTTAATAATCAAGAGCTCCGCATGCGTTTATGTATGTGTGTATTGTTAAGTGTTGATGGACTGTAAACACAAAATAAGCATTTATAAAGTGACTAGCTGCGCCCCGCAGTCTCACCCGCGTAGAACGAGATTAACCCCTCAAGTGTCGAATGCACCCCATGTGTGCATAAGAAAAACCATTTTTTTATTAGGTATATAAGCTTAGATCACTTAAATATAAACGTAAAAAACATCATCCGATGGAAAACATATCATCATCAGAAGTTGTGAACCTATGGGGTTCGCAACTAACCCCCAACCCTCCCCACTCGCTGGGGTTTTGGGTCTAAAATTAGCCAAACTCAGACACTTGAGGTGTTAAAAGTAGCCTATGTGTTAATCCAGGGTATAAGCTATCTACATACCAAATTTCATCCAAATCGGTCGAGCCGTTTGAACGTGAAGAAGTAACAAAAACACACACACTCACTAAGAATTCACTTATCCTTTACGTAGTCTCTTACAAGTTGTAAGGCATTCGTATTTACCGCATAACAAGGCACTGCCACATAAGTAAATGCCCACTTGGCAACGTCGGAAGTAATGTGGTCACAGTATCTGCCGGACAAATGGTTATATACCACTGTAGGTACTGTGGTGAGACTACAGATAGTTAGAATAAAACCACTGCGCACAGTGGTTTTACATACATGGTTGGTTGGTTGGTGGGTGGTGGACATACATGTCTACTTAACACACTAACTCAATACTTAGTTTGTGTAAACCTGCTTTAACAGGGATCACCAATTAGTTTAATAGGGGGTACGTTTAAAAAAAAACCGGCTAAGTGCGTGAAGGACCACGCACAATGAAGGGTTCCGTAGTTGAAAAGAAATTATCCCAAAAACAAACGTAATGTTACGTTTGTTTACCAAAAAAAATTATGTCATAAAATTACAAATTATCAATTTTCGAACTTTTTCCTTTACATGGGCTGTGAGACCTTGCTTCTTGCTCAATTTCATGATTCTAGGACAACGGGAAGTACCCTATAAGTATGGTTTTGATTTACTTGCGAGTGTCAAAATATGTAGCATCTATGGCCGTATTTTTTTATTGTTTAGAGGCATGAGGAACAGGGTGTAAAGTTCACTCATCCTCCATAGAAAAGGGAGGATCCTCCGACCAGACGGGTGTTGTGTCTGGTGGGCCACTGCCCGACCGTTGATGTCGGGACGTTGTATATATGCTAATCGCATGGTAAACTCTAATTGCGCGATGCAGGTTTGCGTGACGTCATGTCATTGATGCGTAGTTCATATGTGGCGATGTAGTGTAACAAATCTACTAGCCTACTGAAATAAAAGGGGACTAAAGTAAGACTTGAAACATATATATTGAAAACTAAAAGATAAAAAATACAGACCGGTTTTTAAAAAACACGTCCTACCTAACACACACAGTTATTTAACGCGAAGTTAGAGGATAGCTTGAAGTAGTAATTTGAGTAAGTCCAGGTTAGGCAAACACGCACGGATAGTTTGGAAGAGGAAGATAATTGAATCGCTCCGATAAATTAATGGTTATTTTCTATAACCCTCCTTTAGGGATCGACCGCAGTCGGGTAAGTTTTAGTCACTGAGTTAGTTTTCCCGGTCGAAGAATACTTTTAGGAGATGTTTCGTTTATAGCTTCCGGAGCAGAACTCAACAGTCCCCGAGTCTTCCACCCATAAATTCATCAGCCTTTTTTGAAATCGTCTTCTAATTTCAGATCCTTTCCACATTTGAAGCTTTCCGTCATCAGAATGCCAAACGCCACAGTCAATGCTTGAATCTGCCAGTAATATATACGTTGAAAAACCTCTAACCTCTTCGATGAATTTCAAGTGTGTGTGGATTAATTTTATAAAAGTAACTTAAGATACAGCTATTCAATAATAAATCAAAATTATCTATAAAATACAATATTTGACCTAACATATTGATAAAAAGAATTTAGATTACATAAATTAAAAGAAACGTTCATAGTCTATGCCATTATGAAACTTTATGAGTGAGAGATAGTTAGAAGAAAAAAATAATGACAGCTTGACAACCTGACATAAGTGTCATAACAAATAAAATTTATAGAAAACGAATTGTTTTAGACCAATTCGCATTATATGAATGTAAATCTTTATAAAAGATAAATAAAAATGGATGAAGTGTAAGTAAAGGTTATGTATGTAGTATGTATGTATGTAGTAGAAGTATGTAGATACTATATTTCCCCATCGACCCCGAGAAAATTTTCAACTCAATTGAAAATTTTGAAGGTTAAAAATATTACAGCATTCACAAAACGTACATACTTCATTCAATCACACCGACATCTTACGAAGTTAGGTCAGGTAGGATTCACATTCAATGATCACTACTCGACCTGATAAATCAATAACAGTAGGCTTATTTTCGGAGTTGTAATCCGCTCGCGTCTAAGACCATTAATAAAATATATTTAACAAGGGCTTATTTTTATGGAGTTGTTAACCGCTCCTAATCAACTTTAGTTGACATTTAACAAGGGCTTATTTTTATGGAGTTGTTAACCGCTCCTAATCAACTTTAGTTGAAATTTAACAAGGGCTTATTTTTATGGAGTTGTTAGCCGCTCCAGAAGATTCAAGGTTTAAGAAAAACCTCAAGTTTAAGAAAACTTAAGTTTAAGAGAGAAAACTCAAGTTAGTTTGAGTTTAAGAATAACCCAAGTTTAAGAAAAACTTAGTTTAAGAGAGAGAACTCGTTAGTTAGAGTTCAAGTTTAAGAAAGGCTCAAGGGAGACTTGAGTTTAAGAATTAGAGGATATAAGAATACCTCTAAGGATAGAGAATGCATTAGGGGCTTGTTTAATGAGTTGCTACCGCTCAGAAAGAAAAAAAAATTGCATTAGGGGCTTATTTAGGGAGTTGCTACCGCTCAGAAAATAATGCATTAGAGGCTTATTTAGGGAGTTGCTACCGCTCAAAAAGAAAAAGGTGGAATAAGTTTTTACCGAATAGTTTTAAATGAGAGAGGGAGTAATTTAATGTTGAAGGTGAAATAATAAGTTTAAAAAAAAATTATTCAAGTAATAAATTAAAGAAAATATCTCAAAAGAGAAAAGATTTCTAAAAAAGTCCTGGGAAGTTGTTTAAAAGTTCAAAGAAAATAATTCTATCCATGGTTAAAGATTAATGTTAAATAGGATTAAAATATTTTAAAGGAGGTAAGTAAGGGTTAATGAGTGCAAAAGACGACTCAAAGAGAGTGAGTTCTAAAGACGACTCAAGAGAGTTTAAGAGGTCTCTTAATATTTAAGAGGTCGGTCCCTTAGTATAGAAGAGGTCCCTTAGTATAGAGGAGGTCCCTTAGTATAGAGGAGGTCCCTTAGTATAGGGGAGGTCCCTTAGTATAGAGGAGGTCCCTTAGTATAGAGGAGGTCCCTTAGTATAGAGGAGGTCCCTTAGTATAGAGGAGGTCCCTTAGTATATAAGAGGTCTAAGAGGTCTCCTAGAGGGTTTAAAAGGTCTCCCAGAGGGTTTAAGAGGACTCCTAGAGGTTTTAAGAGGACTCCTAGAGGATCCGAATTAATGATGCGACTAAAAATAACCACAAACAAAAAGAAAGGCACAGAGGCACATCGAAAGTTGAAAGTGTGTAAGAGTGTAGAATAGTAAAGTATTTGTAATAGGTGTTATATAGATATTAGGTTTGTATAAACGACTATAGGATATTCTCCTATAGTACGTCGAAGAGTAAACCAAACCCCAACTTGTAAGTGACCACGGATGGTTTTAAGAACACTCACAAGCGAAGAATGGGTACGATTACCAGTGGGTAAACGTATGTGGTGTGCAAGTGTGTGGGGTGCAGAATAATGAGGTATAAGTAGAGAGTTATGTGTAGGTGGTAACGATTATAGGATATTCTCCTATAATACGTTGTAGAGTAAGCCAAACTCAACTTGAAAGTGACCACGAATGGTTTTAAGAACACTCGCAAGCAAAGAATGGATGCCAATTACCAGTGGGTAAAGGAATGTGTGTGGGGGTGTAGTATAAGTTTGTTTGTTAAGTATGTGCTGAAGAGGAAAAGTAAGTTAGTATTAGACCTACCTGGAACCTAACACATGTTATAAAAAAGAGACTAAGCCAAATAAGAGTCCGAAAAAAAATAGTACTAGAGATAGTTTATTTTAGAATTTTGAAAAAGATTTGAAAGAGCTAGCTTTGATTTTATATTGGGCGCCAGACTGTAACAAATCTACTAGCCTACTGAAATAAAAGGGGACTAAAGTAAGACTTGAAACATATATATTGAAAACTAAAAGATAAAAAATACAGACCGGTTTTTAAAAAACACGTCCTACCTAACACACACAGTTATTTAACGCGAAGTTAGAGGATAGCTTGAAGTAGTAATTTGAGTAAGTCCAGGTTAGGCAAACACGCACGGATAGTTTGGAAGAGGAAGATAATTGAATCGCTCCGATAAATTAATGGTTATTTTCTATAACCCTCCTTTAGGGATCGACCGCAGTCGGGTAAGTTTTAGTCACTGAGTTAGTTTTCCCGGTCGAAGAATACTTTTAGGAGATGTTTCGTTTATAGCTTCCGGAGCAGAACTCAACAGTCCCCGAGTCTTCCACCCATAAATTCATCAGCCTTTTTTGAAATCGTCTTCTAATTTCAGATCCTTTCCACATTTGAAGCTTTCCGTCATCAGAATGCCAAACGCCACAGTCAATGCTTGAATCTGCCAGTAATATATACGTTGAAAAACCTCTAACCTCTTCGATGAATTTCAAGTGTGTGTGGATTAATTTTATAAAAGTAATTTAAGATACAGCTATTCAATAATAAATCAAAATTATCTATAAAATACAATATTTGACCTAACATATTGATAAAAAGAATTTAGATTACATAAATTAAAAGAAACGTTCATAGTCTATGCCATTATGAAACTTTATGAGTGAGAGATAGTTAGAAGAAAAAAATAATGACAGCTTGACAACCTGACATAAGTGTCATAACAAATAAAATTTATAGAAAACGAATTGTTTTAGACCAATTCGCATTATATGAATGTAAATCTTTATAAAAGATAAATAAAAATGGATGAAGTGTAAGTAAAGGTTATGTATGTAGTATGTATGTATGTAGTAGAAGTATGTAGATACTATAGTAGATGCCGCCACATCACTCCCCTCCGGAGACCGGAGGTCGATACTGGGCTGAGTCGTGTATCTTGCGATGCTTGCCAGTGCCAGTTGTGGTTCCAGTGAGTCGGAACCGGGTGCCGCATAGTTCACGGTGAGTCGGAACTGTTTGCGGTGATAACCCAGTGAGTCGGGGAGGCGCTGCGTTATGCTCCAGTGAGTAGGAGTGTACAGCGCTGGGTTGAGGCTGAAGGTGATGACCAGGAATGCGCGTCCGCTGCATGCTGGTGGTCAGGATACCTGTTGAAGCCGTGGATGCTGGCTGGCTGTGTGACTCGCCGCTCGAAAGCTTGAGGAAGTGATGCTGATGACGTCACGTTGAAGGAGTTGCACGAAGGCTGCGCTGACGTTCATGCTCGGGGTCACCAGTTTAGAGGCATGAGGAACAGGTTGTAAAGTTCACTCATCCTCTATTGAAAAGGGAGGATCCTCCGACCAGACGGGTGTTGTGTCTGGTGGGCCACTGCCCGACCGTTGATGTCGGGACGTTGTATATATGCTAATCGCGTGGTAAACTCTAATTGCGCGATGCAGGTTTGCGTGACGTCATGTCATTGATGCGTAGTTCATATGTGGCGATGTAGATGCCGCCACAATTGCGTTGACTTAGAAGCTTGATTTTTTAGAACTCCAAGGGACCATAGACTTACGTAGGTATTTGATATTAATTTCGAACGAAGAACGCGTGAAGGTATCACGCCTTCCACCTGTCGCCAGAGCCGAGTCCCCGGTGTGTCGTACTTTAAGGATGCTTAACGCCCTCTTAACCACCAATCCTGAATGTGATCTATTTGCTGTTGAATAGAGTAGTAATTAATGTAATTGGTGTTACCGTTTTAATTAACAATAAACAATAATGTTGACAGACTGACAGACAGACAGACAACAAAGTGATCGTTTAGGGGTTCCGATTTTTTCTTTTGAGATACGGAACCCTAAAAAAAATATGTCTGTCACAGGCCGTTTGTTCATTTGGCCGTTCATCATTCTCCTGTCTATCCCAATCTATTTGGGGTCAGCGCAACATGTCCCTTTCTTCCATACTTCTCTATTAGTCGTCATCTCGGTTGTCACTCCCTTTCTAGCCATGTCATCTTTCACACAGTCAATCCATTGTTTCTTTGGTTGTTGTTTTACTTATCTTCGACCACAACAGTATTAAACTTTATCCCTCTAAACTCACAACAAACTGCAGGACACAAAAAACATTAGTTCCTGGTATCAGAGTAAGTAATGTCACGACGAAGATCCTCGGTAGGATGGAGGGTAGATAAGATTGTCTAGGGTTATTTATAAAACTGAGGTAGGGAGGAATGGGATATGGGAGCGTGTCGTTAAAGGATTTGTGGAGGAAAGATACTCTAAAATAATTATACAGGATTAAATTTAATTCATGGGCATCCTTTTAAAGGGTCATTGTACTCATCACTATGAAGAATGTTTACTCTGGGACCAAACCATTAAATCTTTTTAGGGTTCCGTACCAAAATGGTAAAAAAGGAAGCCTTATGGTGTGACTCAGTCTGTCTGTCTGTTTGTCTGTCACAGCTGAATATCTCAAGAACTACTATTGCTATCAACTTCAAATTTGGAACAGTTTTAGATGACGTTTGCCCAACTATTTTGCAAGTAAGAAAGAAACAAAAATACATATGTTTTTTTTTTCAACAGGGACTGAAAGGGGGTCTTAAAAAATCGAAATGGCGTTACTAGGGCATGTGGGGTATCATAGGAAAGAGCGCTGTTTGCAAATTCTCAAATGTTTTTTTTCTTATTTTTAGGCCGCATAGTTTTCGACTTTTGAAGAAAACTGTTAAAAAAAAATACCGTTCCCACCCCTTATCTCCGAAGTTTGCATGGAGAAAAATCTGAAATTATTTTATGTGATAGAAGTATAGGTATATATTACAAGAAAAATAAAACGATGTCTCTAAATAGCACAGTGTTTCAGAAACCATCAACAAAAATTACATATAAATGATGGTACGGAACCATCGGTGCGCGAGTCCGACTCGCTCTTGACCGGTTTATATTCTTTCGTATTTAGATATTATGTAGATCCCATCACGTCTGCGGATTTGTCTACCTATTTTAATTTCACCCTTTATATAAGTGCTACCTTTTTGTTACCACTTCGCGTTTCGCAACCAAAATACCCGTTCGGATCCTACCGTAAGCATCTTCTGCAGGAAACAATACGATTGCTATCTTTTAACCGTTTCAAACGGTTTCCATCCATTCAATGCTGGTAAGGTAACCAAAAAGCGAGTGGTATGCGTTCTCTTTGTTGTTTCTTGTTAAAAGGAAATGTGGGTGCTCTTTTCTCCATACAAACAGATACAAACGCTCGCCTGTTTTCTTTCTGGTTAGTGACCATAAAGCAATGATTTTTTACAGAAATATAAATATCAGCTACTTGTATGCCCCTATGTTTTCCTTTTTGATGATATATTATTTTTATAAGAACTAGAACCAAAAAATGCTCAAAATTGCGTATTCAGGTACCGCTGTCAACAGACGCCTAGTGTACCAATTTGACAACTATTAACGAAAAAAGAAAAACATGGGGGCATAGTATATAATTATCCTTCTTATTCAGTTTATGAAATATCTTTTAAATTGGTCCAATATTGGAGGAGGAAATAGGCGAGAGCCAAACCTCGAAATGTGACTTTTTACATAGGCTATTTAGTCGGATCTGCAGTTGTCTTTATCGCACGAATTCGAGGGCGGAGCGCTCACAGAGCGACAGCAATACCTTCTTAAAATACCTAATTTTCAAAAGTCTGGCCGCCCGCATTTCCTCTTAAGGAGATAACAGGTGTAGCATCGGTAAAATTCGTAAATTCGGTCACGATCCGACTCCTTCAACATCACCAATCTTTATTACTGCTTTAGGCGAAAATGATCTTTACGCATACGCAATAATTTGTAAAGCCATTTACCCAAAAACATTCGTAAAATTTAAATGAATAAATGCAAATTTTCTTATCTATGCTACATTTAAGTTATGTCGTACTCTACCTAGTTATGTGGTTGTCAGAGATAAAAGAGGGTTTAAAAGTGAATATAAAGGAATGATAAATAAGAGCACGACAGCATGGGGAACAATAGCCCAAGGTACAATCAGTTTCGAAAAGATTTATAGTAGGTATCTGTTACCGACCAAATCCGATTTCAGCCCAAACAAAAAAAAAAAAAAAAAATAATAATAATAAATAATAATAATAATAAATATATTGAGTATTGAGTATTGAAACACCTAACAATATCCTCTTCTAATATAAACCTCTGAACTAAAACTAAATAACACTGCCCCAACCGAAGATCAAACCCAAAATCCTACCACACTGTTGTCGCACTTGCAACCACTGGGCTACACGCCAAACAAAATATCCACATAAAAAACCGGTCAAGAGCGAGTCGGACTCGCACACCGAGGGTTCCGTTCAGATTTCTGAAAAAGCATGCTATTTAGAGACATCGTTTTATTTTTCCTGTAATCTTTACATAAACTTATATCACATAAAATAATTTCAGATTTTTCTCTTTGCAAACTTCGGAGATAAGGGGGAACGGTAATTTTTTTTTACATTTTTCATGAAAAGTCGAAAACTATGGGGCCTAAAAAAAAGAAAAAAAATGTTTGAGAATGTGCAAACAGCGTTCTTTCATATGATACCCTACATGCCCTAGTAGCTCCACTTTTCATTTTTAAGGCCCCCTTTCAGTCCTTGTTGCAAAAAAAATATAAATATTTTTATTTCTTTCTTATTTGCAAAGTAGTTGGGTATACGTCATCTAAAACTGTTCCAAATTTCAAGTTGATAGCATTAGTAGTTCTCGAGATATCCAGCTGTGACAGACAGACAGACAGACAGACAGACTTAGTCACACCATAAAGGTTCCTTTTTTACCATTTTGGTACGGAACCCTAAAAACACCCCACTGCGATAGGCACCAACAAACAAAACAAAAATAAAGACAGATTACAACATTTAACCCTCTGATACTGAAACGCGTCAAGCCGACAAAAAGTACGGTAAACCGGGGTTACTTTGACACTACGGGTTCACTTTGATAACAACACTTATTCGGTGTGTGAATAAGGTTTTGATGGTGCATCGGTTACTGGGTATTTTTAACGTAACAAAAACTTTTGATTCCTCCAAAAATCTATACCTAGAGATTTTTTTCATAAGGCGAAAGTTGTTATCAAAGTAATCCCGTACTATCAAGTAACCCCGGTTTACGGTCACGAGTTGCACGTTCAAGCACGCGACTAGCAACAGCTACTGTGGAGAAAACAAATGAAAGAAGATGTTTAGAGCGGTATCGCACTACGTCCGATCCGAATCCGAGAAATGTCGGTCCGAAGTAGCCACAGTACATTTTTATGAAGGATTGCGCACTAGATCCGAACTCTGTCCGTCCGAATTTAGAACATTCCCAATTCGAATTGAACTCGGATTTTGAATTCGGATTCGGATAAGAAAGAAGGAGATGTGCCCAGTATGTTAAAATGTATCGGAAATTCGGAACCCTTTGTCTCCACTTTGTCTCTTTGTCACTTTCATGATTTTAAAGACAAATACGGTAAAATACTTGTACTTACATATGGAAAGCGATTCCATGATTTACATGGCTTCGGTTTTTACAAGAAACCACTGTACAACACGGCATTCTTAAAAATTGTCACGGTCACAGTCGAAAGTGTACTAGTTCGCGGAGACGGAAACTGCACTATGAACGGCTCATACTGAGTATGTCGCGCGGACACAGATTCGCCCGCTTGCCATTTCTCCTGTATTTTATATTTCTATTTTCGGATCGGACGGAGTGCGATACCGCTCTAAGAGCATGCCGCGAGTCACCGCGACACGACTTGCGGAGCGACGACAGACGGAAACAAGTGACACGCGCGCCTGTGACGTGTCGCAGTGTCGCCGCATCGCTCGAGGCTGTGAACGGGGCCTTATACCGTCACAAGTCTGTAAAGCCCTCAGGCGGAGATAAGGCCCACCTTCCTCATTCCTCCGTGTGGCCTAAAACGGCAATTCCTCTAAAAGCGATTCATTTCCTGAATTCCCAGCAATTTGTTATGATTGTGCTATTTGACGTATTTGACATTAAACTTCAATAAAGCAATTCATGAATTTATTGTGGACCATTTTACGAATTTCCATACAAAACTGTCAAAGAGATGAATTGCGTGCTAGTACGCAGATAAATTATGAATTGTTAGTTTGTGACCGTTTTACGATTTCAAATATGATTCATAAAACCTATTATCCTATTATGATTCTGCCAAAGTGGCCGTTTTAGACCCCCTGGGCTCCTGGGCCCCTCGGGCGATGTAAAACTTCCGCAACACAGCACAGCTCAGGTTTCAAGTCTTGTAAACTTATTTATTTCAGCTCTCGTTTCTTAGTTTTTATTTTTATAAACGCTTCATAACATATTATGAAATATTATGAAATATGATATTATTTTGTGTGGAAAGTCGTTAACAATTATTTTTAATTTTTTGTTTGGTTTTTTTTTTTTGTTCGCTGTCGGTGAAAATTGGAGCAATTTTATACCTGCCGTGTTTTAAAAGGGAGATTTAACGGTTAAATATAAAGGACAGGTTACAGCGATATTTATTTCACTATTATGTGGTAACATTTTTAACAAAAGGCAAGAATAATTAAGGCTGAAGCATAACAGGTCAGAATCAAGGCAGCGGTTGCTATTATTTTAAGAATGAGCTTCTTAAAATAATAGCAAGAAATACAAATGTGAGACAGTTAGTTTCAATCTATACATTTATATATCTATATATTCATTTTGGTGCACGTAAAACTCTAATGAGTTTATGTTTGCATCAACTTACTTATATATGTATAAAATGTAACTGTACTAGGTACTGATTAAATAAATAAATAAAATAAATATGATTTATACATAAGTACAAATAAATAAAATTGAAGTGCCTGCTTGTCAAAATGACAGCTTTTTACTGAATGCATAGTTATAAAAAACGGTAGGTACCTATAAGTACTTAACAAAAAAAAAAAACTAACAAATATATAAAAAAACACTGTCTTTCTGTTTGTTTGTCCCGGCTAATCTCCAAAACGGCTGGACCAATTAAAACCCATGAAATCCGACAACCAAGCAGGCGCAGCCGCGGGCAAAAGCTGGTAATTATGTAAGTTAAATAGGTACCTTCTTACGTAATCATACTCGAAGTAACAAGAGTGAAATATTTATAAAATTCTGCTATTATTACTCGAACATTCGAAGACCAAATACTTCAATTTTCAAATAATTTTATTAAAACAGCTCAAGTAAAAATCTAATTACACATTTCTTTAGCATGAAAGCATCGTAAAGGCAGTTACTAATTCAAAGCATTTCTTTAAGCACTAAGTACTTACGTTGAAAAGTTAAAAATAGTAAATAAATTAGGTGTAGAGTGCACTGAGTTATTGCGCGCACATTTTTCATTTACAGAATATAAAATTACTTAAGCATAACTTTTTGGAGCGTTACACCGTTCTGTAACACAGTAAATAAAATAAAATAAAATTAGAAACGCAAGAAAATAATTAACCTCGTAACTCAAATTATGTAGCCACGAGTTATTGTTGAGAAAATATTTTTTTTTCGTTTAGAATTACATTTTTGAAGATTTATGTGATTATTGGTCACTGATTGGATTGACTGAGATCTGCAACCTAATTTGACGTCATTATACCAAAAATAGGGAAGACTTCACGTGACTAGCGGACTGGCTCGTTTTCTGGGCACGTTTCCGGATGACATCGATGCGGACGAGTACTTCGACGTCTAAGACTGTATATCTACTGCACCGGGAACGAGACGTCAACGAGAAAAAAGTTGACGGCGCCGAAAAAGCGACAGAACATTTACTGTGGCGCCGTCATCTGTTTTCTCGTTGACGTCCCGTTCTCGTTGCGGTGGACCAAAAGTGTAAGTATGGATCCTTATTTATTTTTATAGTTATAGTTGTTTTAAATATTATAAAAATGAGGTTTTTGATTAATAATAAAATGTAATCGTAAATTAACGAGGAAGAAATTATAGGTCTCGGTGTTCATGTTCGGTTCAAAATACTTTTTTATCCACTGTTACATGACGGTGTGTAGCGAGGAAAAACTACATTCACTTGGAATGTATGTGCTTCATGAGATATATTAGCGGATATGCGCGGCAAGTGCCATTTATGAAACATAAGAAAATACAGAACCGGGACGACACAGTCGGGGTTGTCACGTGAGAGTTATTTTATACAGGGTGAAATTTTAATGGTTGTTTTCCTCTTAATTCATTGTACTCATCATTATGAACAACTTTTACTATGGGACCAAACCTAAAATCGCGGAAAAAAATCAGCTGTTTAGTACATTTATCTACTTACATCAAACTCGTCAAAATGTAGGGAGCAGCAGAATTTTTTTCGCGATTTCAGGTTTTTTCACATAGTAAAAGTTGTTCATAGTGATGAGTACAATGACCCTTTAAGAGGAAAACAACCACTCAAGTTTCACCATGTATAAATAATTAGTATGAATTATTAAATACTCAGTCGAAAAAATGTCGTGAGGAAAGTTTTGAGTATGAATGTCGATGGCTATAAGAGTACGGGAAGACCAAAGAAACGATGGATGGACTGTGTGAGAGATGATACGGCTAGAAAGGGAGTTACTACCGAGATGACGACTAATAGAGAAGTATGGAAGAAGAAGACATGTTGCGCGACCCCAAATAAATTGGGATAAGGGCAGGATAATGATGATGAATGATTATAGTCAAGTCATTTGTAGATCTTCGACTACCCAGTAACCCAGTAACTGGGTTGTAGAGGTCAGATATATAGGCAGTCCCTCCATGAAAAATACTGGTAGCTGCCGGTATCCAGCTAGACTAGAAGCCGATGCCAACAGAGTTGGGAAAAGTCTAGGGAGATGATGATCTTGAATAGTTTAATAAAATATAATAGTTTAATAGATGATGATGTTGAATAAAACTTCTGCGCCCTCTTTTGGATTGCAGATTTATCTAGATATTTGGGGGATTCTGATTCAGAAGTGGAAGATTATTATTTTTCTCCCACTTCTGAATCAGAATGTTCTTTTCTGTTGAGTTAATGTTAGAAGTAGAATTATTATAGAATAACATGGAATTCCTACTGGACTTTTACTAACAAGACTAAAAACAAAATCCACTCGTGCCAGCACGCCATGGAAAGAAGCATCCTGAAATTAAGAAGAATAGATAAAACACGAAATGTTGACATACGCAACAAAACAAAACTCACGGATTCACTGCAACAAGCCATGACACTGAAGTGGAAGTGGGCAGGCCATATAGCTAGGTACCAGGACAACAGATGGACACTACAAACAACAAAGTGGCTCGGTCCCACTGGAAGGAGACAAAGAGGACGGCAAAAGAAACGATGGGTTGATGACATCGTAAAAACGGCGGGGAAAAACTGGATGTACATCGCCCAAGACAAACAAAAATGGAAAAAGATGGAGGAGGCTTTTTACCCTACAGGGGCCATACAATAATATATGTATTATTATGTAAAAAAAAAAAAAAAAAAATTTAGTACCTAATTAATTTTGTAAAAGTATGGACAAATAAAGCTTAAATATATATAAATATAATATAACATGGAATTCCGCTTATTAACTAATTCAACTACTCGAACCATAAGCAAAATAATATTCAACCATAAAATACCAAAGGGAAAGTTTATTTCACCCCCCACGCACAGCATAAATATTTTCAGCCCCAAAATTAGCACAGCCCTACCTCCAGTTAGAATCACGGTTCGCAACACCGTGAAACTAAAGTTAAAATAACAAAAAGTGAAGTTGAAATTTAATTTCAACGGTCGCGTCGTTCCAAACGTTTCGTTGAAAAGAATTCGTTGGAAATTGCGTTTCAACTAAATAAACTTTTAAAACGTAGTGTGCAATGTTTTTGTTAGGATTTGAATAGTTTTATCCGAATTTTGAGGGTTATTGGTGACATTTATATATAATTTTAACTAACTTAACTTATAATGCGTTACACGTTACAATAGTTAATTTATCACGTGGCAACCCTAAATGGAGGGATGAAAGGGATTGCGTGGCTATCGCCCTTCAGACCTCCCCTAGCTGACTAGTTCCTGAAGACTGCTAGGCTATCGAAGCAGGAACTAGGCTTTCTTAGGCTCAGAGAAGGCTGCGTGGCTACCGAACTCTAAACCTCTAGCAGTGAATGAGAATTTATGTTGTGGATGACGCTACAGCCTCGTCAGGGGGTGTGGCTGGTGGTCACAGGGCATGGCCCCCTCCCGCGTGATTTTTTTTAAAACTTATAAGTTTTAAAAAAAATGGGGCCATCCCCTGCGTGCCCCCCCCCGCGTGATTTTTTTTAAAACTTATAAGTTTTAAAAAAAATGGGGCCATGCCCTGTGACCACCAGCCACACCCCCTGACGAGGCTGTAGCGTCATCCACAACATAAATTCTCATTCACTGCTAGAGGTTTAGAGTTCGGTAGCCACGCAGCCTTCTCTGAGCCTAAGAAAGCCTAGTTCCTGCTTCGATAGCCTAGCAGTCTTCAGGAACTAGTCAGCTAGGGGAGGTCTGAAGGGCGATAGCCACGCAATCCCTTTCATCCCTCCATTTAGGGTTGCCACGTGATAAGTTAACTATTGTAACGTGTAACGCATTATAAGTTAAGTTGTCAATAAATTATACGGTTATTTATTTCTCAAAAAGAATACAATTCACTTAATATGAGAAATACAAGATAATCTTAAAACTAAATATGAGAATTACTTATGAAGAAGGTAGGTACTCGTTAAATAAATAAGTTAGATATTAGACGAGCAATTTTTACAGTGTTGTGGGTAAAAGGAAAAAGTGAGTGTACTAATTACATGTCGATTCTTGAAGGCAAGTCAATAGCAATTACACATTGAACGATTTATATGTACCGTAATGTTTCGGAAATACAGAGTAGGTATCCTAATTATCTTTATACTTAGCAAATTAGTAAATAAAAATGGCAATTGATTTATATGTAAATTAAATTGGTGTGGTGGGTTATATTTAAAATCTAGAAAAATCTTTTAAGATGTGGTGCTTTATGGTTTTTTTGTATTATAAAGTAAAGGACTGTATCTCTTTAATGTCATTAGGTAATTTATTATACAACTCTGCTCCTTCGTATAGTATATTTTTTCTACCGTAAATTATCATGAAGTTCAACGGCGCTTTAATTTCACATCCAGCAACCCTACACCACAAAATATAAGTTTAAAACTAAACCTAGATAGATTTTATCCAAGCTTACACGTCGGTACATCTATCAATCCCCAGGATATTAGCCTCGTTCGATTTCCTGAGGGCGTGCCACGTGTCACTGTCACGTCTAAGAGAAATCTTTATGATGTTTTACTGAGATTAAATATACCTAGTAAAGGACTTTGAAGTTGGCTTCACATTGCCTACCTAGTTTGTTTAAATGTAAAATAGTTTGTCGGAAATTGTGTTAAAATCCCAGGAATTAAGTGCGAGTCGGACTCACACACGAAGGATTCCGTACCACCGTACAATATTAATTAACAATGCATATTAAAAAAACATACGTGTAATGTAAACGTTCTTAAAAATACGGGAATTATCAACCTGATAGGTTTTTGCGTATCTTTTGCTCAGCAACCAGCGACTACATCGGATTTGCCGAATGCACTGAAACATCGTCACTAACAAAGGGATTATTAAATCACTTGGCTGTGCGTAGACCTCACTCGGGCTGTCATTGTGAAAACTGCTTTATTTTGGCAAGACAAAACATTTCCGTCTATGACAGATAAAACCTACTATTTCGCCACTCTGGTATGCGCACTGTCTAAGCAATGCAAAATTCACGATATTCCACTATTTTTCTACGTGACAACATTCCCGAGAACGAATAAAAATTGAAAAAATTCAAACATAAAACAAAACACATCTATCCAATAACACAAACAGCAGTTTGCACGAAACCAAATACAAGAACAATACCTACAATATTGCCATTGTAACTCAAAAATATCATTTTATTTTTCTGACCTGATATCCACTAAAAACTAAGCATCAACATACTTACTAACGTGTTCCTAGCTTCCTGATTTTTACACGTTTCAATTTCAACCCTAAACTTGCGAAGGTAGGGGTGAAATTCGAGGGGTGAATTTTGCTCATGCATAATGCACTCGCTACATTACATTTTATTATGGATTGAAAACTTGGCATTTGTTTCCATATGCTAACAACCATTTGTTTGAACGTGTTTTGTGCAAAAGTTAGCTGTTTTGTCGCATTTAAATGTTATTTATTTAGGCTAAAGAACGGATGAAGAATGGGAGTTTGTATTTACGGTGCTTTCGTCGGGTTGGACAATTTTAAGCTGCTTTCATTTTTCGTATAGTGCACAGTCTATGACTGAATAGAATGCTAACAATGCTAACGTGAAACTTACATTACCATTGAGGACATACGTGTTACATAATTTTGAACCCAAAGCTTCACTCTAATTGCGTAATACACTATCAATCGGAATCTGAATCATTTTGAAGCAAATTGAAAGAAAGAAAGAAAAACGTTTATTTGGACACAGTTCGTGAAAACAAAAATACAAAAGAAAAAGCAATTTGAAAATAATATTTTAACAACAATAGTGTGTGCCTCACGGCTGCGCCAAAAAGGTCCATTTCAGCATTAATGCCAGACAGATGCTGCCTGACGCTGATTTTCTAATGAACCTTTAGGGACAAGTGGGGGGGGAGTACAAACAGTTTCAACTAATTAGTAAGTACTTAATCAAAATATAATTACAAAGAAAATAAAATAAAATATTAATAATTTTGTACCTACTTGATCTAAATAGTTAGTTGTTTTATATACCTAAGTATTTAAGCATTTTAATGTTTATGAATAATGTAATTAGGTTAAAATTACAAAAACAACAAGAACTATCTCAGCAAATCCTGTTCCCAGAAATTGGCTAGATTGATCCGAATCCGAAAAAATCGCGGGTTCGATTCCCGCACCGAAGAAATATTTGTACGACCTACAAGTATTTGTTCCGAGTCTGGGTGTTTTTCTATCTATAATATGTATGTATTTACAGAAAAAAAATGTATATAAGTAGTTTATCAGCCATCTTGTTACCATAACACAAGCATTAGGTTGCTTAGCTTGGGACTAGATGGCGTTGTGTGAAATGTCCAAGGATAGGTATTTATTTATTTAATTGCTAATCCATTGCTTCAATTGTTCGAAAAATTTGTCTGCTCTACAACTTAAATAACGCGATGAGTGTTGCTGAACTGTCAAAATGAAACGGATTCCAACTGATATTATGTTACGCAATTAGGATGCCAGTCTCCAGAGAAATTCGATTGCCACAACTTTAAAAACTATAGTAGATACAATAATAACCGCGTTGTTCACACATAAGGGGACTACAGGAGTTAAAGCGCGGTCACTGTCGGACTGCATAGAAAAGAAAGAGAAACGCGCTGACACAACGCTAGTAGTTCCTTGCAAAATAAGAAGTAATTCTTTATTTACAAAAAAACGGGGGGGGGGGGGGGCGTTAGTTGCGAACTCCATAGGTGCACAACTGCTGATGATGATTGGTTTTGCATCGGATGATGTTTTTTTGGATGATATTTATGTGATATTCTAAATAAAGAATATATATATAACGTGTAACGTTAATTGCGCAAAACCTCTTAAGGGGTCATTGTACTCATCATTATGAACAACTTTTACTTGATATCGCGAAAAAAAAATCAGCTGTTCAGTACATTTATGTTCGCATAATTTGTCAAAATGTCCTGAACAGCTGATTTTTTTTTCGCAATTTCAGGTTTGGTCCCTTAAGAAGTTTTGCCGTTACACGTTAACGTTAATTTAACGTTACACGTTGTATGTGATATTCTAAAATACTGGTATTCAGCTGCATCCGGTTAGACTGGAAGCCGACCCCAACATAAGTAAAACATTGGGAAAAGGCTAGGTAGATTGATTGATATATGTGATATAAGCTTATATACCATTATGTAAAGGTTTTTTTCTCATGCACACATGGGGTTCATTCGACACTTGAGGGGTGATTGGGCATAAGTGATATTCTGATATTCGTTTGTAATCTATCCGTCTAAGCATTTTTATCATGGAACCAAAGCTCTAGGGCCATCGGCCTTGGTTTTATTTGACATTCATTCATTCATTGGTTTTTTTTTTTGTTTTTTTTTTGTTTTTTTTTTTTTCATTGGTGTAAGTTTTATATTATAATTTTGTCTTTATTGACATTTGATTTGCTCGAACTACCAAATGGTTTTTCCACAATTTATAAGACTGCAAAATTAGTTCAAATTGTATTTGGCCTTACGTAACATTTTAAGCCAATTATGGCTTAAAATGTTACGTAAGACTTTCGCCCGGTTTCTCGACGGCTATTCAAATCTAAAATTAACTAACCATGTGTAAAATCTCTTGTTAAGTCGAAAATGAGTTGCACGAACGTTGATTAAGTACTTTGATTTGAATCTTCGATCACTTGACACAACAATCAAATTAGTACAAAAATCTCTTGTTAATTCAGAATTTGGGTTTCTGAACAAACGATTAAGCTCGAATGTCATGTCAAGCCACTGTCAAATGTTGTGTTAGCTAATCTGTCGAGTTTGGGCGATTATCTTTGCGTTCCCTGTGATTTTCTGTTTTCTTTGGATATTTTCTAGTTATAAATTAATAAAACAACTTCTGCACGGGGAGGCACGGAGGAGTCTCGGTATGTAAAGATGGTCACCCATCCACTCACCAACCCCGGCAAGCGTAGCTTAACCTGATAGATCGACTCGTGCAGCTGTTATTACTTAGCCACGAGCTCCTCCTAAAAATCTAAAACCAAACAATAAAAATTCTATAGGTACTTTAACTGCGGTACATTTTTTTTTTTTGATACCTACGTGTTGAGGTTTAGGGGTTTAAGGGTTTTATAAAGGGGGGCCAAATTTTCATAATTTTTGCGATAGGACACACCGTTTTCGAGATATAAGGAAAAGAAAAAAAAAAACAAACATTCAAATTTTCAATAAAATGGCGCCTTGGTCAACAGTGTCAACTTGACATTCAATTGAACGAATTATTTGTCAAAATGAATGAAGAATACGATGTTGCCATACACATAATCTATTTTCTTTAATCAGTTGACATTGATCGTTGGTTAATTAATTTTGTCGTAATCGCCGATTCAGCAACCCAATTTGATTTGACTGGTCTGTTAATTTAACCAGTTTGTTAGTTGATTTTAGATTTGAATAGCCGTCGAGAAACCGGGCGTTTGTTAATTTATTTAGGTCGAAGCATCGGGCATAATTTTAATTAATAAAAAGTTTAGACTTGTGTGAGCCTATACTCCATTCACAATAAGATGAGACATTTAAGAGAACCTTTTTAGGGTTCCGTACCTCAAAAGGAAAGAAACGGAACCCTTATAGGATCACTCGCTGTCTATCTGTCTGTCTGTCTGTCCGTCTGTCACAGCCAATTTGCTCCGAATCTAATAGACCGATTAAAATTAAATTTGGTACACATATGGATTTCTGTGACCCAAACACGTACGGGTAAAGTAAATTAATGAATTTTGAAAATGGGGTTCACTTTTAGGGGGCAAATAGGAAAATTTAAAAAAAAAAATTGCAAACTGTACCTTGTGATATATCAAGTGAAAGGGCTTACTATGCAGGTTTCAAATATATTTTTTTTATAATTTTAAAATAAATCTTTTTTACAGTTATTTAAGAAAATAGACGAAAATTTACGATTCTCCCCCTTATCTCCGAAACTACTGAGCTTAAAATTTTGAAAAAAATACAGAAAATAGTTCTATACCTGTAGATTACAGGAAAATCTATAAGAAGTTTGTGGTCTTAAAATAACAAGGTAAATCTCTCAATGTTGTGAGTACAAACTTACACTTACTGTTGGAATGTATGGGAGAACATGTTTTTCAATTATAATGTTAAGTTTGTTCTAAATTATTCATCCCAACTACGGAACCCTTCATTGTGCGTAGTACGACACGCACTTGGCCGGTTTTTTTTACAGTCCGTTCAACCGATTCTGACTTCTATTGCGTTATCTAAGGCAAAAAAGTGGTTACATTACCAACTGTTTACTGCGGCTGCCATTTGTCATGCCGCCATCAACGTAATAGAAGTCAGATTCAGTTGAACGGACTGTAAGTGTCTAAACACACTATGCCGAAGTTACGCGACGGAAGTTCCGCGGCTGATGTTACGTTCCGACTTGTTCGGAATATGACACACCATAAGTGCCGAACTTACGCGGCGGAAATTCAGTTGCGGAATTTCAGTGTCTTGAACCCACGGGGGGTTCAAGACACTGCTGCTAAGCAAATTCTATGTCATTTTAATTACTTAAGAGGAAAGGCGGGTGGCCAGACTTTTGAAAATTAGGTATTTTAAGAAGGTATTGCTGTCGCTCTGCGAGCGCTCCGCCCTCGAATTCTTGCGATAAGACTGTGGTCGCATATTTTCGCGCTCGGATTTTAAACATCTGACGCTCGACGCCGCGTAGCGAGTGCGCGTGTGTGCGTTTTTCCTCATGTACGGCACACAGTTGCGATGCTGCGACGACTAAACGATCTTGATCGTAGCTATGGCGTACCTATATTTTTTTGAAGTAAAAGCTAGAGGTTTACGGAGAAAATAAAAAGACTGTCCACAATACATTATTAGTGTATTTTAATTAAATTTATACAAATATGGATGAAGAAAATAATATTATGTAGGTACTTAAAAAAAATAAACTCATTTTACTTATTTGCTTAAGTATTTGTATACTTATAAGTAATTGAAGTTTTATAAAAGTATTTGTATTTGACGACACGGTTGGCGCAGTGGCTGAGCAATTGACTGCTGCGCAGCATGTTGTGGGTTCGATTCCCGCACGGAACAAATATTTGTACGACCTACAAGTACTTATTTGTTTCCGAGTCTGGGTGTTTTTCTATCTATAACATGTATGTATTTAAAAAAAAAAATGTATATAAGAAGTTTATCAGCCATCTCGTTACCATAACACAAGCATTAGGTTGCTTAGCTTGGGACTAGATGGCGTTGTGTGAAATGTCCAAGGATATTTATTTATTATTTATTTTATTCATTTGTCTAAGGGGATTGATTGACTTTTCCTTGGATCTATAATTTCTGGGAGAACACAATCAGAATAAAATTTTGTTAACAGCGGAGCCATCTTTTGTCCAAAATCATCGTTTTTTTGTGTAAAACAGTTCAATTTAAGCCCTATTTTAATGTAGATAAAGACGCCACGCGCTAGCTATAATTATTTATTTTTCTTGCGGCATAGGTTTACCAACCGCATCAAGTGCATAAAACAGTTGAATTTGAACCAACACTAATACATAAATACATAAAGCCGCCTCATGCGCAAATGTTTGGTTTACTGTTTTCAAATTTCAAATAGGTAGGTCACCCCGCAGCCACAGAATAAATAATAGTACTGCTGCGTTCGTGTGGGGTTGGTTTTATAATGTTTATTAGCCTAGGCAGGTATTGTACGTGCCCAGTCGACCTAATGACTATACAGTCGACCACACGTCGCACGTCAGTGGTAACTGATAAGGATTTGTATAGGTATCGTTTTCATAGTTTTCGATTTCGACTATAGCCAATAGTGAAGTCAAAATTAAAATCCAAGATGGCGGCTGCGAAAATTTTAAAATTTTTCGTCATGGATGTCGTTTTCATAGTTCTCGAGGATGAAGCTGATTGTGAAGTCAATCATCCTAGAAGGGATGATTGACTGCACTATGCGGCCCAAGAGAGCAATGCAATGGTGGCCCAATGGTAACGATCCCGACATACGAGTAGGTCATGGTTTCGAACTCAGGCAGGCACTTTGTGTAAATAATTTCATCACCACTACTCTCAAATCAGTGAAGGAAAATATCGTGAGGAAACCGCCTAGAACCAAGAATTCGAAGACATGTGACATCTACCAAGCCGCACTGGGTCCTCGTGGTGTATTACGGCCCACTCCCTCTCACCGAGAGGAGCCCTGTGTCCCAGCAGTGGGAACATTATAGGCTGATTATGATTGAGACCCATTATGTTGTGAGCGAGCACGTTTCAGTGCCAGAGGTCATCACTGATGTGAGACGAGAAGATATATTACGCTCAACACCGCCGCGCGCGGCCCTTGTCCGATCAGAGCGCGGCTAGCCGCGCGTGGCAGCCGCGCTCAAATGCCGCTCTATATTTGGACACACCTTTATATAGTGCCTTTATCTATGCCTCACTCGTTTCGTATCGTTTAGTGCGGTCGCGATTTGAGTGTATTTCCCATAGTTTTATTGATGTTTTCCTCGACCCCTGTTTTCTTTCTGCGGACTTCTGATCTTGCTTCTTGTACGAACCTTGCTACCACACCGGACACGGTACGGAGAACCTCGCATAAACGTTGGACTTGAACTTGTTATTTTGTATATTACGACCAGCCTACTGATTTCATATTGGCACCATGGATCGTTGTGTAAATTGTGGCAAAGTGAGTGTGTAAGTGGGAGTTTACGTGGTCGTCGAGCTGAAGAACTTCAAAAATCAGCTGTTAAGTACCTATATGTAGATCGTTATGTAACCTCACTTTTATTACATCTCTTTTAACTCGGAACTCAGACCGCGAAAATCCGCAAAATGTTCAGTGATGGTTTGATAATATAGTAGCTATAAATTGACACCAATTTCATTTTTTTACAACCCAGGCCCAGGCCCAAGTTTATATGACATGGTTTCCGTCTCCTTTGTCACGGATCCACAAAAGAGATTGTGGCAGTAGAGATTTCAAATAAAAATCTGATATAAATTTTTTCTCCATATTCATCCTCCAAAATTCTTGTAGCCATCTTGGATTTACATTTTGACTATACTATCGACGTTAGCACCCAGAAGAACCATGAAAACGATACCCATGATGAAAAATTTGAAAATGTTCGCAGCCGCCATCTTGGATTTACATTATAACGTCACTATCGGCTTTAGCATCCTCGAGAACAATGGGAACGATCCCCATGACGAAAAATTTAAAAATTTTCGCAGCCACCATCTTGGATTTACATTTTGACCAAATTATATTGTATTATTGATATTGTAATTGAGGAGCTCGTGGCTAAGTAATAACAGCCGCACGGGTCGATCCGTCAGGTTAAGCTACGCTTGCCGGGGTTGGTCAGTGGATGGGTGACCATCTTTACATATCGAGATTCCTCCGTGCCTCGGAAAGCACGTTAAGCCGTTGGTCCCGGCTGTTATTCGTGGATCTTTGACAGTCGTTACGGGTCGTCAGAAGCCCGAAAGTCTGACAACCAGTCTTACCAAGGGGTATCGTATTACCCAGTTACTGGGTTGTGGAGGTCAGATAGGCAGTCGCTCCATGTAAAATACTGGTATTCAGCTGCATCCGGTTAGACTGGAAGCCGACCCCAACATAGTTGGGAAAAGGCTAGGCAGATTGATTGATTTTATTGATATTGTAATTACAATATCAATATTACAAGTAATACAACATAATTCAAGAATTGTAACATAATTCTCCTAAAGTAAGTGTGCCTACCACGTTAGCTTCTTAAAATATTACTTAAATGAAAGGATCAAAAATATTTAGTCGCACTACAATTGACTATATATCACGCGAGGCGCATGCGCGGCGGCGGGAGGTCAACCGACGTAGGTCCTGCGTCGAAGAGCGCCAGAGCGCGACTGACTTAGGCCGTTCGATGCACCCGATTTTATACTCACTTTAAAAAATTATTTTCGTAAATGATTGAAGACAGATATGTTTTATTTTTTACACATATATAGTACAATCTTTCTTCTTACGTATAAAATGATTTGTGTTGCCAAATGACTTTTAGATTCTGAGAAATGACGTGTTTTTTTGTAGTCGATTTCTCGATTTTTGATTATCTTAGACGTGATTAAAATACAAGTTAATGAATTAAAAATCAAACTTTTCTCAATGCAATTTAAATTTCAGGATATGCCTCTTTGAATGAATACCACTTTACCTTCTTAATTAGTAGTAATAATTGGTGTAAGATTACTTCAAAGTTGAGCCTTCGCGCGTCATCTGGAAATCGCGCCTTCGAAATCGACTGTTTTCGTAGTCAATAATTCAATTTGAACAAGTTTTTTTTAATAGACTTTAAATAAAAATATATGATAATTACGATGATTGAAGTCAAAAGAAGCTAAAAAGATAAATTATGTGACCAAAATCACTTCAAAATCTCCCAAGTTCTCGATTTACGTATGAAAAATGCAACACCGCTCATAAGGACAACTGCAGATCCGACTAAATAGCCTATGTAAAAAGTCACATTTCGAGGTTTGGCTCTCGCCTATTTCCTCCTCCAATATTGGACCAATTTAAAAGATATTTCATAAACTGAATAAGAAGGATATATACTATGCCCCTATGTTTTTCTTTTTTCGTTAATAGTTGTCAAATTGGTACACTAGGCGTCTGTTGACAGCGGTCTGAATAGGCAATTTTGAGCATTTTTGGAGGGTTCTAGTTCTTATAAAAATAATATATCATCAAAAAAGAAAACATAGGGGCATACAAGTAACTGTTATTTATATTTTTGTAAAAAATCATTTCTTTATGGTCATTAACCAGAAAGAAAACAGGCGAGAGCGTTTGTATCTTTTTGTATGGAGAAAAGAGCACCCACGTTTCCTCTTAAGTATGTTTTGAATTACGAATAAAAGTTCCTATTATTATTATACAATTTGTTTTATTTAATTCCTTCAGTCAAAGCAAAAGTAATTTATTTTTCATTATACTATTTATGTACTGTTTTTAGGGTTCCGTACCAAGGTAGTAAAGGTTAAAAGGAACCCTTATGGTGCGTCTTCGTCCGTCTGTCCGTCCGTCACACCGCTATATCTCGAAAACTACTTTACCATCTCATTGTTTATAGAATTGCTTAGAATGAGATTTCTTACCGACAAATTCCGATTTATTACTGCCCACACGTAACCGCTCGTTCAATAATTTTTACCGCCCATTTAATTATTTTCCTGCTCAATTATATACTCACTGATCCATTTCATTATTTTTTATTACTCATTTTTGTTTACTTTACTGCTTAGTTTTAACTGCTGAACTAGTTATTAAACGTGCCATTTATAATTTTTAACTTACCAAAACCGCTATTTACAACTGCCTCTTTAAATCAGTACCAATATCTAGGTACTAAAAAATCAACCGCCTTGCGTTGGTCTCGCAAAAACTCGAAAATGGGTCGTCCAATTTGATTTTTAACCCCCGACGCAAAAAGAGGGGTGTTATAAGTTTGACCGCTATGTGTGTGTGTGTGTGTGTGTGTGTGGTGTGTGTGTGTGTCTGTGTGTCTGTCTGTGGCATCGTAGCGCTTAAACGGGAGGACTGATTTGGATGCGGTTTTTTTTATTTGAAAGCAGGTTTTCCAGCGATGGTTCTTAGATATGTTTCATCAAAATCAGTTCAGCCGTTTCAAAGTTATCCGCTCTTTTGTTAGCTGCAGTAGGGATCTTAGACGCGTAATGGGTATTTACTTTACTTTCAAACCTTAGTGTGACCTAAAATTTTTATTTTGTTTTGTTGCCTCAATACTATGGGTGGTTTAGGAAAAATCCAAAGGAACAGCCGATAAATAGAAAAAAAAAATTGTATGGCAACTGCTCATCGATCTCACGTGGTAAGGTTCACCAGTACCCTAATTGCGTAACACATTATCAATCGGAGTTTCAATCATTTTAAAACAAATTGCTGATCCATTGCTTCATAATGTTCGAAAAATTTGTCTGCTCGACAACGGAAATAGCGCAATGAATGTTGTTGAACTGTCAAAATGAAGCCAACTCCGATTGGTAATGTGTTACGCAATTAGGGTGCTGGTCACTGTATTTTTCTTTTGATAGTAAAAATAACGTACTACATGGTATCTAAGTAGCTAGGTACGTGATTGTGTTTATCTGGGGTTTTTACATTTGCAATTTAATAACTTGTTTATTGCAAAATAAGTTGGGTTTTTTTCAATAACTAGAAAATAAATTAATCTTAGGTTCAAGAGGTTATCTTTACACTTACAAAATGATATCCATTTACTTTGGTCCCGACTCTGTTTTAGGGTTCCGTACCCGAAGGGTGCCAAACGGAACCCAATTACTAAAGCTCCGATGTCCGTCCGCGGACGGACGGACGGACATCAGAGGCTTACTTAATAGGGTCCGTCCGTCTGTCTGTCAGCGGGCTGTATCTCATTAACCCTAATAAGTAGACTGATGATTTTTTTACAGATTGTGTATGTCTATTGTCGCTATAACAACAAATCATAAAAGTTAAAAGTGAAAAATATAAGTAGGTACTTATATCTTTCATTTTTAACCTACTTCAATAAATTTTTATTTTGAAAAAAAAATTGTTTTCCTGGCATGTGCTGTCATTGTCTAGAACTCGTCGAGTACAGTAGGTACTTACACATATTTTTTTTATTGTTTTGCAATACACTTCCTCGAAAACTGGTTCATAACGCACTACGATTAGGTTCAGAATGCAATGTACGGTTCACGTACAATGTATTAAACTGTATACGCAGCAACCTACTTACTTACTTAATTCTCTTATACATATTAGCGTTAAACATATTTTTAAGTTAGTTGACAAATTCCTACTAACACGAGCGCTGCGGAATAGCATCCAATCTTTACTTGTAAACCGGCCTACGTTCAAGTGTTACTAAATCCGTGTTTTCCGTCAACTCATCTAAACTAACTTTAACTACTTCAAGTGAGCGAACTATAACTTATTGTACAAGTGTAAGGTGCCTACTACTTGCGCACCTCACGGCAATGTATTTCACACGCGTGCGATTTTTCATTTTCCAACACGTGTGCGGGAATAAAAATTGCCACAGATAACTTATACCTCGTCTAAGTACCTACTTAGTCTAAATTGGTTTAATGCCTCTATTCAAAACATGTTTTGCTAGATTGCTTATTAAAGATTAATTCATTTATCATTCAATTTGGCTATAAATAAGCAGTTTAGTTAAAATTTTGGGAATTTTCGACATAAATCATAAAAATTAGGTTAAAAAAATGGTAAGACTTCGTCTAAGACCATGGCTTAAATGGTTCTAAATTGTCTGTACTATCTTTTTGCCTAGCTTTGCACCCATCTTCCAATCACCCTGTATATTGTACTGTGGTACGGATTTACGGAACCCTCCGTGTCCGAGTCCGACTCGCACTTGGCCGGTTTTTACGAAAATCTCTATGTAGGTCGATAAGGTAAGTAGACTTTTACTTTTATCTATGTATTGGCAGACAATAAGCAAAAAAATCTCTGTGTGAAAGAGCTCGTCCGCCGAAGTATGTACAGACCTATACCAAATTGTCTAATTTCTCCAAATGATTTTAAACCTTAAAATGTTGACAGTACAAGTGTAGTAAGTTGACCTGCTGCTGAGTGTACCATCGTCATACCATCGCGGCATTCGCGGAAATTTGCGGTGAAACACTTTAGAACCTTATAACTATAGTAATAAGGCCGAAAAGTGATTCACTGCAAATGTCCGCGATGGTACGCACGGCTACAGATCAAGCTATACATTTCCAGTATAAACTGATTTCGCATTGTATAGGATTTCCTTACGACACAACAGCAACTAGGTACTATAGCGGTCATTTGCTGAACCAACTTGTTCGTGTTGATGAGTGTGTTATATTTGATGATTATTTTGATAATTTTTAGCACTATATTTTTAATTATTAAGTAAAATTGAGATTACCTTGAATCCGGAAGTTGATTCGGTTGTGATTAAAATCATAAAATCATTGTAAAACCACCTTTAGATAAAACTGTTTGTTGGATAATGACATCTGTCACATTTAGGAAGCTTGGAACTAATGTAGAAGTATCTAATTTGACTAGTTTTTGTGTTTATATAAAATACCACTCTTAACTTGTAAAAATTATAGTAATGTTATTACTATAAATAATTACGTAATATTTAATAGTACCAGCAATATATTTTAGAATGTATATTGCTATTTTAATATAATAGGTACTGTCAGTTGACGTTTGATGGAAAGAGGGGGTAGGAGGATATAAAAAGGATTGTAATGACATTCTCGAGGCAGTTGCTCGGTGGACGTTCAAGTGGCTAGTGCTAGTGCCGTTGTGATGTGAAATAGACCTACCTACCAGGTGTCACGTAAGTTGTTGTTATTATGTTGCTATTATTCTGAGCTGTTTGAGATAACTATAATTTATGGAAATATAAGAAATAAGAAATATGTTGATAGAATAATTAAATACTGTTTCCGTGGAGTTTCTTGTTCGTTCTTCTCCACGAAGACCTAGTTTTGCGAACGGACAATAGCTTTGTCGTTAAAGATGAATAATGATTGACAAGATTGATTGAAATAATAAATACCTACCTAGTCTTGTCTTTCTGTGGTTTTCTTTATGATAATTAATAACCATCCTGACATTCAATGTTTGATATTTGTGTAGTATCTCTATATACACTTATAGTTATATATTATATCAAATCTAACAAGTGCAATAATCCCCTAAGACGTTTTCAGTTATTTTAATTACTCCTTGTATTATGGGCAGTTGTTTTTAGGGTTCCGTACCAAAATGGTAAAAAAGGAACCCTTATGGTGTGACTCAGTCTGTCTGTCTGTCTGTCACAGCTGGATATCTCAAGAACTACTTATGCTATCGAGTTGAAATTTAGAATAGTTTTAGATGACGTTTACCCAACTATTTTGCAAATAAGAAAGAAATAAAAATATTTATATTTTTTTTGCAACAGGGACTGAAAGGGGGTCTTAAAAATTTAAAGTGTGGCTACTAGGGCATGTGTGTGTGGGGTTCATAAGAAAGAACGCTGTTTGCACATTCTCAAACTATTTTTTAATTTTTTTTAGGGTAAAGATTACAGGAAAAATAAAACGATGTCTCTAAGTAGCACACTTTTTCAGAAATCGGAACGGAACCCTCGGTGCGCGAGTCCGACTCGCTCTTGACCGGTTTTTTTTCCATTCAAATCTGCATAATAGATAAATAAGGTAATACAGTATAATGCCTGTCTTTTTGTGTTGTTTTTGTCGTGTAGTTCTCTCTATTACAAGCATATTATAGCTACCTACAGTAGCTATAATATGAGTAAGACAAATGGCTCCATGTAGTTATACCTACGTGATAAGTGACCCTAGAGGTCACCAAAATATGAAATAATCAGTAGGAAAAACCTTTTTGTGAATGAGAATTCTTATCAGGGAGTCTTTCTTATCATCAGTATGCATCCTATTAATATGCCGAACAGCCGGCTTTGCTTTAATATCTTAAGAGCGTACACCAGGGGTGGACGTACCATCAAGCTCAGTTGAAACAAGTTTATATTTCTGAAATTCTGAAGTATAAAATGTGTAGAACGCGATGTGCGCTGGCGTTCGTAGTGCTGTACGTGGGGTTGGCGCAGTCTTGGGGTGAGTTGTTTTCCTCATCATCAACGTTGTTTCTAACATCAACAGTGTGACTTATAATTAGAGTTGTTGCTGTGTAATAACAGCCGCACGGGTAGATCGACGATTAAGCTATGCTTGCCGCGTGGGATATCTGGACCTCGGAAAGCACGTTAAGCCGTCGGTCTTGGCTGTCATTCGTAGATTTTTGGCAGTCGTTAAGGACAGTTGGAAGCCTAAAAGTCTGTCAACCAATCTCAACAAGGGGTATCGTGTTCAGTAACCGGGTTGTGGAGGTCGGATAGACAGTCGCTCCATGTAAATTAGCTGCATCGGGTTAGACTGGGAGCCGACCCCAACATGGTTGGGAAAAGGCTAGGCAGATGATGATGTGGCTCGTGATTAGACGTATCCCTCGTTATAGATAACGGTTTGTTTATGTCATTAACTTCGTACACTCCATTATGGTCTAGCTAGGTTCATGATTCTAGCCCCGTTATTAAGGCGATGCCAAAATAAATTGGGAGCTTTTCATAACCATTTATTTCACTATTACAGCATGTGTGGATTAAATTTTGGATTAAATTTAAAACAAAAAAAATAAAAAAAAATAAAAATTAAAAAATAAAAAGAGTATAAAAAATTAGTCAGAGTATTAAAAATTTAATACTCTGACTAAAGGAAAACGTAATTGAGTTAAATTTCCTCGATAGAATTTAATTCCGAAAATACCTGAGCTACTTTTCATATTTTTTCCTGTACCTAGTTAATTTTAAAATAAATTTATTTTCTGATCCATATTGAGACGAATATCCAAAGTCTACTAGAAGTTACTTTGATCTACGTATATTTCTGCGGGTTACGCAATAGCACTTTTTTTTTCGTTACGATAAAACGCTGTAGGGGAGGTCAGCTCAAAGCGGCCATAGGAGGCAAAGCGGCCACGCTTCATTTTTCGGTTATTTGAAATGATAGCGCGGCGTGGCCGTTCTGTTCGCATAACCAACCTCCCGCCTCTCGCCGTGCAATCATTCGTTATCAGTGGGACCGAGCGCGTACTTGCAGTGACGAAATATATTTATTTGCGTGTTTTGTTAAAAAAATGCAAGGTAATTTCAATCTGCTTTGGTCAAACCTCTTCATATTTCAACGCTTTTATTGAACGTGAATTGTTACTTATCTATTTGGCTTTGTTTGTGTTATATTCTCTCTGAAATATAATAAATAATGTGAGAGCAGTTCATTATTAAAACAAAATGGCCAAAAAAGGCAAAGCGGCCTGGGCAAAGCGGCCCGGGCAAAGCGGCCAACTGACCGCTTTGCTCTTTGTAAAATTATTATGATTCGATAATGCTTAATTATTTTGTTTATTCGATTAACAACTAAATAAGGAAGACTACCCAGGCGTCATGGAATGAAGATATGATGGCCCGGGCAATTAAAGAAGAAAATTAATATTTACTTGTTTTTATGAAAGTTTTTAAATTTTAGAACATTCATTTTCATAGAAGATATTAAAACTTAATGTAAGACTTACTGTTGATTAATAAAAATGTTAAATATTGTCAACAACTAAACCTGATCATAAGTTCATAATAGTTTAATAGAAGTTTTTAAACTAAATATAACATATACCTACTTATTTAAGTTAAATTAACCTCAAGACTGATTGTAATTAAAATAAAGTATAAAATGCTGATTATTTTATAAAAATGTTAAATAATAATAGATACCATATTTTTCAACAAAAAACAAATACATTTCTTGTGTACTTTTGGGGTGGCCACGTTGCCCCTACCCCCATGGCCGCTTTGGGCAGCCACTCGGGTAAAGCGGTTTTTGACAAGTTTTCGTAATTCACAAATTACATAGTTACTTTTAAATTTGCGCGAATTTTAATTTCACATTATGAAAATTTTATAAATTCTCTGGCTATTAATATAAAATTTTCTTCAAAAGTCTATCGTTTACTAGGTTTTTTTTTACCTCAAAGTTAAGGTGGCCGCTTTGAACTGACCTCCCCTAAATGAAATGGATAAATGTATGGGTCACTCCAAATCAAGTGTTTTGAAGCGTTTCAACTACCGGGATCAAACATTTTCAAAATGTTGAATTGTTATAGGTAAATCAAAATAATGAAAAAAATATTTTTATGCTATTTACAGCAAATGTTTAGGTGGTTCCACAAAAATAGGGTTAATTTAAACGCGGTAAAAAAATTCTTGTGGTCGTAGAGCCACGGGAGTCGACCATTCGACGTGGAGTTTTTTTCTGATTCCGAATACCTACTTATGCAATAAAAAAAAAATTACTTGGGTGCGGGTTACTACGTTTTTTGCGTCGATATCTTGAAGGCAAGTAGATGAATTCCAGCTGTTGTCTTGGCTAAAAATAGTATGTCCCTCAAGATATCTCTTAGATACACTCCAAGGGTTTTTACATGAGTTAATACTACTGTTTAGATAAACTTTAGCCTATATAAGAACTTGCAGAACTCTAAACACTGATTTCAAGATAATCTTGTAGGTTGAATTCAGATCAAGAATTAGACTTAAATATATTGTAGACATGTTTATGTCTAATTCTTGAACACCCAATTTAAAACTATCAATATTGAATTGCAGATATTCGATCATTATTTTTCAATATAAGAATAAAGTACGAAAATTAATGTCATTTAAAAAAAATAAGCGTGGGGTGCTTTTGTACGACATTCTTACACTAACTCTGTAATTCGAAATAGAAATAGTAACATATCTTGGTAAAAAAAAAATAAACAAAAATAAAAAATGCATTTCGAATTAGAAATAGTAAGATATTTTGGTAATAAATAAATATTTTTTTACAATGACATTAATCTTCAATGACGTTAATCACATATTGGAAAAATATTTTTTTTATTTAGCAAAATCCAACTTTTAATAAAGTACAGATCATTAAGTAAGATTTAATCACTATTCTTGTTTGCTACTACTTGGATACGAGTACCTAGTGGTTTATTTCGCTATCAGCTTGTAAGGTAAAACTATTTCTACAAGCTTTTATCTATCTTGCAGTGTTCGTATATAAGTTGTCCTTTTATCTATCTTGCAGTGTTCGTATATAAGTTGTCCTTTTATCTATCTTGCAGTGTTCGTATATAAGTTGTCCTTTTATCTATCTTGCAGTGTTCGTATATAAATTGTCCTTTTATCTATCTTGCAGTGTTCGTATATAAGTTGTCCTTTTATCTATCTTGCAGTGTTCGTATATAAGTTGTCCTTTTATCTATCTTGCAGTGTTCGTATATAAGTTGTCCTTTCGCAACTTTAATTTGACCCAATTCCCGGTGTTCGATTGAGTTTAAATTTGGCATACGTATGTAAAATCGGTGACAATGCAATATTTTGATACCACCGATCTGATCTGATGATGAAGCCGGAAGCTGGCCACAGGAACTCAGTAAAAACGATGCAACTCTATCGAGTTTGGGCCCGATTGATTCGTCTTGACAAGAAATTTGGTTCTAGATTATATCCAAACTAATAAAGGCTTGTTTAAAAAAATATCACACTTGTTTTATTGTTTCAGACATCGCCGTAACTAATGGAGATTTATTAGATTTTTATACAAACGATACTAAAACGTACACCACACGTTTAACTTCCCGTAACCTCAAAGCTATAGTTTACAATGAAGTTCACAACATCATGTTATTTGTCGACAAACAGACCGGCAACGATGCTATATGTAGTTATAATATATATTTCAAAATAAACAAATGTTTGACCGAGAGAAACGGCAGAAACATTCATGGTCTCGCCTTCGATCCAGCCACAGAACTACTGTTCTTCAGTGATACAAATGAAAGAAGTATTAATTGGCTTTCTTTAAAACGTGGATCTACTAACAATGTTAACGGAAATCTTTTGATCAAGATGCGTGACGGGATCCCCACAGATGTTGCCGTAGATAGCTGTAGAGGGTATGTTTGATACCTAATGGATTAATCATCAAAATCTATTTCTTGCTTCAAGATGATTAAAAGGGATTTTCATGTTTACAGGTACGTTTACTGGATCAACACAAACCTGACAACGCCTGTAATAGAGAGAGCTCGATTTAATGGCGCCGAAAGAGAAGTTGTTATTAATACTACTTCATTGTCTATCAACACAACTTACAAAGTGGAACCACGTGGCCTGGCTATTGACCCACAGACGCAGAATATATACTGGGTTGAGCCTGAGACTAGTTTAGTATTCCCTCTTTATTATGCAGATTTGAATGGAAACAACAAAACACGCCTATTTGATTTTGAATGGAAGGTTCCTACTTTGGTTAATCCATCAACAAATACCTTGATTGTTTCAAAAACAAATCTCTTATGGATGGACTGGTGCGCAACTTGCACTGACGTTTGGAAATTTAATAAAATTTTATCGAATTCGAAACGAAAACAGTTTGAGCTAAGCGACTTACGAATTGAAAAACTCACTTTTGGTTTGGCCACTAACTACAAAATAGAAGATAAAATTCCGGATAATAAGGATTGCGAACCACTAACGAGTCTCGCACGAAACGACTCTGATTGGCCGTTTTGTGTTTATGGTATGAAAGTTAATGGCCAATCTCGTTGTTTATGCACACCTGGTTACATCGGTGAGCGATGCGATGTTGCTGTCTGTGACAACTATTGCTTGCAAGGTACCTGCAGTTTCAATTATGAGGAGGGACTTCCTAAATGCAGGTAAAACATATTCTACTCCTTGGATTAATATCATAAATCTGTATTTATCTTAAAACATCATATTATAGTTTTTTTTTTTTTTTTTTTTTCACATCCCTAACTTAAGAAATACTGAGTTTCCCATAAAAACTTTCATCCCCTATATCACCCCCCGTAGTATTATTTTTGAAAAAAATAGTATCCTATGGCCTTCCCCAGGATGCTATATAAAGCCTTGCCAAATTTTATCGAAATCCGTCCAATTTTGTAAATTTTAAAATCAACCCCTATTTTACCCCCTTAGGGGATGATTTCTCAAAAACGCTGAACCGCATATTTCTTTATTTCCTATGAAAAGCATACATTTTAATTTTCACATACCTTTCTTAAGAAATACTGAGTTTCCCATACAAACTTTCATCCCCTATATCACGCCCTGTAGGATTATTTTTGAAAAAAAAAAAGTAACCTATGTCCGTCCCCAGGATATCATCTATAGCCTTGCCAAATTTTATCGAAATCCGTTCAGTGGTTTAGGCGTGAAAAGGTAACAGACAGACAGACAGACAGAGTTACTTTCGAATTTATAATATGTATTATAGTATAGTATATAGTATGGATAGTATGGATAAACGAAGTGCCAGCTTGAAAGTAGGCTTAAACTATAACTAAATTGATATGCAACCTAACTTATTTGTTTATGTTAGTATTGCGGATGAATGTTTCTAGTGTTTCTGTGTGGATATCATTGAGATCACTGTATTCATTAACTAATTTACACAGCCGTGGAATTGGGGAACTAGTACCTGACTTAGTTCGACGGAAGGGTGCGACTAGAGGAGTGATCGGCTTTCGTGGTTGTCTACATGGGACTCGAAAATAGAATTTGCTTAGGAGTTTCGGACAGTCAGTTTTATTCCTGAGTAGCTTGTAGACAAACCTTAGGTTCAGAATATCTCTCCGTTTCTCAAGAGACGTCATTTTGAAAAGGCCCAGCTTATAGCTATATGGTTTCCTTTTGATTTTTTTCCCTACTGAGAATCCGAGGTAGTTTAAAAATCTTATTTGCACTTGCTCTATCCTAAGGCAATGAACAGCGTAATGAGGCCGCCAGGCAGTGCTACAGTATTCTAGAACACTGCGAACCAAAGTGCAGTATAGCAATATTTTCGTTTCAGATTTTTGGAATAGTTTGCTGTTACGTATCACAAATCCCAATGCGCGTAACCCTCTTTTTATAATACTATCTACATGTGGTACCAATGTCAGTTTATTGTCTAACGTGACACCGAGATTTTTTATACAGTTGACTTCTGCTAGCGGGGTTTGATTTATATTGTAAATTGTATCTGTTTCGCAGTTTCCGGCTAAATTTTATGTGTACACACTTTGCGCAATTCAACAGCATTTGGTTTCGGGCACACCATTCAGATAGTCTATCCAAATCCTGTTGCATCAAGTCAGCGTCCCGAGGTGATGCCACTATCTTTACAATTTTCATATCATCGGCAAACAGAAACGGAATAGTATTATCGAAGCATGTAATGATGTCATTAATGAATATTATGAATAGAATAGGACCTAAATGCGAACCCTGTGGGACTCCTGATGCGATAGCGTAACAGGCTGAACGGAAACCGTTAACAACAACATAAAACTCTCGATAGCACAAGAAAGTTTTGAACCAATTAAGAAGTGCTCCGTGGACACCATACATTGATAGCTTGTCTCCTAGAATTTTGTGGGGAACCCTATCGAATGCCTTGCTAAAGTCCGTGTACACAGCGTCTACCTGAGCACCCGTGGCCATCGCTGCAGACAATGTCTCTATGTAAGATACAAGATTTGTGCATGTCGACCTAGCTTTAACAAACCCGTGCTGGTCTTCACAAATGATTTTTTTGAAGTAACGCTGAATTTACGGACAAAGCATTTATCAGCATTGAGCAGAGCAGTTTTGGTTCATAAAAGCACAATCTTAAATACAGCAGCAGTGGTGCAGTAGGAGCAGTTCAGTGCTAACGGCTGCGACTTACGAGTTTATAGGTCGTAGGTTCGAACCCCTACAGGCGCTTTACTTTGTTTGTGTAAATTATTTCATCACCACTGCTCTCAAAACGGTGAAGGAAAACATCGTAAGGAAACCGGCATATCCTAGAAGCAAAAATTCGAAGACATGTGACGTCTACCAACCCGCATTGGGACCGCCACTCCCTCTCATAGAGAGGAGGCCTGTGTCCCAGCAGTGGGAACATATGGGCTGATTATGCTTATGCTTACATACACAGAGGTACCTATCTGAGTTAGCAGGTCCCTTAGTTACAGATCACCCATCACTCTTAGATAGGAAACGGTTAGAGTCAAGATATTATTTATTAAAAATCTGAAATTGCAATTAAGTTCAAGCAGAACCTACAAAATAAATATAAAATTTGGTTTCCTTGTTAAATTAAATTAAATTACACTTTTCAACGCTCGTAAAGTGGCTTTTCTTGCATAAATGAATATTAATTTGTTGTCTATTTATTATTTTTTAAAGGTAGTCGCTCCATGTAACAAACTGGTATTCAGCTACATCTGGTTAGATTGGGAGCCGATCCCAACATAGTTGAGAAAAACTGGGCAGATTCAACTTTCATATTTTCCTGCAATCCCCTCTCCCGTCTCGAGTGCAATGACAAACTTTGCCCTCTAGTACCAAAATGTAATATTTCACATTATCGTTATTTCAGATGTAATGCCGGTTATTCCGGGGAAAGGTGTGAAGTGTCCGCGTGTCATGGTTATTGTCTGAACAACGGTGACTGTTCCCTGAATGAGAAGAGTGAGCCAAACTGTCAATGCAAACGAGATTATATGGGTGATAGATGCGAGGTGTCAGACTGCCTGAACTACTGCATTCATGGAAACTGTAGTTTCATTGAAGAGGGGCTTCCTGAATGCAGGTAAAACATATCTACTTCTGCAATTAGTTTCTTTTGTGAAATTAAATTAGGTACACTATTTAACATTACTGTTATTTCAGATGTAATGCCGGTTATTCCGGGGAAAGGTGTGAAGTGTCCGCGTGTCATGGTTATTGTCTGAACAACGGTGTCTGTTCCCTAAACGAGGAGGATGAGCCTGTCTGTCAATGTGTTGGTAGTAATGTGGGACCAAGATGTGAAGCTGTTTCAAAAAAATAAACTCACGAAACTTTTACTAAAATGTCACTTGATTGGGGAAAAAATAAATTCAAAAAGTCACTAGAAGTCACTAAATTATTTAATAAATCTTCGTCAACAGCATTACTGATTATACCTAATGTTACTTAATTAAAAATAAAAACAAATATGAAAAATCAATGAACGAAGAACAGAGTTATTTGATTAATTCAAATTTGAAACGTGTGTTCAAATTTGAATTAATCAAATAACTCTGTGTTTAAAAATTAATTAGTTGAAATAAATCCTCATCTATTATCACTGTATCATCTTCGTCCGGCACATCCATTTCAGAAACTAATCAAACTTGAAAATATAACGTAACGATAAGCTACTTTTCATAGTTTGTACCTAATTATTTACTAGTTTCATATTATTAACTTAGGGAGGTAGGTGTAAAACGGGGTAAATAGAGACCCACGGGTGAACAGATACAAAACTTTAAACGGATTTTCAAAGTTTAATTCTTTACTGTCGCCAGTTTATACATGCATTCATCTTAGAGTAATCTAACATATTATGCAACGTATTAATGTACTTATGTTGATTGAATGTAGTTTATTACTATCAAAACTCCTAAATTTCTTAATTTTGATTGTACTTTAACTTTTTCACAACATTTTCATTGTTGTGAAAACCATATTAAAGTTACAAATAAAATAATTTAGATTCAAAACCCAACCTTTTTAGATTGCAGTCGGACAAACGACCGGGAGTCACCCGTTGTGTATAGGGTGCTCATACCCATTACAGTTATCAAAGAAAGCATCCCATTTATTGTTGATTTACTGTACATATTCTAAATCTTATGTTAGAAACGGGCAAATTTCCCGATACCCTAAAGATAGCTCTCATAAAGCCATTATATAAGAAAGGATCGCGGCACGACATTAATAACTACAGACCAATTGCAATGTTGCCGAAGATATTTGAAAACGTTATCTATGCTAGAATCACAAAGTTCTTAACTGTTAATAATATTTTGAATGTTAACCAATTTGGATTCCAAAAGAATAAAACTACATCATTGGCAATATATAAATTATTCAATACCATTTGGGATAAAATAAATAATAAAAAACAATGTGCTGCTCTTTTCATTGATATGTCAAAGCATTTGACTGTGTAAAGTATGACATCTTGCTTGATAAATTAGAAGCCATAGGTATAAGAGGTATAGCACTTAAATTAATTGAGAATTATTTAAATAATAGAATGCAGGGTACTGTTATTGAGGTATATAATGCATGTACAAAAATGGTGGAGGTAGTGAAGTCTAAATTCGAATCAGTAATACTAGGCGTACCATACTGGGACCCCCCTTGTTCTTATTGTACATTAACGAGCTTCCAAATATAATTAACCATCTTTGCGTAATGTATGCGATGACGCAACTATATTTATTTCAAATGAATATTCCAATGATCGTAATTACGAAAGTGAAATAGATAGAACATTAATAACAGTAACTCATTGGTTGCAGTCAATAAATTTAAAAGTCAATGTCTCAAAAACCAAATTGATTCAATTTAGAAATTATAAAAGTAAACCTGTTAAATTAACCATATAACCATGTCTGATACAGCGATTGAAGAAGTAAAAGACACAAATTTCTTAGGAGTTACAATAGATCAACATTTAAACTGGAAGGCACATATTGAAAAGATTAATAAAAAAATATCCAGTGCTTGCTACGCATCGTCAGTTCTGGCAGAAACTACAAATCCAAGTGTTACTAGAAATGCTTATTTTGGAAATGTGTACCCACTGTTAAGTTATGGTGTCATTTATTGGGGGAACTCGACAAACGTACAATCCACGTTCATTCTCCAGAAGAAATGTCTTAGGACAATATATAACATGTAAGTCATAAGTTATAAGTCATTTAATCATTTGTTAACATAGCTACAATAATAGTTGTTACAAAAAAAATATACAAGCGCGCTATGCTATACCAGAAGGCGTACAAATATTTATGGATGGCATTTAAACCTAATTTATTAATAAGTTACATAATTTAAATAATTTAATATCTCAAAAATAAAAAATAAAATAAGAAAATATTAATGTCAAAAGGAAAAAATATAAAAAAAAATAAGTTTACTACATCAATAATCAATATAAACAAAAAAAGTGAGAAAAAAATAATAATAATATAACAATTCAATAATACAAAAATGTCACGTGTCAAAAAGAAAAAGACATACACAGACATGTACAGTACCGAATCACTACGAGATGTCTTTAGAACGGAGGGTTTCTTAACACTGACTGGTATTTTATACATACTCGAATTGTGTTTATTTGTTAAAAATAATATGGAATATTTTAATTTCAAAGCAAATTCAAAAAGAAACATTCGGAAACAATATAAATATGACATTCATTTACCGGTTATTAACAACATGATGTATTATAAAAGTACCTATGTTACTGCTATTCGTGTGTACAATCACTTACCGCCAGCCATTAAACAATTAAATGGCAATATGTTTAAAAATAAATTGAAAAAAATGTCAATAATTGATAATGTGTTTTAATCTGCATGAGTTTTTTGATAAAAAATAATATTTGTAAATACCTACCTAAAATACTAGAATACTATTATCGCATATCCGACTTGGGTAGACTGTTGAAACTAAACATGTATAAGAACTTAATGTACACAGTTATGCAATAAATATATCTTTATCTTTATCTCTATCTTTACCTTTATCTCATATACGGGTGTATTACGACCATTGTCCTTTTCATGCCAGAATTGAATGCGATTTTATTGTACGTGCGATTATTGTATGGGCAATTTTATTGTATATACCAGTTTTGAACGGCAACTAACTTGTCCGTGTTGTTTAGACGGTACCAGACGACGGTTGCCTTTCAATTTTGTGGTATGCTACAGGTAATAAACTGGCGCCGTGTAAATGGAGCTTTAAGTTTGGCCAAAAAGCGTCGAGACATGAAACAAATGAAAACTGTTTTCCGAAAATCCGAGTTCACATTTCGTTTCGGTATTTATTTCGTGAAGCAACCAAAGCTTTTACAGTTTGCACTGTTTTGACACCGTGACTTGCCTAACCTAAATCACGTTCAAAGATGGCAGTTTTTTTCACAATATGTATAATTGCAGATTCTTTTCCAAACATTAATAGTACGCACAATTAAAAACATTAATCCAAGAGGAGCTCGTGGCTGAGTAATACCAGCCGCACGGGTCGATCCATCAGGTTAAGCTACGCTTGCCGGGGTTGGTCAGTGATGGGTGACCATCTTTACATGCCGAGACTCCTCCGTGCCCCGGAAAGCACGTTAAGTCGTTGGTCCCGGTAGTCATTCTTGGATCTTTGACAGTCATTACGGGTCGTCAGAAGCCCGAAAGTCTGACAATCAGTCTTACCAAGGGGTATCGTATTACCCAGTTACTGGGTTGTGGAGGTCAGATAGGCAGTCGTTCCATATAAAATACTGGTATTCAGCTGCATCCGGTTAGACTGGAAGCCGACCCCAACGTAGTTGGGGAAAGGCTAGGCAGATTGGTTTTTTAATAGTACGCACAATCTACATTTGAAATTAGAAGCCAAAGCAACACTCCAAAACATTGATTCAACCATCAACAAAATTATATTTAATAAAAAAACATTCATCAAACAACATTTCCATAGGCTCAACGTACAATGGGGGAATAATCCCTCACGGAAAAAAGAAAGTTTAAATTACTTACGCTTACAGAAGCACGAGAAGCATTGATCGATGGACTTGTGACTAGCGATCTGATAATCCGAATACCTACTTGTCTCCGAGGGGTGAAATTAGATTCCAATAAAAAACTGTATTTAGGTCGGCGTTGGGGAGTTGAAATGGGATGAAAAATGGCGGCCGCATTATCTGAGACGATCGTAGCAATCGTACGTCAATTCCTAGGTTTTAAGTTATCTTTTTCTTTGAAATGGGCCGGAGAGAGATTTAGGGGCGTCAGATAAAAATGTGGGGTCTTTTCGTGTTTATAAACGGGATTATTTGGTATCGGAAGTAAATTAAAATGTTCTGTGTGGGGTGTAAACTAAGGTTTTCAAAAATACTGTTGAGAGCAGTGGTGGGTCAGTGGAAACGGCTCCGACTTACGAGTTGTACATTGTGGGTTCGAACCCAGGCATGCGTTTACGTTGTGTAATTTATATTACACTAGCTTGTGGATGTCGGAAAATATCCCACGGGAACGTACTACCGGGAAAACCTTCCTTATTCCTTGTCTACATTATAAAGGGAACATCTGTGCAAAATTTTAGCTTTCTAGGTTCAAGGGTTTGGGCGGAATTGATGAGTGAGTCAGTCAGTCAGTCTGGACTTCTCTTTTTATTTATGTAATATATAATCACCACGCTCTCAAACCGGTGAAGGAAAACATCATGAGGAAACCGGCATATCCTAGAGCCAAAAACTTGGAGAAATGTGACATCCACCAACCCGCACTGGGCCCGCGTGATGGATTCCAGCTCACTCCCTCTCACAGAGACCAGAGAGGAGGCCTGTGTCCCAGCAGTAGGAACATTATAAGCTGATTATGATTACGCTAGAAACACTGTTAAAGCTTTTTGTTTATGGTCTGTCACTGCACTTCATGATAGACACTATTCTCCAGAAAAAAATAAATAGAGAACAGAATTTGTATGAAAGCCAGATAATTTTACTGGGACTTATCGGGACAAGTAAAATAACTTAAGGGCCTAGATAATTTAGATAGCAATCACTTTCAAAGCGTTTCCGCGAAACTGCGAAACCGCGAATCCGTGGTAGGAAATTATATTAATTAAAAACAATAAGCATATAGACATACTGTTGTTACGAGGAATGTGATTTCTTTTATTTGTCTTAAGTACCTAAGTGATGTACCTAGAAAATAACATAAGGCTGATTGTGATATTAATAACAATTACATAATTTCCTAAAAATAATATCATAATAAAAGTACTCCCAATTTTTATCGATATGTTTTATTATACACCCCATCAGTAGAAACTACCGCACCGCAGGTGTTCAAAAGGGAATACAGTTGTATATTTTTGATTGTTCCCTTTTGAGCACCACGTTAAAATATTGATTGGTGCTCAATGCATAGGTGCCCTAAAAATAGGTGCTCAGACGGGAATACTTCGCTTTACGGTAGCTTATGTCAGTCCCATAAATGTTTGACTTTTCCATCATTGTCATCGCTGATGGATTGTCACTTTGCCTCTGGTTTATTAAAATAAAATGAACAAAGTAAACGTAGCATAAAGATCCCAAAATCAGAACGTGTTAACAATGTTAAAAAATCAATCATTCAAGTCTCTAAAGTGTTAAAAAGTGTTAAGAATGAACTTCAGTACAAAGTGAAACTAAAAAGATCTATCGTCAAGTTTCAGGACCTGCTCTTCAAAGAAAAGGAATGTAGTTAAAAGTTTTATATTCAATAGTGAAGAGGCGATCAAAGATGGCGTGGTGTTTATTGATTAAAAAGTAACTAATACTATTAGTTGTAAAGATTTTGTACAAGGTGGGGTAAAAGTAATCACGTGATGTCTGTAATTTTTGTTAGGAATGAAACATTTTGGCTCTACATGTGGATTATATTTATAGAGTACTAGCTGCGTCCCACGGTTTCACCCGTGTAGATCGGGACAAAAAGTAGCCGTAAAAGTATGTGTTAATCCAGAGTATAAGCTATCTACATATCAAATTACTAGTACCCCTACTGTGACCGATTTACATTTTTCACCAAGATAAAATAGTAATTTACTGTAGCGTAGCGACCTCTGTCGTTGGGTGGAGGAGGAAATGATGTGATTTGTGTCGTTCATTTGCGCTAGTCGCTGATAGATGGCGCTTGCGTTTGTGAATGAATCTCTTACGAGTGCCCATTGATTATTTGATAGTAGTTATCGCTCCTCGACGCCAGAGGGCCGCTTTTATGAATGGGCCATTGTGTATTTATCAATGGCCAGCGTAGTTATCGCTCCTCGACGCTAGGGGAAGCACTGTAGAATACGTTGGAACATTCTGGAAACTTCTAGAACCGGAAGTGGTCGTAAATGTTAATCCTTTTCCGCCCACTCTTAAATTTAGATAGTTAGTCCGCTTTCAGAGCTACTATGGTGAACAAGTTTTCGTAATGTTCTAGCGCGTAGTTTGTAGAGGGTCGGTAATTATTTAACCAAAGCCATGTTTGCCTATATCAGTGCGTGTAATTAATTAGTTTGTTAGCTATGGAATACCGACAATAAATCGGGTAATAACGAGTAGTGGTTTTATTATTCGATTTAGTCCTCTGTCCTCAACATTGGTCCTTCGAGAGCCGGATATAGGCAGGCATAGCTTTGGTTTGCCCTCACGCGAGAGTGGTAGTGTGGTGTAGTGCAGTACCTGTCGACATGGTGAAGACACGCGGTATGCAAGAACCCGTCACAGCGGCAACGGAAGGGGACGGGCCCGTCTCCACGGAATCGGTGACAGCGGTGGGGCCGACAGGCACACCCAATAATTCCGTCACAGATTCGGACCTGACCCAGCCTCACAGCCCTGGGGCGACGACAACTCCACACAGACAACCACTGGACGAGACGAGAACCAACAGAAAGGCGTTGGCCCGAGCGAGACTGGAGCTCGCCGCCGCTAGGCTAGCGCTCTTGGAAGCGGATTCAGCAGAGGAAGAATTATTGGCGGGAAGCTCGACTGCGACATCGAAACGTCAGACGGACGCCGCGGACGCGCTCGGCGAACACCGCGGCTACGTCCGCCCGCCGCAGTCGCGACCCATGTCGCCACACGATGATCAGCCCACCCCACCGCGTCGCGGGGACACACGGACGGCGACGCCACATGACGCGCCGCCGCCCTCACCGCAACGCGGCGACGAGGGGAGCCTTCTGAAAGGACTGACTCAAGCATTGTTAGAGGTAGCGCGGGGTAACCCCGCCGCCAGCAGGTATGGAATTGATTTACCTATTTTTAGTGGCCACGCGGGCGAATGGCTGCATTTTAAAGCAGCATATAATGAGTCGGCATCGACTCACACAGAGGCAGGAAATTTGGCCCGCCTCAGAAAATATTTGAGAGGACCAGCAATGGAGGCAGTCAAATGCCTATTTCTAGGATCCTCGGCCGCTCAAATTATGCAAAGGTTAGAATCTAGGTTTGGGCGACCAAACGCACTAATAACTTACGAGTTAAATAAATTACGTCAGTTACCTAAACTATCAGATAACCCTACAGATATATGTGTGTTTGCATCTAAGGTCACGAATGCCATTGCCGCGGTGCAAGCTCTGAAAAGAACAGAATTTTTACATAGCCCGGAAATGATTTCCGTAATTACAGAAAAATTATCAGTTACGCTTAGAAGCCGGTGGTATGATTATGAGTTTGCTGCGGGTGACGCAGAGCCCGGCCTAGTAGTGTTGGGACGATTCCTCGATAGAGAGGCCGATATCAATGCGCGTCACGCCTCAGCAGAGGTGGAATATAAACGAGAACGTCCACAACGGTCGGCTCAAAAGTCATTTAATATAGTAGAGACTGAAAAAACACCGTGTGTAATATGTAGCGAAAAATGTAGCAGCGTGGCTGTCTGTAATAACTTTAAGAAAATGTCGATAACTGATAGATGGGAAACTGTACGTAAAAATAAATTATGTTTCAGGTGCCTGAAACGACGGACCTGGAATCACAAATGCAAAAGTAAGCAGTGTGAAGTGCAAGACTGCGAGCACTATCATCACGGTCTGCTGCACAGTGGCAGTAGACGAGAAGAGCGTCCTCGTGTCACATCAACAGACCACATAGCATCGAGCGTCGACACCACGCCGTGTGCTGACACCGCGCCGCGTGTCGACACAGCACAGTGCGCTGACAGCGCGCCACACGCCGTCATCAGCAACACGAGCACGCCGCGCACATACAACCGAGTTTTGCTGAAAGTGGTACCAGTGACACTATCGGGACCAAACGGTAAAGTAGAAACATTTGCTTTGTTGGATGATGGATCGACAATAACACTACTTACTACTGACGTCGCACAGCGGATAGGTGCAAAAGGCCCCAATGAGCCATTTTACATCGAGGCCGTAGCGGGCACACGTATCGACGTTACAAACTCGTGCCGAGTCAAGGTAAATATACGAGGTAAGTACACAACCGAAGGCATAGACATCGAAGCCAGAACTATCGACAGACTTGAATTATCAAGCCAGTCAATACGCGCAAATGACCTGTTCGGCTTCGATCATCTGACACCTATAGTCGAGCAGCTCTCATACGACACAGGCGTGCCAACTGTCTTGATAGGCCAAGACAACTGGGCGCTCCTACTTGCCTCAGAAGTGCGAGTAGGTACAAAAGGTCAACCGGTAGCGTCACGTACACCACTTGGCTGGGCTTTACACGGCCAAACCTGCAATCTGACAAAAGTACATCTAGTACCACAGATCAGAGAGTGCTGCAGTCATGTAAGTATAGACGAAACTATAGAAAAGCTCATGCAAGAAAATTATAACGCACGGGTTCATGAGTCTGACTACCCCGAAGCGGTGAACTCTATAGTTCGAAATCACTATATTATGGACTATTGTTTACAGAGTTTTGACGACGCAAAAGAAGCGAACCGAGTATCTAAAGCAGTCAACGCTGTACATCGGCGAGGTAACTTCACACTGCAGAAATGGGCGTCCAACGAGCCGGCCGCCATCGCAGGCCTCGCAACTGAGCCAGCAGAGGCGGACACTCTGCTCAACAAGGAGGAGAAAATTCTCGGCCTCATCTGGCGACACCACAATGACAGTTTGGGATTCAACTTCAGGAAAGTAGACCCTTCTTATTTAGACAAGCAGGTTACGAAACGCCAGTTATTAAAAACGGCGATGTCTCTGTATGACCCGCTGGGACTAGCCGCGCCGTTTACGACACAAGCGAAGTGCATAATGCAAGACACTTGGCGTTTAAATATCGGTTGGGATGAGCGCCTACCTAAAAGCTTAGAGCGTAAATGGCACGACTGGTTAATTGCTCTGCAAATTCTAAAAGGCGTTCGTATCCCACGTTGTTACCCGGGATTTAATGACTCAACTGGTTTAGAATTGCACATATTCGTGGACGCGAGCGAACGGGCCTATGCCGCAGCAGCATATTGGCGTTCAGTGAACGACATAGGTCAAGTTAATGTGTCGCTCGCGGCAGCGAAAGGGCGCGTTGCGCCCCTTAAGGTCACATCTATACCTAGACTTGAATTGCAGGCTGCCGTTCTCGGCGGGCGACTGGCGCGCTGTGTGGAAGAAGAGCACGATCGTCGCGCTGACCGCCGAGTCTTCTGGTCCGACTCGCGCACCGTGCTAGCGTGGCTGCGCGCCGGCGCGCGCGCCTTCAAACCGTTCGTCGCGCACCGAGTAGCAGAACTAGAAGAAACAACCCAGCGAAGCGAATGGCGCTGGGTCCCCACCGCTCACAACGTCGTTGACGACTCGACTCGCGATACACCATCTCACTTCACAGCGAGCCACCGCTGGTACACCGGCCCTGCGTTTCTGTACGACGACGAAAACGCCTGGCCGCAAGAAACAAACTCGCACCCCAGCCTCGACACTGGAGAGGAGCGTGTCACCACTGTCACGGCGGACAAACGATCGACTACAAGAGAGGCGCTACCCGACGTTACACGTTTCTCTTCCTGGCTGCGACTCATCCGGGCCACGGCGCGCGTGCTTCAATTCATCGACCAACTTCGAGTGCACACCACAGCCGCTACCCGCAAACGCAATAGTCGCGTTACCCCAGACGACCCGAACTGGAAGCCGCAGCAACGGGAGACTACGAGGACGCGATCCGGAGCGCATAGTCCCAACCTCAGCGTCATGCCGACGGTCTACATACCTCTTGGTACACAGTACACACGTCGAGCCGAGTTCCTGTGGACACGCGCCATACAGGAGGAATGTTTCCCGGAAGAATTGCGTCACGTCACCGGCGGGAGAGTGGTACTAGCCGACAGCCGTTTGAATCGGCTATCTCTGACAGTCGATGAACACAACATAATAAGAATACGCTCGCGCATCGCAGCGCCGGCCGACATATCACGAGAAACACAGTCGCCATCAGCATTGAATGCCACACTGATAGATCGGCACCCGTATGAAGATGTGCTTCATACACTTCTGACAGAGGTGGAACACACAGTTAATTCACGACCTTTGACCCATGTATCGGTTAACCCAGACGACGAGGAGGCTCTGACGCCTAACCACTTCCTGCTTGGCGCACCCTCTAAAGTACCGCTGCCAGGGAATTTCACAAGACCGGATGAACTACGCCATTCACACTGGAGAGCGTCGCAACGACTAGCGGACCTATTTTGGCAACGATGGGTGCGCGAAGTACTACCTACATTTGAAAACCGGCGGGAGCCACATGGACGCGGCGACACAGTCAAGGTGGGCGATTTGGTGGTAGTAGTAGACCCCAACTTACCAAGAAACATATGGCCAAAGGGGAGAGTCGAACGCGTGTACCCAGGCGCGGATGGTATCGTAAGAGTCGTTGACGTCAAAACCAAGAGTGGTACAATGCGTCGTCCTGTTAAACGTCTCGTCGTCATACCAGTAGAATAAGCTTAGTTGTCAAAGTCAAAATTGTAAAACATATTGTATTGTTATTGTTAACCAGTGGTGTAGACTAAGTCACCATATTGTTTTCATTCTTGGCGTCACTCTAAAGGCCTTGCTGTAAGGAAGAGTTTTTAATACAATGTGATTTAATATATTGCAGAGCAAAGGTCCTGGAGCGACTACCGTTAGTGTATATATAGTTATATAACCAAATTATGTATTTAACTAAAGGTTAAGTAAAATAAGAGACTAAGTCTGAGTAATACTTAGTATTGTACCGTACTTAGTATTGTAATTATTGGCTTCCTTATGTGGATTTAGATCCTTGTTAAATAAGGTCATTGTTTTGTTGGCGTTATTGCAGGATCATGCTGTTAGGAGCAGTTTTTTAATTTAATTCAATTAAATATATAGCAGAGCAAGGATCCTGCAGTGACTACCCTTAGCTTTATGTTATGTATGTTCTAAATTGTTTATTAATTTCAGTACAAGTGCTTATCGCATACAGCGATTATTAGATTAAGTTAGAGTAACTTAAATTTTTATCATTGACGTGTGGAAACTGTAAACCAGTCACTAGTGATATAATTATGTACATTAGATGTACACGGCGGGAGAAATGTGACCGATTTACATTTTTCACCAAGATAAAATAGTAATTTACTGTAGCGTAGCGACCTCTGTCGTTGGGTGGAGGAGGAAATGATGTGATTTGTGTCGTTCATTTGCGCTAGTCGCTGATAGATGGCGCTTGCGTTTGTGAATGAATCTCTTACGAGTGCCCATTGATTATTTGATAGTAGTTATCGCTCCTCGACGCCAGAGGGCCGCTTTTATGAATGGGCCATTGTGTATTTATCAATGGCCAGCGTAGTTATCGCTCCTCGACGCTAGGGGAAGCACTGTAGAATACGTTGGAACATTCTGGAAACTTCTAGAACCGGAAGTGGTCGTAAATGTTAATCCTTTTCCGCCCACTCTTAAATTTAGATAGTTAGTCCGCTTTCAGAGCTACTATGGTGAACAAGTTTTCGTAATGTTCTAGCGCGTAGTTTGTAGAGGGTCGGTAATTATTTAACCAAAGCCATGTTTGCCTATATCAGTGCGTGTAATTAATTAGTTTGTTAGCTATGGAATACCGACAATAAATCGGGTAATAACGAGTAGTGGTTTTATTATTCGATTTAGTCCTCTGTCCTCAACACCTACTTTGAATTTTTGAGACCCCCTTTCAGTCCCTGTTGCAAATAAAATATATTTTTTTTTATTTCTTTCTTATTTGCAAAATAGTTAGGTAAACAAAAAAAAAAAAAAAACTAAAAAAAAAAAACTGTATAAAACTGTTCTAAATTTCAAGTTGATAGCATTAGTAGTTCTTGAGAAATCCAGGCTGTGACAGACAGACAGACCGACAGACAGACTGAGTCACACCTTAAGGGTTCCTTTTTTACCATTATGGTACGGAACCCTAAAAAGGAGGAAAGTGAAGCACCGTACCGATCTGTGTATGCGTGATTTGTGTACCTGCAAAGACGTCGCCCGCCGTCGCTCGTGTCCATAGCACGGCCCCCGGCGGACCGGAGTTCGCCGGGGCCGTGTTGCTCTATGCTCGTGTCACGTAATGGCGGCCCGTCGGCATACTATGATGTAAACGTGTGCGCGAGGCGTGTTTGTACAAACGGTCCCGGCATACTTACTGTGCTTCACTTTCGCGTTTGAGGCCAAATCAGTAAACATTTCTGAGTGGAATCAATACAAAAGAACGTTATTATAGAGAGAAGACGTCATTTCATTTTTCATTTCAAATCGGTCCAGCTGTTTGAGCGTGAAGAAGTAACAAACATACACACGAAGACACACACGCACACACTCACTCACTAACTTTCACCTTTATAATATTAGTGTGATACTATTTTTTTTTGTTTTTTCCGTAAGCTGTACCTATTGAATTTAATAAATATGATAGTATTACCTATTCATTAGGTACTTACTTATCTTTGTCTATTTATTCATACACGAAATCTCTTAATGTAGTCATCACAATGAACAACTTTAACTTTTTTTTATGGGACTAAACTTGAAATCGCGAAAAAAAAACCGGTCAAGAGCGAGTCGGACTCGCGCACCGAGGGTTCCGTTCCGATTTCTGAAAAAGTGTGCTATTTAGAGACATCGTTTTATTTTTCCTGTAATTTTTAACGCGCAATCCGATTAACTCAAAACTCAGTATTTATACTTAAAACCAAAAATAAAGAATAATGTGTGTCAGGGTTTTTCGAAAATCTACCTGTAACTGGGTGAAAAGGGGTAGTCAATTTCACTGTGGAGGATTTTACTGCGTGCAACGGGCAATGCGATGCGACGGGGTGGGTCGAGCAAAAAATAAATTTTACGCGGACGAAGTCGCGAGCAGAAGCTAGTCTATATCTATAAAAGGAAAGCGTTACTGACTGACTGACTGATCTATCAACACACAGCTGAAACCACTGAACGGATTGGGCTGAAATTAGGAACACAGGTAGCTATTATGACCTAGGCATCCGCTAAGAAAGGGTTTTTGGAAATTCGACCTTTAAGGGGGTAAAAAGGGGGGATATTGTTTGTATGAAAAATCTTATTCCTTGAGTTAATAAACTTGAAACTTGGCACGAATATTTACCTAAGTAAATTATGATTTTTGAAATCTTTTGTTTTTCTAAACTACCCTCTAAAGGGCAATTGGGGGGTGTCAAAGTTTGTATGGAAAAATTTTAACGCGCAATCCGATTAACTCAAAACTCAGTACTTATATCAAAAACCAAAAATAAAGAATAATGTGTATCAGGGTTTTTCGAAAATCTACGTCTAAAGGGGTGAAAAGGGGTAGTCAATTATACAGGGGAGGATTTTACTGCGTGGCTTGATTAACTCGAAAATTGGTAGAAGTAATCTTTGAGTCAAGCTATGGAAACACAACAAACGATTTTTTTTTATTTTACCCCTGTGGGGGTGAAAATAGGGAATACAATTTATATTCCCAATATATTATAAATGAAAAATCTTATACATTTGGTTAATTAACTTGAAACTTGGAACACATACTTGCATAAGTAAGAAATGCAGTTTGTCATCATTAGTTTTTCAAAACTACCCCTCAAAGGGATGAAGGTTTAGGGATGTTAAAGTTTGTATGGAAGAATTTTAAAGCGCAGTCCGATCAACTCTAAATTCAGTATTTATACTTTTGCCAGAAAAGTAAAATAAAACAGATTTTGGGTTTTTTAAAAATTGATCCCTGTACGGGAAAAATGAGTAATAAAATTTTCAAGGGAGGATTTTACTGCGTGCCTTGATTAATTCAAATGGAAGCACTCCGAACAAATTTTCTAAATTCCATCCCTATGAGGGTTGAAAAGAGGCGATATAGTTTATACGAAAAATCTTATTCTTTTGGTTAATAAACTTGGAACTTGGCAGTATTTGCCTCAGTAAATAATAAAGATTGACACTTTTTTGACAGTTTTTTTTCAAATAACCCCTTATGGAGGATATTTTAGGGGATGTCAAAGTTAGCAAGGAAAAATTTTAACGCGCTGCACTTACACTCGGTACTTATATAGTCTGGCAGTTTGTGTACTTTATGCGGCCTACCCAAATGTCCTTTCTTTGATATTGTTCGTCGAGTCGTTGAGCTCCTTATGTACTGAGTTGAGCTATACGATTACGAGTCTGACAAATGATTGCACTGACTAAACAGTACCCTAATTGCGTAACACATTATCAATCGGAGTTTGAATCATTTTGAAACAAATTGCTGATCCATTGCTTCATTATGTTCGAAAAATTTGTCTGCTCGCCAACGTAAATAACGCAATGAATGTTGCTGAACTGTCAAAATGAAACCAACTCAGATTGGTAATGTGTTACGCAATTAAGGTGATCTGTGCGATTCTTTTCTCAAAGGACCATTTCAGATGCTAATCTATATGGTCCTCACATGATCTGACCAAGATTATGTCTGGACTTCAAAAAGAGACTTTGACCCCTGAGTTTGTTTTACCATTTTTTCTCTGGTGTAGTCCGATAGGAATTATATCGAATCAAAAGTGATTCTGATATCCTGTTTGCAGAATAAACTTCATTATAAATCCATACTAATAATATAAATTCGAAAGTAGCTCTGCCTGTATGTTACCTTTTCACGCTTATACCACTGAGCGGCATTCGATAAAAATTGTCAAAGAGAGAGATGGTATCCTAGGAACAGAAGAACATAGGCTACTTTTTGTTTTAAAAGTAATCCTAAAGGGGCTGATATAGGGGATGAAAGTTTGTATGGGAAACTTAGCATTTCAGAGGTTAGGGATGAGAAAATTAAAACTTAAGGTTTTGGAAGAAATAAAGGATTACGTGTTTCAGCGTTTTTTCAAGGGCGTAAAATAGGGGATGATATTAAAATTCACATGTAATATTTGTGTGTACTTATTTCTAAGAGATTTAAAGGATTATAAATACAGTTATAGTCCGTAGCTTAAGATAACATTTAGTCTTTATTTCATTAAAATTATTATATTCGGTCAACAGTTATGTCACAAAAATAACTTGGCTAACACTGCACAATATTCACTTACGGACTAAGGGGTCAGTAGTAGTCAATCACAAAAATTAATGGTGATGATCATATTAAAATGAATATTTATTATTTTTAAGTTAGATATTTAGGTCCACTAATACCACAAATCACAAAATACGTTGAGCGCTAAGTTGTCAGGGATAGAATGATGTTTTAAAAATGTTCAGCGCTAACTGTATTTATCGTTTTTGGTGCAAGCGGGCTTTGGAATCATAAAAACCTGTTTTATGTTTGCGAGCAGTGGTGGCCCAGTGGTAACAGCCGCGACTTACGAGTTTTAGGTCGTAGCTTCAAATCCAGACAGGCGCTTTACTTTGTGTAAGTTATTTCATCACCACTGCTCTCAAAACGGTAAAGGAAAACATCGTGAGGAAACCAGCATGTCCTAGAACCAAAAAATCTCAGACATGTGATATCTACCAACCCGGAATTGGAACGAATAGTGGATTACAGCCCACTCCCTCTCACCGAGAGGAGGCCTGTGTTTCAGCAGTTCAACATTATAGGCTGATTATAAGAGTTTTATGTATACAAAAAGACTATTTCAATTTATTATTTGTCTGTCTGTCTATTTGTTACTTTTTCACACTTTAACGGATAGGCCGTGCCCTGGGTACGAACATAGGATAATTTTTATTCTGGTAGTACGTTCCTCTGGGATAATTCTCAAGTTACACGCGAGCGAAGCCGCGGGCAAAAGCTAGTCTTTACATAAGCTTCTATCACATAGAATAATTTCAGATTCCTCTCTTTGCAAACTTCGGAGATAAGGGGGGGGGGCGGTATTTTTTTTACATTTTTCATCAAAAGTCGAAAACTATGCGGCCTAAAAAAATAAATAATATTTGAGAATGTGCAAACAGCGTTCTTGCATATGATACCCCACATGCCCTAGACTAGTAGCCCTACTTTGAATTTTTAAGACGCCCTTTCAATCCCTGTTGCATAAAAAATATAAATATTTTTATTTCTTTCTTATTTGCAAAATAATTGGGTAAATGTCATCTAAAACTACTCCAATTTTCAAGCTGATAGTATTAGTAGTTCTTGAGATATCCAGCTGTGACAGACAGACAGACAGACAGACAGACTGAGTCACACCATAAGGGTTCCTTTTTTACCATTTTGGTACGGAACCCTAAAAATCAGCTGTTCCCTACATTTTAACGAGTTAAGGCTCTTACAGACAGAGGCGATATCGCGAGCGAAATTGCAATATTATCGCGTCGCAACACCGCTACGCGACGAATTCAGGTTCGATATTAAATTCAATAGGTACAGGTACAGAAAAAACAAGATCGTTCGCCAATTCAAGGAAAAATATGACGGTTCCTACAAACAGGCGCGGTTATAACACGTGTCACGTCTGTTTGTAGGAGCCTTAACACAAGAGTAGGTACCTATTGTATGAGGATTTATTGCTGTTTGTTTGTAAGAAAATAAACTTTTACTTCATTTGACAAGCGAAAATAATTTTAACATGAATTTAAAGAATATATTTTGAAGAATTACCCTATTGTACTTTCTGCTAAAAATAGGACTTTTTTGTTTTATGATTGAAAGCTTTTTAGCGAAACTAATAAAAAATATAAAATAACAAAAAAAGACCCGTGTAACTTTGATTTATTTAATACTAGCTTTTGCCCGTGGCATCGCCCCCTTTTATTATACATATAAACCTTCCTCTTGAATCACTCTATCTATTAAAAGAAACCCCATCAAAATCCGTTGCGAAGTTTAAAGATATAAGCATACATAGGCACAGACAGACAGCAGGAAGCGACTTTGTTTTATACTATGTAGTGACAAAAGAGGCCTAAACTACAAAGTTGAAGCACCAAGTGTACCAAATAAATTCTCACAATTTTGCCCATACTGTATTCTCTCACAAGTCAAAGCCGATACACTGCGGTGCACACTAATGCATACAGCTGAATTATTCCGCGTGATCGTGCCACTACGGGGCTTGTATCAGATAATTGCACTGACGTGTAAGGCTGGGATAGTGGCTAAATACTATTACACTGTCGGTTGTAGGTATGTGTTCCACTGTTCATGTTTCGTGTAATTTAGGGGTAGGCAGAAGTTACGGGGATTAGGAGTATATCCTATACTCGATACATCAATCAATCTGCCTAGCCTTTTCCCAACTATGTTGGGGTCGGCTTCCAGTCTAACCAAATAAAATATAAAAATATTTTACATGGAGCGACTGCCTATCTGACCTCCACAACCATTAACTGGGTAATACGATACCCCTTGGTAAGACTGGTTGTCAGACTTTCGGGCCTCTGACGACCCGTGTCAAAGATCCATGAATGACAGCCGGGACCAACGGCTTAACGTGCTTTCCGAGGCACGGAGGAGTCTCGGTAATGTAAAGATCCACCATACACCCCTCCATGTGTGTGTGTAGACCCATCCATGGGCCAACCCCGGCAAGCGTAGCTTAACCTGATGGATCGACCCGTGCGGCTTTTTATTACTTAGCCACGAACTCCTCATATATCATAATATACTCGTACATACAAATAAATAAATAAAATTGAAGTGTCTGTTTGTAATGTCAAAATAACAGCTTTTAACTAAGTAAATGCATCTGAAAGTATTATGGTAAGTACTTATAACAAAAATATATTTTTTTTAAATTTTGTCTGTCTGTCGGTCTGTCCATCTGTTTGTTCCGGCTAAACTCCGAAATGGCTCGACATTTTGACGGGTCTTTCACTGGCAGATAGCTGATGTTCTAAGGAGTAACTTATGCTATTTTTATTTCTGAAAAAGAATTAGGTTTACGCGCAAAAAAATTAAAACCCTTGAAATTGTGAACAAATAGTGCGGCGCGGCGGGTCGGGGAACGAGGGAGGGTGTTTTATTAAAATGTGGCTGTTATTTTATTGTATTGATTATTATTTTATTTTATTTTATTGACTTCCACGTGAACGACGTCGCCGGGTACAGCTAGTGGTAAATAAAAATGAACAAAGGCGATTTTAAAATAATCACTACCTACGCTTAGATGACGTACCTACACGTACGCACGTACCTACGTATACGAGTACCTGCTGTAACTTTCTTACCTAACTTACTCACTTTTTCACAGGGTTGCAGGGTTTTTTTACATTGCCCAAATGGCTACTATCCACAAAAGTTTGAAATTATTTTCTGGTAATTTAAATGGAACTTAAATATACAGAAATCGACAACACAAGGTAAACAAACATAGTGATAATTTCTTACTGCTTCTCTTTATAAGAAGACCTGAGACCTGTCAAATCCTGGACTGCATCTGCCTAACATTTTCCCAACTATGTTGGGGTCATGGCTAATGAGCTGGTCGTCGCCAGATGCGCTGGCGACCTGCGCAGGATCCATGACATTTATAATGCGTACCCAGAGATCACGCAAGCCTTGGTCTCCTTCTCCAATAAACCTAACCAATAATGGATAAACAAATTATTGCTAGAACTAAACTCCGATCCCTTAAACTAGGTTTTTTCAATGCCAATGGCATTAAAAACCTACGCGACGAAATCTGCACTTTCCTCCGCGACCTCCAATTAGATATCCTCCTCGTACAGGAAACCTTTTTAAAACCCAACCACAGTAACCCATCAATTGCCAATTACCGCACGGAAAAAAAGGATGTCTTACGTTAAGACAATATCCTATTGGTCAAGACAAATATTGATTCATATATGGGGAAAACAATATATTTTTGAATGAAGTAAAATATTGTCTTAGTTTTATTGTCTTCCTCGAAGATATTAGACTTAAATGAAGAATTTTTTATGTTTAATTTTAAGAATATTATTTGTCTTAGTAAAAGAGTATTCTCTCTTAGAATCATTAAAAATTTGATTTGTCTATTTTCGAAGCAAGACTCATCATGTTTCACACTAAGACAACATATTCTTGAACGAAGCTTCTACTATTCTTAACTGAAGAGATATTTGTTTTAAGACAAGACTAATTTGCTTCACACTGAGACTATGTAATCTTAGGTGAAGCCTCTACTATTGTTAGCTGAAGAGATATTTGTTTTAAGACAAGACTTGTTTGTTTCATACTGAAACTATGTAATCTTAGGTGAAGCCTCTACTATTGTTAGCAGAAGAGATATTTGTTTTAAGACAAGACTTGTTTGTTTCATACTGAAACTATGTAATCTTAGGTGAAGCCTCTACTGTTGTTAGCTGAAGAGATATTTGTTTTAAGACAAGACTTGTTTGTTTCATACTGAAACTATGTAATCTTGGGTGAAGCCTCTACTGTTGTTAGCTGAAGAGATATTTGTTTTAAGACAAGACTTGTTTGTTTCATACTGAAACTATGTAATCTTAGGTGAAGCCTCTACTGTTGTTAGCTGAAGAGATATTTGTTTTAAGACAAGACTTGTTTGTTTCATACTGAAACTATGTAATCTTGGGTGAAGCCTCTACTGTTGTTAGCTGAAGAGATATTTGTTTTAAGACAAGACTTGTTTGTTTCATACTGAAACTATGTAATCTTAGGTGAAGCCTGTTTGTTTCATACTGAAACTATGTAATCTTAGGTGAAGCCTCTACTATTGTTAGCTGAAGAGATATTTGTTTTAAGACAAGACTTGTTTGTTTCATACTGAAACTATGTAATCTTAGGTGAAGCCTCTACTGTTGTTAGCTGAAGAGATATTTGTTTTAAGACAAGACTTGTTTGTTTCATACTGAAACTATGTAATCTTGGGTGAAGCCTCTACTGTTGTTAGCTGAAGAGATATTTGTTTTAAGACAAGACTCGTTTGTTTCATACTGAAACTATGTAATCTTAGGTGAAGCCTCTACTGTTGTTAGCTGAAGAGATATTTGTTTTAAGACAAGACTCGTTTGTTTCATACTGAAACTATGTAATCTTGGGTGAAGCCTCTACTGTTGTTAGCTGAAGAGATACTTGTTTTAAGACAAGACTTGTTTGTTTCATACTGAAACTATGTAATCTTGGGTGAAGCCTCTACTGTTGTTAGCTGAAGAGATATTTGTTTTAAGACAAGACTTGTTTGTTTCATACTGAAACTATGTAATCTTAGGTGAAGCCTCTACTGTTGTTAGCTGAAGAGATATTTGTTTTAAGACAAGACTAATTTGCTTCACACTGAGACTATGTAATCTTAGGTGAAGCCTCTACTATTGTTAGCTGAAGAGATATTTGTTTTAAGACAAGACTTGTTTGTTTCATACTGAAACTATGTAATCTTGGGTGAAGCCTCTACTGTTGTTAGCTGAAGAGATATTTGTTTTAAGACAAGACTTGTTTGTTTCATACTGAAACTATGTAATCTTAGGTGAAGCCTCTATTGTTGTTAGCTGAAGACATATTTGTTTTAAGACAAGACTTGTTTGTTTCATACTGAAACTATGTAATCTCAGGTGAAGCCTCTACTATTGTTATCTGAAAATATTTGTTTTCATGAGAGAGTTTTAATGTTCGATTTAATAATATACAATTTATTTTTAGATATTTATTAATAATACTGAAATAAACATAAATAGGCAATTTTTAACAAAATATACCTAAATATACAGGATATTAAGTTAAATGAGGGACATACTTTAACGGAGTGCATAGTACTCATGAAAATTAACAACTTTTAGTATGGGACCAAACCTGAAATCGCGAAAAAAAAATCAGCTGTTCCCTACATTTTAAAGACTTATGCGAACATAAATGTACTGAACAGCTGATTTTTTTTCGCGATTTCGGGATTGGTCCAATAGTAAAAGATGTTCATAATGATGGGTACTGCACTCCGTTAAAGTAGATCAGCCACTCGTTTAACCTAAGACCCTCTATATAATACTACAATAATAATCTTACGGCTAAACCCAATCTATGGTTGTAACGTCCCAATAATCTAAGACATAAAACAAAAGAACACGAACGGACGGAGTGACGTAAGGAGAGATAGAATTATATTGTCTGTCACCAGTAGCGATCTGTTTTTACTGGCAGTAGGTTATTGGGTTTGGCCGTTAGACTAAACTATGAAGCCTGCCATACATAAATGATATTATTTCAATATCAAATGAATCACTTACAAGTTACGTTTTAAACCATGTTAAAATATGAAAGTTATAAGTTCTATTATCACGCTATTATTTCAACAGGGTACTAATAGCAGTGTATGATCAACATTATGAAACATTTTAATATTACTTATTTCTATGTGTTTCTGTCCAGCTGGACCCCGCGAGCTAGGCTCATAAAACTAGTAGCAATGCTTTGTTTGTTCAATGTACCTCATGAATTTATCAACAAGATCCAATGTACCTCGATCATTTTGATAGAAATCACGATAAATCGCCTCATCTATCCAGCGGGACCCTCAGCTATAGTAGGTACTGCGCTCGTAATGCAAACATAAAAATATTGATCGCATCTACTCTTAATTTACCTCTCGATTCATGTATTAAATTTTATGAAATTTTGATAGAACAGGAGAAATTCAGCATGAAAGTTTTGTCTTTTTCAAACAAAACATTCATGCTGAATTTCTCCTGTTCTATCAAAATTTCCTAGAATTTAATATATGAATCGAGAGGTACATTATGAGTAGATGCAATCAATATTTTTTTTTTGTATTACGAGTGCAGTATAGCTGAGGATAGATGATAGATGAGGTGATTTATCGTGATTTCTATCAAAATGATCGAGGTACATTGGATCTTGTTGATAAATTCATGAGGTACATTGAACAAACAAAGCATTGCTACTAGTTTTATGAGCCTAGCTCGCGGGGCCCAGCTGGACAGAAACACATCTTATTTCTAGTGTGACCTTACAATTATTATTTAGTTTCATTCTGCTGTCCGGTCTTGGCATCATTGTGGCCTGTTACCAACAACACACTTCTCAACGATACAATAGTGCGGATACCTTAAAGGTCCGTCTTTAGGTTCAAAAACAATACTTTTACAGAAATATATTGAATCGTTAAGGGTAGTCATCATGACAAACTACTCTGCTATAAAAAAAAATTACCACCCCTTTAGGGTCCACAGTATTTGCCATGATGACGCCAAATAAAATCACATGCACACAACTGACACAAACACAATACACTTTTTAGTCACTCTTACACGTAGGTACACAATAACTAAATTTGAATGGACGATAGTATAGCTGCATGCAATGCATCCAGGAAGAGCGAATAAATTATATACATATACTTTAGAATTAATTTATCGAAAAGGTTAAGTATAGAAATAAATAAAATTAACTTATTTATTTTTAAAAGCAAGCTTTTAAACTAAAAAGTAACAAAATAATATTTAGTGTATGAACTTAAATAGTAAAGATACAGAACAGCCCCAATCCTTAGGCGCATCATCAGGGAGTAATACAACTTATAAATATAACTTTAAGAGGTGAATTGTAATTAAATTTAATATAGGTATGTAAATACTGCAAAATAACATGACGTTTCACGTCTCAAGCTTTTTAGAAAATATAAAAAAAAAATTGAGGTCGTACACGAAATTATGCCGATTTCGCAGCGCAAAAATCCGCTCAAATCGCTCTTATGTATTTTATATGAACTATCGCACACCACGCCGGGGCGCAGCGGGCATAGTTTGTGATAGTTCGTATAAAATTTTTGCGCTGCGACCCGACAGCTGCGGCCCGACAAAATATACGCGAACTTTTATTAGTCCTGCGCCTTTGATTAGTGACTAAGGATGGGGTTCTCCTGTAGCTTTACTAAATATTATTATATTACTTTTTAGTTTAATAGATTATATATTTCTACCTTGACCTTACAATTATTTAGTTTTTATTCTGCTGTTCTCTCTTGTATTGTGGCTTGTTACCAACAACGCAAACTCTGCAGCTTGTCCTACGATCGAGCAGCAAAATATAAACCAAATAGTCTTAGATTATACAACTTACATTATTATGCGACTTTTTCACATTTCAACGATACAATAGTATAAAGGTATCCCCTTTATATAAGGTGTATCTGTTCATACACGAAATCTCTTAAGGGGTCATTGTACTCATCTATATGAACAACTTTTACTATGGGACCAAAACTTAAATTGCGAAAAAAAAAATCAGCTGCTCAGTACATTTATCTTTAACAAACTCGTCAAAATGTAGGGAGGAGTTGATTTTTTTTTCGCGATTTCAGATTTGGTCCCATTGTAAAAGTTGTTCATAATGATGAGTACAATGACCCCTTAAGAGATATCGTGTTTGAACAGATACACCATAAATAGGTACCGTCTTTAGGTTAAAAAAAATGCTTTTACGAAATATATACGAGTATAATCGTTGGCATCATGGCAAACTACTCTGCTATAATAAAAAATTACCACCCCTTTAGGGTCCACAGTATTTGCCATGACGACGCCAAATAAAATCTCTTGTGTTCAAAATGATTGTTTTACCCAATATTTTGAAATATTTGAAAATTACAATTAAGTAACAAGTTTAATACAAATCATTACATGCGGAATATTCTTAGCTCTTCAAATCCACATAATAACATTCATTTAATTTTCTTAATAAAGTAGGTGTTGTACTATCACAATCATCCAAACGAACTAATCTAGTTTGCGTTGTACTTTCCACAACAAATGACATATAATGAGAACTGTAATCTACCGTTTTTAACACTGTACACAAGAATGATACCATACTGAGATCAGTTTCTTTTAAAAAAACTTGGTCAATTTTATAAAATAATGGATAGTTAATATCATATTTGTACAAAATAACATTTTTGTCATTATATTGTATCCCATTAATTTCAAAATATTCGACGCAGATGAACTCAGCTTCATTTAATTCTCTTGGGTAATCGTGAACACGCATCACTTTACCACAAGAAATACTGTCAGCAAAACCGTTTTGTGCAATTAATCTGTAACTAGTTTTCAACTGATGCCTCGTAGCAAGTGTCAAAGGCAGGTTTTTCCTACAAGATATTGACTGAGCTACTGACTTTAAGTCTTTATGTTTTGATTCAAACTTAAACGCGCTGATCAATATTGGAGGGCCAATTTGTTCAATTACTCTATGATAATGAAGAAGAAAATGGTGTTTGGGTTTTAAAGTGCAGTGAAACAAATGTTGTAGGTTTTCTAAATAATTTTCAATCAAATTACTCAAATAATCAAGAAGCTCCGATGTATAAACTTGAGATGTCAGTATTTCTGTTATCTCTAACAAACATAAGTAATGTTGCCAGGTAGGGTCATCCATTACATGCACTAAGTCACCTATGATAAATCTGAAGTTCCGAACAAGACAAAGCATTTCTGAAGCTGAAAAAATTAACTGTCCGTTTTGTAAATGTTGCTTAGTAACCGACGGTGGACAATTTTTTTCACTTTTCAAATAAGTGAAATATTTTATTCGAGCATTTAATGTCTTTAGTGAAAAATAGTTACTGTCTAGTAATTTTTGAATAATAACACACATATCATATCTATGTACACCTTCACACAGATCATGCATAACGTCACACGTCAGATTTTTATAAGTATGAAAATTTAACTGATGCCATACGCATACTTCTTTTATGCCTACTTTATCTTGACAATGCCTCTCGTAGTCATTAGCTTTGCGGATGTTTTCAGGGCGTTCTTTAGTGTCAATTTTAGTGAGGTCTTTGGGCGTGATACAGAATCTACAAAAATGATTTGAAGCAAAGCTTTCGTGAAACCCTAAAATAGAGTGCAGGCCCAGGTTGTCACCAGATATATTTGCAAGGCGAAATTTAACGACAGTTGTATGTTCGTTACAAACTACTGAGATTCCAGTCTGTTCTAAAAAGTTCAATTCTGCAATCAATGGACCAAAAACAGGTTCATTACCAAATGTTGTTCTATCTGAAGTATAAAATATGAGCGTGAGCAAAATGTTTTCCAAACGACTACTTAATTTAGGCGGTATTGTAGATATAGTTGCATACACAACACCGATTTTTTGGTTGCCAGCATGACTTCCTAACGGATTCCCCGATTCAAAGTCGTCGTAATATATAGTTAGGGGCAGAGTTTTTGCTTCCTCATGAAAACCTTTGCTTGCATTTTGCCAACAATTCCCATTAACTAAATTTCTCAAAATGAGATTGTCCTTACAAATGCCTTTTTCATAATTTAATATAATATTTAATACATTAGGTACTTCCAGAAACGATTTGAGACTTTTCCGCAACGGAATCATATAAGAACATCTATTTTTTAATGTCATTTCAACGTTTCCATGAGCTGACTTGGTGTCGTCCGAAATTCCAACTGTTTTTGGGACTGGCTCAGTATAAGTATGTAATTTTTTAAAACATTCCATTCGTTTGTAATCTGTTCCTAGGTTTTCAAAAGAGCTTTGAAGGAGTGACATCATTGACGAACATTCTTGTGATATATTCATGGTTTTTTCTAAAATTTTAAATGGTTCCGATTTAAATAAATTAGTTACTAACTGTACTATAGTTTGAATAACAGTTCTAGGTAAACTAGAAATACTGTATAATTGGGATAAAAAAGAAAGAAGTAATTTATTTAATTCAATTTTGAAATTGGACATCAAGGCATTTTCATTGATATGATCATTATTGTGTACAGTTGATTCAAAATCGTTAGTAGGTTCATCAACAGCAACAGGGTTAACATTACTTTCTGTGTTGCACTTTTCACCTTTACTTTTACATTTATTTTCGTTCTGAACACAGTGAGCAGCACATACATGTTTTTTCAAAGACGATTTTGTATCATACACTCGCTCACAGTTTTGATAAGGACATTTAAAATAATCAGTGATGTTGTGATAGTAACTTAAATGTACAAAATATGTTCTGAAATCGTGATAATCAGTGCTACATATTGAACACAGCATTTTTATTAAATTATCAAGTGAATGGAAATGTATAACACAAGAAATTGTTATTAGTGTTTATATCATACGAGATATATTTTCGTTTAGCATTTAGCAATAGAAATCAAATCCATGATGTAGGGTGGGATCACATCATAATTAGTCTTTATGTCATAGATACATATTTGTATAAGTAAATACAGGTGATATCCAGGTTTCGGATAAGACACATGGAGTGCGTGATAACACTTGAATAGTGTGTCAAAGGCCTTAAAGGCCGTTTGGAAAACATACCTGACCTTATCTATAATAAGATAATATGTTCCACCAACATCTATTATATACGGCTGTACCGTTTTTTTTTTCCCATATGCATCCGTAGAAACTTCGTCAATTTTTGATTGTATATCGCCAGGTGACTAAAAAAAGAAAAATAACGTTAAGTTTCAATTTTTTTTTTATAAATCAGTCATATATAATGAAACTAAAAAAAAACAATGCTGTCTAAAAAAAGGTTTGCACTCCTGACTCGATGGTCTCACTTTGAATTTTTGCAATTTTTTGGGTTCGCAAGTTACAGGTGACGTGGGATAAACATTTTAAGACACAGTTTCAGCAACCTTAGTTGATGAGAACTAATCTCAGTCAGTCAATTAAAGTATGGATTTAATGTAAAGTACCCTGTTGGTGTAATTACCTTGACATTTACAATGAAGCTTTCTACACACTCGGTAGTTGAAAATTTTTGCCTCCTGTTTAGGCGTCCTTTTGGTGGCACCAAATTGCAAAGCAATTTTATTTGTGATGGAAGTTTTTTATCTAGAATAAAATAAACTTTACCTATTAACATTAACATAAATAATATAAGTAAGTACATAATTCTCACATTTATTCTGTCAGAAAATATCAAGGAGCAAGCATATCAAGGCCCTCAATAAAAACTTGTATATTATTTAGCCTCATTTCTAAAATAAAAATGGCATCATATAACTAAATTACTATTTTGTACCAACCATTGTCATCTAATGCATTAATATACTCGATCAAGGCCACCACTTCTTCGTTAGTATTTGTTTTTTTTATTTCTATTATCTTTTTGATAAATTCATTCCAATTTATGTAGAATTTATTCGCTCTTCCTGGATGTATTGCATCAAAGTCTAATTGAATCTGAAAATAAGTTAATGTGAGTGAAAGAAAAAACATAACTTATTTGTCTCTCCATGATGAAATTAATGTTTCTTACCAAGACATCGCTTCTGACGTCATTTAATATAGGCCAATTTTCAATCAGCCCACCTACGGTTTCATGAGCAGAAATTTGGCGGAGTTCATGGGTCGTTTTCCATTTGTTTATGACACATTCCCATGGTTCTGAATTGTTTTTCAGCCAAATAACATCTTCTTTGTGCACATCTAAAATAAGGCGAAAATGGTGAATAATGTAAATTAAATCACAAAAAAATAGCTCTATGGCTACTCTACCTACGAAAGCATTACATCTCTAGGTAATGAGTGGGACAGAAATAGAAGAAACCAATCGCAAAATAAACCAGGTAGGAAATACAATCATAAATCTTTATTGGTTTGTTAGTCTGTAAGCCTTCTTTAAAATAAATAAATAAATAAATAAATAATAATAAACTATTTACTGCAAGTAAAATGACAGATCCTAAATAAAACTAACTACTGTAAAATATGTACTGTAACAAAATTAAAAATAAACCTTGTAGTTCGTTTAAGTTTTTAGATTTTTTAGAGGGTATAGAATCTTTATTTTCTGTTTCATTCAATTTTCTTTTACGTTCACCAGATTTATATAGGGTATTGCGAATTTTATCAACTAATTTTCCCTTTGCAAAACCTGGTTTTCCAGAGATTGAATCTCTTTTTTTAACAGAGGGAACAAAATATGTTCCCGCATTCTCAGTGGGAAAAAGAGCGATGATTTTTGAAGTCAGTATGTTATACTCTTCATGATTGATACGACTGGAAAAAAAGTAAAGTTTAGACAAAGAAAGAAAATTCATCTGTCAAATCATGTACAGTCAGCAACAAAGCCAATAAGCATGTAGGTAACTAGTGTTTCTAATTACTAGTCTTTTAAGAAAGATTAATTCTGTTTCAGATAATAATTAGTGTTAGAGCGGCTTTAACATGAACTCATATTGAAATCCATTTAGTGAGGGGCTGTTTTAGACTGCGCTTTTCGATGAGTGGACTCCACTCGAAAACCTTTGTGCCCCAACCGACGTCAGTTCCTCGAGCTAATAATGTACGTGGTAATACAAAGTAAAAACTAAATTAATAGGTACTTACTGATTTACAACACGTGTAAAAATACGTCTGCAGATAATGTCTGTGAGTGTATTTCTATGTTTGACTGTCAGTTGTTTATTTGTTTCATAATATTTGAGTATGCTACTTCCAGAAGGTGATGTGGTAAGTAATGTTCTCAAGTCAAATTCGGGAAATGCTGGCCGACATCCTATCATTTCAAGAATATTATTTTCTTCGAAATCTGATTCCAGTTCACTGATGTAATTGATTTCTGTTTCTGTGTTTTGAGAACAACTGGGCACAGAAGTGACCGTTGATGTTTTATTCTGAAATGAGAAATAATTCAATACCTACTTTAGCATAATATGGCTTTAATGGATTAAAACTGTACCATGAAAAAGCCATCAGAAATCCAGACTAATATTATAAAAGCGAAAGTATCTCTGTCTCTCTGTAGCTTTTTAAGGCTGAACGGCTCAATGGGTTTTAATGAAATTTGAATGAAGATAGCTTGAATCCTGAGGAAGGACATAGGGTACTTTCCGTCTTCATCATCACCAATTTTCATCATTATTCACATGGATGGAACCGCAGGGCGCAGCGAGTTATTGTATAAAATTTAAGCGTGTCAGCACTGCTTTATTTTTGTTATTTTACTTAAGTAACATCCTGCAAAATATTATTTACTAGTAAATCTACATAGGTATAATAAAGTTATGCAAACCTCTGCTGTTAAATATTCGTCAATTTTGTTTTTCAGAAATATGCGCGTGGAAATTTTTGGGCTCAGCTCTTTTAATAACTCATTTGTTAAGTCTTTAAAATGACTTAAATCAATGCCATTGTCTGAAAATAATAAATAAGTACCAAGAATTTTAGTCTTGAATCAAGAGAACAGAATTAAAATTGTTTCGGGTAATTGTCCTACTACATAATATACCTACCTATCAATAATTATTATCAAATTAACAAATTGGTTAGACACCGCGACGTGTCGTGTCGTAGTAGGTAGGCAGGTATAAATACATAGTAGGTATAAATTCGTGAGCGAGCTAGAAATACGGACATAATTAGGTAGGTACTTATAGTAACATAATTTTCTAAGCTTCCCTAGTCACGTAGGCGCAGGTATGTAGTGTAGGCACGAGCTATTCTACCATGATTCTAATTGGTTAAATGCGATTAAATAGTTGAATTCAGTAATTAACATTATCGGAGAGGTGCTTACTTAGAATTAAGACTAGGTCTTTATGCCTACATCCATCGAGATATGTACCTATTAGCTGAATATCTACATACAAATACATCAAATAAATAAAAAGCTTAGCAGTGTCTAGTGTACAGACTAGAGGTACTTACCTGTAAAATTTTGAATTATTGGTTCTTCGATGCCCCAGCTTTTTAATAATTGACACGTTTCTAATTCTAATTCTGACATTTTTTTTAGAATAATGCAAATCAGCAAAGGTTTAAGGCCAGCCCAGTCAGTAGTCTTAATAGTCCAGTCCTTTATATTTAATTTAAGCTGAGCTAAGGGAGTCGACCATGAGTAGACGCACAACGGCACAAACGATATGAAACGAAATGGGATTGTCGGTTGTCGGGCGCAGCAGATGAATGCTTGCTCATTATTGGCTGTTTATTTTTATCTTCCTATGAATTGTGGCCTCTGATTGGTTGCGTGGCGCGCGGAATATTTTAACAGTGTTGCCATCCCACAGTATTGTTTTTGCCTCGAAAAACGGACATCCCCTTTTTATTAGCTTATTCGATAAAACAAGTTATTAAGAAAATAAGAGTAAAATACCCGTGAGCCAATTTTACACCAAACACGTCTATTTAGTCCGTCAGTCAAATAGTAAAAAAATATTAGACACGAATTTTTTGCTTTATCATATTACCCGTCGCGCGGCAATTAGCAGACAACAGAAATTTTATTGTTATCTGCACACATGGTTGCAATCGATATTTTAAGAGTTAATAAAAACCGGCCCAGTGCGTGTCGGACCACGCACAAGGTCCCGTAGTTGAAAATAATGTATGTCAAAAACAAACTTAACTAGACTCCGTTTACATTACGATTAGATATTCAAAGAAAACTTTTTACAGTCCGTTACTGCAGCTGCCATTTGTCATATCCCCAACGCAATAGAAATCAAAATCGGTTGAACGGACTATAAAAAAGGTTTCTTTAAATGTCTTCTTGTGAATGGGGTATAGTTAATTTTAATTTGTTTCTTTTATTTAACTTCGCGGATGTCGGAAAATAGGTATCCCACGGGAACGTGCTACCGGGAAATGCTTCCTTATTCCTTGTCTACATTATCTATGGAACCTCTGTGCAAAATTTCAAGTTTCTAGGTTCAAGGGTTTGGGCTGGGCGTTGATGAGAGTCAGTCAGGACTTCTCTTTTTATTTTACAGTAGCTTTTGCTCGCGGCTTCGCCTGTTAACGCCATGGAGCCTGTTCAATATTATTTTAATAATAGTGTAACAGCGAGTCTTAACTGATAAATAAAATATAAAAATACAAAAATGTAAAAGGAACTAAGGCAGATTATTTAAAATTTACTCCAATCAACAAAAAAATGTGGATATTATACGAGTAGGTACACTCGAAAACTACGGAACAGATTTTCATTGGGTTTTCAACTTTTGGAAGCTTACCTAGTTTCCCAAATTCGAGGTATTTTTCATTGCTATGTGTAAACAGTTTTTAGAGAAGTAAAATAAACTACGCTAAACTTTTTTATTTCCCTGCCTATTGTTTTTCTTGTAAGGAAAAAAATATAAACTTGGTTTTGACAAAAAAAGCAATTCGTTTTTTTTTTGTGAAAATATTTTTTTTTTTGCTGCTTGCAGCACTGCGTCTGAGCAAAATGAAAAGAATTTCTAAAAATGTGTCTTCTTGTATTAAGACAAAAAGTCTTGGTTTTAAAATCATAGGTAACGTCTGAGCAAAATGAAAAGGATTTCCAAAAAAGTGTCTTCTTGTGTTAAGACAAAAAGTCTTGGTTTTAAGATCATAGGTACCTACTTACCTATCCAAAGTTGTTTTATAGGTACCTTCAGGTTACAGTTCAGTCCTACCTAGGTCTTTTAGTTTTAGAGAAAATACCTACCTAAGTAAAAAGTACCAAAGGCAAAGTGTGCCTACCCTGCCGCGGCTGTCTGTTCACGTTTTTCTCCGTAACTAAGTAGGTCCTACCTACTCCATGATTACCTATTCAAGAGGAAGGTTTATAATGTTGATTAGCTTACCTACTTATATTCATTATGCGTAAATAGGTATAGGTACCTAAAGTAACCGTCATGAGAAGCTATAAATTTTGTAAACAAGTGTGCAGGAGTTCACAAAATTTGGACCAACAAAACGCATTCGAAACTCGAATGACGCGTTTATTTCAAAATGGCGTCCCGATAGTTTACAATCCCTGCGACGGACGCGTTCCGGTACCAAGAAACACAAACGATAGCGCTTTGCGTCGTTAAAATATGATCCGACTAAATTAAATAGGTTGTTACTTTCATATAACCCGTCTATATTTCATGTCGATTGAATATGGTCAATTTATTATTATCTCGCAGTATAAAATGTTTACTTAGTAAAAGATGTTTGCTTACATAATTTATAGCTTCTCGTGACGGGTACTTTACCTACCTAGCCATACTAAAAGACTTATCACGATGAACTCCGGGGAGGTCGAAAAAAACAATTGTCGATCTTCGTACCTACCAAAAAAACGGGCGAAGCCGGGTAGAGGCGCTAGTAAATACTATAGGTTTCTATCTAGATAAGGTTAATTAACGGTTAAATCGCTAGCTTAGTAGGTAGTTATTGTGAACATGATGTGGGTAAGTAGGTACCTGGTTAGTTAACAACGAGTGGTTAAATGAGTGGGTGTAACTTATAAAGTATAAAAGAATTTATGGATAAAAAATGTTGATGCCATAGAAGGGTCACATTTTCAAAAACCCAAAGATTTTGCATGCTATGCTATGCTATTTTTTTGTCCTAGCTGTACCTGTTTATGCCTTTTTATTAATATTTAACACCATTGTATACCTACTATGTTTTATGCAAATAAATGATTTATTATTCTTTGACATATCACGAGACCCTTGGGTCCCGGACCTTTGGAAGGCGTACGAGGGGCCGAAGCCAACTTGCAGAGGCCCCTTAGACCATTTTACATTATGAGAAGGCACTAACCGACGATTATTCCTGTATGCCCTATGCAAGTGCACCCAAGGATAACCCCTGGATGATGCAGGACTATTGCAGAACATGGAAACAAAACATATTGGGCTATGGGTTTGGGTGGTTATAGTGGATGGAGTACCTTGTATAGTTAATAATACAAGGTACTCAATCCACTATAACCACCCTTGAGTACCTTGTATTATTAACTACTAGCTTTTGCCCGTGGCTTCGATCGCGTTGGCAAAAAGATTTTTCTTTCCTTGCACATAGTTTGCGCATTCTGTGATGTGATGAGTGAGCGCATCCATACTAATATTATAAATTCGAAAGTAACTGTCTGTCTGTCTGTCTGTTACCTTTTCACGCCTAAACCATTGAACGGATTTCGATAAAATTTGGCAAGACTATAGATGATATCCTGGGGAAGGACATAGGCTACTTTTTTTATTTTATATAGGGAATGAAAGTTTGTGTGGGAAACCCACCATTTCTTAAGTTAGGGACATGAAAATTCAAATTTATTCTTTTGGTAGGAAATAAAGAAATATGCGGTTCAGGATTTTTGAAAATTCATCCCCTAAGGGGTAGAATAGGGGTTGATTTTAAAATTCACAAAACTGCACAGAATTCGATAAAATTAACGGATGAAAGGATGTGAGAAATATATGTGCGAGTGAGAAAGTATTTATTATTTATTTATTGGAGTATTTATCAAGCAGTATTTACAAGGATTCTGGTCGCTTATTTTGCCATACAATCCCACATACATCTTATTAGTACCTATAACCAAAAAAGGCTTGGTTTCAACTAAGTCAATATTTTCCAGTTAAAAGTATTCTTGAAATGAGATTAATGTATTCTTCAATTAATAATATATTAACTACATTTTTTAAATTCTTAATGGAAGGAATCTGAACTTCTTCAACCGAAAATACATTATTCTTGACATGCAAATCAATATTGTTTTAAATTGAAGAATTTTGAGTTCTTGTAAGAAAACAAATAACATTTTAGAAGAAGATGTAGAAACTCTTGAACTAAGAATAAAGTGCTTCTTGAGTCAAAAATAAGCGAAATCTTTGAATCAAGAAAATACACCTTATTGGTACAAGAAAAAAAGTGTTGGTTTCAAATAAGTCAATATTTTCCAGTTAAAATAAAAGTATTCTTGAAATGAGATTAATTTATTCTTCGATTAATAATATATTCTTAAGGTAAGTATATACAACTACATTTTTTAAATTCTTAATGGAAGGAATCTGAACTTCTTCAACCGAAAATACATTATTCTTGACATGCAAATCAATATTTTTTTGTATTGAAGAATTTTGAGTTCTTGTAAGAAAACAAATAACATTTTAGAAGAAGATGTAGAAACTCTTGAACTAAGAATAAAGTGCTTCTTGAGTCAAAAATAAGCGAAATCTTTGAATCAAGAAAATACACCTTATTGGTACAAGAAAAAAAGTGTTGGTTTCAAATAAGTCAATATTTTCCAGTTAAAATAAAAGTATTCTTGAAATGAGATTAATTTATTCTTCGATTAATAATATATTCTTAAGGTAAGTATATACAACTACATTTTTTAAATTCTTAATGGAAGGAATCTGAACTTCTTCAACCGAAAATACATTATTCTTGACATGCAAATCAATATTGTTTTGTATTGAAGAATTTTGAGTTCTTGTAAGAAAACAAATAACATTTTAGAAGAAGATGTAGAAACTCTTGAACTAAGAATAAAGTGCTTCTTGAGTCAAAAATAAGCGAAATCTTTGAATCAAGAAAATACACCTTATTGGTACAAGAAAAAAAGTGTTGGTTTCAAATAAGTCAATATTTTCCAGTTAAAATAAAAGTATTCTTGAAATGAGATTAATTTATTCTTCGATTAATAATATATTCTTAAGGTAAGTATATACAACTACATTTTTTAAATTCTTAATGGAAGGAATCTGAACTTCTTCAACCGAAAATACATTATTCTTGACATGCAAATCAATATTGTTTTGTATTGAAGAATTTTGAGTTCTTGTAAGGAAACAAATAACATTTTAGAAGAAGATGTAGAAACTCGTGAACTAAGAATAAAGTGCTTCTTGAGTCAAAAATAAGCGAAATCTTTGAATCAAGAAAATACACCTTATTGGTACAAGAAAAAAAGTGTTGGTTTCAAGTAAGTCAATATTTTCCAGTTAAAATAAAAGTATTCTTGAAATGAGACTAATTTATTCTTCGATTAATAATATATTCTTAAATTAAGTATATTACAACTAGATTTTTTAAACTCATACTGGAAGTAATTTGAACTTCTTCAACCAAAACTAACAATAAAAAAACATTGGTTTAGATTACCCACCTTTCTATTCTTGAATCAAGAAACAATAATTTAAATGAAATATTCATAATAAGAGTATCCTAATCTTATATTGAGTAAAAAATTTTTAGATTAAGAAAATGTATATCTTAGGTCAAAAATAATGTAACTGTTTTAAAGTAAATATAATATATTCTTGAATGAAAACCCCATTATCTTGTTTTGAAAAGTTTTTAAAGTCTTCAGTAAAAACTAGATATTTTCTTCAATTAAGATTGTAATAGTCTTGAATCAAAAATATTTGCTCAAGTCAAGAATTAAAACCAAGTATTTATTATTCTTAATTTGAGTAAACGGGTTTTCTTCGACTGAGTACATTTACTTAAGTTAAGAAAATATTTACTTGGACTGAAACAATTTTTCTGAGAATATTGATATTCTTCGCAGAAGAAATCCTTTTTTTCCGTGCGTATAGTGCGCAATGATAGGACACGATGCCACGCGGGTTGTACCTTAATCTACTATAAATCCACCCTATACTGCATCCCCAATGACCCTCCTCTCTCACGTTTGGAAGTGTCTGTCTGCCGCCTTGGCATGACAGGTCACCAGCCAATCACTTTGGTATCGGCTTACCTTCCACCCCGTACCGCTCCAGAGAATTACCAAAATTTATCTGATGACTTCACTATCCTATGCGGCTTGAGTGACTCCGTCATTATAGCGGGTGATCTCAACGCCAAGCATACCGCCTGGAATAGCTCCTTGACTACTACCAGAGGTAGACATTTATTCGACCTCTGTTCCATTTTAAACTTTGACGTCATTACTCCAATGACTCCCACACACTTTCCCCACGACCATAACCATACCCCTGACGTACTTGATGTAGCGCTTCTAAAGAATATCAACCGTCCGTTGGACTCTATAGAAGCGATACATGAACTGGACTCTGACCATCGACCGGTTGTCGTAAGTCTAGTCTCCCGTTTAGGTCTCCGTGACCCCTCAGAACCACCTCGCACCCAAAAAGTGACGGATTGGACGAAAGTAGGCGAGTGCCTGAAATCCTCCTCTTCTCCTCACTTAGACTCTATACCCGACCAATTCGACTCTATCGCTGACACGACGGCCGCTATCGACTCACTCACAGAACACGTACAATCTGTCCTGAATGATAGTTCAAGGGAAATCCCTGCGGCGGAAGACAGCCGCTGGAAGTTGCCGGACGATGTACGTGAGCTGTTGAATGAGAAGAACGTGGCTGTCCTACAGCAACTTTCCCTGTCGCGCGAACAAAGTCCACATGCGTTACTTACAGAAATCTGTAAGGACACGTATGGAGGAACTGCGTAACGCCGGCTGGGATAAGATACTAAGCGAACCAGAGCCGAACCACCTTGCCTTTTGGGAACTCCAGAGAAGACTCAGTACCAGGGGACAGCATCTATGCCACCCTTAGTCCGCCCTAATAAAACCATCGCCTTCGACGATGTCGACAAAGCAGAATGCCTTGCCGACAGCCTCGAAGCGCAATGCACACCCAGCTCTCTACCGGTTGACCAAGCTCACCTCTCTGAGGTCGACGCAGAAGTCGAACGTAGAGCCTCCCTTCCTCCCGTCGAGGACCCTGATTATCCCCTGCCCCCCGTCAGTCCGGACGAGGTGCATGAGATAATCAAGGGTCTGAGACCCCGCAAAGCCCCTGGCTCAGATGGAATCACCAATAGGGTGTTCCCACTGTTCCCTGCCCACCTAATTATGCTAATGGCCACCATCTTCAATGGTGCCATGAGCAACAACATATTTCCGCAAGCCTGGAAACAGGCCACCGTTATCGGTATAAATAAGCCCGGTAAGCCCAAGAGCGAGCCCTCTAGCTACCGCCCCATTAGCCTGCTCAATGTCCTCGGTAAAATCTATAAGAGACTCATTTATAAGCGCCTATGCCGAGACAAAGGGCCTCATACCTAACGAACAGTTTGGGTTCCGTACCCAACACTCTTGAATACATCAGGTTCACCGCATCATCGAACACGTAAGCGCTGGCTTTCAACGCGGTTCGATGACGGGAGCGGTATTTTTCGATATAGCGAAAGCTTTTGACAAAGTTTGGCACAACGGCTTAAGGCGATCCCCTGACCAAAACCTTGCGATAGGGCGTTATTCAGAGGCTATTAACTCATTAATTAAGAGTAATAAATGACATCTAACAGCACATTATTAATGTTCGATATTCTATAATCACATTGCACGTTTACTTTTGTTTTTACGTAAAATAAATACATTTAAAATCTCCTTGTAAAAAAGTGTCTAAAATTATTGATTCCATGCATCTTTTCCTGAAGGTGACGTTCTAATCATTTGAGGATTACACTAAGGGATATGTAATTTAAAAATCTAAATTATCCACGTTTTTTTTTTCTTTTAAAGTTCGCTATTCTTTTTTTATTGAAATAATTCCAGAAAAAATGACATTTTTTTGATGAAGGGGCGTGCGCATGGAGCGGGACAGAGCGAGGCTGAGCGGCGGGACAGAGAAGGACCGAACGCTCAAGGTCGTTTGGTCGGGGTATGGCCTTAATTTATAAGCTTTACAAAATCGGAGTGCCAGACCGTCTCGTGCTCATTTTACGTGACTTTTTGTCAAACCGCACTTTTCGATACCTTAACGAAGGAGCGCTATCTTCACCCCATCCTATTCGCGCAGGCGTACCACAGGGCTCTGTAATTTCACACCTTACCTTTACATTATTTACCAGCGATATCCCAAAAAGTAGAAAGGCTCAGTTGGCTCTGTTTCCAGACGATACGGCCATTTACGGGAAAAAGAACAGACGCGATATCTCGCACTCTCCAAACCGCAGTCGATAACCTCGCCTGGTGGTTTCGTAGGTGGAGAATCGAAGTTAACCCGGATAAAAGCCAAGCGGTTCTCTTTCTGAAACCGTACTACACACGTCCTTTACTCCGACCAATCACCATGTTTGACAAGCCGATCCCTTGGGACGGAGCGAGCCAAATATCTCGGTGTCACGCTCGATGAGCACCTAAACTTCTCCGAACACATAAAACTCGCTCGTTCATGGGCCGCTTTTGCCCTTGGTAGACTACATTCCGTTTTGAATGCACGTAGCAAATTGTCACTAAAGTGCAAGTTGCGCATTTATACAGCCGTTATTCGGCCCATCATGACCTATGCGGTCTCGGTATTTGCTCACGCCAAGCCCCGCCACATACATAGAATGCAGACACTGCAAAACCGTTTTCTCCGAAAGATAACGGGCGCCCCCTGGTTCGTTCGGAACGAAAACCTCCACCTTGACCTCAAAATCCCAACAATCCGACAATTTCTGAAACGCAATTCCGTGCGTTTCTTTGAAACCGCCGCGAAACATCGCAACCCTTTCGTTGTCGAATCCGCCAACTATGTTCCCTCCCGAATTAGTAGGATCAGCCGTCCTAAACATGTTCTCTCCGAACCTGATGACCCTATAAGCCACCAGTACGCTCCGCAAACGCAAACTAAGAACGACGTTCCGACCCCGCCGTCGAGGTTGAAAACGTAATTGCCCACCTCCTTGCCTTCTACTCGGCGAGGCTGCGCCAGCTGGTAGCGCAGCCGAGCCTGTAGCCTCTAACCCGCCATTAAACTCCCCTTCTCCACCGATCATTCTCGTATCTCGTACCTTGGATGTCATCACGTCACGACCCAGCCTGAACCCTCTGGCTGTCCTCCCTACCCTTACCCCAGCGATGTGCAGTTGAATTTGAATTGAATTAAGCCCTGGCCGGAGGCTTTAAGCTCGCTTAAAGCAGCCACAGGAAAGTCCGGTTAAACAGTCTCGACCCCCCGTGGTCAACTGTGATAAGCCATTAAAAAAAAAAAACAGTATTTGACAAACAACCAGCAACCCAGTTACTGGGTAACACGGTACGTACCTCTCAGTAAGACTGGTTGTCAGACTTTCGGGCTTCTGGCGTGTAAAGACTGTCAATGATCTACGAATGGCTTTACTGCTTAACGCTGTTATTTGAACATAAATTGTAAAAGCCCATTATTTTAAAAAGAGTAACCATGGAGTTTCTTGCCGGCTCTTCTCCATAGGAAACGACCAATTTGGAACCGTGCACCTAGCTTCTGACGTTTCATATGTGCCCATCTAGGTTTATGTGAAATAAAATATTTTGATTTTGATTTTGAACGAGATTTCCGACCCTGCCGCATAACTACACTCTAATATCCCTCATCTTTTTTCACCAAGCAACTTTAATATACCCCCGAAAGAAATTACCTTCTCCATATCACCGTTTAGAGAAATGCAATGAACAACTAGTCAACGGTAGGGCTAATATTGTAAGAATTTGTGGCTATGACAGCGGTGACGAGGGAATCCTTCGGCGGTTGTATAGTTAATGAGACAACGGTGGTGATTAGGGCTGTGTGACAGTTGAAGATATGTGAGGCGATAGTAAAGCTACGCATGTAAAATCTCCTCCTAAGACCAACTGCCTCACACGTCGCCTCATAAGTCAACTGAACTGAACTGAACTGTGGATGCAACTGAATGACCATCTGACCTCCACAACCCGGTATTGGGTAGGTAACACGTTACCTCTTAGCAAGACTGGTTGTCAGACTTTGGGGCTTCTGACTACCCGTAAAGTCTGTCAATGATCTACGAAAGATAGCCAGAACCGACCTTATAGTGTAACAATTAAAAATCAATCTGCCTAGCCTTTTCCCAACTATGTTGGGGTCGGCTTCCATTCTAACTGGATGCACCTGAATACCAGTATTTTACATGGAGCGACTGCCTATCTGACCTCCACAAACCAGTAACTGGGTAATAAGATACCCCTTGGTAAGACTGGTTGTCAAACTTTCGGGATTCTGACGACCCGTACAACTGTCAAAGATCCATAATGACAACCAGGACGAACGGCTTAACGTGCTTTCCGAGGCACGGAGGAGTCTTGGTATGTAAAGATGGTCACCCATCCACGGACCAACCCCGACAATCGTACCTGATGGATCGACCCGTGCAGCTGTTATTACTTAGCCACGAGCTCCTCTAGTATTATAACAATTTCAAGCTAATATTCCTCATATTTTTTCACTGCAATAAATTCTAATATGTATTGCCGTTTAGAGAAATGTAATGAACAGCTAGTTAGCATCAGGGCTAATATATTGAAGATATTGTGGCTATAACAGCGGTGGCGAGAGAATCCGTCGACGGTTGTTTTCTTAATGAGACAACGCTGATAATAAGGCTGTGTGACAGTTGAAGATAGGTGAGGCAATGGCGAAGCTATACAAATACAATGTGCCGCTGCAATGACGACATTAATTTGACACTCTTATACGGTTCCGCGTTTTCGTTTTATAAAGATATTTTTATTTCATTAAACGTTATTATTTATTGATTTATTTATAATTTTCTAAAATAGCATCTTGGAGCAACCTGTAGCGCAGAGATAAAATTAAAACGAACGAGAAAACATCGAAATGTCATAGATAAGGTTTCAATGTAATAAAAAAACATGTTGTGGTGTGTGTGTGTAACCAGCTCTACACTACTTAGCAATACTACTCTACTCTACTTAGTATATTTAGATTGAAACATCGTTCGAATTTATGTTGTGTTTACGTCACGAGCCTGTGCTATGGCCTCAACATTAGCTTCCACATCTTATACTATCGCTTTCCCTCTGCCTCACGAGCCTAAGTAAGTAATTCGGTATCGCCCTCCATGTAGATTTTAGACCAGAAGCTGTGGCCCAGTTTGCATTACGGGTCCGACCATAGAGTATGAATAATATAATAAACCATTCGGCGCTTGGTACGCTTAAGCTCAAAAGGGGTTATTGCTAAAGTATTTAAATTAAAAAAATTGGCAGTCATGGCTGGGGAATGCCGACAGTTATGAATAGCATGTCGCAGTCTCGCGGTGATGCGGTGACGCGGTGACTCGAACCCGTAAGAATTACCCCTACCAAAAATCGTTCAATTCAAATATAATATGAATATATAATTTAATAATAATGGAATTAAGTAAGTACTTCTACGATTTTCATAATAATTACTATTCATTTAAACTATACTTATATATACACAAACGTAATAATATAGATACTTATATAATTTATACACCCAATTAAATACTTTTTATAATTTATAATAATATATAATTAATTAAATTGCAACTATTAAGTGCTTGCCCTCTTCCTCTCTCCTAATTTTGCTGTGCCAGAAAGGGATGGACCATTGATGCTTTGCTATTTTACACTATCTATCTATTTTACATATGGAATGCAATAAACGATTGAGTATTGAGTATTAAGGTTTTCACTTCAAAAATCGTGTGATAATAACCTTCAGTTACTATAGTCCAAAAAAAATATCGTTTTAAGTGAAAAATTAAAGTTTTCCCTAAAGTAAAAGGAAAAAAAATATGATGTGATTAAAGGCTCTTACAGACAGAGGCGATATCGCGTCGCGACGTGGCGCGTAGCGGTGAAGCGACGCGATAATATCGCAATATCGCTCGCGATATCGCCTCTGTCTGTAAGAGCCTTAATGCTCCTTTTTAAAGGCTCTTACAGACAGAGGCGATATCGCGTCGGTGACGCGATATTGCGATATTATATCCGTAGAACAATATCGCGTCGCGACGCGATATCGCCTCTGTCTGTAAGAGCCTTTATACGACAAGCAAAGGAAGAGTTATGAGTTTGTCGTTATGACTAATAAGAAACTACAAAACTTTTAACTTTCCTTTTCACGCTTTTATCAATTAAGCCACATTTCTAAGACATTAACCAATCATCATCTGCCTTTTCCCAACCATGTTGGGGTCAGCTTCCAGTCTAACTGGATGCAGCTGAATACCAGTATTTTACACTAGCTTCCGCTCGCCGCTTTGCCCGCGTGGTATGTTGATAAAAAGTAGCTTGTGTCCTTCCCCGGGTCTCATAGTATCCCCATACCAAATTTCATCAAAATCGGTTCAGCCGTTTATCCGTGAAAGCGTAACAAACAAACAAAAAATCAAATCTTTTCTCTTTATAATATTAGTTTTTGTTACCAATGCCTCGTCTTATTAATGCTCTGGCATCATTGCCGTGCCTTGCCCCACGTCCGGGAGTAATCCGGACACCCGGTCTCGTCCGGCATCCGAAATTGAAGAGTAAGCTTTTTACTGGACTTGTTGTGAATTATAAACGATCGTGTCCGGGCCGGAATTAGGGGAAGATGTCGGTTGTCCGAATCGTAACAGGAATTATGAAAGGAAAAGCAATTTTGAATACCTTGTGCAACTCATAACTCAAAACTATGGCCTTGTTGGTCTAGTGGTCACGAGCGGTAGGTACTGCTGAGCTCCTAGGTTCGAATCCTGGATTGGGAAAAGTTTTATTGGCTCCTAAATACCTACAGTACATACTATGGATACACCTCTGCTTAAGGCGGGACTATACGCCCACCACCTTGAGTGGTTAGCTTGCGCGTTCTGTGCTGAGCTCACGCAACGCGTCGTACGTCCAGCCAGTAATAGGACTCGCCCCTCAAGGAGCGCTGTCCCAAATTAGACGCATTATTAATTTATTATACATAAAACAAAAGGCATTTTAATAAAACACGTATACAAAAAGATAAATAATTATATTACCTTTAAAATGGTGAATGTTTCATAAAAATACGCTTGAAAGTTTTTGCGTGATTCTCAGTTTTTTATCCGCGTTAGACATAACTTTACAAATTAATTACACTATTTAATATAAACATAATCTAAAATATTCACATATTAAGTTATTAAGAAAATGCTCTAATTTAACATATATTTTTTCCAAATCATTATCACTACTCGTTTATTTATTATTTATTTATTTATAGTTCATTAAAACGGTACAACACCAATTACATTAATTAACGTAGAAACATACTTTACTTAAAAACTAACGTTCGTCGTTTAGACGTGATCTTCAGTTTAAAATCATCAAAAGTCAGTAGCGTCGCCTTAACATAGCACAAAAAACAGGCGTGATGTATGTATGATTTAATCTAAAAGCACGTTTGTTCTCCTTACTAAAGAAATCCTTACTTTTACAGTACAATAATAATTACAAATTACAATAGGATAACACATAATAAAATAAATGCCCAAATTCACAGCTCAACATGGGGAATAATCATCATTTCGTTGTGCAAATGTGCAATATTCCGGCTAGGATATTCTGTACAGAGATAACGAACTATCCTTTGGGATTTTGGCAATAATCGCTATCCCTGACAGGTGTTAAAAGCGGAAGCGAGGAGCGAAAATTTTGGCAACGATTTTCATTTGTTTTGAAGTTTATTTATTTTTCGGGTCTGATTTTATTTAGTAAAGGATGATTTTTTAATATTATTTTTTTAATCTTATAATGAGTTATTATCTGTTTGTCTGTAGCGTCGCAGCACCCAAACGGCGGAACAGATTATGTTTTTTCTTTTGGGATTTAATCGAGAATGTTCTTAGCTATAATTTAAGAAAATCGGATGTGTCGTTTGAAGATTATTTTTTTAGATTACTCTCGTTCAAATCACCTTTAAAAAAAACTAAAAATTATCAATATCAGTTCAGCCGTTTGCGAGCTCGATGTTCCAGACAGCACACAGATACACAGAACCCTCTATTTCCTCTTTGGCATTTAGGATTTTATTTGTATGCTAAAACAATTCCTTGAAAATGGCGAACGTGAATTAGGTACTGAAACAACATAAAATGAGCTTTTGAAAATCGTTTGCCTGTAATTTTATTTTACGTTTCCAAGCTTAAACTGTCAAGCAAATCTGGCAAGTACAGCTCAAAGGTGTCGATGAAATCATTTATTTATTTTTATTTATTTATTTCCAGTCGCGTTAGTGGTTAAATAGGTATGCATTAAAATTTTATTATAACTTTATAATATAACTTTATATTTTATTATAACTTTATAATTTTATTAAAATTTAATAAAAAAATTATTTAAACTGTTTAATTAGACATTTATTTTAAACTAGCGATATCCCAAGGGAACCTACTACCGGGAATTCCTTCCTTATTCCTTGTCTATATTATAAAGGAAACCTCTGTACAAAATTTCAGCTTTGTAGGTCCAAGGGTTTGGGCTGGGCGTTGATGAGTCAGTCAATCAGTCAGAACTTTTTATTTATATAGAAGTAATTTTCTAGAATCTTAAGCAAAACGGTTCTTTTCCAGTGAAAGAATCGCCCATACTAGGTACTTACAAGTTTTATATGTACCGAGCATACAAAGCCCATTCATTAAACCTGTCTTCGATCGATCATTGTTAATCTCAGCCATATTTTTACGCGTCTGAGTGTACTGAATGACCTTTCATTCTAATTGCAGCCGTAGAATAAGGCATTGCCAATAAAATATCTGGGGCTGTTTTCAGCTTTGGATAAAAAGACTCAGGCTAGTTGAATTAATTCTGTAATCTCCTAAAGTTCCAAAGTCCTCCTGGTTGTTGTCCAAAGTGTGCCGCAGCTCGGCTTCTAATTCATAAAATTTGGATACTTTTGCCACACCTAATTTTTTTAGTTTTGTAGCTGTCATTTTTGCGAGCGAGCCTAGAGCGAGTCGGACTCGCGCACCGAGGGTTTCGTCCCAATTTCTGAAAAAGTGTGCTATTTAGAGACATCGTTTTATTTTTCCTGTAATCTTTACACAAACTTCTATCACATATATTTCAGATTGTTCTCTTTGCAAACTTCGGTGATAAGGAGGGGAACGGTATTTTTTTTTTACATTTTTCATCAAAATAAAACAATGTTTGAGAGTGTGCAAACAGTGTTCTTTCATAAATAAAATAAAAATACCGTTCCCCTCCTTATCCCAAATGCCCTAGTAGCCCCCACTTTGAATTTTTAAGACACCCTTTCAGTCACTGTTGCAAAAAAAAATATAAATATTTTTATTTCTTTCTTATTTGCAAAATAGTTGGGTAAACGTCATCTAAAACTGTTTCAAATTTCAAGTTGATAGCATTAGTAGTTCTTGAGATATCCAGCTGTGACAGATATACAGACAGACACACAGACAGACAGACTGAGTCGCACCATAAGGGTTCCTTTTAATTATTTTGGTATGGAACCTTAATAGATGACTAACCAAAGATGAGAAGACTAACCAATGGCATTCACTTAAATACAAAATGACAAGCGAACCCGCGGCAGACCACTATATTATACACATATTAGAGGGTTACCAACCGTTCGGATTTACCCGGACGTATTCAACGTTTTGGTCTTGTTGGTCTAGGGTTGCAACTGTTGCAAGCGCTGAGCATGAGGCGTAGGGTTCGATTCCCAGGTCGGGCAAAGTGTAATTGGGTTTTTTCCTTCAGGAATTTCGTAGTAGCAGCCTGGAGTCTGGGTTTATGCCCGGTTGATAGCAATAGGCTCACAAAAAATGAATTTCGCTGGCTACCACAGCGCATCCCCCTTAAAGTTCCAGCCAGACTTTTCGGATGTAGGGGATTTTATTTTTAAGTGAAAACTTCTTTAGGCGCGTTGAGCGATTTTTGGTAGGGGGAGGGAAATCTTGCCGCGACATGCATAATTTTACAAGACTGCCAATTTTTAGGGTTCCGTACCTCAAAAGGAAAAAACGGAACCCTTATAGGACCACTTGTTTGTCCGTCTGTCTGTCTGTCTGTCTGTCAGTCTGTCAAGACCATTTTTCTCAGGAACGCGTGAAGGTATCAAGCTGAAATTAATACCAAATACGTATATCCATGGTCCCTTGGAGTCCTAAAAAGATGAAACTTCTAAGTCAACGCAATAAAAAAATACGGCCATTTATGCGACATTTTTTGATACTCGCAAGTAAATCAAAGCCTATAGGGTACTTCCCGTTGACCTAGAATAATGAAATTTGGCAAGAAGCAAGGTCTCCCAGCACAAGTAAAGGAAAAAGTCCGTAAAATTGAGAATTTGTAATTTTATGACATAAATTTTTTTTTTTTGATATCTAATGTTAAGTTTGTTTTTGGGATAAATTCTTTTTAACTACGGAATTCTTCATTGTGCGAGGTCCGACACGCACTTGGCCGGTTTTTTTTAAATTAAATGGTCAGCTCTGCGACAAATGGACATACAGACAGATAGCGTATGTTTCAATCAACTCGGCCTATCGCAGTCTACTGCTGGAAATAGGCATATTAATAAAAAAAAATCTGATGTCACAAAACAGAAACGTCATGAGCATGACCCATGTAACTTCGCGTCATTCTGAACAATGATCATTATATGTGACAAGGATAGAAGAATAACTTTAAAAACGTATATCTTCTTATTTTTTCCACCGATGTTTTTAATTTTTTCACAAATCGTCTTTTTATGTAAGTAACATCTTATAAATAAAATAAATAAAAATAAAATAAAATAAAATAAGCCTTTATTGCTGGTTCTACAATGTTTACTAAATTATTTCTTTATTATATCTACTAATTTTTCTTAAATATCGACGTTCAGTGCACTTTTTCTATAAACAGCTTGTCCTTCGACAAAGGCCTCCTCTAAAGATTTCCACCTCTCTCTATCTCTCGCCCTCTGAATCCAGTCTGGACCAGATACTCTTTTGACGTCGTCCTCCCAACGTTTCACTTGTCGTCCTTTGCTCCTTTTTCCGTCCCTTGGGTACCACTCTGTTTCCTTTTTTATGTAACAATATTATTGTTGATTTAGTCCAGTCAGTAGGAATACTTTCAGTCTCTATAATTTCGTTAAATATGTCTGTCAATATAGGAGCAATCACTGACATAGTTAATTTTAGTAGTTCATTTGTTATTTGATCCGATCCAGGAGTTTTGTCCATTTTTTGTGTGTTAATTGCTCTTATTGTTTCTTCTTTTAGTATTATCGGTATTGGTTCAGAATCTATAATGTTATACTCCTTTACTTTTGGGTTCTTACTTTGGTACAGGTTTCGATAATAGTCTGTGGCTACATTAAGTATTTCAGGTCTTTTGCTGGTGTGGTTCCCATGTTTAGTTTTCACACTAGGCATCCAGTCTTTTTTAGTGTTTAGTTCTTTTATAGCTTTCTTTATTCCACCGGTTTTTTCAATATGCTTTTTCAATGTATTTTGTCTTTTAATTTTTTTATCCTTTCTAATACTTTCGTTTATCTTTTTACTAATTTCTGATATTCTAGAGCGGTTGTCCTTGCGTTCCTTTCCTTGTAATAGTTCTTTCCTTTCCTGTAGTAAGCCTTTAAAAAAAAAAATAAAAAAAAAAAAAAAAAAACAATTTCTACCAAGACACAGCAGCTTATAAATAAGTATAAGATTAATTATTGAATACTTTTGATAGTATCCAAATACCCTATTTCAAAATGGTTACCCTACTCGCAACTTGTTCATAAGGTATCCAATTCGGTGTACATCAAAACCACCCCGGGGTGATTTTGAAACTATGGCAACATGGTCCGGTAATTAGGGGTTTTCCCAGGGGTAGTTTTATGAAATACGTGGTGGATTAAATGTATCGTTCGTTGGTGAATGCAGGTATTATTATGTAATATTATTCTCGCTGTATTTGCAGAGCAGGGTTATGTTATGCGATTCGCAGGTGCATAATATTATGCATACACATTAATATTAAAACAACTTGGTTTCTCTAGAGCACTTCTTAATTTTGGCATAAAAGAAAGAGTCATTAAGGTGGATCCGCAGTGGTAGACCGCAAAATTCAAATTTTCTTGCAAGTTTTGCAATTTGCAGGTCAGGTAAGGTCTAAAAATCTGATCGAAATACAGCAAATCTAACATAGAAATATATATTGGTGATTCTCATGGTTATAAATTATGTAAATACATATTTGTTATTGTTGCGAATCTTATTCCACTTTAATGGTAAATAGAAAACTTCGGCACTTTAAATTCATACACGATTCGTGAAAAATACATGATTAGCAAAAGAGACATGTTTTTAGATTTCCGTACCAAAATGGTAAAAAGGAAAACTTATGGTGCGACTCAGTCTGTCTGTCTGTCTGTCACAGCTGGATATCTCAAGAACTACTAATGCTATCAACTTGAAATTAGGAACAGTTTTAGATGACGTTTACCCAACTATTTTGCAAATAAGAAATAAATAAAAATATATATTGTTTTTTTGCAACAGGGATTGAAAGGGGGGTCTTAAAAATTCAAAGTGGTGCTACTACGACTTATGGGGTATCATATGAAAGAGCGCTGTTTGCACATTCTCAAACAATTTTTTATTTCTTTATAAGCTGTTTTCGACTTTTAATGAAAAATGTAAAAAAAATACCGTCCCCATCTCCGAAGTTTGCATAGACAAAATTCTGAAATTATTCTATGTGATAGAAGTTTATGTAAATATTACAGGACAAATAAAACGATGTCTCTAAATAAGACACTTTTTCAGGAATCAGAACGGAACCCTCGGTGCGCGAGTCCGACTAGCTCTTGACCGGTTTTTTTTTTTAAGAACTGGTTATTGGTGGTTTCCTAAGAAAACTGTGGCTCTGTTTCGCGTAGGGTCAAAGGTCAGAGATTTGGGTATTTTTTGTAACTCGTGCATTTGCTATCTGAAAGCACCATTTGGTGAAGTGGAACTTATGATGAAGACCACATAATATGGCCATTTTTTGGAAGTTGGTTGGTTTTTTTTTTTTGTAAATAAGCTTTTTATCTCCTAACTTGTTATTTTTTAACAGACTTTTAAAAAGACGGGGGTTAATAAATGTTCGTATGTATTATGGTATTCAGACAGGTAGTCGCTCCATGTAAAATACTGGTATTCAGCTCCGGTTAGACTGGAAGCCGACCCCAACATAGTTGGGAAAAGGCAGATTGATTGATGTATTATGGTATTTTTTTTTTTTTTGTTTTTGAATTGAAAACTTCCTTTAGGCGCACTTATAGCGCTCTTTCTGAACAGTGATCGAAACTGAACCTTCACGCTCTGGTGACGCTGAATCGGGTATACTCGGCGTTGAATCGCGTATTCTTTGTTTTTGTGTGGTTATAGTGACTAACCTGGTGGCAGAGTTTTTATGCCACCCATGGGCCACTGACTTAGCTTCACAGGCCGTCGAGAAATATCTCTCAGGTTTCCTCATGATGTTTTCCTTCACCGTTTTTTAAGCAAGTGATAATTAATATACAATAAGAACATGAATCCGAAAAGTCAGAGGTTCGAACTCGAGACCTATGACTTGGCAGTCCGACTGTCACAGTACTATGCTATCACTGCTGTAATCGCGTATACTCGGCTGTAATCGCGTATACTCGGCTGTAATCGCGTCATACTCGGCTGTAATTGCGTATACTCAGCTGTAATCGCGTATACTCGGCTGTAATCGCGTCATACTCGGCTGTAATTGCGTATACTCAGCTGTAATCGCGTATACTCGGCTGTAATCGCGTCATACTCGGCTGTAATTGCGTATACTCGGCTGTAATCGCGTATACTCGGCTGTAATCGCGTATACTCGGCTGTAATCGCGTATACTCGGCTGTAATCGCGTCATACTCGGCTGTAATTGCGTATACTCAGCTGTAATTGCGTATACTCAGCTGTAATCGCGTATACTCGGCTGTAATCGCGTAATCTCGGCTGTAATCGCGTATACTCGGCTGTAATCGCGTAATCTCGGCTGTAATCGTGTATAGTCGGCTGTAATCGCGTATACTCGGCTGTAATCGCGTATACTCAGCTGTAATCGCGTATACTCGGCTGTAATCGCGTATACTCGGCTGTAATCGCGTAATCTCGGCTGTAATCGCGTCATACTCGGCTGTAATTGCGTATACTCAGCTGTAATTGCGTATACTCAGCTGTAATCGCGTATACTCGGCTGTAATCGCGTAATCTCGGCTGTAATCGCGTATACTCGGCTGTAATCGCGTAATCTCGGCTGTAATCGTGTATAGTCGGCTGTAATCGCGTATACTCGGCTGTAATCGCGTAATCTCGGCTGTAATCGCGTATACTCGGCTGTAATCGCGTAATCTCGGCTGTAATCGCGTATAGTCGGCTGTAATCGCGTATACTCGGCTGTAATCGCGTAATCTCGGCTGTAATCGCGTATACTCGGCTGTAATCGCGTAATCTCGGCTGTAATCGCGTATACTCGGCTGTAATCGCGTAATCTCGGCTGTAATCGTGTATAGTCGGCTGTAATCGCGTATACTCGGCTGTAGTCGCGTTTACTCGGCTGTAATCGCGTAATCTCGGCTGTAATCGCGTATACTCGGCTGTAATCGCGTAATCTCGGCTGGAATCGCGTCATACTTGGCTGTAATCGCGTATACTCAGCTGTGATCGCGTATACTCGGCTGTAATCGTGTATAGTCGGCTGTAATCGCGTATACTCGGCTGTAATCGCGTAATCTCGGCTGTAATCGCGTATACTCGGCTGTAATCGCGTAATCTCGGCTGTAATCGTGTATAGTCGGCTGTAATCGCGTATACTCGGCTGTAATCGCGTAATCTCGGCTGTAATCGCGTATACTCGGCTGTAATCGCGTAATCTCGGCTGTAATCGCGTCATACTCGGCTGTAATCGCGTATACTCAGCTGTAATCGCGTATACTCGGCTGTAATCGTGTATAGTCGGCTGTAATCGCGTATACTCGGCTGTAATCGCGTAATCTCGGCTGTAATTGCGTATACTCAGCTGTAATCGCGTATACTCGGCTGTAATCGCGTCATACTCGGCTGTAATTGCGTATACTCAGCTGTAATCGCGTATACTCGGCTGTAATCGCGTATACTCGGCTGTAATCGCGTCATACTCGGCTGTAATTGCGTATACTCAGCTGTAATCGCGTATACTCGGCTGTAATCGCGTAATCTCGGCTGTAATCGCGTCATACTCGGCTGTAATCGCGTATACTCGGCTGTAATCGCGTATACTCGGGTGTAATTGCGTATACTCGGCTGTAATCGCGTAATCTCGGCTGTAATCGCGTCATACTCGGCTGTAATCGCGTATACTCGGCTGTAATCGTGTATAGTCGGCTGTAATCGCGTATACTTGGCTGTAATCGCGTAATCTCGGCTGTAATTGCGTATACTCAGCTGTAATCGCGTATACTCGGCTGTAATCGCGTCATACTCGGCTGTAATTGCGTATACTCGGCTGTAATCGCGTATACTCGGCTGTAATCGCGTATACTCGGCTGTAATCGCGTCATACTCGGCTGTAATTGCGTATACTCAGCTGTAATCGCGTATACTCGGCTGTAATCGCGTATACTCGGCTGTAATTGCGTATACTCAGCTGTAATTGCGTATACTCAGCTGTAATCGCGTATACTCGGCTGTAATCGCGTCATACTCGGCTGTAATTGCGTATACTCAGCTGTAATCGCGTATACTCGGCTGTAATCGCGTATACTCGGCTGTAATCGCGTCATACTCGGCTGTAATTGCGTATACTCAGCTGTAATCGCGTATACTCGGCTGTAATCGCGTAATCTCGGCTGTAATCGCGTCATACTCGGCTGTAATCGCGTATACTCGGCTGTAATCGCGTATACTCGGGTGTAATTGCGTATACTCGGCTGTAATCGCGTAATCTCGGCTGTAATCGCGTCATACTCGGCTGTAATCGCGTATACTCGGCTGTAATCGTGTATAGTCGGCTGTAATCGCGTATACTTGGCTGTAATCGCGTAATCTCGGCTGTAATTGCGTATACTCAGCTGTAATCGCGTATACTCGGCTGTAATCGCGTCATACTCGGCTGTAATTGCGTATACTCAGCTGTAATCGCGTATACTCGGCTGTAATCGCGTATACTCGGCTGTAATCGCGTCATACTCGGCTGTAATTGCGTATACTCAGCTGTAATCGCGTATACTCGGCTGTAATCGCGTATACTCGGCTGTAATTGCGTATACTCAGCTGTAATTGCGTATACTCAGCTGTAATCGCGTATACTCGGCTGTAATCGCGTATACTCGGCTGTAATTGCGTATACTCAGCTGTAATCGCGTATACTCGGCTGTAATTGCGTATACTCAGCTGTAATCGCGTCATACTCGGCTGTAATCGCGTATACTCGGCTGTAATTGCGTATACTCAGCTGTAATCGCGTATACTCGGCTGTAATCGCGTCATACTCGGCTGTAATCGCGTCATACTCGGCTTATATTTTCTTTACGTCATATTTAATCGCAAATAAGGATACGTATTTTATTTCTTTCTTTTCTTTCTTTCCTAGGCAGTACCTCAACCCTTGGGTACAGTAAACAGTAACTTTTTACCATAGCGAAGCAGCCAGCGAAATACGATAAAAAATAAACATTTTATGATTTCATGATCAGCTTTTTAACATTATTCCTCTACACAAAATGTTTACATATTTATTGGCCTACGGAGAGTACTTCCGGTATTTTGCCGCAACGGGACGTGACCACCGATAGCGAATGCGGAACTGCACGGAATAAAACCGGAACGTACCGGAACCGGTTCGCAACCGGCTGGGTTTGCCGGAAATGCTGTCGTTTGCGGTTGTTGATTTTAGAACTATTTCTGTGGTTAACTGCCGGATGGAGGGTGTCCGATTTTGGTTAACCGGTATAGTTGTTTTATCTCACAAAAGCGGGTGAGCTGTACTTGTAGATGTAATGCGTATAGACACGCGCTCTTGTGTGCGTACCTGCATGTAGCGCGCTCCCGAGCTTACGCACACAAAGACAATGTGCATATAACATTTACACATACAAGTATGGCTCGCCCGCTTTCGTGAGATAAAACAGCTGATTCTGTGATAAGTGGCTTCTGTTCCTCTAGTTACTAGACGAACAGAAGTCACTTAGGTATTACAGAATCAACCACACATCAACTATTTAAAAAAGCTATAAGTACCTAATTTATCAATCTATATAATAATAATTAAGTACTTATTTTAATAATTTTAAAAATAAGCTAAAATAACTTAAAAATTTCTTAAACTAAAACTAATAAAAAACTAAAATATGGCGTCGAAAAATTCCTCCGCATCGCTTTCGACTGGTAAAGTACCCAAGAGACTGGTGGCATTACTTATGTAAAAATCAATTGCCGTGCGTTAGTCTTGCAAAACCTCAAAAACGGCTCAACCAATTAGATTTTTGTTTTGTTTTATTCGCCTCAATACTGGGGCGGTTTAAAAAAAACCCAAAGGAACAGCTGAAAAATGTAAGAAATCTAAATTTTGGCTCACGTGGTACGAAGTTCATCGGATTACCTAGTTGTAAAATAAAAATACCTAACTACTATACCACTATACCTTATACCTACGAGTAATTAACCATACTTGCACATCGACACAAAAAAACCTACACAACGACTAACAACACCTTATAAATACTTATCTTTCAAAAAACACAAAGATCTTCTCCATCAACCACTTTACAAAGACCTGTCACATTTCGAACTATCACCCCTCTGTCGCCCTCTGTTTAAAGCGGGTATAGAGGGTGAGGTGGGTCATGTAAAGTCTGGTATTATTATACATAATGTGACAATCAATTTATCAACGTCAGGAGTGAAGAGACTATGATAATGGAGGTGTGGTTATGACAAATGTCTGTTTGTGAGACGCGAGAGTAAATCTGGATAGCTGGATATGGGTTGGGTATATTTTTAGGCACTGAAGTGTAAGTTCAATTCTAGTTCGAACACGTTACGATATACTTGCGAGTAAGGGATGAATTGCACAAGTATCCGAGCTATTTGGTATCACACTGACTTGTGCAAGTCTAAACTTGCGCAAGTATATCGTTTCCTGTGTGGCCCGTGTTTGGTAGACATACAGGCAAATATTTTTAGGCACTGAAGTGTACCTAAGTAATTCTGTAAAGTTCAATTCAAGTTCGAACACGTTATATTACTTGTGAGAGTGGGATGAATTAGCACAAGTATCCGAGCTATTTGGTGTCACAGAGACTTGTGCAAGTCTAAACTTGCGCAGGTATATCGTTTCGTGCGTGGCCCGTGTTAGGTGGACATACAGGCAAACATTTTTCTTTTTACTCATTTTCATAGCCTTTTCCGAACTATGTTGCGGTCGGCTTCCAGTCTGACTGGATGCAGCTGAATACCAGTGTTTTACATGAAGCGACTGCTTAACTGACCTCCACAACCCAGTTACTGGCTAAGACGATACCACTAGTTAGATAGAAGAATTTTAAAATAATACGATAGGTACGAGTATATAAAATACCTACATGTTTACTTTGGCGCAACTTGATAGTGGTGTCTCAGAATAGATTTATTTATTATTTAACCTTTATTTACAGACCAGAGGGATCCATACAGTGTTAGTAAAAACAAAAACTTAAAACTAATGTTAGTATCCTAATTATAAAACGCTAGAGCCTGGAGTCGAACATCACACTATCCACGTAGTGTTTGAAACTACAATCATTAAAAAACGGTCAAGAGACAGTCGGACTCGTGCACCGAGGGTTCCGTTCCGATTTCTGAAAAAGTGTGCTATTTAGAGACATCGTTTTATTTTTCCTTTAATCTTTACATAAACTTCTAACACATACCTACAATAATTTCAGATTTTTCTCTATGCAAGCTTCGGAGAAAAAGGGGGGGGGGGGGGTTATTTTTTTACATTTTTCATCAAAAGTATGCGGCCAAAAATAAGAAAAAAATCTAAACAGCGCTCTTTCATATGATATCCCACATCGTAGTAACTCCACTTCGAATTTTTAAGACCCCCTTTCACTCCTTAAAAAAATCTTTCGTATTTGCAAAACAGTTGGGAAAACGTCACTTAAAATTATTCCAAATTACCTACAAGTTGATAGCATTAGTAGTTCTTGAGATATCCAGCTGTGACAGACGGACAGACAGACAGACTGAGTCGCACTATCAGGCTTCCTTTTTACTATTTTGGTACGGAACCCTAAAAACTCAAAATGGTACTTTCCAGCTTTTTAACCCGCGACCTGAAAATAAATAAAATCCACTAGAGGTAAAAATATTTTTAAGTCTTCTCTTCAATGTAAGTATTCCAGAATTTAATAAACTCCCAGAGGTTCTAAGGTCAACAATTTGACATTTAGGTACTTGACACTGTTATGCGAAAGTTTTTATTAAAACATACCTGAGTAAGTATCCTCTCTAGAAATGGACTTAATTTAAATTAATTTTCATTTGCTCGAAAAATATGGCGTGAATTAATTAACTTCCATCTAGTAACGGTTCAGTGGTTGTATGATTCAATTTTCAATTCAATTCAATTCAATTTTTAGGGCCGGACTAAAGGAAATAACTTAGTGCCGATTTCACTAATAAAACTGAACATGATCAGAACGATAGCGATTCTATTTCTACAATCACTACAGCTTCAAAGTGACATTGACATGATAGCTTATGTCAACCCTCATGTCAACCCCATACATTTTTTCGCTTTTCTACCTAGTGTCATCGCTAATCGATTGTTACATTGTCATTGTCGGGGATTGTTAACCCCCGAAAAGAAAAAAAACCACTATAATAGTGGTTAAAAGAGAAGTAAATCAGCAAGGTGATAGCTGGATTGACTGCCCAGGAATTTAAAGTTCCCGCAGACAGGCGCGACGCGAGGTTGCGACGCGATTCTGGTGGAAAAATTTGCATGAAATCATAGAAATTGAACGAATAGAGTGGCGTTGCGCCTGTCTACAGGATCCTTTAATTGCTTGTCGGCTGTCGGCCATTGCCGCGTCACTTGGTGACGTCACAAGCTCCTGCCACGAGACACCGCTGCTGGCTTCTGGCTTCCGACGCCACTACAGGCATCGGGCTACCGGCACCACTAGCGACAACCCTGCGGGTCCTGCACCTGGCTCCTCGGCTCCAGCGTCCCTACAGCTACGCGCAAGCCAGGATATTACCTACTTGACGCGCCTACTTCCATATAACAGAAAAAAAGTTATGACGGGCTTACTGTAACCTACGACCTATATAATACATTTTAATCGAAGGTATTAGTGAGTTTTTTTGTTCTTCCCGTAGTTCAATAACTCCTACGCTTCATCACTTGTGGTAGTTCCTTAAATGCATACATACCTTCCGTTTAAAAAAACAAAAAAGTTTTGTGCACAAAACAATCCATTTTCCAAACGCATCCCTTCCAACCCTCACTGCTCTATGGTTTGAAAAACCCTTAAAACACTCTACAGCTACAGGACAAAGACATTAACCAGATAAAGGTCAGGTTTAAACATTTTCTGCCAGCATTTTATCGACATAAACTTTGTCATTGTGGTGCAAAGTTGGTTGTTGAAAGTTGGTAACGCGTATTTTAAGGGAATTAGCGTGGCACCCGTACGGGGTGTTTTGTTGCCTAGCTTGTTTGTGTTGGTAGCGCTGTTTCTGGTTGTATTTTTTGTTAGGGATGTTAAGGAGCATGCGCAGTTGTAGCCCGCGAAATTCAATTTTTTTTGGGTTTTTTGTTGGCTTATTAGCACTATAGAATCTAATTGGGACACTTTTCGAATTACATACCCTATTATAAAATAAATAAAAAAATAAAAAAGCCTTTTATTTCCTTTAAGTAATAAATTAATTCCAATTTTTTTTAAATATTATAATTTTTGTAAAGTTTTTTTTTTGTGCACTAATTTACACTTGCAAGATCCCCTCCACAGGTAAAGCCCTCTTCCAACGCTAACCAATCTTCTCTAGATTTTGCTACTTTAACCCAGTTAGAACCTCCTATTTTCTTTGTCTTCGTCCCATCTAGTATTAGGTCTTCCCTTCTTCCGTTTTCCTTGTGGGCCCTTCCATGTTGTCACTCTTTTAGTCCCACTCTTTTAGTCCATCTCTGGTCCTGAAGGCGTGCTACGTGTCCAGCCCATTTACATACCCTATTATAACCATAAGAATTGACCAACAAGGCAGTTTGAAATCGCAAATTATAATTTAATTCCAACCATTCCTAGATACTAAATTGTCCCAATTATGAACTTCTCGATAATAAATTACGGAGTTTCAAAACAATTCATAAAGTAAAAACTACGAACAATTCTGCACCTGTTTTTAGTAAAGGCTAAATTAAACAACTTTTGATTACTCACAGACGAACAAACTAGGCCATAACTAAAGACCAGCACAATTTACAATGAAAATGGCGCCTAAAGTTTGAAAGAGTCGTGCCAACGGTGGTACTGGACCACAGAATAGTTAACAAATGGAGTGACCAGACAAGAGCCTCCACGCGTGACGGTAGTGGTAAGTGGCGTGACGTTGGTGGTGGTCTGGCGTAACCAGAAAGCACAATCCCATATTAAAAACGTTGAAAATCAAGTCACAATCTCATCTCAACGATAACACATGGGAACAAAATTAGACTTTTTTGCTGCATTTTATGTCTGTGAGGTCTGGGATTTCAAATCTACCCTCAATTTATCTCTAACAGCTCTAGTTTTTAGGGTTCCGTACCCAAAGTGTAAAATAGGACCCTATTACTAAGAATCCGCTGTCCGTCTGCCTGTCTGTCTGTCCGTCTGTCACCAGGCTGTATCTCATGAACCGTGACAGTTAGATGTATTTCTGTTGCCGCTATGACAAAAAATACTAAATAACATTTTTTTCATTATATCTTAAAAACTAAAATTGATACAAAAAATATGACTTCAGATCTGAAATCAGTACCCCGAAAATGTATAATATTAGTCATAATATTTCATGCAACAAAAATACTGTTCCCTTGTGTAATCAATGTCGAAATCTAATCAAAAATGTGGGGAAATAAGGGCGCTCATCTGGCGAGGCGCAACGCAGCGCGGTTGTCACTGCCAAACTAACATCGACCTTACAACACTTGAAATAAAGTTGAGAATAAATAAACTTCCATTAGCTCGAGAGCGCATCTAAGCGGAAAGTGATGCGCGTCTCAGGAGAGAATATTTAATAAAAACTTGTATGTTTGTTTTAAAACCTGCAGGATAAAATTTATTGAATACATAGTAAGTTTAGCGTAACTTTAGGTGAAAAAGTGTAAATTCTAAAACAAATAGGAACTACATCTGCCAACAAACTGCTTTGCAGCTTGGCAGAAGTAATATAACAAAATGTTACTGTGAATAAACACTTTTTATTTATTTTTTTCTGCCACAAAATATTTAAGGGTACACTCTGCAAATCAATTCAGTTTACATTCACACACGGATAGCTGTATCGGCATGAATAGTTGCGCACACAAACGTTAACTATAAGATACGAGCGAGCTCAGTTTTTTATTAGTGTGCGTATGTAGCAGCAGCGCCGATAGGCAGTAATAATGTATATAATTGAATGAGTTAGAATATTTCGCACTTGTTCGTTGTAACAGATTTAGCACAATGGCTAACGTTTCAGGGACCCAATTCCGGGCTCGAGCTAGATATCACGACCATGGAAATAAAACTCTGTTTCAAATCTCCGCATCAATGTCCGGTTCAAATCTCGATACTATCAAAAAACCGTATTCTGGTTGACCATGGAGAAACATTTACAACGGAGAAAATAATCTCGTCTAAAAGACGTTCCATTTTTATCGATTCACTTTGATTATAATCGATTATGCTACGTTTTTCTTTTTTTAGTATTAATGACATGTTTAATTTATTAAATCCAAGCAAACACATTATAAAAGACAATTTTAGTATATTGTGTTTCTTTATTTGTGTTTTTTTTTATAATTACTTACTGAAATTAGTAATTGCAAAGTAGCGTGATCAGAAACGCGTTTCGCATGATTTGTGTCCTTTTTCTGACGTAGGTAGGTTTTAATTTTCATATTAAATATGACTACTTTTAATCGCGATTAAAAAGGTGTGGAATAAAATTAGTTGTCATGAACTAAAATTCATGACTTCAAGTGACTTGACTTCAAGTGCAAAAACTGTAGTGTATTTTTTTTTCTTTTGCTTATATCTCGAAAACGGTGTGTCCTATCGCAAAAATAATGAAAATTTGGCCCCCCTTTATGAAACACATAAACCCCTAAGCCTCTACATGTAGGTAGGTACCAAAAAAAAAATACGAATATAAACCTACGAATGTAAATTTTGACAGATGTTCCAACGGAGATTTCATATCTCCATACCTTAGGACCAGCCGTGATATCTCGCTGGTTTGCGATCGAAAAATTTATGAATGGAGATCGTTAGAATAGCATTTTTTCGTTTTCGACGGAGATAAGCAGTTTCTCGACTGTTATTTCGACCATGGAGATAATTTCCATGCCGCCGGAATTGGCCTCCTGGATGGTGAATGAGATGTCCTAAGTTCAAATCTCGGTGCTATATTATTCTCTTTTTGTAAATTCTCTAATCATAATTTTCCTAAAACATATTACCAAGTTGAATTGCTAATGATTCAATCCCGTTCATAGATGAGTAATTTACAATGTTTGAGATATGAGCACGGAATTCTCAGCCAACTTATTTTGACGGTATAGCATATCACTACCCACAATTTTTGTTATATTATTTTTACACTTCACCTTAATTTACAAAAAAATAGCGAAAGAATGCTAAACCATTAAAATGTTGCAGATTCTGTGGTAATGTTATTATTATAAATGGAAATGCATTTTTCTATTTAAATAACATGTTGATTCACTACATAATACAGAATAATGTAATACTTAAATCTGTAAAACATTTTACAAATTAATTCATTTTCTTTTTCTTTTTTTTTTCTTTTTTTTCATGCCATTTTTAAAATGTTTATAGTTGAATATAATATTATAAAATGTTGGTATATTAATTTTGAACTAAGATCGTATACTTACTCTAACTTAATTACTTATGTATATTTTAATTAAATAATAAACATTTACATTTCTTGCAATGATTTTGTGTTATTTCTATACAAACTAATTTATAAAGATATTTCCCGCCTTCGTTCGTTAAAGAAAAGTAAAAAAAAGATAATAATTAAAAACAAAACATTGTGAACAAAAACCTATAATAATTAGATTATTCCTGGTTTTGAACTCAGGCAACGATGATTATCGAATTGACTTAGTGACCATGAGACCAACTCAACTCTTATTAATCATCTTGAAATTTAACTTTATTTGTTATGCTAGACGCAAGATTCTAAAGAATTTGAACCTTAGCGTATATTTTCATAAAGTTCAAAATCGCACAATCACAAGCAGCTGTTAAAATGAATCACGGAATTAGCTACATATTAACCGTAGAAACTTAACTTTAGGTGTTTCTGATGCGCGATATTTTTTTATTAATCCACCCTCGCCTTTTTTATTTTTAGTAGTCGTGTTACTCATTAGACTTTCAACCTTAATGACAAAAATATAATGATTAATGTCGCGAGTATTCTTATTTTCTACCCTCTAAAAATGGCATATGTTCATCGTCATAATGCTATTGACCATCGGACTTTCGTTACGTGTTTAGTCATTATACCCAGCGTGTTTTGATTGAGAAGTGCTTTTATTTTTGAATCACTATGAATCACATAACTACACTTTTAAAAGCTGAGATAATTATTTTGCATGAGCAAAACGTTTCAATTGGTATAATTGCGAGGCGTTTAAAGATATCGGTGAGTAACAAAATGTTATTAGGTATTATGTTTTGAAGTTTAATAGTTAGGTTTAATTTATTGTTTATTGTAACCATAGACTTATAAAAAAAGATGGACTCCGCGCCACGCATATCGAAAGTGAAGCACCGTACCGATCTATGTGTGCGTGATTTGAGTACCTGCAAAGACGGCGTCGCTCGTGTCACGTAATGGCGGTCGGTCGGCATACTATGATGTAAATGGGTGCGCGAGGCGTGTTTGTACAAACGGTCCCGGCATACTTACTGTGCTTCACTTTCGATATGCGCAGCGCGGAGTCCATCTTTTTTTATAAGTCTATGATTGTAACATTACTTTATTATTGTTCACAGAGAATAACTGTGCAATTGTGGGTCCATCGTTATGCAGATTCGGGAAGGATTGATCCTCGCCGACCGGGACCAAAGGCTGCATTTACCAATGTGCGGCACTGTGATAAATATGACTGAGCCCTTCCTCACTACTCATTCCATGGCGACTAAACATGACGTGACATTACAAACTGTACGGAACCAGTTGCGTGCAGCTGGTGTGAAATGTCGTAGGCCAGCCAAGAAAATTTTACTGTCAGATATTTACATGCAAAACCGGGTACGCTTCGCAAGAGAATATTTGGATTTCGTTAGGTGCAATAATAATTATAGTTATAAATAAATAGCGATGAAAAATGTTTTAAGTCGGACAAGACAAGGACGGTCGCAAAATATTGTGGCGACAAGATGGTAAGCGCTATACTAAAAAAAATATTCTTCTTCTTATAATTAAAAAAAATATGGTTGCTAGCATGAGCTATTAATTAAAATATCGGGGGGTAATTAAATTTGTTTTATGTGAGTGATGTTATTGTTAGTGAGACTACAATTTAGGATACCTACTGTATCTTAATATCTAGCTTACTTACATGTTTATTCATATCACTAACAAATAAATTACCCACTAAATATTAAAAATAATGTTGATTTCTTGTCCGGCTTAGAATATTTGTCATGCAAAAAACTTTATAATTTGTAATTATAATTTTAAAAACCTAGTCAATAAATATTGTTGTTTTCTTATTACAAATTGTTTAATTTTTACTTCCATATATTTTTTTCGAATGTTTTTATTATCAGGTAAATTACTTAAATAAAATTCATCAAAATGAAAAAAAAAAGTTTTTTATGATGCAAAAAATTTGCGCCGCCTGCGGTGAGACTCGATCCTAAGACATTTGATTTACCAGCCGAATGCTTATGCACCTATGCCACGGGACCAGATAGTTACGTTGTTAAATTTATGCTTCATATTCTTTGCTTCATATATATTGTGAAGCAAACACTAATAGGCGTAGAGCAATACACCCGTTGACTGTACGCACACCAACAACTGTGTTGATGTGCTATGCATACCGATCTTTTTTGTTGTGTGTACATAGAAAAGAAAGAAAGAAAAAGTATTCATTGTGACTCGCACAGGACGATCACCAACTAAAACTAAAAACACAATGATAAAAGTTAACAAAAATAAAAAAAAACTTGAGAGGTGTCAAGGGACACCCGGATGGAACGAAGTTCCTTTCGATTAATTAGTGAAGGAATTGTAACAAAATTTTATTTTTATACTTATCATCATCATCATCATCATCATCATCATCATCATCATCATCATCACCACCATCATCATCATCACCATCACCACCATCATCATCACCATCATCATCATCATCATCATCATCATCATCATCATCATCACCATCATCATCATCATCATCATCATCATCATCGCGACACCACACTGTTCAATGCGAAATAGAAATGAAAATATCTGGCTTGCTTTCTATAAGAGAGAAAGAGAGAGACAGACAGAGAAACATGCGCACGCCGCACGGCTTACAATAGCTACCTATAGCAAAAAGTGTCGTGACAACTTTTCGTGAGACTTTTTTCCGTCTAGCCCCCTTTCACAACGCGCGATAAGGAACTTCGTTCCAAAAAATATGTAAAATAAAAATAAAATAAAAAAAACAGAAAGTCCTTTACGAGGCCAAAAGGTCCCTATCTCAGCATGATGCTGCGACTTTTAAAATAAGTGTCGCAGCGCTGGTATTCTATACAAAAATACATAAATACAAATAGATAATGTAAAACGTTACAAACAAAAATAATGAAAAATAAACTTACATGATTTCGTTGTGGAAAAATTGTAATGTACCCAATTTACTTTCTTTCCCGAACATACATAATATAAAAATACAAGCCTTATCCAATTACATTACTAACCTCGACAGTTCTATAACAGTGCTAACCAAAAATAACTACGAAATAGAAACAAGAAAATTATGAACTGAAAACACTTCCCGAAAAATGTTTCTCTAACTTCATTACAGAGAGTTTCACATTTTCTAATTTTCGAAATAAACAGGAGCAAAGATAATAAGGAAAAGATAAAAGAAACCACATTATTACTGAAAACGAAATATAGTCGGGGAGTCGGGGACTGATGGGAAAGATAAGAACAGATTTATGGCGAAAGATAAAAATATGCAGTCTATTTAGAAGTAAATAACGTTGAATATTATTTTGTATGCAGCAACAACTGAGTATTTACTTGAATTTCGCTTTGGGATTCTTCCTGTTTTTGCAAGTTATTGTTAAGATATTTTTTTACACTAATATTTTAGATAAATTATAAAAGACCAAAGAAACGATGGATGGACTGTGTGAAAGATGACATGGCTAGAAAGGGGGTGACTACCGAGATGCCGACTACAGAGAAGTATGGAAAAAAGGTCATGTTGCGCCGACCCCAACTAGATTGTGATAAGGGCAGGAGAATGGCAGGAAAATGATGATGATAATTTTAGATAAATATTGAAATCTTGAGGCGGTTGGTTATAAATGACTGTACAACGTATAAATATGATTTTATTATAATTAAGATTAGGATACTAACATTAGGGTTAAATTAAATTATTTAGCGAAACTCCGCAGACTGGGTATCGATATCTAAACACGATAATATAAAAATGATTTCATGATTTTTTTGGGGATCATCGACCGCTTATAGTGATGTTAATTGAAGAATGAGTCGGGAAAATCTGTTTTTTTTTTGTTTTATCATGTTTAAATATCGACGTCAAAGTCAAATCTTCTATTTCAAGTAGACACATAAAAGGCACTTTTGAACGCCAAAAATTTACACGAATCAATTATATATTATAATTAACATAGATTCTAGTATTTTTCGATATCACATCTGAGAAGTTTACAGAAAAAAAAAAACTGATTTTTCAAGTGTCTGCACTACCTGCGGTTGATGACCCCAAAAAACTCGTCAAATTATTATGTTTTTTGACACATCAAGGTCTAAAAAAAGCGCTGTATTTGGACAGCCGTTATTGCAGTTTTCTTAGGAAACCAAATCTTAAAACACATACAAAAAATAATTAAAAATTAAATAATATTTATTTGTTCAAGACTAAACCTAATTATAATAATTATTGTACCTTAAATTAAACTAAGTTACTGGCAAGATACAAGACTTGTGCAACTTGGCTTAAACATGGACGATTCCTGTCCTATAAACACCAGTTACTTGCGTCACCCCCGTGTTCGAAACACACACACACACACACACACCCCCCCACACATGAATCCTGAAAACATAAAACTCCTTTCTGAGCGAGCTATCATATTAAAAAAACACAATGAGTGAGAAAAATCTTCCGCTGGCTCCCAGACTAGAAGACACGCCCCTTAATTTAAAATTTGGACTCCTTTGTTCCAAGATAGGGACCATATTAACACTCGGTTATATTCTCATAGCACGTTTATTATTAAAAACGTTTTCTGAACAAAAGTAATGTGGGGTCTACGTGGTTTGATAAAGGGGGATAATAATAATATGATGGCAATCTCCCTTTGGGAGTCGTGGGTACCTAACTCTTTCATTCGTGCTGTAAATGAAAACTTTAATTTGCATTTATTTCACGGTTAAAAATGTATAAAATACTTAATGTTATTTATTTATTTAATTGGGAAGAGACCAGAGGGGCAATTCTCGTAATTTTAACAACGTTCGCAATCTCATCTCAGTCTCAATCTGTCAAAAATTGTATAGCTACATTTTTGACATTTGATTGACGCTGGCACGAGACTGTGAACGTTTTTAAGTACGAGAATTGGCCATCAGATGGCATGACGTTGTTGCCTTGGAAGATAGGTAGGCCTCTGGTGTGGGACGCAACCTGTGTCGACACCCTTGCGCCATCTCATGGTTCAAGCACGGCGGGCTGTGCTGGCGCCGCTGCTGCGGCTGCTGAGACCCTCAAGCGGCGCAAATACTGTAACCTTATACTCGTAGGTAACTACAGTTTTGAGCCGTTTGGCGTCGAAACGCTCGGGTCATGGGGCGTCAGTGCGCGTCTTCTTTTAAAGGTTTCTCTCCAACTGCTCGAGACTTCTCTTGGCCAGAGGGCTGGCTCGTTCTTTGCCCAAAGAATTAGCTTTTGCACCTGAAGTCAAGGTGTTGGTGTGAATTTTAGTTCATGACAACTAATTTTATTCCACACTCTTTAATCGCCATGAAAAATAGTGTGATTTAGTTTGAAACATCTGGCCGGGCGCTCGGCGTGCGCGTGATGACGTAATCGGAGAACAAATTCAGAATAGCAAAATTGACATTTTCACTCAATTTAATAAAATCCATCCCATTTAGTGCCATCCTTAATGCTGTCAAACTAAAATATTTAGTCAATTTCAGAATGGGAAATCATCGTTTGACAGGAATAAACTTTTTGGTGATTGTTAGTCTAATTTAATAAAAATCCATCCCGTTTAGTGCCATCCTTAATGCTGTCAAGCTAAAATATTTAGTCAATTTTAGAATGAGAAATCGTCATTTTACAGGGATAAACTTTTTGGTGATTGTTAGTCTAATATAATAAAATCCATCCCATTTAGTGCCATCCTTAATGCTGTCAAACTAAAATATGTAGTCAATTTCAGAATGGGACATCGTCGTTTGACAGGAATAAACTTTTTGGTGATGGTTAGTCTAATTTAATAAAAATCCATCCCATTTAGTGCCATCCTTAATGCTGTCAAACTAAAATATTTAGTCAATTTTAGAATGGGAAATCGTCGTTTGACAGGAATAAACTTTTTGGTGATTGTTAGTCTAAGTTAATAAAAATCCATCCCGTTTATTGCCATCCTTAATGCTGTCAAACTAAAATATTTAGTCAATTTTAGAATGAGAAATCGTCATTTTACAGGCATAAACTTTTTGGTGATTGTTAGTCTAATTTAATAAAATCCATCCCATTTAGTGCCATCCTTAATGCTGTCAAACTAAAATATTTAATCAATTTCAGAATGGAAAATCGTCGTTTGACAGGAATAAACTTTTTGGTGATTGTTAGTCTAATTTAGAGGCATTTGTGACAATAGAATCGGCACCTATAATTACAAAACAACATAAGTACCTAAGTCATTCAAATGAACCAGATTTATAATTTTTTGTTTGGTATTATTTAACACAAGCGTTTGTTCTTATGAAGAATCAAAAACCTAGTACATTCGTGCAGAAACTCTCAATTCCTTGAAAACGTGCCCTCGAAACAGTATATCCAGAACCAACAAACTTCGCTTTAAACTCGAAGTAGATCCAAGAAAATGCTAAGTATATACCTTATATACGCCGTATCCAGTTCGTGTCGAAGTCTAAGCGAAAAGTATCAAATAACATGGATTCCTGTATCAGCCATTGGTATTCCAATAAAATGTTTTCTCTCTTAAGGCTTGGTTATACTGTGCGAGAAAGTGTGCGAGCTTGCCTTACATTTGCATTTATGTATAAATTATTGTTGTCATTGTCATTGATGTATAAATTAGGAAGATATGATTCGCGCTCCTCGACGTGGACCGCATAAATTGACCTTAGTCACTATCGAACTGGCGTTTGTGTAGCACGTTAAGTAAAATTAAAGTAATCGTCTCGTAAAGCATTGTTACTGCTTATTTAAGCAACAAAAATACCTTCCTGAGTTTTACTATTAGGTTTATCCGTCTGTAATTTCTCAGTAGCAGGTTGGAGTCTCGATTTGTACCGGTAATTAAGACTCGCCATATTACGTGGGACTCATAACGCCCATAACGGGCGAAATGTGCGTGTACTATAAGTACAATGCGTGCCACAAAAGATGAAACTTGACGAGCGCAATACCGCGCCTCACGCGCTCTTTTCGCGGACCCGATGACGCCCGGTCCCTTCCCGTCTCAGGGGGTCTACTCCCTAAGCACGAAGCCCCTAGTTTCGGCCTTTGTTACGGCCGTTTCCTACTCCGTATCACCTACGGATGGATGATTGGTTCGGGACCGAACGAATTATGATTGTCAACACGATTTGACAATTGTCCCTACTCCCGATGTGTTTTTGCCCGTCAATCCGAAAAATTTAACTTTTACGCTTGTTTTGATGGATCGTTATGTCAGACGGATGGACTGACGGACGGACGGACTTAGGGAGTAGACCCCCAAACTTCACACCGCGAAAGAGACCTATAAATCAGTATAATCAGAATCAGAGAATTATAGTCTACTACGTGGTGTGTCAAGAAGGCTCATCTTCTTGCACGCATTGTACACCTCTGCCTAACATTTCGGGATTACAGTCGTGATGTTATGTTATATATTATTACTTGCACCTAGTTACATCACATGACATACGTGCTAGGCGGTCAGAAACCCGCATCATTTACTTGCCACTCTCCTTCTTCCACTTCTCTATAAGGCAGCAGCTCATGGATACCTCGGAACGCAACGGAACTTCGCTTCCACCTTCGCAAATGCGGAGCTTCCGCAAGAAATAGTACCTTCGCCCCCTGCAAGTTTTCAACGGAGGTATAATAAAAAAATCCTCCTTCAACTAACGCGGTGGAGATATAACTCGAAGTTTCAAGTTTTTGCTTCCAAGTCACCGCCGCTGCCAGGTTCAGTACCAAGTGTTTAATGAAGCCGGTTTAATTGAGCCGGTTTATTATAAGAAATCGCCTTAAAGGTGACAGCTGTTCCTCAAAACTGTTTTTCGTGAAAAATTTTTTGCTCCTTCTAAATTTTAATTACCGAGTTATATAGTTAATAGGTCGAGTTTTTTCTTTAATAAATGTTTAAACAATCTATTTTTTCTTTAGTATTCCTCCGCGAGTACCTACATAGTGGCAGAAGTTGTCTACTGTCAAGTCAGCAGCTCGCACAGTGTAACCAGGCCCTTATGCGTATAAGGGTAATATTTAGCACAAGGATTTATTTGCTGAATGCTTCACGCTCTGTGGTCGGTGAGGTATGTTTGAAAGACATTTTTGCGTGGCTGGCTGGGTATTTGAATTGTTTCTTTTTTTTTTTTGTTGGTAAATGGTAAATGTTTTTGGTGAAGTTTTGAAGAAGGAGGCCAACCATTTTTAAGATGAGTTGGTTATTAAAGATAGGTTCCAGTGTAATGCCGCGGACTTAATTGAGAAAAGGTTGGGTGGATGATGATTTTAATAATAACTATTCTGTAAGTTTGAGTTTCTTGTTTGTGAGAATGCTAAGAGGGATGTGTGGTGTTACACGAATGGATAGAATAAGAAATGAGTACAGTAAAACCCAAGTAATATGGCTTATGGATGTACCTGCGCAGAAGATGAATTTTCAAAGCGCGGGAAATGCTATTGACCAATGGACACGCTCCACGCTTTTTCCTGTAACGCTATTGGTCAGTAGCTGCCGCCATGTTAGCGCGCGCCGCTTGACAGCCGCCATACTTGCTAGTGAGACGGAACTAACAGCTGCAGTGTATTATGAACGTTATAGTAGTGATGTAAGGTTGATTGTAAGTTTTAAGTATTCTCGTTAATCTTCGGGGCCATACTTTCTTTTCTGTACGAACGAAGATTCACGACGCGCCTTATTAGTTGAGTACTACTGTACCTACATAAGAGGAAGTTTGAAAGTGGCACCGGTGACTGAAAAGTTGTGCGGAAATCGGTTGTCATGGTATGGGCATGTGATGCGAAGGAATGAAGAAAATGTGGTGAGGAAAGTTTTGAGTATGAATGTCGATGGCTATACGAGTAGGGAAAGACCAAAAAAACGATGGATGGACTGTGTGAAAGATGATATGGCTAGAAAGGGGGTGACTAACGAGATGACGAATAATAGAGAAGTATGGACCAGAGAGCTGCCATTAAGTTATTTCTAAAAGAAAAATAAGTAATGGCTTTTTAATAATGTATTATTCTACATTTTAAGTGAATTCTTAAATTATGCGCAAACTTCCAAATATGATTTCACTAGTAATATAATTTGTGTATTTTATCTATGGGTCTTAGTTGAAAATGAAATGAAAATGAAAAAATGAAAAATGGTTTATTATTTTTAAAAGTAATATCTTAACAACTAGTGATTGGAGCCTCCTTTTAAGCAAATAAGCCTTTATTAGGAGACTCCGCTCTTCCAAATCAATTAGTTTAATTTAAATGTTTTCTATAGTAATATAATGAAAATTAAATTTAAATAAAAAACTAAAACACAAAAAATACGCAGCCCGTACGCAGGCATGCCAGTGTGTGAGTGAGAGTGTGTGAATGTGAATGTGAGTGTGTGAATGTGAATGTAAGTGTGAGTGAGGTGTGTGAGTGATAAATATGAATGAATCAGAGTGTAAGCGTGAGGTTATGAATGGTGCAGACATCAGACTGATGTGTAGGGTTATATATATTTTATTCCAGCAGCGTCTCCGTTTCGCACTATTAAAAAAAAATTACATTCATTTTGTTTCTTATCGTATACGTAAATCTCTTTGTTAAGTCTATTGTATAGCTGAGCTGAGCGTTTTTTGTATTGAATACGGGCAAACTTGGTTTTAGTTTGAGGAACTTCCGCTATTAAAGATTTTCTTCTTTTCAAGGTTAAGTTGGGGTCAAAAGAAAGAGTTTTGTGTTTCTTTGAAACAGTTTTAATTATACAGTTTTCGCACCGAGAGTAAATCGCTTATTTGGTAAAGACTTTGTGTAGGATATCTAAGTTTTTTAAAGTACATAAGTTTAATTAAAGTTCGTTGTGCCCGCTCAAGATTTATGAATTTAGCATGTCGAACTAATTATATTTAAGATATTTAATGTAACATAATAATATTTAATGCAAAATAAAGTTATAATCTAATAGCATTTATACCTAGCAAGGTACAGTCAGCAACAAAAGTCCATTAACACTTGAGTTTTCTAAATCTTAACTATACCTATTGATAAAAATACTTAATTAAAGTCGGAACAGGGGGCCTACTCCCTCAGCACGAAGCCCGTAGTTTCGGCCTTCGTTACGGGCGTTTGCTACTCCGTATCACCTACGGATGGATGATTGGTTCGGGGCCCGAACGAAGTATGAATGACAACATGATTTGCCAGTTGTCCCTACTCCAGATGGCCAATTCTCGTACCTAAAAATGTTCACAATCTCATGCCAGCGTCAATCAAATGTCAAAAATGTAGGTAAACGCTATACAATTTTTGACAGATTGAGACTGAGATGAGATTGCGAACGTTGTTAAAAATACGAGAATTGCCCCTCTGATGTGTTTTTGCCCGTCCGAAAAATTTAACTTTTACACTTGTTTTGATGGATCGTAATGTCAGACGGACGGATGAACGGACGGACTGAAAGACGGGCGGACTTAGGGAGTAGGCGCCCAGATGTAAGTTTTAAAGAAAGTTAACTCTTATCTAATAAATTAAATGCTAAAAAGCAGGTTAACGTATCAGTTTGTGTTAATTTAGATGATGTCAAAAAGTAGCAGTGTTAATCGACTTCTGTTGCTGACCTTACTTAAGTAGGTAAGTAAATGCAAAAGACGTTCCTTTCTAAAACCCAGTAAACTTCAGCGTTCTATAACTTAAAGTACAACTAAAACTTAAAGTTTAAACAACGGCTCTTTGTCGAGAGCTAAGTCTGCTGATCTTTGAGATAGTCAGACAGACTCTGAAGATTGTTTACTCTCTTAGTTGCACTGAGAAAAATAAAGTATACCATGTCAATCAATCTGCCTAGATTTTTCCCAACTATGTCGGGGTCGGCTTCACCGGATGCAGCTGAATACCAGTATTTTTCATGGACTGCCCATATCTGACCTCCACAACTCAGTAACCGGGTAATACGATACCCCTTGGCAAGACTGGTTGTCAGACTTTCTGGATTCAGACGACCCGTAACGACTGTCAAAGATCCACGAATGACCGCCGGGACCAAAGGCTTAACGTGCTTTCCGAGGCACGAAGGAGTCTCGGTATGTAAAGATGGACATGAAACCCGGCAAGCGTAGCTTAACCTGATAGATTGACCCAGTAACAACATCTTCCATTGTAATAATGTGAACCTATTAAAATACATTCAGTTTAGAATAGTACATTTTGATACTAGTGGAGAATGTTTGTTATTGCATTCGAGGCGGAATTAACACCCGAGCCGTAAGCGATGTTGTTTTTGAGCCAAGAACTGCAATGACAAATGTCCACGTGTGTCAAACGACGTTTTTCAATACGCTTTTGAGGAAATAAAATAAAATAACGGAAAATATTTTTTCCGCGCTTTGCTTTCGCCAGCTTGAAGGAGAAGCAAAGGTATAAAGTCGATAAACAGCCTAATATGAAAAATAGAAAATTCAAATTTTTTGAGTTTAGAACACAAATAAATGTTAATTTGTTCATAAACGTGTTTTTTAGTGTAATAATCATGGTTTTTGATGATTTATGTATAAGCATTATTTATATATTCAAAAATATTAACGCCGTAAAGACGAAAGAAAAAATAATTCACCTCCGAATAGAGAGGACCGTCTCGCGCCAGTTGCTTTTGGCACTTGGCACCGGCAAGTGCCAAAATGAAACTGGCGCGAGACGGTTGTGAATAGAGGCATTGAACCAATTTGGAATAAGTATAGGTAAAGTATCTGTGGCAATTTTTATTCCCGCACACGTGTTGGAAAATGAAAAATCGCACCCGTGTGAAATAAATTGCATTGTGAACCGTAGTGCGATATGAACTAGTTTTCGAGGAAGTGTATTGAAAAAACTTATTATTAACCATTAAAACATCTATTAGTCCCATACCCAATAACAAAACACATAAACCACTAAAACTGCCTAACATTTCTACACAAAATTAAAACGAATGAAAACTCTTTTAAAATCCATTGCCGGGTGTCGAACCCACGTCAATCAATCAAACTTGATTCACATTAACATTACATCTGGTTATAATGATCGGAGAACGCACTTGATAGCAATTTATAATACAGTAATTTAAGTGTTTCGTCTGTCTTACTACAGTTAAAAAACTTTTTTTTTAAATATAAATAATACCAGCCTCAATTGTCCCGTCTTGTAGAGCAAAGTCCTCTTTCTCAATTATGTTAGGGTCAGCTTCCAATCTAACCGGTTCCAGCTGAATACCGGTACTTTACATGGACCGGCTGCCTATCTGACCTTCACATCCCAGTGAGTGTGTAACACGATATTCCTTGGCAAGCCTGGTTGTCAGACTTTCGGAACCCGGCAAGACTATCACAGACAGCCGGAACAAACTGCTGAACGTGCTTGCCGAGACGCGGAGGGGTCTAGGTATGTTAGATGGTCATCTATCTACAGACCAACCGCGGCTGGCGTCGCCTAACCTTCTTTCTTATGTTCATGCGTGCGGCTGTTACTTAGCCACTAGCCCCCTTCTGAGGACTATACAGGGTGTAAAGAACAGCCCTCCGCAAAACTAACAGAGTGCATTCAGCTCCTCATTTTGAATCATATTCCACCGGAAAATTGCCCAGGAAAATTTTCATTTTTTTTATAGTTTTTTCAGTTACATTTTTTTTATTTCAATATAAAATTACATTGTGTGTTCGCAGCGCTCCATTTATGTAAAAAAAAACACCAACAAAAAACAGCAATGGATTTTGAAATATTCTAACGAACGACGTGTGAAATCAGCTGTTCACTTTCTGCCTAGCTACAGAGTTCATTGAGCTCACCGCATACCTATTATCTACCCTTCCCAACCAGTAACAGACGCTCCGATTTGTGCACAAAAACACTAACAAATCAGCACCCTAATTGCGTAACACATTATCAATCGGAGTTGGTTTCATTTAGACAGTTCAACAACATTCATTGCGTTATTTACGTTGTCGAGCAGACAAAATTTTCAACCATATGAAGCAATGGATTCGCAATTTGTTTCAAAATGATTCAAACTCCGATTGATAATGTGTTACGCAATTAGGGTACAGGTTTATTGGATTCCCATAGCGTTTCTGAAATAATTTCATGTACCGGTCATCTTAGTATGATATAGGTACTGAATTCACCCCATCAGTCTGCGGAGGGCTGTCCCTTACACTCTGTATAAGGTATCGGTCAAAAATGGCGCTTGAGTGGCTGCCACGAGCCCTTCCTTGTTGTTATATTATGCACCTGCAAACATTGAAATCATGTTATGAGCCCAAATCTTTCTGCTCGAGCCGGCAAAGCAAACAATATTGCAAACGAAGTCTGGTATAAACATTATACTGTGAACCGTATTACTACGAGCAATATCAGTACGAACACAATTATTTATTTCATTAATCTGACTTATCATTACGTATTACTTATTGGAAACAAAATTGATATATTATTCAGTTTCGGTAATTTGATTATAGATTCTCATTTTACCCAGAACAAAGTTTATTTTTATTTGTATGTGCATAATAACAGATTTAAAATAATAATATCTACATGGTATATAAAAAACCGGTCAAGAGCGAGTCGGACTCGCGCACCGGGGCAAAAATTACATTTATATGTAATTTTTGCCCCGGTGTATGATAATTTCTTATATTCTTATTTAATATGTTGATGATAATTTCTGAAAAACTGTCATAGTTAGAGACATCGTTTTATTTTTCCTGAAATCTATACATAAACTTCTATCACATAGAATAATTTCAGATTTTTCTCTTTGCAAACTTCGGAGATAAGGGGGGGCTATAAGGGAACGGTATTTTTTTAAACATTTTTCATCGAAGTCGAAAACTACGCGGCCTAAAAAAAAATTTAAAAAAATGTTTAGGAATTTGCAAACAGCGCTCTTTCATATGATACCCCACATGCCATAGTAACCCCACTTCGAATTTTTAAGACCCCCTTTCAGCTCCTGTTGCAAAAAGACATATGTATTTTTGTTTCTTTCTTATTTGTAAAATAGTTGGGCAAATGTCATCTAAAACTGTTCCAAATTTCAAGTTGATAGCATTAGTAGTTCTTGAGATATCCAGCTGTGACAGACAGACAGACAGACAGACTGAGTCACACCATAAGGGTTCCTTTCTTACCATTTTGGTACGGAACCCTAAAAACCGGCCAAGTGCGTGTCGGACTACGCACAATGAAGGGTTCTGGTGATAAGCTTGACGCGGCTTTCGAAGGACCTTTTGCGGGAGCGGTGAATTGACACGACACACAGAATTGAGCGAAAGGGAATCTTGTGAGAAGAAAATAGGGATGGATGGACTTACTTGGGAACCTTCTGGATGATGCGCGTTGACTCAAGGACAGCCTTTACAGATGTCCCACATTTCACTGATTTTCTTCCTTCACTGTGGTGCACTTTTACGTGAGGTCTTTAAATGTTACACTTGTGTCGGCCAACACTTATAAATAGATAGTTTTGAGTTTTTTTATAAAGTAACGGATTCCTTTGCGGCGTGGAGCGATGCGGTAAGCGGAAGCGGGTTGAGGTAGCACTGACTCTCTGGTTCTTCTTCGAGAATTTCTTTCAAGTCAGATTGAAGGTATGCAGCGATTGGCTATCACTGCAGCGGAGATGCCGTTGATTGGCGCGAGAGATATACACTCCTCTCGCTCTGTTGTATGGAATTGGGAGAGGAAGGAAATATTTATTTATTTATTTATTTATTTATTTATTTATATCCTCACTTACAACTATTTTTACAGGTATAACCCAATGCAATAGTGAAGCAAACTTAAAAACTTAGTAGCTCAAAACTGCGGTCGGATATATTATAGTAAAAAAAAACTTAATAAAACTAAAACTTGCGCGAGCAGGTTCCGTAGTTGGGATTAAATTAATTATCCCAAAAACAAACTTAACATTATAGTTGAAAAACATGGTCTCCCATACATTCTAACAGTAAATGTAAGTTTGTACTCACACTATTGACAGATTTACCATGTTATTTTAAGACCACAAACTTCTTATATGTTTTCCTGTAATCTACAGGTATAGAACTATTTTCTGTATTTTTTTTTTTCAAAATTTTAGGCTCAGTAATTTCGGAGATAAGGGGGGGAAACGGTGCCGCTGGGGTCGCGGGTTGTCTGAAGGGGTTACCGCGGCCCTGGCATAGGCAACTGAAGGAACACGGGTGGGTTTTAGTCAGTAAAAGTCTGACACGCCCTTCCGCTCCACCCAGAGCGAGAGAAGTTATTTGATGATTTCCCAACCTCAAAAAAAAAAAAAAAAAAAAGGGGGGGAACGGTCAATTTTCGTCTATTTTCTTAAATAACTTTAAAACTATTTATTTTATAATTATAAAAAAAATATATTTGAGACCCTCATAGTAAGCCCTTTCATTTGATATGTCACACGGTACAGTTTGCAAAACTTTTTTTTTTATTTTCTTATTTGCCCCCTAAAAGTGACCCCCGTATTCAAAATTCATTTATTTACTTTACACAGAATTACGGTCACAGAATTCCATATGTATACGAAATTTCAACTTAATCGGTCCATTAGATTCGGAGCACAAATTGGCTGTGACAGACGGACAGACAGACAGACAGACAGACAGACAGACAGACAGATAGACAGACGGACAGACACACGAGTGATCCTATAAGGGTTCCGTTTTTTCTTTTTGAGGTACGGAACCCTCAAAAGTAGGGGTAAAGGGTCATAGGGCATCAAAAAATTCGTCCGCATCGCTGTCAACAGAAAAAGTGCCCAAAAGGCTGGCAGCATTGCTACGTTGTATGGCAATGCTGATTCTTTGGCCAAAAAATACGGCAGCCCTCTGGTCATGTGAGGAGTCGACCAACCGCTTAGCGATGTCTTGAAAAACCAAGTGGGCACTCGGACCCCATGGCCCTAATGTTTCAACCCCAAACGGCTCGAATAAATATTTGAATATATTTTTCGAAACTCACTCGAATAAATGCTATTAGTAGGGGCGGATAACATATACAAACACAATGTTTTGATGTATTAAGCTTTTAGCCACTCAAGATTACAAATAAACATTGGTAACGTAATCGTAATTAACTCAGACTGTGACTCATGCGCAAGCACTTGCTAATTTTAACACAACTACACTTTAAGAGGAAATGTGGGTGCTCTTTTCTCCATACAAACAGATACAAACGCTCTCGCCTGTTTTCCTTGAGAACGCGTCCTTGAGAAAAAGGGTCTTGATCTTGACAGACTGACAGACTTGAACATTTTTATTTTGTGATAGAATTACAAATTAACAATTTTCGGACTTTTTCCTTTATTTGTGTTGTCTGTCTGTCTGTCTGTCAGTCTGTCAAGACCGTTTTTCTCAGGAACGGGTGGAGGTATCAAGTTGAAATTAATATTAAATACGTAAGTCTATTGTCCCTTAGAGTTCTAAAAAAATTAAGCGTCTAAAGCTGAGCGTCCACTGGTCCGCGCACAGTAAATATTAAATGTATGGAAGGTGGCGACGTCCATAGTTCACGTTTTGAAAACTTTTAATAAAAAGTATACTATTGCTTGATAGATGGAGCTTTTAATAATAATAACTTGCAATAACAAGATGACAGATTGGCACTTGACATAATTCAAATTTCAAAGTTTTTTGAAGTTTCCGTGCTGTCGTTCGTTCGTTACTGCTTATAACTATTTTCGGATTTCTCGAGAGATTTGCATTGATTGTTGGATTTTGTGAGACCTGGCTTTACTATTAACTCTGTTTTCGACCCTGATACCTACTTTGTTCACCGATTGACCCACAGGCTGCTTCCGTCCCTGGACTTCGTGATACTTTCCTACTGTTTGACCCCGCTTTCTCAACCTGCGGTTGTGTACTCGATTTGGATATTGTTGGTTACATGCAGACTAAAAACATGCAGAAAAACGCTATTTTGGATGTGAAAAAAAAAAGAAAATATTGAAAAATAGTGGTTAAATCAATTTGTGACTTCTAACCTGCACGTTGCTTAAAAATAATAAGCTAGATTTTATTGTTAATCGGGCTATTACAAGAATCATTCATAGTTGGTGCACAGGTGTGAACAGAATTTTATCTGGAAAATTAGCAATTTTGATCGGGGGATAACGTAAAAGTCAAAGCAGAACGCTATTTTAATGTATGTACACATAAACGTAGTGTTTACAAAAATAAAAAGAAGTAAATATTATTAACCCCTCAAGTGTCTGAGTTTGGCTGATTTTAGACCCAAAATCCCAGGGAGTGGGGAGGGTTGGGGGTTAGTTGCGAACCCCATAGGTTCACAACTACTGATAATGATATGTTTTCTATCGGATGATGTTTTTTTACGTTTATATATACGTGATCTAAGCTTATATGGAGCAGTTCATTATATTAAGTGTGTACAGGCCTCCATCAGGATTATATGATTGTTTTGAGAAGGTTATGGATGAAGTTTTGCACAAAATCTATAATTCTAACAAGTCTATCATCACTTGTGGTGATTTTAATGTTAATTTGTTAGAAAATTCTGGGTCAAGTACTAAAATTATAAGTTTGTTTCAGTCATACAATCTTGCTAACCAATTTTTAGAGCCCACTAGAATAACTCCCACTAGTGCCACATGCCTAGATAACATTTATACAAATATTACACCAACCCACAAAGAAATTATTAATTTATTAGACTCAGATCATTGCGGACAATTGATTACCATTCCAAATCTAATAAAAAAAAATAATAAAAAGGATATCACTGTTAATCCAAAAACAGCTGATCGTTTGGAATCATTTAAAACTAAACTTTTGAGTAAATTACCACTTTTGTCAACTAATGATGACCCTAATGAACAATATAATGATTTTTTTAATATGTATTGCACACAATTTGATAACACTTTCATTCCAAAGGCATTCTCGGTTAATAATAACACTTGCTTCAGTGACTGGGCCACCATTGGTATACATAAAAGTAGAAAACGACTTTATGAGTTGTATGATGAATGGAATTGTATTAACACTGCTGAATTTAATTTATATGTTAAGAATTATTCTAAATTATTTAAAAAAGTTTGTTGTATGGCCAAGTCACGTTACTTGAGTACAAAAATTAAAAATAGTAGTAATGTAATAAAAATGACATGGAATATCATTAATAGCGAAACAGGAAGGTCAAGCAACCGAAGTAGTGACTACAGCCTTGCTATTGATGACAACATAATTAAATCAGATTCCCAAGTCGCCGCGGCCTTTGAAAAGTTCTTCGCTGAGATTCCCGTATCAACTACTAAATCTCTAAGGTCATCACCCACTGCTGCAGAGTCTTTACTTAAAGAAAACGTTTCAGTTTGTGATTCTGAGTTTAAATTCCAATATGTTACCTGTAGAGACATAATTAAAACCTTTCACACGTTAAATATTAAAAAGACTGCTGATCTATGGGGTAATTCTGTGGACGTTGCTAAATCAATTATAAACATTGTAGCACCTACTTTAGCAGTTATTTTTAACAATTGTATTGACCGTGGTGAGTTTCCTGATCTTATGAAATATAGTAAAATAATACCGTTGTTTAAATCGGGTAGTACATCTGACCCTACTAATTATAGACCTATTTCAGTGCTACCTACCTTTAGTAAAATTTTTGAAAAAGTTATTTTAGATCAACTGCAAAGATTTTTTAATAAACATAAATTATTACATAACAAACAGTTTGGTTTTACAAGGGGTCGTTCGACTACTGATGCCGGTGTTGAACTTTTAGGTCATGTTTATAATGCATGGGAGGATAAATGCGATGTTTTGGGCATTTTTTGTGATTTGTCCAAGGCATTCGACTGCGTTCTTCATGAAACATTAATCAGGAAACTGCATCACTACGGAATCCGGAACGCCTCTCTGGATCTTCTCACTTCTTACTTAAGTGATAGGATTCAAAGAGTTGATGTTAACGGGAAAAGATCACCCGGATCCGTAGTAACAATGGGGGTCCCCCAAGGCTCAATTCTTGGCCCGTTTTTGTTTCTTATTTATATTAATGACTTGCCTTACCTCATAAAGGATAATCATGATATAGTGTTGTTTGCAGATGACACTTCACTTTTATTTAAACTCAAACGTCAGCAGCTGGTTACTGACAATGTAAATAGCGCCCTCGCAAAAGTAGTTAACTGGTTTAATGTTAATAACCTACTTCTTAACGAGAAAAAAACTAAGTGTATTAAGTTCACTATACCTCATGTTAGACAAGTAAAAACTAGTGTTCTCATAAAGGGTGAAGAGTTGATTCCCGAAGATACCACAGTGTTCTTGGGCATAACTTTGGATGCCAAACTTCAATGGGGCCCCCATATAGATAAATTGTCGAAAAAGCTTAGCGCTGCAGCATACGCCGTTAGGAAAATTCGTGATTTAACTTGTTTAGAGACAGCCCGTTTAGTTTACTTTAGTTATTTTCATAGTGTGATGTCGTACGGTATTCTGTTGTGGGGAAATGCCGCCGATATTCAGACAATTTTTGTTTTACAAAAAAGGGCTATTCGTTCAATTTACAAATTAAGTCCCAGACACTCCCTCAGAGATAAATTTAAAGAAATTAATATAATGACTGTGCCTTCTCAGTATATCTATGAAAATCTTTTGTATGCTCATAAAAATATCAATTTGTTTAAAAAATACAGTGACGTCCATAATGTGAATACTAGAAACAAACACAAATTTGTTGTTCCTACAACCAGGCTGAAGAAAATAAGTGGTTCGTTTAGTTGCCAATGTATACGTTTTTATAATAAACTACCTAGCCACATTCAAGAACTAAGCCTTAATAAATTCAAAAATTGTATAAAGCGGAAACTTTGTCAGAAAGCCTTTTATACTGTCAAAGACTATATTGAGGACAAAAAGGCTTGGGTTTGAGCTGCTCCAATAAATTTACACTATTAATGTTGATTTAAATACCTTTTTACATATTCTATACAATGACATGAATATTTTGTTTGTTATACTATTTTTAATTATTGTGAATGTGAAGACTACGTGGATCATTGTTTTTTATTTATTTTATCCTTTTCTCAGTTTTAGTTATAGTCTGACAGTTTGAGTAATTTATGCGGCCTACCCAAATGTCTTTTCTTTGGTATTGTTCGTCGAATCGTTAAGCTCCTTAAGTTTTGAGTTGAGCTGCACGATTACTGACAAATGCGTGCACTGACTGGACAGGTCCACTCAATCTGTGTGGTTCTTTCATCAAAAGACCATTTCTGACTGCAATCTACATGGTCTTCACATGATCTGACCAAGATTATGTCTGGACTTTAAAAGAGACTGTGACCTCTGAGTTTGTTTCGGCGTTTCTTCTCAGAGTAGTCAGATAGGAAACGTCGAACTCATCTAGTTTAAAAAAAATATGTTTGACGTGTAAAAGTGTTTGTACAAACCTACTTACAGAAATAAATCATTTATCATTTATTTATCATTTATATACCTATTATGTAAACTTTTGTCCTTTTGCACACTTGGGGTGCATTTGACACGCGGGGGGGAGGGGAGGTTAGCTGCGAACTCCATAAGTTCATAACTAATGATTTGATTGGTTTTCCATCCATATGGTTGATGTTTTTTTACATTTATATATATGTGATATAAGCTTATGTACCGAACAAAAAGAGGGTTTTTCTTATGCACACATGGGGTGCATTCGACACTTGAGGGGTTAAGGGAATTGTTCTTTTATTTAAAATAAATTCCTACCTAAATACAAATAAATACATGGCACCTACCTAGTACCTATATCCATTTGCAATTAAGTATACTGCCATCTAGCGGATAATAGAATTAATTGTCTAGTTGGTATCAGTGCCATCTATTTTTCACGTAATTTACATACCAGACCGGTATTTACTTATTCCAGATATTAGTGTATAGTCTATGGCAGTTGCCTCTGCCGTTGACGCGTGCCGCTCATGTCTATGAGCACGAGTCTAAACATTATTATTATTTGTTAATTTTGATAATAAAGCACAACAGAAATGCAGTCAGAAACCAGAAACTCAATTTTGTTTTTAATTTGTTTATACAACATTAGTTTTTGTTTATACTAAACCCGAAAAGGGGTCATTGTACTCATCATTGAAAAAAAAAATCTGCTGTTCAGTACATTTATCTACATCAAACTCGTCAAAATGTACTGAACAGCTGACTTTGACGAGTTTGATGTAGATAAATGTACTGAACAGCAGACTTTTGTTTCACGATTTCAAGGTTGGTCCCGTAGAAAAAATTGTTCAAAATGATGAGTAAAATGACCCCTTTTCGGGTTTAGTATAAACAAAAACTAATGTAGTATAGACTAGTCTTTATGCATATAAGGACTAGTCTAGATAAAAAAACATTGTAAATGTTATGCTTCGTCAATCCCTAGAATCAGTAGGATGACACTGACAGATACGATGAGTTCAAAAATGCGTTCCGTGCCGGTGACGTCACCGGCATTCCTTTTGACGTCACCGGCACGCCTCGCCTTTTTTGCTCATATACAGGGTGGCCGGAACATTGACGTCCAAAAATAAAATTTCGGTCCCTCGTATCGTGGGGTATTCGAATCACCCCCATGTATGTTCCGCGACTTTTCATAGTTTTCGAGTTATGAATTTTTTTCTGAATGTTTGAAAATTTTCGACCTGACCAACCTAAAAAAATTCTAAAAAAAAAAAGTAGAGGGTTTTATCGAGTTTCTTTTTTTGCAACTGAATTTTCATAAGTAGTACTTTTATGCATAAAATAATCAGCTTCGTAACTGTGATGAAAGTTATGAAAATGTTAATCTAAAGTGAAAAATTTACGTTCGGTAAATTATGACTCAAATTTTCAACTTTAAATTAAAAATCTTAACAGGTGACTTCATAATTCCTAAGTAGGCTTCAAGAATGCGCCAGACTCTCAGCTTTCATAATCATAAAAAAAATGAAGTACTTAATAGGGCTACTTTGTTTAAAATCGGCCTTCAAAGACAGCGAGGTGGAAAAATTCTTAAAATTACCCATCTGAGTAATTATTTTTTTTTGGCTATTTTCTCGTTCCTAAGGTTAATTAATGATAAGAATACTGAAAACTAACCAACAAATAGTTTCAGAGTTGGGTAAGAAAAGTTTTACGTAAAAAGTGGTTTTGAATAAAACACAGATGATAATGTGAAAAAAGTACTTAATTTATTTTTAACATTTACAAAAGGTTTTCAAAGTGGCCACCACCAGCAGCAATACACATTCTACACCTACGTAAGAAGTTTTTCTATGTTTCTCCATCAAGTCTGGACGGCAGTTCAAACGGACCAATTAGTTCGCCATTGAGGATACCAGACCACAAGTTAACGCTGAAGCGATGTTGAAATGTCGAAGCTCTCACTTCGAGTGGATTTTCATTCGCCCACGTGTGGTAATTATGAATATTGAATATAATGTGGTTAGTTTTCAGTATTCTTATCATTAATTAACCTTAGGAACGAGAAAATAGCCAAAAAAAAATAATTACTCAGATGGGTAATTTTAAGAATTTTTCCACCTCGCTGTCTTTGAAGGCCGATTTTAAACAAAGTAGCCCTATTAAGTACTTCATTTTTTTTATGATTATGAAAGCTGAGAGTCTGGCGCATTCTTGAAGCCTACTTAGGAATTATGAAGTCACCTGTTAAGATTTTTAATTTAAAGTTGAAAATTTGAGTCATAATTTACCGAACGTAAATTTTTCACTTTAGATCAACATTTTCATAACTTTCATCACAGTTACGAAGCTGATTATTTTATGCATAAAAGTACTACTTATGAAAATTCAGTTGCAACAAAAGAAACTCGATAAAACCCTCTACTTTTTTTTTAGAATTTTTTTAGGTTGGTCAGGTCGAAAATTTTCAAACATTCAGAAAAAAATTCATAACTCGAAAACTATGAAAAGTCGCGGAACATACATGGGGGTGATTCGAATACCCCACGATACGAGGGACCGAAATTTTATTTTTGGACGTCAATGTTCCGGCCACCCTGTATTCGCGTTCGGTGCGGCCGGTACCGATAGTGGACGCAGTGCTATATAGATTCATAGATAGCAAACCGAAATCCGTTGCGTGCCGTGCGTGCGGTGCGGCCGGCGCGGACCAGTGGACGTTCACCTTAAGCTGAGCGTCCATTGGTCCGCGCCGGCCGCACCGCACGCACGGCACGCAACGGATTGAACGGATTTGCCGATGGCATGCGTCCACTGTCCACTGGTCCGCCCCGGCCGGCCGGAACGGATTTGCCGGTGTCATGCGTCCACCATTTTTATTTATTCTGAGTGTTTTTGTTGTTGTCAGTAGACGTCGCGCGTTGTCATGGAGATTGACGAAGATTATCAGTTGCTTGTTCGCAGAAGATGACTGCAGTTGCCAGGGGGGTGAAACCATCATACATCTGACAGTGTATATTTTGACTACACATTGGGGCTAATTAAAGTCCAATTACTTGAAAACTGGTTTTAATAAATATCGTGCGTACATTGACAGTGCGGTCGGTAGACTGATTTTACATAGGTACATCGAAATATCAAAGAAAAAGCAAACGCCTGCTAAAAAGAACATAGTGCAGACTTAACGTCGTTGTGTGCTCTTCGATAGTGTGAGGCGCTGCGCCGGAACATATTCCCGGCCGTTGAAAACTTGTTTTTCAACCCTTCAGCTCTGCAGCAGTTGGCAACGGGCAGAGACGGGTAAAAGGTCGTCGCACGCAGCCTCGTGAAGTTTTGATCTCTGCAACTCTTGAGACTGAATCAGGTCCAGGAAATAGCTGAAGAACTCGTCCCAGACGCCAGTGTAGAGGAGGGCTGTTATCATCAGCTAGGAGCACCATGTCACCTATGTTGAGCTGAGCATTACCCTTTCGCCATTTTGTCCGTTGTTGAAGCTCTGACACGTACTCCTTCTGCCATCTTTGCCAGAAGTGACGCCTTATTTGCTCAAGACGTTTATATCTATCCCTTTGATTAGTTTTGTTATCTTCCAGGGCTGGTGCAGGTAATGCAGTTAATGGTCGACCAATGATGAAGTGCCCAGGAGATAAGGAGAGTAGGTCGTTAGGACAGGATGATAAGGGGCACAAGGGACGGCTATTGAGTATCGCCTCCACTTGCGCAAACAAAGTTGTAATTTCCTCAAATGTTAAATGAGTATTGCCGATAACTCGCTTAATATGATGTTTAGCTGACTTGACGCCGGCTTCCCAAATGCCGCCGAAGTGAGGAGCGTAAGTTGGTATGAATTTAAAGTGAATGCCTTGTTGACCAGCAAAATCAGCTATAAGTTCATCGCCTTGTTTCAAAAAGCTACCTATCTCATGTGCGGCGGCGGTAAAGTTACGGCCATTGTCACTAAATATTTCTATTGGTTTTCCTCTACGCGCAATAAAACGCCTGAGAGTCATTACAAATGCATCCTTAGTCAAATCACTGACTGCCTCTAGATGGATGCATTTGTAACGTAAACACACAAAAATGCACATATAACATTTTATAACGCGACTTCCACGTCCTTTCCGGTTCAAAATAAAAAATGGGCCAGCGAAGTCCAAACCGACGGACAAAAATGGGAAATCCGGGTTCACCCGCTGCGATGGTAAGTTACCCATTTTTGGGCATAACGTTTTGCCACTTATTCGTCGGCATCGCACGCAGTTGCTGACTGTACGTCTAGCAAGATGCCTGCCATTTACAGGCCAGACTGTTTGCCTAATTGTTGCTAGCAACAAATTCGGACCTGCATGTAGGTTCGCTACGTGCTCATTTGTGAAATATAATTTTGTTAACCTATGAGAGGCGTGAAGAAGTATTGGATGTCGTATTTCAAAGTTACACGAGGACGCATCTATGCGGCCACCAACGCGAATCAAGTTATTATTATCTATAAATGGAGACAATGATAAAATTTTACTCCTAGCCGGTAGTTGTTTACCTTTTGTAAGCAATTCATATTCTGTAGAAAATGACTCACGCTGGGCAATACAGCACAGTGAATGAAATGACTCCAATAACTCCTCTGGTGAAAGTATGCCTACCCGCTTATTATAGAGGTGCTTCATATTAAATATAAACCTTCGAACATATGCAACAACTTTCAGAAGTTTTTGGTATGATGAAAACTTTTCAAAATTTATAAAATAATCCTGATCACTGATTATTGACGTGTGTGCTTTCATTTCAAGTATTTCGCCCGACTTTGAATCATTTAGCACAGGCCAATAACTTTCATTTTTATGCAAGAAGCTAGGTCCTGACCACCACAAGTCCATAGGCAATAAGTTTTTTGCATCCACTCCCCTAGAAATTAAATCTGCTGGGTTCATGGTAGTAGGAACGTAACGCCAAGAACATGCTTTAGTTAACTCAAGTATTTCACAGACACGATTAGCTACAAACATTTTTAATTTTGTAGGATCACTATTTATCCAACTCAGAACCACACTGGAATCGCTCCAGTGTACGATATTATCCGGCTTATACCGGAGAGCATCTGTAACAGATTTACAAAGCCTAGCGGATAATAATGCAGCGCATAATTCGAGGCGTGGTATTGTGGTGGGTTTTAAAGGCGATACTCTTGACTTGGCACATAACAGCTTGGCAGTACTTTCACCATCACAATTTACTGATTTTAAATAAATACATGCACCATATGCACTTTGAGACGCATCACTAAATGAGTGTAATTCTATTAATTTAGGTTTTTCACATAGTACTAATCTAGGAATTTTAAATTTATTTAACCACATTAAATTATCAGTAAATTTTATCCAAGCGTCACTCAAATTTTTCGTAACTGGTTCATCCCAATCTAATTTTTGTTGCCACATTTTTTGCAATATTATTTTAGGCTGAATTATCACGGGACTTAAAATACCTAACGGGTCAAATATTTTAAAAGAATTGGACATAACAAATCGCTTTGTGATGACTGCATCCTGATCAAGTATAAAATTTTTAATGGGAAAATATAACGTGTCACTGGAGGGAATCCATCCAAGACCAAGAGTGTTTGAAGACTCACTGATTGTTAAAGTGTCTTCATGATTTATATTTAATTTTTCAAAAATTGACGGATTGTTACTTTTATATTTTCTTAAATTAAAGCAACCATTTTTTAAAGCTTCGGAAACTCCTTCTTGTATAAAACGCAATTCCTGCTCATCATCCGCACCAGTGATAAGGTCATCTACGTAAAAATCCATTTGGATTATATTTTTAATACGTTCGTCATTTTGTTCCTGGCCAAGTTGCCAAAGGCAACGTGTGCTAAGAAAACTGGCACTTGCGGTACCATAAGTGAGTGTGTTTAACTCATAAGTTTTGATGGGCTGTGACTCATCTTCTCGCCATAGAATACACTGTAAACTACGATCTTCTTTGTTTACTAGGACCTGACGGTACATTTTTTCAATGTCCCCAGTTAGCAGAAACTTATATTGTCTGGCACGTATTAATATAGCAAAAAGAGAATCTTGAACGGTTGGACCTACCATTAGTATGTCATTTAATGCATAACCTGACGTAGAAACTGCAGACCCATCAAAAACAACACGCAATTTAGTTGATTCACTTTCTTGTTTTAGTACCGCGTGGTGACATAAATAATAAATTATGCTTCGCTCGTCGTTGGCTAAGGAGCAATGCCCTAATTCAGCGTATTCGCTAATAAAATTTGAATATTCGATTTTTAACAAGGGATTTTTCTTAAACCGCTTTTCTAAATAATTTAATCGTTTTTTAGCAATTTTATAAGTATCACCCAGGCAGTCTGGAGTGTCCTTAAGTGGCAGTTTTACACAAAACCTACCAGTTATTTCTCTACGCATGTGAGCTATAAAGTGGGATTCACAAGCCTTTTCACTTTCACTCATTATACGTTTTGTGGGAACCTCCTCTAATTCCCAGAATTTGGCAATTGAACTTTCAATATCAATATGGTTTGATACGGCATCTACAGTTGCTTGATTGCAATGAGTAGTTTCGCTGGCAACTGTTGAATATATAGGACCAGATATTATCCAGCCTAGATGCGTATTTCTTAAGTTTATATTTTGTGGGCCAAGGGAACGTTGCTCGTTTCCCAATATGTCCCAAAACAAATCAGCGCCTATTATGACGTCTACGGGCGCCGACTGATTAAATGTAGGATCAGCTAACACAATGTCTTTAGGCAAATTCAATGTATTAATATTAACCGGGTATTTTGGTATTGAACCGGTTAACTCTTTTAAAACAAGACATGAGCAATTTGCACTGTACTTATTATTAAGAGATATAATTTTAATATTGCAACTTTCGGCAATGTGAGAAGAAACGGTATTACCAATTCCTATGACCTTTAGCGAGTCAATTGGGAATGTTTTTAATGAAATATTATCCTGTAATGCTTTAGAAATAAAGGAGGACTGGCTACCGCAGTCCAGCAGCGCTCGAACCTTCGCCTTTTGTTGGGTCACTGGATTCAAGACTTGTATTATAGCCGTTGACAAAAGAACTTGACCTGAATTTCGTTTTGAAAAACTAGCAATAGTTTCGCTACTATTATGACACGGCTCATCTACCATTACCAGATTATTGCTATTAGATAACGCTGCAGGGGGATGCAACAACGTGTGGTGCCTGTTTTTGCACTCACGGCACGGTCCCATGCGACATGCACCTACGTGGTGCCCCTGCCTAAGGCAGTTGACACACAGTTTGTATTTATTGATATCCTTCAACCTTTCCTCTATCCCCTTTGCTTTGAAAGAGGGACAATCAAAAATCCTATGATTTTCATTACAAATAATGCATAAAAAAACATTGGAATTGTTAGATTTATTATTGTTAGATTTTTTAAAATTGTTAGAGTTAGAAGCAGCGAACGATTTTGTAGTATTTGAACTGTTTTTATGATTATTTGTTTCAGAATTATTACGCGAACTAGCTATATATACTGTAGCCTTAGGTGGATTGCTATCGTGTTTATTACGATTTAATGCCTCCAGCACATCCGCACGGTCTATCAGGAATTTATAGAACTGCTCTAATGTTGGCGTATCACTATCAAAATTATTTCTGCATTCCTCCCACTTAGTTAAAGTATGGCCATCTAACTTTGCAGATAACATGAAAATTATGAGAACGTCCCATTTGTCCGTGGGCTGTCCCAGGCTCGACAGAGCGCGCAAGTTTTTCGTGACATGATCTACCAAGAATCTTAATGACCTCTCTGATTCACGTGAAAGCTGCTTTATGTTAAATAGTGACTTTAAGTGGTGATTAATTAAAATTCGTTTGTTGTTATAACGACTACAAAGCAAGCTCCATGCCTCAGAGTAGTTTGCGGAAGAAACCTCAAGATTTGAAATGATTCTCGCAGCATCACCTTCTAGATAAGACATAAGATAATGAAACTTGTGTATTGGCGTCATATGTTCATTCTTGTGTATCAAACTCTCAAACGTGTCCCGGAATTCTAACCAGCGAAAATAAGCACCGTCAAATTTGGCTATTTGGATTTGAGGAAGCTTTAACCCCGCCGCTTGATGATCGGAACAACAAGAAGTATCATGAACAGAAGCACGCCTATGTTCACATTCTATTTTCGAAAATTTGTCTAATAAAGATTTTGCAGTGGCTATATTGACAATAATATCATGCTCAATGTCGTCTCGTTCATCAATTTCGGCTGCTAAGTTACCTGGGTTTAAAACCTCGATCTCATTTTGCAGGTCATCAACTCTTACTGACAATGCCTCGAATTTTGCAAGTTTTAAGCTTAACTCGGTTAATTGTATGTTATTTAACACAGTTTCATTAGCAATGCTCTTTAAATAATTCTTAAATTTTGTTATCTGCCCTTTAGCAGACGCTCTTTTAGTTATTAACTCTTTTAAACGATTTTTATCTAACGATTCGTTAGGCATTGTGAGTAAACAAAAGTATTACTTAAGTTCAAAAACGAAACTATTAACACAAACCAAAGAATGACTACTTAATCTATTATGTAAACAAACAATAGCTCACGCTCCTCGATTCGACGACACCTGGCGAACAGGAAACCGGTTGCGCCCGCACAGCTGATTGCAGCGGCCGGCGAGATAATGCACTCGGCGAATTATCAACCTGAAATTATCGGCGGTAACGTCTAAGTAGGTGTACAAACAAACGAGGAATGTTGTTGGCAACAGAGTAAGCCTCTGGTTTAGGTTTCAAAACAATATTTCTTTGCAACTTCAATTACGATTTAAAATTATTATTTAGGCAATTTGAACTAAATAACTGAAAATTTAGTATTCTACAAAACAAAAATGTAATCTATTTAAGCATTAGTTAATACTTATTGAGCTCGATTATAAAAAAATAAAGTTAAATTTGAACAAAGGAAATTATTTGTTTCAACTTGTAGGTAGGTTGATAAAAAATAGAACGTTAATGCAATTTTTCGATTTTTGCATTAAAATCTTTGACTTGCGCAAGTGGATTTAATTCCCAATAGCTTTAGGAACAATGTATCAATGAAGAAGATAAGAATTTGGATGAATATTTTGGAAGATTGGAACTAATTAGGAAGGAAAGGGCACTCATCTGATTTCGTAGAACATCAATGCGATGTGAAACTTTTGCTGAATCACTGCTCGCTCCAGCCTGAACTCGTAGATGATCCTGGCTGCAACTGAGTTCCTGAACCCCTTTCTTCAATCTTCAATCACGCCAATGAACGTCGCTCACCAAGCGGCCGGCTCCACCTTGACGAGATTTTCATCCGCTTTTTTCTTGTTTTTTCTTCTTAATTTGGTTTTCTTGATGTCTAGTTCCCCTCATGGGCCACCAATATGTATATTTTGACTACACATTGGGGCTAATTAAAGTCCAATTACTTGAAAACTGGTTTTAATAAATATCGTGCGTACATTGACAGTGCGGTCGGTAGACTGATTTTACATAGGTACATCGAAATATCAAAGAAAAAGCAAACGCCTGCTAAAAAGAACATAGTGCAGACTTAACGTCGTTGTGTGCTCTTCGATAGTGTGAGGCGCTGCGCCGGAACAGACAGTAAATATTAAATGTATGGAAGGTGGCGACATCCATAGTTCACGTTTTGAAAACGTTTAATAAAAAGTATACTATTGCTTGATAGATGGAGCTTTTAATAATAATAACTTGCAATAACAAGATGACAGATTGGCACTTGACACAATTCAAATTTCAAAGTTTTTTGAAGTTTCCGTGCTGTCGTTCGTTCGTTACTGCTTATAACTATTTTCGGATTTCTCGAGAGATTTGCATTGATTGTTGGATTTTGTGAGACCTGGCTTTACTGTTAACTCTGTTTTCGACCCTGGACTTCGTGATACTTTGTTCACCGATTGACCCATAGGCTGCTTCCGTCCCTGGACTTCGTGATACTTTCCAGGGTGGCAAATGCTATACATTTTCATTTCTTACTATTCAGCGCCGTCTATCTACGAGAACATAAATTAAAAATGAACAGTGTTGCCAGCGTACATCCATGAAGCAATTTTTAGTACATTATAGTAGAAGTGTACGCGTATAATCTTTGATTTTGATATTTTTGAGTTAGTTATTATTTTTCGTATTTTTTTTTGCATTTGTGAAAGGTCTCCGATCATAGTATTGTATTAATATTTTGCTCTTATTGATCAAAAAAGAAACTATTAGTAGAATTTACAAATATGAAATGACTATACAGCCACAGGGTGACAGCCTGACAGGCTGATGTTGACATTTCATTGCAAAAAATTTCTGCGGTTGCGTTGCGAATATTTATGTAAATATTTCGTTTGCTTGCCAATTTTCAGTGTAATTTACGTCCAGTTTAGTTCGTTGCTCCGTATTTAGTAAAAATCATGGAAGATAAACGTTCCCATCGAATGTCTACTTTCTAAATCACCACGACTTGAGCCCCCCGTGCTCCTCGGTGATTTAAATGCTTAGGCCCTCCAAGTGCTCTGTGGGCCCTCCATAAATAGGAGTTTGGACCATATTATTTAAGTGTTTTACTCCGCCCTTAAGACGACCACTGACCAAGTGTTTTGTGTTTATACTTAAATAACCATGTCTCGAAACAATGTTGTGTACCTATTGCCTACCTGGCTGCCCAGTCATCAAAGATGACGGTAAATATGATGTTCTTTATCTATCTACACAATGTATTGCTGGTTTGAGTTTGAGTGCAATGTTTTGTTTTACATAATAAATATGAACATGCAAAATTGGTATTTATTTTATTATCCTCGAAACAACAAGTTTAGTGTCGAATTAGCGTTACCGAGTTGAGTTGAATAATGTAGAATGGTTGAAAATTCTGTTGTAGTAAAACTAAACCTAAAAATTTAAAATCCAGTTTGTAGAATTTTCAACCATTCTCCATTAGACAACTCGGTAAAGCTAATTCTACTTGGTCCAATATTATTTATGTAGCTATGGTAACGTACCACGTGACATTGAATAGTGTATGTTCCCGTAACTAGATGGCGTTGCCTAAGAAAAGCTTAAGTTGCCAGTCTATCTCAGTATATATAATAGTAGTCTATGCTACTGATTGACCCCGCTTTCTCAACCTCCGGTTGTGTACTCGATTTGGATATTGTTGGTTACATGCAGACTAAAACATGCAGAAAAACGCTATTTTGGATGTGATAAAAAAAATTAAGAAAATATTGAAAAATAGTGGTTAAATCAATTTGTGACTTCTAACTTGCACGTTGCATAAAAATAATAAGCTAGATTTTATTGTTAATCGGGCTATTACAAGAATCATTCATAGTTGGTGCACAGGTGTGAACAGAATTTTATCTGGAAAATTAGCAATTTTGATCGGGGGGATCACGTAAAAGTCAAAGCAGAACGCTATTTTAATGTATGTACACATAAACGTAGTGTTTACAAAAATAAAAAGAAGTAAATATTATTAAGGGAATTGTTCTTTTATTTAAAATAAATTCCTACCTAAATACAAATAAATACATGGCACCTACCTAGTACCTATATCCATTTGCAATTAAGTATACTGCCATCTAGCGGATAATAGAATTAATTGTCTAGTTGGTATCAGTGCCATCTATTTTTCACGTAATTTACATACCAGACCGGTATTTACCATTCCAGATATTAGTCTATGGCAGTTGCCTCTGCCGTTGACGCGTGCCGCTCATGTCTATGAGCACGAGTCTAAACATTATTATTATTTTTTAATTTTGGTAATAAAGCACAACAGAAATGCAGTCAGAAACCAGAAACTCAATTTTGTTTTTAATTTGTTTATACAACATTAGTTTTTGTTTATACTAAACCCGAAAAGGGGTCATTGTACTCATCATTGAAAAAAAAAAATCTGCTGTTCAGTACATTTATCTACATCAAACTCGTCAAAATGTACTGAACAGCTGACTTTGACGAGTTTGATATAGATAAATGTACTGAACAGCAGACTTTTGTTTCACGATTTCAAGGTTGGTCCCGTAGAAAAAATTGTTCAAAATGATGAGTAGAATGACCCCTTTTCGGGTTTAGTATAAACAAAAACTAATGTTGTATAGACTAGTCTTTATGCATATAAGGACTAGTCTAGATAAAAAAACATTGTAAATGTTATGCTTCGTCAATCCCTAGAATCAGTAGGATGACACTGACAGATACGATGAGTTCGAAAATGCGTTCCGTGCCGGTGACGTCACCGGCATTCCTTATGACGTCACCGGCACGCATCGCGTTTTTTGCTCATATATGCCGGCGGTCGGTGCGGCCGGTACCGATAGTGGACGCAGTGCTATATAAATTCATAGATAGCAAACCGAAATCCGTTGCGTGCCGTGCGTGCGGTGCGGCCGGCGCGGACCAGTGGACGTTCACCTTAAATCAACGCAATAAAAAAATACGGCCATTTTGCGACACATTTTGATACTCGCGACTGTCGCAAGTAAATCAAAACCTATGGGGTACTTCCCGTTGACCTAGAATAATTAAATTTGGCAAGAAGCAAGGTCTTTCAGCACAAGTAAAGGAAAAAGTCCGAAAATTGTGAATTTGTAATTTTATGACATAAAAAAAAATTTTTTTGATACTATGTTAAGTTTGTTTTTGGGATAAATTCTTTCAACTACGGAACCCTTCATTGTGCGTGGTCCGACACGCACTTGGCCGGTTTTGTTCGAGTTGTTACCATATTACTCCTACAGTTTTCATGAAAAGTGTTCATAAATTTATACAGTTCTTTACAAACTAATAATGAATGATTTCTTGTCATTACTTTTTTAGTTTAATCAACAGATTTTTTGTAAATCGATAATTACTTCATATTTTGCAAGGTCTGTGGTCTCTTGAAGTCCTAAAAAACTCAAGCTTCTAAGTCAATGCAATAAAAACATACGGCCATTTATGGTCATATTTTAATACTCGCAAGTAAATCAAAATCATGAAATTTGGTAAGAAGCAAGGTCTCCCAGGACAAGTAAAGGAAAAAGTCCTAAATATGTGAATTTCAAATTTTTTGAAATAAAAAAAAATTTTTGGGATCCAATGTTACCTAAGTTTGTTTCTGCGATAAATTATTTTCAACTACGGAACCCTTCATTGTGCGTGGTCCGACACGCACTTGTCCGGTTTTTTTTTCCTTAGTTCTACAAACTAAAATAGATTTCGGGACACATGAAATCACTTCTTATGTATTGTAGATTACTGTGTATTTTTTCCTATCGGAAAGATGCTATAGTTACTGTAAAAGATGGTTACAAAGTTACTTAGTTTCGCCTATTTTAGGAAGGAGCAGCCTTAATACGGTGAGGTAAAACATCGTGATGAAACCGATATGTTATAGAACTAAAAAGTCAACGACCGCGGGCCGGATTATGACCTACTTACTCTCTCAGAGAGGAGACATGTATCCCAGCAGTGGGAACGTTATAGGCCGATTATGCTAAAAATCGACACCTCCTACGAATAATATCGTAAGTGCGTTTGATCAACTTTACAGTACCTACAGCTGTTCAAAGATCCGATCATTGTTTATTGATGAGTGTTCAGTGAGATGATATACAATATTATTAAGAATTTGCAAGTGAATTACGGTGTATGTAGGTATTAATCCTGTGTAGTAGTTTAATTCATATAGTTTCTTGTTTTTGAGAAAACTCACTTAAGATATTTTACGTCGACCATCATAAGAAGTAAATTATAGTATGTCATACTTACTCTGAATTACGTTGGACAGTATACAAAACTATTTGACGTATGTCATAGATACTACATTCTACTCTGAAAAAATGAGTAAATAATTATAGTAAATAATAGATAATACATTCTACTCCGTTAAAATTGTATATAATGATATAGTAAATTTTGTAACGTTATTGTAATAAAAATAATCAGGAATATTTTTTTAGGAAAGTAATAAAAAAACATGAAAATAAACATTTTTATTGATAGAAACATCACTATTATTCATACGAATTACAAAAAAGTCATAATCATTTTAAGGTACCTTAGTATAATTGTTATAATTTTTTTTAATCTCTTACTTTGAGATCCATCAATATAACATAAACTTTGACTGAACATAAAAATCTTCTAGGAAAACAAATAAACATAACAATGTCAATTCTTCTTGTTTTAATAACCGTGATACTTTTTAGTAAGACAAGTAGTATAAACTAATCATTTTTAAGATGTAAGTAAACTATTATGCAGTCAGTAACTATTCTTAAACTATGTTAATTTTGTTACACCTTGTACGTATTTACTAATAATCTTAAGTTTAAAATAACACTATCAGACTCATTTGAATGGTACAAAAAATAATACTCAATACGTAATAAAGCTGTAAATGCGATTGCGATTTTGGCCAACACAATTATCTGACCAAAATCTAATTTGTTTTTATAAATGTGGCATTTGTTGCATTGGTCCTTCTTGGGAATGTAAAAACTCAGCTTAAAATGTTCATTAACAATATCACGATATTGCCTTACAGTATTAGCTATCTATAGCTAATACTGAAAGGCAATATCGTGATATTGTCACACCATTCTTTGTATAAATCAAATAAACGATTGAAATTCAAATCACCGTCTAAATAAAGCTTATCACTTCTACTTCGCGTATAATGAGATTCCACAGGTTGAATGGATTTAATGTGATTACACACACTTTTAATAACGTTTTCGGTTATCACCTTGCGATGATTATCATGGCGTCCTCGCTAGTCCATTTCTATCAAACCACTAGTAACATCTAGTTTTTCCAAAGCAGTGTAGACAAATTGTTCACTAATAGAGAAAGTATTTAAAAATGTCTTCTTACAAACAACCATAAATTCGTCTTCATCGCCTCTGTTCGCTTTCAATCTACAAATTAAAGTAAAATTACGCCTTGATGCTGTATCAGTAAAAACCCTACGTTTTTTTAGTTTCAGCACCAAGTAAGCTACAAAAGCCCATTGCTTTTCCCTGATAACTAAATTCCAGAATTGATTAAAAATGGATATTCTTTCATCACTACTAATTTTCGAAGAACTTTTTTGTCTACAATTCTCCGGACACATCGGTTTTAATGATTTCGCAAGCCTAGTCGTACCATCGCGACTCTTATATTCTTTTCCTAAATTTCTTAGCTTCTTCCTCTTATTATCAATCCAATCTGCAACATGTCGACGTCTAATATTACCTACATCCTTTCGAGAAATCTTTTTTCGTTTTCTAGAACAACTCGGCGTTGATTCGGAAAATGAAGAAAACGGGGTGTTCGCTTGGGGTGTTGATAGTAGATCAGTAGTAGATGAAATGACTGAATACGGTTCTTGTATAGCATTCTCAATATACCAAGGACAGAAGTAATTACTACAATCGTAGTCTAAATGGTTTGTAGTACACTCTGGAGATGGAATGGGTGTGTTATTGTCATCGGACCGGTTACTTTTATCCTCGAATGATTCTAAAAACAAAATTGTTAAGTTACTATTGTGTAAGTAGGTACGTATAAATTATATAATTAATTTATTAATGTTATTTTTATACACATACCAGGAAATTGACATGGTTCGCCTTCTTTTGTCCCGCTCGCTTCTACAGGGTGACATTGAACACATGCGACAAAATTTAAGGGGGTGTTCTACGCATCAATATGAACAACTTTTACTATGGGACCAAACCTGAAATCGCGAAAAAAAAATCAGCTGTTCAGTACACTTCGACGAGTTTGATGTAGATAAATGTACTGAACAGCTGATTTTTTTTTCGCGATTTCAGGTTTGGTCCCATAGTAAAAGTTGTTCATATTGATGCGTGGAACACCCCCTTAAATTTTGTCGCATGTGTTCAATGTCACCCTGTATATTAGTAAGTTTTAGTACATCTTCGGAATTTATATCAATATTTTGATTGACTTCCGAAAAATGACCTAAAAAAAAATAGAGCATTTTATCTAATTACGGGTGCCAAGATATTTATTACAATGTAATAGGGCATAAATGGATACTAAAAATCAGTTTTTATAATAAAAAAATGTACATCTTTGCGATTTTGTGGTACCTACCATGACGGACGTTAAGGCATCTACATCTGAATCAGACAAAAAACGCATCATTGGGTCAATAGCATTCATATCTGCATCCGATGGCATTGGTGATTCTGGAAAAAGAAAATGTAATTTGTTAAATTTTAAAATTTATTGACACGTATAGTGTAAGTTTATAACTTAACGAAGTAATCGATAGGAAGTAGTACATACGATTAAAAAACCATATAAAACACCAACGTAAAACATCGTATGTATATGTTCCGACATAATTTTTAATTCTGTTCCGGTGTAAAATATCTTAATTAATACATACGATATTTTTTTTTCAAGAGAAAACAACGTAGAATATAGTAAATATAACATACGACATTTTACATCGGTAAGGCTACATATTATTACTACGTTTACTTAAAAATACAAATTTTACTACAAATAACAATACAGAATAATAAAATTCATACCTTCATTTCTCTCAGGTTCTTCAATTACAGGCGTTCTTTTAACTACAATATTGTTTTCATAATTTAAATTTTTATGAAATCAAGAATAATTTGTGCTCTAGATGACATTATTAATTCCTTTTTACGTATAAGTACAAAAAAACAACTGTAAAACAACAAAAATATAGAAAAGCATTCGACGCGCGATGAGCATGCGTCTACCCCCGCGTATTTTGTCGCTACTGATAGATACGAGGCGTCCGCGCGTTCCGAGCGTCCCCCGGCCCCCGCGCATTGTATCGGTAGTACTGTATACGATTTTATACTTGGACAAAAGTGAATATACGACATTTTGCAGTCTTGTTAACGAAGCTTTCTATTAGAAATGCTGAAATTTTAATAGTTGCAGACGTTAGTCGTATATTTAGAAGTATGAAAATAAAGAAAAGTAAAAAATCGAAATTTGTTGATTACGATACTCTACGTAGGAGGTGTCGAAATGCTGATGACCTACCAGATGAAAGTTATTAAAGGGCCGTATACGAAATTTTGCCGATTTCGCTAATTTGCGTGATTTTAAAGACGTAATTTTACAGTAAAAATATTGTATAATTCTATAAGTTTTAATGCACAACATAAAATATCATTTCGATTTCGATGATAAGCTACAATTATAATTTGCATCGAGTTAATTATGCGAGAATTACTTAGGTTGTTTTAAAAGTTTTATTAATGGCAAATGTTTTTAATTTTTTGCATTTTTTTCAGGAATTGGATTGATTTTGAATTGAAGTTTATTTCTGATGTTTTTATTTTATGGACAAGAGTTCTATGTAGCCGAAATCAAAAGCAATTCTTTGCCAATTTTCTCAAAAATTTGACTAAGTTGAATATACTCGAAAGAAATTACACTTATAAATAAAAAAAAATAAAAGTCTTACGTGTCTATAAATTTCACCAACGATAAAGCGGCACAAAGCGATGATATTCGATCTAAAAAAACAAGAAAACCGAAAGGGTACATGTCAGTTTATTAATAAATAAACAAAAAAGGCCGTACGTGTCTGAGCCCAAGTGTCAATATTGCCACGGAACCCCGCAACGTTGCAATTGCAACACTAAATAAAGCGTGGGCAAAAGGCGTTTCCACACTGTCCGATAACATCGTTGTGAAAAGAGAATGGCAATAATAATAATAATTTGATCAAGGGCTTGATCCAGAAAGCGGTCCTTCTGGACACGGCGCGTATCGTTAGGAGGTTCCTCTCTCAGCAGCCCTGACCGCCGGTAGCTTGGACCCTGTTCCCGATACCGGTGGGCTACTATTTTTTATATTTTTAAATGTTTTTATACTTTTTATATTTCAACATTTAAAAATGTAATTTATATACAAATGAAATAAAGGAAATAATAATTTATTTATTAATCAGACAACTTGATCCACATTACAAAACAACAACAAAAATACCTAGATGTTAGTAAACAATTTAACTTATTTCCTATGTTAGTACTTAAGTTCTACTACAGACAAGGTGTTTTTTATAAGATGCCTCATGGATGGCATAGCCGACCTAGCAAGTAATTATTTTACCAATTTTGATAAAAAATCCCAGTAAATTCGTTTTATGTGCGTTTATCGTACGCAGGCTGGCAACGTCGCATTTCTAGAGGTTTTTCGTGATTAGCGTACTAAAGTTACAAGGTCCACTCATCATCTTTTGTCCAGCCTTCCAGTCTAACCGGATGCAGCTGAATACCAGTATTTTACTTGGTGCGACTGCCTATCTGATCTCCACAACCCAGTTACTGGGTAACACGATACCAACCCTTGGTTGTCAGACTTTCAGGCTTGTCAAAGATCTACGAATGCAAACAGCCGGAACTAACAACTTAACGTGCTTTCCGAGGTACGGAGGGGAGGGGAAAACACTAGTGGAAAACCGAGTATTGCCGAGTTTCATAGGATCGCAAAATCGCAAGCTGAAGGTAGTGGTATAAGCAGTCCGATTTTGCGTCTTGTAGTGTAGAGTGACCCTAACGCGGGAGGGCAGAGGACAATATTTGAACAATCACAGTAAGGCCGTGACCGTGCATCCTTTATTAAATGGCTATTTCGTCTTGATACTTTTGCTATACATCCTTTTTCTTTCCAGGACTTCGTGTAAGACCCCGCGGGGTTCACTATACAATAGATGATTATTAAATGTGTCTCATAACTCATAAAGGGTCCCAAACATTACACAGTTGGCCTGCAGTCTCTGGTCCCAACAGGCGGGCTGCCGTCCAAGGCCTGCATAGACCACACTCTACAGCGATTATTGCCTGTCGGCAATGGCCGATACACGGGGCCTACTCCCTAAGTCCGTCCGTCTTCCCGTCCGTCCGTTCATCCGTCCGTCTAACATTACGATCCATAAAAACAAGTGTAAAAGTTAATTTTTTTGGACGGGCAAAAACACATTGGGAGTAGGGACAACTGGCAAATCATGTTGTCATTCATACTTCGTTCGGGCCCCGAACCAATCATCCATCCGTAGGTGATACGGAGTAAGAAGCGCCCGTAACAGAGGCCGAAACTACGGGCTTCGTGCTTAGGGGGTAGGCCCCCTGGCTCTGGGTCCACACACTAGCAAGCGGCAGCCGTCAGTTTCACACCTCAATTTCGCCTGCGGGCAGTGGCCTGAATAGTGGTTTAGTGTCAGTTCACAAAGTGATAATTACGTATAAAACGATGTGCTATTTTTTCACTGGTTAGTATAACATCGTAGTGAATTATATTATATTTTTTGGCAACACTGCCGCTGGCCCCGATACCCGATACTAGATTTGGCCTTGAGATCACGGACTGTCCGGCCCACAGAGCATGTCCGGCGGATACTTGTCGACGCAGGCCTGGCGGTCTACTCCTTAAGCACGACGCCCGTAGTTTCGGCCTTCGTTCCGGCGCTTTCTACTCCGTATCACCTTCGGGTAGATGATCGGTTGGGTTACCGAACGAAGTATGAATGACAACACGATTTGACAGTTGTCCCTACTCCCGATGTGTTTTTGTCCGTCCGAAAAATTTAACTTTTACACTTGTTGTGTTGGTTCGTTATGTCAGACGGACGGACTGATGGACGGACTGACGAACGGACGGACTTAGGGAGTAGGCCCCCAGCGCTGGCAACGGCCGAACACTCTGGGATCGCATTGGCTGGCATTAGTCGTCAATCCAAAACCTTAAAAGGAACTGTGAGTCTGTGATCCATAGCGATTAACTGACAGGCTGATATCCGCCGGTGGACTGTAAATGTGTGGGCTGGCGATCGCGTACCGAAAGACGCAGCGGCTGAAGCACCGTACTTTATAACCCGACCGACGACTTAGGGTCAATCTCCAACAAACGGAAAAATCCTTGCGGATGCTGGAGCACTTTTTAAATTTCACTGAATAAGTAACTACTAACTGTGTCAATGATGCCGATTCTCTTCGTCACAAATACCTCTAAACTAGACTAAAAATCACCAAAATTTAGTTCAAATCAAATCAAATAATCTTTATTGCAATCCATAATGTGGTACAGGTGGTAAATAATACTTTTAGAAACAATTATGGACCCTGTCGGGCACAGCAAGGTTATAAGTAAGTGAGAGAGGAAGAGCGCTTTTATTATTTTCCTTTATTTGTTAATGATATTAGTTATTTAAATTTAAATTATCACTCATTTATTTATTCCCTGAATCTATTATAATAATAAGTAAAACTATTAAATTTTTTATTGTGTATTAAATTAAAATAGTTTATTCCTGTCAAGCTTTAGATTAAACGAACACGGAACCAGAACAAGAACTAGAGCGTTCTACAGACGCAAGCTTTTTCGTGTAGTTTTAGGGTTCCGTACCAAAATGGTATAAACGAACCCTTATGGTGTGACATAACGGTTCCTTTATACCATTTTAAATGATAAATGATAAATGATTTATTTTCTGTAAGTAGGTTTGTACAAACACTTTTACACGTCAAGCATATTTTTTTTAAAACTAGATGAGTTCGACGTTTCCTATCTGACTACTCTGAGAAGAAACGCCGAAACAAACTCAGAGGTCACAGTCTCTTTTAAAGTCCAGACATAATCTTGGTCAGATAATTTTGGTACGGAACCCTAAAACTACATGAAAAAGCTTGCGTCTTGAAAAAAATAAATATAATATCGATACCAAGAAAATGTTGAGGAGTGCACAGTGTTAAGATAAAAAACAAAACGAAATTAAATACCTCACACGCTTTGAGCATGTTTTCAAATAAAAAAAGATCGTCTAAGTATGCCTCATTATGTACAAAAAGAGCACAATACTGGCCATGGGCAACAAGCAGTTCAGAAGGAACAGTAAACATTTTGGATATAATTTATGAAACCAATCGGTAGACTTTTAACGTGTAACGAAAAAATGGAAAACTTCATGGACGCTGTTTTTCTTTACATTTTTCATTAAGACGCGGACTGACTACGATTTTAAACGGCACACAGCCGCGTAATCTATTGTCACCATTGCTAGCTTGAAATAAGGTTGAAAATTGAAAATAATATTTGTGTTGCCGAGATGTGACTAAGCTGCGAATGTGCATTTATTTTCCGGGTTTTCTTTAGATTATTCAGAATAAACACAATAAACTAAATAATTATCCGGTTAAAGTTTTAAAAAAATGGTAAGTAATTCTATTAAATTATTAAAAAAATGAATGTCGTTATCCCTGAAAATACAGAGATGTTCAACGCCAAAGTTTATTTTTGTGGAGCAACTTTCAAATTTTTTATTGGGAATATCAAACTATTTTTTACTATTCTATTCGGTTAACATTTTTCTTTAAACCCTTCTCTGTCCACTGTATTTTTTGCGTCGGATAGTTTCATTGCGTTACGTCATACTCGACAATCCAAGAAACCGTTTTTTGTGATTATTGAGCTAACGCCGCGCCTTAAAATAAAATATCAATGTGTTAAATTCGATTATAATTTCTTCATAAATAAACACGATTGTTTTATGAAATCGAATCGGCAACGCATGAAGACGCTAATTGATTAGTGAATAATATCAAAACCGTCAAAAGTGAAATTAATGGTTGGAATGATAAAAAAACCGGGCAAGAGCGAGTCGGACTCGCGCACCGAGGGTTCCGTTCCGATTTCTGAAAAAGTGTGCTATTTAGAGACATCATTTTATTTTTCCTGTAATCTTTACATAAACTTCTATCACATAGAATATTTTCAGATTTTTCTCTTTGCAAACTTCGGAGATAAGGGGGGGGAACGGTATTTTTTTTTACATTTTTCATCAAAAGTCGAACACTGTGCGGCCTAAAAAAAATAAAAATTTGTTTGACAATGTGCAAACAGCGCTCTTTCATATGATACCCCACATGACCTAGTAGCTCCACTTTGAATTTTTAAGACCCCCTTTCACCCCATTTTGCAAAAAAATACATATATTTTTATTTCTTTCTTATTTGCATAATGGTTGGGTAAACGTCATCTAAAACTGTTCCAAATTTCAAGTTGATAGCACTAGCAGTTCTTGAGATATCCAGCTGTGACAGACAGACAGACAGACAGACTGAGTCACACCATAAGGGTTCCTTTTTTACCATTTTGGTACGGAACCCTAAAAAACTAATAAAAAATACGACCCGTAAAAAGGAATGTTTCTTTTACAACCCCTTATTCTTTCGCTGAACTAACTCAAATTCTTCAACCCCTCTAAAATACTCTGAAATATTTATTAGCATAATCCCATCACACTTCATATACAACGGAAAGAATGATGGCCGCCGAGGGCCGCTGTCAGAATTATTCTGCCATTTTGTTTCTCAAATGGTTGATGATCCCTGGCTAGTATAACGAGCGGCTGCAATGTATAATTTAAATCAATAAAACTTGCAAGACGGCTACTTAAGGGAAGAGTTGCAAATTAATGTTTAATAATGTTCCTCTCAAATAGGCAGACCATGCTTTCGGAAATTATTTTTGAGACGGAATCCATTCATACTCCATACTAATATTATAAATACAAAAGTAACTGTTACATTTTCACGCCTTAACTGCTGAACATATTTCGTTGAAATTCGAAACACAGGTAGACTATGACCTGGGTATAGGACAAAGAATACTTTTTTTATTCCAGTAGTATAAAATCTCTACGCAGGCAAAGCCGCAGGCAAAAGCTAGTTATTTAAAGCAAGAAATTATCTTCTGTGTCCATGCGTCTGTAATGGATTCATAATATGTTTTTAATTTGTACATGACGGCGCTTCAATATTCGATCACACGGCACTAAAACAAACCGAACGGGGGGTCTAAAACGGCCACTTAGGCAGAATCATAATAGGATAATATTATGAATAATATTTGAAATCGTAAAACGGTAACAAATTGACAATATACGAGGGGGCGTTTTTAAGTTCGCGGAATGGAGGGTGAGAAGTGAAAATAAAAATACTAAATTATTTTTCTTTTTCAATATATTCACCTGCTACCCTTATACATTTTTCAGATCTTTCAATTAGCTTATATCACCTTCATAAAAAAATGCTTAGTCTTTGTCCGAAAAATACACACTTTAAACTTCTTGGGTGGTGGTGTGTCTTTTTTATGCCACTGCATAGAGTCTGGTTTCGACTCAGGTTCATAATGATGAACCCAAGTTTCATCTCCAGTAACAATTCGACTTAATAGTCCATCCTTATTTTCGTTACAGAGGTCCAAAAAACACTCCACGCGGTGTTGTTTTTGAGGCGGCGTGAGCACTCTTGGCACCCATCTTGCACTGACCTTTGTCATGCCAAGATGATCGTGTAGAATTTTGAAAATTGTCGTATCCGACACTCCAACCATTTCTGCAAGCTGTTTCTTCTTTAGTCTGGCATCTTACAATATTATTTTTTCGACATTTTTAATGATTTCCGGAGTAGTCACCTCGATCGACCGTCCGGGCCGTGGGTCGTCTTCAAGTGAGGTCCTGCCTTGTTTAAAGAGACTGTGCCACTTGTAAACCATGGTTTTAACCGGGCAAGAGTCCCCGTAAACGGATTCCATCTCTTCCAGTATATTTTGAACTGACTTTCCTTGCTTGGTAAGGAACTTTATTACGGCACGGTACTCGATTGTTTCCATAATTCACACTTTCTTCCCAAGGAGTTGTTTGCTTGACGATAGTTCAAAAACTAATGATCCAATTATTATTATTATTATTATTATTATTTTTTTGTATGGCATCTCGCAGTGTGACCACTTGGGGTCGAGACTGCTTAACCGGACTATCCTGTGGGTGCCTTAAGCGAACTCAAAGCCTCCAGCCAGGGGCATGTTTACTTATAAACTAAGCGACTGCGCACTAAGGGCACCACCTGTGGGGTACGGACCTCGGCTTAGGGCGTCGCTGACTAAGAGAGGACAGCAAGGAACAATTGGCGGGCTCAAATCGGGGTTATTATTATTAACAGGGGAGTTTAAAGCTACAGGCTCAGCTACGCCACCAGCTGGCTCGTTATTACCGATCAAGGGAGATGAATTTACATTTACAAGGGAAGTTCGCCTACGCGGAGGACCTCGGCGGTGAGGTCGGAATGACTGATCCAATTAAGATAAAACCTGGTATTTATACTAATATTGAGTGGCTAAAGTTATGGCCATCCCGATAATGACCTATTGTTATCCCCTCCCCCACATTCCGCGAACTTAAAAACGCAGCCTCGTATTATGAATTGCCAGTTTGTGACCGTTTTAGGATTTTAAATATTATTCATAATATTATCCTATTATGATTCTGCCAAAGTGGCCGTTTTAGCCCCCATGCAGTATGATTTGAGACTCGATCGGGATCGTACAGACGTGCTACGCGTTCGGTGGAGTGTCCTAAACCTATTTCGTTATTTTATTATAAGAGTCATTTCGTGGTGATTATTTCAAAAAAGGGAATTACGATTAAAATATTAAACTGATTGTGCTGTAACTAGTGCCTCTATTTTCTTCGCCCGACAATACACGCCTAACTACAAAGAGCAACCTAGGAATTGAGATCATGGATCCAATTAATATCGCCGATGAGGGCTTATTCCCTTCATATTATTAACTAGCTTGCAATTTCTGGTACCCCGGCCCACCCCGTCACAATGCATCGCCTGCCCGCGCTATTACTTCGTTTTAGCTCAGCGTTCTTTCTGATTTTTTTTCATTTTGCTCAGCTCTAGGTCGTAACATTATGTTTATAGCCTATTAACGATTTTTGATAAATGGGCTACGTAACACTAAAAGAATTTTTAAATTCGAACCAGTAGTTCCTGAGATTTTAACCAAACAAACTCTTCAGCTTTATAATATTAGTTTATATAATATAACATAATTATTACCTCACTCGTGTCGCAATATTGATTTAATTGTTGTTCGAAATGGTCATATCATGCAGTAAGTGTTATCAGCATGTCAAATATGCATAAGAATGGCGTTCTGTACTATTTAGATTTAGCAGAGGTAGAAAATATACATATACCTAAAATTCAACTACTTCATCCAAGCCTCATACATTCAAGCAAAGCTTTCCAATTCAAATCTGCATGGTATTAAAACTCGATTCATATTATTATTCTCCTATTCAAAAGATATTCAATAAAGCACTCGAGGCACAATAGTCAAATAGCCATATGTCAGAACGTACGGTGTCAACAGCGCCCTCTCGTAAACTAGCCAGTATGCTGAATAGCTCTAGGTACACGTTTAATTTATTTCCCTTTAAATATTAGTTTGCATAAATGTATGTTCAGAAAGGTATTATTTGTATTTATTCGTTGAATTGGTAACCATTGGTATTCACATTCTTATTATTGACCTACGAAGTTTTAAAAAACAGCATGAGACATGTGTTGATGTGAAAATATGTTTATTTGGACATTAGGACGGACCTGCAGAACCAAGAACATTATCAGTATTTTGCTTCTTTTTTTTTTATGGATGGGAAATCATCAAATGACTTCTCCCGCTCTGGGTGGAGCGGAAGGGCGTGTCAGACTTTTGCTGACTAAAACCCACCCGTGTTCCTTCAGTTGCCTGTGCCAGAGCCACGGCATCTCTTTCGAACAACCCGCGACCCCGGCGGTATCGGCCCTATCGGACCCCATCATTGCTGACATCTCTTTAAGGTGCGCGTGGAACACAACGCGCCGTCGACCCGGGCCTGGTTCTTACCGGACAGCGAGCTACCCACTACTCTTAAACTCTAGGCCACACTACTCTAAATTCTAACTAAAGGGCTCACACTTCTCACAGGCCTGTTATAACATTAATACTGCATGGCGAGATAAGAAAGTGGGTATAATGGTATTGTTTTTGGTTACTTGGTTAGATTTTGCTTAAAAATAAATTGTTAAAAAGTTATTTAATATTTTTTGAGTCTTCTTAGACCAGTAGTGGCCCAGTGGTAACGGCAGCGACTAACGAGTTGTAGGTCGTAGTTTCGAACCCTGACAGGCGGCTTTACTTTGTGTAAATTATTTCAACACCACTGCTCTCAAAACGGTGAAGGAAAATATTGTGAGGAAACCGGCATGTCCTAGAACCAAATATTCGAAGACATGTGACATCTACCAACCCGCACTGGGCCCGCGTGGTGGGTTACTGCCCACTCCCTCTCACCGAGAAGAGGCCTGTGTCCCCGCAGTGGGAACATTATAGGCTGATTATGAGTCTTCTTAGTTATGAAGTAGTTGCTTCATAATAATTCTCCGTTATCTAAAGATCCCTACTGACTTAATAAAATCCCAAATATTGGTCACCCCACAATAATGATCGCATACCGTACCCATAAAAAGGATCGATGGTGGTTTAAACATTGAAAAATTAACAGCATGTTGCCAACGGCTGGCTTCACAAAAATTGACCTACCTATAGTCTATCCCAATAGTATCTGATGAACACAAACCCTGGTTAAATTCTTATCTTATGATGATGATGTCTTCTTCTTATCTTTTTGGTTTTTCTTATGGTTATTTCTTCTGGTTATTCTTCTTCTTGGTTGGTTCTTTCTTTTTGGTTTTATTCTTGGTTGGTTCTTTCTTCTTTTCTTAGTAGTTTATCAGCCATCTCGTTACCATAACACAAGCATTAGGTTGCTTAGCTTGGGACTAGATGGCGTTGTGTGAAATGTCCAAGGATATTTATTTATTTTATTACTCGCTAAAGGGAATTAAGTAATCCATTCATCTAGTAGTAGTTGAAATGTTTCAGTAGTAATTGAAATGTTTCAGTAGTAATTGAAATGTTTCAGCTTTTTACCTCACCATTTATTTTTTCCAACAATTTTTGTTTGAATAACAATAATAAATTGTACTTTAAAAATAAAAACCGGTCAAGTGCGACTCGGACTCGCGCACCGAGGGTTCCGTTCCGATTTCTGAAAAAGTGTGCTATTTAGAGACATCGTTTTATTTTTCCTGTAATTTTTACATAAACTTCTACAACATAGAATAATTTCAGATTTTTCTCTATGCAAACTTCGGAGATAAGGGGGAACGGTATTTTTTTTAATTTTTCATCAAAATTCGAAAACTATGCGGCCTAAAAAAAAGAAAACAAAAATGTTTGAGAATGTGCAAATAGCGTTCTTTCATATGATACCCCACATGCCCTAGTAGCCCCACTTCGAATTTTCAAGACCGGTTTCAGTCCCTGTTGCAAAAAAAACATTAGTATATTTTATTTCTTTCTTATTTGCAAAATAGTTGGGCAAACGTCATCTAAAACCGTTCCAAATTACAAGTTATAGCATTAGTAGTTCTTGAGTTATCCAGCTGTGACAGATCCACAGACAGACAGACAGGCCGCTGAGTCGCACCATAAGGGTTCCTCTTTATCATTTTGGTACAGGTATCGATGAAAATTGATGTTATAAAATTAACCTCACTTGTTAAATGAAAAACATAATTATGGTGATTTACTCATTTGAATTTTGGGTTTAAGTATTCAAATAATCAAATCAAAGAACTCTATTCGTAAGTAGCACTACAAATAGGCACTGACAGGTACTTTTTCTATTCCATGTGTTTACATATTCATCACCTACTTTTAGAACAGACCATACACACTGTCTGACAAAGTATGTAAAATGCACGATCTTTATTTAACACTTAGTTATTCATTGGGCACTAAATACTGTATTTAGTGTAATACACGGTGTTCAATATTTATGCTTCGTCGTTAATATTTTGAGTCTGGAATTCTGGGATACAACGATAATTTTGTGTTTTAATTTTTATAAAACAAAATGTTATGGTTAAATCATTTGGATTTTCCCTATGTATTAGTTGACTATATTTTCTACTGTTGTACTAAAACTGAAACATGATTACTTCCTTGAAAGTTTTTCCGACAGAAAAAAAATCCAAAGTAGCACCGTCTATTTTCTGTTTTATACGATTACACGTAAATAGTTCCTTATTGTGCAGTAAAATCGAAGATATTTAAATATAAATAAAAAAATAAAAAAATATCCTTGGACATTTCACACAACGCCATCTAGTCCCAAGCTAAGCAACCTAATGCTTGTGTTATGGTAACGAGATGGCTGAATAAACTACTTATATACTTTTTTTTTTTTTGTAAATACATACATATTATAGATAGAAAAACACCCAGACTCGGAACAAATACTTGTAGGTCGTACAAATATTTGTTCCGTGCGGGAACCCGTGACATGCTGCGCAGCAGCCAATCGCTCAACCACTGCGCCAACCGTGTCGTCAATATGTTAAGAACTCACTAAGCTAAAAATTGATTTAATTGTAGCATTTTGTCATAAATCTACATTTAAACAGAGCGCGTTTAGTTTCGGTGCGCGTGAGAGTCTTTTATCTCTCTCGCATCAAACTAGACAGCCATAAAGTCATTTCACTTACTCACCAAGCTAAACCACGCTTCAATTTTATATCCTCTTATACAGCGCGCTGTTTTAATTTAATTTTACGGAGCACACTTACAATGGCAATGTGTTTTTAACCCACGACGCAAAAATAGAGGTGTTACAAGTTTAACCGCTATGTGTGTGTGTGTGTCTGTCTGTGGCACCGTAGCTCTTTGTCGGTATACGGTGGGACATAATTATGTGGCTTTTGCGTCGTTTCTCACTCTGGAGCCCTGGGACATAGGTCCTATGAGAGAGGAATATTGCCGCAGAATTGATTGAAAGAGAAAGAGCTGCCTCACAGATCACACTCAAAGAAGAAGAAGAAGAAAAGATGGGGTGAGAAGTTTATACTCGTTGTATTAGAGAAGCCACCATCATAACACCTATTTTAGAACCACTGCCTGAATCACAACCTTTTACAGAAAACCGTATTCTAAATCGGTGACACCGTTTTGGAAATAATTGGGAACATTCGTTTTTTGCACACACAATCTCTCACCCTAAACACATACACCGTTTCCGTTCCGTGTCGTGGGTAAAAATGCAACTAAAGAAAAAGACTGTGAAATAAAATCTTCCCCATTTTCTTATTAAAACCACACTTAACCTCCTCATATACCGGATGACTTTTTTTACCGTCTTAAAAAAAATAGGCTATAAATAATTGGTGAACGGAGTAGAAGCCTATGGTTTTTTAATCAAAATTCAAATCATATTCAGGTTGCTTAAGATTTGAATTTCGATATTTTTAAACGATTTTTTTTTCAAAATTTCTGTTTTTATTTTTCTAATATTATTATGAAAAGTTAACATAGAATTTGTAGTATATATTGATACTTAGATAATTTTTTCTGTCTAAGATATTTAAAAAGAACTAGGTAGGTATGCCATAGGCTTCTATTACGTTCACCGAATATACCCTATTTTTTTCAAGACGGTAAAAAAAGTCATCCGGTATAATACAAAAACTAATCTTAACAAGTGTATTATTAAAAAAACAATATTATATTAGTGTGGATATCATATAGGACCAGAGTCCTTGTCAAGACGAATCAAAGGAGCCCAAACTCGATAGGGTTGCGTCGTTTTATTACTGAGTTCCCATGGCCACCTTCCGGCTCCATCTTCAGATCCACTCGATGATACAAAATATTATACTGTCACTGATGATTTTACATACGTATACCAAATCGCGAAGCACGTGGCGTAATAACAGCCGCACGGGTCGATCCATCAGGTTAAGCTATGCTTGCCGGGTTGGTCCGTGGATGAGTGATCATCTTTACATACCGAGACTCCTCCGTGACTCGGAAAGCACGTTAAGCCGTTGGTCCCGGCTGTCAGTCGTGGATCTTTTGACAGTATTTACGGGTCGTCAGAAGCCCGAAAGTCTGACAACCAGTTACGCAGTTACTGGGTTGTGGAGGTCAGATAGGCAGTCGCTCTATGTAAAATACTGGTATTCAACTGCATCCGGTTAGACTGGAAGCTGAACCCAACATAGTTGAGAAAAGGCTAGGCAGATGATGATACCAAACAGTTCAATTGAACACCGGGAAGTGGGTCAAAAACTTGCAAATGAAGACAGCTAACTTACATACGAACATTGCAAGTTAAATAAAAGCTAGTAAAAAACCATAAACACCATACCAAGTGTACAATAATCGTACAATTACAGCAATAATTGCGATTCTAATCCCAGTGCTGCAATATATGCAATATAGTTGTTGCAACCGCCATCGCCGTCATATTGCAACCAACTAGCTTCCACCGGCTTCCAGTATTGGCGCCAGTAACTTATATTGCAGTGCCGGGGGCAATGAAAGCGGTCCGAGTTTCAAACTGAAAGCGAAACTTTGGATTGTACTGGCCAAGGGTTGGTTTGGACTTAGGCTTAGGAATAATGAACTTAAGTATTCATAATTCTTGTTGTAACGAAGTTCTTTATCTCGGATTGCGGTAGGCGTGTTATCTAGTAGAAATCGTCACGCGCGTTCATCGGTACTTCAAAAGCGTTCATACTTCAGTAGAATCTCGATAACTCAGACCTTGTTAAGGATGATGCGTAGTGGTAGCCCGCGAAATTTAATTTTTTTTTGGGTTTTTTGCAATTTGCAGGTCCTTGTCAGGTTGTATCTTGATCAATATATGATACGCGGAAATAAAACATATGTATTTATATAATTTTAACCATAAAAAATCCTTAGATTACCACTTAAGCATGATGCGCAGTGGTAAGTAATTATTTCGTTCGTTTGACGACTCTGCACGAAATCTAACTTAGAGAGATGTATTGATGATTTTTATGGGTAAAATTATATAAATACATATGTTTTATTGCCGCGTATCATACTTTGATCAAGATACAACCTGACAAGGACCTGTGAATTGCAAAAAAAACCCAAAAAAAAAATGAATTTCACGGGCTACCACTGCGCACCATGCTTAAGTTGTAATCTAAGGATTACAACTTAAGAGGAAAGGCGGGTGGCCAGTTAGGTATTTTAAGAAGGTATTGCTGTCGCTCTGCGAGCGCTCCGCCCTCGAATTCGTGCGATAAGGACAACTGCAGATCCGACTAAATAGCCTATGTAAAAAGTCACATTTCGAGGTTTGGCTCTCGCCTATTTCCCCCTCCAATATTGGACCAATTTAAAATATATTTCATAAACTGACTAAGAAGGATATATACTATGCCCCTATGTTTTTATTTTTTCGTTAATAGTTGTCAAATTGGTACACTAGGCGTCTGTTGACAGCGGTCTGATTAGGCAATTTTGAGCATTTTTGGAGGGTTCTAGTTCCTATAAAAATAATAATATATCATCAAAAAGGAAAACATAGGGGCATACAAGTATCTGATATTTATATTTCTGTAAAAAATCATTGCTTTATGGTCATTAACCAGAAAGAAAACAGGCGAGAGCGTTTGTATCTTTTTGTATGGAGAAAAGAGCACCCACGTTTCCTCTTAAGCATGATGCGCAGTGGTAAGTAATTAAGTCGGGAAAATTGCTTTGTACGCGGTTTCTCGGATTACTTACACTTCGCAATTACTTACAAAGCGCAGTCCATAAGTCGAAGTTAGTAAAATCTACGTAGACGTACGTAGTACGTCTTCAACAATAAAATTAATCTAAAAGGAATGTTTGGTGCTTGCGTTCTATCGCGTCTAGAAACATGAGACCATACCAGATGGCTCCGTATTAATATATAAAATACAGCAAAGGGAACTTGAAGAAAAAGGGAGCTCGTCGGGAGTACCTAGTTAATAACAGACGCACGGGTCTATCCATCAGGTTAAACTACTGTTGCCGGGGTTGCCCGTGGATGAGTGACCATCTTTACATAACGAACTTCTCCGTGCCTCGTAAAGCACGTTAAGCCGTTGGTCCCGGCTGTCATTCGTGGATCTTTGACAGTCATTACGGGTCGTCAGAAGCCCGACAGTCTTACCAAAAGGGTATCGTATTACCCAGTAACTGCGTTGTGGAGGTCAGATATATATTTTATATTTTGGGATATTTTCCGACATCCACGCGGGCGAAGCCGAGGGTAAAAGCGAGTTTGAAATAAATGCTTTACTCTGCCCATCTCTTTGACAGATAAAAGCTAGATGTTATGTTATGTAGCTTTTTTTTTTTTTTGAGGATGGGAAATCATCAAATAACTTCTCCCGCTCTGGGTGGAGCGGAAGGGCGTGTCAGACTTTTACTGACTAAAACCCACCTGTGTTCCTTCAGTTGCCTATGCCAGGGCCACGGTATCTTTATGTTATGTAGCTGCGCCGGCAACTCTTATCGCTATTCTTATAGGTCACCCAGACCCACAATACCAGCAAATATTCCCGGGAATATGGCAATATAACAGTAATGCAGTCGCTACTGGCCGGTATTAGGGTAATCTGTGATGCAGTGTAGTTCGAGTAGGATCAATTTATTCCTACGAGCTTTAGAACTGGAAATTGGAAGATATTAGAATGATTGCCGCCATTTCTGGGTTGGCAATCCACTTGGTAGAAGGGATTATGTGATGAAGGTTTAAAATTAAATTTTGAATCTGTTACTTGTACATATCTGTACATATATCATATATGTGTGTGTTGTTGTTGTATATATCTGAGAATTCGAATGAAAAAAATCTAAACCACCCAATTCAGGGTGTTCTAACCTTCGAGCTATATTCGCTCGCTCTTGTACTCTTTTAATACAAGTTAAAAAAAACCCCTAACTCAACTCCTCGTTTCTTTTTGCTACTCTATCATCTGACCCGGATTGCCATCTATCTATAACCTACAGGAGCGTTTACCCGCGGCTTCACCCACGTGGATGTCGAAAATTATCCCAAGGGAACCTACTACCGGGATAACAAGTATCCTATGTGTTAATCTATAAACTCTAAGGTTATAAACTATCTGTGTGCCAAATTTCATCCAAATCCGTTCAGCCGTTTTTGCGTGATTCGGTAACAAACATCCAAACACCTTCACAAACTTTCACATTTATAATATTACTAGCTTCGCCCCGCGGTTTCACCCACATAGACCGGGACAAAAAGTAGCATATGTGTTAATCCAGAGTATAAGCTATCTACATACCAAATTTCATCCAAATCGGTCCATCCGTTTGAGCGTGAAGAAGTAACAAACATACACACACATTCACAAACTTTCGCCTTTGTAATATTAGTGTGAAGTAAGTAGTAGGATTCTTTGAGACCATTCCAATGAGCCCAAACACAATACCTCTGCTGGAAGTTGGTGAGGAAGTTGGGTATCCTGCAAATTACGGGAAATGCAGCATCAGTTCAAGGTTAATATGTTATTCTAATATCATTGAAGTAACAGAATACCAAATTTCGACTCGATCAGACCTGTGGAAGATGCTCACATCCATTCATCAACTAGGAAAGAGCTGATAATCTTCAAACGGCTGAATAGATTTTCTTGAATCATAGCAAAGAACACTCTCGATCAAGTCACCTTTCAAACAAAACAAAAAAAAAAATCTAAATCGGTTCAGTCGTTTGGGAGCTACGATGCCACAGACAGATACACAGACACACGTAAAACTTTTATCACCCCTCTGTGTCCGTCGGGGGTTAATAATAATAATGAAACTTTGGTTCCTAGATCGGAATTCATGCAGCTGGATACCAGTATTTTATGCCTATCTGACTTCCACAACCCAGTTACCCATTGGTAAGACTGGTTGTCAGACTTTCGGCCTTCCGACGACCCGTAACGTCTGTCAAAGATCCACGAATGACAGCCGGGACTAACGGCTTAACATGCTTTCCGAGGCACGGAGGTGTCTCTGTGTGTAAAGTTGGTCACCCATCCACGGACCGACCGCGGCAAGAGTAGCTTAACCTGATCGATGGACCCGTGCGGCTGTTATTACTTAGCCACGAGCCGCTCCATCGAATTAAAACATCATCCAAAAGCCTTCCATAAACAGATAAAAGTAACAATTAATCCCTTTTTCGTTCCAAAGAGTTCCAAAAGGGACTTCGGCGTTTTTTTTTTTTAATATAATTTCGTCGTAAGACAAATGGCTGGCCACGAAGAAAAATTACAACACTCGTTACATCGATGGTTTCATTAATTTCTGACACCCCATTTCCCCGCCCTAGCTAAGAATGTTATAATAGGCCGGGAGACAGGGAGTCATATTTATTATTTTTGTCATATATTGGGGATTACTGACAGTTTCGAGCAAGAGTTTGACGCGAAACCTTGTGATGTACGTATGTAACTTTTTCAATTACTTACGCATGTCTATTTACGGCAGGTACCTATAGGAAAATAAATTTTCTTTTGCCTTTTTTATTATTACTTTTTTTTTTGACACACAGACTTCTTTCTCTTGCCTCCAATAACCCCGAAGTGTTTTAAAAAGTATTAGCTATCTAACTGGTGGTAGTGGGGCTGTCTACCGTATTAAACATAAATGTACGCAGTTGACAAGCGTTATTTAAACGCTCTTTCTTTCGCTATATGAGAAGAGGCTTTGCCCCTTCAAAAGAATATTAAAATGCTGGCATGAAAATCGATTTTGACTTCGTTTAGATACTTAAGTGTGGTATCGATCATTATCTACCAATTGTTTAACATCTTTGAAAATTACCTAATCGAGTTTAACCTACATAATATCATTAATTTTGACATTATCTGTGAACCGTGACATTATTTTTAGATTCATTTTAATTACTTTATTTCACTAACTATTTAGAATATTTTCATATTAATATTTCAATGATATGATATGATATATTTTATTCTATATTCCATTGAGTCCAATTAAATATTTTACCCATAACTGGCATCAATCAAAATCATATAATAATTATGTCTTAAGCTAGGATATAAAAGTGCAAAAAACTATTTGCCCCAAATTAAATAAGAAATTGTATTGTATTTTACCTATAACTCTTTGTTATTTTTATTTTAAGGCGGTGAGAGCCGTAAAAACGTCGTTTCGTTTAGTGTTTTATTCGTAGATAACACGGATTTAAATTTTGAAAAAAATATATTACTTAGTTCAGACTTCCATCTACAAATTTCGGCCGTCCGATACACGATTACTTGCACTTTACTGCATCCAATTAAATCGCAAAGACAAGTCTAAATTATGATCTATATCTTATTTCATTTGATTTATATTAGGCTTTGAACAATAAAACTTATGCCATAATAAAGGTCGTAAAAAATGTAATTTATATCGGCTATCATAATTTGAAATATCAAAATATTTATATCACTAATTCCAATGTCAAGTGTTTTCAGCTTCGCAAACGCTCGCCCTGAGCCGTTTAGTCCCGAGCGGAACGTGACGGAGGTCGGACGTGTGCCAATTTTTCGAACCCGCCACCCCGCTAACTTCTGTCACCGGCTGCGACCGGCACAAATTAGCATGTGTTGAAAACAGTTGAATTTGAACGCTATGCCTATGTAAATAAAGACGTCACGCGCGCAAAAGCTTTATTGGTATTTATTTTTATCACGGCCTATGTTTACCAATCGCATCAAGTGTGTAAAACAGTTGAATTTGAACCCTACACTGGAGCTTATAAAGCCGCCTGACGCGCAAATTTTTGGTTCACTATTTTCAAATCTCAAATAGGTAGGTGCCACAGAATAAAGTTAGTACGGGTGGTTTTATAATGAATATCGGATGGGAAATGAGATTTCTTCATAACATCACGCCTGAATTCTTTCAAAGGGTTGGGCAGGGATGTTCAGAAAATAAGTAGGCCCTCAAATGTATTTTTCTGTATACCTACATAAATAAGATTTTTTTTTTAAATTAAGTTTTTTTTCTAATTAGGTATCTTCTTATTTTTTTTGTATTTCAAGGTCAAAATGAAAATCCAAGATGGCGGCTGCAAAAATTTCAAATTTTTCGTCATGGGTGTCGTTTTCGTGATATTTTAGGTCGCTGAAAATGATAGTGGGGTCAAAATGAAAATCCAAGATGGCGGCTGCGAAAATTTCCTAATTTTTCGTCATGGGTGTCATTTTCGTGATATTTTAGGTCGCTGAAAACGATAGTGGGGTCAAAATGAAAATCCAAGATGGCGGCTGCGAAAATTTCCTAACTTTTCGTCATGGGTGTCATTTTCGTGATATTTTAGGTCGCTGAAAACGATAGTGGGGTCAAAATGAAAATCCAAGATGGCGGCTGCGAAAATTTCCTAATTTTTCGTCATGGGTGTCATTTTCGTGATATTTTAGGTCGCTGAAAACGATAGTGGGGTCAAAATGAAAATCCAAGATGGCGGCTGCGAAAATTTCCAAATTTTTCGACATGGGTGTCATTTTCGTGATATTTGAGGTCGCTGAAACCGATAGTGGGGTCAAAATGAAAATCCAAGATGGCGGCTGCGAAAATTTCCTAATTTTTCGTCATGGGTGTCATTTTCGTGATATTTTAGGTCGCTGAAAACGATAGTGGGGTCAAAATGAAAATCCAAGATGGCGGCTGCAAAAATTTCCAATTTTTCGTCATGGGTGTCATTTTCGTGATATTTTAGGTCGCTGAAAATGATAGTGGGGTCAAAATGAAAATCCAAGATGGCGGCTGCGAAAATTTCCTAATTTTTCGTCATGGGTGTCATTTTCGTGATATTTTAGGTCGCTGAAAACGATAGTGGGGTCAAAATGAAAATCCAAGATGGCGGCTGCGAAAATTTCCTAACTTTTCGTCATGGGTGTCATTTTCGTGATATTTTAGGTCGCTGAAAACGATAGTGGGGTCAAAATGAAAATCCAAGATGGCGGCTGCGAAAATTTCCTAATTTTTCGTCATGGGTGTCATTTTCGTGATATTTTAGGTCGCTGAAAACGATAGTGGGGTCAAAATGAAAATCCAAGATGGCGGCTGCGAAAATTTCCTAACTTTTCGTCATGGGTGTCATTTTCGTGATATTTTAGGTCGCTGAAAACGATAGTGGGGTCAAAATGAAAATCCAAGATGGCAGCTGCGAAAATTTCCTAATTTTTCGTCATGGGTGTCATTTTCGTGATATTTTAGGTCGCTGAAAACGATAGTGGGGTCAAAATGAAAATCCAAGATGGCGGCTGCGAAAATTTCCAAATTTTTCGACATGGGTGTCATTTTCGTGATATTTGAGGTCGCTGAAACCGATAGTGGGGTCAAAATGAAAATCCAAGATGGCGGCTGCGAAAATTTCCTAATTTTTCGTCATGGGTGTCATTTTCGTGATATTTTAGGTCGCTGAAAACGATAGTGGGGTCAAAATGAAAATCCAAGATGGCGGCTGCGAAAATTTCCTAATTTTTCGTCATGGGTGTCATTTTCGTGATATTTTAGGTCGCTGAAAACGATAGTGAGGTCAAAATGAAAATCCAAGATGGCGGCTGCGAAAATTTTCAAATTTTTCGACATGGGTGTCATTTTCGTGATATTTGAGGTCGCTGAAACCGATAGTGGGGTCAAAATGAAAATCCAAGATGGCGGCTGCGAAAATTTCCAAATTTTTCGTCATGGGTGTCATTTTCGTGATATTTTAGGTCGCTGAAAACGATAGTGGGGTCAAAATGAAAATCCAAGATGGCGGCTGCAAAAATTTTCTAATTTTTCGTCATGGGTGTCGTTTTCGTGATATTTTAGGTCGCTGAAAACGATTGCGGGGTCAAAATGAAAATCCAAGATGGCGGCTGTGAAAATTTCCAAATTTTTCGTCATGGGTGTCATTTTCGTGATATTTGAGGTCGCTGAAAACGATAGTGGGGTCAAAATGAAAATCCAAGATGGCGGCTGCGAAAATTTTAAAATTTTTCGACATGGGTGTCATTTTCGTGATATTTGAGGTCGCTGAAAACGATAGTGGGGCCAAAATGAAAATCCAAGATGGCGGCTGCGAAAATTTCCTAATTTTCGGTCATGGGTATCATTTTCGTGATATTTGAGGTCGCTGAAAACGATAGTGGGGTCAAAATGAGAATCCAAGATGGTGGCTGCGAAAATTTCCTAATTTTTCGTCATGGGTGTCATTTTCGTGATATTTTAGGTCACTGAAAGCGATAGTGGGATCAAAATGAAAATCCAAGATGGCGGCTGCGAAAATTTCCTAATTTTTCGTCATGGGTGTCGTTTCCATGGTTTTAGAGGGTGCTGAAAACGATAGTGAGTTCAAAATGAAAATCCAAGATGGCGGCTGCGAAAATTTCCTAATTTTTCGTCATGGGTGTCGTTTCCATGGTTTTAGAGGGTGCTGAAAACGATAGTGGGTTCAAAATGAAAATCCAAGATGGCGCCTGCGAAAATTTCCTAATTTTTCGTCATGGGTGTCATTTTCGTGATATTTTAGGTCGCTGTTCGTCAGTTCCATGTTTGGCTTCTATCGAGAACAGACGTGTATCATTCGCGCCCGCGTGCTCTAGTTTAGAGTAATTCGCTGGCGCATCACAATAACACCGTCGTCGATGCGTTGCGGAATCGGTTTATCAAGGTCGCCGCGATGACCCAGTTATTAATTATAGTGTAAACAGTGAAATTAAATAATTGTGAAGGTGAAGTTTCTACTTGCCTTACAATGTCATCAACAAAAGTAAAAATAAAAACTGATTTGGAGAAGCTGTTGTATGACAGGTACACCCAAGAAAAATCAGAGAGAGAAAAATTGGAACTTCTTGTGAATGATATGAAGGTTCAAATAGAAGGCCTCCAGCGACAACTTCTACGCCAAAAAGAACATTACACGTCCAAGAGACAAGAAAATAATGATCCTATGGAGTTAGAAGCTAAGAGCAACATACAATTTGCTCAGTCTGATAAAGAAAATGTCGAGTATTGCACAGACGAAGAAGAACTCGCTAAAGAAACTGAGTGGATTAGGGCTAAAAGTAGGAAGAAAAGGAAGCTAAACATCTCCCTCTCTCCACCGGCACAACCTGGAACTAGCGCCCAACATCAAAAAAAATGTGAGAAAGAAAATACATTAGTTAAAAAAGTGCCTCCACCACCGCCAATCATAATAGACGGAGTCAAGAACTACCAAGTGTTCTATGACTTGTTAACTCTATCTCAACCAACTGAATCATTCACCGCGAAAATGATGAATGGAGATTGTGTGAAGGTCAACGCTAAAACTGAGGATTCTTATAGAGCGATTGCTAGGCTTTTGTCAGAAAAAGAATATCTTTGGCATTCATACGAGAACAAACAAGCTAGACCAATAAGAGTTGTAGTGAAAAAATTACATTCTTCTTGCCAGCCAGATCGAATTAAAGATGATTTAACATCGCAAGGACTGAAAATAGAAAAAGTGGATAACAAGTTGAGCTGGAAGACTAAAGAACCACTCAATATGTTCGTCTTATCATTTAATAATAACGAAGATGTCAACAAAATTTATGGCATAAAGCACATTTTAGGGTGTAAAATTGAAATACACTCTCTCAAAAATCCCAAACTCATTCCTCAATGCAAGAGATGCCAGGCGTATGGGCATACTCATAAATACTGCAGTAAAGAGCCAAGGTGTGTAAAATGTACTGGCAAACATCTTACAGCCAACTGTACCAAATCTCCGCAAGAGAAACCAAAATGCGTCCACTGCGGCTTACCCCACCCAGCCAACTACAGAGGGTGTGAAGTAGCCAAAGAAATGCAATTGATGAAAAATAAAAATATCAAAAAGAAACTTGATGTGCCAACTGCCCAACAGTCTGCTTCCATGAGAAATCCTGACAAACAGACACGAAAAGAAAGTGTCCAGGCAACTGCAATACCGGTGAAAACAACCAAAAGTAGTTCCTATGCACAAGCTGCAAAACAAGGCACACAATCTTCGACTCTGGAAGATAAAATTAATCAGATCTTGAAGTGTATTACTACATTTGACAAAAGATTAGAGAAGTTAGAATCCAGCACCAAAACAGCTGCTTTTAATAATTAAAAATGAGTAACACACTAAAAATAATGGCGTGGAACTCTAATGGGCTCCTCAAACATCAGAATGAGTTACAGGCAGTCCTAGACATAGAAAATATAGACGTGTGTTTGATCTCAGAAACGCACTTCACTAAACAATCTTTCGTCAACTTTAGAGGATACAAGGTATATAATTCGCTCCACCCTGACAACTCGGCCAGAGGAGGTAGCGCGGTTATAATCAAAGAAAACATCAATCATTACGAGCAGAGTAAAATTGAAGAACCAGATATTCAAGCCGTGGCAGTATCTGTTAAAACCAAATTTTGTCACGTTTCCATAGCAGCCGTATACTGTCCTCCAAGGCACATGATAAAAAAAGATCGATATTTACAATTCTTTGAACTTCTGGGCCAGAGATTCATCCTAGGCGGAGATTTTAATGCCAAGCATACGCACTGGGGATCAAGACTTACTACAACAAAGGGAAGGCAGCTCTTAAATGCAGTCAAAGATACACATTGTGAAGTTATGAGCACAGGCAAACCAACGTACTGGCCCACTGACCACCAGAAAATACCGGATCTTATAGACTTTTTCATATACAAAAATATATCCACCAATTACCTTAGTTTGGAGGAAGAGTTTTATATGAATTCGGACCACTCCCCGATTATACTAAGACTGAGTCAAAAAATCCCACTAAAAGAAAGACCTGTTACCCTGGTTAATAAGTCGACAGATTGGGACAGTTTTGCCCTTGATTTAGATAATATTATCGATCTAAAAACTCCGTTACAAAATAAAGATCAACTTGACTCAGAAGTAAACAAATATATCGTTAATATTCAACAATGTGCGTGGAACAACACGCCACAATTAAAACGTAGATATAAAGGACATACCTACCCCAAAGAAGTTGTGTATTTACTATCTGAGAAAAGAAAACAAAGAAAGCGGTGGCACCAAACAAGGTGCCCGCGAGATAAAACATTATTAAATAACTTAACTAAACGACTAAAGAGGAAAATTCTACAATTTGAGGATGAAAGTCTGAATAATCACCTTGTGCAGCTAACCAACGACCAATCTACGGACTTCTCTCTTTGGAAAGCGACAAGAAAACTAAAAAGGCCGATTATGCAAATACCGCCCATCAGAGACAGCGACGGAAAATGGGCCATAAGCAATAAACAAAAAGCGTTAAGGTTTGCCCAATACTTAGAAGACACTTTTCAACCCAATGAAAGCTCCATAGAAATACTTGAGAGTGAAAAGTTGTCACAAAATCAAAGAATTCGGCTTGTGACTCCTAAAGAAGTTTCAAGAGAAATTCAAAACAACATAAGCTCGAAGAAATCTCCGGGTTACGACCTCATAACCGGAGAAATTCTAAAACACCTCCCGCGCAAAGCCATAGTCAAGCTGACCAGACTTATCAATGCTGCATTTATGCTAAACCATGTACCTGAGCCATGGAAGGTTGCTGAAGTCATAATGATTGCGAAGCCTGGGAAACCACCCCATGAAGCATCATCATATAGACCTATTTCCCTGTTGCCCGTATTATCCAAACTATTTGAAAAACTGTTATTAAAACGGATAAAACCAATAATAGAAGAAAAAGAGCTTATACCAAGCCATCAATTTGGCTTCAGGGAAAAACATTCTACAATAGACCAGGTACACAGAATAACAAACATTATTGAAAAAACACTCGAAAACAAGCAAGTCTGCGCCACAGTATTCCTAGATGTCGCGCAAGCTTTTGACAAAGTTTGGCATGAGGGTTTGATATACAAACTCAGACACATGCTACCAGAATTCGCAGATATTCTCGAGTCTTACATAAGTAACAGAATGTTTAGAATAAGGCAAGAGGATGCATATTCCGAGCTAAAAACTATAAAAGCTGGGGTACCACAAGGAAGTGTGCTGGGCCCAATCTTGTACTTGCTTTATACATGTGATATCCCAGAGCTGGAAAACAACACCATTGCGACCTTTGCAGACGATACAGCTATTATGGCTACCGGATCAAGCCACAAAGAAGCAGTAGAAAAAGTTCAACTTGCTGTGAACAAAGTTTACGACTGGACACAGAGGTGGAAGATCAAACTGAATGAAGCAAAATCAATACATATTGACTTCACTAACAAACACTGCGATTACCACCCAATCTATATAAATGGCATGCAAGTGCCTTATGCTAATACAGCCAAATATCTTGGCATAACTCTTGACGCCAAGTTGCGCTGGAAATCTCACGTCAAGAAGAAAAGGCAGGAACTCGACATACGTTATAAAAGTATGTATTGGTTACTCGGAAGGAAATCCTGTCTATCAATACATAATAAAATTATATTATACAAGCATATTCTTATGCCAATTTGGACGTATGGTATCCAACTTTGGGGCTGTACTAAACGAAGTAACGTTAAAATAATCCAACAATTCCAAAATAAAGTACTCAGGGATGCTGTAAATGCACCATGGTACATTAGAAATGACGACCTCCACCGCGACCTTAAAATGGAACTCGTCACCACCATCATCCAAAAATTTGCTGAAGCCCACGAACACAGACTTCACCGACATGTGAATGTCGAGGCAATACAGCTGCTAGACAACACGGACATAGTGCGTAGGCTAAAGAGAACTAAACCATTTGAGTTAGTGTAGTGCGTGAATGAATAATAGTAATGCTGTGCTATACGTGTGACACATGAACAAAGTGTTTTATCAATATTATCAGACTCTAAGAAAGTGCTACGGAATTGTGTAAAAGTGCAAATTGACACTATTCTTAGTTATAACAAAATGTTTCACGTAAAATAATAAGTTAGAGTTAAATTGCTTATTAGTCTATTAGGCTAGATTGTAATCAATTATTAAGAACTACTTAAGTTCTTATTAATAAAGAAAAAAAAAAAAAAAAAAAAAATGAAAATCCAAGATGGCAGCTACGAAAATTTCCAAATTTTTCGTCATGGGTGTCATTTTCGTGTTATTTTAGGTCGCTGAAAACGATAGTGGGGTCAAAATGAAAATCCAAGATGGCGGCTGCGAAAATATCCTAACTTTTCGTCATGGGTGTCATTTTCGTGATATTTTAGGTCGCTGAAAACGATAGTCGGGTAAAAAGGAAAATCCAAGATGGCGGCTGTGAAAATTTCCTAATTTTTCGTCATGGGTGTCATTTTCGTGATATTTTAGGTCGCTGAAAACGATAGTGGGGTCAAAATGAAAATCCAAGATGGCGGCTGCGAAAATTCCCTAACTTTTCGTCATGGGTGTCATTTTCGTGATATTTTAGGTCGCTGAAAACGATAGTCGGGTAAAAAGGAAAATCCAAGATGGCGGCTGCGAAAATTTCCTAATTTTTCGTCATGGGTGTCATTTTCGTGATATTTTAGGTCGCTGAAAACGATAGTGGGGTCAAAATGAAAATCCAAGATGGCGGCTGCGAAAATTCCCTAACTTTTCGTCATGGGTGTCATTTTCGTGATATTTTAGGTCGCAGAAAACGATTGTGGGGTCAAAATGAAAATCCAAGATAGCGGCTACGAAAATTTCCAAATTTTTCGTCATGGGTGTCATTTTCGTGTTATTTTAGGTCGCTGAAAACGATAGTGGGGTCAAAATGAAAATCCAAGATGGCGGCTATGAAAATTTCCTAACTTTTCGTCATGGGTGTCATTTTCGTGATATTTTAGGTCGCTGAAAACGATAGTCATTCATTTTGACCCCATTATCGTTTGCAGCGACCTCAAATATCACGAAAATGACACCCATGTCAAAAAATTTGAAAATTTTCGCAGCCGCCATCTTGGATTTTCATTTTGACCCCACTATCGTTTTCAGCGACCCCAAATATCACGAAAATGACACCCATGACGAAAAATTTGGAAATTTTCGTAGCTGCCATCTTGGATTTTCATTTTGACCCCACTATCGTTTTCAGCGACCCCAAATATCACGAAAATGACACCCATGACGAAAAGTTAGGAAATTTTCGCAGCCGCCATCTTGGATTTTCATTTTGACCCCACTATCGTTTTCAGCGACCTAAAATAACACGAAAATGACACCCATGACGAAAAATTAGGAAATTTTCGTAGCTGCCATCTTGGATTTTCATTTTGACCCCACTATCGTTTTCAGCGACCCCAAATATCACGAAAATGACACCCATGACGAAAAGTTAGGAAATTTTCGCAGCCGCCATCTTGGATTTTCATTTTGACCCCACTATCGTTTTCAGCGACCTTAAATAACACGAAAATGACACCCATGACGAAAAATTAGGAAATTTTCGCGGCCGCCATCTTGGATTTTCATTTTGACCCCACTATCGTTTTCAGCGACCTAAAATGTCACGAAAATGACACCCATGACGAAAAATTAGGAAATTTTCGCAGCCGCCATCTTGGATTTTCATTTTGACCCCACTATCGTTTTCAGCGACCTAAAATATCACGAAAACGACACCCATGACGAAAAATTAGGAAATTTTCGCAGCCGCCATCTTGGATTTTCATTTTGACCCCACTATCGTTTTCAGCGACCTAAAATATCACGAAAATGACACCCATGACGAACAGTTAGGGAATTTTCGCAGCCGCCATCTTGGATCTGACTAAAATGTCTAAAATGTGTCTAAAATGTCTAAAATCTGTCTAAAATGTCTAAAATCTGTCTAAAATGTCTAATCTGTCTACAACTTTCAAAAATACTTACTAGAAAAATAAAACAAAATAAACTTGTATACTAATCAGTTCAAGTTTATCTACTGCATTGCTCTATTCTGTGACGCAACATAGTACCTACTCGAGTTCATGAACTCATGAGCGGTGCGCTTGGCGCGCGTTTCCCGCGCATCGTAATTTATTACGTATCGCTACTCCTTGCGGGGGCTGCGGTAAGCATTTAATACCTACGGCGCTTGCTTTCACCCCGCCTTAAGGTAAATAGTATTAAGCAAACTAGGTATAAAATTATGAATTAATTAAATGTTGTCCTTTTCAAGACTTCTAATGTTAAGTATTGTTAAGAAACTGTCCTACAATTACCATATACGTATGGAATTCACATCTTGGCAATAATTGAAACCTCAAGGAATATTACTCCATAGAAGTATAGAAAAATTAAGTAATAAATAAAAAACCGAAAATTAAAAAAGTTAAATTTTCAAACAAAATAAATATCAAAATAAATTCACTTAAAGTAAACACTCTGTTTAGACAACGTACCTTGACCCCAGGAGCGAAGAGTGGCAACGGTGCACGCGGGCGGCATGGCGGCTTTTTTGTCGGCGCCGGCACTTTGATTCGTTTGACAATGTGCGACGAAAATAAAATCCACTAAGTTCATTTGTACCGCCACGTGTTTATTTCGCGATAACTGAACTGAACTAAATACTTCAATATTACACATTAGTTCCAAAAAGAATAAACTTAAATTTTCTCATTTTCAAAGTGTCCACCACGTTTTTGAATGCACAAGTTACATCGCCGCACAATGTTATCCCGAAGCCTGCTCAGCAAATTTCGTTCAGGATCCAGAGCCATGGTTTTTAATTTGTCAAAGGCGGCGACAATACGATTGCGCAGTTCATCTTCGGTTTCGGAGACACGCGAATAAACTTCATTTTTAATAAAGCCCCATAAAAAGAAGTCGAGAGGCGTAAGGTCGGGTGACCGAGCTGGCCACCTGCGGGGGCCATAGCGACCAATCCATTGCTCGCCGAACATGGTATTAAGCCGCTCTCTCGCGAGGAGTACGGAATGTGGAGGAGCTCCGTCTAACTGGAACCAAACCCGCTTGTAAGCTACCACAGACAATTCCTCTAGATAATCGGTTATTGGGCCGTTAAGAAGATCCAGAAACTTCTGTGCATTGAGGTTTCCGTTGATAAAAACGGGGCCGATTATTTGGTCTCCGTGAATACCTGCCCACACATTAATGGAAAAGCGGTACTGATGAGCTGATTCTCTAAATAAATGGGGATTGGTACGGCTACAGTGACGCATGGTTTGTCGGTTCCACATGCCGTTTCGAGTAAACGTGCTTTCATCTGTCCAAAACACATCAGATAAAAAACGTTGGTCTTGAATGTTTTTTTACAGCACCCAGTGGCAGTAAAACTCTCTAATCGGCTTATCACGGGGCAGCAGCGCCTGCACCTTTGCAAATTTGTGAGGTCGTAGTTTATTCCTTTTCAGCACTCGATGTATTGTTTTATGGGTCACTCTAAACGCACGCCCAGCTTGTCTAAGGCTGCAGGTTGGGTTCTGCTCGAAATGTTCTAAGACTCGGTGTTCAAAAGAGGATGGAACGTGACGCGGAGCAACTCCTTCATGAGTGTTGGGCACTATGTGCTGATTTTCCCTGATCCTTTGGACAGCTCCCAGGATTGTCCGGACACTAGTAGGGCAGACGCGAGTTGCGCCGTATCTCTCACGATAAGTACGTAGAGTTAAGGCTGAATTTTGGCCGCATTCGCCATACAATAACACCATGTCTGTATACTCTGCAGCACTGTAAAAATGCTGCTGTCTTGGCATTTTGTTAAAAAGACACACGCGAACACAAAAGTCAAGTGTCAATTTCACCTTAAAAAATGTATACAAAATACTTAAAAACACAATTTACACACACACAAAGTCAAATAACTAATAAACTAATAAGTGTCCATTCCACTGATAAAAAATTAAACTAACTAAGCATTAAAACTGGTATTTGCTAATCGCGTTTTGAAGCAATGCGCGCAAGTAGACTCTGAGTAGACGAAATCTCTGCGAAAGGCACACACACTATCCCGGAAGACTAGCGGTGAACTGACAAAGCGGAACGCATTGAACGCAACTTCCGAGATGGCGAAAAAATATTATAATGTAGGGCACATGGTGCAATTATCGTAATTATCTTATCGCTTATCGATAACTTTTTACACATAATTACTTACTACCGAAACAAGACATTAGAATACAAGTATCTTTGTGTAATTTGAATATTTATTTTTAACAATTAAAAAATATTAATTGGACATTAAAAATACGATTGAACAGTTTACGAAACTACCGTTAAGTTAGTGACTTCCTGAGTAATCCTGAGTATCAATCGGGTCCGTCGATCGACCGGCAGCCGGTCGGTAACTAACTATGTAACATGCGAAAACAATTCATAAATTGTTGTTGTTTACTTTATGCATTTTATCTCTAAATCTACTTAATAATATTTAATAAGAACACACATAAACAAAAAAGCTGTTTAGCTTTAAATACTCAGGGCATAGTGGTTTTTAGAATTATGACAATAATTCTTAAAACACCATAGCACCACCTAAGTATTTAAAGCTAAACAGCTTTTTTGATTATCTATCTTTATTCCTTTTAACAGAAGCTAATAGTCAATAACAGGTGTGCTTCCCTACGTGGCGCGAGTGCACCCCGCACCCGCGCGCCCCTCTCCCTCCCTGCCGGCCTGCCGCGCGCCGCGCCGCCCGCCGCGCCGCCCGCAATATTATTTCGCTCAATCGCCTTTGAAGAAAGCCGCGTGGCTCGTGCCGCCCTGTTTAAAGAAGCCGCCAAAGGACACCGCTGCCGATGTACACCCGCAGGAAATGTAGGCGCGTCCCAGTGATAGATTATGTTTGTGTAAACAAAACAAAGTTTCGACCATGGCAGGCCAAGGAAGTTGTTCAATAGGAAATTCCAAGTACTAGTATACCGAAAAAAAAACCACATCAACATTAAATTTCATAGTCAGTCTGTACTGCTCTTCTGTCTGTGAGAGGTAGTGGGCCGTACCGTCACAGTATTAATCGAATGTGGGTGTCGTCGGGCGGCGCGGTCCGCGGCTGCGTCTCCCGTACACGCTTAGTTTTGCGCACGTACTCAAACGTTGAATTATTTTTTTTTACATTAAATTCCAGCCTGTCGTGCAGGTGTACCGATTTTACATTTCGGCAAATAAGTAGAATAGGTACGTAACAGCGTCGTGATAGTTTGCACTGAGTGGCAACGTCGCATTTTAAAGGGTTCATTGAATCATTGACCTAGTGATCCAATTCTACAGAGTGTTTAAATTTGTTCAAAATGAAAACTCTACTTTTTGACCTAATTACTGGACCGATTTCGTTCATTTTTTGTATTTCGTCAGAAAAGGCGATACCAAGTGTGTCCTAGAAATTATTGCATATAAGCGGTCCCCATACTGTAGAAGCTCATGCCGCCTGTGATACAGGTTTATCCTAGTACAGGCACCTAACATTATATTACCTTTGTAAATTATTTCTAAGATTTTATGTTAATATTTTACCAATTATTAATACTGAATAAATATTCTATTCTATTCTATTCTATTCTAATCATAATGTCATTGATTAAAATCATTACTAGAGTTTATTTGAAAATAATCCACAAGGTTACCCATTTTCTTAAGTTACTACAAATATAACATACAGAAACTAATATGGAGCAAGGTCTGCAGTGAAGCCACATCTGTTACTTATGTTACTCGTGACTTAATTAATAACTGTGTGACCTATTAAATCAGTTTTCCATATTATTATTTCATGTCTGGGTACGTAGGAGTGACGTATATTTTAATCTCTCGGGCTTTTCTCCATGTTTCTTTATAGTGTATTCTAGATTTGCTTTGTAAGTGGTTAGTGTGGTTTCTTGTGGTACCTACAAGGTAATTGATAATTCGACCTTCCTAATCCATACACATTAAAGGTTTGTTAAAGCCTATTTGCAACAAATTCGAAACTAAATATTTCGAGCTACAGAGAACGCAGTAAGTTTTCATCAGCCTTGCGAACAAAAACTTGTTAGGTATAGTAGTAAACTAAACTCCATTTGAAAGAAGATTAGACATTTAAATAAACAATTATATAGTCCTTTCAACCGATTTTGACTTCTATTTCATAGGATAAGGATGATATTAGAAGCAAAAATGTGGTTACAATAGATACCAGTTGTTTACTGCAGCTGCCATTTGTCATGCCACCAATGCAATAGAAATCGATTGAATGGATAAAAATGTAAAATCTTATATAAAATGGAGTATAGTGTACTAACGGCATAAACTTACATTTTTGTGATAGTCTTTAAGCAAATAACTCCAACGAAAAACAATCCATGTCAAGACAAGGTTTCACGTCGTGTTCATATTTTAATTTGTTTTTATTTTAGTCAGGCTGTCAATGTTGTATTTCGTTAAATGTTTACTTTCAATCTGAATTAGCAAATGAACAATTCCCTTTATTTTTAATTACTTAACAAAAACCCTTTGTATTGTAATATATTACACCGGCTTACTTAAACTTACGGTCGGCGCTACCGACTTAATCCGAGGATTTACAAATTTATTGTTAATCTTAGTTAACGCGGATTCTGTGTTACTAAATTTCGGAAAGCGTAACATCTTGTTAAACATATTTCGTGTATATCTCAAAGTTAAACATAAATTATGTTTGTGTTTAACTTTGATTTGATTAACTAGTTTTACTTGCTTCGGTGTATTGAAACATAAAATATCCTGATTGGCTGTGCCTTTACACAGATGATGAATACTAACAATAACAACAATTATTTTCAGTTTTTCCATAAAAAAACAGATGTCAATTTTATTCAAAGGATCGATAAGACTGGTAAAATTAGGCCTTAAAAAAATGATATCTTTATCGAATCAATTGTTATGGAACCAACTTCAGAAACCGGTCAGAAGCCTAGCACATTTTTTTTTACATAATATAAAAATATGTGGCCTAGCTCTTAGCCTACAAGTAACTCTGATTGTAATAGATGACAATCATTCATAAAATCTCACCCGAAAATGCATACGAAACATATTATTATAAAATACTTTTACTCTTTTATAAATGAAATAAATAATTTTAGAAATATTACTCTAGCCGTTTCCATTACAAAATGGGCATATCTTTTAGAAAAGAAAATCTTTACTTTACTCAAAAAATAGAACATATGACATTAAAGAGAGATAAACAATGTCCAACCAAGGTGACCAATTTGACCTGAGTTACCGAAATCGAGTAAGTGTCTTTGACCTTGTACCTTCGATTAAAACTACTATTGTTTCATGCCATCAGATTTATTGCCTATACAAACGATAAACCATCACAAATCCATTCAAGCATTTTTATGGCATTATTTCCCGGCCTTTTCAATATCACCAGACATCCAACATGGCGGGGAAAAATAAATAAAAACAGTAAATAGTTTCACTCTCGACCGAGCTGCGATAGTGGACGATATAACTTGTAATATATTTTGATTTACCGAGCCAACGATAACACCAATACTTTTTTTCTGGGTTTCACGTTCAAGTTAGGAGCGGAAAGCGATTTTCGATTTAAAACTGACTCTTCTATCATTCAATCTGCCTAGCCTTTTCCCAACTATGTTGGGGTCGGCTTCCAGTCTAACCGGATGCAGCTGATTACCAGTATTTTACATGGAGCGACTTGCTATCAACCCAGTAATCGATACCTCTTTGTAAGACTGGTTGTCAGATTTTCGGGCTTCTGACGACCCGTAGCGACTGTCAAAGATCCACGAATTACAGCCTGAACCAACGTGCTTTCCGAGGCACGGAGGAGTCTCGGTATGTAAAGATGGTCACCCATCCACGGACTCTCCTACCATTCTCAACTGATATCACTGAAACTGTTTGTTCACCGCATGACGTTAAGGCTCCCACAGACTTTAGTAGAACAATTTCTATGAAATCATCTATGAGACCTTGCACATATTATTATGATGTATACTCATGTTTTTACAATAAATCTATTATATTCTATTCTATTCTATTCATCATGCAAATAGTTCTACCAGAATCGCATCTCACCATCGCGTCGCCCCTGCCCCTGTCTGATAGAAACGAGATTATTGAAACCGAACGTAACGTCTTGTTGACGTTGTGCGGTGGACAAGCGGCCATAGTAAATGTATGTATCGCTACTTCGGCGCCGTCACCTAGTTCTCGTTGACGTTCCGTTGACGTCTCGTTGACGTCGTCTCGTAGAATAATATTATTGACAGAGTTTGCTGAGTAAGCGACGCCGCATACGAATTGTGAACATTATTCGTATAGTACCTATTCATGTTCATTTTCGAATGAAACGTTTACTCCCATTCTCTTTTACGAAAATGAACATTATTTTCACTGTAATATGGTTCTTATTCGTATGGAACGCGTACTTAGTAAAGTCAATCTTGCACTTACCATGCTCTGTGGGTCACTGTTTTGCTTGATCGGGCACCCAGTAGTTGCTTTGTTTCAAAGAACTTTGCACGAAGCAAAAATAAATTCCGCTTTAAGTCGGAATCATCATCATTCTCCCGCCCTTATCCCAATCTATTTGTGGTCGGCAATATGTCTTATTCTTCCATACTTCTCTATCAGTCGTCATCTCTGTAGTCCCCTTTCTAGCCATATCATCTCTCACACAGTCCATCCACCGTTTCTTTGGTCTTCCCCTACTCTTATAGCCACCATAAATTATACTCAAAACTTTTAGTCGCTTATAAATTCCGCCAACAGCTCTTGTTATAATGGTGCACACCATTACTCTTTTTGATAGATTTTAGGGCAATCTATTATGTATTTCACCATAAGCTGACTATTTTCCGATAGTTGAGTATTTTTTATCATTAGATATGATGGCATTTTGGTACAATTTGCTTCCGGACAAAATATTATTATAATAAATTACAGGTTTACGTTGGTTCCGCGATATTTTTACGAAATGGCGGTAAAGTGATTGAGTTTCTGCTCTACGGGTCATGAATTTGATTTCCGCAATAGACACAATATTTCGTGGGTTGCACGAGTAAACATGTACCTAAAAGAAATCTACAACTGAGATAAAGGCAAGTAGAGATGTAGGTGTAGATGAAGAAGACGTCCTGCGGCGACCCTAAATAAAGGCTGACAGGAGCGACGCGGGGAACAGTTTTAGATGACGTTTGCCCAACTATTTTGCAAATAATAAAGAAATAAAAATATTCATGTTTTTTTTTTGTAACTGAAAGGGTGTTCTTCAAAATTCGAAATGGAGCTACTAGGGCATGTGCGGTATCATTTATAAGAGCGCTGTTTGCACATTCTCAAACATTTTTTTTTTCTATTTTTTAGGCCGCTATTTATAGTTTTTGACTTTTGATGGAAAATGTTAAAAAAAATATCGTTCGGCCTTTTCTCCGAAGTTTGCATAGAGAAAAATCTGAAATTATTCTATGTGGTAGAAGTTTATGTAAAGATTACAGGAAAAAGAAAACGATGTAGAGAATAGCACACTTTTTCACAAATCAACAACAAAAATAAAATATAAATGATGGTTCAGAACCCTCGGTGCGCGTGTCCGACTCGCTCTTGATCGGTTTTCTTTAACTGTGCTTACTCCACTGTGACCACGGTGTTAATAATATAAGACTTAAAGGTATTCCACCAAACAAAAATCCCACCAACACAAATCTCAGGTCAAGATTTATCTCAATATTTGGTGTAATACCTAGAGATATCATCGCTGTCAGATGCTTTTAACACTCAGCTCACGTACTGAAATGGGCTGTTGAGATACAAGCGTGGTTGAGGGGAATCCTAATGGTAAATGTCGCCTATACTAGCCTCGCCTCGCTCACTTTGTGGGACGTGGCCTTACAATTTTGAAGACTTTAGTTTTATGATAATATGTTTTTGTCAAGGTCGAGTTTGGTTTACGGAAATACTTTGAGCTTAGATGTTAAGAGGATATATCGAAGCATGCTATAACTCAATGTGTAAGTGAAATGGCGTTATGGTTGTCAGTTTCACGTGCGGGATACAAGACTATCACGCGCATCGGAAGTTAAATTATAGTAGCTCAAGAATTTGTACACTTTTTTACAAATATACCATACCATCTAAAACGACGGAAGCTTTAAATTCCTCACCCATTGTCTCAATTCATTTATTAAGAGCGAACGTTCCAAGCTGCCCGGTTGAATTTCAATTTAAACATATAAACCCTATGGTAGATATAAAAGCTTTTCGGCAAATTAAAATTAAATTGACCAAAGATCTATGGGGAATGTCTATCAAAGTTTGTACATCCATAATTGAGACTATAGCACCATGCTTAGCATTAATATGGATGAAGGAATCTTAACGGATTTCATAAAATTTAGTAAGGTTATACCACTTTTTAAATCTGGGGACAGTAAAGACACCAACAACTATAGACCAGTATCCGTGTTGCCGGTATTCAGCAAGGTGTTCGAAAAGTTAATGCTCAATTAAATGCTTAATCATTTTAACACCAACCAAATATTGCACGATCAGCAATTTGGTTTCACCATAGGACGTTGCACGACTGACGCGGGTGTCACTTTATTAAAACATATATTTTCAGCGTGGGAGGAGGGCCAAGATGCCATAGGAATCTTTTGTGACCTCTCCAAGGTATTTGACTGCGTTAATCACGAAACCTTACTCTTGAAACTTGAGCATTACGGACTAGGTAAACTTGCGCTCAGTTTAGTAAAATCTTATTTAAATGATAGACAACAACAAGTTCAAATAAATGGTGTCAATTCACTCGGTTTAAAAGTAAAACGGGTGTTCCACAGGGCTCGATATTGGGTCCTTTCCTCTTTTTAGTATATATTAATGATCTACCCCATTTATTTAAAAACCAACCACAAATGGTGTTATTTGCTGACGATACATCCTTAATTTTTAAGATAAATAGACGTGCATCAAATCTTGACGACGTAAATAACGCCCTACTGCAGGTTCAAAATTGGTTCACTGCTAATAATTTAGTATTAAATGGGAAAAAGAATAAATGTATAAGATTTGCTTTACCAAACGTTAAAAGTACTGATTGTGACATTGTATTGAATAAAGAGAAACTAGAATTCGTCGATAAAACGGTTTTCCTGGGGATCACGCTCGACTCAAGGCTGCAATGGGGTCCTCATTTAACATCTCTGGCAGGACGGCTAAGTTCAGCAGCTTATGCTGTGAGAAAAATTCGTCAATTTACTGATGTAGATACCGCGAGGCTAGTTTATTTCAGTTACTTTCATAGTATTATGTCTTACGGTATCTTACTATGGGGACGGGCTGCAGATATAGAATCTATTTTTATTCTGCAGAAAAGAGCAATCAGAGCAATATATGGCCTCCGCAGGCGCGATTCTCTAAGGGAACTGTTTAAAGATATTAACATCATGACGGTACCTTGTCAATATATCTACGAAAATATCATGTACGTAAGGAAAAATCTAAATCTTTTCGGTAAAAGAGGTGAAAGACACAATTATAGGACTAGAAATAGGGACCATTTAGTTCAACCAGGTTTCAGACTGGCTAAAGTAGACTCATCCTTCATGGGGTACTGTTTAAAATGTTATAATAAAATACCTCCACACATACTCCAGCTAAATGAAACAAAATTTAAATCATGTATAAAACGCACACTATGCAGCCAGGCATATTATAAGTTGGGAGATTACATCGCTGACAAAAATGCTTGGCTAAATCCTGCTCCACAAGGACGCTTAAACTAATTGATTAGCATTCGAAAATATTGTTGGAGCTGCTGAAGATTAAGAAGGGAGAAAATTTTCTTTGCATTGTTTAAATTCAATCTCTTAGTATTGTATAATCGCATAGCACATGTGTGAGCACTATGTAGCTAATAAAAAGCTACCTTTTTACTGGGTTCGTCTTTCACTGACTTGAATGTGCCCTGGCGGTTGAGAGTATGTCATGCTCACTCAAATGTCTCGCTGGTGGTGGCGTGTGTTTTGGATCATTAAGTTCCCTTCAAAATGGTTGAGCTAATTGGTGCTGATCCATGCGTCATGTTCGTGAACGGGCGCCGTCAGTTGAGACTGGTCGTCTCTTAGCTGCCACGGCTTATTTTAATTTTTTTAATTTAGTTGTTTTTAGTTTTTATCTTTTGTTTATTACGGACGCTTTTAACGTGCACGTCTTTCTACATTGTTCTCACATGTATATTTTCAACTAGCTTTTGCCCGCGGCTTCGCCCGCGTGGATGTCGGATCGCATTGCCTGCCCGCGCTATTACTTCGTTTTCGCTTAGCGTTCTTTCTGACATTTTTTCTTCTTCCGACACCTAAGGGTCCTAGAGTGATGTTAAGGGTCCTTGAGTGTTGAGTGTTGTGTGTGTGTGTTTGTTGTGATGTGATATGCTTATAGTCTTCCTTAACAATTGGGCTTATCAAATGCAAAAATAATTATTAAGTCCGACTGTTAGTTCCAGAGATTAGGGCGTTCAAACCAACCAAAAAAAGTGTGTGTCAGCTCCGACGGGAGTTTACTTCTGTTTTTGTGCCGTTTCGAGTTTCCGACTTTCTATTTTTCGGTCATTTCTGTCGGGCTGGGTTTCTTCAATGAATCAGTGCTATACAAATAGCAACTTTAAGGTGTAAGGGCACTCGTCCCCCTTCTCCCTCTTACTTCTCCTCCTCTCACTCTAACCACCTCTCACTCTCCCCTATCATCCCCCTCACTTCTCCCTCTCACCCCCTCACGCTTCCTAATCCCTCTCCCTCTCATACCCTTCACCACATCCCTTTCCCGCTAACCTCCCCCTCCCCCTCACCCTGTCCCACACCCCCTTCACCGCTTTCCCCTCTCCGTCTACCTACACTAACTCCTCCCCTCCCCCTCTTTCCTTCTCCACACCCACTATACCTCCTCCCTCACTACACCCTCGTATCGCTCTCCCCTTCCCTCCATCATCCTCCCCTTTCCCTCCTCACCACCCCTCCCCTCCCTCTCACCACACCCTCCTCTTCCCCTTTTCCTCCTCATGATAGCCACGACATTCATCAAATTCCTCATCACCCCTCCCCTTCTCCCTTTCCCCTCTACCCTTTCCTCTGGGGGAAAAACTATTAACGACAAACTTTATTACTTGCTTAGGCAAATATTTGTGCAAAGTTTCAAATTATTTAATCAAACATTTTTCATATAAACTATATTCCCTGTTTTCACACCCACAGGGATGGAATTTTAAAAAATCGTTTAGGGTATTTCCGTAACTTGACTGAAAGATTATTTACACAAATTTTCGAGTTAATCAAGCCCCGCAGTAAAAAACTTTATAATTTACTTAGATAAATATTCATGCCAAGTTTCAAGTCTATTAACTCAAGGAATAAGATTTTTCATACAAACTTTCATCCCCTATTTGTCCCCCTTAGGGATGGAATTTCCAAAAATCCTTCCTTAGTGGATGCCTACACTGTATAAGTCTCTAGGTCCAGCGGTTTGGGCTGTGCGTTGATATATCAGTCAGTCAATCAATCAGTCAGTCAGGACTTTGAATTTTATATACAGGGTGATTTTTAAATGACCAGCCAAATTTTCACAGGGTGTTCTACCCATGAATATGAACAACTTTCACTATGGGACCAACTTTGAAATCACGAAAAAAAAACCAGCGGTTTCCTACAGACGTGGTGAGCGCTCTGTTCCCTTCGCGAGGGGAACATACTCCCCCGCCTATGGCTCCGCCTCATGCGGTGCCCGCTGCGGACCACGACACCGACGACGACGTTGATGCTCCGGAAGTGACCGAGGTAGAGTTGAGAGCGGCGGTACGTAGGCTCAGTGCCAAAAATACCGCCCCAGGACCCGACGGCTTACCTGGAAGAGCCTGGGTTCTGGCCTTTGGGGCTCTCGGGCCTCGACTAGGGGGGCTCCTAAGCGCATGCTTGGAGAGGGGCCAGTTCCCACTTCGCTGGAAGACGGGGAAACTGGTCCTCATTAAGAAGCCGGGGCGCCCTGCGGACTCTCCGTCCGCTTACCGGCCCATCGTGCTGCTCGACGAGGTGGGCAAGCTCTTTGAAAGAGTAATTGCAGACCGCCTCGTCGGGTGGCTGGTGCAGGAGGGGCCGGATTTGGCGGAGACCCAGTTTGGTTTCCGCAAGGGGCGCTCTACGGTGGACGCCATCATGCGCGTGCGAGCCCTCACGACGGGGGATGCAGTAGCCCGGGGTGGGGTCGTCTTGGCGGTGTCCCTAGACATCGCCAACGCCTTTAATACCCTGCCCTGGAGTTGCATCAGGGAGGCATTGCGGTATCACCGGATGCCGACCTACCTCTGTCGAGTGGTCGAGGCTTATCTGACGGACAGGGCCGTCATCTACCCCGGTCATCAGGGAGAGTGGAACCGGCGAGAGATGTCGTGCGGTGTCCCACAGGGATCGGTCTTGGGGCCGCATCTGTGGGACATCGGTTACGACTGGGTGCTGCGCGCCGACCTCCCAAGCGGCGTCAGCGTAGTATGTTACGCTGACGACACGCTGGTCCTGGCGCAGGGGAGGTCGCACCAGGCGGCGGCTGAACTAGCGACACGCGGGGTTGCGATAGTCGTGGAGAGGATCCGGCAGTTGGGACTCGAGGTGGCCTTGCACAAGTCCGAGGCCATGTGTTTTCATGGTCCCTCGGAATGCGCCACCGTCGGGTTCCGAAATAACGGTGGGAGGGGTTCACATCGGAGTCGGGTCGACGATGAAGTACCTGGGACTCGTCCTCGACAGCCGGTGGAACTTCGTGGAGCACTTCCGACGTTTGGCTCCCAGACTGGCACGGGCTGGGGCTGCCTTGAGGCGGCTCCTGCCCAATCTGGGGGATCCAAACGCCTCCTGCCGGAGGCTCTACGCGGGGGTCGTGCGGTCCATGGCCCTTTACGGAGCACCGGTGTGGGCGCGTTCCCTAAGGCTGGGACCAGCCGGCAGGTTGAACGCGTCCCAGAGGGTCATGGCCATCCGGCTAGTCCGGGGATACCGCACGGTCTCCCGGGAGGCGGCGAGCCTCCTTGCCGGATTGCCGCCGTGGGATCTGGAGGCAAAGGTCCTCGCGCACGTGTGGGAGTGGCGCGAGGAGGCGAAGCGCCGGGGCGTAACTCCGCTGCCGCGAGAAATCACGGTACAGCGGACAGAGCTCCGGCGGGATCTCATGGCGGCATGGAGAGCGCGACTGTCGCAACCCAGCGCTGGGCACGCCACAATAGCGGCGATAAGTCCCCTCTTTGAGGAGTGGTTAGAGAGGCGCCACGGCGTCCTCACCTTCCGCCTGACGCAGGTCCTCACCGGACACGGTTGTTTCGGGAGGTTCCTGTTTCGCATAAGGCGGGAGGAAACGCCCGGGTGTTTCCATTGTGTAGATCGCCCGGAGGACACGGTGGAGCATACAGTGGAGGTCTGCCCGGCTTGGGCAGAGCACCGCCGTGTTCTCACGGAGGCGATCGGCGGCGGCGATCTCTCGCGTCCGAGCCTGGTCCAGGCCATGGTGCGGAGCGAGAGTGCATGGGAGGCCGTCACCTCCTTCTGCGAAGCAGTGATGCTCGCGAAGGAGGAGGCGGAACGCGTGAGGGAGAGGCAGCCTCACGCCCTCAGTCGCCGCAGGAGACGCCCTGGGCGGCGGGAATCGCGGGGCGATTTCCGGCCACCGTAGGCGCGGGCCTGCGGACGGTGAGCAGCGGGTAGCTCGCTGTCCGGTAAGGACCAGGCCCGAGTCGACGGCGCGTCGTGTTCCACGCGCGCCTCAAAGAGATGTCAGCAAGTGACGGGGCCCAATAGGGCCGACGCCGCTGGGGTCGCGGGTTGTCTGAAAGGGTTACCGCGGCCCTGGCATAGGCAACTGAAGGAACACGGGTGGGTTTTAGTCAGTAAAAGTCTGACACGCCCTCCCGCTCCACCCAGAGCGGGAGAAGTTATTTGATGATTTCCCACCCTCAAAAAAAAAAAAAAAAAAAAAAAAAAAAAGCGGTTTCCTACAAAAGTTCAATACCTACTCGATCAAAATGTATGAAACAGCTGATATTTTTTTTGCGATTTCAAAGTTGGTCCCATAGTGAAAGTTGTTCATATTCATGGGTAGAACACCCTGTGAAAATTTGGCTGGTCATTAAAAAATCACCTTGTATATTAGGTGTAAAAAAATTAACTGCAAGAACTTCGTCCACATACTCGACATCGAAAAACAAACACATTACAAAAAAAAATTTTCGCGGAATCGCGAAAAAAAAATCAGCTGTTCAATACATTTATGTTCGCATAATTCGTCAAAATGTACTGAACAGCTGATTTTTTTTTCGCGATTTCAGGTTTGGTCTCATAGTAAAAGTTGTTCATAATGATGAGTACAATGACCCCTTAAGAGGTTGTGGGTTACTTATTTTACACCTTGTATAGATAGATAGATGTGTGACGACATAAATGAAAATAACAATATAATATATTCGTAATGATTGACATCTATAGACACATTTAGAGACAAAAATCAAGAACTGTACAATATACATACCTATGATCCACAATAAACTTTTGATTGATTGATTGATTGATTGATTGAAAATATTTTTGGCCAGCTTTTAGGTTCAAATACCCGTATGTGCGGCGCGAGGCGTGTTCGTACTCTGATAGAATAGCTTAACAAATGTTCGCCGTGATTTTGACATAACTTTTTCATTTATGAACCGATTGACATGAAATAAACACTAAATGTTAAGTGAAGCTTACTACAGTATATTAGTGAAAACCGCATGTAAATCGAATAAGCCGTTTCTGATATTAGCGTGCACAAACACACAGACAAACAGACAAACCGACAAACAGACAAAAAAACAATTAACTACAATCTCGGGTTCGGCATCGATATAATAACAACCCCTGCTAGTTTTTTTTTATATATTTCCATTGTACAGACACCACTTTTCTACAATTTTATTATATTTTCATTATGAAAAAATATTTGATTTAAAAGAGTGTACGTGGAGTTTCTTGCCCGTTCTTCTCCATAGGATCTACGCTTTGGAATGGGCAACTAGCTTCATCTTTCTGACTGACCGACCCAAGACCGACCCCTTGACAATTCAAAAGTGCCTGTAATTGGTTTATTTGAAACTAGCTTTTGCCCGCGGCTTCGCCCGCGTGGATGTCGGAAAATATCCCCCGGGAACGTACTACCGGGATTAAAAGTACCCTAAGGCCGACGTTCGCACGAACGTAAAAATATCGCGGTGGGATTTTATCGCGCTCTGGATTTTCAACTCTCGGTTTTGAGCCGATCTTCGAGAATCCAACCTAACAACAACAGAGCGCATCCCAGCGCGACGAAAACACTGTTGGATTTTTAACTCTCAGCGCTAAGCAGAGCGTTGAAAATGCAGTGCGCTAAAAAAATCGCCGCGATATTTTTACGCCCGTGCGAACGTCGGCTAGACACTAATTATCTTCTCGCACTGCTTATATAGTACTCGAGGAGCGGCGCGCAGATTGATATCTGATTGCTGGAGGATAATTAATCTTAAAACCAAACAATAGTAAACAGAAAATTATGTTGGTAATTTTCTGTTTACTATTGTTTGGTTTTAAGATGCATGCCTTTGAAAGCAACTTTAAAGCGAAAATATAAATTCTCTATAATCCCTAATCTCCAGAAGTGCTGGGTTTCCCTTACAAACTTTCATCCCCCATATCAACCCCTATAGGATAATTGTTTAAGATAAAAAATAGGCTGTGTCCTTCCCCAGGATGCCATCTGTAGCCTTGCCAAATTGTATCGATATCCGTGCAGTTTTGTAGATTTTAAAATAACCCCTATTTTACACCCATAAGAGATGATTTTCCAAAAACGCTGGACCACAAATTTCTTTATTTCCTGCCAAAAGCATAAATTTGAATTTTCATATCCCTAACTTAAGAAATGCTGGGTTTCCCATACAAACTTTCACCCCCTGTAAGGTTATTTTTGAGACAAAAAGTAGCATAAGTCCTTCCCTAGGATACCACCCTAAAGCCTTGCCTATCAAAATCTGTTCGGTGGTTTAGGCGTGAAAAGGTAGACACAGACAGGTGGTACAGACAGACAGACAGAGTTACTTTCGAATTTATAATATCAGTAATCAGTATGGATAATTGTTATTTTCCTCGCTAGAGAGCTCCGATAAACGCGTGAGATCTCTGCTAATCATAAAGTGCTATAGGGCGAAACGCGGCCTTCGACACTCTATTTATGTACCGCCGCCCGCTATGTCCCTGCATTTTTAACCGACTTCTAAAAAAGGAGGAGGTTCTCAATTCGGTTGTATTTTTTTGTATGTTTTTACCTCATTACTCCGTCATTTATGAACCGATTCGGAAAATTCTTTTTTTATTTGAAAGGGTATACTTTCAGATTGGTCCCATTTTTATCAAAATCCAATTTTGATGATGGGATCCATGAGGAATCGAGGGAACTCCTCAAATATTATAGGTATACATATAGCGATTTTTGTATTTTCATCAACAAACCAAGCGTTTGCATTCAGAAAGTATCATCTAGTGAAGTGGAACTGTGAATGAAGAAGACCACAGATGGCCACGGGAACTCCTCAACGACGATAAGTACCTATTTCACGGGTGGCGATAAGATATCTTGATTAAAATAGTTAAGCGACTATGACGAAATGGTTCTGATGAAAATGGTACCATCGAACCGATCTGATGAAGAAGCCGGAAGGTAGGCATCGGAACTCAGTAATAAAACAATGTATCCTAGCCGTGTTTGGGCTTATTGGAATTGTCATGAGGTGCACTCTGGCTATAAATGATTTAATGGTAACTATATGCCGCTTGAAATTGCTCTACTTGAGTTGTATGTTATGTGTGGCCTTGATTGTCAGAAGGCAGATTTTGTAGCCTCGTTATCGCTGTCAACTAAAACTACGCCTACCAAACTTCTGACACTACTCTATCGCGACGTATTTGCCTTTTTGTAAGGTTTTTATTTGAAATGGTATAGGTACTCCTGAGACTGTCTCATAAAAGTTCTGATGAGTGGCTTTTGAGTTAGATTCAATAATTTAATACGTATTTTTCCCATTTAGTCTATGTGGATGGTGCTCTAATTTATTTTGCAGAGTGGTATTCAGATTTGTGTGGGATAGGTACCACTAAAAAGTGAAAAATAAAAACTTTTTACAAAAACAAATCAACCGACTTCCAAAAAAACACTACAAAGTGAAAAATAACTTTAATTTCGGAAGTCGGTGGCAAAAAACGAAAAGAAATAAAAAACCAAAGACACCGACTTCCGAAATTAAAGTTATTTTTCACTTTGTAGTGTTTTTTTGGAAGTCGGTTGTTTTGTTTTGTAAAAAGTTTTTAAATCTGTAATATCTTCGAATATATTCATTTAAATTACATGCTGTAAAGGGCCATATTGATCTATAGTAAATGCACAATGTATTTAAGGTACTTAATTGGATAAGGATTAATGCTGTATTGCTTAAAATCGCTTCGTAAATAAGCCATTATTTCTCGTAAAAAGTAATGGATAAAAAATGGTTATTGTGGGTTATCCCTAAGAGATAGACATATAGCATCGCGGACTTTTTTGCAGACCTTTTTAAGGTGTACAATACTGTAGTACATTATTTTGATCTATCTCGTAGGGTTCAGCCAGCGTTTGCAATGTAAGCGCAAAAAAATGTGTTTATTTACGACATCACATTAGAATCCTCTAAAATTATCAGTGTTTCTCAACTATATTATGCACGTATTATACATATAAACCTTCCTGTTGAATCACTCTATCTATTAAAAAAAACCGCATCAAAATCCGTTGCGTGGTTTAAAAGATCTAAGCATACATAGGGACAGACAGACAGCGGAGCGACTTTGTTTTATAATATGTAGTGAAGTGATAAATGCTTGAGTTTAATCAATTTTTAGCTTAGTAAGTTCTTAACATATTTAAATACGTTCGATTTAAAGCAAATTTTACTGCACAGTAAGGAACTGTTTACGTATAATCGTATAAAACAGAAAATAGACGGTGCTACTTGAAAAAAAAAACCGGTCAAGAGCGAGTCGGACTCTTGCACCGAGGGTTCCGTTCTGATTTCTGAAAAAGTTTGCTATTTAGAGACATCGTTTTATTTTTCCTGTAATTTTTACATAAACTTCTATCACATAGAATAATTTCATATTTTTATCTTTGCAAACTTCGGAGATAAGGGTATTTTTTTACATTTTTGATTAAAAGTCAAAAACTATGCAACCTAAAAAATAAAAAAATGTTTGAGAATGTGCAAATAGCGCTCTTTCTATGATACCCCACAACCCCTAGTAGCCCCACTTTGAATTTTTAAGACCCCCTTTCAGTCCCTATTACAAAAAAAAAACATAAATATTTTTACTTCTTTCTTATTTGAAAAATAGTTGGGTAAACGTCATCTAAAACTGTTCCAAATTTCAAGTTGATAGCATTAGTAGTTCTTGAGATATCTAGCTGTGACAGACAGACAGACAGACTGTGTCACACCATTAGGGTTCCTTTTTTACCATTTTGGTACGGAACCCTAATGATGTACTTAATCATGTTTCGGTTTTAGTACAGCAGTAGACACTACAGTCAAATATCACGGAAAATCCAAATGATTTAATCATAATCATTTGGTTTTATAGAAATTTTAAAAACACAAAATAAGGATAGAGAGGAGGAGAATTTTCTTGAACTGTTGAGGGTCGATTTTTAATTTAAATAAAACTTTGACCCTACCCGTTTGTCCTATCGTAGGGCAAAATTCTCGTCTCATGCAAAAGGGACGAATTTTAATCACCAGCCTAGTTCAGTGCGGGTTGACGATTCAGGCGATTATAAATCCGTGATACGACCATATAAAAAATGTGGGGAGTTATTTATTTAAACTTTTCGTACTAAAAAAAGGTACAAATGCGGACTTAATGCCTAGGCATTCTCTACCAGTCAACCAAGGGTGATAAAGAGATAAGATGGCAGGTGCTAGGTTTGAGAGGAATAATGATAAAAAAAACCGGCCAAGTGAGCGACGGAGCACGCACAATGAAGGACTCCGCAGTTGGCATGATTTTATCCTAAGAACAAACTTAACATTTTAGTTGAAAACACAATCATAAGGGTTCCGTAGTTAGGGTGAAAAACAAACTTAACATTTTTGTTGAAAACTATGTTTTCTCATACATAGACATACGTCACGGTCATTTCTCCAACCGCAAATGTAACACCAAAAAAAAATTTTTTTATGTGCAAGCAAAGGAAATGTCCTAAAATTGATAATTTGTAGTTTTATACTACAAATTATCGATTTTCAGACATTTCCTTTACGTGCACTGCCCTTGCTTCTTGCCAAATTTCATGATTCTAGGTCAACGGAAACTTACCTTAAAGGTTCTGATTTATTTACGAGTATCAAAATTATGTCGCTTGATTTTTAGACCTCCAAGAGACCGTAAGCATACGTAGGTACCTATTTGATATTAATTTCAACTTGATGCCTCCATGCGTTCATGAGCAAAAGGGTCTTGACAGACTGACAGACAGACAGACAGACGGACAACGATTTGATAGAAAAAAATAGAAAATAGAAAATAGTTTATTGTCCAGGTAATAGTGTAAGCAGGTTTACATGTTAAAAACAAGTTGAGACGACATGAGTAGCTTAAAATATTACTTATAGCTAGGTTACATAATATTATTTGCCAGTGAGCCCCAAACTAGACAGTTAGTCTGTATCTTGGGGCTCGGGGTACGGATTCCAGAGTGATGTTATGTAAATGTTTGTGTAAATGTGATGTGTGTGTGGTGTGAGTGGGGGTGTGTGTGTGCGTGCGTATTCGTTCCCATTGTGCGTCATTTGACGTTTGATTCAGTGTCAGGTCAGGGTATTTATCATTGACTTAGAATTCTAAGTCAATGGTATTTATATTAGTTGTTCCGAGTCATCATAACCAGAGCTTTGCAACATTTTCTTTATAATTTTTTTACAGCTGAATAGGGAGATCCTACAAGAGTTCAGTTTTTTTTTCCTTTTGAGGTTTGTACCTAACCCTAAAAATTAAAAATTTAAAAAAGTAACTCGGACAGATTCAGATATTCTTAAAAATTACTTGGTGGAATTCGTTTGAAGTACCAACACTCTAATTCCTATAACTGTTTACCTCCCACTGCAAATCCGAAAAAAGGAAAGATCCTGGCCCATTTTCTTGGACGACCTAACCATTTATGTCGCCACATTTTTACTTATTTTAGTACTTAGAGTCGCCACTCACGTATCGCAATAGCTATCGTCACGCTGAATTCTAAATGGCATAGCTTTATGTAGCTCCACACTCGCTGACCTTTGTTACATGTTTTCTTTTTTTTTAGTATTTTCCTTATGAATTGGATTGTTTATAGGAAGCCTCGCCGCGAATTTGTCTGTTTTGTGTGTATCTTGGAGACAAAGCGACCAATCGGCGACAATTAAAAACACTTAGCGCCATCTCGCGGCAAATTTTTCAGCAAAGAACTCCATTGGCAGCTAAAAAAAAACAGAATCGGGATCGATGGAAGGAATGGAGGGTATATAATATGGTGTTAATTTGTTAGAGGTAAGATTTGAAAAGGGTGATATACACAGGGTGTTTCTTTTAAGGTCTCAAGCCAGTGCGGAGCTGACAGCAGAGTACCATACCTATCGATTTAACCCTTATGTATGTTCTACGATTTTTTGTAGTTTTCGAGTTATTTTGGATCCCTCATTTCATACCAATGGTAGTGGTTAAGGATAGTACTTAGTATCAACTGAGCTCTGCTTAAAGGGAGGATACTCCTACCAGACGGGTGTCGTGTCTGGTGGACAACTGCCCGACGGTTGATGTCGGGACGTTGTATGTATGCTAGTCGCGCGGTAAACTCTAATTGCGCGATGCAGGTTGTGTGACGTCATGTCTTTGTGATGCGTAGTTCGTATGTGGCGATGTAGATGCCGCCACATCACTCCCCTCCGGAGACCGGAGGTTGATAGTGGGCTGTGTCGTGTATCTTGCGCTGCTTGCCAGTGCCAGTTGTGGTTCCAGTGAGTCGGAACCGGGTGCCGCATAGTTCACGGTGAACGGAACTGTCTGCGGTGATTCCCCAGTGAGTCGGGGTGGCGCTGCGTTATGCTCCAGTGAGTCGGAGTGTACAGCGCTGGGTTGAGGCTGACTGCTGTCGTCGACCAGGAGGTAGGGCTCTTCTTGCGGACCGGCTGAAAGTGCAATGTGCTGTGCCATGGTTACTGATGAGGCTGAGGGTGATGACCAGGAATGCGCGTCCGCTGCAATTATTAAAAACACATTTTTATTGTGGCACTTATTTAAGTCATCTCATTCGAGCTGACTTTATTAGATAATACAATAGAAATATGTTTTTAAAATTAGGTACCTATTAAATAAATATGATTTACTAGTTCGCTAATTGATTACATTTTTCTAAAAAGCATCTTTTCATTTAACAATCTTAAAAATTTGTCCCGTGTAAGCGAGAGGATGTAATAAAGTTGGTATTTATCTGCAACTGCATGTGCCAAACTCAAGAACGTCGTTTCAGCAGTTTAGCCGTAAAAGCACACCAGACAGACTGACAAAACTCCTCATTTATGATGATAACTACTTATCACGTTTGTAATAACCCTACAAACCAAGCTTCTTTAATACCATCCATTGCTGCAATTACCATCATAATAACGCCAATCTTCTCACACAGACCTCATTACAGACAACAAATCCCACCTATTCCTGGCCAGTACTTGTGACTGATTAATAGTTTCCTACCTAGATTGTGGCCCACATAATTATGGCCGATCGATCACGGCCCGGAAACGAGTCGGCTATAGCCCGGCTATCGGCTAGCAAATCGTGCAAGTCTAGCACTAGTACCAGGCAATAGATTTGAATCGAAAGTAATTAAAATTTGGTGCGAACTGGCTTGGCCTGGCTAAACTCTGGATACCCGTTTAGATTGGGTTTTGTTTAGCTGTAGGTACCTGTTTATACTGATTTTAGTACCGAATTTAAGCGCCTATATTTTAATGAGAGTTTGCCGCTGGCGTGTGGCATGCAGTCAGTGGAATGTAGGCGCTTGGTAGAATAATCTTCATAGTATCCGTGACTGCGACCATGGGCCGTACTATGAAGTGACAAAAGATCATGGATCCATTATGATTCCAGTGTGAGAGAGAGACGGAGCTATTTACGACCTATAGGTCCACCCTTTTTTCTCAACGGAACCAGGAAAAGATCATGGACCCATGATCTTTTTTCACGTAACGGCCCCTGATTAATTTTCTTTCATTTCGTGAGTTCTCATAGAACTAGCAAAGCCACATTCTCAGTCTATACAGAAGAGTTGCTCAGGCTCAGCATCACCACCTTTGCCAAACATTAATGCGTTAAAATTATTTGTGAAGAGATTTTTTGCTTTTTGATTTGGCAAATGAAATTATGCGGAAAATTGTACAAGGGTAACTCATTTTTCTCGGAATAAAAACCAACGTGCATACAAAAAGCGGCATCTCCGGTTTTCACCTATTTTTAAAATGTGACAACATCAACAGGGTGCTTGAGAAATCGTGGTTAATAAGCTTGCTCCTTCTCTGTATACATATCAACCTACAACGTTCCCACTGTTGGGACACAGGTCTCTTTTCTGTGAGAGAGAGTGGACCAGAATCCACCACGTGGGCCCAGGGCGGGTTGGTTTATAGTCACAACATGTCTTCAAATTACCTACCTTCTCTGTCTTTATGAAGAGCATTTGCAAAACAATGCTCACAATAATTTACTAGTAGGAAAACCCTAACAAAGATTGCATAAACTCAAAACTCCATTATTCAAAAGCAAGTGCATGTAAAAACATTTCTTTTAAAAGAAGGTCTGCTAGTTTTCAGAGGCGGCTGTTTGCCATCACGTGTTTCTGAGCGGGTCGAGAGCCGCCATTTTTTATTTTTCACGATTTGCGCGGGAAATGCTGCACAGTGCACGAACATTGTTGTAAAATAAAGGCGATGGCGACTTTAATATTTAACTTGCAATGGTCGTATGTAAGTTGTCTTCAAAATTTGCAAGTTAAATTTGACACACTACCCGTTGTTTGATTGAGTTTAAATTTGGAATACGTACATAAAATGAGTGATAATCCAATATTTTAGTAACATCGAGCTGTTCTGATGATGGAGCCGGAAGGTGGCCACAGGAACTCAGTAATGAAACGACGCAACCCTATCGAGTTTGGGCTCGTTTGATTCGTCTTGACAAGGACTCTGGTCCTGGATAATTTCCAGAATAATAAAAGATTGTTAAAAAAAAACCACGAAACTTAGGACCAGATGTGAACATTAGAGAAAGCTATCTTTTCAAATGGTCGTATGTGGTCGCAGGTTTTATGATAAGGCTGGATATTGTACCTTGAATAAGTTTTCCTCAACCAAAATATCAATTTTGATGCTTTTCAATAACTGCTTTACAATCTTCTGGCAAAGTTCCTTCTGTAGGAAAATAGCTCAAGCCATGATGAAAATAATAACTAAGTACCTATTCTAGTATAATACCGATCAACTAAGTAGTGTAGTATAATACCGGACATACATTAAAAGTATTGTCACCCATGAATATCACACAGTACAACACAATCACACAGATCATGGACCAGAACCACACACAAAATTTTTTACTCAAGCTTTATTCACAATGGAAAACAACTATTTAAATAAGTGAAAACAACTATTTATATTTGTGTAGAAAGTACATTAACGCCCGGTTTCTAGAACGAGAAATTAACACAATAATTAGCTACCAAATTGTCAAACTCACATCAACTTCAGTGATTGCTTGACTGAATTATCAACAGCCAATCGGATCACTTGACTTGCGTTAAATTTTGACACGTCGATAATTTTCGTCCCAGAAACCGGGTTAGGCCGGGAATACACGTGCCTGTAGTTTATACAAAACTATGCAAGTAGCTGTCATGCCATTTTGGCATTGACCAATCAGAAGTTGTTATGGCACACGGCATACTTTTGTGTAAAGTTATAGGCATATGTATTCTCGCCCTAAGTGGCATGAGTTTAAACAGCACTAGCCTATGTAATCGTATCTGCACAGAAATCGCTTTCCGCTCTTCACTTGGGCTGGGGATCACAAGTCACGTTCCATGACCAAACGCAGCTGTAAGGCATACTAAATGCAGTTTTTGGCGCAACCCAGCTTAACCTGCACCGTCTCTATTACAAATTGGGTTCACAGAGATTTCAAGTAGGATTTAAGAGGAAAACTTACAACTTTAGCTTTCTATTTTCACAAACAGCTCTTGAAGTATACATATACGAGTTTAAATCAATTCGAATTATTTGATACGATTAGTCGGAAGAAGGGAGTAGGACCTCTAGGATCAGTATCCACCAAGTGAAAAAATCATCGCAGATGCTCGAACATCCTCCTGGCCATGCAAGGGCAAAAAGTGCGCTTCGGACGTGGTCGCGCCGCGTAGGATCAACAGAATGCTCGAGGATGTTTGGCTCCCCGTGCTCCTCCTGCTTCGGGTATGCTCACGCGGCATTCTCTACAACGATTTTCAACAGGATTGACATCAGCCTTTCCGTAGCTTACTTATGTCAGTTCGTTTCATCGCTTTGTCCAGGACCTTGCTGCACCATATGAATGCTATACTGAATGCCTTTCCACAACCTTATAGACAAAGATAGAATATCTCATAATACAATAAGTTTGTTTTATAATGAACAAGTTGTAGAGGCTTTCTTTTAAGAATGCCTCTACAAAAACCTGGTACCTGTACCAGAAGCCCTCCTTCTTCCATATCTACGTGTACAAAATAACAGCTAATACCAACAACAGAACAACAACAATAATAAACAACAACAACAAAATAATAATAACAATAATAACAACAAACAGATAATAATTAACAGATTTTTTTATTTTTTAACAATAATTAATACTCATGCCTTTGATTTTAATTGCAGGTAACCATCGAACTGGAACGAAACAATACTTCTAGACAAACAATTATTTGAGCTACTTCTTCTTCGTGTCCATGGTATTGTTAAATATTGGCGCAACGATCTGTGGGCGGAATACTTCGCCACTCATCAGCAGCATCAGCATCGTCAGTGACAGGTCAGAAGTTGCATTGCACTGCAGGTTTTGGGGCACAGAGTCATAGAAAAGGAGGTCAAACATAGTCCGCAATGCACGGAGAAAAAAATATACTACTAAATTACCAGAACCACTTGTAAATAATAATCTAGTAAAAGGAATTTAAACAATGTATGGTCATGTCAATCAGAATTATTGTTATGGTTATTTAATCGCATTTTAAGGAATACTAAAAAAATCTGGTACGGAAGTTTAGTGTACAAAATATGTTAAACAATATCAATTATTAATTCTATAGTAGAGATTAAAATCTAAGCTTAGTATTGGACACGACTTTTTTATGGTTACGTCTACCAGAATAAGTGTATTTAGTACAAGGCATATTTTTGCCCCTAAAAGTTAGAACATATTTAGAACAAAAACAACGATTTCCAGTAATATAATCTGATAGGTACGAATTACGATACACTATTTTAGATAAAACAGTAAACTATTGTTCACTTAAAATATAAATTAATGACAACAATTCGTCCGGTTTATATTAAATCTTGCTTTGTGGTGTTAAATAAAGCACGTCAGTATGCTCAACCATTGTTATTTGCACACAGTACACATTTGCTAGTAACGTGTAGGTACCGATTAGGTTGAACATAATCTTAGTATTATCAGAAACTAGATATTTTTACTAACGTTTACAAAATGAATAGTTGTCACGTATACTAATATACTTTCTAGTGAACGTCGCAAAATTCTGGTAAACTAAACTAGATTTTTTCTCCGTGCAGTTCCATATCCACCACCTCCATCCGTTTCATCAGGGTATCCCCACTTTACCAAACTGCCGTTACAACTGCCCACTTGAGTTCGTAGATGGTTAAACAAATTCCAAGTGGACCACGGAATATTTGACCATACGGGAAGATGTTCACTAGGAGGTTGAGAAACCCATACGTTAAGAAAGATCTATAATTCCTTGACTTCCTTAATTAAACCCAACTATCCCACAACTGGGCAAAAACGACCCCAATATCCTGCCCCAACCCTGAGTTGCCAAACATCCAAAAATAAAATCAAGCACCATCTTACAATAATAAATGCGAAGTTACAGTCAAAGCGATGCGACAAAATATCTCAGCATTTCTTACGCGAGGTTTACCGCATTCAAACCGCAACTGAGACCATTTCTCCCGAAACACGGGCAGTAAGTCTCCGAATGAATGAATAAACAGGTTATTTTTGTGACAAAACCACTATTTTTCCTAAGTAGTAGCGATCTTGAACATAATCTGGACTGCTTTTGCACTTTTGTGGAGTGGTACACGTTATATGCTGATAGCGTATTTGCATTTTATTAACAAAATCAATCTGCCATTCTGCCTTTTGTGTGAACTATGTTGGGGTCGGCTTCCAGTCTAACCGGATGTAGCTGAATACCAGTATTTTACATAGAGTGACTGCCTATCTGACCTCCACAACCCAGTAACTTGGTAAGTAATACGATACCCCTTAGTAAGACTGGCTGTCAGACTTTCGGGCTTCTGACGACCTGTAACGACTGTCAAAGCGTGCTTTCCGAGGCACGGAGGAGTCACGGTATGTAAAGATGGTCAACCATCCACGGACGAACCCCGGGAAGCATAGCTTAACCTGATGGATCGACCAGTGCGGCTGTTATTACTTAGCCACGAGCTCCTCATTTTTGCATTTTACTATACTGCCCTGATAAGCCGAAAAGCGCTAACTCAATCAGAGTAAGTTTTGAGAAATACTACTTTTTGTGAATGGATTTTTCCCACCAATTGAGATATAAAAAAACTTCTTAGTGGTTTATTTTAATGTTTTAAATTAGATATCGCTATTTGGCTTATAGCGTTAGATGCGAAATTATTCTAGCTATTGAATGGTATAAAAAAACTAAAAGGGCGTATCTGACAGATAGCGCCTTTCGGCTTAGCAGGGCAGTATGTACCTACTTTACAAAATATACTTTTAAAATGATATTGAAACAAATTTGAACCGCTGATTTTTTTAATTCAAAAAATTCTACCTCATCTGACTAAAAATCTGAGCATAGGAAATTTCTAAATGTTCCATATCTCCGAACTTATTAATTTTTTTGTCAATGGTGACGCTGTTAGCAGAGATACTCACCTTAATGGAGAGGTTGGCTGAAGAAGGCACAGGGGAGAGTAGAAAGCTATGGAGGAGACCTTTGGCCAGCAGAAGGACAACACAGGTTGAATAAAAATAAGTGGTGGTGGTAGCCCTCCCCCCGTTAACCCACCCCTGTTCTATACTATTTTCTAGTTTTTATCATGCAACCTGTATAGTTTGACCAATATCGATGTACCGCGCCTTAGGTATGTGCGCGGTGAGAGGGTGGGGACAGTGCAGGTCGCTCATTCGTCAACGCTCACGGCGGCGTCCCTCCCCCCGAGGTACAGCGGTATCGGTCATAAACATTATGCTGGTATGCTAAATTATCTAATACGTCTTTATAGAAACTGCCAAGTGACAGATAATTTGATGAAAGAAAAATGGGAATCTCACAGGATCCTGTCCTGCAGACTGAACGTTGAATTAAGCAAAAGAAGTAGATAACTAATTGCGTAACACAATATCAATCGGAATCAATTTCATTTTGACAGTTCAACTACATTCATTGCGTTATTTACGTTGTCGAGCAGACAAATTTTTCGGATATAATGAAGCAATGGATTAACAATATGTTTCAAAATTATTCAGATTATAAGGGTGGCGGATGGTCTATATTGCCAAATCTCAAAGGAAAAGAAGTGTGTCCAACCCATCAAAACCCGAGAAAATTAAATCTGAGTGCCTCTCACAACTCGCCCCACACTAAGAAAGTTGTAAACCGGGCCAAGTGTTACGGTTTATAGGTTTATAATGTCAAGCGGCGCACTCCCTCCCTATATTTTATAATAAATACTTTAGAGACTATTACGAATAAAGAATACTCTTGTTCGTGCAAAAAACGTACAGATTTTAGAGGAAAAAGAGGGTAGATAAGAAAATTTTGTCTCGAAAGTATTTTTGTTTTTTTTTTAAATATATTCTACGCACACATGTGAGAACTCGGATATTAACACTTAAGAATTAAGAACACGATTTTTAACTTTTCTTTTAACCCGCATTGAGAGCGGATATGTAAACCAGAGTGAGAAATCTCCTGGATATTAGTGGTTCGAAATCGCCAGGTGGTCGCACACAAATCCGAATGAACTAACCAATCGTAATATACAAAATTTTGTTTTTCGTTGATTCTTTACATAAAGGTGCACAGTATCTAAATAATCAATACTTATAGTACACAAAATTGCCTGCGCTCACCTTTGTCATTGACCATAGACATGTATATAGCATATATGTATGTAGCACAGTATGTAGCATGGACAAGCGACGTTGGAGTGTCGAGTGTGGGTCGATACTCGATCGTAATAAAGTTTAATAATTATCGTAAGAAGTACGGTTTTCATTTACATTTGTGTTTTTTATTATATTTTATTGTCTGTTTCTTTCATTTATTTTATGTCCGTGGCATCTTCACAGCATCATCACCCTATCAGAATACCAGAGCTGCGATATTTGTTTTTTTTTTTTTATATCGCAAGTTAATGCTGTGATAGGAGCCTTTTTGGCCTCGCGCAGGTCTTCTTTTTTTATTGTTTTCGTGATTTTGTTTTAATAATATTTTTGTTGTTATTTTTTTTTTAGAGAGGAGCTCGTGGCTTATTAATAATAAATAAATAAATATATATCCTTGGACATTTCACACAACGCCATCTAGTCCCAAGCTAAGCAACCTAATGCTTGTGTTATGGTAACGAGATGGCTGATAAACTACTTATATGTAATAACAGCCGCACGGGTCAATCTATCAGGTTAAGCTACGCTTGCTGGGGTTGGTCCGTGGATGGGTGACCATCTTTACACACCGAGACTCATCCGTGCCTCGGAAAGCACGTTAAGCCGTTGGTCCCGGCTGTCATTCGTGGATCTTTGACAGTCGTTACGGGTCGTCAGAAGCCCGAAAGTCTGACAACCAGTCTTACTAAGGGTTACCGTATTACCCAGTTACTGGGTTGTGTAGGTCAGATAGGCAGTCGCTCCATGTAAAATACTGGTATTCAGCTGCATCCGGTTACATTGGAAGCCGACCCCAACATAGTTGGGAAAAGGCTAGGCAGATTCATTTTTTTATTATTATTATTTCCTGTGCCTGTCCAAAATTAAATATTTTTCATTCTTTCTTTCTTTCCTTCTAATTACAGAAACAATTAAAAGCCATTGTGTCTTGCGTAGATCTACGTTCGATACGAAGGGTTAAAGATTATTCATCATCATTGCCCTATAGCAGTCTATTGATGGACATAGACTTTTCCAATCGCACACTATTTAACTCGATATCCAACAGCTACACTACTATAGCAGTCTATTGATGGACATAGACTTTTCCAATCGCACACTATTTAACTCGATATCCAACAGCTACACTACTATAATATTGATGGACATAGACTTTTCCAATCGCACACTATTTAACTCGATATCCAACAGCTACACTACTATAATATTGATGGACATAGACTTTTCCAATCGCACACTATTTAACTCGATATCCAACAGCTACACTACTATAATATTGATGGACATAGACTTTTCCAATCGCACACTATTTAACTCGATATCCAACAGCTACACTACTATAATATTGATGGACATAGACTTTTCCAATCGCACACTATTTAACTCGATATCCAACAGCTACACTACTATAATATTGATGGACATAGACTTTTCCAATCGCACACTATTTAACTCGATATCCAACAGCTACACTACTATAATATTGATGGACATAGACTTTTCCAATCGCACACTATTTAACTCGATATCCAACAGCTACACTACTATAATATTGATGGACATAGACTTTTCCAATCGCACACTATTTAACTCGATATCCAACAGCTACACTACTATAATATTGATGGACATAGACTTTTCCAATCGCACACTATTTAACTCGATATCCAACAGCTACACTACTATAATATTGATGGACATAGACTTTTCCAATCGCACACTATTTAACTCGATATCCAACAGCTACACTACTATAATATTGATGGACATAGACTTTTCCAATCGCACACTATTTAACTCGATATCCAACAGCTACACTACTATAATATTGATGGACATAGACTTTTCCAATCGCACACTATTTAACTCGATATCCAACAGCTACACTACTATAATATTGATGGACATAGACTTTTCCAATCGCACACTATTTAACTCGATATCCAACAGCTACACTACTATAATATTGATGGACATAGACTTTTCCAATCGCACACTATTTAACTCGATATCCAACAGCTACACTACTATAATATTGATGGACATAGACTTTTCCAATCGCACACTATTTAACTCGATATCCAACAGCTACACTACTATAATATTAGGTACCTTTTAATTGGTCTTCTCCGAAACATGTTTTTAAAGCAATAATGTTCATAGCAATACCACCAGAAACTGTCAAACGGCAGCACAAACTCACTTATTTCAAAATAGAAGTCATATTTCCGGTTCCGGCGCAACGGAAATGACATTCAAAGGGCGCGGGCAAAATATATCCGGGTGGATATTTCAAGATTTGTTTCGCAATTCCTTTTAGCGTAATGAAATATTTAGGTTTCTTATTAAATAAGTAATATTTCTTGGTAAAACAATATTTTGATGAAGACTATTTGACTTTATTAGTAATACGAGTACATTAAGTTAACTACTACTAAAGTAAATGACTAACTAACTATACAAATAAATACAAAAACAAAAAGACACTCAGGCGTCGAAGTACTCGTCCGCATCGATGTCATCCGGAAACGTGCCCAGAAGACTGGCAGCATTGCCACGATGAATGGCAATGCTAATTCTTTGGCCAAAGAACGAGCCAGCCCTCTGGTCAAGTGAAGTCTCGACCAGTCAGCGAGAAATCTCCATAAAAAAAAAAAAAAAAAAAAAAAACCGACTTCCAAAAATCACTACCAAGTGTAAAATAACTTTGATTTCGGAAGTCGGTGTCTTTCGTTTTTTATTTACTTTCTTTTTTTTTGCCACCGACTTCCGAAATCAAAGTTATTTTTCACTTTGTAGTGATTTTTGGAAGTCGGTTTTTTTTTTTGTTAAAAAGTTTTTATTTCTCGCTTTTTAGTGGGTCTGTTTATAATTTGTGTAAGTTACAATAGTCTAATGTCAAGTGCTCATCACATGTTACAAAATATTGCTTTTCCCGATGCTGGGACGTTAATTGTTGAGGAGTTCTGCTGGTAAGACCCAGGAGAACTCCTCAACAACCACTCACCACACGCATTGTGTGACGAGCGGAAATTACTTAGCAACCATATTAAAGTAATCGAATCGCAACCCGTGAAATATTTATCATGGAGTAGTTCCGGTAGCCATCTGTGGTCTTCATCATCAGTTCCACTTCACCAAGTGGTGCTTTCCGAGAGCAAATGCACGAGCTACTATAAAAAATACCCAAATCGCTATAGGTGTGCCTATAATATTTGAAGAGTTCCTTCGATTTCTACAGGATCCCATCATCAGAACTGGATTTTGACAAAAATGGGACCATTTGGGAAGTATACCCTTTCCAACAAAAAAATATTTTTTCAAATCGGTTGGCAAGCGACGGAGTTATGCGCGAACAAACATAAAAAAAAAAAAATACAAACATCCGAATTGAGAACCTCCTCCTTTTTTAGAAGTCGGTTAAAAAAAGACGCGCACTCGGGCCCCATGACCCGAGCGTTTGAAGTATTGATGTTGGAAAATGTAGAAGCAGCCATAAGCGCTGTGGTCATTCCTATAAGGCATGACAAGATCAAAGAATGAATTTGACGTTACTCCTTGGTTTTACGTCATTCAGAGATCGCTCCTTTACAAAAATAAACATCAGTTTATTGAAAAGCTTAACCTAGCTAATATCTAATGACGGAACAGAACAGGAAGTGTAGAGCGTGGTCATTAGAAGACAGATAATAAAATACTTCAACAGAAACCACATTTGTGTTCCTTGTATTGTGCAAAATAAACATTTTTGGAACGAACTTCTTTAACGTAGCTTGCGGTATGACTTGACTGGTAGAAATTGTCACGCGCGATCATACAGGGTGTAAGGGACAGCCCTCCGCAAACTAACAGGGTGCATTCGGCTCCTCATTTTGAATCATTTTCCACCGGAAATTTTCTCAGGAAAATTTTCATTTTTTCAATTTTTTTTTTCAGTGACATTTTCATTATTTCAATGTAAAATTGCATTTTGTGTTCGCAGCACTCCATTTATGTAAAAAAAACTGCTAAAAAAAAACAGCAAAAAAAACCAGCAATGGATGTTGAAATACTCTAACCAACGATGCGTGAAATCAGCTGTTCACTTTCTGTCTAGCTACAGAGTTCATCGAACTCACCACATACGTATTACCTACCCCTCCCAACCAGTAATAGACGCTCCGATTTGTGCACAAAAACACAAACAAATCAGGTTTATTGGATTCCCTTAACGTTCCTGAAAAAATTTCATGTACCGGTCATCTTAGAATGACATACTGAATTCACCCTATCAGTTTGCGGAGGGCTGTCCCTTACACCCTGTATACTAAAAGCTTTCATAGTTTAAAAGCGTTCATACTTCAATGGAAGGTCGATAACTCGAACCTCGTTAAGTTGTAATTCCTAGTAAGTCGAAAAAAAATTCAAATCCATAATTCGAATTTCAAAAAAGACTAGGACTTCGTAAGTCGAAGTTAGTAAAATATTTAATGACATCTCACTTGGAATTCCCCGAACTCATATTTAATACAGAGTCATCTAACTAGATGGCTTCTTAAACTTATAAATAAGCTTTTAAGAAAATATTAAAAATCTACGTTTACGTAAGTTTTATGTAGCACTTTTTAGTTCAATAAAAGCTTGTTTTTAAATAGATTTTTGCTTACGTTTTATATTCAAAGACAATCGTACTTATGGAGTAAACTCCAGTCGTGTGTCGGAGCACGACTACATTTTTTTGAGCTCGTGGTTACATAAAGAGCTTAAGTACATAAGAAAATAATTTATAATAAATAAAAAGAGAAGTCCTGACTGACTGACTGATTGACTGACTCATTGACAACGCCCCGCCTAAACCCTTGGACCTAGAAAGCTGAAATTTTGCACAGAGGTTCCCTTTATAATGTAGACAAGGAATAAGGAAGGAATTCCCTGTAGCATATTCCCGTGGGATATTCACGGGAACACATCCACGCGGGCGAAGCCGCTAGTAAAAGCTAGTATGAAATATTTTTCAATTATATCAGTTGGTATTTAATTTAAATTCTGAAAATTCAGAAAAAATTGACGTGTAAAGTGTCTCAAAAGAGCTACTTATTGAAATAAACATCATTTAATTTAATTTCACTACCCACTTTCGTCCTTTTGCTCTCAGATTATTACGAAAACAAATTATTTACATGTTATATACTAAGTCCTTCTAAAAATGCATTTGCAGTCATCCAAAGCTATCTTGGTACGTTATGTAAAACTAGCTCTACAGTTTCAAATGACTCTACATTAGAGTCTACATAGAGTCGTTCTAACTTTCTCTATAAACGTAAACCTCACTGGTGGACGTTGTTAAAACTGTTTTACTGGACTCGTTGAAATGAAAAGTCCTATAAGTCCTACTATATAAGGTTTTGCATCCTCGTCAAATTTAAGGGTGTGGTATAGACCATCAAACCGAACAACTTTTTCCATGGCACCAACATCGTAATCGCGAAAAATTAATCAGCCGTCCCATACATTTGCGTGGAGAGATGAAAGTTTTTTCGCAATTACGATGTTGTTCCCATGAAGAAAGTTGTTCGGTTTGATGTTCTGTACCACACCCTGAAATTTGACGAGGATGCGAAACGACACGTTGTATTGTATATCATCGCAGACATTTGCGGTGAACGTGAACCACTTTTGAACCTTGTTACCATAGTAATAAGGCGCAAAAGTGGCTCACCGCAAATATTCGCGATGGTACATTCAGCAACCAAAGTCGATTAACACTTCAGTTTTAAAACATAATATTTGAGCAAAATAAAAAATAATATTCACTTTAAACAAATTCTAAGTTATTACCTACATCATCATCTGCCTAGCCTTTTCCCAACTATGTTGGGGTCGGCTTCCAGTCTAACCGGATACCAGTATTTTACATAGAGGGACTGCCTATCTGACCTCCACAACCCTCAATCTGCCTAGCCTTTTCCCAACTATGTTGGGGTCGGCTTCCAGTCTAACCGGATGCAGCTGAATACCAGTATTTTACATGGAGCGATTGCCTATCTGACCTCCACAACCCAGTAACTAGGTAATACGATACCCCTTGGTAAGACTGGTTGTCAGACTTTCGGGATTCTGACGACCCGTAACGACTGTCAAAGATCCACGAATGACAGCCGGGACCAACGGTTTAACGTGCTTTCCGAGGCACGGAGGAGTCTCGGTTTGTATAGATGGTCACCCATCCACTGACCAACCCCGGCAAGCGTAGCTTAACCTGATGGATCAACCCGTGCGGCTGTTATTACTTAGCCACAACCTCCACAACCCTGTTGGGTAATAATACCCTTTGGTAAGACTGGTAACGACCTGTAACGACTGTCAAAGATCCACGAATGACAGCTGGGACCAACGGCTTAACGTGCTTTCCGAGGCACGGAGGAGTCATGGTATGTAAAGATGGTCACCCATCTAGGGACCAATCGCGACCGGTGCGGCTGTTATTACTAAGACACAACCCCATACTTTGTAACAGAACTATTAATTTAACTTATGTCCACAATTAACTTTACATCCGATTAATTCCCTACAACGTCCCATTACATAATTCCTCGTCGCATCGCATTTGGCGCCCCAAACAGCGATAGTTTAGAATTACTGCCAAAACATTAATTGAAACCATATTTGGCAAACATTTGATTCGTAAACTATTGACTAAATTCACAGTATGTTGTGGCTTAGTGCCAAGTTTTGGACCATATATTGAGCAGTATTGACTAGCGGACAGTTTTTATTGCGAAATGATTTAGGATCTGGCCTAATTATTTTGAGTATTTTGATCAGTTTCACACCCCTCAGTAGATCTTTGACAGTCGGTACGGGTAGCCATTTTGATATCTTCTCTATATTACTGACTTAGAAAGTATAGGTACTTACAGTAACCGGCCGTAAATATTGCACATGGGATTTACGTACGTTAAATACGTAACTACATATATACGATGTATATATGTATGTATAGTAATGTGTATATATGTATGTAGTACTATTGTAGTATGTTATTTATGTACTTTTACGTATACCTACTTGTTTCATGTGCTTTTACGGCCGGCAACTGTAAAAATCCATGTGCAATATTTATGGCCGGTAACTGTACATGAATTGAAAGAGTCACATTTGTACCTGCAGTTTCTAACTTAAAGTGTACTTGAAGTAAATAAATCAACCCAATTCAAACAAGTTTTCTTTTTATACAGCTTCAATCAAAACGGAGTTAACCTCTTGATCTAAACAGCCCGCAACGTAAGTAAGTTAAAGGTGCTGTTTCACTGCTGCGTACAATCACGAGCACTAATAATTATGTAAACACTTAGCAAAATTCAAAAACGATTTTTAGTCTGTGTTCCATAAAACTATGTTCATAATTATTGTAATACTAGCTGACCCGACAGACGTTGTCCTGTCTTGTCTTACATTGTAATGTAAACGCGTGAAGTTAAAATAGTCGTTAAGCTATCTGAAATTTTCCAATTTTCTGCGATTTTTTTTTAATTTTTCCTGTTATAAGAACCTTTTATGATTTTTTTTTGTTTTGTTTATTATTGTCAGGAACAATAATAAACAAAACAAAAAAAAAAATTACCGAAATTGTTCCATCCGTTCACGCGTGATGCGATGACCAAGGGCAATAGGGATTCATTTTTATTTAAAATATAGATAGATGGTCTGCCTGTGTCACGATCGAAATCCGGTCAGCCGTTAAGGCTTGAAAGGGTAACACCACAGAAATCTAAATAATATGTCACATTATTTCGATTTCTGTGGGTAACACAGACAGACAGACAGAGTTACTTTGGCATAAATTATAATATAAAGTATGGAAGTATGGATACATGTTGCCACCGCAACATTCCATGTTTCCTGCAACACGAAAACATGTTGCTGAAACAATGTTGCACAGCGTTGTTTCCTAATGAATACCCGACTTTAGATGCGCGAATTCCTTTGTTTTTTTTTCTATGCAGTGGGCTGCATCAATTGCGTCAAACTTTTAATACAACTGGGGTTCCCAATTGATGCAGCCCACTGTACAGACGCCAGCACATCAAGCTACTACAATCTGTCAAATTTCTTTAATAGATTTTCATTTTTATCGCTAAAGCATTAGGTTCAAGGTTGATTGGTAAAATTTGACCGTTTCGGGTGGCTTGACCTGCTGGCGTCTGTACATTAATTTGTTTTTAACCCCTCAAGTGTCGAATGCACCCCATATGTGCATAAGAAAAACTCTTTTTTTGTTAGGTATATAACCTTATATCACATATATATAAATGTAAAAAAACATCATCCGATGGAAAACCAATCATCATCATTAGTTGTGAACCTATGGAGTTCGTAGCTAACCCCCCTCTCCCCCCGCGTGTCAAATGCACCCAAAGTGTGCAAAAGGACAAAACTTTACATAATAGGTATATAAGCTTAGATCACATATATATAAACGTAAAAAAACATCATCCGATGGAAAAAATATCATTATCAGTAGTGAACCTATGGGGTTCGCAACTAACCCCCAACCCTCCGCACTCGCTGGTTTTTTGGGTCTAAAATTAGCCAAACTCAGACACTTGAGGGGTTAAGAGATAGAAGACTCTCACGCACACCGGAACCGTTTAGTTCCGGTGTGCGTGAGAGTCTTCTATCTCTTTCAATTAAAATGTAGATTTATGACAAAATGAGTTTCAATTAAAATGTAGATTTATGACAAAATGCTATACATGCTATTGCTATATATTATGTATATCAACTTTCAGCTTACTAAGTTCGTAACATATTTAAATACCTTCGATTTAAAGCAAATTTTACTACACAACAAGGAACTCTTCACGTATAATCGCATAAAACAGAAAATAGACTGGAATTGGATTTTTTTGTATCGAAAAAATTCAAGTAATCTTGTTTCAGTTTTAATCCTACAGCAGACAATATAGTCAAATAACATATATGGAAAAACCAAATGATTTAACCGTATACATTTGCTTTTATAGGAATTTTAAAAACACAAAATTATCGTTGTATCCCCTTAAGGCCGAACTATACGCCAATGACCTTGAGTGGTTAGCTTGCGCATTCCGCACTGCGATTCTGTAACCATCTCACCGTGAAAACTTAGGTGAAGTGAGCGTGGAGTAAGCTGTCAATAGTGTCAATTCCTAGCAAAACCAAACTCACTTCACCTAAGTTTTCACAGTGAGATTTTTACAGAATTGACCGGCTGGTCTGAGCTCACGCAACGCTTCGTACGTCCAGCTAGTAAGGACTCGCCCATCAAGGAGCGCTGTCCCAAATTAGACGCATTTTTTATTTATTATAATAAAAAATATACATGTTTTTAAAAACTAACAAAACCAAATCATTTTAGTTTGTATTGCAAAGTAGTAGATATTTTTTTTATATTCTTTTGATAAAAAATGAAGAAGTAAAATGGTTTCATCTTAACGATTTGGAGGTGATTTGGGGTTTTTTTTTCTTATTATGTGATACCGATAGAAAAATTATGGCTAAACCAAATTACGATTTATATCATGTGGATTACTAACAATTTTTTTCAGATGTAATTTCTCTGTAGGTTCCGGCGAAAAATTGCTTCATCTGCACGCTGTTTTTAAGCTTTTTTCGAAAGAGTAGCCTTAACAAACACTTTGCCAGCCCAGTATCCGTACGTATCGTTGCCACCGATCGGTCACAGTGGATGATCCCGTCTACATCTTCAGAGCGAAGCTACAAGTATACAACAAGCCGCCGCTATCGCGACATTAATTAAGGTCCCAGGTAAAGCTAGTGGTCAGTAATCATAAAAATTATAATAAGATAAAATAATTAATAAATTGAAAAAAAAAATTATTTCAAACAAAAAAAAACATAAAATAATAAGCAAAATTAGGATCACTCTATGCAAACGACTCATTCATTAAACTGTTGTTTTGTTTTATGTCAGCTGGTAAGTTCTTTGACTTTGACCCTTTTTTTTTTGTTCACCGTTTGTCTATTGTTCTGACCCAGCTGTGAATAGCATCATGAATAATTTTTTTGCGAAACCCCCAGAAAAAAAACTCGAGTGGCAGGTGACGCCACTCGAGTTTTTTTCTCGTTCGTTTTAATTTCATATCTGCTGTTGCTCCAAGATGCTATTTTAGAAAATTGTAAATAAATAAATAAATAATAACGTTTACCTATTGAAATTAAAATAAGTTTAAAAAACGAAAACGCGGAACCGTGTTCGCGTCTCAAGTTAATGTCGCGAGAGCGGCGGCACGCTGTATAAGTACACATGCGTAGCGCAGCCGTGAGCAGCAATGGAACCGGGACTTAATTGCTAACGTAAGTATAACTTAAGTTTAACTTAAACCGCGACGTAACAGCTTCATGAACTTTCTATTACTTAAGTTTAGTTCAATCGCAAGGCAAGTTTTCAATTATAGCAGTTTTGTTTACTTAATACCACGCCTGAATTCCTGAAAGAGGTAAGCAGAGATACGTTTGTTCACTAGTTATGTTTAAGGCGCTGTTATGAGGCAAATATTCAAAGTAGGCTAGTCTTAAAAAAAAAATCCAAATCTATTTATAGTTTGCGGTAGCGAAAAAATATAATAATATTAATAATTATGTTAGTCTTGAACATATTTCTCAGAACTTCGTTTTTACCAAAACATGTTTTGAAAAAAAAAACAATCTCGATACAAACAAACGGTAAACCAACCTTTTACCTCGAGTTCCAATCCAAAATGTCTGTTAATGTGAGGAGCTCGTGGCTAAGTAATAACAGCCGTAGGTCGATACATAAGGTTAAGCTACGCTTTCCAGGGTTGGTCCGTGGCTGGGTGACCATCTTTACACACCGAGACCCCTCCGTGCCTCGGAAAGGACGTAAGTCGTTGGTCCCGGCTGTCATTCTTGGATCTTTGACAGTCGTTATTACGGGTCGTCAGAAGCCCGAAAGTCTGACAACCAGTCTTACCAACGGGTATCGTATTACCCAGTAATTGGGTTGTGGAGGTCAGATAGGCAGTCACCTCAGAACTTGTAAGAATATTTTTGTTCTGGCCTCGGTCATAGATCTTTGTTCAATGTTTACCTAATCTTTACGGTTTCTGAGATGGCGACACGCCGCCGGTTTACGCTGAAAACCAGCGCCTTGACTCGTGCCTTCGTGCACGGGTCACGGCATTATGCTGAGCGTTAGCCGTTTCGCGCGTTAGTGACGCATAATTAAGTATTTGTTGTTTTTCTTTTTAAGTTTAAAATTTAGCTACCCAATTGTTTTTTATTTTTTAGGATTATGTAAAAAACGAATGTATGTGCGTAATTTTTCGCGGGAATAAATAGTTTTTCTTTCTTTTCTTTCTTTCAGTCGCTCCATATAAAATACTGGTATTAAGATACATACGGTAAGACTGGAAGCCGACCCCAACATAGTTGGGAAAAGGCTAGGCAGATTGAAGATGCTCACAGCTTTCGGGCTTCAGTCGACCCGTAACGACGGCCAAAGATCCACGAATGACAGCCGAGACCAACGGCTTAACGTGCTTTCAGAGGCACGGAGGGGTCTTTGTATGTAAAGATGGTCACCCATCCACGGACCGACCGCGGCAAGCGTAGCTTAACCTGATCGATCGGCACGTGTAGCTTTTATTACTTAGCCACAAGTCCCTCATATTTCACGAGAGCGGCGATAGTAAAAAGGTATCCATTTGACCGGAAACCACTGCAAAAAATAAATCATACAAACGTTTGTTCTGGAAACAGACACAGTTATATTCCCAACTGCACTATTTGTCTCCGTAATTAATTATGATCCTCAAACAGATAAGGAAAATGTGATTAATAAAACAAATACAAACATTAATATTTATGCAACAAACATTTGTTTGTGTCTGTGGGAGTTTCTGGTATGTTATTGTACAGTCGCCGTCAGATATATTGTAGCAGACAAGATGATCAAATACTTCTGAACAATTTAAAATGTCAATAAGTTTCATACAATACAAGTTACCATAAATTAATATCTGAACCACGCATTCATTAATTCATTAATGTCTGAGCAGATGCTTGTCAATAATTTCTAAACACACAACTAACCAAATACAACGTCAAGTGTAGGTATCCAAGATATATTTTATTTCAATAGTTTGACATTAACGTAACAATTGTATCTTAAACAAATGATTTTCCATACAATTTTTATTCCCTTTTCATCGTATTTATACCACAGATACTTAGTGTTGGTTTTTGGTTCGTCCTTTATAACACGCAGTAACGAATTAGGTAAGATCAGTGTTTGTCTGCGTAGAATATACTTGACGTTGTAAGTGTTCAGATATTTTTGGTTAATTGTGTGAATAGAAATTATTGACAAGCATCTGCTCAGATATTACTGGAAGTAATGAATGTTTAGATATGAATGGTAACTTGTAGTGTATGGAAATTATTGACATTTTAAATAGTTCAGAAGTATTTGGTCACCTTGTCTGCTACAATATATCTGACGGCGACTGTACTCACATAATATGGACATACATCGTTATAATAATGTATCTCTACGGCATGGTTCAGAAAATTTACCTGTGGATTTGTTACCTATAGTCCAGTAGACAAAAGAATATGCCCTTCGATAATTCCAAAGTTTTTTATTTTCGCGGAGTGGATTACTTTCGTGAATTCATTGCTATGTACAAAAATGCTAACAGTTTAGAGTTATGCTATAGGTATTAAGTAGGTATTTCCTATTATTTCGTGTTATAACAATAATATAAAATTTAAATTAAAATACTACACTGTTTCTTAATTAGTACTATCTAAAGTATATGTTACTGAAAATGCTAACAGATAGGTACTGTGGAACAATGGAAATCTGAAAATGTCCTTTAACTCATTCAATAAAAAATTTAAGTTTTTCAAATCATTTCCTATACACTTAAAGGGATTAGTTATACCTTACAACAAAAGTTCTAACAGCTAAGTAATATGCTTCACAAGTAATTGTATTTTTACTTTGCAATTAGCGAAATTTTGAATTTAAGTTTATAAATTTGCGCCCACATATTCGTGATAATAAGCTCTGCTACCATACAAAAGTTTCAACTTGTACGTGCTATGCCTTTTTGTTTAATAAATAAAATACAATTTGGATATTGTGGCGCGCGGTGTATGTACGACAGTTCGTGCAGCGCGACGCGGTGACAATCAGACCCACACTCACTGCAAACGTGCACGCGGCTACACATCAAGCTATGCATGTCCAGTTTACACTGACCTTTCATTGTAAGGTAATCTTATACAATGCGAGATCAGCTTATACTGGATATGTATAGCTTGATCTATAGCCGTGCGTACCTACCTCTATTGAATGAGGCGCAAAATCATTTCATTACAGTCACATCTCACAAAATGACTAATACGAGTACAGTCAGCGTCAAAAATATCGGAACGAACAGACTGTTCAAAATGATCTCAAAAACTAAGAAAATTAAACTACTCAATTGGGTAAAGCTCTTGTCAGAATTACAGTGTAATATTATCGTATACTGTCTTCATTCTGAAAACAGTCTGTTCGTCCCGATATTATTGACGCTGATCCAATACAGTCAGTTATTTTTTCTGTTCCATTCCGTGACCGTGACTTCGCCCGCGCGTAATTATCAACAATTGTCAAAAATAGTCAAAATCCCGGATTCCGGGATTCACAAATTTAGAGTTCTGATTATAGGATCGAATGTATATTTATGTATTGATCGTCAAAATGTCGTGATTCCGGAATTGATAAATTAAGTATTTTTTTTACCATTACTGGGTAACTTGTTTATCACTAAATTTTCACAGGGGATCATCTACTATAAACAACTTTCACTATGGCATCAATACGTAAATCACGAAAAATAAATCAGCTGGTCGAGTAGGTATTGAGCTTTTGTATCAAACATCGTAATTTTTTTCGTGATTTCAGAGTTGGTCCCATAATGAAAGCTGCTGAAACTGTAAATCCAAGATGGCGGCTGCGAATATTTTCAAATTTTTCGTCATGGGTGTCGTTTTCATTGGTTTCGAGGGTGTTAAGGCCGATAGTGACACTAAAATGTAAATCCAAGATGGCGGCTGCGAATATTTTCTAATTTTTCGTCATGGGTGTCGTTTTTTTGGTTTTCGATAGTGTTAAAGCCGATAGTAATACCAAAATGTAAATCCAAGATGGTGGATGCAAATATTTTCTAATTTTTCGTTATGGGTGTCGTTTTCATTGTTTTCGGTGGTGTTAAAGCTGATAGTAACATTAAAATGTAAATCCAAGATGGCGGCTGCGAACATTATTAAATTTTTCGTCATAGGTGTCGTTTTCATGCTTTTCGAGAGTGTTAAAGCCGATAGTGACACTAAAATGTAAAGCCAAGATGGTGGATGCGAATATACTCTAATTTTTCGTCATAGGTGTCGTTTTCATGGATTTGGGGGCTGTTAAAGCCGATAGTGATGTTAAAATGTAAATACATGATGGCGGCTGCGAACATTTTTAAAATTTTCGTCACGGGTGTCGTTTTCATGATTTTCGAGGGTGTTAAAGCCGATAGTGACACTAAAATGTAAATGCAAGATAGCGCCTGCTTTAAAAATGTTGATGGTTTTTTAATTACTATCACACGTGTTTTCAGGTTGTAACGCGATACGCTGCACTGCCTTTTAACTTTAGGTTAATACGCATCCGATTATCCGATCTCTAGTAATAATGTAATGTCCCAAAACCCGGGAGATTAATTATAAAAAAATAAAAAATAAAAATAAAAAAGCCTTTTATTTCCAGTAAATTTACATTCCTTAAAATCTATGTATGTGTTAGTTTTGTTTAGTTCATTCTATGTTATTTATTTGTCTCTTACTTAGTATAATTTTATGTGTATCCTATGTATTATATCATAGTATTTATAGTTAGGTACTTCATTTTTTTATTTAATCTACAGGAACCCCAGAATGGGTGAAGGCCTCCTCCAGTGATGCCCATTTGACTTTGTCTTCAGCTACTTTTCTCCAGTTTGGACCAGCTATTGCTTTTATATCATCTTCCCATCTTGTAATAGGTCTACCTCTTGTTCTTTTGCCTAGTAGGCCATTCCAGAATGTTACTCTTTTGGGAGATTAATTATCCCGGAAAAAATGTTGTCCTAAAGAAGTCTCCACTGTTTGTCTCCGTTCCTCGAAGTTCTATTCCGTTCTTTATTTATTACCCGAGATCGTATGTTCGGACGCATATTTACCTAAAGTTGAGGTGTTGGCTCTATAGAGGAAAAATAGAATGGATTAGATGGGGTATAGGATATTGATAGTAGGAATTATAAATAAAACTAGAACTTACTTGTTGGCTCCAATCGTCGTTATGTATTCCGGCAGCCCATAATATGGTCTCTTGTGTCTCTGATCGTCTAACTACAGAAACCTTTATTCGTTTGTCAGAGGAATATTTTTGTTGCGACTGGAACGTATGTCCTACTGGTGCGGTCATTTGTTTCTACTAGTATCTCAGATTGACTTACGCGGCTTGTTATGGAAAATAGTTATTCGCAATTTAAACAAAAGCCATAGCACGTATATGTTGAAACTTTTGTATGGTAGCAGAGCTTATTGTCTCGAATGTTCAGGCGAAAATTTACAAACTTAAATTCAATATTTCGCTAATCGCAAAGTAAAAATACAATTACTTGTGAAGCCTGAACATTCTTGTGAAGCCTTGTGTTGTACTTAGCTGTTAGAACTTTTGTTGTAAGGTATAACTAATCCCTTTAAGTATATAGGAAATGATTTGAATAACTTAAATTTTTTATTGAATGAGTTAAGGAACATTTTCAGATTTCCATTGTTCCACAGTACCTATCTGTTAGCATTTTCAGTAATATATACTTTAGATAGTATTAATTAAGAAACAGTGTAGTATTTTAATTTAAATTTTATATTGTTGTTATAACACGAAATAATAGGAAATACCTACTTAATACCTATAGCATAACTCGAAACTGTTAGCATTTTTGTACATACTAGAGTAAAATTAGAAAATATTCGCAGCCGCCATCTTGGATTTACATTTTAGTGTCACTATCGGCCTTAACACCCTCGAAACCAATGAAAACGACACCCATGCCGAAACATTTGAAAATATTCGCAGCCGCCATCTTGGATTTACAGTTTCAGCAGCTTTCATTATGGGACCAACTCTGAAATCACGAAAAAAATTACGATGTTTGATACAAAAGCTCAATACCTACTCGACCGGCTGATTTATTTTTCGTGATTTACGTATTGATGCCATAGTGAAAGTTGTTCATAGTAGATGATCCCCTGTGAAAATTTAGTGATAAACAAGTTACCCAGTAATGGTAAAAAAAATACTTAATTTATCAATTCCGGAATCACGACATTTTGACGATCAATACATAAATATACATTCGATCCTATAATCAGAACTCTAAATTTGTGAATCCCGGAATCCGGGATTTTGACTATTTTTGACAATTGTTGATAATTACGCGCGGGCGAAGTCACGGTCACGGAATGGAACAGAAAAAATAACTGACTGGATTGGATCAGCGTCAATAATATCGGGACGAACAGACTGTTTTCAGAATGAAGACAGTATACGATAATATTACACTGTAATTCTGACAAGAGCTTTACCCAATTGAGTAGTTTAATTTTCTTAGTTTTTGAGATCATTTTGAACAGTCTGTTCGTTCCGATATTTTTGACGCTGACTGTACTCGTATTAGTCATTTTTGAGATGTGACTGTAATGAAATGATTTTGCGCCTCATTCAATAGAGGTAGGTACGCACGGCTACAGATCAAGCTATACATATCCAGTATAAGCTGATCTCGCATTGTATAAGATTACCTTACAATGAGAGGTCAGTGTAAACTGGACATGCATAGCTTGATGTGTAGCCGCGTGCACGTTTGCAGTGAGTGTGGGTCTGATTGTCACCGCGTCGCGCTGCACGAATTGTCGTACCTACACCGCGCGCCACAATATCCATATTGTATTTTATTTATTAAACAAAAAGGTATTTATAAAACATAGCACGTACAAGTTGAAACTTTTGTATGGTAGCAGAGCTTATTATCACGAATATGTGGGCGCAAATTTATAAACTTAAATTCAATATTTCGCTAATTGCAAAGTAAAAATACAATTACTTGTGAAGCATATTACTTAGCTGTTAGAACTTTTGTTGTAAGGTATAACTAATCCCTTTAAGTGTATAGGAAATGATTTGAAAAACTTAAATTTTTTATTGAATGAGTTAAAGGACATTTTCAGATTTCCATTGTTCCACAGTACCTATCTGTTAGCATTTTCAGTAATATATACTTTAGACAGTACTAATTAAGAAACAGTGTAGTATTTTAATTTAAATTTTATATCATTGTTATAACACGAAATAATAGGAAATACCTACTTAATACCTATAGCATAACTCTAAACTGTTAGCATTTTTGTACATAGCAATGAATTCACTATAGTTATCCACTCAGCGAAAATAAAAAACTTTAGAATTATCGAAGGGTAAATGGAAAAAATATTATATCTCTACTGGACTACTACCAAACATATCTAGGTCAATTATCACCTACCTAGCCTTTTCCCAACTATGTTGTAGTCGTTCTAGTCTTTTAATCTGGGAAAGGTGAATAGGTACCTACAGTCAGGGAAATTAAAGGTTATGGAAATTGACACCCTACGTCAAATTTCGTGTTAATATCCATTTCGTATAACTGTCAAAGAATGACTGTTGTTGGCTGTTGTTGTTATGCGGTTATAAATTCAGTTGTTGCTGGTGGTCAATTTGTTTAACAATTAATTTCCTTGAAAATGTACTGTACTTAAATAAATTGTAACCTAACAGTATGTTCCGTATCACACTAATATTATAAAGGCGAAAGTTTATGAGTGTTTGTATGTTTGTTACTTCTTCACTCTCAAACGGCTGGACCGATTTGGATGAAATATGGTATATAGATAGCTTATACCCTGGATTAACATTTTCATCCCGGTCTACGCAGGTGAAACCGCGCGGCGTAGCTAGTTTTGTATAAGTTCACAGCGAACTTTGACCTTACAAGAACACTTTACTAATACGGATGTGGGTAGAACTGATGGAGAGTGATACATTTCTCAGACTCATCGTAAAACTTGTGAATGTATGTAAAATATAAAGATATTTTGTGAACCCGTCACTAACGGTACCTACAGAGGTACCTGCAGTAAATATTTTGTCGCTCCAATACCTTTTTCTGACACGGCTTTTATGTTTTCGGTACGAAGAGAAAATAGGATAAGTCTGAAATAGAAAATAAAGAGTTGTTTGCTCGTATTTTTTCGTCCGTGCAAAATAATGGTATTTATTCGATTTTTTAAGCTTTGCTCCACGGTAAAATGTATCCTGGGGGTTTTGTAACTTCAATCCCTATCTATCTCTTTCACGATAACATGTTTTACATAGTGTGAGCTGCTGACTAGACAGTAGATAGCTTCACGCACTGTCTACTCGCATGTCAGTAGCTCGGCTTGGCTGGGCTGTTTACACAGTACGAGCTGCTGACTAAACAGCTGCTCGCACTGTGTCCTCGCATGTCAGTAGCTCGGCTTGGCTTGGCTGTTTACACAGTACGAGCTGCTGACTAAACAGCTGCTCGCACTGTGTCCTCGCATGTCAGTAGCTCGGCTTGGCTTGGCTGTTTACACAGTACGAGCTGCTGTCTAAACAGCTGCTCGCACTGTGTCCTCGCATGTCAGTAGCTCGGCTTGGCTTGGCTGTTTACACAGTACGAGCTGCTGACTAAACAGCTGCTCGCACTGTGTCCTCGCATGTCAGTAGCTCGGCTTGGCTTGGCTGTTTACACAGTACGAGCTGCAGAAAGAAAAGAAAGACAGAAAATACATTTATTTAGCACAGACTAAATTAATCATCATTCATCAACATCATTTCAACCTGGAATCTGGCACCCACTGTTGGGTACTGACCTCCTTTTCTTGAAAATGAAAAGAAAGTTACCTACTTAAAAATAAAATTCTTGAAAATGTTGATTCTCCAAATAAAAACACCTCCCTACCTCCGTAACTATTTATTTCAAACTAAAAAGTCATGCAAAAACACTATTTACTTACACCAAACGAGTCCTAGAAGGGTTCCGTTTTTCCATTCGGACACGCGTACGGAACCCTAGAAAACACAACATGTTACAAGCCACCTCAAAAATATCAGCAAAATATGTTTAATAAAACCAGCGACAAAGCTATAGCCGCCAATACATTAATTTGAGCAAAATTGCGGTTACCCCATTTTCCCGGGTGGCCGGCTTATATTTACTTCGTATTTTTACGAGCAGCTTCTATCGGATCGACAGATGACGTCGGCCGTATATTACCTAGTAGGCTTGCTTTTACTGCCTTTTGCACTTACCCCCCGTTTCTTAACGAGAAATTCAGCTGCAGCTTTTTAAACGTTTGTATTCAGTTTCTTACCCGTTTAATTATTGAAATTAGCGGTTCGATTTTGTAATCGACCTGTCACATTCTAGAAAAACCTTAAAAAACCGGCCAAGTGCGTGTCGGACCACGCACATTGAAGAGTTCCGTAGTTGAAAAGAACTTATCCCAAAAATAAACTTAATCATTGTAATCCCAAAAAAATGTTTTTTTAAGTATGTAATAAAATTACAAATTAACAATTTTCGGACTTTTTCCTTTACTTGTGCTGTAAGACCTTGCTTCTTGCGAAATTTCACGATTCTAGGTCAACGGGAAGTACCCTATAGGTTTTGATTCACTTGCAAGTATCAAAATATGTCGTATAAGTGGCCATATTTTTTTATTGCGTTGACTTAGAAGCTTACGCATAGACTTACGTATTTGATATTAATTTCAACTTGATACCATCACGAGTTCCTGAGAAAAAGGGTCTTGACAGACAGACAGACGGACAACGGAGTGATCCTATAAGGGTTCCGTTTTTTCCTTTTGAGGTAGGGACCCTAAAAATGAGTTATTAGGCCAAACTGTGAATAGTTTGGCACTTGACTCAATGTTTATTGCTACGCTTGTTTATTTAATGTTTATTTAGAGCTCTTGCTACGACGAGCCTACGGGCCTAAGCGTCTACGAGCCTACGCATCTCTTGCTACGACGAGCCTACGGGCCTAAGCGTCTACGAGCCTACGCATCTCTTGCTACGACGAGCCTACGGGCCTAAGCGTCTACGAGCCTACGCATCTCTTGCTACGACGAGCCTACGGGCCTAAGCGTCTACGAGCCTACGCATCTCTTGCTACGACGAGCCTACGGGCCTAAGCGTCTACGAGCCTACGCATCTCTTGCTACGACGAGCCTACGGGCCTAAGCCTCTACGAGCCTACGCATCTCTTGCTACGACGAGCCTACGGGCCTAAGCGTCTACGAGCCTACGCATCTCTTGCTACGACGAGCCTACGGTCCTAAGCGTCTACGAGCCTACGCATCTCTTGCTACGACGAGCCTACGCATCTCTTGCTACGACGAGCCTACGGGCCTAAGCGTCTACGAGCCTACGCATCTCTTGCTACGACGAGCCTACGGGCCTAAGCGTCTACGAGCCTACGCATCTCTTGCTACGACGAGCCTACGAGCCTACGCGTCTACGAGCGCAGCGAAGAAGCCCAGTTTACGGAATATTTTTGTTATGATTACAAAATACCCGTGGAACGATCTGACTATCACAGAGACTTATCTTTTAATCAGAGAGTTTTGAAACAGAAAGAGCGCATATACCTCATCCATCACTTTTCATCAGGGGAGGTCGAGGTCAAGAGCTGGCCCACATAAATGAGCTGGATCACAATAAAAAATAATTTCAATTCAATCACATTCCTTCACCAATTTTATTTTACATGGAGCGACCGCCTATCTGACCTCAACATCCCAGTACCTGGGTAATACGATACCCCTTGGTAAGACTGGTCGTCAGACTTTCGGGCTTCTGGGGGCTTACTATGAGCTCTTAGAGCAGGGCAGAAGTTGAACATTTCCAGTGAGAGAGAGGGACGGAACTATATACGACCTATAGCACCGTCGCTAACACCCCCTCCCTGACGACCCGTAACGACTGTTAAAGATCCACGAATGACAGCCGGACGTGCTTTCCGAGACACGGAGGAGTCTCGCTATGTTAAGATGGACCAACCCTCGGACTAACCCCGGCAAGCGTAGCTTAACCTGATGGATTCACCCGTGCGGCTGTTATTACTTAGCCACGAGCTCCTCCAAATTCACATTGCATATTCCGTAAAAAAATAATTAACAGCCCCATCGTCGCATAAACATGATGATATAAACGCCCAATAAATAACTGAAAACAGAAGCGACTAGAGAATAGTAATCACTTTAACGCTTGACAAACGTACTGTTCTTGATGGTAGCAAGTGGTGATACCACGCCGGTATTAATGGCTGCGTATTGCAGTGCGCGTACAATGGTGGGGACTTGGATTTAAATTTAATTCTAGTTAAAGAGATAACTAACACAATATATACAAGGTGTAACATAAACGCATAACCTCTTAAGAGGTCATTGTACTCGTCATTATGAACAACTTTTACTATGGGACCAACCTTGAAAAAAAAATCAGCTGTTCAGTACATTTGTCAACATCAAACTCGTCAAAATGTACTGAACAGCTGATATTTTTTGTGGCGATTTCAAGGTTGGTCCCACAGTAAAAGTTGTTCAAAATGATGAGTACAATGACCCCTTTCCGGGTTTAGTGTAAACAAAAACCAATGTTGTATAGACAGTTAGCCGACGTTCGGCATGGACGTAAATCGTCAGCCGTCGTCGGCGTGGATCGTAATCGTCGCGGCGATTTTTTTTCGCGCACTGGATTTTCAAAGCTCTGCCTAACGCCGAGAGTTGAAAATCCAACAGTGTGTTTTTTCGTCGCGCTAGAATGCATTCTGTTGTTGTTAGGTTGGATTCTCGAAGCTCGGTTCAACACCGAGAGTTGCAAATCCAATGCGTGATTAAATCCCGCCGCGATATTTTTACGTCTGTGCGAACGTCGGCTAAACCCAAGCAACAGTCGCGGTGCTCTCAGTATATTTACTGTGGCTTAGTGTGTGCCGTTTCGTACATTTGTTCGTAGTTTCCCTACTGTCCATATTTATAAATAAATAAACCATTTATTTACATTTTGTTTTTTTTTATATTACTAGCTACTAGTTACTTGCTAGTAAACATTCACAGATGTATTCATAAGGAGGAGCTCGTGGCTAACTAATAACAGACGCACAGGTCGATCCATCAGGTTAAGCTACGCTTGCCGCGGTTGGTCAGTAGATTGGTTACCATCTTTACATACCGAGACTCCTCCGTGCCTCGGAAAGCACGTGGTCCTAGCTGTCATTCATGGATCTTTGAGAGTCGTTACGGGTCGTCAGGGAGGAGGGTTAGCGACGGTGCTACAGGTCGTATATAGCTCCGTCCCTCTCTCTCACGGGAAACGTTCAACTTCTGCCCTGCTCTAAGAGCTCATTAAGCCCCCAGAAGCCCGAAAGTCTGACAACCAGTCTTATCAAGGGTTTATCGTATTACCCAGGCAGTCGCTCCATATAAAATAGCTGCATCCTGTTAGACTGGAAGCCGACCCCAACATGGTTGGGACAAGGCTCAGATGATGAATCAGCCTTTGATATTCCCACTGCTGGGACACAGGCTCCCTCTCAGTGAGAGGGAGCGGGCCGTAATCCACCACGCGGGTCGAGTGCGGGTTGGTAGATGTCACATGTCTTTGAATTTTTGGTTCTAGGACATGCCGGTTTCCTCACGATGTTTTCCTTTACGGTTTTGAGCAGTATATTGTCCAAAGCCATTTAATTAAGGATACGAAACAATCAAAGCTCAACAAAATGGTTATCTTTCTAACCCAACAAGTTGGAAGCAACCGATAGGTTTCTTCTCATGTCAAGATAACCGAAAGGATCCTCCCGTATCTTCTGAGATTCATCTTAAAGTAATCTATGTAATTAATTATAGTTCTTTCCACGTCAGTGCATGTTAGCGCTGTTTATGGAAAGATTGTAGGTTTAAGATCGAAAGATATAAAATACCGCATTAATTACAACTAAACAAATAGCCTCTATTTCCCGAAAACGTCAATAGAGATTTGTGTGAGACAAATGTACAAATGTATTGTACACAAATATTATATTTGAATACACTCCATACACTCCATTTTATAACATTGTAACAGTAGCTCGTGGTTAATTTATAACAGCCGCACGGGTCAATCCATAAGTTGAAGCTACGCTTGCCGGGGTTGGTCCGTGGTTGGGTGACGATCTTTGCATACTGAGACTCCTCCGTGCCTCGGAAAGCACGTTAAGCTGTTGGTCCCGGGTGTCATTCGTGTGGCGGCATCCACATCGCCACATACGAACTACGCATCAAAATGACATGACGTCACGAAATCCTGCATCGCGCAATCAGAGTTTACCGCGCGACTAGCATATATACAACGTCCCGACATCAACCGTCGGGCAGTAGCCCACCAGACACAACACCCGTCTGGTCGGAGGATCCTCCCTTTTCTATGGAGGATGAGTGAACTTTACACCCTGTTCCTCATGCCTCTATAATTCGTGGATCTTTGACAGTCGTTACGGGTCGTCAGAAGCCCGAAAGTCTGACAACGACTCTTACCAAGGAGTATCGTATTACACGTTACTGGGTTGTAGAGCTCAGATAGGCAATCGCTTCATGTGAAACACTGGTATTCGGCTGCATCCGGTTAGACTGGAAGCCGACCCCAGTATATAGTTGTGAAAAGGCTATGGAGAATAACGGGCAAGAAACTACACGGACACTCTTTTAAATTAAAATATTGTTACAAAATATTCGTTGCATAATTAATGTGGAAAATATACCTACATGTGAGAAGTCTAAGATCGCAGTGAACTAAAGGCGTACACCTAAGTAGTAAGTTTTACGAAAATTTCTATGGTATCGAGTTTAACTAAAGCTGGCTCACGCTCGCCATTGCGTGGATATAGTCGTGCTGGATTCAAAATGGCTCGTAGTTAAAGTCCCGGTCCCACTGCGCGCTGTACATATTACTTTTTTTTATTAGAGTCCTGGTCGACGAAATATTTTCAAATGTCCTGCGTGTCCGAATTTTTGTTAGTATTTGCCCAAAATTTGTAGCAACCAAACCCGGGCAGCAGGCAGGTTTATTTTTGTTCTATAAAAACAATATGGGTTCTGTTAAATATTTTCAACAAGGCACTGAAAATTCTCTTAAATTCACCATCTTTACTACTGCATTATGGCTGCTAGTGTAATTGGGTTTTGGGCACATTTTGTGTAGGTAATTTATTTCATCACCATTGCTCTCAAAACGATGAAGGACAACATGAGAAAACCGGCATGTCCTAAACCAAAAAAAATCAAAGACATGTGACGTTCACCAACCCGCACTGGGCCCGCGTGGTGGATTACGGCCCACTCCCTCTCGCAGAGAGGAGGCCAGTGTCCCAGCAGTGGGAACGTAATATGCTGATTATGATAAACTGGCTACCAGAACAAAATAATAATAACGATGATGATTATGATTATGAATAATAACAATCACACTAATAATAAAGGCGAAAGTTTGTGAGTTTGTGTGTGTTTGTATGTTTGTTACTTCTTCACGCTCAAACGGCTAGACCAATTTTGGTAAAATTTGGTATGGAGGTAGCTGACACCCTGGATTTACACATAAGCTACTTTTTAACCCGATATTTTTAAGCGTTCCAGACTTTCGCGGGTAAAAGCGCGAAGCACTGCTAGTACTCTCTATAAACCATAGTCAGTCATGGGTACAGCCGCCTAATCTATTAGTATACTCTATGGACTGCCGTCAGAAGTGAAAATTTGACAGAGCAACACGTCACATAAGCATGTTGCATGTTGCGTGACGTGAACTCTTAAGATTTTACTACCAAAAGTCGCTCAACGCGCCTAAAGAAGTTTTCGCTTCAAAAACACATCTAAGCTTACCCTAAAAATATATATTTCGGAACAATTAACCAAACTTTATTACAAACATGGGTTAAAAAGGTTATGGAATTCGGCTTCGTCATAATTAACTGCTAAACGTGCGTATACACTGTTTTGACAGTGTATTTGTTGCTCAAAAACTCCTGTGATTAATCGTTGGTTACTGTATTGTTAACCTTATTATGTAAAACATGTAGGTTTCGTGTGAAGTTTCTGATTTACATTGATCCCACAGAGCACGAAGATGCCTCGACCGCTGCTGCTAGAGACGGTGCTGGTAACACTTTTCATATAATATAGGTTCGGTTTCCTAGACGATCGCTGGCCGCAGTTAACAGCCGCAGTGACGACTGTCATGAAAATGATGACAGCGGCAAAGATTTAAATCATTAGATTCGCTTTACCACGACCAAAAGATAGTCGCGTTTCTGTTTCGGTTTGATACCTCTGACACACAATGATGCAGTGATTGTCATTTATACGGTATTTAATAAATGTGTGAGTTCACTCTTCTCAGTATGGACACTTTTCTTTGTGACTCAGTACGGTCATACGGTGTGAGCAAATCTAGCGATTGAAATCTTTGGGCAGAGGGGTTTGATTTAATCAATGACATTAAACATCTAGACGTTGCCATGATTACAGTGCGAAGTGTGGAAGTGAGACATGTATATACGAAATTAGTAGGAAAATTGAGACAAAGCATCGTATCTTCTGTCTCTTACGGCGTGCCGTATTTTTGCTTGCCAAACTTTCAAATGTTAGGCAAACAAAGTGCTTTCACTGTTACAAAATTTATCTTGCGTCGATTACTTTAACTTTTTTGGACAGTGTTGCATTGTGCGAATGTATTGACATGGGTTTCAGTCCAAAATATGGAAGATTTTTTACGTTAAACCTCATTTCTAATACCACATAACCTAGAAAAAGTATTATATTGCTGTCTCGTGACCGGCCACGTGGTGGCTCGATCTAGATGTATATTATCTAAGGATTTAATGACTGGTGAAAATTACAGATTTTCATGGCGGCCGTTACACATTATGACGGAACCGCTTTCCTTTTTCGGTGTCACTGCGGCCATTAGAAGCGGCCACCGCTCTTGTAAGAAACCTTAGCTTAACAGAAATAAACAAAGAAAAGAAAGACAACAAAAAGTAACCCAGGTTAGCAGCTAGTATTTTCAGAGCCAACACACAATCGTACGCAGTGTACAGTGTACAACATAAACTCGTAATTTATGGAGTCGAAAGTGCGTACGACTATAATTCTTTACCGCACGTTGTACGTTATATTGATTGTTGATGTCGCTGGGAGATTAATTGTTGTTTATATTGCTCGTGTAGCCTAGGCTTTATTGAGTTTGGATACTGAGTCAATGTTATTGGGTGGGTGATATAGTTTTTTTGGCTATCTTAAATCTTTATTGGTATTACTTACTCATTTATGTACCACAGACTAAATTAAAAACCAAGACATAGCGCTGCGAATAATACAGTGAAGCATGCACAAAACTACACCTCGCTCTGTGCATACGCTCACAGGCACGCATTCATACCAAACTACGACTAAACTACACCTTACTAAGTGCACACATGCCATAAACATAAGTGGCCCGTCCTCCGACGTACTGTCATAACGAACTATTTTAATTTCCCGCCAATAGACGTACTGTCAGCGAACGTGTTAAGTCTCATGTAATAGGGGGCGAGCCTATTGCCATCAACTGGGCTAACTAATCCAGAGTCCGGGCTGCTGAGAAATTCGGAAAACCTAACCGACCCGGGAATGGAACCAGGACCTTATGCTCAGCATTAGCGCGTCTGACCAATAACGCAGGCAATAATATTTCTATAATGATTTCAAAATTTTGCAAGCCAGCAGGTAAAAAATGTACTGGTATCAGAAGGCCAATTCTCGTACCTAAAATGTTCAAATTCAAGTCGCAATCTCATGCCAGCGACAACCAAATGTCAAAAATGTAGGTAAACGCTATACAATTTTTGACAGATTGAGACTGAGATGAGATTGCCGTATTTTTAACGTTGTTAAAAATACGGGAATTGCCCCTCTGGACTATTTATAAAAAGTTCCATCTTGTCTGTACCTACACATAATCAGCCTATAATGTTCCCACTGCTGGGACACAGGCCTCCTCTCAGTGAGAGGGAGTGCGCCGTAAAGTGTAAATCCACCACGCGGGCCCAGTTCAGGTTGGTAGATGTCACATGTTTTCGAGTTTTTGTTTTAGGACATGCCGGTTTCCTCACGATGTTTTCCTTCACCGCTTTGAGAGCAGTGGTGATGAAATTATTTACACTAAGTAAAGCGCCTGCCTGGGTTCGAACCCACGATCTTATAACTCGTAAGTTGGGGCCGTTATCATTGGGCCACCACTGCTCTATCTGTAGGTACCTACATTAGCAAACTTACTTACCTATTCCCAAAAATGGGTCAGTAGGTGAGTCAGAGGAGCTCGTGGCTAAGTAATAACAGCTGCTCGGGTTGATCCATCACGTTAAGCTACGCATGACGGGGTTGGTCCGTGGATGGGTCACCATCTTTACATACCGAGACTCCTCCGTGCCTCGGAAAGCACGTTAAGCCGTTGGTCCCGGCTGTCATTCGTAGATCTTTGACAGTCGTTACGGGTCGTCAGAAATCCGAAAGTCTGACAACCAGTCTTACCAAGGGGTATTGTATTACCCAGTCACTGGGTTGTGCAGGTCAGATAGGTAGTCGCTCCATGTAAAATACTGGTATTCAGCTGTATCCATTTAGACTGGAAGCCGACCCAACATAAAGGGAAAAGGCTAGGCAAATTGATTGGGTCAGTAGGTGAGTCGATATAGATTTTTACCGGCTTAGCTAACATACCCAAAACCTAAACCTAATGTTAAAATAAAGGTACCCAATATAAAATTAAATAATAAAGGAAACTCCGAGCAAACTTTTCCCATTTATTTCTCTCGCTGGACTTTTGGGTTGCCACAATAAAAATTATGTTTTTAATTTATTGCAGAACCACCTGCTGCTGGACGAACAAAAACAGTATTTTATGTCTTTTATTTTAAACGGTATCCGTGTCAATAAAATACTAAGGTTTTTCCGTAGGTGGATATTATCTATCTAAGTATGATGAGCATGAACTGACTGTCAGGAGGACAAACCCATACATGCTTATATTAATACTAGCTGACCCGACAGACGTTGTCCTGTCTTAGCTATGAATATTGTAATGTAAACGCGTGAAGTTAAAATAGTCGTTAAGTTTTCTGAAGTTTCCAATTTTCTGCGAAATTTTCTTATTTTTTAGGGTTCCGTACCAAAATGGTAAAAAAGAACCCTTATGGTGTGACTCAGTCTGTCTGTCTGTCTGTCTGTCACAGCTGGATATCTCAAGAACTACTAATGCTATCAACTTGAATAAAAATTTTTATGTTTTTTTTGCAACAGGGACTTAAAAATTCAAAGTGGGGCTACTAGAGCATGTGGGGTATCATATGAAAGAGGGCTGTTTGCACATTCTCAAACATTTTTTTCTTTTTTTAAGCCGCATAGTTTTCGACTTTTCATGAAAAATGTAAAAAAAATACCGTTCCCCCCACCCCCCTTATCTCCGAAGTTTGCAAAGAAAAAAATCTGAAATTATTCTATGTGATAGAAGTTTATGTAAAGATTACAGGAAAAATAAAACGATGTTTCTAAAAAGTACACTTTTTCAGAAATCGGAACGGAACCCTCGGTGCGCGAGTCCGACTCGCTCTTGACCGGTTTTTTTCTTTCTGAACCTTCTCCTGACAATAATAAACACAACAAAAAAAGAATTAGCGAAATTGATGTTGGCGTTCCCATTGAGGGCCACATTTGAATTTTGAGCTTTTGAATGCGTCAGCTTTTAGTAAAAGTTCTCAAACAATTGTAAATTCAGTCTCTAGTTTGTAAAAGTAGCCACTCAAAAGATACAATCGGTTAAAGGTGGTCCCTCAATCGTGCCTGCCAGGCATCCATATCTCAAAACCTAGTTAAAATTTACAACTGCTATAAATAACTACTCTTAGTAAAAGATTTGTAAAACTGACGCGTGATGCGATGACCAAGGGAAATAGAGATTCATTTTTATTTTATATTTATACGGATATATTATATCCCAAAAATATTTTGAAGGTGAAAGTTTGAATGTTTGTAGTGAACCACTCAGAAACGACTGAAAGGATCGATATGTTTGACAGGTAGGTAGCCTTTTTAGGGTTCCGTACCAAAATGGTAAAAAGGATACCTTATGGTGCTACTGAGTCTGTCTGTCTGTCTGTCTGTAACTACTAATGCTATCAACTTTAAATTTAGAACAGTTTTAGATGACGTTTGCCCAACTATTTTGCAAATAAGAAAGAAAATAAAAATATATAAGTTTTTTTTGCAACAGGGCTTGAAATGTGTCTTAAAAATTCGAAGTGGGGCTACTAGTACATGTGGGATATGAAAGAGCGCTGATTGTAAATTCTCAAACATTTTTTTTTCTTTTTTTAGGCCGCATAGTTTACGACTTTTGATGAAAAATTAAAAGAAATACCATTCCCCCCTTATATCCGAAGTTTGCATAGAGAAAAATCTGAAATTATTCTATGTGGTAGAAGTTTATGTAAAGATTACAGGAAAAATAAAACGATGTCTCTAAATAGCACACTTTTTCAGAAATCGGAACGGCGCGGCAAGAGAGTTTTATCAAAATGTGGCTGTTATTTTAGTATACCACCCTGGAAGGGACATCGACGCGCAAACGTTTACCACGTATCCAGTACACCATTCTGAGCCCTCCTTAAACAAATTTTTCATCGGTTATTGAAAAAAAAATCTGCTCTTCCATACATTTTCACCGTGTAGGTATTGCACTATTGTAGGAAACTGCAGATTTTTTTCCAATAACCGATGAAAAATTTCTATATGGGGGGGGGGGCTCAGAATGATGTACTGAATACCTACGTGGTAACCGTTTGCACGTCGATGTCCCTTCCACCCTGTATTGTGTATCTTACGACTTCCACGCGAACGAATTCGAGGGGCACAGCTAGTTATAAAATAAGAAATTGTGCTATCGAAAGACAAAAGTTTGTGAAATACAGTCAATCATTCAGATTAGGGGTGATCATGGTGAAAACAAAAAAAACCGGCCAAGTGCGTGTCGGATCACGCACATGAAGGGTTCCGTAGTTGGAATGAATTTATCCCAAGAACAAACTAAACATTGTAGTTGAAATACATGTTCTCCCATACATGCCAACTGTAAATGTAAGTTTGTACTCACAATATTGAAAGATTTACCATGTTATTTTGAGATCACAGACTTCTTATAGGTTTTTCTGTAATCTACAGGTAAAGAACTATTTTCGTTATTTTAAAAAAAATTTAGGCTCAGTATTTTCGGAGATAAGGGTGGGGAATGGTCAATGTTCGTCTATTTTCTTAAATAACTTTAAAACAGTATATTTTAAAATTAAAAAAAAATATTTGAGACCCTCTTATGTAAGCCCTTTTATTTGATATGCCACACGGTACAGTTTGCAAAACTTTTTTTTAAATTTTCTTATTTGCCCCCCAAAAGTGACCCGCATATTCAAAATTCACTTATTTACTTTACCCATACGTGTTTGGGTCACAGAAATCCATTTGTGTACCAAATTTCAACTTAATCGGTCCATTAGATTCAGAGCAAATTGGCTGTGACAGACGGACAGACAGACAGACAGACACACGAGTGATCCTATAAGGGTTCCATTTTTACCTTTTGAGGTACGGAACCCTAAAAATATATATATTTCATAGAGGACTCGACAAATGTCAATGTAAAAGGCATTTCACAGAGAAAATCGTAAAAACCAATGTTGCATTGCACAAGGTAGCTACTTGAAGTACTAAACTTGAATGTTTGTTTTTTCACTTTAAAAGCAAAGTTTAAAATTGAATTTTCGCATCGTCCACGTTGCCGTATTCTTGGCAACTATACATTGGGCAAAGATATATGAAAAATGGAGGAGATTAAATAAATAATTACAAACATTCATTACATAAACTTATCTGGTCAAAAAGTCGATAAGTTTGTTTGAGCATTCATGATCGACGTAAACCGACGTAAGTAATTACCAGCGTTTTATTATCGCGCTTCTTTTTCTCTTCTATGCAGTCCAACAGTGACTGCGCTTTAGGACCCCATAACTGATCACCATCCGGTAAGGACCAGGGGGCCTACTCCCTAAGCTCGAAACCCATAGTTTCGGCCTTCGTTACGAGCGTTTCCTACTCCGTATCACCTACGGATGGATGATTGATTCGGGGCCCGAACGTGACTACACGATTTGACAGCTGTCCCTACTCCCGATGTGTTTTTTCTCGTTCGAAAAATTTAAGTTTTACACTTGTTTTGATGGATCGATATGTCAGACGGACGGACGGACGGACTTAGGGAGTAGACCCCCAGGCCCGGGTCGACTTCACGTTGTGTTCCACGCGCGCCTCAAAGAGATATCAGCAGTGGGGTCCGTTAGGGCCGATGCCGCCGGAGTCGCGGGTTGTTCGAAAGAGATACAGTGGCGTGTGGCTCTGGCACAGGCAACTGAAGGAACACGGGTGGGTTTTAGTCAGTAAAAGTCTGACTCGCCCTCCCGCTCCACCCAGAGTGGGAGAAGTGATTTGATGATTTCCCATCCAGAAGAAAAACAAAGGTCCCCATAACTAAAATTTGCCAAAATGCCACATCAACCTTTTCTCACAATCCGTGCCCCTATCGGCAAACCCGTCATTTGGTGGTGAGATATGGCTCTATTTGACATTCGTTATATGATTTATCGTCTCGTACAAGGACCCTCAGATATGGAAAAGGTGACCAATAGCGTGAATAGATGAATGAATGAATGATATATGATGATGGTGAATTTTGGATGGATTTAGAACCTTTCCTTTAAGGAAAATATGGTTTTGGAGTCCTAGGTACTAAGGACAAGATCTATAAACCTTACTTAGCACGTGCATTGACTAAGTTATGTTCCCGTCTCTAGCTCGCACTTGTAATTTGACAGTTGTGCGACAGTGACTGGATAACCCTTAGCCAAAGTGTGTGCTAAAGTAACGTTTATAATCTATCTATTTACAGGGTGTCCCGTAATTAATGGATAACCTCTTAAGAGGTCATTGTACTCATCATTATGAACAACTTTTACTATGGGACGAAACCTGAAATCATGAAAAAAAATCTGCTGTTCTCTACATTAAATGTTCGCATAACTCGTCAAAATGTAGGGAACAGCTGATTTTTTTGTAGGATATGTTATTGTAGGACAGTTGTATTTTTGATTGAAAAATCGTTCGAATTTAGGTAGATACAGTCAGCAACAAAAGTCGATGAACAGTTGTGTTTTCTAAATCTTACTATATAACTCATTTATTTATTATTTCAATATACTTAAAAATAAGCTAAAATAACTTAAAAATATAATATCTTAAACTAAAACTAATAAAAAACTAAAATATGGCGTCGAAAAATTCCTCCGCATCGCTGTCGACTGGTAAAGTACCCAAGAGACTGGCGGCATTGCCACGTTGTATGGCAATGCTAATAAACCTCTGGCCAAGGTAAAAGCCAGCCCTCGGGTCACGGGAAGTGTCAACAAGCCGTTTGGAGATTTCCTTAAACAAACAATGAGCACTCGGACCCCACGGCCCAAGGGTTTCAACCCCAAACGGCTCAAAAATATAATTACCGATAAGGTTATTATACTTCCGCCGCTTGAGGTTTTCCGCAGCCGCAGCAGCAGTGCCAGCACAGCACGCCGAGCCAGGAAGATGGGATGGCGCAAGAGTATCGACACAAGTTGCGTCCCACACTAAAGGCCTTCCCACCTTCCATGGAAATAATGACATGCCGTCCGGTCTCTTGCCATCGTCGCGTGCCAAGCCATTGGGTTCTAATACAGCTGGAACGCCGACGGTGACAAGGGCTCGTCGGATGATGTCATTGATGTTAGCGTGCCGCGCTAAGCGACCCGCACTTCGGCTGCAAGACAGGCCGTGGTGTCCGAGGCTGCTGACAACTTCGCCACAGTGACAGTGATGAGGAGAACACGAAGGAGCTCCAAGTCGCAGGGAAGCAGCGAGGCGGAAAGTAGTGTCGTCGAGCAAAGTGCCAATGTTCGACGACGGTAGCGCATGAAGCCACAGACCCGACTCCCACTTGCCCACAGCAAGCAGGCGCGCACGCTCCGCAGTAGTAGCAGACGTGTCAAGTAAATTGTTCTGTACTACTCTGCAGAGCGGCTCATCCCACCGTCTCTGGGAAGATGGATTGTCGGGTGGGTCTGAATTCGGGCAAGCGAGTTTCCAGGCATCCATAGCCTCGGTGAAACAAGGCACATCAAAATTAACCAGTGTGGAGGCTAGGATTTTCCTGATTAATTTCTCTGCGCCGTGGACCGAGGATATGAACGCCGGTAAACTAATACTAGAAATTTTGCGGACGCCGAGGCCTCCCATACGGATGGGAAGAGTAGCTTGTGCCCAAGCACGGTCGTCCAAGGCCACATTTAAGATCAAAGTTAAAGTATGCCGGATAATTTTGTCCATTTCGTCTAAAAGGTGAGTGTGCTTCCATAAATGGGAAGCGCGAAGGAAATATGTTAATTTAGGGCCAAAACAGCAGTAACGAATTAATGTTATGGCCGAATGCATGTTAATTTGGAATAATCTTTCCGAAACGTCATTGAAATTTTGAATTTTTTCTTCAATAAAAAGAGGAAAAGAATTTTCATAGATTATAGACCCGAGGAGACGAAGAGAGTTTTTTTCGATAATTTTGATTTCTGGGGCTATTGCATTAAATTTAGGAAGGGTTAGTTGTCTGTCAGTACTGTCCAGTCTTTCTAAATCTTAGTTATTAAGAAAAATACTTCATTAAAATTGGAACAGATGTAAATTTTAAAGAAAATTAACTCTACTTCACTATCACTATCACTACTTATTATAAAACAAACTCGCTTCCCGCTGTCTGTCTGCCCCTATATGTATGCTTAGATCTTTAAAACTACGCAACGGATTTAGATGCGGTTTTTTTTTAATAGATACAGTGATTAAAGAGGAAGGTTTATATGTATAATACATGCGCGGGCAAAGCCGCGGGCAAAAGCTAGTATCTAATAAATGAAATGCTAAAAAGCAGATTATCGTATCATTTTATGTTAATTTAGATTTTAGATGATGTCAAAAAGTAGCAGTGTTAACCGACTTCTGTTGCTGACCTTACGTTACGTTTACGTCGCGAGTTCATGCTGGGTCTCAGTAGTTTCAGATTGTCCAAACCCTTATTGCATTGGTAGCTACTGAAAGAAAGAAAGAAAGAAAATACATTTATTTAGCACAGACTAAATTAAGGAGGCACACAAAATAATAACAGCATATTAAAATAGCAGTATAGGTACTGCAGTTTCTAACTATTACCAAACCATGAGGTCGAAATGGGGCTTAGTCCAGGTTATTTTAAAACCCAAATCGAATCTTACCAAAAATGTAAAACTTAACCAAAATTATGACTAAGCGAGCATTGTTGAAGTTGAAAACATTAAATGTAATTATGTCTCGTCCAATCAAAGTTGGTTCTCTAGACATTGTTTGTGGACCAATGGAGGACCTTCAAGATCCTTTTAATCAAGACTGTGCTAACTATTGGTTTGTTGTTTTGTAGAACGCGGTATGTGGCATTTTTGGAAGGTATTTTGCACGACTGTGAAAAATGGTATAAAAATATCAATCTGCCTAGCCTTTTCCCAACCATGCTGGGGTCGGCTTCCAGTCTAACCGGATGCAGCTGAATACCAGTATTTTATATGGAGCGACTGCCTATCTGACCTCCACAACCCACTTATTGGGTTATACGATACCCCTTGGTAAGACTGGTTGTCAGACTTTCGGGCTTCTGACGACTCGTAACGACTATCAAAGATCCACGAATGACAGCCGGGACAACGGCTTATCGTGCTTTCCGAGGAACGGCACGGAAGAGTCTCGGTATGTAAAGATGGTCACCCATCCACGGACCAACCCCGGCAAGCGTAGCTTAACCTGATGGATTGATCAGTACGGCTGTTATTACTTAGCCCTAGCTCCGTGAAAAATGGTTGAATGATCTAATTTAATATTGCACGCCCGTTCACTGCTTTTTGTATACCTTCACTTTGCAAATGTTTGGTAAGTTCACATTGCAATGTTTGTAAAGAAATCTCAGTGAAGGGGCGTGTAACTTTATATTATACAGCCTCTATTCAGGTTTGAAGCTACAAAGTTTTGATTGGGCATAGGTCTACCTATATTAAAAGGAACAAAAAAATATTTTTAATTTTAGTTTTGTGCTGATTTAAGATTGTTTGAGCAACAAGTTCTAACAAGTACCACACTCATAATTTTTCACAATAGCTAAGCAAACAATGTTTGGGTAATCTTTCTGCCCAATTTATATAACTTCAAATATTATGCCTAAATTATCCAAAATCAATTTACAATTTCAAAATAATCCAGATTTAGATGTTTACAACAGCTTTCTTCACGTGATACTTAATTTACCTAAATACCACTCCAACTGCAAAGGAATCTTTGACCGAAAATACTTGACCAAGTTACAACAGCACTTACTTAGTCACAACAATGTCAGATACCCAGTTCTGCTCTTGACCCCTAAACTCGTCACTTAAAATTTTCGGCCTATCAAAGGGGCGCATTCTAGTTACAAGTTAAATCGAATTAAGATAAAGTTTAATATCTGAGGAAGATACCTTTCTGAATACCTTAGGTTCATTGGTGGAAATATAATTTTCATGATTAAGTTATCTGCCTTGTTGTTTTAATCAAGTCCTAGTGGTTGCAAAGCGTGACTGCTAAACATAAGGTCTTGAGTTCGATTGGCAGGTCGGGCAAACTTTTCACTTTCGACGTTTGTGCCGTTTTCAAGAATGTGATTACAAATGTACCTACAACATGACCCGTAACTACGCAAACCCTCATTGTACTCAAGAAACACGAAAAAAAAATCTTCTGTTTCATACAAAAGTTCAATAATACCTACTCGACCAAAATATATGAAACTGGCTTTTGCCCGCGGCTTCGCCCGCGTGGATGTCGGAAAATCTCCCACGGGAACGTGCTACCGGGAAATCCTTCCTTATTCCTTGTCTACGTTATAAAGGAAACCTCTGTACAAAATTTCAGATTTCTAGGTTCAAGGGTTTGGGCTGGGCATTCATGAGTCAGTCAATCAGTCAGTCAGTCAGTCAGGACTCTCTTTTTATTTATATAGATAGATAGAAGATAGGTGATTTTTGTTCAGCGAATTCAGGTTTGGTATAATAGTAAAAGTTGTTGATTATAAAATATATACAAATATTGCTCATTTAATAGTATAGGATTGTTATCTTAAATTTTTCCATCGAAAAAGTTCCATGTTGCAGTCGAACCTATTGCCATCAACCGAGCTCAAATCTAGACTCCTAGCTGCTACATAACCTAGGACCTCATGCGCAGTAGAAGCGCTTCCTACCCTCTTCCTACCGCTACCTAGACAAACGAGCCAGGCTGTGGCGGCATCTACATCGCCACATACGAACTGCGCGTCACAATGACATGACATCACGCAACCTGCATCACGCAATCAGAGTTTACCGCGCGACTAGCATACATACAACGTCCCGAAATCAACCGTCGGGCAGTTGCCCACCAGACACGACACATTTCTGGTCGGAGGATCCTCCCTTTTCTATGAAGGATGAGTGAATTTTACACCCTGTTGCCTGTTGCATGCCTCTATAGTGGTGACCCTGAGCATAAACGTCAGCGCAGCCTTCGTGCAACTCCTTCAGCGTGACGTCATCAGCTCATCACTTCCTCAAGCTTTCGAGCGGCGAGTCACACAGCCAACCAGCATCGACGGCTTCAACGGGTATCCTGACCACCAGCATGCAGTGGACGCGCATTCCTGGTCATCACCTTCAGCCTTTTAACTTCAACCCAGCGCTGTACAAAACCAAACCAAGAAAAACCAACCAATACCAACCAAGAAAACCACCAATACCAAAACCAAGTAAAATATAAAACCTCACTGTACCCAAAAAAATTTAAACCAACCGAGGTAAAAAATATAAACGAAGCCATTAAAATTAAAAAAGAAGAATACCAATGTCATTAGAGATGTCAAAAGAGCAAAATTTTCTTATGTGATCCCAAGTAATTCATGCAAAATAAACTTTAACCAACGAAAATCTTACGTACTACAGTTTTTATTTTGGAAAATGACTTCTTTGACTATTTGGTTAGTATTAAAAATTGCTTTTTTTATAACTTTATTCATGAATTCACCGTTTGTCAATATTGTGATGTTCTAAGGGTGACTACAGGCACAGTATAATAATAACGCAGTAGTTTATCTTAATAGAAAACGGTATAAACGACGCGCTTCGAAATCTCAGTAAGTACCAGTACGCAACAGTTCGAGCGCGCGGCAGTAACGCACGGACGGACACGTATTAATTATTGCAAGGTCACTGCCTATATAAAATACTGTAACTTTATTATTCTGTGCTACAGGTTAGCGCTTAAGGCTTGTCCGCCGTAAAAAGCGCGGTCACTGTCGGACTGCATAGAAAAGAAGGAGAGTGCGATGACACAACGCTTGCAAAATATGAAGTAATTACCGATTTACAAAAAATCTAGGGATTGAACTAAAAAAGTAATCACATGAAATCATTCCTTATTATTTTGTAAAGAACTGTATAAATTTATGAACACTTTTAATGAAAACTGTAGGAGTAATATGGTAAAAACTCGAAAAAATAGACAGAAATATGGACCTGGGTTTAAGACGCGGTCTGACTACGATTTTAAACGTCACACAACTGCGTACCTAATCTATTGTCACCATTAGCTGGCTTGAAATAAGGTTGAAAATTGAAAAAAATATTTGTGTTGCCGAGATGTGACTAAGCTGCGAATGTGCATTTATTTTCCCAGTTTTCTTTAGATTATTTAGAATATACACAAAAAATTAAATAATTGTCCGGTTAAAGTTTTAATAAAATGCTAATTCTATTAATTTCTTAAAAAAAGAATGTCGTTATCGCTGAAAATACAGAGATGTTCGATGGCAAAGTTTATCTTTGTGGAGCAACTTCCAAATTTTTTATTGGGAATATTAAACTATTTTGTACTATTCTATTCGGTTAAAGTTTTTCTTTAAACCCTTTTGTGTCTACTGTATTTTTTGCGTCGGATAGTTTCATTGCGTTACGTCATACTCGACAATCCAACAAACCAATATTTGTGAATATTGAGCTAACACCGCGCCTTAACCTTTTTTCTTTAGTTCCACAAACTAAAATAGATTTCAGGATACATGCAATCACTTCCTATGTATTCTAGATTATTGTGTATTTTTTTCTATCCAAAAGGTGCTATTGTAAAAAATGGAAACAAAGTTAATTATTTTCGCCGTATTTTAGGGAGGACAGGCCTTAAAACCGCCCCCACGGGCCGCAGTACGTCAAAACAAAATAGCCCGATGCGGCCCGCAATGATGCCGGATGCGATGATTCACTTAGAAAACCCTAATTACCGTGTGAGTAGGAGGGTTTTTGCAATGCGTTGCGTTGCGGTGCGACCTGCTAGATTTTACGCTAGCCTAGTAATAAAATCGATGATCTTGTAGGCAGCAGGAATCCGCTGGATGCGGGAAGCACAGCACCGGTCGAAGTGGCGGTGCTTGGGGGAGACCTATGTCTAGCAGTGGACGTCTTTCGGTTGAAATGATGATGAATGATGTAGTAAAACGTACTGCGGTTTCGGTATCGGTTTCCAAAGCTTGATTTTTTGTTATTTCACTGATTATTTAAATGTGGATCTAGAAATCTAGATCTAGCAAACTTTCAGCAATTACTCGTAATATCATAATTAATTCCACGTCCTAGAATTCAATTTCAAGATCAAAAAACTGAAATTTTGCATTCAGTTTTTTTTAATCTTAAAATTAAATTTAAGTTAAAACGTAGACGAGTGTAATGAAACTTTTAAAAAATATTCTTAATTCATTATTTATCACAGTCTTCAAACGAGTTGCAAACCCCATTCTTATTTTTAATTATAAATACATTTAATAAATAGACATTTCTTTAAAAAAATATATTTTTGTCGCGCTTTTTCAGCGAACTTAATTGAATATTATAAGTTTACAATAGAAAAGTTAAGATTATACTTTAACACCAAATCTACAACTGGTTGGTCTCACTAAAATAATAGTATCCGATACTGACAGAAGAGAAAGAGATCCTTAAACGTACACAAATAGGCAAAGACAATGATAAAGATGAATAGAATACAAACATTTTTGCTTACAGAAAAAAAGAGAAGATTGTTGAAATGGGCAAGAATTCAAAATCGAGAGCCAAAGATCATAAAGATGGAGACACCAAAGTTCTTTTCAAAAACTCAAATGCAACAGTATTTACACATTCAAGAACATTTTCCGGCGCTTCACAATTATATTCAAGAAGCGGTATAATGCTAATTAGGAAGAATTTAGAAACCAATCAACATAACTATTACACGGATAGAGGGAAAGTCAAAAGAGATTTGAGTATAGAAACCGATGTTTGTGTTCTTAGGAGGTATTACAGAAGGAAGAAAAACAGCTTGCTCGGGGAAAATTCAGCAAAGTCTAGATTTTCCACACTAGTTGACACTGAATGTGAAACCATAGCAGAGTACCCAGACACAAGTGCTTGCGGCGATAATGATACTGAAAAAAGTAATCAACCTCTTGACATAGCATCCCTTATGATAGATAATTTAAAAGATCTACTCAACCAATGGATACAAAAACATTTAATTCAGAATAAGGACACCAAACAAAAAATAGATACAGTACTAGATTCATTGATTCAAAAGTTAGAAACAAGAAATAATCATCCGTCATCTTCAGGTTCGACTTATATCTTACATAAAGAGGCAGGCAAACAAGAAGTCAAAAATAAAAATGTTGCAACCGCGTCACTTACTTGTCAATACTGCAAGCACAAATCTCTTTACGTAAATATTGGATCTTCAGTAGCAGAAAGCAGTATGAGGCAACAGAAGTCTTCAGTACTCACCACCACACCTTTTCATTACAAGGATATAAGAATAATCTCTACTTTGAGCATACCAAGAAGCTTCCACAAAAGGGGATTGGATGAAAAGACTGAGCCAAATAGCTCATGGTACAGGATGAAAAAAATTAAACACAAAAACTTCATTCTATCCATTGAAAAATCAAATAAATTTACAAATTCATCAAGTTTTGATTTAGTGGCAATATCAACCAAATCTCTTACAAAGAGGTCAACAAACAGTGGTACAATCTCTAAAAAGAAAAAGCGTCATATTGTATTCTATCCAAAACCATTTTATAAAAGCCCAACTGATACTTCAAATACGACACATAATGGAAACTTACAAATAAATAACATAGGTATGAATAAAGACCAGTTAGAAGCCATGCCAAGCCTTTTAAAAAGCCTCTACGCAAATGAAACTATTATGCCCGATAAAAATGTTCAATATTGTACCAAAATCAATAATTCCACAATGACCGAAAACAAGTCTAATGAAATAACAGTAAGCAACGCTACAATGACCACTGGAATAGCAAAATATATTCACGTCAATCAAACAACTGAGGAACACTTATCTGAAGAAAATGAAAACAAAAATATCATTGCGCAGGATTTTACAGATCGTAGAATTGAATTTGCAAATACTGAAAAATCTAGTTTGGAACTTCCAAACAATTCTAGAATTAAAAATGAAAATAGCCGTAAGAAGACCTCGAATAGGTTCAAGATTAACAAACCCAGGAAACGACAGCAGTTCCAAAGCATCCACAACAAGCAATTTACCTATCATTACAAGAAAACTAATAGGCAAACGCCTCCGGGAGGAGATTTTTTAAAACGCTGCTTAAATATAATGCAGTATTTTGAAGAATATAAAAACAAACATATTAAATTAGATGTACAAATAAATGTGTACCCAACGTATCAATGTAAAACTAAAGACGTTTACACAGATATTAGTAACCAGGGTATTTATGATATAACATTTAAACCTACTTTACTATACAATATACAATCAACTCAAATAGACGCATCAGTCCACATGGATGATGAACCAATCAAACACAAAACTGAAAACAAAAACTGTCCAAATGAATTTACTCCTGAAATCATTCCCCTACTTGATAGCTCGGTCTGTCAAGCTAAATTTATTTTTCAAGTGAACTCAAAAGAAAAACTAGGAGCAATGTCTAAGCCAAATAGCTTTATCGAACGAAGCACCTTAACGAGTGAATTAGAAATAGTGCAAGAGATCAGTGAACTTCGAGCGGTAATAAAAGATCTAGCTACAGCAGCAGAAAGATTCGTAAATGAACAGCTGAAGAGAGAATCTAATAAATCAAATGCTGAAATAAACATATCACGTAACCCGAGCAACTATACATCCAGTTCAAAAGTTGAAGCAGTTATTAATCTAAGAAATCCATCCAAACCTATACAATATTCAAAAGAGATAATTGAAAAACAAAAACTTTTGTCCGGATTGAAGATAACCAAAGAACCGAAAAAGAAAGAAACGTTTGATTTTTACAATAGACTTGCGAAGAAGAGCACATCATATCGCATTATCGATAGTGAATCTATTCTTAAAGTTACTGACATGACATCAAAGGCTAACGAGTTGAACGATTCAACCAACAGCAAAGATAATCCAGAGATAAGAGACATTAGAAACAGCAGAGTCAACAAAGTCGACAAAGAAGAGTTGCCGAGCTCTGTACAAAAATCCAAATCTTTATTTGAAATAACTTCCGAGCAGGCAAAGAAACGAAAATTGATCGCCTTATATTGCAGTGGTTATCAAAAAAATTCTCAATGTCGCGTTTGTAGTGTGCACTGTAACCGTTCGCCAGCTTCTTGTAGCGACAAAAGCTGTAGACAGTTCAGAAATATTTTCAGCTGGGCAACAAAGAAAGGACAGGAAATTGATGGACCTAAATTCCCACCATGTATTTGTAGATCAGACTCACAAACAAACTGTACCGATTCTATGCCGATATTGGATCCAGACTACTCTTCTATAGTAGACTTTCCTACAGATGATGCAGATCAGAATGGGAAAACAAATTTGTGTGAAGATGAGCAAACTGCAACACCGAACACCATGGAAGAAAATCAGATGATATTGCAGAAATGCTGCAAAAAACGCAGGGGAATGGGTTTTGGCGAGGGCTTCGTGTACTGTGTGTTACTGTGGATCCCAATCTTGATATTAGGCTGCTTATTTTACGTTTATGTTTTGAGAGATAAAATTAAACAAACCGAATCATATGTTATTGGGCGACAAGGACAAGAAATGAAACCTGTAAGCCGACGGAATCATTCTTCAGTTCTTTATGTGAAACTCTCCGACTTAGGATTCTAATACATTGTCGTTGTTATATTTTTATTTAATTTTTGAGTCATAAATAAAAAAACTTAACTGGTTGTCTATTTGTTTCTATTGAATTAATAATGCAGAGTGAGTTTTAGCATCTTAGCCGTTGGATTTTTTTTCCACGTGTACCTTATTGCGTGTTTGTTTCAGATAATCAGGAGTATTTCTATATCAAAATGGAATCAACTAAAGAAGCAGTCATGAGAAAAGAGAAAAGGTCTAGATCAGCAACAAAAATAATGCCCACGTATGTAGTTGCGTATGCTGTTCAGGAAACTCTTGATGACCCACAGAACATTAAACTAATTACTAACAAGCGAAGTGCTGAAAACAGTACGGCCAGTATTAAATCAATCTCACCTACTGACTCCAATAATTCAACAAAAACTTTCACTATTCCTCCAACTACTAAACTATCTGGCGTACTTGACATAGCAACTGTGAGTGAAGTAAAAATTGATATTATAGATGACAACCAATGTGGAGATGCCATAGACAAGAAGTCCTCTCAAATAAGCAGCTACATCGTAATTGACAATAGGACGGCTGACGAACAGCCTAAAATTATATATATTGCACCAAAACACAAAATTAAACCTAGGAAAAGTAAACGTGTTATATTTTTTAAGAACATACATTTTAAATATAAAAAATCAAAAAACTGTATCACTAGAACACTGGAGAAGTATTATGAAAAAGCGAAATTGAATACTCTAGACGCTGAACAAATCCAAAAAGAAATATGTAGTAACGTTCTATTAAAGGTTGTTTCCAGATCGCGGGTTTTAAGAAAAGTTTTGGCAGAAAAAAAGTTACTAGCCGATTCCGGTCGAATCTTTGAAGATGACAATAACTCTCTTAATTCTTCACCAACAATTACTAACAATTCTTTCACAACTTACACAAGCCAGAACACATTAGTACTCAAAGACTCTTCCTCATCAAGAAATGAAGATTTTATCAGCATACAAACTGCAAATTCCATCATCCATGTGACTTCAGATAATAAGATACCCTATAAATCAGAAATTATTGATTTAGCTTTGTCCGTATCGTTTAATGCATCGAAAACAAAGAACAATCAAACTTCTAGGAGTAGACATGAGAAATTAATGCATAAAGAAAATTTAACTAGCTCTGAAACATTTTTACAGAATAACACTAGTGAACTTACGTCGAAACCATCATCTAGTGAGGACTATGTAATTAATTACGATGACTTGAGTCCCGCGAATTTAAATCAAAAAGTTCAAAGCAATGCCACTATCACTCAAGAAGTAAAATCTGTTGCAGGAGTTTATAGCGACGAAGACCCGTTTATTATCGCTCGGACAAGTTCTGATCTTAATAAATCGAGCCGTAATTCTGATTGCACATTAACATTCAACGCGGAAACAAAGTTACATACTGAAAATTTGCAGTCTAGTACTACCAACGACGAGTTTTCATACGATAATTCTGAAAAAACTAGTCTGGTAGACAAGGTTAAAAATCTGGGATATTATCCAATGCAAACAACTTCTATTAGTTCTAATGAAAACTTTGGCAGTGAAATGAATGACGTCCTGATCAGAGACAATATAATGCCATTATCATCGAAAAATATAACTGACGATCTTCCTACAGATACAAAAAAAATATTCATATTAAGGAAACCCATTGAGGTGAAAAATATGAATTACCTCCAAAATAATATCAGTTTACCAAATGACTTAACTATAAAAGCCAAATTAAAAGAAGTAGCGAAAGATAAAAGATCGTGTGCCGACAATGTCAGAAATACATATCCCAGGGATTTGGGCGAAATGTGGGAGCGACTGACTTTAATGATAGATTTAGCTGAGAAGAGATTGGAAGAGAATTTTGTTGATTTAGCTAATAAGACAAAAAACCAGCTGGTAAAAGACATAACAGCATCACTAAGTATTTTTAATCAGCCACAATACAAAGACCCAACGATAGAAATCCAACGACCTGATACCACAGCAAGCTCAGTCAATTGTGAACGACCAATCCCAATAATGTTACATAAAGAAATATTTGTTTTAGAAGAGCATCTGAAACGAGATGTTGACATATGCGTGCAATGCAACTTGGTGCAGAAACAAGTTATAGATCAGTTGATGCTTAAATTGGGTGTAGAAGCACCAAAACCCTCATCTCCGGTAGAGGTTTTGAAGGTATTACAGCCGCCTGAGATTGTGAAGGATTATGTTGAGATATTGAAACCACGAGTGGCACACGTAATTGACAGTTCGTCTGTGGAGGTGGGGAAAGGCGACACAGTGACTATTTCGACGGCTACTACAGAGCATTCAACTGTAACCGGCTTCAGCCGATTCAAGCTCCTGTTTTCTGGTCCTCGGGCATTTTTAAGAGAAAACATGGTTGTACTAACAAGTGTTCCAACGTTCTTCATTGTTATGTTTTGTCTTTACGGTGTTATTGTTATCATAATGAAACCTTGGTAATTTTGGTGAGTGAATTGGGACATTTATTTCTAAAGCTTCTTAGTACCAATTTCACCAATCGATCGGCACAATATTGCGTTCAAGAGCTGTCAGTATCCTAACTAATATTATACAGGGTGTAAGTGTAAACAGTGGCAATCTTTTAAGGGGTCATTGTACTCATCATTATGAACAACTTTTACTATGGCGCCAAACCTTAAATCGCGAAAAAAAAATCAGTTGTTTCCTACATTTTGACGAATTATGCGAACATAAATGTACTGAACAGCTGATTTTTTTTTTTCGCGCTTTCATGTTTGGTCCCATGGTAAAATTTGTTCATAATGATGAGTACAATTACCCCTTAAAAGATTGCCACTTACACTTTATACGAAAGTGAGTTTGTTTCTTACGCTTTCACAATACACAAAGTATTTTGACAGCTGTCCAAACGGACTTCTTAGATTGCGTTGATTTATAAGTCTTAAATTCGATGCAGACATCACGCTTGATAAATTCTTGCTGCTTTTAAACTTTACCCCTCTTACAAATAAAACACGGAATAAAGTTATATCAGGAATAACAAAGGAATAACCATACATTTTCATAGGTTTAAATTTGGAATAACTTTATTCTGTGTTTATTAGTAAGACGGTAAGTCTAAAACTTTAAGTTTAAAAGTATTCGAGCACCCGCGAGGATTTTTCCGTTTGGTGGAAACTGAGCCTAAAAGCTCCATTTACTCGGAGCAATATTGCCTGTGACATACCATAAAATTGAAGGGCAACTGCCTGCCACCGTCTAAACAACGCTTATAATATTGTTGCACGATTCGGGCAAAATTAATTTGCCCTACAAAATTGGTATAGCTGTAAACAGCACCCTAATTGCGTAACACATTATCGATCGGAGTTGGTTTCATTTTGAAACAAATTGCTTATCCACTGCTTCGTGTGTTCGAAAAATTTGTCTGCTCGACAACGTAAATAGCGCAATGAATGTTGTCGAAGTGTCAAAATAAAACCAACTCCAATTGATAATGTGTTACGCAATTAGGGTGCAGGACGAACAATAAAATTACACTTACAATAAAATCCGCACGTAAAATAAAATCGCATTCAATTCTGGCATGTAAGTATTATTTAAACATGAGCGAATGAAACAAGACATTCACTAAAATTCAATTAAAGTTTTGCCTCGTTTAAACAATTCTTGTACAATTGTGTACAAGAATTGTTTAGACGAGGCAAAACTTGCATGCAATAATCCACCTTGCAATTTTATTGCCTTGGGGTAAGTCGCATGCTATTTTATTGAATGGCAAAACTTGTGTTCAATTATTGTATGCCATTATATGGAAATCGCACGCGTGTAATCACTTGCATGCAATTCTTGAATGGCAATAAAAATTTAACGTGCTTTATGGCATGCGATTATTGCTCTTGAACGTTCTAGAAACTTGCACCGTTTCAACGGAGCTTTAAAGCATGTGTGTCCCTTCTTTTGCCTACAATAGTGTACAATACCCCACCCTGCTATTTTTCTATAATTGTCTCTGTAAGGGGAAAATAAAATAGTTAAATAAAAACGGACAAAATTCAAATAAATAACTATGTTTATTTGACAAAAAACAATCAAGCGCTCAGACAGAAAGAAATATGAAAATGGTACAAAAGGAGAGACTTTCAGAAAACAAAAAATGTTATTTCTCTATCGACTGATGTGAAGAACATAACGATTCTAATACAATAAATAATAGTAATGCAGGTGATAAATAAAATTGACCAACAGAACTTTATCATCTTGTCTGAACCGATAATACTGGGTACAAATTTAGGAAATGTTAATATTTGACTTGCACATAACATTTCGTTGAAAAATAAAAATGCTATTTAGAGATATCTAGTATGTTGACGCTACTTAAACGCTGGGTGGTTCCACAAATCTACCGTTCGTATCGTAGACTCAGCGTTAGCGTTTCGTTTATACTTTAGAAGACCAAAACAGAAATCGCGAAAAAAAATCTGCTGTTCCCTACATTTTGTCAAATGACGTCAATTCACACCGAGACGCGACGCGACACAACGCTGCGCGCACTTTTTAAGATTGCGATACAAAATCGAACTTATTTACTACAAAATAAGGTGTAACGCACTGCACAGCACAGCGCATCTCAGCGTTCTTCGACATGCGCTCGCGCTTGCACTAAAATTATACCTTTGCCTGTAGTAAATAAGTTCGAAATTGTTTTGCTATCATAAAAGGTGCGCGTCGCGTAGCGTCTCGGTGTGAACTGACCCATAAGCGAACATAAGGAGTAGAATGTATGGAGCAGCTGATTTATTTTTCGCCATTTCAGTGTTGTTTTCCTAGTCATAGTTGTTCGTAATGATGTACAGTGGGCTGCATCAATTGGGTACCCCAGTTGTATTTAAATTTTATAATTATTTAATTATAATTTTTTTAAATTATTATTAATGGGTTTGTACATTGTACTCGACATATCTCGGGACCCTGGGGTCCCGGTCCTTTGGAAGGCGTACGAGGAGCCGAAGTCAACTCGCAGAGGCCCCTTAGACAATTTTAAATGAAGAGAAGGCACCAGCCGACGATTATCCCATTCATTGAACCTACTCATCATTATGAACAACTATTAATTATATTTCATGTTTTCAGTTATTTCAACGACTCCTTGTATACTAGATGGGAATGGTAATTTTCTTGGTACTGAGTATGTTTCAAGTCGTATTATTTATTGTCCTTGCGCCAATACTAAGTGTCCACTTCTATCCACAGTGAAGACTGGACGGACTCGACGACTCCTGAAATAAATGTAGATTTTAATATGGCATCATCATCTTTTACAAAAATAAGAAGTTTATTAAAAAAAATATATAATATTATTATTATCTAGGACCAGAGTTCTTGTCAAGACGAATCAAACTCAATAGGGTTGCGTCGTTTTATTACTGAGTTCGCATGACCACCTTCCGGCTCCATCACCTGATCAGCTCCATGTCATAATAATATTGCATTGTCATCCGATTTACATATGCATGTAAAATTTCAACTCAATCGGAAACCGGGAAGTGCGACAATTTTAACTTGCAAGATTAGATTACAGACAGACAGACACCGGGACAGGTGAAACTAAATAAAAGCTTGTAAAAATGAAATGTGGTTTGTTGGTAGGCGCGTCACTTGAGAATGGCTGGACCAATTTGGCTTTTTTTTGTTTTTAAATGTTTATAATATTCCAAATAAGGTTTTTATGGAAAGACTAGCTGCGCCCCTCGGTTTCACCAGCGTAGACCGGCATAAAAAGTAGCATATTTGTAAATCCAGGGCTACCTCCATAACAAATTTTATCAAAATTAGTCCCTCCGTTTGAACGTGATGAAGTAACAAACATACAAACACTTTTGCCTTTATAATATTAGTGTGATAGTGTGAATAAATTGGAAAAGTTTCCCGTAAAAATTTCAAATTCGGGAAGAACTGAACGTACTTTTTTTCTAAGGATTTTTTGTATGAATTATAAAAAATTGGACAAGGCATCGTCTGTTAAGTCAGCCAGTTATAAATAAAACAGCTTTTATAAGAGTAGGCTAAGGGAACAATAAACCAAGAAGTCACGAAATTATTAGTCCTTGAGAGTTTGAGTCGTTATACCTAACATTCTCTTTGGCCTTTTAAACCACGTCAAAGAAAATTGGGTCCTTTGAAGTCTTAAGACCAAGTTTCATCTTTCAATATGAGATTTAAGCATTTCAATTTGAAGATATCGTTATGAGAATTCAAATGAAGCTTTTAATCTTTTTTTAAAGAGGTTGGATACTAGTTATTATTGCAAGATTTTAACTTGTAATGTTCGTATGTAAGTGGTCCTTTTCAAAATTTGCAAGTTAAATTGCTGGGCATACTTTGTAAAATCTATGAAATGCAATATTTTGTTACCATCGAGCTGATCTGATGATGGAGCCGGAAGGTGGCCACAGGAACTCAGTAATAAAACGTCGCAACCCTATCGAGTTTGGGCTCATTTGATTCGTCTTGACAACTCTGGTCCTAGATGATATCCAGACTAATAACTGCGTGTTTTTTTTTTACAAATACACTTGTTTTAAAAAATCTTCTGAATATAATATACTAGCTGCCCGCGACTTCGTCCGCGTGAAAATTTCTTGTTCCCCTGACCCAACCCGTCGCATTACATTGCCTGCCCGCGCTATTACTAACTTCGTTTTTGCTGACTTTTTTTTATTTCTGCGCGGCTCCTAAGGGTTCTAGCGTGATGTTAAATAACCTATAGCCTTCCTCAAGAATTGGGCTATCAAATGCAAAAATATTTTTTCAAATCCGAGTGGCAGTTCCAGTGATTATTCTGATGCTGACCTTAGCTTAGCACTCTTTTTCCTCGTGCCGTCAGCAATGGCCACTGCTTGAGCTACCACAGGACCGTCATCTGTCACCTCCTAGTGATTAAAAACAAATGTAAATGAAGAAAAAATCAATAGGTTCATGAAGTCTTCAAAGTTCCAACACAAATCGAGACACAGTTATATAGGGTGTAAGTGTAAACAGTGGCAATCTTAAAGGGGTCATTGTACTCATCATTATGAACAACTTTTACTATGGGACTAAACCTGAAATCCCAATGTAAGATATCCCATAGTAAAAGTTGTTCATACATGTACATAGGGGGGTAACCACATCGTGACGCTGACTGCTCCTCCACCCTCATCCATTCCTGGCTTTCTCAAATACAGAAAGATACTATTGTCATAAATTCATGAAATCAAGAAAATACATCATATAATTTACCTCAACAGGTGATTCTGTAGTAGTGATGTCTCCGGGGGCTGCCTGCGCTTTCGGTACGGGGTAGGGGGCTCCATATTGCGGTATCACTCGAGGTTGAGTCCTACAAACATTAACATATTTCAAGACAGAACATAAATCAGTTTTTCTTATCTGTGGGGCTAGCACAAACATGCGGAGTAAACGTAAAGGCGCTCCCTTACCGGGACCATTCGTCTGTAATGTAACAGAGGTCGTAGTGCGAGTTTCTATACGTCAATTTGTATGGAACACTTGTAGTTCCTATTATTGTCACCAGACGTCGCATTATCAGTTTCAGTACAAATTGAACTTTACTTTAACGCGATCGACTGGGTATTCTAGGTAATAAAAACTCGCACTAGGCCCACAGAGGCCTTAGTGCGAGTTTTTATACTTACTCGATCATGTTAACGTAAACTTCAATTTATACTGAAATTCTTCATCTTCCATAATATCCGTGCGTGTTTGCCTAACCTGGCCTGACTCAAACTTCTACTTCAAGCTAACCTCTATCTTCCTAACTATCTGTGCGTTTTAGGTAGGGTGTGTTTTTTTTTAAAACCGGTCTGTATTTTTTATCTTTTAGTTTTAAATATATTGTTCAAATCTAATTCCTTAGCCCCTTTTATTTCATTAGGCTAGTAGATTTGTTACACTGAATAAACGTCGTCTAGAATTGGAAACACAATTATTCCATACAAATTGACGTAAGTTAACGTTAACGTAAACGCGATCGAGATAGTATAAAAACTCGCACTAAGCCCCAATTGAAGTTTACGTTAACGTGATCAAGTAAGTATAAAACTCGCACTATGGGCTCTGCTCATTCCAACCCCAGTTAACCACAGACAATTTGCCAACAGTAAAACATAAACAGACTCAAACAATGTGGAGGACGTAATACATTAAAATACATCAATATTCACCCTCAAATAGGGCAATGTCTCTATTGTGTCGAGAGAATTTACATTTGCTGTGGCTGTTGGTACGTGATCGCGAGGTAAGATCATGCGCACGAGTTGCGATTTCGAGCCGCATGAGTGTTGTTTTGTTAGCAGAAAGATATCACTTAATTTTCAAATACTGTTGCAGGACTGAACAGAATGTGTTGCTAAGATCTTATTGTAATATCCTTCATATCATAATCAGCCAATAATATTCCCACTGCTTTCTCTGTGAGAGGAAGTGGGCTATTATAATAAACAATGCGGGCACAGCGCGGATTGGTGATGTCACGTCATGTCTTCGACGTTTTGGTTCGAGTCCTTCATAAAATATTGTTAAAAAAAATATTACGAAAAAGTAAACCTTCGCTCATCTAACACGTCATATTCAACTGCATTTTATTGGAATGCAAATAAAAAAGTGTAATATTATAATATTCAAATAAGTAAAGCCTATGGAAACTGGCCATTTCTTACGTAAGCCTTAAGAATTGTTTCAACCCTTCCATTTGATCCTATATAGAACTAGCTTTAACACATAAAATTGGCACAACAATTATTACCAATGCAATACACACACCAACCTTCGATCACGACAGAACAAAAATACAAATCGCGACACACAACCTTGACGACAATTGCATATCTGCAGCAACTCTTATCCTTATATTTAAAATTCTATAGGAACTTCATCTAACCTTGCTCCAAAGGCTGTTGCGACTGCTGTGGCCGTTCTACCTTCGTCTTGGCTTTCGTCCTGATCTTGGGGTTCCTCTATATCATTGCCTTGCTGGTTCACATCTAGACCACTTTGGAGAGCACCTGGTCCTTGGCTCGGTTGATACTGATTCTGTTGCTGAAATTGGCCTTGGAACAATTGAGCTTGTTGGAATTGGCTCAAATCTTGGCCTGGGTAGCTGATGAGTTGGGCCTGGATGTAGCCTGGTTGTTGGTATTGGTTTGCTGGGACTAGCATTGGCTGCTGGTATAATTGTGGTTGGTAGGTATTGACGTTGGTTTCGACGTCTTGACTTTCTTGGTCAGATTGTGGTTGGAATTGGCCAGGTTGTGGTTGGAATTGGGCTGGCTGTGGCTGGAATTGCGCTGGCTGTGGCTGGAATTGCGCTGGCTGTGGTTGGAATTGCGCTGGTTGGGGTTGGAACTGAGCTGGTTGGGGTTGGAACTGAGCTGGTTGGGGTTGGAACTGCGCTGGCTGAGGTTGGAATTGAACCGCCTGGGGTTGATACTGTTCAGGCTGTTGGGGCTGAGGCTGAAATTGAACAATCTGGGGTTGATACTGGTCAGGCTGTTGGGGTTGGAACTGTACAGTTTGTGGTTGAAATGGAGCTGGTTGCTGTGGTTGGTACTGAGCCGGCTGCAGTTGGTTAGCACCCTGAGCCCTCAATACCACTGGTTGAGCAGAAAATTGGGGGACTGGTTGCAACTGTTGCTGCGGGAAAGCATTCATAGTTTGGTATTGTGGGACGGGCTCAGCGTTTGGCTGTCCGTAGAAACCCTGAGGTTGAACTGCTTGAGCAGCCTGTACTGCTACGGGCTCAGTTTGAAACTGTGGTTGTTGGTAAGCAGTGGCAGGTTGGATTTGAACCTGAGGTTGTTCAGCAACAAACAGAGCAGGATTCTGATACCCTTGCTCAACTTTCTGCTGCTGTAGCTGTTGCTGAGCAATAATTGAAGGAAGCGCTGCGAAGTGCGTTTGAGCATCGAATCCAGCTACTTGTTTTTGAGACTGAACGGGTTGAAGATACAAAGGCGATCTGAGTTGTCCAAACTGCTGGAGAGGTACAAACTGGGGCTGTAACTGAAGCTGGGCCAAAGAACTGAGAAACAGTTCTCCAGGGAATTCTTGTAGTTTCTGTCTAGCAACTTCTACGGTTACTTTAGCATCTTTATTAGGAGATTCAAGGGTTTCTCCCTCGTTTAGGCTCTGCTCTGTGGTTGACGGTTCAGTGGAAAACTCAGTAGTGGGTGCTTCGGTTGTGGTGGTGGTGGAAGTGGTTCTGGGAGCGAACTGGGCTGGTATTTGGGGCTTAGGCAATCTGTTGTTTGCAGCGTTGAATTCGGCATCCCTTTGCCTCTGTCTTTCAAATTCACGGTAGCGCTGCTGTTGTTCCTGGTACTGAAAATAAATATATTTCTATGTAATTTTTGGAGAATATTTTTTTCTTTACTGATTATGTCTGAATGTTTGTTTTGTAGAATTTTAACATTATTTTTTTTTTAAAAAAAAAGCTTTCTAAATTTCGCTAACACATACAATCTTAGACTTTTTAAGAATTTTAAAAGATTGATTGTTGATTTAATTTAATAGAATAATAAATATTTAGGAGAATATTCGTACAATTTTGGATATTCCTGGATGCTTGTTGTCTACAATAAGTGCATCAATACAGTAACTAACAATACTTCTAATAAAATTTGTGTTACTGTTTACGTGATTACCTGTGTCTGTTTCAAACCCTGATCCAAATTCTGGATATCTGAGTTGAAGTTTTGTCCAACATTTTGTCTTCCATTGACTGGTGACCGCTGGAAGAAAGGCACCTCCTCTCTCTGAGGAGGCAAGCCTTGGACTGATACGTCTTCTTCTTGAGGAGTTCCGTATTCCACGTTCACGCTAGGGTTGCGGGGATCCAAGGGTAATCCTTGTGGTGGCAGGTATTGTGAAGGCTGCTGGAAATGGGGTGAAATCAGTGAAATGCAGTCGAAGATTTAAAATCCGTGAGTGAGATTTAATTTGAGGTTAGCCGACCAGATCTCAAGATGCAATTTTATGCAATTCATTTACCAATTATAATAGTGCTAAATTCCTCACTTAGTTTATGTTCTTATAAGGTCCTTTTGTTAGTCTTTTAGGTCTGCTCCTGGATGACTTTTTTTCCATTTTTAGGGTTGCATACCTCAAAAGGAAAAAACGGAACCCTTATAGGAGCACTTCGTTGTCCGACTATCTGTCTGTCTGTCTGTCAGTCGGTCTGACAAGAACCTTTTACTCAGGAACGCGTGGAGGTATCAAGTGGAAAATAATATCAAATACGTATGTTATGGCCCCTTGGAGCTCTAAAAAAATCAAGCTTCTCAGTCAACGCAATAAAAAAATATGACCGTGACGTATATCAATGTATGGGAGAACATGTTTTTCAACTACAATGTTAAGTTTGTTTTTGGTATACATTATTTTCAACCACAGCTAATGGAACCCTTCATTGTGCGTGGTCCGACACGCACTTGGTCGGTTTTTATTTCTACTTCTCGCAAATATTAATCTTGAAAAATTGGCAGGAGTCGGGTCTTTTTAATCCTAAATGCTTGTCCAGAATTATTAACTTTTTTAAAAGATACCTGTTCTTGTCCTCGCTGTGGTAACACGAAGGCCGGTCCGTCGGGTCTCCATCCACTTGGCGCGTAGGGCGCCGGTGGCTCTGCCACTGCCCCAGTCACTATCAGCGATATCACAGCCAAGAACTCCTGCGATCAGAAGAGGAGAGGCATTAACATCATTACTTCTGCAGTTATTGTATTGTTCACTTCTTTCCTTGCAATAACATCTTTCACACAATCCATTCACTTCTCTTCTTAGACACCTGTCTCACCGCCATCGATTAACGAGAAGCGAGTAGAGCTAGTACTCAAACGAGTGCGCGATGGTGACGAGTGATTACTCGCTGGTCGCAAGTAGCAAGCGTGAGTCTGTCGGCGAGTGTTCTGCCCTACTGTTGGCAAGTACTCTTTTTGATATCTCTTGTCGTTACAACAAACGAGTATTATTAATATATTGTGTATCTATTTTGCTTACACGGGACCTACAAACTTTTGTACGTTTTTTGAGCGAGAAAATCGTAAATACTTAGTCCTCGTAGTCGGACTTGAAAAGTGCTTATAAATTACCATAGTAAGGTCGAACAAAGATTTACCGCAAATGTACGCGATGGTACAGTCCGCGAGGCGTAAGACGAGCTTTGCATTTGTGTGAGTGCACATAGATAGTGTAGGTGTGACGTCCGGCATAGAGCGCGACGCGTTCTTTGTTTGGTTTAAAATGGGTTTATACTGCTTTTTGGCAATCGGCTTTTGTTCTTTTAGTACGACAGGCCATGACCAAAACCATGTCGCATCGTTGTAAAACGTAAAACGATAAGACGATTCAAGATTTTGTCTTACGTAAAACGATAAGACATAAATTTTGGTCATGGGCTCTCGTATCATTTTGATGATCACTCACACAAAAATGCAAAGCTCATCTTACGCCTCGCGGACTCATAGGTACCAGGTGGTATAACAGTCATCTTAATGTTGTCTACGTTTCTGGCTCTGTTATCTTTTCTTTGATCTGGCAGTTCAACCCTTATTTTATTGCAACCCAAAACTGCATTCTACAAAATCAATCTGCACAGCCTTTTCCCAACTATGTTGGGGTCGCCTTCCAGTCTAACCCGATGCAGCTGAACACCAGTATTTTACATGGAGCGACTGCCTGTCTGACCTCCATAACCCAGTAACTGGGTAATACGAGATCCCTTGGTAAGACCGGTTGTCAGACTTTCGGGCTTCTGCCAACCCGTAATGACTGTCAAAGATCCACAAATGACGGCCGAGACCAACGGCTTAACGTGCTTTGCGAGGCACGGAGGAAACTCGGTATGTAAAGATGGTCACCCATCCACGGACCAACCCCGGCAAGCGTAGTTTAACCTGATGGATCAACCCGTGCGGCTGTTATTACTTAGCCACGAGCTCCTACAACAAAATACCAATAATTAAAATTGGAAACTTTCGTCCATACTCTCGTAAATAATTCCACACTCTTCCTTCTCTGAATCAGAACCCGTCAGAATATAAGCTTCACATTATAATTTAAGTCAAAATAAACCAAAATTAAGCTCCCTACTTAAAACTAATATTGACACAATCCCTAAAACATCCTAAGGGCTGGCACACACCTAACGAGGCGCAGCGCGGCGTGGTCATTGCCAAACAAATATCAACGTTGCGGGCCTAAAAATAAAATTGAGAATAAATAACCTGAGACTCGCGCCTCTTTCCGCTTCGACTTGCTCTCGAGCTAATAGAAATGTATTTATTCTGAACTTTATTTAAACTAATGCAAGGTCGATAGTTTTTTGGCGGTGATGAATGAGCTACGCTGCTTTTCGCCAGATATGTGCCGTCCCTAATTCTAAATAAAGTCTCTTCAAAATCTTCACAATATTATGTTACGTTGAGTATTAAGTCTTACAAAAGTGGTTAAACCAGGGTTAATAGCGGTTGGTATCGACGAACCCTCGGCCGCAACCCTCGGTCACGATGCGAATTAAAATTGAAACAATAATAGGATATATCTTGGTAAGTTAGCTTTTAATTTTATGAGTAGTCGGTGTAGTGATATTATTTTATTTAAGTACTCAGCTTTCGTTGTGTCTTAACTTGCATAATATTACACTCAAACATGGCCATAAAACATAATTATCTATTAATTTTAATATAACACCCATAAAATTAAATGGGGCTCGTTTCGTCAGAAGCCTGAAAGTCTGACAATCAGTCTTATCAAGGGGTCTCTCTTTACCCAGTAACTGGATTGTGGTGGTCAGATAGGCAGTCGCTCCATGTAAAATACTGGTATTTATCTGATTCTGGTTAGACTGGAAGCCGACCCCAACATTGTTGGGAAATTCAGTCAATTTGATATTTCCCTAACTTTACACAATTTTTTTGGTTCTTTAAGGTTTAAGTAGTAATATTAAGAGGATACATCGAAACGTGGTTTAGCTCAGTGTGTAAGTGAAATGGCATTATGGCTGTCTAGTTTGACGCGCGAGATAAAAGGCTCACGCGCACCGGAACTAAACGTGCTTCGTTTAAATGTAGATTATGGCAAAATGCTATACTTAAATAAATTTTTAGCTTAGTAAGCACTTAACATATTTAAATACCTTCGATTTAAAGCAAATTTTACTGCACAATAAGGAACTGTTTACGTATAATGGTACAAAACAGAAAATAGACGGTGCTACTTTGGAATTTTTTTCTATCGCAAAATTTCAAGTTAATCATGTTTCGGTTTTAGTACAGCAGTAGACAATATAGTCGAATAACGCTAATAAATAGCTATTCCGTTGTATTCTTCCAACTACAGGCAAAACTCATATTTAGTGCGAGCGAGTAAAGACTTTAATGCCTTAAGCAAGCAGTTCTCTTTTGATTTGTTTTCAACCAAAGGCTCTAGCGTGCGCAATAGGCTGAACCTGGAATTTTTCAAAATTAATTCTTAGTGTTATTAGTAAGCAGTTCTGTTTCTTATTTTATTTTATTTCATTGTAGTCTATTCCTTATGTTTGGTGGTACCGATTTGACGATTGGTGCTCATCTTTTTTTTTTGATGTCTTGTCGAGTTTAAGATCTCTTATTATAATTAGTGTATAGCTAGCCGTGAAAACCTGTAATTGGCTTCATGTTTCTTATTGCAGTATATTTATTGTTTTTATGTAAAGCTGTTGGTTTTCCACATGATAAATAAATAAATAAATAAACACATATGGAAAATCCAAATGATTTAACCATAAACATTTGATTTTATATGAATTTTAAAAATACAAAATTGATCGATGTATCGATTCATCGATGTGGTTATTGTGTGTGTATGTTATGGGGCTCATGGCTAAATATTAGCCGTATGAATTAATCAATTTTCGAGAAAACTTATACAGGGCTATTTTCAAATGACTAGCTAAATTTTCACAGGGTGTTCTACCCATGAATATGAACAACTTTCACTATGGGACCAACTTTGAAATCGCAAAAAAAAAATCAGCTGTTTCATACATTTTGATCGAGTAGGTATTGAACTTTTGTAGGAAACCGCTGGTTTTTTTTTTCGTGATTTCAAAGTTGGTCCCTTAGTGAAAGTTGTTCATATTCATGGGTAGAACACCCTGTGAAAATTTAGCTAGTCATTTAAAAATAGCCCTGTATATGCTTGCATTCAGTTGTTGCATGCAGAACAACCCAAGTCCAATAATGGGGTCACTTCGCGCATCCATCAAAGGTGTTATGTACTAGAGTGATACTACTTATGTATTACTACTACGATACTACTCGTATATTACGTTATCGATAACACTGTACATGATTTCATGTGGTTACAACATGTATTATGGAAGTAGGTAGGTAGGCTTCTAGGGTTTTTTTGCTTTGCGTAAATAAAGACGAGAAAGAATTTTCAATTCTTTGTTATGAACAGTCCTTCGCAATGTTTTTAACCGACGAAAAAAAAGGAGGAGGTTCTCAAGACGACACGAATATTTTTTTTATACTTATTTTTTTTTTTTTTTTTTTTGACTTCGCAACTTTTTACAGATTAGTCCGATTTGAAAAATTCTTGTTATACCTCAAAGTTGCTCCCCATGTAAAATTTATTAACTTTGCTCGGGTAGTTTTTTCAGTTAGATTCAATAATACATCATTATTTTTTCCCACTTATGATGTCCTAATTTCTTTTGCAGGTAGGTACCACAACTAAAAATTGAATAATAAAAATGATTTTTTATAACAAAAAACAACTGACTTCAAAAATAAACACTCCAAACTGAAAAATAACTTTAATTTCGGAAATCGGTGGCAAAAAAACGAAAATGCAAAACCAAAGACATTGAATTCCGAAATTAAAGTTATTTTTCACTTTGTAGTGTTTTTTTTTTTAAAGTCGATTGGTTTTCTTTTGTTGTAATAAATCTTGTTGCATATTTTTGCAATAAGTAATTTAAAAGATTTGTAACTAACAAAAACTTTGAAATAAATAGTTCCATCAGAATGAATTTGTAGGTCCTTTTGATCGATCCACAAACTAATAAAGTATGTATTAGAATCTTTTTTTCTTTCACGAACAATAAATAAATAGTCCACCAAAAGAAAATTATATCCAAAACGCAAACACGACAATCCTACAAAAACTACAAAAAAAAATGCGAAAATATTTGAAAAAGTTCAAATTCCGAACACAATCACAAACACACACAAACAAACAAACAAACACTTTTAAAAAAAGGCACGTGTGATCACCTTCATTTTCGTCGACTTTCGTTCTTATGCGTCGCCTGCGCATCGCTTTTATAGACAATAGTGTTCGCGCATTGACATTCGATGCGTGCGCTATATCGACCTTACATCACTAGGGTTGGCACTGTCAGACTTTGGGACGATACAAGGTAATCAGGGCTTTAAATAGTAGATTTATAAATAATATATTATTTAAATACCAAAAATTAATATTATTATGATTTGGTTGATTTTTAAAGGTCCTTAGTTACACAAAGGTAAACACAAGTTAACAAAAAGATCTTATTCAATGTAAACTGACATAATCCGAGCGGTGAATAGGCTAAAACACCTCTTTTAACTTACAACATATTATATTATGATCGTTAGTGTGACAAATAATTTTAATAAATACATATAAGACTGTAATGACATGTAGGGTTTGCAGACCCACATTTTTAAATTTATACTACCCTGGCCCCCCATTTTATAATTATTTTTAAATTATTAAAATACATTATTATTGTAGAATAAACAAGCAAAATAAAAGCATATATTTAGGTATTTATACATAATATAATGAGACACATACACACACATACACACACCCTCTCACACACACACACACACATACATACTAGTGAGTTAGGTGACAGCAATCACACTGGACAGGAGTGAAGTAATATTATTATTGGTATTCAAAAAAGTCGCTTTTCGAGTATGTCCTCTTAGTGGTTCTAAACTTCACAATGAATTTTGATGTGATTTTTACCATCATTTAGAGAATTTATTCCGGAAGGTTTGTGATTCTTTTGTGTGAAATAAACTCATGTACTTAGATAAAACAGAAATCTCATTGTTATAACTTACACCCCAAATTAGAAAATTGCATCCGTGCGATGCAAGGGCAGGTCACTAGTAATAATAATACTAACAAGGACTTCGTGGCTAAGTAATAACAGCCGCACGGGTCGATCCATCAGGTTAAGCTACGCTTGCCGCGGTCGGTCCGTGGATGGGTGACCATCTTTCTAAACCGAGACTCCTCCGTGCATCGGAAAGCATGTTAAGCTGTTGGTCCTGGCTGATATTCGTGGATCTTTGACAGTCGTTACGGATCGTCATAAGCCCGAGTCTAACGTCTAATCTTACCAAGTAGGTATAACCCAATTGCTGGGTTATGCAGGTCAGACACTCGCTTCATGTGATTATACTGGTATTCAGACTGCATCCAGTTAGACTGAGAGCCGACCCCAAAATATTTGGGAAAAGGCTACACAGATTGAAGAAAACTAATTTCAGACATACCATTTTATAGGTAAAAAAAAAATCAAAGAAAAATGGTTTCTTTTGTACAAATAAAACGCACATTTCGGTACTTATAGGAACAGTCTCCGCTAACCCTGTTCTTTTTCAGGCACAGAGGTATCTCTGTTTAAAATCATTAAAATAAGATTTTTGTAGTTGTTTTGCTGTGAAAACGGGGCAAACAGATAGACTAGGTACTTGTCTTAGCAACTTATTAGAGCAGCAGTTAAAAGCATCCTCTAGAAATAAAGATCTTGTTCTGGGCCTTTTATAATACTGATAATCTATATAAATAAAAAGAAAAGTCCTGACTGACTGACTGACTCATCAACGCCCAGCCCAAACCCTTATTGGACTTAGAAAGCTGAAATTTGGCACCGAGGTTTCCGAGGTTTCCTGAATAATGTAGACAAGGAATAATGAAGGATTTCCCGGTAGTACGTTCCCGTGGGATATTGTCTGACATCCACGCGGGTGAAGCCGCGGCAAAAGCTACTGTGATATATTTGTCAAACAATTTACACAATTGTCACATTTTCAACTAGCATCAGAGGTGATAATGTGACAATTGTTTACGGCGAAAGCGCCAGGGTAGCTCGCAAAATTCAAATCAGGACTGATTTGATTTAGGCGCGATTGCTCCAATTCATCTTATTCGCGATTGGTCCAATTCGCGGTTTGTCCAATTCGCAGTTGGTCCAATTTGCAATTGGTCCAATTCGCGGTTGGTCCAGTATTAACCTCGGGGTGTCCTTCGCTCGACATGGCGAGGGTGCAAGAGCGAGCGAACGGCAACCTGAGATTAGGTTTGGTTAGGAGCCCGGTGAAGCGACATAGCATGCAAGAGAAACATTGTCAATTTTGGACCAACCGCGGATTGGACCAACTGTGAATTGGAAATTTTTTTGAACATTGGAATAATCGCGAATTGGACCAATCGCGCCTAAAAGAAATCAGTCTGCAGAGTTTCACTAGCTATTTTAATTTGACCCTCTATAGGCCGCTGGTCTTTTTACACCAAGTTGTAATCAAGGGTCATACATTATCATAGGGCAACATTGTCGAACATAATGCTAATCTATTGATTGACTGTACAATGAATAAGGTTTTTTATTAAATTCATTAGTAAACAATAAGATTCCCATCGCACGGAAACTGTTAGCTGATCTTAAGACTGATAAACATTCTTTGTCACCTAGAATGTGTAATTATCTAATAGGTATGATGACATTTGTGTGACTATGATTATGGAGTTACCTTGCAGAGTAAGCAAACTGAAGTGACAGTGGCTGGCCATGTTTGTCGAAGCAGACGAGTCCTGGAGTGGCGACCGCGTATTGGCAAGCTTAGTGTGGGACGCCCCCTACACTACGCTTACTCTACTCATCATTATGAACAACATTTACTATGGGACCAAACCTGAAATCACGAAAAAAAAATCAGCTGTTCAGTACCTACATTAATGTTCGCATAACTCGTCCAAATTTAGGGAACAGAGGGCTTAGTGCAAGTTTTTATACTTACTCGATCGCGTTTACGCTAACGTTACCTTACGTCAATTTGTATGGAATAATTGTGATTCCCAATATAGTCACCAGACGGCGCTTATTCATTTTCAGTACAAACTGACGTTTACGTTAACGCGATCGAGTAAGTATAAAAACTCGCACTAAGCCCACAGTGGGCTCAGTGCGAGTTTTTATACTTACTCGATCGCGTTTACGTTAACGTTGACGTACGTCAATTTGTATGGAATAATTGTATTTCCCATTACAGTCACCAGACGGCGCTTATTCATTTTCAGTACAAACTGACGTTTACGTTAACGTGTACGAGTAAGTATAAAAACTCGCACTAAGCCCTCTGAGGGATTAGTGCGAGTTTTTATACTTACTCGATCACGTTAACGTAAACGTCAGTTTGTACTGAAAATGAATAAGCGCTGCCTGGTGACTTTAATGGGAAACACAATTATTCCCTAGAATTTGACGTACGTCAACGTTAACGTAAACGCGATCGAGTAAGTATAAAAACTCGCACTAAGGCCACTGCTGATTTTTTTTCGCGATTTCAAGTTTGGTCCCATAGTAAAAGTTGTTCATAATGATGAGTACAATGACCCCTTAAAATATTGCCACTGTTTACACTTACACGTATATTGTGATAAGTGATAAGAAATTTCACGCGAAGTCGCGAGCAGAAGCTGGTAATTGGTATCATGGAGAAAGTTAATCAGTTTGATGGTCTGTACCACACCCTTATATGATCACACCTTCAATGCTGTATACATGAAGTAAGATATACTTAAATAAATAAGAATTTTAAGACTCAAAAAAACCGGTTCCGTTCCGATTTCTGAAAAGTATGCTATTTAGAGACATGGTTTTATTTTTCCTGTAATCTTTACATAAGCTTCTATCACATAGAATAATTTTAGATTTTTTTTATGCAAACTTCGGAGATAAGGGGCGGGAACGGTTTTTTTTTTAATTTTTCATCAAAAATCAAAAACTATGCGATCGGCCTAGAAAAATTTAAAAAAAATGTTTGAAAATGTGCAAACAGCAGTGCTCTTTCATATGATACCCCACATGCCCTAGTAACCCCACTTTGAATTTTTAAGAACACCGCGCAGTACCTGTTGCAAAAAAAAAAATCTTTCTTATTTGCAAAATAGTTGGGTAAACGATTAACGACATCTAAAACTATTCCAAATACAAGTTGATAGCATTAGTAGTAGTTCTTGAGATATCCAGCTGCGACAGACTGACAGACAGACAGACTGAGTCGCACCATATGAGTTCCTTTTTACCATTTTGGTACGGAACCCTAAAAAGTAGTGCTTTTGGTTTGAAAGTAAAAGTACAATCACTGACAGCCCTATACAATATGACACATAAAATATGACTCAGTGTTAACCCCCGTTTCCACGAGCGTAATAAAATCGCGGCGGGATTTTATCGCGCACTGGATTTTCAACTCTCTGCTTAGCGCCGGGAGTTGAAAATCCAACAGTGTGTTTTTCGTCGCGCTGAGATGCACTCTGTTTTTGTTAGGTTGGATTCTCAACGCTCGGCCCAACAACGAGAGTTGAAAATCCAGTGCGCGATAAAATCCCGCCGCTATTTTATTACGCTCGTCGTGGGGGTGACTAGCAGAATATCCACGTAGTAAATTGACGATATGGCCCAAACGTCTTGTTATTATAACGCTATAGTTACTAAATAAACGGGGGTTTAGCCCTAAGTTCTGCCAAATGGACAAAGCCCAGTCCTAAGCATATTATAAAACAAATTGAACTAATTACAAATCTCTTAATAGACCACCCGCATTTTTCAGCAAAAGCCTGCTCGTGACTAGTGACCCGCCCCGGCTTGCACGGTTTTTAGGGTTCCGTACCAAAATGGTAAAAAAGGAACCCTTATGGTGTGACTCAGTCTGTCTGTCTGTCTGTCACAGCTGGATATCTCAAGAACTACTAATGCTATCAACTTGAAATTTGGAACAGTTTTAGATGACGTTTATTCAACTATTTTGCAAATAAGAAAGAAGTAAAAATATTTATATTTTTTTTTGTAACAGGGACTGAAAGGGGGTCTTAAAAATTCAAAGTGGGGCTACTAGGGCATGTGGGGTATCATATGAAAGAACGCTGCTTGCACATTCTCAAACATATTTTTATTTTTTTTAGACCGTATAGTTTTCGACTTTTGATGAAAAATGTTAAAAAAATACCGTTCCCCCCCCCCCCCCTTATCTCCGAAGTTTGCAAAGATAAAAATCTGAAATTATTCTATGTGATAGAAGTTTATGTAAAGATTACAGGAAAAATAAAACGATGTCTCTAAATAGCACACTTTTTCAGGAATCGGAACGGAACCCTCGGTGCGCGAGTGCGACTCGCTCTTGACCGGTTTTTTACTACATCGAGACTTTTTTATTATATTAAGTTAATATGTGTTATACACATGAACCATCCGGATTAAGGGCCTGTTTCACCAGTCTACGATTAAGTTCCTATTATAACTTACTTACTTAGCAGATAATTTCATACAAATTCTGTTCCATTTAATCTATTCGGTAAGTAGCGGCTACTCGAACATAGTGAAATAGGCCCGGAACCCGCATCAATATCCGTTGCGTAGTTTAGAAGAACAACACAGTCACACAGACAGACACGGAAAGCGACTTTAATTTATAATTTCTATACAAGGTGTCACTTAAATAACGCACAACCTCTTAAGGGGTGAAAGTTGTTCATAATGATGAGTGCAATCACTAATCATTATAAACAACTTTTACTATGGGACCAAACTTGAAATCAACAAAAAAAAACAGCTGTTCCCTACATTTTCACGAGTTATGTAGGGAACAGCTGATTTTTTTTCGAGCTTATGACCTTGTAGTTTACCTCTATATATAATGCGAAAAAGTATTGACTAACGCTTATGATTTTACTTACCTTCGATTTTGACCAGAAAACCAGTGTTTATTTTTTTCTAAGAAAAGAACATCGGTCCGGTGTCTATTTCTGGCAAAACTTTAGACCAAAATGGCAAAAGCGTTACGTACTGAAACAAATAAAAATTACATTCAAAATCTTACCTGACTGACATTTTCATCTTGCAGTCAATCTTATGAATAAACTCAGTAAGTAGTACAGCCTGAAATTCTTAAAACCATATTCCTACATGGTATTTACTACACTGCAACACGTTTTGGCATTCCGCAGGCGTTAAGAAAAACCCTTAGCGATTGTGAACACGTTCCGTACGTCTGTTTGAAGTCTGTCCCCTTTTTGACATAGTTTTTATACTTAGTTATGTAATATTGTTTCTTCTATATATTACTGCCGGTTGTGCGTGGTGGAATTTATAAGGTTGTATTATAAGTATTTAGTAGTGATGTGTGGTTCTTAGTTAAGAAATGCTAAGGTAAAAGCTAAGGAGGACTGTCGCATTTTGTCACCTCTCTCGCTCATACATTTTCAAAAAAGCATCTTTTCAAAATTTGGTCCCGTGTGAGTGAGAGAGAACCGCTTTCCTAGGAAATCAGATCTTAAGGGCTCAATTCTCAATCGTCAAATAACTTATACCCGTGCTTTTATCCGGTTAGTCCCGCTATGCTCTAGTCCCGCTATGCTCGACTCGTAAAATACCTACTAAAAAGTTTCGCTATACACGAAATCACATTCGCGGGCAGTGATGATCATGAGGAATAAAGCCATGGCGAACGGCAGCGCACCGCATTTTAAAATTGCGCCGAAGCACATTAGGAACCGCGATGGGCTGTCCCGCAAAGTGGTATTTGATAGATACAGGCAGCAACAAAAGTCGATTAACACTTCAATTTTTTAAATCTTAATTACTGAGCAAGATATTTAATTAAAATCTGAACAGAAGTAAAATAAATTAAAGATTCTTCGTAAATCTGTGTAAATAAACCCAGAATATCGTCAGCGTGAGGGCTGCCAACTCGCACCAATTTTGCGATGTTTCACGATTATTGACATGAAACTGGTATAAAATCTTCGTGATTCGATGTGATCACCCAGAATATTGTCAGAGTGAGGTTGCGCCGGGGCATTGAGACATAGTCCCACCCTGCACAAGCCAGCGCGTGAACACAGTACAATACTATTCGCCAATCACTCGAAGAAAAACTTATATCCGGCTCGAAGGACCACATCCCTGTTGGAAATAAAACAGAGAGAGAAAGTAAAACATAGAATTTACTTGAATTTAAATTAAAAAGTAAAACAATGGCGAGTTACACTCAACAACATTATTCGGAAGCGACAAAGAAAAAGTGTTTTGCCACACTACATATCTAAATATTTTTAAGGCACATAAATGTTGCACACATAAAAAACAACATAGAAAAACAAAAATATTACATTTGATTTTAAATTATTATAAATCACAACAACTAATTGCATTAATTTATAATAATTTAGAATATCAAAATATATGTTTACATTGTATTGAACACACAGAGTACATTTGTATGGTACAATGAGGCGCGCGCACCTTCCAGCAGGCCGTGCTGCAACGCAACGCATTGCAAAAATCCTCCGAAATCACTGTCATACACACGGCTATAATGTCTCGTTTTACATCCTCGTCAAATTTTAAGGGTGTGGTATAGACCAGGGGTCTCCAAACTTTGAAGCCTTCCATAATGATTTTTTCAGTATGTCCCAAGGGCCAAAACAGTGTTAATTTTTCTGCCCTTAGGAGGAAACGTGGGTGCTCTTTTCTCCATACAAAAAGATACAAGTAAACGCTCTCGCCTGTTTTCTTTCTGGTTAATGACCGCATAAAGCAATGATTTTTTATAGAAATATAAATATCAGCTACTTGTATGCCCCTATGTTTTCCTTTTTCATGATATATTATTTTTATAAGAACTAGAACCCTCAAAAAATGCTCAAAATTGCCTATTCAGACCGCTGTCAACAGACGCCTAGTGTACCAATTTGACAACTATTAACGAAAAAAGAAAAACATACGGGCATAGTACCTAGGTATATATCCTTCTTATTCAGTTTATGAAATATCTTTTAAATTGGTCCAATATTGGAGGAGGAAATAGGCGAGAGCCAAACCTCGAAATGTGACTTTTTACATAGGCTATTTAGTCGGATCTGCAGTTGTCCTTATCGCACGAATCCGAGGGTGGAGCGCTCGCAGAGCGACAAAAATACCTTCTTAAAATACCTAATTTTCAAAAGTCTGGTCGCCCCATTTCCTCTTAACTATATTTCTAGACTAGTCGCAAAGTGCGCGACCTAAGCAAACATACGCTTTTTTTGCATTTCAATTATTATTGTGTACCTATCGTGACACTTACGACATCTAGTGGTGATAAAACCGAGTAATTATCATTCTGTGTTTTCTTCTTCAACTTATCACAGCAATAGTAACAACAACAATAAGACATATTTGGCTGACGCGGGCCAGAGTGATGACACTAGTCTGAAGCTGTCGCGGCCTGGATTGATGGTACTGGCGGGCCGGATTTGGGCCGCGGGCCGTAGTTTGGAGACCCCTGGTATAGACCATCAAATCGAACAACTTTTTCCATGGCACCAACAACGTAATCGCGAAAAAATAATCAGCCGTCCCATACATTTGCGTCGAGTTTAGGTATTGAAGTTTTCTATGAGACAGTTGAAATTTTTTTCGCGATTATGATGTTGGTTCCAAGGAGAAAATTGTTCGGTTTGAAATTTGACGAAGATGTAAAACGACACGTTGTATATCATTGTATACATTTCACTCTCTCTCGTCGAGAGGAGGCCTGTGTCCCAGTAGTGGGAACATTATAGGCTGATTAACTATGCTGTGGCGGCATCTACATCGCCACATAAGAACTACGCATCAATGACATGACGTCACGCAAACCTGCATCGCGCAATTAGAGTTTACCACGCGATTAGCATATATACAACGTCCCGACATCAACCGTCGGACAGTAGCCCACCAGACACAACACCCGTCTGGTCGGAGGATCCTCCCTTTTCTATGGAGGATGAGTGAACTTTACTCCCTGTTCCTCATGCCTCTAAAATGCTAAGCGGAGAAATACATTGATATTTATGGCATGTTTTTCATTCTTTACGTGTTCCCCGTCAAAATCTTACACCGCTTTCCGCTATAAAAGCCCATGGGACACGACGGGTTCTGAAATTCAGGTTGTGTATACTTAAAAAAATCGGAACACGCACAATGAAGGGTTCCGTAGTTGAAAACAATTTATCCCAAAAACAAACTTAACACTGTAATCCGAAAAAAAAAAATTATGTGATAAAGTTACAAAACAACAATAAAAATACTGTACCAGTATATTCTTCAGATTAGCCATACATTTTTCTAGGTTTAAGTTTGACATAACTTTATGAGGAAACTAATTTAACTTTTTAATGGAGATAAGAGTCTGTCGTATCTGTATGACTTACTAGCAGCGTCCCGCGGTTTCACCCGCGTAAGTCTCGAACCCGTAAGAAGTGTGCCAAATTGCATCAAAATCCGTTCAGTAGTTTTTGGGTGAAAGAGTAACAAACATCCATACATACATCCTCCCAAACTTTCGCGTTAGTGTAAATCCCAACAATTATATGGAGGACTTGTGGCTGCAAAGTTCGATCGATCAGGTTAAGCAACGTTTGCCGCAGTTGATCCGTAGATGGGTGACCATCTTTACATATCGAGACCCCTTCTTGCCTCGTAAATCACGTTAAGCCGTTGGTGCCGGCTGCATATAGAAATGCTACTTCAGTACGTCCCTTCAGGCGGAGACGATAGAGTCATTTCCAGGCGTTAAACACACGTAAATGCTAGTAAATGCTAATTCCGCGTAAATGCTACTGAATACTAGCATTTACGTGTGTTTAACGCCTGGAAACTATAGGTATTTGTCTCCCCCTGAGGGGACGTACTGATGAATTAGCATTTCTATACACGCGTCCCGGCTGTCATTCGTGGATCTTTGACAGTCGTTACGGGTCGTAAAAAGCCCGAAATTCTGACAACCAGTCTTACCAAGGTGTATGGGTTGTGAAGGTCAAATAGGCAGTCGCTCTGTCGCTCCATGTAAAATACTGGTATTCAGCTGCATCCGGTTAGACTGGAAGCCGACCTCAACATGGGAAAAGGCTATGCAGATGATGATATATGAAGAGCTGCAACACCTCTTATACAACCACGTCACTCTATCATAGGCTAACATATATAAACGTTACTAAGCACGTGCTTTGACTTGGACATGTTCCCGTCTCTATCTTTCACTTGTAGTTTGACAGTTGTGCGACAGTGACAGGAATAACGCTTAGCCTAAATACGTGCTAAGTATTATGTGTTGATCTCGGTCTTAGAGATAAAAAACATACAATCACAAAACGCATACCCTGCACCAATTAGCAGAAAATCGGTGTAAGTAACAAAAAAATCTACAGCAACAGAATATCCTAAATATGGCTGACTGGTAGAAAATGCCTCAGGCATTAAGTCCGCCTTTGTACAGTATTGTTTTACTTGTGCATAAAGTTTTAACAAATAAATAAATAAAGTATCCGTCTATACTATACCATAGCTATAGGATATATAGGATTATATCATAGCTATGCAAGCAAAGACATAATCCCTTTCTTTTACGTTTACCACTGAATCACTTAACCGTGGAATACAGTTATGTCCAACCAAACCATTTCAAATCTTCGCACAAAAGTCTTATTCAATTTTCTCAAACGATTCATCATACTCAAACCAAAAAGCAACGTGCACATCCTTCCTTCACCGTATTTATTAAATTTTCATTTAATATAAGCTGGCTAAGAGAAAATATTAAAATGTGCACTGGCTAGGATCCAAGTGAATCCATTGTACTATTTGGCGAGCACCCTGCATTGTAAATAGAATAAGGCTCGTTCACATGTCCGATACAGCCAGTGTTTGATATAAAGTTTGGCGAATGTTTGTCGAAAATATTGGTGTTATAAATTCAGTGGCTATTGTGATGATTTGTGATAAAGAGGAAATTTTTGACCAATGTTTGGTATAGGTAATGTTTGGCAAATTATGTTTTCAGAATTGTTATTAAGGCGCAGATTTCCTGAAAACGATCAAAAAGGTGGTTTTTTTAAAGCTGTGTATCTCATAAACCGTAAATAATTTTGACATGTAAAAAAAATATGATATTTTCAAGTCCTTTTTGCATACAGTGATGGAAGCCAAAACATAATTAAACATATTTTATTGCACCAAAAAAATCTTTAAACATAACTCCTAATAATCTTTAAAAGCTGTTTATCCCTCCATTAGCAATTATAATTATAATTAAAAATATACCATGAAATGTCAAATTCCAAACTGCATCCAGTGATGGATTACTTTTTATTAAATAGTTAATTTCTAATTTTATACGATTTTATTTGCACTTTTACGACATAATTCCGGTGCGCGTGAGAATCTTCTATCTCGTGCGTCAAACTAGACAGCCATAACGCCATTTCACTTACATACCGAGCTAAACCAAGCTTGGAACCAGGGCCTTAATAATGCAACATCCAAGATAACATAAACATTGTATAATATTGCTAAGTTGTGCTCTCGGTTTTAATTAGTTTTACCAATTTTGGTAAATTATTATGTAATTTTATTTTCGCTCCAGTTTTTAAATGAAGTGGGTCATTAGCCTGTTAGTTCGGCGGCGGCTTTTCCTTATTCTGATATTCTTGGTTTCATGCCGCGGTAATAATATTTATCAGTTAGCAAATTAGTGGGTCAATTTTTAAATAGTCAGATTTAACTCATATCTGAAGAATAAATGTTTCAATTTGACAGCTTTTGTACCTATAGAAAATGTGTCAAACTATCATTTTATTCTTCAGATAAGAGTTATCCGAGTTGAAAAATCAGCCCTTAGTAATATAATTAGTAGAGGAGCTCGTGGCTAAGTAATAACAGCCGCACGGTTCGATCCATCAGGTTGAGCTAAGCTTGACGCGGTTGGTCCGTGGACGGGTGACCATCTTTACATACCGAGACTACTCAGTGCCTGGGAAAGCACGCTAAGCAGTTGGTCCCGGTTGTCATTCGTAGATCTTTGACAGTCGTTACAGGTCATCAGAAGCCCGAAAGTCTGACAACCAGTCTTACCAAGGGGTATAGGCAATCGCTCCTCTAAAATACTGGTATTCAGCTGCATCCGGTTAGACTGGAAGCCGACCCCAACATAGTTGGGAAAAGGCTAGCCATCCAGGGTGCGCCGAGAAAATTATTTATTGCGACAATCACAGGACGTATTCGGTAGCTCATTTTAACCCAAGAACACGACTACTTAAACCATATCAAGACTATCTCAAATCTCAATGAATCAGCTGTAAAGAATACCTATTATTATTCATTACCACGCGTATGCATTTGGTAATGTACCCTGTTTGAATATCAATGACCAAGTCATGTGTTTAAATTGTGATGGTCATGATTTTGAGGACAATTTGGAGGTAAATTCCAAGTTGACCATCAGTTTCTTAAGGTGATATGTAAAAAGCAAACTGGGCGGGAATACGAAAGTAACAGAGTCAATTACTTCCACATGCAAAAAAAAGAGAGCGCAACAATGCACAGCACTGGAACCAAAATAAAAGCGCCATACCAAATAAAAATTGTTTAAAAATAAATTATGCTATATATCAGAAATATTTTCAGCCAGAGTTTTCAATTGCCTAATACGTACATTTTGAATGCAATTATGCAATGAAATTACTTGGGATTTTAGAATTACAGGAAAAAAAAATTAATAAAAAAAAAAAAAAAAAAAATATTATTTTTATGGTGTGCATAATAAAGAGTATTCTATCTAGCTATCTATAAAAAGTAGAGGTCTTTTGGGAACTAAATTCTATCGAGGTAACGCACTTGCGTTTTCCTTCAGTCAGAGTATTAATCAAATAGTCAATAAACATAATAACCAAAAATTAAATCCATACATGCTATAATAGTGAAATAAATGGTTACGAAAAAACTCCCAATTCATTTTGGTATCGCCTTAAGGCGCCACATGAGAATTATCAGCTTATTCTAGAATGGTAACGCACCTGTTTTGCCATTTGCCTGGTATTGCAGATATCCATAAGTTGACGGCGGCGTGACCAGAACTATCAGGTTAGCCAGCTTGTTTTTCCAAGACTAGGTCCCACTATGATCCATGCGAATATTCAGAGAATATAATCCTACAAAAAACTTTTACGCGGGCAAATGTTATATCCAGCTTTTGTCACAGGGGCGTATTTACCACCCAACCCACAGACGAGAATCTGACAATCTGATAATTTTATAAGTATTTTTCATAAATTGTTTGCTTTATTAAACAGCACTTGTCCTGAAATTGTGATAGTTTTGTCGTTTTTTTGCAAAAATTTACCAGAAATTATTGAAAATGAAAATTATGAAAGCTCGGCGTAATGGCTTGGTCTAGGTAATAGGAGTCTGCGCAACAAATTCCCCCTCGAAACGAATGTTTGTGTATCAATCACAATTCACAGCCACTGCCGAGCATAGGCCTTTCTTTTATTGTGTCAGGACGTTGCTCCCGAATTTTTCCTCATACGCTTGATCTATAAACAGATATAATTATGAAGGGTTACTATGTAAAACAACCACTTTTCGTTACCTTCAGAAAACTAAAACAAAAGTAGGTCAACGATTTTGATGTTTTTCCGAGGCTAATACCTAAATGTCAACTTGGCCTTCCTCAACATTCGTCACAAATCAGCCATTTGTGTAAAATACCATCACTTGACTCGAACCAAAAGGTGTATTTTCGTCACCCCACATTCACAGTTTAGATTGAATGTCACAGAATTACGTGCGTGTCATAATTGGGTGACGCGTTCCTCATTCACTTGGCAACAGTTGACTGTGAACATGATCTGCATACGATAAGAACTTTAACTTTAGGTAAACAGTGTGAGTGGTTGTTGAAGACGTCGTTTGCTTATATACGAGTACGTAGGTGTATGAAGACATCACGACGTATTATTATTATTTATTTATTTAAAGACAAAAGGTCCACACTGACAAAAATACACAAAACTTAAAATACTTATAACCTACGTTAGTACTTATAGACTACAACAGACAGTGTTGTCTTGATGAGATGTCCCATTATGTCCGCTATCACCTTCGGGAGGCTGTTGCTACTGCCACGCAATCTGGCGAGCAGAGACGCACACTTCTTCCTTACGATAGCTGAGAAGCTGTCGACTCGGGCTTTTGCGAACATCTCTGACGCACTGCAGTAACGTGGCAGCCGCATCAGCGCCCTGAAGGCGTTATTATATTGGACATAGTATTGTCGAATGGACTATCTAGAAGACTAAGCTGCAATGACATCTTTTTAGAATACCTCTTGATCTAGTGGTCGTAGGAATGATTTTTGTGGACTGAGCTTGGGCCCTGCCTTCGGTCTCCGGGCAGTCATATCATAATTATCCATCAGGAAATTCTTAGTAGCAGCCTGGAGTCTGGACGTTGACGAAATGTGGCTGGTCTTTACAGCCCTGACTGATATTATGTTGGCTAAATGCAGAACTTGATATATTTGACATTATATTATATTACCACGTTTTTAATAAGTCACTTTCTTGTTTGTCTGTCGGTCTGTCATTCCGGGTGGAATCTTGCAACTCAAATTTTGAACACTTCTCGATTAGCTATCCGGCTGAAACTTTCAGGCTAGCTCACGACTTGATGACAATGCGTTTTGAAGTCCACTATGACCCGTCTGCTGCACCAGGATTGGCTCCAGACCAGACAACTCCTCAACTGTCAACAGTATAGACACGAAATCTTATTTACGCATTTAATTATGATAGTCCGTTCTAAATTCCAACATGACCTGGCGCTGCATCCAGGATTGGCTTCAGACCAGGGAAATCCTCAACGGTCAACAGTACAGACACGAATTTTTAGATACGCTTTAATTATGATAGTCCGTTCTGAAGTCCACCTTGACCTGGCTGCTGACTCAGGATTGACTTCAGACGAGTTTTCTTATTTTTGAGCCGCATAACATGGTTCTCAGATTATTTTATTAATCTACATTTTACCATTATGTGATTGCTTATTACGCTGCAAGTCCAAGGAAGCCATGTCATTCTTGGATGGAAGGCTAACCAGGCGCTTACTATGCCTGGACAGGAACGGTCGGCGCCTGATGGCAACATTTCCACACAATAGGCATAACGGACAGTCCTCAATGCAGGTCTTGCATGGAGGCTGAGGAAACCGTTGCGCATGTGCTATTTGAATGCACAGGCGTCACCCAGATTAGAACAGAAACCCTTGGGTCACCCAGATCTTTTGCAGATATTCTCAACAGACCAGCAGATGTAATCAACTTCTGGAGGGAGGTGGGCTGGTTGGCATAACTCACTAACTGACTACCACCATGGCTTACGCACAATGGTCCTCTCGAAGAACTAAGTGCGGAAACCAACCCCCTTAGCATAGAACATAGAATATATAGGTACGCTGCAATAGATCTGATGAACTGAACGATCAACCTCTTACCACCAAATTTACCTGGAAATATCCTTACTTTATTATTAGCCGTGAAAATAAGGCCAGTTTCCTTAAATATATGACTCATTATCAAAATAAAGAATATGGATCGATTTGCATAGGGCCTCGAGGATTTTCCGAGTGAACGGTTAGCATTTTAATTTTGAATGGTTTGTATAAGTACATCTTTTTTAAGTGGACTTGACAAAACAATTCTCTCCCAAAATAAAAGAAGTCCGTTAATATTAAAAAAAAACCGGCCAAGTGCGTGTCGGACCACGCACAATGAAGGGTTAGTTGAGATGAATTTATCCCAAGAACATACTTAACATTGTATTTCAAATACTCCCATACAATCCAACTGTAAATGTAAGTTTGTACTCACAATATTGAAAGATTTACCATGTCATTTTGAGACCACAGACTACTTATAGGTTTTCCTGTAATCTACAGGTAAAGAACTATTTTCTGTATTTAATTCAAAATTTTAGGCTCAGTAGTTTCGGAAATAAGGAATAGTCAATTTTCATCAATTTTCTTAAATAACTTTAAAACAATTTATTTTAAAATTATAAAAACAATATATTTGTGACTATCATAGTTAAGCCCTTTCATTTGATATGTCACACGGTACAGTTTGCAAAACTTTTTTTTTTATTTCCTTATTTGCCCCATAAAAGTGACCTTCATATTTAAAATTAATTTATTTACTTTACCCGTACGTGTTTGAATCACAGAAATCCTATATGTACCTTTCAACTTAATCGGTCCATTAGATTCGGAGCAAATTGGCTGTTACAGACGGACAGACAGACAGACAACAGACACAAGAGTGATCCTATAAGGGTTCCGTTTTTTTCTTTTTGAGGTACCTACGGAACCCTAAAAATTCTGCATTGTTGGTCTAGTGGTCGCAAGCGCTACTTCTGAACATGAGGTCCTGAGTTCGATTCCCGGGTCGGGCAGTGTTATTGTTTCTTTCCATCTGCAATTTCTTTGTAGCGGCTTGGAGACTGGATTTGTGGCCGGTTGATGGCAACGTGCTCGCCTCATAGGACTTAAATAACATAACTGGCAAAATGTAGGTGAACTATAGGTACACCTTGCCGAACCCTTCAGGGAAACAAGGTGTGATGTATATGTAGATAGACCTATTAGCAAAGTTAGATTTCCACCGCGCAGAACCGGTCAGTTTGAGTTTCAAACTTCCCGCTTGTTTGACCGAAGCCAACATCCAACATTCAATATTGGTCATATTTATATCCAACGTTGGACATTGGCCTCAACGAAGCAACTCAATATTCGAAGGTTTGAATAAGAGATATATGCTATTTTTATATCGTAAGGGTATGCTATGAATTCTTTGGAATAATTTAAGATGCCATTTTTAGTCTTCTTTCATAGAAAACTTCGATATACAGACGTTTTTGTGTTTCGGTCGTATTGGAGTTTTAAATAAATATTCTTATGTATCACTCGGGTCATTGTCCTTGATGTAATGTTTGTGTCTGCATGTTTTATGAGTAAACTCAACCTTGGATCACTTGGATTTATGCGTGGACTTGTGTGTGCGCTTAGCCAGGTTTTCTGGATGGTTTTTGATATCCTAAATCAGCGGGTCTATTCTGTAATAATCTCACCGTGATGAAAACTTAGGAGAAGTGAAGAAAGTGAAGTGAGTGAGTGTGTGAGTGTGTAAATAGTGCAGTCCCTAGCATTAGCCGATTTATTCTGTAAAAAACTCATCGTGAAAACTTAGGAAAAGTGAAGAAAGTAAAGTCAGTGAGTGTGTGAGTGCCGATCTATTCTGTAAAAATCTATAAAAATGTTCTTGGGTTTTTAGGATTCCTTACCAAAATAATAAAAAGGAACCCTTATGGTGCGACTCAGCCTGTCTCTCCGTCTGTCACAGCTGGATATCTCAAGAACTACTAATGCTATCAACTTGAAATTTGGAACAGTTTTTGATAACGTTTGCTCAACTATTTTGCAAACAAGAAAGAATTTTTTTTTGCAACAGGACTGAAACGGGCTTAAAAATTCGAACGAGGGCTACTAAAAATGTTAAAAAATATATATGACGGCGTGAACGTGGGCACAGAGATAGGTGGTTCATCTCTCCGACCCTGTGGTAAGGGTTCCATTGCGTGGGTTACTCAGGCAAACCAATATGATGCTGTGGCAAGACTATTACTGAAGAGTATACAGAAGTAATGACTAGGTATAGGTACTGTGAACTTGATAGGTTCGATGGTAGCGTGTGCCTCCTTCGAGCTCTCGATCCAGTCTCTCCACAGAGTATGCTCGCACACCTCCCAACGACCCCGTCCACGTGCGGCGACCAAACGATACTGGCGCCACATGGCGTTCACCGTACGTACTAAACGAACAACCAATCAGAGCTAAGCTTGACTTGTACTAAGAAATCAACTGAGTGACGTACTATCGCTAAACTATCGTTCGTGACGACACGGCCAGAACTGACAGTCACAAGTCCTCGTGTGTACTTGTAACAAAATAAGGCTACTGTATACTACAAGCTCGGCCTCTCCTGACTATAGCCAGGTTAATTACAGACAGGATTAGAACAGATGCCTCAAAGTCAAGATAACCAGACCATAGTATAGTAAACACAATTAACTTCACACACACGCACAACATGGCCCAGCTGCTCGGCAGCGTATTCAACATTAATTGCAGCATTGCATTGTAACAATGGCTTACGCGTCCAGGTCACTACAGACCAACCAAACAAAAGTAGTCTCCACGAGACCCAGGCCTCAACCCTACACCTTCAGCCGCGCATCGCGCCCTGAACGACCCACCAGTGAATCGCAGTTACGACTACGACTGAAGCGTGCAGTGCGGCCGAATACGTAGCCATGGCGTGTGTGCCTAGCGTGCCTTCACCAGCGCTTTCTACATCAGACTCGGTCACAAATAAGGTCAGATGGTACTTTGCTCTGAGACATCCCCCCAATTCGATCATGAGCGTATTTATAGTACGCTTGTTAACTAGAGATTTCAAAACATAACGATCGCCATCTAACACTTCAAAAATTTGAAATGGCCTTACAGACAACACTAATATGACCCGGCTGCTCGGCAGCGTAGTCTCATTGAGACCCAAACAGTAGTCTTATTCAGACCCAAACAATAGACTTACAGACCCGAACAGTAGTCTCACAGAGACCCATTGGTAGTCTTATTCAGACCCGAACAATAGTCTTACAGACCCAAACAGTAGTCTCACAGAGACGCATTAGTAGACCCAAACAATAGTCTTACAGACCCAAACAGTAGTCTCACAGAGACCCATTAGTAGTCTTATTCAGACCCAAACAATGTAGTCTCACAGAGACCCATTAGTAGTCTTATTCAGACCCAAACAATAGTCTTACAGCCCCAAACAGTAGTCTCACAGAGACCCATTAGTAGTCTTATTCAGACCCAAATAATAGTCTTACAGACCCGAACAGTAGTCTCACAGAGACCCATTAGTAGTCTTATTCAGACCCAAACAATAGTCTTACAGACCCAAACAGTAGTCTCACAGAGACCCATTAGTAGTCTTATTCAGACCCAAACAATAGTCTTACAGACCCGAACAGTAGTCTCGCAGAGACCCAGCCACCATACATCTAGCCGCGCATTGCACCCTGAACGACTCATAGAATCGCAGTTACAACTACGACCAGACTGTACAGTTTGATTAAAAAAAGGTGTCGTGAAAAGGTGGTGTGTGTCGTGTCGTCATTGTTGTTAAATGAAGTGGATGTGCTACCTTACCTAACAACAGTTCTAATGGACTCAGCGGTAACGGATAACGATCTGGCACTGTATTATTATTATTAAGCTCTCTATAATCTATGCACATACGATCTGATCCATCATACCTAAAAGGGCCGGACTAGGAAAAGGCGAACTACAGGGTTTAATTATCTTAGCTTGCAACAATTCGTTAACCGTATCGCGCATGATTCGACGTTCGTACGGAGACAGTTTGTAAGGATGTCTTAGCACTGTATGATTAGGGTCGATCAATCTTATCTCCAACTCACCAGTGTTAACACACGTTATAGGAAAACCGTTAATCAAAAAGTCAAGACTATAATTATTCTAAGATGTTTACAAGGTCACGTCTTGTATCAAGTGGTAAAATTGAGAATAATCGAAAATACAACAATCACTACAGTGGGCCATGTCGTTCGAATGAACCTTTAAAACTCTACTGCTGCCAAGCTTACAGAAACCTCGAGTAAAACCTCTAACGCCACGGCTCTCCAGCCGACTAGCAATCGCATTGCTCTCACACATCCAGCGCATGGATAAAAACTTCTGTATGCATATCCATCAAGTGGATCGCCCGTGTGCATCACCCACTGACTACACACTATGGTCTCTCCAGACCTCGACCTCCGCCAGAACTACTGGTACGGTCGCACACACTACGGCCGAAAGAAACCCGTACTCGATTTTCTACCACAACTTAAGCTTGCTACATCACCACTGTAATCACTAGGTATCTACTTGGACTGGTACATGACCTACTGGCACTATCATTACGCTAAATAAGATTTGTTCTGTACTGAATACACGTGTTTGACCAATAGCAGTCCGTCGGCAGAGTGACCCATACGCAGAAGCTATAACCATCTCAGCTGCGTAAGTACTACCCCTCGCAAAGGGCATGCTGCACATAAAAAGCAGCCCACATGTACATCTTACATGCTCCGGCGCAACTACATATGGACACAATAAAAATGTGAAGAAAAATGAACCCCACAATCTACTGACTATCAATACCACCGAAGACCATTTTAATCTTAAAATAAAAACATCTTTCAGAAACAACAGAATCCCAATGAACTGAGTCTCGTTTAATCTAACTGTAGTAGAAATTCAATAGTCAGGGATGACACGCAGTAATAACTTGCAACGAAGACCCTTGCATCAGAGAGCTGTAGACAGAATTTAAAAATTGCATTGTAAACGAGGTTAGGCTATACCTAATATTGTAACCGTTTTTGCTGTTATTTACCAGGTAACCTACTAGCTATACTTCCCATGATCAGAGGGCACTCAGTACCTGAGTCCAAACAAATTGAAAACGACTCACCAGATTCGCCACAGAAGAAACAGGTCACCGGCGTCGATGCTTTCTCCAACATACTGTCCTTGGCTGGTTGCGATACACTATTTCCTTAATGAGGCTAGCCGCAAAAGTTTCGACGCACACGAATCTGACCATCATGATCGCGCATCGGAATCGGGTTTATTGTAACTACTTAGTTTGTAAAAAAACAAAGTAACCGCCACTGATTTTATTGTCACTATCACCGCGTGTGATCTCATTAGCACGATATGATAACAGTTCATCGTCATCGGTTAAATCCGGATTGAATTCAGGCAACGTAATTGCAGCACTTATTTTTGACGGTACTTGCATAGCCTGAATCAGTCGTTCCATGTTCTGGTTCTGTTGTTCCAGTAGCTTACGCCAATATGTATCAGACGTAGATGGTGCCTGAGCTGATCCCACTTCTGATGACGGCGTGAACGTGGGCACAGAGATAGGTGGTTCATCTCTCCGACCCTGTGGCAAGGGTTCCATTGCGTGGGTTACTCAGGCAAACCAATATGATGCTGTGGCAAGACTATTACTGAAGAGTATACAGAAGTAATGACTAGGTATAGGTACTGTGAACTTGATAGGTTCGATGGTAGCGTGTGCCTCCTTCGAGCTCTCGATCCAGTCTCTCCACAGAGTATGCTCGCACACCTCCCAACGACCCCGTCCACGTGCGGCGACCAAACGATACTGGCGCCACATGGCGTTCACCGTACGTACTAAACGAACAACCAATCAGAGCTAAGCTTGACTTGTACTAAGAAATCAACTGAGTGACGTACTATCGCTAAACTATCGTTTGTGACGACATAATATATAACGCAAACGCACCCATTACCGCCAGTTTAAGCGGAGTTCAGATTGATATCCAAAAAATAAGCACATTCTTAATATGTAGCTTCAATAAAAATAATTTTTCAAGTACTGAAATTATCGATTTTTTTAGTTATGTGTAAGAACAGATAATCAAAGAATTACTTAAAAAATTAAAAATTAAATAAAAGGAAAAGGGTCATGTCCCTATCACCGACTCAAAATATCGGGTGTGTGCCTAATACCGTTTATGTGACACCTAATACCGACCACTAAATAAATGGAACTGTTAAAGTTAAATAAAAATGCTCGTGTATATTGCACTGTTTATATAAATGCTCCAACACAGTTCAGAATGCTATCAACACTTAACAATTATATGTATTCTTATAATAGTATATTCTTAACAGCGTTAAATCAATAAAAAATATCATATTTATACGAATTATGTATAACAAATTACCAAAGGCCAGCATTGATTATAACTACTATAATATGTAACCAATCATTTGGTATTTTACAAGAGTAAATGGCATTATAGAATCTTAGTAAAAATGTAACATAGTCATATAAAATTACAATAACATTTATGAGGATTGATTTTTTGATACAGCTCGGTTAGTCTATTTTAGTTATTTCCATAGCGTTATGTCCTACGGTATTCTGCTATGGGGCAAAGCGGCTGATATTCAAAATATTTTTGTTCTTCAAAAACGAGCTGTTCGAGCAATTTACCAGCTAGGTGCTAGAGTTTCTCTGAGGGAATTTTTTAAGGATATTGGTATTCTCACGGTGGCATCACAGTTCATCTTCGCCAATATCTTATACATTAGGCAAAATATACATTTGTACAGTAAAAACAGTGATATTCACAATATTAACACCAGAAATAAGGACAAATTACGTGCTCCATTTCATCGGCTTCATAAGGTTCATAACTCATTTGTTGGTCTTGGTACCTATAACTTTTTATAACAAGCTACCTTCTTCTTTGCTAGATTTGCCTTTTAATGCGTTTAAAATTAAAGTTAAATCCAATCTTTGTTCAAAGGCATACTATTCTATTAACGATTACTTAAACGATAAGAATAGTTGGTCGCTGTGATTAACTCAAGACAATGTTTATGTTATGTTCTTTCTCCAGGATCAGCTCACATAATGACAGGTTACATGAGTTAAGTACTAAAATTGTTTATTTTATTTGACAAAAATATAATTTAATGTATTGTGTTGCGTAAATTATTTTGCATAGGTACTATTGTATACATAGAATCTAGTTCTTCTAACTGAACAGACAGCTGTGCTGCTGGGGAGTTTGTTCCGCTACTTCTTCTTCCCAGCTAAAGCACTAGGAAGTGGTGAAGGGCGGGCGTTTTGTGGGGACTGTCTTACTGTAATTTCGACGTTCAAAAAGTGCTGATTCTCAGCCTAATTTGAATAAAGGACTTTTGATTTTTTGATTTTGATTTTGAGGCGGCTTACCGTCCACTAGCGCCGCTAATTGAAAAAGTATCATAACTCGTAAATAGAATAAAAAATACAAAATGTGGTCTATTAAAACAGTAGAAAAGGCATTTGACTGCAAACCGCCTCTTAAGTTTAGTAGTATGTACAAGTAGATCGGTAATAGGTTTTCTTAAAGGAAATCGTATAACCTATTACCGACCCAAGGGAATGTGTATGAATTGTGTAAATACATGTGATTTTTTTACATGTATATGATTTTAAGTGGTGCGGTTGCTAAAAATATTTAATAATAATGATATTTCAACTATAAAAATACACCATTTAAAAATTATACCTCCTTTATTCATCAAAATATTTACATAAGAACAAAGTTAGTGTATACGGCTACTAAAGCTCTTGCATATATGGCGTTAATAGCTCAAATATAAGTTAACATACTAAGGAACTGAGTTAGTATAGCCTCCTGCCTATTAATTTATGCATTTTAACAAAAATCATGGCACACAAAAAATACGACAAGTACTTATCAGCGACATGGGTCGACAATAGGAATAAAATTGTGATTTTTGTTCCTATTACCGCCTATTTTTAATATTGAATTTTAAGCAAAATAAAATAGTATTTCATTAAAATGAATCATTACTTGTGTTCCTGAAAGTATCAAAAATGCATCAAAAGAACTAGAAGTTACATTAAAATGCTTGACGGTATAATCTTCTGCTAAAAAAGAAACAAGAGTACTTACGCCATCGGGAATGCCACACTATGGAAAATGCACTAAGGTGCCGCGTCCACGGACGAACTGAGCGATTATTATTTAAATCGTCGAGTTACGCACACAAACAAGAGATGAACATTTGCAATACAAATACATCTACATTTTTTTTAAAGCAACCAATTGTGTAGCTTTAATACATGACATAAAAATGATAGTTTTCTAAATAGGGCGGTAATGAGCGCGGATTTTAACGGGTCGTTATTAGGTGCGTTTACGTTATATACCTATATACAGAGTGTAAGGGACAGCCCTCCGCAAACTAACAGCGTGCATTCAGCTCCTCATTTTAGATCATATTCCACCGGAAATTTTCTCAGGAAAATTTTCATTTTTTAAATATTTTTTTCAGTTACATTTTCTTTATTTCAATGTAAAATTACATTGTGTGTTAGCAGCACTCCATTTATGTAAAAAAGCAGCAAAAAAACAAAACTGAAAAAAAAAACCAGCAATGGATGTTGAAATACTGTAACAAATGACGCGCGAAATCAGCTGTTCACTTTCTGTCTAGTTACAGAGTTCATCGAACTCACCGCATACCTATTACCTACCCCTCCCAACCAGTAATAGACGCTCCGATTTGTGCACAAAAACACAAACTAATCAGGTTTATTGGATTCCCATAACGTTCCTGAAAAAAATTCATGTACTGGTCATCTTAGTATGATATACTGAATTCACCATATCAGTTTGCGGAGGGCTGTCCCTTACACCCTGTATATACCCAACATGCATGAAAATGTACATGTGAGAACAATGTAGAAAGACGTGCACGTTAATAGCGTCCGTAATAAAAAAGATAAAAACTAAAAACAACTAAAATTATTCTATGTGATAGAAGTTTATGTAAAGATTACAGGAAAAATAAAACGATGTCTCTAAATAGCACACTTTTTCAATCGCAACGGAACCCTCGGTGCGCGAGTCCGACTCGCTCTGACCGGTTTTTTTTTATTATTTTGTCGCTATTTCTTATACTTTTGCTTCGGAATTTTGGCTTTATAAAATAGATAAGAAAAAATTGCGAATAGTGAGGCCGCTATAACTATTCTCCCATTCAATAAGTCAAAACTGTCGAAATCTTTCAGTTATTCAGAATAAGAACGGCAAAGTTGACCATTTAACGCAAAAATCACGGTCGAAATGTAATAAGCAATTAGCAAACAATAGCAACCTACATACAATAGCCCCATGGCCGAAAATAGTAATTAAAATCGCGAATCTCGTACATTTATGTAACCATAGGTAGGTATTTTTCCTATCCCTCATTGATGGTCTGACCACGCGACGATATTGACCTGCACAAGACTTGCATTATAATTGTGACCCTGGGTTTGTGGCTCCAAACGTTTATGATAGGTGGAACATTGTCAAGAACAGTTTATGGAAAAGTCTTTTTATAAATAGCAGCCATCGATTACTAATAAAAAACTTAGTGATCGATGATGGCAGCTTTGTAAACTTTCTTTTCATTATTATTATTATTTTTTTATTATTTTTTTATTATTCTTTTCATTATTTTTATTATTTTTGTTCTTGTTTCAGAATTATTAGGTATTGAATATAGTCAGGGTTACCTGTAATTCGACGTATTCCTTGCAGGATGTCATTAGGGTTGAAATGCAACAAATTAAGCCACCAAATGTTCTACCGAAATTCAGTTTTTTTTTTGTAATTTTTGTCTAAGAACAATATAAATTTCGAAAAATAAAATGTTTAATTAGGTAGTCCACCATTTATATAATTTCTTCCGGAAGGTTTATGTGTATAAAACATTCATATTTAACACATAAGCACAGAAATCTCGATGATTTGTTCATGCTCTGTGGTTTTGTTCAGTCGCCAATGTATCGCTATATCAGTAGACTGCACTTACCGTAGACAGACAACCATTTGACATAAGCAGGCCTATGATTATTTATTGACAGGCAACCAATCAACATAGATTAGCATCTATGATTTATTCCGATCTAATCAATCTGCAATCTGCCTAGCCTTTTCCCACCTATGTTGGGGTCGGCTTCCAGTCTAACCGGATGGAGCGGAATACCAGTATTTTACATGGAGCGACTCCACAACCCAGTACTGGGTAATACGATACCCGTTGGTAAGACTGGTTGTCAGACTTTCGGGCTTCTGACGACCCGTAACGACTATCAAAGATCCACGAATGACAGCCGGGACCAACAGATTAACGTGCTTTCCGAGGCACGGAGGAGTCTCGGTATGTAAAGCTGGTCACCCATCCACGGACCAACCCCGGCAAGCGTAGCTTAACCTGATGGATCGACCCGTGCGGCTGTTATTCCGATTCCGATCTAATACCAACAAAGTAATACCACTGGTATTTGTTATTTTCTATTCCGAACGGATACCAAAGTTATTGGTTCGTTCACACATTAGAAATTATTATTCGTTCAGAATAGAAAATAAATACAAGTTCAAACAAATACCAGTGGTATTAGTTTAGGTATTGGTATTAGAACGGAATAAATCGAAACAATGCAATAATTCATGGACGTTAAAGTAAAATAAAGGATAGGAAAGATTATAATATGCGAATCAGGGGCGGGTCGCCCAAATTTAAAATAAACGATAGGAAAGATTATAATATGCGAATCAGGGGCGGGTTGCCCAAATTTAAAATAAACGATAGGAAAGATTATAATATGCGAATCAGGGGCGGGTCGCCCAAATTTAAAAATAAAACAACACCACTATTTTAATCTTTATATTCGATACCATTGACGACGTTGACTTCTTGAACTTCACCATTTGGGAGAAGGACGTCGTCATAACCGGGTCTCGACCAGGCGCCCTCTACCTCAACGGCTTTCTTCAGACCTGTTAATAAGGCAAAGAACGAATATTCTTGTACCCTGAAACCAGATGTCTCTCTTGGTTAGGACGCGGGGTTAGAGGTGCTACTTTTTTCATACAGGGGCGTTTTCAGAGAATATCAATACTAATGTCAGTTCTGAAAGTAAGTATCTGATGATTTATGTAGGTAAACAAACGGATCGGTAAACGTACCTAAGTACTTTTGGATCCCACTTTATTGTGCCACAATTTTATTTTTACTGGATCACATTACTACGTAAACCCAAAATTCTAATCTTAAATCACCAGATGTTTCACAAATAAATTGAGGTTAATTTTATAATTTAATTAAATTTTCTAAAAATTTAATAGGTACTTAATGATATTCCAACAAAAATTGTTATAAAAGTGGTAGGTACTTGAGATATACAACGTGTTAATGAAATAACCCAAAACCTCTTAAGGGGTCATTGTACTCATCATTATGAACAACTTTTACTATTGGACCAAACCTGGAATCGCGAAAAAAAAATCAGCTGTTCAATACATTTATGTTCGCATAATTCGTCAAAATGTACTGAACAGCTGATTTTTTTTCGCGATTTCAGGTTTGGTCCCATAGTAAAAGTTGTTCATAATGATGAGTACAATGACCCCTTAAGAGGTTTTGGGTTATTTCATTAACACGTTGGATGTAACAACGGAGGTAGTTTTATCGGAACCGAAGGCGGAGTCGGAGTTTTTAAATTTGCTTTATCGGAGTCGGAATCGGAGTCGGAATCGGAGTCGGAATCGGAGTCGGAATCGAAGTCGGAATCGGAGTCGGTATCGGAGTCGGAGGCAGAATCAGAAGTGGTGGCATGAGACAGAATTTTTATTTAAGGACAAATAAAACATTATTTAGTCAAATTTTTTTCATTTCAATTTTCAATTATAAAATAAAACACAAACAATGAAAAAAACCTCCGATTAAAACCTTCGATTTAAAAGTGTCGGAGCCGAAGTCGGAACCGAAGGTGTAATAATAATCGGAAGAACCGGAGTCGAAGCTCCGTAACATCCCTGACATATAGTTGAAACTATCTAAATACAGATGAATGTGTAACTAATATTTATAACACATTTGCTCATAAAGGGCCTCTTATTTCACAAATTTCAATATCGTAATGTATATCATTATAGTTCGCGTCACATAAAAAGACCGCTGGCCAACCGCACAACTCTAACATTGTATAGATCGTGTCACGTAAAAAGTGTGCTAGTCAACAGCCAAACCATACGTTGCATTAGTTCACGTCACGTAAAAGTGGTATGGTATGGTTGTGCGGTTGGCCAGCAATCTTATTACGTGACACGATCTATACAAAGTTACAGTTGTCCGCTGGCCAGCGGTCTTTTTACGTGACGCGAACTATACGTACTTGTGCGTAATCGTAAAGTAAAACGCACGAGTTTCTTTCTAATAAGGTAACACGTACGATACTTTTTTAAATCTTAAGAAAAAAAAAAGCAAAGAGTTTTTATGTCAGAAAAGTGGTCAATATTTTATGAATAAAATTAACTTTGGGATAAAATAAAATTAAAGAATTAAATGTTAAATATTTAATTCTTTGATTTAATTAATTTTCGCAATAAATTACTTGACAACCATTTATCTGTAACAAAAACAAAAAATATTAATTTACTTTAATAATACTGGCTGTTTTTGTGGCTTTGCCTTAAAAAAAAAAAGCGCTGATGCGTGCGCATCGCTAATTTGTGAACAAGTAAAAATTATTCCGCGCGCTTTTCCTTTTCGCTAGCTTGTTTTTATTTGAAAATGTCGTCAAGTAATGATGAATTTATTCATTCGACACCGCCAGAAGTCTCAGAGGCAGCGAAAAAGGCTACTCTAAGCCTCTTGCCCGAAAAATCGACCGATAGATACTTACAAGCGGATCAAAATTTCATCGTATGGAAAACAAGCAAAGATGCAAATTCATTTTCAGAAAGTGTGTTTTTAAAGATTTATTCGTTTAAGAAAATCCGAGTTTTATTTATTTCCTCGCAATTATGTTATAAAACGTCGTATGACATACGTGCGCTTTGATAATTACAGCCTCTGCTTTCTTGTAGCCCTCGCCTACGGCTCGGGCTAGCAATATCGCCTCGGCTGTAATTTTCAACTTACCGCACTTATATCATAATGTACTATAATATATATCCCCTTAGTACTAACTGATTGCGTAAGAATTTAACCCGCACCCTAATTGCGTGACACATTATCATGCGGAGTTTTTAATTTTGACAGTTCAACAACATTCATTGCGTTATTTACGTTGTCGAGCAGACAAATTTTTCGAACATCGGAGCAATGGATTAGTAATTTGTTTCAAAATGAAACCAACTCCGATTGATAATGTGTTACTTACGCAATTGGGGTGCTGAACAGAGATTGTTTCGAATTTCACTAGATATTTTTGGATGGAACAGAACATACACTCGTTCCCACAAACCTCCATTAATCAAAAAAAAAAACCAGCCAAGTGCGTGTGGGACCACGTACAATGAAGGGTTCCGTAGTTGAATAGAATTTATCCCAAAAACAAAGTTAACATTGGATATCAAAAAAAAAAAAAATATGTCATAAAATTACAAATTCACAATTTTTGGACTTTTTCCTTTACTTGTGCTGGGAGACCTTGCTTCTTGCCAAATTTCATTATTCTAGTTCAATGGGAAGTACCGTACCCTATAGGTTTTGATTTACTTGCGACAGTTGCGAGTATCAAAATGTTTCGCAAAATGGCCGTATTTTTTTTTGCGTTGACATAGAAGCTTGATTTTTTTAGGACTTCAAGAGATTATAAACCTACGTATTTCATATTAATTTTAACTTGATACCTCTATGCGTTCTTCAAAAAAAGGGTCTTGACACGCTGACAACTTTGAAAATATTTTTTATGTGATAGAATTACAAATTAACAATTTTCGGTTTTTTTCCTATATTTGTGTTGTAAGACCTAGCTTCTTGCCAAATTTCATGATTCTAGGATGACGGGAAGTACCCTATAGGTTTTGATTTACTTGCGAGTATCAAAAAAATGTCGCATAAATGGCCGTATTTTTTTACTGCGTTGACTTAGAAGTTTGATCTTTTTAGCACTCCAAGGGACCATAGACCTACGTATTTGATATTAATTTCAGCTGGATACCTTCACGCGTTCCTGAGAAAAACGGTCTTGACAGACTGACAGACAGACAGACAGACAGACAGACAGACAGACAGACAGACAGACGGACAAACAAGTGATCCTATAAGGGTTCCGTTTTTTCCTTTTAGTTACGGAACCCTAAAAATTAAGTCAAGGACAGGAATAGGACATAAAATATTTTTTCTCTGCCAATCCATGTAGGACATGACTTGTATACCAGCCATCTTAACGATGATGTCAACTTTAGCAAACACGCCTCAATGCCAAGTCTTACATAAAAGGTTTTGTATTAAATACAAATCGCATATGTTTAGGGCCTTAGCACATATGCGTGTAATATATGCCGCTCCTCGAGTAGCAGAATATCACTGAACATCATGCGGGGTAAAGAAAGAAAGAAAGAAAAACACGTTTATTTAGCACAGACTAAATTAAAGAGGCAAAACAAAAAAAATAAAATAAAAATAATAAATTAAAAAATCTACATTTGCGATGCAACAACAACAAAAAAAATACAATGAAGGAATGTGTGCCTCACGGCTGTGCCAAAAAGGCCCACACATAAGGTACACACATGTTCGAGCATGATTCGGCACAGCCAGGCGGCAAAATCGAATATCATCATCTATCATCATTTCAGCCGAAAGACGTCGACTGCTGGACATAGACCTCCCTCAAGCACTACCACTTCGACCGGTTCTGTGCTTCTCACATCCAGCGGATCCCTGTGGCCTTCATAAGGTCATCGGTCCACTTTGTTGGGAGGCCTTCCAAGCTAAATCTTCCGGTATGCGGTCGCCACTTCAGATCCTTTCGGCCTCTATCGGCCATCTGTTCTGCGAGCAATGCGACAGTGGAATATATTTCGATAATTATGTTCAAGAGAAAATCGCTCAGCTTTCCTTGAATTTTTGCCGACCCGAACATGTTTAAGTGATGGTAGATGTCGATCGAAGTTTGCCGATCGTTTGCGAATGAAAGCCGAATATGTATAAGTACAGTCCTCTCACAGTTAATAATCATTAGTGTAATCTGTCTTTTTTTTTCTGGTTTTATATAACTTACCGCATTTGTAACTACATATTCTGTGAATATTTCAAGCGTCTACCTGTTGCGGTTGCCGTTACCAATATCGTGCAAAAACGAGCAAAAAAATCACGTTTGTTGTATCGGAGCCCCCTTAAATATTTATTTTATTCTGTTTTTTAGTATTTGTAGATAAAGCGGCAACAGAAATACATCATCTGTGAAAATTTCAACTGTCTTACTAGTTCATGAAATACAGCCTGGTGACAGATGGACAGACATACGAACGGACAGCGGAGTCTTAGTAATAGGGTCCCGTTTTACCCTTTGGGTATGGAACCCTAAAAATCGTTGTTGGATTGCTGCTCTCAGAGGTGAAATAACTATGAACGAACAGTACAGTTGTTTTATCTCACGAAAGCGGGTGAGCCATACTTGTAGATGTAATGCGTATAGACACGCGCTCTTGTGTGCGTACCTGCAGGCAGCGCGCTCCCGAGCTTACGCACACAAAGACAATGTGACATTTACACAAACAAGTATGGCTCGCCTGCTTTCGTGAGATAAAACAACTATATTTAATTGCTTCGGGTCGGCTTTGTTGTTCAACAAATACCTACTGCCTAACCGAATATGTCCAACATGTGTGTGGAACATCAGCGAAACAATCATAATTTTTCGCAAGACTGTCAGTGACATTACCAATGACATTAAACATCTAGACGTTGCCATGATTACAGTGTGAAGTGTGGAAGTGAGACACATATATACGAAATAAGTAGGAAAGTTGAGACAAAGCATCGTATCTTCTGTCTCTTACGGCGTGCCGTATTTTTGCATGGCAAACTTTTGAATGTTAGCCAAACAATGTACTTTCACTGTTACAAAATTTATCTTACGTCGATTAATTTAACTTTTTGAACAGTTTTTGCATTGTGCGAATGTATTGACATGGGTTTCAGTCCAAAATATGAAAGATTTCTTACGTTAAACCTCATTTCTCATACCACATAACCTAGAAAAAATATTATATTGCTGTCTCATGACCGGCCACGCGGTGGCTCGATCTAGATGTATATTATCTAAGGACATTACTGTGTTACGCAATTATGTTGCTTGTCATTTTATGACGTGCAAGTGACATTCAACCTTAGGATGATAACGCAATTGCGAGGTCAATAGTACCACTTACTCTACTACACTGTCCCCACGCTCGACTTCAACTTCACTAGCCTGAAAAAAGTACAAATTAGGTGTATAATATTGGACTAAGCTAGTGCTGATAAGTATAATAATGCTCTCTCTCCTAGAGAGGTGATCTGTGTATCGCAGCAGTGGAAACATTAAGTAGGTACAGGTTGAACTAGTCGCGGGCTGGAACTCACTGGTGTGCTTGGCCAAAAAGCATGCTGTCTCACCTGGCATCGTGCGTGACCAACAGAGATAGTATCAGTGATGAGTAGATAGACGCTAGTAAAATAATAAATAGTTAGTAATATGTAGTAGTAAAGTAAAACCAGCGCGTAAAAATTTACAAAAAAGCCTTTTGAAAATCGAGTTTTATGAAAAAACCATTGCACAAATTAATTATAGTTAAATAAAGTTTATTGAACTCTTCGATGCCGACTTTGTTTTGGAGATTTTACATTTTTTTTTACGCCCAAAGTTGCATTCAAATTAGCAAGAAAAATTAATATTTGATGGCTCATAAGTTTTTAATAGCTTTTTATTTTATTACTATTCTGTTTCCGCACATGACTTATGTTTTTGCAAAAACCCTATCTTTTTCCAATAAGATTGAGAAACTGTTTCCAACATTGTCTAAGTTTCCGTGTTTTTGCATTATCTCTAGGGTTTTCACGACAATTCGAATTTCCAATTTTCCAACAACATAGATCTATATAACACTGATTCATTGAATGTATTGCGCGCGCTCTATTTGAGAACTATTTTTTGCTTTAATACTTATAAGCCGTTTTCCAGTATGGCCAGTATGCTAGCTTGATCGTTATGCCAGCGTACACAGTAACAATGGTCTTTATTTCTTAAACTAGAGAGGCACTATTTTTTTTACTTTTGCACTAATTAAAAGCGCTATTAACGCTCTATGTATTGGGTATAACGAAAACTAGTAGCACTGCTGTCTCTCACTAGCACAGATTTTACAATGCAAACAACTTATTATACATACAGATATTTGCACTATTTTTTTACAGTACCTTAATAATTTCAAGGTTTTGAAAAATAAAAAAGGCAGTCAAATATCCTATTTACCTGAAGACTAGTTATTTCGCTGTCTGTGTTGATCTGCAGGTCGGACAGGTATTGGGTGACATGGTCCTCTCGATCAACCACGTCCATCTCCTCATGCAGAACATGCCACTTCACGCCTTCTTCCTGTGTGTGAACTGATGAGTTAAGCCCTGGGGCCTTGCGCTTTAGCACATTAGGCTCTGATAAATTACGTGCTATGGAATGTTTCACAGATGTTTCTGAAAAAAGTTTTATTTTTTGTTTGATTTGTTGGCCTATACAATATGAATCTATGTACAAACAGCAGCAGGTCAAATTACTACAAACTGTCAAGTTTTCTCATTCGATTTTGAACTTAACCGTCAACATTTTAAGGTTTATAATCATTTGGAGAATTTTGACAGTTTGGTAAAACCTGATGTGCTGTTACTTAAATAAAATATCTTAAATTCATTCATCGATCGCGTAAACGCGTTGAGTGCAGTGCACACCAAGAGCAAAGCAGAGCATTTTCTGAGACTATTGAAAAATTAATCTTATGACAATTCCATACATTGCAAAATTATACACGTCCAAACTTGATGCTCGACTATGCTCGAGCATGCATGAGTTTGGACGTGTATTTAATTTTGCAATGTATGGAATTGTCATAAGGTTAATTTTTCAATAGTCTCCGAAAATGCTCTGCTTTGCTCTGCTCTTGGTGTGCGCTGACCCCTACCAGTAGCTTTGGTTAGGACGTGGGGGACGTGTGACACAAACTCGACATGATTGATCGCGTTCACACGTCAGCTATCTATTCTATACATAATATAATATAATATATAATTTACTTGTCCTGACTGACTGACTGACTGATTCGTCAAGGCAGAGCCTAAACCACTGAGGCTACAAACTTGAAATGTTGTACACAGCTTCCTTTTATAATGTAGGGGAGTACTAGAAGGGGTTTTGGGTAATTCGACCTTTAAGGGGGTTTAAATTTTTCTTTAAACCCTTCACTGTCCACTGTATTTTTTGCGTCGGATAGTTTCATTGCGTTACGACATACCTACTCGACAATGAAAGAAACAAATTTTTGCGCGCCTTAAGATTGCTAATCACTGGTCGCTACACAAAATCAAGGTTGATACGAACCAGCAACGGGTTTGATGGTAGATCTAACTTCATTCTGCGGTGGTCCGTAATTCGCAGCCTTGCCTTCTTCATTTCGTTTCTTGACATCCATCGTGCGGAGTTGTTCCGCCAAGTCTGCGGTCATGTCATCCTCGCTGAATATTTTAGCGACATGTGGTGACTGCAATGTTAACAATTACACAAGGTTTAATCTATTATCGTGTAACTTAAATAACGCACAACCCCTTAAGGGGTCATTGTACTCATTATTATGAACAACTTTTACTATGGGATTAAACTTGGTATCGCAAAAAAAAGCTGTTCACTACAATTTATGTTCACATAACTCGTCAAAATTTAGGGAACATCAGATTTTTTAGGGTTCCGTACCTCAAAAGGAAAAAACGGAACTCACTTCCTTGTCCGTCTGTCTGTCTGTATGTCCGTCTGTCTGTCTGTCTGTCTGTCTGTCTGTCTGTCTGTCTGTCTGTCTCTCTGTCTGTCTGTCTGTCAAGACCCTTTTTCTCAGGAGCGCGTGGAGGTATCTTGAGTTGAAATTAATATCAAATACGTAAGTCTACGGTTCCTTGGTGTTCTAAAAAAATTAAGCTTCTAAGTCAACGCAATAAAAAATACGGCCATTTATGCGACATATTTTGATACTCGCAAGTAAATCAAAACCTATATGGTACTTCCCGTTGTCCTAGAATCATGAAATTTGGCAAGAAGCAAGGTCTCACAGCACAAGTAAAGGAAAAAGTCCGAAAATTGTTAATTTGTAACTTTACCACTTAAAAAAATGTTTTTTGGGATGTTAAGTGTGTTTTTGAGATTAATTATTTTCAACTACGGAATCCTTCATTGTGCGTGGTCCGGCACGCACTTGTCCGGTTTTTTTTTCACTATTTTAGGTTTGGTCCCATAGTAAAAGTTATCCATAATGATGAGTACAATGACCCCTAAGAGGTTGTGCGTTATTTAAGCACAACCTTGTATTTTTTACCGAATAAAAATTGTAAATTTTATTTGTATATTTAGTTAGTCATTTACTTTAGTACCTAGTATAGTGTTAATTTGTATATTGATTATGGAAATTGCAACAACAAATAATAAAAATGAAATTCTGTTCGTTGGTAAACGCATCACCTGAGAGCAGCCGGACCGAATTGGTTAATACCCAAAGGTCAATACTTGTCCTTACATTAGCTACAGGCTGAATAATGTTCGTCTAGCTAGATGGTTCCAGTTAGCCTGAATGTTATAGCTAACTAAATCTATTAACTTCAGCACACAAACTATACACACCACTTTTACGATTGACGTGAATCTAGCTTCGCTATAGTTGTTCGGGTGATACGAAACAGTCGGGCGGCGAAATCGAAAAAATGTTCGGGAAAAGCGCTCGGCTTGGCTCGGAAAGTGCCGAGCTGACCCGAACATGATTAGCATAATCAGCGTATAATGATACCCCTTGGTAAGACTGGTTGTTATACTTTCGGGCTTCTGACGACCCGTAGCGACTGTCAAAGATCCAGAATGATGCCAGAACCAACAGGCACGGTTTTCGCAGGTTTCCGAGGCACAGAGGAGTCTTGATATGTAAAGATGGTCACCCATTCACGGATCAACCCCGCCAAGCTTAATCTGATGGATCGACCCGTGCGGCTGTTATTACTTAGCCACGAGCGCCTCTTATTAAGGCGTCCAGTATAAACCTCAAATATCAAGATGAAATATTATGATTCATGAAAAATAGTCATTGAATAGGATTAGTTGGTCTTATATGAGTTGTATTGATGATTTTATCTACACCCATGCTATAAATCCTCTATAAAAGTTTCTGAAACAGTTAGCTTATTGCCAACATTAAAACAGCCAGTGTCATACTAACCATGGTAACCATAATAGTATCCAAACGGGTGCTTTAATGTTGTATTGAATTTCATAATGCAACTCGTTTTCAAAAAAAGAACATTGTAATGCACGCGCGTTTCACTACAACGGCGCCGTAATTTAAAAAAAGAACTTATTCGAATTCACGTCGTATACTATGACGCCGGCCTTGTTCGATACGAGTATTAGTATTGCAAAAAACTGTTTCAGAACCTTTTATAGAGGATTAAAGTCTTGTATGCAACTGTACATAATTAGGTATTAAAACACTCATGTGATACTATTATCACACTCGGCATCGCCTCGTGTGATAAACCCACATTCGTGTTTTAATACCCCTTATTATGCGTCAGTTGCATAAATAACTATTATTGATTCCTAGCTGACTCACCCTACGTTGTCTTACATCAAATTGTTCTCCATTCGATCCTCTGGAATGCACGTAGTTGAACCTTATTAGTGCAGCGGCGACAACTAGCATTGCCAACTAAACAGAGAGACATAATAAGTAGTTTAGGTAAATTTCGCCGATTTCGCTGATTTGCGTGATATAAGGAATTAATAAATCTTAGATAAAAAAAATCTTACCATTAGAAATATTATAATCCTGTACAAAACCTTGAGCAGCCTTGAACGCGCTTACAAATCTAAACCAGTACTGCGTGCTTTGTTAAGAACATAAAACAAACGCTTAGCTGTGAATATCGTGAATAGAGAATATCACTTTAAGGCTACGATCGCATGCTACGACTTTTTCTGCGATTGTCGCATTGAATCAGTCGACCTCGTAATTGTTTTATCACTTTTTACAACAATCCTATACTTACTATTAAATGAGCAATATTTGTATACATGGTGTAAGTGTAAACAGTGGCAATCTTTTAAGAGGTCATTGTACTCATTATTATGAACAACTTTTACTACGGGACCAAACCTGAAATCGCGAAAAAAACAATCGCTACATTTTGGCGAATTATGCGAACCTATATTATGTACTGAACAGCTGTTTTTTTTTATATGATGAGTACAATGACATATTTTTAACGGGCACACGACATGTCCCTAAAAATTGTTTATTTTTTGTTTTTTATTTTTTTATTTTGTGTTTCCTTAAAAAATAGTGGTGTAAAGCTGCAGAAAATAAATGGTCTAAAAAAAATGGTCTAAAAAAAATAAAATAAAACAAAAAAAAAACAATAAATAAAAAATTTAAAAAAAAAATGGTATGGTAGGTAAAATGGTATGGTCTAAATTGTTCAATTTTTGTAAAGGAATATTGTAACAGATATTCGATTAATATTTCCATTTTTTTTTCAGTTCTTTCTTTGTTGTTACTTATAGGTACTGTGTGTACTTACTACATTAATTGCCAAATAAATGTTTTTTCTTTCTTTTTTTCTTTCTATGTGATCTAGGGGAAAGACAAGATACTTTTTACTTTAAGAATACTAAGTTGAAAATAATAAAGACACAAAGCGCGATATTAATTTAATTTTCTTACAAAACGGACATCTTTTGACAAATGAGCTGCTCTTCCGATTCATCTTATTTAAGACAGGATTAGAGACATGAAAATAAAACCTCCATTGTATTCTCTCCTCCCTTGAGTAAGTATTTTGTTTATTTACAACGTCATTCTTCAGATTTTTGAAGAAAGGAAATTTTGTATTCGCGACGCGACACTTAAAAAAGTTAAACAATTTATTTTTCTTCCTGTTAGGAAATTAAAGAAAATTATGTTGTCAAGCAACGTTTTTACTTAGTAATCTGAGCGAGCAAACATTGTTTCGCGTTGTAGATACTTACTTAAAAGTTATATGAAATCGTTTGAAACATGCGAACATGTTTGTTAGTTGTGATCGGTCGGTTCTGCTAGCGAGTGGTTGCTCACCTTTGTATTAGTTACCTGCCTAGCCTTTTCCCAACTACCTTGGGACGTAAGCGATTTCTTCAGAAAGTTGTTCAGGGTGCTTAGAAAGTAAACATACTAAAAGTCCCCGCGTCTAGAAGGTGAGCCGGAGGGGCGGGGGAGGGTGCGTGAGGGGGAGTATAGAAGTTCCCACTTTTGAGTTTTTCGCTAATATCTTTAAAACGGTGCGTCGTAGAGAAAAAATATTGTTTATGTAATGAAAGCTCATAAAATTTTTTACAACTTTAATCTTAAACACTTTTTCGAATTCCTACCCATTTTCGAACTACACGTTCCGGAAAAGTGAAAATTGTCGAAAAAACGACTTTTATCAAACACTAGCCGTTGCCTGTTCTTCGTTCGCGTTATTTCGGGATAAAAAGTAGCATATAATAGTAAGTAATCCAGGTCCTAATCTATGTACCTACCAAATTTTATCCAAATCCGTTCAGCAATTGAGTTATCGAAACTTTTATCTACGTATATATTGCCCGCGTGGATGTCGAATATTATCCCACGGGAACCTACTACCGGGATAAAAGTTTCCTATATGTTAATCCAGGTTATAAACTATCTGTGTGCCAAATTTAATCTAAATCCGTTCAGCTGTTTTCGACCGAAAACACCTGCAAGTTTAATCGCACAATCGCACCATCTGAACGAACCCTTATTCCGTGTTGATGAATCGTTCCTATTGTTTACATGGCATCTGATATTGTTAGTCTGTGGCCGACATAACAAACAGTGCCAAATAATACGCATTGGAGCAGCATAATGCTGGAAATCGGTTTGTCTTAATAATATATATAAATGTTTGTTCTAGCGGGTCTACAGTTCCGCATATTCTTATCAATCAATCTGCCTAGCCTTTTTCCAACTACGTTGGGATCGCCTTCCAGTCTAACCGGATGCAGCTGAATTTCAGTATTAACCATGGAGCGACTGCCTATCTGACCTCCACAACCCAGTAACTGGGTAATACGATACCCCTTGGTGAGGCTGGTTGTCAGACTTTCGGGCTTCTGACGACCCGTAACGACTGTCAAAGATCACTGGTCTCATAACAGTGAAGGAAAACATCGTGATAGACTAAGAGGTCACAGGATTTTTCATAACGATCATGGATACGGTTAGATTTACTTCGATGGGTTGTAGAGTAGTCCCCTAATGCGGATGACGTCGGTCTGCCTGCTCTGAGTGGTTGCAACTTCGAGTTATAGCGCTTACAAGAGGCGTCATTGTTGCGAAAAAAAAACGATCAGAGAAATGGTCAGTTTTGGTACACATTGAAAGTATGGCGTCTCCGCAGATGAAACAAGTTGGTCTGCCGGCTCTGAGTGGTTGCATTTCAGAGCTATGATGCGCGCAACATTGTTGCGAAAAAAAAACGATAAGAGAAATGGTCAGTTTTAGGACCCATTCGAAGTATGGTGTCTCCACAGGTGAAACGAGTTGGTCTGCCGGCTCTCAGTGGTTGTATTTCAGAGCAATCGTTGTATATGCAAGACGCTTATTTGTGGAGAAAGCCTAAAAATACATCGAAGACAATAGGCGAATTTTTAAGTGCACGCCGGCCGGTGTCGTACCCCCACCCTACACCTGCGCCGAGAACCACCCGCTGCGCGACCGTCCCCCTGTAAAGGAATAGGGAAAAAGCTAGAGGTGTCAATAGGTGTTAATAAGAGAAATGGTCAGTTTTAGTACCTATTCGAAGTATGGTGTCTCCACAGGTGAAAAGAGTTGGTCTGCCGGCTCTTAGTGGTTGTATTTCAGAGCTTTGTTATACGCAAGGCGCTTAGTTATAGCAAAATTCAACTTAACGGTAATCAATAAAATAAAGAATGAAATCGAACAAATCCAATTTTTAACAATTCAACTTATTACTTTGGGTAAATCACAGATTAATTAGAATATAGCTACTGAAACAACTCAAAAAATTTAGAATGTTAGAAATAAGTAAATATTTAACTCTAAGTCTTAGCTATAATCTACAAAATTATTAATCTGTGATTTACCCACAGTAATAAGTTGAATTATTAAATATTGGATTTGTTCGATTTCATTCTTTATTTTATTGATTACCGTTAAGTTGATTTTTTCTATAACTAAGCGCTTTGCGTATAACAATGCTCTGAAATACAACGACTAAGAGCCGGCAGACCAACTCTTTTCACCTGTGGAGACACCATACTTCGAATAGGTACTAAAACTGACCATTTCTCTTATTAACACCTATTGACACCTCTAGCTTTTTCCCTATTCCTTTACAGGGGGACGGTCGCGCAACGGGTGGTGCTCGGCGCAGGTGTAGGGTGGGGGTACGACACCGGCCGGCGTGCACTTGAAAAATTCGCCTATTGTCCCCTTTTTCGATGTATTTTTTAGGCTTTCTCCACAAATAAGCGTCTTGCATACACAACGATTGCTCTGAAATACAACCACTGAGAGTCGGCAGACCAACTCGTTTCACCTGTGGAGACACCATACTTCGAATGGGTACTAAAACTGACCATTTCTCTTATCGTTTTTTTTTTCAACAATGTTGCGCGCATCATAGCTCTGAAATGCAACCACTCAGAGCCGGCAGACCAACTTGCTTCATCTGCGGAGACGCCATACCTTCAATGTGTACCAAAACTGACCATTTCTCTGATCGTTTTTTTTTCGCAACAATGACGCCTCTTGTAAGCGCTATAACTCGAAGTTGCAACCACTCAGAGCAGGCAGACCGACGTCATTTGCATTAGGGGACTACTCTACAACCCATCGAAGTAAATCTAACCGTATCCATGATCGTTATGAAAAATCCTGTCACCTCTCGGTCTATGAGGAAACCGGCATGCTCCGGCATGATTTCAGACCACAGATTAAGTAGTATTTTTCAGACATTCTGGTTCGTTTTGACATCTCTGACACCTTAGTCTGACACACAATGACGCAGCAGTGACTACACTTGATTGTCATGGAAACGCTGTTTAATAATGAGTAAGCTCACTCTTCTCATTATGGATGGACACTTTTTCTTGTGACACATGCCCGGTTTCTGAGGTATTTAAACAGAGTTTATACATTCGATAGTGATTATAGGTTCGATGTCGTATTTCTGAACTATACGATAAGGAAGAAGTTAGCTTATAAGTCGAGTGAGTGAGTGTTTATCTGTGGGCTCAAAAACCGAGCATAAGGAAGGAATTCGCTTAAATAGATAATTTTGTCGAATCAATAGCTATTGAGACTTTAAACTCCGTTTAAGAATTCTTCAGAAACCGGGCAATGAGTACTCTGTAAGGGCAAATCTAGCGATTTAAATCTTTACTTACTTAATGTCAAAAACTGGTGAAGATTACAGATTTTCATGACGGCCGTTATAATAGGACGGAACCGCTCTCTTAGGAAAGAAAACCAAAGCTTTAGTGCTCACTTTCGTTGTATAAGGAACTCTTTTGTAAAATTTCATGCTTCTATACTAACTGTCAGTTGCACGTAAGTCCCCATTAAAAATCACGCTGTCACTTTCTGATACGTTCCGTTAGACAGAGACAGCATTATGTTTAATGGGCTGGCGGTATCTGTCAGTGAATGAATAAAGGAAGTAACAATTTTCCGTAGTCTTCATCAACCTAGTCTTTTCCAAACTATACTGGAGTCGTCTTCAAGTCTAACTGGATGCAGCTGAATATCAGTATTTTACATGGAACGACTGCCTATCTGACCTTCATAACCAGTTACTGAGACCGGGAGTGATATGTAGGTTCGAATGACGTTTTTGCGAAGGTCGCCATTTCGAAAAATTTTGCGAGCAGTACGCCAGTTCGAAATCCGATGTTCAGTTAATTTGTCTAGGAATCGAACTCACGACCCCAATGAGACGAGACACAGAGAGCATGGTCTTTTGATTTGGTTTGGGAAAAAAAAAGAAAGACAAATTAACTCAACATTGGACTTCGATATCATGACTTCCGAACTGGTGCACTGCTCGCAAAATTTTTCGAAATGGCGACCTTCGCGATAACGTCATTCGTTAAAGCGGTTTTCGATTTAATGAGTTTTCGAACTGGCGTACCACTCGCAAAATTTTTCGAAATGGCGACCTTCGCAAAAACGTCATTCGAACCCACATATCACTCCCACTGAGACCATACCCCTTGGTACCTACTCAGACCAAATAAAAAACCAAGACATACCTAGCGCGAGCGCTGTCAACAGCGACGTGAGGTTTCGTAAACATGTGTGTGCAATTAGTGAGGTAATTAATTATTTATTACCTACATCAGATAAAGAATGTAATTAAGTTAAAAATATAATATCCTAAAGTAACTAAAACTATTAAAAAACTAAAATATGGTGACGAAAAATTCCTCCGCATCGCTGTCGACTGGTAGAGTACCCAAGAGACTGGCGGCATTGCCACGTTGTATGGCAATGCTAATCCTCTGGCCAAGGTAAAAGCCAGCCCTCGGGTCACGGGAAGTGAATGAGGTGTAGTTTATTTTAGTTTGGTTGGTGTAAATATGTGCATGTGAGTGTGTATGTTTATGTACAGAGCGAGGTGTAGTTTTGCTCATGCTTCACTGTATTGGTCGCAGTGCTATGTCTTGGTTTTATATTTGGTCAGAGCCTTGGTAAGACTGGTTAAATACTGAATTTTCCGTCGTACAAAGTAATAATCTTTTATTTTTCTCGTAGTTATATGGAAACAATATAAGTAGGTAATGCTGAATGCACCAATGATTGATAAAGTATACATGACCATGACCTAGCCTTGTATAGATCTCGATAAGTTTAAATCTAAAATGTAAATATTTAGGTACTTAAATACATAATAGTTGAAACGTAACAGTTCCGTTGTACGCACGGCTATTTATTTATTTATTTATTTATAAAGGCTTACCAACTAAACACATACACAGCATTAACCCAGCGTCTTTGTCATACATAAAGATCTCGCATGTATCTAAATTATAGGAAAGCACGGCATTATCAAATAGCGTACTAAAACATTAAACAGAAAATAAAGAAAATTTAAACACTAAAACAAATTAAAAAAATAATTTGATTAGGTACATACTACGAAAATTTGGGTTTTTTTTTTAATACTTTACATTGTAACAAACTATAACTAACTATAACTGTACAGATCAAGCTATACATTTCCAGTATAAGCTGATCTCGCATTGTATAGGATTTCCTTACAATGAGAGGTCAGTGTAAACTGGAAATTGTACAGCTGGATGTGTAGCCGTGTGTACTATTATCTACCTACCAGTGTTAAATTAAATTATCTAGCAAAACTGTACAGTCGTGATGGGTATTTGATGTTAAGAAATAACATCTTCACCGCCCATTCTGTCACTCCTTGTAAAATCTCTACATTATAAATAACATCTTCACCGCCCATTCTGTCACTCCTTGTAAAATAACATCTTCACCGCCCATTCTGTCACTGCTTGTAAAATAACATCTTCACCGCCCATTCTGTCACTCCTTGTAAAATAACATCTTCACCGCCCATTCTGTCACTCCTTGTAAAATAACATCTTCACCGCCCATTCTGTCACTCCTTGTAAAATAACATCTTCACCGCCCATTCTGTCACTCCTTGTAAAATAACATCTTCACCGCCCATTCTGTCACTCCTTGTAAAATAACATCTTCACCGCCCATTCTGTCACTCCTTGTAAAATAACATCTTCACCGCCCATTCTGTCACTCCTTGTAAAATAACATGTTCACCGCCCATTCTGTCACTCCTTGTAAAATCTTTACATTATACAGGGTGTAAGTGTAAACAGTGGCAATCTTTTAAAGGGGTCATTGTACTCATCATTATGAACATCTTTTACTATGGGACCAAACCTGAAATCGGAAAAAAAATCAGCTGTTCAGTACATTTATGTTCGCATGATTCGTCAAAATGTAGGGAACAGCTGATTTTTTTTTTCGCGATTTCAGGTTTGGTCCCATATATATATAAGTTGTTTGTTATCATAAGCACAATCATGTGTTTAAGTATCGGTCACTAAAGCGTAATTATTAATTCACTGGAGTAAACTGACAGATGCTAATGTCATTTTGTACAATAATGGTGCCATGTTTATTGTAGGTAATAGTGATGCGTTCCGTTCGTTGTGCTTCAGCTCATTCACACAAAGTCAATAGGAACATTTACTATAAAAAGTAATTAATTATAATACATAATTATGTATTATAATTAATAGTAAATGTAGTATAATTAGTAGTTTTTATAGTAAATGTTCCTAGTACCTACATAAATTCATGGCATTTTTACTTCATTTTATATAGATAATTCGCTTTTTGTAAGTCATCAATGCATGATCAATCGGCCTTTATAGGTAGGTACTACTAATATTTTCATATCGATTAAACAAAACTAGGCTGGGAGATTTCTTATTAAAATAAATAAAATAATGTGATTTGATTTAAAACGTAACGAGAATGAATGAGCGAGTGGTTGATGTCAATCTTCTTGTCACAACACTATTTTCATTTACATCAGAAAATGATAACACCGTAAACGTTAGATTGTGGCGGCATCTACATCGCCACATACGAACTACGCATGACGTCGGGGTCACCAGTATAGAGGCATGAGGAACAGGGTGTAAACTCATCCTCCATAAAAAACGGAGGATCCTCCGACCAGACGGGTGTCATTGGGCAACTGCCCGACGGTTGATGTCGGGACGTTGTATATATGCTAGTCGCGTGGTAAACTCTAATTGCGCGATGCAGGATTGCGTGACGTCATGTCATTGTGATGCGTAGTTCGTATGTGGCGATGTAGATGCCGCCACAAGATTACTCCATTGAATTAATAATTAGACTTTAATTACCAGTCACCTTATATTAATTTTGTTGCAAAAAAGTTTGTGCACGCGAGGTCTACGCTCGCAGAACTCTTGATATTGGGAACAAACAATTGCAACAGATAACCTTTTATCTATCTGCCACTGAAAGATAAACTACTGCACATTTATACACTCGCGTCAATTTCTTAAACATGTTTAAGATTGCTTCTCGTAAACATGATTGTTTTGGATGACACGTTTAATACAATCGCTTTATTACCCAACTACGGCGAAGCAAAAAGTAGGGTTATGATTTTGACCCGTATGTATGTATGTTCATCTGTTCCCTCATAACTTCTAAAGTACTTATCATAATTTGACAAATGAGGTATCGTTGGAAGTGTCTGGATCGACCACTGGTTATAAGCAGTGTGACGTCACATTAAATTAAATGTGGCGGCCTTTAGAGCTCATAAAGTGATGAACTAAAAAAAAAATATGATGCCGTGTTGGGCATCAAATGAAAGGGCTTAATTATCACATTTCAAAAATATATATAAGGTCCCATTAAAATGGATGGACAAACTTTTAGAAATGATTCAGAACATCAAAACAAAATAACAAGAAAAATGCATTAGATAAGTACATAAAAGAAAAAATCAGATAACGAAAGTACACTAAAAATTTTAGTTACCCAATGCATAAACACATCCATGTCTTTGTAATCTCATAATTCTGATACTACAAACGTCCGTTTTTTTCATTTTGAGGTACGGAACCTTATGAAATGTTATTAGTTAGCAGGTGTACCTTCCACTCGTCCACGTAGGGATGTCCTTATGCGCTGAATTGCGTTGAGTCCGATTTCCTCTTGTATCCATTGACGATGGCAGCTGCGGTAGTATTTGAGGAAAAAGTAGATTACCAGGAGAGTTATGACGGCGAGAATAATGATAGTGATCGTGCTCAGCTGCTCCATGTGTCCTCCAATGTTCTTCAGTAGGGCGTCATTGTTTCCGCCAGCAGCATTTTGATTAAGGAACACCTCGTCCTTTTCGATCTTGGAGTTACACATTTTGAAAATCGCTCCGCATCAAAAACTTTGCTTAATCTGCCCCTTGGCAGACCCTACGGCAGGGTCGCCATGAAATGTTGGGGGTCCTATAGTATTTTAAATTAGACAACCAACTCGATCGAATGTACTTTAATCAATGCATAAAGGAATATATTTCATAATGCGCTTTCAAGTAAAGTGCTTACTTAGCTTAAAATTATACTTATGTTCTAAAGGAGCGTACTTACTACGTTGTACACTATTAGAGAGCATACATACACTTCACTTAAAAAACTACTAAGGGTACAAGTGTCAGGTGTCTTGTTTTCACGCTGATTCTTACAAAGAGTTATTACGATGTCATTAGGGTTCATTTCATGTATAAATCAGTGGGATCTAAACCGTGGACGCACGCAATGCTGCGAAGCTAATAAATTGATTCAATTTTTGTGCTGCGAAGCTAATAAATTGATTCAATTTTTGAAGTGAAAACTTCTTTAGGAGCGTTGAGCGATTTTAATAGGGGAAAATCTTACGAGTTCGTGTCACCGCGTCACCTCGACACCGCGACATGCTATGCATAGTTTTACGTTTAAGTTTTCACTTCTGTCAGCATTCCCCATGACAGCAATTTTTTTTTTGCCTCCACTGTTCGGCTGCTGCGCAAAGGCCTCCCCCAAATTATTCAAAGTAACCTGTTCTTGAGCCACCTGGAACCAGCCCTTGCTATGTCGTCTCCTGAGCGAGCCATCCTCGGTGTCACTACATGATAATAAAGAAAAGAAATAAAACAATACTTTAACATTCCTTTATAAACCACAGATAATATAAATAACCGTTTTGTAAAGTCAGTTGCCACCGACAACACTATTGCACTATTCGACTTCAAATACTTAGTCAAAAACAATCACTTCACTTATTTGCCGAAAGACGCATACTCAGTTCTCATTCGTCACTCATAGAATGACGACACTTTTTTCTTCAATTTCTTCCCTTTCCCTTCATTGGTCACTTTGCATCGCCCATAATTTGGCGTCAAATAAAATAACTGATCACTTACTGCATCATAGTATATCATATTATTGAAATTGTCGAACACTGTTCTAAAAGGTGACCCACTGCCAAAAGCTCCCATTTCAGTTAGTCTATCAGTCCTGTAGTCAATTTTATACAAACCCCTGGTTTCGCTTTGCACAAAATATGCGTTGTTATTTATATCAGTCGTCAAGGAATATATTATACTCGAAAACATTGTAGCTTTACTCTCTCCCTTCTTCAGTTTATACACTGTAAAATTGCTCATGAAATAAATATCATCTTTCTTGTCAACAATAAAATCATCAATGTTGTAATCTTTCAGGGCTGCAATTGTCTTCGACTGTTTCTTATCAAACGTGTATAGTCCTTTCGTCATAAACACAGTGTAATATATTTTGTCTTTAAACTGCATGTGCCAAATAGTCTTGTCAAAAAGGCCGAAACGGCTTGTCTCATTCGTTTCAGGGTTATATTTGTAGATACCATTCGCACCGCCTATGTACACATCTCTCGTAGACTGATCAACAGTTCGAGCGAAGGAAAATTGAATATCCGGGATAGTCAAGAATCTAATATCGTCTAAATCGAATGCAACAGTGTGATCCAAAGGTCGAGAGTCTTCGTAGTGAAAATAAACAACATTTGCGACCCTGTCCACGGCTAATTGTCCGGAAATTGGATAGTTTTGAAATATTAGAGCTTTAGAATAGCAAATGCTGTCGAAGCAAGCATGACAATGGCTTTTGCCGGATATTAGACTCGTTAAAGCCGACAGGCAGAGTGGGATTAGCAGCTGTTTCATTTTCGTCCTGAAAGAAAAATAAATAAGCTTCATTGAGTGGGCGTTGATATTAAATTGTGTGAGAAAATTGAAAATGTTTTATATAAAAAAGGTGCCTTTTTAAATATACTTATTGATTTTTTTTTACTTTCTATTTATATATAGGGTGACTGGTAATTAGTGACCGATACCTAAACACATGATTGTGCTCATGATAACAAACAACTTTTACTATGGGACCAAACCTGAAATCGCGAAAAAAAAATCAGCTGCTCCCTACATTTTCACGAACTATGCAAACATGAATGTATGGGGCAAATGATTTTTTTCTCGTGATTTCAGGTTTGGTCCCATAATAAAAGTTGTTTGTTATCATGAGCACAATAATGTGTTTAGGTATCGGTCACTAATTACCAGTCACCCTATATGTATACAGTGTCCAATCAAATACATATTTAACTAAGTATGTGTTGATATGGAGAGTAACTAATCAACCTATTGACCTGGGCTGGGGCTGTTATCATTTAGTCAATATTTTCTCATATTTAATACTAGCTTTTGCCCGCGGCTTCACCTGCGTGGAGGTCAGAAATTATCCCACAGGAACGTACAACCGGGATTAAATGTATTCTATGTCCTAATCCAGGTCATGTTCTACCCATGTGCTAAATTTCATTCAAATCGTGCAGCCGTTTTCACGTAAAAGCGTAACAAGCAAACAAACTCACTTTCACATTATAATATTACTTAGGAAGTTAGGATTAGGATAGTTAGGAATAGATAATATTTTGCCGAAAATCACAGATTTTTTTGCTCAATAGCACACCAGCAAGCTATACCCGTTGAAATTGACTTGGCTGAAGGTATCATGTCAACATGTGAAAAGCCGGTTGGGGGTTTTATGATAAGGAGAGCCACCTACAGGCATATAGTAATAGCACAAGAATATATACAGGGAGATGAGAGGGAGAGCCCTCCGCAAACCAACAGGGTGCATTCAGTTCCATAGTTTGAATCATATTCCACCGGAAAAGTTCTCGGGTTTTAATTTTTTTATCGTTTTTTTTTTCATTTATTTCAATGTCAAATTACATTATCTCTACGCAGCACTCAATTTATGTAAGTAAAACAAAATCGATGTTGAAATACTCTAACGAACGACGCGTGAAATCAACAGCAGCTGGTCACTTTCTTCTAAGCTACAGAGTTCATCGAACTCTCCGCATATCTATTAACCTAGCCAACACAAACTAATCAGGTTTATTGAATTCCCATAACGTTCCTGAAATAAATTCAGGTACCGGTCATCTTAGTACAATGTACTGAATTCACACCATCAGTCTGCGGAGGGCTATCCCTTACACCCTGTATATAGGTACCTAAAGCGATCGCCAATCCGTTTTATACAGCGTGGTGATTATTTCAGCACCATTCAACGGTCATCCTTGGTACAGTCAGCGTCAAAAATATTTATTTTTCTTCTTTTTTTTTTGTTCTTTGTTGTGACAGTTGTCGTGTACTGTCTTCATTCTGGAACATTCCTTGTGTCATCGAGTTAATATTTCATTTTCATAGGTATTTGTTTAGATAATTTTGAACAGTCTGGGGGCCTACTCCCTAAGTCCATCCGTCTTTCCGTCCGTCCGTTCATCCGTCCGTCTGACATTACGATCCATCAAAACAAGTGTAAAAGTTAAATTTTTCGGACGGGCAAAAACACATCCGGAGTAGGGACAACTGGCAAATCGTGTTGTCATTCATACTTCGTTCGGGCCCCGAACCAATCATCCATCCGTAGGTGATACGGAGTAGGAAACGCCCGTAACAAAGGCCGAAACTACGGGCTTCGTGCTTAGGGAGTAGGCCCCCTGTTCGTCCCGATATTATTGACGCTGACAGGACCTACGTACTGGCTAGGGTTGCCAACTTTTTCTAGAAGAAATAGAGTATGTGTGATTTCAGAGAGGGTCAATGAAGAGTACCTACAGATTATTAAAAAGAGTACCATTTATTGAATCTTATGACGACCCACTGACCAATAAAATAAAATTGTATTTTTTAGCACTTTTGAGGTACATAACAATTTTTTATTGTTTTTAAAATAATTTTAGACACCAAACATCCCAAGTCAGAGTTAATATACGATCAGGAGCTCATTTTTAATAAATTTTAATGAAGCCCTTGTTCAGCTCTTCTTGCTACTTCACTTTCATGGCTGGCATCAGTGAACATTATGCCAAAAAGGTCAGTTTATGTTAAAAGAGTGTTTTAGCGTACTCTATTAGTGTTATAGATTATAGAGTACACCTACAAGAAAAAGAGTACTAGAGTACGGTTGGCAACCCTAGTACTGGCACATGTTATGCAAATAAGTTGCATGGCACTGTCTGAGAGAAAGCTAGTAACTGGCATAAAGGATTTTGTTAGTATATGAACTAGTTCTGATGGTAAAAACCAGTGAAAAAGTGGGTATGATAAATGATAATGATAAAAATTATTTTATTTCTGTAAGTTTGCAGAAACACTTTTACACGTCAATGATATTTCAAAAACTTGACGAGGTCGGCTTTTCCTATCTGACTACTCTGAAAAGAAAGGTCGGAACAAACTCAAAGTATCTGCTATCTGGGCGTTTCTAATCTTGGTCCGATCATGTGGGGACCATTTAGATTGGTGTCTGAAATGGTCATTTGAGGAAAGAACCACACAGATTGAGTGGACCTGTCCAGTCAGTGCACGCATTTGTCAGTGATCGTGCAGCTCAACTCGGAACTTAAGGAGCTCAAACGTTACGACAAACAATACCAAAGAAAGAACATTTGGGTAGCCCGCATAAATTATTCAAACTGCCAGACTATGGCTAAAACTGCGAAAACGGTAAAACAAAATAAATAAAAGACAATTATCCACGTAGTCTTCACATTCACAATAATTAAAAATAATATACATAAATACTTTACAAAGTAAATATTCATGTCGTTATATAAAATATGTAAAAAGGTATTTAAATCAACATTAATTGTGTAAATTTATTGGAGCAGCTCAATTTGGGATTGAGCCTTTTTGTGCTCAATAAAGTCTTTGACATTATAAAAGGGTTTCTGACGAAGTTTCAGCTTTGTAAAATTTTTGAATAGTTCTCTAATCTAAACGAACCACCTATTTTCTTATTCACGTCGCGTGTCGCGCCTGTTTGAAATAGCCTTTAAGCGAGTTCCTTAAGTTTTGAGTCTGTTGAGCTGCACGATTACTGACAAATGCGTGCACTGACTGGACAGGTCCACTCAATCTGTGTGGTTCTTTCCTCAAAAGACCATTTCAGACAGCAATCTACATGGTCTTCACATGATCTGACCAAGATTATGTCTGGACTTTAAAAGAGACTGTGACCTCTGAGTTTCTTTCGGCCTTTCTTCCCAGTCAGTCAGATAGGAAACGCCGACCTCATCTAGTTATTTTTTTTAAATATGATTGACGTGTAAAAGTGTTTGTACAAACCAACTTACAGAAAATAAATCATTTATCATTTGGAATCGCGCGACACGCCAGTCCAGTCCCAGTTTCAGTCTAACCGGATGCAGCTGAACACCAGTATTTTACATCGAGTGACTGCCCTATCTGACCTCCATAACCCAGTTACGGGTAACACGATCTGCCTTGGTAAGACTTAACATTTCCAGAACTATCCACGTATTTTGCGTAATAACAAAATTACTTACTTGAGTTTAAAATCATAACAGAAATATTTGATAAAGTAGGTATGTACTTATTTAAAAAAAAAAGTTTTTCAAAAACACTCGCAAACAATCTTCTGGTTCAAACTGCACAAAAACAAGTTATTTAAGTTAAATTTTACTAAGACTTGATTTCACAGTAATACATATTATATGTTTATTCCACTAAGTTCTAGGTAGTACTGATAACATATATGATGCCCCCTTATCATTATCAAATTGACTCGCAGTCGGTGGATAGAGGTGTAAATTAAAAATTCGTATTTAATTAAACTTGTCACTTAATAATCTTTGTAAAAAACAAAGTCGGGTTTGTTCGTACACTTATAGGTAACTCGAGAACGGCTGGACCGATTTTCATGGTTTTTGATTTGTTGTATTTCACGAATAGCAGAATAACTATTAAAAACCGGAAAATTCACAAAAAAAAATATGAAGAAAATTCATTTTCTCATACATGAAAGGCGACCGCGTCGAATCTTGCGTTGTATTTAGAATTCCAAATTCAAATTAATTTTATAATCAGTTGTTAATTTGTTTTCCCGCCGTTCGATTTATTGAAATTTTGATACCTACACAATTCAAAATGTTCTCAGCTTGCGCCTTCGGGAACTTCGCACATTTACATTAGAATATTCATAGCTAAGACAGGACAACGTCTGTCGGGTTAGCTAGTGTTTTAAATAAAATAGGTAAATATGAGTTTGGTAGAATTGTGCCATTTGTGCTCTTAAAACTTTGTTTTTTTCTTTATTAAGTTGTTTATGTGGATAACCAAAATACGTTCGTCACTGCACGATAGAATCTGATTTACTGACTCAGCATTGTACCCACAGAACAGATAATACCTATATTGCGTTGAAATATCAATACCGCAGAATTTGAAATTTTAAGTAGACTGAATTAAAAATAAGCCACTGACAGACTCCGAAAAAATTTTTTTTTATAGGTAATTCTTGGGTTTTAAAAGAAATAATTATCAAAACAAATACAAAAATACTTACAAGTTTATTGGCAAACAAGGAAAGGTGATGATATGATGAGATGACAGACAGTGGTCTTACACAAATTAAGTTTGTATATATATTCATTCATTCATTCATTTATTTATTCGCATTAAACATGGTACTAAAGGTGTTAGGTACATTAAAATTAGTGCTTACATGTTTTGCTAAAGATATAGCATGCAAAATTATCGGTTTGTGTTAAGTATTAGGTACATAATACTAAGCTATTGTTAGTTTTTAGTCTCTAAGAATTCTTTAATAGAATAAAAATTTTGTGTATTTAGCCATTTATATAATTTGTGCCTAAATGCTCTAGATGTCAGCGTTTTTAAATTACTTGGTATATTATTATAAATACGTACACACATTGCTAAACAGTTCTTATTATATTTTGTAGATCTACGAATGTCATTTAATACGAGTCTGAATGGATCTCTACGATTTCTTGGATACACATCATTTGCAGTTCTAAATAAATCTTTGTTGTTTGATACAAACATACATGTTTCATAAATTATGTAAAGTGAGGGTAGAGGTAACAAACCAAGGTTTTTAAATATTGGTTGACACGGTTGGCGCAGTGGTTGAGCGATTGACTGCTGCGCAGCATGTCGCGGGTTCGATTCCCGCACGGAACAAATATTTGTACGACTTACAAGTATTTGTTCCGAGTCTGGGTGTTTTTCTATCTATAATATGTATGTATTTACAAAAAAAAATGTATATAAGTAGTTTATCAGCCATCTCGTTACCATAACACAAGCATTAGGTTGCTTAGCTTGGGACTAGATGGCGTTGTGTGAAATGTCCAAGGATATTTATTATTATTATTATTGATCGGGTTGCATGCCACACATTGCTCTTATGCATTTTTTTTGTGCTACAAATGCTTTGTGTTGGTCTGTGCCGTTTCCCCAAATTACAAGTCCATAACGTAGTATTGATTGTACATGGGCATGATACGTCATAATAGCTGTCTTTAAATTGGTAATGTGTTTTACTTGTCTTAACTTACTTCACATACACTATACTTACATCACAATGTTTTAGTTAGACTGTTGACCCCAAAACTAAACAGGGCTTGTAGGTATCTTGGGGGTCGGGGTGCGATTAATAAGTAGTTAAGTGAAAATGAATACACTTGCTTGTATTCCATATTATTAGCTAAAATAAAAATAATCTTCCACATATAAAATTTAAATTATTCACTTACACCTATATGCGGGTCCAGCCGATCTATTTTGCTAAACGCTCTGCTCACCAATATTTTGACTTATATAATATAATATATATAATATATCATTTATTTCGGGTAACTAAGACCCATAACATAAATACCTTACAGACTATCATACATATTTATAAAAAACACAAAACTAAACTACTTATTGCATACGCAGTGACGGCGTCGTATCGCGCTGCGTGGTGTCGCGTAACCTTCCGCGGAATCGCCGATACATGACACCCTTCGGCCAAAACTCTTCCTTGAGTACGGTCTCAATATATTGAGTCGGAACTCGCACCACAAACGATTTGAAATTCGTGTTGTGGCGCGACGCCAACTTCTCGACCCTTAAGGTCCAGCTGGTCTTCGATCGAACATACTCCACGATCTCCTCAACCTTCGTGGTGTGATGTAACCGGGACACCTAGAGCTGCGTCGTAGGTATTGCCGGACGCAGCATATTGGGTCCTGCCAGCGCGGTTCCGCACTGGTTTCGGCTAGGAGGCTTCTTCCTCTTCTTCCGCTCCACTTTCACGAAGCCATCCTGGTCACACTGACACTTATGTTATGAAATGACATATCAGCTGACTCGACGGGATGTTGGGAATTTCGAATTTATTTAAAAAAAAATCGGCCAAGTGCGTGTCGGACCACGCACAATGAACGGCTCCGTAGTTGAAAAAAAACCGCTCAAGGCGAGTCGGACTCGCGCACCGAGGGTGCGTTCCGATTTCTGAAAAAGTGTGCTATTTAGAGACATCGTTTTATTTTTCCTGTAATCTTTACATAAACTTCTATCACATTTCAGATTTTTCTCTTGCAAACTTCGGAGATTAGGTCGGTATTTTTTTTTTTCATCAAAAGTCGAAAACTATGCTAGGTACCTAAAAAAAATGTTTTTTTTTTTTTGAAAATATGCAAACAGCGCTCTTTCATAATATGATAATACCCCACATGCCCTAGTAGCCCCACTTTGAATTTTTAAGACCCCCTTTAAGCACCTGTTGTTTCTTTCTTATTTGCAAAATAGTTGGGTAAACGTCATCTAAAACTGTTCCAAACAAGTTGATAGCATTAGTAGTTCTTGAGATATCCAGCTGTGACAGATGGACAGACAGACAGACTGAGTCGCACCATAAGGGTTCCTTTTTTACCATTTTGGTACGGAACCCTAAAAAGAATTCATCCCAAAAACAAACATCACTGTAATACCAAAAAAAAAAAAATTTTTAAGTTATAAAATTACAAATTAACAATTTTTGGACTTGTGCTGTGAGACCTTGCTTCTTCCTTTCATGATTCTAGGTTAACAGTATAGTAGGTACCCTATAGGTTTTGATTTACTTGCGAGTATCAAAATATGTCGTATAAATGGAAGAATTATTTTACCGCATTGACTTAGATGCTTGATATTTTTAGAGCTTCCATGGATCATAGACTTACGTATTTGGTATTAATTTCAGCTTACCTCGGCGCGTTCCAGAGAAAACGGGTCTTGATAGACTGACAGACAGTCAACGAAGTGATCCTATAAGCCGACGTTCGCACGGACGTAAAAATATCGCGGCGGGATTTTATCGCGCACTGAATTTTCAACTCTCGGTGTTGAGCCGAGCTTCGAGAATCCAAATCCAACCTAACAACAACAGAGTGCATCCCAGGGCGTCGAAAAAACACTGTTGGATTTTCAACTCTTGGCGCTAAGCAGAGCGTTCAAAATCTAGTGCACGAAAAAAATCGCCGCGATATTTATACGTCCGTGCGAACGTCGGCTTAGGGTTCCGTTTTTTTTCCTTTTGAGTTACGGAACCCTACAAAAACATAAAACTGAACAGATTTATACTATTACGAACACTAGCATAAATCTGTTCAGTTTTGAACACATAACAGTAGCCTAATTGCGTAACACACAATCAATCGGAATTTGAATAATTTTGAAGCAAACTGTTAATCCATTGCTTCATATGGTCGAAAAATTTGTCTATTTTGATTCTATTCTATTTTTAAAAAATGGCAAGCAAAGCCGATGTCGACTATTCTGCCAATGTCTAAAGTGAGCTAGAGAAACAAGTGTGCACGATATTCCAAAAACAAAAAACACAAAAACAAAAAAAAAATATTTGGTTGATCCAGTTGATACAACTTGCTGGATTAGTACAGGACTGAAACAAACAAAAAATAGAAATAAATAAATATTATAATTGTTAAAACATAAAATACAGGCATACCACACCAACACATACGGAGTAATTCACAATTTTATGTTATTGTGACGGATGAAAGTCATCAGCGCCACATGCAGATCTGGAGAGGAGTAGGTATGTTAGTAAAGAAGGAAAATTAGTCGGAAGAGGGATCTTAAATTTTGGGAGGCGCCTATATAAATCTAAAGGTGGGATTTTGTTTGAGCATTCAAAGAAGATGTGGTCCAGAGTGCCTTCCTCCTGCACGACAACGTAAATAACGGAATGAATTTTGTTGAATTGTCAAAATGAAACCGATTCAGATTGATAGTGTGTTACGCAATTAGGGTTATGAAATATTCGACAGCTGCACATCGTGACTAAGACAAGAAGGCTTCCATTCACCATAATGCTGTGCTATGGAGGACCCACAGCACAGCGCTGATTTTCAGTGATCACTCGAAAACGACGGAAACAAAACAGGTTTAGATATTTTTACAGATTAGACAAAAATAGGTACGGTCATCAACAGAAGTCGGTTAACCCTGCTACTTTTTGACATCATCTAAATTAACACAAAATGATACGTTAACCTGCTTTTTAGTTTTAAATTTATTACATAAGAGTTAGTTTTCTTTAAGATTTACATCTGTTCTGGTTTTAATGAAGTATTTTTCTCAATAATTAAGATTTAGAAAACTCAAGTGTTAATCGACTTTTGTTGCTGACTGTACCTACCTAAGTAATACAATAAAATAAAACAGTAGTTAGAATATAATAATAATCATTTATTAACCAAATAATGTTCTTACATTTCCTTATATTATAATTTATAAGTAAAGCTACAAAACAAAATAAGTACTCCTTAAATATAGTTACGAATTAAGGAACCATAATTTTACTAATTTAACTTTTCAAGCCTGTCTCGTGGATTCCTAGACACATAAACAGTTTTAAAACAATTTGAAGATTCAAGGGCGATGCTGTATTTTAATTTTTTTTATTATTTATTAGGTATATAGGTACTTACATATTGTTTTGAAAATCTAACTTAAGACAAAATCAAAAATAAAAGACTTGAAAAAATAAAATGAAATTGTAACAATAACTATGTTTGAAATAGGGTGCGTCCTAAATAAAATAAATAAATAAATATCCTTGGACATTTCACACAACGCCATCTAGTCCCAAGCTAAGCAACCTAATGCTTGTGTTATGGTAACGAGATGTCTGATAAACTAAATATACATTTTTTTTTTTTTTTTTTGTAAATACATACATATTGTTGGTTGTTTTTAAATAAATAAATAAATATTATAGATAGAAAAACACTCAGACTCGGAACAAATACTTATAGGTCGTACAAATATTTGTTCCGTGCGGGAATCGAACCCGCGACATGCTGCGCAGCAGTCAATCGCTCAACCACTGCGCCAACCGTGTCGTCTAAATGTAGGTAAGTACTTATTACTACATTTACAATAACGTTAGACATTTAAACAAACCTTTTTTACAGTCCGTTCAACCGATTTTGACTTCTATTGCGTTGTTGGCATGACAAATGGCAGCTGCAGTAAAAGGTTGGTATTGTAACCACTTTTTAGGTTTCGTACCAAAATGGTAAAAAAGGAACCCTTATGGTGTGACTCGGTCAGTCTGTCTGTCTGTCTGTCTGTCTGTCACAGCTGGATATCTCAAGAACTACTAGTGCTATCAACTTGAAATTTGGAACAGTTTTAGATGACGTTTACCCAACTATTTTGCAAATAAGAAAAAAATAAAAATATATGTATTTTTTTTGCAACATGGGGTGAAAGGTGGTCTTAAAAATTCATAGTGGAGCTACTAGGTCATGTGGGGTATCATATGAAAGAACGCTGTTTGCACATTCTCAAACATATTTTAATTTTTTTTTAGGCCGCACAGTGTTCGACTTTTGATGAAAAATGTAAAAAAAAAATACCGTTCCCCCCTTATCTCCGAAGTTTGCAAACAGAAAAATCTGAAATTATTCTATATGATAGAGGCTTATGTAAAGATTACAGGAAAAATAAAACGATGTCTCCAAATAGCACACTTTTTCAGAAATCGGAACGGAACCCTCGGTGCGCGAGTCCGACTCGACCGGTTTTTATTTGCATTTAATGCCATGCTTAAACCTACGGAATAGAAGTCAAAATCGGTTGAACGGACTGTAAAAAAGGTTTGTCTAAATATCTAATATTATTGTAAATGCAGTATATATAACCAATAATATCTATAACTATTATAAAATAACACAAAAAGTATTTAATAAATAGCCATCACCAATCTGCCTAGCCTTTTCCCAACAATGGTGGGGTCGGCTTCCAGTGTAACCGGATGCAGCTGAATACCAGTATTTTACATTGAGCGACTGCCTATCTGACCTCCACAACCCAGTAACTGAGTACCTAACACGATAACCCTTGGTAAGACTGGTTGTCAGACTTTCGGTCTTCTGTCTGACGACCCGTAACGACTGTCAAAGATCCACGAATGACAGCCGGGACCAACGGCTTAACGTGCTTTCCGATGCACGGAGGAGTCTCGATATGTAAAGATGGTCACCCATCTACGGACCAACCCCGGAAAGCGAAGCTTAACTTGCTGGATCGACCCGTGCAGCTGTTATTACTTAGCCACGAGCTCCTCCTAAACAGCCATCACCATACATGTATAAATAATAATAATTAAATGCGTTACCTACTCAAAGCATAGCACCTACCTATACGTATAAGTACCTTTCTATTATTATTCAGATTTCAAATAGATACGAAAAACTAATAACCAGTTTTGTTACGAGTATAATAATAATTTTGTGTCGCATTACATTTTTACATTAAAAAAAAAATCTTTAATGATAAAAAAACCTTTTTTTAATCTTTATTTAATTTAGAGGCTTTTGGTCATACATATTATAACCATAGACTTATAAAAAAAGATGGACTCCGCGCCACGCATATCGAAAGTGAAGCACCGTAAAGATCTGTGTGCATGATTTGAGTACCTGCAAAGACGCCGTCGCTCGTGTCACGTAATGGCGGCCGGTCGGCATACTATGACGTAAATGTGTGCGCGAGGCGTGTTTGTACAATCGGTCCGGCATACTTACTGTGCTTCACTTTCGATATGCGTGGCGCGGAGTCCATCTTTTTTTATAAGTCTATCATTATAACCATGTCAGCTCCAAATATAATAACACATACATAGGTTATAGGTACACTTTAAAACTACTACTACAGACTATTTTAAGTAAGAGTTGTAAACAAACTTGTAAATTTTAATAGCTTCGATGCTGCAAGGTTTCGCTATGAGACTTTGAAAAGCACCCAGATCTAGCCTATTTATGTTTAATTCGGCCATCAACACATCTCTTTCTCTGCTATTACGGACACATTCCACCAACAAGTGTTGCACATCCTCCACAGTCCCGCACTGTTCACAATTTGGAGTAGTTTGGAGTAGCATTGCTTATGATTACGATACATAACTTAGTTAACTAAAGGTCATAAGGATAAGTTAAACCCTGACTCCTAAACTAGGTGATCCTCAACACCAAACAACAGGTGTGGCGTGGTGAACGTTTTTAAATATTTGTTTGCCAGTCCATGGCGAAATATAAAAGATCATTTATAATCTATTATCGCTTTGAAGGAAACTATACGGCCATAGCATTAATAACAATAAAACTTCTATTAAGTAACTATATCTCGTTTTTGTCCTTCAAAGCGTTAAGGCACCAACAAACAGGCGCGACATGCGACACGAATCGCACGCGACCAAAAGTCACCGCATGTCACGCGACGAGCGGTGTTTGCCTGAAGATCTGGAGGCCAATTCTCGCGTTTACGCTCGTTCTTCGAAAGTCACATTCGACAGTACCGCTCGTCTCAATATAGTCGCATACAAAATGGTGACATTTGTATTCTCACTACGTCGTTCGTACACCACAAGTTGAAGGACAAAAATGTTGCCATTATTCGTCGCGCGAAGCAACCCATTCTACGTAACGTGTACTTTTGACCACCTTTAAGAATGATTTTTAAGTCAAAAACATGTTTTAGCAGCATTTTATACCCATTTTATTTTTTTTATATATTCATAAACATTTATTAATATCACCACCATTATTGATTTCATGTTGATTTAACGCAAGTGAATAAAATCTATTGTATTCAAGTAAATAAATGGTGCCGATTCTGTTGTGCACAAACTAAACTTAATTTAGGCTATTGCTAACTTTTTCTTTCTATTAAAACAAGAAAGAGACGGACGTAAATTAGAGCTGTCAAATTTAGTTGAACTACCAACTATTTCCATAGAGATTTAGACGACACGTAAAAACATGTCGACTAAAAACACGATGAAGCGCAAGGCGTAAACTAGTTTGACATTTCTAACTTAGTTCATAGCTATAGCCGTCCTTTTCTCGCGCTGCCTGTTAGTAAAAGATAGCGATTCTCTAAGTTTGGTTTAGTTATTGAACAAGAGAATCGGCCCCAGTGACATTAGTCTTGATTGCCTTGAACAATAACGAAAATGCTGTAGGTTTTCGCCAATTCGACAGTAGATCAGCGTTTTTGTCTACTGAATACGTAGGGGTGTTGGTGAAAGTGAAAGAGACATTTGGAGCAGCACACCTTGGTCTCTCGTGGTTACCAACACATAGACAGAAAGGCTCCTCGGATAGGGAACAGACACCGTTGTTCAGACAATAACCATGACACGCGTACACTTCACACCTTTCCCCGGAATAACCGGCATTACATCTGAAATAACAGTAATGCTAAAGAGTAATTTAATTTCACAAAAGAAACTAATTGAAGAAGTACCTAGATAATTATGTTTTACCTGCATTCAGGAAGTCCCTCTTCATTGAAACTACAGTTTCCATGCATGCAGTAGTTCAGGCAGTCTGACACCTCGCATCTATCGCCCATATAATCTCCTTTGCATTGACAGTTTGGCTCACTCTTCTCATTCAGGGAACAGTTACCATTGTTCAGACAATAATCATGACACGCGGACACTTCACATCTTTCCCCGGACTAACCGGCATTACATCTGAAATAACGGTAATGTGAAATATTAGGTACATTTTGGTACTAGAGGGCAAAGTTTGTCATTGCACTCGAGACGGGAGAGGTATTGCAGGAAAATAGGAAATATCAAATCAATCAATCTGCCCAGTTTTTCCCAAATAAGTTGGGATCGGCTTCCAATCTAACCAGATGAGCTCAATACCAATACATGGAGCATGATGGAGCGACTACCTTTCTGACCTCCAACCCAGTGACTGGTGATACCCATTGGTAAAAGTGGTTATCAGACTGTCGAGCTTCTGACAACCCCTAACGACTGTCAAAGATCCAAGAATGACAGCTGTGAATAAAACTTTATAAATAATAAATAGACGACAAATTAATATTCATTTATGCAATAAAAGCCACTTTACAAACGTTGAAAAGTGTAATTTAATTTAATTTAACAAGGAAATGAAATCTTTATTTATGTTGTAGGTTCTGCTTGAACTTAATTGCAATTTCAGATTTTTAATAAATAATATCTTGACTCTAACCGTTTCCCATCTAAGAGTGACGGCTGATCTGTAACTAAAGGCCCTGCTAACTCAGATAGGTACCTCTCTGTATTTAATCATAAGCATAATCAGCCCATATGTTCCCACTGCTGGGACGCAGGCCACCTCTCTATGTGGGAGTGGCAGGCCCTATGCGGGTTGGTAGATGTTACATATCTTCGATTTTTTGGTTAAGGTTCTAGGATATGCCAGTTTCCTTACGATGTTTTTCTTCACCGTTTTGAGAGCAGTAGTGATGAAATAATTTACACAAAGTAAAGCGCCTGTCGGGGTTCGAACCCACGACCTATAAACTCGTAAGTCGCAGCCGTTAGCACTGCACTGCTCCAACTGCAACACTGCTGCTGTATTTAAGATTGTGCTTTTATTAATCAATGCCTATGATGTCTTAAGATAAATAAAGATTTATGATATCCAAGGAGTAGAATATGTTTTACCTGCATTTAGGAAGTCCCTCCTCATAATTGAAACTGCAGGTACCTTGCAAACAATAGTTGTCACAGACAGCAACATCGCATCGCTCACCGATGTAACCAGGTGCGCATATACAACGAGATCGGCCATTAACTTTCATACCATAAACACAAAACGGCCAATCAGAGTTGTTTCGTGCGAGACTCGTTAGTGGTTCGCAATCCTTATTATCCGGAATTTTATCTTCTATTTTGTAGTTGGTGGCCAAACCGAAAGTGAGTTTTTCAATTCGTAAGTCGTTTAGCTTTAACTGTGTAGACTTCGAATACGATGAAGTTTTTTTTAATTTCCAAACGTTAGTGCAAGTAACGCACCAGTCCATCCATAAGAGATTTGTTTTTGAAACAATCAAGGTATTTGTTGATGGAATAACCAAATTAGGCACCTCCCATTCTAAATCAAATAGGCGTGTTTTGTTGTTTCCATTCAAATCTGCATAATAAAGAGGGAATACTAAACTAGTCTCAGGCTCAATCCAGTATATATTCTGTGTCTGTGGGTCAATAGCCAGGCCGCGTGGTTCCAATTTAAAAGTTGTGTTGATAGACAGTGAAGTAGTATTAATAACAACTTCTCTTTCGGCGCCATTAAATCGAGCTCTCTCTATTACAGGCGTCGTCAGGTTTGTGTTGATCCAGTAAACGTACCTGTAAACATGAAAATCCCTTTTAATCATCTTGAAGCAAGAAATAGATTTTGATGATTAATCCATTAGGTATCAAACATACCCTCTACAGCTATCTACGGCAACATGTGTGGGGATCCCGTCACCCATCTTGATCAAAAGATTTCCGTAAACATTGTTAATAGATCCACGTTTTAAAGAAAGCCAATTAATACTTCTTTCATTTGTATCACTGAAGAACAGTAGTTCTGTGGCTGGATCGAAGGCGAAACCATGAATGTTTCTGCCGTTTCTCTCGGTCAAACATTTGTTTATTTTGGAAGATATATTATAACTACATATAGCATCGTTGTCGGTCTGTTTGTCGACAAATAACATGATGTTGTGAACTTCATTGTAAACTATAGCTTTGAGGTTACGGGAAGTTAAACGTATGGTGTCCGTTTTGTTATCGTTTGTATAAAAATCTAATAAATCTCCATTAGTTACGGCGATGTCTGAAACAATAAAATAAGTGTGATATTTTTTTTTAAACAAGCCTTTGTTAGTTTGGATATAATCTAGAACCAAATTTCTCACCCATGCCCGCATTCATTGCATATTCGGAATCAGAAAAATATTCAACGTCGAATGGTCGACTCCCGTGGCTCTACGACCAATAGATTTTTTTTACAGCGTTTAAATTAACCCTATTTTTTGTGGAACCACCTAAACATTTGAATCGCTTGTTTTCAAAACAGCACTTGTCCAAAACTGTGTTTTTAGGTTTTTACAGGAGGAACAAAAAACAAGATCATAGCAAAAGCTTTTTCAGGATGACCCATGATTATTATATTTTTTTGGAATTTTGGACAAGTGCTGTTTTGAAAACAAGCGATTCATTTGCTGTAAATAGCATAAAAAATTGAATTTTTTCATCATTTTGATTTACCTACACCAATTCAACATTTTGAAATTGTTTGATCCCGGTAGTTGCAACGCTTCAAAACACTTGATTTGGAGTCACCCATACATTTATCCATTTCATTTACTTACAGCGTTATAACGTAACAAAAAAAAGTGCTATTGCGTAACCCGCAGAAATATACCTAGATCAAAGTAACTTCTAGTAGACTTTGGATATTCGTCTCGAAAATCAAAAATAAATTTATTTTCTGATCCCATGATCAGAAAATAAATTTATTTTTGATTTTAGAATTAACTACAGGAAAAATATAAAAAGTCGTCGCTCAGGTATTTTCGGAATTAAATTCTATCGTGAAAATTTAACCCAATTGCGTTTTCCTACAGTCAGAGTATTAATCAAATAGTCAATAAACATAATATCCAAAAATTTAATCCATAGGTACATGCTGTAATAGTGAAATAAATGGTTACGAAAAGCTCCCAATTTCTTTAGGTATCGCCTTAACGGGGCTAGAGTCATGAACCTAGCTAGACCATAATGGAGTGTACGAAGTTAAAACATAAACAAACCGCTATCTATAACGAGGGATACGCGTCTAATCACGAGCCACATCATCATCTGCCTAGCCTTTTCCCAACAGTTACTGAACACGATACCCCTTGTTGAGATTGGTTGACAGACTTTTAGGCTTCCAACTGCCCTTAACGACTGCCAAAAATCTACGAATGCCGGCCAAGACCGACGGCTTAACGTGCTTTCCGAGGTCCAGATATCCCACGCGGCAAGCATAGCTTAATCTTCGATCTACCCGTGCGGCTGTTATTACACAGCAACAACTCTAATTAAGTCACACTGTTGATGTTAGAAACAACGTTGATGATGAGGAAAACAACTCACCCCAAGACTGCACCAGCCCCACGTACAGCACTACCAACGCCAGCGCACACCACGTCCTGCACATTTTATACTTCAGAAATATAAACTTGTTTCAACTGAGGTTGATGGTACTGTAGAGGTTTTAATACGTACAAGCCAAAGTATGGGTAACTGGCTGACATTCCGATCATTCAAACATCGAATATTCTTATAAAAAGTGATGGTGGCTTTTTATAAGAATTGACAGATAGCGGCTAGCTAGGGCTCCGCGTAGGATCTAGGAAGTGAACTATAATTTATTTCTATTTTAATATAGCGGGCTTCAGCCCCATTTCTTCAGTACACTACTGTCTTTTATTACAAAGTAGTTAGCCTCCCGCTGTGAGGTTCGAGCCCTCACATTTGGTGGAGGCGCCATAGCTGAAGCTTCATAGCGACCGCGAGTACGCCCGCGGTACCTCTCGAAGGTTTTTGGAGTGCGCCGATACGGCCGAGTTAAGCAGAGCGAAGTATTTAAGAATTTGTTGGTGTTTGGCGTAGAAGTTATTCCGCCGGACGCAGGACGCATCACTATCGCACGCCTAGCGATATGAGGAGCAGTGGATCCCCTTAAACAGACTAAGTGGTTTAAAATATTATTATTATTAATGAGTGATCATCATGGTGCTGATGTTGGACTATTATTTCACGGGCATCGACGCCCGATGTCTTGAAAAGTTTATTGCCGATTTTTTGCGAATAGCCAACATCAATGGATGGCGAGAAAGCGATTGGTCGCTAATTTTGGGTGCGTTTCTTGCAAGTGCTGCAAGATCTTTTTACAATTATACATGGTCGGACGGTATGTCCTTTGAGGCACTGTGTGACGCATTATGGGCAGAATTCCCATGTAGATGCCATAAGGGAAAGATTTTTAATGGTGCGCCACAAGAGGCGGATGCACAAGAAAGGTCTGTTGAAGACAGACAGGAAAATGTTTTATGTGTAGATGATAATATGCAATTAATTTCTAGTGAAAGAGAGCAGGAAGTTGATGTGCTAGAAAAATGCGATGCAAGCAGTGTTGACGATGAAGTTGAGGTCATTGCTGAGCTCAGCTGCGCAGAGAGCAGCCCTGTGGTGACCGAAAACGATGTGCAGACAGACGAGGTGCTTATGAAGGAAGATCAGGAAGCACTGGAATATTCGGGTCTGTCCAATCCTGCTATTATGTCTAATATGTCTGTGTGTCAAGACGATCATGTTCACGATGTGGAAAACAATAAAAATAGCATCGCCTGTGAACAAATTTTTCAAGATAATTTTAATTTAAAATCTTCGATTTCAAAGGAGAATGGCCATTCCGGTCTGTCGTCGGAAACAAAGGAGATTGGTGATTTTTGTCTTTTGGAAGTCGATTTAAAGTTAGGTGAACAGAATGTGGAGTCATGCGCAGTCGAGAAAACGGTTGAAATCGCGCAAGTAGAAATTAAATATATTGAAAAAAGTGGTGATAGGTTCCCTAATATCCCTTTACGACGCCGAAGTGTCATGTATAATCCAAAACGTGTTTTATTGAAGAAGAAAAAGAATTTATCTGTAAAAAAGGAAATTAAATTTAAAAAATTGGTTCCTGAAATAATTAATTTAAAAAAGGATTTGAAAACCAAAAATAATTTTGTAAAGAAGTTTTCCATTTTAAGATATAAGTTTTGTAAATTGTATAGAAGAAGTTTTAGATATATTATTGTCAACAATATTAATAGATATAAATTTTTTAGACCTCTTAGTTTTATTGAATGGAAACTTTTTCTTTTAAGAATTATTTAATTGTCATTGTTCTTATTTTCAGTTTATCATGTCACTGCATTACATTTATGACATCAGCAGGGCATGAAGTATTAATGTATTATATTTTCAACTGTTCTAATATTGTGTTTTTTTCTGTGCAATTTTACATATGGTGAGACATCGGACGCAACCAACAGCGTGTGAGGTTACGCTACCCCACAACGCTGGCCACTACAATGAAGAGCATGAGGGAGTGAAACCTACGACAACATCGCTTCGTTACGGGTCGATAGGGCCAGTTAGCATGAACATCCTCCAGTATTTTAGTATGACGTATTAGGAGTAGTGGAAGTTTTGAGAAACTGTGAATACCTTCTAGAGGGGGGGTGACTTTGGTATGAGTTGTAACCAGCTTTGCTGACGGGACATAGTCCTTGCAAAGTGTGTTGAGTTGACACAATTGGTGCAGTTTATATCGGAGTATCCACAGTTTGGTCAATATGGACCAGTAGTAATACGTAAGGGTTCAGTGTTGACAATACGCGATACTTTTCTTTGAATTTGCTGGAGATTGAACATGAGTTAGGTTCTACGTTAGAATTTTGACTTCCTGGCGCATTCCTCCCTCTGGCTCGATACTGTCCGATGGATTAATGAATCACGATGTTGAGTTCTTTAGATTTCAACCCCTTCTGGGCTGATGTGAATTGTCACATCGTATTGTTTTTTTAGGGGGTACGTCATTCTTTTCCCTCTGGGTTTTGTTTGACGAGGCTCAGACTGGATAAATGCGATATTTTTGGGTGCACAATGGCACACTTTAATGTTAACTTATCTGACACTTAACATAGTGTTAGATTTTCGCGTTTCGTTTGTCCAGAGCTTAGCCTGTACATATAAGTATGAAACCCCGAATTGTCGCCGTTTTCCCGGAGTTAGGTAGGGTGTCTATTTTTAGGTTTAGGTAGGTTTTGTCTGTATGATCGAATGTCTTGGTCTGAATAAAAGTTTTTGGAAGTTGACTACGTTAATCCTTTTATTCAAGGGTGGGCGTAGCTCATGTAGAGGTTTTAATACGTACAAGCCAAAGTATGGGTAACTGGCTGACATTCCGATCATTCAAACATCGAATATTCTTATAAAAAGTGATGGTGGCTTTTTATAAGAATTGACAGATAGCGGCTAGCTAGGGCTCCGCGTAGGATCTAGGAAGTGAACTATAATTTATTTCTATTTTAATATAGCGGGCTTCAGCCCCATTTCTTCAGTACACTACTGTCTTTTATTACAAAGTAGTTAGCCTCCCGCTGTGAGGTTCGAGCCCTCACAGTACGTCCACCCCCGGTGTATGCTCTGCCGGCTTTTCGGCGCAATGGGACGCATACTGGTGATAAGAAAGACTCCCTGATAAGAATTCTCATTCACAAAAAGGTTTTTCCCACTGATTATTTCATATTTTGATGACCTCTTATAACTTATTCGTAGACTCTAGGGTCACTTATCACTTGGGTATTCCCACATGGAGCCATTTGTCATAACATAGCTACTGTACGTAGCTATAATATGCTTGTAATAGAGAGAACTCGATTTAATGGCTCCGAGGGAAAGTTATTAATACTACTTTTTGGTAATTTGCAACACGAATTACAAACTGGAACCATACAGCCTGGTTGACCAACAAGACAGGCACTATACTACTTTACAATAACCTATTTATCTATTATACAGATTTGAATGGAAAAAACAACTGCCCCAAGAAGCAAGGAAAAATGATTCTGCCCGCTTTCGCCGACAGTCGTTTCTCCTTTGGTCGGTTCACCAACAGGACGGACGTTTCGTTTTTGAGAGATTCGCCGATAGAAAGTTTCACCGATGGACGTTTCGCCGACAGAATGGTTCGCATCTGTTTGTTTCCACGACAGAACTTTTCAACTATGGAATATTCGCCGTCAGATTCTTTCGACATGGCTTTTTCACTACTTAACTATTTAAGTACATGAAATTTTTATCATTTTTTTTTTATTTTTTTTACTTAACTATAGATAGTGTACACCACGAAGACGCGTCCGTTGCACTCATATACTTTAAACGGTTAGGAGGAGTAGTGGAGCGCGTCTTCGTGGATTGCACATATCTTTACAAAGCCATCAAAAAGCTACTAGCTTGCTACAAACACATGATGAAAGAAAATGTTTTAATGTAAGACCGCCTTTACTTTTAATGAATAGTATTTAACTATTACCTACCTATCCATATTCGTCATGTCGAAAAAATCGTAGACAAAAAAAGAAAAAAATATATAAAAATTTCATGTAAATAGAAATAGGTAGTGAAAAGCCATGTCGAAAAAATCGTAGACAAAAAAAGAAAAAAAAAAAGATAAAAAAACTTAAATAGTTAAGTACCTATTGAAAAAGTTCTGTCGTGGAAACAAACAGATGCGAAAATGGTTCGCATCGGTGAAACGTTCTATCGGCGAATCTCTCAAAAACGAAACGTCCTGTCGATGAACCGCCTAAAGGAGAAACGACTGTCGGCGAAGTCGGGCAGAATCAGCAAAAATTGCCCAAGGAGCAATTGAAATAACTGAAAACATCTTAGGGCATTATTGTACTCATCAACACGAACAAGTTGGTTCAGCAAATGTCCGCTATAGTACCTAGTACTACTAACGTATGCCTGCTTATATTACGATAGGATACGGCGGCGTAACGGTAATACCCAGTTTGTTATGTTCACTTTTTGGAAAAATTTATCTTTTGACATACGAGAAATTATTTTCTTAATTTAAGTACCTATAATTAGTTACATAAGTAGGTACACTCTGCAAATCAATTAGGTTTACATTCACACACGGATAGCTGTATCGGCATGAATAGTTGCGCACACAAACGTTAACTATTAGATACGAGCGAGCTCAGTTTTTTATTAGTGTGCGTATGTAGCAGCAGCGCCGATAGGCAGTAATAATGTATATAATTGAATGAGTTAGAATATTTCGCACTTGTTCATTGTAACAGATTTAGCACAATGGCTAACGTTTCTGGTTGGTAAACGAGATGTCCTAAGTTCAAATCTCGGTGCTATATTATTCTCTTTTTGTAAATTCTCTAATCATAATTTTCCTAAAACATATTACCTAGTTGAATTGCTAATGATTCAATCCCGTTCATAGATGAGTAATTTACAACGTTTGAGATATGAGCACGGAATTCTCAGCCAACTTATTTTGACTGTATAGCATATCACTACCCACAATTTTTGTGTTATATTATTTTTTACACTTCACCTTAATTTACAAAAAAAAATAGCGAAAGAATGCTAAACCATTAAAATGTTGCAGATTCTGTGGTAATGTTATTATTATAAATGGAAATGCATTTTTCTATTTAAATAACATGTTGATTCACTACATAATACAGAATATGTAATACTTAAATCTGTAAAACATTTTACAAATTAATTCATTTTCTTTTTCTTCTTTTTTCATGCCGTTTTTAAAATGTTTATAGTTGAATATGATATTATAAAATGTTGGTATATTAATTTTGAACTAAGAACGTATACTTACTATAACTTAATTACTTAAGTATATTTTAATTAAATAATAAACATTTTCATTTCTTGCAAAGATTTTGTGTTATTTCTATACAAAATAATTTATAAAGATATTTCCCGCCTTCGTTCGTTAAAGAAAAGTAAAAAAAAAGATAATAATTAAAAACAAAACATTGTGAACAAAAACCTATAATTAGGTTATTCCTGGTTTTGAACTCAGGCAACGATGATTATCGAATTGACTTAGTGACCATGAGACCAACTCAACTCTTATTAAACATCTTGAAATTTAACTTTATTTGTTATGCTAGACGCAAGATTCTAAAGAATTTGAACCTTAGCGTATATTTTCATAAAGTTCAATATCGCACAACCACAAGCAGCTGTTAAAATGAATCACGGAATTAGCTACATATTAACCGTAGAAACTTAACTTTAGGTGTTTCTGATGCGCGATATTTTTTTATTAATCCACCCTCGCCTTTTTTATTTTTAGTAGTCGTGTTACTCATTAGACTTTCAACCTTAATGACAAAAATATAATGATTAATGTCGCGAGTATCCTTACTCAAGTGTTGGCCACATTTTATATTTTCTACCCTCTAAAATGACATATCATGCTAAGCAAGTAGTTTACGTTCATAATGCTATTGACCATCGGACTTTCGTTACGTTTTTAGTCATTATACCCAGCGTGTTTTGATTGAGAAGTGCTTTTATTTTTGAATCACTATGAATCACATAACTACACTTTTAAAAGCTGAGATAATTATTTTGCATGAGCAAAACGTTTCAATTGGTATAATTGCGAGGCGTTTAAAGATATCGGTGAGTAACAAAATGTTATTAGGTATTATGTTTTGAAGTTTAATACTTAGGTTTAATTTATTGTTTATTGTAACATTACTTTATTATTGTTCACAGAGAATAACTGTGCAATTGTGGGTCCATCGTTATGCAGATTCGGGAAGGATTGATCCTCGCCGACCGGGACCAAAGGCTGGATTTACCAATGTGCGGCACTGTGATAAATATGACTGAGCCCTTCCTCACTACTCGTTCCATGGCGACTAAACATGACGTGACATTACAAACTGTACGGAACCAGTTGCGTGCAGCTGGTGTGAAATGTCGTAGGCCAGCCAAGAAAATTTTACTGTCAGATATTTACATGCAAAACCGGGTACGCTTCGCAAGAGAATATTTGGATTTCGTTAGGTGCAATAATAATTATAGTTATAAATAGCGATGAAAAATGTTTTAAGTCGGACAAGACAAGGACGGTCGCAAAATATTGTGGCGACAAGATGGTAAGCGCTATACTAAAAAAAATATTCTTCTTCTTATAATTAAAAAAATATGGTTGCTAGCATGAGCTATTAATTAAAATATCGGGGGGTAATTAAATTTGTTTTATGTGAGTGATGTTATTGTTAGTGAGACTACAATTTAGGATACCTACTGTATCTTAATATCTAGCTTACTTACATGTTTATTCATATCACTAACAAATAAATTAGCCACTAAATATTAAAAATAATGTTGATTTCTTGTCCGGCTTAGAATATTTGTCATGCACAAAACTTTATAATTTGTAATTATAATTTTAAAAACCTAGTCAATAAATATTGTTGTTTTCTTATTACAAATTGTTTAATTTTTACTTCCATATATTTTTTTCGAATGTTTTTATTATCAGGTAAATTACTTAAATAAAATTCATCAAAATGAAAAAAAAAGTTTTTTATGATGCAAAAAATTTGCGCCGCCTGCGGTGAGACTCGATCCTAAGACATTTGATTTACCAGTCGAATGCTTATGCACCTATGCCACGGGACCAGATAGTTACGTTGTTAAATTTATGCTTCATATTCTTTGCTTCATATATATTGTGAAGCAAACACTAATAGGCGTAGAGCAATACACCCGTTGACTGTACGCACACCAACAACTGTGTTGTTGTGCTATGCATACCGATCTTTTTTGTTGTGTGTACACACGGCTACACATCAAGCTATACAGTTCCAGTTTACACTGACCTCTCATTATAAGGAAATCCTATACAATGCGAGATCAGCTTATTACTGGCAATGTATAACTTGATCTGTATCCGTGCGTACCATCGCGGACATTTGCGGTGAATCACTTTTCGACTTTATTACTATACAGGGTGTAAGGGACAGCCCTCCGCAAACTAACAGGGTGCATTCAGCTCCTCATTCTGAATCATATTCCACCGGAAATTTTCTCAGGAAAATTTTCATTTTTTCAATTTTTTTTTCAGTTACATTTTCATTATTTTAATGTAAAATTGCATTGTGTGTTCGCAGCACTCCATTTATGTAAAAAAAACTGCAAAAACAACAGCAAAAAAAAAAACAGCAATGGATGTTGAAATACTCTAACCAACGACGCGTGAAATCAGCTGTTCACTTTCTGTCTAGCTACAGAGTTCATCGAACTCACCGCATACCAATTACCTACCCCTCCCAACCAGTAATAGACGCTCCGATTTGTGCACAAAAACACAAACAAATCAGGTTTATTGGAGTCCTTTAACGTTCCTGAAAAAATGTCATGTACCAGTCATCTTAGTATGACATACTGAATTCACCCTATTAGTTTGCGGAGGGCTGTCCCTTACACCCTGTAGATAAAAGGTTCTAAAGTGTTTCACCGCAATTGTCCGCGAATTCCGCGATGGTATGGCGATGGTACACACAGCAGCAGGTCAAGTTACTACAGTCTAATTTTCTCATTTGATTTTGAACGTAACTGTCAAAATTTTAAGGTTTAAAATCATTTGGAGAAATTTGGTATAGGTCTGTACATACTTCGGCGGACGAGCTCTTTCACAGAGATTTTTTTGCTAATTGTCTGCCAATACATACTTATGTAAAAGTCTACTTACCTTATCGACCTACCTAGAGATTTTCGTAAAAACCGGCCAAGTGCGAGTCGGACTCGGACACGAAGGGTTCCGTACCACAGTACAATATACAGGGTGATTGGAAGATGTGTGCAAAGCTTTAAGGCGAAGATAGTACAGACAATTTAGAACCATGCCATGGTTGTCTTAGACGAAGTCTTACCATTTTTTTAACCTAATTTTTATGATTTATATCGAAAATTCCCAAAATTTTAACTAAACTGCTTACTTATGGCCAAATTGAATGATAAATGAATTAACTTTTATGCTATTTAAAGGAGGATGCGCTGGGTAGCCCGCGAAATTCAAATTTTCTTGCGTTTTATGCAATTTGCAGGTCCGTGTCAGTTTGTATCTTGATCAAAATTATGATACGCGGCAATTTAACATATGTATTTAATACATCTGTCTAAGTTATCTGTGGCAATTTTTATTCCCGTACACGTGTTGGAAAATGAAAAATCGCACGCGTGTGAAATACATTGCATTGTGAACCTAATCGTAGTGCGTTATTATGAACCAGTTTTCGAGGAAGTGTATTGAAAAACAATAAAAAAATATGTGTAAGTACCTACCTACTCTACTCGATGAGTTCTATACAATGACACCCCACATGCCAGCATAAAAAAAAAATCAAAATTAAAAATATTGAAAAATAATGATGTAAGTACCTACGTACATACATACATCTTTAATTTTTTATGATTTGTTGTTATAGCGACAATAGAAATACACAATCTGTAAAAAAATCAACAGTCTACTTATTAGGGTTCATGGATACAGCCCGCTGACAGATAGACGGACTGACCCTATTACTAAGCCTTAGTAATTGATATCATTTTGTTAGTGTAAAGATAACCTCTTGAACATAAGATTAATTTATTTTCTTGTTGTTGAAAAAAACCGAACTTATTTTGCAATAAACAAGTTATTAAATTGCAAATGTGAAAACCCCAGATAAACGCAATCACGTACCCTAGCTACTTAGATACCATGTAGTAGGTTATTTTTACTAAGTACCAAAACAAAAATACATTTAACTATTGTACCACGTGAGATCGATGGGCAGTTTCCATTCAATTTTTTTTTTCTATTTTTCGGCTGTTCCTTTGGATTTTTCCTAAACCATAATTATTGAAACTAATATTGAAGCAACAAAACAAAATAAAAATCTAATCGGACGAGCCATTTTGGAGTAATTTTTGCGAGACTAACGCAAGGCGATTGATTTTTTTGTACCTAAAGATATTGTCCTAGTATTCTACAACCATAGACTTATAAAAAAAGGAGGATTCCGCGCCACGCATATCGAAAGTGAAGCACTGCAGTGAGTATAGACCGTTTGTACGAACACGCTTCACGCGCACATTTACATCATAGTATGCCGACCGACCGCCATTACGTGACACGAGCGACGGCGTCTTTGCAGGTACTCAAATCACGCGCACATAGATCGGTACGGTGCTTCACTTTCGATATGCGTGGCGCGCGGAGTCCTCCTTTTTTTATACGCCTATGTCTACGACAACATCTATAGGTACTTACTAAAAAATCAATTAGGTAGGTATATTTAACAGCATTGTGCTGCTTAGGAATGGTTGTGAAAACCATGAGTTGCAAGCGTTGAACGAATTGAAGTATTGGTTGGTCTACTTAAGATTCAAAAACCTGCCTGCCATCCATTGACCAACCACCCTCCTGCTTCATCATCAGATCCTTTTTACCTTCCTAATTTTCGAAAACGTCCTAATTGGGACGTTTTGTCTATAGTCTGCGCGTCAAAAAGAGCGACGCGCTAAACGCTGTGTAGTCGGTAGTCACGTGTCACGACCAGATTTAAAAAAAAAAAACAACTTTTCTTAAACTTAGGTTACTATGAACGTAATATATCTTGTGTATAAATAACACCCAAATAAGTGTGTAGCTCGCTTAACGTCTTCTTCGTTGTGTCGATGATTCCATTTACCTATTCAATGTCAGTTTGAACCTGCAGCGGGCCTAGATAAAATAACCTTCGATTAGCGATGACGCTAGTAGAAAAGCCAAAAAATGTATGGGGTTTGACATAAGCTATCAAAATATCACGTGATCATGTCAATGTCACTTTGAAGCTGTAGCGGGCCTAGACAAAGTAACATTCGATTAGCGATGACGCTATCTAGTAGAAGAACCAAAAAAATTATGGGGTTGACATAATCTATCGAAATGTCACTTAATCATGTCAATGTCACTTTGAAGCTGTAGCGGGCCTAGACAAAGTAACATTCGATTAGCGATGACGCTATCTAGTAGAAGAACCAAAAAAATTATGGGGTTGACATAATCTATCGAAATGTCACTTAATCATGTCAATGTCACTTTGAAGCTGTAGCGGGCCTAGCAAAGTAACATTCGATTAGCGATGACGCTATCTAGTAGAAGAACCAAAAAAATTATGGGGTTGACATAATCTATCGAAATGTCACTTAATCATGTCAATGTCACTTTGAAGCTGTAGCGGGCCTGGACAAAGTAACATTCGATTAGCGATGACGCTAGTAGAAAAGCCAAAAAATGTATGGGGTTTGACATAAGCTATCGAAATGTCACGTGATCATGTCAATGTCACTTTGAAGCTGTAGCGGGCCTAGACAAAGTAACATTCGATTAGCGATGACGCTATCTAGTAGAAGAACCAAAAAAATTATGGGGTTGACATAATCTATCGAAATGTCGAATGCTAGGGTGTCCTCTATTATATGTTAGTACTTTTATTTCTTTGTGTATCTTTCAATAATTATCTATGTTAATTAATGTAATTGGTGTTACCGTTTTAATTAACAATAAACAATAAATAATAATAATTCAACGATGTCACTTAATCATGTCAATGTCACTTTGACGCTGTAGCGGGCCTAGACAAAGTAACATTCGATTAGCGATGACGCTAGTAGAAAAGCCAAAAAATTTATGGGGTTTGACATAAGCTATCGAAATGTCACGTGATCATGTCAATGTCACTTTGAAGCTGTAGCGGGCCTAGACAAGTAACATTCGATTAGCGATGACGCTATCTAGTAGAAGAACCAAAAATATTATGGGGTTGACATAATCTTTCGAAATGTCACGTAATCATGTCAATGTCACGTTGAAGCTGTAGCGGGCCTAGACAAAGTAACATTCGATTAGCGATGACGCTAGTAGAAAAGCCAAAAAATGTACAGGGTTGACATAAGCTATCGAAATGTCACGTGATCATATGTATCATTGAAGATGTAGCGATTGTAGAAATAGAATCGCTCCGAAGCGAATGCCATTTGTCTAGGCCCTCAGTTAGGCCATCCATCGCAGTTGGTAGCATAATTAAAATCCAATTTTTAAAGAAATTTTTATTGTTAAACACGGAGCATACAACGTAAATCGCTTGACAATACTATAAAACATTCAAATCTAAACCGCATAAATATTAACATTATTTTACTTACGCGGAATATATCAAATACAATGGAAAAACATTTATAAACTCTGGAAGATAGACAAACTAATTTAAATACTACATATTTTATTTTAAGGAAGCCAATTTGATACTTGGAATTTGCCGATTCTCATAATTATGTGCGGTTGAGCATTTTGATACTTTGCACATTTTTATTATTTTAGGCCATTGTTTTTGACTTTTGTGAGCTTGTGTACCCGGTTTTTAAATTTAGAATTTGAAGTTGAGAACTTGTCAAACTCTACTTTAGCATTACTTAAGGTGATTCCTTCAATATAACATCACGCTTTGTTTCCCCGAAAGGTTGGGCAGAGGTGTACCCATAGTACACCCACATTTCGTCAGTTATGTTCGAGTCCTATGTGGTGGCGAGCCGATTGCCATCAACCGAGCACAAATCCAGACTCCGGGTCTACTATACAGAAATTCCAGGTGGATAAACCCAATAACTTTTCCCGACCCAGGAATCGAACCCAGGACCTCATGCTCAGCAGTAGCACTTGCGGCCACTACACCTACGAGGCAGTCCTTCAATATTACACGCGAAATTTAAATTTCTTCCGTTTTTTGCAAAGAAATTTAAATTTCGCGGGCTTTAAGTAACTCTAACGTAGTTTCAATTTAAATTCTCAATTCGGAAACCAGATTATATTATAATTAGGCTCACACAATTCTAAACTTTTTATTAATTAAAATTATGGCCGGATTGCTTCGACTAAAATAAATTAACAAAGTCTTACGTAACATTTTAAGCCAATTAGGCCAAATATTTGAACTAATTTTGCAGTCTTATAAATTGTGGAAAAACCATTTGGTAGTTCGAGCAAATCAAATGTCAATAAAGACAAAATTATAATATAAAACTTACAACTATACACCAATGAAAGAACTTAACGAACCATCGATACTTACTTTCACCGATGTCCGTCGACAAAATTATATCGAAATAATATAAAATAATCAAAATTATATCAAACATTTATTTACTTATCGAAAATTATATGAAATTTCACTTGCTCTCATAAAGACACATATTATCGATTGGATACAATAAGCTCAATATTATTAGATATATTAGATATAGTTTTAATTTTTTTTTTTTTTATATGAAATTACATTTTTAGAATATTTAGCAGAGTTCAGATGACAAACATTTTGACGCATTTCTACCGCTCGGCTACAAAATACGAAGACTTGTGTGAGTAAGATAAACTGTGTGCTATCCGATATCTTTTCAATATTTTAAATTTTCGTTACTCTTAATTATTATGAATTTCAAAAATAAAAATCTAATTAAAATGATATGCGTGTCAAAACGTAGCTATCCGAACCAAGCTTTAGAAAGGACATCGTCCAAGTTTCATCCTATCATTATAACACTTTGATTATTTCAGGATTGCAGCAGCAATTTTAAATCGTTACTAAAATATTTATAAATTAAAATGTAGTAATGCAGGATATTTCATTTGTTTTGTTAATTTACTAAATCGAATATGTATACGAACTATCTTTCAATTTCAAATAAAACCAAGGCCGATGGCCCTACAGCTTTGGTGCCATGATAAAAATGCAATAGATTACAAACGAAAATATTTCAAAAAAAAAAAAATCTTTGGCACTTTACTTTTGGACCAAAACTGATGAACGATGTTCTTTTATTGTTTTGTATTTTCCTATATTTTATAAGTCTTTAAGTTTTAATAAAATAGAACTTGTCATGAAATACTATTACAACACCTGTCACCCAGAATATTAGTTAATAAAATACAACAATTGTTAAAAATATTCAGTTCTTTTATATACTACCCAATCCACATACGATTTTTTATTTTGTCTTAAAAACTTTGACACGTAAAAACAATCTCCAATTTGACAAATAAATATACAGGGTCAAATCAAATCAGCTAGCAAAACTCTGCAGACTCTTAACACGACAAAATAAAAAAATAATACTTAAACTGGTTTTTTTTTTGGACCGCTTCTGTTGTTTTTACTTGAAGTACGAGAAAAAATCTGTTTTTTTTTTTTGTTTTATCGTGTATAGATAATCGATATCTAAAAACACGATAAAACAAAAAGCCCATCACGCCTGTGAAGTTTACACAAAGAAAACTGATTTTTCTTGTGACTACACTATCTGCGGTTGAAGACCCCAAAAAAAAAATCATAAAATATATTTTTTTTTTTTTGATAATGTTTAGATGTCGCTACGCATCACATCTACGGAGTTTCGCTGACTAATTAAATTTGACTCTGTATAATCGAACTGTATTGAGGTGGATCCGCAGTGCTATCCCGCGAAATTCAAATTTTCTTGGTTTTTTTTTGCAATTTGCAAGAAACGCAAGAAAATTTGAATTCCGCGGGCTACCACTGCGGATCCCCCTTAAAGAAAAATAATCTCTTATTGTAAGTAATTAAATCAAAACAAATACGTTTATTTCTTTGTGCACTCAGGTAGATGTTACAAAATGTATATTTTGGGTATTTGTAATTTAAGTAGAACAAAAAAAAATCTTAACTTTTATTATTTTTGAACATAATTTTTTGAAATCGATTTTGTTAATGTTTACTTCGAAATTATTACTTTAAAAAAAACTTAGGTACGGTCAAGCCAAGTGTAGCAAAGTAATTCAAGTTGAACAACTTGAATTAAGAAAACCCTTACAGCTACGAAATAAATTAGCCGCAATCAAAGACAAATTGTGACTATACGCACCGCTGTTGTAACGAAACTCTTTGAAAATAACATTCAATTAACAAAACACAGTCACAATACGTTTTTTAAGGCACCCAACAAAACCTACAGCAACTTATAAAAAAACTACAAAAAAAAAGAACTTACAATTTCGCTTGCCCGCCATTCATTGCGGGCTAGTCCTTTCAGTAATTTTACCTCTGATCTTGCATTGCAATGAACAGTGATCTTTATTTTCATTAAAATAAGATTGCTATTAGGTTGCTGCCACTGACAAGTCTAACAAAAGCACAATGATCTTTATTCTTATTACAATAAAGTTGGTTTTGGTCAGAGGTAAAACAACTGTGAAAAGATAACATCAGTCTCATAGTTACAAAAGTCAAACAGCATCGTGAATGGATTGGATATTACACCCAAGTTCGCTTACATCGCCTTTCCGTCCATATTGTGTGGATAGGCGCTAGCGAGTGCGCTTGCATGGTCTTCAGCCAAGGCTTAGGGTTTCGCTTCTGGCTGAAAAAGGGACAGTTAGTGCCAAGTCAGTTAATGTGTCTAACTACGATGGTTTTCAAAGTACATGAGATTTACGCTGGAAATAATTTTTCATTACTACACAAAATACTGTTGCACTGAATAAACGAAAAAAATATTGCTGTCTTTTCCTAATAAAGAAGAAGGCACTAGTTTGACAGCTCTAAATTCCATTTGCATATTAAGACAAGCAGAATTTAGAGTTGTTAAACTAGTTATTTTGTGAGGCAAACGGAATTTAGAGCTGTCAAACTAGGTATTTTGTGATACAAACTTAATTTAGAGCTGTGAAACTAGTTATTTTGTGAGACAAACGGAATTTAGAGCTGCGAAACTAGTTATTTTGTGACACACGGAATTTAGAGCTGTCAAACTATTTATTTTGTGAGACAAAAGAAATTTAGAGCTGTCAAACTAGTTATTTTGTGAGACAAAAGAAATTTAGAGCTGTCAAACTAGTTATTTTGTGAGACAAAAGAAATTTAGAGCTGTCAAACTAGTTATTTTGTGAGACAAAAGTAATTTAGAACTAACTGTCAAACTAGTTATTTTGTGAGACAAAAGTAATTTAGAACTAACTGTCAAACTAGTTATTTTGTGAGACAAAAGAAATTTAGAGCTGTCAAACTAGTTATTTTGTAAGATTGGAAGACTAGAATATAGACTATGTACTCGTATTTTAAATAGGTATAATAACATAATTATCTGTTGTACAACAGATAATTATGTTATTATATCTATTTAAAAATATAAATATGTAGGCATTTTTAGTTTATTCAGTGCCAAAAACCAGGTGAATAATGTTATGTTAGCAAACCAATTTAGCTAAATTGAGGACTAATGAAGATGTAACAGAGATATTAAATAGTCCGTACATCTCCGATGGTGAACGGGAACCGTCCCAAATACTGCAAAAACGATTATTTTGTTAGTTTTGTATTTTTTTTTTTTTAACTATCGTAAAATTAAAAAAAAGTAATTAATGACTTTTTATTACTATCAATCAAACTAGTTCACATTATTAAGCCTTGTCCACACTAAGGCATACTTTTATCGGCTTAAAATGTCTACATAATCTCATGGGGTCGCAAGAATCAAATATTTCTAATAATTCTCTATCTCCATGATCCATAGGACTAGTAATAATCTATACTAGTATTATGAAGAGGTAAAATTTGTGAGTTTGAATGTAGGGTGTAACCTTCGGGACTACGGATATACTTTATGTTAAAACAATAAACTTCATGCGGACGAAGTCGTGGGCAGAAGCTATTTCAGATAATTATCTATCTAGATGCTCCGTAGGACTAGTTATAAATATTTATACAATATTATAGAATACTTACAGTGCACTCCTTTTCCTCCGGTTTCTTGTTAGCCATTGTCTCTGGATTATATTCATTCTCCAGACCGAAATGCTGAAACGTTATAAATAGTTATAATAAAGTTCATCTAAGTGCCCATCGTATCACAGGTGGTATGGCGGATTCACGCGGCTTAAATCTCTAAAATTACTTGTAAATAAGGTCTAATATCGTGTGTACCACATGTGGTACACTGCTTTAGCGACTAATAAATATTGTTGTTCGAGTTTTAATCGAACACTCGGCGAAAATGCATAATAGCATCGAACGCAAGTATGCATATTCGTGGGCCAATTCGCGTTCAGATCTCATTAGAGACACCATACTCAAAAAACCATTACCATTTTACCAATTAGTTAGTTATAAAGTTAACCATAATTTACTATTTCTTGTGATTAAATGTAGTAGATTAAGGCGGTGAGAGCCGTAAAAACGTCGTTTTGTTTAGTGTTTTATTCGTAGATAACACGGATTTAAATTTTGAAAAAAATATATTACTTAGTTCAGACTTCCATCTACAAATTTCGGCCGTCCGATACACGATTACTTGCACTTTACTGCATCCAATTAAATCGCAAAGACAAGTCTAAATTATGATCTATATCTTATTTCATTTGATTTATATTAGGCTTTGAACAATAAAACTTATGCCATAATAAAGGTCGTAAAAAATGTAATTTATAACGGCTATCATAATTTGAAATATCAAAATATTTATATCACTAATTCCAATGTCAAGTGTTTTGCGCTCGCTCCGTGTCGTTTAGTCCCGAGCGGAACGTGATGGAGGTCGGACGTGTGCCAATTTTTCGAACCCGCCACCCCCGCTAACTTCTGTCACCGGCTGCGAGTGCTGCGACCGGCACAAATTAACATGTGTTGAAAACAGTTGAATTTGAACGCTATGCCTATGTAAATAAAGACGTCACGCGCGCAAAAGCTTTATTGGTATTTATTTTTATCACGGCCTATGTTTACCAATCGCATCAAGTGTGTAAAACAGTTGAATTTGAACCCTACACTGGAGCTTATAAAGCCGCCTGACGCGCAAATTTTTGGTTCACTATTTTCAAATCTCAAATAGGTAGGTGCCACAGAATAAAGTTAGTACGGGTGGTTTTATAATGAATATCGGATAGGAAATGAGATTTCTTCATAACATCACGCCTGAATTCTTTCAAAGGGTTGGGCAGGGATGTTCAGAAAATAAGTAGGCCCTCAAATGTATTTTTCTGTATACCTACATAAATAAGATTTTTTTTTTAAATTAAGTTTTTTTTCTAATTAGGTATCTTCTTATTTTTTTTTGTATTTCAAGGTCAAAATGAAAATCCAAGATGGCGGCTGCAAAAATTTCCAATTTTTCGTCATGGGTGTCGTTTTCGTGATATTTTAGGTCGCTGAAACCGATAGTGGGGTCAAAATGAAAATCCAAGATGGCGGCTGCGAAAATTTCCTAATTTTTCGTCATGGGTGTCATTTTCGTGATATTTTAGGTCGCTGAAAACGATAGCGGGGTCAAAATGAAAATCCAAGATGGCGGCTGTGAAAATTTCCAAATTTTTCGTCATGGGTGTCATTTTCGTGATATTTATTAAGGTCGCTGAAAACGATAGCGGGGTCAAAATGAAAATCCAAGATGGCGGCTGCGAAAATTTCCTAATTTTTCGTCATGGGTGTCATTTTCGTGATATTTTAGGTCGCTGAAAACGATAGTGAGGTCAAAATGAAAATCCAAGATGGCGGCTGCGAAAATTTCCTAATTTTTCGTCATGGGTGTCATTTTCGTGATATTTTAGGTCGCTGAAAACGATAGTGGGCTCAAAATGAAAATCCAAGATGGCGGCTGCGAAAATTTCCTAATTTTCGGTCATGGATGTCATTTTCGTGATATTTGAGGTCGCTGAAAACGATAGTGGGGTCAAAATGAAAATCCAAGATGGCGGCTGCGAAAATTTTGAAATTTTTCGACATGGGTGTCATTTTCGTGATATTTGAGGTCGCTGAAACCGATAGTGGGGTCAAAATGAAAATCCAAGATGGCGGCTGCGAAAATTTCCTAATTTTTCGTCATGGGTGTCATTTTCGTGATATTTTAGGTCGCTGAAAACGATAGCGGGGTCAAAATGAAAATCCAAGATGGCGGCTGTGAAAATTTCCAAATTTTTCGTCATGGGTGTCATTTTCGTGATATTTAAGGTCGCTGAAAACGATAGCGGGGTCAAAATGAAAATCCAAGATGGCGGCTGCGAAAATTTCCTAATTTTTCGTCATGGGTGTCATTTTCGTGATATTTTAGGTCGCTGAAAACGATAGTGAGGTCAAAATGAAAATCCAAGATGGCGGCTGCGAAAATTTCCTAATTTTTCGTCATGGGTGTCATTTTCGTGATATTTTAGGTCGCTGAAAACGATACTGGGCTCAAAATGAAAATCCAAGATGGCGGCTGCGAAAATTTCCTAATTTTCGGTCATGGATGTCATTTTCGTGATATTTGAGGTCGCTGAAAACGATAGTGGGGTCAAAATGAAAATCCAAGATGGCGGCTGCGAAAATTTCCTAATTTTTCGTCATGGGTGTCATTTTCGTGATATTTTAGGTCGCTGAAAACGATAGTGGGGTCAAAATGAAAATCCAAGATGGCGGCTGCGAAAATTTCCTAATTTTTCGTCATGGGTGTCATTTTCGTGATATTTTAGGTCGCTGAAAACGATAGTGGGGTCAAAATGAAAATCCAAGATGGCAGCTGCGAAAATTTCCTAATTTTTCGTCATGGGTGTCATTTTCGTGATATTTTAGGTCGCTGAAAACGATAGTGGAGTCAAAATGAAAATCCAAGATGGCGGCTGCAAAAATTTCCTAATTTTTCGTCATGGGTGTCGTTTTCGTGATATTTTAGGTCGCTGAAAACGATAGTGGGGTCAAAATGAAAATCCAAGATGGCGGCTGCGAAATGTTCCTAATTTTCGGTCATGGATGTCATTTTCGTGATATTTTAGGTCGCTGAAAACGATAGTGAGGTCAAAATGAAAATCCAAGATGCCTGCTGCGAATATCCTAATTTTTCGTCATGGGTGTCATTTTCGTGATATTTTAGGTCGCTGAAAACGATAGTGGGGTCAAAATGAAAATCCAAGATGGCGGCTGCGAAAATTATCAAATTTTTAGACACAGGTGTCATTTTCGTGATATTTGAGGTCGCTGAAACCGATAGTGGGGTCAAAATGAAAATCCAAGATGGCGGCTGCGAAAATTTCCTAATTTTTCGTCATGGGTGTCATTTTCGTGATATTTTAGGTCGCTGAAAACGATAGCGGGGTCAAAATGAAAATCCAAGATGGCGGCTGTGAAAATTTCCAAATTTTTCGTCATGGGTGTCATTTTCGTGATATTTTAGGTCGCAGAAAACGATTGTGGGGTCAAAATGAAAATCCAAGATGGCGGCTGCGATAATTCCCTAACTGTTCGTCATGGGTGTCATTTTCGTGATATTTTAGGTCGCTGAAAACGATAGCGGGGTCAAAATGAAAATCCAAGATAGCGGCTACGAAAATTTCCTAACTTTTCATCATGGGTGTCATTTTCGTGATATTTTAGATCGCTGAAAACGATAGTCATTCATTTTGACCCCACTATCGTTTGCAGCGACCTCAAATATCACGAAAATGACACCCATGTCGAAAAATTTGAAAATTTTCGCAGCCGCCATCTTGGATTTTCATTTTGACCCCACTATCGTTTTCAGCGACCTCAAATATCACGAAAATGACACCCATGACGAAAAATTACGAAATTTTCGCAGCCGCCATCTTGGATTTTCATTTTGACCCCACTATCGCTTTCAGTGACCTAAAATATCACGAAAATGACACCCATGACGAAAAATTAGGAAATTTTCGCAGCCGCCATCTTGGATTCTCATTTTGACCCCACTATCGTTTTCAGCGACCTCAAATATCACGAAAATGATACCCATGACCGAAAATTAGGAAATTTTCGCAGCCGCCATCTTGGATTTTCATATTGGCCCCACTATCGTTTTCAGCGACCTCAAATATCACGAAAATGACACCCATGTTGAAAAATTTAAAAATTTTCGCAGCCGCCATCTTGGATTTTCATTTTGACCCCACTATCGTTTTCAGCGACCTCAAATATCACGAAAATGACACCCATGACGAAAAATTAGAAAATTTTCGCAGCCGCCATTTTGGATTTTCATTTTGACCCCATTATCGTTTTCAGCGACCTCAAATATCACGAAATTGACGCCCATGTCGAAAAATTCGAAAATTTTTGCAGCCGCCATCTTGGATTTTCATTTTGACCGTAATCACATCCTCTCAAGAAAAAAAAAACTAGAGCGTAAGAAGTTATGCCCCTCCGTTTTTTTTTTTTTTTGTGTTGACATAACGAATAAAATAAAAAAAGAACTTTCCAAATCGGCTTCTAAATGACGGAGTATTACTGCAGTAACAAACATAAAAAAAAAAAAAAAATACAACTGAATTGATATTCTCCTCCGTTTTTGAAGTCGTTTAAAAATAACACATCATTGTTACGTTTAAAAATTAGCTGGACATCACTCACAATACAGTCATTGGTGTCGTGGGGAATACTAGTTTCTGACATTCCCGACGACACCACCAGTGGTGTCGTGGGGAATGAACGGTCATTTCGTGGTATTTAAGTTCGCTGAAAACGATAAAGGTCTCAAGCTAATTTCGACCTTATTGACATTTTACAAACCCTTTGTTTTTTTGGTCCAGAATACTCGGTAAATGATCTGGAAGCTGAATTTAACAAAAAAACATGAATGTCAATAAGGTCTAAATTCGCTTGACACCTCAGAAAGTGTCTAGATTATTATGCACATCATTTTTAGGGTGTCAAGCCAATTTCGACCTTATTGATATTTTACAAACCCTTTGTTTTTTTGGCCCAAGATACTTGGTAAATGATCTGGAAGCTGAATTTAACAAAAAAACATGAATGTCAATAAGGTCTAAATTCGCTTGACACCTCAGAAAGTGTCTAGATTATTATGCACATCATTTCTAGGGTGTCAAGCTAATTTCGACCTTATAGACATTTTACAAACCATTTGTTTTTTTGGTCCAAGATACTTGGTAAATGGTCTGGAAGCTAAATTTAACAAAAAAACATGAATGTCAATAAGGTCTAAATTGTTATGTAACACATCATTGTTATGTAGCTGGACATCACTAACAGCACAATACAGTCGGTGGTGTCGCATGGCGTGGGGAATAGTAGTTTCTGTCATTCCCCACGACAGCGACACCACTGAAAACGATACCACTGGTGTGGTATCGTGGGGAATGACAGAAACTACTATTCCCCACGCCATGCGACACCTTCGTAAAGTAAAATGGTGCGCGGCGCGTAGTTTTGAATCGTACGGGTAAAGGTCTTCGTGTCAGTCAGATTTTAAATCCACCTTATTCACGAAAATAAATATGTATAAGTAGTTATTTTTATTTATTTTAACTGTTCAAGTTTACAATGCATACCTAATCTGTCTAAAACTTTAAAAAATACTTACTAGAAAAATAAAACAAAATAAACTTGTATACTAATCAGTTCAAGTTTATCTACTGCATTGCTCTATTCTGTGACGCAACATAGTACCTACTCGAGTTCATGAACTCATGAGCGGTGCGCTTGGCGCGCGTTTCCCGCGCATCGTAATTTATTACGTATCGCTACTCCTTGCGGGGGCTGCGGTAAGCATTTAATACCTACGGCGCTTGCTTTCACCCCGCCTTAAATATAGCTGTTTCCCATATAATCTAAGACTTTAACTTTTACCATTTATTACCTATTAATACGAGAAAGATGTGATAGGTCACCATAGCGCCGAGCACTACTTTCTACAATTGTTGTTCGTGGAAAGGATTATAATACAACGCTGCAAAATTCTTTCGGCGCGTGGGGAAAGTCTGTACTAACGCCACCTTTTGGTCAAAATTGGAACTAACGCCTCCCTGTCAATGTCATTCAAAGGCGGCAAAAGATGGTTGTGTAGGACTCTACAGTCCGGCCGAGTCGAGACAATGCCTTCCTGACACCTGTCAGTTGGACAATTTCTAGTTGTAATAAGAATCAAATTCGCAAAACACATTATCGTTAGTATGAAACTGACAGGTGTCATAAACGTTATCTCTCGACTTCTGGACTATAGTAGCATTGATAGCGGAATCCACATGACGATGGATCTGACCATGAATCCACATGGCCATGCAGTATGCACACAGAAACAATGAGTTAGCCAAGCAAGCGTGGGAATACTGGCAATATCCACAATTGCAAACATTAATTTATCTTATACAAGATGTTCGCCGCTTGGACCGACACAATTTTTTGGGGGATTGGTTAGGTTTCACCCAAAGTGTGACGATAATTGATATAGGTTTTTTAGTTTTTATTTGAACTACCCAAAATCTCTTTATATTTTTTTTTTTTTTTGTTTGTAATGGAACAAAATAACTTTTATTATAGTCTGCAACGTATTCTTATTATGGATGGGTGACCATACTGATCATCGTATAAATTAATTATATAAAAATCAATTGCTGTAACGGACAGCTCACTAAAACTCAAAAAGGGCTTGACGGATTTGAATATTTTTTTTTTTTATGTTTTATTCTCCTCTTTACTGGGGTGGTTACCGTTTAAGGACGTGGTGGTAAACGGGTTCACCACTGTACAAAGCTTTAAGTACGGTTGAACCCGTTCACCACCCGATCCACGCGACTTAAACCTCAATTATTACTACTTTACGGGCTAATATCCTGTGTGGGGCAGTTTTAGTCTGTGGCCTGAAGGTATGCTCGTCGACTAACTACTTCACAACCATAAATACCGTTCAGAAACTAGAAAAAAATAATAGAAAATGACGTTTAGTAAATGTGACAAAATACGCGAGTGACTAACCAAACGAAACTTTCGGTCAGCTCTATGTTGTCATCATATTTTATTTATAAATACAACTCTTATAATACTAGTATTGCTTACATTTTATAGTATGGTCTGTTTAATCATGAACTTGAATAATTTTACTGTATGTACCTAGAGCCAATAGAAACGTCAGTAGATCAGATTCTGAGAGCGGCGACATAAACATGTGCGCACCGCCAGATTCATTCTGTGCATTACGTCAAAAGTGCAAGGTACTTGAGCGATTAAAAGAAAAAAAAACTAAACTTTGACAGGACAACGTCTGGCGGGTAAGCTAGTATTAAAATAAATTATAATCACGTATCGCTACTCAAAATATGATACTATAAAAAAATTAAATACACAAACCTGCAAAATCTCCTTATTAGACAAATGATCACCCGGTCCAGTCTGAACAAAATGGCGGAGTAATTTACCGCCTTTTTCAACCAGCACAGCACCCCCGGTTTGCACCCAATCTCCCTTCAAGTCCCCACCGAGGCCTATTGCAATAAAGAAATAAAGAAAAATAAACCTTTAATATGTCCGTGTTCGGGTAACGGTCTGCAGGGGCCATTTGTATGTAGTGGTGGATCAATTTGCCGCCTTTTTTGATAAATATAGCGCCGCCATTTTGTAAACCGTCGCCGATTAGGTCGGAATCCAGACCTGTGACGTACTTTTATGTTATTTATTTTACTACGGTATTGCATAATCAGCCTCCAACGTTCCCACTGCTGGGACACAGGCCTCCTCTCGGTGAGAGGGAGTGGGCTGTAATCCACCACGCGGGCCCAATGCGGGTTGGTAGATGTCACATGTCTTTGAATTTTTTGTTCTAGGATATGCCGGTTTCCTGACGATGTTTTCCTTCCCCGTTTTGACAGCAGTGGTGATGAAATAATTTACACAAAGTAACTCGTAATTCGCAGACGTTTCTACTGGGCCACCACTGCTCCGGGATTGATGAAGGAAATAAATAATAAATAATGATAATGAAAGCTTTTTACTTTACTATAGATATACTTAATTTAAAAAGCTTACGGTGAACATTGGGATCACAATCGGCAACGGATTTACAAAATGACTACGTTACTACATAAATTAATAACCTAGGGTTCTACTCCCTTAGCACGAAGTCCGTAGTTTCGGCCTTCGTTACCGGCGTTTCCTACTCCGTATCACCTACGGACGGATAATTCGTTCGAGACCCGAACGATGAATGAATGACAACACGATTTGACAGCTGTCCCTACACCCGATGTTTTTGCCCGTCCGAAAAATTTTACTTGACACTTGTTTGGACGGATCGTTATGTCAGACGGAGGGACGGACTTAGTGAGTAGACCCCCAGAACTGCTATCCTACTTCGCCAAATCTACAATACGGTCGTGAATCATGGCTGGTTTGAAAATAGGCTCTCCGAACTTTCACGCATTTTGTCTCACTCACACTCGCCTCATGCGCAGCCTTCTGCGCAAAGTTCGGACCGGCCATGATTGGAAGGTTTACTTTACAGTCTCAGTGATCGTTCCAAGGATCATGTTTCTACTGTAGATATGAATCCTATAGAATCAAAAGCGGATATCTGTATTTTGACTAAATAGTGGCAATGAAAGAAAAACGATTCATGTTTGATTTTGAATCTTTACAGACAGCCGGATTTGTTACTAATCTGTGACTTTCGAGTGGATTTTCTATGAAAGATAGCAATCTCTGATATGGACATTAAAATTCGTTAGAAAGTATTTAAAATTTTGAATGTTGCCTTCATACGACTTATAAAAAAAGGTGGACTCCGCGCCACGCATATCGAAAGTGAAGCACCGTACCAATCTATGTGTGCGTGATTTGAGTACCTGCAAAGACGCCGCGCCGCCGTCGCTCGTGTCACGTAATGGCGGCCGGTCGGCATACTATGATGTAAATGTGTGCGTGAGGCGTGTTTGTACAAACGGTCCCGGCATACTTACACTTACTGTGCTTCACTTTCGAGATGCGTGGCGCGGGGTCCTCCTTTTTTTATACGTCTATGGTTGCCTTATTCACAGTTCGTTTTTACCAAAAACGTCAGTTAGCCGGATTTGATTCTATAGGAGTCATATAATCACTTTTTTACAAGTTGAACGACAGGACAAGCAGGTAAAGTTGATCCTGGCTTTACAGGGTGATCCCAGTCTATTTGTTTTTTATTGCTAGACAATTACTCTGTAAGTACAATCATCGAAAATCGAGTATACGTTCAGGACCTGACGGCCTTGTCGAATTACCTGTACCCGAGATACTTTTTAGACCACTTATCATGCAGCTATGATATTCTTCAACTACAGTAGCTATTTCAGAGTGCAGACTAGGTCTTACCCATGCCGCGTCCTTTAAAGATGGCGTCGCGAGACTGCTTCCAGAATAACGACGTGATGATGGTGACCACGTTGAATCTCTTGAAGCCGAGCGCCTGATACGTCGAGATGTTGTCCACGCAGTATAGTTCTGGAAGATTATTATAGGGGAATATTTATCGATGCTCGAAAAACTTATTGACCTTCTAATCATGCATACTTGTTTTAATAATTGAACCTCTTTTATTTTCTGGCCTTTTCTCACAATTGGTCGCAGTAACTAAGCTAGGGCACCGACAACTACGCTACATCCAAGTAGGTCGCATTACTTTGCCATTTAGCATTTTTAGGGCCACCAACTTCGATCAATAATAGCACATTATTGATCGAAGGCCACCAAAGAAGGAATTAGTAGAAGTTCAGAGTGTTCAATAATATTTTTAGGAGCGCAAAATGAGAAATATTAGAGGTTCGACTAAATACATGCCATTATTATACAATTTCAAGTACTGTCTCTGTACAAGTATTTTGGCTGCACAGGCTAGTAAACCTTTTGAATATCGTCTCGTCCGAATATACCATTGATCATAACAGAAGGTCAATTCCCGTAACAAAAACGTTACCATAAAAGTTAACATTTTGTAGCATTCCCCTCAACTAGGGTTGCCAGATGGTATCCAATATTTTGTCCTCTTCTCGTCTCCCCTTAGCCTCGTAAGTCCTCCTTTTTGCTAAACATCGTTGAAAATTTCGTGTCGTGCGCCGTGCGTGCGTTTTTCCAGTGATTAATACTCAGTGGAGCAAAGAGAGGAACAGAGTAAGTGTGCAGCCAGTCAAGTCTTTAATTCTTACTCAATACAACTTTAAAAACACGACATTTGAAGATTTTCATAATTATTTGTTGAAAAACCAAGAACTTCTTGTAAAAATTGGCAGCTCAGCTGAATATGATTAAAATAATGTGAAAAATTCATTTCATTGTAAATGTCCTCCTTTTTTACAGAAAATCCTCCTTTTTGAACGCATCTGCCCTCCTTTATAAAATTATCATCTGGCAACCCTACCCTCAACGAACCTTGACTAATCGAATCTGATACAGAATCGAGCGGTTGTGAAGAGCTGTGCTGTGATGGTATTCCAGATGTCGATAGTCAATAGGCGACGATGACCACTTACTATAGGTGGTCTATTCTGTAAAAATCAATCTGCCTAGCCTTTTCCCAACTATGTTGGGGTCGGCTTCCAGTCTAACCGGATGCAGCTGAATACCAGTATTTTACATGGAGCGACTGCCTATCTGACCTCCACAACCCAGTAACTGGCTAATACGATACCCCTTGGTAAGACTGGTTGTCAGACTTTCGGGCTTCTGATGACCCCTAACCAACGGCTTAATGTGCTTTCCGAGGCACGAAGGAGTATCGGTATGCAAAGATGATCACCCATCCACGGACCAACCCCGACAAGCGTAGCTTAACCTGATGGATGGAGCCACGAGCTCCTCTAAACGATGACCACTTATTATAGCTGGTCTATTCTGTAAAAATCTCGCCAAAAAAACTCAGTTGAAGTGAGCTGTACTAGCTGTCAATAATGCTGACAATAGTGTCAGCCCCTATATATAGCATTGAGCTATGGAAATGTCATATTCTACTATAGGAATAATAGTTAGACAAATATCTATCATATCGACACACACATGTCAAAAAGCGTTTTGTCTCTTTCTAACTAATCAAAAGCAAGATATGAAAAGAGAGACATCTAAATGTTTGTCAAGGATGAAGATGTGTTTGTCAAGGAAGAAGGTCAAGCCCTAGCATCAGGTGGAATGACAGCTCACTTCACCTAAATTTTTATGGTGACACTTTTACAGAATAGGTGAGCAGTTAGTTGCGAGACAATATTTTTTAAACCTCTAAACTTACCTCCATCGAAGAATTTCCCGTTGATAAACTCCTTGGAGCCCGCCTCCTCCACACCAATGCCAATCATTTTAATGTTATGTTTACTCAGTACTGGTGCAATTTCACCCAACTGTAAATAAATACCAATTTATCTGATTATTTCCTGGAGTTTACTTAATTCCCCTGGGTTAATTAATCCAGGTGCATGATGATCCCTTGCCTCCGATAATCCCTATCACTACATAGTATAAAACAAAGTCGCTTCCCGCTGTCTGTCTGTCCCTATGTATGCTTAGATCTTTAAAACTACGCAACGGATTTTGATGCGGTTTTTTTCAATAGATAGAGTGATTCAAGAGGAAGGTTTATATGTATAACAATCGCGGGCGAAGCCGCGGGCAAAAGCTAGTTGTAAATAATCCCAAGTAACATGGACAGGAGCAGGAAGATGATGAATTCCTGTAGTAACAACTTACAGTAGGAGGAAAAAAATCCGGAAAAGATCTTTAATCAGAAACATAAACATATAGCTATAAAAATAAAAATTAAAGATTGAACTTGAGAATGGCTCGACCGATTTGGCAGTTTTAAGAGTTCCGTACCGAAGGGTCCGAATGGAGCCCGGCCTATTGCTGTCACTCATTGTCAACTATTGGGGTATCGTTGTTTAGAGCTCGTTGAGTAGATAAATACTGTATTTTTTGTTTTAAAGAATATTGGAAAACAAAGGAATGAAAAGCCACTAAAGTCAGCTTTTTTTTACAAAATTTTGTTCCGAAGAATTTTTTAACTTCCCATTGACCTATGGCTTCGTTAAGCGCCTTGTTTACTTTTTACACCCGTTGACATACAAACAAAAATGCTCCAAACGTGTCACAAATCTTTCAGGGCCTTATCACACCTCCGCCGCGAAATCGTGAAGCCGCGAAACCGTGAAACCGCATTATGTCCGCTACTCGAATCGCGATTCGACTAGCGAAACATCATGCAAGTCAGTGAATTGAACTACCTACTGCGGTTACACTCTGCAGTTTCATACAAATCCAAAAGGGTTTTGCTCACACCTAAATAGACATGTTCAAATATCCTATTTTGCTGTGCCCGACAGGGTCCACAATGATCTATATAAAATGATGTATATTTTATAATGTACCTACCACCTATGCTAACATTGTGAAATGCAAATAAATATATTGAGTATTGATATGACATGTTTAAATCAAACAATTTGAAGGCCTCAGAGGCGCTTAGCAAAGCAGGTCTTATCGGTCAGATAACACATAAAATTTGGACCGTTAAGTGATTCCTGACGGTATCAGGCGTCTGTCAATAGCAGATGAAAGGTGTGCTTTTACTCTGCACCCCAATTGAGGCCTTATCACTTTAGCATGACAGGAACTAATCCCGTGGGTTTATTCAATCCATAGTTTCCATCCAGAATCATTCACAATTCTATTCGTACGGTCTTATCACAGCACCAAACTTACCCTAACATAACCTAACCCATTACACTGTTTTTCCACCGCACAATGTCAACGGGACGTCAACGAGAAACGAGATTATTCGAACCGAACGTTACCGGTGGTGGTGTGCGGTGGACACGCGCCACGCGGCCATAGTAAATGTATCGCTACTTCGGCGCCGTCATCTCGTTCTCGTTGACATCCCGTTGACGTCTCGTTGACGTGGCGGTGGACAAACGGCCTTAGGGATTACAAAAAGAAGTTTGTATGAAAAAATCTGATACCCACGGAGTCGAAGTTTCAGAAAATGCCAGTTCAAAATTAATTATCATTGAACTGGCATTACGCCATTACGCAAATATCGATAAAATAGGTAGATACCGTAATGAATTAGCTATATTTTATCAATATAGCACACGGGAACCGCGTGTTACCTGGGCCTAGCATAATATTTATCTTAAATACGTGATCGACTATAGATTTTATCAAAAGTTCAACACCGTCATATTTCTAATATTTTTATCGCGACAAATTACTTATAAATATAAATACATTTATGGAATTTGAACTCATCAATATTAAAACGAGATTATGTAAGTATGTAAAGTAGGTAGGTATGTACTAAGTATTCCGTATTCTCGTAGATTCAACGTTTAGTGCGTTGCTAGGGCAATTAGTCTGCAAAGCATTGTTTTCATTTAAATACGCAATAATTAATGTGAGACATAAGTTGCAGGAAAAATCTGGCTTCGCATCTAACAAATTAATTTTTAATTGTATCTTTTTAACTCATAAAATGCAAATAGTTTGTCATTCAGGTAAATTTTTATTTGATGCAAGTTTTGAGTATGAATGTCGATCTAAAAGAAACGTTGGATGGACTGAGTGGAAGATGATATGGCTAGAAATGGTTAAAGGGTTACCCACTTTCTGACTAATATAAGTACACACGGCTACACATCAAGCTATAATTTCCAGTTTACACTGACCTCTCATTATAAAGAAATCCTATACAATGCGAGATCAGCTTATACTGGAAATGTACAGCTTCATCTGTAGCCGTGCGTACATAGTAGAATGGAAGAAGATATGTTACGCCGACCTCAAATAAATTGGTATAAGGGCAGGAGAATGATGATGTTGATAGTAGTTTTTAGGGTTACGTACGTCAAAAGGAAAAACGGAACCCTTATAGGATCACTTCGTTGTTCGTCTGTCTGTCTGTCTGTCAGTCAGTCAGTCAAGACCCTTTTTCTCAGGAACGCTGGAGATAAATATCAAGTTGATATTAATTTCTAATACATACCTCTATGATCTAGCACGTCTGTCTGTGGGCCTGAGCCAATCGTGCCCATTCCCTTCAACCAGTTACGCAGATGGCTACAGGACCTCACCCATACACAAGCAGAGAGTTGGTGGTCCTCGACACCAGGCTGCAGGCAATCCAGGGAGGCTCTGCCCTCCCTGGACGGTGCGCTCACTAGACGGTTATTACGTTTGGACAGGAACGGGCTGCGCCTGGTGACTGGGACCATCACGGGACACTGCTCATTAAACAAACACTTCCATACAATAGGAATAACGGACAGTCCCCTGTGCAGGGCCTGCATGGAGGCTGAGGAGACCATTGCGCATGTTCTCTTTGAATGCATAGGCGTCACCCAGATTAGAACAAACTCTTGGAATACCCCGATCTTTCACAGATGTTCTTAATAGACCCAGAGATTTGATTAACTTCTGGAGGGAGGTGGGCTGGTTGGAATAACCCACGAAGGCCGCCATGGCTCACGCACAATGGTCCACATAAAGGACTAAGTGCGGAAACCTAATCCTTAACATAGAACATAGAACATACCTCTATGGTCCCTTGGTGTTCTAAAAAAATCAAGCTTCTAAGTCAACGCAATACGGCCATTTATGCGACATATTTTGATACTCGCAAGTAAATCAGAACTTCTAGGGTTGGTACTTCCCGTCATGAAATTGGGCAAAAAGCAAGGTCTCACAGCACAAGTAAAGGAAAAATTCCGAAAATTGTTAAGTGTTAATTTGTAATTTTATCACATAAAAAACAATTTTTTTCGGAATTTTACAGATCAAGTTAAGTTTATTTTTGGGATAAATTCTTTTCAACTACGGAACCCTTCATTGTGCGTGGTCCGACACGCACTTGGCCGGTTTTGTTTAATAATATGTATTCAAACCACTGGTGCACTGGTGGTGGTACGGGCAGTACACTACCTTACCTAGAAAGGTTTAGATTAAACAATCTTGATGTGACTTATTAACTCGTCGAATGCCGTAATTACAGACACAATTAAAAAGCCATTGTGTCTCGTGTAGATCCACGTTTCGGCACATGAAGGGTTAAGGATGATGCGCAGTGGTAGCCCGCGAAATTCAATTTTTTTTGGGTTTTTTTTTTCAATTTGCAGGTCCTTGTCAGGGTGTATCTTGATCAAAGTATAATACGCGGCAATAAAACATATGTATTTATATAATTTTAACCATAAAAATCATCAATACATCTCTCTAAGTTAGATTTCGTGCAGAGTCAAACGAACGAAATCTAACGAATCTGCACGAAATCTAACTTACCTCTGCAAATTGCAAAACCCAAAAAAAAAATTAATTTCGCGGGCTACACAGCGCAATCACCTTAAACAAATAAACTACTGCTTAAGAGGCCGTAGACGAAATTTTGCCGATTTCGCTGATTTACATGATTTTACAGACGAGATTTTACAGTTATAATAAAGTATTTGTATAAGTTTTAATGGAAAACATTAAAGATCATTTCAATTACGATCTAATGTATGAGCTACTTTTCTATTTTAGGGTTCCGTACCAAAATCGTAAAAAAGGAACCTTATGGTGTGACTCAGTCTGTCTGTCTGTCTGTCTGTCACAGCTGGATATCTCAAGAACTACTAATGCTATCAACTTGAAATCTGGAACAGTTTTAGATGACGTTTACCCAACTATTTTGCAAATAAGAAATAAATAAAAATATTTCTATTTTTTTTGCAACAGGGACTAAAAGAGTCTTAAAAATTTATTTGAAAGGGTATACTTCCAGATTGGTCCCATTTTTATCAAAACTCAGTTCTGATGATGGGATCCATGAGGAATCGAGGGAACTCCTCAAATATTATAGGCATACATATAGCGGTTATGGTATTTTCATCAACAAATCAAGCGTTTGCATTCAGAAAGTATCATCTGGTGAAGTGGAACTAATGGAGAAGACCACAGATGGCTACGGAAACTCCTCAACGATGATAAGTATTTCACGGATAGCGATAAGATTAAAGTAGTTAAGCGACTATGACGAAGCTTTAAATAAATGGTTCTGATGAAAATGGTACCATCGATCTGATGAAGAAGCTGGAAGGTAGGCATCGGAACTCAGTAATAAAACAATGTATCCTAGCCGTGTTTGGGCTTATTGGAATTGTCATGAGGTGCACTCTGGCTATAAATGCTTTAATGGTAATTATATGCCGCTTCAATGATGCTCTAATTTATTTTGCAGAGTGGTATACAGATTTGTGTGGGGTAGGTAGGCACCACTAAAAAGTGAAAAATAAAAACTTTTTACAAAAAAAAAAACAACCGACTCCAAAAAAACACTACAAAGTGAAAAATAACTTTAATTTCGGAAGTCGGTGGCAAAACAAAACGAAAGTAAATAAAAACCAAAGACACCGACTTCCGAAATTAAAGTTATTTTTCACTTTGTAGTGTTTTTTTGGAGCCGGTTGTTGTTTTTTTTTTTTGTAAAAAGTTTTTATGATTAATCGACCTAAACCGGCGACTATTTTGTGATTTTTTCCTCTAAGAGGTTTAGAATATCTCATATTTACGAATCATTTTGCATTTTGGCTTTTTGCGTATGCAAAAATTACAATGTATTCTTGTGAAAGTTGTATATACAATGTATGAATCACTTTTTACGACTTTCATATAAAATTTTTGAGTAAAAAAATATTCAACTTAGTCAAATTTTTGAGAAAATTGGCAAATAATTGCTTTTGATTACGGCTACTTACAACTCTTGTTCATAAAATGAAAACAACAGAAATAAACTTCAATTCAAAGTCAATCCATTTCCTGAAAAAAAATGCAAAAAATTAAAAACATTTGCCATTAAAAAAACCTTTAAAACAACCTTATTCTCGCATAATAAACTCGACGCAAAACTAAAAATGTAGCTCATTCATAAGATTATCATCGAAATGGTATTTTATGTTGTGCATTAGAACTTATAGAAATACAGTATTTTGACTGTAAAATAACGACTTCAAAATCACGAAAATTAGAGAAATCGGCAAAATTTCGTATACGCCCCTTAAACTAATGGTTCAATTGATTTAGTAATCATTATTGTTGTATTTACATTGGTTTTTAGTTGCATTTTATTTTTAAACTGAGGTTTTAAAATAAAAAAGATAAAAGACACATCAAGATTGTTTACCTTTATTTAACTACCTACCTAAACCTTTCTAGTATAGATAGTGATATTTGGTCTTGTCAACATAATGTACGTTTACATTCAGTATGGTTTGAACTTTGAACTTTTGAACAGTTTAGGGCTGGTTATAACGAGAATAGTTTTTAGTGGGCCTCTTAGCCTTCAGTTGACCAAGATCAGTGGCTACCTACGACATTACATAATGCATAATTCATCAGTTCATCACACAGCAAACCTATATTATAGTGCGTAGTGTTATTCCGTAACACATACCACATACATAGCTCCATTTAAAGTGATGCATGTTTATAGGCTAAATATGCAATGATATTATAAGTAGTAAAAAAATCCGGCCAAGTGCGTGTCGGACCACGCACAATGAAGGGTTCTTAACCTTGTAGTTTAAAAACTAAAAATCACAAAAAAAAATTGTGATAAACTTGAGTGTATGTCATTAGTGCGACAAACATGTGTGCGACATGTCATTGGTTCGACAGGTCGTTAGTGCGACAGGTCTTTAGTTCGACAAGCAATGTAAATATGACTTATAAATACATAGTGTTTTTTTTATTTCCAATAACTCTAGGATATTAATGAGACCATCATTATGAACAACTTTTACTATGGGACCGAACCCAAAATAGCGAAAAAAAAATCAGCTGCTCCCTACATTTTGACGAGTTATGCGAACATAAATAATAGGGGGCAGCTGATTTTTTTTTCGCGATTTTGGGTTCGGTCCCATAGTAAAAGTTGTTCATAATGATGGTCTCATTAATACCCTAGTTATGGGAAATAAAAAAAAACACTATGTATAAGTCACATTTGTTAAACGTACATTGCTTGTCGCACTAACGACCTGTCGAACAAACGACCTGTCGAACTAATGACATGTCGCACACATGTTTGTCGCACAAATGACATACACTCGATAAACTTACAAATTAACTATTTTCGAACTTTTTTCTTTACTTGTTCTGTGAGACCTTGCTTCTTGGCAAATTTCATGATTCTAGGTCAACAGTAAGTAGGTACGTACCCTATAGGTTTTGATTTAATTGCGAGTATCAAAAATGTCGTATATATGGGAGTATGGCGGCGTTGATTTTTTAGGACTCCAAGGGACCATGGATCTACGTATTTGATATAAATTTAAACTTGATGCCTCCACGCGTTCCTGAGAAAAAGGGTCTTGACAGACAGACAGACAGATGGACAACCAAGTGGTCCTTAAGGGTTCCGTTTTTTCCTTTTGAGGTACCGAATCCTAAAAAGAAGTACACTGTACTGTACTGTTCCACTGTGGCGTTGTGCTTTTATTGGTAGTAAGCGGGGAAATTAAAGTAGACTATATTAGAAACGTTTAGGTAGTAAAATAAAGGTAAACAATCTTGATGTGACTTTTTACACAAACACATGATTAAACAAATAAACTACTGCGTAAACTAATGGTTCAATTGATTTAGTAATCATTATTGTTGTATTTACATTGGTTTTTAGTTGCATTTTATTTTTAAACTGAGGTTTTAAAATAAAAAAGATAAAAGACACATCAAGATTGTTTACCTTTATTTCACTACCTAAAAAACCTTTCTAGTATAGATTGAAACAACACATTGGTTAAGTGGTATGATAAAACTTGGTTAGTTAGTAAACCACAATAGGGCGATACGTCGATAATTATGTGTTTTTAAAAATCCTATACAACCAAATGTATATGGTTAAATCATTTGGATTTTCCATACGTGTTATTTGACCATATTGTCTACTGCAGTAAAAGCGAAACATGATTACCTTGAATTTTTTTCCATAGCAAAAATTCCAAAGTAGGCACCGTCTATTTTCTGTTTTATAAGATTATACGTAAACAGTTCCTTATTTGCTTTAAATCGAAGGTACTTATTTAAATATGTTAAGAACTTACTAAGCTAAAAATTGATAAATAAATAATAATATAAAATATAATTGATAAAATTGTATAGCATTTTGCCATAAATCTACATTCCGGTGCGCGTGAGTCTTCTATCTCGCGCTCCAAACCCTTATTGCCATTTCACTTACACACCGAGATCATTAAGACATGCCGTCCTACTTCCTCGTGTCATCTGATACACAGGGTGAAATAAAATTAGCTAGTGAAACTCAGTAGACGACGTATCAATATCTAAACAGATTTTTAGGGTTCCGTACCAAAATGGTAAAAAAGGAACCCCTATGGTGCGACTCAGTCTGTCTGTCTGTCTGTCACAGCTAGATACGAGTATCTCAAGAACTACTAATGCTAAGATTATTTATTATTATAGATTATTTATTATTATTAAAAAAAAAAAATGCTATCAACTTGAAATTTGGAACAGTTTAAGATGACGTTTATCCAACTATTTTGCAAATAAGAAAGAAATAAAAATATTTATGTTTTTTTTTGCAGGGACAGGGACTAAAAGGCCGTCTTAAAAATTCAAAGTTGGGCTACTAGGGCATGTGGGGTATCATATGAAAGAGCGCTGTTTGCACATTCTGAAACATTTTTTTCTTTTTTTAGGCGGCATAGTTCCCCCCTCTTATCTCCGAAGTTTGCAAAGAGAAAAAAATATTTTATGTGATAGAAGTTTATGTAAAGATTACAGGAAAAATAAAACGATGTCTCTAAATAGCACACTTTTTCAGAAATCCGAACGGAACCCTGACTCGCGCTTGACCGGTTATTTTAAACTGATATTTCAAGTATACTATGCGGTCGTTACCCCAAAACTAAACATTTGTTTTATCATGCTTTAGATATTGATAGGTTTGTCGTCTGCTGAGTTTCGCTACCTTATTTAATTTGACCTTGTAGTGTGACATACTTACTCTTAGCCGACGTTCGCACGGACGTAAAAATATCGCGGCGGGATTTTATCGTGCACTGGATTTTCAACTCTCGTTGTTGAGCCGAGCGTTGAGACTTCAACTAATCAATAACAGAGTGCATTCTAGCGCGTCGAAAAAACACACTGTTGGATTTTCAACTCTCGGCGCTAAGCAGAGCGTTAAAAATACAGTGCGCGAAAAAATCGCTGCGTTATTTTTACGTCCGTGCGAACGTCGACTTATTGTTATTGCATTAGGGCCTATTTCACCACCTACAATTTACTTGGCAGTTAATTTCAAACAAATTCTGTTCCATTTTTGAATTGATTCGGTAAGTAGTGGGTATTTCACGATGGCCAATTAGTCCGAATAAATTCTAAAATGAAACAGAATTTGTATGAAATTATCTGAGTAAGTTAATAGGAACTTCATCGTAGGTGTTGAACTTGAAACAGGCCCTGAGTCACAGATTAATACAGATGGGACACTCCGCAGTTTAGGTATGAAGCTACAAGTACGCGGCGGGCCCCGTCCGCGGGGCTAATTCAGTAGGTCAGAAGGTATAAGAGTTACGCGATAGAAAGAGAGGCAACTTGTAGTTGAATATAACTGTAGGTAATAAGCGTTGTGCGACCTCAATTGCATTTTATTGTGTCGTAGCAAGAGTCGCTTTTTATTTAAATGATTTTGCGGAGTGCCCCATCTGTATTAATCTGTGCCTGAGTGTACCGTTTTTAACTGACGAAAAATAGGAGGAGGTTCTCAAGTCGATGTGTACCATATTATTTTTTTGAAGATTGAATTTTGCTTTTTTCTTATAATATCATTGATAATAAACGATAATGATGATGTTATTATCTTACCTCCTTTGCCCAAAGTCTGCATAACATGCATCCCCAGCGTCTGAAGAATATAATAGCCACATTCTGGTCCTCCCAGAAGGTTTTCAACTCTACTGTCTGGAAAATAGAACATGTTTTGTGTTAATACAACTAGAAATAGAACCTTAATTGCATAACACACTATCAATCGGAATCGGTTTCATTTTGATAGTTCAACAACATTCATTGCATTATTTAGTGTTTAGAATTTTTTTTTTTTTAAATATGAAGCAATGAATTAGCAATTTGCTTCAAACTGATTCAGATTCCGGAAGATAGTGTATTACGTAATTAGGATGCTGGTCAGCCAAATTGGTAGGTACTAGTTTAAAATATCACTCCGTTTTAACTCAAATTTTAATAAAACAAAATGTTGTCTATGATTCTTGTTTACATTTTGTGACAAGTTCTTATGAACTTAGCCTAGTTTGAAACAATAACATTATTGTATTGCTTGTGAACATTTTAAATCAGTTTATAATCCAACAATTGCTTGGGAAAATAATAAAGTCATACCGTTAGCCTTTGTCAATGAATATTCAATGATAATTATGTTTTTCACCTGGGTTAAAAACTTAGAAAGTGGGTTTTATTTATATAAAGTTACTCATCAACATCTGCCTAGCCTTTTGTCAACTATTTTGGGATTTGCTTTCAGTCTAACCAGATGGAGCTGAATACTAATATTTTACATAGATTGACTGCCTATCTGACCTCTACAACCCAGTTATTGGGTAATATGATACCCCTTGATAAGACTGGTTGTCAGACTTTCGGGCTTCTGATGACCCGTAACGACCAATGGCTTAACATGCTTTCCGAGGCACGGGGGGTCTCAGTATGTAAAGATGGTCACCCATCCACAAACCAATTGTGGCAAGCGCAGCTTAACCTGATCGATTGACTTGTGCGGCTGTTATTACTTAGCCACAAGCCGCCATTGATGTAGTCAAAATGTGTCGATAGATATCAAAAACGCCCAAGTCATGTTGAAACATTTTTCGGATAACGATGTTCTTTTCTAGTCGGAAGTTTATGCTAGTGAAAAGCTGTTAATATTATTTTGTGCTAAAAGCGCATTTTGTGTGATCTAAAGCGAAAAGAATCGTATTTTTTTGCTGAACAGAAGAAATAAATAAAACATCAAATGGGCCGGTACTGGACTTGGGCGAGTTTGATATCTGTCGACACAAATATCTATTCCCTACATACTAGATTGTTTTAAAAGCTTTTGGACATAATTATTTGTAGTAGGTACATAATATTAAAAAGAAAAGTCTCTTGTCTATGACTAACTGTTTTTACAATAGGTATTTAACTGTCTAGACTTTCTTTTATTGTCTGCCAATAACTAAGTAGTTAAAAACATGTCTTGCTGCCAATAAAATAATTGTTATTTTTATTATGCTGCATCTGTGCATAAACACAGTCTGACTGATAACCTGTAGCCTTTTAAATCTGCAGTGATAACTTTGCTTGCTAACACTGTTATTCTATTTTCTATAAAGGTGATTAAATTTATAACTTTCTTCAAGTTTCTTCTCTAGTATATAGTTTTGAAACTATGGTTGAGCAACTTTTTTTTTTCAAATAACTAAAAACATTGATAATTATTTGAAAAAGAGGAAATTATACTGATACATAAACAAACCTATCATAAGCAAGACTAGCTGGTTACAATTTAAAAAAAAAACATGACTAATACCGGAAAATGGAAATTAATATGTTCTGCAATTAGAAGCAGGTACAAGACGACACACTGACCACAATAATGACTACTCGTAATTATTGTATCTATCGGAATACGGATGAAAAACCTAGAGTATCGTTATAATAGTTAAATATAACATAAATCTGAGTCAAAGTTATAACAGGAACTCACACATGACTGGTTCTGTTATTACAAGTTTCAGTTACGAAACAGTTGCGGCTGCAAGCCGGTTTATTTACAATTAAGTACCTACAATATATTTTACATAAACAAGAGATAAATGCAATATCCGTTCCCCGCGCAACCTTTTAACATGTTGATTGCCCAGTACACTAAGCCAGTACAATTACTTCCAAATCGTTCCAAAGGTTCCAACCAAAGATTAATCTGACTGAAAGCTAAGGTAAAGGTAAATATTCTTCAATTGCCGCGGCGTAGGTAAATATGAAAAAGTTATGGTTGAATACAATGTAAAAGTTATTTAATTACCTCGCCGCTGGCGATGCTCTTTACTTTTTGTGATCCAATCTGAGCGATATCCGTAGACATTTTATTTGTGTTTAGAGACTGTTAGCAACTTTAATTTCACAAAAACTCAAATAGTTCTACTAACTACACACAGCAAAGTGAACAACATGAATGAAATAAATTGAATAAAAAAAATTGATGATGAAGTTTTGACACACACTGACAGTGACAGTGACAGTCGACACAGCATAGACAATCGCTGAATCGGATGGGATCATTGATCATTCAATCTTTGGTGTACTAATGAATGAATGAAATCTGTTTTTCGCCCAATAGCGGACAAGGACATCGACACGATTGTCAGAGAAAATTAAGGTTGATGCGCCAGGGTAGCCCGCGAAATTCAAAATTTCTTACGTTTTTTGCAATTTGTTGGTCAGTGTGAGCTTGTATGTTGATTAAAATATGATTCGCGGCCGTAACTAATATGCAGAATTATAATCATTAAAATCAGCAATACAACTCCATAAGTTAGCATTTACCTCAAATGTAGCGATTTCATGAAATCATGAGGTTTGAGGTAAATGCTAACTTATGAAGTTGTATTGCTGATTCTAATGATTATAATTCTGTAAAGCCATATTAGCTACGGCCGCGAATCATATTTTAATCAACATACAAGCTCACACTGACCTACAAATTGCAAAAAACGTAAGAAATTTTGAATTTCGCGGGCTACCATGGCGCTTTCGCCTTAAGGTGGATCCACAGTAGTAGCCGCGAAATTCAAATTTTCTTACGTTTTTTGCAATTTGCAGGTCAGTATCAGGTTGTATGTAGATAAAAATATAATACGCGGCTATAACAAATTTGTATTTACATAATGTTAACCATAAAATCATCAATACATCTGTCTAAGTCAGCTTTTTGTTCTCATTAGGTTTGTTTTCGGAAATTCTAGCATTTTAGAATAAATCTAACTTAGAAAGATGTATTGTTGATTTTTATGGTTATAATTATGTAAATACATATTTTTTATAGCCGCGTATCATATTTTTATCAACATACAACCTGATACTGACCTGCAAATTGCAAAAAACGAAGAAAATTTTAATTCAACGGGCTACTACTGCGCACTCACCTTAACAACCCTCCTTTTTTGACTTCACCGTAGTTTGGTAAAAAGAGTGGTAATTCTGGGGATCCAATGAATTCGGATCCATTGAGCACCTTATAATTTGTTCGAATCGAATGTGAAATAAGTAAGTATCTATGTACGCGCGGCTACAGATCAAGCTATACGTTCCAGTATAAGCTGATCTCGCATTGTATAGGAAATCATACCCTATCCTTACAATGAGAGATCAGTGTAAACTGGAAATGTATAGCTTGATGTGTAGCCGTGTGTACGTTGATTGTAAATTAATAATTACGTTTTTAGCGATTAACAAATTGTCCATATATGATGAGATACTGGTCCAGTTAAAAAAATTTAGAGATAATTCAGCACACGATCGTGCCAGATAACGCGCGAGGTTTCCAAATGACCGTGATAGCGGAGAGGATCAACATCTGCCCATGGGGATGAATTTCATGCAAATGTGCCAAACAACAACCATATACGATTAACCATGGGCTATAATTATATGATCGTTGGTGCCAAACGAACATTTTTGGAACGAAGTCCTTAACGTGGCTTGCGTAGGTAGGCTATGATGGTAGAAATCGTCACGTAACGAAAAAGCGTAATGGGGGGGCATAACGCTTTTTCGCTAAGTACGTGCATTCATGCGACTTCGTCACTCTCTATTATATACGAGTTTGTGTGTGCGTGCGAGTAGGTATCGCGTTTATATAGTATATTAGGTCCATGGTATCGCGTAAGCACAGTATACGCGACCACTCGTCTCTTATGAAAATATGAAAACCCACGAATGACAGCACCGTGACGGCCGCTTTGGGGACTCGTCGATGAGCGCGTCTGTGTGAGTGTACTGTTTCGAACGTTTGTACGAAGTTTCTGTATAACTCTCCATATATTTACTGTGGCGTAAGGAACTTCGTTCCTAGCGGGGATCCCCGATTCCCCGACCGCCGACCACAAAAGTTTTTTTTTCTCTCGTGTCGATGACTCTATCAATGGACTCAATGGCTGGTGATGGCACTTTTACATTTAAGTAAGAATAGCGGCAACTATTCGTCAAGGTATCCTAAAACGACCCATTACTTCCAGGTGAGATTCTATAAGCATCTAGTTGGTCACCTGTCACCCCCGGGGTGATTAAATCATCAGGCCTCAGCCTCACACCGCCTTTTGGCCAAAGATAGATGGCAAAACTTCGCTTGGATGAGTCTGAGAGACAGACTGACTGGAGTAAAAAGACCATTCATGCTGCAATTGCTGCATATACTTAAATGGGAGGAAGCTGGAGCTTTATTCTCATTATTGGCCTTGTATAAATAGAGAGGTGATAATGATCAATATCTCAGTCAATCATCATGCAGTTACGCACCATAAAATACTATCCTTAGAACTGTGTTTGAAGTAACAATACTGTAAAATTTGTCGCGAAAAAGGAAACTGGTTATACATTCATTTTCAGTAGGTAAAGGATTGTAGTTGTGGGCTGTGGCCGTTTGAGAAACCCGTTAAAACTGAACCTAATTAAAAAAATATCGTCCTCATAAATCTTTACCAAACGACTCGTTTTATTAGATATTATTTTCTCTTTCAAGAGCAGTTCTTCAAGTACTGTGCCTTAAAAATCCAATAAGAAGACATCGATTGCTATCATAATCGATTCAATGTGTAGCGCTCCTAGAAGCGCTCTTCCCTTCACTATCACGTTGCTTCCTGCTTCATTCATTCCATTCTGCCTTGATTGCTTGTCACCGCGTGTTTCACCGGTCTGAAAACTTTATTATTTATCTCAACACCTGGTGAGTATTCAATTATTTATCATTATTTAACAGATTCTACTAACTTTTCTTAGCGTCCATGCAAATTTTGTCGAATACCACTACGTGTTATTTAGATGCATTTTGACCTTGTACATTCGAGTCATTTCGATTGATTTTTTGTTACGTGTATTAGTCAGTTTTAAGAGTGTTATTGCGTTGTTTGTCCGATTCTGTTGTGAAAAAGTGGTCAAGTTTTCATGCACGCCAATTTTTTACAAAGTCAAATAAACCTAGAAAGTTAAAAATTGTGGAAAGGCCAAAGGAGGTAGGTACCTACATTTTATGAATTGTAAAAGAAACTACCTACCTATTAAGCTCAATTTTACGCTTCGTAGTGGCTAGTGTACGCTCGGAATGGCTCAAATATTTACTTATTTATACATACTGCCAGTGCCAGCTATGCCATTATAATTACTGTAAAGTGTGACCTTTCTCTGGATCTACTTAATTTTAAAAGTTTTTAACGTAATCGGAAGTTCTCTACTGGTCATTGTCAAGCAGCACTTGCAAGTAAGATCTAAGATATAATGGAAGTGAACAATTTCCTTCCTAATTATGGTAGGCATTTTATGACATAGTGAGGAAACTGGGTCACCAAATCTATGGTGAGCCATTGGGTTTTATTATCTGTCTAATGGCAATAATCTCAATGCTCACCGTGAGGAAAATAATGACACATTTATTGGGTCAATTGGTTTTATTGACGCCCTAGTTTAAAAATGATAGCTGATTTTCAGATTAAAAGGATGTTCGAGTACTTATAGTGAAATTGTAAAATAATGTTTAAAGATTTACTATCATAATGATTATTTTCTGATGTAAATAAGTTTGTATGTTATTTTGTATCAAGAAGATAACTGTAATTTCCTGTTCGCAAGCAATGTTACTTTCAAATGGTAACTCACAATTCATATGTATAATGAATGTTTTAATAACCTTTTGTTGACTGGCTACCTTTAGTATTGGCACAAATGTTCATCATAAGCCTAGGCTTTTTCTAACTATATTGGGGTAGCGTCCAGTCTAACCGGAAGCAGCTGAATACCAGTATTTTACATGGAGCGACTGCCTATCTAATAACACAATACACCCAGTTAACACAATATCCCTTGGCAAGACTGGATGTCAGACTTTGGGGTTTCTGACTTAACAACTGTTAAAGATCTACAAATGGAGCTGGGCCAATTGCTTAATGTGCTGTCCGAGGCGGAGGTCTCTTGGTATGCATGCCCTGGTACAAATATTGTAAAACTATAAGCCAGTGGCAATCACATTAGCTGCCACCACCACTATTCTTAGTTATAACAAAATGTTTCACGTAAAATAATAAGTTAGAGTTAAATTGCTTATTAGTCTATTAGGCTAGATTGTAATCAATTATTAAGAACTAAGTTCTTTTTATTAAAGAAAAAAAAAAAAACAATAGCTGCCAGACAGTAGACACAATAGAAAATTGATTGTTTGTGGTCACCGGTGACCGACGTGCCAGTTAACCTGATATACTTCAATGTATGTCCAACGCTGGTGGCACAGTCAGCTCTGCTACCATATTGCTGACTGCTTGTTACTACTACTTACCTCAACTTTTGAGGTATTCTCATAAAGTTTCTGCCAGTACAAGAGAAGATAAGTCTGTCAGCAGTTTTCCATATTCAAATTCTTGTTGCCAAATGATATTAGTTCCATTAAAAAACAAAAAAAAAACAACTTACTATGGAAAAGTTAAAAAAACCGGCCAAATGAAGGGTTCCGTAGTTGGGATGAAATTATCCCAAGAACAAACTTAACATTATAGTTGAAAAACATGTTCTCCCATACATTCCAACAGTAAATGTAAGTTTGTACTGTAACAAATCTACTAGCCTACAGAAATAAAAGGGGGCTAAAGTAAGACTTGAAACAATATATATTAAATATTAAAAGATAAAAAATACAGACCGGTTTTTAAAAAACACATCCTACCTAACACACAGTTATTTAGGAAGATAGAGGTTAGCTTGAAGTAATAATTTGAGTAAGTCCAGGTTAGGCAAACACGCACGGATAGTTTGGAAGAGGAAGATTTTGAATTGAATCGCTCCGATAAATTAATGGTTATTTTCTATAACCCTCCTTTAGGGATTGACCGCAGTCGGGTAAGTTTTAGTCACTGAGTTAGTTTTCCCGGTCGAAGAATACTTTTAGGAGATGTTTCGTTTATAGCTTCCGGAGCAGAACTGAACAGTCTCCGAGTCTTTCATCCATCGGTTCATCAGGCAGCGTTTTTCAAAAACGTCTTCCAATTTCAGATCCTTTCCACATTTGAAGCTTTCCGTCATCAGAATGCCAAACGCCACAGTCAATGCTTGAATCTGCCAGTAATATACGTTGAAAAACCTCTAACCTCTTCGATGAATTTCGAGTGTGTGTGGATTAATTTTATAAAAGTAATTTAAGATACAGCTATTCAATAATAAATCAAAATTATCTATAAAATACAATATTTGACCTAACATATTGATAAAAAGAATTTAGATTACATAAATCAAAAGAAACGTTCATAGTCTATGCCATTATGAAACTCTATGAGGTAGGTAGTTAGATAGAAGAAAAAGTAATGACAGCTTGACAGCCTGACGTAAGTGTCATAACAATGAAAAATATCTATAGGTGTTTTTATTTCAGATTTTAAAGAAACGAATTGTTTTAGACCAATTCACAATATAATTAATGTAAATCTTTATAAAAGATAATAAAAATGGATGAAAAGTGTAAGTGTAGTAATGTAGTAAGTGATGTAGTGTAACAAATAGATACTATATTTCCCCATCAACACCGAGAAAATTTTCAACTCAATTGAAAATTTTGAAGGTTAAAAATATTACAGCATTCACAAAACGTACATACTTCATTCAATCACACCGACATCTTACGAAGTTAGGTCAGGTAGGATTCACATTCAATGATCACTACTCAACTTGATAAATCAATAACAGTAGGTAGGCTTATTTTCGGAGTTGTAATCCGCTCACGTCTAAAACCATTAATAAAATATATTTAACAAGGGCTTATTTTTATGGAGTTGTTAGCCGCTCCAAAAGATTCAAGGTTTAAGAAAAACCTCAAGTTTAAGAAAACTTAAGTTTAAGAGAGAAAACTCAAGTTAGTTTGAGTTTAAGAATAACCCAAGTTTAAGAAAAACTTAGTTTAAGAGAGAGAACTCGTTAGTTAGAGTTCAAGTTTAAGAAAGGCTCAGGAAGACTTGAGTTTAGAAAGAGGATATAAGAATACCTCTAAGGATAGATAATGCATTAGGGGCTTGTTTAATGAGTTGCTACCGCTCAGAAAGAAAATAAAAAATTGCATTAGGGGCTTATTTAGGGAGTTGCTACCGCTCAGAAAATAATGCATTAGAGGCTTATTTAGAGAGTTGCTACCGCTCCAAAAAGAAAAAAAAAATGCATTAGAGGCTTATTTAGGGAGTTGCTACCGCTCAAAAAGAAAAACGTGGAATAAGTTTTTACCGAATACTTTTAAATGAGAGAGGGAGTATTTTAATGTTGAAGGGTGAAATAATAAGTTTAAAAAAAAATTCAAGTAATAAATTAAAGAAAATATCTCAAAAGAGAAAAGATTTCTAAAAAGTCCTGGGAAGTTGTTTAAAAGTTCAAGGATAATAATTCTATCCATGGTTAAAGATTATTGTTAAATATGATTAAAATATTTTGAAGGGAGGTAGGTAAGGGTTAATGAGTGCAAAAGACGACTCAAAGAGAGTGAGTTCTAAAGACGACTCAAGAGAGTTTAAGAGGGTCCCTTAGCATTTAAGAGGTCGGTCCCTTAGTATAGAAGAGGTCCCTTAGTATAGAGGAGGTCCCTTAGTATAGAGGAGGTCCCTTAGTATAGAGGAGGTCCCTTAGTATAGAGGAGGTCCCTTAGTATAGAGGAGGTCCCTTAGTATAGAGGAGATCCCTTAGTATAGAGGAGGTCCCTTAGTATAAAGGAGGTCCCTTAGTATAGAAGAGGTCCCTTAGTATAGGAGAGGTCCCTTAGTATATAAGAAGTCTAAGAGATCTCCTAGAGGGTTTAAGAGGTCTCCCAGAGGGTTTAAGAGGTCTCCCAGAGGGTTTAAGAGGTCTCCAAGAGGGTTTAAGAGGTCTCCGAGAGGGTTTAAGAGGTCTCCGAGAGGGTTTAAGAGGACTCCGAGAGGGTTTAAGAGGACTCGCTAGAGGGTTAAGAGGACTCCTAGAGGGTTAAGAGGACTCCTAGAGGGTTAAGAGGACTCCTAGAAGATCCGAATTAATAATGAGACTAAAAAATTACCACAAACAAAAAGAAAGGCACAGAGGCACATCGAAAAATGTATGTGTGTAAGAGTGTAGAATAGTAAAGTATTTGTAATAGGTGTTATATAGATATTAGGTTTGTATAAACGACTATAGGATATTCTCCTATAGTACGTCGAAGAGTAAACCAAACCCCAACTTGTAAGTGACCACGGATGGTTTTAAGAACACTCACAAGCGAAGAATGGGTACGATTACCAGTGGGTAAACGTATGTGGTGTGCAAGTGTGTGGGGTGCAGAATAATGATGTAGAAGTAGAGAGTTATGTGTAGGTGGTAACGATTATAGGATATTCTCCTATAATACGTCGTAGAGTAAGCCAAACTCAACTTGAAAGTGACCACGAATGGTTTTAAGAACACTCGCAAGCAAAGAATGGATGCCAATTACCAGTGGGTAAAGGAATGTGTGTGGGGGTGTAGTATAAGTTTGTTAAGTATGTGCTGAAGAGGAAAGTAAGTTAGTATTAGACCTACCTAGAAACCTAATACATGTACCTAACAAAAAAAAAGAGACTAAGCCAAATAAGAGTCCGAAAAGAAATAGTACTAGAGATAGTTTGTTTTAGAATTTTGAAAAAGATTTGAAAGGGCTAGCTTTGATTTTATATTGGGCGCCAGACTGTAACAAATCTACTAGCCTACAGAAATAAAAGGGGGCTAAAGTAAGACTTGAAACAATATATATTAAATATTAAAAGATAAAAAATACAGACCGGTTTTTAAAAAACACATCCTACCTAACACACACAGTTATTTAGGAAGATAGAGGTTAGCTTGAAGTAGTAATTTGAGTAAGTCCAGGTTAGGCAAACACGCACGGATAGTTTGGAAGAGGAAGATTTTGAATTGAATCGCTCCGATAAATTAATGGTTATTTTCTATAACCCTCCTTTAGGGATCGACCGCAGTCGGGTAAGTTTTAGTAACTGAGTTAGTTTTCCCGGTCGAAGAATACTTTTAGGAGATGTTTCGTTTATAGCTTCCGGAGCAGAACTGAACAGTCTCCGAGTCTTTCATCCATCGGTTCATCAGGCAGCGTTTTTCAAAAACGTCTTCCAATTTCAGATCCTTTCCACATTTGAAGCTTTCCGTCATCAGAATGCCAAACGCCACAGTCAATGCTTGAATCTGCCAGTAATATACGTTGAAAAACCTCTAACCTCTTCGATGAATTTCGAGTGTGTGTGGATTAATTTTATAAAAGTAATTTAAGATACAGCTATTCAATAATAAATCAAAATTATCTATAAAATACAATATTTGACCTAACATATTGATAAAAAGAATTTAGATTACATAAATCAAAAGAAACGTTCATAGTCTATGCCATTATGAAACTCTATGAGGTAGTTAGATAGAAGAAAAAGTAATGACAGCTTGACAGCCTGACGTAAGTGTCATAACAATGAAAAATATCTATAGGTGTTTTTATTTCAAATTTTAAAGAAACGAATTGTTTTAGACCAATTCACAATATAATTAATGTAAATCTTTATAAAAGATAATAAAAATGGATGAAAAGTGTAAGTGTAGTAATGTAGTAAGTGATGTAGTGTAACAAATAGATACTATAGTACTCACAATATTGCGAGATTTACTATGTTATTTTAAGACCACAAACTTCTTATAGGTTTTCCTGTAATCTACAGGTATAGAACTATTTCCTATATTTTTTTCAAAATTTTAGGCTTAGTAGTTTTGGAGATAAGGTAGTGGGAATGGTAATTTTTCGTCTAATTTCTTAGATAACTTTAAAACGACTTATTTTAAAATTATAAAAAATATATATTTGAGACCGTCATAGTAAGCCCATTGATATGTCACACAGTACAGTTTGCAAAACTTTTTTTTTTTAATTTTCTTATTTGCCCCTTAAAAGTGACCCCCATATTCAAAATTCATTTATTTACTTTAGCCGTACGTATTTGGGTCACAGAAATCTATATCTGTATCAAATTTCAACTTAATCGGTCCATTAGATTCGGAGCAAATTGGCTGTGACAGACAGACAGACAGACACACGAGTGATCCTATAAGCGTTGCGTTTTTTCCTTTTGAGGTACGGAACCCTAAAAATGTTGAAACTGTAGCGCAAACTGAACTTTATGTGTGAATCTTAAAGTTCTAATTTAATCTAACCAGCCTGTATTGTCCCACTGCAGGGCAAAGGCCTACCTCTCCCTTTTCCACACAGTTCTGTCTTTTGCTAGTGTCGGCCAGTCTTTTGCTAGTGTCGGCCTGTCTTTTGCTAGTGTCGGCCTGTCTTTTGCTAGTGTCGGCCTGTCTTTTCGGTAGGAGTCCTGGCTCGTCCCGCTATCTTCTTCTCGGCCTGCCGCGATGCCGTGCGTTTAGTGGGACCCAATCGGTGGTTAAAATTGTTTTAAAGTTATTTTTCTAAAAAACATTTGTTTACATGTTGAGAGAGACTGCCATGAAAACCAAATGAAAACATATACTTTCCTATAAACTCCTAACTGTTAATTTCATACTTACTCCATAAAATCTGTATTAATCTTTAGTCTGATAGCGTTCTGATAATTTATTAGATTATTTGCTAGAGTAAGTAGATTATCTGAGTGCTATTAGATTATGGTTATCTTATGATTGTAATGTATAAATGAATGTGCAGTTTTATGTATGAGTTGGATTTATAGTTTTATAATTGAAAACTCGACGTATTCCTTGAAAGGGGTTATACTAGAGGTCGTTAGCAATAAATTAAGTCCAGTTAACTACGGGTCAAAAGTGGATGGTTACCAAGCTGTTGGTTCTTCAATTTCTGAGATTATGTAAGTTTTGGGCAAGGATTTTATTTCTTTAATGATCACTAATTTTTCAACTTTAAGAAAAGTACCAATTAAATGTATATCCTAATAGAGTAATTTTTTCATAATTAATTGTTTTTGCTAATAGGTTAGAAAATTTCAGCTCGGAGACAGCTTGGTAACCATCCAGTTTTGACCCCTAGTTAACTGGACTTAATTTGTTGCTAATGACCTGTAGTATATCCCCTTTCAAGGCTTTCAAGGAATACGTCGGAGTTTCCCTGTAACAACAAAAATAGACGAAACAGTACGCGCGTTTACTTTACTTTTTTGAAGCGCGAAATTTGAAAAATATCTTTGTTTAACATAGAAAACAGTTTGGTTCGGGGGAAAGATCTAGTTTTATAAATATTGTGTAAAAAATGTGCGTAGCCTAGTTGATGCTGATGATGTTGATGGGCTATGTCCCCATGACCGGTCAAACAAAAACAATCCTAATCCACTAGCGGACGTTACGAGGACGACCCCTGCGTCGTTTAAGAACTACAGGCTCAGGACATTCAACATTTGTAATCACAACGGTACCCGGTAAACTACTTTTCGGATTTTGTCCTGTGAAAAACATGGTCGCCCTACACGGTATACCATTTTCTGGATTTTGCACCGGAAAATTCATGGTCACCCTACTTTGTGTTTGACACTGACAAGAGCACAAAGTACTTTTTTGACAAGAGCGAACAAAAATATTTCTCCAAATTTTGCGATGTTTACGATTCGGTTTTGAATTAAACGAATCATAAACATTACCTGTACTAGTAGAAATCACAGGAGAAACATCAGTATTACTCACCTGTGCAGCCGGTTTACCGTCTGCTGATGCGTACATGGTACGCGAATTACGCGATCGTGGTATAGGAATAAAATCGACCGCGCTAAACTTAGAATTGCATTTTGGACAATTAGAACGAATCACCCCGCTCTCGCCGCATCCGAAACATGACAATATCTTATTAGAATTTACACTATTATTGTCTTTTGCATTAAGTTTACGACACTGCTCGCGGTTATGTCCGTAAAGTTTGCAATATACACAAAAACGTTTATTCTTCTCGGCGACTGGATTTTTGTTGGCGTCGATGCTTGGCGTGCCTTGACGCAGGGTAGACTCCGTAGAACTCAACGCTCGCTGTGTTGACATACGCGCTGCAGCCTGCGCGCCCTTTGGAGGCGACTTGGCTCGTGCGCGTGTAGCAGCGGCGGTGCCCTTTAAAGTGTCGACGCCGACGTTTGGAGATTCCTTTAAGGAATCCTCGATACTCCGAGTTTTACGCAGGAGGGTATTAAAATCGGAGAATTCCTCTCTTCGTAAACGTTTTCTAATCTTTTGTTTGAGGAGACCGTATATCATATCCAACTGCACCTTTTCATTGATGTCGCCGGTTGGGAGCCGCGCTAGTTGAGCGCGCGCTGAGGCGACGAAGAGCTCCGTACGCTCTTGAGGTTCCTGTGGCCTGGAGAACAGCTCGATGTACACACGATGTGGTGGGCGGCTGTCACCGAAAGCACAACGCAAGTATTGCAGAGCTTCATCCCAAGAATTGACAGTGGCCTTTACACCTTGCCACCACATAGCTGCATCATGCGTAAGCAGCATTGACAGACCACGTAAACAGTTGGTTTCATTAACATTGGCGCAATCTTTGTATGCCTCTACAGCATCAATGAATCCTTCGAGAGACTCGGTCGTCGTTCCACTATAACGAGCCTTGCACGGAGCGAAGTTACCCGATGCAAGTTGAGCAGACGACGACGACGGCGTGGGTATGGCCGGCGCGATGGCGTGAGCCACCGCGGGCGGACGAGTTGGCGGCCGGGCTTCGAGGACTAAAGTGAGGAGCCGCTCGAAGTTATCGGCTTGCGCCTGCTGAAGGGACGCCATCATGGCGGTCAGGTCGCTTGCCGTGATGGGTGCCGGCGCCTCAGCCGCGGGCGCGCTGGGCCCCGTTGACCTTGGCGTCTCCATCTGCTCTTGTTCAGACTCCACGTCGTAAGAGTTGGATTTTTGTTTGTTGCGCTTTGTCATACGCGGAGTACGCGGCATTTTATCACGCGCAAATTCACGCGTATGTAATCACTGCACACAACAGATTCACAAAACAGTTCTTCCACAAAACGCGCGCGCGCGCGCGTTTCCCACTCGTTGGGGCGCCAGTTTAAAGCCGCGCTATTTGAGCGCGCGCTGAGACGACGAAGATCAAGGTTTTGTAAAATAATTCTGTGTAAAAAATGAGCGCAGCCTAGTTGACGGTTGACATACGTCTCACTAAAAATCAACGACAAGGCTGCGCGTCATTTATTTCGAAGCTTCTAGAACCTTCTAGAAGCTTCGACTCGACCTTATTGGACGAGCGAATTGTGGCGGGAGCGGTTAGAAAAGGGTTCGCGTTATATTTGTAAATATCTTGTACCGGCAATAAAAATATCGCCGATATATCGGTATCGGGTGCACCCTACTTAGGACCAACACTAAACTGTATTGTAATAAGATAAGTTTTTCCCATTACATAAATAAAATAATAGCCACATGAATTAGTGTCCTGATCATTTCAGAAGTTGTCAGCCGGAAAACACGACTACAATAAGCACTTGAGTAATATCATTATACACTTATTTGTTTCCTTGTGCACATAACACTCTAATTTACACCTTAACGTTGTGTAATAAAGCTACAAGTTCATTGTAGTTTGTGTTAAACTGGTTAATATGCAGACAACTTTAATTATGTACGTATGACTGTATGAGTTCTTAAGAAATCCTTCGTGTAGAAAAATGATTAGATCATGACGTTTTAATTGATATCAATGTAGCGTTTGTGAAGAGGAATTCTAGGAAGACTCAATCCGAAAGCTTTTATTTAATTTTGGTGATGAAACAGTTTGGAAAAAATGTTACATAAGCTACGTCTGATTAATAAAATTCAAATTCATTTATTGAACTTACACATAGTTCACACACACATATAAAATAATCATGAAGTCAACATTTATTAAGAACAATATAGTTTTTCTCTTCAAAAATCGCGCCATTTTTACGCGAAATTGGCGCCAAAAGCCAGTCATACATTTTACAACAAATAGTATGCAACACGATGTCACGATAAATCACAGTAATTTAACTACGGAACAACAGTTTAGTTAGTATTACTACGGCTATTATTAGTAGGTACTAAGTGATAGTCAACTACCTACCCATTGTTTATGCCTCAAACGTGATTACACTACAGGCAGCGCTGCAAAGCACTGAATCACTGCGCGGGAGTTTTCCTAAGGATGTTTCGAGTTTTCGACTAGGGAATCCAATCCCGCATTTTGCGGGATCAGTAATGCGGTATTTGAGGGACTGAAAAGCAATGAAATTCGAAATATAAATTATTATGCAGTCATAATAATTATATTATTACTTATGCAGTCTTTAAAAACATGCATACCGCGCGACTGTACAGTGTACACTTGAGCGAGACAATTAAGGATACCTACAAAAAGAGAATCGATACTTGAGTAGTTTTGAGTAAAGTTGAGTATACTCGATACTTTAGTTACGATCGCAATACCGAGAATTTCCATACTTACTCGATATTTTTGTTTCTAATTCAGGGAATTCCCGGTACTTTACGGAAAAAGGATTAAAAACGTATTATCGAAGGTAACTCGAAAACTACCCAAGCAAAGTTAATAAAGTTCATTAGGACCACCGCGCAAGCTTCCTCTAACAAATTAAAAAAGCATTTTCGTCCACTCCACACAAATCGGTCCACAGTTGGCGAAAATATCGATGAACAAAAAATACAGACTGAACATAATAACCTCCTCCTTTTTGAAGTTGGTTAAAAATAGTATCACCATATCACCATCAGTTACTTTCGGAATTAAAATTGTCGTAACAAAAGTGCGCCTAAAACACTTTCGGCGCCACGAATTTTATTATAGTGTGCGCGAAAGTGCTAGTCACCGGCTGAGTGAGACAGGGAGGTAAACTAACTCAGTCTCAATCTTGTCAATCGCGCCGTCCTCCTACCTACCTCGTCGGTTGCTCGGCGGTGACTAGCACTTGCGCGCGCACATTATAGTAGGTGTGGTGTGTCTCTAGACACTTCCGGCGATTCCGTGTTTTGTGTTACATGTTTGCTTATTATATAAAGTAACATTAGTATTATTATACTAATGTTACTTTACTTGGTACCGTCTATGACGGTTTAAAGTTTTAATAATACTATGCAAACAACATGTTTGGAGACCACGTAGCAACATATTTTTTCTATTGAGTCTCCAAGTTTAGGCTCAATCCAGCATTTTGTCTAATTTTCTGCCGTCTCGTCTTTTATTTCCTAATTTAAGATAGTGGAGCCGAGTCAACAGAGTTAGGTCTAGCCTAGAATCATGATTCAACCACATGCTAGATTGGAAGTCCGAACATAGTTGGCGAAAAGCCAGGATGACATAAAATATTCGGCAAAATCGATAGTGTCTGTGTTTTGCGAGCGGCGCCATAGTCTGACGTCATTTTCTCTTTTCACAAGCTTTGAACGACCGCTGCGGGTCACCGGCGACACGTCACCTACTAATCCTAATATAAACAAAGTCAGAAAGGTCAAAAGGTCAGGGAATTCCCATGAACTGTACAGTTATCTCTAATTAGGTATTGTTTCTGTTTTACCTCATTACTAAAATCCAATCAAATTTAGTTTTTTGCTTTCGGCCGAAAAAATATATTATAATTTTAGGCCGAGGCCGAAAAACAATTCAATAAATTGTAAGTAATTCATTTATTCAGAGAAACAAAACAACTGAAAGCACACTAACTGTTAAATTGCAAAAAAAATATACTTTCTCTCGCTTATAACACCAGCAGTGCGATTCTGTAACCATCTCACCGTGAAAACTTAGGTGAAGTGAGCGTGGAGTGAGCTGTCAATAGTGTCAATTCCTAGCAAAAACAAACTCACTTCACCTAAGTTTTCACGGTGAGATTTTTACAGAATCGACCGGCTGATAGTTTGATTATTAACACTGGTCTTTGAGAAAAGTATGAAGTTTCGAGTGCTTTCAGTTTAAAATTATGTGTATGTTCCGAATTCTACATTTCCTCTAGAATATTAATTTGTCATCATAGTCTTATTTTAAGCACATAGGAATGAATTTATTCCACAAATAAAATAACATAAACAAATAAAAAAATTTACTTTTACCAAAAAAAAAGCCTATTGACGAAAAAAAATTTTTTTTTTCTTTTTCTGTTTTCGGCCGGAAATACAAATAAGGCCGAATTTCATTTCGGACAAAAAAAAGCGCTTTTCGGTCGGACCCTACTCATTACCCAAAATAAAATCTACTTTTTAGTTTGCTCTTTTTACTTACGCTGCATTTGGACATTAGCCTTAGCCTGCCCTCTCCCAAATTGAGCTGCAATAACCGCTGCAATAGTCTTGACCTCCTTTCGCGCCAAGTCGATTGAAAACTAAGGAAGTTCCTCTGCATCGATCCATTTGTACAGTGGTCGAACCAAGGCTCCCGACGCAAGGACATTAAGTCGCTGAGCAGACGTTGGATTTGTCTGCGACGATAGAACGTATGGAAATCCCTGCAGTCTGTTATTTCCAAACGTGCTCTCATCGCGGACACCCAGCTGAGCACAGGTTCTTGGGTTTTTCCATCGGGGATTTCAGTAGCAGCCCGAAGTCTGGATTTGTGTCCGGTTTTTGGCAATAAGCTCGCCCCCTATTACATGGGACTTTACATAACTGGCGAAATTAGGTGGCAATAGGTACACCTCTGCCTAACCCTTCGGGGAAAACAGGCGTGGCGTTATGTTTCCAAAAAGTCAGATTACCCATCTTTGAAATTACTCAGCCTATAATGCTCCCACTGTTAAGACACAGGCCTCCTCTCTGTGAGAGGGAGTGGGCCGTAATCCACCACGCGGGCCCAGTACGGGTTGGTGGATGTCACATGTCTTCGAATTTTTGGTTCTAGGACATGCCGGTTTCCTCACGATGTTTTCCTTCACCGTATTGAGAGCAGTAGCGATGAAATAATTTACACAAAGTAACGCGCTTGTCTGGGTTCCAACCTACGACCTACGACGGCGACGGTGTCTGGTTAAATGTATTTAATTTTTCGTTTTTTGCCACTGACTTCCGAAATTAAAAGTTATTTTTCACTTTTTAGCCGTGGTACCTTCCCCACCCCACACAAATTCGAACATCATCCACATATAAGTGGGGAATAAATACGTATTTTTGAAGCCAACTCAAAAACTACTAAAGCAATGTTAATAAATTTTATATGGGACCAACTTTGAGCTATACGTATAATACCCTCTTGAATACAATAAAAAAAATTCAAATCGGACTTCTCTGTAAAAAGTTATTTATGCGTGGTACAACTTTAAAAAAATACGTATCGACTTGAGAACCTCCTCCTTTTTTTCGTCGGTTAAAAAATCATTTCATTTTACCAGTTTCCTTTTCAAAAAGCGAATTCCGTCTAATCATTAGCACAAATTGACCCCAACATAGTTGGGAAAAGGCTAGGCAGATTGATTGACATTAGCACAAATTGCCGTAATAAATAAATTATTCCGCTTATTTATTTCAATATCTTATTTTATAGCATATTCATAGCACATGTAAATACAAATTTAAACCAATTAGACTTGGAAAAAAGGCGTGAATTTGCTTCAGATAAGCTTTACGCTCATTTTCCCTATATGATGAACACAGCTCCATAAATTCGTCTTTAGCTTCAATTTTATGGTATCCAAAGTCGTTTAAAGGCAACCTCGAAACCACTGGATTTTGCATTCGTCCAATCTTTTTCACCGATTTGCATTGCCGCTTTCAGCCCTGCAATGTTGCATCAATATTTTCTTGGGTCTCTCGTGAACTAAAGGTATGTATCGCATAGGTTCTCGAGAACTCAAGACTACATACGCCATCAACCAAATACAAATAATTTATAAGTATAGTGACTATGTGAAGATTCCGAATTTTTGAATTTTCCAAAAATATTAATCATTCTAATTTCTGAACCCCTATAAACGTCACAACCTGGTTTTTCCTCTTCGACCTCGTGTGATGTTAAACCTCTTGTTTGCATGTGCAGTTGTCTTAGAAAAGGGTTTTGTTGTAAGAAAAATGCTTTATCTCCAATTCACTATGAGCACTTAACAATCCTTACTTCGAAATCACGTCAATTCCTTGAACTAATCAACACGTCTGCTAATAACGTATTCTCTTTGACACAATGACTGAAACTGTCTATATTTCAAGGGTTTTTATGGGACACGATATTGACGTGGTTTGCACGTGGTAAGATATTAGCGGGGAATCATACAGGGCCCAGGAGCTTGCGAACGAAATGGCTTCCAACTTCTTTTGGTAACTTATTGTGATCTTTCGTTGTATTTGTATAATTATGTAGTCACCACGTCGCGTCGTCGTCGCGTCCTCGTTTAGTCAATACTAAAGTTTTGATTGAGCTTTCCCAAGCCGCGAAAACTGGTCTCTTGCTAAGTGGATGATACGTCTTACCAGTCATCTCTTGTTCATCATCGTCATTCTTCCGAAAGACGTTCACAGCTGCACATAGCTTCCTCAAAGCACTGCTACAATGGTTCTGCGATTCTCACATCCATCCTACGTTGTTCAGGATTGCTTTATCGTTGTGTTCTTGGTTTGAATTAGGATCTAAGTGTCCCAAGTATAATTTTTGTTACTGTAAGCCCCTTTACATTAGAATTTTGAGGGTTATCTCGTTATCACAAGCATCATATTTTTGTGCACTGGATTTCTGTTCACCTCAGCGAGAACAAAAAATTATGAGATTTTTATTTTAAGACTGGGTACATATGGTACATACCTACCAAATGGGTACCCATGGGTAGACTGGGTGGGACTGGATGGATGTTTTATTTTTTAATGTTTTTATTGTTTGCAATTTTTTTGTGTAAATGGGTATTTTGCCTGTAATAAAACACCATATTTTATGTATTTTTCTTATTTACCTGTTTTCAGTAGTTTTCAGTAAGTTAATAAGGGTTACTGAAAATCGCAGTTTTGATTTTAAAAAAAAAAACAAGCTGTCAACAGTGTGCACTTAGTGAGGTGTAGTTTAGTTGTAATTAGGTGTAAATGTGTGCGTGTGTATGAGAACTGTGAGCATGTATGCACATGCACAGAGCGAGGTGTAGTTTTACGCATGAGTTTTGGATCTCATTGGACATTGACATGATAATTTTGTAATTTTAAATTATGTTGTGGTTTACTGATTCCCAAATAAATTGGTAGGTATATGGGCAGGATAATGATGATTGCGGTTAACTGATTAAGTCGTGCAATGCATACGAGTTCGTTGATAAGAAAATTAGGTAGTAACTAATTTATTTATTTAATAAAATTGCGGGTTTCATGATGCTTGCGTAAATTACATTTATACTGCTAGTAAAAATTATAACTTTGTATAAGTACTTTTACAAGCTTTTTTATACTTAGGTCTTTTCTACGATTGCATATTGGATGTTATGTGCAAAAATGTTTTCTGAACAATTTGGTTCGGTAATAAGTAAGAATTGGGTCTAGCTGATAATGTTTTGCTACGGTTTCCAGTGAACAAAACATCAACGAATCCAGACAGAATACTGATGAGCCGGTAAAACCGAACTGGTAGATATGCTTTTCAGCGTTTCCCCAGAAAATATTGCTATGTCATCTCAGGAAAGAGGGAAGCGACTCATTATCAAAGTATTCTGTCGCTATATTTTCTCGAAGCGATCATGACAAACCAACTTTCCGAAGGTCGGTTCACGATGACTCGTTAACAAAAAAACAAAATTACGTCATTGGATTGAGACGGCAAACTGACAAGAACAACTTATAGCTAGCAAATAGAGTATAATAAACTTACAATAATGATACCTATAGATTTATTCCGCGTGACGTTCTACTTGTATTACTGTCCTTGTCACAGATACGATAATTTAATGAAGAGGGAAAGAAACAGCAACATGTTTTGCACGCGATTTCACAATACCGCGAATGAAACAGCACCAATTAACGCGCCAAAATACTGCTGTATAAAACTTTGTTATAGTCTATGGAACTCAGTATACTTTTGAACGTGAACAAATGAGGGCGTGTGTGAATAAAAAAAGGCATAATATTTTAGTGCCCTGTCTGATTTGAACTGTGATACTATTTTGTAAGAGTTAAATAACTAACGGTGAGTAAAGTGAAACAATGTGATTTAATTTTAAAATGTTTATGGTTGGTTTTTCATACTTAGGGTTATTATAATTATCATTAAGTCGATGTTTGAAGTTTAAACACGTTATTTGTCCGTGGTGGGAAACCAAGGTGATTCTGCCGTTCGTATTTTATGTAAAAAAAAAGTCGTGAAACGGACTTATTGTAGTCTAGAATTTTCTGAAAAAAATAAATTAAGTGTTTACTTTAAATGTTTTAATTTTACTTGACATAGTTACTTACTTTCACGACTGCTATCAAAGAGGTCAATAATTTATTTCACTCATTAGGACTTTGAAATAAATGCCGTCGCCAAAAATGAAGACGTTTAAAAAAGTTTATCTATGCTATGAGCCTCAGAATAACGACTAAAGCATAGAAGGAAGGTTAAAAACAGAATTCTGTAACTACCTTTATTCCCGTTCTATTATTAGGTACGTTAAAGGTACGATAAAGGATGTGGGAAAGAGATGAATGTTTTACTCTTTGTTTTACTTTCTTGGCATGGTCACAAGATCAATTGTCATTTGGTGAAAAAAGTTAAAGTATGACGCGGCCAAATTTGATAGTACTTTGTTTCAATGTCTGACAGTTCGTTCATTGAACTACCTGACTTATTCGCGTGTTCATTGTTTACGTGTTAGTCGTAATCTTCCATGGTTTTGCGATGTTTTAATAATATTTCTACTGTTAGATTGCATGAATTCTTTGTTTAACTACAAACAGTGAGTGTGTGGACGCTGTGGAGCAATTTCTTGTGTGGTTGGGGGCTGCCAGTCCCATTCATAGCGAAAATAAAATGAACAATAAATATTGACCTTCCATCGGTAAGTTTTTGCTTAATTTCTTGTTGCATATGATCTGATAAACGAATATAAATACATAACAAATATTGCTGTGTCACTATATAGCTGAAACCAGTCGTAATATTTATTCCAATAGAAGTTATTAGCGAATATTCGGAAATTGTTTTGGGGTTATCTTGATCAGCCATAGTGACGGAAATAATGTTGTCGATACTTTTCTTTTACAGATTTCCTAGACGATGTGAAAAAAAAAATGGATAAATTGTATTGGTAGACGAAATTGGACTCAGCCACATAATATGCTCCAAGCATTTAAAAAAAAAAACATCCAGTATTATGATATAATTAAGGTATTTTATTGGCAATAAATAGTATCCCGTTCAAATTAAAACTTGATTTATTACATTACAGGAAATACTTATGGAAGTCTGCGAAGAAGGACATAGCGCAGTACTGCAAATTAAAAGAACCGCTCACCATCAACAGCAATCTAACATGAAGACAGGTATAACATTTCAGAAATATGTTCACTTGATATATGCGATACAATGATATTATATTAAAAATATCATTGATGCGATATTATTCTTCTAATTATCCCAGTCGGAAATATAATCGTGTGCAAATTTATTTATTTATTTTTAATAAAAAATACGTAATTGTAGGATCCCGTAGCAATGGAAGTTGAAACAGGACCTAGTACATCGGTACAGATTAATGAATCGCCACTGATATTGACATCTCGTGAAATCATCTCACATCAGTCAGGTAAGACATACAAATAAAACTATATAACTAAATAAAAATGATGATAAAAAATCTTACATAAATTTTATTGAGAACTGTTCGTTTTAGGAATCCTTGACACAGATGACAATAACAAATTCAGAAATAATTGGATTCCATCCCGATTCAAGAAGACTGCGCTTTTGGCGAGTTCCTGGTCGCCAGAGCCGAGTCCAGAATCCTTAGGAAGTTCATCCGTATTATGGTGTGGGCTGGAATTCGCGTAACAGATTATTAAAGTTGCTAGGCATTTTATTTTTTTATTTAAAATATTATCTGGTCGTTATTTATTTTTTTATGTGCGAAAAGTTTTTGTCGCTTTGGTAGGTACCATTTTGAATTTTCATAATAAATTTTATTTTTTCACTAACAACCATTTTATGTAATGAAATAATTCAAATCTCTATTAAATTACGCTTCACTGATTTAAAATAATATGTTACATAATTAAAAAGTATTAAAATAAAAATTATTAGGTACTTTGAATACCCTTGTTCCCTAGATTTTGTTGAGTAGTCTATGATGTAAAATTCAAAAAAATATGAGAAAGTAAGTTGCTAAAAACATTTGCAAAACCGAATGTCTCCCACTTGTTTTCAATAAACTCATCAGTTAGGTATTATGGCAATTAAATACATTCTGGTTTAGCCGGGTCAGATTTAATACATGAAGAGCTGTCGGGAACCAAGGAAGACTATTTAGTTCATACTTTAAGTATTGTTTCATTTTGAACGAATATATTAAGTATTGGGATCATAAGGATGCCTAGTTAATTCAAAATTTTAGGTACGCACGGCTACAGATCAAGCTATACATTTCCAGTATAAGCTGATCTCGCATTGTATTTCCTTACAATGAGCGGTCAGTGTAAACTAGAAATGTATAGCTTGATGTGTAGCCGTGTGTACCTATATTATTCTTGGCAGTATAAGAAAGAATGTCATTGTAAATTCTATCGACGTTGAAATTGAGTGGGTACATCACTAGTCAGAATAAAATTAATGACAACCTACAAAATTTCGAAACGTCTTCTGTATACGTGTCCTTCTTTTACATCATAGCGGCTCCATAAGTCAAAATGAAACAAATATATTGAGTTCAGTTGCTATTTAAATACTACTTCTATGCTTGTTGTTCTTCTGAGCTATGAGCCCTAGGGCCCTGTGTCAGTATTCCATTCCCGCCAAATAAAAATAAGTGACATTTAAAAGTTCGTAAATCGTACCTACCTAGGTACGAACCTATGTAATAAATATAAGTAAACTGATGATTTTATCATGACGTCATGCATGAGTTTAATTTAAGAAGATGTGTTTACTGCGGGATGTCACTTTTATATCGGTAAGAATACTCATTCCAGTTAGTAATTGCTAGTAGGTATGTGAAAAATGCTTAGTCAGTTGCCAACTATTTTGTCACAAAATTAATACTGAATATTAATATTTTAATACGTGTAGGTACTGATAGCCATTGTCTATCTCCGAAAGTCTTCATCAAATTTTAACAGGAATACGCTCGTAATTTTAATTCGGGAGAATACGCTTCCAAACATGAATACCTAATAAAAATCACTTAACCAGTTGAATGTATGCCATTGTGTCTCGCGTAGATCCGCGTTTCCGGCAGTCGAGTTGTTAACAATTGCCGAAAATATCGCTTAACAACATGCATACAAAAATACATTCAGTTGAAATGATAACCTTTATGAAGTCGGTTAAAAATAGACGGAAACTTAACGGTTACATACTTCCACGACTCGGTATTTACATGTAGGTACATACCGATACCATTAGCGCGATAAGATATTTACAATAAGAAAACCATTGATGCTTTTCCTACTAAGTAACTTTTTCGTGTGATTCCATCATTTGTCTTCTTTCTTATTCTTCGTTTTGTGTCGATAGAGCAACACTGTATTTTTTTCGACCTGGATAACTCTGCATGATCTCTTTGACCTCGTTCAAATTCCGAAAAACGGAATTGTGCAATGACTGAAACTCAGGAACCACTGTACAAACGCACCCGGCGATTTTATATACTAGCTATTTTTTTTTGGGTACAATAGACCTTTTTTAGTGTATTATTGAAAACAACAAAGTGCGCAAAATAATAGTCGCCGAAAAAAAAAAATTTACAGTAAGAGTACCATTGACCTTGAAATCAAGGTCAATGACCCTGAGGCTTTCATCGTCTAATATACGAGACATTCACCGCCTCACCTAACCCAAATGATTCACCAAAAATAGAGGGGATATGGCGCTCGGCGGCCGCTGCCGCGGCACCGCTCGCTTCGCTCGCTCGCCGTCGCGCGTTAAGGGTCCCTGTTCTAACCTAACCTAACCTAACCCAAATGATTCACCAGCAATAGAGGTAATGGTCACTATTCTAACCTAACCCAAATGATTCACCAATGTGAAGTTTCGGACGCGCGGGTGTGATAGTACAGTGGAGCCGAAACTCATAACACAGTAATGTGACCCGGGCATAAGATGGCCCCGTCATTCCAGCCGAAAGACGTCCACTGCTGGACATAGGCCTCTCCCAAGCACCGCCACTTCGACTGGTCCTGTGCTTCCCGCAAGATGGCCATGGCCCATTGTACATAAACATTATTTTTATTTTAACCTTTGTTGTCCTGCAGGGAAAAAACTTCCCTTTCTCCTTCCACTCCTCTCTGTCTTGAGCTGGTGTGGACCAATCCTGCCTGTAGGCATCAAGCTCGTCTCGCCATCTTCTCCTGGGCCTGCCTCGATGTCGACAGACGTTTTCTGGGACCCACATGGTGGTAGATTTGGTCCATGAGTCATTCATCATTGCAACCTAGAATACCCACTGCGGATACCTCCTTTGGTCCATACCTTGCGGGTGTGAAAGGAAAACGCATTGATATGTTTTCTGAATTTATGTTAAACTTTTTTGTATTCTTGTTTCCAGCTAAAATGTCGATCCACATCAAAGACTCCGAAGACCTGAAGAACAGGCTGGCTGAGGCTGGCGAGAAGCTGGTGGTGATCGACTTCATGGCTACCTGGTGCGGACCCTGCAAGATGATCGGCCCCAAACTAGACGAGATGGCCACTGAAATGGCCGACGCCATTGTTGTTCTTAAGGTGAGGAGTTTTGTATTTAAGTTTTTATTAAATTTTCACCGTGGGGTTACGCAGAAACCCAGGTCTTAAATGATATCAGCTCATAAACTACCTACTGGAAATTATTTCCCAACATTTCTGCACTAGCGAAAAACAAATAAATCTTAGTGCTCAATCGATCCAAGTAATCTTAACTATATTTTACAAGTTCCAAGATCTTCTTAGATATTATATTTTTGTTCATTTAGTTGTTTATGTAATTTTAAAATGATAACCAAACCACATAGGAAAAGTCTGACCGCCAACCTCCTTATCGCGGCCGTAAGACAGACACCGATGAGGGGGATTGGCGATCCACGCCGCAGTGTACAGCAATTTGAAGTGGGGGCAATAACTTCCCAGTCGCCACCCGGTGGCTACTGGGAATTTAATTCCCGATTACCATCTGATGGCAATCCAGTGGGGGACTATTCGCAAAAATACAGTTAACTAAATTTTAACCAACATTTTACTTGGTTCACTTGTGGACTAAGGTATCTAATTATACATAACATGACGCCTGTATTTTCACAAAGGGTTAGGCAGAGGTGTACCTATACTACACCCCTACACTCACATTTAGTCAGTTATATTAAAATTTGTTCTAAATAAAAAGGTGCGACCTAATGCCATCAACCGGGCACAAATCCAGGGTGAGAAATTCCTGATGCAAAAACTTAACGCTGCCCGACCTGGGAATCGAAGCCAGGCTCTCATGCTCACCAGTAGCGTTTGCGACCATAAGACCAAGGAGACAGTCCGAATATTTCCATTCATTTAGTGCTAAACCATTCAGAAATTCAACTTTTAGTGCTGACCCATTCAGAAATTCAACTTTTAGTGCTAAACCGTTCAAAAATTCAACTTTTAGTGCTGACCCATTCAGAAATTCAACTTTTAGTGCTGACCCATTCAGAAATTCAATATTTAATCGGTAATATTTTCCTTCCTTCCTTCTCCATTAGGCAAATGAAATAAACAGGAAACTTGTCAAAGATATGAATGTGACAAGTAATAAAAATTAATTGTTGTACTGTTTCTAAGTTACGGTTGGATGCAAACAAAGATATACAGTACGACAAGGTTCAATATTTCCATCGTTTATTTTCGGAAAAACCGAACTTTGTCGAATTAAATGTGACTTGTCCATTAAGGGAATTAGTGCGTCAATCTATAATAATTTAGGTGGGAATATAAATCAACTTCTATTGATAGTCACATTTTATCCGCTATTTTTCCTGTTTTTAAAGTATGCACGATAGAACCATTGAACGTTGTTGTAGGTACTGTACCATCATATTTAATCACACCGATCGATAATACCGTATTAAGTTTCTACCGCTTTGACCATACATCTATCAAGGTTTTTATGCGGTATTTTAAAACTTTGTATAACATGCCATGACATACATTTAACACTGCATGCAACTCTTATAAATTGTACTTAATAATCACGCACCTATTCATCAAAACTTGACATTTTTAATTGCTTGAAAAACATTATTTATTTTGTAAGTAAGTTTTAGTATAGTTACTAAAAGTTAATCATAATCATCAAATTAATGTAGTTTTTGCTTTAGACTAGCTTTTGCCCGCGGCTTCGCCCGCGTGGAGGTCGCAAATAATCCCACGGAAACGTACTATCGTATTTTTTCGATCTTCGACAATCATCGTCATATTTCCGCCAATTTACATACAAACTTAATGAATTATACACCTAAACCTTCCTCATATGAATCACTCCATCCATTGGTAAAAACCGTATGAATATCCGTTTAGTAGTTTTTGATATAATCGCGAACATACATACTTACAGACAGACAGACGCGGCGGGATACTTTGTTTTATAATATGTAGCAATATCGATATCACGACTGCGGAGTTTTGCTAGCTAATTTTATTTGACCCTGTAGTTCTATAGGTGTTCCTTGCGTCGCCCTTACTTAGCAGAAAATATGACCTACTTATTTCTCAGTTTTACAAGGGGAAGCTAAGTGCAACTGTTTCGTATCAAACTATCCAAGTACTATTGCAATCCAAATAGAATTAATATCATAATGACTACACTATCAGCTTATCAGATAAAGCATGTCTATGTTTACATTCTCGTAGATCATGTAGTTTCGTCGCGTACAACTTGTCACTATCGAAAGATACGATCAGAAGTGTCACCGTTGCATGATGCTTGAAAATTACAAAGTTATGCTGTTATCATCAACGCTCTGCTTAGCGCCGAGAGTTGAAAATCCAACAGCGTGTTTTTTCAACGCGCTAGAATGCACTCTGTTGTTGTTAAGTTGGATTCTCTATGCTCGGCTCGACACCGAGAGTTGAAAATCCAGTGCGCGATAAAATCCCGTCGCGATATTTCTACGTCCGTGCGAACATCGGCTTACAGGAAAACAACAAAAGTAAAAAGTAAAGTAAGTAAAAAAGTTTATTGATTTCTGTAAGTACATGTTTCAAAAAATTTAGTATGACACTGGATCCCGCACTAGGATACCCTGTGTCGCAGGATCCAGTCTCTTTCGACCGATAAAATAATTCAAAAGATATATTTTATGTTAACAAAACAACGGTTTCAGTATAAACTTAATTAAACTTAGGACCGAAAGGTAACCAATTGAATGTGTATAAGTGATGAGTAAGTATGAATGTGATGAGTGTGAGTGTGTATGTGATGAGTGTAAGTATGAATGTGATGAGTGTTAGTGTGTGTGATGATAAATACTTTACTTTATTATTTGAAAGATAAAAGATTTTCCGTTTCAACATAATTAAGCCCAAGCAGCCAATCCTGAACCTGTTTCTTGCACCCAAACTTTGTCAAGGGGAAGATTTTAAGCTTTTTGTTAACTTTTTCATACAGGTATGGTCCAATACGGGAGAAAGCCTTATTGCCAAATGCAAGTTTGCAAAAAACTCTGTTCCACTTAGGTTTTCTACGTGAGCGCTGATCCGTTACCTCTGTGGCAACTGCTGTTTTATGAAATTTAAGTAGCACTGATAAAATGTACAGTTGGCGCACCGTAAGTACTCTGGTTTCTCGATAAAGCATATCAGTGGGATATCGGATTCCTAACCCATGAGATACCTTAAGGATAGCTCTTTGAGCACGTTCAGCAGTAATTAGGTAACTTTTACCAGCGAAACCCCAAGATATAATGCAGTATCCAAGCACAGACTGACATAAGGCCAGGTAAGTCATCTTGAGAGTATCTTTGTCAGCTACAGATCGAAGTCTTTTAAATATGTACAAAAGCTTCCTTACGCGCGAAGTAACCGATTGAATTTGCTTTCCCCATGTCAGGTGTTGGTCTATGCAAATACCAAGATATTTGATATTATTTACATGTTCAAAAAGGGGACAGCTGCAGCTATCTCCTATACTGTAATTGCACTGGTGGGATTTTAGTGCAAGTTGTTCAGGGGCAGCCGTTTTTATGGTTACAGAAAAATTAACCACCTTGGTTTTTTGAACATTAAGAGTGAGCAGATTGTGTTGCAGCCAACTAGAAACCTTCTGCATTCCAGCCTCTGCAGCACTGTAGGTTTCCTTCCAAGAGTCACCGTGGAAAATAATAGCTGTGTCATCAGCGTACGCAGATATTTGCGCGTTATCCAAATTGAGTGAGCATAGACCATTAACGTACAGGAGAAACAAGGTGGGACCAAGGACACTACCTTGGGGCACTCCAAATTCCACTTTCGCAAAGGTACTCTGGAAATCACCCAGACAAACCTTCTGTTTACGTTCGGAAAGATAGGAGGTAAACCAATCCAATGCAATGCCCCTGATACCTAAGCGTTCCATCTTCTTGATCAGTATGGGCCTTGACACGGTATCAAAGGCCTTGGCAAGATCAAGGAAGACGCCGACACACTTTTTGCCTTTGTCAAGGTTATCAATGACATGATCCACCAACTTAGAGACTGCGTCCTCCGTTGATCTGCCATTTCGAAAACCATACTGGTTTGTCGATAGAAGTTGCTTCTTCTCCAAGTACGCCAATAGTCTCTTGTTCACCAACTTCTCCAGAATTTTGGACAGTGACGTAAGAAGAGATATAGGCCTGTAATTGGTTGGGACTGATGCGTCTCCAGCTTTGTAGATCGGACAGATATTCGCTGTTTTTAACTGGACTGGAACCACTCCCGATGACATGCTCAGATTACATATGTGTGAGATGGTACCGGCCAGACAATGTTGAGCCAGTTTAATAACACGATTTGGAATACCATCCCAGCCAGGAGCGGAATCGTTTTTAAGGTTGCCTATAATAGAAATAACTTCTGTTTCGTCGGTAGGAGTCATGAAGAAGGAGTGTAGCAGAGAAGAGTCGGTATTATCCAGCGTAAGTGCTAAATTTGCTAGTTCTGTCTCTGTTTTTTTGAGTTGGGTCAAGGACTGCTCGGCAAGTTGTATTCCCACATCAGCAAAAAAAGTATTGGCTATATTCAGCGAGACTACCGGATCAGGATTTGCATTGAGTAAAGTTAAACTTTTTGATTTTTTATTCTTAAGGTTACATATTGTTTTAATTGCTGCCCAAGTTTTTTTGCTGTCTGTTTTAGAACTGTCTAGGAGACTCTTATCATAGGCATTTTTTAAATTTTTTAGAATATTATTACAGTGGTTTCTGTAAGTTTTATATTGACAATAATGAAAGTTAGGATGAAGAATGAATAATGAAACATAAAATGTAGGTTCCTTTTGCTTTCGCAAGAACCGCCAATACACCATGACTTGACAAAATAATAATGTTAGGTACAATCAACATGTAAATTAAACGATGAGTGTTCTATTCTGAGTTTCATCTTTCGAAAAAACCCCTCAATTTCTTCCATTTATTTCGGTACATGACCATAGCTAATATGAATCATTGGTTGTTGGTTTTGTCCAGTTAAGTCCAACAACTTCTGCAGTAATTATTGTAGTAGTGATAAGTCATCAGACGAGTTAATACCCAAAAATCCACTGCTTAACTTTTTCTTATTAAACCTAACAACGGCTCAAGACGGCGGTTTATCCTTTCAACATAGTTACCCTTAATACCATCAGATTTTCAGTCGACATCAGAATAAAGACTGGTCTATTCTTTGGAAAGGAAACCCGAACCATACCAGATGGCCAATTCTCGTACTTAAAAACGTTCACAATCTCATGCCAGCGTCAATCAAATGTCAAAAATGTAGGTAAACGCTATACAATTTTTGACAGAATTAGACCGGGGTTGAGATTGCGAACGTTGTCAAAAATACGAGAATTGCCCCTCTGCTGTCTATTAGCTAGTCTTTTATCGATTTCTATCGTGTATTGTCCCAAGTTGACCTTCTACCAACTTCCTATGTGGTGGTCAGTCTCGAACAACGGGTTTATGAGGTCACTTAGTAGTTGCGCACTGTTACATAACAAATGGCTTACGACGCGATGACGTCACCGTCATAATGCAGAAAGAAACTTCAATGATTAACGTGTTTTATGTCGAAGACTATTTTGCGCGTGTTTTCTTTGCAAAACTTATTAAAGTCAATTAGCGTGAATTAAACTTATTTGCAAATGTACAATAAACATATTTTTATGTATAATAAAGATTTTTCTAGTTTTTTTTTTTTCTATTGGCATATGACCGTAAAAAATATGAAAGGGTATTGTTTAAAAATAAATACTTATAGAAAAAAAAATGGTTAAGAAAGAAATGGTCAATAACCTAAAACGTTTATTATTGTTTTCATTCGATAAAGCCAACTTATGGTGCAAATAATATTATTTATTAAAAATGATTAATATCCAATGTAAGTACATACTTAAAACTATTTATTTAGGTACTTATATTTATGTAGTTCCATAATTATATAAATTAAAACTAAGTTAGAGTGAGTCAGCGCCAAGCTTTGCAGTAAACAGCCAGTCATCGGAAAACCCCGAGCGATGTCTATTTGTAAACTTTTCATTGTAAAAGTTTTTGAATAAAACTTTATAAATGTTGGATACTTTTGTCAGTCAACACGCTGCGTCTGTATACAAGTTTCTAGTATTAAAAAAACCGGTCAAGAGCGAGTCGGACTCGCGCACCGAGGGTTCCGTTCCGATTTCTGAAAAAGTGTGCTATTTAGAGGCATCGTTTTATTTTTCTCTATGCAAACTTCGGAGATAAGGTGTGGCGGGACGGTATATTTTTTTTAATTTTTCAACAAAAGTCGAAAACCATGCGGCCTAAAAAAAAATGTTTGAGAATGTGTCAACAGCGCTCTTTCATATGATACCCCACAATGTTCTAGTAGCTCCACTTCGAATTTATAAGACCGGCTTTCAGTACCTGTTGCAAAAAAAAATCTTCTTTCTTATTTGCAAAATAGTTGGGCAAACGTCCTAAAACTGTTCCAAATTTCAAGTTGATATTATTAGTAGTTCTTGAAATATCCAGCTGTGACAGACGGACAGACATCACAGACAGACAGACAGACTGACTGTCACACCATAAGGGTTCCTGTTTTCCATTTTGGTACGGAACCCTCATGATGAAATACAAAATACATAATTCTTGTATTAGTTATATTATTATAAAACTCCTCTATGTCCGTTACTGCATTTATAACTAGAAAACCACTTCGTACCTTTTAAAATTCATAGATAAAAAAATATTCTTTTGTATAGTTATTGTTGGTTTGGGCAACATAAGTCACATTGTTCATATGAATAAAACATATTAATATGTTAGTGGGCTTATAGGTACAGTGGGCTGCATCAATTGGGTACCCCAGTTGTATTAAAAGTTTAATACAACTGGGTACCCAATTGATGCAGCCCAATGTACATGCATATATTTATATGTTATCACTGAATGACTAATGTACCTTTGACCGCTAGATTCTGAGCTCACAGTATAAAAAAACCTATACAGGGTGTAAGGGACAGCCCTCCGCAAACTGACAGGGTGCATTCAGCTCCTCATTTTAAATCATATTCCACCGGAAATTTTCTCAGGAAAATTTTCATTTTTTCAAAAAAAAATTCAGTAACATTTTCATTATTTCAGTGTAAAATTGCATTGTGTGTTCGCAGCACTCCATTTATGTAAAAAAAAAACTGCAAAAAAAACAGCAAAAAAAAAAACCAGCAATGGATGTTGAAATACTCTAACCAACGACGCGTGAAATCAGCTGTTCACTTTCTGTCTAGCTACAGAGTTCATCGAACTCACCGCATACCTATTACCTACCCCTCCCAACCAGTAATAGACGCTCCGATTTGTGCACAAAAACACAAACAAATCAGGTTTATTGGATTCCCTTAACGTTCCTGAAAAAATTTCATGTACCGGTCATCTTAGTATGACATACTGAATTCACCCTATCAGTTTGCGGAGGGCTGTCCCTTACACCCTGTATTTTTGGACAGAATACATGTGCATAGGTATTTTGATAAGCCCTGCGGTCACCTACATACATGTCCATATTATGAATAAAACATTCGATATGTTATTTGGCTTATAATATAATATAATAACATATTATGTAGGTACATATTTAGACGTTATCACTGAATGACTAATGTACCTTTGACCGCTAGATTCTGAGCTCACAGAACAAAAAAATCCAAGTTTAAGTTTTTTGGACCGAATTAAATTATGTTATGCTACGTAGGTATGGTCAGCAACAGAAGTCGGTTAACACTGCTAATTTTTGACATCATCTAAATTATCACAAAATGATACGATAACCTGCTTTTTAGCATTTCATTTATTAGATATGAGTTAATTTTCTTTCTAATCTACATTTGTTCCGATTTTAATGAAGTATTTTCTCAATAATTAAGATTTTGAAAACACAAGTGTTAATCGACTTTTGTTGCTTTGTTTTGTTTTGTTGTGATTGGTATATTTTGATAAGCCTCTGCGGTCACATACATGCATTCTTTTATAGCATTGTGACTTCATACCTATGAATAATATGTTAATTATATTCAATTAGGTACTCTAGAACGTAAGTGGATTGCGATAGACTGGGTGGGGCATTGTTAGTACCATAGCAAACTGCCCATCCCTGTTTTGCACGCCGTAGGATGGATGCATTGATGTAGGTTCAATGAACTAAGGGATATTCTCGTATTTTTAAGAATGTTCCCATTCTAATGTCGGTCTTAATCTGTCAAAAACGCCTCTAATCCTAACTAATATTGTAAATGCGAAAGTGAGTTTGTTTATTACGCTTTCACGCTAAAACGGCTGAACGGATTTGAATGAAAGGCACATGAGTAGACCATAACCTGGATTAGGACATTGGATATTTTTATCCCAGTAGTACGTTCCCGTGGTATAATGTCCGACCTCCACGCGTTTTGACAAGTTTTTGACATTGATTGTCGCTGAGATGAGATTAATTTAGAATTGGGAATTGTACCTTCTGTTTATTGCTACAGTAGTACCCAACTAATAAGGCGCGTCGTGAATCTTCGTTCGAACAGAAAAGAAAGTATGGCCCCGAAGATTAACGAGAATGCTTAAGGTTGATGCGCCAGGGTAGCCCGCGAAATTCAAAATTTCTTACGTTTTTTGCAATTTGTAGGTCAGTGTGACCTTGTGCATAGCATTTACCTCAAATCTAGCGATTTCATGAAGTCATGAGGTTTGAGGTAAATGCTAACTTATGGAGCTGTATTGCTGATTCTAATGATTATAATTCTGTAAAGCCATATTAGCTACGGCCGCGAATCATATTTTAATCAACATACAAGCTCACACTGACCTACAAATTGCAAAAAACGTAAGAAATTTTGAATTTCGCGGGCTACCCTGGCGCTTTCGCCTTAAAACTTACAATCAACCTTAGATCACTACTATAAGGTTCATAATACACAGCAGCTGTTAGTTCCGTCTCACTCGCAAGTATGGCGGCTGTCAAGTGGCGCGCGCTAACATGGCGGCAGCTGCTGACCAATAGTGGTACAGGAAAAAGCGTGGAGCGTGCCGATTGGTCAATAGCATTTCCCGCGCTTTCATAATTCATCTTCTGCGCAGGTACATCGATAAGCCATATTAGTTGGGTACTACTGTAATAGATATTAAAGATGGCAACTTGACAGAAGAAAACTAATACATGTTACTTACTCCAAACATCAAAATTTTAGCTACCGCATATTATCGATTTGATGGCTTTTCGTAACTGTAGAATGTAGAAACGACACCGCATTTCTTATTCATTTGCAAATTGTAATAGCCACAAAACACAATGACAACAGTATTTTTCAATGAAAAAAAAATTGGCATCTAAAATCTATTCTGCATACACATTTCTAGGAAAGTCCGAAGTAGATGTAGACACAATTGCCAACAGATTCTAGGAATAGATATATAAGGGGAACCAACCTCAAATCACTAATATTATGCTAAGTATATCTCTGAAAACATAAAATATCATTTTCACATCATTGATATCACAAAAATTGGGATCTAATAGAAATTGCAGTTTGTATTTTGGCGATATTTTATTATTATTGGCAGTCCGACTGTTCAATTGAATGTGATTTTTAGAGGAAAATAATCATACCAACTATTGCCTACCCATTGTTTCTTGTAATTGACAACTTATTATATTTAAATTATTGTGTTACTCGTATTTTATGATTATTGTTATGGTGTCATTTTCCCTGATGAAGTCATGTTCTATTTCTGTCAATCGTTTAAAGTTGGCAGAGATAAATGAGGCTTTAAAAATGTTAATGGTTAAGCGATTCATGGTGCAAGCGGCTTAGTCATTTACACTCATAAGCATAACATCATGCCTGTGATACCCGAAGGGTTAGGCAGATTTGTACATATACCCACCCATATTTCGCCAGTTATGTTTATGTCCCCTAAATAACATGTCGCTGCAATCACTACATTAACTTGAAACGCGAATACGGTTCAGCATTTTCGTTTTATAAAGACACTAGCCCGCGGCTTCGCCCGCGTGAATGTCGGAAATTATCCCACGGGAACCTTCTACCGGGATGCGTATATAGAAATGCTAATTCAGTACGTCCCCTCAGGCGGAGACGAATACCTAGAGCTAGCGCATTTCCAGGCGTTAAACACACGTAAATGCTAGTATTCAGTAGCATTTACGTGGAATTAGCATTTACTAGCATTTACGTGTCCTTAACGCCTGGAAATGACTCTATTGTCTCCGCCTGAGGGGACGTACTGAAGAAGCATTTCTATATACGCTACCGGGATGAAAAGTATCCTATGTCTTAATCCAGGTTATAGAATATCTGTGTACCAAATTTCATCCAAATCCGTTCAGCCGTTTTTGCGTGATTGAGTAACAAACATACAAACTTTCATATTTATAATATTAGTAGGATTTTAATTTCATAAAATGTTATTATTTATTTACAATTTTCTAAAGTAGCATCTTGGAGCAACCTGTAGCGCAGAGATGAAATTAAAACGAACGAGAAAAAAAAGGTCACGCCACCCGAGTTTTTTTTTCTAGGAGTTTTGCAAAAAATTAGTTCATGAAGCTACTCACAGCTGGGTTAGAAAAATAGACAAACGATGAAAAAAAACCGGTCAAGAGCGAGTCGGACTCGCACACCGAGGGTTCCGTTCCGATTTCTGAAAAAGTGTGCTATTTAGAGACATCGTTTTAGTTTTCCTGTAATCTTTACATAAATTTCTATCGCATAGAATAATTTCCGATTTTTCTCTTTTCTTACCATTTTGGTACGGAACCCTAAAAAAGGTATCGGTCAACAACCTTTTACCAGCTGACATAGAACAATAGCTTCATGAATGAATGAGTCATTTGCATAGAGTGATCCGAATGTTGGTTATTGTTTTATTATTTACTAATATGAAATTTTTTTTTTTAAATCTATTGATTATTTTATCTTATTGTAATTTTTATGATTACTGATCGTGACCACTAGCCCTACCTGTGTCTTTAATTAATGTCGCTATATATCGGCAGCACGTTGTATAGTAAGTTATTTACAAGTTTATTAAAAGTTCTATTTTCTTTTAATTCCAGGTCGACGTCGACGAATGCGAGGACATAGCGACCGAGTACAACATCAACTCCATGCCTACCTTCGTCTTCGTCAAGAGTAGCAAGAAGGTAGAAGAATTCTCAGGAGCTAACGTCGACAAACTGAAGAACACTATTATCAAGCTGAAGTAGAGCGGAACTCGGGTCTTGTACGCTAGCCCACATTCTCACCACGAAAAACCTTACAAAGAGGCATTTTACAGCATTTGTGATTAAAAAAATAAAATTATATTTATGTATTAACGATTTTAATCGGCATGTTTAGTTGCTGGTTGACTAAAATATACCTGTGTACGTAAATATTGTTTGTTGAGACGGCCCATAGACTACGATACGCTCTGCTGCCCCAATATGACATCGGCATCGCTAAGACTGTATCATCCGACCTTTTAAACCATCAGCTGTTTTCGACTATGTCGATTTGCAAGGTTTTTCCTTTGGAGGTAATACAATTAGCAGCTGGTAAAAAAATTAAGTTATAGCACACGGCACTAATGCATAATAATTATGATAATTTGTCAGCCATCAGAAGGATCACAATATTTTTATTTTTTATTAGTTTTTTTTTTTAAATGAAATGTAAGTAGACGTATTTTTGTAATGCAAGTGTCTAGCTAGCACTGTGCTTAAATTTTAGCACTTCCTGCGTTAGGTTCAGCGTACAAACTCTATTTTCGTATTATTTGCCGTGTATTTTTCACTATATGTATGTTACAGAGTATTGTTACTTCAATAAAATATTGTCTAAAATATAAATGAATTATTTTAATTTTTCCGAACCGCCATAATCAAATTCAAATCAAATCAAATTTATTCAAAAATATAAGGACTAACGTTAAATACAGTTTTCCTTAAATCTATGGCAAGTTCACCCATGACTTGTGCCTGAGCTAGGAAATCCTGTGTTTCAGGCGATTGAAGGTAACATTAATTGTTTAAATAATCACACTTATCTTATTGTTACATATGTATAAAGGTGTATAAAAAAAGATAAAATTATGTAATACTAACAATATTTACTTTAGCACAAATAATAACTTCTCTGTATCTTCATAGGACATAGATTGAAGAGCTTCCCTAAGGAATTTCTTGCAGTTACTATTATTTAAGGAGTAGATGTTTCCTTTTTCACTTAGCCTATTGTAGAGTAGCGGTCCAAGGTACATATAAAATTTAGCTGTGAAAGCATGTTTTGTACTTTTTTGAGGGCAAATTATATCTTTCCGTCTCCTTTTAGTAAAATCAGTGCTGTATGGAAGCGCTGCGTGTTGTTTTAGTACAGTGCTCATTATAAATAACTGTCGAACTGTTAGTACTTTACAAGCTTTTTAAAGGAGGTTAGTGGGGAAAAGAAAAGGGCGGCAAGTAGCCACCTTGAGAATAGCTCTTTGAGCCCTTTCAATGGGCAATAACAAGGTTTTATTCACCCCACCCCATGAAGTAATACAGTAAGTCAAAATTGACTGACAGAGTGCAAAGTATACTTGTCTAATTATATTTGAATCTGCAATAAAACGTAGCTTTTTGAATACATATATCAGTTTACGAATTCTATTATTAAGTGCTTCCATGTGTTGTTTGAAGGAAAGGGTTAATTTCGCAGACGCACGCAAACACGCACGCTATCGCGCGGTTTTTTTTTTTTTTTGTTTTTTACGATTTGTCACTTCGAGGTACTTTTAACAATATAAGTTGTGTATATTTTTGTAATCACCTTTTAAAACACTTTATTTTGATACCTACCCCACTCGACAGGTTTTGAGAAAAAAAAAAATTAAGACATACCTACCTAATTTGGCGTCAAAAATCCACCATTTTGTTTTTTTTTTTATTTTGATATACCCAGTGTCACTCTCACAGTAAATACAAATCTAACGACACCTCTCAAGCTAAAATCCATCCAGCCGTTCAGGCGGCAGAGCGTGCCAAACAATTATACATACATACATACTCTCGAAAAACATAACCCTCCTTCTGGCGCAGTCGGGTAAAAGTAGGTTACTAGTTCAGTCTTACTATGCAGGAGCGAGCGAAGCGAGCTCGAAAATTTTATTACGCCGCCTCGGATGGTTAAAATTAGGTTGTCTTTTCAACATTCTTACAGAAATGGGAGATATTTTATTAAGTTGTACAGAAAAGTTTGAGAATTAGAAGAATGTAGGACGCAAGAGCGAGCGTAGCCAGCTCGAAAATTTTAGCATCCCGCCTCGGAAAGGTAATCAAGGTTTTCTTTTGACCATATATGTATACATAATATAGATAGTTTGTCGTTGATGTCTTATGCAGAAGGGTTAGAGTATGAGAAGAATATGGAGCGAGCGAAGCGAGCTCGAAATTTTAGCACCCAATCTCAGATGTTCTTCTTTTGAACATTATTAGGATAAAAACTTTTTTACAAAAAAAAAAACAACCGACTTCCAAAAAAACACCATACTGCTAAGAATTTTTTTTTCCTCAAACAGGATTGGCCCTGGTCTACTTGTTTGAGATTTGATTAAAAAGTACCTACTTCTCGAGATTTGGGGGGGGGGGGGGGGGGCAGGGATCGGGGGCCGAGGGTCATATTAACACGAATAAGTAATTAAACTTTCAAAGATTTTTGCAAGTTATGCAAAAATCTTTCGGGGATTTCCTGCGAAAGAAACGCAACGCCAGCAAATGTTGCTAGACAAAAAAAAAATAAACGAATTTGGTAGGTATGTCAATTTATTATTCGTTTTATGACGAGTAAAATTTTTTCACGCATAAAGCTTCGAGGCGCGAGGCCGTAGGCTGTCGCCCACGCCTTACGCCGCCTCTCCCCAACATAGTTGGAAAAAGGCTAGGCAGATTGATTAGTAAGTATATACATAACTATCATATATCCTCGCCAGCACAGTTATTATCATTTATTGGCAAAATGTACCACGAATCGCGCGATACAAATTCCACCTTCAGAGTTGCAATATTTAGGTATGTGCAAAATCCACTTAGAGAGTTTAAAAACCAATCAGAGGTTGTTTCAAACTCAATTGGTGGATTTTGTAGACAAAGGCTAACATGGGAGTCAAACGACCAATCAGAAGCCACATTCAAAACTCATTTGGTGGTCCTTGCCTAAATGATATGTTGGCCCGGAGCGAAATAACGAGGAATCATTGCGGTTGGCGCTGTGGTAAAACAGTTGTAGGGGGAGGTGGGGCAGATTGATTCATAAAAATTAAAAATCAAATAACATGTAGGTAAATAAAAGCAAGTAATATTTTTAATTTATTTCCAACTCAACGTTTAGCTAAATGTGTGAATAATACCTATAATGTCAAGGATAATTAAATTTACTTAAAAACCTATTTAAAAACCAGTTTTTATTGAACTAAAAAGTACTAAGTAGGTACCTACTTAAATAAAACTTAGGAACTTTAAACATTTTTTTCTTATGAGTAAAGTCCTATGGTTCCTAGAACAGATAAAAGATACCTCTATAACTACACTTCAACTACACTTCACTACACTACACTTCGGAAGGCTCTTTAGTCGGCTTATTACCACCAGGTGTTTGCAAGTATCGGATAACCTTCAAACCGCCTCTGATCCACCTACGCTAGCGCTGACTCCTGGTACGGACACTCCGTGTCCTCCTTCTATAAAACTGGCACAATTTATCCCTTAGGTACCTACTTCTGACACCCAATGTTACCAGCTGGGCTTTATTTTATATACAGGTGTTTCTTTTAAGGTGTCAAGCCAGTGCGAGCTGATAGCAGAGTACCATACCTAGGCTATCGATTTAACCCCCATGTATGTTCTACAATTTTTTGTAGTTTTCGAGTTACAATTTTTTTTCGATATTTTTCCTGATTCAACGAGATGATGGATTTCAAAAAAAATATGTTTCTATTGGGTCGACTTTGAACAAGAATGTACTAAATAGGGCATTATTTGCCGAAATCGGTCGTTGAAAGTGGTGTATCTGAAATCTTGTGATTTTCATATTTTATAATTATTAATAATATAGATGTGCATATTTTTGTCAATCCTGATATTTACTATTCCTCTACGCTCAGCTCAGCTCAGTTGATAGTAAAAACATAAATTTTATACCTACCTACTACTATCCTTAACCACTACCATTGATATGAAATGAGGGATCCAAAATAACTCGAAAACTACAAAAAATCGTAGAACATACATGGGGGTTGGCACTGGCTTGACACCTTAAAAGAAACACCCTGAATAGGTCAACGTGCCGCCTCTATCGCGACATTAATTAAAGACCCAGGTAAGGCAAGTGGTCAGTAATCATAAAAAGTATAATACGATAAAATCACACTAATATTATAAAGGCGAAAGTTTGTGAGTGTGTGTGTGTGTGTGTATGTTTGTTACTTCTTCACGCTCAAACGGCTGCACCGATTTAGATAAAATTTGGTATGTAGATTGCTTATACCCTGGATTAACAAATAGGCTACTTTTTAGCCCAGTCTAAGCGGGTGAAACCGCGGGGCGCAGCTAGTAACAGATAATACGATGATATCGATTCCAACGACACATCATTTGCTGAAATCGGTTCCAGGACCGCATAATATCTACGTTGGTAATATACTTTACCTTTTGTTTTTACCGTAACGCATACTTAGTAAGAAAAAAAATTATCCACAATGACAATAAAGAGTTTGTGAGTGTATGTGTGTATGTTTGTTACTTCTTCACGCTCAAACGGCTGGACTGAATTAGATGTAATTTGTTATGTATATAGCTTATACCCTGAATTAACACATGGGTTACTTTTAGGCCGTGCGCTGCGTTAGGCGTGCGCACGGCGCGGGCGCCCGCGTGTCGTACTGTTTCATGCGTGCTGCGCTGCGCGCGCAGCGCAGATTACATGAAAACAGCACGCTACGCGGGCGCCCGCGCCGTGCGCCCGCCTAACGCAGCGCACGGCCTTATTCCGGTCTACGCGGGTCAAACCACGGGGTGTAGCTAGTAAATAATAAATTGAAAAAAATAATAATTTCAAACAAAATAAATCATAAAATAATAACCAAAATTAGGATTACTCTATGCAAACGACTCATTCCTGAAGCTATTGTTATAAGTCAGTTGGTAAGGTCTTTAACTTTGACCCTTTTTTTAGGGTTCCGTACCTCAAAAGGAAAAAACGGAACCCTTATAGGATCACTTCGTTGTCCGTCTGTCTGTCTGTCTGTCTGTCCGTCTGTCTGTCAAGACCTTTTTTCTCAGCAACGCGTGGAGGTATCAAGTTGAAATTAATATCAAATACGTAAATCTATGGTCCCTTACAGTTCTAAAAAAATCAAGCTTCTAAGTCAATTTAATAAAAAAATACGGCTATTTATGTGATATATTTTGATACTCGCAAGTAAATCAAAACCTATAGGGTACTTCCCGTTGACCTAGAATCATGAAATTTGGCAAGTAGCAGGATCTTACAGCACAAATAATGGAAAAAGTCCGAAAAATGTTAATTCATAATATCATCACATGAAAAAATATTTTTAAGTATGTCAGTCGGTCAAGACACTTTTTCTCAGGAACTCGTGGAGGTATCAAGTTGAAATTAATATCGAATACGTAAGTCTATGGTCCCTTAAAGTCCTAAAAAAATCAAGTTTATATGTCAACGCAATAAAAAAATACGACCATTTATGCGACATGTTTTGATACTCGCAAGTAAAACAAAACCTATAGGGTACTTACTTCCCGTTGACCTAGAACCATGAAATTTGGCAAGAAGCAAGTCACAGCACAAGTAAAGGAAAAAGTCCAAAAATTGTTAATTTGTAATTTTATCAATATTAAGTTTTTAAACTTTCGCGATTTGTAGATACACATTATAAAACAATATCGAAAACCTCCTCTGTTTACCTCGTTAAAAAGAATATCGCGATAAGACACGTTTTCGATATTGTTTTATAATATTAAGTTTGTTTTTGTGATAAATTCTTTTGAACTACGGAACCCTTCATTGTGCGTGGTCCGACACGCACTTGGCCGGTTTTTTTTTTGTTCATCGTTTGTCTATGGTTCTGACCCAGCTGTGAGTAGCTTCGTGAATCGTGAATGATTTTTTTGCAAAACCCTCAAAGTGGCGTGACCTGCCACTTAAGTTTTTTCTCTCGTTCGTTTTAATTTCATATCTGATCTGCGCTACAGGTTGCTCCAAGATGTTATTTTAGAAAATTGTAAATAAATCAATAAATTATAACGTTAATGAAATTAAAATAACTTTATAAATCGAAAACGCGGAACCGTATTCGCGCCTCAAGTTAATGTCGCGATAGCGGCGGCACGCTGTATATTATTTATTTTCTATATTATTTACGGCAAAAAAACACTATATTTAAATAGTAGGTACAGTGAAGGGTACAGTAGGTAATCAGAAACTTTAAGCAGAATCACTTGAATGTTCATGTTCCTCATGTAGTTCACGGTTTCGCATTTCAAACTGAACTTTTCCGAACCGCTGGTAACCCTCTTATTTATATGACGAGTGTACGCTTCTAGATAATTTGAGAACATTCTAGTATTTACGGGAATGATTTATAATGCTGCAACACGACACTAACCATCTAGAAAATTCTGTAAAAGGCTAGAATATATTATAAGAGTATTCTGTCACGCTGTCATGAATCGTCTAGTTCTGCTACTCGATAACAGATGGCTGTAGCGTCTACGACTACTATAATAAAACCGGCCAAGAGAGGATGACGCACAATGAAGAGTTCCGTAGTTTTTATAGGGCGCGCCTAAAACTGCCCAACCGAATCGAACACAGTAGGTACCTCATGCTCAGCAGTAACACTAGACTAATGAGGCAGCCAAGAAGAAGTAAGTAAGTAATTTCTTTCTTTGCAATGAGTCCTGACTTGTTAAAGTAGAAAATAAAATTCGGGTATTTCAGACCATCTTTATCCTTATTACTTACTATTAAATTATTATAAGACTATATCTTATCTTAAGTCATGACCTCCACCTGTCCTGCTCTTTTGTATTTTATGCTTGCTATTGCACCATCATTTGTAATGCTTCAATCATTTAAGTGAAAAAGTTTTTTTTTATGTGTCTGCTGTTGACCTCAACCTCGCCTGCTGGAAAGCGATGGATGAGGTCTACGATGGATGAGAGTGCCCAGGAGACCCCTGTTTACCACCCTTGCTTTGAAAGCTGGCGAGTTATATACAGGGTGAAATTTTAATGGTTGTTTTCCTCTTAAAAGGTTATTGTACTCATCAAAAAAAATCAGCTGTTCAGTACAAATTATCTACATCAAACTCGTCAAAATGTAGGGAGCAGCTGATTTTTTTCACGATTTCAGGTTTGGTCCCATAATAAAAGTTGTTCATAATGATGAGTACAACGGCCCTTTAAGAGGAAAACAACCATTAAAATTCCACTCTGTATAGGTGGAAGGGAACACACTACCTAGACGCTAGCAGCGAGTTTATCACTGATATCTTAAATCACTAAAAATATTGCCTATACAGTAACTATAGTATAGTTAAAATCTCGCTGCAGACTTGGTCATAAATCATAATCGGAGTAGGGATGTGCGCTAGTTGCGCGCGCTCAAGGCCATTATCGATAACAGAATCATTAAAGTTATCCATTGAAAATTGGCAAAAATGTGTGGAACATGCAGAATTGCTGCAAGATGAAGACTTAAGAAAAGCACGTTTATGCGAAGAGTTCATCATTCATATGGATGATGATGACGATGACTCAGACGAAGAATTTTAATTTTCTATTTTTAGTTTTATGTATATGTTCTTTTGTTTATATATTTAATATGCTTTGTAGTAAATTTGGTAATAAAATAAAAAAAAATGTGTGTTTATTTCTATCACCCATTTATAAATATATAAAACTATCGATATCACTCATCGACTGCAGTAATGCACAGGACTACGTGTGCATTAGTTGTGAGTGGGAAAGAGAGCGAAACACTCGAATGATTTATGACCGAGTCTGCAGCGAGATTTTAACTATACTATAGTAGCTACTATAAGACGACACAATGGAGCAAACATTACGTTATTACGTACGACCCTATCTATAGGTCAAATTTTGTTTAGAGAGTTCTTATCTGGGGTTTTATTAGGTATTCCCCGGATTGCCTCCTATATAGCAAGAAGCCAGCATTTGCATTACTTACTATCCCCAGAGCGATCACCAGGAGTGGACACAGTTGTTCAGTTGAAACAAGTTTATAGTTCTGAAGTGTGAAATGTCACGGTTTGCGCTGGTGTTGGTATTGCTGTGCATGGGGTTCGCGCACTCATGGGGTGAGTTGTTTTCATCATTATCAACGTTATTTACTAATACCTACAGTGTGATTTGAGTCGTTGTGAGTCGGTTAACATTGGATCACGATGCACTGTTGCCGCTCCGCCTCGCACCGTTATTCAACAATTAACATTAATATTACTATAGACTAACGATAAAAATAGCATAAAATAACGTTAATTCTATTGCCGGTAACGGTAACTCTCAAACAGAGGTAACGTTATGAATTTTTACCGGTATCTAAAGCTCTGATTGCAATGCTCTTTGTTGAGGACAGTGGACTAAAGGTGAGCGTCCACTGGTCCGCGCCGGCCGCAACGCACGCACGGCACGCAACGGATTTCGGTTTGCTTTGGTATGAATTCTTATAGCAATGCGTCCACTATAGGTACCGCCCGCATTTTCATTTCTTCATACAAACAAACCAAAATCCGTTGCGTGCCGTGCGTGCGTTGCGGCCACAGATTAAGTAATATTGGTTGCGGCCGTGCCCAGTGGCGTAACTATACCCTTCGAGGCCCGTGGCAAATTCGAAGGATGGGGCCCCCCATATAAAGAAGTTGAACCAAAAATAATAGTATTTTTAGGGTTCCATACCAAAATGATAAAAAGGAACCCTTATGGTGCGACTCTGTCTGTCTGTCTGTCACAGCTGGATATCTAAAGAACTACTAATGCTGTCAACTTGAAATTTGGAACAGTTCTAGATGACGTTTGCCCAACTATTTTACAAATAAGAAAAAATAAAACATATAATGTTTTTTTTGCAACAGGGACTGAAAGGGGGTCTTAAAATAATAATAATAAGTAACCCCAACGCCGTATCTCTACGTTGATGTCGTGGTGGGGCTTGCGCGCTCCAAACTGTAGGTCTGTGCCGGTAGAGTTTACTTTGCCGGATACCGTGGTTCTGGCATAGGCAACTGAAGGAACACGGGTGGGTTTTAGTCAGTAAAAGTCTGACACGCCCTTTCGCTCCACCCAGAGCGGTAGAAAGGGCAGCATGTGGCGAGCTGTGGGGCAGTAGTGACCCCACGGACCCTATCTCCCGGGAGAAGCCTTGTTCTTCACCTCTGGCTGCCTTTATTGGCCTGCTGGAGTGAACGATGACGAGGAACAGTGCTCCCACCTCTTTCTTGCCTTTATTGGCTGGCTTGAGTGGGGATTCGCAAAAGCAAAAGAGCTCGGAGGATCCTCTTTTGCTCTTGCAGTAAGATGCTGGTAGGGATATTGACCGTACTTCCGAGATTGTCCTGATAGTCGTGGAATGCCTCTCTACTACTTAAGCAACTCAGGGCATGTTGCCCCCTTGTCGCTACGTCACTATGTGCTATCGACCGTTTCCGGGGGCCCATTATTGAGTGTGCAAGCAGTGGCGGCGCTAGACCAAACGTGGACGTGGGCGACATCAGCTTTGCGAGGCCTCTATAACTTCTCAGTCGAAAGAAAAACGTTAATTTGAATGAGCTGAATACAAAAACACACAATCTCTCAATCTTACAATCTGAGCTGATACAAATGTATCAGACCTACTGATACATTTGTATATGAGTTTTATTGCTAATCAAATGATGACAAAAATTCATAAACAAACACAAATTAAAATAGACGAACTTTCCGGCTTTTAGCTTCACACAATTTTTTCAAGATTATGTCTTAATCTAACACCAACCGCTATTTCTAATGCAGAAAAAAGTTTGGAAAGGAGGATGCAGGAGCGAGCTCGCTTCGCTCGAAAATTTTACTACGCCGCCTCGGATGGTTAAAATTAGGCTGTCTTTTCAACATTCTTACAAAAATAGGAGACTATTTTATTAAGTTGTACAGAAAAGTTTAAGAATTAGAAGAATGCAGGACGCAAGAGCGAGCGTAGCCAGCTCGAAAATTTTAGCATCCGGCCTCGGATAGGTAATTAAGATTTTCTTTTGACCATACACACAAATAGGAGATACTTTGTCGTTGATAACTTATGCAGAAGGGTTTGAGTATGAAAAGAATATGGAGCGAGCGAAGCGAGCTCGAAAATTTTAGCACCCGGTCTCAGATGTTCTTCTTTTGAACATTATTAGGAAAATAGAAGTTATTTGGTCGACCTATGCAGAAAAATTTGAAAACGAAGAAAATTTACGATGGAAGAGTGAGCGAAGCGAGCGAATTTTTGCATGTCACGTTGATAAAATTATTTGGGGGGCCTCCAACTACAAACTGCCTCTTGTTACTGAATAAGTTTTGACCTTGTTTGAGATTTGATTAAAAAGTACCTACTACTCGAGATTTGGGGGGCCCGGGCCCCCAGGGACCGGGGGCGGAGGGGGATATAAACACGAATAATTAAACTTTTAATAACTTGCAAAAATCTTTCGGGGATTCCTCGCGGAAGAAACGCAACGCCAGCAAATGTTGCTAGACTAAAAAAAAATAAACGAATTTGGTACGTCAATTCGTTTTATGACGAGATGATTTTTTCACGGCTTTTAAGTAATGCATAAAGCTTCGAGGCGCGAGGCCCCTCAAACCGCCAGGCCGTAGGCGGTCACCCACGTCGCCCACGCCTAACGTGCAAGTCACCCCCTGCCAATTTATCTGTGTATATTATACAACATTGGTCAGGCAAGGGACATAGTTCTACCATAGTTCAAGGTACCCAATCCACTATAGCCACCCATATACTTTGTTTCCATGTTCTGTAATAGTCCTGCACCAACCGGGGGTTGTCCTTAGGTGCAATTGCATAGTGCATATAGGGATAATCGTCGGCTGGTGCCTTCTGGTCATTTAAAATTGTCTAAGGGGCCTCTGCAACTTGGCTTCGGCCCCTCGTACGCCTTCCAAAGGTCCGGGACCCCAAGGTCCCGAGATAATATGTCAAAGGCAAAATACAATAATAAGTTATAATAAATGTTGGGAGTTGGGATTCTCCTCTGACCGGGGGCCCCTTACGGCTGGGGGCCCGTGGCATTTTGCCGACTTCCCACCCTGTAGTTACGCCACTGGCCGTGCCTCTAGTTTCGAGAGGCGACAACTACAACATTAATTCTAACCCATTCATAAAGGGCGTCCCCCTGACGTTGAGCGGCGTAAACTGCTATCCAATATCCATTCATACTGTTACGAGCAGTGGTTCGGGATAGATAAATTTAAGTATGCCAGTTTATACCAAAAACACACTATATTTAAATAATCTCAAATACAGTACCTAATGAAAAACTTTAAGCAGAATCACTTGTAGCTCACAGCTTAGTTCACTATTGTTCAGTATTCACTGTTTCGCGTTCCTAGCTGAACTGCCCTACACCGCTGGCAACCCTCTATTTATAAGACGAGTGTAAGCTTCTCGAAAGTTCGAGGACATAATTCGAGAACATTCTAGTACTTACAGGAATGATCTAGAATGTTGCAAAACTACACTTAACCATCTAGATAATTCTGGAAGTGTGTCGAATGTTCTAGAAACATCTGTCACGAATCGACGTATCGTGTAGTTCTGCTACTCGATAACAGATGGCGTTAGCGTCTATGTAACAATACTCTAGCACAAAACCGTAAAAATGTCAACAAAAACTGTTCGTTATCATTTTGAGAATTGTAGGTAGGTATACTCTTTCACTAATTGTTTCAATAATTAAAAGTTAATAACAATACAAGAGTCTGTTTTTTAACTGACTTCAAAAAAAGGAGGAGGTTCTCAATTCGTCGCGTAGGGGTCCCATTAAAATAGATGGACAAATAACAGGGTGTTCTACGGTTTTTCGCGATTTCAGGTTTGGTCCCATAGTAAAAGTTTTTCATATTTATGGGTAGCACACTTAACACGCTGTGAAAATTTGTCCACCTATTTTAATGGGACCTTATATATTTTCGTCGCAAGTGTGTTGAAAAACGTCGTATGAAACGCATGTGCATTGATCATCATTAATCTGTGACTCGGCTCCCTTATCGCGCTCGCCTGCGGCTGGGGCGAATAATTATCGCCTCAAATGTAATTATCAACATAGCACACTTGAATCATAATGTAGGTAGGTACTATTACCGACACTATTAGCGCGATAAAATAATGAAAACAAGAAAACCAATGTGTTTCCTTCGTGTGAGATTCCATCAGCCTTCATTCTTCGTTTCGTGTCAATAAAGCGCTGTTCTTGTTGTTGTTTTTAGACCTAGATGACCGCTCACTCTTTCACCTCGTTCAAATTCTGAATCTGAAAGTCTGAATTGTGCAATGGCTCAAACTCGTAATACAGTAGTAGATACTATCTACTACTGTATTACGAGTTTGAGTGTGACCCGGGCATAAGATGGCTCGTTGTCATAACATAATCATTGTTAGGGTTCCGTACCAAAATGGTAAAAAGGAACCCTTATGGTGCAACTCAGTCTGTCTGTCTGTCCGTCTGTCACAGCTGGATATCTCAAAGAACTACTAATGCTATGAACTTGTTTGGAACAGTGTTAGATGACGTTTGCCCAACTACTCGTATTTTGCAAATAAGAAAGAAATATAATTTTTTTCTGCAACGGACTGAAAAGGTCTTAAACATTCGATGTGGAAAAAATACAGAAAATAGTTCTATACCTGTAGATTACAGGAAAACCTATAAGAAGTTTATGGTCTTAAATTAGCATGGTAAATCTCTCAATATTGTGAGTACAAACTTACATTTACTGTTGGAATGTATGGGAATGTTTTTCAACTAAGTATAATGTTAAAATTTTTCTTGGTATAATTTCATCCCCACTACGGAACCCTTCATTGTGCGTAGTTCGACACGCACTTGGCCGGTTTTTTTTAGGCCCCATAGTTTTCGACTTTTGTTGAAAAATTTAAAAAATACCATTCCCCCCTTATCTCCAAAGTTTGCATAGAGAAAAATCTGAAATTATTCTATGTGATAGAAGTATAAGTAAAGATTACAGGAAAAATAAAACGTTGTCTCTAAATAGCACACTTTTTCAGAAATCGGAACGGAACCCACGGTGCGCGAGTCCGACTCGCTCTTGACCGGTTTTTATTTTTATTTTTTGCCTGGGCAAAGGCCTCCCTTTCTCCTTTCGACTTCTCTCTGTCTTGAGCTAGTGTAGACCAATCCTCTACGTCGACGTTTTCTGGGAGTCTTAGAGCATTTAAAATGCTCTAAGCTGGGAGTACATGGTGGTAGAGATTTGGCCCATGACTCATTCATCATTGTAGTACTGCGGGTATAGGCCTCCTTTCTTCCATACTTTGCGGGTGTGAAAGAAACATGGATTGATTTTTTTTCTGGATTTTTGGAACGAGTTCCTTATCGCGCGTTGTGCCCCTTTCACACTAGACGGAAAAAATTCTCACGAAAAGTTGTAACGACACTTTTTGCTATATTAAGCTTTTAGTAAAATTTTATTACAATTCCTTCACTAATTAATCGAAAGGAACTTCGTTCCATCCGGGTGTCCCTTGACACCTCTCAACTTTTTTTATTCAACAGTTTTGTTTCCTTGTTTCCAGCTAAAATACCGATCCACATCAAAGACTCCGATGACCTGAAGAACAGGCTGGCTGAGGCTGGCGAGAAGCTAGTAGTGATCGACTTCATGGCTTCGGGTTGCGGACACAGCAGAAGTATCTGGCCTAAAGTAGAGGAGATGGCCACTGAAATGGCCGACGCCATTGTTGTTCTTAAGGTGAGAACTTCTGCATTTATTTACATTATTTCTCATGAAACCACCAAAAGTACAAAAACATTTATCGTTTATGAATAAGAATTGTGCTAATCAGTTCCTTAGCAATTGATTAAAATTTAACCATCGTTTATAGATAAGGCTGATTGTGTTCCAGACAGCTGCAGACAATATGTGGGACAAAGGGGAACGCCCAAAAAGTTGTCTGTCGCTCTATACATTTTCTCCAAATATATTTTTGTTACGTTCTATTTCTCCCAGTTGTTTCTTTTATATTACACAAGAAACATGGGATAAGGGCAGGAAGATGTTGATACTTAGTCATTTATTTACAAGTTTATTAAAAGTTCTATTTTTTTTAAATTCCAGGTCGACGTCTACGAATGCGACGACATAGCGAACGAGTACAACATCTACAGCATGCCTACCTTCGTCTTCCTCAGGAATAGCAAGAAGATAGAACAATTCTCAGGAGCTAACGCCAACAAATTGCGGAACACTATTAACAAGCTGACCTTACAATGAGAGGTCAGTTAAACTGGGAAATGTATAGCTTGCTGTGTAGCCGTGTGTACGCTAGCCCACATTCTCACCACGAAAAACCTTACAAAGAGGCATTTTACAGCAAAAAAAGAAAAAGAAAAATAAAATATAAAAAAAGCTTAAAGCATAACACATTTAAAACACATATAAAACACACATTAGAAACATTTTATTTTTATTAGCATTTTAAAGAAATAAAGTTATATTAATGTATTAACTATTTTAATCGGCATGTTTAGTTGCTGGTTGACTAAAATATACCTGTGTACATAGACTTATAAAAAAAGATGGACTCCGCGCCACGAATATCGAAAGTGAAGCACCCTACCGATCTATGTGTGCGTGATTTGAGTACCTGCAAAGACGCCGTCGCTCGTGTCACGTAATGGCGGCCGGTCGGCATACTATGATATAAATGTGTGCGCGAGGCGTGTTTGTACAAACGGACCCGGCATACTTACTGTGCTTCACTTTCGATATGCGCAGCGCGGAGTCCATCTTTTTTTATAAGTCTATGCCTGTGTACGTAAATATTGATTGTTGAGACGGCCCATAGACTACGATACGCTCTGCTGCTACAATATGGCATGTATCATCCGACCTTTTAAATCATCAGCCATTTTCGACTATGTCGATTTGCAAGGTTTTTCCTTTGGAGGTAATAAAATTAGCAGCTGGTAAAAAAATAAAGTTATAGCACACGGCACTAATGCAGCATACTAATTATGATAATTTGTCAGCCATCAGAAGGATCACAATGTTTTTATTTTTTATTAGTTTTTTTTAAAATGAAATGTAAGTAGACGTATTTTTGTAATGCAAGTGTCTATAGCTAGCACTGAGCTTTTAAATTTTAGCACTTCCTGCGTTATGTTCAGCGTACAAACTCTATTTTCGTAATAATTGCCGTGTATTTTTCATTATACGTATGTTACAGAGTAGGTATTGTTACTTCAATAAAATATTGTCTAAATTATAAATGAATTATTTTATTTTTTCCTTACCGCCATAATAGATAATAATTATCACATTCATTGTATGCTTTTTTATAGAAAACAAAAAATGCAAATTGGTTTGTAATACTTACGTAACTAAGCATTTACTAAAGTAGTTTTAATGAAACCTACCTACCAACTGAAGCAAGTACTTATTTACATTACAAACAGTTTTCCGTTTACGAATAATATCAGGTTGGTGTTACCTACCAGGTATCTGCAACTTTAATAATATCAGGTTGGTGTTACCTACCAGGTATCTGCAACTTTAATAATATCAGGTTGGTGTTACCTACCAGGTATCTGCAACTTTAATAATATCAGGTTGGTGTTACCTACCAGGTATCTGCAACTTTAATAATATCAGGTTGGTGTTACCTACCAGGTATCTGCAACTTTAATAATATCAGGTTGGTGTTACCTACCAGGTATCTGCAACTTTAATAATATCAGGTTGGTGTTACCTACCAGGTATCTGCAACTTTAATAATATCAGGTTGGTGTTACCTACCAGGTATCTGCAACTTTAATACACACTAACTTTAACACTCGTGGTCCCTACTACTCCCTACCACAGGCACAAAAATTCCAGGGACCATGGGTAATAAACGTATTTAAATTAGTAGGTACCTACACAAATACAGTAGGTACCTAGGTACCTAGTCAGAACCACTTGAATGTTCCTCACTGTGCTCTGTTTATTATTCTATCGAGACTAACGGCCGAACCTAATAACCTAGGTACTGTCAGTAAAAGACAGATCGCTACTGATGATAGGCAGTAGGTAGGTACAGTCCTGAGAAACCAAGCGAACTCCGAAATGAGTTTTGCCGCAACATTAAACAGTTCTATGATACGAGGCTACGAGCACGATCCAGTAACATGAGTATTAGGGCACTGATCAAATGGGTTAGGTTAGAACTGGGACCAACTACGCGCGGTGTCGCGGCAGCAGCCGTAGAGCGCTACGTTGAAATATTAGGGCACTCCGACAGTTTTCATATAACTTTATACGGTAAGTATATAGCTCGTGGGAGGAGAGATATAGCTCGAGGAGGTCGACGCTAAGTAATAACAGCCGCACGGTTCGATCCATCACGTTAAGCTACGCTTGCCGGGGTTAGTCCGTGGATGGGTGACCATCCTTACATACCGAGACTCCCCCGTGCCTCGGAAAGCACGTTAAGCCGTTGGTCCCGGCGTTCATTCGTGGATCTTTGACAGTCGTTACTGGTCGTCAGAAACCCGAAAGTCTGACAAGTAGTCTTACCAAGGGGTATCGTATTACCCAGTTACTGGGTTGTGGAGGTCAGATAGACAGTCGCTCAATGTAAAATACTGGTATTCAGCTGCATCCGGTTAGACTGGAAGCCGACCCCAACATAGTTGGGAAAAGGCTAGGCAGATTGATTACTAAGTATGACATGTATCAGCACGGTTATCATTTCTTGGCAAAATCAACAACAGATCGCGCGATACAAATTCCACCTTCAGAGTTGCAATATATGTGCAAAATCCACTAAGAGAGCGACCAGCGACAGAAACACGGACTCGACGTTCCTAAGGATAGGGCGGCTCCCGCCCGAACTGTCCCGAAGCGCTGGTAACACTCTATTTATATGACGAGTGTAAGCTTCTAGATAGTTCGAGGATATAATTCGAGAACATACTAGTATTTACGAAAATGATCTAGAATGCTGCAACACGACACTGACCATCTACAAAATTCTGGAAAAGTCTAGAATATTTCAGAGTATCTGTCATGAATCGTCTAGTTCTGCTCCTCGATAACAGATGGCTGTAGCGTCTACGTCTACTAAATAAATAAATAAAACCGGCCAAGTGAGTGTCGGATGATGAGTGTTCCATAGTTTTTAGAGGGCGAGCCTATTTCTATAACACTGGTCAACCTGGGAATCGAACACAGTACTAGACTTAATGAGGCAGACAAGGGGAAGCGGAAGTAGGTAAGTAATTTCTTTGCAATGAGTCCTCACTTGTTAAAGGAGAAAATTTGACATTAAAGATGGTAATATTGTGTTCTTTTAAAATAAAAATAAAATTCCTATATTTCAGACTGTCTTTATCCTTATTTTTGTTTCTATTAAATCATCTTAAGACTTTATCTTATCTTAAGTCATGACCTGCACCTGTCCTGCTCTTTTGTATTTTTATACTTGATATTGTATCATTCTATCCTACATACCTACAGTCCATGTCTGCATTCAAACATTTAAGTGAAAAGTTTTTTTTTAAGTGTTTGCTGTTGACCTCAACCTCGCCTGCTGGAAAGCGATGGATGAGGTCTACGATGGAACGAGAGTGCCCAGAACACCCCTGTTTACCATCCTTGCTTTGAAAGCTGGCGATTTATACAGGGTGTAAGGGACAGCCCTCCGCAAACTGACAGGGTGCATTCAGGTCCTCATTTTGAATCATATTCCACCGGAAAGCTCAGGAAAATTTTCATTTTTTTTCAGTTACATTTTCATTATTTCAATGTAAAATTGCATTGTGTTCGCAGCACTCCATTTATGTAAAAAAAACTGAAAAAAAAAAAACTGCAAAAAAAAAACCAGCAATGGATCTTGAAATACTCTAACCAACGACGCGTGAAATCAGCTGTTCACTTTCTGTCTAGCTACAGAGTTCATCGAACTCACCACATACCTATTACCTACCCCTCCCAAACAGTAATAGACGCCCCGATTTGTGCACAAAAACACAAACAAATCAGAGGGGCAATTCTCGTACCTAAAAACGGTCACAATCTCATGCCAGCGTCAATCAAATGTCAAAAATGTAGGTAAACGCTATACAATTTTTGACAGATTGAGTCTTGAGATGATATTGCGAACGTTGTTAAAAATACGAGAATTGACCCTCTGGTTTATTGGATTCCCTTAACGTTCCTGAAAAAATTTCATGTACCAGTCATCTTAGTATGACATACTGAATTCACCCTATCAGTTTGCGGAGGGCTGTCCCTTACACCCTGTATATAGTTAGAAGGGAACACAGTTCCTAGACGCTAGCAGCGAGTTTATCACTGATATCTTAAATCACTAAACTAATATATAAATGTAATAGTCTATATATATAATATATAAATACCTATTGCCTACAAACTCAAACTCAAACTCAAAGCATTTATTTCAATTAAACCAATTACAGGCACTTTTGAATTGTCAAAGAGTCGTTCAGTAGGTAAGTCAGAAAGTTGAAGGGTAGTTCTTCGAGGTCCCTCAAAACGCGGTCACACGGTCTTAATTCCGAACCTATTAAATATTCAGCCTTAGGACCAAATACAGATTACTCTTTGTTTATTTATGTGTACAATTTCAACAATAAACATCTAAAATTATTTATAATATTTATTTAAAAAAATATCTAGTGTCCAAAACGGGAGCAAAATCGGTGTTCTTCGCGCGTCACACTCTGTTCGCGCACACGGCAAACTTTGATAACTTTTGTATTCTATTCATAAGCATATAATGTAATACATCAAATTGATCGTATTTAATTAGGCATCATAATGATCAAAGAATATTAATTGTATCTCTTAATGTACAATAGTTAATAGGCATTATGTCTCTGTCACACGACTTTCCTACTTTCGCGAGGGCGCAACAAAACTGCATCTATCTTCCAAGAGGGGCAACTTGTCGCTACACTTTTTAGTTGCGCGGATGCTCAGTAGTGTCCTGGCATCAGTGGGGGAGACAAATACATTCATTGCTTATAAACAAAAAAAATATGAGATAAGTTAACCTTTGAATATTTTCAAGTAGCCTTGGTCAAGAAACTTTCATACGCAAATTTTGAAGGATAATGTTTACAATTTTCCAAATCATTTTGAATGAAGGAATAAAATAGATCTCCGAGATTATTCCCAAGTACTTTGTTCGTTAATTTACCTGTAACTTTAATAGTAATTCAAAAAAATATGAAATTTTCGTAACTATCGTGGCACAACTTTCGTGGTTATTTGTCCACGAAAGTTAGCTAGCGCACCATGAAAGTTTTATATCTCCATTAAATAATGACTTCAGATGTTTTGTGACGCTGCTGATGCATTTACTCGATTGTCGCGAATCTCAAAATAAAGGTGTTATGTATTTGTATAAGTATTTATGCGTGTACGAGTATGTGCTTCAATTTTTTTCTTGTAACGACTCGCAGTATGTGTTTCTGTTTGTATGTTTTCTCGTAGCCAAATTAACAGCTTACTTCACCTCAACCTGCGCTGTTTAGCCAATGGGCTAATTGACACTAAGAAAATACTTTATGAATTTTATTATGTAGAGTGCTTGTCAGACAAAAGTATAAAAAAACCCGTTCTTAAGGCCCTCCAGAAGCTGTTTGATTCCGTCATACTCGAGGGCAAAATGCCGCGGGTATGGTACAGAGGTGTGGTGGTATTATTCTTTAAGAAGGGCGATAATGTTCTTCTTAAGAATTACAGACCCGTCTCACTTCTGAGCCATGTCTACGTGCTGCTTTCAAGAGTCATCACGATCTGTCTCGCACGCAGGTTTGATGACTTCCAGCCTCCCGAACAAGCCGGATTCCGTAAAGGCTATAGCACCGTAGACGTATATGCTGCGACATGTTATACAGAAGACTGAAGCCTCCAACTCGATTAAGGCATGGGCTGTACTGCAGCCTCGACTATCGGTATATTGAGGTGCTGAAGTTCCTGTACGAAAACGCCACTATGTCAGTCCCGACTCCAGGAACGGACCTCGAAACCTATCCTTCTGCAGCGAGGGGGAGACAGAGAGAGGTTATCTCTCCTAAACTGTTCACCGCTGCACTGGAGGATGTCTTCAAGGTTCTGGACTGGAAAGGGCTAGGCATCAACGGCGAGTACGTCACTCACCTTCGGTTTGCAGACGATATAGTAGTCATGGCTGAGACTATGGAGGAGCTCAGTACACTGCTCGATGACCTCAGTAAAGCTTCCGAAAGAGTCGGTCTTAAAATGAAAATGGATAAGACAAATGGCATCTCAAATGCCCATGTAGCACCAACTCTCATGAAGATCGGAGACACTACACTGTAGGTTGTGGACGAGTCCAGTTAGGAAGGTCCAACTTGAAGAAAGAGGTCAATCGTTGAATCCGACTCGGCTGGGCAGCGTTCAGGAAGCTTCGCAATATCTTCTCGTCTCACATACCGTAGTATCTCAAGACGAAAGTTTTCGACCAGTACGTGTTGCCAGTAAAGACCTACGGCACTGAAACGTAGTCGCTCACAATGGGCCTTATGAGAAGGGTAAAAGTCACCCAAAGGGCAATGGAGAGGGCTATGCTTGGAGTTTTCCTATGTGATCAAATCAGAAATGAAGAGAGCCGCAGTAGAATGAAGGTAACCGACATAGCCCGAAGAATTGCTAAACTTAAGTGGCAGTAGGCAGGCATTGCTCGAAGAACAGATGGCCGATGGGGCCAAAATGTTCTGGAGTGGCGGCCGCGTACTGGAAGTCGTAACGTTGGAAGGCTTCCCACAAGGTGGACAGATGATCTTGTAAAGGCCGCAGAAATCTGCTGGATTCGGGAAGCACAGAACCAGTCGAAGTGGCGGTGCTTAGGGGAGGCCTATGTCCAGCAGTGGACGTCTTTGGGCTGAAATAATGATGATGATAATGATGTAAATTTTACAGTTTAATTACTGGACCAAAGCTAAATTAGCAACCTAAGTTACTAATAACTAATAATAAGCTGATCTCAAATACAAGTTGATTCATAAATAATAAGTATTTCATTTTATAAAATTCAATCCACAGGAAATTAATGAAAAAATAAGGATTTAAAACTGTATTTTGCTTATAGAAAATACGTTTGTAACTTTTGTGGCGTCTTTCGTAACTTTCGTGGGGACCGAAATTTCAAAATAGAATATCTCTGTAGTTTATGCACCGATTTACATATAATCAAAATTGCACTTATTATTTTTAGAGCATCTTAGATGTGTGTCCATTTATATAAAGATTACTCTAAAAAAAAAATTCGCCACGAAAGCTACGCGGAGAATACTTTTTGAAGAACTACTCTGAAGCTAGTTGCCCATTCCAAAACGTAGATCTATGGAGAAGAACGGGCAAGAAACTCCACGGACACTCTTTTAAATCAAAATATGGTTACAAAATATTGGTTACATCATTCATGTTGAAATTATACATGTGAGAACGATGAACGTTGAAAGCGTCCGTATTAAAAAAATAAAAAAAAAACAATTCAAAATTAAAAATTAAAATAAGCCGTGGCAGCTAAAGGTATGACCAGCCTCCACCAACAGCGCCCGTTGACGAACCTGACGTATGGATTCGTTAAATGATCCAACACACGCGCCACCATCAGCGAGGCATTAGAGTGAGCATGACACACTCTCAGCCGCCAGGGCACATCCAAGTCAAATAAAGACGTACCCAGTAAATGGTAGCTTTAGAGTAGGTACATAGTACTCACACATGTGCTAAGCAATTATACAATACAATGGTGATTGAGTCTACACAATGCAAAGCTATTCTTACAATCTTCAGCAGTTCCAACAGTATGTTCAAATGTTAATTAATTAGTTGAGGTTGTGGAGCAGGACCAGCATGGAGCCAAGCATTTTTATCATTTATGTAATCCCCCAACGTATAATATGCCTGCCTGCATAGTGTGCGTTTTATACAAGTTTTAAATTTCGTCTCATTTAGTTGAAGTATGTGTGGAGGTATTTTATTGTAACATTTTAAACAGTACCCCATGAACGATGAGTCTACTTTAGCCAGCCTGAAACCTGGTTGAGCTAATAGGTCCTTATTTCTAGTATTATAATTATGCCTTTCACCTCTTTTATTAAAAAGATGTAAATTTTTTCTTACGTACATGATAGTTAGGGAGGCGAGGTAGCTAAATGGCATAATTCAACGGCGCCGTCGAGACCTATCACAATCGAAAGATAAAATAATTTCGAAAAGAAAAGCTCGTATGGTAAAAACCATTTTAGCGGTGGGTTTGGCGTGTACGGTTTTTTAAAAATGTTAAAAAAAACAGTTACTTGGGCATTCTCGAGCGCGTCAGATATTCATCTACGATGTTTTCGTAGATATATTGACAAGGTACCGTCATGATGTTAATATCCTTAAACAGTTCCCTTAGAGAATCGCGCCTGCGAAGATTATATATGGCTCTGATGGCTCGTTTCTGCAGAATAAAAATGGACTCGATATCTGCAGCCCGTCCCCAAAGTAAAATACCGTAAGACATGATACTATGAAAGTAACTAAAATAGACTAGCCTCGCGGTATCTACATCAGTAAATTGACGGATTTTTCTGACAGCATAAGGTGCTGAACTTAGCCGTCCTGCAAGTGATATTAAATGAGGACCCCATTGTAGCCTTGAGTCGAGCGTAATCCCCAGGAAAACGGTTTTATCGACGAATTCTAGTTTCTCTTGATTCAATACTATCTCACAATCACTACTTTTGACATTTGGTAAAGAAAATCTGATGCACTTAGTTTTTTTCCCATTTAATACTAAATTATTAGCAGTGAACCAATTTTGGATCTGCAGTAGGGCGTTATTAACGTCGTCAAAATTTGTAGCACGTCTATCTACCTTAAAAATTAATGAAGTATCATCAGCAAATAGCACCATTTGTAGTTGATTTTTTAATAAATGGAGTAAATCATTAATATACACTAAAAAGAGGAAAGGACCCAATATCGAGCCTTGTGGAACACCCATTTTAACTTTTAAACAGAGTGAATTGACACCATTTATTTGAACTTGCTGTTGTCTATCATTTAAATAAGATTTTACTAAACTGAGGGCAAGTTTTCCAAGTCCGTAATGCTCAAGTTTCAAGAGTAAGGTTTCATGATCGATGCAATCAAATGCCTTGGAGAGGTCACAAAAAATGCCTATGGCGTCATGGGCCTCTTCCCACGCGTTAAAAATGTGTTTTAATAAGGTTACACCGGCGTCGGTCGTACAACGTCCTTTGGTGAAACCAAACTGTTGATCGTGAAGTATTTTATTCCTGTTAAAGTGATTGAGCATTTGATTAAGCATTACCTTTTCAAACACCTTGCTGAAAACCGGCAACACGGATACTGGTCTATAATTATTTTTGTCTTTACTGTCTCCGGATTTAAAAAGTGGAATTACCTTACTGTATTTCATTAAATCCGGGAAAACTCCTTGCTCTACACAAAAATTAAATATTAAGGCTAAGTAAGGCGCTATAGTCTCAATTATGGAGGTACAGACTTTAATGGACATTCCCCAAAGATCGTCGGTCAGTTTGATCTTAATTTGCTTAAAAGCTTTTATTACGAACCTAGAAATAGAAAAAACCGTTACCTTTATAAACCAACAGTACGATGACATGTTAAAACAAATCGATACGCTGCAAAAAGAAAAGCAAGCTTTCGGGCATACTATACAAAATCTACAAATACAAATACAGGACCTACAGCGTATATCTCGTGCTTCCAGCATTGAGATCCGAAATATACCGGCCGCAGAGAACGAAGCAGTCCCGCACCTCCATACTATCATTACTAAGGTGGGCTCAGCTGTCGATGTCACGCTAAATAGCACAAATGTACGTGACGTATATCGCCTACCGGGGAAACCAGGCACTGTCAGACCCATCGTCGCTGAGTTTTCTAACGTCCAGACTAAGAACGAGTTATTATCCGCTGTTCGAAATTTTAACAAAAAACATGTAAACGATGACCGCCTTAGTACTCTTAGCATTGGCATGAGCGGTGAGCGCCGACCAATCTTCATATCGGAGCACCTACCTTCGAGCTCAAGAAAACTATTCTTTGCTGCTAAGGAATTTGCAAAATTGAAGGAGTACCAGTTTTGCTGGACTTCTAATGGTAACATTTTCTTGAGAAAAATCACAGGAGCTAAACAAATTCTAGTGAAATCGGAACAAACGCTTCATGAGCTAGAACAGCAAATGAAACTATGACTGTACTTTTTTGATGTAAGCCTTCCGCTACTACAGTTTACCGCCGATTTGTTTTTTCAGTTTGTCATATTATTTAACAATTTTGCATGCAATTTTTTTCCTCATAAGCTGTTTTTAGGGTTCCGTACGTCAAAAGGAAAAAACGGAACCCTTATAGGATCACTCGTGTGTCTGTCTGTCTGTCTGTCTGTCTGTCCGTCTGTCCGTCTGTCACAGCCAATTTGCTCCGAATCTAATGGACCGATTAAGTTCAAATTTGGTACACATATGGATTTCTGTGACCCAAACACGTACAGCTAAAGTAAATATATGAATTTTGAATATGAGAGTCACTTTTAGGGGGAAAATAAGAAAATTTTAAAAAAAGTTTTGTAAACTGTACCGTGTGACATATCAAATGAAAGGGCTTACTATGAGGGTCTCAAATATAATTTTTTTATAATTGTAAAATATGTTGTTTTAAAATTATTTAAGAAAATTGACGAAAATTGACAATTCCCCCCCCCTTATCTCCGAAACTACTGAGCCTAAAATTTTGAAAAAAATATAGAAAATAGTTCTATACTTGTAGATTACAGGAAAACCTATAAGAAGTCTGTGGTCTTAAAATAACATGGTAAATCTATATATATAAAAAAATCAAAGTCCTGACTGAGTCACTGACTAATATATCAACGCACAGCCCAAACCAATAGACCTAGAGACTTGAAATTTTGCACATAGATACCTTATATAGTGTAAACATCCACTAAGGAAGGATTTTTGGAAATTCCATCCCTAAGGGGGTAAAATAGGGGATGAAAGTTTGTATGAAAAATCCTATCCCTTGAGTTAATAGACTTGAAACTTAGCACGAATATTCATCTATAAATAAATTATAAAGTTTATCATTTTTAGTTTTCCTAAACTACCCCCTAAGGAGGGATTGGGGGTGTCAAAGTTTGTATGGAAGAACTTTAACACGCGGTCCGATTAACTCAAAACTCAGTTTTTATACTTGAGACCAAAAATTAAGACTAACGTGTATCAGGGTTTTCCAAAAATCTACCCCTAAGGGGTGAAAAGTTAATTTTATAGCGGAGGATTTTAATGGGGGCTTGATTAACTCTAAAATTGGTGTAAATAATGTTTGAGTCAAGTTATGGAAACATACCAGACGATTTTTGAAATTCTTTATTTGTGTTCGTGAAAACAGAGATACAGTTTATATGAAAAATCTTATTAATTTGGTTAATGAACTTGAAACTTAGCACAAATACTTGCATAAGTAATTAATAATGTTTGTCATTATTAGTTTTTCAAAACTACGCCTCAAATGAGGTTAGGGATGTTAAAGTTTGTATAGAAGAATTTTAAAGCGCAGTCCGATTAAAAAAATGGTACTTTGAGTCAAGTTAGGAAACTCGCCAAACGAATTTTCACCGATTTTGACGACATATAGCTGATGTTTTAAGGAGTAACTTAGGCTATTTTTATTTTAGAAAAATAATTAGGGTTCCGCGCAAGAAAATTAAAATCCATGAAATCAGACAACCACGTACAGTCCAGTACAAACTTACTAAGCCTCCGCTGTCTATTACGGCTATAACAACAAATAATAAAAATAAAGCAAAGTTAAAAATCTTACATTTTTAACTTTGCTTTATTTTTATTATTTGTTGTTAAAGTTTATTGTATGGGGTCGATCCCCATACAATAAACTTTTCATTAAAAAAAAAAATAAAAATTTTAATCTAGCATGTGGGGTGTCATCGTCTAGAACTCATTGAGTAGAGTACAAACATATTTTTTTTAAATCTTTTAAAATTAAGAAATAGGGGGCCGCAAAAGTTGTAAATTTTAGACCATTTTTGTAACAATTCAACAAATTAGGAATTTGAAACTTCTTTATACCATGTAGGTACCATGAATACTGTATTTAATCAACAATACTGAAAACGGCGATTCATAAGGTATTTTGTTTAAACATGGGTGATTTTCTGCAACTGCAAAAAATAACCTTGTAATTCACAGTATCATTATAAAATAAGTAAAAAGTTATCTTTGCGATTGTTAAAAATATAATATGGTACGGAACCCTTCGTGCGCGAGTCCGACTCGCACTTGACCAGTTTTTTAACAATATAATAATTATTTTTTATGTAAAACTATTCAACACTCAATATGTTACATGTCGTTATACCTATAATTACAATGCACTCTATACACTACACTTCTCGAACACACATCACTATACAATACAAAACTTATACAGCTCATGTTTACTCACATACTGTTACTGTTACCTAGTGCCGAAAGAATGTTTTTTCGTTAAAACCACCTATTGGAACGAATATAACCATTACAAATGGCTTCATTAAATAACATTATTCGGGATCTTGATAACCTCTCAGTGGCTAAGTCTTATAAATGTGACGTCGAAACTTGTAGCAAATTAATCGAATCCACTTCTCGATCATTGACTGTTATTTCCCAAAATATCCGCAGTATATATAAAAATATAAATGGTTTTATTGCAAATTTGACTAGGCTTACGTTTGAACCAGACGTCATCATTCTGACAGAGTGCTGGCTATCTGAGGATAAACCACCTCCACCCATGGACAATTATTTATGCTATTTCTCAAAGAAAAGTCTCAACCAGAATGATGGCATCGTCATATACGTCAAACATGGAATTAAATGTACGGTAGAGGAACCAGATCCGGTGGGTGCCAATTTTTTGCTAATTAGAATAGGTGCCAACATTGTTATCCTAGCCATTTACAGGTCTCCATCTATTTATTGTATTGAGAGTTTTTTAAATTCAATTGACCGATTGCTTCGACACTGTAAAAGCAAAAATATTGTCATTATTGGCGATGTTAACATAGATATAAAACAAAATAACACCGATCGAAACAGCTCATCATATTTAAATCTTTTAGCTGAATTAGGGCTTCTACCAGGGCATACTTTTCCAACCAGAATAAATAACTGCCTTGATCATATAATGATTAAAACATCCTTGCCGTCAACAGTCGCTGTGGTTGAGTCAACTGTAACAGACCACGACTCAATTCTTCTCAGTATATCCTATAAGCGTGAGCAGTTGGCATGCAATAATATCGTTAAAACCGACCTTATGTCGGCTCTGAAGCAACTAGAATCAACAGACTTCTCTTTCATCTCCCCTACGGCTGATGCTGACCTTGCTGCGACCCTCTTTATTGATAAGTTGTCGGCAGCAATAGACACTAACACTATGAGTATTGCGGTGTCTGGGCGTAAGAAAACACTATAGCCTTGGATAACACCTGGGGCCCGATTCTGTAAAGTAACCAACTTGTCAATAGTGTGTCGGTTGTGTGTCAGTAGTGTCTCAATAGAATAGTTTTTGACATTTGGTATTCCACAAATTATCTATGGTCATTGACTTGCCACTGTAGTGCCATTGAAACGCCATAATACGTCATAATAAGACTATTGTAATATTGGTAGTCTGGTCCACTATAGTGTGTCAATGGCATCGTGATGGCCAAAGATACGGTAGTCTGTAAATATTTTAAGTGTATTTGACAGTTCTGTCTATCGTGTTTGAATAGTGATTTGGCCATCGAACCGCCATTGAGAAGCCATCGAACAACGACACCTTTTTCCCAATAGTGGTTCAATAAGTACTCCAATTTGTTTATTTTTTTTAATTTAAAATGATTTTGATTGTCAAACTACAGACTTTTTTAATCTCGATTAAAATGGTGCGGAATAAAATTAGTTGTCGTGGACTAAAATTCACACCAACAACTTGATTTCAAGTGCAAAAGCAGTACCTTACTGTATTTTTTTTTTCTTTTGCTTATATCTCGAAAACGGTGTGTCCTATCGCAAAAATAATGAAAATTTGGCCCCCCTTTATAAAACCCATAAACCCCTAAACCTCAACATGTAGGTACCAAAAAAAAAAATCCATAAAAATCACATTGAAGCTGCCCCCTCCCTGCGCCCCTTCAGCTCTAAAAAATATGTGAGCCGGTAACGACGGCGATGCCGGTGACAAAATATGACAAGCCTTCTCACTTTTTATAGTGATTTCGTTAGTTCCAATTAAAGCCACCGGGTCAAATATACTAGTCACTCACAGACAGTTGTTTGTTTTTTTTTTTCAGAATGGCAAAGACGTGTGACAGTCAGACAAATGTCGTGATAAAAATCTTATTTTTTAACAAAACGCATGGTTTTAGTGAAATATGATGTTTTTGATAATAAAACGTTTGTATGTTAATAAAAAACCCATAATATAAAGATTTCATTGATAAAAATAGGATTTCAAAAAGTGGTAGATTTAGTGTACCTCTATGGTCACATGGTAGATTTTTGTGTGCAACACTGAAAACTATTGTACTGCCACTCTATCGACACACCACCGACATGCCACCGACACACTACTGAGACACCACTGAATCGCCATTGAAGTTTTTACAGAATACTAAATTTGCAACAGTGGCAAAACAATGTCTGTAGTGTGTCGATAGAGTGTCAATGGCGTGTTTCTTAAGTCAAAGTTACAGAATTGGGCCCCTGGACTACTGCGTTGCATTCGTCATCGCGACAAATTACACAAAAAATTAAAAAAATATCCTAATGACCAAATTCTTGAAGTTACATATAAACGTTATAGGAATTTTTGTAATGCCTTGTTGAGAAGGTTGAAAAGATGTTATGAAAAATCCCTCTTAAAAAATGCAAGAAACAATAAAGAGACTTGGTCTGCCATTAAAACTATTACGAACACTTCCAAAAGGAAGTCTTCCGCAGAAAACTTGCTTAGTAAGCAGGACAATCCATGTGATGCTGTTGAGGAAGTCAACAAATATTTTGCAAGTGTTGGAAAGGTGTTAGCTGATAATAATATATTTTACAGTACGTTACCACTCAAGATAGTTCTGATAATTATAACATACCTCGTATCTTACATTCGATGGTTCTGCTTGCACCAGATGAAACTGAAATCGAATCTCTAATCATGAACTTGAAGAACGACATGCGACAGTGCCGTTGGGTGGGACTCTATCTCAAACAAATTTCTTAAACTGTCAAAACACGTTATAGTTCCACACTTCACTATGATTGTTAAGTTATGCGTTGAGCAGGGTGTTTTCCCCAGTGTCTTTAAAAGAGCTCTCATAACACCTGTCCACAAGAGTGGGGAGCCTGACAGTGTTACAAATTATAGACCTATATCTGTCCTTCCAGCACTCTCTAAAGTATTAGAAAAAGTCCTGAATAAACAACTTATTAATTTTTTGGAGCATAATAATATACTTTCCAATTCACAGTTCGGTTTCAGATCAGGGAAAAGTACTGATGGAGCTGTTAGCTCTTTAGTAGAATACGTTACACAAAATCTCGATGGTAAAAAAAAGTGTCTAGGAGTATTTATTGACCTTGCGAAGGCATTTGATACTGTCTCGATTCCTATTCTTGTGGACAAGTTAGAAAGATACGGCATACGGGGGAACGTGCTTAGAATTTTCGAAAATTTTCTTTCGGGTCGTCAGCAAAAGGTTAAAATAAATAAATATACTAGCTCAGATGCTTCTGTCACCTGCGGCGTCCCACAAGGCAGTATTCTTGGTCCCAGTTTATTTATTATATACATAAACGACCTGTGTCAAATGTCACTCCACAACGGGAAAATTTTTACATATGACACCGCTCTGGTATTTAAGGGAGAAACTTGGGACGAGGTACGACAAACTGCGGAAAAGGAACTGCGCAGAGTGCACTTGTGGCTGAAGCAAAATCTTTTGACGTTAAACGTTTCGAAAACTCTATTGGTTCAGTTTACGAATTCTCACGTTAAACAGCAAAACATAGAGATTCGTATTCACACATGCGAGACTCTAAATCAGCAATGTTCATGTCCATGCATTAATAAAAGTGCAGTTAAGTATCTTGGAGTACTTCTAGACGAGAACATAACTTGGAAGCCACATATGGACATGATTTCGTCACGTGTTAGAAAATTAATATGGGTTTTCAAAAATCTTAGGCCTGTGGCTGACCTGGAACTTCTTCGTACTGTTTACTATGCCCTTGTTCAATCTGTCATTGGATACTGCATTGGAGTCTGGGGAGGTGCATGCAAGACGCATATCATACAGCTAGAGAGAACTCAACGATCTTTGCTGAAAACTATGACATTTAAGCCCTACAGATTCCCCACTAGATCGCTTTATGAGCTGTGTCAGGTTCTCACGGTGAGGCAGCTTTTTGTTTATCGGGTTATTATCAAACTGCATGTGTCTACCCGTTATTATACTCAGCTTCGTCCTCGAGATTAGAATAAACACTATGTAGTAACACGTACGGTGTTGCCTTTGCGCACTGAAAGTAAAAAGCCCTATACCTAAAACTAAAAAAATAAGTTTTTTTTTTTTTTTTACATTTTTAGGTGAGGGTAGACACATTTCCTTTGCTCGATTCCGTGTTCTATTGCTCATTCACAGTTCAGTGCTCTGCCGGAGCGCACGTATTTTCTTAAATAATTTTTATCAGTGTTGTTAAAGTTTAAAAAGTGTCATGGGGAAACGAAAAAGTAAACAAGATTACGGATATATCACCATAAAAGTTAAAGAAATGAGAGAAGAAACTTCAGCATGAGACAAGATCGACGTCGCATTCCAAAGGTTAGTCAAGTGTCACTTAAAAGGACTATTACCTTATTAGTACACGTGAATGATATACGGGTGATGCGGGCAGTCTTTGGGATTGTCACTTCACCGTGGATAATTGCAGTTAACTTTTGAGGTTAACACTTTGGATTCATAAACGTTATAAGTAACTTCTTTTGTTTTATAACACGTGCAAGGCTAATATTGCGATCAGTTATAAGGACTGTTACCTTGTTAGTGTACGTGAATCTATACGGATGATGCGGGCAGTTTTTGGGATTGTCACTTCACCGTGGATAATTGCGGTTAACTTGTGGGGTTAACACTTTGGACTCATAAACATTATAAGTAACTTCTTTTGTTTTATAACACGTGCAAGGCTAATATTGCGATCAGTTATAAGGACTGTTACCTTATTAGTATACGTGAATCTATACGGGTGATGCGGGCAGTCTTTGGGATTGTCACTTCACCGTGGATACTACGTCGCACGCGGTACATATCTATATCCATAGATACAACGTCCCACCTGCGTGCGCTTATCTTATTGTGGTAAATTAATTATCCATTAGTCCGTTTCACGTCAATAACATTGAGGATTGATTAACTTCTTAAATAATAAAAGACATCTACTCATCACAGAGGGCACACCCTCACCTCAATATCGATACTACGACGAATAACCTTTTGAAGAAGTAGTGGATTTGGAACCAGACTATCATGATGAGCCATCCGTGAGCGCTGGGGATCCAATTCCTTCGATCAGTTCCTTGGACCCATTTCTCTCAAATAGCGCTGCAGACCCAATTCCATCCACAAGAGCTTCACAGCCACAGGTCCCTTCCTTGAAGTCCTATTGCAACTGACACATCTCCAAGCAACGTGCTGGACTCGAAAACTTTTGAAATATTTATAAAAAAAAAAAAAAAAAAAAAACATTTATTTCAAATAAACATTGTGATATTTGGAGAGGATCTGTCTGTGGAACAGATCTACAGGGGAAAAAAAATTCAGACCGACCTGGCTGTTGGCTACAGCATCTACTATGTTGGCTACTAAGGGCTTGTCCAGCGAACTTCGTAAGGAGTTGATAAAAATATACTTACCTAACTACCTCCTAGTAATTGTAAGCTAATTGGCTCACCGGAACCACAGTGTAATAAATGACAGTGGTTTATCTTATAAAATGGCCGAAACGACGCGTTTCGAAACCTTAGTCAGTACCAGTAACTACGAAAACAGTTCGAGCACGCGGCAGTTACGCACGGACGGACATGTATTTATCTACCGAGCGGCCGTAGGTAATTAATTCAAGGTCACTGCCCAGATAAAATACTGTAGCTTTATTACTCTGTGCCGGAACTGAATAAATAAATTAAAAAAAAAAAAATTGTATTAAAATGAGTTCAAATAAAAATAGTTAGGTTGTGCCATTTCATGCTTATTTAATGCTTACTACTCTTATAATTGCTAAAGAGGACAAGGACACGGAATTAATACAAATGTAGATGGATACTGTATGCCTTTTTTCTCCATCGGAACTTTATTTTACAAAATTAAAAAAAAAAAAAAATGAAGGACATGAAAGAACAAAAAACAAACAAAAAATTGCAAAAACAGGGCCAATGGAAATAAAGTCAACCATATCTCGCCCACCCATCAACAGAATGAAGACAGCGCTGACCTCTGCCTAAATTGACGTTCCAACAACGTAACAATCAAAACTGTCGGGCTCCTCCCCCGAGTCACAGGCAAACAAGGACTCAGATGATGAAGGTCCCTGTACAAAGTGTAGCCCACGAGCAGCTCGCACGGGTCATATTGAAGTCGGCAGCAGACAACGTTCGCGACAAGGGTGAGCTACCGCAGTCATAGCTAGATCTTACCGGGGTAAGCAATATTATGGTGTCACTTTTTATGACACCTGGTCAGAACTAACTTCTGGTCCGACTGTTTTATTATAATGGGTTTTTTGATTTATAAACCTGTTTCAGCTCGTGTTATAGAGTAGCTCGTGAGATAGGATATCACTTTCCCAAATAAAATAATCCACTCAACATCAGTTTAAAAACATTAATTGAAGAATTGATATGCACTGGTGCTATCTCTCATTGCAACCCTTGTGAATGTGAAGGGCAATTTCTATCAAGCTTATTCTTGGCACCTAAGCCTACGGTGAACAAAGATTCATACTTAACTTTAATAAAAATCATAATCGATTTATAGAAACTCAATATTTTAATCTCGAAGATTTACGCATAACAATGAAACTTGTGTCAGAAAATATTTTTTTTAAAAGCCGAATATAAAAAAAAAAAAAAAAAAAAAAAGTTGAAAAATGCAACATATATGCCTACGACATCATGAATCTTGGTTACATATTGTTACTAAAGAATTTCAAATCATTTTACCTACATAAAAATCGAATAAAATTAAAAATAAATTACAAACCTTTCAAAACATGTCACGATGTAAAATTTGAGATTTTGCAAGTTTAGTTGGTCTATTGTGTTCTGCTTGCCCTGCCGTCGAATACGGATGGTTATACACAAAAGAATTTAAAAGATGCAAACTTTTTATTTAATTGATGACCCATTGAACTATACCGTAGTACTTATCGTCCGGTATTGATTGGTGGTTTAATGCTTTACATTATTGGTACCTACTTAATCTTAGTAGTAAAATTAAATATGATGAATATTGCCTGAAATTTTTAGAGATGGTTCGACTACGGGGTGGGGCGCAGCGTGTAGGAAAGAGACGAGAGTTGAAGAACGATGAAATCAAAAAATCTTTGATGCCTTTTTTGGTTTAAAAGTTTTCATTACTGTAACAATGAAAAGTTGTCAAATACTACTTCGCATTGACAACATTATAACTATATCCTATGTAAATTTGATGGAGACATGCAATATCCATAAATAACATTCATAATAAAAGAATTATGGAAATGGTGTTAATTTAGGAATATTATTGTGTTATGCATCATACATTCGTTCAGCAGATAAAACAATAGCTGACGTGGAAACCCGTAAAATTCATCCAGATGTTGAGTGGGAATTGAGCGAATCAGTTTTTTTACAAAATAGCAAACGTGTTTGGTTTTCCTAATGTAAACAGTTTTGTTAACAAAAAATTTCGTAACTAATAATAATAAAACAGTAATCTTGGTTCAGATATCCTGACGCTATGGCCATAAATGCATTTACCTTATCATGGTCACAAATTTACAAAATTATGCATTCTCTCCTTTTTTTCAATAGTCCTAAAAACGTTACAAAAAATATTGTTAATGACAAAACTAGTGGTATTGTAGTGGTCCCCTTATGGCCTAACCAACCTTGGTACCCTCTATTCAGGAAACTTCCTGAATCATCTGTTTTGTATTTTGATGCAAAAATAAACAAACAATTTTATGACCTACTTACGAGTACTAGCAACAACAATATACTTACCCTCGGTTTACTCTGTCTCTCGTGTCTCTTGTCCGAGACTCGTTGCTGAGAAGAAATATTTCATCACCAGCAATTGACATAATGTTGGCATCCGGTACATAGATAAAACAATACGACACCTGTCTTAAGAAATGATAACTTTTTCGGGGCATGAATCAACGATGCGATTCTATTTCTAATAACATTGTTTAATTCAAGTGGTCAATATGGCACTTTAAACAGTTATCTATCGGCTTTAGCCTTCATTCTGACTGAAAAGGTCAGCGATAGTGAAGTTATAAAACGCTTTTTTAAGGGTGTCTTTAGACTTCGACCACCCCCTTACCCAAGTATAATACAACTTGGGATATAAAGTCTAAAGTCCTAAACATTTTATGCTCTTGCGGTATAATACAACTTGGGATACAAAGTCCTAAACATTTTGTGCTCTTGCGGTATCCTAACCTATTCTAATTAGTCATTTTATTATCTTGTTTCCTACTGCACACCGAATGCAAACTTCAGCAGAAATTTACATTAATAACATACAAATGCATGCTGATAAGATCACTATTAAAATACCATCAGGTATTATAAAAATTTCAAAGATAGGAACCGAGCAAACAAATCTTATTTTACTTGCCATTTTTTCGCTAAAAACCGGAAATCTGTCCAGTCCGGACCCCCTCTTAGCCCTTCTAGATTTGACTAGTTCACTTCGTGGTAATTTAAATAGCCTATCTATAGGCGAGAATTAACCACATAAATTAGTTTCGGCACAAACATTGAGTCAGTGGATTAAGACTACGGTAGGAGAGTGCGGTATGGATCAACATTAAACAGTAAAAATGTTATAACAATTAAGTAATAATTATAAAGTTTCATGATTAATTGTAGTATTTATGTTAGATCTCTGCATTTCAGAAATGTTAGGTACTCTATAATTAAATTAATTATTTAATTACTGTCTTAAACAAATGTGTATTACTTTTTACCTTGTTACACAAAAGTGTTTCATTGATATTTCAGTAGCTCTCAAATTCTACATAGTGTTTATTCTAATCTCGAGGACGAAGCTGAGTATAATTTATGATTAAACGAACTTACCTGTACGTGAAGTTCGATCATAATTATACGATGGCTTCGTCCGAAGAGATTAGCAACCCACCCTCCCATATTTATTTTTCCCCAAAAAAGAAATATCCCCTAGCATTCCCTGAAATATCAAAACCCGGAATTGAGGATCTAGGCTCTGAACTAAATGAGCAATAGAACACGGAATCGAGCAAAGGAAATGTGTCTACCCTCACCTAAAAATGTAAAAAAAAAAAAAAAAAAAAAAACTTATTTTTTTAGTTTTTTAGTTTTAGGTATAGGGCTTTTTACTTTCAGTGCGCAAAGGCAACACCGTACGTGTTACTACATAGTGTTTATTCTAATCTCTTCGGACGAAGCCATCGTATAATTATGATCGAACTTCACGTACAGGTAAGTTCGTTTAATCATAAATTATCCCGATAAATTAAGCAACAGACGTACTATTACTAATGTATTTGACTCCGTAAGAACACGTACTGCTTTAGCCAGACGTCAAAGGCATTTTCTTTCTGTGCATATTTACAATAAAATTAATAAAATATTAAACATTTACCCGCTTTCTTTTCATGAATGCAAGTCTAAGGTTAAGAACTGGCTTCTTAATCTTAACTACGAAGAAACGGAAAAATATTTTACTGGGTAAAGTGAACTCACCCTCACACACACACCCACATACACACCCCCACACACATACCCACACTCCACATACATACACTACTTTCACACTACATTTTCAATCTATCTATATCTCCACTTGTTGTAATTTTTGTAATTTCTGCATGCTCAAAAAAAAAAAATATTATAGTGTTCATTAAAAATCTTAGTTGTAACTAAATATTATAATGTACCTAATGTATTGGGAGAAGGCGCTGAAATCTGACATACAGGTTATTACCTAGTTTGGGTTTCAGAGGCTTCATATTTTTGTAACTCAAAATTTATTTTTCAATAAAGATTATTATTATTATTATTATTTATTACTGTTATGGGGTTAATATGCTTAAAGTTAAATTCAATCGGGCAGGCCGAAACGTTCGCCCTTACTAAATCAAAAGAGAGCGAGGGCGAGGAGTTTAAGACCTCAGTAGTTTTAAGTGGGATACTGGTAAAGAAATTTACAAATTCTTGAGCAACTTCTTTGCTATCGGAAATGAGACCACATGACGACTCCAGTGTGTAATCAAAATTATGCTTTCTGTTCCTGTACAGTAACTGTAGCTACTGTAAGACGAAACAATGGAGGAAACTTTAGAGGCATGAGGAACAGGATGTAAAGTTCACTCATCCTCCATTGAAAAGGGAGGATCCTCCGACCAGACGGGTGTCGTGTCTGGTGGGCTACTGCCCGACGGTTGATGTCGGGACGTTGTATATATGCCAATCGCGTGGTAAACTCTAATTGCGCGATGCAGGTTTGCGTGACGTCATGTCATTGATGCGTAGTTCATATGTGGCGATGTAGATGCCGCCACATCACTACCCTCCGGAGACCGGAGGTCGATAGTGGGCTGAGTCGTGTATCTTGCGATGCTTGCCAGTGCCAGTTGTGGTTCCAGTGAGTCGGAACCGGGTGCCGCATAGTTCACGGTGAGTCGGAACTGTCTGCGGTGATACCCCAGTGAGTCGGGGTGGCGCTGCGTTATGCTCCAGTGAGTCGGAGTGTACAGCGCTGGGTTGAGGCTGAAGGTGATGACCAGGAATGCGCGTCCGCTGCATGCTGGTGGTCAGGATACCTGTTGAAGCCGTGGATGCTGGCTGGCTGTGTGACTCGCCGCTCGAGAGCTTGAGGAAGTGATGCTGATGACGTCACGCTGATGTAGTTGTAGCCACATGGCCCAATTAAAACCAGTGCCAGCGTCACGTCATTCAGAGCGACATGCGTTCGTTTTCAAGGAATTACCCAACGCCACTCACGTTTTTCTACGTGACGACTCCGCGAAAACATCCCTTAGGCCTCCATACACTGGCCCTCACAGAGTTATCGCTAGAACCGATAAGACAATAACAATTGCGTTGCCTAACAGGGACGCGCAAGTGAGTCTTGACCGTGTGAAGCCAGCTTTTATTGAACAGGCCCCACATACAGGGTGTACTGACACTACTGCTCCTCAATCACCATCCTGCCAAAAGCCTCAGAACTATGTATCTCGTTCAGGTCGCCATGTCCGCTTCAAGACGCCCATCGACGTCTAAAGCATCCTTTCCCTCTTTTTTTTTTTCATTATTTTCTATATGTAAACGCAAATTGTTATTATTTTTTTTTATTTTTTATTATGGGGTTATTTTACACCGTGGGGGGGTGGTGTGGCGACATGGATTTTAGACTGGCAACACTAGCTCGCCACAAAACGGGATCGCACGCGCGCGGTTTTTCTTGTCACTGTATTGTAAGAAGAATAAACAGAGAGTTAAAGGTGACACGGACTTTCATTTATACCGTCACCCTCCTCAAAACATTACGTGATTACGGACGAGTCGACCCTATCTATAGGTCACATTTTGTTTAGAGAGTTCTTATCTGGGATTTTTATTAGGTATTCCCAGATTTATATAGCGAGAAGCCAGCATTTGCATTACTTACTATCCCCAGAGCGATCACCAGGAGTGGACACAGTTGTTCAGTTGAAACAAGTTTATATTTCTGAAGTGTGAAATGTCACGGTTTGCGCTGGTGTTGGTAATGCTGTGCATGGGGTTGGCGCACTCCTGGGGTGAGTTGTTTTCATCATTAACAACGTTATTTATTATACCTACAGTGTGATTTGTAATGCCGTGCCTCGGAAAGCACGTTAAGCCGTTGGTCCCGGCTGTCATTTGTGGATCTTTGACAGTCGTTACGGGTCTTCAGAAACCTGAAAGTCTGACAACCAGTCTTACCGTGGGGTATCGTATTACCTAGTAACTGGGTTGCACAGATTAAGTAGTATTCTGGGTTGTGGAGGTCAGATAGGCAGTCGCTCCATGTAAAATCCTACTGGTACCATTCAGCTGCATCCGGTTAGACTGGAAGCCGACCCCAATATAGTGGGGAAAAGGCTAGGCAGATTGAGTGTGATTTGTAATAAGACTCGTGACGCTCCTGGCTGTGTAATAACAGCCGCACAGATCAACCTGCGTGGCGAAGGTTTAGCTACGCTCGCCGAAGTCGGTCCGTGGATGAGTGACCATCCATTCATTATTCGAGACACCTCCGTGCCTCGGCAAGCACGAATCGTTGGTCCCAGCTATCATTCGTAGATCTTTGGCAGGCGTTAAGTAAGGGTATCAGAAGCCCGAAAGTCTGACAAGCGGTCTTAACAAGGGGTATCGTGTTCAGTAATCTAATTGTGGAAGTCGCTCCATTTAAAATACTGATACCTGTGATTCAGGTATTACGTTTGTATAGACAATTCATGCTTCGCCACGCTCTTAGGGGGATGCGCAGTGGTAGCCCGCGAAATTCATTTTATTTTGGGTTTTTTGTAATTTGCAGGTCCGTGTCAGGTTATATCTTAATCAAAATATGATACGCGATACACGGCATTAACGCGGCAATAAAACATATGTATTTATATAATTTTAACCATAAAAATCATCAATACATCTCTTGTCTAAGTTAGATTTCGATCTAACGAATCTGCACGAAAAGAAATGTTTGGGATGGTGTATTGCCGATTTTTAGGGTTAAAATGATATAAATACATATGTTTTATTACCGCGTATCATATTTTGATCAAGATACAACCTGACACGGACTTGCAAATTGCAAAAAACCCAAAAAAAAATTGAATTTCGCGGGCTACCACTGCGGATCAACAGGTGGACTAAAGTGGACTAAAGGTGAGCATCTTTGAAGTGCGCGCACTGCCGTCATGCGTTTTGTTACTGTAGGCACCGCCCAGTGCGGCAGAACTAACGGAAGGCACCGCAGCGGCTCGACCCTGCCAATCCAAAAGACTGTAAGTCGACTTAGTGTTTTAGCTTAACAACGCCCTATCAGTTTTTTGAAGTCTGTTTAAATACCCCTGACCAACTTTTTTTTTCATTACAATGTATATTTGGCAAGTTGTGGCTACCAAAAAAACACTGAATTACGTTCAAGTTATGGTTTAAACATGCTAAAAACTGTAACAAATTTATCAAAAAAAAAAAAACTACTTGCCTATGTAGATAAAGATATACACCTGCTATAGAATGCATAAAATAATATAATATTATCTCACATGTGGTTTTCAAAAGTTACAGTGTATTGGATTGGAAGGGCAGCGCAGTGCGCGCACGGCCTACTATTACCGACATTAGCGCGATAAGATATTTATAACAAGAAAACCAATGTTTCCTTCGTGTGAGATTCCATCATGTCTTCTTAGACGATCACGTTCGCATGGACGTAAAAATATCGCGGTGGGATTTTATGGCGCACTGGATTTTCTACTCTCGGTGTTGATCCGAGCTCCGAGAATCCAACAGAGTCGAAAAAACACATTGTTGGATTTTAAATTCTCGGTGCTAAGCAGACCGTTGAAAATCCAGTGCGCGAAAAAAAATCGCCGCGATATTTTTACGTCCGTGCGAACTTTGGCTTATTCTTCGTTTCGTGTCAATATAGCAACTGTTTTTTAGATCTAATAGATGACCGCTTTCTCGTTCGCCTCGTCCAAATTCTGAAAGTCTGAATTGTGCAATGCCTTAAACTCATAATACAGTGTGACCCAGGCATGGAGATGGCTCGTTGTCATAACATAAGTAATCATTATTTTATTTTTGGCATCTTTTGTCTCACTGCTGGGAAAAGGCCTCCCTTTCTCCTTTTCACTTCTGTCTTGAGCTAGTGTGGACCAATCCTGCCTGTAGGCGTCAAGCTCATCTCGCCATCTTCTCCTGGGTCTGCCTTGATGTCGCCGGACGTTTTCTGGGACCCACAGGGTGGTAGATGACTCATTCATCATTGCAGTCTACTGCGGGTATAGGCCTCCTTTATTCCATACTTTGCGGATGTGAAAGAAAAACGCATTGATATTTTTTCTTTTATGTTAAACTTTTTTGTATTCTTGTTTCCAGCTAAAACGTCGTTCCACATCAAAGACTCCGATGACCTGAAGAACAGGCTGGCTGAGGCTGGCGAGAAGCTAGTAGTGATCTACTTCATGGCTGCCCATTGCAGACCCAGCAAAAGGATCGGGCCCAGAGTAGAGGAGATGGCCACTGAAATGGCCGACGCCATTGTTGTTCTTAAGGTGAGAACTTCTGCATTTAAGTTTTTATACCGTGGGGTTCCGCAGAAACCCAGGTCAAAAATAATTTCCCAACTCTGCGCTACCGTAAAAATGTAATTTAATAAAAAGCAAAGATTAACCAGTCACTAAGGATAGTAGCAGGGATTACCTAACTTCTGCTTAGGAATTAAGATACGTCGGCCAAACTCAATATACTTAAGGTCTAGAGCCCATAGATAATACACTATACCTACATATAAAACTAGAGCCGTTAGACAGCCTAATATGAAAAATAGAAAATTTGAGTTTAGAACCCAAATAAATGTTAATTTGTTCATAAACGTTTTTTTTTATTGTAATAATCATGGTTTTTGATGATATTCTATCAGTTTTCGAGGAAGTGAATTGAAAAATAAATTATTACCATAAACGGAGTAGGCATTGTAGATATTTATAAAATATCTTTATGAGGTTAGGTTGTCTCATTGAAACCACCTTTTCAGTAAAGGAGTATATTTGTAAACAGGTTGTAAATTGAAAGTAGGTACGAAAACCCTAAATAAAATAATTCGCGTAACAAAAACAAATGGCGGCACGAGCCAGGCACATGGCGGCTTGCGCGGTACTTTAATAAAATACGCGTCTACGCAGTTAGCGTGTGGGCAGCGGACTGGCGCTGACGGACAGTGGCGCGCGCGTCGCCAAGCAAGTGCCTTGCTCGCTCGCTCCCGGCGCGAGGGAAAGAGACAGCACTTCACTCAACATATCGTGACGGCATGCGGCCACGGGACGCTCTGATTGGCCGAGATTGCATTTGGGTTGCTACATACTCCCCCTCCAGTCCTGGAGAACGCCCCCGTTCCTGGACTGGTATATTTGCAGCAGCATTAGCTGGACGTCCGCGATTCCGTTTTGGGATAACGGGTTTTGGTAAGGAGTCGTCGCCACCTCTGTAACGTGTAAGGTCTTCGGAATGATATTTCCCTACATCTACATTTGGTTGTTCTGTGCTCGCGATGGTGTATGTTGTTGGACTTACCTTTTGAGTGATCTGGTAAGGGCCATCTCGGCGAGGGTAGAACTTAGAAGTTAGGTCTTTTGACCCTTTGCTTAATAGGTGACATTTAAGCATGACTAAATCACCTACCTCGAAGGCGTCAGATGGTCTGCGCGAAGCGTCGGCGTACTGCTTTCTCTTATCCTGCTGGATCTCGACGTGTTCCCGAACAGCTGACAGAGAATGCAGGAAGTTTTCGAGGTAAGGGGTCACTTGTGGGACAAAGTTTTCTTTGGCCCTTATGGCACGAAGGTCGTTAACGACCTCTGGGTGGGTGGGTGATCGCATCTCTCTGCCAAAGCTTAAATAAGCCGGTGACTTGCCTGTTGTGCGACATTTCGCGCTATTTAGGGCAAAACGGATCACTGGCAACTTCTTCGGCCATGAGGTATGGTCATCTGCCACGAGATGGGCCAGCATAGCTTTAAGGTCACGGTTTTTTCGCTCTGCAGGATTAGCTTGTGGATGATACAGCGGGACAAAATTTTGTTTAATGTCGAGGACTGACATACATTGTCGCATCACTGCGGAAACGAACTGGACACCGTTGTCCGAAATAATCCTGCGAGGCAGACCGAACCGCATGAAATATTCCTCGATGAGGACATGAGCGCAGGCTTCCGCTGTTGCTTCTTTTAGAGCAAACAGCTCCGTCCATCGGGTAGCAGTGTCTTCAATGAGAAAGATCCACCGCTCCCCCTGGTCACCCTCCGGAAGTGGGCCGAACAGGTCCATGGCCAACACCTCATTCCGCTGGCTCATGACAGGTGTCTGGAGTAGGCCTGGAGGTTTGGCGTTGTTGGCCTTATATCGCTGACAGTGGATGCGGGCTAAGACATAATCGGTGATTATTCTCCGCATCCCTGTGAAATAATACAGCTGTGCTACCTTCTGGTAGGTCCTATCGATACCTGGGTGGCCAGCTGTTTGAGAGTCATGTAACTCCTTCAAAATAGCTGCAATTTGACCGACAGGTATTACTAACTGAGGGGATTCACTCTCAGAGTCTGGATTGTATCGGTACAAGACTCCTTGATCCATGAGGTAACCCCTTTCTAACCATCTTTTAGATGCAACATCATCAGGTCCTTCTAGCTCTTTAACAATCTTTTCCACTTCAGGGTCCGAAGTCTGTTCCAGGCGAAGCTGACTAGGTGTCTTCGCAGGAAGATCGCAGATGACTGTACAAATACCACAGCTGTCGCTTGTGTCGCTGGAACAAATCGGTCTACTCAGCGTGTCTGCCACAACATTCGCCTTCCCTGGTGTATATTCGAATTGGATATCGAAAGATTGGAGCTTCAGAGCCCAACGGACTAATCTGCCTGCTGGTGATTTAAGTGATAGCAACCAGCGTAGAGGCTGATGATCACTGCCAATCACTACTGGTTGACCGTCTAGGTAAGGCCGAAAACGCTCCACCGCCCACACTACAGCGAGTGCTTCACGTTCCGTGGTGGAATAGTTGCGTTCCGCTGCGTTGAGGAGTCGGCTGGCATATTCAATTGGCCTTTCCTGATTACCGTCGCCCTGCAATAAAACTGCGCCCAAGGCGTAGTTACTTGCGTCAGTACGCAGAATGAAAGGACGGCTGAAATCGGCTTGCACCAGTATTGGAGTGGTCAGTAGATTCTTCAGCTCATTAAATGCTTGGGTCTGTTCTGAGCCCCAAGACCATACTTGACTTTTCCTAGTCAGGCGTGTCAATGGTTCGGCAACTTTTGAGAAGTTGGGTATGAATTTTCTGAACCATGAACAAGTTTGTAAAAATGTTCTCAGGTGCTTTAGGTTTCCTGGTACCTTCATCTCGATTACAGCACTCACCTTCCCTGGGTCGGTGGAAACACCTTTTTGTGTAATAACGTGACCGAGATATTTAACGCTTTCCCGAGCAAATGCGCACTTCTCCCTATTCACGTGGAGGTTAAACTCGGCCAGACGTTTAAAAACTGCTTCGAGGTCTTGCAGATGCTGTTGGTATCCCTGAGATATTACCAACAGATCGTCTAAATATGCTAATAAAGTTACATCTTGTAAAGCAGAGCAGGATCGGAGACGGTCGATGAGACGCTGAAAGGTAGCTGGCGCGTTGCGGAGACCAAACGGCATTCTTTTAAAACGGTACGTACCTAGAGGACAGACAAAAGCCGTTTTGTCTCTATCAGCTTCCCTTACCTTAACCTGCCAATATGAAGATCGAAGGTCTAGCGTACTCATGTAGCAGTCTCGTTTTGTGCTCTGAAGTAGCTCGTCGATGCGTGGCATGGGATATGTGTCAGCTTTGGTGACTGCATTCAAACGCCTGTAGTCGACGCAGAAGCGGATACCACTGTTGGACTTCGGCACCATCAGTGCCGGTGAACACCAAGCCGATTCACACTCTTCTATTATGTCATCCTGTAACATCTTACCTATTTCTGCTTTCATCAGCTCTTTCTTCGAAGGGTTTAGTCGGTAAGGAGGAACAGCAATTGGAGAATGCTCACCTGTATCAATGCGGTGTTCCGCATACGGTGTTGGACCTCCCCCTGCTCTAAAGACGCGTGCGTGTCTGGTGAGGACGTCAGCGAGCGCTTGACGCTCAGCTGGTTTAAAGTGAGTACCTTCATCATCCCTAAGTATATCTGTAGAGGCGCAGGACACGTCACGCGAGGTAGGTTCGAAGCACAAGGTATGTTTTACCGAATTATACTGACCAAAATACCAAACTTCTTTGCAAAAATCAATAACTACTCCCGCGGCGGTTATAAAATCGATACCTAATAACGTCTCGTTATTTGTCGAGTCGGGAAAAATTAAAAATGGAATCGTAATAACTACCGTTTCTAAGCACACCTCTAACGTGGTGGTAAGTACATCCATAGTACGGATTACACCGTCGGCAAGCTTAACTTCGCGAGTCGAAGAGCTGAGGGGATGACCTTGACGTAGAAGGAGAGTATATAGCGTATGACCCGCAATGCAATGTTTGGCGGCCGTGTCAATCAACGCGGTGCCGGAAAAACCCAAAATTTTAATATTAAAAATAGGTCGTAACTCGCGACCAATAGAGGGTCCCGTACGGTCGTTACACAAACATAACTCGGTTAAACATAAATGGGTATTATCCTTTTTATCATAAAAATCATTACATAAAATATTATCTCTATGACATGGATGGGCAATGTCCTTTTTATTTTTAACATCACTATACAAAACATTATTATGGCAAGAATGGACATTGTCCTTTTGATTTTTAAAATTACTACACAAAACATCGTTTTGACGTGGATGGACATTACCCTTTTTATTATTAAAATCGCTACACAAAATATCAGAAAAACATGGATGGGAATTACCCTTTATAAAATTAAAATCGTTACACAGATTTCCTGAGAGGATCATGGTCATTTTGGACTAAGAAAAAACAGAATTCCGACCTAAGATGAGACTGTCACCAAAATGTAGTACATTGTTAATGTAATTATTAGGTATCATCAGTTTATTTTTAAAAGATTGGGAAGTATTTAAATAATCATCTTTATAATTATAACTTTGCTTTATCAGAACGCAGTAAAAAATATTGATTTTGAACGCATTTATAGTTATTAACGTTACTAGAGAAGTCCATACTTTAACTTAGATCAAAATCGATTTTATTTTTTAATCGAAATGAAATCCCCGGCAATGTCAACTGTTTAAAAGTAATCATTTTAGGCATGTATTTAACGCGGCGACAAATTAATCTGAATTTGGGATTAAAAAATAATTAAAGCCGGTAGCAAAAATAGTTGGTTGGCAGCTACAGCGAAGGATAATTTTACGTAGAAAACAGCTTAATAATCAGTTGTTAGCTTTGTTTCAATATAAACTAGCATGCTTCTACAACGTCTCTGGCGCTGCGGGAAGTGCAGTCCCTTCGCCCTTACCTCCGCAGCTTCGGCTTCGGCTCGCACGGGTGCCTAAGCTTTGTTACAGCGGGCGGGGGCTGCTCTCCCTCCACGCCTCCGGATTTATATGCACTCTAGGGGTAGCAGCCAAAAGACTACGTGGAGTCGGGATGCCCCAATTCGGTTTTGAAACAGATTCTACCTATTTTAATTATGAAGTAGGGAGTACACTGACTTTCTTCAAAGCAGGATCCACGGTTAATATTAGTTGCCATATCATTATTTATAATGTGTATAAGTTGATCTTGCATTGTATAGGATTTCCTTACAATAAGAGGTCAGTGTAAACTGGAAATGTATAGCTTGATGTGTAGCCGTGTGTACCTCGCCTATGATTTCAATTGGCCCTGTTTAATATGTGCGCTACCAAGTAGCAGCCATTATGTTGTTTTTATAATTCCTTGCATTTTAAAGCTCATCTAATATAAATAATGCTAAGATATTTAATCGCTGCCAGTGCCAAGTAATTTTTTTAGTAGCAAATAGTTAGCCGCCCGCTGTCAGTCGCCTGAAAAATGATTAGCCACAATTTTACATCTAAAAATCGATACTGCATAAATTGATCGATTACGTGGCCTCCCTATTTTTGACAAATTAATGAGTTTTTTTGTCGATGGTGTTTTAAATTAGTAATTTTAAAGTAGAGAGGTTGAGCTACCTATGTAGAGCAGCTTTCGAGAAACCTTGAAAAAGTTTTTTTTGTCCATGTCTGATAATTATGGTACCTACTCATGTATGAAGATAACTCAACCGTAACAGATAATTATATGGAGTGGGAGCCATATGAGTCTGCAGCTGCACACGACCGAGGGTGCTGCTTGGTACTATAATATGCATATATGAACTAATATGCACCGTCAGTAGAAACCACGATTAGTGGCGATCTTGGACACGCACAGACTTATCTGGCTTGCATTCGACATAATTTGTAACACAATGTAAAAAAAAACAGGTGAAAAATCTCTCAATTCCAAAAAGCCACAGATTAATAACCTCAAAAAACATATTTCTTAATTACTTGACTCTCCCGTCTTTTAAAAATATATTGAAGGCCGTACTTAGTTACATTTCTAAAGGTAAATGAAACAACGTATGTTCCATCAAGGGTCGTTTTGTTAGATTTTAATAGTCCAAACATGTTAGCCGCGTGGCCATGATTCTTTGTGAGTTATTCACATTATCATTATTAGAATTACACATATTATTAGAAAAACATTGTGGGATAACATCCCTTTGTTTATTATAATAGCGACACAGATTTTCTTGCGGAATAAAATTGTTTTCAACATAAATAGAGTCTGACGCGAAGTTTTTAGTAACTAAATGAGATTGCACGGAATAAAAACTTTGATCACTTTGACTTTTACTTTGTTCACTCTCACCTTGGTTCTGCAACTTACGGCACTGTTCTTTGGTGTGGCCAAACCGTCTGCAGTATGTGCAGGACGGCCGTGGCCTCTTTGCCGTGTCCTGCTTCGGTGGAACAGGCGCGGGCGGCGCGGCTGGAACGGGCACGGAGGGCGGACTCCGCGCCGCAGCGGTGGGCGCGCCGTGGGCCTGCGCCCGTGCGGGGACGAGATCGCGCGCGGGGGCGCGGGCGCTGTCGCGAGCGGCGGATTGTGTGGACGCCGGTAATGTAGCCGGCGTTTGTGTTCGTCGCTCACTCGCCGTCGTCGGCGTCACGTTATTCACCTCGTCGAATGAATCTTCTATATTCCGTGCGAGGCGGAGTAATTCATAGAAACTACGGCACTCCTCTCTTCGTAGCCTTTTTCTTATTCTGCTGTGGAGGAGGCCATAGGTCATATCTATTTGAGCTGACTCCGTTACATCGTCTTTAGGTAAGCGTGCTAAAAGGGCGCGAATGCGCGCTACGAAAATATCTGTATTTTGTGTCTGTGCCTTCGCTTGACCCTAACGAGATATCCTTTTCTTACCACATAACATCGAACGTGCTATCTGCTCCCTTTCGGCGCGTAGTAGGGACATATAGCTGTCTCACTCCTGCCCACTACCGCGCACCGAACGACCGCGCGCCGGCTAGATCGCTAGCGACTTCAGTACGCCTTTTGTTGCCATTCGCAACGAGCGTGCGCTTTGCTCCCGCGTATTTTTACGTAAACGTATATCAAAAAGTGAATTTTGGATTACAGTGCTATGGATAATGATTATCAGGTATGTAATTCATTTTATTTCTGTAATAAGCATAATTGTAAATCCAGTTTTGTGTTTTCTGTTATTTTTCTTAGAAATAGGTATAATATATAGACAGATCCTGTGATTCGAGCGTTCCTAACCTCAGTCACACACAATGTTACTGTGAAATCTTACAGTTACGATTTGGATCTTTCAAAGATTACAGCACGTCTGCTTGATCTTTGAGAATTAACGCTTATGTTATAAGTCGAGGGTTCTGTATTGAACTGTGTGCTTAGTGTGAGTTTTTCTAACTTCACCATCGCGTTAGAGTATACTCAGATTTGTATGGCGCTGGGTCAGCGCCACCTGGTGCCATACGCGAGAACTAAAAATTGTGAGTGTAAGTTTTTTATTTTACTTTGTCGATGGTGACCATCGATTCCTACTCGAAAGTGAGCTCGTAAATTAGCGTGAATAGGTGTTAACGGGAGTGTAAGTTACAATTTTGACAGTTTTGACAGCTCGTTTGACAAACGCGTTCACTTTCGACGAATCGAATACGTTTACGTGCTCACTGAAGGATTTGTAGTGAGAGCCTTGTGAGTGTGATGAATTGTCAAAGTATTTTATATTAAAATTCGTTGTGTGGATCAAAGTTCTATGGCATCACGTTTATATTTTGCTTGCGAGCGTCCCTGGCGCGCCAAGGGTGAAGCCTATGCCTCAGAAGTCGCCGAACAAGGCTGATAATGGTGAGGGTTTCGTGACGGTACACAGGAGGAAGCGCCGATCGCGAAATAATAAGAACCGCTGCGGCAAAGCTCCTGCGGAGGCCGAAATGAGCTTGCGTGCCGCAAAGCCGAACACACCGGTGTACATCTCCCGCCTGCACTACACCACTAAGGCGGAGGACATCGTGGAGTACGTGCGCCAGAAGACGAGGTACACGCCTAGCTAGGTTGCAGTTACTGGAGTCGCGCCGCGCGCCGCGCGCCGCAAGGCGAACGCCTTGAAGTTGACGTGGTGAAGTGGTGCATGTACCGAACTGTTACCTGCCCCTCGTCATGGAAGAAGACTTTTACCCGCAGGACGTGGTGTTCCGTCGCTTCCGCGGACAAGTTCTACAGGACAGCACTAAGTCAAGCTAGTGCAAAGAGGAGTGCTACTAACATAGTCTTAAGTCTATTTTATTAACACAAGTTTTGTTTGTATTCAAATATGTATGTTTATGTTAAGGTGTTCATCTATTGGCCTATGTCGCCTGAAATAAATGGTTCATTTATTTATTTATTTAAGACAGCATGTTGCACTTTATTATATTCTAAAATAATTTTAATACATATTTACTTAGGACTGGTTTCTCTTTTCTTCTTTGGTCATTGCCATGGCTTAAGTATTATAATTATTTTAGCTTTAAATCATTTTTAATATGATTACTCTATATTAGAAAATCGTAAAATTAAATTAGATTTAAAGATTTTATCAATAGGACGATACCATCATCATCATCACTACTTTTTACTGTATATTTAGTTATACATTCATAACTAAATATATAGATATATTTAGCTTGGCACTGGGCGAGGCTTCATGTACTTACACAGTACATGAAGCCTCGCCCTCGCTCGTTGGCTGTGAAAGGGTACTTAAACATCCTAACAATATTGAAACTCAAACTCAAGGTCAAAGCATTTATTTCAAATAAACCAATTACGCACTTTTGTATTATCAAGGGGTTGGTCAGTCAGAAAGATGAAGCTAGTCGCCCATTCCAAAGCGTAGTAGGTTCCTATGGACAAGAACGGGCACAAGAAACTCCACGGACACTCTTTTATATCAAAATATTGGTTACATCATTCATGTTGAAAATATACATGTAAGAACAATGTAGAAAGACGTGCACGTTAAAAGCGTCCGTAATAAAAAGATAAAAACACTAGTCGTGGCAGATAAGAGACAACCAGTCCCAACTGACGGCGCCCATTCAGGAACATGTCGCAAGGATAATCACCATTCAGCTCAACCATTTTGGATGGAACCAACACACACGCCACCACCAGCGAGTGAGCGTGACATTATGACATACTCTCAGCCTTGCTGCAGGCTTGCTGAGGTCTCCAAGCCTGAAAACCAAACAAATTTAGTTTTATTTCTGCAAAGTTCACAGATCATAATTAAGTTCGTTAAACACCAAATACTTGATTTAAAAATTACACTTACGGCTCCATAAATGTCACCATCATAACGAATTGGGACCAACTTGTACTCATTTTTATTAAGTAATTAATAGAATCCATTATTAATTCAAATCACAATAATATTTTAATATTCAAACAATACTGACAAACACGAAACATCAAAGTCTTTATAGCCCATAGACTATACACTAATGTTATAACCTACACAATTTTGATAGACAGCCGCTTTCAATAAGAACACTGAATATAAATGTCATTCTATTTGGCCGGTTTATCGGACGACGCGTACGTGACACCAACTTAAGAAAAGTAATGAACGTAATTCACGGTGACCAAACGCGTACTTTATGGTTAGCTTTGATGGTAACTCGCACTCGCTTGCATACGGTTGTCGATAGGTTTGATGTCAACTCGATTTACTCGATGGTGAAGTCATTCGAACAATGTTGTCAAACTCACACTAAGCACACTGCAGTAGGCTCGATTTTCGACCGGCGACGGCTCGACTTTTGACCCTGGTGGCTCAATTTTTGACCCTGGCGGCTCAATTTTTGACCCTAGACGGCTCAACTTTTGACCCTAGACGGCTCAACTTTTGACCCTTACGGCTCAATCTTTGACCCTAGACGGCTCACTTTCCGACCCTTTAAGGTTCGATAAATGAGACTTACGGTTCGAGAAATGAGCCTTACGGTCCTTCAATTGAGCCTTAATGATCGATGATCGATCCTTGTGTCAATGAATTGACCCTTAGTGGTTTTGAGAGCCTATTCCTTATATAGAGGCGGTATACTATCCTTCTATATAACTTGTGAACATCATGCACGTTCTAGTTTAACTTTGAACTAATGATGTTCCTGTTTGTGCAGATGGCGACGTCTTCAGCATTCAAGACGCTCCGTGAGCTGTATGAGGAACCTTCAGAAGATGAAGTCCTTGCCAGATTGAAGATAGCAGCTGCAAGTTTTCTTCCTGAAGGCTGGGAAGAATGGAAAGTTCGAGAGGGCATCACAGTGGACCTGGAACCAACCTTACTTAATAAATTGAGATATTGTTTATCGGCGATAGATATTGCAAAAGCTTTTGACCCTAATGCCAAAAGCTTGCAAGAGAGGCCTTACCGAGACATGAAGGTGAAAATGCTGTCCTGGGCCTTCTGTCGTGGGCTGATTTTAGGCCCTCCGTCTGTAGCGATGCAGATAAGAGGTTCAGCTCTCCACTGTGAACTTATTCGAGAGTCGGCAAAAAGTGTAACTGACAAACTCCTATCAAGGAAAGAAGCGTCGATGGCTCTAGGTGGAGAAGGCTCAGATTCAGAGCCGGAAGAGATAATTAGACCTGAGCGTAGACGTAAGAGTTCTTGCAGTCGTCTTGACGCTCTGGAACAGGAGTCGAAGGCCACTAGGTCTCTTCTTCAAGAAATTCTTAACAGAATGGATGAAAGACAAGAGATTTCAAGTTCTGAACAAGAAGAAGAGGGGGGGAGTGAATCGGAAAGTTCGGAAAATGAGAAAATATCCTGGAGTCCCCCAAAAGCGCCCGGGATCTTAACCGGGGATCTCGATTTTTTACCCAGGGTTAAGGAACAGGAGCCTTCTATTCCAGAACCAGATCCTGAGATTAAAACACAGGGAATCAATTGCCAACGTTTAGGTCTGCCTTCGTGGAATAAAGTTCGCTACTTAGACGCACAGAAGAAGTTGCATGCTTCGCCTGTATTTGGAGCTTTATCTTTAAATCCTGAACTGAAGCATTTATTCCCTTCCAACTCTTTCACGGAGTATCTCGAAAAGACCGAGGGTTCTTATGGAACACATGGATTATTGATGCAGGGAGAGGCCTTTAGAAAGGGTGTTCTCAAGATAATTGAAAAGTGTCCGGCGGCTCTTACGGCCTTAAATGAAGCATTGGCAGATCGTACATCTGAATTTCGACAAATATCAGACCACTTGCTTCAATATACTTGTGGCAAGAGAGCGGAGGCAATAGAGCAAAGGCGAAAGATTTTGGCACCTGTCAATGAGAATGTATCTCCGTCGCTCCACAAAATTCCTCCTTCAATTAATTCATTATTTGATGAAGAAAAACTTCAAGAACTTTCTAAGCAGCCCTCTTCAAGCTTCGAAGCTTTTAAAAAGAAGCTATATAAAAGAAAATACAATTCTAATTTTCATGACAAGTCGGCCCCACCTCCCAAAAGATCGAAACCTTTGAAGAAGAAAAGAGAACAGAAAACGAATCAGGACCGTTCAACCGAAGGCAAAGCTTCATCTTCAAAGGAGTATTTGAAAAAGAAATTTCATAAGGATCGTCGACCGCGTACAGGGCGGCATTTTTGACTATCAAGATTGGAGAGCAGGCCAACTCAAACATTTTGTCAGAGAATGGCAAACAGCCTATGCCCCAAAATATATAATAAATATGATAACAGGCTACACCATTCCGTTTGTAAGAAAACCTCCAAACATTCCATTTACAAAAGATATTTGTGTCCGAATGCAAACTCCAGCCACCCACCAGATGTCCACAGAAATATCAAAAATGATCAATTCAGGAATCTTAAAGGAAGCCCCACAGACGTTGGTGTCTGGCGTCATCTCAAAAATGTTTTTAGTACCGAAAAGCGATGGCTCCAATCGCCCGATTTTCGATCTCAGAAATTTAAACAATTTCTTAAATCCAAAGAAATTTCACCTTCCCAGTCATTTTACTGTGCCGGAGTTCCTACAAAAAGAGGACTTCATGATAAAACTAGACTTGTCCCAGGCATACTTTCATGTTCCAGTGAAAGAAACTCATCAGCGTTATCTAACTTTATACTATCAAGACAAGCTCTACTGTATGACTTGCCTGCCGTTCGGCCTGTCCACCGCCCCGATAGCTTTCGCCAGAATATCGAATTGGATAGCGAGTCAACTGCGAAAGGAAAACATAAGAGTAATCGTTTATTTAGACGATTTTCTCTTAGTAAATCAAAACGCTCAGAGGCTAAAGGAAGAGGCGTATTTCGCGGTGAAGTTTCTAATAAATCTAGGCTGGAAGGTAAACTTCGAAAAGTCCATTCTACAGCCCACTCAAAACATAGAGTTTCTTGGAATAGGTTGGAATACAAGCTTGAATCGAAAATATATTCCTCAAAAGAAGATAATTTCGCTAAAAAGAGAGCTCTTGGTACTTATAGAGTCAAAAGTATGGGATTGGCACCAAGCGAAATCAATTCTTGGAAGCTTAAATTTTGTCGGATTTGTAGTTCCTCTCGGCCGATTACGAAGTCGTCGGATCCAAATTGCCAGCAAATGTCTCCCAGAAAACTCTTCGAAAACCAAATTCCAAATTCCTGCAAAAGCTGTTCAGGATCTGAAATGGTGGATGGACAATTTACACCAACAGTCAGAAATATTCATCCCGCCAGTCGAAGTTTTCCTGTCAACAGACGCTTCAAACACGGGTTGGGGAGCGCATATTTTCAACCAGACAATTTCCAGAACATGGTCAGCGGAACAGATACCGTGGCACATAAACCGAAAGGAATTGCATGCTGTGTGCGAAACAATAAAAATATGCAAACAATCTCTGAAAAACAAAACTATTTTAATTCAGTCGGACAATCGGACTGTTATTGCATACGTCAGAAATCAAGGTGGAACGAAATCTCGAATTCTACTATCGATGGTGAAAAAGATACTTCTATTAGCGGAACGACAGAAAACAATTCCCGATTGGCATCTAACAGAAGCGGTCACACAGAAGATTTTCTTGATATGGGGCATTCCATCAGTGGACCTGTTTGCAACGAAGCAATCCAGAGTAGTAACGTCATATGTCAGCCAATTCGCGGAGGATCAGGAAGCCCTATTTATAGACGCGTTCAGCCAGGTGTGGAACTTCGAGAAAGCATGGGTGTTTCCCCCACCAGCGTTGGTTCCAAGAGTTCTACATCACCTCAACTCGGCGACAGGACTTTACATACTCGTCGCGCCGAAGTGGCCTCAAGCATTTTGGTACCCCGACCTACGACGGAGAGCTCTGGAACCCCCTCTTCCCATTCAGGACCTGAATCGTCATCTTATAGACATTGCAACCGGGTGTCCACCACCGCAAGCCAACCGTCTTTGTTTGCAGGCTTGGAAAATACAGGGTGGTCACAACTAACACAAGGCTGGGAATCAGGGGATTTGGATTTGCTTCAAAAATCTTGGAGACCAGGCACCCTAAAGACTTATTCCGCGGGTTGGAAGAGATGGATTGAATGGGCCAATAAATATTCAGTGCCAATAAATACTCCTAGTCCAGAACAAGTGGCTTTGTTTATAAGTTATTTATTCAATCATAAGAAATTATCGTATAGTACGGTCCTAGTAAATAAGTCGGTCGTAACCTCTTTTGCAGACCCTAGTCGAGCTGATGTGATTAATAATAACCCAGTAGTCAGACATATGCTTAAAGCAATAAGTATTTCTAATGTCAAGGAGAAGACTTCGTCTATATGGGATGTTTCTAAACTGATTAAGTGGTTAAAATCAAACTCACCAGATACTAATAGTATCTTCCAAGTGTCTAGACATTTTGCAATACTGCTGCTACTGGCATCTGGTAGACGTATCCATGATCTCACTTTATTATCTTTAAACGATTCTCATGTACAAGAGACTGACTCTTATTTATATTTTTGGCCTAAGTTCGGTTCTAAAACGGATTCAGGCTCTCATCGGCAGTCAGGGTGGAAGATATCCAAAAATGATGACCAATGCTTAGATATAATGCATTGGTTTAAGATATTTGTGGCTGTCTCTGATAACAGAAGAAAGGCAGTCCAGGGTCTTGACTCCCTTTTTATTTCTACGAGAGGCCCAGTGCGTGCAGCTTCTAGAGCAGTCATTGCAGGATGGGTTAAAACTGCTCTTAAGCAAATAGGGATACATACTAGTCCTGGAAGCATTCGCTCAGCCGTTGGTTCTTCTCGTTTTAGTCTGGATATGCCTTTAGATGATATCTTAAAGAAAGGAAATTGGAAGAATAGTCATAATTTTCTTAAGTTTTATTGTAAGCCTATAGAGCGAACGACTGTTGATTCTCCCAAAGATATTTATTTATTTATTTATTTATTTATTTATTTTATTTGTTAACATAGGTAAAATAAATACAGATCTTATGTTTGATTAACAGAGCGCTATGTTATGCCAGGAGGCGTACAAATATGGTTTGCAAATCTAGCATAATATTATAAATCAAAATCTATTAAAAATAATTGAAAAAAAGAAACATGCATAATTATGATATTAAATTAGAAAATAAATTGAACAATTACATATTATTCAATACTCGAATTATGTCAGACCTTAAATGAGGAATTATTAAAATGTCAAAAAAAAAAAAACAAAATCTATGTCAAAATAATTAAAATGTCAAAATTATTTGCTGTCACTAATAATAATTGCAATTCTAAATTAATTTGTCATTTAAGAATTCATCAACAGTGTAATAACATTTATCAGATAAGAACAATTTCATTTTTTTCTTAAATTGTGTAAAATTTAATTCTTTTATGGCGTCTGGAATTTTATTATAAATGCGTGGAGCCATACCCAGGACACTATTTTTTACTAAGGCAGTATTACATTTATAATTACTCAAAGAATTTTTGTACTGACTACGAATTGGAACATTTCGTACCGTTGTTATTTTTTCAAAAAGGTTGGGATTTGTTTTGACAAAGATACAAATTTCCAATATGTATAACGCCGGTAGCGTAAGGATTTTTAATGATTTAAAGTACGGTGCACAGCTGTCATCTGTTTTCAGACCACACATGGCTCTGATGCACCTTTTTTGTGCCTTGAATAGTAATCCTTTGTCCGAGGAATTACCCCAGAAAATAATTCCGTAACGTAGAAGTGAGGCTACTAGACCATGATAGGCAACAAGTAACGCGTCTATATTAACTTTTCTAGCCAATTGAAAAAGTGCATAGGCAGACTTATTTATTTTTTTACAAAGCTGTTCTATATGAGCTTTCCAATTAAGGTTATTGTCGATATGGATACCTAAAAACACACTTACTTTTACATCTTCTATATCGTTGCCATTGTAATTGACGCTCATTTTTGGAGGTTCAATTCTTTGGTGGAAATGCATTATTTTGGTTTTCTTGAGGTTAATTATTAAATTATTCGTAGTAAGCCAATTAATTATGTCATTAAGAGTATTATTAATGTCAAATTGATAAGTATTTAAGTCCTTACATTTTACTATGGCAGTGCTATCATCTGCAAACAAGATCATTTGTTGATGTGTCACTTTTGGCAAATCATTTATGTAAAGGAGAAATAAAGGTGGCCCAAGCACGCTACCTTGAGGCACTCCATATTTTATACTCCTGAAATTCGACACATACGTTCGTTCCGTTTTGGTTTTTGCGCACACTCTTGTGATTTCAGTACATTGCAATCTATTACTTAAATACGATTCTAGTAATTTTAAAATGTTCCCTCTGATGCCATAGCAATGCAATTTGTCCAGAAGGATTTTGTGATCAACATAATCAAAGGCTTTAGTCATGTCTGTGTAAATAGCGCAAATGGGAGTCTTTTTATCAACAGCAGACATAACATTACTTAATAGGTCGAAAATAGCCATGTTAATGGTTTTATTTCTCCGGAAACCGTTTTGCTCTTTGCACAAAATAGTATATTTGTGAAGATATTGGTATAACGAGTTATAAATAACTTTTTCAAAGATTTTGGAAAAAACAGGAATTTTGGCTATTGGCCGGTAATTTTTCATATGCGTCTTATCTTCCTTTTTGTGGAGTGGTTTTACTATGACTTTTTTCAAGCCCTCGGGATAGATGCCCTCGGTAATACCTATGTTAATAATATGTGCTAGGGCCGGTGCTATAAGCTCAATTACATATTTAATTACTTTTGTACATATACCGTCAATACCTACAGTGCTAGTATTTTTAAGCGACTTTGTAGCTAAAATAATATCAGATTTTAGAGCAGGCTGCATAAACATTGATTGCATTGTCGAATTATCTAACTTATTGTTTATTTGAATGTCATTTATTATATGATTCTCAATGTCATCTATAAAGTAGTCATTAAATGTATTTGCTATGTCAGTCGGGTCTGTGTAAGTCAAATTCCCTGTTTTTATTGTCAGGATCTGTTCTTTAGGCAAGTTAGTTTTAGATTTATTGACTATCTGCCATGTGGCTTTGGATTTATTTTGCGAATTGTTTATAAAATAATTATTCTGTGCCTTCTGAGTTAGTCTAACAATTTTTTTATACTGGGTTGTATATTTTTTCAAGTCACTTTTCCCTTCTTTTGTTGGGTGTAGTCTGTAAGCCCACAATAACTTACCCTCTTCTAATTTTGATGTGATATGATTGTTATCTTGTTACTGATATATTTGTAACTTTATAATTTTGTTTGAATAAGGTAACTAGATGTGATGTCTACAGTTTCTATTAGTAATACTTTCTATATGACTGATTTACGTTTCTAGTGTTGATATTAATTATTTAGTGAGAATAAAACTGGTTTTATGTTATTTTACAGAATGTTTTTATTGATCCGTTTACTCTTTTGACGTACCTATTACCTAGGTCACAGTACGCCTAAGGCGCCGGCAGAATACAAACACTTCTCGTTAGGGTCAAGCGAAGGCACAGACACAAAATATTGATGTTTTTCCCCCGAAGGGATAAAAACATTTATTTTGGGTCTTGCCGAAGCTTGACCCTATTTTTAAGACCTAGCCGGCTTAAAGTTACTGAAGTCGCTAGCGATCTAGCCGGCGCGCGGTCGTTCGGTGCGCGGTAGTGGGCAGGAGTGAGACAGCTATATGTCCCTACTACGCGCCGAAAGGGAGCAGATAGCACGTTCGATGTTATGTGGTAAGAAAAGGATATCTAGTTAGGGTCAAGCTTCGGCAAGACCCAAAATAAATGTTTTTATCCCTTCGGGGGAAAAACATCAATATTTTCAGTGCCCTGCGGTGTCGCAAATATTTCCAAGTAGATCCGATGAGGCGGCCGGCGGTCACCATAGGCACTTATTAAGTTTTCTTTGGCTTCGCGCCATGACGACACAGAGTATTTGATTCCTTGCCACCACGTGGCCGCTTCATCTTTGAATAGGTAGGCTAAACCACGCAGAATGTTTGAATCCGCCACCTGCGCGCAGTCACTATAGGCTTCTATAGCGTCGATAAATGCTTCAACCGACTCCTTTGGTCGGCCGGAGAACGTAGCTTTGCAGCGGGCTAGGGTGTTGTTCCCTAGTAGCGCGAGTGATTCCGGGGTCGATGCACTCGCCCGCGACATCGAGTTGAGCAACTCCCTAAATGCTTCTGTTTGAGAGCGTTGGAGAGAGGCGATAATCGTCGCCACGTTTTCGTTAGAAAACGTAGCGTTAGCATCGATGCGCGGCGAGGAAGAAAACGCGGCGTCGGCGTCGCCATCTTGGTAGGCGGGCGCCGCGGTCGGCGTGTTTGGTCGCGAGGGGACGGGTAATGCAACATTTGCATCTTCCCTCCGAGTCAAACTAGCCGCTCTACTCCGTGTCACTGGCATTTTAAAGTTAATACTTCGTCACTGCAAAACTGTCACACTATGCACTATAGGTATTGTCACTTGTCACACGAAAAAAAACGTTGGAGCGCCACATATGAGGTTAGGTTGTCTCATTGAAACCACCTTTTCAGTAAAGGAGTATATTTGTAAACAGGTTGTAAATTGAAAGTAGGTACGAAAACCCTAAATAAAATAATTCGCGTAACAAAAACAAATGGCGGCACGAGCCAGGCACATGGCGGCTTGCGCGGTACTTTAATAAAATACGCGTCTACGCAGTTAGCGTGTGGGCAGCGGACTGGCGCTGACGGACAGTGGCGCGGCGCGCGCGTCGCCAAGCAAGTGCCTTGCTCGCTCGCTCCCGGCGCGAGGGAAAGATACAGCACTTCACTCAACATATCGTGACGGCATGCGGCCACGGGACGCTCTGATTGGCCGAGATTGCATTTGGGTTGCTACATCTTTTAAAAAAGGGTCAATATGTACCTATTTTGAGTTGTGATTTACTTACTAGTAACATAGTGTTCCAGACAATACGTGGGACAAAGGAGATCGCCCAAAAAGTTGTATGTCGCTCTACAAATTATCTTCTAATATGTTTCTGCTACGATCTATTTCTCCCAGTTGTTTCTATTACCTTACACAAGTAACATGGGATAAGGGCAGAAAGATGATGATGACGATAATGATATTTAGTCATTTATTTACAAGTTTATTATAAGTTTTATTTTCTTTTAATCCCAGGTCGATCTCGATCGCCCCGAATGCAAGGTCTTAGTGACCGAGTACAATCTCCGCTACACCCCTACCTTCGTCTTCGTCAAGAGTAACAAGAAGATAGAACAATTCTCAGACGATAGCGTCGTCAATCTGAGGAACACTATTATCAAGCTGAAGTAGAGCGCAACTCGGGTCTTGTACGCTAGCCCACATTCACACCACGAAAAACCTTACAAAGAGGCATTTTACAGCATTTGTGATTAAAGAAATAAAATTATATTTATGTATTAACGATTTTAATCGGCATGTTTAGTTGCTGGTTGACTAAAATATACCTGTGTACGTAAATATTGTTTGTTGAGACGGCCCATAGACTACGATACGCTCTGCTGCCCCAATATGACATCGCTAAGACTGTATCATCCGACCTTTTAAATCATGTCCGTAAGGATTGAGTCGCCAAATTTCGTATCTTAATGAAATTTAATACTTATTTAGTAGTAAGTTTAAAAATTTTGTAGGTTCGATCCTCGATTTTGTAGGTATAATACTTCAAAAGATATTTATTTATTTATTTATTTATTTTTCCAACTTACATCTATCATTACAGAGTCATCATCTATTGCGATAGTGTAGTAGGTACATATCTAAAAAAAAAAAAACTCTTAAGTTAACTTATTATTAACTTACTATTATAATTTAATTTTGTAACATATTACAAACAATGCATTCTTTGTGAACTCACTCAGAGAACACCAGAATAGGTCCGTGTCACCAGCTATGAGGTTGAGAGTGCGGAGTGCACGCGGCAGTGGCGATATATGAACTTATAGGTGGCAACTCAATCTAAATGTTTGGATTGAGTCGCCACGTCAGAACTAAGAACATCATGGATGAATGTTTATCATAATTTGGTATGATTTAGTAGTATTTGAGAGTATTTAGTAGACAAAATCTGAGCTCGGTAGTGTTAAAATTAAAAAAGTTACAATACATTATGTGTGGCTCCTCAGACCATACACATACGACTGGTCATTTTTCAAAGAAGCAGTAGTTCAATTAATGCGCAATTTCAACATCATTTAGTAGTAAGTATATCAGATTTGTAGGATAAGAGTCGGCAATCACAAAAGAAAGAAATGGGAGATATAGCATATTTAATGTGGCTCCTCAATTCAGATGCTTCGGTAAATAGATTTGCCTCTAATCTACATAATCATGTGACGAAATTTGGAACAAAAAACGCCAATATTTTGTATAAATTTCTACTAAATGTACGTATAAAAAAATACAAAAAAGTACATATTTACGAAGTTATTAGCTATTCTTTAATTTCTTATGAATTTTTTTGTAGGGTGACCATGAATACGTGATTTAAAAAGAAAATGTACGTTTCGTGGCTTATAGAAACAAAATCTATTTTGTCGCATGTTTTCAAAGTCAGCCTGTATAGTCGGATTTGCACAATTATTTTTTTGTTTGAAAGGTTATGCTCTCGAGGTGGTCCCATTGTCACCAAGTCAGAATCTGATGAAGAGATCCCATGGAAATCGAGGGAATCCCTTAAATTTTCGTTTATTGGCAACGACACTACCAGCCGCACTACCAGTAGTGTCGTTTCCAATTAACGACACTACCAAGCCTATTTTTTTTTGGATTATATTGTACAGTCAACACAGCAAACTTCATTATCATCATAGTTTCATCATGGAACTTGTGAAATTTTTTAAGGGTGTAAAACACTAGAGGTAAAAAAAAACACCTAAAACGATAATGAGGTCAAAATGGAAATTCCAGATGGCGCTGTAAAAATTTTCGCAGCCGCCATTTCAAGCCGACGCCGCGCGGCGCAGCGGACCGTGTCTACATTCGCCACGTGCTCCCGCCCCGCCCTGCGTCTTTTTAATTTTATTTTTGTATTCTTCTTCCTCTTCCTCTTCTGCAAGAAGTCCGATTATAACAAGATCCAGTCTATCATTATAATTTCACTCGAGCACTCGACCAAACTGCATCAATTCTACACGAAGTCTGGACGGAAATAGTAGAGACTGTAGTAGAGTAGTCGCGCGGCTTCGTGAGGCGCAGCACTGCTCTTGCACAACGCGCGTACCGGCGAAGCACCGCTGCGTCGCGATGCATCGCTATACGCTGCGAGGCATCACGAGGCGCAGCGCTGCATGGTGCAACGTATTCTAAGTTCTCACAATGAAATGTGTATATTTTCGTGTAGAAAATAAAGTTATATTTTGAGTCGCTCTTTTAAAATGTGCGCGCAGCGTCGCGTCGCGTCGCGTCTCGGTGTGAGCTGACCCTAACTCGCGCATTTTCTCTCGGAGACCACAGATGGGCATCGGGACTACTCAATTATTGTATTTCGCGGGTTGCGATTCGATTAGTGGACCTACCACTTATTATGTGATGTTTTTTAAAACACATAGTATAGGGATAGTTCCTTTTTAGGGTTCCGTACCAAAATGGTAAAAAAGGAACCCCTATGGTGTGACTCAATCTGTCTGTCTGTCTGTCTGTCTGTCTGTCACAGCTGGATATCTCAAGAACTACTAATGCTATCAACTTGAAATTTGGAACAGTTTTAGATGATGTGATGTTTTTTTTGCAACATTGACTGAAAGGCGGTCTTAAAAATTCAAAGTGGGTTTACTATGGCATATGGGGTATCACATGAAAGAGCGTTATTTGCATATTCTCAAACATTTTTTTTATAGGCCGCATAGTTTTCGACTTTTGATGAAAAATGTAAAAAAAATACCGTTCCGCCCCCCCCCCCCCCCCCCCTTATCTCCGAAGTTTGCGAAGCGAAAAATCTGCAAATATTCTATATGATAGAAGTTTATGTAAAGATTACAGGAAAAATAAAACGATGTCTCTAAATAGCACACTTTTTCAGAAATCGGAACGGGACCCTCGGTGCGCGAGTCCGACTCGCTCTTGACCGGTTTTGTAACATTGTTATTATACGTAATTTGCATAATTATCTTTTTTGGCACATCTTGATTTCAATTGTGATTTGTTTTAAAACACAAAAGCGCTTCGATACAAAATCGTAGTTATAAACGCTTACCATAACATCAGAGGTATCAATGGGCAGTTTGAATAGTTTTTTACAATTAGTATTAATGTGTTTATTTATTAGGTAAGTTAGTATTTAAGTGGCAATTATTTAGAACGTTTAGGATGAACACTTTATTATGTTTCTCATTTACGAAGTGAATAATACAATTCTGTTAGAAATAAGTAGGGATTTTATTAAAAAAATAAATTTCAAAAACTAGTCATCCTGGTTTCATTTAACATCATCATCATCATCATCATTTCAGCCGAAAGACGTCCACTGCTCCCCCCAAAAGGGACCTCATTCTTAACTCGATCTCGCAGCAAAACACCGAGCATAACCCTCTTCTTTGGCTTTTGGGTGACCTTGAGCTTTCTTATGAGGCCCATTGTAAAACGCTACGTCTTAGTGCCGTAAATCATAACTGGCAACACACACTGGTCAAAGACTTTTGTTTCGAGACACTGCGATATTTTGGACGAGAAGATCTTCCATAGCTTCCCTAACTTAACGAAGTTGGACTTACCTAGTTTGACCGTTTGTCCCAGGTACACACACAACATGGTCACCCTCAATAGCGAATTTTTAATGAATATCGAAAAGTATTTTTTTTTTGAGATACCGAATATATACAATGTTGATTTGTACATAAGTATTTAGTAGACATTTATACTAAATGTTAGTGTCTCTGGTTATTGATTCCGTAGTGATCTCAGGTAGATACAATCAATTATTTATTTGCAGAACGTCAGGACTGAGGAGCCAAATAAAATGCGTTTATTTACTAAATTCACTCAGTTTTACTACTTTCTCTATATGCTACAAATTCGAACACACTTACTACTAAATGTTCTTTGGAGTGGAATATAAATTGACCAATTACTTTCATGGAAATTCGCGTTCTTATGATTGATTGATTGATGGATTGAGGAGCCACATTAAAAGTATTGTATATTCTTCAATATCAACAGTACAGGACTCAGATTTTTAGTAGGTACTATACACAATTACTACTAAATCATACCAAATAATGATAAACATTCATCCATGATGTACCTAGTTCTGACGTGGCGACTCAATCGAAATATTTAGATTGAGGTGCCACCTTTATGTTCATATATCTTTTGAAGTATTATACCTACAAAATCGAGGATCGAACCTACAAAATTTTTAAACTTACTACTAAATAAGTATTAAATTTCATTAAGATACGAAATGTGGCGACTCAATCCTTACGGACATTTTAAATCATCAGCCGATATTTAAAAAAAAAATGCATGAGTGTCGTGGAACACTCGGTTGGAACGAAGTTCCTATTAATAATAATTATGATGAAAAATAATAATAATATGGTGTCGTTTCCAATGGTTTCAACGAGCTAACAATTTCGATTTACAGCAAATATGCTATATGCATTTATGTAATAATTATTTGCTGCCATGGAACGACAACCATGGCAAAAACGATACCCATGACGGAAAATTTGAAAATTTTCGCAGCCGCCATCCTGAATTTTAATTTTTACCTCATTATCGTTTTCAGCGACCTCAAAAACCACGTAAATGACACCCATGACGAAAAATACGAAAATTTTCGCAGCCGCCATCTTGGATTTTTATTTTGACCTCATATCGTTTTCAGCGATCTCAAAAACCATGAAAGTGACACCCATGACGAAAAATTTGTAAATGTTTGCATCCGCCATCTTGGACTCAAAAACCATGAAAATTACACCCATGTCATTAATATCATTTCCTTTATTTCATTTTATACTTATGTTACATTTTTAGGGTTCCGTAGGTATAGGGCATGCATTCCGGAATTCCGTAACAATTTTTCTAATATTTCAATTCCTGAATTGAGAGGAGCAATATCGTAATTCCGATATTCATAATTTGATTATTATTTTTTCTGAACGCACCCAATATAACGTCTGTGGAGTGTGGAGCTTTCGAAGCCGCCGCCGCTGACTTCTTTGCACAAGCAGAGGATGATACCTTTCTTAAACCCAATAATGAAGAAATTTCTGATGTTATTGTCGATTTACTACGTCAACTAAAGTACAAAACTCCTAGCGAGCCCATCGACTCTACAACTGCACAGCCACACACTCCGAACTAGATTCTTCTGATAATGACGTTACAAATAATGTACGGACGCCAGCACATCAAGCTGCTACAATCTGTCAAATTTCTTTAATAGATTTTCATCTTTATTGCTATAACATTAGGTTCAAGGTTGATTGGGAAAATTTGACAGTTTCGGGTGGCTTGTACTGCTGGTGTCTGTACCAACTCTATAAGAGCAGCTCGATTTTATTCCAAGAACAAACTTAACATTGTAGTTGAAAAACATGTTTGTTGACCGATAGACGCACATGGCGAAACAATAAGGGTTCCTTGTTGACTACGGAACCCTAAAAATGATTAAAAGACTGATATAATACTAAATCTTGTTTGATTTGAAACAAACATTTTTCTTTTCCTAGATAGAGAAGGAATAGACACAAAAATAATTAAAAGTTCGGAATTCCGGAATCAGGTCTCCAGTATTGGAACTCAGTTCCGGAATTAAGAACCTTCCGATATTGCACGCCCTAGTTCTGTAGTCAACAAGGAACCCTTATAGTTTCGCTATGTCCGTCCGTCTGTCTGACCGTCCGTTGCTTAGCTCAGAGGCTGTTAGTACTAGAAAGCTATAATTTGGTTTGGTTTTTTATATTCATCACGCCGTCAAAGTGGTAAAATAAAATCATGACATACAGAAGGTTTTTTACGTGTACCCACCCTAAAAATTTTTTTTTTAGGGTGGGTACACGTAAAATGGGGATGTTTTTTTTCGTCTACTCCATGGTGTGGGGTGTTGTTGGATGGGTGTTTGAAAAATATTTCGATTTAGGGAGCCGTTTCTGAAATATTAAGCTATAAGGTGCTAATTTTTGTTAGACATCTAGTCCCAAGCTAAGCAACCTAATGCTTGTATTATGGTAACGAGATGGCTGATAAACTACTTATATACATTTTTTTTTTGTAAATACATACATATTATAGATAGAAAAACACCCAGACTCGGAACAAATACTTGTAGGTCGTACAAATATTTGTTCCGTGCGGTAATCGAACCCGCGACATGCTGCGCAGCAGTCAAACGCTCAACCACTGCGCCAACCGTGTTGTCAAAAATAAAACAATAAATAGTCATTTATTCATGAAACAACAACAAAGCCCTCTTCTTTCTCCGCATTATTATGCAACTACGGAACCCTATTACTGCGTGTGTCCCGACACGCACTTGGCCAGTTTTTTTTTAAATATTAGAATATATTAACAAAATACACAAGGGTCGTGCGTGACGGAATTTCGTGACTGAAAAATCTTAATTTTTTTTTCGCCTAGATCCCATCCGCCAAGTTCGTACCGTCCGATAAGGAACTTCGTTTTAATACTTCAGTTTAAAAAAAAAACACTTCTTGGCCCATACAAGGAACGTGTTTTTTTTTTAAATTAAAGGGGTTCCCTGTGACAGTGTCATCTATGCCTATGAGCCCCGCTTTAAATATTAACTTTATTTTTTTGTTGCTAAGTAAACAATCCGTGAAAATTTCAACTGTCTACCTATTACGGTTCATGAGATACAGCCCGCTGACAGACAGACGGACGGACAGCGGACGCTTAGTAATAGGGTTCCGTTTGGCACCCTCCGGATCCCGATTTCCGGAATACTAAAAGTTTGACAATCCATCAAGAAAATAGTTTGTAGGTACTGAAGGAAGATCTATACTATGGTCGGACTTTTAATTAGCTGCAGTAATCTGACACTTCTAATGTCATGTCGCATCAAATGCAATAAACTCAGAATAACGACTAAAGCATAGAAGGAAGGCTAAAAACAGAATTCTGTAACTACCTTTATTCCCGTTCTATTATTAGGTACGATAAAGGTACGATAAAGGATGTGGGAAAGAGATGAATGTTTTACTCTTTGTTTTACTTTCTTGGCATGGTCACAAGATCAATTGTCATTTGGTTAAAAAAGTTATAGTATGACGCGGCCAAATTTGATAGTACTTTGTTTCAATGTCTGACAGTTCGTTCATTGAACTACCTGACTTATTCGCGTGTTCATTGTTTACGTGTTTGTCGTAATCTTCCATGGTTTTGCGATGTTTTAATAATATTTCTACTGTTAGATTGCATGAATTCTTTGTTTAACTACAAACAGTGAGTGTGTGGACGCTGTGGAGCAATTTCTTGTGTGGTTGGGGGCTGCCAGTCCCATTCATAGCGAAAATAAAATGAAAAATAAATATTGACCTTCCATCGGTAAGTTTTTGCTCAATTTCTTGTTGCATATGATCTGATAAACGAATATAAATACATAACAAATATTGCTGTGTCACTATATAACTGAAACCAGTCGTAATATTTATTCCAATAGAAGTTATTAGCGAATATCCGGAAATTGTTTTGGGGTTATCTTGATCAGCCATAGTGACGTAAATAATGTTGTCGATACTTTTCTTTTACAGATTTCCTAGACGATGTGAAAAAAAATATGGATAAATTGTATTGGTAGACGAAATTGGACTCAGCCACATAATATGCTCCAAGCATTTTACTTTGTATTCATTTGGTAATGAACCTATGAAATGGATGTAGCATGTTCTTTAAGTCGTCACTTAGAGACCATGCTGTTCCTACATTATTTGTTATAGATGAAATGGTCTGATATACAGGATGAATTTTTTATCATGCACCAAATTGAAATGGGAGATTTTACTCATCATTATGAACAACTTTTACTATGGGACCAAACCTGAAATCGCGAAAAAAAATCAGCTGTTCAGTACATTTATCTACATAAAAAATTCATCCAGTATTATGATATAATTAAGGTATTTTATTGGCAATAAATAGTATCCCGTTCAAATTAAAACTTGATTTATTACATTACAGGAAATACTTATGGAAGTCTGCGAAGAAGGACATAGCGCAGTACTGCAAATTAAAAGAACCGCTCACCATCAACAGCAATCTAACATGAAGACAGGTATAACATTTCAGAAATATGTTCACTTGATATATGCGATACAATGATATTATATTAAAAATATCATTGATGCGATATTATTCTTCTAATTATCCCAGTCGGAAATATAATCGTGTGCAAATTTATTTATTTATTTTTAATAAAAAATACGTAATTGTAGGATCCCGTAGCAATGGAAGTTGAAACAGGACCTAGTACATCGGTACAGATTAATGAATCGCCACTGATATTGACATCTCGTGAAATCATCTCACATCAGTCAGGTAAGACATACAAATAAAACTATTTACCTAAATAAAAATGATGATAAAAATCTTACATAAATTTTATTGAGAACTGTTCGTTTTAGGAATCCTTGACACAGATGACAATAATAAATTCAGAAATAATTGGATTCCATCCCGATTCAAGAAGACTGCGCTTTTGGCGAGTTCCTGGTCGCCAGAGCCGACTCCAGAGTCCTCAGGAAGTTCATCCGTATTATGGTGTGGGCTGGAATTCGCGTAACAGATTATTAAAGTTGCTAGGCATTTTATTTTTTTATTTAAAATATTATCTGGTCGTTATTTATTTTTTTATGTACGAAAACTTTTTGTCGCTTTGGTACCATTTTGAATTTTCATAATAAATTTTATTTTTTCACTAATAACCATTTTATTTAATCAAATAATTCAAATCTCTATTAAATTATGCTTCTACTGATTTAAAATAATGTGTTACATAAAAAGTATTAAAATAAAAATTATTAGGTACTTTGAATACCCTTGTTCCCTAGACTTTGTTGAGTAGACTATGGTGTAATCTAAAATTCAATTTAATATGAGAAAGTAAGTTGCTAAAAACATTTGCAAAACCGAATGTCTCCCACTTCTTTTCAATAAACTCATCAGTTATTATGGCAATTAAATTCGGGTTTAGCCGGGTCAGATTTAATACATGAAGAGCTGTCGAGAACCAAGGAAGACTTTGGTGATGATGATGACGAACTATTTAGTTCATACTTAAAGTATTGTTTCATTTTGAACGAATATATTAGGTATTGGGATCATAAGTATGCTTAGTTACTTCAAAATTTTTGGTACACACGGCTACAGATCAAGCTATACATTTCCAGTATAAGCTGATATCGCATTGTATAGGATTTCCTTACAATGAGCGGTCAGTGTAAACTGGAAATGTATAGCTTGATGTGTAGCCGTGTGTACCTACGGTTATTATTCTTGGCAGTATAAGAAAGAATGTTATTGTAAATTCTATCGACGTTGAAATTTAGTGGGGACATCACTAGTCGAAATAAAATGAATGACAACCTACAAAATTTCGAAACGTCTTCTGTATACGTGTCCTTCTTTAACAACATAGCGGCTCCATAAGTCAAAATGAAACAAATATATTGAGTTCAGTTGCTATTTTATCACTAATTCTATGCTTTAGTCGTTCTTCTGAGGCAATAAACCTCTAGACGTTGCCATGATTACAGTGTGAAGTGTAGAAGTGAGACACATATATACGAAATTAGTAGGAAAATTGAGACAAAGCATCGTATCTTCTGTCTAAGAGACAGAAGATACGATGCTTTGTCCGCGTGCCGTATTTTTGCTTGGCGAACTTTTGAAAGTTAGCCAAACAAAATATTTCACTGTTCCAAATTTATCTTGCGTCGATTAATTTATCTTTTTTAGACAGTTTTTGCATTGTGCATATTTTAGACTGAAACCATGTCAATACATGGTTTCAGTCTAAAATATGGAAGATTTCGTACGTTAAACTTCATTTCTCATACCACATAACCTAGAAAAAGTACTATATTGCAGTCTCATGACCGGCCACGCGGTGGCTCGATCTAGGTGTCTATTATCTAAGATCAAATGGGAACATTTTTTAACAAAATGACAGATAAGAAGTGTCATTTCACAGCAGCTAATTAAAAGTTCGAGCATAGGTACGCGTTCGAGGTTAATCTCGAAATTCATATACCTACGAGGCTACGACCAATGATATTATAAAAACTTTTTACAAAAAACAAAACCGACTTCCAAAAAAACACTACAAAGTGAAAAATAACTTTAATTTCGGAAGTCGGTGTCTTTGGATCTGTATTTTAGGTTTTTGCCCCCGACTTCCGAAATTAAAGTTATTTTTCACTTTGTAGTGTTATTTTGGAAGTCGGTTTTGTTTTTTGTAAAAAAGTTTTTATTTTTCACTTTTCAGTGGGTCAGTTTGTAATTTATCTAAGTTACAATAACCCAATGTCAACTGCTCATCACGTTTTACAAAATATTGCTTTTCCCGATGCAGGGACGTTAATTGTTGAGGAGTTCTCCTAGTAAGAACCAGGAGAACTGGAGCTCATGGTGAAGTCGCCATCACCATTATGCTTTTTGACGAGCATAAACCATATTAAAGTAATCGAATCGCAACCTGTGATATAATTAGATATAATTGAGTATTTCCGATGGCCATCTGTGGTCTTCATCATCAGTTCCAGTTCACCAAATGGTACTTTCCGAGAGCAAATGCACGAGTTACTATAAAAAATACCGAAATCAATATAAGTGTGCCCATAAAATGTGAGGGTTTCCCTCGATTTCCATGGGATCCCATCATCAGATCCTGATTTGATGGTCATGGGACCACTTGGGAAGTATACCCTTTCAAACAAAAAAAGAAAAATCCAAATCGGTCCAGCCATTTTCGAGTAATCGGGGAAAGGTTCCGACGAATTGAGAACCTCCTCCTTTTTGAAGTCGGTTAATAAGTAAGTAGAAACAGGCAGACTATACAGGGTGTAAGGGACAGCCCTCCGCAAACTAACAGGGTGCATTCAGCTCCTCATATTTTGAATCATATTCCACCGAAAAATTTCCCAGGAAAATTTTAATTTTTTAAATAGTTTTTTCAGTTATATTTTCTTTATTTCAATGTAAAATTACATTGTGTTCGCAGCACTCCATTTATGTAAAAAAAGAGCAAAAAAAAACGGCGAAAAAAAAACCAGCTATGGATGTTGAAATACTCTAACGAACGACGCGTGAAATCAGCTGTTCACTTTCTGTCTAGCTACAGAGTTCATCGAACTCACCGCATACCTATTACCTACCCCTCCCAACCAGTAACAGATGCTCCGATTTGTGCACAAAAACACAAACATATCAGGTTTATTGGGTTCCCTTAACGTTCCTGAAATAATTTCATGAACCGGTCATCTTATTATGATATACTGAATCCACCCCATCAGTCTGCGGAGGGCTGCTCCCTTACACCCTCTATACAAATGTACTCTGTGGAGGTAGATATGTTATACACGCTCCGCAAATGGCACGTCAAAATCTTAGCCACATTTTCGTCGTCTTGTCCCTTTGCGGTCCAGATAATTAAGACATTTACTTCCACGTGTCATCTAATAGGTGCCGTTTTTGAACATCGAATGTTGGGTAGGTAGCTACGTCTTTTTACATTAAAATAACATTGCCTACGACCAGTGGCGGCTGGTGGGTCATGGAACTGGTGGTGCACTTTACTAACTCACTAATTATTATTAGGATTGAAAAATGCAATAAAACGTACTTTTTTTATCAATTCGTCGACTTTTTCCGAAACGAAATGTTCGATCACCTTTTTATTATGGTTTGGTACCTACATGATTGAATCGCCACCAAAAATAATACAAGGAAAACAAAGGCGCTCAATTTATATGTATGTACATTTCAGTTTTAAAACTTCGAGTAAATGCTTCAATAATGCTTGCTTAATTTTCGTTTTGAACTCTTGTTTTTTATGTATTAAGAAAATGACCTTGGCGGTCCAATCGATTTTATTTCTACTTTGTTTTGAAAATATTTTTTATTGTTTTTAATATAGTCAAAGTTAATCCTCATCTTCACAGCTCACACACACACTGTCCCACATAATTATATGAAATCCTTTCAGAATTTAAACGAATACTAAAACAAAATAAATAAACACTACTATTCACGTAAACAAAACATCGCGGCACAATCGCGGCGGCATCGGCATCGGCACTCGTGAGCTCTCGGTAATCTTCGGTTCGGCTCGGTCAAGTTCGGCGCCCGTGCGCCGCACGAGAATGGACTTTTTACTCCATACAGTTTGTACCCACTATCTTCTGTCTCACGCGCTAGGCGTTTTAGCTCGTATCTCATAGAAGTTGTATGAGTCATAGATAATACACTATAGTAATAGTATGAGCATTCGCCGTGCGCTCGGCCTAGCGCACGAGGAATTTTCTTTATAGCGAAAATAAGTCTTAAATAGTTTAGCAAAGAGTTTAATTGGTTCGTCATTATTTCGTAAGTATTAAATAGATAGGTAATCAGATGTATTAAACATTTTGGGTTTCTTTCTAAACCCTTTAAAATCTGGTAGTGCAGCGCACGAGCGCACTTAAGGGGCAGCCGCCCCTGCCTACGACCAACAGTTTTCCTTATGTACAGACGCCAGCAGGTCAAGCAACCCAAAACTGTCAAATTTTCCCAATCAACCTGGAACCTTATGCTTTAGTGATAAAGATGAAAATCTATTAAAGAAATTTGACAGTTTGTAGTAGCTTGATGTGCTGGAGTCTGTACAATAGTGGTAATTTAAAAAAAAATAGTTGATGTGCGTAATATCCTCGTTTGACAAGATATTAGAGAAATTGAAAAATACTTATGTAACAGTGAAACATTCAATAGTTAAATAACTTACAAATAAAACACCTCAATAATATTACAACCAAATTTTTAATTAGCTAAAAATTACAGAAATCATAATATAATTACATAACTTATAACTGTATAAGAATGTTCTGTACAATACAAAAGCATTCATTGAACGTCTCATTGCTATCTGAATATAACTAGCGTGTTTAATGCTTATATACACCTTCCATATCTGAAACAAGAAGAAATTATTGTTAGGATCATTATTTACATACGTACATAAACTCGTTCTTCCCAGGTAGTAGGTTTGTCTACTCTGAAATGACGCGCCCCACTACTTAAGGTTGAACCAGTCGCGGGCTCGAACTCACTGGTGGGGTTGGCCAAAAGCACGCTGTCTCACCTGGCATCGTTTCCGACAGAGATAGTATCATTGATGAGCGGGGGGCCTAAAACGGCCACATTAAGCAATTCCTCTAAAAGCGATTCATTTCCCAGCAATTTATTATGATTGTGCAATTTGACGTTAAACTTCAATAAAGCAATTCATAATTTGTGGACTATTTTACGAATCTGCATACAAAACTGTCAAACAGATGAATTGCGTGCTATGAATTGTACGCAGATAAATTATGAATTGTCAGTATGTGACCGTTTTACGACTTCAAATATGATTCATAATTTATATATTATCCTATTATGATTCTGCCAAAGTTGCCATTTTAGCCCCCCAGTTAGTCGATAGTAAAATAATAAATATTTAACAGTAGTAAAGTAAAACTAGTAATAGTGAAACGAGCTCGTAAAAATTACGAGAAGTCCTTAGGAAGATCGAGGTATATGAAAATCAATTACAAATAAAGTTAATTGGACTTTTCGATAATTGAGCTTTGTCGGTACCGACTTTGTTTTGGAGATTTTACACTTCTATTGCTACTTATTTACGCTCAAAGTTGCGTTAAATTAACAAGCAAAACGAATCCTTGTTGGCTCATAACTTTTTAATGGCTTTTGAATTTACTGTTCTGTTTCCGCACAGACAACATTAATAATGAGACAAAACGATGACATCTTTAACTTTGGATGTCAAACAGTGAAGTAATACCATCCGAAATTTGTATGGAAAAAATGTCGACTAGTTCCACCTTAAATTTATATACGTACACAACGGTAAATGAGGTAGCGGGGCGCGTCATCTTAGAGTGGACAAGTTCTAGGCCTGATTCATTTATGTTCATACATCTGGTCATACACGAACGCCGTACTAGTTGCGAGTACTACGCACCTGAGTCCTCACCTTTCTTAAGAACATCACCAATCACTCTGCCTAGCCTTTACCCAACTATGTTGGGGTCAGCTTCCAGTATAACCAGATGCAGCTGAATACCTATCTGAGTTGGGAAAAGGCTAGGCGGATGCAGATGATGAATTAAATTATCTTTAACGTGGTGAATGTTTCACAAAAACACGCTTGATAGTTTTTGCGTGATTCTCAGTTTTTGTCCGCGTTAGTCGGCGTTCCCACGAGCGTAATAAAATCGCGGCGGGATTTTTATCGCGCACTGGATTTTCAACTATCAGCTTAGCGCCGGGAGTTGAAAATCCAACAGTGTTTTTCGTCGCGCTGGGATGCACTCTGTTTTTGTTAGGTTGGATTCACAACGCTCGGCTCAACAACGAGAGTTGAAAATCCAGTGCGCGATAAAATCCCGCCGCGATTTTATTACGCTCGTGAGAACGCCGACTTAGACATACAAACAAATTACAAACAAACAAACAACACAAATACAACGCACGTTACAAATTTCTTTTTACTTTGTCTACGTACTACTAGTAACAGATATAAAAATCTTCATAAACACAAAACTTACTACTAATCCCTCCGCTTCTTCCCGTGTTGGTCGTGTCGGTCGTGATGGTCTCGCTTGCGGCCCGACTTGTCGGCGCGCTTGGCTTCGCTCAAGAACCGATCCAGACCGAACGGATCGAAGTCGGCGTCCGGCTGGTTACTGCGGGACTGCGACTGTGGAGGGGAGGCAGCTGGTCAGATGATGGGGTAGAATGTAGTTGTTGGGAGGTTAATAATAGGCTACTAAGCGTGCAATTTCTATATTTCATACACTTTAGGTCCTCTGTTTTGCGGGTGTCGTAAAGAAAACTGAAAATGTTAGCACCCAGTCTAGGGTAGATAAGATTTTCTATTGACCAATAAATTAATTAATCAATCTGCCTAGCGTTTTCCAGCCTAACCGGATGGAGCTTAATACAAGAATTTTACATGGAGCCTATCTGACCTCCACAACACAATTACTGGGTAATACGATACCCTAGTAAAAAAAAAAACAAAATCCATGAAAAATCGCCCGTGCTAACTATACTCCATTTGAAATAAAATTAGACATTAAAATAAATCTTTTTACAGTCCGTGCAACCGATTTTGACTTCTATTCCGTAGGCATAAGGACCATCCTTATGCCTACGGAATAAAAGTCAAAATCGGTTGAACGGACTAAAAAAGGTTTATTAAAAGCAAAAACGTTACAATACCAACTGTTTACTGCAGCTGCCATGTCACCAACGCAATAGAAGTCAAAATCGGTTAAACGGACTAAAAAAGGTTTATTTAAATGTCTAATCTTATTTCAAATGGAGTATAGGTAAGCACGGGCGATTTTTCATCGCGCACGGGATTTTGAGCTCTCAGTGTTGAGCCGAGCATTGAGAATCCAACACAGTGCATCTCAGCGCGTCAAAAAACACACACCTTTGGATTTTCAACTCTTTGGCAGTAAACAGGTGCGCGATAAAAAATCGCCCGTGGATACGAGGACTTAGAAATACTTCTCTTTTGTCTAAACAAATAATATAAAAGATACTAACGGGTTCGTCTCGACTGGGCGGCGCGTGCGAATCCTTCTCAAACTGTACGGGACCCGCGCGGGTGTTGCTACTGCTAGTTCCCGCAAATTCTTTGTCAGCCACGAATCTGGAATAAACAAACGACAGCATTAATTTACTTAATTCGTGTACACACAGCAGCAGGTCAAGTCACTACAAACTGTCAAATTTTCTCATTAGATTTTGAACTTAACCATCAACATTTTAAGGTATAAAATCATTGGTTGGTTGTCCTGATGTGCTGTTGTCAGTACTTCCCACCGGAGTTGAGGGATAGTCTCAAAAAGTCGATATTTTCAATACAGGTGCAGGTGCAAAAAAACTATGCAGAAATCTTGTAAAAAATTATTGACTGTCCCTTTTCGCCCTTAGGATTTGGATAACGATTAGAACCTTCTAATCCTTGTCCTATGGGCACGTCTTCCCTATGCGCCCCCCAGTCTACTCCTTGATATGCAATGGTCTCTGTTGCACCATGTAACATGAGGGAACAGGGGCTAGTGTGAATCTTTGGGTTCATTAAACCACGCTGGGGTCAATGCATTTCATTAATTCATTCTAACGGTAAAATTGCACAATTCTCCATGATTAAAGAACCGTAGCTTTACGAACTACGAAGGTACCTGCGCGTATTAGCAATAGCGTCAATATCTCCTCCGTAGTTGTCTTTATCAGCGTTTCTGGAAGGTCTGTATATGTGTGCGCCCACGTTGTCTTGATTACGCCACGGCTTGTCGTATACGTTGTAAGCTTCGTCATCGCCGTAACCTGTAAGAGAAAAGAGGACATAAGACGGTATTTGTGGTCTTTTTGATAGTTATTTTATATGTGGGTAGGCTTGTCTCATCAGTTGGTTTCCGGCAATGACATTATATAAATAAAGAGGTAGATATCGCACTAGCGCGCGCAAATTGTTGCAGACAGATTCAGACAATTGTTGTAATTTGATTTAGTCGGCTAATAGCGGCGAGCGAAACAAAAAGTGTCCGTGGCGTGACAATACCTATGTGGCGGCATCTACATCGCCACATACGAACTACGCATCACAATGACATGACGTCACGTAATCCTGCATCGCGCAATTAGAGTTTACCACGCGAGTAGCATATGTACAACGTACCGACATCAACCGTCGGGTAGTTGTCCACCAGACACAACACCCGTCTGGTCGGAGGATCCTCCCTTTTCTATGGAGGATGAGTGAACTTTACACCCTGTCCCTCATGCCTAAAAACCTAATATATCTAAAATGCCAAACTATCTCTTTCTGTATCATACGTTCCGTATTCTCTATCGCAGTCGTAGTTGAAAACTACTATACACCATGTAACACACACACATACACACACATTAGTAATAACAACGCAACGATATCTGAATGCCGCTCAGTATAAACGTAGCGTATCTTTCCTTTATAATATCGTTGCTTGTCGGCCATACACGAGTATAAGTGATCTGCGGCGTTTTATTGATTTTATCCTTAAATACAGAACAGTATTATAATTTATCTTAGGTTTAGCCTTAGTTAGCGAGTGATAGTTTTGTGAATCATTAGCAAATGGCTGCCGTAAGTAAGAAGTGGCAGCCTCTAGTATAATTATGGTCACAAGACGATAAATCGTAACCCGCCGAGTGTTCGCTTAAAGTCAGCAAGTCGGTGGTCCATTTAATAAAACCGACAGGTCACAGGCGACAATCCTACATTAAGGTGATTGCGCTAAGGTAGCCAGAGAAATTCAAATTTTCTTGCGTTTTTTGCAATTTGTAGGTTTTATCTTGATCAAAATATAATTCGCGACAGTAAGAAATATTTAAAAGTATTTACATAATTTTAACCATAAAAATCATCAATACATCTCTCTAAGTTAGATTTACTCCGGATTCGTCTGATTTCGGAAATCAGACGAATACAGATCATATTTTGATCAAGATAAAACTATACACTGACCTGCAAATTGCAAAAAACGCAAGTTTTTTTTCATAGTTTTCTGCTTTATTAAACAGCCCGGGCTGTGCAGCAATTCCTTAACACTAAATACTCTTACAGGATTACAAAAACAACTATTCAAATACATACCACTGTCCATTCCTTTACTGTTATTGAAAAGTCTCTGGTCGAACATGCCCTCGCCGGCCTGCGTCGTCTTGGCGGGCATGCCGAGCGCGATCTGCTCCGAGATGTCGCGCTCTCGGTCCTTTACTAGCTTCGATCTGGAAAATAAAAGATGATGTGAGGAAAGGCATTGATGATATGACTACAATAAAAAAATCGTGTGCGGTCGGGGAACCCCCGTCAAGAAGTTCCTTCTCACGTATGGTTTAAAACAAAAACAACATTTTCACAGCGGCCATCTTGGATTTACATTTTGACTTCACTATCGGCTCTAGGTACCCTCGAAAACCATGAAAACGATACGCATGAAGAAAAATTTAAATTTTCGCGAGAGAGAATTGGCCAGGCCCGGGGAGCCGGGGCGAACCAGCCCTGCCCCCTCTCGGTCCACCAGTGCCCATGCTCCTTCCCCTGCAATGGCAACATGATAAAGGCAACGGCGGGGGTCCGGCGACTATGATATATGATAAGATGGCGGCTGCGAAAATTTTAATTTGTCTTCATGACAAATTAAAATTTTCGCAGCCGCCATCTTGCGATTTTCATTTTGACTTCATTATCGGCTCTAGCACCCTCGAAAACCATGAAAACGACACCCATGATGAAAAATTTGAACATTTTCACAGCTGCCATCTTGGATTTTCATTTTGACTTCACTATCGGCTCTAGCACCCTCGAAAACCACGAAAACGATACGCATGAAGAAAAATTTAAATTTTCGCGAGAGAGAATTGGTGACGAAGAAAAATATTTTGGAGAATTGGAACCAGCCCTGCCCCCTCTCGGTCCACCAGTGCCCATGCCCCTTCCCCTGCAACATGCAACATGATAAAGGCAACGCCGGGGGTCCGGCGACTAGCTACCCTCAGAAGAGCCTTTTTGCTACTCAAAAACAAAAACCAAAAGTATAATATTATTGTTATTACCTTTTATCGGGAGCAGCCCTGGCCAGGTTCCTGTCTCTCTGCCTCTCTTTATGTCTGTCAGCCCTCAGCTTGTCTCTCTCCGCAGCTGTCAGGCCACTTTCGTCTACTTCATTTGTCTCTGGTTCGTCATCAGGGGCTCGAATACCTGGAATTAACAATCTGATTGAGATGTTGAAGACATGTAGTTGTAGCTTTTGTAACTGCTTACCAGATTGAAGCTCAAAAGTTAAAACTTTTCACTGCAACTTCTAACCTAACCTCACCCTTTTCAAAACTTTTTCGGTTGAACGTTGAAATAGTAGTATGCAACGCCCTTTGAATGAAGAATGAATAAATGAAGGATGAAAAGAGAAGAATGAAAAATGAAGTTTGAATGAAGGATGAACTTTTTTTTTAAGTTAATTGTTTTTTTTTACCAATGAACGAAGAATGTCGCCTAAGAAGAATGACCCTAAAATAAACAATGTCCCTTTTCTTAAACGTTTCGTAAAAAAAGGTACTAACCATTTTTTTTACAATGAGCGCCGAAGCGCTATTGGTGGACGAAAACAATGCAGGACACTAGCCAATGGCCCGTGCATACGAAGAGCGCCCTTATGCCTGGGCCGCACACATCGCGATGACATTCGGGCGATAAACTTCGTCTTCGGTCTACAGCGAAGCTGCGCGGCCACATAGTGCGTGTTGTCAAGTTTATCGCGATGTACAAACGAATAAAACAAAATGGACGCCGCGGTTGCTCTGTATTTTATGGCAGCAAATAATTATTTTTTACATTCATGTCATGTAAAAAACAAATTAAAAACAAGAAAAAGGAGGTAGTGGATGATAACTATTCACAAATTAAAAACTATATTAGCTATATTATGCACTGTAGTTTAACTTAACACTTCCACTACGCACGAAGGGTGGGGGCCGACTGAAGTGTGGCCGCGCAAGCGAAGTTCATCGCGATAAAACGCTTTGATCTGCGAGAGTTTACCGACAGCGGAGCGAAGTCGTTGCGACTACGCACGAAGCTCCGAAGTATACGCGAATACTTGGCTACATACATCGCGATTACGCGAATCTTCGGGTTATCGCGATGTGTGCGGCCTAGGCTTTATGGCGGTGACGGACAAAAGTCGTTGATAGTACAACAAGGGGACAATTTGGCGACCACGGGCTTACAGTAGTTGTGGTTGGTTCGATTGACATTCGAAAACACATTGACATGAAACTATGGTGTGCATAAGTATATCCACTCGGTTTCATATCCATTCAATGCTATACTGTGTATAAGTGGCTAGGCACCCCGTCGCGCGCCGACAAAAAAGTCTCGAACAATCGTGATGAACGCGGGGCTGGTCGCGTTAGTGGATATAAATAGGCGTCTGAAGGGTAAAAAAATGTCTAAATTCTTTTAGACATTTACATACATACATAAACTCACGCCTTCTTCTCATGGGGGTAGGCAGAACCCTACCTGCTACGATCCTTACATGCTACTTTTGCCATATCCAAATTTAAATGTACATTTTGGCTTGGCATAATTTGAAAGCCTAGTAAAGAATATATCCTTACTTTTCACATCCATGTTATTAAAAAAAAAACCAAAGCATGTTAAACTATATAAAAGAACCATCCTACTTCCTTAGTTCTATGCGGTTATTAATCTATTTGCCAAGAACTTCATCATCTGCCAAGCCTTTTCCCAACTATGTTGAGTTTCCCCTCCAACTTTCTGCTTCAAAATCAACGAGAGGATATTTTCTTGTAATTAGAATACTATACCAAAAAAAGCCTGCAGCAATCCATTGAAAGATGACCTTCCGTCACTATACGTAAAATAACGCCAGATTAACACGTTCACGGACACAAAACCATTCTCAATCATTTGTGATATGGCACACAAACTTTCCATACAAAATGGCATCACGTCTGGGGACGGAGTGCCGCATTACTCGGTTTTAAAAGTATGTGTTGCGGCAGTAACGGTCAGACGTAATAGCCTTTAGGCGGACGTGTTCTTTCAATGTTTGCGTGACAGAGGTAACTTGTGTGCACGCGCAGGAGTGTTTGCTGTGGCACTAGCGGTCTGTATTATAGTCTAAAACGGCACAGTCATATCCTTCCTATAAATGCTATGGGAATTCGGCCGTGGACGGAATAGGGATGATGACTAAAAATTTATTTTTTGTCCGTCATAGAGATTATTAAAAAATATTGGACAAGTATTTTTTCTTTTTTTACGTAATCAAAAAATTACGGCGATACATTGAGTTAAAATATGGCATGAGGTCACGCGTAGCTAGGTTTTATACGTACAAGTGACGTAGCGAGCCCCCACTCCCCAACTTTAATGCGTGATAGCTAAGTATTTTTTTATTAATATGATAAAGCAAAAAATACGTGTCTAATATTTTTTTATTATCTGACTGACGGACTAAATATAATTTCTTTTTTTTTACACAGGCATCATCCCTATTCTATTTCTGGCACAGATTAATACAGATGGGACACTCCGCAGTTTAGGTATTCAGTGTGGGCCGTCGCGCACCGGCCGGCTGGCACGTTAGTTCGATACTCACTCACGCGCCGCGTCGTAAAAGAAGACAACCCTAGCGAGTCAGAAGGTATAAGAGTTACGCGATAGAAAGAGAGGCATCTTGTAGGTGAATATAACTATGTAATAAGCGTTGTGCGACCTGAATTGCACTTTATTGTGTCGTAGCAAGTCGCTTTTCATTTAAACGATTTTGCGGAGTGTCCATCTGTATTAATCTGTGCTTCTGGTGTATTTTAAATCGCCGCCTACAGCTGTAGTGCCATATTATGAGGGTCATAATTAACGTCTCTCAACGTATTTTCCATGAACGAGAAAATTTTGGGGATTATGGCAGTCTTAACAGACTGCCATAATCCCCAAAATTTTTAGCAAAATCTTGAAAAAGGATAGAACAATAACATCCTACAAACATCAACTCACCAGCTCTATGATCTCTAGCTCTCTGCGCCAACACCCTCAAATGCTCTTCCTTTTTCTCCTTCTCTCTCTGCGCCAATCTTCTCTCAAGCTGCGCCCTCGCTTCCACCGCTTCACGCGCTTTCCTGTCAGCGATGTACAGCGCTTCAGCGAGTTTGGAGAAGTTTTCGTTGATGTGCACTTGTTGGAGACCGCGGCCATCGGCTGCTAGACGCTTGTCGAGAGGGATTGTGTAACCTGGCGAGGCAAATTGTTGGTGGTCATTAAAGTAAAAAAAGCGTGTTAAAAACAGTGGTCTTGCTCTTATACTAAAAGAAAAGAAAACAAAGAAAGAATGAAAATACATTTATTTAGAACAGACTAAAAGCGTTCAGGGTCAAAATGTCCAATTCTACAAATGTCCAATTCCCAAAATGTCCAATCTTTGAGAATGTGATAAATATGTTCAATAACTCATCAAAGCGCTGTTTTACGACTTATGAATGACAAACAATAAAAACAAAATACTGAAAGAACTTCGTAAAGGTAAATATATGTTATAGATATATGACAACATAGCTTATTCAAGCAATGTTATGGACACGCGGCGCGGCGGGGAGTGCAGTGAGTGCTATACTTGTTACTGTTACCTTTAGCGTTCTTCCAGTGACTGACACAAGGCGGCACCTTCCAGTCCCGCTGCTGCTTCACGGACACGCGGCGCGGCGGGGAGTGTAGTACGGGTGCGGGCGGGGAGGGGGCCGCGCGCGGGATCTTCTTGTTTATCTGGAAGCGTGGAGGCTCCATCGGGTCCGATTGGGCTTCTACCATTCTGTAAAAGACGTGTAACACTGACTTGAAAGATCTATATTATTTTCATCTCACGAAGCGACACGCGCTTTACTTGTGTTTACCAAGCGTACAAACACGCTGTGAATGTGTGTGTAAGCGCAGGAGCTCTCGGTACCGTCCGAGACAGTGGCGAAGTCGGAAGTGTGTGTGTGTGTGCTATATGCTTAGCCAGTCGTCTTCACGCACACATTCCCAACGTGTTTGTACACTTGGTTACAAGTACAAGTGAAGCGCGCGTGAGATAGAAATACTGCACCACCCGTTCACTTCGAGAATACCCCTACCTCACGCCCCACTTCCCTTCCTCTAACACCCACTCAGTTCCGATGCACGCTGCTATATGAACTATGCTATAGCGGGTGCTAGATGTAGGGAAGTGGGACGCGAGGCGGGGGCATTCTCGACATAAATGGGTAGTACTTACAGAAATAAACATCATTTCAATTATTTCATCATACAGTCATATAATAAACATCTGTTAACATATTACAGCTTGGGCAAGGTAGCCATCTCCTTGTCAGTGTAGCAATCAATGGCCAACATGTATGTACGTGTGTTTGTCACGTAACTCCTCCTAAACGGCTGGACCGATTTAGATGAAATTTTGTGTGTATATTTCAATGGGTTCCTGAATGGTTTGAAAATACAATTGGACCCGGTAGGTGGCGCTGCATTCAACGCAACGTCCAACGAAGGCAACGTCTGTCGGGTCCGCTAGTAGCTATATACATTTTTCCTGAATTTTCTTGTGATCATTATCAACATTCCCTATGTAAAATACTCTATGATCACTTATAAGAAATGTATTTCATCATTCTTCTTGGTTTCTAGTATCAAAAAGTATCACAAACCTGATAACTCTCTGCTTAGCCCCAGAGTTGAACTGTCCGCCTTGCTGCGCCGGAGTGTATCTGATGTATTGCGCCGGAGCCTGCGGGAGTAAGGTACTATCAGCGTGATTGATAAGGATGTGCTCTTGTCTTTGGGTTGAGAAGATTGGTTGTGGAAAGAGTGATGTCAAGAATGTAGAGATCACTTTAAATAAAGACAACAGACTGAGTTTACAGTCTGTTGTCTTTCGAACTTACGAGATTGAGCAGCAGTTATTGCCTAAAAGGACTTAAGTCGATATTGCAGTCTACAACTGGATATAAGCCTCTCCTACGTTTCGCCAAAGCATTCGGCTTTCTGCCTTCTACATCTAGTTCATTACTAAAACAACAACAACATTAATAGTCAAATAAACATCAACTCACAGCTTTAGGAGCAGCTTTCACAGGCATAGCAGCAGAAATCTTAGCATTGGTCAGTTTCTCCAATGCTTGTTTGGTCTTCTCTGTGATATCCTGAATGTCTTCATCATCTGGTTTCTGAAGAGTTGGGTCATCTTCTGCCAGAACTTCTGCTGGCAATAGGTCTGTGAGTTTTGAGTATATTATCTGAAAAAAGAAGATATAAAATAAAAATATGAATGTGGGTAAGGAATAATAAATGTGCTGTTTGTAACATTTTTTCTGGTGTTCTTTCCTCTAGTATTGTGGGGTACCAAACTGAATGATGGATTTATAAGTACCAATAGAAAATCTTACCAAGTTGTACAGGAAGCATATCATACCAAAACAATCAATCTGCCTAGACTTTTCCCAACTATGTTGGGGTCGGCTTCTAGTCTAACCGGATGCAGCTGAATACCAGTATTTTACTTGGAGCGACTGCCTATCTGACCTCCACAACTCCAGTAACTGGGTAATACGATACCCCTTAAGACTGGTTGTCAGAATTTCGGGCTTCATACGACCCATAATTACTATCAAAATTCTACGAATGACAGCCGGGACCAACAGCTTAACGTGCTTGCCAACCCCGGCAAGCAGAGCTTAACCCATGCGGCTGTTGTTACTTAGCCACAAGCTCCACCAGCTCAGCTTAATATACCATACCATATAAAACTTCAGTTTTACACTGTTAGCCATAAAAAAAATAAAAAAATCTATAATATTATCACATTTACCTTATCAGCACTATGTCCTTGTCTGGCAATAGCAGAGTATTTAACTCTTCCTGACTCATCTAGTTGCACTGCTAAAGCATTAGATGTGCTCTCCTTGCCTCTAGCACCCATACCCAGCGGGTACTGAGCCACGTGGATCTCTGGGAAGGCACCTCCATCTGGAAATATAGATGTTTGATTATTTGTCACTTCCACACAATAGGAATAATAGACAGTCCTCTGTGCAGGGCCTGCATGGAGGCTGAAGAAACCGTTGTAAATGTGCTCTTTGAATGCACAGGCATCACCCAGATTAGAACAGAAACTCTCGGAATACCCTGATCTTTCACAGATGTTCTTAACAGAACCGGAGATTTGATTAACTTCTGGAAGGAGGTGGGCTGGTTGGAATAAACCCCCGACGGCCGCCATGGCCCACGCACTATGGACTAAGGACTAAGTGCGGAAATCAAATCCTTAACATAGAACATTATTTGTCAGAAGTATCTATAGATCAAAGCTGTGACAAAAAATTTACTTAACCTAAATTTGTAGTATATTTAGATTTAAAAGAGTGTCCATGTAGTTTCTTGCCTGTTCTTCTCCATAGGAGCCTACTATTTGAAATGGTCAATTGACAAGTCAAAAGTGCATGTAAATTTTTTCTTTGAAATAAATGACACTTCTATGTTACGGTTGTTTGTTTCTTCAAAAGTCAAATCAATCTGCCTAGCCTTTCCCCAACTATGTTGGGGTCGGCTTCCAGTCTAACCGGATGCAGCTGAATAACAGTATTTTATATGGAGCAACTGCCTGTCTGACATCCACAACCCAGTAACTGGGTAATATGATACCCTTGGTAAGACTGGTTGTCAGACTTTTGGGCTTCTGACGACCCGTAACGACTGTCAAAGATCCACGAATGACAGCCGGGACGAACAGCTTAACGTGCTTTCCGAGGCACGGAGGAGTCTCAGTATGTAAAGATGGTCACCCATCCACTGACCAACCCCGGCAAGCGTAGCTTAACCCGATGGATCAACCTGTGCGGCTGTAATTACTTAGCCACAAGCTCATCTGTTTCTTCAAAAGTAAAATTACAATAAAATATAGTAGTGGACAAAAAAACTGTATAGTTCATTATAATTTATTCCAGCAGCACTGCAACGTAAGAATTAGGTAAGAAAAATGTAGAAACAGTTTAGAAATAGTTATAAGATGTTGCAAGTTTTAAGAAATAGGCAAAAGTAGTCTTTGTCTTGTTGTTTTAATTGTTATTTTAGACTGCTCTCTCCATGCAACATTGGGATTTATGTTCAAGCATTCCTCTAATTGAGAGAGCCCTTTTATCTATATATATAAAACAAAGTCGGGTTTGTTCGAACACTTATAACTCGAGAACTACTGGACCAATTTTCATGGTTTTTGATTTGTTGTATTTGTCTCCGTCCCGAATAGCAGAATACATTTTAAAAACAATGAAAACTTAAAGAATAAATAATTATGAAAATGAATCATTTTCCATTTAATTATGTTCCTTTGTTTCGTACCTGTCAAACATTTGTTTTCCTCCTGTCATCCTGTCAAATACTGTGATTGACATTTATGCATGCGTTCAGAAACGTATTTTGTGTAAACTATTTAAAAAGGCTGAATAAACTTTTGTCTGTATTTTTTTTAAAGAATTAAAAAGGTTGAAAAGTGTATTAAGCAGATTTGAATAGAAGTTCCGCAAATATTTATGCGTGCGTTCCTTGGTATCATAATTTTTTAACATCTTCTAATTGGTAAATCTAATTAATTATTGACATTTCCCGTGACCCAAGGGCTGGCTTTTACCTTGGCCAGAGAATTAGCATTAATTGCCATATAACGTGTGTACTTTACCAGTCGATAGCGATGCTGAGGAATTTTTCGACGCCATATTTTAGTTTTTTAATAGTTGTAGTTAGTTTAGGATATAATATTTTTTAACTGAATTTTAAAGTAAATTAATGTTTTTTTAATACTAAAACAAAACTTAAATTATAAAATCTGCTCTCTCACTTTTACTTTTGGCTATACCAAAAATCGGTTCTTATTTTTTCCTGAAAAGTTGAGTTTTTGCGATTTCAATTGTAGTCTCCAGGGACGACGAGCTAACGAAAGCAATATCCCTTTGAACTTTGACACATACGGCCTATCGTACTATACTTACATAGAACGGTAGGGCAGGTAAGTTGTAACAAAACCAGCGTTATCTGGCCTCATATTCTATTTTATTTACCTCTGTATTAAGCTAAGCCAGCTCAACATAAAGGTATGACTGCTGACGTGTGGCTTACTGTACCAACCTAGCTTTAATTATTTGGGGTCCCGATATTATGTCTTCTTCTTCTATTACATCTCTATTAGCCGTCATCTCATTAGTCACTTCCTTTATAATGATTATTATTATTACACTCAAGAACGGCTGAACCGATTTGGCTGAAAATTGGTGGGTAGGTAGCTTAGAACTAGGAGACGGACATAGCATCCTTAAAAAAATCTGATAAAACGTGGTTTATCAACGGGTGGACCGATTTAAGGCTCTTACAGACAGAGGCGATATCGCGGTCGCGACGCGATATTTCGATATTATATCCGTAGAAAAATATCGCGTCGCGACGCGATATCGCCTCTGTCTGTAAGAGCCTTTAGATGAAATTTTGTGTGTATATTTGAATGGGTTCCTGGATGGTTTGAAAACACAATTGAACCTGGTAGGTGGCGCTGCAGTCGGGTTCTAGGATCGTTCAGACAGGACAACGTCTGTCGGGGCCGCTAGTAATCTAATAATACTGGTTGATGACAAAATGAGTTGCATTACAATGAATGCCATTAATTTAGGATCTGCTTTGCTGGCTCTGAATATCTTTGAAGCTTCTAATGTAGGTAAAACACTATTGCTAATTGCTGTTCACATCTTACCTCCAAAATCCTCCTCAGCTCTTGGTATCCATCCCTTCCTCTGTCCATAAGGTGGGACACTGGTCTGTGATACCACCAAGGCACTTCCGACGCGTTTCGCTTTTCTCTCATCATCACGGTCCCACACCTGCTGTGTGGGCGCTGGTAAAAGGCTGAAAACGGAAAAGACGCGATTACTAAAAATGCGAACTTGACTACACTGTGCTAAATAAGGTTATCTTTCATACGTAAAACTTGTTATGAAAGTTATTAACTGTATAGAAACTATTGTAAAAAAATATTAAGTTGAATTAGTTACGAAATTTTGATTTGCCATGCAGTTTAGTACCGTAAACAAGGACAACAAATTTTATCAACACGTTCGTGTTGATAGGTGCTGCGAAACTCTTGGAAACTTTTTTGATAAAATGTTGTTGATAGTATTCAATTTAATTATGATTTATTGTTTATTTTTGGTCTGCAAATAATAAACTAAAAATAAATAGAAATCAGCACAACGCACCTCGACAGCGACGCCATTTTCTTTGATGATGACTTTTGAGCGGTTTCGTTCCAAAACTGATCAGATGATTGATGATGATTACAACAGACAGATGCAATCGTTTTCACAAGCAATTTTTTAATACTTTTGAAATTACTTAAGATTTTTTTTCAAGAGTAATATGATTTTAAGATGTCGCAAAACAAATGTAATAAAATAAAACTCGACAGCATTGATTTCAAAACGAAATGATAAAAGTTTTTAAAATAGATAACAAACATGGCCAAGTTTAAACTCATTCAGCCAATTTAATTCTTTTTGTGCAAATATCTTGAAATTCAGCTGCCATTTATTTAATTTAACTAGATTATTATGATGGTGCTGTTACTAAGTCTATGATTAATCTATCACTTTTGAAGATTACGTGGATAATCTTAAATTGACCATAAAAAATGGTGGAGAAACTGTCAGATTCGTATATAAATGAAGTGGGCTGCGAACGTCCCCCTTTTATAACCTCAAAAATGCGCGAGAAGTGTTAACATTCTGATGGTGAAGTGAGCTAATTTTATCATTTAATTGGTGTTAAAGTGAACGGATTATCATAATGCCCTCCAAGAAGAGAAAATACAATGCAAGGTTTCCTGCCGTAAGTTGAAAAATGTTGAAAAACAACCATAACAAAGAGAAATTAGGTTTTGTTTTCGTCAATAATTTTGAGAGATTGATATCATGACATTGTTTGTTTGTAGGGGCGAATCAAGAAGATTATGCAGACTGATGAGGAAGTGGGGAAAGTGGCCCAAGCTGTGCCAATCATAATCTATATCCTTTTTAAATAGCACTTCCAAACGATTATTTTGAGTCGTATGTATTTACATTGTTGGAACTTACATTTAATAATTTAGGCTTTTAATTGCTCCATACGGTACGCTATTTGTTACTGAAATGATAATTGATACGTTCTCTACGAATACAAAAACTTACGTGTAACCTTTTTGGGGGTTTATATAATCACAAACTTGTTGTAATTTAGGTTTGTTTGTTTTATCATGGCTGAATGTTTTGGTGTTGCTGTCAGGTAAAATATAGATGGTTACTCTCTGCTCTGACTACAATGCACATGTCTCCTCCTAAATTCCTATTGGATTTGTAATTAAGAAATCACACTAAAATGTACAGTTATGAAATGTCAATTTTCATAACATAAACAAACAATTGCTTTTCCTAATGTTATGTAAATTTATTTATCATTGTCAAGTGTTACATATTTAGTATTGAGATATTATCATAAAATTGATAAATCAGTCATTAGATAGATTTTAACTAAATATAATTTGCTAACAGCTGATTTTAAACAGCCTAATATCTTAATTGGTAACTCGCATAACAATTCCTATCAGAAATGTGTTTATGCTTTACATTATTAAAAAAAAGGCCGCCTCATTGGTCTAGCTGGTGGTTGTAAGCACTACTGCTGAGCATGAGGTCCTAATTAATCTTGTGACAATTCCATATATTGCAAAATTAAATCGTCCAAACTTGATGCTCGACTACGCTCGAGCATACTTGCGTGTATTTAATTTTGCAATGTATGGAATTGTCATAAGATTAATTTTTCAATAATCTCTGAAAATGCTCTGCTCTTGGTGAGCGCTGCCGCTAAGGCTACGGCCTACAGTTTTAGCAGCAATTTCGTAATGGGACTGTGGCCTACCTTATTTGTTAGAAATTTAGGTTCTAACACTTTAATAAAACGAGTTATAAAGGCTTTTTATAGTTATTTATGCAACTGACGTATAATAAGGGGTATTAAAACACGAATGTGATAATAGTATCACATGAGTGTTTTAATACCTAATTATGTACAGTTGCATACAAGACTTTATCTACATCCATGTTATCACTCCTCTATAAAAGGTTCTGAAACAGTTTTTTGCAATACTAATACTCGTATCGAACATGGCGGCCGGCGTCATAGTATACGACGTGAATTCGAATAAGTTCTTTTTAGGGTTCCGTACCTCAAAAGGAAAAAACGGAATCCTTATAGGATCACTTGTTTGTCCGTCTGTCTATCAAGACCGTTTTTGTCAGGAATGCGTGGAGGTATCAAGTTGAAATTAATATCAAATACGTAGGTATGTGGTCTCTTGAAGTCCTGAAAAACTCAAGCTTCTAAGTCAATGAAATAAAAACATACGGTGACATATTTTGACACTCGCAAGTAAATCAAAACCTATAGGTACTTCGCGTTGTTTTAGAATCATGAAAATTGGTATGAAGCAAGGTCATACAACACAAATAAGGGAAAAAGTCCGAAAATTGTTAATTTGTAATTCTATCACATAAAAAAATGTTCAAGTCTGTCAGTCTGTCAAGACCCTTTTTCTCAAGGACGCGTGGAGATATCAAGTTGAAAATAATATTTAATACGTAAGTCTATTGTCCCTTAGAGTTTAAAAAAAATCAAGTGCCTAAGTCAACGCAATAAAAAAATACGGCCATTTTGCGACACATTTTGATCTCGCAACTGTCGCAAGTAAATCAAAACCTATAGGGTACTTCCCGTTGACTTAGAATAATGAAATTTGGCGAGAAGCAATGTCTCCCAGCACAAGTAAAGGAAAAAGTCCGAAAGTTGTGAATTTGTAATTTTCTGACATGAAAAAAAATTTTTTGGGATCCGATGATAAGTTGGTTTTTGAGATAAATTATGGTTACCATGGTTACTATGACACTGGTTGTTTTAATGTTGGCAATAAGCTAACTGTTTCAGAAACTTTTATAGAGGATTTATAGCATGGGTGTAGATAAAAATGTATAGATTATTATTAGTCAATTAAAAGTCACTAGGAAGGTTATACGTCCGTCTTTATCAAAGCTCAAACAAGAAGTAAGGTAATAGTAAAGGTGGGTAGTATTTATCTAATAAGTACCTACTATATATCGATTATTGCAGAATCGACTAAAGATTGATTTTTGTAAATAAGTAACTCAAATATATCAACATTATTGATTTCATTCATATTATACACACCTAGCAACCATTTGCTTAATTAACCATTTGGGACTAATCAAACAGATGACATACTTAGTAAATTAATTTAATGAATACCTAGCAGACTGCTAATATTTATACACATGTTGCTAATTTAATTAATTAAAATGTGACGTAGGTATTTGAGAACACAGCAATTCTACAAATTTAATTTTAAACAACCTCAATCTGCCTAGCCTTTTCCCAACTATATAGGGTTATTGGTAAAACACCAGTAACCTCTTAAGGGGTCATTGTACTCATCATTAAGAACAACTTTTACTATGAGATCAAAGCTGAAATCGTGGAAAAAAAATCAGCTGTTCAGTACATTTACCTACATCAAACTCGTCAAAATGTAGGGAGCAGCTGATTTTTTTTTCGCGATTTCAGGTTTGGTCCCATAGTTAAAGTTGTTCATAATGATGAGTACAATGACCTCTAAAAAGGTTGCTGGTGTTTTACCAATAACCCTGTATATGTTGGGGTCGCCTTCCAGTCTTACTGGATGCAGTTGAATACCGGTGTTTTACATGAAGCGACTGCCTATCTGACTTCCACAACCCAGTGACTGGGTAATACGATACCCCTTGGTAAGACTGGTTGTAAGACTTTCAGGCTTCTGACGGCCCGTAACGACTGTCAAAGATCCACGAATGACAGCCGGGACCAACGGCTTAACGTGCTTTCCGAGGCACGGAGGAGTCTCGGTATGTAAAGATGGTCACTGGTCACCCATCGACGGACCAATCCCGGCAAGCGTAGCTTAACCTGATGGATCTACCCGTGAAACTGTTATTACTTAGCCACGAGCTCCTCTTTTATTTTTTTAAATTTTAAACAACCTAGCTTATAATATTTATTAAATTAGCTTCAAACTCAGTAACGTTATTAAAAGTTGAACTCATCATTATCTTTTCCTTATCTCAATTAATTTGGGGTCGACGCAGCATGACTCTTATTCCATATTTCTCTGTCGTAACAATATTTTGATTTAAAATTACGATGTTGGTCCTATGGAGAAAGTTGTTCAGTTTGACGGTCAGTACGGTCACACCCTTAAATTTGACCACACCTTTCTGGTACTTACACCCTGTATACCTACAAAGACACGACAAAATAAAAATTAAAAAGATTTAATAATTTTTTATTTGGGGTCAATGACCACTGGTGCTTGAAGTACTTATGAGTTGAGAAATATGTTTTTTTTTTGTTTTATCGTGTTTCTAGATATCGATAAGTAGGTACCCATCATCACGTCACATCGTCGTGGTTTTTTATACAAAAAAAAAACTTAATTTAAACCGATATATTTCAACTACACTGCGGTTGATGACCCCAAAAAAATTCATCAAATTAATTTATTTTTAACTTTATTATTATATTATATATTTATTTAATCAGATAACAAAGATCCTTATCATGTTTAGATATCAATACCCAAATTACCCATCACGTCTGCTTGCGTTTCTCTAGCTAATTTAATATGACCCCGTATAAGACAGGATCTAAAACTTATGACACTGTCCCACAAGTCATGCTGAATGGCAGTGTCTTTAAAAGAGTCTCGCAGTTCAAGTATCTGGGCCAATGGGTCACCGACACGCTTGTAGATGATATTGATATAGACAGGGAGCGCAGGACTTTATCTGTTAGAGCTAATATGCTGGCTCGTAGGTTTGCGCGCTGTACTGCGGAAGTCAAAGCTACGTTGTTTAGGACATTTTGCCAATCGTTTTACACGTGCAGCCTATGGGTCAAGCATACGAAAAAAGCGTACGACACCCTGCGTGTACTCTACAATAATGCCTTCAGGGTGCTGATGAAGCTGCCTCGCTACTGTAGCGCATCAGGTATGTTTGCGGACGCACATATAGATGCATTTGCGGCGATTATTCGCAAGAGAGTTGTGTCCCTGATGCGCCGCGTACGAGGCAGTTCCAACAGCTACCTTCAGCTGTTCGCATGGAGGATTGATCTGGATCTGCATTGTCGAATAATGCGGTACTGGACTAAGCTGCATATTGAGCACTCCGGTTCCAGACCTAAATTTAGACTAAGATGAAAAATTGATGATGATTGATGTAAAATGTTGTGACTTTTTTAATGTTTTGTTCGTCTAGTTGTAATTTATAATTAATTAATTCTTAATGTTATTTATTTTAATGTGACATATTTTATTTATGGATAATATGGACTGATTCCGAAAAAAAATGAATTTTAATAAGAATAGACTGCTCATGTAGTGGTAAAAATACATAATTATTATGTTAAATATAGCATGTAAATTCATGTAATTAATCGAATTCCCATTTTAGCTCCTACAAATAATATTGAGCATTTTACCTAATATAATGATTGCTCCTCTTTATGTGAACCTCAAAATTGCTATTTTGGGGTCCTAAAAGCACTAAATAGCCAAGTAACTACGACCAACTTGGATGTAGCGCTCGCCGGCCGCTGCCGCGGAACCGCTTGCGTTGCTCGCTTGGCTCTCGCGCGGTTGGTCACAGTTCTAACCTATCCTAACCCATTTGGTCGGGGTGTCCTAGCTTAGTTACTGCGACCAACTGTCAGAAAAGGCCAGAAAAAAAAAAGTTAAGTTTTTGATTACTTATTTTAATTTACTTAATTAAAATAATCAAAAACTTACATTTGCATAAAGAGATTTGAGTAGACTATTTTACATTACATGTCATGGCAACCAACTTTTTAGTAGGTATAAATAGTATTACTTAATTGAAACAAACACTTCAACTTTGACCCTTGATGATAAAAACACAGCAGGAAAATTTTCTGAATTATTTTAATTCTTATTACTTAATAAGATAATAATTAGAGCAGTGGTCTTTGGATGCATAATCATTAAATTAATTAAGAACGAGTTCATAAAGCAAACATTACGAGTAATTAACTGAAGGTAAAAAAGATAAAGTGTTAGTTTATAATAATACTTAGGTAAATAAAATAAAAACCGGTCAAGAGCGAGTCGGTATCGCGCACCGAGGGTTCCGTACCATCATTTATATGTAATTGATGTCGATGATTTCTGAAAAACTGTGCCATTTAGAGACATCTCACATCATCAGACATAAACTTCTATCACATAGAATAATTTCAAAAGAAAAAAAAATGTTTGAGAATGTGCAAACAGCGCTCTCATATGATACCCCACATGCCCTAGTAGCCCCACTTCGATTTTTTAAGACCCCCTTTCAGTCCCTGTTGCAAAAAAAAATATAAATATTTTTATTTCTTTCTTATTTGCAAAATAGTTGGGTAAACGTCATCTAAAACTATTCTAAATTTCAAGTTGATAGCATTAGTAGTTCTCGAGATATCCAGCTGTGACAGACAGACAGACAGACTGAGTCACACCATAAGGGTTCCTTTTTTACCATTTTGGTACGGAACCCTAAAAAACGGACTCGCGCACCGGGTTCCGTTGCGATTTTTGAAAAAGTGTGCTATTTAGAGACATTGTTTTATTTTTCCTGTAATCTTTACATAAACTTCTATCACATAGAATAATTTCAGGTTTTTCTCTTCACAAACTTCGGAGGAAGGGGGGTGGGACTTTTTAAATTTTTCATCCAAAAGTCGAAAACTCTGCGGCCTAAAAAAAAATGTTTGAGAATGTGCAAACAGCGCTCTTTCATATGATACCCACTTCGAATTTTAAAGACCTCCTTTCAGTCCCCGTTGCAAATAAAACGTACACCTATATTTTTGTTTCTTTTTTATTTGCTAAATAGTTGGGTAAACATCATCTAAAACTGTTCCAAATTCCAAGTTGATTGCATTAGTAGTTCTTGAGATATCCAGCTGTGACAGACTGACATACAGACTGAGTCTCACCATAAGGGTTCCGTCCACTTGCCAGTTCGCACTTTAACCTTTGGACCGTTTCCGTTTTTTATATATTAATAAGTACCTACTTACTTATCGCTTGTTCTATTTTAAAACTTACCGAAAGCATACGATACGAACCCGAATTTGTTTTTATCACTACTTCCGTTAAACCATCTCATGAAGTCATGACGATAATAAGCGGTCTCTGATAAATCTAATATTAGACGAAAATATTCATTTATTTTAGCCATTTAATAACACTAAGTACAAAGTGAAAAACAACTTTAATTTTGGAAGTCGGTGGCAAAAAACGAAAATACAAAACCAGACACCGACTTCTGAAATTAATAAATTTATTTCGTTTTTTTTAGTAAGAACGTTTTTATTGCTTCACCTGCTACTACTATAATAAAAACTAGATCTAAGTCCCATAGAGATACGTTACGTTACATGCTTCAAAACAATATTTATTATTATTGCCATTATCTTCTAACACTTCTTTCAGTTAGCCAAAATAGTTACAATCTTAAGCGTCAGCTTTCCTCCCATTTTTAAAATAAATTACATTAAGTTAAAAGAGTATTAACAACTCTATATACTTCCAAGTCGATTGAGAGCATCCGGTCTGCACCAAGTGCAAAGGGCAATGATAGAAATCCGACGACTGACGAAACACGAAGTTTGCCGATGGACATTAAGAAAATAGTTGTACAGTAGTACCCAAGTAATAAGGCGCGTCATGAATCTTCGTTCGCACAGAAAAGAAAGTATGGCCCCGAAGATTAATGAGAATACTTAAAACTTACAATCAGCCTTAGATCACTACTATCAGGTCCATAATACACTGCAGCTGTTAGTTCCGTCTCACTCGCAAGTATGGCGGCTGTCAAGCGGCGCGCGCTAACATGGCGGAAGCTACCGACCAATAGCGGTACAGGAAAAAGCATGGAGCGTGCCGATTGGTCAATAGCATTTCCCGCGCTTTGAAAATTCATCTTCTGCGCAGGTACATCGATAAGCCATATTAGTTGAGTACTACTGTACTGTACTTAGTTCCATTTGATTTTAAATAACTGGTAGACAAAATTCGTTCCCTGAAATAGAGCTAAAACCGACATATGTCTAGTTAGGAATCTATTCTTACGTGTCTAGACTGACGTGTTTTAGCCTTAGGTATTTATGCCCCGTTTCTCAGGTTTTAAACGGAGTTTATCCATTCGATAGTGACAATTGGTTTGATATCGTGTTTCTAAACACTTGGTTAAAGAAGAATTTAGCATTATTGTCGAATTAAAAAGAAACCGCTTAAGTCTACTTACTTCTTTTATTAGGTATTTAATTCGTCGCCAGAACTTTTTCCTATGTCTGGTTGTTGTAAAGATGTAAAGCTATAGAAGTGTTTTTAGGGTTCCGTACCCAAAGGGTAAAACGGGACCCTATTACTAAAACTCCGCTGTCCGTCCGTCTGTCACCAGACTGTATCACATGAAACGTGATAGTTAGACAGTTGAAATTTTCACAGATGATGTATTTCTGTTGCCGCTACGCGCTATAACAGCTCTCCCATACAACAAGCGTGATTTTTTTGCTCGATTTTGACTCGTTTTTACTCAAAAACTCATCTACTATTTTCCCAATTATGTTGGGGTCGGCTTCCAGTCTAACCGGATGCAGCTGAATATCTGTATTTTACATGGAACGCAACCCAGTTACTGGGTTGCGTTCCAACCCAGAAACTGGGTTGGGTTGTGTTCTACGACACATACCCTTTGGTAAGACTGGTTGTCAGACCGGGCTTCTGACGAAGTGACGACCCGTAACGACTGTCAAAGTTCCACGAATTACAGTACAGCCGGGATCAACGGCTTAACGTGCTTTCCGAGGAGGGGTCTTGGTATGTAAAGATGGTCACCCATGCACGGACAAACCTCAGCAAGCGTAGCTTAACCTGATCGATCGACCCGTGCGGCTGTTATTAACTAGCCACAAGCCGTCAAAGTTATAACCAAAAACTATGAAACAGAAATGCTGGGACCTCGAAATTTCGTCGTAATAACGTACGTCATTTTAAGCCATACCGTTATTACCCACGTTATTTGCCACAGGTTATTTATAGTATAGGAGCCCACGACCAAAAACCGACATAACAGAAATGGACTCCCATAAAACTGTGACGTTTCATTCATTATTTTGTGGCCCAACAGCTATACATAATTGTAATAAATTCTGAATATGCATAACTCTAGAAAATGCTAGAAAGATGATAAATCAGCAACCTTGTGCCCAAGTTATCTGTGATGCTCTCAACTCATTTCCTTTATTGGAAACAATGCATTAATGTCGTGACATCACGGAAAAAAAGGAAGTCGGCATTACGTGTGTGCATTTTGATGCAAGCTGTATATTTTTGTATCAATAACTCATAAATTAGACCCCACCCAAGATAACGCGGACAAATCATCGGTCCAAAATGTGTAGGAACTCGAATCGGCCTTCTTCCAGGCCTTAGATGGAGCAAAATGGTTCGTTTGTGATTGAATACGTGTTGCAGAATGGTTGCTGTGATCTTGACTATTATTTGGAGGAGTTTCGGATACTGGAACTGTTCTCATCTTCCTGCCCTTATCCCATATTACGTGGGGTCGACGCAACACGTTTTCTTCTTCCATTCTCCCCTGTCAACCGTCACGCTATCATTCACTCCCCTTTCATATCATTCCTCACACAATCCATCCATCTTTTCTTTGGCCTTCCTCCAAGAAGTTAGATTTCGTGCAGATTCGTCAAAGGAACGAAATCTAACGAATCTGCACGAAATCTAACTTAGAGAGATGTAGGTATTGATGATTTTTATGGGTAAAATTATATAAATACATATGTTTTATTGCCGCGTATCATACTTTGATCAAGATACAACCTGACACGGACCTGCAAATTGCAAAAGACCCAAAAAAAATTTGAATTTCGCGGGCTACCACTGCGCATCATCCTTAATCGGAATGAATATCCGGGAGTTGAACCAGATTATTCAAAATGTACAAGCGCTGTTTTCTTTATTTTTTGGAAATCAATTAAAGCTTTATTGTTCTTCAAATTATCCTTCCAAAGTTTATTTAGGTACCTATATCGCTGCCATAAACCAGTAGGTATTTAATTAGGTATATAACAGTGTATATTCAGTGTAACAGCGATCCTTCCTGGTGTCATGACGTCAGCAGTTAGTCGTATACGGATGATAGAATTAGTCATGTGGACAAGAATAGGACTACTATTACACTCAATGCAATGCGAATACCAGTCCAAGATGTATCACCTTACCGTTTCCTTCTAAGGAAGAAGGTCTTCGAGATAGGATTTAAGATATTTTTTGGTCCGTACCAAAATTTTTCCGGTTCGGTTCGGTGTGTTAGCTGTGAGTTTTTACATCGCGTATCTGGGATCTCCCTTTAATGTATTGTTTTCTCTTGAAAGAAGACAGTATCCCAGACGTAGTCACGCCAAAAAAACTTGATTAATAGTTCCCAAAAATCTTTTCGACGCGTGGAGGTTTTGTGACAACTTCTCTTAGAAAAGTCGAGATTTTTTTGAGAAAACGAATTTAAATACTATGGTTACTGCATCCAGAATAATCTAAACATTTGTTCTTGTGTAGACAACTATTGGAGCAGTCAACGCATACCGCAGGAAGCCAAACTTTCAAATGCTGCGCCAACAATGTCTTTGTTGTTCTGATGATTTTGTTTTTGAAGCTGTTATGTTTACGTCCTTAAAATCTCGCTAGATAGGTTTAAGTCTCATGTGACAGGGGCGAGTCTATTTGCCTCTAGTGCCACTAACCGGGCACAAATCCAGACTCTGGGCTGATACAAAAAAATCCTTTTGGCAACGACCTGAGAATCTCTCTCACAAGAGAGGTAGAGGACCCCCATCACGATTAAATCTGGTCTATGATAAATATTTCGTGCGAATCATAAAGATGTAATCCTTTGTTCATCCCACAACCTATCTCAATCCAAATTCTGTTGTTTTTCAGACGCATTATTTATAGATACTTGTACGCGTTGACCGAAAAAATGCATATAAATTTCTCTATTTTTAAACAGTTTCATATCCTTCAAACGACTGTGGCTGAAAATGCTGAAATGTTTTGTATGCCAGATTTATTAAAGCGCTACTTTACATCGTGTTTTTATTGGATCATGATCTAAACATTATTTTTGGAGCATTTTGAACCGCACGTCGTCATTCAAATCTTTTGGTCGGTGAATGTGAATCCATTACTCATCGTATAAGTTGCTCATCATCATCATACTGCTGATAGTCAGTACAGTGCTTTGACCATATGGTCTTCCCAATGAAGGGAAATATGGGACAGACGGTTAGTAGACGGTGTTGGAGATTACTATGATTTGCTTAGCAGACAATAGGAATGCTGACTAAAAACGTTTTTTTGTCCGTCTTCTAAGTAGATTATTAAAAAAATATTGGACACGTATTTTTTATTTTTTTACGATAATCAAAAGATTACGACGATACATTGAGTTAAAATGTGGCATGACGTCACGCTTTGCTAGATTTTATACGTAGAAGTGACTTAGCGAGCTGAGCCCCTACAAACCAATTTTAATGCGTGTTATCTAAGTCTTTTTTAGGGTTCCGTACCAAAATGGTAAAAAGGAACCCTTATGGTGCGACTCAGTCTGTCTGACTGTCACAGCTGGATATCTCAAGAACTACTAAAATACTATCAACTTGAAATTTGGAATTTTAGATGACGTTTGCCCAACTATTTTGAAAATAAGAAAGAATTTTTTTTTTGCAACGGACTGAAAATATAAAAAAAATAAAAATAAATAATCTGTCTTAAAAAATCGAAGTGGAGCTACTAGGGCATGTGTGGTATCCTATGAAAGAGCGCTGTTTGCACATTCTCAAAAATTTTTTTTTCTTTTTTTATGCCGCATAGTTTTCGACTTTTGATGAAAAATGTAAAAAAAAATACCATTCCCACGCCTTATCTCCGAAGTTTGCACAGAGATCTGTATACGTGATTGATTTTTACAACGTTTATATATTATAACTAGAGATATTATATTACTTCTTAATAGGTACGGTCAGCAACAGAAGTCGGTTAACACTGCTACTTTTTGACATCATCTAAATTAACACAAAATGATACGATAACCTGCTTTTTAGCATTTCATATGCTAATCGACTTTTGTTGCTGACTGTAAGTACGTCGAAATTTTCGATCTTTTCAAGACTTCTAATGTCAATGTTTGTGTTCGAAATTGATCTTGGAAACTACACAGAAGATGTTAATGTGATCGGAAAAACCCTCACTTGCTGTAAATTGTGATACACTTGGGTTTCTCCGTGGCCATTAGATATAATAAAATTCATGAAATTACATTTACTAAGTATAGCGTGGGACTTACGCTTGCAATTTGAAACAATTGCATTCGACAATTCCAAGTGGCGATATTTATGGACGCCGGCGCACCCTAAAGGCCGTTAGTCCACCACGTGCGGTAAACTAACAGTGTGGCGGCATCTACATCGCCACATACGAACTACGCATCACAATGACATGACGTCACGCAACCTGCATCGCGCAATCAGAGTTTACCGCGCGACTAGCATATATACAACGTCCCGACATCAACCGTCGGGCAGTTGCCCACCAGACACAACACCCGTCTGGTCGGAGAATCCTCCCTTTTCTATGGAGGATGAGTGAACTTTACACCCTGTTCCTCATGCCTCTAAAACAGTGTAAGGCCGTTTTTCCAACGAGAAACGAGATTATTCGAAAAAAAAACGTGACGTCAAGGGCCCCCCCGGGCGGGCAGTGGTCCATATCCGGTGGACTAACAGTGTAATGCCGTTTTTCCACCGAGAACGTCAACGAGAAACGAGATTATTCGAACCGAACGTGACGTCCCGAACCCCCGAGTGATTTGCGGTGGACACACGGCCATAAATGCGAGCGCGTATTGCGGTGCGTTTTTCTACCGCATAATCTGTGAAGTATGGAATGTCTTTGAAGTGCACGCACTGCGGTCATGCGTTTTGTTACTGTAGGCCCCGCCCAGTGCGGCAGAACTACCGGAAACACACCGCAGTGCGCGCTCGCTCTAAGGCATGTATGGCTACTGCGTGCGGCGCAGTCATCTCGTTTTCGTTGACGTCCCGTTGTCGATGGTCGGTGGATAAACGGCCTAAGCTATCAACCTTGTTGATTGGCTAATCTTTTCTTTCATCACGGCATAACAATTCGTGTATTTTCACTTCTTTAGTTCGTAGTTACAAACCGTGTGAAATAACCATACAAACTTATATGTTTAAACCAAAGGGCTTAAAATAGAGAGAAAAATCAAATCAAATCAAATTTATTCAAAAATATAAGGACTAACGTTAAATACAGTTAAATAATCCCCTAAGTATTAATTTTCTCTCCTTCTTTAGTGCTCACCTTCGGTGTAACTTGAATACCACACAACCTCTTAAGGGGTCATTGTACTCGTCATTATGAACAACTTTTACTATGGACCACCAAACCTGAAATCGCGAAAAAATAATCAGCTGTTACCTTCTTTTGACGAAATATGCTAAAATAAATATGGGGATTACTTAACAGATTTTCTTTTTCGCGATTTCAGGTTTGTTCCAGTAATAAAAGTTGGTCATAATGATGAGTACAATGACCCCTTAAGAGGTTGTGGGGTCTTTAAGTTACACCTTGTATGCCAACCTCTTGAAATTAAAATTAAATAGACAATTAAATAAATTAAAAAATAGCCCAGCGGTTTAAGGCTGTGCGTTGTCGGTCAATGAAAGAATTTGAGAGTTTTTATTACGTAAGTCTAATTAATCCTACTCTAATATAAAAATGTAACTAGGATCTTGCCAGCCAGTTAAAAGTGAGCGTTTTGTTTTTTGTGCTATATTTTACATCTTCAAACTCCTTAACTCTGCACTATTATCTCCAATACCTCGTACCCTGGAACTCTTTGTGGAGTCGCTCCTCAGTAAAGCGATGCAGGTGACGATGGCCAGAAACGCGAAGACCCTCAGTCCTTCCCACGTCAAGCAATGCATCCTGGCTGAGTCCAAATTCGACTTCCTGAGAGATCTGGTAAGTTTATAAATAGCAGTCTATTTCTTTTTCAATAACTAGATGGGTCGATGACCTACAACAGACGATGGGTAAGACCTGGATGAGATTCGCACGGAGCAGGGAAGCATGCCACAAAAGGGAGGAGGCCTATACTCAGCAGTGGGTGGAACAAGGATGCCAATGATGATGATGAAGATTCTATTTTTTGGAAATTAATGTTAACTTTAGCACAGAATAATAACTTTACAGTAGTACGTCTTCATAGAAAACTCAGTATACCTACAGGGTGTAAGCGACAGCCACAGATTTAGGCACAAACTTGACGCGCTACTACTTTAGTTTGTGTTCGATCGCGTCAGTGGCGAGTTGTGTCGTCGAGGATATAAAAAAGTCTGTTAGCCCACTGACGCTTAGCGATTGAAACGATTCTGTTTACGTTGAGCACATCACTAAATGGCTGGGGTGAAGTTTTCGTAGATATAAAAAGTTGATACGCTCGGTTTTCATACTATCTAATGAACATGCGGTATCTAGCCTACTCTAAATCTGTGGCGACAGCCCTCCCCAAAGTAACAGGGTGCATTCTGCTCCATAATTTGAAATTCCATCGACTTTTGAGTTACTATTCCTTTCTTTCTATGTAAAATTGCATTCTCTGTATGCAGTACTCTATTTAAGTACGTAAATAAAACAGCCAAAGTCACAAAATCAGCAATGGATGTTGAAATACTCTAACGAACGACGCGTGAAATGGCGGGTGTTTGCTACGTGCGTTTTGTCACGTTTACGATACATTGCGTGTGAGGTAATAAAACAAATCAGGTTTATTGGATTCCTATAAAGTTCCTGAAATAATTTCATGCACCGGTCATCTTAGTACGATGTAAGTACTGAATTCAACCTATCAGTCTGCGGTCTGTCCATTACACCCTGTATACCAGTGGGCAACAGTTCGAGCGCGCGGCAGTTACACACGGACGGACGCGTATTTATCTACCGAGCGGCCGTAAGTAATTAATTCAAGGTCACTGCCCAAACTACTGTTAACTTTATTATTCTGTGGCTTTAGTTGTGTTCTTCGTAGCGCCTTACTTTATACCTACTCCATAGAATCGCGGGTTGTTTGAAAAAGATACCGTGGCCCTGGCATAGGCCACTGAAGGAACACGGGTGGGGAAGAAACATGCCCTTCCGCTCCACCCAGAGCGGGAGAAGTCATTTGATGATTTCCCATCCACAAAAAAAAAAATAGGCTCAGCAAAAATTGTGTTTGGACTTGTTACGAAACCCACAAAAGGCAAGCAGAGGCAGAGTGGGTATACCTACATTAGAATCACAGTTTCCAAAAGGTTTTCAAAGCTTTGTTTATGTTGAAAGTGAGAGAGACCTTTCAAAGTAAAACCTCAAATATTATGAAAACACCTTTGAATTTCTTTGTTCTGTGTTTCTATTGTTACAATTTTATTTTGCAAACAAAGTAGGTACGTTTTTTGCCAAGCCCATTAAATTATTTCTTTTAGTTGAGATCACGTAATTTTCTCAAGTTTCTACACACAAACCTTTCGATAAAGTTTCAACAAAAGTAACACAAATATGTTTAAAATTTAAGTAAGGTAGTCGGATAAAAACAATCCTAATTGTCAACATTAGATCCACAGATTCACAATGTTCCAAACTTAGGTTCCAAACTACAGACAGGGCTGTACGATTGCTCTGTTGACATAAAGAAAGCTGCGCCCCGCGGTTTGACCTACGTAGACCGGGATAAAAAGTAGCCTATGTGTTAATCCAGGGTATAAGCTATATACATGCCAAATTTCATCCAAATCGGTCCAGCCGTTTGAGCGTGAAGAAGTAACAAACATACAAACACACACTCACAAACTTTCGCCTTTATAATAGAGGCCTTGGAACGATATCAGTATCACACTGACGATTTGCCACAGTGCGTGCAGAGAGACGATTTACGTCGCAGCTAACTCGCTTCGCACGCGGAGAGCACGTTCACTTGTGAACGTGCTCTCCGCGTGCGAAGCGAGTTAGCTGCGACTACGCGACGGTGTTCTCCGCGTTTTCACAATATTATAGACTCGCTTTCTCTTGTACAGTCAGCGCCAATAATATCGGGACGAACAGACTGTTCAAAATTAACTAAACAACTATGAAAATGAAATATTAACTCAATGACACAAGGAATGTTTCAGAATGAAGACAGTAAACAAAAACAATTGCATAAAGTTCTTATCAGAATGATAGTTGTCGTGTGAGAGAAAATTAAACTTTATCTCAAAGTTTAATTTTCTTAGTTGTTGAGATAATTTTGAACAGTCTGTTCGACACGATATTTTTGACGCTGACTGGACACTCATGTCAACCGCTCTCGTTACGCAAAACGCGGTTAACACGTTGCACACACGCAGCGAGCGCGTTAAAAAATCGCCTCGCTGTAAACACGCTCACAAATCGCCAATGTGATAAAGCCCGTAAGAAGTATGTGTTAAAAATATGCTTGTTTTTAATATTTTCAGGTGAAGAATATCCCAGATGTATCGGCGGCAGAAGAGAAAGAAATGATGAGCGCTGAAAGTTCGCCGAACTCGTCTAGGTAATATTTATGTGTTTACTAGCTGCGCCCCGCGATTTCACCCGCGTAGACCGGGATAAAAAGTAGCCTATGTGTTAATCCAGGGTATAAGCTATCTACATACCAAATTTCATCCAAATCGGTCGAGCCGTTTGAGCGTGAAGAAGTAACAAACATACACACTCACAAACTTTCGCCTTTATAATATTAGTGTGATTATTCCATGATTTTTTGGGCTGTTCAACGATTGACCAACCTCCACGTTGCTTATGGCTATACTCAATACTCCCTCTCATAGAAAGGAGGCCTGAGTCCCAGCAGTTGGAACATTATAGGCTAATTGATTATATAGGTAATACTGATTAGTATTCCTTTCAAAGACTATGTATAGTCAACCTTGTAATTGCTTTACCACTTTTGACAATAATTCCCAGTAAATTGAAACTTTACTAAGGTTGGAACTATAATCCGTTCAGTTATTTTACCTCTGAGAGCACCAATCCAACATCAGCCTTCAATCTGCCTAGCCTTTTCCCAACTATGTTGAGGTCGACTTCCAGTCTAACCGGATGCAGCTGGATACCAGTATTTTACATGGAGTGACTGCCTATCTGACCTCCACAACCCGGTGACTAGATAAAACGATACCTGTTGGTAAGACTGGTTGTCAGACTTTCGGCCTTCATACGACCCGTAACGACTGTCAAAGATCCACGAATTACAGCCGGGACCAAGGGCTTAACGTGCTTTCTGAGGCACGGAGGAGTCTGGGTATGTAAAGATGGTCACCCATCCACGGCCCAACACCGGCAAGCGAAGCTTAACGTGTTCGATCCGTGCAGCTGTTATTACTTAGCCACGAGCTCCACGAGATCCAACATCAATCTTATTGTAACGAAGCTAAAGATCACTTTAATTTTGACAGTGTTGCAAGATCAGAGATAAAATAACTGTGAAAGGACTGTATATAACTGCCACATAATATACACAAATAGACCTTGTTGTTTTATGACGTTCAAGTGATATTGAACCTTACATTGTCCACCGCACCGGGAACGGGACGTCAACGAGAAAACAGATGACGGCGCCGAAGTAGCGACAGTACATTTTCTGTGGCCGAATAATCTCTTTTCTCGTTGACGTCTCGTTCCTGGTGCGGTAGACAAAATAGTCTTAGCCGACATTCGCACGGACGTAAAAATATCGCGGCGGGATTTTATTGCACACTGGATTTTCAACTCTCGGTGTTGAGCCGAGCTTCGAGAATCTAACAGAGTGGTACATCCTAGGGCGTCGAAAAAACATACTGTTGGATTTTCAACTCTCGGCGCTAAGCAGAGCGTTGAAAATACAGTGCGCGAGAAAAAATCGCCGGAATATTTTTACGGCCGTGCGAACGTCGGCTTGGTGTGGATTAGCAATACGACGTTGATTATAAAAATGATGATAAAACTTTCAATAGTGTTGGTGTTGACCCACTTTTGTTACTAACTATAGGTACGTACCTATTTTATGGACCTTTCATAACATAATCACCATGGCCCTTATAATATAATGTAGATACAAAGAACGGGTGTGAAGATTTGTTATTAGCACCTTTTAATGTATGGAATGAGAAAGCTTGTTAATTGCTCAGAACAAAAGAGTGGTGGCCCTTCTTCGAGTGTAGGTGTGCCATGGAACATAGCACCTTAATTGTTGCGGTATACGGTACAGTAACCGGCCGTAAATATTGCACATGGGATTTACGTACGTTAAATATGTAACTACATATATACGATGTATATATGTATGTATGTATGTATAGTAATGTGTATATATGTATGTAGTACTATTGTAGTATGTTATTTATGTACTTTTACGTATACCTACTTGTTTCATGTGTTTTTACGGCCGGCAACTGTAAAAATCCATGTGCAATATTTATAACCGGTACATTGTTAACTGCTGTAAGGGAACGCAACTGTGCATAATATTTTCAATTATTCAAGTTATGCTGAGAATTAGCAGTTTTTTAAACGTCAAAAGTTACAAAACATAACAACCTAATCATTACTGAAATTCAACAAAACATTGCAGTATTGCGTTAGTTTGCGTATTTTAACCATCATTATGATTTTCACAGATTTTCAGAAATGACGGTCCCACCCCGGAGGATAGCAAGAGAAGACTCAAACAGTTCGAGCAGCTGTGACGTAAAAGTAGTACCTTTACAACCTCCTCGGGACCCCATCAAGAGGGCACCATCAACAGATACCTCTCGACTCTCCATAGATATAGAGAACCTACCCCACAAACTAGCAAGAACAGAAACCGTAACTTCAACCTCACTAGACACTGCCATAGACCTATCAAAGAAGTCCACAGCAGAAAAACCGGTTATTACCGCGAATTTTTACCAAGAAACGTTATTAACCGATGAAGTACAACATAGAAGTGTCATCAAACTTAACCCTACGTACGCAAGTCCTCAACCTTCAACGAGCTACACTCCTGAACCTTTAAAAATTGAAATGGTGCCAAAACCAGCCATCATAGAATATAAACCGATAGTATCACCTAGGACGCCCGTCACACCAATAACACCTATCCTAAATATAGATTTTACAAAAAATTTAGCTAACCCAGAAATAAAATTGCTGGACGCAGCAGCTGTTAACGTAAGCGTACCTAAAAAAGAGAATTCGTTACGGCAAATTCATAGGCAGAACTCTAAAACGATTAGACAGGAAGTGAAAAGGATTGAAATTAAACCTGTGATGGCGCATCCAGTTGACATAGACAGTTTGAATTCTGGCAACCTACAGATAGACGAAGACTATGATACCTGAGTACCTATGTATGTAAGTTTGTTTTTGTTTTAAGTTTTTTTTTGGCGCGATATTTGTTGTCTGTGTTCGATGTTTTAATGTTTAGGTGTTAACTTTAATAACCTTGGACACAATGACCGGTGAGTTTAATGGATTGATATTTTTCACAGAGTAGTAACAAATGGAGTGTTAGGTTAGGTTCAAACTTACATATTATTTATGTATTTTTTTTTCTTTTTTTTTGCATGTTTCATTACCTTTCTATTTTTTTATAACTCTGTGCTTTATTTGCATTTGTTTGAGTATAAATCCAAAACATTGGCCATTGTGTACAGGCTCCTATTAAAGAATTTTGTTCTTACATTCCGTGTGTTAATGTTTTATTTTAGTCATTCACACACGGTAATCGAATATTTGTGTAATATATTGATAAGTTTTAATTTTTATTATTTTTTAATGTGGTAATTTTTTTTTAACAAATACCATGATTGTTTTTAAATTAATTTTTACGGATGATAAATATCGCGGTCCAGTCAAGTTGTTTACCAATTTAGAATTATTATGAATGGTAAGTTTTCAAATTTAAAATGTTTTATGATCGCTGGAGTTGCGGTATTCGCTAATGTTTTAAGACACATTTTGTACTTAGCTGTTTTTCTATGCAGTCTTGAGAGAATTATAGTTATGAACATTATATCAGGGCTTCGAATCTATTCCTGGTCTTATTACCACAGACAGCCTAGTCTAGTTTTTAGTTTATGGTATACGCCTACTAAAACCTTTCGCCACACTTTGAGCGTAGTGTAGAAAGCTATTTTATAATGTTCTACACAGATTTAGAATCTAATGTAAATGTAATGAACGTAATTCTAATAAAATCTGTGACACGTGGCACATCATAAATCCATTCTTAATACAGTGAGTCTTCATAATGTGCAGTTGTGCACATATCGAAATTAATGAAACTATGCTTAATTTTATACTCGGAAAAATATTTTAAAAATCTAAAAATAAAAACTTGTTTTATGGCATTTTTTAATTCTTGTTCGCTGCTGTGACCCCTGTGTAAACAAAACGGTATAACTTTTAAACTAAATGATCTATCACGATGAACCAAACTCAGTAATAATTGGAAATAACAGGGCGTCCTCATAAAATATAAAAAAAAAATAAAGGAAAAACACCGCACACAATTGAAAATTAAGGGTGTTTTTTTTTAACAAAAATCTGGTATTATTTCACAAATTTTTAAAACAATTGTAAAATTTCTCAATAAAAACCCCTATTACCTTTTTATTACTTTAAATTATTCTACATCGTATTAGCTTTCTAAAAGTAAAAATGCCACGTTTATAACTCAGTCACAGCATTTCAAGTAGTCACGTACAATACTTCAGCAAGTATGTAGACACTTATTTTTTATTTATTTTTTTTAAATATTTTTCCATCGATAAAATTAAGCATTGTTTCCCTAATTTCGATATGTGCACATTATGAAGACACACTGTATTAGGCTGGGAGTCAGCTCAGTCGCAAACATCAAACCAAAAAATTCCAGCATGTGTGAAAAATTATAATTTTATAAAAAAACATTAACGAATATTACAACGGTCAACGTCTACGTGAAATAATGATTGTTTTTATCTGTCAGAATGAGATTGTTTATTTAGAAACCACATTATGTTTAACATATTATTATGTTTCACTATAAAATATTTTGTCTTTTGTGAGCTTGATTAAGAAACGATGACATTAAAAAGGGACTGTTATGTAAATTATGTGTAGAAGTTGAGACATTTAGGTGGTATAGTCGGCAACAAAATTCGATAAGTCATCCAAAGTTACAAAACTCTGGTGCAGTATTTTTCTTAAAAGTTCTACCTTATTTTTTCTGTAAAAACATTTTAATCTACTAAATAATGTTTTAATAGGAAAATTATTAAGTCTTAGATCTAAATTCACCACACCATGTTAGTTACTGTAATCTTCTGTTAAAAAGTTAAGTAACGGGACATTAAGAGTAGAGTGTTTCACCATGCCCTAATCCATGATTAATTCTGGTGGAACGTAAATACCATTAATTAACATCGATGTTTATTTTAAATAGCTGATTTACTAATGTCCGATTATGAACAGTTTGGTGAAATTTACCCTTAGCGTGAAGGCATTATACAACGTGCCGCTGCAATCACGACATTAATTTGACACGAGAATACGGTTCCGCGTTACCGTTTTATAAAGATATTTTAATTTTGTTTTAACGTTATTAATAATAACGATAAAATTGTAAATAAATCAATAAATAATAACTTATTATTTATTGATTTATTTACAATTTTCTAAAATAGCATCTTGGAGCAACCTGTAGCGCAGAGATGATATTAAAACGAACGAGGAAAAAAGGTCACGCCACTCGAGTTATTTTCTGGGGTTTTGCAAAAAATTATTTCATGAAGCTACTTACAGCTAGCTCAAGAAAAACAGACAAACGATGAACAAAAACAATAACAACCATTCAACAACCTTTTACCAGCTGTTAAAGAACAATAGCTTCATGAATGAGTCGTTTGCATACATAGTGATCCTAATTTTGGTTATTATTTAGTTTGTTTGAAATTATTATTTTTTTCAATTTATTAATTATCTTATAGCGGCGGCTCGTTGTATAACTTCAAATATCACAGCGACTATTGCTGACTGTACCCACCGCTCTGACTTGATAAGCGCTGGCAAAGCAAATGTAAATAAAGAAATAAATGCTGTGACAAAATTAAGAATGTTTTTTTGTCTTTTGAAATTCGTCACAGAGTAGTCAACGAATGGAGTGAGCACATTCAATGATATTATAATCAAGATTTAAAGTATGAAGCGCATGGCATAAATGAAACTTTATGAATTCTTTGAATCTTGAAATACACAGATCTTCTGTTTGCTGGTAGAACTTAGAAGATTTGTTATTTTAATTATTACCGTTGTCGTAATTATTATTAATTCTATGTCATAATTTTGACAGTAGTGCGGCTGCATTGTCTGCACAATATGACACTTCATTTCTTACCTATTCTTTGATGAAAGTGATCTATTTAGCTTGGCAATACTCAACCAGCGACCTCTTCACCTCTCGAACTTCACCAAAGAGATGGAGCTGTACCTCCTGTACAGTTCCAACTTTTTCCCACACAGAAGAAGCATTAAAATAATAATGTTTATGTGTTGAAAACTGTGTTACGAATTAAAAACAACTGCATGGGAGTCCTGTCTGATGATGGAATGAAGATTGAGTGTTGAGACAAGTACTAGCCTAATAGGTATAGTGAGACCAGTGTAGTCTTGCGGACTGAGTCGGAATTGATGGTGTTGAAGTAATCGGATAAAACCTATCTTGTGTTTATTCTGTGTACAGTCCACAGCAAAAGTCAACTATCGTTGTTTAGTTTACAATGTTTGTCAACGAAAACATAAGTTAAAACAACGATTACCCTTTATATATTTTTTTATTCAAAGTATGTAGGTACAGCCCGATGGAAACTTTATAGCGGCGGGAACATGTGGCAAGTCGCTGCGCATAGTAACAAATTCACGTGTCAGCGGGGGTGAGGGGTGCGGTACTGCGCAGAGGGTTGAGTAGGTTCAGGGCTGCTATAAAATTTGACGCTTACCAACTTACTATTAGGTATAGGCTCAGTCAATGTCTTTTGTAGTCGACCGTACAGACAAAATTATTAGAAATTTCTACGAATAAATGTTTGTATGAAATATGTATGGCTCGCAGTTGTATGGGAGAGACATTAAGTTAGATTATACAAATATGTTTGAGATTGTAATAAAACTCCTTTTAAAATTGTAATGAACTACCGCGTCGTATAAAACATTACATGTGACAAAAAGTAGGTATCTATACTTAACTTTAAACTTTTCATAACTATTCTTAATTGTTAAAATGTAAGGATGTGCTTAGAATGTGATTTGATATTATCTGACTTTTTAAAATTCATTCAAATGTTGAGCTGAAGCCCAAAAAAGCTCGTAGGTACAACCGTACACAACCACTTTTGAACCTTATAACTATTAGCCTAAGAGTGAAAAGTGGTTGTACCATTTTTGGCGTAAGTACGCTTGCCGAAAATTCGTCTCGTTGAAAGGTTGCTTCAAAAATAGGCAAATAGTGCGTCCCAATATTCGCAGACGAAAAAGCTGCAGTGCTGTAACTGACAATTGACCTATTGCATCCTTCTTTCACATGGTGTTGGCTTGAATTATCAAGATACTGCTCAAACACCTAAATAAAGTTACGCACAGAAACACGCTACTTTTTGAGTAGTAGTTTGATGTCGTAACTACCCGCATTTAAAAGATCCCATCCCATCACTCAATTTAAATATCCTGCCATTTGAATTGATTACATACACAATCAAACTTCAATCAATCTTCTTAGATCTATGTGTTTAACAACCTAAGTTACTTATATGTATAATCGTTGCATGCTTATTGGCATCAATGCTCAGGTTCAATTTTTACTTTTTTATATCTACTTATATCGAATCTACCTTTAGCCCCGTTTTGAATGGGATCTGCGTCCAAAAATAAGCAATATAAGTGTGATTATACGAACGTTAGACTATGTGTACAATGCTAATGTATGTTATATGTTGTAAATTATGATTAGAAATACAATTGGTGATACGTATTTTGATGGTTTTATTTCCAAACCCATCGGCAACGAAGGCAGAATAACCCATGTGATGACATGCTTCCCTGCGCGTTGTCCACAAATTCCAATACAGCAAGTCGGTATTGTCAATCAAGCATGAAATGGCCACTATCATTTCATTCTCCGAGTTAGATCTAACAAACCTATTACATATTAACTGCCATACATTTCATTTGCTAGTGTGACCGAAACCGACGAGGCACGGGGCAGTCCGGGCCGCTCATTCGTCAACGCTAGCGCGGCGGCGGCGTCTCGTCCCGCCCCCACCTCGCTGCGCATTCCTAAGGCCCGGTACAGCGGTTTCGGTCAAAGTTTCACAAATATTAGTTTGGACCAAAGTCAGTGCCTTGAGGAACACCCGGAAGAAATATTATTTTCAATAAACAAAACAAAGCCATATTTAATTAAACGAACAAGATAGTTAGTATCGACTTGACTCTAGTAATCAATTAGACTAGTCTGACCATGAAACAATTTTTCTAAAAACGATCTCTTATTAGCTTTATCAAAGGCCTTACAAAAGCCCGTTTCTCAGTTATAGTCATTCAGGAACATACCTTGAATTAATATTAACTTAATGTAGGTAAATTGAGGAACTAAATACGTTTACAAACTCTTTAGTTTGTAGTTTGTGTTAGAGTGAAAAGTATAAAAAAATAAAACTAGAAATATTGTCATCATGTACAAAAATATTTCATTTTAATGTCGTTATTTAAATTAAATTATTGTTACTTAACAATAACAAGTACCTAAATTACTGCTTATAAATACAAAATTTAGAATTTCCCCTTCATAAACCTAAGTTTTACATAATTCAGGATAAAAATAAAAGGCAAAACATGAACTAAATCATTATTAATTAATGAAAGGTTACAGTATGGAATACAGGAGATTGTTAACTAAGGGCTAATTTTTCAATCGTCAAATAACTTTTTTAGATGGAATATTATGTTTGTTTTACAGCTTTTGTATAGAAAATATTTCAAACTGTCATATTTATTCTTCAGATAAAAGTATCTGACTATTGAAAAATCAGCCCTAAAGGTATGTTTGCTTTTAGATAAGTTCATTTTGTTCAGCCTCTAAGCTATGGTCTGAAAATATTGTAAATAAAAATAAAACATTTTGCTTTTTGCTTCAGTAACAATTTTTTTCAGTTTTTTTTTTTTTAAGAATTACGCAGCATCCTAATTTAAAATAGAAAGTATGTTTCCGGTATTATTGGCAAGACAAATGTAAAAATATTTTTCTAAAAATTATAATAGTATTTAAGTACCAAAACATAATTTCGACGATGGATAATAACTTCATTACTTTTAGGATATTTTCATAATTATCAAAACAATTTTGAAAATAAGACTTTGTTTAAACTGATCTGCAGATTTAAGAGGTCCACAATTTTGAGATTCAGTAATCATATCAAAATAACCAATGAAAAAATACTAAAATAACATCTTAATACCTAAATGGAAGTAACAAAATGGACACATTTAAATACCTACATAACAGTCGTTGTTCTATCACTTAAAGCTATTATAAAACATAATATAAGATCCCGTAGTCGAAGTATGGTTTGTTGCTAGGTAAACTTATTAGAATATTTGCCCAGCAGTGGACAATTTACGGCTAACAAAAAATAATTAGTTGTTTAAAGTCTCGCAGTATCATCATCTGCCTAGCCTTTTCCCAACTATGTTGGGGTCGGCTTCCAGTCTAACCGGATGCAGCTGAATACCAGTATTTTACATGGAGCGACTGCCTATCTGACCTCCACAACCCAGTTACTGGGTAATACGATACCCCTTGGTAAGACTGGTTGTCAGACTTTCGGGCTTCTGACGACCCGTAACGACTGTCAAAGATCCTCGAATAACAGCCGGGACCAACGGCTTAACGTGCTTTCCGAGGCACGGAGGAATCTCGGTATGTAAAGATGGTCACCCATCCACTGACCAACCCCGGCAAGCGTAGCTTAACCTGACAGATCGACCCGTGCGGCTGTTATTACGTAGCCACGAGCTCCTCCTTAAAGTCTCGCAGTAACGAAATATATATTTTTATGAAAACTAAATGAATTTTATAGACTGCAGTAATATTAGCTTTTTTCTTAGTCTTAATTTGGGAATAATAGTTTACCTTCAAAGTAAATTAATCGGATTTTTAATTATCTCTGAATAATTTTTTATTTGATTTTAGTTGTTTTGATTCAATGAATAGAAATTCTCAAAATATGTATTTATTTCATCATCATCATCATCATCATCATCATCATCATCATCATCATCATCATTATCGTCATCATCATCATCATCATCATCATCATCATCATCTGCTTAGCCTTTTCCCAACTATGTTGGGGTTGGCTTCCAGTCTAACCGGATGCAGCTGAATACCAGTATTTTAAATGTTTTTATTTCATACCATCATCCTCAATAAGTTTACTAAACAACAATGATTTTAATTATATTATAATGTCAATATAAATTAGGATATTGTATTAATACTGATTACATTTACTTATAAAATGGTAATTGATGGCATTTATGTACATCATTGTGGCATGGAATATAATTTAGTTAAAAACAAAAAATGTATAGACCCGCATTTTATATGCAATATCAAAACTAAATATTATATACTTAATACAACCGAATAACTAAAAACTAAAATAAATTAATTCTAGAAATCGTCTAAACTACTATTTAAAACTATTATGCAAAATGGTTGCACTAAAAATATATATAAATATTTTCTTGAAAACATTCATTTCTACATTAAAATATTATTACTGAGCACCCTATTTTTACATAACGGTAAGGCACATTATTGGGCATTTATTAGAACACTGTTTTTAGCACAAATCATACAAGTTACAAAAGTCCAAAAACATTGGTGAAACTTCACCTTAATTATTTTAATGAAAAAAAGCAAACAGTCAAATAATTTTAGTTTTTTGATATTTTTGTACCATTTAAAAGACGCACAGTGTCCCAATATTTTTAACATATTGCATTAAAGGAACATACTCTAAAAGGAAGACTGAGTAACACATAATTACAGTTTAAAAACTAACATTACACATAATATTACAAATGTTACAACACTAAAAATTAATATAAATTAAATAGAGCTAATTTCTACGCAAAACTAAGCAAAGTTTGGAATGTAAAATGAGTTGGCAGTCTTTGTAGATAAGATAGTTTATTTCAATGCAAAAGTGGTGTGCTAGACCTCTTTTGACGTCATATGTTATGAAAACATAAGTTTGAATATAGATATTGACACTTTATGTGAAAATGCAAGCCTAAAATCCTTCAGAAGTTTCAAATTTTTCCATGTGATTTTTCACCAAGATAATATAATAATTGATAAAGGAGCAATATTTCCAGAATATTCTGTCAAGTCTAGCATTACTTTCAGCTTGTATTTTACTGCTATGAATTTCAAGACAGGATACTCTATTAGATATTCAACTAAACTCATTACCTTCATACAAACTTTCGCAGACCTCCAACAATCTTAGTACAGGACTTATGTTGTATGGGAACAGAGATTTTGATACCAGTCTGCTGATTTGCAACCTCAACCTTATTAGTACTCTCATTGTATCATCCAGACCTCTGCTTCCCCCAGAGTCAGTCTGCTGGCAAGTCTCCAAAAACCTTGGCCAGTTCCTTCTCACAAACTTCAGAAATCTGAGCAAGTATAGTAGGAAACAGGTCTCGTTGCTCACAAGATAGTCCAGTAATACATCACTATCATGTGACACAACCTTCAAGAATTCTATGAATGAAGATATGGGGTTCAGCATTGGTATTAAGTCTGGGTACATCGAGTTTCTATACACAATCCCTACAGTAATATCAAGAGTGCACACCATGGATTCAATCAAGTAGTCATCCTGCTCACTAAACAAATGTATCAGCATTTTCGTAAAAGGTGTCTCAGGATGAAACTCTAGGCTGTTTCTGATGAAAACATCCAGTTTTTTAAGAACGTCGCGAATAGATCGTTCTACAATCTGCATGTCTTGTATCGCATTATAATCTGAGGAGTCTATTGAACTGTCAGAGGAATCGCATCGCATCTCTTTAACAGTGACGGCGACAGATTTCAGAACTAGTAACGACATTCTCTGCAGCATTGTTTTGTCAACTTCTCCTCTAGATGATTCATCATTTTCATCTTCTCCATAACTCTGATCAACTAATTGAATGGTTGACGATAAAGGCGCTACTTCAGGGCCTAAGGCATAGTCTCTCATGACTGTGCACTCATGTCCTAAGAATCCAAACCCACTTCTACTTGACTGAACTCTTACATCACTTAGTAATCTGAAGTCTTTAACAAACCTCACGATAGAGTGTGCCAGACAGCATATCTCTTCAGGCAAAATATCTTGTAGCGCCAATGTGGACCCATAACACAGAACTTCATTGAACAAACTTAGTAAATGAGTATATATTAGACTTGGCAACACTGTATTTCTTAACAAGTCTACAAAGCCCTGCAAATCTGCATAAAATGGTTTTGTGTCTATAACTGAGAGATTCGCTTTCACACTTATAATATTCTCCCATAATGAGAAAAATGTTAGTATACAATTTTCAGCATTTGCTAAATTCAGGTACCTTAGAAGAAGAAGCTTCATATTTTTTACTAGCAGAGGCCAGTGATGCTCTAGCGTTTTTATAGTTAGACATTTTATATGTGAGGTGTCAAAGGATTCCGAGTCAGTGAGTATGACAGTGACACAACCATGTTCATTCACCCTCTCTATCCTTGACTGGGGTGGCTCAGGGGATTCAGATTGCTCCATCTCTCTTTGTTCATTAGATGATAGCTTTAATACTGGCTCATTTAGTCTGAATGTTGCTGGCCCCTCCTGCTCTGAAGACGTGGATGGTGCACCATGCGTTTGTAGATTTGAAAATGCATTGTGTAGATTACTGTGGGAACTGGAGGGCGTCTCCCCACTACTACTTCCATAGCCAACATTACTCCTAAACGGATTATCTTCCTGCACCTGCATGTTTCCCACTGAATTAATGTAACTACTATCCTCCAGCGGATGCTGCAGCACATCTTTCCACTCAACTATCCTCTTTATTATATCTAGACTGAAGTTTATCTTTTGTACTGTAATCCTATTGATTCTATCAAACAGGTAAATGTTTTCAGCAATCTGCTGTAGCCAATTCTCATCTACAGTGTCCTTAGAGACTATTAGAAAGCTAGCGAGTACTCTACAGGCTACAAATGTTATGAATTTACTCTTATGATCTGCCAATTCAACAACCTCAGTTATCCAATCATGCCTATTTCTAACGAATATGTCACACGCTTGCATAATTTTTGAACATATGGTGCCTGTACTGTTTTGTTTTAAATATATATCGAACATAAGCTGCATTGTAGATAAATAAGTAAGGGAACATGTCAAGGGCCAGGAAACAATATTGAGTTGTCTGTCAAAGAGTTTTGATACTGCTGTCTCATTAAATCTACATAAACACTGACCAACCAGAGCATCCTGTAGAATTCTCAACTCAGCAAGCAGGTTATCATCATCTGAGTTCCAATGTGGTGTTGAGTTAGAACAGGATGGTATGATCTCGACATTAGTGTCACTAGGGAGTCTCAGGAGACTGGAACAGTCCACTGCATCCTCGCTGACGGTGCCGCTGTCAGGAGACTCACCATTCCTTGACGGGAACTCCTCAGAAGTCTCAACAGGGGTTGTCTCAGAATCGAATATGTCAGTGAGAACATCTTCTGTAGATCTGTCGCTACCATCATCGATGTCGGGCGCGTCAATCCGCTGTTTCTTCTTCACAGGTTGATCTGAGGCCATACCTTCATCTAACTTTGGTCCACAAAGGTGCCCCCTCAAAACCATGAAAACTAGTCCTGGGTCGCAGCCAAAACTATAATATGCGTTGTTCGCGTACCAAAATTGCTTTTATATAAAGACGATCATCGTTCTGGAAACAAAAAGGTTGAATATGAATGCATGACCTTTCCGTTTTGCTACTCAATTACGCGGGCGACAAAGCCTTCGAATTTTTGTACGATTACGACATAGCATGTTGCAACTAACTTACAGGAACCACTATTTAAGACGTAAATAAAGGTATTCACGTAAGATTATGCACGTAGAACAGATTTTAATGATAAATTCAATGAACTTTCCAAAATATTTTGATGTCACACATACCATTGATAAAACGAGGTTGTTTGAAAGCTTATTAGCGCTTAAGGTATCCATAAATTATCTATAACCATTCACTGCAATCCAGTAATACACAATAACAAACAGTTTTATGTGATATTTCGTCGAAAATTATATAATTATTTCAATTTACAACTTGTCGAAAAGAACATCGACTCCATTACGTACAAATGACGCTCTATCAATGGAGTGACTTTTAACAATGGAATTTATTACATTATGGTAAAAATATCGTCTATTCTTCAAATGTTATGTATTTATAATTCTAATAAGATTTTTTTGTATAATTTTTGTGAATGATAATCCCAATAAACTGATATAAACATTAATAACGGCTAAAATGTTCACATATTTTAAAGTATTTCCGAGTCCACATCCGATAGAGACGTTGCCAGTCTGACGACTTCTGTATTTAGCAAACAGTGGCACATTTTTGAGTAGATTTTTGCTTGATTTGCAATGTTGAGATGAAAAGGTTATAACTTGTACAAATGTTTCAATTTCATGTAAAATTGTATATAAAATACACCTTTACAACTTCTACGCAGGAGAGTAGGAGACAAACTCAGTAACTCTGACGATAAACGACAAATCATAATTTAATCGATACTTCATACAAATAAAATCGATTCAAAAAATTATGAGATGTTTATTATTCATTTCATTGCCAATTTGCCATCATGATTACAGTAAAAAAAAGAATATTATAAATATATTTTATCCATAAACAAATAATATTGTACTGTTTTTATATTTATTTGTATAATTAGTAAGTAATTTAATTTAGTACCTACTTAGTTAATTTGTTTAATCTTATTCTAGCATTTTAATTTGAATAAATGTACATTTGAGAACTAACAAATTGTTGTGTATTTTCACAAAAATAAATAAATTGTAACATTTCTTCCTATAGCAACACTTCCAGTGTCCCGAGTAAAATGTCTGCTTCGAAAGGATCGAAAAATAATTTAAACAAAATGATTTAGTAGCCATAGCTAAAATAAATTAAAGTTAACTGAATATCCAGGTGAATAACATGGACCTGCAGCCGTGGTGTTGTATAAAAGTGTAAACGATGACTCATCTAAGTGTTTTTGCATAACAATCGATAGAAAAAATATAGGTTAAGATCTCAGTGGTATTGTGTTCAGTTCAGAGCGATATAAAAATATATTGAAAATAGAAATGCATCAACGGGATGTTACATTAGCTGCACGCAAGTATATGTTATTGTTTATTTATAGTCGCGATGCGGAAATCGTATCGATATGTCATGGTGATCATTATTCTTTTTTTGGTATAAAAATGTATAAAAGTTCATTTGTAAGGGATTGCGAAAGCGCTCTAGTATTGTGTGACACCCGCAACCTTGCAATCAATGAATAGAAAGCAGTTGTCGCCTTTTGATTTGTTAGACAATAGCGAAAATCGGTTTTTATTTCCTGGTGACCCCAGTCTATAACGTTAGTGGGTACTTGGGTAGGAGTTGCAGTCGCGGCGACGATGCTATATAATTGACTTATTTAAAACGATTTATATTTGTTAGTGTTTATTTTCCTGCTTAGACTTGAATGTAGGATTACTATAGGTTTTATGTGAGTCACTTTTATACACAGATTCCTGAAATTATCTACTCTTTATTGACTTTCTTATTGAAATACCCTCACTGAATTTTCATTGTTCGACATTTCATATTTTATTAAAGAATTATTCTTTATTCAGACTCAATAGGGTGTTTACTTGATTGCCTGAAAATAAAAATTATAAACAATCAGAATTTTTTAAGTAAATAGAACATTTTTGTAGTCACTTTATCAGGCACTTATCAGTGTGATGATACCAGCCCTTTAAAAACAACATTTTTTAAGATAACACTAATTAGATATGAACCTCATAGTATTTCTTTAATGTGGAGCAATATTCTCCTACACAAAAATTGTTTTCATAAAAAAATAATCACATAAAACTATATTTTGTATAATACTAGTGACCTTCTAGTTACAAGATGTGAAAAGCTTATAAAAATTCTATTTTAATATTTGTCCAGATTATAAAATGATAGGCCTTGTTTCTTTTTATAGGTATTTCTACTAAGAACAAGCTATGTTTTTAAGTACCTTCCTGGTAATAAATTGTCTAGATTCACAAGAAAATAACACTGAATTGAAAGTATCTAAACTACCACAAAATAAAACTTTGGATTGAACTAGCAAATAGGGACATGCCAATAATTCAAACCAAAAAAAAAGCAACATTGAGCATAGCTTATCTCTATAACTTTTACACATACAGCCAACCCAAAACCTCTTTTACAGATGCTGAAGAAATAATTCAAATAACAATGGAACACACTTATGAGACAGACAAAACAATAAGCTGCATGCCTTAAATAGTTTTTTTTTTAAAGTAGATTTTATACATGAATCTCGTAGGACTTAGTGTAAGTGTAATATGAAGTGATTTGTCGCTAAGTGCAGACATTAAGTGAGTGACCGATGGTTGATGGTGTGAACGGAGCCAATATGTCTGACGAGGAGGACTCTTCGCCCGATGGGGCTTTGGGACCCACCAATAATGTACCAGGTAATATATTTTTTATAGTGTTTTTACATTTACAGCTACAGAAGTCTTAACTATTTGTTGAGGACTTCCATAAAACTGGCAATTTATCGTTCATACCATTACCAACTGTGTATTTGTCTCTTCTCAGTATATTTCTCTCTTTTCATGTTTCATTTTATTAATGTAGGGAAATATTTGTCTAGAGTTCTAAACTGCTTTCATGAAAGAAAAAAAAAAAGGTTTATTGATTTATTTATAAGAACACTAACAGCTTATACATTCAACGTTGGTTTGAAATAGTATTTAGGTGTGGTTTGGTCGGTCAAACCTCGGCATATCTAACAGATTTATTGACAATTCTTATGGTTATAATTATGTAAATACATGTTTGTTATTCTCGCGAATCATATTTTGATCTAGATACAATCTGACACTGACCTGCAAATTGCAAAAAAATTGTATTTTGCGGACTACCACAGCGGATCCACTTTAATGATCTTGGGTTCAACTAACAGGGCAAGAAAACTGTGACTGGGTTTATCAGTTTGAAAATGTATTGCTTAAATGGTAAGATAATGCATGGGACATGTTGTTTTTCCTGATGGTTTTGGTAAATTACAGGCTCTTCATATTATACTAGTTTCTGCCCGCGGCTCTGTCCGTGTGGAATTCAACTATACCATAAAACATACAATATGGCACTCAGCAATAGTGTAGCTGTCTATCAGTGAAATAGTTTTTATTAAATTGGATAATAAGTCGTTTCGGAGATTACCTCCTACATCCAAACTTACTAACTTTACCTCTTTAATTTTTTCTTTAATTTAATTATTCTTATTCTTTAGAATATTAGAAAGAAAAGAGAAAGAAGAAAAGGAAAAAAAAATGTTTATTCTGCACAAACAAAACGCACAGTGTAGATATATAGGGACTACAATAATGGTTCACATGCTTTTTATTTACAGCTCATAATATAAACTAGCTGTTGCCTGCGGCTTCGCCCGCGTGGATGTCAATACTTCCCTATTTGAATCGTATTTGTTCACAATTTCATGAGTTTTATTTTTTTTTGCGCCAAACCCTATTAAAAAAAAAAGTAGCCTAAGAAGTTACAATACTCGTTATATAATCGCGTACAATAATCGCGGTGAAAGTACTTTTATTCAAAGCGTATTGCACATCTCTGTACTCAGCGAGCCTGTGGTTCAGATATACCCAAAGGGCTTACAATTCTCTGCGCATCCAGTTTAACAATGCCTACAGGGCGCTGTTGCGTCTGCCGCGCTTCTGCAGTGCGTCAACAATGTTCGCTGAGTCGCGCACAGACGGCTTTGATGCCATCTGGCGCAAAAAGACAGCCTCACTGTTAAGCAGATTGCGTGGGAGCAGTAACAGCATCCTGAAGGTGATAGGCAATAAGCTGGACAGCCCACTGGTGTGGAGCCTCACCCAGAGGACTAAGTCTCTCTTAGTTATTAGGTACTAACATAGTTTTTAAGTTCATCCTAACAATATATATGTAAATGTAATGGACCTATGGTTGTCTGAATAAATAAATAAATTATTATTATTATTATAACATCAGCTATCTGCCAGTGAAAGTCCTGTCAAAATCGGTCCTGCGATTCGGAGATTAGGCGGAACAGACAGACAGACAAAAAATTTAAGAAATGTTTATAAAGTTATAAGTATTTATTTGTGTAGACAAAATTATACCTACCTGCTTAAGTTCACCCAGGCATATCAACTAAGTAGAAAGTTGGTGTAATTTTCACACCTAGACTTATCTGGGTGTTAATTACACCCAACTGTCTCTATTTTGTGAGTATCAGGTTTTCGTTTGGATGCAGTTTTATTGTATCTTCATTTATTATGAAGACTTCTGGACTTCAGTAGTAAAATAAATGATAATTAGGTATTATAAAAATAAAGTCGCTTTTCTTGTCTGTCTGTGTGGCCGTGTTGTTCTTCTAAACTACGCAGCAGGTTTTATGCGGTTTTAACCATCATTTAGAGAATTTGTTCCGGAAGATTTATGATTTTAATAATACGTTAATCTTAGACTTAATAAATAAATCTCGATGTTTTGTTTTGTCAAGACGTAAAAACTGTGAGAAACAAGGGAGGGTTGCTAGTAAATTATATTTTAACAAACACCTACTTACAAATTAAAAAATGTTCCTTTAGATTGTAAATAATTCTAACTAAGTTAATATTATTATAAATGCGAAAGTGAGTTTGTAACGCTTTCACGCTAAAACGGCTGAAAGGATTTGGACGAAATTTAGGACATGGGTAGACCATGACCTGGATTTAGGACATAGGATAAGTACCTACTTTTTATCCCAGTTGTACGTTCCCTTGGGATATTTTCTGACCTCCACGTGGGCGAAGCCGCGGGCAAAAGCTAGTTAATAATAATTCTAACAGAGCTAAAGATTGTCAGGAATCCAAAAAATAAAAGCAAGCCAAAACTGTTATCACTTTAAAAATCTTAGATTATCAAGAAAAGAAAGAAAGGCTAGGTATTCTGGAAGCCGACGTCAACACAAAAATAAGTGATAAGTATGTGTCGCAGACTCGCAGTAAGATGGTTGTAGCCGTGATGTAGTTATGTCCCTAGGGTTAAAGCTATCTACAGTAATATAATGTAAAAATAAATCAATAGAAAGCTAGAGCCATGGAGCTTTTCCAAAAGTAAATAGTACTTATAACAAAAATAAATACAAAAGCGTGTGAAATCTTATCTCAGCATTTTCTTTATCTCAAATCTTAAATGCTGCTTAAATTGATGAATTGTCCCGAAATAAATTCCCGCCAAAATTAAACAGATTTCCACGCACCTGTCAAAACCTATTTTTAATTCACACCTATCCCAAGGCTGCGGTATTCAGTCATACAGCCAATTATCTAACTAACCATTGTAAACTAATTAGCATTGCAGGCGTAACTGATTCATTGTGTTACTATGTGCGTTTATGATGTACTGTATATATTATTCTTTTTAGTAATGGGATGTCCTTTTTAATTTAGCCATATTATTTCCTGTCTGATTGTTTGTGTAATGAGGTTTTTCGTGTTAACGCGCCAGGGACAGTGGTTCATCGACATTTTAATAGTTTTGTTCCGTATTTTATAGTAGGTTTTGGTAGTCATGTTTCTAAAGTTTTAATGAAATATTTACGTTCGACAACTGTCTCCTAAAAGCAGGTAAATCATAGATATTTATTAACTACCCACTCTTCTGTAATATTTCATCAGCTACTTTTAGCGTAATATTTGGCATAGAGTGCTCAAAAGTAAAGCTTTTTGGTTTGGTTTGTATCCAAATTGGCATTTTACCCTTCATGTCTTAAAGCCTTTGGTCTGCCGCCAATTCAGTCATAATATTGTACTTCTGGAACAGCTTTGGAGAAAGCTAACCCATTTTACTCTCTTTATTCAGTTGGCAACACTCGCGGATCGACTAGATTTTGAATCGGTCAAATAGTTTTTGCTCTAAACGGTCCCAAGAAGAGGCCAAGCCAATAGGTATAAAGCCTTCGGATGAGTCATCACTTTTGACTCTCATCTGAGACACTTTGAGCATGAAGTTTTTAACCCCAACTAGGTATTTCTGCACTTAGTGCTAGGTACTAGCACTAAGTGTAGATACTTTTCATTATAATCAGTCAGAAGTAACTGTGTGACACACAACTTCTTTGCGCTTTGTTTGAGATCGCAAATTCGCAAGGCATTATGATTATAAACTTAGCACACATAATAATAATCTCTTTTAAATATTATAACACTATAGATCTCTGACTATCATGCTAAACCGCATGCGTTAACATTCCCGTGAAGGTCAGCCTCATCATCTTCCTAGCCTTTTCCCAACAATCTCGGGATCGGCTCCCAGTCTAACCGGATGCAGCCGAATACCAGTATTCTACATGGAGAGACTGCCTATCTGACCTCCACAACCCAGTTACTGGGTAACACGATACTCCTTGGTAAAACTGGCGTGGCGATCAGTCTGTTAATTGTTATTGTTTGTAGAATTATTCATATCACGAAGAACGCAGTATTCGGAATACGGCATAAGACCGCAGAAAGTTAGTACGTTGGGCTTCGGAAATGCTTCTGATAGTCACAAACTCACAACGAGCTCGTTGCTAAGTAATAACAGCCGCACGGATCGATACATCAGCTACGCTTGCCGGGGTTGATCCGTGGATTGGTGACCTTCACATACCGAGACTCCTCTGTGCACCGGAAAGCACGTTAAGCCGTTGGTCCCGGCTGTGTCATTTGTGCATCTTTGACAATTGTTACGGGTCGTCAGAAGCCCGAAAGTCTGATGACCATGTCTTACCAATGGGTATCGTATTGCCCAGTTACTGGGTTTTGGAGATAAGATAGGCAGTCGCTCTATGTAAAATACTGGTATTCAGCTGCATCCAGTTAGACTGGAAGCCGACACCAACATAGTTGGACAAAGTCTAGGCAATCTGCCTAGACTTTGTCCAACTATGTTGGTGTCGTTGTGAGTTTGTAACTCAATCAATCTTGATTGATTGAGTTACAAACTCACAACGCGTGGTAGCGTAAGTGTTTCAATGAAACCAACTCTGCCTTTTGCAGTCCACTGCTGGATGTAAGCCTCGGCCTAGTTGCGCAAAACCCCAGAGTCTTCGCCTTCCGCAGTCGCTTTAATGTAGTCGCTACATCTAGCTGGAATGCATCCCAAGATCGCTTACCGATTCACCGTCTCCACACGAGGACCTTTTAACAAAACAAAAGATGATTTATGCTAGGATCTTATAGGATTCTGTGGTATAGGCATTTACGTTTTTGACTGACTGACTGACCCATACTATTTTCGGGGAGTTGGCGCCTGGCAGCAGTTTCAGCTTCATTTTTGACACGTAGACCCTGTAGATATGACAGGGCTACCACGTTCATGTCGATGTGCACTTATGAACTTATGAGTCAATCTGAACAAGCACTAAGGCAAGCGTTGACGCATACAATCTTGACCTATTGTAATCAGTCGTATGTTTGAATTGCTCAAGTGCTTGATACGGCTACTGCTCACAGAAACAACGAAGGTGTCAACAAGTTTTCATATCGGTCAATAAATCGATTATAAGTTAATTTTAATCATATCAATAGAACAGTTAGTCGGCGTTCGCACGAGCGTATTTAAATTGCGGCGGTATTTTAACGCGCACTGGATTTTCAACTCTCTGCTTAGCACCGGGAGTTGAAAATCCAACAGTGTGTTTTTTGTCGCGCTGGGATGCACTCTGTTTTTGTTAGGTTGGATTCTCAACGCTCGGCTCAACAACGAGAGTTGAAAATCCGGTGCGCGATAAAATTCCGCCGCGATTTTATTACGCCACGAGCGAACGCCGACTTAATAATTTAGGGCACGCACTATATTGAAGAGTAGTTACAAAGAGTTAAAACTTATCTCTAATTTATGGAGAAGATCCATTGAGAGTTTTGTTCTGCACATGTAGTTAATGATTCAGTATTGAAACTACTGACGGATACTCACTCACTTGCTTAGCCTTTTCCTAACTATGTTGGGGTTGGCTTTCAGTCTAACCGGAAGCATCTGTATACCAATATTTTACATGGAGACTGCCTATCTGACTTCCACAAAAACTAAAAATACCTTGTTGTCCCAAAAACGGCTAGGTAGCAAGTGTCCTTTAAGATGCGTTACCAGTCTGGCGGCTTGAGCGAAAAATGATATCTTCATAAAGAAAAGGTCCCGCACGCATATGTTTATTCTTTTCTCGATTTAGGTACCATTTGCCAATATCAATTCAGATTCAGATTTTTTTTGGCTTTGAAATAAACTGCACAAATGCGCAATGCGTATTTTGAGTTATTAGTAAACAAACCTTGTTATGTTTACAATGAGAACGAGGAAGAATGGTTTAAAAGAGATAAGCTTTGTACTCACGGATTCATAAACAGAAGGAGTGCTAATTTGTGGTTACAATTAAAAGCGCGTCTGATATCCGTTACAGCTGCCAATCAAATGCGAGCAACATTAATTGACGCTCTGTGAGTTCAAATGACTGTGATTCGTCACTACGCGGGTATATGTAAGCCTCCACGTAAATCCTCTGCTTCATGTGGTCTTCTCTTTAACTACCTTGAATTCTCCTGTTTTTGTCCGAATTTATTTGCTGTGAGAAAATTTGTGGAGACACGTGCCTCGGAAAGCTCGTTAAGCCGTTGGTCCTGGCTGTCATTTCTTTGATCGTTACGGGTAGTCAGAAGCTCAGAAGCCTGAAAGTTTGACAACCAGTTTTACCAAGGGGTATCGTGTTACCCAGTTACGGGGTTATGCACCTTCAAATGTCATGTTATGACTTTATGAGACATAATTAAATTTCTTTGTTACCGACCTGTAGGAGGTTGATCGACAGTTGAGAGGGGAGGTCTGATGGGCAGTCACTCCATTAAAAATACTGGTATTCAGCTGCATCCGGTTAGAGTGGAAGCCGACCGCAATATAGGAAAAGGCTAGGCAGATGACATATCAGCCCCATAGACTGATCTTAGTGACGTTCATTTCCTAGTCTATACCATGCTTGGTTCGGTGATTGACACCAAACCAAGCATGTGTCAGTATATTTTTATTGGTAGCCTGCATTATCCCACTGCTGGGCAAAGGCCCCATGAGTTCCAGCTCTTTCGATCCAGAGCTAATGTAGACCACTGGTCGATTCTAGACGAGCTAGACGATCGAAGGTGTTTAGAAAATGCAATCGAGAAATGGTTGGTCAGTTTACGTTTATAGGTTTTTCACAATAGATCGGAAATAAAACGTGGTTAATATCCATAATATACTTAAATGTAAAATATTGTTTACTATCTTTTGCCCGCGGCTTCGCTCGCGTTAATTTTGAATTCTGTTCAAAATTAACGCGAGTTTAGTGGTTTAGGCGTGAAAAGGTAGCAAGCAAACATATTTACTTTCGCATTTATAATATTAGTTATGATTTGTCGGGCACCGGTGACTGAAAAGTTGTGTGCAAATCGGTTGTCATGATATGTGCATGGGATGCGGAGGAATGAGGAAAGTTTGAGTACGAATGTGGATGGCTATAAGAGTAGGGGAAGACCAAAGAAACGATGGATGGACTGTGTGAAAGATGATATGTATGGCTAGAAAGGGGGCTAACCGCGATGACGACTAATAGAGAAGTATGGAAGAAAAAGATATGTTGCGCCGACCTCAAGTCATATTGGGATAAGAGCTGGAGAATGATGATTATCACGTTAATATGGTGGAGTTAATGTGTTTTGAATGACTGGATGTTTGGTACTCAATCACTCTTTAACGGCTGAATGGATTTGTATGAAAACTAGCACACAGGTATACTTCGATATGAATTGTTTTCCTCAGGATGTGAGTGCCGCAGGCGGAAACAGCCGAACAGCAGTTATTTATAAAATCTGATTTAATTGAACAAATGAAATGTTTTGTTATAAGCTTCCTTTTATAGTTTGTAAAAATAATAGGTAATTGCTATATTTTATTATATTATAATCAGAAATCATAGGTACCTACATAATATTTATGTTATGTATTGCTAATGATGTCGGTAATTGATAATTTTTCCTTCCTGGCATTTTCCTAGTAACATTGGCATTGGTATTTAATACTAGCTTTTGCCCGCGGCTTCGCCCGCGTGTATGTCGAAAAATATCCCAAGGGAACCTGCTACCGGGAATTCCTTCCTTATTCCTTGTCTACATTATAAAGGGAAACTTTGTGCAAAATTTCAGCTTTCTAGGTCCAAGGGTTTGGGCGGGGCGTTGATGAGTCAGTCAATCAGTCAGTCACTCAGGACTTCTCTTTTTATTTATATAAGATATAGATAGATAGATAGATAGATGATCGTCATTGATTTATTAAGGAACTAGCTTTTGCACGCGGCTTCGCCCGCGTTGATGTCAGAAAATATCCCACGGGAACGTACTAGCGGGATTAAAAGTAGCTACCCTGTGTTAATTCAGGTAAACAATGTATTAGGTAATTCCGTAATGCAATGTTTTCATATAGGTCATATTGGTGTACGCGGCGCTATCTGTATGACTACAATGACTACTTATTACATTTCCAATCCCTTAAATCTCTTAAAAAGAGGAACATTTTTTAATATTATCAGTATTTTAAAATCAACCCCTATTTTACCCCCTTAGGGGATAATTTTTCAAGAACGCTGAATCACATAATTCTTAATTTCCTAATTCTCTATTCTATGCATTCCATAATGTTATGGACCTTTCGCCATAGCTGAAAACATAAGCTGTTCCCATAAAGCTCGTGACAATAGAAGAAGGAAGTCCTAACTGCTTCTGATAACTTTCCTATCCCATGATTACGTAGATAGATTAGATAGATAGGTTAGATTTTTGCTCCAAGTAACCTAAAACTCATACTTAGTCGGTTTATTAAAAAAAAACCGGCTAAGTACTTTTGTAAGTAAGTAGGTACTTGAAATAAAATCGTTTTTTTATTAACTGAAAAGTGATTTCGTGAGACTTTTTATGTGAATTGCTATTGTTTTTACAACTTTTCACTACACTGGAAGGCATAATTCAATTTTTTTTAAACTATGTTAACTAGACGACGACTCGTCACGTACTAAGAGCGGTGAGCGTGGTTTTAGTTGTATGTGTGTGCGTGGGCGTGTATTTTACTTGCAGGAGCACGGTTTGGTGGCTTCACTTTTGTGGTTCGCGACGCTCCATCTTTCTTTTTTTGTTGATTTTAGTTGATGTTAGTACTATTACGAAGGTGATTTTTTAATCTATACAACGTGTAACGTTAAATGCGCAAAACCTCTTAAGGGGTCATTGTAAATGAAATGTACTGAACAGCTGATTTTTTTTTCGCGATTTCAGTTTTGGTCCCATAGTAAAAGTTGTTCATAATGATGAGTACAATGACCCCTTAAGAGGTTTTGCGCATTTAACGTTACACGTTGTATAAATAAAAAGAGAAGTCCTGACTGACTGACTGACTGACTCATCAACGCCCAGCCCAAACCCTTGGACCTAGAAAGCTGAAATTTTGCACAGAGGTTCCCTTTATAATGTAGACAAGGAATAAGGAAGGAAATCCCGGTAGCATGTTCCCATGGGATATTCAAGGGAACACATCCACGCGGGCGAAGCCGCTGGTAAAAGCTAGTCTGGAATATAACGTTTTTTCTCTACCGGAAACTCGCAAGAGAACCTTTGATTTGCAATGGAACAGTCATAAAATTACGTCACCGTTGTAGCCTAACTTTACACACTCATCAAAACCATCTTCTTTCTACAGTGCTGGGCATCAAACGTCTCAAGCAGATCGAGACGATGTTCATCTCCCGGCGGCTGCAGGCTCCTCGGACCCACGGCCTCAGCGTGGAAACCCTGGTGGATATGCTGCTGGTCTTGTACGACGAATGCTGCAACAGCAGTCTTCGGAGGGAGAAGGCGGTGGCGGATTTTATATCTTATGGTGAGTTGACTTGTGATTACTTTAATATTTAGGCATTTTTTTTATCAGAAAGGTGTGGTCAAATTTAAGGGTGTGGTACAGACAGCCTAGACCATCTAACTGAACAACTTTCTCCATGGGACCAACATCGAGAAAGAATTAACATCTGTCCCGTACAAAACTTCAGTTGTGGTGGTTCAGTTTGATGGTATGTGCACACCCTTAAAGGAGAATGGGCGCTTTTGTATGGGCTCCGTCCCCAGACTGTTTCAAGACTGTATCAAATTGAGCGATACGTCATTTTAAAGCTTATTAGAATGGCTTTATTTTATTCTATGACACCAACCACTGCACTCTTGCAGGAGAAGACCTACGACTGATTACATTTTTTTTTCAAAAAAATGTGATTTTCGCTTATTTTACCATCGTCCACCTCTTTTGTCTTGCAGATATCCTGGGGTATGCCTATCTATTCAAAGTGCGATGGAGCGAGATATGATCGAAGTCTTAACATATGTGTCCTCGAAGTTATGACAGTTAGCTAATGCCATCAACAACGAAACTCGTGCAAAGAAGATACTATGAATCTTTTTTTTTTCTTAATATCATTATGTTTAGCATAGACAGTTTTTCGTTTATACCTATTACTTTATATAGCGTTCTTTGCGATGCAGCTACTAATCTTGTGTTGCGCGTTTATCGCCACATCTGCACACTTGACTTTTTAACTTTTCCCTACCTCCGTATCTCTACGTTGACGTCATAGTGGGGCTTGCGCGCTCGGAACTCTAAGTCTGTGCCGGTAGAATTTACTTTGCCAAAACAGGTCTAGGGTGAGGAGCCAGACCAAGAGAGATACAAAAAACCGCAGGGCAGCGTGTGGCGAGCTGTTGGGAAGTAGCGACCCCACGGACCCTATCTCCCGGGAGAAGTCTGGTTCCTCACCTCTGGCTTGCCTTTATTGACCGGCTGGAGTGAACACTGACGGAAACAGAGCTCCCAGCTCATTCTTGTCTTTATTGGCCGGCTTGAGTGGAGATTCGCAAGAGCAAAAGTGCTCGGAGGAAGGAAGTATTCCAGTAAGTGCTTGTAGGGATCTTGACTTGACCATCTTCCGGGCTCTGGGATTGTTCTGAGAGCCGTGGAATACCTCTCCACTCCTCAAGCACCTCAGGACATGTTGCTTCCTTGTCGCTACGTCACTATGTGCTAGCGACAGATTCCGGGGCCCATTATTGAGTGTGCAAGTCACCCCCTGCCATTTCATCTGTGTATTGTACAGGGTGGGCCAAGAATTCGTTAACATTTAAATGTAACTTACCGCGCAAACTATTGCCGCGCGGGGCGCGGGCGCGGGCGGGGGCACTAGCTCGCTTCTTGGAAATTTAGTCGCAATGGATCGCTTCACGGGGCCGCAACGCGCTTACTGCGTGAAACAGTTTTATTTAAACAACTTTTCGCTCATTACTGTGAGACGCTTATTTCGCGTTGAATATGGTTTACACGACTTAAGTCAGTGTCCAAGTGCTCCTTTAATAAAGAAATGGGTGAAGAAGTTCGAAGAGACGGGATCTACACTAAATGTGAAACAAACCGGCGGCCCGCGGACTTCTCGGAGCGAAGAGAACGTGCAGCAAGTTTCCGCTTCTGTTCGACGTGATCCAGATTTATCGACACGCAAACGTTCGGCTGAATTAGGATTATCCCGCACATCATTACGCCGTATTTTGAAATTAGATTTGAAATTACATCCATATAAGATCCAGCTAGTGCAAGAACTAAACCCTAATGATTTAAATTTGCGTAAGTCATATGCCGAAACAATGTTAACTCGATTCAGTAATTTTCACAACATCTTATTCTCTGACGAAGCCCATTTCCACCTAAATGGACATGTAAACAAACAGAATTGCAGGTATTGGAGCAGCGAAAATCCTAAAGCTAAACATGAGAGGCCACTTCACTCTCCTAAGGTAACTGTATGGGCTGCAATTTCAGCAAAAGGAATCATCGGACCTTACTTTTTTGAAGATTCTCGAGGCCGTTCAGTTACTGTTAATTCTGCCGAGTATGTGAAAATGTTACGGGAGTTCTTAGCACCGATGCTACTGGAATTTGCTGGCTATAATCGTAACACATGGTTTCAACAAGATGGAGCCACGTGTCACACATCGAACGAGTCCTTGCCGGTGGTCAAAGACATGTTTCCGGAAAAGCTGATATCCAGACGGGGTGACATCCCATGGCCACCCAGAAGTCCAGATCTATCACCAGCAGACTTCTTTTTATGGGGTTATTTAAAGAGTCGTGTCTACATTGATAAACCGAATACACTGCGTCAACTTAAAGAAAAAATCATCGAAGAGATATCGGCGATCTCGCGGCCTCTTTGCAGAAGAGTATTCGAAAACTTTAGGACTCGCTTAGATGAGTGCAAAAACCGAAACGGTGGTCATTTAGACGAAATAATTTTTAAAAAATAAATTACAACTAATTAGCTTTCTCGTAAATAAACGATTTTTAAAATATGTTAAATGGTTTTTTTATACGATTTTTTCAAATGTTAACTAATTCATGGCCCACCCTGTATAAAAAACATTGGTCAGGCAGGGACCATAGTCTTTCCATAGTTCTAGGTAACCATGCCACAGCCACCCAAACCCAAATCCCAATATATTTTGTTTCCATGTTCTGCAATAGTCCTGCACCAACCAGGGGATGTTCTTGGGTGCACTTACATAGTGCATACAGGGATAATCGTTGGTTGGTGTCTCCTCATAATTTAAAATTGTCTAAGGGGCGTCTGCGAGTTGACTTTGGGTTCTCGTACACGTTCCATCACAACACAACGTATCCAATACTTTTGCAACCATTCAAGCTAGCCAAAATCAAAGTAAAAGCAGAGGAGTCAAGTCCATTTAGCGTGCCGAAGTCAAAATATACAGTGTCGAACCGATGAAGGAGGAAATGATGCATGCGACGTGCGTATCGTAGGGCAATATATTAACCGAACTATCATTACAATACAAACCATTGACAGCCGACAGAATGAAAAAATAAAATCACAGACCAAACACTGCTAGTATTGTCATATATCAAAGTGTATCAAAGTGAGAGGAATTTCGTAATGAACAAAAATAAAGCATGGCATTTGGAAAGTACTACCTCAAAATTAGTTTGGGGTAGAGGGTTTGAGGAGCAATACGGTTTAAAAAGGTTTGGTTAAAAAAGTACGCTTGGACACTTAAGCGGTTAAGTGAAAACAAACGAGTACAATACAATAGTCAGCTGTAAAAAAAATGTTCATTGTCTTTAGCCCTCTCGCCTCCATAATTGTTATCTTGTTCGGGTTCACCCGCCATCTGACGTTCTTCACCCTGATGCGATGACGCCTCTAGCATTTTGTGCACATGGTTATACTTGCTACGTTACTGTAGAAGCTATAAATAATATTTAAAAAAATAAAATTAAAATTATTCATGGTTCCTTCCCTGCACGAGTTTCGTTGTTGGTGTCATACAATAAAATAAAGCTATTGTTATGACCTTTAAAATGACGTATATCACATCTTGATACACCACTGGGGACGGACCCGCCCATTCTCCTTTGACTACACCATTCTGCTCTGATCGTATCAGCAGAATGGTGTAGTTAAATTTAAGGGTAGGGGGGGTAAAAAGACCCGTCGCCTAACCGTTACCTACGCATTCTGTACAACAGTGTCTCAGCAGTAATTATTGCTGGGATACGATATACATATACTGTTGTTTGATAAAAATAGAAAACAGAATACATTTATTTGCGGTAAAACATGACGCAAAGAAAAAAACACTCCAATCCACGCAAAACGGCCATCGGTGAGCATAATGCTGTGAGTGTGACCCTATGCGAAACAGAGCCATAGCGCTGGTTTTCGGCGACATCGACAGCCTGAAATGATCTGTAGAACCATATTTTTAAAAGTTGCCTTGGGCAATAGTGATATGGAAATCTTTGTTTGACCTAATTTCACTCTCACTACGGCAGGCTATCAATTGAGCCATCAATTGAAAAATGTTCCGAGTCAATTTAAACATTATTCTGCCTACCATTTTTACAGTCTCGAGTGAATAGATTACTTCTGGCAAGCGTGCACCATCATTGACCGCATTATAGCTTACAGTCTGGCCGTCGAAAGAATACGTTCCTGACACCTGTCAGTTGGACAATTTTGACGACACGGTTGGCGCAGTGGTTGAGCGATTGACTGCTGCGCAGCATGTTGCAGGTTCGATTCCCGCACGGAACAAATATTTGTACGACCTACAAGTATTTGTTCCGAGTCTGGGTGTTTTTCTATCTATAATATGTATGTATTTACAAAAAAAAATGTATATAAGTAATTTATCAGCCATCTCGTTACCATAACACAAGCATTAGGTTGCTTAGCTTGGGACTAGATGGCGTTGTGTGAAATGTCCAAGGATATTTATTTATTTATTATTTATTTATTTATTTATAATTTGTAGTTGTAATAAGGGTCAAATTCGCAAAACACATCTTCGTTAGTATGAAACTGACAGGTGTCCAGAACACATTCTCTCGACGGCCGGACTGTAAGCTTGGGTTTCCTAGGAAAGCGGTTCCGTCATATCACAGAATACATAATAGTACAAATACAGAAGATTTATTCCACAAAATCATTTAAATAAATAGCGACACTTGCTACGACATAATAAAGTGCAATTCAGGTCGCACAGCGTTAATTACCTACAGTCATATTCACATAGAAGTTGCCTCTCTTTCTATCGCGTAACTCTTCTTCTGACTCGTTAGTGTTGTCTTCTTTTACGACGCGGCGCGTGATTGAGTATCGAACTAACGTGCGATCCGGTCGGTTCACGGAATGGCCCAAGTCGAGCCCGCCGCGTACTTGTAGCTTCATGCCTAGAATGCAGAGTGCGCCTGGCGTGGTCATATTATAAATGCCGTCATGAAAATCGTGTCATTTTCACCAGTATTTGACATCAAGGTGTCAAAAACGCTCTGTATTTGGACAGCCTTTATTGTGTGACCATTCACTGCTTTCTATTTCACCAATACCTATTGCAAATAAATGATTATGATTCTTAGGAAACGAAAGCTTTACCATCAGGTGAGTTCATGGGTTGAAATCTAGTACGTTTGGCAGTGCCCCCACTCGCATGAAAAGGTAACGCATCGTTCTCGAGAAAACTAATTATTGTAAACTACCCTCAAAACACAGTTACTTTTAGTATCGTTCGGCAGGAGGTGGGGGCACCCCCCCGAGAAATTAATAAAAAGTGGGGGCACCCCCCACTCCCCTGTTACCACTCCCATTTCACTATTTATCTGGTTTGAGGTTAGAAACGATTTTTATTAATTTCTCGAAGAATATGCATTGCCTTGTAATGAGAGTGGTAGCGTTATAATCAGGGACCCAACCCCTACCAGCTTTCATACCTCTTAACCCCCTCCTCACGCCAAACGATACTAGATCCGACCCGACCTGGAATAGGACATAGGATACTTTTTATCACGGTAGTACGTTCCCATGGGATCACTTCCGACCTTCACGCGGGCGAGGCCGTGTGCAAAAGCTAGTAAATTAATAATCGGATCAGTCACTACTCACTAGTGTCACTACGAGCGTCACCGTAGGCACAACTACTATTTGTTTACAAAAACATATACTGAAACGAAAACATTTTCTACGTATACGACCACCCATCGATATAAACCCTTAATCGAATTATAAAGGAAAACGAAAGGAAATTAATGATTAATAACTCGCTTCTACAGCGCATCCTCGGTTGATATCGATCAATATATTTTTAGACGAGAACTGTGGAGCTCACTTGTGAACTCGTAACTCGAACAGCCGCAGTATTGGAGGTTTGCACGGTAGTCGCGTCACTGCAGTTAGCCTGACGACATGAGCTGTAACATGAATACTTATTCCTATAAAAAAGTTACCCAACTTGAAATCTTAGTGGTGTTAAAACGATTTGCAATGAAATTGGGTCAAAGTTTACTGGAAAACGTTTTGCTTGAAAAATGTCAAAAGGGGAATCGATGATGTAAGGCGTTGCAAGCTGCAATAAGGTGTGCCCTACATAATGAAAAGCTGTACGTTTTGAAGAGCAAGCATGTATCAAAGAAGCGAAATGAAGTTATATCACAAATGGTTACATTGGAAGATGACTATTCCATTTTGGTTACTGAATTGTACGAATTCCAATCTTCCGAAATGAGGTTTGTTATAGTGAAGATGACTTCATCAATGAGCTAAACGGCAAGTAACATGTAATATGTTTGGATTAGAATCATCGTGGTGAACGGTTTAGTCAGTGAGCATGCGTTACCGAGTGCTAGCTATCCTGCGGCAAATCGGAAATGGTTTTTTCCATGTAACCAGGTCGTGAAGTACCTATTGGAAAAAAACCGGTCAATGGCGAGTCGGACTCGCACACCGAGGGTGCCGTTCCGATTTCTGAAAAAGTGTGCTATTTAGAGACATTTTTCCTGTAATCTTTACATAAACTTCTATCACATAGAATAATATCAGATTTTCCTCTTTGCAAACTTCGGAGATAAGGGGGTGGGGGGACGGTATTTTTTTTTTTACATTTTTCATCAAAAGTCGAAAACTATGCGACCTGAAAAAAATAAATAAATGTTTGAGAATGTGCAAACACCGCTCTTTCATATGATACCCCACATGCCCTAGTAGCCCCACTTTGAATTCTTAGGACTCCTTTCCGTCTCTGTTGCAACAAAAGGATATATTTTTATTTCTTTCTTATTTGCAAAATAGTTGGGAAAACGTCATCTAAAAATAATCCAAATTTCAAGTTGATAGCATAAGTAGTTCTTGAGATATCCAGCTGTGACAGACAGACAGACTGAGTCGCACCATAATGGTTCCTTTTTGCCATTGTTGATCGGAACCCTAAAAATTTACACGAAAAGAAGAAGGCTCTAATATGATTATGTTCTTTAACAGTAAAACCAGTGGCGACGGCGTTGAAGAGGCTACGGCTTTCTCGGGATGACTTTGAGCTGGTCAAGGTGATTGGCAGAGGAGCTTTCGGAGAAGTCTGCGTCGTGAGAGCGTCTTTTATGCAGGTACTGTGAATTTGTTACGTTAGGGTGCTTGCATAGTAGCTCGCCGTCCGGTAAGGACCAGGCCCGGGTCGACGGCGCGTTGTGTTCCACGCGCGCCTCAAAGAGATGTCAGCATTGATGGGGTCTGATAGGGCCGATGCCTGCCAGGGTCGCGAGTTGTTCGAAAGAGGTACCGTGGCCATGGAACAGGCAACTGAACGAACACGGGTGGGTCAGTAAAAGTCTGACACGCCCTCACGCTCCGCCCAGAGCGGGAGAAGTCATAGATGATTTCCCATCCAAAAAAAAAATAAAAATAACGGTGCTTGCATATCTACGTGGGTTAAGACAAGGCGGTATCGATCGGTGCGGGTAAAATAGCCCCGTATTCATTTATAAAAAGAAACAGGTAAAACATTGTTACCGTTTCTTTCTGTAGATCATCGTGCGGTGGAGGTGGACAAACAGTCGTAGTCTAGCGAAACAAAAATAAATAAATAAAATAATATTTATTTGTTCAAGACTTAAACCTTTACAGTATTACATTTATTATGTAATTAGACTAAGATGGCAAGATACAAAACTAGTGTAACTGGGCTTAAACTAGGAGGATTCCTGTGCTATAAGCACCAGTTACTTCCGTCTCCACCGTTTACGGGTACTGTCCGCGAGGCGTAATGTGAGCTTTGCATTTGTGTGAGTGATCACCAAAATGGTGCGAGAGCCCATGACCAAAATAATCGTGCTCTAGGCCGGGGATCACACCTACACTATCTATGTGCACTCACAGTCTCACACAAATGTAAAGCCCAGCCTAAACCACAAACAAAAGATATTGGATTGTGGTCGGGTGTGTGTGGCTAAAGTAGACTGGACTATTATTTACTAACTTAATTGAAACCGTTAAATACCAATTACAATAGTTAAAGACACATACTAATAAAATAAAAAAATGTAAAATTGGGGTTATATTATATTATAGAATAACACATAAAAATTAATTACACGCTCATGAATCCCTCTGGTATGCCAGTAAAATCTTCGTCCATTCATCCGCAAACAGATTGTTTGTTGGATTAGCATCCAAGAGATCAAAAATCAAGACGAGACCCATTCACTCAATATTACTCGAAGATGACTTTTCAAGAAACTCGAATTGATGATACTTGGGTCAACTTTTTTTATGTGACATTGAGTGGTGACATGTGGAAATCGGTTGTCATGGTATGGGCATGTGATGTGGAGGAATGAGGACAATGTCGTGAGGAGAGTTTTGAATATGAATGTGGATGGCTTTAAGAGTAGGGGAAGACCAGAGAAAAGACGGATGGACTGTGTGAAAGATGATATGACCACCGAGATGACGACTAATAGAGAGGTATGGAAGAAAACACATGTTGCGCCGTTCCTAAATACATGGGGATAAGGGCAGGAGAATAATGATTGAGTAGGGACATGAACTTATCAATGTCTTTTCGTAATGTTCTACATTAATTTCTTTCACTACAGGGCACAGATGGCGGTGGCAATATGGCGGCTGCGACAGCGGGGACCACTGGCACTGGGGAACGAGTTTACGCCATGAAAATACTCAATAAATGGGAGATGCTGAAGGTAGGATTGACAAGAACCGTATCTATATCTATAAAAATCAATGCCACTTTTCGTTGTAATTTTATAACTCACTAGCTTTTGCGCGCGGCTTCGCGCGCTCATGTATTATACATATAAACCTTCCTCTTGAATCATTCTATCTATTAAAAAAAACCGCATCAAAATCCGTTGCGTAGTTTCAAAGATCTAAGCATACATAGGGACAAACAGACAGCGGGAAGCGACTTTGTTTCATAATAAGTAGTGAAGAACGGCTGGGCCGATTTAGCTGATTTTGGTTTTGAAATGTTTGACGTAGTCCAGGGAAGGTTTAAACGATGAGAAAAATTGGAAGAAATGCCGGAAAATTGGAAAATTCTGGAAAACTGAAAGTAGATTTTATATGGGAATATTGAAATTGGGACAGGACAACGTCTGTCGGGTCAGCTAGTTGATTTATAAAATTTGCACAGATTCGACGCACGGATTAATTTGTTCTTGTTATTTTTGTTATAAAATTTGTGTTATTTTATTACTCCACTCTGCAATTCGGTTTTGTTTTTGTTTTGATTGTTTGTTTGTTGTCATTTCCCAGAGTGTCACAACACAGAGCAGAGGCAATGTAGTTGTAAATTGTAAATGGTCTTTGGTCTGACATCAACCAATAGACAAAATTGTCAACTTGGATACTAGGCTTTTGCTTACATTGCATGTGTGTACTCTGTAATTTTTTTTTTTTTTGTTATTTGCGTTATATTTATGCAGAATAAACAATTTTTCTTTCTTTCTTTTTTCTTTATTGGTACTTTTAATTTGCAGAGAGCTGAAACGGCTTGTTTCCAAGAGGAGCGCGATGTGCTGGTGTTTGGCGACAGACGATGGATCACCAACCTGCACTATGCCTTCCAGGACGAACACAACTTGGTGAGTACAATACAATACACACACAACAATACAACAACAACAATAATCAACAACAGCAACAATACAATACAACAACAATACAATACAAACACAACAACAATACACAACACAACAACAACAATGAGGGTACAATTTTACTGTAACATACTGATGACATAATGATGTGAGATCAATGCATGATGTTTTTAAAATCGTATTCTGTTCTATTTCTATATTTTTTACCCGCGATTCCGTCCGCGTTCTCACTTAGTCTCTTTTTGCTCGGTTCCTAAGGGTCGTAGCCTGATTTTAAATAGCCTATAATCTTCCTAGAGAATTGGGCTACCATACGCATTTTTTTTTTTCAAATCGGACTGATAGTTCCAGAGATTACCCCCTACATACAAACTTACAAATAATTTTTTCCTCTTTATAATATCTGGTAAGCAACCGTGCCCTCACTTCAAGCATGCGCAATTAACATATTAAGCTCACGTTGTCTGAACACGACTTTGCAAGTAATTTTGTTACGTAACCCAAGGGGAGAGAACTTATTTATAAAAAGGACTCGTCAGTACCCATGGCTCTGCCGTTAGAAGTGATGTGTTTGATATTGTATTCAAAATTCTCCAGAAAATACAATTTGGATCGCCGCAGAAGTTTTCGCCACAGTGTTCAATATTCGTCACTACAAGTACAGTTCATACGGCTGACAAAACATACGTCAGAATCAGAATCAGAATCAGAACATTTATTTGTAAAACATAGGTATAAAGGTGTTAGGTTAACATGTTTGGGCGCTACGTTTTGCCGTGAAGGCGTACAAATATAAAGTAAAAAAAAATGTAATTAAAACTAAAATACTTAAAAACTAAATAAAAACAAAAATAAACTAAAAAAATATTAAAAATTATCATTTATAAAATCTGGAACAGTATAGTAACATTTTTCAATTAGTAGCGAGGAGAGAGCTTTCTTAAACTTTGCTATGGGCATATTTTTTAAATTATCTGGTATTTTATTGTAAATTTTCGAAGCCATTCCAAAAAAACTCTTTTTCATCAACGAGGTTCTGCATTTTATATCGCATAATTGATTTATGTATTGAGATCGCATTGGAGTCTTTTTTACATCGGATAATTTTTGAAAAAGGTGTGTATTAGTTTTAACAAACAAAGCAGTCTCGTAGATGTACATAGCTGGCATAGTAAGTAATTTTAAAGATTTAAAATGGGGTGCACAAGTTTCAGTAGTTTTCAAGCCACACATGGATCGAATACATCGTTTTTGCGCTTTAAAAACAGCCTCTCTTTCAGTAGATTGCCCCCAAAAAATAATACCAAACCTCAGAACTGATGCAACCAACCCGTGATACGCTATTAAAAGTGTTTGTATATTAACTTTTTTTGACAGCTGAAATAGTGCATATGCAGATCTATTTAATTTCAGACAAATTTCTTCAATATGGGGTTTCCATGTTAGTTTACTATCAATCGTAATACCTAAAAATTTTGCCTTGTTTGTATCTTCTATTTTGTGATTTTCATATGTAACGTGAACTGGAGGTTTTTCACACCTTTGATAAAAGTGCATTACTTTCGTTTTGTTTAAATTAATTACTAGGTTGTTGCTAATAAGCCAGTTAATAATTTTACTAAGACAATCATTAATATCATTTTCGTAACACTCATGATTAGTACACCTTACAACAGCTGTACTATCATCGGCAAAAAGAACCATATTTTGAGATATGACTATTGGAAGATCATTGATGTATATTAAAAAAAGTAGCGGCCCTAATACGCTACCTTGAGGTACCCCATATTTTATGAGTCTTGGTTTAGATGTGTAAATGGTTAGTAAATTGCTTTTTGGACAGAGTTGTGATATTTCTGTGCACTGGGATCTGTTATCCAGATATGACTCCAAAAGTTTTAAAATATTTCCTCGGATTCCATATCCGTACAGTTTTTTTAGCAAAATCTTATGACTGACATAGTCAAACGCCTTCGTCATATCGGTATATAAAGCACATACCGGAGCTCTTTTATCGACAGACGTCATAATATGAGAAAGGAGGTCGAACAATGCCATATTGATATTAACATTTTTTCGAAATCCTTTTTGTTCATTGCAAAATAACTTATATTTTTCAAAATAATTATAAATAGAATTGTAAATTACTTTTTCGATAATTTTTGAAAAAAATTGGTATTTTGGCAATGGGTCTATAATTTTGAACATCTGATTTATCGTCTTTTTTAAATAAGGGTTTAATAATGACTTTTTTCAGACTATCAGGAAAAACACCATTTGTTATGCATAAATTAATAATGTGCGTTAGTGGTGGTGCTATAACTTCTTTGACATATTTTACGGCTTGTGTGCATATTCCATCATAGCCTACAGTATTTGTATTTTTAAGATTATTAATTATTTTGATAAGGTCAATGGGTAAAACTGGTTGCATATATAATGATTGTGAAGTTAAGTTGTTAAAAATATTTTTATTAGCCGAAGTAACGTTACTATTTATGTTATTTTCAATTACATCAACAAAAAAGTTGTTAAATTCATTTGCGATATCTGTAGGATGTGTGATTGTGAAATTACCTTTCTTTATGGACGGTATTTGTTGTGGTAGGCGATATTTGGACTTGTTAATTACTTGCCAAGCAGCTTTTGATTTATTATGAGAAGTGTTTATGAAGTGGTTATTTTGAGTTTTCTGTGTTAGTCGTATAATTTTCTTATAAATCTTAGTATAATTCTTAAAATCACGTTTATTTTTACAGTCAGGTTTAAATCTGTATGACCAAAGTAATTTTCTTTGCTTCTGACTACAGATTTTTATACCACGAGATATCCATTTGGTTCTGGTATTCGTTTTTATCGTTACATATTTTGTTGGAAAACATAATTTATATAGCATCAAAAAATCTTCTGCAAAAAAATCATACGAGTCATTCACATCATTTGTGCTATAAACTTGCGTGAAGGATAAACTGCTTAAATACGTTTTAAACTTCTTTAAATTTTCTGAGGTTATATCTCGTTTTTGAGTTTTCCAATATTTTAGTTTACATGATTTATTAATAGGTACACTTAGTATTTGAGATGTATGATCTGACAGAATTAAGTCTATTATTTGTGCTTTACAGTCTTTTTTGTAGGTGTGGGCAAAGTTATCTATACAGGAGTTACTGCTTAATCTAGTAGGCTTGTAAAGGGCTAAGTTAAGATTAAATTGGGTAAGAAAATGTTCAAATTCTAAAGTAATTTTATTTCTTTTTAAGATGTCAATGTTGAAGTCGCCAGTTAAGATTACATTTTTTTTAGAAAGTGAACAAATTTTCCTTAGTATATTTTCTAATTTTTCATAAAATATATTGTAGTTGTGTTTAGGTATGCGATATATACAAATAATAATAATCTTATGATGTATTAGTTCTATGGCACAGGATTCGAAGACACCCGACACCGACTGTTTTGCTACGTCAGATATTTCTCTAAATTGAAGTCCTGCTCTAACAAGAATGCACGTACCCCCGCGCTTAGCTTTTCTAGAAAAGAAAGCTGCTGGTACAAAATTAGGTATATGCAACAAATCTTCATAACCTGTCTCGATAAAATGCTCTGTTATACAAATTACATCAATATCAGTTTCTGTGTTGTGAAGCTCTTCTATTTTGACTGTTAGTGTATCTGATTTGTTCATCAGTCCCGCTATATTTTGGTGAAGTATATTTAAGTACTTATAGAAAAAACTGAGAATTATTTTGAGACTCAATACCTGTTATTTCTTTTTGCGTATTTTGGGAACAATCAATTTCTGAGCTATTAGAAGTAGTGGCTGTCATAGTGTTACAGTTTACGATCATGTTTATTAAATCTAATATAATAATTTGTAAACCTTTGTTATTAAGAGTCCCGAATTTTGGGCTGTATGTATCATAGGTGTATGGTAAATTAAGGTTAGAATCTAATACGTACGCATAATTACACGTTTTCACATCTATACAGAGTAGATTATTAAAAGTCTCAACTCGGCTGTTGAACATAATATTAACCTTATGCATATATTTAAAAGTTGGCAGGCATATTATAAAGTTAGTGTGATTAAGAGGTAATATTTTTTTACGAATTAGTTCAACAAGTTCTGTGTAATTTTGTGATCTTTTGAAATCTTCTTCACCTATATAGATAATACAGAAATCTGATTTAGTAAAGTTTTGGACTTTTTTATCTATATTGTCTAGTGTTAATTCTAAATTACAATTCGGTTTACGATAGTGACAGATTTCATTACTATTTAGTAAACTAGTGTTATACATTATTTTACATATTCTACTGCTATTTTCACTACTGATAATGCATATTTTATGCTTCAAAGGCGCCTGTTGTCGATCAAGATTAATAACATTGCTCGATACTTCATTATTAGGAGAAGAAGTAAGAGTGACATCTTTGCTTTCAGTTTTGCTGTCTTGACGAATAGAAGTATTGGCAATATTTACATCTGTTTGTGTTGACCGAGTTTTATTGGGTGTTATTGGCTTATGTTTGACTGGAGAAATAGCAATTCTTTTATAGAAAGTGTTTTTTTTTGATAATTCTTCATTACTTTGTTTCAAACCGCTGTTTTCCAAAGATAATAGCTTAATTTCCTTATGTGCACTGTTTAGTTGAGACGTCAACTCATCAATCTTATCTTGCAACTTTTTTATCTGATTGTTCTCTTCATCTTCTGACATTTCCGGCATACTATTTGTAGTACAATTCAAAGTTTGAGACGTGTTATTGCTGTCATCATGGTTAGATTCCGATCTTCTGCTGCGGTTACGACGGAATGTTATATTATCCAAGAAATTCATAGTTGGTAGATTCTTTTCCAATGTTAAAAAGAATTATATATTTTATTTCTTCAATAATAAAATAAAAAACTACTAAGCTTTTATTTTTTGGGCTGTCAACACTAAAATGGGTTTGGTAACACTGTATGAGTATTGAAATTGTTACTACTAGCTACTAGATGTCGCTGTCTGTAATATTTAATTGTAAAAATATAATATTGATGTCTTGCAACACTATGATGAGTCTTGTAACACTGATTGTTTTAATTTTGCTACTCACTACTAGATGGTGTTGTAACCAACATATTTAGATCGTTTGAATTAAAAAACGGATTTCGTAGTGTTTTTTCTTGGTTTCTTACTTAACACTGTTATAAAAAAGAGTTATATGGGTCACTTTGTTTATGAAATGATAATAACAGTTCAAGGTTCACTTGTTTTTTGTTTTGTTCACTAGTACTGTTTAGTTAAAATAAGAAACTCTTCGTAAACAAATCTTGAAATTTTCAAAAAGCGAATTGCAGATAGCGGGGCGCGAACTCACGACCTCTAGCTCTGCATGTCAAGCAAAGTTAACATGCGCTAATTTGATTTTAGGAATTGTATCGAAATAGTTCTTCGGTTTGTTAGAGAATTAAAAAAAGTTCGTTATCTAAGATGCGTCTATTTTTAAATTCAAAATTTTGCTTGCGCGCGCACTATTAATTTATCAGTTCTGTAATTCTGTTTCATTGTTATTATTTGAGATTAACACAGAATTAACACTAGCTAGCACTTCTCTAAAAACACTTTAATATTAATGCAGTGTTATTGTTTGTTTATTTGAAATTTTAGAGAGTTTTTCACTTCATTTACATAGTTTTGGCACAGTTTGAGATTAGAGTTTAGAACACACTATAATTTTGTTAAATACGAAAATTACGTTTTGCTAACACTTTCACTTAATCTTTACACTTTACTGTTCATCATAGTATAGAAATATCATGGTTAGACTGACTTTTATATTTTTTATTAGAAATAAATACGGAGCTCAATGTTTACGTGACAGCAGCGCCATCTCTTATGATCTCTGATAATCGCCATGAACGTACACGTACTTCTGCCGCCCCCCTTTAAGTACGTGTACGTTCATGGCGATTATAAACTTTATTTACCTGGCAAAAACGACTAAATTCCTCTAATTCGTGTATAACATCACGCCTACAATCCCTGAAAGGTTAGGCAGAGGTGTACCATGGGAGAAACGAACATATGAAAACCGTGAAAATAAAATCCCGTGCACACGATGACCACATCTGTTAGCAAACGTTACTGTAGCGGCCGAGCGCTGCAAGCAAGAATAGTCCTTAAGGTGCATAGATGTTCGTTTCTCCGATAGTACCTACACCTACATTTCGGCAGTTTATATGGCAGGAGAGGAGCTCGTGGATAAGTAATAACAGCCGCACGGGTTGATCCATCAGGATAAGCTACGCTTGCCGGGGTTGGTCCGTGGATGGGTGACCATCTTTACATACCAAGACTCCTCCGTGCCTCGGAAAGCACGTTAAGCCGTTGGTCCCGGCTGTCATTCGTGGATCTTTGACAGTCGTTACGGGTCGTCAGAAGCCCGAAAGTCTGACAACCAGTCTTACCAAGGGCTACCAAATATTACCCAGTTACTGGGTTGTGGAAGTCAGGTAGGCAGTCGCTCCATGTAAAGTACTGGTATTCAGCTGCATCTGGTTAGACTGGAAGCCGACCCCAACATAGATGGGAAAAGGCTAGGCAGATTGATTATGCTTAAGTCCTATGTAATAGCGCGAGCCTATTGCCATCAATCAGCCACAAATCCAGACTGCTACTGAGAAACGGTTTTTAGAGGAAATAAAAAATATCTGAAATAAGCACTTGGGTTTGTCTGACTAGCTGACCCGCCAGACGTTGTCCTGCCAAAATTTCAATTTCTTTTTCTTTTAAACCATCCTAATAAAGAGATAGAGAATAAAACAAAAAAGAAAATTCAACTCGGACAATTCGTTTTTGATTTTTAGCGAGAGTAACGGACAGCAGTTGATTTTTTTATAAGAAGATAAATCATCATAAAATTAACAGAGTATAATGTTTATTAAATAAGACTACCATAGACCATCTTCTCTTGTCTATTCCAGTACCTGGTAATGGACTACTACTGCGGCGGCGACCTGCTGACCTTGCTGTCGAAGTTTGAAGACCGTCTCCCTGAAGACATGGCCAAGTTCTACATCGCAGAGATGGTGCTAGCCATACAGAGCGTGCATGAGCTTAGATATGTTCACAGGTGAGTTTTAACGGTTATTCATCTTCAAAAAAAAAAGTAAATGATTAGCTTCTGAAGTAGCAACTTGAGGAGCTCGTGGCTAAGTAATTACAGCCGCACGGGTCGATCCATCAAGATAAGCTACGTTTGCCGGGGTTGGTCCGTGGATGGGTGACCATCTTTACATACCAAGACTCGTCCATGCCTCGGAAAGCACGTTAAGCCGTTGGTCCCGGCTGTCATTCGTGGATCTTTGACAGTCGTTACGGGTCGTCAGAAGCCCGAAAGTCTAACAACCAGTCTTACCAAAGGGTATCGTATTTACCCAGTTACTAGGTTGTGGAAGGTCAGACAGGCAGTCGCTCCATGTAAAATACTGGTATTCAGCTGCATCCGGTTAGACTGGAAGCTGACCCCAACATAGTTGGAAAAAGGCTAAGCAGATAGATTTTTTTCTGAAGTAGCAACCCTTTGTCCTTTTACATGTTTTGAAGAAGCAGTTTGAATGGCTAGTTAGAATGCAGAAGTTTGAATGGTTAGTATGGATGGTTTGAATCTAGCCTATTAATAAAAATGGCCCTAGATTATGTCCCAGTGCTGGACAAAGGTCTAATCTCCTTCTTTCAGGGGGAAAGACTTTACCCCTCCCCCTCTCGCCCCCCCCCCATCTATCTCTCATGTTATTCTGACGGGTATTTTTCTCACAGGGACATTAAACCAGACAACGTGCTCCTAGACGCGAGCGGTCACATCAGACTAGCAGACTTCGGCTCGTGTCTTCGGCTCGGTGACGACGGCAAAGTGCAGAGCAACGTCGCCGTCGGCACGCCCGATTATATATCGCCCGAGATATTACGGGTAATTTACTTTTAAATAACATAATATTACGCCTTATTTCCGCGGAGCAGAGGCGGATTTGCCCTAAGGCATATTAGGCTGAGGCTACAGTAAGCAGCGATTTGCGATGCGACTGGAAGAGCGAAACGAATAACGAGAGTAATATTTGATGTACGGTGTAGCCATATACGTGAGCATTAATTTATTTGTTTTAGTCGCTCATGTGTCGCAGGTCGCATCGCGGCCTAATGTAGCCTCAGCCTTAGGCTCAGGCCTAGGGCGGCCAATCTGACAAAAAACTGATGATAAGAAGAAATAACTGAAAGTACCTACCTAAATATTCTAACCCAAAGACTCGCGTACATTATGGCGGGCCGCACTGCACCGCATCGTATAACAATAATCTTCTTAAATCACTTTCGTACATACAGGGTTACTGGTTATTGACCAATATCCTCTTAAAGGGTCACTGTACTCATCATTATGAACAACTTTTATTAAGAGGCCAAACCTGAAATCGCGAAAAAAAATCAGTACTTAATTATCTAGCAGTTATTAATGTTACTTTTCTCAAACATGCATGGAAATATTGTCATTATTTTCGAAAAAAGAACACGCGAAGTATCGAATTTACGGTCAAAGAAAATCAAATCCATTGCAGGAGCGTTTTTTGAATTTGGAATAATCAACGCTCCAGCAATGTTGTATGAAAAGGCGTGCTGGGGTTATTAAATACCCTTTGATTGTATCTCTTTTATCATTCTTCGCATACCAAAGTAGGTAAGTCTCTTTGCTTAGTATAAATTGCGTTCACGTGGCTTTATAGCCATATAGGTTTGCCTTTCGGCACAGATGATAAATAGAAAATTGGCAGGAAAGCTGAAAATTCGTCTTGATTTGGTATTTACATACATAATAAATATAAATTAAAGCATGTTTTATTTCCCTGCATTCTTTTGAGAAAAGCACTATATGCCTCGTCGGTCCTCGCCTACGGCTCGGCCTTCAAACTCATACTCGACCTGCAATTGCCTATTTCACGGCCTTTACTACTATAACTAAACTGGATCGATTTCGATATAAGTTGGCAATAAAGTAAATTCATTATGTAGACTATATTATGGGTGCTGTGAAAGGGGCCTGGGGCCTAGGACGGCCAAGACTGGTAATCCGCCTCTGCCCCGAAGGGTTGGGCACCATAGGTGTATCTATAGTATATTGCTGCTGAGAAATTCCAGATAGAAAAACCCAATAAAAAAATGAAAAATGGTTTATTATTTTCACAAGTAATATCTTAACAACTAGTGATTGGAGCCTCCTTTTAAGCAAATAAGCCTGTGTTAGGAGACTCTTTTAACACTTTGCCCGACCTTTGCTCAATAACACTGCCCGACCTGGGAATCGAACCCAGGTCCTCATGCTCAGTAGTAGGGCTTGCGACCACTAGATCAACGAGGCAGTCAGAATTCCAATGTTTTTTTTTTTGTTTTTTTTTACGTTTATTGTTTTGTTTTGCAGGCCATGGAAGACGGTCAAGGCAGATACGGTCCGGAGTGTGATTGGTGGTCTTTAGGTAATTTCCAATGGATTGTTTTCTTTATGATTATTATTAATTTAAAAAAAAAACGCTAACCCACTTCTTATAGTAAGCACTTTAGAAATATATTTCTAAATGATTTGAAACAACACACTCTAAAACAAAATGTCAGTAACATCATGCCTGTATTATAGACAGAGGTCGATCTATCTGCCTAGCCTTTTCCCTACTGTGTGGTCGGCTTCCAGTCTAACCGGATGCAGCTGAATAGGAGTATTTTACATGGAGCGACTGCCTATCAGACCTCCACAACCCAGTAACTGGCTAAACCCTTGGTAAGACTGGTTGTCAGACTTTCGGGCTTCTGACGACCCGTAACGACTGTCAAAGATCCACGAATGACAGCCGGGTCAACGGCTTTACGTACTTTCCGAGGCACGGAAGACTCTCGGTATGTAAAGATGCTGACCCATCCACGGACCAACCCCGGCAAACGCAGCTTAACGTGACGGATCGACCCGTGCGGCTGTTATTACTTAGCCACGAGCTCCTGTTAAGTGTTACACAGAGGTATAACTATTGAATACATAGATGTGTCTGTGTTCATAATTTATTTCTTTTCTTCCAATCCGCAGGTGTATGCATGTACGAGATGCTGTTTGGCGAGACGCCGTTCTACGCGGAGTCTCTGGTGGAGACATACGGCAAGATCATGAACCACGCGCGCTCCTTCCACTGCCCACCCCCCGATGAGCACGCCGCGCAGGTACGACTGACTCCTACACTGAGTATAGCAATAGACAAGTCTCTAAACACACAGTAGTACCCAACTTATAGGGCTTATCGATGTACCTGCGCAGAAGATGAATTTTCAAAGCGCGGGAAATTCGATTGACCAATCGGCACGCTCCACGCACTGCGTTCCATTTTCCTGTACCGCTATTGGTCTGCAGCTGCCGCCATGTTAGCGTGCGCCCAGACATGTTAGTCAGCCGCCATACTTGCGAGTGAGACGGAACTAACAGCTGCAGTATATTATGAACCTTATAGTAGTGATCTAAGGTTGATTGTAAGTTTTAAGCATTCTCGTTAATCTTCGGGGCCATTCTTCCTTTTCTGTGCGAACGAAGATTCACGACGCGCCTTATCAGTTGGGTTATTGGGTACTACTGTACTCCTTTATTAATTAAAAACGCTCTACAAACCTAATTTGGTTAAAAAATAGTGTTTTGTCAATTGCATCCGAATTAAGATTTGAGTTTGAAAGAAGAAGACAAAACACTATTTTAACTAAAATAGGTTTATATAGCGTTTTAGTTTTTTTATGAATAAGGGGGTTATTATATCAAGCAGTAAGAGTAAACGAGACAACTCCTTATTTAGCGTATGTAAACTTTGAAAAAAAAAAAAAATTAAAAAGTGTTTATACAAAGAAATAATTTTTTAAGACATTTTACCTCTGCCAAACTGCATAACAGTTGTTTGGCCGATGTAGCTCCTTTTGTGAGGGTTTCGTACCCGAAGGGTACCAAACGGAACCCTATTACTAAGCCTCCGCTGTCAGTCCGTCTGTCTGCCTGTCTGTCACAGGGCTGTATCTCATGAAATATTGAAATTTTCATAAATTGTGTATTTCTATTACGGCTATGCTATAACAACAAATAATAAAAATTAAATAAAGTTAAAAATTAAAGGATTAAAAAAAAAACAATAAAATCTTACCCTAGCATGTGGGGTGTTGTCTAGAACTCATGAAGTAGAGTACAATTTTATTTTTTTTTGTCTTCAAAAGTAAAAGTTGTCAATTTTAGACCATTTTTGTACGAGCTCTATCGCAACAATTAAACAAGATTTGAAACTATTTCATGAAACGCACTCTATCTTCAGTAATAAATGATGTTTGTTTGACAGGTGTCAGAAGAGGCGAAGGATCTAATCCGCAGACTGATATGCTCTTCAGAAAATAGATTAGGAAAAAATGGACTGCAAGACTTCAAGGTAAGCTTTAAACCTATAGGCCTTTCTTAATTTGCACAATACCCGGCTCATTTAATATTTTTTACTGCTTTCTATATTATCACAAAATTTTATTTAAATAAATCTTTATAATTAGCTGTCGAGACTATACTTTGACCGATATCGTGAGTTTTGGGGCAGTGCAGGCTGCTGATTCGTCAACGCTCACGGGTCCCCGCCCGTCCCCCGCGGTACAGCGGTATCGGTCAAAAACAGTAACATCGAGGTTGTTAAACACATTCGTTATCACATTATGTTATACTGCTACAGCCTAACTAAGCTTAGAGGGATGTGTGGTGTTACACGAATGGATAGAATAAGAAATGAGTACATAAGAGTAAGTTTGAAAGTGGCACCTGTGACTGTAAAGTTGTACGGAAATCGGTTGTCATGGTATGGGCATTTGATGCGGAGGAATTAGGTAAATGTTGTCAGAAGAGTTTTGAGCATGAATGTCGATGGCTATAAGAGTAGAGGAAGACCAAAGAAACGATGGATGGACTTTGTGAAATATGATATGGCTAGAAAGGGAGTGACTACCGAGATGACGACTAATAGAGAAGTTTGGAAAAAAGGGACATGTTGCGCCGACCCCAAATAGATTGGGATAAGGGCAGGAGAATGATGATGATGCTACGCCTAACCTTTTTACAAGCTTTTATTTAGTTTCACCTGTCCCGGTGTTTGTCTGTCTGTAATGTAATCTTGCAAGTTAAATTTGATGCACTTCCCGCTTCTGATTGAGCTGAAATTTTACTTGCATATCTAGGAGTAGGTATATGAGGAGCTCGTGGCTAAGTAATAACAGCCTATCCATCGGGTTAAGCTACGCTTATCGGGGTTATCCGTGTATAGGTGACCGTCTTTACATAACGAGACTCCTCCGTGCCTCGGAAAGCACGTTAAGCCATTCGTGGATCTTTGAGAGTCGTTACGGGTCGCCAGAAGACCGAAAGTCTGACAGCCAGTCTTACCAAGGGGTATCGTATTACCCAGTTACTGGGTTGTGGAGGTCAGATAGGCAGGCGCTCCATGTAGAATACTGGTATTCAGCTGCATCCGGTTAGACTGGAAGCCGACCCCAACATACTTGGGAAAAGGATAGGCAGATTGATTGATGTAAATCGGATGACAATGATAAATTATTACGACATGGAGCTGATCTGATGATGGAGCCGGAAGGTGGACATGCGAACTCAGTAATAAAACGACGCAACCCTATCGAGTTTGATTCGTCTTGACAAGGACTCTGGTCCTAGATGATATCCAGACTAATAAAAGATTGTTTTAAGAAACCCTTTTTTTTTAAATAATGCACTTGTTTAGTCTTCTTGGGTAAATAAAAATTATGTTGATTGTATTTCAGAATCACCCGTGGTTTGCGAACCTAGACTGGGAGAATCTCCGCGAGATGCAGGCGCCGTTCGTACCAGATGTCTCTAGCCCCACCGATACCTCCAACTTTGATGTCGATGATACTGATATCAGGTATTACACCTGCACAAAATTATGTTTTGCAAGTTGCAATGTATAATCAACTTATAATGTCTTAACTTCCCTCGAGCTAAACACTCTGGCTGCAGCTATACCAACATGATAAACTGCCCTGTATGGCCTAACACTGTCTCCTAAGATACAGGACTACCTAGTTTAGGAGACAGGCTTACACGATCTGTGTAGATTTATGTAGATATCCGTGTTTTGTTGTTTTGTAAATCTGCTCTTGTGTACCTATCATGAATCTTGTGTGTGTAATAAATATTATTCTTAATGTTCCCACTGCTGGTTCCCAGGCCTCCTCTCTTCGAGAGGGAGTGGGCTGTAATCTACCACACGGCCCCTGTGCGGGTTTGGTAGATGTCACATGTCTTCGATTGTTGGTTCTAGGACATGCCGGTTTCCTCACGATGTTTTCCTTCGCCATTATGAGAGCAGTAATGATGAAATTATTTACACAAAGTCATGCATTTTATGAACGCATTCTGAGAGATATTTTCGTTTCTACTATAGAGGCATGAGTAACAGGGTGTAAAGTTCACTCGTCCTCCATAGAAAACGGAGGATCCTCCGACCAGACGGGTGTCGTGTCTGGTGGGCAACTGCCCGACGGTTGATGTCGGGACGTTGTATATACGCTAGTCGCGCGGTAAACTCTGATTGCGCGATGCAGGTTGCGTGACGTCATGTCATTGTGATGCGTAGTTCGTATGTGGCGATGTAGATGCCGCCACACTACTATGATCGATTTCAATATTGTTAAATGTTTTTTTTTTTTTCAGACTATCCGAAGCCGTCCCGCCACCCTCGGCATCATCAGCGTTCTCCGGTCTCCACTTACCTTTCATCGGATTCACGTTCACGGCCGGCTCTCGTCTGTCAGACCTGGGCGCGCCCGCTAGTCCACTCAGCCCAGCCAAGAATGCCCCTAGTCAAGTTAGTGCGCCAGTTTATCAGATGTTCACTTTCTGTCTAGCTACAGAGTTCATCGAACTCACCGCATATCTATTACCTACTCCTCCCAGCCAGTAACAGACGCTCTGATTTGTGCACAAAAACAGAAACAAATCAGGTTTATTGGATACCCATAACGTTCCTGAATTTCATGTACCGGTCATCTTAGTATGATATACTGAATTCACCCTATCAGTCTGCGGAGGGCTGTCCCTTACACCCAGTATAATGTACTGTATATTTCTGTCAACAGGCACCATCAAACGCAGGCGACCGCGCAGCAGTGAAGGCATTAGAGCGAGAGAACGCGCTCCTCGCACAAACTATAGCAGAACTTAGAGCAGGCGGAGCGGCCTTAGATGCTGGCAGTGGTAAGATATCACCACATTCATTAGTTAGGTTTAAGCGAGTCTGCTAGACTAGTTCACCATCTCTGAATAAGTTCGAGTTAACATACCAGGTAGATAATAAATGATCGCGAAGGAGGAGGCGGAACGCGTGAGGGAGAGGAAACTTTCGCGACCTCACGGCACTAGTCGCCGCAGGAGACTCCCTGGGCGACGGGAATCAATAGCCGATTCCCGGCCACCGCAGCAGACGCCGAGCAATGGGTAGCTCGCCGTCCGGTGAGGACCAGGCCCGGGTCGACGGCGCGTTCTGTTCCACGCGTGTCTCTAAGAGAGGTCAGCAGTGATGGGGTCCGATAGGGCTGATGCCGACGGGGTCGCGGGTTGTTCGAAAGAGATACCGTGGCCCTGGCATAGGCAACTGAAGGAACACGGGTGGGGATTAGTCAGTAAAAGTGACACGCCCTCCCGCTCCGCCAAGAGCGGGAGAAGTAATTTGATCATTTCCCATCCACAAAAAAAAGGCAGATAATAAATGAGACGAATTCTGTACGCGTTTTTTAATTTATCTGAGTTATTGTAGCAGTTCTGACACTGAAACAGGTTTCGGGGCTTGGTCTGGAAAATCCGAGGTGTCTTTAAATCCTTTGAATTTCATTGCAGGTTCGAACCTGGCAAAAACAAATATTGTGGCACATGCTATCGCACAATGATCCACAATGATCATGTCCTTGAAAAACTTACCACCGAAGTTTTCAATAAATATGTTTAATATGGAGTATAGTGAAGTTACACTCAACTATACTCGAAACTACGGGAACAATATAATTATAATCTCAAGTGGATTGCAACTATAGTCTTTAGCACACTCAAGATATCTTTTAGTTGTTTCATACATCAAGGCAAACTACGACTACGATACTCCTATATTTAAATCTATTAAAAGTATTTGTTTCACAGAAGATTTACAATTTATTAATAATGTATTTTCCAGAAGATCTAATACAGCTGAAAGAGGAGTTAGCGACGATATCGAAAAGGAACGCAGATTTAGAGGCGCAGGTTAGGTGTTACGAACAACTTAACACTGGAATTACATCACAGGTAATCATTATTTCCTTTATTTCGTTTATAAATATATAATTTATATTTTTTTTAAATATAATAAATCAATCTGCCTAGCCTTTTCTCAGCTATGTTGGGGTCGGCTTCCAGTCTAACCGGATGCAGCTGAATACCAGTATTTTACATGGAGCGACTGCCTATCTGACCTCCACAACCCAGTAACTGGGTAATACGATACCCCTTGGTAAGACTGGTTGTCAGACTGTCGGGCTTCTGACGACCCGTAACGACTGTCAAAGATCCACAAATGACAGCCGGGACTTGGCTTAACGTGCTTTCCGAGGCACGGAGGAGTCTCGGTATGTAAAGATGGTCACCCATCCACTGACCAACTCCGGCAAGCGTAGCTTAACCTGATGGATCGACCCGTGCGGCTGTTATTAAAAAAAAAATAATAACATTAAAAGAACGAGCGAGCCTTACAGTAGTCTCATATGATGTATATAATCTGAGTACCAACCTCTCGGAAAACGGGCTGGTACTATCTAACGGCTTGCTCTCATTGGTCAAATCAAATAGCGCGCGCTTCCCCGGCTTCCTGTTACACACTTCCGTCCCTTTTCACGAAATTACTCCCACAGGTTGCAGGAAAGCGAGAAGAAAGATGTTACATATCAAAAAACATTTATAAATAGAAATTCCCGCGTTGTCGGGTTAGACCTACGTCAGCAATTTGTGTTTTGGAACGCAATCTCGAGTTTTTTATGCGAAACTCACTGAGTTTAACTCCTAGGACACTGCGTTGCGTTGATTATTACAATACTAATTTATTTGCCAATACATTTTCAGCCAACAATAGGGCATTTTTTGAGAAATCTAGTATCTGTTTGTTTGTGTGTGAGATACACTTTTTGGTAGCTCGTGATTGCTCTTAATAAGCGATCACTTTACTTTGACAGATAAAAACTACAAATGTTGGAATCTTAATAACTAAAAAATCATTTTTGTAATTAAGTGAAATGAACCTGTTATAAATTAACAGCTACAGTTTCGAAACAGACAGAATATTATACCATCATTAATTAAGAAATGCCTAGTCTACCTGTTAAGTCTAGTGCATATTGGGGCAAGCCGAGCCGCAAGCAACGCATTGCTAATATCCTCTTAGATAGATAGATAGAATACTCTTTATTATGCACACTGTAGGAAATCTAGGTTCTAACACTTCAATAAAAACGAGTTATGGGCTTTTTAAAGTATAAAGATTATTATTAGCCAATTAAAAGTCACTAGGAAGTTTATACGTCCGTATTGATCAGAGCGCAAACGAGAAGTGAAGTAATAATAATGGTGGGTAGTATTTATATAATAAGTAAGTACCTACGACATATCGATTATTACAGAATCGACTAAAGATTGATTTTTGTAAATAATTAAATCAAATAAATCAACACACACCAAAAAAATTCAGATATAAATGAGACACTACACACATCACATACATCACACACATTACATCACTTTATTTTCCTTGAACCAACGCACACTGCAGGCAGGCCGCATCGTACTTTTTTGTATAAAAATGCGTTGTGTTGCGGCCCGTTTTAATTGTAATGTGCGCTTCGCTTTATCTTACGAACATTAACATCAACACTACTCCCCAGGATATGCCAGCAACTCCTCAAGAGATGACGACCCGCATCCGCGAGATGGAGGTCATCATACAAGCAATGAACATGGAGAAGGAGGAACTGATGAAGGACAGAACTGACTCCGTTGAGAAACTTAGGCTGCAGGTTTGTGGTCTTCATTTGTGTTTCATTAACTAGCCTCTAGTATTCAAAAATCGGTCTTAAATCTGCTGTGAGTGGAATGGCAGTGTTGTGATTGATTGACAGGAAATGTGGTTTCAAAAGCCTTAAGTTTTGAGTTGAGCTGCACGATTACTGACAAATGCGTGCACTGACCATTTCAGACAGCAATCTACATTGTCTTCACATGATCTGACCAAGATTATGTCTGGACTTTAAAAGAGACTGTGACCTCTGAGTTTTTTGGGGCTTTCTTCTCAGAGTAGTCAGATAGGAAACGACGACCTCATCTAGTTTTTAAAAATATGATTGACGTGTAAAAGTGTATGTACAAACCTACGTACAGAAAATAAATCATTTACTTATAATTTAAAATCAAAATATTTATTTAAATATTTTGCACGATTCCAATTGGTCGACCGGTGCAGCATGTACAAAATAATAAGCAAATAAAAAATAAATAAAAATATAGCAATTTCAAGAATTCACGGCGCATTTCTACATCACAACGCAGTTTGAAACGTAACGAGCTCAGCGAAAACAGAGTTTCGACTTATTGAGCACAACGTTAGTTTACATAATTTTTTTAATGTATTTTCCTCTCCACAGGACAAAGAACTGAAAGACGCGTTGTCGCAGCGTAAGCTGGCTATGACTGAGTACAACGAAGTGACTGAGCGACTCTCAGAATTAAGGCAACAGAAACAGAAACTATCGCGGCAGGTATGTGCTGTTTTGGATTTTGTTGTGTAACATTGTTTTCAAGGTAGGCAGAACATACAGTAGAAGATACAAAAAGAATATTTCGGGTCGTCAGGATTTATTCAGATAGATTCAGACACCATGTGGGCCGAAGACGGGTTTCGTGCAATGATTATTGATTATTACAACGGTGATTATTAAAATCACAATCTAACACAATCACTTCAAATTAAAATGAACACAACTACTGAGCACAACGAATCGAATACAGTTCCGTGGCGCAGTAACCCCGATGCGATCAGACACTAGACTGTCCTTCTCGCCGTGGACTTAAAACATCACGATGTTGATGTGGGTAGATCACGTGATGTCGCCAGTGGCGCGCTTGCGATTCGTTTCCTGACCGTACTATTGACCGGATCCGACAAATATATATAAGGTCCCATTAAAATAGATAGACAAATTTTAACACAGCGTTCAGTACGTCTAACCAAATTGGATTTGCTTGGATATATTATATCCTAAGCAAAAAAAAAACACTGATTTCAGTGATTTTATTTTGCCCTAAAATAATTTAAAAAATAAACAGCGGGCGCGGGCGGTGATGTGGTCACGCGCGCCTGCACGTTTGTAGTATCAGAATTATGAGATAACAAAGACATAATACCACTACCGAGCCACTAACGAGCGCGCTCCGCACTCTCAACCTCATTGCTGATGACGTCGACATATTCTGTTGCACTTTGGGTGAATTTGAGAGAATAGCGACCCATAGAATTTGTTATGGTTCAAGCAGTGGAACTATTTAATTTGTATGTGTGCTACAATATCGCATTGGGTCTAGCCTGTAAGGATATTTGTATGTTTGGAGTCTATCTATCTGCCTAGCCTTTTCCCAACTATGTTGGGGTCGGCTTCCAGTCTAACCGGATGCAGCTGAATACCAGTATTTTACGTGGAGCGACTGCCTATCTGACCTCCACAACCCAGTTACTGGGTAATACGATACCCCTTGGTAAGACTGGTTGTCAGACTTTCGGGCTTCTGACGACCCGTAACGACTGTCAAAGATCCACGAATGACAGCCGGGACCAACGGCTTAACGTGCTTTCCGAGGCACGGAGGAATTTGTATTTGTATGTTTGGAGTAAATAAATAAATAAATAATGTGTTTATGCATTGGGCAACCAATATTTTTAGTGTACTTTCGTTAGCTGATTTTTTTTCTTGTAAGTATCTAATGCGTTTTTCTTATTATTATTTTTTACCATTGTACTTAGTTTGGTCATTTCTAAAAGTTTGTCCATCTATTTTAATGGGACCTCATATACTAGAAATTATAGATCGATTGTTGAAGTTTTTGGGAAATTAGATTCTACGGTATTACTTCCCAACGGTATGTCTTCGTCCTATAGTTCGGGTCTGGGTGTGTAAGATTCAGGACAATAATAACTAGGGTTCAAGAAGTAAATACGAAGTAATTCAAAGCTGTTTCTATCCAACCTGTTAAAGTCCGCGAGGTGTAAGATGAGCTTTGCATTTGTGTGAGTGAACACCAAAATGGTGCGAGGGCCCGTGACCAAAATTGTTGTCTTGTCGTTTTACGTAAGACAAAACCTTAAATCGCCTTATCGTTTTACGTTTTACAATGATCCGACATGGTTTTGGTCATGGCCTCTCGTACTAAAAGAACAAAAGCCGTTTGCCAAAAAGCAGTTTAAATCAAGCAAAGGACGAATCGCGCTCAATGCTGGACGTCACACCTACACTATCTATGTGCACTCACACAAATACAAAGCTCAGCTTAGACCTCGCGGACTGTATCCGACTGTGCTCTCATTTTAATTAACTGCATTTAAAGAGCGCGCGTCAAAAAAAAAATATATCAATTTATTTCTAATTTCTAATTAGCAGCTAATACAGCGTGGCAGAGGCATCAACGCGCAAACTGTAACCATGAATTCAGCACATGATTCTAAAACCTAGGGGGTTCTAGAATCATGTGCTGAATTCATGGTTAGAACATTTTCCTCCGTTAAAAAAAAAACTGTTATTTCATAGAAAACTGCAATACCTACGCGATCAAAATGTATGGAACAGCTAATTTTTTTTAATAACCGAGGAAAAATTTCGAAAAGTGTCGATGCCACCCTGTATAGTGTAGTTTGCGATGATCTTACTATGGAAGTCTATCCTGGCTTCCAGAATAAGCTTTATTAAATAGTATGATGACAAAAATCACATTCTTCTTTCAGGTCCGCGATAAAGAAGAAGAGTTAGAAGTAGCGATGCAGAAGATCGACGCATTACGACAAGACATTCGACGCGCTGAGAAGGGGAGAAGGGAACTAGAGGCGAGGCTCGACCAGGCCATCTCTGAAGCAACCAAGGTAATCTATTCCTAAACAGGATGTATCCGAAAGGTGTGGTCAAATTTAAAGATTTAGTACAGACCATCAAACTGAACAACTTTCTCCATGGGACCAACATCGTAATCGAGAAATAATTATCAGCTGTAGACTGCAATACCTACTCGACGCAAATGTATGGAACAGCAGCAGCAATGTACCGGGACCCCTAAGTGCCTCGCAAAGCATGTTAAGCCGTTGGTCCCTGCTGTCATTCGTAGATCTTTGACAGTCGTTACGGGTCGTCAGAAGCCCGAAAGTCTGACAACCAGTCTTACCAAGACGTATCGTATTACCCAGTAACTGGGTAGTAGAGGTCAGATAGGCAGTCGCTCTATGTAAAATACTAGTATTCAGCTGCATCCGGTGAGACTAGAAGCCGACCCCAACATAGTTGGGAAAAGGCTAGGCAGATGATGATTTCTTATTTCGCCTATAAGTTACAGCAAGAGACGATTTTATCACAGTCTATACATCATACAGTCGTTCGACGAGAGTCCGAGCTGCATACGAAGTTCGCCGGGCTTAGTCGGGGTTCGGTCTTCGTGACTTTTATACCACTACCCTATATCTGCCAACAACAATTTTAACGATATAATTCATTGACAGGAACGCAAGTTACGCGAAGAAACGTTACGTTCTCAGCGCGTGGATACGGGAGCTCCGCCCTCCGCGGCTGCTGACGTGGCCCGGTTGCAAGCTGAGGTGGAGACTCTTGAGGTAATACATATTGCAGACACATATTACGTAATATGTAATTGAATAGTGGAGTTGTTTCTCGGAAGCTTAGCTGCAAGAAAGCGCTTTGTGTTTGTCACTTATCAAAGTCATCTAGAAGACAAAGCGACCAATCGGCGACAAGAAAAAACACTTAGCACTATCTCACGACGCAAAATTTTCAGCAAGGAACCTCATTGACAGCTCAATGAAAGTAACAAACACTTGCGCCATCTACGCGGAACTAATTTGACAGTTTTCTTCCCCATTAGAAACAATATTTCCAAAACAATTTGTATTTTATTGACATTGCTGCAGATTGCTCCACTAATTGAACCAGTCCAGATTGATCCATATGTGTGGCCGAGCAATTTTTCTTGTGTCTTCTCAAGCGTTATCTTCCTTTTAAATCCTTAGATGCAGTACAAAGAATCTCTGCAACAGCAACAGTCAAGGTTCCAAGCTGAACTTGCGGCACTCAACGACCAATTACAAGAAGGAGATGCTTTACGCAATGTTCTCAATAGAGAGGTAAGAATTTTCAACAATGAGAGTACTAACTGTAATATTATCTCGGCCTGATTATAGCACTACTCTGGTATACATAAACTAAATAAATAAAGAAATAATAAACTATTCTAAAGTTATTCCACAAAACCCTGTTTGCTTTTCGCATCCTGTCTGAAAATGTCAAGCTTTCAACTCAGAAAATATACTATGATTATACTGAAAACTCTTGTCACTAGTTGATTTCGAATAGTAAGAGAAAGCAAATTGCTCAGGAATAGTTAAAATCAAGAGCTGTGATGGAACAATGGACGACTTTGTCTAGCTTACTAGCACATAACCGTAGTTTTTTTTTTAAATAAAAAGCGAATTTTAGATTTTCCGTTAGCTTTCGACTTTGTGGACGATGACGCTCTTATCAGAAACTTTATTTTAGTGCAAGCTAAGCTTAGATTTTTCGTCCAACTTTGTTCTAATTTACACAATAGAGTTGAGAAGGTGGATTTCAATGGTTAGGTTCTTCCAAAAATCAAGCTTTTTCGTGGGTATTCTACAGGGTTCTATTCCAGGTCTAATTTTACTTCTAATTGAAATATGCTGAGTTTTTATCTTGCAATTCGTAGGTAAAGCAAAGTGGTTCTTTCTTATTGTTTTTTTGTTGAATTTCCAAAATATAAAGCAATAGATAGATTTTATTTATATTATCCTTTTCTTACAGTTGCAAACATCAAAAGAGAAGCTGGAAAACCGCCGCATGGAACAACTAACCGACAGCGAAGACAAACAGATGTTAATGAACGAGAACCGGAAGCTGGCCAAAGATCTGGACGCTGTGAATAACAAAGTCTATACTTTTGTATTAACATTCTGTAGCTTTAGGTCCTTATTAACTGTTCCCTGGTTCCCTTTTAGAGCAATGAAAAAAAAAATACTATATAATATACTCAGTGACACTCGCGCAATAAAGACGAATCTAACGACATTCCATTCATCAAAATCGGTCAAGCCGGTTAACCTACAGGATGTCACAATGGAACGGACATACATGCATACAGGTCAAAAACACAACCCTCCTTTTTTGGCTTCGTCGCAGTCGGGTAAAAATAAATTAAGTACATTTTCCACATAGACTAAAGATTACATTTCGTGTTTACTTTGTTTAACGAGTTTCGAACTAGAACGAAGATCATAAAATCATCACGCGGCGAAGTCGCGTGTCGAACGTGAGTAAAAACGTAAACATTCATATACGGTCTACACTTCATTTATTTCTGAAGATAGCAACTATTAGATTTCTACACCCTCAACAAAAAATATCTGAAATTAGTAGCATAAAGCTAAATCAGGAAAGGTGCCGCTGCAGTAATCCTCGTGTTTCCGAATTCGCACGAACGTCGCGCCACAGAGTGAAGCTACGGTTTCCTATGCTCGGACTTTTAATTAGCTGCAGTAAAATTACATTTATTAACTGTCATTTCGTTAAAAAATGTTTCCTTTTGATAGCGAAATGACAGTAGAAGTGTCAGTTTACTGCAGCTAATTAAAAGTCCTATCATAGAAGAACGGTGGCCGCACTCAACGACCGTAGTGACGGCTGTCATGAAAATGATGATAACGGCAAAGATTTATATCGATAGATTCGCCCTACCGCGTCAAAAGACAATCGCATTTCTGTTTCGTTTTGACACCTCTGACACGCAATGACGCAGTGACTTCACTTGATTATCATGGAAACGCTGTTTAATAATGTGTGAGCTCACTCTTCCCAGTATGGACACTGTCTTGTGACTAAGTATGGTTAGGGCAAATCTAGCGATTTAAATCTTTGGGGAGTGGGGTTTGATTTCATGTCAAATATTGATGAAAATTACAGATTTTCAAGAAGGCAATTACGGTCGCTTTCCTAACCAAAGGTTTACCCTCCTCGCACGTTCGTATGTAGTTCCGAAGATAGACGATGATTCCCGAAGCGCATACTTTTATTTGAAAATCTTTAGTTATATGCCAAGTTAACAACCTAAGAAAATCAAAACACATGTAAAACTCCCTCTCCATTGCCCCCTTAGCTGGCAGAAAATGGTAGAAGATGGCAAGCGGAACGAAGACAAATGGAGATTGAGTTAGAGGAACTAAGAGCTAAGAGAGATACCATGCAGCATTGGGAGACGCAGGTCAGTGATGTAAGTTCAACCCGACACCGTTCCTTGTTAATGTCACACTAATTTTTACCTGCCTGCTTGTATGCTGACCTTACCGGTATGTATTTTTACCCAAATAGGTTTGTATGGTAACCCAATCGGTTTATTTAATTATTTTGACCCAAGTGGCTTGTTTTTTACCCTAACATCATCATTCTCCTGCCCTTACCCCAATCTAGTTCTAGGAAATATCCCTGTTTATTCGTAAATCGAATTCTGCATCATATTCCTCTGATGAACCGTCGAGGCTATGTAGCAAAACAATGACGATCCAATGACGAACGCAAACTGGTTAAAAGATATATCTCCCTGTGTGTGTGTAAGGCCAATCGCGGGATTTAATTTATACCTCGGGATATAATATATATTTTATCCCGTGTGGAAAGGCGGCTTCAGTGTTAGTAATAAAAAAAAAAATGAAACAGTATAATAATTGCCTACAGATAAACACTACAAATAACACTGTCTTGTTTTCTCTGCTCCATTATTTAGATAGCAGACATCATCCGATGGGTGGCTGATGAGAAGGAGGCTCGTGGCTACTTACAAGCGCTCGCTACAAAGATGACTGAGGAGTTGGAGTATCTTAAACATGGTGAGTTTATTAGCGTGACTGTATTTGTAGTATTAACCAGTAGATATTTAGGAAAAAGTGAAAGAGATTATGATTTATTCTTATTTCGGTGACTTATTTTGAGCGACGCGACGTTCATTACGGTGCGCACTACTGCCTCTTGTTAAATTTATTGTTCCAAAAATGAGTTGTATCTTGTAGTTGAAGGGGCTTACCACGGAACAATTACAAAGAGATGTTGTAATTAATTAGATATCCCTATGAAACAACGCGTGACAAATAAATTATTCTATTCTATTCTATTCTACAATTTGCGGGGTGAGGGGGTGTTATATCCCGCCCACTTCTTTATTTTCCATCTACCGGTCAATAGCCAAACTATTAGATGCCGCCCACTTGTTTATTTTCCATCTACCAATCAATAACCAAACTATTTGCTCGTTCTGTCAATTTTACTTTGTAGTAACGTAACTGTCTCACACTAGATGTCACTAAGTACAGGATGCAACAGGGTCGTATTCAGAAAATGTTTACAAAATGATATAAAAACTACAAAAATAATTATTTTGTCCATTAAAGGCTCTTTAGGAGTGAATTTTGAACAAATAATTATTAAAATATGTTAGGACTGAGCTCTACGTGCCTAAATATTTTTAGTTCCCACCCATGGCATCAAGTGTCGCCATCTAATGTCGGGTAGAAAATAGGAACGTTTACAAAGTTGTGCACAGGACGAACGCCAGCAATACACTGACTAAGGCCACGCCTACATGATGACGTCAGGGCCTAGTTGAGAATCACAGTGCACAGTTGCTTAGGCCGTCTCCTCTTTGTAATATGCTCTGTGGGGCTTACATACTGTCTAAGTGTTCTTACACACGAGCTACACGCGTCAACAGCAGAGGCAACTGCACGCAGCGACGCTTGTAGGTGTAGCGTGCCGTGTCCGCCATTTTGTAATTCCTGAACTATTGCAGTCTACTGACAAAATGGACTCGATACGCTACAACTGCAAGCGTTGCTTTAGGTCGGCTGCGGCCGTCGGCGCGCGCAGTTGTTGACGCGTGACACTGCTAAAGGTTGATCATATTATTATGTGTCCCACAGCAAGCGCCTCCCGCTCATCCCTCGTGGTAGCATCCTCTCCACCATCCGGTCCGGCCGGCTCCGCGCCAGATGGACGCTCCGGCACGGGCGGCTGGCGTAATCGGCGCTCGCAGAAACTGGATAAGATGGAGATACTGACCCTCCAGTCGTCGCTGCACTCCGAGATACAGGCCAAGCAGGCCGTGGGAGAGGAGCTCAGCCGCACCAGGGCCGAGCTGCTCGCCAGTCAGAGGTCAGTGTAACTAAAGAAAGAATCCTAGAGACATAGGATATAAAAAAATCAGGTGTTCTCTACAAAGTGCAAAACCTACGCGATGAAAATGTACGAGACAGCTGATTTTTTTTTTTTCATATTTCAGGGTTAGTTTCATGGTATAAGTTGTTCATTTTCATGAGTACTACACTCCGTCATAGTATGTTCCTCGTTTAACCTGACACCCTGTATTATGCAGTTCTGTAGATGTAGAGATTATTATAGAAACTGCTTCGCAGGTATAGTGGTCGCAAGCGCTACTGCTGACCATGAGGTCTTGGGTTCGATTCCTGGGTCGGGCAGTGTTATTGGGTTTTTCTATCAGGAATTTCTCAGTAACAGCCTGGAGTCAGGATTTATGCCCGGTTGATGGCAGTAGGCTCACCCCCTATTACATGGTACTTAGCATAACTGGCGAAATGTGTCTGTACTATAGGTACACCTCTGCCTAACCCATCGAGGATTACAGTCGTGAAGGTTATGTTATGCTATTATTAGAGTCGTAAATACAACCTGTTATGATTTTCTTCTCTAGTTACGTTCCACCTTGGTGTCGAGATTCTTCCAAGTAAGCCTACTATTTTGCCCCATCATATATCAAATATCAACGGCTAAGTTATGGCGAAAACGCCAGGGTAGCCCGCGAAATTCAATTTTGCTTACGTTTTTTTGCAATTTGCGAGTCAGTATTAGGTTGTATGTTGATTAAATATGATTCGCAACCGTAACAACTATGTATTTAGGTACATAATTATAATAATTAAAGTCATCAATACAACTCCTTAAGTAAGACCAAGTAATTTAATCCTATTGAATGATTATTTCATGAAATCTTGATATTTGTGGATTATCCACTCACGCGACAAGCTCCCCGCGCGATGCGTCGTCATGATTGTACATACATGTATTGGCGGCGCGCGATGGGGCGCCTAGCCTATACACGGATTGTACATTTTGTGTACAATCCGTGTATAGGCTTGTACACAAAATATTTCTATGAACTAATGACTGTTTCTTAAAGTGGATAGACTAGGCTAGGTTACGAATTTTGTTTTAGAACAATAGATGACTTAGTTTTCCCAAAAACAAAACCAATTTTACCGCCCATAAAAAACATTTTTTTTTTCAGAATCTAAAGCGATAACCCTATTTTTTTTTGCCTAAAATATTATTTGGGGCAGTTTAATGATTACTGATTCTAATGATCATACATAATTCGGTAAATACATAATTGTTACTGTCGCGAATCAATACTTTAACAACATACTACCTAATTGCAAAAAACGTAAGAAAATTTTAATTTCGCCGGCTACTCTGGCGTTTTCCCCCTAATATAAAGCGTAAGTTTTATATTAAAACCTGTTTTGGTTTTAAAAGGGCATGCTCAGAATTTCATTGAACTCGAAAGTTAAAATTTTTTTTGTCCGGGGAAATTGCATTACCTACATCTTTTGATTTATATTTGTTTTTTTTTTCTGTTAAAAATCATCGATTACTCACGGAATTTGTTTATTTCTATTTTTTTTCATCACCGCATCAAACCAGCGTTGCATTTTTGTGTGAAACTTTAAGGATGTTTGGAAAATTAATTTCGTGTTGTTAGATTTAAATTGTTTTTTTTTTTGTGGTATTCCCATACATGAATTTTGCCCTCTGTCAGAAAATGACAAGATTTCTTTTTGTGTCTGGTTTTGCATGGAATTTAAGTAAAATGTTGGCGATAAGACCGCTAGGCTGAAATGAGACTGGGCGGGCCACACCTACAGGATGCATCAGGAGAGATGGGCCAGGGTCGTCACGCATTGGGTGCCTGAAGACGGGCGTCGTCACCGAGGCAGCCCTAAGAACCGCTGGCGCGACGACCTAGACTCGTTCTTGTCTGATTGACTGGAAAAGGCAGCAGATAAAGATGAATGGAAAACTAAGGGGGAGTCTTTAGCCCAGCAGTGGGACGGTATAGGTTAAAAAAAAAGAAACCTATTTATGCACGAAATAAATACACCATTAAGTACATCACTGTTGATATTGAAAGTGGTATGATGACACATTCGCAGCGCGTCGCGAAACGGTCCTAACCCCACCACAAACCCCCTTATTCATAAAAAATTTAATCGCTCTACAAACATAATTTAGTTAAAAAAATAGTGTTTTGTCACTTTCATTCGAATTATGATTTGAGTTTGAAAGAAGAAGACAAAACACTGTTTTAACTAAAATAGGTTTAAAGAGCATTTTAGTTTTTTATGAATAAGGGTGTTAGTGTTTAAACTTGTCATAATACACTTTTCTACCACCTTTCTGGCAATATTTACCATAGTCACAGATTAATACAGATGGGATACTGCGCAGTTTATGTATGAAGCTACAAGTACGCGGCTGGCCATTTCCACGGGTCAGATTCAGTAGGTCAGAAGGTATAAGAGTTACGCGATAGAAAGAGAGGCAACTTGTAGGTGAATATAATTGTAGGTAGTAAGCGTTGTGCGACCTGAATTGCACTTTATTGTGTCGTAGCAAGAGTCGCTTTTTATTTAAATGATTTTGTGCAATGTCCCATCTGTATTCATCTGTGCCATAGTTTTGTTGTCATAAATACCGTGTTCCTCCTACCCATTCACTACCAACATTCAAAAAATACCTACATTTCAACAGAGAGTTACTGGAAACCCGTCAACGTCTCGACACTCTTGCGCACGATATGAAGCGCAAGGAACAACACATTCGCGACATGCAAGCGAGACTCGACGCGCCACATCAGCCCGGCAACTCCTGTGAGTATATACACATGTGTTTTTATTTTGTTAGGGACCCGGACGGGGTAAGCAGAGTCATAAATGATGTTAGGATACAGAAGAAATGCTTGAAAGTGATAAAAATTACAGAGAACTAAAATAGGGCTGAGTTTACAAGTGGTGAGCTGGGTGGCAATATGTCGAAATCGAAGTTTGACCATATCGGCTTAGGCATATTTTTCTAACCGAATGTTCTGCCAAACGATAGTAGTAAGACTGATTATTTTATATTCTACTAGCTTTTGCCCGCGGCTTCGCCCGCGTGGATTTCGGAAAATATCCCACGGGAACATACTACCGGGAATTCCTTCCTTATTCCTTGTCTACATTATAAAGGGAACGCCTGTGTAAAATTTCAGCTTTCTAGGTCCAAGGGTTTGGGCTGGGCGTTGATGAGTCAGTCAATCAGTCAGTCAGGACTTCTCTTTTTATTTATATAGATAGATATTGACTTCTAGATGTTGAATATTGGACCTTGTTCTATCTTCATATCTTGTACAATCAACGACTTTTGTCCGTCACCCCCATAAGGGCGCTTTTCGTATGCATGGGCCTGGGCTAGCCGCGCCTGCATTGCCTGCATTGTTTCGTCCCCTAATAGCGCTTCGGCGCACATTATAAAAAAAACCGGCCAAGTGCGTGTCGGACTACGCACAATGAAGGGTTCCGTAGTCGGGATGAATGTATCCCAAGAACAAACTTAACATTGTAGTTGAAATACATGTTCTCCCATACATTTCAACTGTAAATGTAAGTTTGTACTCACAATGTTGAGAGATTTACCATGCTATTTTGAGACCACAGACGTCTTAGAGGTTTTCCTGTAATCTACGGGTAAAGAACTATTTTCTGTATTTTTTTCAAAATTTTAGGCTCAGTAGATTCGGAGATAAGGGGGGGGGGGGGGGGGGGAAATGGTCAATTTTCGTCTATTTTCCTAAATAACTTTAAAACCATTTATTTTAAAACTATAAAAAAAATATATTTGAGACCCTCATAGTAATCCCTTCATTTGATATGTCACACGGTACAGTTTGCAATTTTTTTTTAATTTTCTTATTTGCCCCCTTTAAGTGACCCCCATATTCAAAATTCATTTATTTACTTTACCTGTTCATGTTTGGGTCACAGAAATCCATATGTGTACCTTTCAACTTAATCGGTCCATCAGATTCGGAGCAAAATGGCTGTGACAGACGGACAGACAGACAGACACACGAGTGATCCTATAAGGGTTCCGTTTTTTCCTTTTGAGGTACGGAACCCTAAAAAAGGTTAGAACCTTTTTTTACCAAGTTAAGAAAAAACAGCAACTAACGTTTAAGAAAAGAGACATTGGTGCCGATTCTGTTGTACACCGAACTAAACTAACTAAACTATCACTAAAATTCCTTACTTTTTTCTATGAGAATCTTAGAGCTATTCTGCAAAAAAAAACCTCTAAATTTAGAAAAAAATTTGACACAACTAAAATTGAGTTTGACAATCGTGACTCCGCGTGGTATAGTGCTCGTAGTATATTTGACCCGGTGGCTTTAATTGGAACTTGCGAAATCACTATGAAAAGTGAGAAGGCTTGTCATATTTTGTTTACAGACAATCCGACATCGCCGCCGTTACCGTGTCAGATATTTTTTAGAACTGGAGGGGGGCAGGGAGGGGGCAGATTCAACGTGTTTTTGTGGATTTTTTTTTTTGGTACCTACGTGTTGAGGGTTACGGGTTTAAGGGTTTTATAAAGGGGGGCCAAATTTTCATTATTTTTGCGATAGGACACACCGTTTTCGAGATATGTGGAAAAGAAAAAAAAAATACAGTACTGTTTTTGCACTTGAAGTCAAGGTGTTGGTGTGAATTTTAGGTCATGACAACTAATCTTATTCCACACCTTTTTAATCGCGATTAAAAATAGTCTAATTTAGTTTGACAATCAAAATTTTAGGTGAAAAAACGTCAAATTCAGAATAGCAAAATTGCCATTTTCACTAAATTATAATCTCAGTACAATCTTAGTGCTGTCAAACTAAAATTTAGTTAAGTTGTGTCACTTTAATCAATATCAGAATGGGAAATCGTTGTTTGACAGGAATAAACTAAATTTTAGTGATTTTTAGTCTAGTTTAGAGGCATTTGTGACAAGAGAATCGGCGCCATTGTATATTTTAGGGTCATCCTTCTTAGGCGACATTCATCGTTCATTGGTCAAACAAAAACAATTAACTTAAAAAAAGGCTCATCCTTCATTCATTGGTCACACAAAAAAAGGGCCTTGCAAACTACGATGGCTCATCCTTCATTCATTGGTCAAACAAAAAAAGGGCGTCGCAAAGTACGCTTTCAACGTGCAGCCGAAAAAGTTTTGAAAAGGGTGAGGCACAACGACTTTCGATTGTGTGTACAGTAGAGGGGTCAATTCAAGATTTTAATGTAACATAGTAATGTAGCTATGTATTATAATTATATGGGGCTCGTGGCTAAGTAATATAATTATATGGGGCTCGTGGCTAAGTAATAACAGCCGCACGGGTCGATCGATCAGGTTCGGCTACCCTTGTCGCGGTTGGTCTGTGGATGGGTGACCATCTTTACATACCGAGACCGATACCCTCCGTGCCTCGGAAAGCACGTTAAGCCGTTCTGCCCCCCATGTCATAATTACAGTAAGTCAAAAAATGTAAATGGTGGGAAATCGCACTTTTGTTTCGAGATGTTTAAGTTCAAAGTCATAACACCAGTAACACGACTTACTGTAATTATGACATCGGGGGCAGCCTTGGTCCCTGCTGTCATTCGTGGATCTTTGACAGTCGTTACGGGTCGTCTGACGCCCGACAGTCTCGACAACCTATATGGGGCTCGTGGCTAAGTAATAACAGCCGCACGGGTCGATCGATCGGGTTAAGCTATGCTTGCCGCGGTTGGTCCGTGGATGGGTGACCATCTTTACATACCGAGACCCCTCCGTGCCTCGGAAAGCACGTTAAGCCGTTGGTCCCTGCTGTCCTTCGTGGATCTATGACAGTCATTACGAGTCGTCTGACGCCCGACAGTCTGACAACCAGTCTTACCAAGGGGTATCGTATTACCCAGTAACTAGGTTGTGGAGATCAGATAGTCAGTCGCTCCATGTAAAATACTGGTATTCAGTGGCATCCGGTTAGACTGGAAGCCGACCCCAACATAGTTGGGAAAAGGCTAAGCAGATGATGAGTAATACAGCTATTGAGTGTGGTGTCGTAGCATTTTTTCAGTAAGTTGCCCTCTCTAATACTATTAGTTTTAACTGATAGTTTTTGGACTAAATGTATGCTTACCCCGAATGGGTTTATTTAGGAAACTTTATTTGAAGATATTATTTTTAAATGGGAGTTGAAAAGATACAGTTTTTTGTAACAAAACGTGGCACTTGTAATAAATCGAACTTAGCATGGCACTCGCTGGCGTCGGTAAGCACGGTATGACTGTACAGTTAGGAAGAAAAAGCTTAACGTATATGTAATGTAAGAAATGCATCACGCTTCAAAACAATAGCACTTAAGCTTTCTGGTTCTGACCAAAATGTTTTAATAAATTAAAACCTGTTTGGTGACATTAAACATTGTGTTAGAGTACAAATTGGTTCTTCTCAACTCCTTGTAATTGCTATAAAAGTGAGAAGTATAAAAAAAATTGAGTTTAATATTTTTTTTTTTCAGTTTTTAGACTGTTGATATTTTCCTTTGTGTCTTCTTATTTTTGTAGTACAATCTAATTAAAAGATACTTCGCCAAGTATCTTCTTTGACTATTAAATATATTTTCAGCACAAATCTATATATAAATAAATATGTTTATTTAGTGCACCATTTCTTTTTGTTTTCGTTACATGTTACCGCACATTCCTACCCAATACACATATGAAACTTTCCGTGACCTCACTATTCACGACGAACGCACTTTTATCGTCAACGGAATCTTGGCTCCCACCACAAAGTCCAACGTCGTCCACGACGAAAAAAACGGAAATAAACGAAAAACTGCACAACACTATTTTATTTGTTAAAAAAATGTGATTATGGACTTTATTGTATTTGAAATTGGAACTGTGATTTGATATTCCAAAAAAAAAAATGTTGTTAACGAAATTTAAAATTCGAAAATTAACGTTCTTTCTTATGTTTGAAAACGAACATGTATTATCTGTGGCATTTAATAATTTTTTTTTTGTTTTTCTTACGTATTGGTGTATTACTCCTGTATTTTATTGTGCTGCTGATATTTTTATTATAATGTTAGTTCGGATATGGTTGAGGAGCAACATACCACTGTTTATAGGCGTGACGTCATGTATATGGGGTGTTGCAATACTTGTGTATCACCATATATACACCTGATACATAATTATGATTGATTTCTATAGTCGCGATATTTTTTGAGAGTATTTTGTAGTAGCAGTTATAGATACAGGGTGTAAGGGACAGCCCTCCGCAAACTAACAGGGTGCATTCAGCTCCTCATTTTGAATCATATTCCACCGGAAATTTTCTCAGGAAAATTTTCATTTTTTCAAATTTTTTTCAGTTACATTTTCATTATTTCAATGTAAAATTGCATTGTGTGTTCGCAGCACTCCATTTATGTAAAAAAAACTGCAAAAAAAAACCCAGCAATGGATGTTGAAATACTCTAACCAACGACGCGTGAAATCAGCTGTTCACTTTCTGTCTAGCTGCAGAGTTCATCGCACTCACCGCATACCTATTACCTACCCCTCCCAACCAGTAATAGACGCTCCGATTTGTGCACAAAAACACAAACAAATCAGGTTTATTGGATTCCCTTAATGTTCCTGAAAAAAATTCATGTACCGGTCATCTTAGTATGACATACTGAATTCACCCCATCAGTTTGCGGAGGGCTGTCACTAACACCCTGTATTACTACAGTTAGTCATAGTTCTTCAATCTTTTTATGTTAAGTATGCATAACTTATTAAAAATACTCTCGAAAGTGCTGGATCATACGTTTCTTACAAGCTTTCAAAAAAAGGTAAAGAAAAACATGTATTGTATTTGTTTTAACCAAAGAATGCAGCTTTCAAAGATAGCTGGCAGCTACTAAAACAGAATTATACAATAGCTTGTATCAATAATATCATACACTTTATCGCGGCTATAGATTTCAATTTAAATTTTAAGTAATTAATGAATTTTGAACAAACATTATGACAACATAATTAATCGATGTAGATTTTAATATTTGGAAAATTGACAAAATAAATTGTAGAAATTAGTGCTCAAAATTTTAAAGTTATTATTTTTTATTATCTTGTATTTTTTATCTATTGATCAAAATTAAGCCAATCCTCTTATTTTAAACTGTAATCTCACCAAAGTATATTCATTTCTAGTCTTCGGAAATTAGTCTAGTCGAAAACGATGATTGCCAAAGATTTTTAAACAATAATGTTGTGACCCGACCGTTCGAACTAGTCATTATAATCGATACGGTTTTATTTTAGTATATTTACTGGTGTGTGAAATAATTCGAAGTGTGTCAAATGAGATGAATTTTTAAAGCTTTTTGCGGAAATAATGCTTGTTTTGTAGTGTACTGAGCTATGTCCTACGTGTTACGTTCGGCATAACTCTGAGTGTAATTTATAAGCAACATTGACAAAAAAATAACAACATTTTCTTTTTTTTATCGAATCTGTAAAAGGGCATAACTTTTTTAAATTGTTTACGTTTTATTATTTAAGTTTTTAATATTTGACACGCTAACGTCGAAAACATTTCTTTTTATAAAATATAATCGCACACAATTGCTTTTATACAATGTTACTCCAATCGATCGATTGCCAAAGATATTGACAGCACAATGAAAAGATTTTTTTTTATTTATTGCTTAGTATAAGTTTTTCTATTAGATCAGAAGTAGAATCTCATTTAGTTTGTTTTTTTTTTTATAATGATGTTAAGTTTTAAGACCTTACATGCTTACAATAACAAAGTATTATAATTATATTAAAAAATTTTTTTTTTTGCATAACAAAAATATAGAACTGATATTTTAATGTACGGTCTTAAAATTCAACGAGTGAATCTTGATTTCTTTTATTTGCGTTTTATTTATGTTTTTAATTTTAAGTTATTATCAACACATTTAATCTGCATTTAACGTGTCTTTTATGTTTTACTATTAGGTTTATTTTATATATTTCACTCAGTGCATAACTGTACTTGTCCAAGTAAACTTCGTACATTGTTTTTTGTACATAAGTTATTAAAAGTTCTGTTGTACTTATATTTTGTTATTTATTTTTTTATATTTGTTGAATAATATTGGTTATTTTAGACTAAAATTGGGTATTTAGTACAGTTTCTCTAAAGGATGACCCATTTTGGAAACGACTGAATGAACCTAAATTCAGGGAAGTATTGTTATTTAAGCGCTCTGGTAAGCCGACCCCAGCGTATAGCTGGAATAGAGCTTAAAGGACTATGATTACTATGATTATACACAAAAACAGAAGAAAAAAAAAAATACAAATACACTTTCTTCTTTGACTAAACAAACCTTCAAAATTGAACTCTATCACAATACAATTAAAACACAAAGTTATGCGCAAGCAGCGAGGCAAGGATCGGCGAAATCTTCCACGTACTGGAGCGGCAAAGAAGAGAACGGTTCGTTTATCATAATATTAGCTAAAACATCCTTTTTAGAAGTAGACTCATCGTATGTGACCGTTGTAGAGATGGGCGATTGCGAATTTAAACAATCGAAAACCAAAAAATCGAGTAATAATTGGCAATTTTAAAGTTTCAGGTAAAATTATCAACTTACCAACCAAACCATACTGAGTTTGCACAGATTTAAAATTAAATCTTATCTAATTTATTTAAAACGATCTCAAAATCAGTTAGTTTTGAACTTGCTAAGTTTAATAATAACAAAAAACCCATAGTAAGCTTTTGTATTTGTGCAGATTATTAATTGTATTTGTGCAGATTATTAAAAATCACCGCTATCCTCTTAACAACTTTTACTATGGGACCAATACTGAAATCGAAAAAAATCAGCTGTTCTCATAACACGTCAAAAGGTACGGAACAGCAGATTTTTTTTCGCGATTTTTTGGTTTTGTCCCATAGTAAAAGTTGTACATAATAATGAGTACAATGACCCCTTTTTAAAATAAAAATTACACCCAGTAGTAGAAGAAAAGTGCGCAAATCAATCGATACTTCAGTGATATTAATTTCTATCGATTGCGAGTCAAATCGAATCGACACAAGAGCATGTTTCACCTCTCCTAAAATAAATAATTCGCAATCGTCTATCACTAGACTGTGTGTTATTTTGTCCCTGTAACATTATCTGTTGTTATATTTTAGAAACGCTTCGCTGTCAATAACGACTTTTTTCCTATAATGCTTCAAAAACCATCTTGGGGCAATTGGTTTCTCATTTAACAGTTTCTTTTACCCTCAAAAAACATCAAATTTTAATAATTATTAATTTTTAACTACAATTTTTTTACCTTTTCAAGAATAGTACAGTCGACAAAAAAGCTTTTGACGAAGACAAAAATTTTATAAATTATTTTCTATTTTTTTTACTTTAGGGTTTTATTTTTTGATTAAATTGATATTAATATAATAACGACAGATAGTGTTTATTTTTTAAAGGTGTAAGTTTTTAGTCTTTGTGCTGCGTACGTAGTTTTCTATCAACTAGTTTCATTTTGTCTATGAGGCGTCCATTGTAAATACGAGCAAGTGTAAAGGGAAAAGTTTTTTATACCATTTACTCAATTAATTATATCACTGTTTTGCGAGTCTTTTCACCAACATCTTATGCTGAATTATTTTTCTCATTTGCAAATCAAAATATTTTTAAGAAAGAAAGAAAATAAATATTTTTCATGTTTATAAAATCGATTTCATGGCAAAACCATGGCTCATATTTTCGAAATTAATAAGCAAATTTTATGTGTTTCGGCTTGCTATTTTGAAATTATTGAAGACTACATACTAAAACAAATATTGAAAAAAAAAAGACTCCAAAACAGTGACACTTAACAAAATTTTATAATTTTTTTTATGCAATATGAAAAAATTCTTCTTTTATCGCAAATCGCTTCGCTTTTGCTTGAGCTTTGTTGTGGTGGCATGGATGTGACGAAAAATTTCGGCTCTAGTACTCAATTTTAGCATCCATTGCTCCTTTGGCATAGCAGACATATTCAGCTAGCAAAAAAGTCAAAAAAGAGAATAAAGTCAATGTACGTCAAATTGTGTACTAGAGCCAAACTTCCCTGGTTTTTCTGAAAAAGTCCATTCACCACATAACGCCCTAAGCGATTGGTTTTTCCTTTAACACTTGTTTTGTATACGCACATAGGTACTTTGACTAATCTGTTTTTTTAATTGTAAACCTCTTTTCGACCTTAGTTTTTTTTTTGTAACTTACGTCAGCACACGAGTTGACATTTTTATAAGTTTATTATTATTACAAAATTATATTCTAATTAGTAATTTTAATTGACAAAATTATGTTGTTGTTTTATGTATCTATGGGAGTTTCAAAATTACATTCAGTGATTATGAGAAAGTTGTATATATATTTTATCTGAACTGATATTTATTGTGAGACTAATTCATAGCTTTCCACTATATTTTGAACTGGTTTACAGCTGATAAACAGCTGTAAAGTCTATCCAGAACGGACTTAGATGACCTACTACAGCCAAGCGCGGTTGGGAGCTTTTATAATATAATATTTATTTATTTAATTTAAATAAATGTTCTCGTGTGCTGAAGGTAATAGTTTGTACAGCGTCAAATGTAAGCGTCCACTGTGCATGTCATAGTTCCCGTCTTGTACTCACTAAAATGTGTTCATGTTCAGTCGAGCACAAAAATATGCGTCTACTAAAAGTTACTGTACAGTGGGCTGCAACAATCGGGTACCCCAGTTGTATTAAAATTTTAATACAACTGGGGTACCCAATTGATGCAGCCCACTGTACATGGAGCAATTTAATAGTCCGCCGTACACCATGCAAACATTGGATACAATATTAAAAGTTGTACCAACAAAAAGCGTGTATGGTGCAATTTTCATATTGTTTCTATATTTTGCGTTTAACGGGCTATTTTATTGCTCCGTGAGAATTGGCATAAAAATTTCTATATTCGTTTTATTAGAAATATTATTAGTGTAGGTTCAAATTAAATTAGCTAGCGAAACTCCGCAGACGTGATGGGTATCGATATCTCAATACGATAAAAACAGATTTTATCAACTCACACTTCAAGTAACAACACTACCGGCGGTCCTTGACCCAAAAAATAAATGTTATCTGTACTAATATTATAAAGAGGTTAAATTTGTTGGTAAGTTTTGTATGTAATGATCCAATTCTAAAAAAAAAACACTGGTAGAAAGCTACATTATTCCTAAGTGCTATAGGCTATAAATTATATTTATATCATGCATATTACTCGAGCTATCACAATTTTTGTCTAGCAAATCGGAAGGAAATACCTCTTAGAACAGAATTATTTGCATGCGCTGCCTAAACAGTTGTTTAAAATTGAGAACAATGTATGGCAACCTGGTCCGTCTTAAATAGTTCTACAAAAATTTCCGCGACACCATATTTCTATCTTTTATATTTTATCTTTTATATTTTAATTTTGTCGTGTTTAGATATCGATACCCATCACGTCTGCGGAGTATTGCTAGCTAATTTAATTTGACCTTTTTTATCTTACCTATATCAAAATGCTTAATTTAAACCAATAATAATAACTAGAAATTAACACATTTGTGCTCGACTGTACGTAAAAAAGATAATTAATAATTGTAACGTTTTTTTTAATTACTGTTTTGTGAACGTGGTTTGGGTTGGGATTTGGTTTATGTGTTTTATTATATATTTTATAAATATTCCCCTTTTTCTTATCAAAAATTGTAATATTTATTTTATTTTATCTATTTATAATAACATTCTAGTGTTTCGTTCCAGACTGCACATAGAATTTGTCTACAAAACGCTGCCTTTTAGAATGTTTTATTAATTTCCACTAATTATCTTTTTATTTCGTATCTGAATGAGTACAAAGTTCTTTAAAGAAGGTGACGGTGGAACAATAATGTCGGTTTTATGTTTCTCCTTATATTTTGACCATGTAAAACATTGATTATATTTTTCTTAGTCTTTTTAGTACAATTTCGCGTAGGTATGTTTTAGGAACGAAACACTAGAACCTAAAAATCCGTTATTTATTCAAAATACTGACATAATCTCAAACATTTCAGTCCTGGACCGGCCCCCATCACAGATGAGCTACTTAGACCAATTCCTGAAAGAAGCGCCAACGGAGCGGCACTACGATAATGTGGCTACTATCAATGAGCAGAAGGTAGGGTTTAGCTTGGCACATATATGTATAAAACATGATATAACAATGCTTTTGACATTCGTACATTTAATTTACATCATTTTTGGAGCGTGTTCCAACATTTCTATATTTTATAATTATGTGTTTCAAGAGTCCTTAGAATGAAATCCTTATAAAAAAACTTTAAATGTCAAGAATCCATTAAAGTGGTACCCAACTAATACGGCGCATCGTGAATCTTCGTTCGCACAGAAAAGAAAGTATGGCTCCGAAAATTAACGAGAACGCTTATAACTTACAATCAACCTTATATCACTACTATAAGGTTCATAATACACTGCAGCTGTTAGTTCCGTCTAACTCGCAAGTATGGCGGCTGGCTAACATAATGGCGGCAGCTGCCGACCAATAGCCGTACAGGAAAAAGAAGCACGGTGCGTGTAGCGTGCCGATTGGTACCTCGGTAAGCCATATCAGTTGGGTACTACTGCACTTGATGGTTTTCTATGGGAAAGGACATACAAAAAATCTTCTGCAAATACATGCAATTAAAAACTTATCTTGACTTATCTTCTCAGTTGGAAGGCGTTCAAAGCTTAATTTTGTGACTAATTTATAAGGTGACAGTCGACTTTAATTATTATCCTGTATTTTATCAGATACATAATTTAAATAAATCGTTTGTGGAAAATGCTATAATAACAAAACAAGTACATATAAACTTACAAGGTCTGATTTTTCTATAGTCAGATAACTTTTTTCTGAAGAATAAATATGACAGTTTGATGTATTTTCTATACAAAAGCTGTCAAACCACCATATTTATTCCATAAATAAAAGTTATCTGAAGATTGAAAAAAATGCCCTAAATCTGATAAAATATAGTGATAAAATTAAAACATGAAAGCTTTTTATTTTTCTTTGGCCATTTTGTTTTTGTTGGTTATTTGTTGCTCGTACAGATGTCGCCGCAGTACCGTTACAGAAACCAGCATTGTTGCAATGCAAAGGTATTATATATTTTTATTTATTATTGCTTAATGTTTATTAGTTAAGTAATAGAAATAGTAATATTTAATAATACCTCGTATGGAAGCGAAACTCTACTTTAAAACGCTTGATTACGTTTTAAAGTATTGCTCTAGTACCCTACTACAGCTTCTGGTCGTATACAGGGTGTTAAAGTAGTTGCGCGCCATAGCTTAGGGGTAGGTTCCTATCGATAAACGACCCCAGAAAAAAAAACAAAAAAATTATTGCAAGATCAACCTAATTAAGTAGGTACCTACTAACTTAAAATAGCAATCGTGTAGGATTAAAACTATTTTAGTATTCGGACGCGAGAAGTGAAGGACAACATGACAACGCGTTCGATAGTAGCTAAGTATGTAATTAAACAAATAAAATAATTTTAATTCTAAACGATTACTATTTTAAGTTAGTAGGTACTGAATTAGGTTGATCTTGCAATAATTTTTTTATGTTTTTATTTTGATGTTTTTTTTCTTTATTTTTCCTGGGTTCCTTTATCGATACTGTACCTACCCCTAAGCTATGCCACGCAACTACTTTAACACCCTGTATACATACGTCCACTTTCGCTTTTTTATGAAGTATTATTTATTTTACAGCAGTTATTGTTCCATTTCTATATTATTATTTTTTAAATAAAATCAAGCACAGCAATTATATTATTATGACAAAAAATTAAAGATAAGTTAAGATGATAAGAGAAGAGAAGAAGATGATCTATTTTGGTGACTGAATGAATATACAGGGTGTAAGGCACAGCCCTCCGCAAACTAACAGGGTGCATTCAGCTCCTCATTTTGAATCATATTCCACCGGAAATTTTCTCAGGAAAATTTCCATTGTTTAAATATTTTTTTCAGTTACATTTTCTTTATTTCAATGTAAAATTACATTGTGTGTTCGCAGCACTCCATTTATGTAAAAAAACAGCAAAAAACAAAACTGAAAATAAAAAAACCAGCAATGGATGTAGAAATACTCTAACGAACGACGCGTGAAATCAGCTGTTCACTTTCTGTCTAGCTACTCTGTAGCTATCATTTCATCGAACTCACCGCATACCTATTACCTACCCCTCCAAACCAGTAATAGACGCTCCGATTTGTGCACAAAAACACAAACAAATCAGGTTTATTGGATTCCCTTAACGTTCCTGAAAAAATTTCATGTACCGGTCATCTTAGTATGACATACTGAATTCACCCTATCAGTTTGCGGAGGGCTGTCCCTTACACCCTGTGTACTGCAAGTTCCGGCTTAATTAATGCTACAAGACGCTAGAGCCATCATCAATAATTAAGATCTCCTTAAAAGCAGGAATCGTAATTATAACCGGTGGTGGAATGCCTGTGTGTTATTTTGATATCGAGTTATAATATTCCATGCTTCTAATTTCATGAATCATTATTTATATTACACTAATACTTCATTAAAACATAATTTTAATTAATTATAGTTTACCTGAAGGTCGTTAACCCGTGCCAGATTTTTTTTTTGTTTTCAATTTTAAAATTACCGAAAAACTTATCAACGATTTCTTTTGACGACACGGTTGGCGCAGTGGTTGAGCGATTGACTGCTGCGCAGCATGTCGCGGGTTCGATTCCCGCACGGAACAAATATTTGTACGACCTACAGGTGTTTGTTCCGAGTCTGGGTGTTTTTCTATCTATGGTATGTATGTATTTACAAAAAAAAAAAAAAAAAATTGTATATAAGTAGTTTATCAGCCATCTCGTTACCATAACACAAGCATTAGGTTGCTTAGCTTGGGACTAGATGGCGTTGTGTGAAATGTCCAAGGATATTTATTTATTTATTTATTATTTATTTTGTTTGTATAAATTAATAAAATTATTTTCTTCAACACGTCTAACACGATGACATTATACAGTTAATGTACGGGTCCCAGCAATCGGCTGCGTTGAGTGGTTCCGTGGAGCTACAAGATGATTTGGATCCCCGGGCTTCGTCGCCCGCCTCGAGCAAGAGCTCTCCCAGTGAAATGTCTACAGTTAGTATAGTATGTATCGATTTTATTACTACTTTTGTGCTTCTATGTAGAAGGCTTGCAAGACAGATTTTTGGCGATTCGTTGCCTAACTAAGAGCGAAAGTTATGATCCTCAAATTTCTACAGCGCAAATACCCTTTTTACTTGAAGGTAAGAAGTCAGTAAGAAGGGTATTGGCGCTGCTATGATGCATGTCTTTTGCCGCTCAACTCTTAGGCCCAGAAGGATGTTTTAAATTCGTTTAGCGCTAATTTCTCTTAATGATTTGAGGTGCAAGACGTTCAAAAGGGCCGTCTATGTGGCTATTTGAAATAAATTATTTTACTTTGACAAGTTGGTCTAACTTTTCACGAGAAATAAAATGTGTAAAATACATACATAAAATCACACCTTTTTTCCGCGAGGGGTTGGGCAGAGGTGCACCTATAGTCACCCACAATTATTTTTTAGCAATTTACTAATAAAAATAAATTTAATCAATAGAGTTACAATTTAAAAATAAATTTAATCAATAATTAATTTTCAAAAGTTAAGATTCTCCGTTTTCTTGAAAATAATGTTTTGTTCCCTTTTGGTCGAAAGGAGAGACAAATGTATGTGTTAATAAATAAAATAAATAAATAAAAACATAAAACAAAAAAGTTAAGTGGTTCTCTCTAAAAATTCGTATGTTTGATCACCAGGACCCCTCACTCGGCCCCACGGTACCAGGCAAGCAGAAAGTGCACCAGTTTTTAGTGCGAACGTTCAGTAGTCCCACCAAGTGTAACCACTGTACGTCGCTTATGGTAAGTGTGTTTTATGTATATTAAGTTGGTAATGACAGTATTTTAGACTTGTTCACGTGAAGCCACATCCTGCGCGTGTTTTATCGAAATATTACACAAAAACATCGAAACAAAGGGGCATGGCCACATTTGTTTATGCAATACAAACACGATGTCTTTGTTTTCCGAACGGCATGGAAAACATTCCCAGCGCGGGGGAAGAGGTCAAGAGTCAAGATCAGAACTAATCTCATCCCGATAATTTTGACCTATTTATAATTTATTGATGTTCATGATTTTAGTCATTGTACTTATTTTATTTTTTTCGATCTCAAACAAGACTCAGTTGCTAGTTGATATTTTTAGCTAGGTACTGTCAATAAATGTTCTTTTCTTAGATCTATCAGTGCACAAGTTTTCATTTAATTCTTTAAGTTTCTTATCAAAATCCTTCCCAACAGATCGGTCTAACCCGGCAAGGCGTGGTGTGCGAAACCTGTGGATTAGCAGTGCACACGTGGTGCTGCGCGCGAGTAGCTGCGCGTTGCCCTTTGCCTGCTGAGAGGTCTCGAAGACCTCTTGGTATCGACCCTGCAAGGGGACAGGGCACTGCCTACGAGGGATATGTTAAGGTGAGGCCATCATCATCATTACCGAAAAGTGACAATTTTCAACTGTCGAAAGTTCACGGGAACCTTTTTTTTGTTTTGTGGATGGGAGGTCATCCAATGGCTTCTCCTCCGGTGGAGCGGAAGGGCGTGTCAGATTTTTACTGACTAAAACACACCCCTGTTCCTTTAGTTGCCTATGCCAGGGCCACGGTATCTCTTTCGAACAACCCGTGACCCCGGAGGCATCGGCACTATTGGACCCCATCATTGCTGACATCTCTTTGAGGCGCGTGGAACACAACGCGCCGTCGACCTGGGCCTGGTCCTTACCGGACGGCTAGCTACCCACTACTCGCCGTCCGCAAGCCCGCGCCTACCCAAAACCGCGCCTAACCTAATCTGTCATTATCGTCATCAACGATATGTACTCTTTTCATCATCATATCATCATCATTCAGACGTAAGACGTTCACAGTTCGACATAGGCCTCCCTCAAGCAGCACCACTGTAGAATTTAGCGCCTGCGTGGTTTGGCACTAAGTTCTGAGTTGGTTGTTATTTGGTTTAATGATACGAAATGGTTATGGTCTAAAGACTATATTGATTATTATCTATATCTATAAAAGGAAAGCGTTACTGACTGACTGACTGACTGACTGACTGACTGATCTATCAACACACAGCTGAAACCACTAAACGGATTGGGCTGAAATTTGGAACACAGGTAGCTATTATGACCTAGGCATCCGCTAAGAAAGGGTTTTTGGAAATTCGACCTTTAAGGGTGTAAAAAGGGGGGGATATTGTTTGTATGAAAAATCTTATTCCTTGAGTTTATAAACTTGAAACTTGGCACGAATATTTATCTAAGTAAATTATGATTTATGTGATTTTTTGTTTTTCTAAACTACCCCCTAAACGGGAAGGGGGGGGTCTCAAAGTTTGTATGGAAAAATTGTAACGCGCAATCCGATTAACTCAAAACTCAGTATTTATACTTAAAACCAAAAATAAAGAACAATGTGTATCAGGGTTTTTCGGAAATCTACCTCTATCGGGGTGAAAAGGGGTAGTCAATTTCACAGGGGAGGATTTTACTGCATGGCTTGATTAACTCGAAAATTGGTGTAAATAATCTTTGAGTCAAGCTATGGAAATATCTCAAACCATTTTTTTAAATTCCAAAGGGGGTGAAAACAGGGAATACAATTTACATTTTTTTTTCTTTATTAAAAAGAACTTAAGTAGTTCTTAATAATTGATTACAATCTAGCCTAATAGACTAATAAGCAATTTAACTCTAACTTATTATTTTACGTGAAACATTTTGTTATAACTAAGAATAGACTACAATTTACATGAAAAATGTTATTCATTTGGTTTTAATTGACTTGAAACTTGGCACAAATATTTGCCTAAGTTTGTCATTATTCGTTTTTAGGGTTCCATACCTCAAAAGGAAAAAACGGAACCCTTATAGGATCACTCGTGTGTCTGTCTGTCTGTCCGTCTGTCACAGCCAATTTGCTCGGAATCTAATGGACCGATAAGTTGAAATTTGGCACATATATGGATTTCTGTGACAAACACGTACGGCTAAAGTAAATAAATTAATTTTTAATATGGGGGTCACTTTTAGGGGGCAAATAAGCAATTTTTAGAAAAAAAGTTTCGCAAACATATGTGACATATCAAATGAAAGGGTTTACTATGAGGGTCTCAAATACATTTTTTTATAATTTTAAAATAAATCATCTTAAAGTTATTTAAGAAAATAGACGAAAATTGACCATTCCCCCCCCCCCTTATCTCCGAAAGTACTGAGCCTAAAATTTTGAAAAAAATACAGCAAATAGTTCTATACCTGTAGATTACAGGAAAACCTATAAGAAGATTGTGATCTTAAAATAACATGGTAAATCTCTCAATATTGTGAGTACAAACTTACATTAATTTACTGTTGGAATGTATGTTCTGTAATGTATGTATGTTTTTGGGATAATTTCATCCCAACTACGGAACCCTTCATTGTGCGTAGTCCGACACGCACTTGGCCGGTTTTTTTAAAACTACCTCCGAGGGAGGGTTAGAGGGGGAGGGGGAAGGGGAGGGGTGGTGAGGAGGGTGAGGTGGAGGATGATGGACGCAGGGAGAAAGGGGCAGGACTTGGTGAGGAGAGGAGGAAGACGTGATGAAGGCTGAGGGGGTGGGGAGGGGTTGGTGAGTCGGAGGTGGAGGAGAGGCGGAGAGGGAGGGGACGGGGTGGTGAGGGAGAGAGAGGGAAGGGGAAGTGGTGAAGGAGGTGTGAGAGTGAGTGAGAGGGGGAGGGAGAGGTAGTAGAAGGGGATGTGGTGAAGGAACGAGCTAATCTCTGGAACTACCCTACCAGTCGGACTTTAAGAAATGTTTTTGTATTAATGATAGCCCAAATCTTATAGAAGGCATATTTAACATCACTCTAGGACCCTTAGGTGCCGAGCAAAAAGAAAACAAGTCTGAAAGAACGCTAAGTGAAAACGAAGTAATATCGCGGATAGGCAATGCGATGCGACGGGGTGGGTCGAGCAAAAAAGAAATTTCACGCGGACGAAGTCGCGGGCAGAAGCTAGTTGGTTATAAAATTAAATGGTAAATCTAAGCTAAATTCTAAGATGGTTTGATTGGTTTGAGTTACGCGGTTGGTTTCCGAATACGTACTGACTGGCGATCGCTGCGATACATGCATTTATGGAAATGCATGCAGGCAAAAGTGCTGAGCTGTTCGGTTGCAACTATTGGACCGAACAACCACAATGACCAGTCCTGTGCTTCCCGCATCCAGTAGATTCCTGCGGTCTTCACCAGATCGTTATTGAGATAGTGTAACTGCGTTTGCGCACACACTTGTGCACTGCAATATTGCTTACAGTATTTTTACCTCACCAAGCGACACGTGCTTTACTTGTGTTTACCAAAAATACGCTGTGAATGTGTTTGAGAGCTCCTGCGCTTACACACACATGCACAGCGTGTTTGTACACTTGGTAAACACAAGTAAAGCACGTGTCGCTACGTGAGATAAAAATACTATACTTTGCCCCGTTGAGATCGGCCACCGTGGCTGAAATTCGGTCGGGAGGATTTAATTTATTGACGAACTGGGCACCACCTTCCGGCACTCCAAAACTTTTCGGTTTCTAACATTAATGGAGGAAAATTGTAGTACTCGTATTCATGATCATGATATAAATTCGAATCTAAAAGCTCGCGTGTATTTCGCAAATCAATCTGTCAAGTAACGCCCTTCCAGTCAATCCTAACTACTTTCACGGACCATGAATCACACGATTTATTTACAAAGGTCACAGTTAAGGTTCACAAATCAACCTGTCCACTAAAGGTCGATTTAGACCAAACGAGCGAATGCACATTCTATCCCCTCTCTAACAAATTATTTTTGTGTAAACAGGGACAGAACATTCCTTCGTTGGTCTCTCCCTACTAAAATGTCAAGAATATCTACAAAAGAATGCTGTAGTTCTTGTTTTGGGCGGCTAAAACGGCCACTTTAGCAGAATCGAATCATAATAGGTATTATGAATCATATTTGAAATCGTAAAACAGTCACAAACTGGCAATTCATAATTTATCTGCGTACAATTCATAGCACGCAATTCATCTGTTTGACAGTTTTGTATGGAGATTCGTAAAATGGTTCATAAATTATGAATTGCTTTATTGAAGTTTAATGTTAAATACGTCAAATAGCACAATCATAATAAATTGCTGGGAATTCAGGAAATTAATCGCTTTTAGAGGAATTGCTTAATGTGGCCGTTTTTTTAGGGCCCCCCGGTCCATGTTCGTTTAATATAAATCCACTTTAACGTCCTTGCAGTCGATCTTACTGAACCTTGATTACAAGCTAAGACCTAACGTGCTTCGTACAAAATTGGCTACCTAATGATTTATTTACAAAGGGCAAAGCTAAGAGTCGATCAAACGAACAGTCTATGAATAATATAACAATGAACTTACGTTACTTTGTTGAGACAACGAGTCCACGGTATTTTATTATTTTATAATATTGAATCTTAACGCGTTTGCTTAAAGCACAGATTCCAATGGCCATGTAAACTCAGTTAGTTTAGCGTACCTAGCTTATTTAGCTAAGTTGTGATGTGCCCTTCGCCACAGGCGATGCTCAATTAAATCCTTAAATATTCAACTAATGCGTCACCTGTGCACCCTTCTAAAGGTTCTTGCGTGCACATTTGTCCGAATACTAAAGAGAAATGTAGACAGTTTTTCCAATTTAAATTAAAAACTTTTAAATTATTAATACATTTTCACATTTAAATAATTACAAAATGGTTTTAAATAGTGAGAATTTGGATGGTTTAGTTCAGTTGGTTGCACCGTCTTCTTCATCACACTAATATTATAAAGGCGAAAGTTTGTGAGTGTGTGTGTTTGTTACTTCTTCACGCTCAAATGGCTGGACCGATTTGTATGAAATTTGGTATGTAGACAGCTTATACCCTGGATTACATGCGGGAGAAACCGTGGGGCGCATCTAGTAGTAAATAAATGGTGCAGGTGCACGTGTTGTAGTATAGTTCATAGCGGCCTCGCTTATCTATTTATATAAATCCAAAATGCCTAAGCAAGTGGATTGACACCATAAGCAAATGAAATGAAAAATATATAATACGTATTTTGAAATACGTATGGAATATCTATAAAAAAAAATCCCATTAAAAACCATGAAAACTACAAAAAACACTCAGAATTAACTCCAAATTTCTCTTTATTACATTAATATTATGTAATAAAGAGAAATTATTATTATTACGTAAAATTTATACCCGACTAAACGTTACTTCATGAAATTAAAATTTCATAATTCAAAAAAAAAAAAAGTCTCAAAAAAAAGTAAAATACAACTGCCAAATTGCTACATAATGCTAAGCGTCGCGTGCTTCAATATACCTAATCTGTTAGAAGGCAATTTTGTGATAGTCGTCTTAATGTTTCCCCAAGATTGTAGTAGCAACTATGATAATGTTAAAATTAATGTATGTCTTACGTTGTCTGCAGGTACCAAAACCGGGTGGCGTGAAGAAAGGCTGGATGAGACAGTTTGTAGTCGTGTGCGACTTTAAATTGTTCCTCTATGACATATCACAAGACCGGTGAGTCTTTTACGTTTATATTTTACAGACCGAAGGCTGGAGGATTCGTCCATTGGTCCACAAATACTTGTTAGTTAGGCGCTCCTTGGCTTTGAAGGTGTGGAAATTACAGGAGGAAAATCATGGATTTGAATAGCAGTCAATAGAAAAAAAAAACTACTGACTTCTAAATGAAAAAATAATTTTCAAAATCGGTCCATAATTGACGAAAATTTTAAGACAAAAAAAACCGGCCAAGTGCGTGTGGAACTACGCACAATCAAGGGTTCCGTAGTTGGGATGAAATTATCCCAAGAACAAACTTAACATTATAGTTGAAAAACATGTTCTCCCATACATTCCAACAGTAAATGTAAGTTTGTACTTACAATATTGAGAGATTTACCATGTTATTTTAAGACCACAAACTTCTTTGTTTTCCTGTAATCTACAGGAATAGAACTATTTTCTTTATTTTTTTGAAAATTTTAGGTCAGTAGTTTCGGAGATAAGGGATAAGGGACGGAATGGTCAATTTTCATATATTTTCGTAAAAAAATTTAAAACGATTTATTTTAAAATTATAAAAAAAATATATTTGAAATTCTCATAGTAAGCCCTTTCATTTGATATGTCATACGGTACATTTTGCAAAACTTTTTTTTATTCAATTTTTATTTGAATAAAAAAAAACCCCTAAAAGTGACCCCCATATTAAAAATTCATTTATTTACTTTAGCCATACGGATTTGGGTCACAGAAATCCATATGTGTACCAAATTTCAACTTAATCGGTCCATTAGATTCGGAGCAAATTGGCTGTGACAGACGGACAGACAGACACACGAGTGATCCTATGAGGGTTCCGTTTTTCCTTTTGAGGTACGGAACCCTAAAAACAAATCAATGGGAAAGAAAACTGTCAAATTAGTTCCGCGTAGGTGGCGCTAATTGTTTGTTACTTTCAATAAGCTCCAATGGAGTTCCTTGCTGAAAACTTTGCCGCGACATGGCGCTATGTCTTCAAGATGACTTTGACAAGTGACAAACACGGTCTCTCGCGGCGAAGCCGGAAAACAACCCCATTGTGTAGCAATTATAGTTAGTTTTCGGCATTCCAAATAAGTTATCATGATTTTATCGTTGGTTTCAGGAACGCGTTACCGTCAGTATGTGTGAGTCAAGTACTAGACATGCGCGATCCGGAGTTCAGCGTCGCTTCCGTCAAGGAGTCTGACGTCATACACGCCAACAAACGGGACATACCTTGTATATTTAGGGTGAGTATCTAGCTTATATTATTTTATTTACGTTTGCGTGTACAGATCTCTAAGGAAAAGTATGCGCTTCGGCAATCCTCGTTTATCTTCGGAAATACGAACACGCGATGGCGAGACCTTATACAGGTTGTATGTGTAAACAGTAGCAATCTTTTAAGGGGTCATTTTACTCATCATTATGAACAAGTTTTATTATGGGACCAAACCTGAAATCGCGAAAAAAAGTCAGCTGTTCCCTACATTTTGACGAATTATGCGAACATATGTACTGAATAGTTGATTTTTTTCGCGATTTCAGGTTTGGTCCCTCAGTAAAAGTTGTTCATAATGATGAGTAGAATGACCCCTTCAAATATTGCCACTGTTTACACGTACACCCTGTATAGAGATCCAACCATAGAACCATGGAAGTACTTGCTTATTTTGTATTACCACCATCATCATCATCATCATCATCATCTGCCTAGGCTTTTCTCAACTTGATGCAGCTGAATATCACTATTATACATGAAGTTACTTCCTATCTGAGCTATTACCATGGTTGAAAAAATATAGATTTTTAAACTTTTTAAAACTGTCAGATGACGAGATGCGACCAGAGTTTGTAACCCGACAGAGAAAACATCATACAAACGCGCAATGATGGTGCACTACTACAAAGCGTGGCAGTACAAAATTTACAAGCTTTGCATCTGAGGGTGATTACTCTGTGGTGCAACGAAGATTACCGAAGCTCATACCTTTCCTGGTTTAACTGTGATAACATTTTTTCATGTACTTCAATCAATCTACCTAGCCTTTTCCCAACTACGTTGGGGCCGGCTTCCAGTCTAACCGGATGCAGCTGAATACCAGTACTTTACATGGAGCGACTGCCTGTCTGACCTCCACAATCCAGTAACTGAGTAATTCGACTCCCGTTGGTAATACTTTCGGGCTTCTGACGAACCGTAACGACAGTCAAAGATACTTAACGTGCTTTCCGAGGCACGGAAGAGTCTCGGTATGTAAAGATGGTCAACCATCCACGGACCAACCCCGGCCAGCGTATCTTAACCTGATGGATCTGCCCGTGCGGCTGTAATTACTTAGCCACGAGCTCCTCCTTTTTCTGCACATATAAAAATCTTTAATTGAAATGGTGATGTAAATAATTTTTGTCTGCAGATATCAACATCACAACTAGAAGGTGGAAAAAGGTCGCATACACTAATGTTAGCGGAGTCCGAATCGGAGAAGACCAAATGGGTGGTTGCACTAAGCGAGTTGCACAGGATACTCAAGAGGAACAACCTGCCTGACAAATGTGTAAGTTTACTAACACCACAGAATATACGGTATGGAATCGACACCATATGCAATGAATTAAACTACTAGTAATACTGGTCCACAGAAGCATAGCAAAATTAAATGTTAAATTAAAAACCGTAAATTAATAAAGTTTTTCTTTCAAACAAAATAAATATCAAAATAAATTCAGTAAAAGTAATCACTCTGTTTAGACAACCGAGCTGGTCACCTGCGGTGCACCACAGTGCCCAATCCATTGTTCGCCGAACATGTTTTTTTTTGTTTGCACACATGTTCAAGGATTCAAGTTCATTGAATCGTTGACCTAGTGATCCAATTCTACAGTGTTCAAATTTACTCAAAATTAAATCTTTACTTTTTGACCTAATTACTGGCCCGATTTCGTTATTTTTTTGTATATCATCAGCAAACGCAAGTAAGGCAAGTTTGTGGTTGGATTTATTGCATGGATGAGTTCCATACCGTACAATAGTACAAGTACACTCCGCAAAATCATTTAAATAAATAGCGACTCTTGCTGCGACAATAAAGTGCAATCCAGGTCGTACAGCGTTAATTACCTACAGTTAAATTCACCTAGAAGTTGCATCTTTTCTATCGCGTAACTCTTATAGCTTCTGACTCGTTAGGGTCTTCTTTTAAGACGCGGCGCGTGTGTGAGTATTGAAATGACGTGCGAGCCGGCCGGTGCGCGGCAGCCCATACTGAATTAGGCCGACAAGTCGAGCCCGTCGCGTACTTAGCTTCATACCTAAAATGCGGAGTGCGCCTGGTCTGTTAACACAATATCAACGTCTTAGTTAGTTGCTTGAAAGGTGATGTTATGTTTTTAATTCACGCTAGTATGAAGGTATGGAGGTATGATGTATGAAGGTACCGCCACTGGATATTATACTCTTTCCAACCATTTATTTTACATTTGACATAAGCACGCCTATGAAGTTCCTTATTTATTGACATGCAACCATAGAATAAAAATGCAATACTTATTAAAAAGCTGTTTTTTTGACGTCACATACACTTCAATTTTATTTATTTAGATTTGGAACAGAAAAAATCTTCAATTAGTTAACATCCTCAAGTATTAACACGTGTCCATCACATTATAACTAACAAAAGTCGGCTCCAAAAATTATAAAAACAATCAGAGAGGCAATTCCCGTATTTTTAAGACCGTTCTAATCTCAGTCTCGATCTATCAGAAATACCTCTAATTTACGTACATTTTTGACAAGTTTCTGATACCATATTTTTAAGCCTGCTTTACAAATCTATCAAATACATACACACCACAGATTTAGAGTAGGCTAGATACCGCATGTTCATGAGATAGTATGAAAACCGAGCGTGTCAACTTTTTTATACCGACGAAACCCCCCGTTAGTGATGTGCTCAACGTAAAAACACCCCGTTAGTGATGTGCTCAACGTAAACAAAATCGGTTCAGTCGCTAAGCGTCAGTGGGCTAACAGACTTTTTATGTCCTCGACGACACAACGCGCCACTGGCGCGATCGAACACAAACTAAAGTAGTAGCGCGTCAAGTTTGTGCAGAGCACAAACATGCTTGGTCGGATGGCTTGTAGTATCTAGCCTACTCTAAACCTGTGATACACACAAACACAAATACATGCATATTAGTCAAATCTCATTATTCTCTCTCTCTCTTTCTCTTTAGGTATACAGCGCCTGCGTTCTCCTCGACTCCACAGCCGCTGCGACCGTCCGCAACGCCCTCTGTGCCTGCGTGCTAGAACGATCCCGCATCTGTGTTGGCGGAGAAGCTGGCTTAGCGTTAATAGACCTAGAGAGAGCTGAAATAACGCCGAGAAGAGCACACGCGCCGATCTCTACCATAGCTTATGTACCACATGAGCAATTACTAGGTAAGGTAACATCATCTACCCTAGCCTTTTCCCCAATTCGTTAGGTTCCCAGGGATTGGATCCTGCATCTGGATACTAGTATTTTACACGGAGCGACTGCTTATCTGACCTCTATAACCCAGTTACTAGGTATCACGATACGTAATAAGACTGGTTGCCAGACTTTCGTTCTTATGAGGGACTATCCGTGGATACTCATCCACGGTTCAGCTGTTACTACTTACCATCCATCCATCTTGACCATCTTTACAAACCAAGTCCTCTCGGTGCGTCGGAAAGCACGTTAAGCCGTTGGTTCCGGCTTTCATTCGTGGATCTTTGACAGTCGTTACGGGTCGTCGGTTGGAAGCACGAAAGTCTGACAACCAGTTTTACCGAGGGGTATTTTATTACCCAGTAACTGGGTTGTGGAGGTCAGATAGGCTCTCGCTCCATGTAAAATATCGGTATTTAGCTGCATCCGGTTAGACTGGAAGCCGACCTCAACATAGTTGGGAAAAGGCTAGGCAGATGATGATTACAGAATAATAATTTCATAAAATCTGTGTTTTCTAACTGGTTCCTTTCGGTTATTGTTCTGAACAGACTATTTTCTGTTTCGACATGAGACGTACAGTAGTACCCAACTGATATAGCTTGAGGTACCTGCGCAGGAGATGAATTTTCAAGTGCGGGAAATGCTATTGACCAATCGGCACGCTCCACGCACCGTGCTTCTTTTTCCTATACCGCAATTGGTCGGCAGCTGCCGCCATGTTAGCGCGCGCCGCGTGGCATATTAGTCGGCCGCCATACTTGCGAGTGAGACGAAACTAACAGCTGCAGTGTATTATGAACCTTATAGTAGTGATCTAAGGTTGATTTTAAGTTATAAGCATTCTCGTTAATCTTCGGGGCCATACTTTCTTTTCTGTGCGAACGAAGATTCACGACGCGCCTTATTAGTTGGGTACCACTGTACTAACAAATAGCTTGCTTTACATAATGTCTAGCAATCACTAGTATAAAATACTATCGTATTTCTTGTGTTTCAATATTACTTTAGCGACAAGAATGCGACATCCTCCGAAGATCGCCGAAGAATAATGCTTCGTTCGATCTCGGTGAATGCCAACGGATTTCGTAGCTACGAGCTATACGGAAGAAATCCTTTGATATTCACCGGTATTGCGCGACGCAGCACATCATGTCTACATGCTGCGCAGGATTGTGAAGAGAATGATCTTAACTAATATTATAAACTACATAAGCTATAAACTACTGAACGGATTTAGATGAAATTTGGCACATGGGTAGACCATGACCTTTTTATTTATTTTTTTTCTTTTTCTCGTGGTGATATTCTAATGGATACACTCCGTCTGGGAACAACGGAGGGTTATTTTGGACTTCTCCCGACTAAAACCCCACTGTTCCTTCTAGTACCATATGAGTCGGGGGCCCAATTCTCAATTCTCAATTCTCAATTTCTTTATTGCGTACCATAATGTATACAGTTGGTAGGGAAATTATTATATAGTCACAATTATGGACCCTGTAGGGCACAGCATAGATCAAGTAGGAGAGAGGAGGAAGAAAACTGGGTGCATAATGTGATAAATTGAATTATTAGCAATTAAATATATTTGTAATTATTGAATTATTTTAATTTGTATTTAGTGAGATAAACTGTTTTATTATTACAGAATTGTATTTAGAATTATAGCGATTGTTTTTTTTTTTTTTTTTTTTTATAATATTATATACATTTATTTATTTATTTATTTTTATATTCATTATATTATTTACCTATTATTATTTTGATTTATTACGTAATTCATATTAATTTTTATACATATATGTATCATCCTTAAGGTAAGTCATTTATTGGACGCTCCATTCAATTTTCAGTCGTATTAGTAGTAGGTATGCGAATCTTTAATAGTGAGTATTTGTAGATGCAAATAGATAATTACGAAGTTACTTATAATTTATCATTTAAGTACTCACTTAGACTATATTAGACTATTTGTAGATGCAAATAGATAATTACGAAGTTACTTATAATTTATCATTTAAGTACTCAATTAGACTATGCCGAAGTTACGCGACCGAAGTTCCGCGGCTGATGTTACGTTCCGACGTGTTCGGCTGATATGATATGACACACCATAAGTGCCGAACTTACGCGACGGAAATTCAGTTGCGGAACTTCAGTGTCTTGAACGCTGTCGTGCATAAATAAGGAGCACTTTCGTATTTGCAAATAAAAATACTTTGAACTTTTCGCTGATACGATTATGCTCCTTATTTACATGGCAACTCGAATCAATTTCCTATGCAAGTATTTTGGTTCATCCATTTGTTTAATCCAAATGAACTGACCGTGAGTGCCCAGCTTAAGGCGCGGACTGACTACATTTTAAACGGCAAACAACCGCTTAATCTATTGTCACCATTAGCGGGCTTGAAATAAGGTTGAAAATTGAAAATGATGTTTGTGGTTACGTCATACTCGACAACCCAAGAAACCGTTTTTTGTAAATATTGGGCTAATACCACGCCTTAAGCTATAGCACCGTGGGGCGGACACGCGGGGCGCGGGCATGCCTGCCTCCCGCTGTTCAACGCCCCGGATCTTCTTCGGCAATCGAACCGAACTTCGGTCGCGTATAATGTGTGCTCTACAGAAAACGTTGCCGCCGAATTGCCGCTGAACTTACGCCCGACCGAAGTTCGGCTGTACGCTAGAACGCAACGTAACCGGCCGGTATCTCCCGGGGCCGGCCCGGGAGATACTTGTAAATTCGCCGCAATCGGTAGACCATGATCTGGAGAAGGACATAGGCTACTTTTCATACTGAATCTCAGACGAAGTCGCGGGCAACAGCTAGTGATGAAATATGTATTTTTACTTTTGTTCAAGGGTTACCATGATACCTTCGATCAAGATTACGTACGATTACGAGATTAACGATCGCGAACAAAAACTCATTGCTCAACTATCCATGATTGTTATGACTTGAAAAATATTATATTCGTAACTAGCTGTTGCCCGCGGCTTCGCCCGCGTAGATGTTAGTACTTCCCTATTTGAATCTGATTTTGTTCACAATTTTATGTCTATTTTGTAATTTTAGTGACATTTCAAGAAATTTGTGTGTTTTGTAATTTTTGTGATTATTTCAAGAAAAAAATTGTCTATTTTATAATTTTTGTGACTATTTCAGGAAAAAATGTGTCTATTTTGTAATTTTTGTGACTATTTCAAGAAACTTGTCTATTTTGTAATTTTTGTGACTATTTCAAGAAAAATGTGTAAATTTTGTAATTTTTGTGACTATTTCAAGAAACTTGTGTCTATTCTGTAATTTTTCTGACTATTTCAAGAATTGTTGTATGTGAAGACTTATAATAGATAATAATAAACTTAACGTTTATTATTCTCATCCACAGTGGTAATAGCGGGTCGCGGTCGACACGTCCGGCTGGTTCCTATCCGAGCGCTAGAATGTGCAGAAGTAGAGTGCGTCAAACTAGCGGAGAGTAAGGGTGCGCTCGCACTAGCGGCCGGACCGCTAGGCCATGCGGCGCACGGGTTTGCGGTGCTGTGCAAGAAACAGGTCGGTACACAATGTATACAAACTAGCGGAGAGTAAGGGTGCGCTCGCACTAGCGGCCGGACCGCTAGGCCATGCGGCGCACGGGTTTGCGGTGCTGTGCAAGAAACAGGTCGGTACACAATGTATACAAACTAGCGGAGAGTAAGGGTGCGCTCGCACTAGCGGCCGGACCGCTAGGCCATGCGGCGCACGGGTTTGCGGTGCTGTGCAAGAAACAGGTCGGTACACAATGTATACAAACTAGCGGAGAGTAAGGGTGCGCTCGCACTAGCGGCCGGACCGCTAGGCCATGCGGCGCACGGGTTTGCGGTGCTGTGCAAGAAACAGGTCGGTACACAATGTATACAAACTAGCGGAGAGTAAGGGTGCGCTCGCACTAGCGGCCGGACCGCTAGGCCATGCGGCGCACGGGTTCGCGGTGCTGTGCAAGAAACAGGTCGGTACACAATACTACACAAACTAGCGGAGAGTAAGTGTCTAAACACACTATACCGAAGTTACGCGACCGAAGTTCGGCATGACTATGACTTTTTTTTTTTTTTTTCGAGGGTGGGAAATCATCAAATAACTTCTCCCGCTCTGGGTGGAGCGGAAGGGCGTGTCAGACTTTTACTGACTAAAACCCACCCGTGTTCCTTCAGTTGCCTATGCCAGGGCCACGGTATCTTCTTATAACAACCCGCGACCCCAGCGACGGCATGACTGCCTGCAATGCTATTTGAATTACTGACGACACACTATGCCGAAATTACGTTGCGTTCTAGCGTACAGCCGAACTTCGGTCGGGCGTAAGTTCAGCGGCAATTCGGCGGCAACGTTTTCTGTAGAGCACACATTATACGCGACCGAAGTTCGGTTCGATTGCCGAAGAAGATCCGGGGCGTTGAACAGCGGGAGGCAGGCATGCCCGCGCCCCGCGTGTCCGCCCCACGGTGCTATAGCTTAAGGCGTGGTATTAGCCCAATATTTACAAAAAACGGTTTCTTGGGTTGTCGAGTATGACGTAACCACAAACATCATTTTCAATTTTCAACCTTATTTCAAGCCCGCTAATGGTGACAATAGATTAAGCGGTTGTTTGCCGTTTAAAATGTAGTCAGTCCGCGCCTTAAGCTGGGCACTCACGGTCAGTTCATTTGGATTAAACAAATGGATGAACCAAAATACTTGCATAGGAAATTGATTCGAGTTGCCATGTAAATAAGGAGCATAATCGTATCAGCGAAAAGTTCAAAGTATTTTTATTTGCAAATACGAAAGTGCTCCTTATTTATGCACGACAGCGTTCAAGACACTGAAGTTCCGCAACTGAATTTCCGTCGCGTAAGTTCGGCACTTATGGTGTGTCATATCATATCAGCCGAACACGTCGGAACGTAACATCAGCCGCGGAACTTCGGTCGCGTAACTTCGGCATAGTGTGTTTAGGCACTAAGGGTGCGCACGCACTACCGGCCGGACCGCTAGGCCATGTGGCGCACGGGTTCGCGTTGCTGTGCAAGGAACTGTTATTATTGTACAGTCATCAGCTTTTTCTATATTATAAGATGCTATCTTTTAAAAATACGCAAAAAAAAATATGTACAAAAGAAACACCACCATTTGAAGTTGACGGAGACAAACAGCCGCACGGGTCGATCAATCAGGTTAAGCTGCGCTTGCCACGGTTGGTCCGTGGATGAGTGACCGTCTTTACGTACCAAGACCCCTCCGTGACTCGGAAAGCACGTTAGCCATTGATCTCGGCTGGGACTCGTGAATCTTTGACAGTCGTTACGGGTCGTCAGAAACCCGCAAGTCTGAAAACCAGTCTAACCAGTAACTGTGTTGTGGAGGTCCGATAGGCAGTCGCTCCATGTAATATACATGGGGTCTAAAACGGGCACATTAAGCAATTCCTCTAAAAGCGATTCCTTTCCTGAATTCCCAGCAATTCAATATGATTGACGTATTTGACATTAAACTTCAATAAAGCTATTCATAATTTGTGACCTTTACGAATCTCCATACAAAACTGTCAAACAGATGAATTGCGTGCTATGAATTGTACGCAGATAAATTATGACCGTCAGTTTGTGACCGTTTTAGGATTTCAAATATGATTCATAATGCCTATTATCCTATTATGATTCTGCCAAAGTGGCCGTTTTAGCCTCCCTGGTATTCAGCTGCATCGGGTTAGACTGACCCTTTCTTTTTCATCCCACAGAACGCATACGTAGTAAACGTCTACGAAATAACTCGAACAGCAGCCAGAAGAGTTCGCGTAGCCGAGTTAAGAGCCTGTGGAGCGGTGTGCAGCGTACAGCTGAGTGGCGCGAGGCTACTGCTGGGGTACAGGGGAGGGTTCGCGGCGCACTCCCTGCCCGAGCCTCGCAGGCCGCATCACGACCAACCCGCTGTCTGTAAGTTATAATTATTTTAGTGTGAATAAAACTTCGATCAACAATAGCAACTAAGATAAAGGGTCACGTACAAAATCAAAGCTAAATGCTGTCCGCGTGAATGTACTAAAGGTGAGGCCAAACGAGCGTAATTTTGTGAGTCCATGAGTCGCAGAATTTCGGTCGCAGAAATTGCTGAGTACGTAAGTTGTGAGTCGGCAGACAACTCATTTTGCGTCGCCGTGTGAACGAAACAGGATTTTTGTATGAAACTGATTGTAGCAGAAATTACGCGATTGAAATTACGCGACTCACAACTCAAAAAAAAATTACGTTCGTCTGTCTTCACCCTTATACAGCTACATTTGTTTTGTAACAAACGGAGAGAAAAGTTTTAAAACAGTTTTAAGTTCAACCTATTCAACCTAATTACAACTATGGCACCTAGTAATAAAGTCACAAATCTTCAAAATATTATCTAATACTTACGATCATTCGTCACATAAAACGAGCAAAGCAATAAATTACTCCTGTCACTTACAAATGAAAAGACATAAGTTAAACAACATTTAGTGTGAAATCAACCTTAAGTGGCAACAAATAAAGTGCTTTTTCCCGTTATTGCCTTGAGAGCTACATCTTTTGTTTCGTTTATTTTTGCTTCATCGCGTTAGTGTAGCTGTACACTAGTTTGTGTGTGTGTTGGCCTTAGCCAAACTGTAGCGGTGGTGGTTTAAAATCGGTACCTAATTTTGTTCAAAATTTGATAATTTGTTTGTTTAAAGCTTAAACTATAACTTATTCTTTATGTAGGTACTTACTGAAAGTAAGATACTCCGGCCGTTAAATTGCTTTTTTGGGCATTATTTTTGCAACTTTTGAATACACACTGCGGCATTGTGAGACGTGTTTACATTGGCTGTGTTTCAAGCGAACTAAACAAAATAAGAGCTCATGTCTCAAGTGCGCTGTTATTTATCGAGACGTATTTTTTGCTCCGACCCGATATCTAGTTGCTATTGTTGATCGAAGGAATAAAACCACCAAAAGAAGATGTAGTGACAAAAATTTAAAAGAGTATGTTTAGATGGTTTGGTCATGTTGAGAGGATGAATGAGGCGACTAACAAAAGGTATTTACAAAGCAGATGTGAGTGGAAACGCCGGGAGGAGACGCCCTAGGAAGACATAAAGTGACCTTATTGGTGATGTTCTTCAGAAAGGTCAGGTGCGTAGTACTCGCAACCGGCGCGTGTATGATCAGATGTATGAACGTAAACGAGGCAAAAGTATGTATGGATCGTAGCAGGTGGTGTTCTGTAGTTTCTGCTTACCCCCATGGGAAGAAGGCGTGAATTTATGTATACCAGAAATAGCTTAAGATTCAAAGTAAGGCATTTAAGTATCTTTGTCAAAACCAAATCCAAAAACAATACGGTCACACAGATAGACACGAAAAGTGACTACAACCGACTTCTTTTGTACTGTGTACAACATTAGTTTTTGTTTACACTAAACCCGAAAAGGGGTCATTATAGTACTCATCATTTTGAACAATTTTTTCTATGGGACCAACCTTGAAATCGCAAAAAAAAAATATCAGCTTTTCCATACATTTTGTCGAGTGAACACAAATGTATGGAGCAGCAGATTTTTTTTTTCGCGATTTCAAGGTTGGTCCCATACAGTTTAGTGTAAACAAAAACTAATGTTGTATACATATGGAAGATGTTTGTTAACTTAATCAATTACTTCTTTTTCCAGCCCTCGTGCACCCAGAGAACCAAGTAAACCTATTCCTGTCCCACTCTGGCGCCCGGCCACTGGGCGCCGCGCCAGTTCCCGGCTCCAGCGACACACTGCTGGTGTTCAACTCGCTAGCTCTCTACGTGGACAGGAACGGACACAGGGCGAGAGATACCGAGCTGATGTATACTGCACATCCCATGCATCATGGTAAGTAATTGCTGTCCCACTCTGGCGCCCGCCTGCTGGATTTTCACATTTTTGTTGTACTCTAAATTCTATCATTTCTTTGCAGCAATCAACGACACACATCTGCTAATATTCACGGCGACGCATATTGACGTGTATGATATCGAAACCGGAGACTGGGTGCAAACTATGAATATACGTAAGTAATCACATTAATACCACAGATTAATACAGATGAACCACTACGCAAAATCATTTAAATAAAAAGCGACTTGATACGACACAATAAAGTGCAATTCAGGTCGCACAACGCTTATTAGCTACAGTTATATTCAACTACAAGTTGCCTCTCTTTCTATCGCGTAACGTCCACGTCCACGTCCACGGGGCTAATTCAGTAGGTCAGAAGGTATAGGACCTTCTGACCTACTGAATTAGCCCCGTGGACGGGGCCCGCCGCGTACTTGTCATACCTAAACTGCGGAGTGTCCCATCTGTATTAATCTGTGCTAATATAATATAACCACTTGACAGTTCCGGGCGACACAGATAGAAGAACACTTCTTATTTTCATTGACCTCGTGATCGGGTCTAAAGAGGCCTATCACAAAATTGCGTTTGGACAGATTAGGTATATTAAAGAACGCTGACGCATCGCATTGTGTAGCAATTTGGCAGTTGTAATTACTTTTATTTTGAGTCTAGTAATTTTTTTTTCTTCAAAGTATGAAGTTTTAATTTCATGAAATAACGTTTTTTCTGGTATAAATGTTACGTAATAATACAGTCAAACCTGGATAAGCGAGAGTTCAAGGGAGCAGAATCTCATTCTCGCTTATAGAGGTTTCTCACTAACCCGAGTTTCTCGCTAATGCAGGTACATGGGTAGCGTTTCTCTCATATAGAGGTACGCAGCAATAACAAGTCACAGCAAGTACGAATGTAGTAAATATGTAATATGATAAAATTATGTGCATAATATGCACAACATATAATAGGTCTTTACCTATGAAATTGCCGTTTTGTATGAAAAAAATTAAACGAATTTTTTTCATGTATTTTCATGCAGATTGTGTATCATCAGCTTCCACAATCGCCTTTAATTCGTAATTGTCGACCAAAGTCTTCGGACGACCGCGAGGTTCATTTTTCAGGTCGAAATTTCCAGAACGGAAGCGAGCAAACCAATAACAGGTGGTGCGTTGGTTTGTAGTGTTAGCTCCGTAAACGTCGTTGATGTTGCGTGCCGCTTGTGCCGCGTTGCTGCCACGACGGTACTCATATTCCATAATTACTCGAATTTTTAACGTATCCATGATGACGAAAAAGATTGAAATGCGATGAAAATGTAACCCTAATCAATAAACAAATGACTACTTTTGGAAAAAAAATCCATGTTTTTAAAATAAAATTAATTTGAAATTAGAATTCTTAGCCAAACAAAAATTATTTTGATTTGAAATGGCCAGTACTGCAGAACGGCAATTTCATTGGTAAAGACCTAATATTATGTACATATACATTTTTAATAGTGTGTATATGTATGAGTCATAAAATAGCAGATGTTAAATTTGTAATTTGTTTTGTCATTTGTTACTGTATGTGTGTATCTTTTATGTATGTATTTTTATTATAGCTATAGTTCCTCCTAAATAATATAAATAAATAAAGCTCGACTGTCGCTTATAGAGGTATAGATAAGTAGCAGTCTCACTTACGGAGGTCCATGAGGGAAAAACGACTCTCTCTTACAGATGTTTCTGTTTATCGCTAATAGAGGTTTTGGGAGCTTAAAATGACGGGTCCTGGCTATTACTCTCACTTATAGAGTTTTGTCACTTATCCAGTTCTCCTTACCCAGGTTTGACTGTATTATTAAACGTTAATTGTGAGCGTTTTTAGTAGAGGTTTTGAATGGGATTTTTTTATAGCTATTCCATTATATATTTCAAAATTCTGAGGCTGCCTATGAACTCATTGAATCTGCCTATAGCATAGGAGTCATAAGGGACATTTGGTTGTAAGTGACTTCTTTTACATCCGCTAAGTGAATTGTTGACATATTACCAATAACCCAGTATATTCTGTAGCTAGAACATTTTATGAACGATATATAATTAATTACTTACGCTTAATTTCGTATTCCAGCAAATGCCCGACCTCTGGACGAGACGGGTTGGATCTGTTGCGTGAGCGGAGGCGTAGGTAACGGCTTCCCCTTCTCCAGCGACGCGTCGCCCTTCATCGTGTACCTCAGACCGCTACTGACGCGTAAGTAAATATCATTACTAACTAACAATCTAGTTAACTCAGGGAAATGTCTACTATAGTTTGACCGCTACCGCTGTACCGCGCCTTAGGTACGTGCGCGGCGTGACGGGGTGAGGGGGGCAGTGCAGGCCGCGCATTCGTCAACGCTTAGTGTCTCCCGCCCCCCGCGGTACAGCGGTAGCGGTCACACTATAACAAATTGTCCATATATTCAAATCACAACGGTCACAACTTGATATAAAATAAATCCCTAACTTTAAATATTTAGGTATGAGACGAAACCCATGTGAGCAGGAATGCACTTGTCTTTATGCAAGTTCCATCACAACTGCTCTCAAAATGGTGAAGGAACACATCGTGAGGAAACTGCCATGTCCTAGATTCAAAAATTCTAAGAAATCTCAATGTGCATAATATTATGTGACAAGTCGTGAATTTCCCATCGGCAAAAATGACGAACTTCCATACTATAAACTGTCATCCATTTGGTGATGAATTTTCAATAAATCTTCCTTATTGCTCACTTCCGTTATAAAACATGTCCCGGAATTGATGGCACAACCGCTTAAGGGGTCATTGTACTCATCGTTATGAACAACTGTTACCATGGGACCAAATCTGAAATTGCGAAAAAAAAATCAGCTGCTACCTACATTTTGACGTGTTTGATGTAGATAAATGTACGGAACAACAGATTTTTTTTCGCGATTTCAGGTATGTTCTAATAGTAAAAGTTGTTCATAATGCAAGTACAATGACCCCTTTAAGCGGTTGTGCCATCAATTGACATTTTGTACAAAGTCTATGTGTTCATACACGAAATCTCTAAAAGAGGTCATTGTACTCATTATTATGAACAACTTTTATAACTCGTCAAAATGCCAATGTAAGGTCCTCTATTAATAGTTATTAATAATGATGAGTAAAATGTCCCCCTATGAAGTTGTGCGTTATTTAAATGGCAATTTGTATAAGGAACTCTTGTAAGAGTGAAATTTCATGCCACTCGCCAAGCGGTTAAGGCTGTGTGATGTCTGTCAGTGAATAAATGAATGCATGTAAGATTTTAATCAAAGGTGACGTACACTTAAACTTGTTCAATGTTTTCAGACCCCCGAGCGTCTGATCCTCCAATCACCGTCGACACATCACTATGGGGCCACAAACGAAGGTTTTCAGTGCGGGAACAATCACATCAAGCAATTGAAGCACATAATAGATTGTAAGTAATATCTTTACATACAGGGTGTAAGGGACAGCCCTCCGCAAACTAACGGGTGCATTCAGCTCCTCATTTTGAATCATATCCCACCGGAAAATTTCTCAGGAAAATTTTTTCTAATAGTTTTTCAGTTACATTTTCTTTATTTCAATGTAAAATTACATTATCTGTACGCAGCACTCCATTTATGTAAATAAAACAGCAAAAAAATAAAAAAAAAACCAGCATTGGATGTTGAAATACTGTAACGAACAACGCGTGAAATCAGCTGTTCACTTTCTGCCTAGCTACAGAGTACCCCTCCCAACCAACAACAGACGCTCCGATTTGTGTTGTGCACAAATCGGAGCGAAACACAAACAAATCAGGTTTATTGGACTCCCATAACGTTCCTGAAATAATTTCATGTACCGGTCATCTTAGTATGATATACTGAATTCACCCCATCAGTCTGCGGAGGGCTGTCCCTTACACCCTGTATAGCTGTATAATGATCCTGTGGGTAGTTGACAATGGACGACGTCATCAGAGACGACGGCACCTCTGGCTGGAATGTCCCTCAATGGGAATCTTCTTACCTTTCATCTACTCAAAAATTATACAGGATGTAAGTGTAAACAGTGGCAATATTTTAAGGGGTCATTGTACTCATCATTATGAACAACTTTTACTATGGGACCAAACATAAACTCGCGAAAAAAAAATCAGCTGTTCAGTACTTTTATGTTCGCATAATTCGTCAAAATGTAGGGAACATCTGATTTTTTTTTCCGATACTAAACTGTTTGGCCGTCTTAATAGCGCGTTGGGTTGATGATATCGTCAAAGTCGCGGGAAGCACCTGGATGAGGAACGCATGGAACCGGGAAGTATGGCAGTAAAAAGGGTAGGCCTATACCCAGCAGTGGGTGATTCTGGGCTGAAGTGATGAATCCAGAGGTAATGAAGCTGATCCTCAGATATTATGTACATACTTTGTTCGAACTTTCCAGATCGGAGCGTCGATCGCGGCTAATATCAGCGCCCACGAACTTCGCGCACCTGTCCCACATGGGCCCCGGTGACGGCATCCGCTCACAGCGCCTGCTAGACCTGCCCACCACCGTAGAGACTGCCGACGAACATCCAACGGTAATGAAGATAATCTTTCATCTTATACTAAAGGGTCTTTCAACAAAGACGGGTCGATGTTGAAATTAAATAAAACAAGCTGTATGTAAGATATTAAAGAAATTATTTTTTTATTTTAAGGGCCCATTTATGCCATTATTTATGAAATATGACATCGTTTAAATGTCCACCGCGGCTTCGAACTGTGGCACGGATCCGAGAGGTCCAACTTTCAATTACTCTACTGCATAGATCCGGCTGAATCTGAGCGATGGCCTGCGTAATGTTGACTTTCAGGGCATCGGTTGATTGCGGATTATTGGCTTAGACCTGCGACTTGAGAAAACCCCACAAGAAAATGTCTAGCGGGGTCAAATCGCACGATCTTGGTGACCAATTCACGTCACCAATAAATTGATATTCATTGATCTTTAGCGCTCGCCGTTGACAGTAATGGCCCCGCCGTCATCGTTTTAGAAAAAGTGCGGACCAATGACGCCGCCTGTCTTTTTTCATAAATAATGGCATAAATGAGCCTTTCAAATAAAAAAATAATTTCTTTAACATACATCACATACAGCTTGTTATATTTAAATTCAACATCGACCCGTCCTTGTTGAAAGACCCTTTAGAAAGGTTAAGGTAGTAAAATAAAGGTAAACAATCTTGATGTGACTTTTTACACAAACACATATCTATATATATAAAAGGCAAAAGTGATTGACTGATGTATCAACGCACAGCCCAAACCGCTTGGTCTAGAGATTCCAAATTTGCCACGTAGGTTCCTTACGAGGTCTAGGGGTGCACTAAGAAAGAATTTTTCCAGGTCCAAAGTTTGTATGAAAAATCTTATTCCTTGAGTTAATAGACTTGAAACTTCCACGCGGGTGAAGCCGCGGGAAAAAGTTACTTAAACATATAAACTATTGCTTAAACTAATGGTTCAATTGATTTAGTAATCATTATTTTTGTATTTACATTGGTTTTTAGTTGCATTTTATTTTTAAACTGAGGTTTTAAAATAAAAAAAGATAAAAAAACACGTCAAGATTGTTTACCTGTATTTCACTACCTAAACCTTTCTAGTATAGTTTCAATTGAGTGTACGCATGATTGGCTAGTTGCCAGTAAGAAAAATATCATGTGAATTTTTCTGTATAGAATGGGTCTGAGCTAAAAATATAAAAAAAACAAGTTATAACGCGAACCTATTTTCAACCGCTCCCGCCATAATCCGGACGCTTCTTGCGGAAACGCCTCTAGTTCCCGCTCTGCCAATAAGGGCGAGTCGAAGCTTCTAGAACATTCTAGAAGTATCCTGGAAAAAATAGACGATGCGCGTCCTTGTTCCCAAATCCTAATGTTTTTTAATTATATAATTTAATATGTGTGATTGTGAGTGTAATTTTGTAAATTATTTTAGATTAATTAATATTTTTCAGAAATATTGCGAAAAAATAAAGCCATTGATCACGTGACATTGAACGCGAATCAGATATCAATAGAAACACATGATATTTTTTATAATATACTATTGAAGAAAAAAAAGCAAAAATAAAGATTTAGCGTCAGACATAAAATTTCTTTAGCATTACTAATATACGTGTGAAAATCCCCCCGTCCCACAAAGCTGATAAAAATATTTTAAAGTGAGGTAAATGAGGGTTAATGAGTGCAAAAGACGACTCAACAGCTCACATGCGTCAGGGGTGACTAGCACTTGCGCGCACTATAATTCCTTTTAGCGTTGTGTTCATGTGGTTTTGCTTGTATTTTCAGATGTACAGCAGTCGAGAGAGCAGTAAACGGACGTCGCCGTTAACGATATCGCACGGTACCGGATCCTATAATGGTACGTAGTTAGTTTTTAAAATCAAAAGTCCTTTATTCAAATTAGGCTGAGAATCAGCACTTTTTGAACGTTAAAATTACAGTAAGACAGTCCCCACAAAACGCCCGCCCTTCACCACTTCCTAGTGCTTTAGCTGGGAAGAAGAAGTAGCGGAACAAACTCCCCAGCAGCACAGCTGTCTGTTCAGTTAGAAGAACTAGATTCTATACAATAGTACCTATGCAAAATAATTTACGCAACACAATACATTAAATTATATTTTTGTCAAATAAAATAAAATAAACAATTTTAGTACTTAACTCATGTAACCTGTCATTATGTAAGCTGATCCTGGAGAAAGAACATAACATAAACATTGTCTTGATTTAATCACAGCGACCAACTATTCTTATCGTTTAAGTAATCGTTGATAGAATAGTATGCCTTTGAACAAAGATTGGATTTAACTTTAATTTTAAACGCATTAAAAGGCAAATCTAGCAAAGAAGAAGGTAGCTTGTTATAAAAAGTTATACCAAGACCAACAAATGAGTTATGAACCTTATGAAGCCGATGAAATGGAGCACGTAATTTGTCCTTATTTCTGGTGTTAATATTGTGAATATCACTGTTTTTACTGTACAAATGTATATTTTGCCTAATGTATAAGATGTTGGCGAAGATGAACTGTGATGCCACTGTGAGAATACCAATATCCTTAAAAAATTCCCTCAGAGAAACTCTAGCACCTAGCTGGTAAATTGCTCGAACAGCTCGTTTTTGAAGAACAAAAATATTTTGAATATCAGCCGCTTTGCCCCATAGCAGAATACCGTAGGACATAACGCTATGGAAATAACTAAAATAGACTAAACGAGCTGTATCAACGTCAGTGTATTGTCTTACTTTCCTGACGGCGTAGGCGGCTGAACTGAGTCTACCCGCTAGGCTTGATATATGTGGGCCCCACTGAAGTTTAGCATCTACTGTTATACCCAGAAAAACTGCTGATTCTACAGTCTTAAGCACCTCTTCATCTAAGACGATGTTGGGTCCCAGATTTCTAACATTCGGTAAGGCAAACTTTATACATTTAGTTTTATTGGCATTGAGAACTAAGTTATTTGTCGTAAACCAATCCGTAACCATTGAGAGTGCACTGTTTACGTCATCAAAATCATGTCTGTTTCTGTCTACTTTAAAAATAAGAGAGGTGTCATCTGCAAACAGTACAACGTCACAGATACCCTTTAAATAGAATGGTAAGTCATTGATATACACTAGGAATAAGAATGGACCCAGTATTGAGCCTTGAGGTACACCTAACTGAACTGGTAGCCCGGAAGATTTCACACCATTAACATCTACACATTGGAACCTATTATGTAAATAAGAATTTATTACTTTGAGAGCTTCGTTTTGGACACCATAATGACGTAATTTACGCAAAAGCGTGTCATGGTGCACGCAATCAAAGGCTTTGGAGAGATCACAAAAAACTCCAATAGCATTTTGCGAGTTTTCCCAAGCGTTAAATATGTGTTTCAGCAGAGCAACACCCGCATCTGTAGTCGAACGACCTTTAGTGAAGCCATATTGTTCATCGTGAAGGAGTCTGTTTAAATTAAAATGTTTTAGCAACTGCTTGAGTATTAACTTTTCAAATATTTTGCTAAATGCAGGTAAGATAGAAATAGGCCTGAAATTTCCAACGTCATTTTTATTACCGGATTTAAATAATGGTATGACTCTGCTACTTTTCATGAGGTCAGGAAAAGTTCCTAAATCAACACATTTATTAAAAGTAACAGCTAGATAGGGGGCTACGATGTGTATTATATTACTCAATAGTTTAATGGAGATGCCCCAGTAATCACCAGTGTTTTTAGACTTAAGTGTGTTAAAAACATTAACTACATCACGAGGTGTTACATGTTCGAAGCTAAATAAGCGACTACATTTGGGCACACTACTATGCAAAAGGTTTTCAGCTTTAGATGGGGACGAATTTAAGGAGCGAGTCGTAGTTATAGGTATATTGGCGAAAAACTCATTAAATGCCTCAGCTACGTCAGCTGCTTTACTAATTAATTTATTGTCAACCATAATCTCAAGTTGTTCTTCTTGTTTCACCGACTTACCCGTTTCATTGTTAATAATTTTCCAGGTTGTTTTTACTTTATTATTGGATTTTTTAATTGTATCGCTTAAAAATTTAGATTTAGCAAAAACACAAATGTTTTTAAATAATTTTGAATAATTTTTGACATACTCTAGGAAAGAAGTATCAAACCTGTATTTTTTCAAACCGTATAACTCGTATAGTCTCGCTCTACTTTTATAAATACCTGGAGTAGCCCATTGGTTAAAGCCAACGGAGGTGCCATTAATGTTAATGGTTTTGGTCTTAAAAGTAGATTGGTATTCTTTTTGCACAACCTCAAAAAGGGCTCCATAGATTTCATTAGGATTCTCGTGTTTTGCTAGAGATGGTGTAATTCTACGAGCTATATTATTTCTAAACTTGTTGCAACGACTAGCTGTATATGGCCTGCATTCTCTTTTATGTGGCTTTTTATGTAATGGCATAGGGAAGCTAGCTAGTAAACCACAGTGGTCAGATGTTAGGTCACTTAGCACTAATTTATTTTTGACCTCACAATCACTAAATATATTATCAAGACATGTTGACGAAGTTGCCGTGATCCTAGTAGGTTCGAAAAACAAGTTAATTAAATTATAAGACCTGAACAGATTGAGAAGTCTAATACTTAATGGAGTAACATCTAAAATATTAATATTAAAATCTCCACATAAAATTATGCTTTTATTACTTGATTTTAACCTATTGAGTGTATCCTCCATAACCAACTCGAAACGAATAAAATCCCCAGAGGGGGGTCGATAAACGCAAATTATAAAGTATCGCTCGAGTTCAACACAAGACAACTCAACAATACGCTCAATAGAAAGATTAACTATATCTAAACGTTGTTTACATTTCAACTTGTTTGAAACAAGAACTAAAGACCCACCGCGAATAGCACTTTTTCTCACAAATGCACTTTGTACAGTAAAATAATCATCATTCATAAAGACTACTTCATGTTCTTTCAACCAGTGTTCAGTCAAACATAACACCTGAACATCATAGTTCTCCATAAATAAACTTAACTCTAACTCTTTGCCGGACAGACCCTGCATGTTTTGATGTACAACATTCAGCTTATGCGGCCTACCCATTGTCACACCTAATAGTTTAAACTACAAGGCGTATCAAAAATGATATTAGTACTACTACTAACAGTATTCGATGGTACACTACAAGTACCGGTGTCACTATGTATATTGTATGCTAAAAGATTAGCAATAAGTCTCCTACAACTAGGTGGCAAATACATTTCATAATTAGTCAGTTTGTAATCAGTAATAAATTGATTACAATCAAAATATAAAATAGCGTCACTATGATGACAAGTTCTATTATAAATTAACATATTTAAATTATAAATGTGACTATTTTGCTCATCAGACAAATATGTTGAATAAGGCAATGCACAGAAAATAAATTTACAGTTCTTGGTCTCATTGAGATGTAACATCAAATGGACACATTCAATTATGTCCTTTTTTCTTACAGATAAGCTATCCCCATATAATAGTATAACAGTGGAACTGGGGTTTATTTTGGTCAATTTAATATTTTTAATTAAATGGCTAATACTGGCACCGGGTAAACAATTATTAATTACATAATGTTGCAAACACTGATTAAATATACTACCAAAACCTTGACCAAATTTGTCAGAAAAAACATAAGTTGTCAAACTATTCATAATATTGACATCTTTATCCATACAGCTACCTACTGGCTGAGCCACTAAGGGTGCGGGTGTAACAAGTTGAGGCTGGGGCTCCTGGGAGCAGACACAGCTAAAAGAGAGGGTATTAGTTAAAGACTCATACCTCTCAGCATTACACTTCACCAAATCCAGTAGTTCCCCAGCCTCAAATAAGCGGTCACTAAGTTGTCGTTGTGAATTCTCATATTTTTCAAAAATATCCTTCAGCAAGTGTTCCTTGTGTTGTATATCATTATAGAGGAGCTGGATATCTGTGTCATATTTTTCCCTACATTTATTTAACTCAATATTACAAGTAATTAAACTTTGAGATAAAACAACACGTTCCTTTCTAAGCGAAAGATTTAATTTTAAGAGATTTTGTTTTTTAATTGCTCTCTGTGACCGTTTAATTATTTTCTTTATATTAATATATTTCTTTAATTTATTGTGACTCATAACAATAGGAGATAATGGTATAGTATCATCACCAGTCAAATCTATGACAGCTGGCTCATACAGTGATTTTGGGTTACTACCTACCAACTCATCAAATAGATTACTAGTCCTAGCAACCTGTTTGCTAACTTTAATACACTCTGATAGAGATAGTGCCTTTTGGGCTTCACACAATTTCTGTTCAAGTTCTGAAATTCGATTCAAAGCTAGTTCATGGGTCTCACTACACTCTTGAAATGTTGACACTAGCTGTTGAAGTTGAATGTGCTGGTCGGCTAAGTCCATGTGTTGTAGGTGTAATTGAGACAGCTCATTCTTAAGGGAGGTGTTCTTTAAATTAATGTTTTCCACTTCCACTTCACTGTCGTCCCTTTCCTGGAGCAACTGTTTGCACATAGCGTTAGAAGCCTTAAGCTCCGTCAAGGTAGCTCTTAATTTTGCTTCCATCTCCTTTACTGTAGCACTGCGGGTCATCATTTTCGACATGTTAGTCTCCTGCAATGTGTGAAGTTATGCAGCTAAATAATAGTGTAAGAAAAGTTGTTCAAATATTTAGATTAGTAGGAGGTAGTAAGAGAAAAAAAAAAAATAAAAAAATAAGTTAAAAAAATAAGTAAGTAATGAATTGATAACAAATAGATATTACAATTAGATGAAGTTAATATGGAATTAGATGGGAATGTTAAACAGAAGTAAAGTTACAAGGAATGCACTGCTTTTAATATAGACACAAATAAACTTGATTGACAATAACAAGTTTAAGACACATTACAAGTTTTATACCATACTTAAATAAATAATAATTAATAAGCTATAGGTAATCAGCCTATTTTTGTGAAGTAAATTATGTAGTGTTTATTGTCTGAGCGAATGTTTTCGTCATCGATTCTGCTTCCACTAGTTGTCAAGCAAAAGGAGACATAAACCGTGCCAATGTGTGATGGACGTAGCTCAGAGGCTGAGCAGTATTTGTGTTGTTCAGTGGTCTGTTATTATTATGTGCTCTTAAATTAAAACAAAATACTCCCCGGGATTGATGGTATTTTGAAATCCGCCACCGTTCGAGTTGACAGCCGGTATCGAGCCGGTTTAATATCCTTTTTGTGTGAAGTTCTCGCGACAAAAAACACTGTATAATAACTAGTTAAACTACATAATAACTAGGAACGACTATATAACACTATTTCAACATAATTATAACACTTTTTAAGAATTTTCTAAAATAATTAACCTAAGATCGTTTTTTTGACGACCGGCTGCCAGTGTTGCCAGTACAAAAAAAAAAAAAGCAAAAAAAAAACATAACATAACATAACATCACGCCTTAACTCCACGAAGGGTTAGGCAAAGGTTACATTTCGTCAGTTATGATTTAAGTCCACTACCTATGGCCACCGACCGGGCACAAATCCAGACTCCAGAAATTCTAGGGGGCTTACTGTGAGCTCTTATAGCAGGGCAGAAGTTGAACGTTTCCAGTGAGAGAGACTGTGCTAACGAATCTGCACGAAATCTAACTTAGAGAGATGTATTGATGATTTTTATGGTTAAAATATTATGTAAATACATATGTTTTATTTCCGCGTATCATATTTTGATCAAGGTACAACCTGACACGGACTTGCAAATTGCAAAAAACCCAAAAAAAAATGAATTTCGCGGGCTACCACTGCGCATCATCCTTCAGGACGCTGTTTCATTACTTTTTTACACATAAGCATGTTTATTAAATTAAATGCTTTACATTCTTAAAATGTTTTTTGACCAAATTCTGATCTACAAATATAATTTTAATTATGTACATTTTCTCAACAAATGTACCGAAGTAAAAAAAATCACCTCGGTACTGAGAAAATACCCATCTAAAATTATATTTGTAGTTCAGAATCGTACCATGCACATCTATCAACAATTTGGTCAAAAAACATATAATATTAAGAATGCAAAGCATTTAATTTAATAAATATACTTTTGTGTAAAAAAGTAATGATGTGACTACCCATTTGTAACAGCGCAGCGTCCTTAAATAGGCGGCCATCAACCGAGCAGAAGTAACATAGTGTTGTGTGCGCAGGCTCGTGGCGCTCCGGCGCGCCGCGCGAGGCGCCGCCCTCCCCGCCCGCGCCCCGCATGGAGCGCTCGCTGGGCGGTGGCTCGCAGGGCAGCGGATCGCTGCTGCTGGAGCGCTCCCTCACGCCGCTGAGTCTGGGCAGCATGAGCTCGCTGCACGACGTGCTGAAGGTACGCATGAGATGTTGGCATCATATTAGTACTAGATCAATTTAATTTATGTAAAAATGCTTATACTAGCACCTCAGACCAAGGGCGGGTTGTTTCACGTCCAAGACATAGCTCTGCGGACAATACAGTGAAGCATGCGCAAAACTACACTCACTCTGTGCATACACACTCCAACGTACACATTTACACCGAACTACAACTAAACTACACGGCACTAAGTGGACACATGTTTACGAAACCCGAAACGTGCGGCCTCACGTCACTATTGGCGCTGTCTTGGTTTTTTATCTATAGGCCGACCGTTTAACTCGCGTATCGCCTGCGCGGTAAGAAGGGAGCGAGGGGAGATGTTAGCGGATGGGTGAAAGGGGTGCGCGGAGCAGCTCTCTGCTCCGCGCACCCCTTCTTACCGCGCAGGCGATACGCGAGTTAAACGGTCGGCCTATAGTCTGGCTAACACACTCAATAGAATACAATATTCATTTTTTTATTTTTTTTTTAATGTAGGTATTTACAATAAGGTGGTTACAATAATATAAAATAATCTTTGTACATTCTACCATTTTGGCATGCAAACTTTGATGCAGTTCATCATTAAACATGGGTACAAACACTGACACAAAACTAAAATTTAACAGCTAGAAAATCCGAAATACACAGTAGTAACATTTATTTAATAAAAGTAAAATTAATTTCTTTTTGAAAGTTGTTACTGGTTCCTCTTTTATGGAATTGTGAATGTGGGTAAAAATAGTCGGTGCCATACCAAAGACACTTTTCCTCAACAAAGCAGTCCTATAGCCACCTGTGCGTATTAAGTTTTGGTATTGAGATCGCAAACCATCGCAGACCGCAGACCATTTCAGACTGCAATCTACATGGTCTTCACATGATCTGACCAAGATTATGTCTGGACTTTAAAAGAGACTGTGACCTCTGAGTTTGTTTCGGCGTTTCTTCTCAGAGTAGTCAGATAGGAAACGTCGAACTCATCTAGTTTTAAAAAAAAGTTTGTACAAACCTACTTACAGAAAATAAATAATTTATCATTTATCATTATCAAAGGTACATCTCTGTATCTGCTTTCCGATATAGTTAAAATTAGATGTCGATTACATTTAACAAAAAGAGCAAATTCTAGCAAATTCTAATAGATTTTGTAAAGTAAGTGCGTGTTTAACTGTGGTTAATTTAATTTGAAGTATCAAATACTGACCATAACACAGTATGTCCCGGGGCAGGTGGGGACAGACCTGGGCGACGGGCTGCACTCCGAGGACAGCAGCTGCGGAGCCTCCCCGCCGCATCCTATGGATCCTTGATGGTAACTATGTTTTTTTTTATTATAAATCATTTATTCATGTTCGGAGAGCCTATGTACAGTCACGAGCACTAATATGTATACGCTTTACAAAATTCAAAGCGATTTTCTCGTGGAATAACGATTGTGACGTTAGAGATAAGACCTATTTCATAATAGTATTGTTTCCAAAATACTATGTTCGTAAAATCATAAAATTACAATCAATACAGTAAGAGAAAATCACTTTTTAAAGTTGCTAAGTGTATACATATTGGTGCTCGTGACTGTACGCACGGGTACAGATCAAGCTATAAATTTTCCAGTATAAGCTGGTCTCGCATTGTATAAGATTTCCTTACAATAAGAGGTCAGTGTAAACTGGAAATGTATGTATAGCTTGATGCGTAGCCGTGTGTACAGACTCGCCAAGATATTTCGGCCGTAGTGTACCATACATTATCCTTCCGAATTCCGATACACCTTCGGGATCAACCTTTAGAGGACGTTCGCACGGACGTAAAAATATCGCGGCGATTTTATTTCACGCACTGTATTTTCATCGCTCTGCTTAGCGCCGAGAGTTGAAAATCCAACAGTGTGTTTTTTCGACAAGCTGGATTGCAATCTATTGTTGTTAGGTTGGATTCTCAATGCTCGGCTCAACACCGAGAGTTGAAAATCCAGTGCGCGATAAAATCCCACCGCGATATTTTTACGTCCGTGCTTACGTCGGCTTATGGCCTCTAATTATTTTAAGAATAACCTATTTATTATGGTTATCTTCCACAGAAGCCCATTGAACTCGTCGTGGACACTAGACATGTCCCGTTTCTACGCTTGCTTTTGTTAAAGTAGTATCATTTGCGACCGGGACAGGCGCGGACGATTTTACGCCGTATGTCGTTAAAACAGAGTTCATTGTTGCGTAGCAGTCGATGCTTTAAGTATATTATGTAGGCGGTTTTATTTATGATAGATATAATAATATGAAAATGTCTTTTGGGAGTCGTTTGACTGTGATTTAGGTTTTCGTATCTTGCGTTGGGTAAGACCTATACGAAAATAGCTCATATTGTAGTGAATTTAATAGCTAATTTGGGATCACTGCCCAGGATGCGCAAGAGCAGCGCTTTTAATGCTAATGGTATAGGCAGCCGTATCAAACTGTTTGCTAATAAATATCGCTGAAATGGGGAAACAGTTAATTATGTCTATCATAAACAAAAACGCGGTTATTGAATAAATTAATTATCAATCTATTTGGTTCCTAAAACAATTATAATATGGAAGATTTATTTTGCAATGTTATTAAATTATTTATCAGAAACAAATAATAATTAAATGTAATGGTTTTCTGCATGACACATATTACTAAACCTTCCATTAAACGATAATAACAAATTTAAATAGATATTATAAAGCTTTGTGCACACTGACTGAATATTAGGCGCAAGAGAAAATCTAGGAATTTTCTGTTGGATATTAAAGATGGTATTATTTATTATGTTCCTTTTAAGTAAATTGTTTAGTGGTAAAAATCCTTGCTATGAAATTGTAAATAAAAATAATATTGACTTTTTTTTACTAGTTAGTGACTGAAATGATTGATTTTCTTTATCTTTGTAACCTTTTTGGCCCTATTAATATTTAATCAAGTTAATCATAAGATTGGTCTCTTTTAACTCTTATGAAATACTAACCTCTGAGCGCGACTTTTCCGCGTGTTTTTTTTTTCTTTTTTCTCGGCTCTTAAGGGTCCTAGCGTGATGGTAAATAGCCACAAGAATTGGCCTATCATATGCAAAAATATTTTTTTCAAATCCGACTGGTAGGTTAGATTAGCGCCTTCAAACAAAAAGAAAAACAAACAAACAAACTCTTATGACATTTAATTTATTTAATCTTCGCTTTTTTATCATAAAATTGTTTAAAAACGTATTCCTAATATGGTCAGTGTGTGCCCAGTTATAGTTGTATAGACCCAATGTGGCTTGTAGGTCAATTAGATTCCTCTTAACACTACGTATTTTATATCTGCGTACGTAAGACATTACTTGTTAGTGGGTCTAGTTTATCTACAGTTAATAATGTAGTGTGACACAGATCTTTTCAAGTTTTTATTCATATAAGGCTCCTGTAATGTGCAATGATTTGGGAAACTCGAACACGAAGAGGGCTCTTAAAACGTAGGTTCATTTCCTTATAGAAATGATCGAAAATTATCTTGGATAAGGGTTTATCCACAAAATCCAAATACAGGATGTCCCGTAATTAATGGATAACTTCTTAAGGAGCCATAGTAATCATCATTAATTTATTTTCGCATAATTCGTCAAAATGTAGGGAACAGCAGATTTTTTTTCGCATTTTCAGCAATATCCCATAGTAAAAGTTGTTCATAATGACCCCTCAAGAGGTTATCCATTAATTACGGGACATCCTGTATAAATATCAGGGCCGTGGACGAACAGTGCTCCGTCAGGGCAGGTCAGATAGGCAGTCGCTCCATGTAAAATACTGGTATTGGTATTTGTCCGTCTTTTAGATTATTAAAAAATGTAAGACACGTATTTTTTCTTTATTTACGCAATCAAAACATTACGTCACTCCTGGCTAGATTTTATACATAGTTTGTTATAGTTGTGACGTAGCGAACCCCACTCCCGTGCGTTTTATCTAAGTATTTTTTTATTAATAATTATTGCTTATTAATTTATAATTTAAAGCAAAAAATACGTGTCTAATATTTTTATATTATCTGACTGGCGGACTTAAATATAATTCTGTTTTTTTTTTACTCAGGAAACATCCCTTATTATTGTAAAGTAATTAATAAAGTGTCACATTTCTTTGAAAACGCACTACCCCACTTTTTCACAACAATTTAGCATTTTTTGTGAAAAAGTGGGGTAGTGCGTTGCTGGAAAGAAACTGCCATCCACTAATAAGTAAACTATATAATATATAAATAAAATAGATGTAGGACTTTATTAACCAAATTGTATTTAATTGCTTTTATTTTTAATACTCCTTACGCCATTCTGATGACGTAACAGACCGCCGAAGTAAAACCAGAAAGGTTTATAAGTTATAAAGAATTTATAATTAAATAATTAATAAAATATGAACAATTTAATAATATATGTGATGTCCTGACAAAATTATTAAAATGAATTGTCATTGTGACGTTAATTCAAATCTTTAAAGCCAAATGTTTCCAGTTTGATTGTGAATGTTGTTTGAAAGTGTCTGAATATCATCGAAAATTAAAAATTTAATAGTTAATTAAATTAGCTCAAACTAAATCTTTGAGTCTCGACTTGAATATATGACATGAAGTGCGCCTCTGTACATTTGTGTGCTTGCAATATTAAATAACTAAATAAATTTTCCGAAATAGGAGCTCGTGGCAAAGTAATAACGGTCGCTAGGGTCGATCCATCAGGTTAAGCTACGCTTGCCGGTGTTGGTCCGTGGATGGGTGACTATCTTTACATACCGAGACTCCTCCGTGTATCGGAAAGCACGTTAAGCCCTTGGTCCCGGCTGTCATTCGTGGATCTTTGACAGTCGTTACGGGTCGTCAGAAGCTCGAAAGTCTGACAACCAGTCTTACCAAGGGCTTCGTATTATCGTATTACCCAGTTACTAGGTTGTGGAGGTCAGATACGCAGTCGCTCCATGTAAAATACCGGTATTCAGCTGCATCCGGTTAGACTGGAAGCCAACCCTAACATAGTTGGGAATGGGCTAGGCAGATTGATTGATCTTCCGAAATATTTAATTGTTTTAAATTAAATTCGGTTTCTGAGTAAGGTTTTCATGCCAAAGTTCTAACTAATAACAAGCTAATCAAAGCTTTATCTTATGGGTGTGTAGACCCAATTTACGGGCACTTTTAAATAATATCCATAATAAAAACTGGACTAAAACACTGCCATTCCTGTATAGGTAGGTGGTAGATAATTCCGCAGCGGAACAAAATAGAAGAATCACTAGATTTTGTTACCTGTTCATATCGGTATCGATAAGTAAAATAATATCGATTATTCGTCATTTAATCGCTTATTGTATCAACTTTCGATTAATTCAATAAATATCCTATTGTGTTAATTACGATGGTTTTAAATTTCGATAAAACGGTCACTATTCATCGATGTGACGATGCATCAAGATTAGAAGCACGGTAGGATATTAATTGATATCGATATAATTATAATAATTAAATATTATTTTTAACCTTCTCGCTAGACATGTATACTATATACATAAGGTTTGTATATTAATAAAATAATGTGATTATTTCCATTTTTAATGAAGTTATAAAGTATATTACCAAAATAATCGTCACATTTAATGTTTAAGTTAATTATTTATAAACGTGAAAACATCGCTTTATTTTAATGCTTTGTGTGTAAAATGGAGTTCAATAATTGTTTCGCTTTCAGAAATGTCGATAGGTAAAGATAACTGTATAAGTTACGCGAATTATAATGTTCTGGTTATAAGCCATACAAAATACATGTTTCAAATATATTTGGTCGTTACATTAACTGCATTGGTGGTTAGAACTGTCAATTAAGTCCGCAGTCGTTTTTAACTATCGACATTTCGATACGTCTAGCGCTAGGTTGTAACTGTATACCTGTTATTCGGATGCATATTTACCTAAAGTTGAGGTGTTGGCTATTATGGAATGCACTTTAGTATCGAGAAAATCCCGTTCTGCATTCCCGAATTTTCCGGAATCTCGGGATTTATAAAAAGAAAAAAGAAATTAAGAGGCCGCTTTCATAGTTTCTTAGCCAAAAATTAATTTTAGTTAAATATGCATCCGATTATCCGATCTATAGTTATAACCCAATATTGTGTAACAAATCTCATAATTATCTTGTGATTATTCACCCTAACAGTAAGCAATATTTTTTTTTTTTTGTAATAATTGTTAATTTTTTTTAACAATCTAGTCTCTTTTTTTGTTTATTTACGACCGTAATGTATTATCGCGACTATGATTCGTCTTCAATGTATTTTAAGAGTAAACTAGTTGGACGTAGACAAATGAGATTTTTATAGGTTAGTTTTTTTATCGTTTTGTGTCTATGGGCTGCCTCTATAGGTATTAAGGTATATCCAATTAAATTATTATGAAGCTAAAAAGAATCTCGTTATAAATTTATGTTTGGCTGTAACTGTAAGTAAACGTTTTTGGACTAAAATTATTAAAATTCCTATGGGTCTGAAAACTAAATGAAAAATATTGGTGATACAAAACCTTACCTATCGTGGCGCCCTCTATCTTCAGTTGTACACAAAATTATTATTCCCTTTTGTATTTTTTTATATAAACATGATCTATGAAATATAAGTTATCCAAAGATCTTTGTATCGAAATACTTATATTTAAATAAATTCAATAATACTGTGATAACCAGTTGCTTAAGTGACAGCATAGTGCGGTGGAAAAAAAAACATCGATATTAAAAAATCCGAAAAGCACAGGATTTCAAAATATGAACCACGGGACTGTGTAGTTATTTAAACAACTGCATCAAGCAGTTTATGTTTTATTATTTTCTACTAAACTATCTCAAGTGAATAATTTCTCACATTCAAAAACAGTTATTTATAACTCAAATGTCATAATCTAACATTGTTTCTGAATTCGAAAAGTTATACTGACAAAATTAGTATTACCACGTTTTGATATAATAGTGTTGTCTACTATATCGATATTATAATACGTTGTAATTGAAAACATCTAGTTTTAAAACTAATATGCACCAGAAAGAACTGAATGTATATTGCTTTTTTTATATAGTTGTGTATATTAATGTAAACTGATTATGAACAAATTTTGTGTAATGTCCGCTTTTTTGTGAACCGTTTTGTCGAAAATGTAACGAGGATTGTTGTTTATATCGTTACGAACGTTATGAAACCATAAATTCACAAATCAATTATAATTTTCTTGAGTCTCTGAATCTTGTCTCCGTGAAAGAAATAAACAGCAATCTTAAATCCTATTACAACAACATTCCGTTGATTTTAACACTGAACCAATCTCATATCGGTAGTTTTGATAACTCGCTAGGTACCTATTCAAATAAATATCGATAAGTGACTCGACACATCACTACACAGCATTTACCTTTGTCAATTGATATTAATAAAATTATTATCGAGGATACGTAAAGTAATAATTGGCGTTGTATAACCTAATAAATTGTATATCTCAATAAATTTGTTGATCGAGAATACGCTAGGATAAGATTATATAAAAATTGTATTTAAATGAAATCCCTAAAACAATACGCGACGGGTTTAGGAACGTAGATTTTGCTAAAATTGATATTTAAAATGCATTTTATATTAAAAGTACGCTTGGTATTATTCGAAATTGTATTAATTTTTCACATTTACTGTTGCGATGTATGAGGAAATAATTTTTTTAGCCTCTCATTACTCGTTTTGGCACTTCTTAGCTTTCGACTTTATAATCTGAAATTATCCAGTGAATATTTTACGATTTTCGATACTTCTGGTCATCATGCACTTGGGAAACATCAGAAAACAATTTACATGATGTCTAGATATGTAATTATTTAAAAAAAAAAAAAAAACAAGAAGGTGATGTTATAAATAGAAGCTCGGTTTTTCTTAGGTCAGAACCCTAAACTATTTTGCAATTTTTTTTTTCTTTAACCCTTGTGCATGAGTCAGAAAAGTCATCGAAATAACATCTTAATATGTGTAGGTGCCATGGATAAATGTATTAGACAATATTATCCAAAAAGTATTTTACATTCAATGTCACGCCCTCCCTGCGGTGAACATTACCCTGGCATTTAGATCACTATTCCACTGCTTACAATAACCAATGTTTTTAAATTTTAATGACATATTAGCATTCTATCTTTGTGTATCCAGCTACTGTTCTATAAATAAACTTTGTTATTATTTCATTGTAAATCTAAATTATTGTCTAATATTAAATTGCATTATGTGAATTATCTCAATACCTACTTAATTATTTTATGTAAATATATCTGAATAAAGAAACATTTGAATGAGTTTTTTTTTGTTTCATTGTGCTTATAACGGCTTAATAAATATACAGCCAGATCCTGATTTCTAAAGCCAAAATAAGTCATGGAAAGGATTGTTCAAATTTACATATACATTACATCTAAGGCCCTATGATCCGGCGCTCGAGCTGCATACTGAACTTATGCTGGTTTCACACGAGGGCAGAACAGTGAGGCAGAACAGTGGGCAGCACAGTACTGCTACAGTTTGAACGCACAGAACAGCAGTTTGAACGCACAGAACAGTACTGTTCTGTGCGTTCAAACTGTAGCAGTACTGTGCTGCCCACTGTTCTGCCTCACTGTTCTGCCCTCGTGTGAAACCAGCATTAGGCTCGCGAGTGGTTACCTCGCGCATGGTAGGTAGGATAGTAATTAGTTTAATCATTTTATCACGACAAACTCGGCGAATTGTGTGAACTAACACCCGATCCGTAGGCGCGGTGGTTTTTGAGCCGAGAACTGCACTAACAAATGTCCACATGTATCAAACGACGTTTTTCAATACACTTTAGAAATGAAATAAAATAACAAAAAATATTTTTGTCATGAATTATTATGAAACTATGATTTAATTTTTTTTTTTTTTCGCGCTTTGCTTTCGCCAGGTTGAAGGAAAGCAAAGGTCTAAAGCCGATAAACAGCCTAATATGAAAAATAGAAAATTCAAATATTTTCGAGTTTAGAACACAAATAAATGTTAATTTGTTCATAAACGTTTTTTTTATTGTAATAATCACGGTTTTTGATGATATTCTTTTTATAAACATTATTAAAATATTTAAAAAATATTAACGCCGCCGTAAAGACTCTTTGCCGAGATTTAAAAAAAAACATTCACCTCCAATAGAGAGGACCGTCTCTGGCGCGAGACGGTGTGAATAGAGGCATTGAACCAATTTGGACTAAGTATAGGCATAAGTTGTCTGTGGCAATTTTTATTCCCGCACAAGTGGTGGAAAATCGCACGCGTGTGAAATACATTGCATTGTGAAGCTAATCGTTGTGCGTTATGAACCAGATTTTGAGGAAGTGTATTGAAAAATATTTTTTTTTAAATTCCAACCTTGATCCCTAGACATTTTTGATGTGTGTAGGTAAAATAGGGTATTTATTGTGAAGTTACAGTAGGTACTTATAGTCCTAAAGCTTCATCCAGTATAATGTCTGTATGTTGGTCAATAGACATGTGTGGTTCCAGTTTTTAAGGTCATGTTGCTATACTATGAAGTACCTAAAATAGTATAATAATAACTTCTCTCTCGGAGACACTAAATCGAACACTATATTACAAGCATAATATAGCTACCTAAGACGAATGGTACCGTGTATACGTGATAACGTGACCTATAGATCACCGAAATATTATTGAGTGAGGAAATCCGTTTTGTAAAGGAGAATGGGCGGAAGCTGTCCATATGGCGTCGGCTGATGAAACCTAGTCCATTTAGTAAAGTAGTTCATGTTCATGAATGTAGGATATTTTTTTACTATAGGTGTGGCGGCATCTACATCGCCACATATGAACTACGCATCAATGACATGACGTCACGCAAAACCTGCATCGTGCAATTAGAGTTTACCACACGATTAGCATATATACAACGTCCCGACATCAACCGTCGGGCAGTGGCCCACCAGACACAACACCCGTCTGGTCGGAGGATCCTCCCTTTTCTATGGAGGATGAGTGAACTTTACACCCTGTTCCTCATGCCTCTCTCCACGGAGAAAAAAGTTATACAATCCAGAAAAATGGGTAGGTATCTATTGTACAATTTAAAAATTAACATAATAAATAATTATTTTTATCTACACTCATATCGTAAAGTTCTGATTATGAATTCAAAAATATGGACAGTAATAGTTACCATTATTACAGATTTTATGCATGTAGGTACAGACAACAGCACATCAGAGGGGCAATTCTCGTATTTTTAACAACGTTCGCAATCTCATCTCAGTCTCAATCTGTCAAAAATGGTATAGCGTTTACCTAAATTTTTGACATTTGATTGATGCTGGCATGAGATTGTGAACATTTTTAGGTACGAGAATTGGCCATCAGGTATACCAAACTGTCAAATTTCTCAAAATTATTTTAAACCTTAAAATGTTCATTGTTGATGTTCAAAATCGAATGAGAAAATTTCACAGTTTGTGGTAACTTGACCTGCTGCTGTGTGTACGACTCGAATAAAATAAAAAGTTTTATGATGATACAGATTTCTTAACAACCTAATGCTACATAAAACAACTTTTTTTCCTATCAAAGTACACTTCAGATCGACCCTGGAGTTTTTAATTCGATTTTTATTACTGTAGATGCGGACCGCGCTAGGGCACATGCGCGGTTGACAAGTTGGAAATCTATGATGAAGTACCACAACCATAGAATAAATAATAGTACTAACGCCACAACAACTACAGCAACCTGATATACTAATGTCATTAATCTGTCAGAATTATCTCGTGCTCCATATTTGGAACATCACATGCATGTATTTTTATGGTTGCCGTATGATATCGGGATGCCGAATACTTGAGAGAGTAAAGGCCGACTTTTTGCCCGCCCCCTTTTTGTAAAGGCCGCAAACTATTATGTGACATCAAGTGCAAGAGTGACGAAAATAATTATCCAATCCAATAACTGGGAGGAGTTATTTGATGCCCCATACAGGTACATACCATGAGTACACATATAATGGACATCATATTAACATCCATTTTAAAAAATGTCAGCAAAAAACTTTTTACAAAAAAAAAAACAACCGACTCCCAAAAAAAACACTACAAAGTGAAAAATAACTTTAATTTCGGAAGTCGGTGTCTTTGGTTTTTTATTGACTGTCGTTTTTTTTTGCCACCGACTTCCGAAATTAAAGTTATTTTTCACTTTGTGGTGTTTTTTTTGGGAGTCGATTGTTTTTTTTTGTAAAAAGTTTTTATTTTTCACTTTTTAGTGGTACTTACCCCACACAAATCTAAATGCCACTCTGCAAAATAAATTAGAGCATCATCCACATAGACTAAATGGGAAAAATACTAAATTATTGAAGCGTAACTCAAAAGCCACTCATCACAACTTGAAGATATTTTTATGCGACCATCTCAGGAGTATATCATTTTAAATAAAAACTTTGCAAAAAGGCAAATACGTTGCGCTAAGTCGTGTCAGAAGTTTGGTAGGCGTAGTTTTAGTTGACGGAGATCACGAGGCTACGAAATCTGCCTTCTGACAATCAAGGCCACACATAACATACACCTCAAGCAGCGCAATTTGAAGCGGCATATAGTTAGCATTAAATCATTTATAGCCAGAGTGCACCTCATGACAATTCCAATAAACCCAAACACGGCTAGTAGGATAGATTGTTTTATTACTGAGTTCCGATGCCTAACCTCCGGCTTCTTCATCAGATCGGTTCAATGGTACCATTTTCATCAGAACCATTTATTTAAAGCTTCATCATAGTCGCTTAACTATTCATCTAGATATCTTATGGCCACCCGTGAAATACTTATCATCGTTGAGGACTTCCCGTAGCTTTCTGTGGTCTTCTCCATCAGTTCCACTTCACCAGATGATACTTTCTGAATGCAAACGCTTGATTTGTTGATGAAAGAAAATACTAAAATAGCTATATGTATGCCTATAATATTTGAGGAGTTCCCTCGATTCGTCATGGATCTCATCATCAGAACTGGATTTTGATAAAAATGGGACCAATCTGGAAGTATACCCTTTCAAATAAAAAAAGAATTTTCCGAATCGGTTCATAAATGACGGAGTACTGAGGTAACAAACATACAAAAAAAAAACATACAACCGAATTGAGAACCTCCTCCTTTTTTTGAAGTCGGTTAAAAACACAACACACGCCTAGATTTTGAACAAGTTGAAAATAGTCAGCAGACGAATTGCATTACTGGACCGGGCGGACTCACAAATAATTCAACATAATTCTAGCAGAAACACCATCCTTGAGTAAGGACTACGTACCCAGCCAAACAAAGAAGAATTTTTTTTCGCGATTTCAGATTTGGTCCCATAGTTAAAGTTTTTCATAATGATGAGTATCCGTTAAACGGTTGTGCAATTCTGGGACATGTTGAATATATGTGTGATATACCTAAATGTCAATAACTTTTTTCTCCATGTTTCGATTTATTTGAGGGTATAGTTAATGTTACAATATTAAATTATGAAATCCGATGCCACTTGGACCAAAGTCCACACTAAAATGTCCGATCTCCTTTAATGAGAACTCGTTATCACTTAAACGTCTTTCTTATCGCCCATATGCGCAACAGTCCTATTTATTTAACAAAAAGCCAGCATTTGTTTTAATATATTAAGAACGAGCACGAGGGGTGGACGCATCATCGACATCAGATATTTTGTACTTCAGAAATACAAAGTTGTTTCAAACTTTGTATTTCTGAAGTGTAAAGTGTCTAGAACAACGTGTGTGCAGGCATTGTTAGCGCTGTACGTGGGGTTGGCGCACTCCTGGGGTGAGTTGTTTTCCTCAATATCGACGTTATTTTATTTATTTTTTATTTATTTATTTCTTATATCAAGAGTGTGACTTGTAATAAGAGTCGTTGCTGTGTAATAACAGCCGTACGGGTCGATCGAAGGTTAAGCTACGCTTGCCGTGGACGGTCCGTGGATCTGTGACCCATCCATTACATACCGAGACCCCTCCATGTTTCGGAGAGCACGTGTACCGGCTGTCATTCGTAGATCCCTGGCAGTTGTTCAGTCAGAATTCCGATAAATTGAAAACTAGTCTTAATAAGCAGATAAGTGTCAACGGCCTGAGTGGTAGCTTGCGTATTCTATGCTGAGCTTACGCAACGCGTCGTACGTCCAGCCAGTAATAGGACTCGCCCAGCAAGCAGTGCTGTCCCAAATTAGACGCATTATTAATTTATTACACATAAAACAAAAGTAAAGCACGTATAGGTACCTACCTACTAAAAGATAAATATACTTAATTAAATTATCTTCAAAATGGTGAGTAGGTTTCACGCTTGATAGTTTTTGCGTGCATCTCAGTTTTTTATCCGCATTAGACATAACTTTAAAAATTATTTACACTATGTAAGAACCTAATATCTCAAATATTCTCATTTATGCTTTAATTTAACATATTTATTTCCAAATCATTAACACTACCTGTTTAGATGTGCTCTTCAGTATAATATCATTGAAATAATATCATTGAAAGTCGGTTATCGTCGCCATAGCAAGGGGTATCGTGTTCAGTAATCGGGTCGTACGTAGAGGTCGGAGTCGCTCCATGTAAAGTAGGTAATCAGCTGCATCCGGTTAGACTGGAAGCCGACCCTAACATAGTTGGGTAAAATGCTAGGTAAATGACGATGAGACTCGTAATAAAATTTGTTGTATCCCTTCTAATGGCGTTATAAATAATCGTTTGTTTAAATGTCATATAAGTAGGTACGTACACCCCCATTATAATCTAGGTTCAAGACTCTAGACCCGTTATTAACTCTTTAAACGTCGAATGGACACCCAGGTGTTCATCAGATACCTAACAATAGAAAATCTGTAATGTTACAACTAGTATTAAATTCAGATTACCCATAAACAGGGTCAAATTAAATTAGCTAGCAAAACTCCATAGACGTGATAAAGCAACAAAATTTTGATGGTTTTTTTGGGGTTATCAACCGCAGTGTAGTTGCAATAAAATCCGTTTTTTTTGTGTAACACACAGACAGACGACAGACTTCACAGACGTGATGGTATCGATAAAAAAGTAACTTCAAGTAACAACACTACCAGCGGTTGTTGACCCAAAAAAAAATCATCAAATCTTTTTTATGTTTATTTTGTCGTGTTTAGATATCGATACCTATCTATTTTGCGTAGTTTCGCTAGGTAATTATTTTGTTGGACTTTATGCGCATGTTGAGAAAACAGAGTAGGTAAAGTAAATAAATAAGTTCGGGGCAGGATTTATTAAGACATTAGGTAGGTATTACAAACATCGATAGGTCGAGGAAAACAAATTAGGAATAATATTTAATAATAATAATAATACAGGATAATATGCCTCACGCATTATTTGAGCTTCCCTAAAGCGGTTTAATTTGCAATCAAATTTTTCTATTGTTTCAGACATTGCCGTAGTTAAAGGAGATCTTCTAGAATTTTATACGAAATCAAAACTTTTTATTTTATTTTATTATTTTTATGTTTTTTTTTTTTAGTTTTAATTCCTATAACTCGCAGCGTTAGCAAGCTTTAGTTAGCCGATGTACAGCATCATGTTGTGAACTGTGTTAGCGATGACGTTCACAACATGATGCTGTAGGTCGACGAACACACCGACAACGACGCTGTATGTGATTATGATTATCTTCCATGGAGAATAAATGTTTGACCGAGAGAAATGGCAAAAACATTCATGGTCTCGCCTCGATCCAGCCACAACACTACTTCAGTGATACCTACTATTGAAAGAAGCATTCATTGGATTTCATTAAAAGATGGATGATCCACGTTTTAATGAAATCCAATTAATGCTACTCTTCGGTAGATCTAATAACAACGTTTACGGAAAGCTTTTGATCAAGATGGATGACGGGTCTCAAAAAATGTTGCCGTAGATAGCTGTAGAGGGTATGTTTACCAAAGTTTAATAATGTATTACTCAATAAAATCTATTTTTTACTTCGAGATAGTTAAAAGAGGTTTTCTATTTACCTACAGGTACCTACGTTCACTGGATCAACATTTGACGACGCCTGTAATAGATAGAGCTTGTTTTAATGGCTCCGAGAGAAAAGTTGTTAATATACCTACTACTTCTCTCTCGGAGCCATTAAATCGAGCTACTTAAGTTACAACTTACAAACAGGAGCCACACACTGGCTGTGTATCAGCAGCAGTATCAGCAGTATTTAACTTTTTTTTTCTAAGTACTTATTTAAAATAAACCAAGGAGGATTATAATTTATACAGGATGTAAGTGTAAATAGTGGCAATCTTTTAAGGAGTCATTGTACTCATTATTATGAACAACTTTTACTATGGGACCAAACCTGAAATCGCGAAAAGATAATCAGCTGTTCCCTACATTTTGACGAATTATGCGAATCTAAATGTAAAAAAAATCAGCTCAGCAGAAAAAAAATCAGCTGTTCAGTAACAGCTGATTTTTTTTCGCGATTTCAGGTTTGGGCCCATAGTAAAAGTTGTTTATAATGATGAGTACAGTGACCCCTTCAAAGATTGCCACTGTTAACACTTACACCCTGTATTACACTTTTCAACACACTTGCTCGTAAAGTGGCTATTAGGTATTGCGCAAATGAACATTACCTAACTAATTCACATTGGGTTCTACCTATTATGAATGTATTCAATTTTCATGTGTTCCTGCCAACTCGCCTCGAGTGCAATGAGCCAGCTTTTCATATCGCACTTGGTATTAAAACAGCACACCATGCTCTCCTATAACATTGAAAGTACTCATAAGAGACGGAATGATATTGTATGTGAGTCAAATGCATCATCTAAATAGGTATGTCTTTGTAAACAGATTTATACATTTTTAGGCCCATTTCTGTACAATAAATTAAATAGGAAATTAAGTATCTATAAATTAAATAATTACTACCTACTGTAAAAAGATTATTCTGCAATTTTTACTTAGCATACCATACAGTGAGACAGAGGATTTACTCGTTGTCTGTAAATAAAACATGTTAGTCTTTTAAGTTAATATTTAAGTTTTAAGTAGTCTTGTACGTTGTTAATTTTTAACCGACTTCCAAAAGGAGGAGGTTCTCAATTCGTCGGAATATTTTTTTTTTTTTTTTTTTATTTTTTTTTTTTATGTATGTTCCCCGATTACTCGAAAATGGCTAGACCGATTTGGATTTTTCTTTTTTTGTTCGAAAGGGTATACTTCCCAAGTGGTCCCATGATCATCAAATCAGGATCTGATGATGGGATCCCATGGAAATCGAGGGAAACCCTCAAATTTTATGGGCACACCTATATCGATTTCGGTATTTTTTATAGTAACTCGTGCATTTACTCTCGGAAAGTACCATTCGGTGAACTGGAACTGATGATGAAGACCACAGAGGGCCATCGGAAATACTCAATTATATCTAAGTATATAACAGGTTGCGATTCGATTACTTTAATATGGTTTATGCTCGTCAAAATAATGGTAATGGTGACTTCACCATGAGCTCCATTTCTCCTGGTTCTTACTAGGAGAACTCCTCAACAATTAACGTCCCTGCATCGGGAAAAGCAACATTTTGTAAAACGTGATGAGCAGTTGACATTGGGTTATTGTAACTTAGATAAATTACAAACTGAACCACTAAAAAGTGAAAAATAAAAACTTTTTTACAAAAACAAAAACCGACTTCCAAAAAAAACACTACAAAGTGAAAAATAACTTTAATTTCGGAAGTCGGTGGCAAAAAACTAAAATACAGATCCAAAGACACCGACTTCCGAAATTAAAGTTATTTTTCACTTTGTAGTGTTTTTTTTGGAAGTCGGTTTTTGTTTTTGTAAAAAAGTTTTTATATTTTATAATTCTAAGCACCTCTATAGCCTGAAACACAGGTTCTACCTAGTTCAGGCAAATGAGCAACTGTGTCCTCTTTAATGTTTAAGATAAGTTATTGTAAATCTGCACTATTTCATAAATAAACGATTTTTTTTTTTTTTTTTTAATGACAATTTTTGCCCATTGCAGTCGGTAGCAAAATGAAATATTTTCACATGAACGTTATTTCAGATGTCTAACGCCGGTTATTCCGGGGAAAGGTGTGAAAGCTACGCGTGGTACTCATCTCATAAAGCTGAAAGATGAGGGAAACACCTTACGGTATTCAGCAGAAACAAACCAACCCAAGCCTAAGCTTGGCGAAAACCTACCTACTGCAATAACCTACATACCTACCTTTTCGTTGTCGTTGAAGACTAATGTAAATTAAGTACCTACGAACTATAGGTACCTACCTACTAGAAAGGTTGTAGTGAAAAAAGGTAAACAATCTTGATGTGTCTTTTATCTTTTTTTATTTTAAAACCTATTTAAAAATAAAATGCAACTAAAAACCAATGTTAATACAACAATAATGATTACTAAATCAATTGAACTAATGGTTCAATTGATTTAGTAATCACTACCTAAAAGTAGTTTATTTAGTAGGTACCTATGTGTTTGTGTAAAAAGTCACATCAAGATTGTTTACCTTTATTTTACCAAGTAAACCTTTCTAGTAGGTACCTATAGTTAGAATTACATAAGTAAATTTGCTTGAGTTGTGAACTTGTGACGCTCTAAACGCATTCGTTTTAACGGAATTAAAATAAAAATGCCATAAAGGTTCCTTCCTGTTCTCATTTTCGCAATTGTGTGAAACACGAATTTTCATCCACATACGCAGAACAACGTTTCTTCTGAACATTGTTTTTAGGGTCCCGTACCAAGATGGTAAAAAGGAACCATTAGGCCGTGCGCTGCGTTAGGCGCATAGACTTATAAAAAAAGATGGACTCCGCACCACGCATATCGAAAGTGAAGCCCCTACCGATCTATGTGTGCGTGATTTGAGTACCTGCAAAGACGCCGTCGCTCGTGTAACGTAATGGCGGCCGGTAGACTTACTATGGTGTGAATGTGTGCGTGCTGGCTTGTAGACATTAGCGCACTGACTTACTATGGGTGCTTCAGTTATTGTTAAAGGAGACGGCGTCCGCCTTTTTTTTTAGGTCCATGGTTAGGCGTGGCTAAGTAATAACAGCCGCACGGGTCGATCCGTCAGGTTAAGCTACGCTTGCCGGGGTTGGTCAGTGGATGGGTGACCATCTTTACATATCGAGTTTCCTCCGTGCCTCGGAAAGCACGTTAAGCCGTTGGTCCCGGCTGTTATTCGTGGATCTTTGACAGTCGTTACGGGTCGTCAGAAGCCCAAAAGTCTGACAACCAGTCTTACCAAGGGGTATCGTATTACCCGGGTTGTGGAGGTCAGACAGGCAGTCGCTCCATGTAAAATACTGGTATTCAGCTGCATCCGGTTAGACTGGAAGCCGACCCCAACATAGTTGGGAAAAGGCTAGGCAGATTGATTGGTTAGGCGTGCGCACGGCGCGGGCGCCCGCGTGGCGTGCTGTTTTCATGTAATCTCATGTGTGCTGCGCTGCGCTGATCTATGAGATGACATGAAAATAGCACGCCACGCGGGCGCCCGCGCCGTGCGCACGCCTAACGCAGCGCACGGCCTTAGTGTCTAAACACACTATGCCGAAGTTACGTGACCGAAGTTCGGCATGATTGCGCCTGCAATGCTATTTGAATTACTGACGACACACTATGCCGAAATTACGTTGCGTTCTAGAGTATAGCCGAACTTCGGTCGGGCGTAAGTTCAGCGACAATTCGGCGGCAACGTATTCTGTAGAGCACACATTATACGCGACCGAAGTTCGGTTGAATTACCGAAGGAGACCCGTGGCGGGGATGGGGGACGGGGGGGGGTCGTTCAAGACACTGAAGTTCCGCAGCTGAATTTCCGTCGCGTAAGTTCGGCACTTATGGTGTGTCATATCAACCGAACACGTCGGAACGTAACATCAGCCGCGGAACTTCGGTCCCGTAACTTCGGCATAGTGTGTTTAGACACTTATGGTGTGACTCAGTCTATCTGTCTGTCACAGCTGGATATCTCAAGAACTACTAATGCTATCAACTTGAAATTTGGAACAGTTGTAGATGACGTTTGCCCAACTATTTTGAAAATAAGAAAGAAATAAAAATATGTATTTTTTTTGCTACAGGGTACATTGAAAAGGGGCCTTAAAAAATCGAAGTGGGGCTACTAGGGCATGCATACGCTGGCCCTCCAACTTCAAACTGCCTCTTTGTTACTGAATATATTGAGGCCGTCGCCTATCGCCGCCACTGTCCACCTGGACATGCATATCTAATAGGCCTCCCCAAGCACCGAGTTACCGAAATAAATGTAGGTAATAATGTTTTAATTTTAGTAATACTAATAACATATCTACACAATCTTTACCACGTCCGTAGCAAAAAGCTACCATACATGCTCAAGCAAGCGTCACGTATCTTGCGATAGCGACTGCGGTGAAACACGTTATGATCATGAGAGTTGTTTCAGTCCAAGCGGCGACCGTCAAGAAGTGGTGATAATCCGGAATAAGTACAAAAACATACTTACTTCATTATTTTTTGGATAATAAACCATCGCTCAGGCAGCTTGTAACTTGTCCAATTAAAAAAAAAAAACCGATTTTCTTTTTGCAAAAATTACATAATAAGGTTTAACGAGACGAATGCCGTAATTACAGATACGAAGGGTTAAGAAAAAAATTAAAAGTCAAAATTTTTGTTTTTCCATCCCTCTTTCGAATAAAATTGGTCTGGCACGTTAATACTTGACCAAAGTTCGATTAAGGTCTTCCGCTGTTGTACCTACTCGTAAAAGTTAGACTTTTTTTTGATCCCAGTAATTTTTAACAGACTTCAATAAAGGACGAAACCTCTTCCTATTTTGAAGTCGGTTAAAAATCAATTTTTAAGTATAGTCCAAGAGCTAGATCAAAGCTTTTATCGTAAACTGTTCGATCTAGCTCTTGGACTATACTTGAACTCATTATATCTTCTAAACTAAGACATCTGTGACTTGGCGAAAACTTGCGACTTTTGGGACAAAACACATCTTCGCTAGGTACCCTAGTTTTTGAGATACAAATGTGGCCAATCTAAGGAGACGCTCTCCAGATCGGCCACCTATGAACCCTTATAACTTTTGAACCAGTGACCGACAAATTCTGATATTTGGTGGCAAATTTCGACAAATTTTTCGTGTTATCATAATTAACATCCCTGACGGTGACCATGCCCGTGTTAGTCACACTTCACTCCCTTCATTAATTAGTTCATAAATAAAACAAATAATTACAAATACAATTTTATTCAGCAAGTCACTAGATCATATAGTTAATAATATAAACGCAACACTTAAAACAATCTTAAGTCTTTGTACAAGGCAATTTTCATGTTAACAATATCGATACCACCTCGAGGCGGGAAAACTGACAATTGTTCCTTTGCTATTCATCTCCAAGCTTTTCCTACCTTCCACTGTAATGTTATGAGACAACTATTAGCGACCTCTAGGAGGTCGGTTGACAGTTGATGAGGTTACGGTTTTAAGTCTGACATTAGGTAATACGGGCTGGTATCCGCAACTCCACGTCAATGCGTGTATTTTGCGTGTGAAAGTCTGACATTATAAGAATTTCAAATTAATAATTAAACTGTCTTCTGCAATCACAGGCTGAGATATTAAAAATTCGAATTTCTGTTTCAACAGGTATTAAGTTTAACAAGAAGACAATTGTATGCGCTCTGCGAGGCTCTGAGTGGTCTTTAGGCAAGCAATGTAGCTGTGACCAATGATATATTACCTTTAGATGCGTTACCCGGGCTCAAAAATGGGAAATTAAATGAAGGGTAATTGCCCGGCGTGATATCAGTCACGCACGCGCGCCAGTGAACATGCAGCAGCTAGTGACGTAATTAAATAAGTATATTCATCTCTTTCTTACAATAGGTATCGGCATGCGTCTTTCCTTTTCTTTGCGGCCAGTATATACTGGTACGTTGGGTTGGTACATCATGGCTTACGCTGTTTTTGAAAGCACTGATGTTCGTGTATGACGCGTCTATCTATAATACGTCATTGGCTGTGACCATGAGACTATAAAATTATTTAGACAAAACCACAAGAACAACCATTTAAAGCATAGCAAAGGTTGCTGATGTAGTACCACAGATAGGACACTCCGCAAAATCATTTAAATAAAAAACGACTCTTGCTACGACACAATAAAGTGCAATTCAGGTCGCACAACGCTTATTACCTAGAGTTATATTCAACTACAAGTTGCCTCTCTTTCTATCGCGTAACTCTTATACCACCTACTAAATTAGCCCCGCGGACGGGGCCCGCCGCGTACTTGTAGCTTCATACCTAAACTGCGGAGTGTCCCATCTGTATTAATCTGTGATAGTGTAAATATAATGTTATCCAATAGGAAATTTTCGAGCTATGTCAGTGGACCCATGTCATCATCTAGCAAACTTTTACCTTGTATTAGCGACAGGACAAATCATTTTATCCACCTCGCAACACACTATGCGACATGCTGCAATACTAACAACTGTCGCATGCGACCGCACCGTGCGTCTAGACGCTGCGACAAGTAGCGAGATCGTGCGACTGCACCGTGCGTCTAGACGCTGCGACAAGTAGCGAGATCGTGCGACTGCACCGTGCGTCTAGACGCTGCGACAAGTAGCGAGATCGCGCGACTGCACCGTGCGTCTAGACGCTGCGACAAGTAGCGAGATCGTGCGACTGCACCGTGCGTCTAGACGCTGCGACAAGTAGCGAGATCGCGCGACTGCACCGTGCGTCTAGACGCTGCGACAAGTAGCGAGATCGTGCGACTGCACCGTGCGTCTAGACGCTGCGACAAGTAGCGAGATCGCGCGACTGCACCGTGCGTCTAGACGCTGCGACAAGTAGCGAGATCGTGCGACTGCACCGTGCGTCTAGACGCTGCGACAAGTAGCGAGATCGTGCGACTCCCACAGCCTGTCGCATAGTGTGCGCCATATCTTACAGACAATATAATACTTAGTAAACCGTCAGTCATCCCCCCTCGTTCACGTCTCAACCTCCACACACAATCCGTTAGTTACAGTTACAATTTGATTTACCCTAATGTTTCGTGTATTCAAATAATTGTATAATAATATATAAAAATAATAAAAGCGAACAGATAATTTGAGTATTGCAAGACAATAAATATAAATGCTTTTATGGTACACTTTTAGCATTGCATTTGAGAAATAAATTGATACTGCAAAGAAGTTTTTTTTTTTAAAGTTCCGTATCGCACGTTATACTCTGCACAGCGAATACCGTAAAAAGGCTTTTTTTCTCATTTAGTTACTCTCAAATTCGTTGCTAATTTATTTCATTGTGCCTGTTATTAAGTATTACATAATATACAGCAGATGGAACTTTGTTCTAACCGGGTGTCACACACACAGATTAAGTAGTATTCAGATGGTGAACTCCCATAGAACAAAACTCGCTATACGAATCTGCAAGCTAGAAAGTGAAGTTTGTTTTTTTTTTAAATTTTATCACACATTATTTTGGTCACACACCTCTCGACATTTTTATAATTTGAATTGGTGACAATGACATATTTATTTTTCACATTTATTATTAAATCTCATTTGTAACGCTAAAAGTATAACACATAAGAAGACTATTACATAATCTAATCTCAATAAGTACGTAGATCGATACATTTTAAATTATTGAGCGCTCAATTCGTTTTCGGAATGTGATTTTGACCATTTTTTGAGCGAAGCGGCTAAGCAGAATACATAAATCTATAATTATTTTATTTTAAACGTTATTATTTTCATCATTGATGAGGAAAAAGAAATAAATTAATATTTTAAGGTTGTCAAAAAGATTATCAACCTTGATTAATAAATGTTATTATAAATTAGCCTCTTTACATAAAAGCCATTAAATATATTTTATATATTAGTTTTTTTTTTCATTCTATGCGTGGCACATGGTTCCACTGTCGCATCACTCAAGAAATGGTCGAAGCGTGAATAATAAAAAAAAAATCTTGAATAAATATTTCACATGATTTCGTTTAAGTCTCATTTCCAGCCAATTTTCTTTTTAAACTCTGGAAAAATAAAAAATAAAATAATTGACGTTTACTTTGCTTACAAATTATTTTTTTTTCGGAAGTTGCGATTTACTCAATACTCAATATCTTTAATGCTTTACCATAATGTGTACTTAGGTGGTATAGTATATAATTTGAGATTTGAGTTTATAATTTGATTTAGGTGGTATAGTATATGATTTGATTGGGTTTGAGATTTAATTAACTATTATCAAGACTAATTTTATAATCATAAGTGCCAAAATAATTTACTCGATATCAAAGTCATTTTGTGAAGTTTCTTAAAAAATAACAATTTATAAGCAAGTAGTCAACAAAAATACAAATATTATTAAAATAAGATATAATACTTTGATGAACATTTATAAGTCTGAACTAAATAAATGTTATAATTACACTAATTTTGGTGCAAAAACTAAAACACTCGTGATTTATAAATGCTATGTGAAGAACCGTTTAGTTTTAAAGACTGTTCAAATTAAGGCGAATCCTGGGCTGGGGTCTCACTATGAGCTCTTATAGCAGGGCAGAAGTTGAACGGTTCCAGTGTGAGAGAGAGACGGAGCTATATATGACCTATAGCACCATCCTTTTTTCTCAACGGATCCATGATGTTTTTTTCACGTCATATTACGGCCCCAGAACGCAACTGCGCGCATCTTTTGTTTGTTAGGATGTCACATCATGACTAATAGCGCCAGTTTGAACACCTAAATACAAGTTAGTTGATATAACCAACGACCAGTGCTCATTATATGGACCAATCACCATTGCTCATAACATATACAACATTAGTTTTGTTTATACTAAACCCGAAAAGGGGTCATTGTACTCATCATTTTGAACAACTTTTACTGTGGGACCAAACCTGAAATCGCGAAAAAAAATCAGCTGTTCAGTACATTTATCTACATCAAACTAACCAAATGTACTGAACAGCTGATTTTTTTCGCGATTTCAGGTTTGGTCCCATAGTAAAAGTTGTTCAAAATTATGAGTACAATGACCCCTTTTCGGGTTTAGTATAAACAAAAACGAATGTTGTATATACACTAAACAAATTCTTCACTTTCCAAACTGTGAGATTACAAATACTAGGAAACGCCAAAATGCAATACATTGAGCCGACTCGACAGTCTTCCAAAGATTCGCTCTCTTAACAACCAAAGAGTAAAAAAGAATAAGAAAAAATTTCGTTTTTAGATTGTCGTTGAAAATCAGGAACCAATATGGTAAAAAGCGAAAAGGTTTTGAATCAGCAAATTCGATTATTTTGTACCCTCTTATTCATAATATGTTTTATAAGTAAAATTATGTTTTATTATATTGTCCTTTCACTTTTTTTGTATGAAAATGAAAAGGATAGGACGTATTTTATAAATGCAAAGTTTTTATAAATAAAAGGGACAATCATAGTTTTGAAGAATCAAAACCTATACATGATATTTTTATCCTAAAACGAAACATTTTTTTTATATCTATACGTAACATAGTTTCGAAGACGACAATTATATTCTGAAGGAAGATATTTTAGTAATAACATTCTATAGGGATTTAATGCAGGAAACTATCCATTTCAACAGAACATGAGGTTTAATTTATGGAAAGACATTAACACATGATAGAAAGAATGAAGCTTATAATTAATTCAGATATTTATGCGAATACACGTATTTATTGATATTTAACTAATTTCTCACCAAAAACATGGTACTTTATGAACATAAATGGCGAAATGCGGGTGTAGGTAGTACAGGTACACCTCTGCCTAACCCTTTTGGGATACAGGCGTGATTATACATACAGGGTGTTAGGTTAAACGAGGGACATACTTTAACGGTGTATAGTACTCATGAAAATGAACAACTTTTACCATGGAACTAAACATGAAAAATGAAAAAGAAAATCAGCTGTTCTCTACAAAGTGCAAAATCTACGCGATCAAAACGTACGAGGCAGCAGATTTTTTTTTTATATTTCAGAATTAGTTCCATGGTAAAAGTTGTTCATTTTCATGAGTACTATACACTGCGTTAAAGTATGTCCCTCGTTTAACCTAAAACCCTGTATATTATGTAAAGTTTATGTCGCAGCCAACTAGCCTAGTAGCCTTTCAGTTAAAAGGCTAACGGTGAGTTGCACAAAACCAAAATTACTTTAATGGGAGGCTTTAAATTAATGCTGTCATTTCTTTTTGATACATAATATAAGGGATGGCATGAATTTAATGTATCCATTAAATTCATGTGGTTTTGTGCAACTCACCGTTAGCCTTTTAAAGGGATGGGCCGAAATTCGTTTCACATTCAGCTTAACCGAACTACGGCGATTTGAACCGAACTTCGGCATTCGGCCGAAATTCGATACAAAAAAATAATAAAACTAATTCAGTAATAAAATCATAAGCATGTATTTATTGTATGTTAGTTGTTACTTATTTAAAATTTAAATGGAAGTATCTAAACATTATCTGAATTTCGACATCTCAACATAGAAATAATTATCGCCAAAAATCACTATTTTAAGTTTTAAGTGTTATAAGATGAAATCTTATTTGCTACTGATATTTAAAATTGACCAAGGGCAGGTTATGGTGCAAAAGCACTAAAGATTCTGAGTTATCGGGCAGGAGTCAGTTACGTTTTTGTTCGGAAATCCTGCCTCTGAGAAATGTTACTCAGAATATGCGGAGCTTCCAGGAGGCGATAAGTCTTGAGAAAGCGCGGTGAAAATAACCGAAGTTCGGCCGAACTTTTTACTTTCACCGAATGTTCGGCTGAAGTTAGTATTCGGTTCAAACCACATTCATCCCATCCCTACTTTTAACAGATAACTAAATAACAATTTTTAGTCTTTTTAGCAATCAAATTAGTTATATATCAATACTTTCTATTTGAAATGGTACGAATCGAGCACTACATACAAACTTTACTTCTATGATGATACTGAAGTAGGCCGGCCGCGAATTCAGACACCAGTGTTGCCAACGTATTTATATTTTTTTATTTCTAGCCACCGTAGTAGATAGTGTTGCCAGACTTTTCGAACAAAGTAACTGTCATCGCATAGGTTACCCATTGACATATAAAAGCCCTATTTTGTGCGCAAATTATATAAATTTTATTTTAGATAGATTTTTATGTTTCCTAAAGCACTCACACAACAGCTCACTGGGCTTACCTATTTTTTGCAACTGGCAACACAATTTACAGAGACGGCATAGATAATAAAAATACCATAAACTTTCGACAAGAAACAGAGTTCAGTTCAAATACATCATAACATCTCGTAATATATCACTTAACATACATATTTAAGCTCCGTTACACGCATTTTGATAAATTTAAACTGACCTCAATCCACGACCTAGATTTCCGACCTCTATAAGGTCAAATACCCACTCTACATTAAGGCCTTGGACCTCCCAAAATCTATTTCGACCTCGTAAAGTCACAGACACCTCTAAATTTTGCTCTATAAGGCCCCAAGGACCTTCAAATTTGGTTGTTATACTTGATTTTGATAGTACTTTCCGATAGTGTAAACAATAACATTGATACTAGCAAGAAATATAAGTGTATTAACCGGAAAGCCCGGTTAACAAACGCGTGTCACCCACCGTCAACCGAAGCTGGCACACGTGTCCTCTATTATTACAACAAAATAAGGGTTAATATCCTGTGTGGGCAGTGTTTATTCTGATGCCCAATGGAGAATACAATCCATTAGCCAATAGAAACGTTAGTAGACCATTTCTTGTTAGCAGACCGTTGACGTTTACAAAAATAAATTATATAATATCAGGCCTGTTATCACGGAAGGAAGGGTTACACAGAGGTGTAGGAATACGGACAGCAACAGAAGTCAGTTAACACTGCTACTTTTTGACATCATCAAATTAACATAAAATGAATGAATGAATGATTAATTTTTATTAAATGTGTATATGGTACACCACTGACTACCTACAGTATTCTCTCCTTCTCCCCATAATCCATCCAAAGGTTGTCTGTAAAAGATCGCTTTTAGCGATAAGACCGCCCATTGTGTCACCCTATGTAAAATTTCAACATTTATATCTGTAATTTTTATGGTGGGCATAATAAATAGTATTCTATCTATCTATAAAATGATGTGTTAATTTTCTTTAAAATTTACACCTGTTCCGATTTTAATGAAGTATTTTTCTCAATAATTTAGATTTAGAAAACACAAGTGTTAATCGACTTTTGTTACTGACTGTACACCCCCCCTTTGCCAGTTATGTTTAGGATCCTCAAAAGCGAGGCTATTGCCGTCAACCGGGCTGCTATTGAGAAACTCCAGCACGCTTAGCACGACGACGTTTTGTCGACGGAAGAATAGACAAAACTACACATTGCCATGCTTAGACGCGTAGAATGCGTACAAATATTTCTACTATCTTCCATTTTGTCTATTCTTCCGTCGACAAAACCTGTTTCAATGGCGGTCATGCTAAGCGTGCAGATAGAAAAACCCAATAACACTTTGCCCGATCTGGAAATTGAGCCCAGGACCTCGTGCAATAAATAAATAAACATCATTTAACATCCACGATATTGCCGTTCATAACTTTACCAAAGACACACTATCGGAAAGTCCAAAAAAAAAATCTGTCATCAAAAGCATGTCCTCAATTGGGTAGTGAACCCGCGGCCGTCGACGTACGCTACGCACGCATCTAGTCGGCCTTCCTAGGCCTTCGCTTGCGGACCTCAGCTCGCTCCGTGGAGTCGCAGGGCTTCGAGTCGCCACCGCCTTCTGCTGGCTTGTCTTTCTCTTCCTCGGATGACTGTAGGGAGAAGGATAGATTATAATATTGTGTTAGTTAGAGGAATAGACAAGGGGGCGGGTCCTAAATTCGCGCTATCTTGACTCAGGAGGGCGAGCGATGCGCCGGCGCGGGTGGCAACGACCGACGACGCGGTCACAGTATAATAATGTTACAGTAGTACCCAACTGATATGGCGTGAAGATAAACTACTGTACAGTGGTACCCAATAAGGCGCGTCGTGAATATTCTTTCGCACAGAAAATAAAGTATGGCCCCGAATATTAACGAAAGAATGCTTAAAACTTACAATCAACCTTAGATCACTACTATAAGGTTCATAATACACTGCAGCTGTTAGTTCCATCTCACTCGCAAGTATGGCGGCTGACTAACATGCCACGCGGCGCGCTCTAACATGGCGGCAGCTGCCGACCAATAGCGGTACAGGAAAAAGAAGCGCGGTGCGTGGAGCGTGCCGATTGGTCAATAGCATTTCCCGCGCTTTGAAAATTCATCTTCAGAGCAGGTACATCGGTAAGCCAAATCAGTTGGGTACTACTGTACGTCCTACAAATCATACACAGCACACAGGAGGAAACTACAGTCCATTCATTCTCTTGAATACAATCCTTTCCTCAGTTTATGGGCCCTTTGGATAATAAAATTGAATGCAACTCACGTCGCTCGGGGAGTTCTTCTCCGCATCGCTGTTGTTCACATTCTCGTCGTCATCCACAATGTCGTCGTTGATCAGCTCCTGGACAACGCAATAAAAACATTACAGTATTTTTATCTCACGAAGTAACACGCACTTTACTTGTGTTTACAAAGTGTACAGACACGGTGTGAATGTGTGTTCAAGCGCAGGAACTCTCGGTACCGGCCGAGACAATGGCCACAGATTAATACAGATGGGACACTCCGCAAAATCATTTAAATAAACAGCGACTCTTGCTACGGCACAATAAAGTGCAATTCAGGTCGCACAACGCTTATTACCTACAGTTATATTCACCTACAAGATGCCTCTCTTTCTATCGCGTAACTCTTATACCTTCTGACTCGTTAGGGTTGCCTTCTTTTACGACGCGGCGCGTGAGTGAGTATCGAATATATCGAAATTTAATTTGTCGTCTATGGTCGCTGTCAATAAATAAGGAACTTCATAGCATCCATGAAGTATTGCAATTTTTCATCTATGGTTACCTGCCAATAATTCACAGGCCTGCTTAAATAAATGGTTGGAAAGAATATATCGGCAGAAATATGTATGGTACGTCCCTGGACGAGTTTTTTTCACATATCTGGCCGTACTATGACGTGTTAATACCATCGTGATTCCGTTGCGAAAAAAGGATGATGGCTCTCACTCATACTGGAACAATGATGGCTTTAACACGTCATAGAATGACGCCTTTTTTTTTTTGGGTATGGGAAATCACCAAATGACTTCTCCCGCTCTGGGCAGAGCGGGAGGGCGTGTCAGACTTTTACTGACTAACCCCCCCCGTGTTCCTTCAGTTGCCTCTGCCAGGGCCACGGTATCTCTTTCGAACAACCCGCGACACCGGCGGTATAGGATGGCGCCTGTACTAATGCTATCGCTTATTATTGAATGCTGGTCTACACACCTGGTCATCATCGGACTGCTTGTCTTTGCCATCCTGGTCGCCGCGCGCCCTCTTGTCCAGTTCTTTCTGTGAGACGAACACCTTCTCTCCTCGGCGAGGCGGGTATAAGAGATCAATGATGCAGACAAGGAGCTGGAACGTTAGATAGTTCAGGTTAACACATCTTTCTGTTTGTAACTTTCGTGAAACTGTACCAATAGCCTTATCCCAACTATGTTGGGGTCGGCTTCCAGTCTAACCGGATGCAGCTGAATACCAGTATTTTACATGGAGCGACTGCCTATCTGACCTCCACAACCCAGTGACTGGGTAATACGATACCCCTTGGTAAGACTGGTTGTCAGACTGTCGGGCTTCTGACGACCCGTAACGACTGTCAAAGATCCACGAATAACAGCCGGGACCAACGGCTTAACGTGCTTTCCGAGGCGCGGAGGAATCTCGGTATGTAAAGATGGTCACCACCATCCACGGACCAACCCCGGCAAGCGTAGCTTAACCTGACGGATTGACCCGTGCGACTGTTATTACTTAGTCACGAGCTCCTCTTTCACGAGCTCAGCTTTCGTGAAACAGTACCATATTCTTTATTTTTATAGTTATCTATATTAATTACCAAGTTTTCATTCGGGATCGCAAGTCTAGTCCCGGAATTCGCTACTCAGTAACTATGGTCCGACTTTTAATTATTAACTGCAGTAAAATGACACTTCTTCTGTCATTTCGCTATCAAATGGGAACATTTTTTAACGAAATGACAGATAAGAAGTGTCATTTTACTGCAACTGATTAAAAGTCCGAGGTTAGCTTTCAATTTTTTTTTCATGCAAAAAATAATAAGGTGACTCAAACTCAAAGCATTTATTTCAAATAAACCAATTACAGGCACTTTTAAATTGTCCAGTCAGAAAAATGAAGCTAAAAGTACCCGTCACGAGAAGCTATAAATTATGTAAACAAACATCTTTTACTAAGTAAACATTTTATACTGCCAGATAATAATAAATTGACCATATTCAATCGACATGAAATATAGACGGGTTATATGAAAGTAACAACCTATTTAATTTAGTCGGATCATATTTTAACGACGCAAAGCGCTATCGTTTGTGTTTCTTGGTACCGGAACGCGTCCGTCGCAGGGATTGTAAACTATCGGGACGCCATTTTGAAATAAACGCGTCATTCGAGTTTCGAATGCTTCGTGATACATGTCACTGATTCTGACACAGAAATGGAAACATCTGAATCTGACGAATAATTATTCTTAAATAATATATGTTAATTAATATTTGTTACTTAATAATTTATTAAATCTTAAACAAATTCATTTTTTTTGTTGGTCCAAATGTTGTGAACTCCTGAACACTTGTTTACATAATTTATAGCTTCTCGTGACGGGTACTTTAGTTGCCCATTCCAAAGCGTAGTAGGATCCTATGGAGAACTGAGTGTGTTAAGGTCAGTTTACAATGAAACTTGAAGCGACGCGACGCTGCGCGCACTTTTTAAGATACCAAAACAATTTCGAACTTATTTATTACAGGAAAAGGTATAATTTTAGGCAAGCGCGAGCGCATGTCGAAGTACTTTGAGATACACCGTACTGCGCAGCGTGTATACCTTATTTGGTAGTAAATAAGTTCGATTTTGTATCGTAATCTTAAAAAGTGCGCGCAGCGTCGCGTCGCGTGTGCCTTCGCATCAAGTGTAACGTTCAAACGAAACACGTATAGTCGACGAACGCTTTGAGTTTTGGTTACCATGCATTATATAATAATTAGATAACATAGTTTTGTTTTTGTATGTGTGTATTACTAACATAGTTCTTAAGTTTCAGTGTATTAGTAACATTCCGTTCATTCCCGATGTCCCTGGTGGACAGCGAAACAACTTTAAAAAATTATTCCCGTTGTCCACCACTGGGGGACAGCGGCACAACTTTGTAAATTATTATTCGCCACCACTGGTGGACAGTGACACAACTTTGGATCCAATTCCCACTGGCCATCAATTTAAATTATTTTATCTAGAGACCGGTAAAGGATAGCTTAGGTATATATAATCACGGATTTGGTTTATGGAATAATTTTTTTCTTATTAAAATGCTTAAGTAAGTAATAATAATAAAATAATATTTATTTTATTGTATATAGGGTGACTGGTAATTAGTGACTGATACATAAACACATGATAACAAACAACTTTTACTATGGGACCAAACCTGAAATCGCGAAAAAAAAATCAGCTGCTCCATACATTCATGTTCGTATAACTTGTCAAAATGTATGGAGCAGCTGATTTTTTTTCGCGTTTTCAGGTTTGGTCCCATAGTAAAAGTTGTTTGTTATCATGAGCACAATCATGTGTTCACACTATATATAGTTAGTTTAATTAATTATAATTCATTAAAATTAAATTTTATTTATTGCTTCTGGTTATTATTATTATCTATTGAAACTATTCACTTCATCAAGATATTTACAAAAAGTGTTGCTATGAGGGAAAAGTACATAATGTTAAAAAGAGACAAAAAATACATCTATTCTACTCTACTCCCTCTACTTGGGCAACCGCAGCATGCGTCATAATGACTACGTCATTAGTGCACTCACCGCTCCCCTAACTAGCCATGTCTGATTTCAATACTAAATATATAGTTTTATTAAACTGTGACTATGATTGTAATGTTCTAGTCGTTTTTAAAAATTGCTAATTATAACCGGCTGTGGGAATTATGTCAGCTAATTACCCACTTCAATAAAAAATAAGCAATCAAAGTTTTAATGATGATGTTTTAATATTTTAGTGAAACATTTTACAAAAGTTGACTAAAAAATATTACTTTATTCATTACCTACCATATAATTTAGAAATAAACTCCTTTGCAAAAAAAACGGGCACCTTACAGTCATTGGCTTTTCTATGGAAAATATTAATAATTTTTAGTATGTCGTTAGCATAAATGACTAGAAATTTCTTATTATCATTGAGAATATAGTTTTTAACCCTTAAATCCTAGAATCGGTGTTTTAGTCAATGCAAACAGAGAGTCGTGTTAAAATGGAAATTTTCAGGGTACAATTAAATTAAGACTACGAGTATTTTTATGGTATTTTAATAAAAAAAAGACATTGAAAAATAAAAATTAATAACGAGTATGACCTCCCCTTGCAGCGATTACGACATGTAATAGTCTTGGCATGCTTTCCACCAAGCTTTTGATGGTGTCCTGTGGAATGTGTTCCCACTCAGCCGAAATTACACGTTTAAGCTCCCTGATGTTTTGTGGAAGTGGTTGTACAGATCGTACTCGCCTTTTTAGGAGGTCCCAGACGTGCTCAATGGGGTTAAGGTCGGGGCTCCTCGCTAGCCAATCCAGACGACGAATACCGACCTCTTGCATATAAGCATCTACGTCGCCAGAACGGTGGTCCCGAACAATATCGTCCATGAAATGGCATCTTCACCAATTACAGTCAGTGCGGGCTGTGCATGTTGACAAATTATTCTTGTTATGTACCTTTGCGCATTTAGTGAGCCATTTTCAATTAACACTATCTCGGTACGATAGCTGGAAGTTACGCCCGCCCAAAACATAACGGACCTTCCACCATAAGGGGTGATTTCTTCAAAACACACGTCGGCATAGCATTCCCCTGGTCTTCGTAACTCTCGCCAACGTTGGTCCTCACCATTCAGGCAAATTCGAGCCTGATCGGAGCAGAGTACGCGTTCCAGTTACCTAGTGTCCAAGATAGACAATTTCTAGTGAACCTCAGTCGAGCAATCCAGTGCTCACGGAGTAACTTGGGGGGCCGTGGCGGTCGTTGATTGCGTATATCAACCGCTAAAAGCCTCCTCCTCACTGTCCATAGGCTAACTTGTGCTTCTAGTACCTCTTCAAGGTTTCTTTTGAGGTCTATGTAACTGAATTTGCGGTTCCTCAGTGCCTGAGTCACTAAAAGCGGTAGTCTCGTGGTTGTGTGCAACGTTTTCTCCCAGAACCTTGCCTTCTTTGAACGGAACCTGTCTCTTGGTATTGAGTCCAGGTTCTTTGGACGGTGGAACGACTCACGTTTAACCGCTGTGAGCCGTAACATTGGCTACACCCCACATCCAGCAGCGCTATAATTTTACTAGCTCTTATTGCTTTTTCTGCCATTATAATCGACACAAAGATATCTGTTTTAAGTCACAATAAGGCAGGATTATGCAACAAACATAAATTATTGTAATAAAAATAACGAGAAGTTAGTTTTAGTTGCCTGATTACCTTTTAACCGCAAACCCGCGAATAGTAAGTAAAAAGTCATAAACTGAAAAATGGATTATTATTTTTAAAAACAACAGTTCTGAATTTGAAATTAACTTTTTTTCATACCCAGACTCTTTATTAAGTGCCGGTAACATAGTTTGGCTATTAAAACCTCTTTAGAACTAAATGATTACCAATAATGTAGAAAAATCCAAACCGCCCGTTTTTTTTGCAAAGGAGTGTATTTATATTAGTCTCACCATTAAAACCAAATCCGTAAGTATATATTAAGCTATCCTCTAGAGTGTAGATAAAATAATATAAATTGATGGCCAGTGGGAATTGGATCAAAAGTTGTGCCATTGTGGTGGCCATAGGGAATGTTTAAAAATCCGTGTCACTGTCCACCAGTGGTGGCGAATGATAATTTACAAAGTTGTGCCGCTGTCCCCCAGTGGTGGACAACGGGAATAATTTTTTAAAGTTGTTTCGCCGTCCACCAGTGGTGGCCAAACATGTGGTGGACATCGGGAATGAACGCTAACATTCTATGGACAACCTAGTCTGAATTAAATTATAAATAAATAAATTATATGGTGAATATTTCATAAAAAATATTCCCTTCCCCTTTTAACCCTTCGTATACAACCAAACCTGCAATCGCGAACAAAAACAGCTGTTCTCCACATTTTCATGAGTTATGCGAACTTATAATGTAGTGAACAGCTGATTTTTTTTTGGCGATTTCAGGTTTGGTAAAAGTTTTTCATAATGATGAGTACAATAACCCCTTAAGAGGTTGTGCGTTATTTAAATTACACTTTGTATATCTCCGCGGCACAATGGCTTTTTAATTGTTTCTAGGTGGTTAATTTGTTTCGTAGATAGTGCCTACCCAGATCATGAATGCACAATGAAACAGGTAATAAAAGGTACTGACCAGTCCAAGCAGAGCTCCGATGAATATGGTAGCCAGTGCGAAGATCAGATAGGATCCCCAAGTCGGCAGGCCGTATGTTTCCATCAGCATGTTGTGAACACTCTGTAACACAGTAAGATTCTATAGATAAGCGATGAGTTAATCAATACTTGTTTATAATATTCTGTCCACTTTTTAGGGTTAGGGTAGTCAACAAGGTGATAATTTCGCCATGTGGTCTGTCTGTCTCTCCGGGGCTTAGCTCAGAGACTCTGTAGTACTAGAGAGCTGTAATTTCTCATGGTTATAGATATTAATCACACCAACAAAACAGCAAAATAAAATATAGGAAAAATATTTTTTTGTTGGTCCCTTGCACGTAAAGTGGGGATGATATTTATTTTTCTCGTCTATCCCATGGTGTGGGGTATCGTTGGATAGGCATTTTAAAAATATTGCGGGTCTGTCCAAACCATTTTAATGGTAATTTTTGGTAGTCAAGTGTCACCCTGCAAGCTAAAGGGTTGTTTTTGAATAATGTGGCAGTAGTATATTATAACGAAGTTAAAAGGAAAACAACGTGCAACATAATCAGCCTATAACACTCCCACTGCTGGGACACAGGCCTCCTCTCAGTGAGAGGGAATGGGCCGTGATCCACCACGAGGCCCACTGCGGCTTGGTAGATGTCACATGTCTTCGAATTTTTGGTACTAGGACATGCCGGTTTCCTCACGATGTTTTCCTTCAACGTTCGCAATCTCATCTGTAATATGTCAAAAATTGTATAGCGTTTACATTTTTGACATTTGATTGTCGCTGGCATGAGATTGCGACTTGAATTTGAACGTTTTTAGGTACGAGAACTGGATTTCTGATAACTCTATTTAGTACTATGAACTCTTAGTGACTCCTACATACCCTCAAAGCTTGGCTGAGCTTGAAGAACTCGGCAACCAGGGTCATCTGTATGGAGTGTGGCGCCTTCCATGTTGGCACTGGATCCGTCTGCTTCCAGCGCTGGTCTTCTACGTAACCCAGCATGGATTCCACGTCGCGGGGACCCTTGTATTGGCGGAATTCGCCGTCAATCACACTGAAGGGAAAAATATATTTTAAGAATTTTGATTATGTATTTTTTTTTTATTTAATTATTTTATCAGCTGAAAAAACCCACTGCTGGAGATAGGCCTTCCCCAGGGAAGCCCGCGAAATTCAAATTTTCTTCTTATTGGCAGCTGTACAAGCTCGTCGAAACACGAGACAGGTCGAGTACAAGTGTGTAAATGGTGCCATCGCGGCCATCTTCGCTCTCGGAAGCGTGTCGAGAGACAGGTCGAGTACGAGTGTGTAAATGGTGCCATCGCGGCCATCTTCGCTCTCGGAAGCGTGTCGAGAGACAGGTCGAGTACAAGTGTGTAAATGGTGCCATCGCGGCCATCTTCGCTCTCGGAAGCGTGTCGAGAGACAGGTCGAGTACAAGTGTGTAAATGGTGCCATCGCGGCCATCTTCGATCTCGGAAGCGTGTCGAGAGACAGGTCGAGTACGAGTGTGTAAATGGTGCCATCGCGGCCATCTTCGCTCTCGGAAGCGTGTCGAGAGACAGGTCGAGTACAAGTGTGTAAATGGTGCCATCGCGGCCATCTTCGCTCTCGGAAGCGTGTCGAGAGACAGGTCGAGTAGAAGTGTGTAAATGGTGCCATCGCGGCCATCTTCGCTCTCGGAAGCGTGTCGAGAGACAGGTCGAGTACGAGTGTGTAAATGGTGCCATCGCGGCCATCTTCGCTCTCGGAAGCGTGTCGAGAGACAGGTCGAGTACAAGTGTGTAAATGGTGCCATCGCGGCCATCTTCGCTCTCGGAAGCGTGTCGAGAGACAGGTCGAGTACAAGTGTGTAAATGGTGCCATCGCGGCCATCTTCGCTCTCGGAAGCGTGTCGAGAGGCACGAGACGAGCGTGTACAGCCGCCATTACGTTTTTTGCAATTTGCAAGTCAGTATTAGGTTGTATGTTGATTAAAGTATGATTCACAACCGTAACAAATATATATTTAAGGAATTTTAATCATTAGAATCAGTAATACAACTCCTTAAGTTGGTATCAAATGTCAAGATTTCATGAAAAATAGTCATTCAATACGATTACTTGGTCTTAAAGACTTTTATTGATGACTTTAATTATTACAATTCTGTAAATACATACTTTTTACGATCGCGAATCGTATTTTCATCAACATACAACCTAATACTGACTCACAAATTGCAAGAGACGTAAGAAAATTTGAATTTCGCGGGCTACCCTGGCGCATCACCACAAGCACCAGACCTTCCCGCATCACCGGGAAACCCGCATCACTTCGCTTTGCACCATGCTAAGATGTGACTTATGTGATGGATTTGTTTTAGAAGATGGGCAGTCCAGCCGACAGCCCACTTCATTGCTCATGTTACCAACCTTAAGGGTTCCCATCCCCGAAACGATCAATTGCAATTGATCAATTGTAATTGATCGTTTTGGGGACCCTCGGACCCTCTCTCGTCTGTAATTAATCCTGCGGCACCTATACCTTACACACCAAACAGCAATACTGCGTCGCAACAGAAAGTACTTTTCTGGCGAGACTTTTCATTACTGAGGACCTAGACCTAGAAAAAATGTAGGGGGTTGACATAAGCTATCGAAATGTCACGTGATCATGTCAATGTCACTTTGAAGCTGCGATGTTTTGGGGTTCGATGGGGCTGGTGCCTGCCAGGGTCGCGGGTTGTTCGAAAGAGATACCGTGGCCCTGGCACAGGGAACTGAAGGAACACGGATGGTGGCGTAACTATACCGTTCGAGGCCCGTGACAAATTCATCGGATTTTTACTAAATGTGTAATATTAAATGTTGGGAGTTGGGATTCTCCTCTGACCGGGGGCCCCTTCCGGCTGGGGGCCCGTGGCATTTTGCCGACTTGCCACCCTGTAGTAACGCCACTGCGGGTGGGGTCAGTAAAAGTCTGGGACGCCCTCTCCACCCAGAGCGGGGGAATCGCGCACCGAGGGTTCCGTTCCGATTTCACAAAAAGACATTTATTTTTGCTGTAATCTTTACATAAACTTCAGTCACATAAAATAATTTCAGATTTTTCTCTATACAAACTTCGGAGATAGGGTAGGTATTTTTTTTACATTTTTCATCAAAAGTCGAAAAATATTAGTAGTTCTTGAGATATCCAGCTGTGACAGACAGATTGAGTCGCACCATAAGGGTTCCTCTTTACCATTTTGGTACGGAACCCTAAAAAAGCTGCAGTGATTGTAGAAATAGAATCGCTCTGAAGCGAATGCCATTTGTCTAGGCCCTCTGGTATTTTACTGCGTTCATAGTATATGTTGTACATTCAAACCCAAATCCATAATACTCACTGGAATATAGTAGGCAGAGCAGTGACAACGAATCGACCGCTCAATCCCGGCGACTTCGTGACGTCAACGCCGGCAGTTCGTACGCCCAGCGCCTTGCGGGTCGCCCGGCTGGATAGCTCGCGCCATGCGGGCGAGAGAGCGTTGCAGGCTGGGCACCAGGGAGCGTAGCTGAAAGAAGATAAAAAAATACATGAGCTTAGGATGTGGTTACAGACTTGTTTATATCTTTACTAGCGCTTCGCCCGCGTGTAGGTAGGAAATTATCCCACGGGAACGTACTACCGCGATAAAAAAGTTTCCTATGTCCTAATCCATGCGTCAAATTTCATCCAATCGGTTCAGCCGTTTTAGTGTGAAAGCGTAACAAACTAACAAAAAACTTTCGCATTTATAATATTACGTTAAGGATTATTCTCCTGAACTTATACCAGTTAGCCTTTGTCTTCCATGCATGTCTCGATTAGCCGACAAGTCCGAATTCACTTCCTTCTATAATCCATTTACAATAATATAAACCTTTTTTACAGTCCGTTCAACCGATTTTGACTTCTATTGACAAATGACGCTGCAGTAAACAGTTGGCATTGTAACCACTTTTTTGTCTTTAATGACATCCTTAAGCCTACGGAATAGAAGTCAAAATCGATTGAACCGACTGTAAAAAGTTTGTTTAAATGTCTTATCTAATGGACTATAGTCTATCCGTATCATCTTTTACACTATCCATCCATCTTTACTTTGGTCTGCCTCTTTTCGTTCTAATAGACCATCTTACATGCAATACAGGAAGATTTATTGTGTGAGTCAAGATAAAGTGGATATCTGGAGTTTATTTGAATTTTATAATAATAATAGTCAAGAAAAATCGCTATGTTTACACCCTTGGTGTTAAGAGAGCGTTTTTTGACACCGTAAATTCAAACCCCACTGTCATCATGTGCCATTAGCTCGAGAGCGCGTCTAAGCGGAAAGAGGCTCAGAGAGTCTCAGGTTATTTATTTTCAACTTTATTTTTAGGCACGCAACGTTGATAATAGTTTGACAATGAAAAATGCTCTGCGCTGCGTTCCGCCATATGTGCGCCGGCCCTTAGTCGGAAAGTTGAAGCTAGTGGACGACTAAAAGGCATATCAATTTGACACGCATACCGTTAATCGATACGCGTGTTTAGTAAACAACTTAGTAAGTATCAACATTATATTGTTTATTGAGTAAACAGCCGGGCCATTATTATCGTTCTAAGGTCACGGAAAGACTGGCAGGTTGCTTTTCCATAACCTATGAATGCGATCAATAGGAAAGTAGATAGTTATTGCACGTTTATACATGTGGCGTTTATAAAGCGGAAAAACTATATTTTTTGTTATATTTACAAGGTAATATGGCCAGAGATCGCACAAGACGGAGGTTTGGAAGGAAAAAGGGGAGGCATTTGCCCAGCAGTGGGACACAACGTAGCCTAACAAAAAAAAAAAAAAAATTATAAGGTTGAAAATAAGTAAGCGGCCCATCTGATGGTCTGTTTAGATATCGATACCCATCTGCGGAGTTTCGCTAGCTTATGTTATTTGACCCTGACAATAATAAATAAAAAACAAAAATATAATAAAACAATCCTAACTACTTAACTAAATTCGAAAGTGACTTTGTTTGTTTGATACGCTTTCACGCTAAAACGGCTGAACGGACTTTTATGTAATTTGACAGATAGATAGCCTGGAACCTGGAAAAGGACATAGGCTACTTTTCATCCTGGATCAGCTAGACACAAAGACATAAGCGGGCAACAATAAGTATTAAGTATAGATAGATAGATAGAATACTCTTTATTATGCACACCATAAAAATTACAGATATAAATGTTTAATTGTTTGGTTTGTTTTGTGTTTTTGTGTGTGTTATGTGTTTATGTTTGTATGTGTGTTTGTTGGTTGTTTGTTGTTGTTATGTTAAGTATAATGGTGGTGTTAGTACCTTTGTATTACGTCTAACATTGGACATCATGGTTGACCATCTTTACATACCAGGTCTCCTCCGTGCCTCGGAAAGCACGTTAAGCCGTTGGTCCGGCTGTCATTTGTGGATATTCGACAGTCGTTACGTGTCGTCAGAAGCCCGAAAGTCTGACAACCAGTCTTACCAACCAGTCTTACTGGGTTGTGGAGGTCAGACTGGCAGTCGCTCCATGTAGAATACTGGTATTCAGCTGCATCCGGTTAGACTGGTAGCCGACCCCAACATAGTTGGGAAAAGGCTAGGCAGATTGATTGGTATAATCATGGTCTAATCGTCACAGCTAATACAAAGCTGCAAAAAAGTCTAGCGCAATAGCAAATAGGTACTGTTATTGCGCTAGACTTTTTAATGCTATCAGTAATTTTAATACGCACGGCTACACATCAAGCTATACGTTTCCAGTTTACACTGACCTCTCATTGTAAGGAAATCCTATACAATGCGAGATCAGCTTATACTGGAAATGTATATCTTGATCTGTAGCCTACGAAGATGCTGCATGGCAGTTGAGCTGACTGCTAGATAAAACTTAATGTTTAAACTCTGTCTGATCTGGGCACGCATTTTATTATCTACTAGCATTTCCCGCGCGGCTTCGCCCGCGTGGATGTCGGAAAATATCCCACGGGAACATGCTACCGGGAAATCCTTCCTTATTCCTTGTCTACATTATAAAGGGAACCTCTGTGCAAAATTTCAGCTTTCTAGGTTCAAGGGTTTGGGCTGGGCGTTGATGAGTCAGTCAGTCAGTCAGGGCTTCTCTTTTTATATTTTATTATCTATATGTTATAAAAGAAAGTCGTGTTAGTTACACTATTTATAACTCAAGAACGGCTGAACCGATTTGGCCGCAAATTGGTGGGGAGGTAGCTTAAAACCAGGAAACGGACATAGAATACTTACTTAAAAAAAAAAACGGATAAAACGTGGTATACAACGCCTCGACCGAGTTAGATGAAATTTTGTGTGTATATTTGAATGGGTTCCTGGATGGTTTGAAAACACAATTGGACCCGGTGGGGGGCGCTGTAGTCGGGTTCTAGGATCGGTCAGACAGGACAACGTCTGTCGGGGCCGCTAGTTTTAAATGAATTATAAGTTTACTGTATAAGGAGAAACTACTAAACATGCTTGTACAAGTGGTAGTCAAAATCGGATTGAACTGCTGGGTCTTGAACTAAGTAAAAAGATACTTGTAACTCAGGAGCCAAAGTTCATTCCATCGTTGACCTCATCCATCGCTTTCCACCAGGAGAGAGCAAGCCCACTTCGCAAAAAAAGTGTACACTATTGAAGATCGTACTTTCAGTTAACCTTCCATTAACAAAGCCTTGAACAGGTTGAAGGGTATGACAATAATAAGGTCATAGACAAACAATTACTATCTACGCAGTGAAGCGAGAACATGGTATTGATCGACAATTACTAGTCTGTGTGTGCATAGCTTGGCATATTTGCTTCACTAATTCCTGAAGAATAAGGTATGGAAAAAAATGTACCTACTTACACAAATACATGAAAGTTGGATGTAATGTGTGACAGTTGATATGGCTAGTAATAATGTACGATAATCGATTTTTAGTGACTTTAAACTGAAAATCACGTCTAAACGAGTAGGTACAGGCCGCGAGGTCTAAGCTGAGCTTTGCATTTGTGTGAGTGCACTTAAATGGTACAGTCAGCGTCAATAATATCGGGACGAACAGACTGTTCAATTCAAAATGATCTAAACAACTATGAAAATTAAATGTTAACTCAATGACACAAGGAATATTTCAGAATGAAAACAATACACGACAAGTGTCATTCTGACAAGAACTTTACCCAATTGAGATAAAGTTTAATTTTCTTAGTTGTTGAGATCATTTTGAACAGTCTGTTCGTCCCGATATTTTTGACGCTGACTGTACGATAAGAGAAAAATTTTGGTCATGGCCACTCGTACCATTTTGCTAATCACTCAGACAAATGCAAAGCTCAGCTTAGGCCTCGCGGGCTGTAGTGTATTTGGAAAAAATATACCTACAAGATTATGTTAAATTAGAACATTTTTGCTTAATAATTAAATATGTGAATATTTTAGAATATGTTTACATTACACAGTGTAATTAATGTGTAAAGTTACGTCTAACGCGGATAAAAACTGAGAATCACGCAAAAACTATCAAGAGTATTTTTATGAAACGTACATACTTCATAGCACTTTTCGCAAAGTTTTAGTCTATTTATGATACAAAACAGACACACAGATGACACGGAGTGGGTGTGGCTCATGATAACATGCTAACAAGAATCATCATAGGATGATGAAACACCTGTCGTCGTCATCACAAATGACACAAGGAATATTTCAGAATGAAAACAATACACGACAAGTGTCATTCTGACAAGAACTTTACCCAATTGAGATAAAGTTTAATTTTCTTAGTTGTTGAGATCATTTTGAACAGTCTGTTCGTCCCGATATTTTTGACGCTGACTGTACGATAAGAGAAAAATTTTGGTCATGGCCACTCGTACCATTTTGCTAATCACTCAGACAAATGCAAAGCTCAGCTTAGGCCTCGCGGGCTGTAGTGTATTTGGAAAAAATATACCTACAAGATTATGTTAAATTAGAACATTTTTGCTTAATAATTAAATATGTGAATATTTTAGAATATGTTTACATTACACAGTGTAATTAATGTGTAAAGTTACGTCTAACGCGGATAAAAACTGAGAATCACGCAAAAACTATCAAGAGTATTTTTATGAAACGTACATACTTCATAGCACTTTTCGCAAAGTTTTAGTCTATTTATGATACAAAACAGACACACAGATGACACGGAGTGGGTGTGGCTCATGATAACATGCTAACAAGAATCATCATAGGATGATGAAACACCTGTCGTCGTCATCACAAATGACATCATACCGACATATTGTTTACTGTTAACGACTCGTTGCCAAGAACTGTTGGTTTATCTTTTTTTCTTATTATTTGTAGACAAGACAAAGTAATGAACATTGCGACCGATAAAACACACATTTTTGAGATAACTTTTAATGAAACATCTCATTTGTGTATGAAAAAAAAGAATCGGAAAGTATTAATAACAGCCGCAAGGGTCGATCCATCAGGTTAATTTACGCTTGCCGGGGTTGGTCTGTGGATGGGATCTTTACATACCGGGTCTCCTCTGTGTCTCGGAAAGCACTAAGCCGTTGGGTCCCGGCTGTCATTCGTGGATCTTTGACAGTCGTTACGGGTCGTCAGAAGCCCGAAAGTCTGACAACCAGTCGTAACAAGGGGTATCGTATTACCCAGTTACTTGGTTGTGGAGGTCAGATAGGCAGTCGCTCCATGTAAAATACTGGTATTCAGCAGCATCCGGTTAGACTGAAAGCCGACCCCAACATAGTCGGGAAAAAGCTAGCCAGATTGATTTAGGTGTTAACTTAGTATTCAGTTTATAAACTATTTTTGTTCTAAGATTGCTAGCTATTATAGTTGATTAATTACTTGTATTATTCTTGATCATAGTGCAACGGGCAGGCATCTAACTAAACGCTCCCGCTGACAGGCGCGACACAACTCTAGTTGAACAATTTTTATGCAAGCTTCATGGAAATTTTTCTACCAGAATTGCACCGCACCGTTGCACCTGGCTTCTTAACACCGTTCTGGACCATTTGGACGGGGCCAAGCCCCGAGACAATCCACTAAGCCGAATCATTAAGCCAGTCCAATGAAAATGCAAAATTCGTGTCGTTTAGTCACACATACGCCAGCTGAGTAGGCCAGTTCAGTCAGATTCGGAAGCTTTAATTTGTGTTGAATACGCGTTCACACGACGTGTACTGTCTCTATTTACACGATGCTAATATTTGATTGGCTTAGAGGATTGTCTAAATCGCCAGATAGCGCCTATTTCATTGTACTACTGCCGCACTCTTCTCTTTTGCTATATTATCAACGTAGCGTAGTAAAATATCGGGACGAACATTGAACAGTTTGTTCGTCCCGATATTTTACTACGCTAATGATCTCAACAACTAAGAAAATTAAATTTTATCTCAACTGGATAAAGTTCTTGTCAGAATGACAGTTGTCATGTACTGTCTTCATTCCTAGTGTCATTGTGTTAATATTTCATTTTCATAGTTGTTTAGAACTTTAGATCATTTTAAACAGTCTGTTCGTCCCGACATTATGGACGCTGACTGTACCAAGTTGTATTTTTGAGCAATTAGAGCGTTCGTTGCTGAGCACAGAGTACGATCGCGCCGCCAGTTCGCCACGTTGACTGGACTGTTCTTCCGAATATTCGCTAAGGAATGCTGGCGAACGAAAGCGTGCGTCGGTAACTTAACGCTTTGAAGGACACTACATAGTGTACGTAGACTTCTGTTGTGTCTCGTTGGTGTCCTTCAAAGCGCTAAGGTTCCCCCTAGTCGCTCATTTTTCCAATATAAATGTAGTTTGGTGATTAGTCGTCTGTTTGACGGTGTACGTTCAAAATTAAAACTTACTTAAATTTTTCTCGTCATTATCTAGGCCCGTATGAAAGCAGAATCGGAATAAAAATATTGCTCTGGGAGTTATGATTATGAGCGTCGAAACTTCTATATTTCAACACTAATTTTAACGCATCTTTGGTCGTAAATAAATAGCTCCCGGAGTATGATCGATAATTTATTGAAGAATTCAAATAACTTTACTTTAATTAATACATCCAGTAGTTTTTCATAATATCTAAACGCCCAAAGCTCTGTTCATGAAATTTTACGCGCTCGTTTTCGTTATAAAATCGTCTATTTCACTAAATACATAAAAAACTAAAAAAGTAACTAAATAGCATGCAAATTAGCCACGCCCGAGTTCGAGCTAGGAGCTCTTTAAGCTTGAAAATTATTCAAGAGCACTGATTGAATGTTTCTTTTGAAACAAGCCATTATTTTACAAGTGCTATTATGTTCCATTCTTTCATAGTGTATTGGCTAATTGCCAGAGTAGTCTGTAGTGCTGTACCCTGAAGATATTGAATGTAAGAATATTATGTACTTGTTCAAGAACATTCATTTGTCTGCAATACGCAGTACAACAAAAATTCTTTATTTCTCTCTTCAACACAAATAAAATACAAGAAACGTGATTGTTTCGGCGTTTTAAAAATTTATAGAAACTTGCCTAAACAGGTATGAAATCAATTATTTACCAAACAATAATAATAATAACTGTCTAATCTTTATTTCAACTAATAATAAAATTCATGTTTATGTATAATTTTCCTTCCGGAATTTCAGTAAGCAACTATTCAGATTGAAACATGACAATGAAAATAATATAATAAGTACAGGCCTATTTGTCCCACTTCTGTCAGACTTTTGGGCTTCTTTTTACACATAATGACTGTCAAAGATGTCTAGGAATGACAGCATATCTATCCATACTAATATTATAAATTCGAAAGTAACTCTGTCTGTCTGTCTGTCTGTCTGTTACCTTTTCACGCCTAAACCACTGAACGGATTTCGATAAAATTTGGCAAGGCTATAGATGGTATCCTGGGGACGGACATAGGCTACTTTTTTTTTCAAAAATAATCCTGCAGGGGGTGATATAGGGGATGAAAGTTTGTATGGGAAACTCAGTATTTCTTAAGTTAGGGATGTGAAAATTAAAATGTATGCTTTTGATAGGAAATTAAGAAATATGCGGTTCAGCGTTTTTGAAAAATCATCCCCTAAGGGGGTAAAATATAGTAAATAGGGGTTGATTTTAAAATTTACAAAACTGCACGGATTTCGATAAAATTTGGCAAGGCTGAATATAGCATCCTGGGGAAGGACATAGCATACTATTTTTTTCAAAAATAATACTACAGGGGGTGATATAGGGGATGAAAGTTTGTATGGAAAACTCAGTATTTCTTCAGTTAGGGATGTGAAAATTAAAATGTATGCTTTTGGTAGGAAATAAAGAAATATGCGGTTCAGCGTTTTTGAAAAATCGTCCCCTAAGGGGTTAAAATAGGGGTTGATTTTAAAATTTACAAAACTGCACGGATTTCGATAAAATTTGGCAAGGCTTTATATAGCATCTTGGGGAAGGACATAGGCTACTTTTTGTCTTAAAAAAGAATCCTACAGGGGGTGATATAGGGGATGAAAGTTTGTATGGGAAACTCAGTATCTCTTAAGTTAGGGATGTGAAAATGAAAATATATGCTTTTGATAGGAAATAAAGAAATATACGGTTCAACGTTTTTAAAAAATCATCCACTAAGGGGGTAAAATAGGGGTTGATTTTAAAATTTACAAAACTGCATGGATTTCGACAAAATTTGGCAAGGCTTTATATAGCATCCTGGGAAAGGACATAGGATACTTTCAATAACAATACTACAGGGGGTGATATAGGGGATGAAAGTTTGTAAGGGAAACCCAGTATTTCTTAAGTTAGGGATAACAAATTTATGCTATTGGTAGGAAATTAAGAAATATGCGGTTCAGCGTTTTTGAAAAATTATCCCCTAAGGGGGTAAAATAGGGGTTGATTTTAAAATTTACAAAACTGCACGGATGTCGATAAAATTTGGCAAGGCTTTATACAGCATCCTGGGGAAGGACATAGACTACTTTTTGTCTTAAAAATAATCCTACAGGGGGTGATATAGGGGATGAAAATTGTATGGAAACTCAGTATTTCTTAAGTTAGAGATGTGACAATTAAAATGTATGCTTTTGATAGGAAACAAAGAAATATGCGGTTCAGCGTTTTTGAAAAATCATCCCCTAAGGAGGTAAAATAGGGGTTGATTTTAAAATTTACAAAACTGCACGGATTTCGACAAAATTTGGCAAGGCTTTATATAGCATCTTGGGAAAGGACACAGGATACTTTCAAAAATAATACTACAAGGGTTGATATAAGGGATGAAAGATGGGAAACCCAGCATTTCTTAAGTTAGGGATATGAAAATTCAAATTTATGCTTTTGGTAGGAAATAAAGAAATATGTGGTACAGCGTTTTTGAGGGGGTACAATAGGGGTTGACAAATGTTTGTGTAATTACCTCTTTTTAAGAGATTTAAGGGATTGGAAATGTAGTCATAGTTCGAATCTTGAGGTAACATTTAGTCTTTATTTCATTCGAAGTTTTTACGAGGAAATTATTTGAACGAGTGGACACTCGGACAAAAGTTATTTGTTATTAGAGCGTGACTGGCATAATAAATTTTAAGTAATTAACAAAGTCCCCCCGCCGCGTAAGTGTGTCTGTTTGAATGCGATAATGTCAAAAAGTATCGAACGGATTTTCATACGGTTTTCTCCAATGAACGGAGTGATTCAGTGTAATTCATTACGGTTTTGTGTAAATTGGTTGAAATATGACGACGACTGTTGAAGATGTCGGAAAAAATCATGCCAATTGGTAGCTTTATGCCTACTATACACGGTAACGATATATCGTAGCGATTTGAGTTTGCACAGTTATATCGGACGGCCCTATGTTTTCCACATGTACGTTCCCATGGGATATTTTCCGACATCCACGCGGGCGAAGCCGCGGGCAAAAGCTAGTAATAGTAATAAAGGTGAAGAGTTTGTTTGTATGTTTAAACGCGCTAATCTCTGGAACTATCAGTCGGATTTGAAAAAAAACATTTTGAATTTGATATCCCACTTCTTGAGGAAGGCTATTTAACGTCACACTAGGACAATTAGGAGCCGAGCAAAAAGAACGCTAAGCGAAAATGAAATCATAGCGCGGGCAGGCGATGCGATGCGTCGGGGTGGATCAATAAAACAAGAAATTTCAAGCGGACGAAGTCGCGGGCAGACTAGTTTATTTATATAATTATAACTAGCGGACCCGACAGACATTGTCCTATCTGAACGATCCTAAAACCCGACTGCAGCGCCACCTACCGAGTCCAATTGTGTTTTCAGACCATCCAGGAACCCATTCAAATATACACACAAAATTTCATCTAAATCGGTCCAGTCGTTTAGGAGGAGTTAGGTGACAAACACACGTACAGAAGAATTATATAAACGTGAAGATTATCACTATCACTCAATCTGCCTAGCCTTTTCCCAACTATGTTGGGGTCGGCTTCCAGTCTAACCGGATGCAGCTGAATACCAGTATTGTACATGGAGCGACTGCCTATTTGACCTCCACAACCCAGTAACTGGGTAATGCGATACCCCTTGGTAAGACTGGTTGTCAGACTTTCGGGCTTCTGACGACCCGTAACGACTGTCAAAGACTCAAAGATCCACGAATGACAGCCGGGACCAACGGCTTAACGTGCTTTCCGAGGCACGGAGAAGTCTCGGTATGTAAAGATAGGTCACCCATCCACGGACCAACCCCGGCAAGCGTAGCTTAACCTGATGGCCCGTGCGGCTGTTATTACTTATCCACGAGCTCCTATCTCCTCAAGATTATCACTATCACTACATAGTATAAAACAAAGTCGCTTCCCGCTGTCTGTCTGTCCCTATCTTTAAAACTACGCAACGGATTTTGATGCGGTTTTTTTAATAGATAGAGTGATTCAAGAGGAAGGTTTATATGTATAATAAAAGCGGACGAAGCCGCGGGCAAAAGCTAGTAATGTGATAAAGTACAATAGAAAATTCATCATAGGTATTTATGATATCATTATCATAAACTATTCAAGCCTGCAACAGACATCAATAGCTGCATGTAGCATGACTAATAGTGCTGCAAATTAACATTTATGTATGGCATAGTGATGTAACACCTCTGAGACAACTTTCAAAATTGAATGTAGAGTGACTCATTGGGCCAAACTGTCTATTATCTGTTGTCTATGTCTTGTTTTGTTGTTGGTATTTTAAGAGGTTGATCTAAATTGATTAGGTAATAGAATTTGCTAATTACAGTTGGGTACTTATACTATCAAGCGTCAACAAATGAGACACAATTAATTATCTATTGTAGCAAGACTCAGGAGTCTTATTTTGTGCACTGGTTAGTTGCAAAGAAGTCATGATCAGTGATGAGTCATCTGCCTAGCCTTTTCCCAACTATGCTGGGGGTGGGCTTCCAGTCTAACTGGATGCTGCTGAATACTAGTATTTTATATGGAGCAACTGCCTATTTGACCACCTCAACCAAATTACTGGGTAATACAATACCCCTTGGTAAGACTAGTTGTCAGACTTTCGGGGTTCCGATGGCCCGTACCAACTGTCACAGTCCACAAATAACAGCCGGGACCAATGGCTTAACGTGCTTTCCGTGACACATAGAGGTCTTGGTATGTAAAGATGGTCACCCAGTCACGGACCAACCGCAGCAAGCATATAGCTTAATCTGAAAAATCATACCGTGCAGCTTTTATTACTTAGCCACAAGTCCCTAATGAAAAGAAGTATGAATTCTGATTCATGAAAACCTGCCTTAGATGTTTTTATTATTTAAAAAAAAAAATTGCCAGTTTTCATCAAGACAAAATTTAGGATACGTCCCAGCCTACAATTTAGGTACTTTTATATTAGTATATAATTATATTTGATTTATGAAACTCAAAAGATGAACTCTAACCAAATTGTGTACATGTACAATCTAACAAGAAAATATTAGCAAGTTCAGTTAACACATTTAGTCAAATTATGGACTTAACATGTTTACTTTCGAATCTAAATAGTGTGTATTTATACATATTGGGAGTTTGTGAGTTAACTTTCATGCGGGTATCATTCTCCTGCTGCGAAACCGCATGATGATCATGAAAGCCCCTTGAATAGAACTACTACGGTTTCACTGCAGGCTATGGTTTTGCTGCAGAGGTGTGATATCCATCTCATACTGTAATGAGGTCTGCACAGTCTCGAAATTAGACTGTCTTTTTAACTTTTAAATTGTGGTATTGCTAAACCTGTTGCACATTACTGGGTTATAATAATAACCAAAACTTTGATCCAATGCTTATTAAAAACATTAATAAATTGTTTATTTTTAGAAAAATTATATTCAATAGCTACTGGTTTATTTAAACAAGATACATTTTATCACAGAAATGTAGAACTATGGTGTATCTAAGTCTCTAGGCTGTGACAAAATTTGTTTGACATTCTTCAATGGAAATTTTTCAGCTGAATTTCACACGGAGCGTGCGGAAGTCGCAGACATGTACCAACAATAGACAATGCGTCACGGTTTTCAAAACGGTTCTTTTACATAGACCCTATCGACCTTGTAGTGGTTATTGAACCCAAACGAGTGGGCTGTTCCTAGATTCCAATTACACCTTATAAAAACTCTTTTTAGCGGATAAAGCTAGTAAAAGATGGAAATTAGGTATCCGAGCAAAGTGTTAGACACTATTTGTACCAATAATAACGTAATTCACACCTAAATAATCAAGGAAAAAATTTGACACGTTCCCGTAAAGTGGTTGAAACCGGCTATAGCAAAAAATACTTACAACTCGACCATCCATTCTCCATCAAGAATTTCTTTCCAGTTGTCTTCATCTAACTCGCGGTTGGCACTCACAAAACCAGTAAAACAACATAAAATAAATGAGAAATAAAGGAAAAAATGTAAAATTTGAGGAACTGTGTGTACGCGCGCCATGTTTAATTTTGCTGTAGTGTTACTAGTTAACAAAGCTTTCTTGCTACTAAAATCATTAAAGGTGTTCTAGGACAAAATATAGAAATCTTATATTGGTAGATTTCAAAATATTAATTTTAATCGAACCTAAAGCAGATAAAGTACAATAAAAAACAGATTTTTATTTTTACTCAAACCATTTCGTAAAATTCACATAAACACTTCATTAATACTACAGGTGCTGCCATCTTGTACGTACAAATTACAAAATACTAGTTTCGTTGCGAAGATTCAACACGAGATGTCGCTACACGAACATGAGCAGCAGTGCAATAAACTAAAGGACGGTAGAGAAATCACAGGAGAGAAATAGAAGCCATCAACTTTGATAACATCCATTTTTACCCTCGATCGGCTTGAAATTTAAAAATATATAGGCATTACTTCGCAACTACATAGATGAGCTTTTCGTTTTTCTGGGTTCAGGCACAGAATAAATAGGTTCAGGCCACTTTGAGGCTTGTACCGGTAGTAGGTACCTACAATGCGTTTCAAATAAGAATAGGATCGACTTAGCGCCATGTTGTGACGTCATAGCTGTCAAATCAAATAAATTGGGTAGGGTGGCAAAACAAGATATTTTCTTTAAAACATTTATTTACGAATCATGAACGAAGAATTTGAAAAAAAATAAAAAAATTGTTGTCAACAATGAAGGGGAAAGACGACAACGACGACGACACAACAACTGCACCGGTCGCCCCCACCCCCCCGTATCCATGACTTAACTGTGCACAATTTGAACCACCATCTCAGCCACGGAATAGATCTCAGAAGTACCTAGCTTTACGACCACTAAACCAAGTGCAATTTAAGTAAGTAATTAAACGTCGATCCATCAGGTTAAGCTACGCTTGCCGGGTTTGGTCCTTGGATGGGTGACCATCTTTACATACCGAGACTCCGTGCCTCGGAAAGCACGTTAAGCCGTTGGTCCCAGCTGTCATTCGTAGATCTTCGTCAGTCTTTATGGGTCGTCAGAAGCCCGAAACTCTGACACCCCTCTTACCAAGGGGTATCGTATCGTAACCTATTACCCAGTTACTGGGTTGTGGAGTGACCTCCACAACCCAGTAACTGGCGACGACGATAGCTCCATTTAAAGTACTGGTATTCAGCTGTATCCGGTTAAACTGATGGAAGCCAACCCCAACATAGATGGGAAAGGGCACGAGAATGATGATGATTCCAGTAAACTTAAGTCAATCAATCTGTTTAGCCTTTTCCCAACTATGTTGGGGTCGGCTTCCAGTCTGACCGGATGCAGCTCAATACCAGTATTTTACATGGAGCGACTGCCTATCTGACCTCCACAACCCAGCAACTGGGTAATACGATACCCCTTTGTAAGATTGGTTGTCAAATTTTCGGCCTTCTGACGACCCGTAACGACTGTCAAAGATCCACGAATGACAGCCGGGACCAACGGCTTAACGTGCTTGCCGAGGCACAGAGAAGTCTCGGACTATCCATGGAAAACCCCGGCATTCCGGCAAGCGTACCAATTCTGTTCCTGAAGAGTTACGCAAGTCGTCTCCTGCAATCTACTAAAACTTATCAACCTGCTGTTTTTATTTTCTTCAAGAAATCCTTCCTCGTCAAGACTTCAGAACTTAGCCGCCCGTCATCAGCTTGCAGATAATCTGAGCCTATAGGTGCAGGACGTCAGCGCCGTTTGTACTAGGAGGCCTAACCTCACATAAAGGCATACACCTGGATAGGCATACACACTCCTTTCACCTCATCGTGTCCATCGATCACGCCCGTCCGGCACATCTGCTGATGTCCTGATGGATAAACCCGTGCGGCTGTTATTACTTAGCCACGAGCTCCTAGCTTCCAGTGAACGTAAGTAACCGCTTCAATACTTACATCCATATTCTTAAGTCATCATGATTTCCTCGACTCGTCTCAACCTCACTTAGGTAGTTTGAAATTCATAGTTGCAATTTTACTCCTCAACTCAAACAGTTTCCTCAGTTGAGGTGAGTTTGAGTTGAGGAACCAATTGTCATTTAGAAGGTACCTCGAAGAAGTATAACTGCGTATTTCTCCAAACAATGACGTTTTCGTGCCGTATCACCTCGACTGACACTCATTCGAGGCACCTCATCATTTCCTTAATCCTATGACTGTGAATCCCGGTTTTGAGGATCTTTCGAGGCATGCCTTAAGGTCGCCTCGACCGAGTTGTGAGTCGAGGATCTTTCGAGGCTACGACTTAGAATATGGGTGTTAGTTTTACACAAATAGGTACCGAATAAGTAATATTCCTCAACTCAGTACCTACCTTGTATAAAACGTTACAAACCGTCAGCCAGTGCTGTGCTTATCGACAGCGGTGTCGATGTCGCATTAATGTGGCTTCGTCACTGGCTTCGTCTACTATCGATCGACTACGTCCTCGTTATGTTCACGAAGTTGAGAAACGGGGGTCAGCTAGAAACAATATAATTCCTACAAAATCAGCCTACAATGTGCCCACTGCTGGGACTCCGGCCTCCTCCCTGTGGGCCGTAAGAAACTATAATGTTACCTTGTAGCCACTTACCATTTTTAACCGCATATGGTACAAATTCTCACAACTGGTAAGTATAGTTCGTAGCATATAATAATATACCATTCAGTACGACACAAATTAGATGTAGCATCATCATCATTCTCCTGCCCTTATCCCAATTTATTTGGGGTCGGCGCAACATGTCCTTTTTTTCCATACTTCTCTATTAGTCGTCATCTCGGTAGTCACACCCTTTCTAGCCATGTCATCTTTCACACAGTCCATCCATCGTTTCTTTGGTCTTCCCCTACTCTTATAGCCATCGACATTCATACTCAAAACTTTCCTCACCACATTTTCCTCATTCCTCCGCATCACATGCCCATACCATGACAACCGATTTCCGCACAACTTTTCAGTCACTGGTGCCACTTTCAAACTTCCTCTTATGTACTCATTTCTTATTCTATCCATTCGTGTAACACCACACATTCCTCTTAGCATTCTCATCTCAGTTGCATGCAGTTGCTTTTCATTCATCCCTTTTGTGGCCCAACATTCTGATCCATACAAGACAGCAGGTCTAACCATTGTTTTATATATCTTCCCCTTAAGTTTAAGGGGAATGCGGGAGTCGCAGATTGTTCCCGTGACCTGCCGCCATTTCATCCATCCAGTGTTAATTCTGTGCTTAACCGTCCGATCTACTTCGCCATCGCTTTGGACGAGTGAACCGAGATACCGAAAGTCGGAGCAGATGTAGCATAGATTTGAAAATTAATGCATTTATTAATTTCAATTTTACGAATGTACATATTTGGTTATATGATTTTACAAGTTATTGCGTATGCGTAAAGATCCTTACCTATTTTGGAAGTCAAGAGTTCCTTTCTATGTACAGACGCCAGCACATCAAGCTACTACGTATATATAAGTATATATTTATAAGCTACTACGTATATATAAGTATATATAAGTATATATTTATATAATTTCTGTATTTATGTATGTATATATGGTACACCACAGACTACCTACAGTATTCTCTCCTTTCTCCCCATAATCCATCCAAAGGTTGTCTGTAAAAGATCGCTTTTAGCGATAAGACCGCCCATTATGTCACCCTATGTAAAATTTCAACATTTATATCTGTAATTTTTATGGTGTGCATAATAAAGAGTATTCTATCTATCTATCTATCTATCTACTACAATCTGTCAAATTTCTTTAATAGATTTTCATCTCTAACGCAAAGCATTAGGTTCAAGGTTGAGAAAATTTGACAGTTTCGTGTGGCTTGACCTGCTGGCGTCTGTACCTACGTTATGTTAATAACTATGCAATAAACTTTTTTGTTTTTTTTTTTTTAATTTTTGTTTTTTAAAGATTGGTGATGTTGTCACCAGTTCGGATTGTGATCGGTTTTACGAATTTTGCCGATGCTACATCTAAGTTGTACCTACACTTACACAACATTCAAAGGCGATTTGTGAGAAATAACCATTGCAATTTACAGAAAATACCTATTTCATAATAGTACATGGTCTCAAGAATGTTGTATACATGATGTACTAGTAAGGTGTGGTCAAATTTAATGATGTGGTACAAACCAGAACACATTGAGAACAACTTTCTCCATGGGACCAACATCGTAAACGCGAAAAAATTATGAGCTGTCCCGTACAAAACTTCAATAAGTAGGTACTTACTCGGCCCAAATGTATGGGATGGCTGATTATTTTTTCCCGATTACGATGTTGGTCCATGGAGAAAGATGTTCAGTTTAGACCACTAAACTAGGTGAAAGGTGTGGTCAAAGGATGTGGTACAGACCATGTACCACATCCTTTGACCACACCTTTCTGGTACAGACGCCAGCACATCAAGCTACTACAATCTGTCAAATTTCTTCAATAGATTTTCATCTTTATCGCTAAAGCTAAGCTAATATGTACCTTTTGCATGCATAAATTCAGACATGATGTAAAAATCGTTATTGAATAAATGAATTGAATTGAAAGCATTAGATTCAAGGTTGATTGGGAAAATTTGACAGTTTCGGGTGGCTTGACCTGCTGGCGTCTGTACATCCTGTATGTTTGTAACACCATACCTAAAGACAGCATAAAGTTACATCTTTCATCAATAATTCTCTATGCTCGTGACTAACAGTCGCACAACTATGGCCGGGCTTTTAAATTAGCTGCAGTAAACTGACAGTTCTAATGTCATTTTTACTGTCATTTCGCTATCAAATGGGAACATTTTTTAACGAAATGACAGATAAGAAGGGTCATTTTACTGCTAATTAAGTATAAGTGTTTTCCTGTGCTTTTAGAGACACAAAACTAACAAAACCCGGATTCGCAATAACCATATGGCCAATAATGGCAATACGAAATACTTCCATTAGGGAACGGAACCCGCGATCCGTAGAGCAAAAACCGTGAACCACTCAACCACTGCGCTAACCGTGCTGCTGCCACGTCGATTTTAAGGAGGTTTTATTCCTGACAATTTGTCCATACCTACAGTCTTATAAAATTAAATCACAATTAAAATTAGCCCCACAATAAAAACTAGAATTTCTAAAGCAGGAGCAACGAACACAAAAAATAAAACATTAGTTCGTTCTAACGTAACGCATAAGCATTTAAATAAATAAATAGATATCGATCAAATCCCGCGTGACAGTTGTCAAACATCAAAATATTTTACGCGCGCTTTTTTGTGACACGCTGTCTATGGTCAGGGCTGGCTGTAATGGAATTATTTAGGGGTGGTATTCGTTAATTTCGCTAATATGTATTTATTTTATAATTTCAAATTCAGTGTGGTTAAACAAGGCCTGAAATTCACAAGCACTGTTAGAACAGTGCTTGTGAGTTTCAGGCATCCAGAAAAACCGTCGTTTCTTATTCTTGCATTGATCCAAATAATGTAACCAACGTGTGAATTCAATTACTTTCCGACCTAATAATAAGACGTTTAGGAGACTTATTACATAGATGCCTAAGTATAGGTACTTATTCTTAGAAAATGTCAGTTGCGTGAATAATAATTTGTGGGATGCGATTAGAAAGTTTTTGAGATTAAATTACTTTTACAGTATACCTATTCCAGTAATGAACTCATGAAATAACTCATATCATTGTACAAAAATTTGGCTCTGCTGATCGGCAGATATTTTTTATTTTTCTAAAAAATACCTTTACCTATAACAACAGCGTTTGGAATAAGAAAAACCTTACACATGCCCAATAGTGACAATTAGTGACAACCCTAACAGCTGCCCTAGTTTCATTCGAAATTCGAACGCAGCCATCGTGTCTGTGAGCGTTTTATTTTTTTCAATTTTCGAATATCGAACGAATGGAAGCTTCAAATCAGTTGTTTATTTTCATAAGTATAATGGCATTGTTTGTGGACAAGATTATTTCGTATCTCGATCAATATGGCGTATTTATTTTTATTTTGAAGTGTTTGATACGTAACAACAAAGTTTTGGTTGATGACTGTGCGTTTTACATTTACTGGCCTGCCGGGACTTTGATGTGTTGATAATTTTTTGTTACAAATTTATTTTCTTGATGTAAGTAAGTATGCAGTAGTTATATTTTGCCTCGGTCATGGGCAGTTAGATTTATTTTTATTGCTGTTTAGCTAGTAAAGAAGGTCTAGGTTATTTGGGGGAATTCCCGTATTTTAACAACACGTTCGCAATCTCATCACAGGCTCAATCTGTAAAAAATTGACAATTAAGTACATTTTTGACATTTGATTGTCTCTGGCATGAGATAGCGACTTGAATTTGAACGTTTTTAGGTACGGGAATTGGCCTTCTCGGCACGTGCACAAAACTTTTCAACCATTAGAAAATCAGATTATAGGTAGGTACATCTATAATCTGATTTTCCAATGGTAGTATAATATATTAGTTTTACTTATACAGTATGAGTCTTCATAATGTTCACAAACTTAAGGATGTGATGCAGACCATCAAACTGAACAACTTTTTCCAGGGGACCAACTTCGTAATCGTGGAAAAAAAAACAATCGTCCCTTACAAAATTTCAATGGCTACTTGACCAAAAATGTATGGGACGACTGTTTTTTTTAATGATTACGATGTTGGTCCCCGGGAAAAAGTTGTTCAGTTTGATGGTCTGCACCACATCCTTAAGTTTGTGCACATTAAGAAGACTGATACCTAACTAGTGATTTTCTTGCATCAGCCTTCTTTAAGGCTCGCGAAAAAGGCACCGCTCATCGCGCGAAACGCGGTGCCCTTGTGTCGCGTGCGATTCGCGTTGCGAGTCGCGTCTGTTTGTAGGAGCCTTAACTCATTGAACGTCGATTGCACACCCAGGTAAAAAATAAAAATGGTCCTTCATTGTCATTGTAAAGATCTCTGGTCGGACTTTTAATTACCTGCAGTAAACTGCAGCTAATTAAAAGTAATGTAATATTTACTGTAATTTCGCTGAAATGACAGATAAGAAGTGTCATTTTACTGCAACTGATTAAAAGTCCGAGCATACTTGCCGAGAATACGATTAAAAAAAACCGGTCAAGAGCGAGTCGGACTCGCGCACTGAGGGTTCCGTTCCGATTTCTGAAAAAGTGTGCTATTTAGAGACATCGTTTTATTTTTCCTGTAATCTATATCTATAAAAGGAAAGCGTTACTGACTGACTGACTGATCTATCAACATACAGCTGAAACCACTGAACGGAATGGGCTGAAATTTGGACCACAGGTAGCTATTATGACCTAGGCATCCGCTAAGAAAGGGTTTTTGGAAATTCGACCTTTAAGGGGGTAAAAAGGGGGGATATTGTTTGTATGAAAAATCTTATTCCTTGAGTTAATGAACTTGAAACTTGGCACGAATATTTATCTAAGTAAATTATGATTTTTGTGATTTTTTGTTTTTCTAAACTACCCCCTAAAGGGGAATTGGAGGGTCTCAAAGTTTGTATGGAAAAATTTTAACGCGCAATCCGATTAACTCAAAACTCAGTAGTTATACTTAAAACCAAAAATAAAGAATAATGTGTGTCAGGGTTTTTCGAAAATCTACCTCTAACGGGGTGAAAAGGGGTAGTCAATTTCACTGGGGAGGATTTTACTGCGTGGCTTGATTAACTCGAAAATTGGTGTAAATAATCTTTGAGTCAAGCTATGGAAATATCTCAAACCATTTTTTTTAATTCCATCCCTGTGGGGGTGAAAACAGGGAATACAATTTACATGAAAAATGTTATTCATTTGGTTTTAATTGACTTGAAACTTGGCACAAATATTTGCCTAAGTTTGTCATTATTAGTTTTTAAAACTACCCCGGAGGGAGGGTTAGAGGGAGAGGGGCAAGGGAGGGGTGGTGAGGAGTGTGAGGGGGAGGATGATGGACGCAGGGAGAAAGGGCAGGAATTGGTGAGGAGAGGAGGAAGACATGGTGAAGGCTGAGGGGTGGGGAGGAGTTGGTGATCCGGAGGTGGAGGAGAGGGGGAGAGGGAGGGGACGGGGTGGTGAGAGAGAGAGAGCGAAGTGGTGAAGGGTGTGTGAGAGCGAGTGAGAGGGGGAGGGAGAGGTAGCGGAAGGGGATGTGGTGAAGGAACGAGTTAAACTCTGGAACTGCCCTACCAGTCGGACTTTAAAAAATCTTTTTGCATTAATGATAGCCCAAATCTTATAGAAGGTATATTTAACATCACTCTAGGACCCTTAGGTGCCGAGCAAAAAGAAAAAAAGTCTGAAAGAACGCTAAGTGAAAACGAAGTAATAGCGCGGGTAGGCAATGCGATGCGACGGGGTGGGTCGAGCAAAAAAGAAATTTCACGCGGACGAAGTCGCGGGCAGACGCTAGTCTTTACATAAACTTCTATCACATAGAATAATTTCAGATTTTTCTCTTTGCAAACTTCGGAGATAACGGGGGGGGGGGGGGGGAACGGTATTTTTTTTTAATTTTTCATCAGAAGTCGAAAACTATGCGGCCTAAAAAAAGAAAAAAATTGTTTGAGAATGTGCAAATAGCGTTCTTTCATAAGATATCCTACATGCCCTAGTAGCTGCACTTTTATTTTTTAAGACCCCCTTTCAGTTCCTGTTGCAAAAAAAATATAAATATTTTAATTTCTTTCTTATTTGCAAAATACACTCCTTTGCAAAAAAAACGGGCGGTTTGGATTTTTCTACATTATTGGTAATCATTTAGTTCTAAAGCGGTTTTAATAGCCAAACTATGTTACTGGCACTTAATAAAGAGTCGGGGCATGAAAAAAAAATTATTTCAAATTCGAAACTGTTGTTTTTAAAAATAATAATCCCTTTTTCAGTTTATGACTTTTTACTTACTATTCGCGGGTTTGCAGTTAAAAGGCTATCAGGCAACTAAAAATAACTTCTCGTTATTTTTATTAGAATAATTTTTGTTTGTCGCATAATCCTGCCTTATTGTGACTTAAAACAGATATCTTTGTGGCGATTGTAATGGCAGAAAAAGCAATAAGAGCTAGTAAAATTATGACACTGCTGGGAGAGGGGTGTAGCCAATGTTACGGCTCACAGCGGTTAAACGTGAGTCGTTCCACCATCCAAAGAACCTGGACTCGATACCAAGATACAGGGTCCGTTCAAAGAAGGCAAGGTTCTGGGAGAAAATGTTGCACACAACCACGAGACGACCGCTTTTTAGTGACTCAGGCGCTGAGAAACCGCAAATGCAGTTACATAGACCTCGAAAGAAACCTTGAAGATGTACGAGGAGCACAAGTTAGCCTATGGACAGTGAGGAGGAGGCTTTTAGCGGTTGATATACGCAGTCGACGACCAGCGCGGGCCCCCAAGTTACTCCGTGAGCACCGGATTGCTCGACTGAGGTTCACTAGAAATTGTCTATCTTGGACACTGGTAACTGGAGTAGCGTACTCTTCTCCGATGAGGCTCGAATTTGTCTGAATGGTAAGGACCGACGTCGGCGAGTGTTACGAAGACCAGGGGAACGCTATGCCGACGTGTGTTTTGAAGATATCACCCCTTATGGTGAAAGGTCCGTTATGTTTTGGGCGGGCGTAACTTCCAGCTATCGTACCGAGATAGTGTTCATTGAAAATGGCTCACTAAATGCGCAAAGGTACTTATCAGGAATAATTTGTCAACATGCACAGCCCGCACTGACTGTAACTGGTGAAGATGCCATTTACATGGACGATAATGCTCGGGACCACCGTTCTGGCGACGTAGATGCTTATATGCAAGAGTTCGGTATTCGTCGTCTGGATTGGCTAGCGCGGAGCCCCGACCTTAACCACATTGAGCACGTCTGGGACCTCCTAAAAAGGCGAGTACGATTTGTCCAACCCCTTCCACAAAACATCAGGGAGCTTAAACGTGTGATCTCGGCTGAGTGGGAACACATTCCACAGGATACCATCAAAAGCCTGGTGGAAAGCATGCCAAGACGATTACATGCCGTAATCGCTGCAAGGGGAGGTCACACTCGTTATTAATTTTTATTTTTTAATGTCTTTTTTTAATTAAAATACCATAAAAATACTCGTAGTCTTAATTTAATTATACCCTAAAAATTTCCATTTTTACACGACTCTCTGTTTACATTGACTAAAACACTGATTCCAGGATTTAAGGGTTAAAAACTATATTTTCAATGATAATAAGAAATTTCTAGTCATTTATGCTAATGACATACTAAAAATATTAATATTATCCATAGAAAAGCCAATGACTGTAAGGTGCCCGTTTTTTTTGCAAAGGAGTTTAGTTGAGTAAATGTCATCTAAAACCATTCTAAATTTCAAGTTGATAGCATTAGTAGTTCTTGAGATATCCAGCTGTGACAGACAGACTGAGTGACACCATAAGGGTTCCTTTTTACCATTTTTGTACGGAACCCTAACAACCGAATCAAATCAACCTAGCAAATCAGCTTCTTCAGCAATCAGCACTTTTGGAAACCAGCCTTCATGATTAGGTACACCTTGTCAGGAATTCCATTTCTACCAAATTGGAGAGTCATCCCATGATTCATTGGCAAGGCATCGATAGATAACGGCCTTGTTGCTCCAATACTCAGCCGTTATAAAAACAATTTGATCTGATCTATGGACACAGTCGCTAGCGCTAGTCACGAGATTATCAATGTGTGGTCTGTGACGTCAGAAAAGGGAATGCGTGAACGCAGGTCTTCGATTAAAAGTTAATAGGAGAGATAATAATTATTTATCAGGTTAGCTTTTTTTTTAAGTTCACTTCCTTTTCTCGCAATTTCCGTTGATGAAAAGCAGAGAGATTAAAAAGCAGTGGAGTATGTGTCCTAAACAAATTCCGCGCGTTCTGAACGCAGAAAGATACCTAGGTACTCCAAAAAGAGGGAAAAAAATGGAAGGGACGGGTTTTTAAGTTTGTTGTATAAAATGTGTAGGAATTAGTTTATATTTATTGTATTGTGTTTTATGGGCCTTAGTTGCCTGAAATAAAGGATTAATAATATTAATAATACTTGCTATTTGGTTGCGATCGCCTAATAAAATTCAGAATTCGGTAGATTACTCCTGCCACTTTAGATGCAACACTTTACTTTAGAAGGATGCCAATTCTGGAAGAATCACAGTCAAAATGTTCATAGTTCAATCATAGTTTCGCAAAAACGCAATAAGTATTTAAATTTACAATGCGTGTTTTGACCGCTTTTTAGAATCATACTGTTTCAGTTTAAAAAAAAAAAATAAGAAATACAGACGCCAACAGGTCAAGCCACCCGAAACTGTAAAATTTTCCCAATCAACCTTGAACCTAATACTTAAGCGATAAAGATGAAAATCTATTAAAGAAATTTTGCAGTAGCTTGATGTGCTGGCGTCTGTACATTAATAAAATGATAAAACCTAAACCTACTACTGTTCCACTGCAGAACAAATGCCTCTTCCCATACAGAGAAGGCACTGATCACCATCACCAACCACGCAAGAAGTACATCAGAAGTACCTACAAATGGTCAACGATGTAGATTCGTTGACCATTTATCACCTAAACTTTCCTGCCTCATTTCTAGTAGCATTTATTTGTCAACTCAATTGGTGTATTCCCGTTCGTCCCTCTGGCGTCGTCCCACTGAGATGGAACGAACGGGAATTAAAAAAAAATAGTATTAAATTATTCACGAGAAGTTTTAATGATTTGGATGTTATGTAAACTAGAGAACTTTCTTAATAACTTAATATGTGAATATTTTAGATACTGTTTATAAACATATAATATATTACTAAGGGCCTATTTTACGATGTCCAAGTAGCTACTACTTACCAAATGAATTCAAAAATGGAACAGAGGCTAAAACGGCCACTTTGGCAGAATCATGATAGGATAATAGGTATTATGAATCATATTTGAAATCGTAAAACGGTCACAAACTGACAATTTATAATCTTCTGCGTACAATTCATAGCACGCAATTCATCTGTTTGACAGTTTTGTATGGAGATTTGTAAAATGGTCCACAAATTATGAATTGCTTTATTGAAGTTTAATGTCAAATACCTCAAATAGCACAATCATAATAAATTGCTGGGAATTCAGGAAATTAATCGCTTTTAGAGGAATTGCTTAATGTGGCCGTTTTAGGCCCCCAGAATTAAGTATGAAATTATTATGTGCCAAGTAAGTTAATAGGAACTTAATCATAGGTGGAGAAACAGGCCTCTAATGTAATTAATTTGTAACGTTATGTCTAACGAGAATAAAAAACTGAGAATCACGCAAAAACTATCCTTCACCATTTTAAAGATAATTTAATTATTTATCTCTTACTATACCTACGTGTTTTCATATAATAACTCTTGTTTTATGTAAGTATAATAAATTAATAATGCGTCTATTGTCTAATATATGTTCCATCTCAGTGGTACGAACGGGAATACACCAAATTCTTCACAAAAGTAGGGGTCGCGACATTACGATCTAGGACCCCTTTTATTTCTCTGCATCCTTTTCTCGTCATCTAATACCACCATGACTAATGCTACAATCTCTTGAACTGCCTACCCTCCAACCTAACAAGGAGGTAAGCTTATGTACTCGACTCCATTCGGTACGACATTATATGACTCTTGACTTTTACAATAGCCCAAAAGTCTTTGTGAGACATTGTTAGGCATTGTGATTAGGATTCATGTCTAATTGTTGCACTGGGCATAATTACTTAGGTACGGCACAGTATAATATAGTAAGCAGTATTACATCTTCATAGTAAACGGGCGCAAAGACGCGGTTTGAAATCTCAGTATACAGGGTGTTAAAAAGTAGTCGCGCGCGCTTAGGGGTAGGTTCAGTATCGATAAAGAAACGCAGGAAAAAAAAAATATAAAAAAATAATTGCAAGATCAACCTCAAAAGTTTTTTGCAATTTGTGACTTTTTGAGTACTCCAACGATGGTTGGTCCCATAGAAGTTTTTGATCAGTATTAGAAACAGGATCGATTGGCATCAACAAATGTTTTTGTGTAAAATGGCTATTTTCTTGCTAACTGTAATTTTTTTTTGAAAATCTGTGAATGGGGATCAAAATTCCATAAAAAAAATATGGATAGTCTCCTAAGACCATTTTCGTGTAGCTGCAACGGATAAGGTATTTCCCCTTACTGCCCCGCTGAAAGTTTGAAATAAAGAAAGAAAAACACATTTATTTAGCACAGACTAAATTAAAGAAGCAAAAAAAAAAAAAAAATCTACATTTGCGATGCAACAACAACAAAAAAAATACAATGCAGGAATGTGTGTGTGTGGAATGTTTGGACCATTCAACATAGCCTTTCCCGCCTTCCTTGGTCTGTTTATACAGATATGCATCGAGATGAGATTGTGATTACTTTCAGACTACGTTCAGGACATATTCCGTTGAACAGCTTCGCCTTTTTAATGAGAAAAATGATTCGCCCAATTGTTCTGAGTGTGAATACCACTCATATTTTAGCGGAATGAGTCCGGAACTAGAAAAGCACGTTAAGCCGTTGGTCCCGGCTGTCATTCGTGGATCTTTGACAGTCGTAACGGGTCGTCAGAAGCCCGAAAGTCTGACAACCAGTCTTGCCAAGGGGTATTGTATTATCGAGTTACTGGGTTGTGGAGGTCAGATGGACAGTCGCCCCATGTAAAATACTGGTATTCAGCTGCATCTAGAAGCCGAACGGGAAAAGGCTAGGCAGATTGATTGTGTCCGGAACGACGTTGAGAGGAGTATATATTATGTCGTAGATTTTTTTTAAATTCTATTAATGTTGTGGCATGTATAATAATAGTATATCTTGGCTGCTCCTGGAAAGGCAAAAAATTATACAAAATTGTATACCTAGGTATTCAGCGTTAGACATAGAATGCCCCTATGGCATGGTCATACTGATCAGATGAAACCCTCCACTAACAAAGATAAAAAAAAAATAGTTACAGGTTAGTCTTTTGAAGAAGGATGGGCAAGAAAGTGCACGGTACGTCTCTTGTTCATCTTTGATTTAAGAATACTGCTGTCTTCAAGTCTGAAAAGCAGTGTAACTATGGAATATTAGATTTGTAAGCAACACGTGAGGTTGGAACTCACGAAGTCACGACCTCTTGATTGTCGGTCTCGGTGCCCCAAGCCTTTGCACTCACATAATCAGCCTATAATGTTCCCACTGCTGGGACACAGGCCTCCTCTCGGTGAGAGGGAGTGGGCCGTAATCCACCACGCGGGCCCAGTGCGGGTTGGTAGATGTCACATGTCTTCGAATTTTTGGTTCTAGGACATGCCGGTTTCCTCACTATGTTTTCCTTCACCGTTTTGAGAGCAGCGGTGATGAAATAATTTACACAAAGTAAAGCGCCTGCCGGGGTTCGAACCTACGACCTACAACTCGTAAGTCGCGGCCAATACCACTGGGCCACCACTGCTCTTGCACTCAATAAATAAAAAAACGGAACGTCAATTATGAACTTTATTATCATATATTCGGCCAAAAACATTTCAAAACAACAGCACATCCACATAACAGAAGACGAGACTTAATCCTCAAACCAGTCGAACAATATTTGATGTCCAAAAATTCTAATCATAATTTTTGTTGAAATTCTACAATGAAATATTAAGCCATTTCATCGGCGTACCTCCATATCGAAACTGTCAAATATCAACGGAAATGTGACACGATTGTCAAGTTTTTTGTCATTACACGATGCTGAGGAATCAAATTGGGTGTTGCTGTGCTCGAGAGCAATGTTTCCACTGTATTTTTAGAAAAATCTGTTTAGAATAAAGCAGCAAGATGAAGAAAATGGGGTGTTTAAAATTTAACTGTCACCAAAGCCGTTCTTTTCTTATGATCTAGTGATGGAGTCTTATGTTATCTGCGGAAGCTGTTATTATATGTGTATAATATGTTGGTGATGAAGAAGACTAAATGGACACGTTACTTACAGTCACTACTAAAATTTAAGGGATCATCTGGATTAAAGTCCCTGACTTGAGGGTAAACCCTTATCAAATGGATTCTGGCAACACCATCCAAGTTTTTCATGCAACCGCAGTTGTCAAATTAGACGGTGTTCGATATTTAACACTTTGACACTGGCAGCTAATCCTCTCGGTCACTCCTCTTTTTGTCGATGGTCTCAAGTGTCATGGCCGACGTCGAATAATCCTTTTAAACGCGCGCTGTTATTAAATAACCTGTGTCGTATTTCTGTTCTTATGTGCTCACATTTTATGTAAAAATGTAATCGGAAACATTGTATTTTCGGTTAATTCTGGCAGTCTGTAGCTATAGCTGAAGCAAGTACGTATTGAAAAGGAATTGTCAAAAATAGTTAAGTGCATAGAATTTACTCTAAGGTTAAGTGAGACAAAACCATTGGTAATTAACACTTTCCGTCAAGAAGAGTTAGCTATGCCTTATTATGGGTATGTATATTATGAAAGTTTTCATTGTTCAATCTCTTTAAAAAGTCGGTAATCGTCGGTTTAAAAAGTCGGTGATGCGAAGTACGATATAACTCCTTTAGGTTTTGTTAGAGCTATGGTTATTATGATTAGGTAACAGGTAAACTTTGACATAATTATTAGCCCATTGCTAATATTTATACCTAAGATTTGTACATTAAAAAGGACACAATCATGTGTAATGTGTAGGCAGTATTGGGGCTCATTCCAGGCTTAGTCTGACACTACTTTCTGTGAAGCTAAGTAGGTAAGTAGGACTTAGATACAATTGCATCTGCAATTATTGCAGATAAAGAGAATTGGTCAAAATAACTGAAAGTGACTGAAAATTATAAACATCGCTGTTATTACCAAATGCCACCAGAACGAGATTATGCCCGATTGTTAGGTGTACCTCTATATAATTCAACAACTGGATTGGAAAAAAATTACACAATTCCAAATATGGCAAGCGATTGTGAGTGAAATTTCCTTAATTTTGGACTAGCATTCTAATGTCGCGACCACATTAACGGGATATGCCGTTGATTATCGCGATCAAGGACGTTGGCCGTAGGTGTAGCCACCACTTACCGTGATATTTTGACCGAATCTTGACCGAATTTAACTACCACGATGTTTATGGCGATGATGGGCAATGACGTTGATGTTAGTGTGGCCGGGGCATAATGGAAAATGTGTTATGCCATTAAGGAGGTGCAGGGTGCTTACCACGAGACCAATGGGGCCAATCACTAAATACAAAAAAACTGATTTCATATATCTTAATGCAACAGATATATCTACGTACAAAGGTTCACACGAATTTCAATGATCAAAATAAGTTTTTGACAAGTCATATCTACGTAAAATTGAATAGGCGAAGATATCGTCCACCCGTGTCAAAAGCAAAAATGGCTACCCAAGTAGTCCTATTGTAGCGATTATTGCTAAATCATTGATCGTCGATAAATATGTGGATCATTCACACGCTGGATCGCGACAGGTGGCAGCACTTGCTATGTCACTCATAGATCGAATCGCAACTATTGAATTAGATTCCTTTTTTGAAAAAATGTGACGTATGGGTTTAGGTTGGTTCCGTGAAGAATTTTGGGCAGGACGAACAGCTTTTCAAATATTAGGTAGACTATGCATTAGGTATTCTAATGAAGTTGTTTAAAAACTTTTACGGATTTCAATAGGAATTTCAGTGATCTTGCTAATGTAACTGAGATATCTTTACTGTATACTGAAACGTAATGAAAAGCGAGAAATTATCCCATATACCGTACACGAACTGTCGCGCATTAAGAAAATAAACACAGAACAAATATCAATATTGTTTTCATAGACCTTCTAAAGTTGCGTTCTCTTTTGTCTGCAACTTTATAAGCATGACACTACTTCAACCCTGAACTTTGACGGACAGCCCAAAGATTGATTGATCTTCATTCTTGCGGATCCCCAAAAGTAGACACACCAACGACAAATATTTTGTAGGCGTGCGACGTTGTTTTTTTGAAATTTGAATTTGGAAGCCCCAGGTTCAGTGTGGCCAACCAAAATGCGTTTGTCGTGTAATCCTCGAGGGATATGGATTATTTTTTTCTCATTTTTTCAATCAATTATTATTTTTTTGAAACATTGTCCTTTGCGTGGGATATTGGGTCGGAGGCACGTCGAGTATTTTATATGGTTTATTAATTTTCTATTAGTTATTGTTGTGTTTTTTCTTTGTTAGATGTCACGTCGATCACGAAGGAATCCTGTGTGTTAAGAAGTTTTTTTTTTCTGAAAAGCCTTAATATGGGTAAAAATATAAGATCAAATATTTTTACCTTGTAACTTTTATTCACGTGAATAATTAAATGAATTAATAGTAAATTATTCAATCAATCTGCCTAGCCTTTTCCCAACTATGTTGGGGTTGGCTTCCAGTCTAACCGGAAGCAGCTGAATACCAGTATTTTACATGGAGCGACTGCCTATCTGTTTCCATAACCCAGTAACTAGGTAATACGATACCCCTTTGTAAGACTGGTTGTCAGACTTTCGGGCTTCTGACGACTCGTAACGACTGTCAAAGATCCACGAATGACAGCCGGGACCAACGGCTTAACGTGTTTTCCGATGCACGGAGGAGTCTCGGCTTGTAAAGATGGTCACCCATCCACTGACCAACTCCGACAAGCGTAGCTTAACCTGATGGATCGACCCGTGCGGCTGTTATTACTTAACCACGAACTCCTCAATTAATCAATTAAAAAAAGCCTTTGAAGAGGTATGTCATCCATGATTGTAGAGTGAGATGTATGTTTGGCTAGACCGCTGTAATACATTCATTTTTAGGGTTCCGTACCAAAATGGTAAAAAAGGAACCCTTATGGTGTCACTCAGTCTGTCTGTCTGTCTGTCACAGCTGGATATCTCAAGAACTACTAATGCTATCAACTTGAAATTTGAAATAGTTTTATATGACGTTTACCCAACTATTTTGCAAATAAGAAAGAAATAAAAATATTTATATTTTTTTTGTAACAGGTGCTGAATTTTTTTTAAAGTGGGGTTACCAAGGCATGTGGGGTATCATACGAAAGAGCGCTGTTTGCACATTCTTAAACATTTTTTTTTGGCCGCATAGTTTCGACTTTTGATGAAAAATGTAAAAAAAATACCGTTCCCCCGATTATCTCCGAAGTTTGCAAAGGGAAAAATCTGAAATTATTCTATATGATAGAAGTTTATGTAAAGATTAAAGGAAAAATAAAACGATGTCTCTAAATAGCACACTTTTTCAGAAATCGGAACGGAACCCTCGGTACGCGAGTCCGACTCGCTCTTGACAGGTTTTTAAATTCTATCGGGATTAGTGCTTACAGCGTCTGCTACACGGTCGCCAACCGCGTGCCCGAGAGATATCTTGGTTGGTGACCGGTAGCGCTGTTTTGTAATTCGATCGTAAACCACCATCTTATAACGGTTGTAAACCACCAAGGTCACCTCTGTCGGGACTCGGGACGCGGTTGTCGTCCGTGTAGTAGGCGCTATACCCTTAACATAACAGGGTGAAATTTTAATCGTTTTTAGGGTTCCGTACCTCAAAAGGAAAAAACGGAACCCTTATAGGATCACTTCGTTGTCCGTCTGTCTGTCTGTCTGTCAGTCTGTCAAGACCCTTTTTCTCAGGAACGCGTGGAGGTATCAAGTTGAAATTAATATAAAATACGTAAGTCTACAGTCCCTTGGAGCTCAAAAAAAAATCAAGCTTCTAAGTCAACGCAATAAAAAAATACGGCCATTTATGCGCCATATTTTGATACTCGCAAGTAAATCAAAACCTATAGGGTACTTTCCGTTGTCCTAGAATCATGAAATTTGACAAGAAGCAAGGTATTACAGTACAAGTAAAGGAAAAAGTCCGAAAATTGTTAATTTATAATTTTTTCACAGAAAAAAATATTTTCAAGTCTGTCAGCCTGTAAGACTTTTTTTCTCAGAAACGGGTGGAGGTATCATGTTGAAATACATATCAATACGTAATTCTATAGTCTCTTGCAGCTCTAAAAAAGTCAAGCTTCTAAGTCATCGCGATAAAAAATACGGCCATTGATTTGTTTGATTGATTTATTTGCGAGTATCAAAATGTGTCTTATATCACATTTTGATACTCGCAAATAAATCAAAACCTACGGGGTACTTCCCGTTGACCTAGAATTATAAAATTTGGCAAGAAGCAAGGTCTTACAGCACAAGTAAAAGAAAAAGCCCGAAAATTATTAATTTGTAGTTTTATCACATATTTTTTTTTGTCGGTAACAATGTTAAATTGGTTTTTGGGATGAATTCTTTTCAAGTACAGAACCCTTCATTGTGCGTGGTCCGACACGCACTTGTCCGGTTTTTATCATCTTGAGTGGTCTTTGTACTCATCATTATGAATTTATTATGGGACATTTACTATGGGACCAAACCTGAAATCACAAAAAAAAAAATCTGCTTTTCGCGATTTCAGATTTGGTCCCACAGTAAAAGTGGTTCATAATGATGACCTCTTAGCACCTTATTCGTAGCTTAGCACCTTGTATATCGGCGAGGCACAATGGCTATTTAATTATTTTTGTAATTTCTATCAGCACTGTTTAACCATGTAATTATAATGAGTTGCACTTGCAGCACAAGACCAAAGACAAGACGTGTGGTGCAAGATATTATGTTATACAGTGTGTAAGGGACAGCCCTCCGCAAACTAACAGGGTGCATTCAGCTCCTCATTTTGAATGATATTCCACCGGAAATTTTCTCAGGAAAATTTTCATTTTTTCAATTTTTTTTTCAGTTACATTTTCATTATTTCAATGTTAAATTGCATTGTGTGTTCGCAGCACTCCAGTTATGTAAAAAAAACTGCAAAAACAAACAGCAAAAAAAAACCAGCAATGGATGTTGAAATACTCTAACCAACGATGCGTGAAATCAGCTGTTCACTTTCTGTCTAGCTACAGAGTTCATCGAACTCACCTCATACGTATTACCTACCCTTCCCAACCAGTAATAGACGCTCCGATTTGTGCACAAAAACACAAACAAATCAGGTTTATTGGATTCCCTTAACGTTCCTGAAAAAAATTCATGTACCGGTCATCTTAGTGTGACATACTGAATTCACCCTATCAGTTTGCGGAGAGCTGTCCCTTACACCCTGTATATTATATCTTGCAGCACACGTATTGTCTTTGGTCTGTCATGCGCAAAACAGTCTCTCAATTAGTCAGTCTATCATCCTACATTAATAATAGGGAAGCAACAACTGATTGGAGCTTTCAACTAATTTCCTCCAGTCCTGCAAGACGATAAGCTTCGAATGTATGTATGTAGGTAGTAGGTTCCGCCATTAATAATTTCCATGTAGTATTTATTAATGTTCATCAGTAATCCTCAAAGTGAAGTTTTGTGTGGCCCGTTCGGTTGGCTCCCCTGGGACCAACGGTGTTGTGTTACGTTTGCCTTGTTATGTTGGTAGTTAAAGGTTAGGGAGTGGTGATGTGTTTTTGTTTTGGTTTAGTTATGGTGCAGAGGTTAAGAGACCAGAGCCAGGTTGCAGGTTGCATTATGCCTGGGTAAAAAAAAAAGAAATTGTATTTAGTCTGTCAGTCGGATAATAAAAAAATATTAGACACATGTTTTTTTTTCTATAAAAAAATACTTAGATTGAAGAAGTTGGGGCTCGCTACGTCACAACTGTAACAAACATTATTCAATATATAAAGGGGATGAAAGTTTATGATCACAAATTGTGGAGAGACGCCATAACATGGATTGAATAGAGCCAAGACCACAGATCATAAAAACACAGGCCAAGACCTAGGTATTCATTCCAAAAACCGATCCCTGCTGTATTCTGCCTTACTACCTATTTCTTTTTTAAAAAAGGAACGAGGAATAGGATTTAAAAAAATATCAGTTCGGCCCGTTAACGCAAAAGCTTTATCTAAAAAATAAATTTTCTCGATGGAAAAAAACCGACGATGGATTAAGGCGCACGCTCCATTGCCGATTATAATTTTCGCTCGGAAAGAATCGGCTTCTCCTTTTATTGTAGACTATGGTTGAGCCGTGGCTCTGCTTGTATTTCGTACAATATTATTCGAGATGCCAATAAACGAAAAATTAAAAGAATTCGGAAAAAGAAAGAGAATGAAATTGATTTGATGTTTCGGATACAGACATCCCATAAAAGTCAATTAATACATACCGTAATATTGACGCAAATTCTGCCAGAGTCATTTGTAATCTACGTCGCCGTGAATCTCTCAGTGAACTATTTAAAAAGGTTAACATTATGACGGCACCTTGCCAATTAATTTATGAAAATATTATGTATGTAAGAAAAATCTATCTTTTTAATAATAAAAAAGAACCGCAAAAAACCAAAAAAAAAAAAAAAACGTAAAATCAGTTATAGACATAAAATACTAGAAATAAAGATAAAACAGATCAATAATTTTTTAGATTATCTAAAGTATACGTCTTTGAGGGGGTAGGTAGGTACCTACTGTGTTAAATGTTACAAAAAAGTACCTTGTGACATAATTTAAATTAAATTAAAGAAAATTTAACTCATATTAAAAGTACACTTTTTTAACAAGCATACTTATAGCATATTACAAATTAGAGCATTATATATGCATCGTCTTGACATTTTATAATTATTGTAGGTATATAATAGTACATTATGATATAAGTGCGGTAAGTTGAAAATTACGACCGAGGCGATATTGCTAGCCCGAGCCGTAGGCGAGGGCTACAAGAAAGCAGAGGCTGTAATTATCAAAGCGCACGTATGTCATACGACGTTTTATAACATATTTGCAAGGAAATAAATAAAACTAAACGAATAAATCTTTAAAAACACACTTTCTGAAAATTAATTTGGATCTTTGCTTGTTTTCCATAAGATGAAATTTTGATACGCTTGTAAGTATTTATCGGTCGATTTTTCAGGCAAGAGGCTTAGAGTAGCCTTTTTCGCTGCCTCTGAGACTTCTGGCGGTGTCGAATTAATAAATTCATCATTACTTGACGACATTTTCAAATAAAAACAATACAGCGAAAAGAAAATTTACTTGTTCACAAATTAGCGATGCACGCGCATCAGCGCTTTTTTTTTTAAAAAGCAATGGCACAAAAACAGTCAGTATTACTAATAAAGTAAATTAATATTTTTTTGTTTTTGTTTTGTTGTTGCAATTTATTGTCAAAATTAATTAAATTAAAGAATTAATTCTTTAATTTAATTAATGTTTATTTTTTATATTTTATCTCCCAAAGTTAATTTTATTCATAAAATGTTGACCACTTTTCTGACATAAAAACTCTTTGCTAAGATTTAAAAAGTACCGTTCGTTTTAGACGGAGCATCTTGATAAACCTTACGTTTTACCTTATTAAAAAGAAACCCGTGCGTTTTACATTACAATTACGCACAAGTACGTAATGACATACATTACGATATTGAAATTCGTGAAATAAGAGACCCTTTACGAGCAAATGTGTTATAAAATATTGTAAAACATTTTAAAAGAGTAGGTAATGGTGGAGTTTCTTGCCCATTCTTCTCCATACGAAAGTACCTTTTGGATGGGGCGACTAGAATCAATTCTATATTTTTTTTTGTAAATTTTGACGTTCAATAGTGCCTCTTATTATTTGAAATAAATTATTTGAATTTGACTCTGTAAATTAAAGTGTATGGTATTGAGTATGAATGTCAATGGCTATAAGAGTAGGGGAAGACCAAAGTAACAATAATGGACTGTGTGAAAGATGATAATGGCTAGAAAGGGAGAGACTACAAAGATGACGACTAATAGAGAAGTATGGAAGAAGAAGACATGTTGCGCCGACCCCAAATAACTTGGGATAAGGGAGTAAATAAAGTTAATAATAAATAAAAGTCGATTTTTCATCAAGCGTAGCATAGTGCTACAAGATTGCTACGCGGCTACGAAGGTCTACGAAAAACAATAGATACATTTTTCACTATAAAAATTATAGAATTTTGCCAATCAGTAGGTATACTTAAGTGTTCCTATCAAATTCTTAATTAACACAATTATATAACAAAACCAGACTATTAGCCGACGTACGCACGGGCGTAAAAAAATCGCGGCGATTTTTTTTCGCACACTGCGTTTTCAACGTTAGCACCGGGAGTTGAAAATCCAACAGTATGTTTTTCGTCGCGCTGGGATGCACTCTGTTTTTGTTAGGTTGGATTCCCGAAGCTGGGCTCAACAACGAGAGTTAAATAGTACATTATTGCAAAGGCCGTGAAATAGGCAATTGCAGGTCGAGTATGAGTTTGAAGGCCGAGCCGTAGGCGAGGACTTCACTAATACGAGACAGGCAATTGCTATTTCCGCCGAGGCATATATAGTGCTTTTCTCAAAAGAATGCAGGGAAATAAAAGTAGGTAGTTAAGTTTCCATAATTTTTCAAGTTAGTGCCGTTTTTAATATGAACTGTACATTTCAGCATGGAATAAATTGTCCATAATGTAGATGGGTTTTTAGTTTTAGCAATCTCATTAAAATACGACAAAAATACTGTTTCAGAGAAAATGTTCACTTTTTTCTCGTTTTTCCAAATCATAAAATTATCAAATACTTACCTAGTTTCATGTATTTTTCTTTTGACTTCGCTGGAAGCAGGTTTTCCATTGCCAATTTGGCTTCTGGCCGCCAATTTTCTATCTAACATCTGTGCCGAAAGGCATTTGTGGCTATCTATACAGCCACGTGAACGCAATTTATACTAAGCAAAGAGACTGCCATTGGTATGCCAAGAATGATAAAAGAGATCCAATGAAAGAGTATTTAACCCAGCACGCCGTTTCATACAACATTGCTGGAGCGCTCCAGCAATGTTGACATTGCTGGAGCGCTGTAATGTTCCAAATTCAAAAAACGCTCCTGCAATGGATTTGATTTTCTTTGACCGTAAATTCGATACTTCGCGTGTTCTTTATTCGAAAATAATGACAACATTTCCATGCATGTTTGAGAAAAATCCATTGCGCGATAAAATCCCGCTGCGATTTTTTTACGTTCGTGCGAACGTCAGCTTACTGTCCCACTGCAGGGAAAAGGCTTCTTCTCATACAGAGATGGTACCAGCATTGATCACCATACTTGCTCAAGACGGGTTGGCGATTTCGAGGTTTCCTCACGACGTAGGTATTACTTGCCCGGATTTGAACTCTACCTCGTAAAAAATATACAAACGGACAAACATGCAATCGCGTAGGTACGTATTTTTTCGTAGTATCTTCGCGAAACTTTTTTATATTTTTAATCCACCAGGTGGGCGCAGAATGGTTTTTAATTGGGACGTTCAGTTACAATGGTGCGCAAAGAAATTGTTAAAGAATGTGTGACAATGGCTCTACTGTGGTGCTAATATCAGAGCAGTGGGAGGTCGCATCAATAGGAGTTGAAGGTTACGTTCTATCCATATCATTCCAAGTTTGAAATGGTATTTTTTTTAGTGTTGGTAGTAGGTACGGCACTCGGCATCTTTCAGAATGGTAGAAAAAAAAAGAAATGTACCTAAGGAGCGGGTGAACTTTCATTCATATGTCATTTTGTCGGTGTCGTGATGTGAATGAAAACAAAAATTAACATTCACTCGAGTCGATGGTTCTATTTTCAAACAAAAATATTCATAATTTACTCTAGTGATTTTGAGATTGAAAAAAAGTAACAGTTTTTTTAAAAAATATGGAATGATTGTTACGTCACGTTAAGCCATGTGGTTCCCTGCAACGAATAAATAGTTCACCCTTGTTCATTTGAGTAGGTATAATAGAAGATTAAGGAATTAAATCAGGTGAATGGTTACCCCAACTATTTGATTAGTGAAATAATAAATGGGGTGCTTTTTGGAAGCAAATTTCATATTGAAACATCGATACTACTTATTATTCTGATTGAAATAATTATACTGTCCACAAAACAACAGAGGTTTCAATAAAACCATCTTTTGAAAGCTTATTAATTCTTTATGATTATTTATTTATAAGTCAAATGACTAAAACCTATCTTTTTTTGTTATTCTAACCTTTTTGTGGCAATATACTCTATTTAGACCTCTGCTTTTATGAAATACGGGCATTTCCTGTCCAAAACTATCTAACACACAGAACATCCGTTTTATTATATTTGAACACATTAAAAATCCTGTTCCGTCCGATTAATCCCGAATACGACCTGTAACTAAATCAATTATATAAAAAAAAATCGTATCTCAAATAAATCCAGAACTATAAAAAACATTAAAGTGACCTTCCGATCGGTCGGGAAACGAAAAAATGCACCGAAAAAAACTATAAAAGCCATAATTCACAATTAAAAACGGCTACTGGTCATGGCCAAAAGTATACATAATAAATTTCTTCCTTAAAAAGGTCGAATGAAAGAGGCAGGATACAGTCACAAAGGCGGGACAACGTCGGGCGCACCGAGAAAAAAATAAAAGTTGTTTATGGTCATTTTGCCGCCAACGGCAACGCTTCGAGTTTTAAATTTAGAATTAAAACTTTTTAAAGCGAGGTAGCGATGTGTAAGTTTAATTCTGTATTCTGTTGTGCTTGATAATTTCGGTTTTTAACCCTCTAACGACGGTATTCATTGGAGAGATACTTATAGGTAGTAATAGGTATAGATACACAGATACGTGCGGTGCTGTGCGGTTGACAATATTCAACTGTATTTTAGTCACATTTGTTAATTTAGTAAATCGTTTTTTTAGCATCACTCATAATATCTCCCTAGAGAAAACTACCTCAATCAGACTATGCGCAGACTAAGTATTTTCAGGACCCTGTTACGTAAATAAAATGGCATTGGTAAGAATGTCGTAGCGCAACATCGGTGCGCGTAGCGAGCGAGTCTGACTCGCGCACCGAGGGTTCCGTTCCGATTTCTGAAAAAGTGTGCTATTTAGAGACATCGTTTTATTTTTCCTGTAATCTTTACATAAACTTCTATCACATAGAATAATTTCAGATTTTTCTCTTTGCAAACTTCGGAGAAAAGGGGGGGAACGGTATTTTTTTTACATTTTTCATCAAAAGTCGAACACTGTGCGGCCTAAAAAAATAAAAATATGTTTGAGAATGTGCAAACAGCGCTCTTTCATATGATACCCCACATGACCTAGTAGCTCCACTTTGAATTTTTAAGACCCCCTTTCACCCCATGTTGCAAAAAAAATACATATATTTTTATTTCTTTCTTATTTGCAAAATAGTTGGGTAAACGTCATCTGAAACTGATCCAAATTTCAAGTTGATAGCACTAGTAGTTCTTGAGATATCCAGCTGTGACAGACAGACAGACAGGCAGACAGACTGAGTCACACCATAAGGGTTCCTTTTTTATCATTTTGGTACGGAACCCTAAAAAGGTAAGACTGTGGCGATTAAACACATCGTCCACCCTAATGCTCATTTTGTAACATCATTACGGTGGTGACAGTACATCACTAGGGTTTTTGACAGGAACTGGCTGAATAAACTTTTCACATCGCAGTGATTTAGTTTTTTTTTGCATATTCGGGAGCTGCCATGCTACCTAATTCCCGATTATTGACCCCGAGGTGATGTGTCACCAGTCACCACCGACCTGATAACTTTGCGGACGTCATTTTTCGTAGCCAATCTTTTCTAGTTTTAAATTCTAAAAACCATTTGTAAAACCAGGTTTTTGATTAGGGTTATGAAAACGTAGCACAGTAAAAACTATTGTGCATTTGTACAGCATTGAATCGTTTGTAGAGTATGATGTTATTCTATAAAACCAACAAACTATTGCCATATTCGTACAACAAAATCGGATATGTCTCATATTTATTTAGCTACAAGTAAGCAAACAGTCACGAAAAGGGGCTGGTTTCACAAAAATACCAAACAAATACACCTGTGCATACAATCGATTAAAAAAATACGACAAAACTTCATTCATAGAGAACGGAACTGACAAATCATGGACAAAGGATGCATCGGCCCGTAGACAAATTCTCACGTTTTTTTAAAACTCATTGATGACCACGGTAGCAAAATTTATTACATGGTGCGAAAAGGTTATGAAAGAAGGTTAAATATGGTTTTGAAAAAATATGAATTGTTGTTAAATTATACGGTTGTAGTTCTTCGCATTGCTAATGATTATGTACGATTATAAATTAGATAATAGCGTGTTATTTATAGCGTTTAATTATCATACTACTTAAGGATAATGGAGGAGAAAGTTGTCTGTTCTTTGCATAAGCTGATAATACCCTTTTGTGTTTGATGGTATGCAAAATAAATATAAACAACTAAAGAGTTTGGGAGAATAGAGTTTTAAATGTCACGTTTGGGAGCCGGATTTAAGATCAAACAATAGCCTTAAGAGTACTATGCGTGCCAAAAAAGTATAGTACTGTCAAGACGCCATTTTGTTCCGCAATAACTTCATTACCAATGCGTACTAATTTGACAGCTATCGTGTGAAGTTGAAGCAAGCGCGATCCTATTCTTATTTGGCACGCATAGTAGGTATTTTCCAGAAGAAAAGAAAAATACGAGAGAGATGTTGATCTAGTGGTCGTAAGTGCTACTCCTGAACATCAAGTCCTGGGTTCGATACCGAGATCGGGCAAAGTGTTGTTGGGGTTTTCTATCTGGAATTTCAGCAGCAACCCGGAGTTTGGATTTGTGCCCGTCTGATGGCAATAGGGTCTCCACTTATTGCATGGGATGATGGGAATTAAACATATCTGGCGAAATGTGGGTGTAGGTACTATAGGTACTGTAGGGACTTTGCTGCTACTGAGAGAGATGTCAGCAATGATGGGGTCCGATAGGGCCGATGCCGCCGGGGTCGTGGGTTGTTCGAAAGAGATACCGTGGCCCTGGCACAGGCAACTGAAGGAACACGGGTGGGTTTTAGTCAGTAAAATTCTGACACGCCCTCCCGCTCCACCCAGAGCGGGAGAAGTCATTTGATGACTTCACAAAAAAAAAGGGACTTTGAGTCTCCACGGGGACGTAGTGGGTATTTATATTCTACAAATGATAGAAGGTAAAGCAATAAAGCGAGTATAGTGCTGATAATTAGCGCCATCATTGAGAGGAAAAAAAATAAGTTAGGAGTTATGGAACATTTTGTTTCCTATAAAGGCTCTTACAGACAGAGGCGATATCGCGTCGCGACGCGATATTTCTCTACGGATATAATATCGAAATATCGCGTCGCGACCGCGATATCGCCTCTGTCTGTAAGAGCCTTAACTCACATTTTTGCTCACATCATTGTTGCTCACATTTTTAGTGATAGATGAGGAAGAATTTTTTTTATCAAAAAATTAACGCTAAGCTAGCGGGAAAGAAATGAACAGCAGATTTTTAAAAAAATATCATGCCTTGGATTATGAAATGTCTCATGCTATATTATAAAATTAATTTGAATTTGGAATTCAAAATAAAATGAAAGATATTGATCTTCACACTAGCCGGTATCAAAAATCGGCAATTTCATGGGTAAAGAAGATCTATTATTATATTATTCCTAACTAAATTAAATAAGTATTTCACATAGAAGATAGTAGGTAGGTGTTAATTAATACAACTCGTAAAAACCCTGACTTTTTAATCACTAATTAAATTCGTGATAATAATTCTTATCTACTTACGAGTTTTCGGTAGCTCGATTTTCGGGCTCAATAGATAGCATTTTCGCATGTAAATAGATAATTTTAACGTTATCTGTAAGTTGGAAATACCTAGTTTTTAGGGTTCCGTACCACAAAAGGAATAAAACTGAACCCTTTTAGGATCACTTCGTTGTCCGTCTGTCTGTCAGTTCTTTTTCTCAGAAACGCGTAAAGGTATCAAGTTCAAATTATTATCAAATACGCAGGTCTATGGTCCCTTGGAGTTCTAAAAAAACATACGGCCATTTATGCGACATATTTTGATACTCGTAAATAAAAACTCCCGGGTACTTCCCGTTGACCTGGATTCATGAAATTTGGCAAGAAGCAAGGTCTCACAGCCACAGCACAAGTAAAGCAAAAAGTCCGAAAATTGTTAATTTGTAATTTTATCATAAGATATAAACTTTTTTTTTTGGGATTACTATGTTAACTTTATTTTTGGGATAAATTCTTTTCAACTACGGAACCCATTATTGTGCGTGGTCCGACACGCACTTGGCCGGTTTTTTTTATTGTCATGTCATGCTATCTCCTGAAATACCAACTTTTGGTATCTTTTCCTAACTTAGAACTAGGAGCCCGTGGATAACTTATACATAACAGCAGCACGGGTCCATCGATCAGGTTAAGCTACGCTTACCACGGTCGTCCATGGATGGGTGACTATCTTTACATACCGAGACCCCTTCGTGCCTCATAAGGTCCCGGCCGTCATTCCTAGATCTTTGACAGTCGTTACAGGTAGTCAGAAGTCTTACCAAGGGGTAACGTATTACCCAGTTACAGGGTTGTGGAGGTCAGATAGGCAGTCGCTCCATGTAAAATACTGGTATTCAGCTGCATCCGGGTAGACTGGAAGGCATATGATGAAATGAACCAGTTTCATGAAAACAAAAGTGCTGTTTGTTTAACAAAGAATAGAATACATAATTGAATGAACCTGTATACTTATTCTTCCTGTACTAGTTAATTTACGGCCAAACCCAATAACTTATCTATAACCAGTTTTGGCATTACTGGAGATAGAAAAACATATCTATCCATGGTGTCCCAATAATCTAAGGGCCTGTTTCACCATAGATCATCTACGATAGTTGGCAGATAATTTCACACAAATTCTGTTCCATTTTTGAATCTATTCGGTACCTAGTGGCTATTCGGACATCGTGAAATTGGACCTTAGATAGATAAAACAAAAGAACACGAACGAACGAAAGGAACGTAAGGACAGATAGAATTATACCCCCTTATTCATAAAAAACTAAAACGCTCTATAAACCTATTTCAGTTAAAATAGTGTTTTGTCTTCTTCTTTCAAACTCAAATCATAATTCGAATGAAATTGACAAAACACTATTTTAACTAAATAAGGTTTGTAGAGCGTTTTAATTTTTTATGAAAAAAGGGGGTTATTGTCTATCATCAGTAGCGATCTGCCATTTACTGACAGTACCTAGGTTATTGGGTTCGGCCGTTAGTTCATTTTTCGGTTTAGATTACCAATACCTGCTCTATGGAACTATTAGGTGTAAATGTACACATAATACTGGGTGATTTTTTAATGACCAGCCAAATTTTCACAGGGTGTTCTACCCATGAATATGAACAACTTTCACTATGGGACCAACTTTGAAATCACGAAAAAAAAACCAGCGGTTTCCTACAAAAGTTCAATACCTACTCGATCAAAATGTATGAAACAGCTGATATTTTTTTTGCGATTTCAAAGTTGGTCCCATAGTGAAAGTTGTTCATATTCATGGGTAGAACACCCTGTGAAAATTTGGCTGGTCATTAAAAAATCACCCTGTATATATACATTTTGAGAACTTTATGAAAACCGACCGCCTCGCCACAGTAACTCTTTCGAACAACCCCGTATTATCTCCTTCTTGGCCAGTTAATTATCCGCCCATCCCATTTTAGTAATGAATTTTTAATGAAAACCATATCTCTCATTCAAGGACTTACAATGGGAAGCGCAGTTTTCATTTAAAAGAGTTTCGTCCGTTGCACCATAGAGAGGAGACCATAGACAAGAGGACATAGACAATTGATAGAGCCTCGTGCGAGACACGCGTCGGCGGCAAGTGGCACAAATTGAGTGCTCCAATTACGGTGTCGGGTTGACTTTGTACAGAGTGTTTTTTTTTGTAGAGGTGGAGTATTTATTGCTTTGTGATTGCGATGCTCTTTTTAACTTATTCAGGACTCGGAGTCAGCAGTTTGATGGATACTGTATTATATTCTAAAAGAGTGATGAATATACACGTTGATGGAGGGAGAGGAAGGCCACAGAAAAGATGGATGGATTGTGTAAAGAATGATATGAAAGAGAAGGGAGTGAATGATAGCGTGACGGTTGACAGGGGAGAATGGAAGAAGAAAACGTGTTGCGCCGACGCCAAGTAACATGGGATAAGGGCAGGAAGAAAATTGATAAAGTATAGGATGAATGTAAGAGAGAAAAATAGGAAACTATTCACACTCGGAGCATAGACGTATAAAAAACGAAGGCTCCGCGCCACGCATATCGAAAGTGAAGCACCGACCTGCAAAGATGGCGTCGCTCGTGTCACGTAATGGCGGCTGGTCGGCATACTATGGGTCAGCGCATACCAAGAGCAGAGCATTTTCTGAGACTATTGAAAAATTAATCTTATGAAAATTCCATACATTGCAAAATTAAATACACGCCAAGTATGCTCGAGCGTAGTCGAGCATCAAGTTTGGACGATTTAATTTTGCAATGTACGGAATTGTCATAAGATTAATTTTTCAATAGTCTCAGAAAATGCTCTGCTCTGCTCTGCTCTTGGTGTGCGCTGACCCTATGATGTAAATGTGTGCGTGAGGCGTGTTTGTACAAACGGTCTGGCATAATTATTGTGCTTCACTTTCGATATGCGTGGCGTGGAGTCCTCCTTTTTTATAAGTCTGTGACTCGGAGTAACTCGCACAGAATTGCCGTGCTATACGCAGCAATTCTGTTTGATGCAAATCTGTGTCATTTCACATCTACAGTTCGTGTCAATATCTTGAAATGTTATCATCAGCTTAAAAACAACACACGCTACCTTCAAAATCTCTGTCAGCCCGAAAGCATCATAGAACCAAAGAATCATAACAGAAGCCGGAAAATTCTTTATTCACAAACCTTTTCCATTACAATTCTAGTCACAGCCTGTATAATATTTCACCAACTTTTCCCAACAATGTCTACCCCGCGCCATATTTGCGATGCGCACGTGACTTGAAATGGCGTCGTTCGAAAATCGAATAAATCAAGAGGATTGGCGGGTAATCGTGCTAAAACATCCGTTATGGCCACTGCTGCCGGAGTGGTGTTGCGATGGTAGAAATTAAATGTAAATAAAGGGTAGTTTGTGAACCCACTGGATTAGAGCGGTTTTGTTAATAGGTTGGATGATTTATTTGTGTGGTTCATCATCATAATTTCAGCCGAAAGGCGGCCACTGCTGGCTGCACGGTTCTATTAGTTGCAAACTAAAACTCAAAGCATTTATTTCAAATAAACCAATTACAGGCACTTTTGAATTGTCAAAGGGTCGGTCTTGGGTCGGTCAGTCAGAAAAATGAAGCTAGATCGCCCATTCCAAAGCGTAGATCCTATGGAGAAGAACGGGCAAGAAACTCCACGGACACTCTTTTAAAATCAAATATTTTACAAAATATTGGTTACATCGTTCATATTGAAAATATACATGTGAGAACAATGTAGAAAGACGTGCACGTTAAAAGCGTCCGTAATAAAAAAAAAAAAAGATAAAAGATAGATGTTGCTTCTTACATCCAGCGGATTCCTGCGGTCTTCACCAGGTCATCAGTCCACCTTTGTCGGAGGCCTTCCAACGCTACATCTTCCGGTACGCGGTCGCCAATCCAGAACCTTTCGGCCTCATCGGCCATCTGTTCTGCGAGCAATTTGCCCTGCCACTGACTCTTAAGTTTGGCAATTCTTCGGGCTATGTCGGTTACCTTGGTTCTCTTGCGGATCTCTTCATTTCCGATTCTATCACGTAGAGAAACTCCAAGCATAGCCCTCTCCTTTGCCTTTTGGGTGACCTTCAGCCTTCTTCTTTGTGTGGGCTAGTTATTTATTAAGGCCGAACTATACGCCAATGACCTTGAGTGGTTAGCTTGCGCATTTTGTGCTGAGCTCACGCAACGCGTCGTACGTCCAGCCAGTAATAGGACTCGCCCATCAAGGAGCGCTGTCCAAATTAGACGCATTATTAATTTATTATACACAAAAAATATACATGTTTTTAAAAAGTAACAAAACCAAATCATTTTTGAGTAATTCATCAGCTCGTCCCACATGCCTACGGCCCATTTGGGACGACTTGACGAAAATCAAAATAAATAATATTTTCATTCTGCAAGTCGTCCCACGTTGCTGTCAAAATGAGAAAAGGTACAATCAGTAGCAAAAGTGTTAGTGTGGAAATAAAAAAAAAAGAATTTGTTATAAAATATTTAATCATCACAACATTGTCACATACAGAAAAGATTAAATCACCAACACCGTTAACCATTAAAACTTTTGTATTTTAATTGAATATATTTTGTCTGCCTATAACATAGTTTCACCAATAGAAAGAGTCTTTTCTTTAATTAATAAATTTTGAACGTCTGAAAAAACACAGTTACAGGTTCCACTCCTTAGGGCGATGTTGATAATTATTACTAAGGTGAATATTTAAAAAAAATGCCAAGAATTGTATTCATAATTAAAATCATCACCAGCTGTATTAAAACAATTTTTTTGCTGACAAATATTAAAATTACCTACTGAAAATTTATCTTGCAACTTTTCTTTGTATTGAATAATTTTGTTAATAAAATAAAACCATAAAAATGTGTTTTTTTTTTCATTGAGAACCAAAAAAAAAAAATTTTTGTTAAATACCTACTCCAACTCACGCTCGTGTGCTTCATTGATATTGAAACAATAGTACATTTTGATACAAGTGAAGAACGTACAAATGTCCACAAGTATCAAGCGACGTTTTTCAATACACATTTGAAGAAATAAAATAAAAAAACCGGTCAAGAGCGAGTCGGACTCGCGCACCGAGGGTTCCGTTCCGATTTCTGAAAAGTGTGCTACTTAGATACATCGTTTTATTTTTCCTGTAATCTTTACATAAACTTCTATCACATAGAATAATTTCAGATTTTTCTCTTTGCAAACTTCGGAGATAAGGGGGGGGAACGGTATTTTTTTTACATTTTTCATCAAAAGTCAAAAACTATGCGGCCTAAAAAAAAATTCAAAATAGTTTGAGAATGTGCAAACAGCGTTCTTTCATATGATACCCCACATGCCCTAGTAGCCCCACTTTAAATTTTTAAGACCCCCTTTCAGTCCCTGTTGCAAAAAAATATCAATATTTTTATTTATTTCTTATTTGCAAAATAGTTGGGTAAACATCATGTAAAACACTTCCAAATTTCAAGTTGATAGCATTAGTAGTTCCTGAGATATGAAGCTGTGACAGACAGACAGACAGAGAGACAGACAGACTGAGTCACACCATAAGCGTTCCTTTTTACCATTTTGGTACGGAACCCTAAAAACACATAAAATAACGGAAAATAATTTTGTCATGAATTAATAGGGAACTATGATTTAAATTTTCTTTTTTTTCCGCGCTTTGCTTTCGCCAGGTTGAAAGAGAAGCAAAGGTATAAAGCCGATAAACAGCCTAATATGAAAAATAGAAAATTCAAATATTTTTGAGTTTAGAACACAAATAAATGTTAATTTGTTCATAAACGTTTTTTTTATTGTAATAATCATGGTTTTTGATAATATTCTATATAGAAACATTATTTAAATATTCAAAAAATATTAACGCCTTAGAGCGAGCGCGCACTGCGGTGCGTTTCCGTTAGTTCTGCCGCACGGGGCGGGGCCTACAGTAACAAAACGCATGACCGCAGTGCGCGCACTTCAAAGATATTCCATACTTCACAGATTATGCGGGAGAAAAACGCACCGCAATGCGCGCTCGCCCTTAAAGACGCATATCTCTTTGCCGAGATTAAAAAAAAAAATTCACCTCCGAATAGAGAGTTGTGAATAGAGGCATTGAACCAATTTGGACTAAGTATAGGTATAAATTATCTGTGGCATTCCCGCACGCGTGCGGGAAAATAAAAAATCGCACGCGTGCGACATACATTGCATTGTGAACCTAATCGTAGTGCGATATGAACCAGTTTTCGAGGAAGTGTATTGAAAAATATTTTTTTGTACCTTCATTCTATTCTAGGATGTCCTGTCATCATTTACTTCAAAAGCAACCACTGTTTTTTATACTTCTATGCACGTAACCATTGTTTATTAACCTGATAATAACCGAAACTTAACATGTCTACCATTCGCATATAACACTAAACTTGAACTTGTGCGTTTGCGTGTAAAATTAAACATATCTAGAAAAAAATGTTTTACTTGGTACTGACTTTTTTAATACCTATTAAATAATCTATGAACAAAACGAAAGTAAAAAAAAGAAAAAAAAAAAAAAAACTTTATTCAGTTCAGAAAAAAAAAACACGGTACAATAATTAAAAAAAAAAAAAAAAGTAAGGTATATACTAAAAATTCTTAAAAAAATATTGTTATATCTTTTCTTAATAACTGTACCAAACGTTGATAAAGTTTAAATTTCCACACAAAAAGAAACGTGGGACGACTTGCAGAATGAAAATATTATTTATTTTGATTTTCGTCAAGTCGTCCCAAATGGGCCGTAAACACGTGGGACGAGTTGATGAATTACTCTCATTTTTGTTTGTATTGCAAAGTAGTAGATATTTTTTTTATATTCTTTTGATAAAAAATGAAGGAGTAAAATGGTTTCATCTTAACGATTTGGAGGTGATTTGGGTTTTTTTTTTCTTATTATGTGATACCGATAGAAAAATTATGGCTAAACCAAATTACGATTCATATCATCTAGATTACTAACAATTTTTTTCAGATGTAATTTCTCTGTAGGTTCCGGCAAAAAACTGCTTCATCTGCACGCTGTTTTTAAGCTTTTTTCGAAAGAGTAGCCTTAAGTTCTAGCCGTTGCCCGTGGCTTTGCCCGCGTCGATGTCGGAAATTATCCCACAGGAACTTACTACCGGTTTAAAAAGTATCCTATGTGTTAATCCAGGTTATATAAACCATCTGTGTGCCAAATTTCATTCAAATCCTTTCAGCCGTTTTTGCGTGATTGAGTAAGGCCCTGCGCGCACTGCCGTGCGGTGGAATGCGTGGCGTTAGTTCTGCCGCACCGGCGGTGCCTGCGGTGACTAAAACGCATGCGTTTTTCTCACCGCAGTGCGCGAAGTGTCCTATGTGAAAAGAAGGATCGAGCTCGAGTAGGTATTGATCAACGCAGTTCTTTTCAACGTACATAATCAGCCTATAATGTTCCCACTGCTGGGACACAGGCCTCCTCTCTTCGATTGGGAGTGGGCCGTAATCCACCACGCGGGCCCAGTGCGGGTTGGTAGATGTCACATGTCTTCGAATTTTTGGTTCTAGGTCATGCCGGTTTCCTCACGATGTGTTTCGTCACCGTTTTGAGAGCAGTTTTAATGACAATATTTACACAAAGTAAAGCGCCTGCCTGGGTTCGAACTCACGACCTACAACTCGTAAGTCGGGGTCGTTACCACTGGGCCACCACTGCTCTCTTTTCAACGTGTTAGGTATAAATTCAATGGAATCGAGAGCCGATTTCCGGCCACCGTAGGGGCGGGCTTGCGGACGGTGAGTAGTAGGTAGCTCGCCGTCCGGTAAGTACTAGGGGGCCTACTCTCTAAAGTCCGTCCGTTCATCCGTCCGTCTGACATTACGATCCATCAAAACAAGTTTAAAAGTTAAATTTTTCGGACGGGCAAAAACACATCGAGAGTAGGGACAACTGGCAAATCGTGTTGTCATTCATACTTCGTTCGGGCCCCGAACCAATCATCCATCCGTAGGTGATACGGAGTAAGAAACGCCCGTAACGAAGGCCGAAACTACGGGCTTCGTGCTTAGGCAGAAAGCCCCCTGGCCCGGGTCGACGGCGCGTTGTGTTTCACGCGCGCCTCAAAGAGATGTCAGCAAAAGATGGCCGATGCCGGTGGGGTCGCGGGTTGTTTGAAAAAGATACCGTGGCCCTGGCATAGGCAACTGAAGGAACACGGGTGGGTTTTCGTCAGTAAAAGTCTGACACGCCCTTCCGCTCCACCCAGAGCGGGAGAAGTTATTTGATGATTTCCCATACCCAAAAAAAGGTATAACTAAATTCAATCCAATCTAATCCGCTAAAAAACGAATAGGTAACAAAAAAATATTCATCATTTAAAATCATTGATATTTAAATGTGTGCAAGTGCTATTTAATTATCATATTGATTAATTCAATCTAGATAATAATATATTTGGTGGTCTGACGAGTCTCGTATGGGCGGAGACTTGGAGCAATGACGTATTATAAATATATCATTGACTTGGAGTGTATCTATTCATTTGACATTTATTTGAAGTATGTCTGTCTCTGTTGCTGATAGTGTCAAATTGTCAGTGACACTATCGGTTTGATTCGAGGTATGTAGGTTTTATATCATCGAAAATTACTCAATATGAAAGCTAATTTAATTTTAGCGTCAACGTTACTATACAGGCTGTTTCTTTTAAGGTGTCAAGCCAGTGTGAGTTGATTGCAGAGTACCATACCTATCGATTTAACCCCCATCTATGTTCTACGATTTTTGTAGTTTTCGAGTTATTTTGGATTTCTCATTTCATATCAATGGTAGTGGTTAAGGATAGTAGTAGGTATAAAATTTATGTTTTTATTATCAACTGAGCTCTGCTTAAATGTAGAGGAATAGTAAATATCCGGATTGACAAAAATATGCAAAGATAATAATTAATTATAAAATATGAAAATCACAAGATTTCAGATACACCACTTTCAACAACCGATTTCAGCAAATAATGCCCTATTTAGCACATTCTTGTTCAAAGTTGACCCAAAAACAATATATAATTTTTTAAAGCCATCATCTCGTTGAATCAGGAAAAATATCGAAAAAAAATTATAACTCGAAAACTACAAAAAATCGTAGAACATCATGGGGGGTTAAATCGATAGGTATGGTACTCTGCTATCATCTCGCACTGGCTTGACACCTTAAAAGAAACACCCTGTATACTAATAGAGCACTATTAGGGTGTGCATGTCGTGCATGGCCAGATCTTAGATTTGATAATTTCATGATGTGTTCGGTCATTTCATGAAATGGTCGTGTTTCATGAAATAGCCAGCTAAAATTGACCATATCGTTTAAACGTCAACGTTTAACGAGTTGAATGCCGTAATTACAGACACAATTAAAAAGCTATTGTGTCTCGCGCGGATCCACGTTCCCGATACGAATACGAAGGGTTAATATATATAATACTAGCTTCTGCCCGCGACTTCGTCCGCGTTAAATTTCTTGTACCCCCCACCCACCAACCCCGACGCATCGCATCGCAATGCCTGCCCGTGCTATTACTTCGCGCTCGGCTCCTAAGGACTCTAGCGTGATGTTAAATAGACTATATCCTTCCGCATCGCCTGCATGCGCTATTCCTTCGCGCTCGGCTCCTAAGGGCCCTAGCGTGATGTTAAATATACTATATCCTTCCCCATCGGCTGCCCGCGCTATTACTTCGCGCTCGGCTCCTAAGGGCCCTAGCGTGATGTTAAATAGCCTATATCCTTCCGCACGGCCTGCCCGCGCTATTACTTCGCGCTCGGCTCCTAAGGGCCCTAGCGTGATGTTAAATAGCCTATATCCTTCCGCACGGCCTGCCCGCGCTATTACTTCGCGCTCGGCTCCTAAGGGCCCTAGCGTGATGTTAAATAGCCTATATCCTTCCGCACGGCCTGCCCGCGCTATTACTTCGCGCTCGGCTCCTAAGGGCCCTAGCGTGATGTTAAATAGCCTATATCCTTCCGCACGGAATGCCCGCGCTATTACTTCGCGCTCGGCTCCTAAGGGCCCTAGCGTGATGTCAAATAGCCTATATCCTTCTCCATCGCCTGCCCGCGCTATTACTTCGCGCTCGGCTTAGGAGCCGAGCCCCTAGGGCCCTAGCGTGATGTTAAATAGCCTATATCCTTCCGCATCGCCTGCCCGCGCTATTACTTCGCGCTCGGCTCCTAAGGGTCTTAGCGTGATGTTAAATAGCCTATATCCTTCCGCATCGCCTGCCCGCGCTATTACTTCGCGCTCGTCTCCTAAGGGCCCTAGCGTGATGTTAAATAGCCTATAGCCCTCCTCAAGAACTGTGTTATACAATGCAAAAAGATTTTTTCAAATCCGACTGTAGTTCCAGAGATAGCGCGTTCAAACAAACTAACAAAAAAAAACCGGTCAAGAGCGAGTCGGACTCGCGCACCGAGGGTTCCGTTCCGATTTCTGAAAAAGTGCGCTATTTAGAGACATCGTTTTTTTTTCCTGTTATCTTTACATAAACTTGCATCACATAGAATAATTTCAGATTTTTCTCTTTGCAAACTTCGGAGATAAGGGGGGGGGGGGGGGGAACGGTATTTTTTTTTTAATTTTTCATCAAAAGTCGAACACTGTGCGGCCTAAAAAAAAAAATATGTTTGAGAATGCGCAAACAGCGCTCTTTCATAGGATACCCCACATGACCTAGTAGCCCAACTTTGAATTTTTAAGACCCCTTTCAGCCCATGTTGCAAAAAAAATACATATCGTTTTATTTCTTTCTTATTCGCAAAATAGTTGGGTAAATATTATCTAAAACTGTTCCAAATTTCAAGTTGATAACATTAGTAGTTCTTGAGATATCCAGCTGTGACAGACAGACAGACAGACAGACAGACAGACAGACAGACTGAGTCACACCATAAGGGTTCCTTTTTTACCACTTTGGTACGGAACCCTAAAAACAAACTCTTCCGCTGTATTCCACCGACATTTTGCACAACGCCATCTATGGGTAAATTGATAAAACGTCCGCTCTAAACATGTTTGCTCAAGAGGAACCGGTATGAATTAAAGTTATTTTGCGTTTTAGTAATTTTATATTATCTCCGAAACTGTATGACCAATTGCCATACTGTAAAGGCCAAATCTTATCTCCATGATGTCCTTGTGGTCATAAAATATCTTATTTTGATAAGGATTAATGCTTTGTTGTTTAAATAATCATCCAAACGTAAGTATGTCTAAAAAATACTTTTTTAAAACAATAAAAGATGTATAAAAGATAAAATATAAAAGATAGAAATATGGTGTCGCGGACTTTTTTGTAGAATTATTTAAGACGGACCAGACTGCCATACATTGTTATCAATTATAAACAACCGTTTAGGCAGCGCATGCAAAAAAGTCTGTTTAAAGAGGTATTTCTTTCCGACTTGTTAGACAAAACTTGTGATAGCTCGGCTAATATGCATGATATAAATATAATTTATAGAATATAGCACTCAGGAATAATGTAGCTTTCTACCAGTGAAAAAATTTTTAGAATTGGATCATTAGTTCCGGAGATTACCCCCTACATACAAACTTACAAACTTACAAACTTACAAACTTACATACAAATTTTACCTCTTTATAATATTAGTATAGATATAATAAATGTCAGTCGACGTTTGGCCACATCATGAAGTAGTCGTTCGTTTTACTGTTCATATCATCAAACGTTGAGAAAGTATTCAATGATCTGGCCAGACCACATCATGGTGTGACCAGCGGTCGATGTTTTATTTGAATAATTGTGTTTCCCATTATAGTCACCAGGCGGCGCTTATTTATTTTCAGTACAAACTGACGTTTACGTTAACGTGATCGAGTAAGTATAAAAACTCGCACTAAGCCCTCTGGAAACGTATACGTAACCAAAACGTAACTTAAAATTGTATTGTATTATTAACTTCAATTTGTAGTGCCATTTACAAATTGAGCGATTTGAATAATGGAATACTAACCGATATTAAGACTTTCTGGAGTATATTTTTAACGTCCATTTCTTCTGCAACTTATGTTCTATCAAAATTGAAAATGTATGTTGCGTGATTCAATTTATTAACAAACTAGCCCCTTTGGATCTGAAGTAACATCAAAGCAACATCCCTAATATCCCCACCACGATATTTAGGGTCCAAGCATATCCATATCGGCAACAAATTAAATTGAAAGTAACGTGTTTTATGCTTACACCAATCATTTCATCACTGATAAAAGGGGCGGCAAATTGAAAAGTCGAGTCCCGTGTAATCGAATAATCAGTATGAACCCACATCAAAGAAATTTATCAATTTAATTCGATAAATCGACTAAAAATTACGTAGCGAGCAAAATTGGCGCCCCTCTAACATGGAAATGTCATTTAGATATTGTTTTTCGCGCGCTTTTCTTTTGCTTTGAATTTGGAACGTTGGAATCAAGTCTCAAGAAAAATACTTTTCTCTTCGGAATCGGGGGCCACAAAAACCACTAATCAAAAAGAAATTGGGGGTCCGAAATTAAAAGTTTTGATAGTCACTTGGTAATTATTGAGCGCTGAAAGGAATATTCAAAGTTTGTGAAAGTAGACAACAGTGATAGAACTGATAGATAATGTTATCAAAACATTAAAATTGTTAATGTTGACTCATTGCCGACGAAAATTCGGTAAATTATTAGATCGATAACTAATTTACGATAAGTAATTGGATGAGCTAAGCAATATCAACATATTTACATAATGCCACAGGCAATTATAAAAAAAGTAATAAGAAAACGGTTCATTCTGAATTCTAATTTCAAAATGACGCGTAATTCTCAATATTTTTACAAAACAAAAGTTTCAAAACAATTGAAAATGAGAAAATTATATGATTTTTTCATCGTCCGAAATTCAAAGTGTTCGTCGCCGCATTCGTTTAAGCGTACGATTCGATTTGTCGCCATGTTAGGTTAAACCGCGTCCGAAAAGTAAATTTATTGCATTATTCCCGCATCGCTACGCCCTCGTTTCCCGTCTTTGATCTACAATTTTCCTTTTTTTTCACAAAACGGTTACTGATTGCTTTTTATGTCATCGAGATTTTTCTAATTCCAATTTTGTCTACGGTTAGATGGAGAAATTAACCTTGTGGAAATTGACTTGAGGTTTTAGTTTTAGTATTCTGATGTAGCTTCCTAAAATTTTTTATCAATTTATAGTATTTCGGGAGACTGATAATTTACATAATGGATCACTGTACCAATTTGGGAACACTATTTATTAAGTGTTACCAAATTGGTACAGTGGTTCATAATGTTTTACCATTCTTGACCACTGTCTATACCAATTTCTTTCCAAATTGGTACAGTGGGCAAGAATGGGTTGAGAGGCCAATTTTGTGTACTCAAATTGGCATTTGGGTACACAACATATAAAAAAAGGTTTTTTTTTTCACAAGTACAATTTTTCTTGTAGTTACTTTTCAATTAATAAAAGAATATTGAAAATCCGCTCAGTTATTTACGCAGAGCAGTGGTCGCCCAGTGGTATAGGCCGCGACTTGTGATTTGTGGTCGTGAGTTCGAACCCAGGCAGGTGCTTTACTTTGTGTAAATAATTTCATCACCACTGCTCTCAAAACGGTGAAGGAAAACATCGTGAGGAAACCGGCATGTCCTAGAACCAAAAATTCGAAGACATGTGACATCTACCAACCCGCACTGGGCACGCATGGGGCCTGGTCCCAGCAGTGCGTACATTATAGGCTGATTATGTGCTCAATTGTTTTGATTTGGCCACTAATGGGTTATTTGGTTGCCCACACCAATGAGGTCAAGATACTGAAACTTGGTTACTGAGTGCCACAGAGTTAACATTAATATGCTTTTACCAGTATTTAAAATAATTCTCATGTGTGCCAAAAATATCTAACAAGACGTTTAGGTACATTTTAGTCTGACATGAAAATTTAATACCTAATTACAAATTGAAGTAAGCTGCGTAATCTCAGTTTAGCTGCGTAAGTAGTAAATAGGTCTGTATCATATCAAGTTGTCTTTATTCTCATAAGGTGACTTTTATCATGTATCTACGGTTTAATACCCGTATCTAATCCTAGTTTGTTAATTTAAAAGCGATATTTGCGTTTTTGCTCGGGCTTGTGGCTAAGTAATAACATCCGCACGGGTCGATTGAAAGCTAAGCTTCGATTGCCGAGGTCGGTTCGTGGATGGGTGACCATCCATTAAATATCGATACCCTTCCGTGCCTCGGAAAACACGTTAAACCGTTGTTCCCGGCTGTCATTTGTAGATCTTTGACAGTCGTTACTTAAGCCTGAGAACCAGTCTTGCCAAGGGGTATCGTATTACCCAAGTTCTGGGTTGTGGAAGTCATTTAGGCAGTCGCTCCATGTATAATACTGTTATTCAGCTGCATCCGGTTAGACTGGAAGTTCCATCTTAGCTGGGAAAATTCTAGGCTATTCTTTATTTGTGTTTTTGCTATAATTATTATAGTAACAACGCAAATAAAGAATAGCCTAACCAACCACTAAGGGTTAGTTAACACCAGACGCGTTGCATCGCGTCGCGTCTGTGTGTAAACTGACCCTATCCATAATAATTGGTTTCTGAATGTAAACATCTCCAAATGGTTTATTTTCAACGTTAAATAGATTAGGTAGTAAACATTCTTACACAGATTATTCAGTTACTTACAGTCTGACTAATTTTCGTCGTAATAGGTAAGTACTAAACAAGCACTGACATTTGGGTAACTTGCCTTCAGAGAAATCAATGACGAAGGACATTATAATGACAGGATATACGTATTATATACCGGTTATATAATATATATCGGTTAACACTGCCTACTTTCAAAAAGTCATCATCTAAATTAACACAAAATGATACGATAACCTGCTTTTTAGCATTTCATGTATTAGGTAAGAGTTAATTTTCTTTAAAATTTACATCTGTTCCGATTTTAATGAAGTATTTTTCTCAATAATTAAGATTTAGAAAACACAAGTGTTAATCGACTTTCGTTGCTGACTGTACCAAAGCATATCCTCTATAAAGGAATATTGTGATGTACTATATGTGACTCAGTGCAGGCCATCGACGAAATCTGCAACCTAAAAAAACCCGAAGCTGAACTTCAGATAAGTTTCTAATATCAATTTAATAGTTTGCCTAAACACCCTCGCCATTTGTGGTCGCAATAAAACCAAAAAGGAGTACAACAAATAAGTATTCAACACTCTAAACTGCAACCCCAAAAATAATTTCGCGTGTAATATCGAGAGAAAAAAGCTTAAATCCCTCTCTATGCCCACCGATGCAGAAGAAACACTTCCTTGCGCCAAATGTCCGATTGAAACCACCCCCGCGAAACTACCCTCCAGTCCTTACATGTTAAAGAATCCATAAATAATAGAGTTGACGTGCGTACGGATTGTGTTACCGAATCACCCCACCCCTTGTAAAGAGCGATTCTTGTCTATGCGCCTAATGCCTCTATTGTCTGTGGTACGGATTTATTATTCATTTTCTTAATACATCTGACGCTTATGAGTTTTGTATTGGCGATTTATTTTGTAATGTGATAGGTATTGGAAATATGGATTGTCTTTTTGTCCTGTCTCTTTGGTCTACGCAAACGCTACTGCTTAGCATGAGGACCTGGGTTCGATTCCCGTTTGTTATTGGGTTTTCCATCTGGAATTTCTCTGTAACAGTCCGGGGTCTGGATTTGCCCGGTTAAAGGCAATAGGCTCGCCCCACGTTAGATGGGCCTTGTAGTATATGTGTCATACTGTCATAGTCAAAGGTCGATATGCAGTCTCTTCCCGGAATGACTGGTTTGTCCTAGGTTTGACCAAAGCCTTCGGGCAAACCCGAAATAAATTCCAATTTCGGCCTTTGACTAAAGTATTTTTAGTCAAACCTAGAAGTTCCTACCTTTTTAGTCAAATGTCGAAAGTAAACTGTTTCGGGCTTTGCCTATAGTCGATTCTAAAAGCGACTGGCAGTCTCGGTCAAACGTCGACTTCAGGGGCACCCCGAGGTTTGGTTGGTTTACAGAAAAAGGAGCCCCGCGCGGCGGTGATCCGTCGACCTGCTGACGAAAACCCTAACCCAAGCCTAACATAGGTGTTTTGAGGTTAGTAAATTGAGTTTCGACGTTTGCCTGACCAAATTAGTTTCTCCTAGGTTTCATTCTTTAGTCAGAGGCCGAAAAACTTCGTTTGTTTGGGCTTTGACTAAGACTTCAAGTCAGACCTGAGGATTGACTAGTCAAACCTAGGAGCGCCAGAGTAAAAAAAAAAATCGTTTCAAAATATCGAAATTCAAATCACATGCAGATTTGATGATGATCATATCAAATCATATGACGATTTTGATTTTTAAATTTTTGTTTTTTTTAATAAAAAAAAAAACAGTAGGGGTGCCATAGGCTTCTACTCCGTTCACCTAATATAGCCTATTTTTTCAGGACGGTAAAAAAAGTCATCTAGTATAACGACACAGTTCGATCTATTTTACTAGTATAGGGAATGCAATTTTGCAATTTCTCTCTTGAACTTTTAAACTTCGATTTAGTAGATCTGCTTCTTTTCCCAATCTTGCGCTATGCAACGAATCTTTGAAGACTTGGAGCCTCTTTCACAGTGTATAAAACAGCGGGGTGAATGCGGAACACAGTTACAATGGTAATGTCTTTAATTTTGACAATTGAACAACATTCATTGCGTTATTTACGTTGTCGAACAGAGGAATTTTTCAAACATATGAAGCAATGGTTTAGTAATATCTTTCAAAACCCTTCCGATTTGATAGAAAGTGTTTTGAGAAATGCGGGTGCAGTCCGGGTGGGCACTACTTACCAGGGTTGCATTCCTATACGGTAATTATTTGTTTGTTTATTGTCTGATCAATATAATATAAGAAGTCCGATTTGACATGAGGATGAGGGTGTCCCTCTTTCTACCGCTATGTTTGTTTCTCTTTGGCATAAGTATGAGACGATATGGGCTCTGCTGTCAAAAGTGACTTATTATTTTGTCGCGAGATTAGAAATATATTCTTGAGATTATTTGTGTTGAGCAAATAAGAATATTTTTCTTAACAAACAACACAATTAGGTATAATGCAACTGTCTTGTCACGATTTGTAAGTGACCTTTAAGTTACAAATGACGAAGACCTCGACCTTTAGCTTTGTTTGAGTTCGTTTTAATTCGATTATGCTACCTACGAGAATGAAGGAGACCGCAATACGTAATACTTAGGTACCTATATTTATGTATGTAGCTGTTTGTCCGTGTAACTAATAAGTTGGTAGCAGTTTTGTATCAGGATAGTATAGTAAGTAAGTAGGTAGTTTTGACTTAGTTCTTCAGAAACGATACCTAAACATGAAAATATTAAGGGCCTATTTTTCGATGTCCGAATAGCCACTACTCATCGAATAAATTCAAAAATGGAACAGAATTGGTATGAAATTATCTGCCAAGTAAGTTACTAGGATCTGGTGAAACAGACCTAAGGGTCTGTTTTAGGCTTAGTTAAAAGACTATCAAGTTAATCTTTAAATGTGACTAGCAACACATACATAATAGCTAGTTTCAGCCGAGTCTAGGGTCACGTTTACTTACTGTAGAACGAATTAATGCGGTCTGTAAATCGCTAGGGACATTTATTTCAAATGTTAAGTTGTGTAGGAGTTAGATGTATGCAAACAAATAATTAATATTTATACTTAGGTAATATTTTTTTTAGCTTTTGTAAAATACATGAGATGTCACATATAAGAGAAAACAAAAGAAGATGAAAATAATATTTAAAATAATAATAAAGCTGTAAAAAGAGGTTTTACACTAACTTGGTTCTAACAGTATAAGGTGTGATTCGAATTTCGATTCAAAGATGCGTCTTCGAATAAAAGTTTAAAACAAAGAGAAAACTTACAATGAAAAACAAAACAATAACACAGTTGTCAAAAACTTAATTAACTCCACTTCTCTACTGCGATAACCATAGACAATGCAAACCGGTTGACTGAATTGCGAAATATCAGTGAATAGCCCATTTGTTTGAATTGCCATAGAGTGGCCGAGTGGCGCCGTGCCGTCGTTTATAAAACACGCGCCATGACACCTACTCGTTCTGCCTTGTTCTGCCTTTTGAACAATTCATATTAAGTTTTTGAGGTAGGTTTTAGAACGATATTACATTTTTGTTTGGTGAGGGGAATGGAGGACTCTTTTGAGGTTTTGGTTTAATATGAAAATTGGGAAATTACTCAAGCGTGCGTGATATGAGATGTACATTGTCCCCTAAACAATATTCCCTTAAGGTGATTGCCCTGTGTAGCCCGCGAAATTTGTTTTTTTTTGGGTTTATTGCAATTTGCAGGTCCGTGTCAGGTTGTGTCTTGATCAAAGTATGATACGCGGAAATAGAACATATGTATTTATATAATTTTAACCATACAAATCATCAATACATCTCTCTAAGTTAGATTTCGTGCAGAGTCGTCAAACGAACGAAATCTAACGACTGACAAATTGTGACATAGATTATAAATTTATAATGCAAACGTTTAAAGATACGGCAATTGCCTCTAATTTCGTAAATAAACAAAACATTAGTAAACAGCACCATAACTACAGCTGCTAGCCCACAATAATCTGACTCTAGTTTAAATATAATACCATGTTATGCCCAGCTGGACAATATTCCCATAGACTAACTATTATGCCAGCATATTGTGCGCTATTAATGCGGCTCCGTTGAGGTACAGATTATACGGATCGCCACAGATAGCAGTCAATCTGTGTCACCGATATAAGTTGTTTCAAAATATGTTCTTTCTTTGTTTATAATTGCATTGGTTAGGCCAAAATAAACCAATGCAATTCTAGTGTAGGTAAGAATGACGGGTGTATTGCTGCAGAATTGAATATGTTGTATATGAAAGGAATGTACTAGCAATGTACTAGAACGTACCTTTAATGAAATCCAATATACCTCCATGAAACAAGAGCAATTATAATAATAATGTGAGCCGCAGTCCTGACAGTCTGAATGACATATTTTGAAACAACTTATATCGGTCACACAGATTGACTGCTATCTGCTATCTTATTATACGCAAAATACGCGCATTGTCGTGGAGTTGCGGATACCAGCCCGTATTACCTGTTACCTACCTAGGGCAAAATAAAATTAAGACTTAAATAGAGGCTAAGGATGGACCTCAAACTCTACAATCTCAGAGTTTGCTTATTATTTTATGATCGGAGATTTGTGTGTTAGTATTTGATTGGGCTTTTCTTTCAGAAAAAATTTAGATAGAACGGTGCCCAGGGGTTGTAGATTCCAAATGCTCGTTAGTACCTTAGTATATAAACAATCGGGGTTTTCTATAAATCACCTAACTCAAAAAAAGGAGAGAGAGGAGATTTTGAATTGTAAGTTTTATAGAATAGCCCCGTAGAACAGATAGGTTAAAGATCATCACGTTTAGGTGGCCAAGGACGGTGCAGGGTGTGACTGTAACCTCGACAACTCTGCCCCGATGACACGACATAGATGGCTTCATGACGAACTGGCTGAAAAAGGGAACATAGAGATAAAATATGTGTGGAAGAATAACATGGGATAGAACTTTACCTACCTAGTAGTAACATACTTAGTATTATTAATAATACTTAGAGACTTAATTGACCGCGCAAGCAAAGCGTCTCTGCTTCAAGTCTGGCAAAATTTGCTTCCCTCTGTCAGTTTGTTGCTACTCCTCTACAGGTCGTATTTTACAACCGATCTGGACGAAACTTGGTATACAGGTTTTAAGACTTTATCGATTTTTTTTGACGTCGGTTATTTTTGATTGCAGGGCTTGCTTCCTCCAAAAAGGAGCAAAAAGGGGGCACTGGATATCACCGCTTATGAGATCCGATTTCGATGGTTCTTTTTTTAACCGACTTCAAAAAGGAGGAGGTTCTCAATTCGTCGGAACCTTTTTTTTATTATTTTTTTATGTATGTTCCCCGATTACTCGAAAATGGCTGGACCAATTTGGATTTTTCTTTTTTTGTTCGAAAGGGTATACTTCCCAAGTGGTCCCATGCTCATCAAGTCAGGATCTGATGATGGGATCCCATGGAAACCGAGGGAAACCCTCAAATTTTATAGGCACACTTATATCGATTTCGGTATTTTTTATAGTAACTCGTGCATTTGCTCTCGGAAAGTACCATTTGGTGAACTGGAACTGATGATGAAGACCACAGATGGCCATCGGAAATAATTATATCTAAGTATATCACAGGTTGCGATTCGATTACTTTAATATGGTTTATGCTCGTCAAAAAGCATAATGGTGATGGTGACTTCACCATGAGCTCCAGTTCTCCTGGTTCTTACTAGGACACCTCAACAATTAACGTCCCTGCATCGGGAATAGCAATATTTTGTAAAACGTGATGAGCAGTTGACATTGGGTTATTGTAACTTAGATAAATTACAAACTGACCCACTGAAAAGTGAAAAATAAAAACTTTTTTACAAAAAACAAAACCGACTTCCAAAAAAACACTACAAAGTGAAAAATAACTTTAATTTCGGAAGTCGGGGGCAAAAACCTAAAATACAGATCCAAAGACACCGACTTCCGAAATTAAAGTTATTTTTCACTTTGTAGTGTTTTTTTGGAAGTCGGTTTTGTTTTTTGTAAAAAAGTTTTTATTTTTTTATTTCACGGGTATATAAAGTACTTTAAGTTGGTCTCATAAAAAATAGGTTTTACCAGGTTTTAAATAACTTTAGTGGTAGGTATTTTGTTCCAAAAAAGGTTGTGCTCGCGAGGTCTACTGTTCGCAGAACTACTAATTATATTTTACCGGAGTTACCGACTCAGCTTGCAGAGTAAGCAAACTGAAGTGGCAGTGGGCTGGCCATGTTTGCTGAAGGACCGATGGCCAGTGGAGCAGACGATTCCTGGACTGGAAACCGCGTATCGGCAAGCGTTGTGTGGGACGCCCCCCGCCCGTGACTGAGACAGACTGGACGCGGATGACGGAGGACAGGGTGTTGTGGGACAGGCCCATGTCCAGCAGTGGACTAGGATAGGCTGAGTTGATTGATTGATTTCTTTTTAAGACACGAGACTGAACGTAGTAAAAAACATATACTTAGTTATATTATTATTACGAAATCTCCAAACGGCTCGTTGACACTTCCCGTGACCCAAGGGCTGGCTTTTACCTTGGCCAGAGGATTAGCATTGCCGACAGTCTCTTGGGTACTTTACCAGTCGACAGCGATGCGGAGGAATTTTTCGACGCCATATTTTAGTTTTTTAATAGCTTTAGTTAGTTTAGGATATTATATTTTTAAGTTAATTATACTCTACCTATATCTGACGAAAAAAATCAATAAAAAAAATTAACATTAAAAAAAATATACTTTTGGATATAACTTCATACGAGCAAGCAAGATGGCAGACATCGATAATCGATCAATCTTGAATATTAAATGATTTAATTGAATAATAACGTTAAAAAGATTATAGATCTTAGTGTCCAAATAAAACTAATGATTTAATATCAATTTGTTGACCGTTTCTGCGACCCCAATTTTATTGTTTTGACATTATAAAATTAATGATTGAATTAAGGTCGTATTTCATTATTTTATAGACTTCAAAATGGATTAACGTGATGCCTGATTTATAATAGTGACTTATCTGTTGTTTTGTTCTTTTGTTTATCTAGTGGAGTGGTTCACAATTTAGGTAAAGGGCACTAATGCCCATTTTTACACTAGTACTAGGTGACACCTACTTTAATTTTTACTAAATGCATAAGAAAGTAGGTACTTACCTATATACGGCACTTATAACAAAAAAAACCGATCAAGAGCGAGTCGGACTCGCGAACTGAGGGTTCCGTTCCGATTTCTGAAAAAGTGTGGCTATCTAGAGACACAGTTTTATTTTTCCTGTAATCTTTACATAAACTTCTATCACATAGATTAATTTCAGATTTTTCTCTTTGCAAACTTCGGAGATAAGGGGGTCGGTATTTTTTTACATTTTTCATCAGTCGAAAACTATGCGGCCTAAAAAAAAGAAAAGAAACTGTTTGAAAATGTGCAAACAGCGCTCTTTCATAATGATACCCCACATAGTTAGCCACACTTCGATTTGTTTTTGTTTCTTTTTGAAAAAAAAAAAAATCTTTATTATTAGCAAAATAGTTGCGCAAACGTTATCTAAAACTGTTCCAAATTTCAAGTCGATAGCATTTGTAGTTCTTGAGACATCCAGCTGTGACAGACGGACAGACAGACAGAGTCGCACCATAAGGGTTCCTTTTTACCATTTTACGGCTAATCTCCAAAATTACTGAACCAATTTTGACGAGGCTTTCACTGGCAGATAGATGATGTTATAAGGAGTAACTTGGGCTACATCAGGAGTTTCTTAGTATGGTAGCAGCCCAGAGCCTGGATTCGTGCCCCGTTGATGGCAATACTCTCGCCTGGTTTTCTATTAAACGAATCGTTGAGCTCCTTAAGAGGAAAGGCGGCTGGCCAGTTAGGTATTTTAAGAAGGTATTGCTGTCGCTCTGCGAGCGCTCCGCCCTCGAATATTTGTGTGATACTTGTGTGATTCCGCGACGATATTTGTGTGATTCTTCATTAGATGCTAGTTAGTTGAAAACATACATACATATAATCTCTAGAAACTATATAGAACGCGACCTGCTATGATCCTTACGTACCTACCTACTCCTTTTGCCTCGTTTACGCTCATATAATTATGATCATATACGCAAGCTAGTACTACGCACCTGACCTTTCTGAAGAACATCATCATTATTCTTAATTTTATCTATACTTATAAATAAAAAGAGAAGTCCTGACTGACTGACTGACTCATCAACGCCCAGCCCAAACCTTTGGACTTAGAAAGATGAAATTTTGCACAGAGGTTCCCTTTATAATGTAGACAAGGAGAAGGATTTTCCAGTAGTACTTCCTTTGGGATATTTTCCGACATCCACGCAGGCGAAGCCGCGGGAAAAAGCTAGTGGCTAATATTTTTCTACCACGACGTGAACTATTCACAGATATTTCGTACCGACATACATATGTCTTATCTACCTCCAAAACTTTCCCAAAATGAATATATGCCATCGATATTGGTTTTAAATTCACTGTTGATCGATTGTCCTTATATAACGCAGTATATATAGTATATACGTTTATATTTATATAGGAGACGGAGTGAGAGTGCGCTTGGACGCTCTTCTTGTAATATATAGCTTGGAGCCTCATTCTGAAAGTTTTTGTATCAAGGGACTGGCTTGAGGGTTTTATATACTGTGCTTTGTGGAGATGTTATATTGTATTTGTTATAAAGATTTGTGATGTTGATAACATTTATGGCATAAGGTGCCGAAACGTGGACACTGACAGTTGGGCTGGTCCACAAATTCAGGGTCGCTTAGCGCGGTATGGAGTTTCTTTGAAGGATAAAATCAGGAAAGAAGATATCAGGAAAAGAACCGGAGTAACCGACATAGCTTGCAGAGTAAGCAAACTGAAGTGGCAGTGGGCTGGCTGTTTGTCGAAGGACCGACGGCCAGTGGAGCAGACGAGTTCTGGAGTGGAGACCGCGAATCGGCAAATGTAATGTGGGACACGCCCCCCCCCCCCCCCCGCTAGATGGACCGATGACCTTGAGATGGCCAGTCTCACCTGACGGCGTCCGTTCACGAACATGACGCTTGGACCAACCAGCTCAACCATTTTGTAGGGAACCTAATGATCGAACACACGCGCCACATCAGCGAGACATTTAAGTGAGCATCATCATATCATCTTTGAAACCAAAACACGAAAGGAGGTATAGTAAGAGTTCTTGTCTGTACACGCATGGAACGAAAACCAACGTGTCCCCATGTAGTCACGATACATTATTAATAGATATGATAAGTAGTTGCAGTAGTAGTTATTTAAGAGGAAAGGCGGGTGGCCAGACTTTTGAAAATTAGGTATTTTAAGAAGGTATTGCTGTCGCACGAATTCGAGCGCTCCGCCCTCGAATTCGTGCGATAAGGATAACTGCAGATCCGACTAAATAAACTAAGTAAAAAAAAATTCAGATTTTTGTCTATGCAAACTTCGGAGATTAGGGTCACGATATTTTTTTTTTCATTTTTCATCAAAAGTCGAAAACTATGCGGCCTTAAAAAATGGTTGAGAATGTGCAAACAGCGCTCTTTCATATGATAAAATTATATTAGCATTCGAAAATATTGTTGGAGCTGAGCTGAAGATTAAGAGGAAATGCGGGTGGCCAGACTTTTGAAAATTAGGTATGTTAAGAAGGTATTGCGGTCGCTCTGCGAGCGCTCCGCCCTCGAATTCGTGCGATAAGGACAACTGCAGATCCGACTAAATAGCCTATGTAAAATGTCACATTTCGAGGTCTGGCTCTCGCCTATTTCCTCCTCCAATATTGGACCAATTTAAAAGATATTTCATAAACTGAATAAGAAGGATATATACTATGCCCCTATGTTTTTCTTTATTCGTTAATAATTGTCAAATTGGTACACTAGGCGTCTGTTGACAGCGGTCTGAATAGGCAATTTTGAGCATTTTTGGAGGGTTCTAGTTCTTATAAAAATAATATATCATCAAAAAGGAAAACATAGGGGCATACAAGTAACTGTTATTTATATTTCTGTAAAAAAACATTGCTTTATGGTCATTAACCAGAAAAAAAAACAGGCGAGAGCGTTTGTATCTTTTTGTATGGAGAAAAGAGCACCCACGTTTCCTCTTAAGACGACTTGCATCAACCGTGGTCACGAGAACACTGGCAGTGAAGGAGCGTTCTCATGAAGTGTGAGTTTCATCATCTACCCTCACTTAATTTTGATTATTGTTTTGTAAGTACATACCATTGTACTTATATTGTATACCATGGACCGTCATGAGAACGAATGATTCTCTACTGGAGGAACTCAACATCACCAAGCGGTTATACAACGTGTTCCCGCAATTACGACATTAACTAAAGACACAGGTAGTCCTAGTGGCCAGTAATCATAAAAATTATAATAAGATAAAATAATTAATAAATTGAAAAAAAAAATAATTCAAACAAACTAAATAATAAAGCAATAACGAAAATTAGGATCACTCTATGCAAAGGACTCATTTATGAAGCAATTGCTCTATGTCAAAGGTCTTTGACTTTGACCCTTTTTTTTTGGTTCATCGTATGTCTATTGTTCTGACCCAGCTGTGAGTAGCTTCATGAATGATTTGTTTTGCACAACCCCCAGAAAAAAAACTCGAGTGGTGTGACCATTTCTTTCTCGTTCGTTTTAATTTCATCAATAAATAAATCAATAAATAATAAAGTACAATGAAATTAAAATATCTTTACAAATGAATATGCGTAACCATATACGCGTGTCAAGTTAATGTCGTCAAAGCAGCGGCACGTTGTATTCAATATGCAAGAAGCGTGCCCTCGGCTTTTGCGGTTTTTGTGCCTCGGTTTTTTTTTTTTATTATGCGTTGACACCTAAGCATGGTCTGGAAAGGCTTGATACTGGGCCGGGTGAAAGGAGAACGCGCTCGAGGCAGAGCACCGACATGATGGTCAGACGCAGTCAAGAAGGCTGTTGGAGGCAGCATTTACTGAACGGTCCACGCTGCAGAAGACTGCATAGCATGAGTCGGAGAGAGAGACTGAGATGGAGACTCGTCGTATGTGGTCGCGTTCCTTAGCATTGAGGGACCGACGCAGAAGAGAAGAATATTGTATACCTACAAATCGCGAAACACTAAAAATGTATATTGATTTAATCAATAACCTACGTCAATCAATCAGCCTTATCTTTTAGCAACTATGTTGGGGTCAGCTTCCAGTCCAACCGGATGCAGCTGAATATCAGTAATTTACATGGAGCGACTGCCTATCTGACTTCCACAACCCAATAACTGGGTAATACGATAGCCCTTGGTAAGACTGGTTGGCAGACGATGTCAGCGCCAAAATCCAAATTCGCGATTTTCCATATTATTTATTTTACGAATTCTTTAAAATACGCAACATTATTTTTCCTAAATATTATTTTTTCAAATTCTTATATTTCCGAATTCTTAGGTTTCTTAATTATTTATTGTCCTAACACCAAAATTTTCCGAATGAGTACAGTTCGATACAAAATGGAAAATAAACGGATTTTAAACATTAATCAATTTAACATTATTTACAGTAGGTACTGTAAATAACTAACTAACTATACAAAAAAAAAGGATACTTCGGCATCAAAGTACTCGTCCGTAATATCGTTGATGCTGGCGATGGCGTGCCGTGCTATGCGACCTGCGCTACTGCAGCAGGACAGGCCATGGTGCCCGAGACTGTCGACAGCTTCACCGCAGTGACACCGATGCGGAGCAACACAAGGTGCGCCCAAGTGGACACATGTAGCGAGCCGAAACGATGAATCATCCATCATAGTGCCTATGGTGGATGACGGGAGAGCCTGAAGCCACAAGCATGACTCCCATCCTCCCACAGCCAGCAGACGGGCACGCTCAACAGTATTAAATGACTTCTTTATTAGGGTATTCCGTATAATACTGCAGAGCGGCACGTCCCACAGTTTCTGGGAGGACGGGTTGTCGGGCAAAGCCGTATTGGGACAAGCCATTTTCCAAGCGTTCCACGCATCGGTCAAAAACGGTACCTCAAAATCAACCAGTGAGGAAGATAAAATTGTCCTGGTTAATTTATCGGTGCATACAACGGATCGTCATATTTTTTTTATCAGATCATCAAAGTTAAACCATTATTTTGTTTCAGCAAAAAAGTCAAAGAAAGAAAAACAAAGAGGTCTAGAGCAAAATATAATAATTCCATCTAAAGAGTTAAGTTGTATTATAAGTTCAATAATGTGTAGAACAAAATCTGTTACATAGTTTTTATTGCGATTGTACTTATATATGGGAAATATAGGATGTGGACTAAAATGGAACATGTAATAATGAGAAAGTGTAAATAAATGAATATGAAAAATTCGGAATATGTAAAAATAAGAATTCGGAAAAATAAGAATATGAAGGAATAATAAATTGGACAATTTAGACTTCGGAAAGCATCGCCGACACCTGGCAGACATTAGAGCTTCTGACGACTCGTAACGACTGTCAAAGATCCACGAATGAGGAATGACAGCTGGGACCAACGGCTTAACGTGCTTTCCGAGGCACGGAGGAGTCTCGGTATGTAAAGATGGTCATTGGTCACACATCCACGGACCAATGCGTAACTTAACCTGATGTATCGACCCTTGCGACTGTTATTACTTAGCCACGAGCTCTTAATCAAAACATACCTATAAAGAACAAAGTTACAAGCGCAAGGAAACTAAGTACAAGATACTAAGATAGAAGACAAAAACACTAAGCGAGAAGACAAAAAACTAAAAGAGACATAAACTATAGAATCGACCATATTTTGTTTTTCAGGAGCAAATACTTCTTTTTCAGAAGTATTTGCTCCTGAAAAACAAAATATGACGAAACACTCACATGGAAGTCTTCGTCACATGTAAGTTTTAATTTTCTAGATCCATTCGTTTGAAACCGCGGAAACAGCCAATATTTTGGAGGCAAGCATACCAGGCAATGTTGATAACAAGATGTTAGGTCCTCGGGATAAAAGTTTTATCTATAAAGATTCTACAATATTTTCAGCTGGCCACATTGTAGGTGTTACCTTAGTAGGAGTTAGTAGGTATCACAAATAAAATACGTACTGCAGTTTTGCTGTAGGTAGGTATTAAACAGACATTTAAGAAGGCTAAATACAGTTAAGTAGACATATTTATGTGCTGAATATAATAATAATACCTATACCACACACTCAGATCAATACCTACCTAAATATAATTAGGTAACCAAATTGGATCTTTATCTATTGCCTCAATAACAGTTTATTTGGTTTGACCGCCGCGCAGTTCAAAATAGTCTCATTTCTAGGTGCCAGTAATGAATATAGGTAACCACTATAACTATAAATCAAACGTATTTTATAGCTAACCATTATTACACAAAATAAAAAATAATGAAAAGCAAACGAATTGCAGAATGTGACGTGTTACGCGCAGCAGCCGGGGGAGAGGGGCGCGGCGTGCGGGAAGGAGATAAGCGGCTTAACTCCGCACCCGCCTGAGATAGCAGCATACGAGGAACCCACAAACCAGAGCGAGAGGGAAATACATTACTATATACAGCTGCAAACATTACTGCGTACGCTCGACGCGGGGCGTTCTCATTTCAAACGTGCTAACTCCCTTTCTCTCCATTCTGTTTTGACGTTTAACATCAACCAATAAGTGCGATATTCCTTCGCGCCGTTTTGGTATGTTACCCGACCGGGGTTGCCACAATAAAATAAAAATACATTTTCCAGGGAATATCTACGTGGGTACAAGTAAAGTTTGCGTTTGTAACGTATAGCTATGTGTGTCGCACAATTCAGCGGGCCCGTCTAAACAGCTAATTTTAAAGAAGTCCAACAGAGTTGGGGGACGAAATTCGACGACATTGCGCCGACATTTTTTTTTGTGACAGTAGTTTTGATGTGTCTTTGAATATCAGTTGGGGGTTTATTAAAAAACGGATTATTTTTTCTACAAAAAAAAATTAATATGTTTTTTGGGCATACTTTTCACTACTTACAGTTTGATGAAACTTGGGATATGAATGGCGCGAAAGAGTTGGTAGGAGACTAGGAGTACCTACTCCTACATTTCTATATTTGGATTCCGCTTTTGGTGGCGTAACAAAAGTAACTCTGTATTATTCTTTGCCTCGAGATTGGTTCGCTACGGGGTCTACAGATATGCAGGTATATGCTGTTGTAACCTGCAATACTTACCTTGCTGAATCTTGTGTTGCGTTTAAAGCCTTCAGAATCAAACTGAAGAAATTTTACTTACGTGAAACTGATCAATAGGTACCTTACCTCTCAACTGGGAGTAGGTACATGTTTATATATTTTATCTTTATGTATTTATTGAAGTATATGTTATTTTTTGCGTTTTACGTGTAATTATATTTAATGGTTTTCCCAAGTAGCACAGAAGCGCTGAATAGTAGCTGAATCACTGTTCACAATGGAATCTTCTGCTGAATAAACCTGCTGAATAAGAGCATTAGAGGCGCCTACTCCGCTGATATAACTCTGATTTGGGCACAAATTAATCAGCTGTTAGCTGAATAATGTAGCTGGTTGCACTATATCAGCGTTATTTGAGCATTATTAAAGGTAACAGTCGCCCCAAGAGCTGAATAATGACTGATTATCAGGGTATGTGTTACCTTTTATACACCACAATGGCTGAATAATAGAGTACTTGTTACCTATTTTTCAGCACAAAATACACTCCAGGATATTAGTAACTCTTTTATGGAGCTGACAATTCACAAGTGGCAAAATTGTGAATAATTTTCACCCTACTACTTTATTATTTTGATATGTTTTGTGTGAACCATTTTGTGAAGTGTTTGTGAGAAATAGGCAATATATGTTATCGGTAAGTAAAACTTTGTTTTTCCTCCATGTGCTTGAAATTCGAATGGGAAAGAGAGTTTATTGTCAAATACTATATAATTATAGACGAAAATTTTCATGCGCTCTCAAAATATCACTGTTTACTTGAAAATTATAATATAAAATAGGTTGATGATATTATTATAAAAAATTAAGTCTTTTTATTTGTCCTTTGTAATTTGACAATAAGCTGTTTACGTATAAAATCATTACATTTTCTATTCAAATTCTGTTGTTATTTTCGTTGACTGAACAAAAACAAATTGTTATTATATTGTATACATAGGTTAGAATCTAAAAAATGGCAAACAAGCAATGTGTACCGTATTAACCACAATCAAACGGCATAAGCTGTTTAAGTGTCCACTCGTGGTACATAAATCAGTAACGAGCTGTTACGAGTGGTTCTTGTGTTACACAAGTCAGCTACAGATTCAAGTAAAGCTTGATAGTGGGTAACATGTACGCAAATAACTGTAGGTAATCATCAGTGAACCGATAAACTCTGCAGGAATTTTAGGGATCCGTGGATAAAGCCTAATCATCATCACATCATCCTATATTTTTTGGATTACCGTATGTTAATCATGTACCTAGTAAGTATCAAAGTTTTCTAGGCCAAAGTAGACATAATTAGGTAAAACTTTTTAAAAGCTCAGGCTTTTAAACATTGTGGTCATTGTGAAATGAAAAACTTAGGTAAGGTACCTAAGTACCTACAGTATGCGCGCGATCTAAGTGCAGTCAGAGTATGAGTCTATGGCGAACATTACACGATAGGTTTTGCTGTCAGTTTTGCCACACTCAAAATTTTGATTGACGAAAAACCTACCGTCTAATGCGAAGATTGACGTTTGCATGACGAAAATTGTAAGCGATAAAATTCCGTCATTCAACCATCATTCATGATTGATGGGAATGATTGACGCTTGCATGACCGTGTAATGTACGCCTATGAGGTGAGGCGCGGGAGCACCCCCCTCCTTGCCTTTGACACACCTCGTCTCGCTATCCTATCGGCCGACGTGCGACGGACCGCAGTCGGGTGTGTATCGCGGATTGGACTTACCGTTACTTTCATTCGTGCACAGACGTATTATTTCAATCGTGAACTAATTCCAGTTGGTACGTCTTATTTAGTTTTATGCATGGAGCGTTGGGATGGAACAGTCCATACACAGTAGATAGGTAAAAAAGAAATTACGTACATTATACCTATTTAATTATCAATTGTTTTTTTTCAGAGAAATATTATGGCTTTTAAAATAGTACAGACGATCGAGTACGATGTACCTAAACTGACCATCGTTCCCACGCTGTGGGAATCGAAAGGGATTGTCCGCTGGCCACCAAAAAATATCAAATTTGCATCTAAATTAATAAAAGACGGTCATTCTAGTCCAGGACCAGAATGGAACTCGTACAAATGTGTTTTAAAGAGAAATTTTATACCTACATACGAAGAGGCAGATAAGGAATTGCGTCGAATGGAACAAAATACGGATACCGACGACAATGCCCACTGCAGCGTGCCGGGAACATCGAATCCATATGCCGCTGATGGCGAAATAAATTTCGACGCATTGGCGCAAGATTTGACACAATTGGTAAGATTTTTGTTTGATGTTGTAGTGTCTGTAGTAAGTTATGACTTTAAGATCCAGCTATTAAAAGATACTTCACAATAATTAAAGTTTATATTAACCAGAACAGGTATACGTAAATTATTAGCACTTTGCGACTTCATTCCCGTGGATTTCCAAAGTCTAAACTAATATTATAAAGAGTAATGTTTCGATGCGTACATGTTCCGTGTTAGTTGAAAGGAAGTGATGTATCTGTTACGTAGTAGGTATCTAACTAATACTCAATATGTGCTTGCATCACAAATTAAATTTATGTGCTTATTTAATCATTTAGATTAATCACTTCATGTTACAGGATAATCCACAACCGTCAGCCAGCGACAATCACACTTTGACAACAAATGTATTTTGTCAGCAGCAAGACACGATTCAGGTATTCAACTCAGAAGATATACAAACTGTGATTGCTAATCAAGCCGCGATGTTAGAAAAGCTTAATGTAGTCGTGGAAAATCAAAAAAAAATAGCACTTAAGCTGGCTTCCTTAACAATACAATTGGAGGAAACAAAAGCATCAATATCTCAGGAGAAGGAAAGACCAGTAAATGTTACATTGCTGCAAGACCAATTAAGAACGGAAGAAGAGAATGAAAGTTTTTCTATAAAGCCCATTGAAAACCAGCAGCAATTTGAAATGTTGGAAACGGATCTAGCTGATAAGGCCAAAAAAAAGAAGCTTTCCAAAACATTATCATTGTTGTGCTCATCTAAAGTGGGTAGCGGCACGACGTGCGCATACAAACTACTGGACATACTTTTCTCCAAGAATTTTCTTTGTCAGTGTTCATGGTCCGGTGGTAGCAAGGGAGAAATTTCTAAAATTCCCTTTAAAAATTACAAGAACATTAGGAATTGTCAATTCTTGGGACTCAAACTTTACGGATGATGACGCCGAAAAGTTTTTGAAACTAGCCATAAGGAATGCTTCTAAACGTAAATTAATGAAAGGGTTACGACAGTCTTCAAAACGAACCCGCAAAAGTAGAAACCGCGGAGAGGAATTACATTATAATGCCAGTAATAACAGCGAAGAACTTCAAGTTGGTGATGAAGATAATGGTAATAATGGAGAAGAACCTCAAGCAGGCAAAAAAAGAGAACAACTTGAAACAGCTTCAAATGGTGACAACAACGAACAGACGAGAAGCGACGAAAGTATGGACCTATGCTAATTTTTATGCCAACACTTAAGCATACTCGTACACCGCAGACACAACATGCACACACGCACACAAATGCATGCTCACACATGTTTTACATATATGTCGTGGCTAGATCATAGAAATTGATCACTTCACCAACTAAAATTGGACTAAAATTGTCATTTTAACAAAATTATTGTTTTTGTTATTTTTTATTGTTTTTGTTTATTACGTTGATTTTTGAACAGTTGTGAAATCATTTACAGAAATTGTTAGGAAACGTTTCGTAAAAGAGAAATCTTGTTATAATATATTTTGTTTTAAATGCTAGACTCAAGAGAAGATGACTGATGTTAATTATTTCTACTAAATAGATATAAGTAACGACTGATTAATAATAATTGCTCTAAACTAGATTCCTAAGTGTGATTTTTGAACAATTTTTATGTAGGTACCTACATACCTACTTGTTAAATATAAGAAAAACTTCCTATTAGATAGATATGAATAACGGGCGAATGAAAAGGGTTTATGTTCCTACTATGAGAAAGCCTCTACACGTCTACAGATGCGTCTGCGGACGCTGACAGATGCATCAGCAGACGGATCACCACGAGCCGTCTGCACGTCTGTAGGTCGATCAGTCTATGCTCATACTCGACAGAGGCAACTCGCACATAACATCCCAAAAATGGATGTTGAGTTAAGACCGTAGCTGCCGCAGCTATTTATTTATTTAGTACTTTTATAAATACTATGTATGTTATAATAGTACACATACAACATTTTTATTTTTGTGGTATTTATTTTTAAATTTTATATAAATAATGTAAAATACATAATATTTATAAAAGTACTAAATAAATTAATAGCTGCGGCAGCTACGGTCTCATTATCCATTTTTGGAATCTTACGTATGAGTTGCGTCTGTCGAGTATAAGCATAGACTGATCGACCTACAGACGTGTGGACGGATCGTGGTGATCCGTCTGCTGATGCATCTGCCAACGTCCGCGGACGCGTCTGTAGACGGGTAGAGGAGGCTTAACGGGTATCTCCAACCAACTACCCTATCTCACAATATTTTTTAAAATAAGAAAATGTTACCGTGTATACTACCTCCTAGTTAAATAAAAATAGTAGTCCACTGATTAGCTTTAATTTGCCTTTTAAACATTAATAAACGTCAGGAACGACTAGGTACCTAAAATTGTTATTTTTGTGATTTTATTTGGATGTGATATTTTCTTATGTGGAAAGGATGTAAATAATAAATAAAAGTACAAAATAATCAGTACCTCAAGTATTTTATTTTCTTACATTGTATGTATTAATGGAATAAAATAGTTGTATTCTCCATGAGGAATACAAACTAATTTGTATTTTACTTCTTTGGGATCTAAAACAACCATAGTAGTATCGCCAATTCGTAAGCATTTGTATATACCAAGACGAGAAGATTTGATAGGATATTCAAAAACATCCTCTTTGCTATTTAACCGGTAACCTTTTATGGACACAACATTAAGTTCTTCAGCAATCGAACTTATTTCGAAAATATCATTATGTACTGTGAATAAATATCTGTCTTCTGTTTTTGAAGATAATCTAAAATCTTGATAATTTAAAATGGGGATGTTTTTTTTACTCCTCGAGATAAATGGATACGTAGCGTACTTCTTTTTCTCTAGATCAGTATTTTTGACACAATTCCCATCATCTTCAATTAACCTTTTGGCCACTTGTGACAGTGGATTTTTGCCAACCCTGAGCATTTGCTTGATCATATATAATTTGTTCTCAAATGGATACGCGTTAAAAGTATTTAGTGCTCCGTACATTTTAACTTCAGCAGTAACGTGCAGTAAATTGTGGACATTACTTGTTACATATGCCGCTCCGTAGAAATCTTTATAATGTTTAACATAGTGTCTCAAAAGTTCTTCAGACACAGGTAACAAATAATGGTGAGCTTCACTGGAACAAATGGTTATTCCGCAGTAGAGCATCAAAAAGTGTGAATACGCATTAGATGGCAAAACATCACGCAGAATAACTAAGCTGAGATAGTAAAAGAAAGATCTAAATTCCGACGCTTTCCAATACGCTAAAAAATCGAGGTTCCGCACTGAACGGTGAATTTCAAATGGTAATTTACATTGGTCTAAAAAATTCCTTACTGTTTCAATGTCAGTGGCACGCCATTTTGTGATGTATTTTCCAAAATTACCATCACGCCAACCTATAAGCATTCTTTTCATGATCCCTAAATCGATAAGGTGTAGTGAGTCGCTGACTGGAATATTCTTTACCATATCAATGGGAAGTCTTAGCAATGGTGAGTCAGTTTTATGGTGCGCACCATAAGCTTTGTTCCGGAAGCCATCATCAGTTCTATCGGCACATCTGGAGTCGGCAAAGACTACGGTATGCGAAGTGTGTGAATACTCTCCAACTGTAACACATTTCAGACAACCATTCTTCCCGTTGAAATTACAAACACCTGTAACAGATAGAAAAGTAGGTACTTATAACATGTTGACAAATATGTTAAAATTCGACTAACTGATGTGAGCAGTAGGTACCTTTTATATAAGCTCTGGCAGGTGAGTCACAAATGAAACACCGTATCTTTATTGTGAACTTTCTTCCAGAATTCTGCATGTAAATACCATCCCGAAGCAATACTTCCATTTCGTTAATAAAATCTTCTAAATAAGTATTCAAATTTTTCGGTTTCCCTATTCCAAAATAAATGCCAATAACAAATGGTCTGAAGCAAGGATTCTCGAAAACGTTGCAAAGTATAGGCCAAAACTCTTTTTTGGAACTTTTGAAGATTGGTAAACCATCCATGTTTATATTCAACGAAATTGTTTCTGGAGCTTCTTCCCAACAAAGCAATATTTTTTGCAAAGGTATTATTATTCCATTGTGCCAATATTCACCTCCATCGATTATTTTTAAGGTGATTTGTCTGGGTGTAGCTAAAATAGTCCTGGGGTCATTAGGTAATGTATTTGGAATAAATTCATTGATAATTTTTGACAGATCTCTTAAAGCTGTGTGTGCAATATTTTTTTCAATGGCCCACTTTCTTATATTTTCTCGAAATTTTTCTTTTTTATCATAATTATTACATACACTGTCACTGTCTGAACTTGCAGAATAGTTAGATCTATCTGCCCGTCTATATTCATTGTCATTACTGCACAATACGTTACCACTATCTTTTAACATTCGCTGTATACTTGAAGAGTTTAGTCCATCTAAATCTGCAGGTGCTTTTACACCAACATTTTCGGATACGGAACCCTCCGGTTCTAATATTTCATTCACACTTGGACCATTATTCACAAAACGTGTAGCCTGTTCAATGTTCACTGTATCATCTGTATTTCTGTTCAGAATCCTCAAATATTCTGCATTAATTTTTCGGCGAATTCCGCCAGTCCTTTTTTTATATTTCCACATATCACAATATCTTAAACGACGCGATTATCTACTTACCTACGAAGCGCTGAATAAAGAAGTCTTCAAGCTCTTATTTAACGGCACTAGTAGATTAATTGTCAACGATAGTACAAGTATTCAGCTCTCACTGAGATTATGGGTAACATGTGAGCTAATATAGAGCAGTTTGCTTTAACTTAGCATCGTATAATGTTCACCCATAGTGACCATGTGGGCTTTACAAGAGCTATTATACGATTGCGTGTAACAAGCTGATTAACATTACACAAGTTCCACTGTGTGCAGCAAAAGGCATTATATCTTTGTTATTTGAAGCCACAGAATAACTGATTACATTATAGTAGCTCACGTGTTCTTTCTTAAAATGCAAGTTGTCTAAGGTTACACTTGTGGTCTTCAATTCAGAATATAGCTTAGTTAAAGTCCACAAAAATCCTTTAAATTGCTTAAAGCTGTATAATACTGAACTTGTTACCTATATTAACGCTGCAAGCGTTACAGTGTGGTCTCCGTGACGCATAATAACGTTCTTATTCAGGTAAAAGCTCACTTTTCACCTATTGCAAGTCGAGTGTCCTATAATAACTCTTCATAAGTGCTAAAGTTACCGATGTTACCTCTTGTGACATCTTATAATGCAGTTTTGTGCTACTTGGGTTAAATTAAGACTTCGCATATTCATATTTTTATCTTCTTGTTCTCACACAATATTCACGTCTAGGTAACATACATTAAATTTCTTTTTCATTTCTCTTTTCGCAGGTCTGCTGGAAGAAATTTCTTAAGAAACAAACCTTTGTACTAAAAATTATAATTAAGTATGTCGTATCTTTAAGTATTTTACTGTGTGTGAGTAGGTACTACATACATAATAAAATAAATAAATACACTATTACAGACCTAATTAACTTTCTTTTGTCTCGAATTAAAACTGACTTCTAACCAGAGTCAAGAAAAAGATTATTTTTCCAAAATAGTTGGCACCTAAGCATGCTCTTCGCCTGATGAGAATTTTACTTCAGTACTTGAATATAAACTGAATGGAGAACTGTGCACCCTAATTACGTAACACACAATCAATCGGAATCGGTTTCATTTCGACAGTTCAACAACATTCATTGCGTTATTTACGTTGTCAAGAATACAAATTTTTCGAACCTATGAAGCAATGGATTAGTAATTTGGTTTTAGATTCCAATCGATAATGTGTTACGCAATTAGGGGGCTGGTTGAAGCTGATAATTTGTGAAACTGAAAACCTTTTGAACTGGAGTTTACCGCCATGGACGAACAAAAAAAGTCGGACGGAACTCCCGCTAAGATAAATAGTGTTGACGTTTGAGCGCGTAATGGCCGACTAATGTGTAAATGTGTGCATGCCTGTAATGTATGACCATAACGACGGCTTCTGACGACCCATAACGACTGTCAAAGATCCACGAATGATAGCCAGGCAACAGCTTAACGTGATTTCCGAGGCACGGAAGGGTCTTGGCATGTACCTAAAGATGGTCACTCATCCACGGACCAACCGCGGCAAGCTTGGCTTAACCAGATCGATCGACCCTTGCGGCTGTTATTACTTAGCTACAAGTCCCTGTGACAACACAATGAAAGAAAAAGAAAAAAACCCTACTCATTTAAAGGAAAATCCTAGATGGAAAGCATCTTGATTTCGCATTCAATCGTCTCATCGCTTCCTTCGTCTATATCGAAACCTTTGGAATCAATTACTTTGTCGTCACCGTATGTGTGGAGTCAAAATCCTAATCTCCAAACGGATAAGCAAACGGTGACGGTTGAGTGTCTCCAGCCTGAATCATAGACTACACTACAATCAACACAATTTGTAACTATGAACCTGAGATTGTGTGGAAATCGAATACGAGTATTTTGAAGATGGGTAGGTATCTAGGATAATAGAATTTTGCTTTATTTTGATTAAATGTATGTGTAAGTATTTCTATCTTTCACTTTATATTAACTTGGTTCTTAGTTCAGCTCAAGACGAAAGTCTTTGACCAGCGCGTATTGCCAGTAATGCACTGAAATGTGGTCGCTCACAATAGGCCTTATTAGAAGGCTAAAAGTCACCCTAAGGCGAGGAACCAAGCCCAACCTAAGGGGAGGAGGGAGAGGGCTATGCTTGGAGTTTCCCTACGTGATAGAATCAGAAATTAAGAGACAGAAAAGAAGGGAACCAAGGTAACCGATATAGCCCGAAGAATTGTCAAACTTAAGTGGCAGTGGGTAAGGCATATTGCTCGCAGAACAGATGGCCGATGGGGCCGAAAGGTTCTGGAGCGGCGGCCGCGTACCGGAACACGTAACGTTGGAAGGCCTCCCACAAGGTGGACCGATGACCTTGTCAAGGCCGCAGGAATCCGCTGGATGCGAGAAGCACAGAACCGGTCGAAGTGGTGATGCTTGGGGAGGCCTATGTCCACCAGTGGACGTCTTTTAGCTAAAATGATGATGATGACTTCATTATTGTAAGTGGTACGTAGTTTAATGTTAGGTATGTTTATCCATGGTGGATTATTAGAAGACACGGAATTTATTTATTTTATTTATTTTATTTTATTTATTAGGGACAAAAAACAGTTAAATGCTGCAAAATACAAGAAAATACTTAAACTAAGATTTAACAAACATGTAACCCACACCATTGTCCACATTTTAAGTAAAGGTTGAAAGTGATGAAAGAGAAAAAAAAAGACAAAATAATAGTTGCTAAGTACTACAATAATTCTGTGTTGCTAAGATTAGCTTGACATAACTTAAATCACCTCGCCAGATAAAACATCAAGAGCCATTCTCTTAAACGATTGCTTAGATTGAGAAAATATATCCAGTTTCATAAAATACGTGTTATAAGTATCAACAAGGCGACGAAGAGGCGCTCGTTCCCCAGCGTTGGTCCTGCATATGTCTGTATGGAACAGTTGAGGGAGGCGTACCCCCCTTCGAATAACACTTCTAGGTACCTTGAGACACAATTTGTTTGTTAGGTCCATACAATCAAATTGGTTGTTATTGTTAATTTGATACCCATATGTGGCAATTGTTTTTTTATACGCTCTATGAAATACACTAGTCTGTTGTATTACTTTTAGCAAGATGTTCACACCTATTTTCACCAACACAATCCAGTTTCCTCGCCTAACGTTCGTTTGTTTTTCCACTGGCTTAGCTTAAAAACTTTCACCTTCCCAAGGCGGTACCAATTACTGTAATTAGAGGTGTCGTATCGTCCTCCAGTCGTGTGGGTCACGTCACGTCGCTGGACGTTGTAGGACGTCCTGCAATGGCTTCAGTCGTCGAACTCGGCTCGAGTTACTGGCACGCGAGTAGCGACCGCATCGGAACGAAGCCGGCTGGTGTTGAATTTATTACGTTTGTGGATACTTTTTTGAGGATGGAATAAAGTTTTTTGAGGATTATTATTTTTTTGTTTATTTTTTTTTGCTTTCATCTGTTTCCAAAGCATCAATTAAGAATATAATATTAGTAGCCGGGCTTGTGACCCAAAGATTAATTATTGTTCTTGAAGTGTGAGTCTACCTGACAGGCCCCAACGAGATCTATCAACAGGTGATAGCTTTTCATAAAGACATTATTTTGTACCTAAAGAAAATAAATAAGATATATTTTGTACCTCGACAGTTTTTGATTAAATGACGTTTTTATGAAGTGTCTAGCTAGCGGGCCCCTTATGATTATTTTTATTGTTATTATAATTTCAGATCACCCAATAGTGCTCGGAGTTAGAATCTATTATGTACCTTACAAATCCAAAATTTCGACTTTCTGTGAGCTATACTTCAGAAGATATTCGTTATTTAAACAAGCGGCCAGCCAGCGGTCCCTTTCTTAAATACTACTCTTTTATATCATACAATAGTGTTAGGAGCTTGATACTATTATGTAGCTTACAAATCCAAAATTTCTACTTTCTGTAAGCTTTAGCTTTAGAAGATATTCGTTAATTAATTGTGAATTTTTCTGTGCTTTAGCTCGTCAGTTATTACTTGTTACGTTTATTATGTTAAAGTACATGTTCGACCGAGCTCTGCTCGGGTGAAAATAGAGAAATTTATTTTTTATTTTTATTTTATTTTTTGAATTTTCCCAGTTAAGAGAGCCAGCATGTAAGGTACATAATAGTATCAAGCTTCTAACACTATTGTGTGATATAACAGAGTAGTATTTAAAAAAGGGTCCGCTGGCTGGACGCTTATTTAAATAACAAATATCTTCTGAAGTATAGCTCGCAGAAAGTCGAAATTTTGGATTTGTAAGGACATAATAGTATCAAGCTCATAACATTATCACTACATAGTATAAAACAAAGTCGCTTTCCGCTGTTTGTCTGTCCCTATGTATGCTTACATCTTTAAAACTGCGAAACGGATTTTGATGCGGTTTTTTTTAATAGATAGAGTGACTCAATAGGAAGGTTTATATGTATTAATAAACGCGGGCAAAGCGCGGGCAAAAGCTAGTGGTATGATATAAAAGAGTAGTATTTAAAAAGGGCCCGCTGGCTGGACGCTTGTTTAAATAACGAATATCTTCTGCTCACACAAAGTCGAAATTTTGGATTTGTATGGTACATAATAGATTCTAACTCCAAGCACTATTGACTGATCTGAAAGTATAATAACAATAAAAATAATCATAAAGGGCCCGCTAGCAAGACACTTCATAAAAACGTCACTTAATCAAAAACTGTCGAGGTACAAAATATATCTTATTAATTTTCTTTAGGTACAAAATAATGTCTTTATGAAAAGCTATCACCTGTTGATAGATCTCGTTGGAGCCTGTCAGGTAGACTCCCACGTTCTTGAAGCCACAAAGTTAGGTAGGCCTCAGACCAAATAAAAAATCAAGACATAGCGCTGTCAACAATGACGTGACATTTTTTAATATTTTTAATTTTTGTGTGTTGACTTGCCCGAACGCCGAAGTTAATTTATTTGTGGGCGAATCGACAATTTCAGAAATACGTATTAGGTCATTCGCACGTTTACTTCACACACGCACTATGTTGCTGACTTGCTGCCTACTGCACGTAACTAGCATGTTTAGGTACATTCTACTCTAAAGCTACCATTTACTGGGTACGTCTTTATTTGACTTGGATGTGCCCTGGCGGCTGAGAGTGTGTCATGCTCACTCTAATGCCTCGCTGATGGTGGCGCGTGTGTTGGATCATTTAACGAATCCATACGTCAGGTTCGTAAACGGGCGCTGTTGGTGGAGGCTGGTCATACCTTAGCTGCCACGGCTTATTTTAATTTTAATTTTGAATTGTTTTTTTATTTTTTTATTCCGGACGCTTTTAACGTTCATCGTTCTCACATGTATAATTTCAATATGAATGATGTAACCAATATTTTGTAACCATATTTTGATTTAAAAGAGTGTCCGTGGAGTTTCTTGCCCGTTCTTCTCCATAGATCTACGTTTTGGAATGGGCAACTAGCTTCAACTTTCTGACTTACCTACTGACCGACTAGGCGACTCTTTGACAATTCAAAAGTGCCTGTAATTGGTTTAATTGAAATAAATGCTTTGAGTTTGAGTTTGAGTTTGAGTTCTACATTTAGTGTACTTTTTTCTTAATTTTCTAGCATAAAATTCAAAACGTGCTAGTTGCCTACCTATACGTATTTCTACTCGATTTGGCCACAAATAAATTAACTTCGGGCGAGTCGACACCGAAAAAAATAAAATAAGTATTTAAAAATGGAATAGACTAATAAGCCTTCACTTTATTGTTCGCAGCTCTGTTTTGGTTCTTTATTTGGTCTGAGGGCTATGGCTTACACAGTTTTTGACTGTTTAGAACCTTTCATTTGGCGTTTCAACTTTGATAATTATTATTAGGATCCACGTAGTGCTTTGTAGAGCATCGTAGCACATACTTATTGTTCTGAAATGTTTACCCATTCGTCGAAAAATTTGAGGTGATTCCTATTAGGTAGGTATAAAACTTACTTACAGAAAGGTCAAAAGCAGTAGATATGTAAGTAGGTGTCGTAGCTTCTGCCTACTCGCATAGGAAGAAGGCGTGAGTTTATGTATATATGTATGGGTCAAGGTAAATATTTATTAAAGTTACCATCGACAGATGTTTACATGCAAGCCTTGAGGAGTATATTTTTCTTCATTTATCTTAGTCGTTTACTATCTTTGGTAGAAAGGGCCCACCTGTTAAACCATCATACACGCCTCGTGAAAACCAATAAGAAGTCTGCTTTCGTTAGGTACCTTTATCTTTCCATAGAATTGGATATGGATACCTAATTAAGATAAGGCGAAAGCGCCAGGGTAGCCCGCCAAATTAAAATTATTTTACGTTTTTTGCAATTTGCAAGTCAGTATTATGTTGCTATAATTTATAATCATTAAAGTCAGGTAATCCTATTGAATTACTACTTCATGAAATCTTGACATTAGAGGATTTTACCTACTAAAGGAGTTTTGTATTATTACTGATTGTAATGATTATAATTCTATAGATATATTTTTTACGGTCGTGAATCATATTTTAATCAACATACAACCTAATACTGACTTGCAAATTGCAAAAAACGTAAGAAAATTTGAATTTCGCGAGCTACTCTGGCGCTTCCCCCAACAACTAAGTATGACAAATTCTCATAAAGTTTTATATTCTCGGTAATGTTTTTGTTCACCTGCGTCCTGATCAAAAGTACCTAACCTACGAATTTAAGTAAGGTCAGTGACCTGCATAACTCGACCCCTCTTTTTCTTTGTAATAGGGGTCATGTAATGCAGAGCACTACCTGACACTATTACTATTACAGTTTTTTTTTTAAAGCTGCTTGTTTGACTTCATCTGAGGAATTTGTTCAAAATTAAACACTAAAATGTATTTTATATGCATATATTCGGATTCAATATTTCAATAGCTATCAGTTAATAATTAATACAACTTAATTTAAAAAAAATACACTGACTCTTCATCGAACGGTACAAGTAATGTACTTAACTAATTTAGCTATGTTCAAGCTTAATATTTACTATAAATTACAATTTCATTACATTTAAATACTACAAAGTTGGGAATTTTGTTTTTGGCGATGGTATCCCTGAAACATCGATGGTAATTAATAAAAAAATATAATTATTCTACTTTTGTTTAAGAAGAAAAATATTTAAATAAAGTATTTATTCTGAAGTTTAAAATAAATAAAAAAAATACTCTATGATTGGCTTACTCTCGTTTGGGACCTTAAATATTGGCGAATAATGAGTAAATATACGACCTTCGTTTTTCCTTCAGGAATGTATCCCAAGTTCTGAGGTAAAGAGGCAAGTTCACCATAGAATATACAAGTAAATCTTGAAATAATAAAAAAATAAAAAAGTAAGTATTTCGATGTTTAAGTAATCCCAATCGCGCGGTACTTCTGTCACTAATAACGACATTAGCAACAATAAATCCGCACAAAATGAACCCATTTTATTTGTAAAATAATATAAATTAACTAATAATCTCATTAAATTACTCTCATGTGAATTTATTAGGCTCGAATACTTCGAGCCAATAACGTTTTTATTTTTAAAACCACCATTTTGTCGGCAACTGTCATGGGCGCCAATCTTGTAGGTCGCCATCTTTATTCAGGTTTTATTTTTTATATCATTTTTATTTGCACAAATAATCTTAATGCAGATCATTTGCCCCGCCAAAATTATTTAAATAAAGTTAAAGATTTTAAAGGATTTAATGCGATTTTGGATTTCACTTTTTTTATCCACAAAATAACTCAAATGTTTTATGAAAAAATTAGATCTTATTATAAAAAATAAATCCCAATGCAAAATGGCGACGCGAAGTTTACACTTAGTTTCATTGTTTTACGAATTAAATTATTTGTATAACTTATGGCAGGGTTGTCACTGGTCTAAAAATAATAAAAAAAATTACCTACGATCACTTAAAACTAGACAATAATAACCCACATATACATTCGTAGCACACACATATACAAAATAAAATTCTTAACATACAATTTATGTACAATAGAACTATGTGGCGTTACTTATATTAAAACTAAATTATATTTAGGTAACAATCGGCAATAAGGTTAATTAAAAAAAAAAAGTTGATTGAGTGCTAGAAAAAACTAATAGCTTCTTTATGGTTTAAACTAAACTTTACGATGGATTGAATATTTAGGATCATTATTATTTTTTTAACATTTATGTATTAGGTACACCTATATATTTATTATAGTAAAAACCTCAGCCAAACATTGAAAGTTTGTTGTCTTAATTGTTGTTTTAATATAAGTAACGACTGTTTATTTATTTCGTTAATTTAGCGAATTCCGTCACTAAATAAAATTTAGCCTAAGTTAACTCGTTTTAAATATAATAAGTGATATGATTCTGGGTGTTTTTTTTTTTACACAGGCGCAGGGAAGTAAAAATAGGAAAATAATTTTATATAATTCAAGAGTTTTTCCCCCTTTTTCACATTTTGAACACCACAACAAAAAAACATAAATAATAAAAAAATACCTTCACAATTCTTACAAGGATTTTTTTCAATATTTTTCAAAAAAATTAAATGTTTTTGGCGTTCAAATGTCAAATATAAACAAACTCTACAACAATGTGTTCTTCGATACACAAAATTAGGCCTCTCGACATTTTAGCTTTCGTTGAAAATCGTTAGTATAATAGCGTTTAGTTGTAAAATAAACTTCTGTATTTTTGTAAATTATAATTTGAACAAGACTCGAGTCCATATTTAGTGTAAGTCGATGTTTTCTTATAATTTATTTGCTAAATTTTAATAATAAATAACTTTTCTTAAAAAGTTTCTAAATATGATGGCAAGTCTTGTTAAAAATATTAATTTACAATATAAAAACGCTTTCTACATTTGAAGTAAACATGAACGATTTAAAGAGAATTTGTATGTTTTGTAAAAATAATTTATTATACGATTTCATTGATATGTACTTACATCGTATTTTCTTAACTTTCATATTTTACAAACTAAAAGTAAAAAATTTAAAACAGTTTCACGTAAAAAACAAAAAATGAAAATTATAAAAAAATACGAGAGAAAAGCTGTTAAATACTGAAAATAGGTATTACTTAAATAAAAAATGTTTAAGGCCATTTTAACTCAAACCGTCAAAAACATTTTCCATCTAATAAATCCAAAACAGTCTAACCGACAGAGGAAAAGGTTAAAAGTCCCAAAAACATACAAACTCTCTTTGACCCGTTCTCACACACCCACTATACAAGAAATATGTACAACTACAAAATAAAGGACTAGAGTAACTAAACCATGTTGATACCATACTTTTCTGGCGCAAAATAACTGTTCCCCGTGTTTGAAAAGTTCGTTATTTGGGAGGCCTGTAGCATGCTCAAATGTGGCGAATTTTGGGACTGGTTTTCGGGGGACTCGGGTCCCGAAGACAGGATGTTGTGGTGGGATGCCCAGGCCCCTGGTGGCGATGGGTTGCCGAAGGATACTTGGTTGTAGAGCTGGTTGCCGTTGGCAGTCAGGTTGTGGCCGTGGTGACTACCGTGCGTCTGGTTCACGGATGAACCGTTGAAGTACTCCATCTGTAAGGAAGGTATGGTTAAAATCTGGTTGTACTTACTGCTATGGTACTCGTATTAAAGTGGTCAAATTCTTCCTATAACAAACTTTTGACAAACAAGTATGTATAGAGGTCAAGCTTCGAGCCATGAGAAAGTGTCGGTTAAGACATTTTTGTTGGGATTATCGCTAGCAGGTAGTGGACACAAGCGACATGAACTTATAATGTCTTCTGCCTTACAAAATATCGTGGAAAGTTTCTCAAACGTTAAGGAATTTCCCCTACACTTCGTACTAAGTGATATTTTGCCGACTTTATGGCAGCTTCCCAGAGATACAATAAATACATGAACAGTAAGGAAACTGCGTACAAACGGTCGGAACGGCACACTCACACTCACAGACGCGCGCACCGTGAGGCGCCAAGCGATAGTCGCGGTGCTCTCAGTATATTTATTGTGGCTTAGGGGTCTCGTCGATGCGTGCGTCTGTGTGTGTGCCGTTTCGTACGTTTGTTCATAGTTTTCCTACTGGTCCATATTTATATTGTGCCAGAGATCACCCATATTATGTGGAGCACTGGAGACATTTAATTGATACCTATACTTATGCAGTAAGTAATATTGACTTGTTATAACTTCGTTTTTAAGAACTTCGAATCAATCAATGAAAGGATTAATTTGATTGGAATAGAATATCTACAGTTAACAAAAACAACGAATGCCCATTTTCGTTAATTAAGTGATTATTAAGACAAAATAATTTCCTTTGGCTTAAAGATGACGGCCCACAAAACATTTTGGCGCTAATAACAGTCAAAATATTCGAATAAATTATTAATTTAATTACATTTAACGACGTCCTAGTTCGACAAAATGATTGACATATCAATCCCAAATTGGCAATATTTTTGATTTTAATTAAAAATGCCATTGAAATAATTTATTTCATTAATTTGTAAGATTTTTAATAACAAGGTTGATTATAAAAGCCATCTTTAAAGTTTTCAAAATAATAGTTTGTGATTAGCTAAGTAATATTACAGAGTGGAATAAAAAAAACTTCCGTGAGAGACAAAAAATAATAAAGTTATAAGATTCTGGTAAATAACTGTTTAAAATTCATTTCATATGGCTGACAGTCGAAACGAGGTTTACTCTTTTCTATTCAACATTTTCTTTTGACTAAACGAGAAAAACTTTTGTAGCTTACCACAGGGCATTTTATTATTCTTCAAGCAATTATGTTTTAAACGAAGAAATTAAGTGTACCTATGCTGTTGTTATTGCAAAATTGTTAGATCTTTCTGTTCAATTTTACTTGGACAATTGACTTGATTCAATGTGGGAATTAAATTTACAGTCATAATAAGATGCTGTTCATCTTTATTCGTATTCAAGGCCTTACTCAAATTAATATCTTCAGATTTAGACAATTACAGTACAAAGGTACTTAATAGAACTCTTAAATTCCCTGACAAACATAGCGTGACCCGCTGGGTCCTAGTACCATGAGCTCAAGAGTTGCTTATAAAGGGTGAAATTGAATTCATGGGCATTTTCTTAAGGGGTCATTATAGTCACTATTATGAACAGCTTTTACTGTTGGACCAAACCTGAAATCGTGAAAAAAAAAATCACCTTTTCCCTACATTTATGTTCGCATAACTCGTCAAAATGTAGGAAAGAGCTGACTTTTTTCGCGATTTCAGGTTTGGTCTCATATTAAAAGTTGGTCATAATGATGGCCGTACAATGACTCCTTAAGAGGATGCCCATGAATTCAATTTCATCCTGTACCTATAGCGAATATCGTGCACTTTGGACAGATGAAAGTTTGTAAGGAAGTTCGACGTTTATTCCGGTGTACTAAACTATGTAGTCATTCTATACACTCACCTGACTAGGATAATACGGAGAATTATACGCGCTTTGTCCGTAGCCCTGGTGATGGTGCGACGTCGAGTAACTCCGGATGTAATCCGAACTGCCCGGCCAGTGGAAACTGTTGTAGCTGTCCGGGTGGTACACGTTCCCTGGCCCGTTTATACTCTGAGGAGTGATAGGAGGAGACGGCGTGGTCATAATCGAGGAGTTGGACCCCAAAGGAGTAAGATTCCCCGTCAGTCGGGAGCTGTACTGGTCCTTAACCAGATTACTCCCGAATTTTTCCGTGTAATCCAACTTGCTGGCATAGTCCAGTCTCTTTGGACTACTGTACAGCTCTTGCTTAGGAGTGACTCCGTAACCATGGATGTTGGAGACAGGTTCAGAAGGCGAGGACTCTTTACCACTTATTCTGAGTTCGTTAGAATTATAGTGGGATAGAGAGGTTAGACTATTATTCTTGTTGAGGGGAGAACTTTCATAGTTCGATCCTGCTGACTCCTTCTTACAAATTACGTTGATGGGAGGACTCACTGACGTAGTCGGCGTTATAGGAAGATTTGGAGATGACGTTGTGATACTAGAATTCTGTGTTGTAGGTACATTTGAAGAGCTGGTGAGGGATTTGGAAGTAGTTATCTTAGTAGAACTCGTTGAAGCTTTGATGCTGTTGTTGGCGACTGTTGTCTTCGAGCTGGAGGTGGATTTACTGGATATCTGGGTGTTGGTCTGCTGTTGGAGCTGCTGTCGACATTTCGCTCTTCGGTTCTTGAACCAGACCTGTTGACAAAAAAGATTGGTTAGGAATAGTGTTTAATCATTGAGGAGCTCATGGCTAAATAAGTTATAACTGCCACTCGGTTCGATCCATCAGGTTAAGGTACGCTTTCCGGGGTTGGTCCGTGAATGAGTGACCATCTTTATACACCGAGACTCCTCCGTGTTACGCCGGTGGTCCCGGCTGTCATTCGTGAATCTTTGATAATCGTTACGGGTCATCAGAAGCCCGAAAGTCTGACAAACAGTCTTACCAAGAAGTATCGTATTACCCAGTAACTGGGTTATGGAGGTCAGATAGGCAGACGCTCCATGTAAAATACTAGTATTTATCTGCATCTGGTTAGATTGGAACCCGACCCCAACATATTTGGGAAAAGGCTAGGCGGAGACAGAGTGTTTAATCATTGGGAATAAATACGTTTGCAGGATCAATATGAATCGCGATAACGTCATTCGTTCCACTCACAAAATTTTTCGAAATGGCGACCTTCGCAAAAACGTCATTCGAACCTACATATCACTCCCGAACAATAGTGGCGTTATGCGACGATGTCCTCGCTGCAGTGATAAAAAAAGTAAAATTGAAGATTACAGTTTTTTTATTATTAATCGTTCGTTCGTTCGTTTATCGGTCGTTTTGTTTATATAAAAATGAATCTTTATTTCCCTTGGTCATCACATTCCGCGTGAACGCATGGAACAATTTCGCTAAATTCTTTTTTTGTTGTGTTTATTATTATCAGGAGAATGTTCTTATGTAGAGAAAAATTGGAAAATTCGGGAAAACTGAAAGTGGATTTACTATGGGAATTTTGAATTATTGAAATTGGGACAGGACAACGTCTGTCGGGTCAGCTTAATAATTTCGGACATAAACTCACAAAAAACAATAATAGGTCATATTGGTATTAAAAAAAAATCTGTTTGGTTCCTATTTGATTTTGACGCCTGTCTAATTCTACATCTCATCACCTTTAACCGTTAATTACTTGTAAACATGTATTAACCAAACTAAATTCTCCCGAACCCTAACTCCACATAACCTCCAAATATACCACCATTGGTTCCAGCAACTGTTAATGCCTCCTACTATTTGTTCGTTCCAATCCTGCGCAGCAATTACTTCGCGTTCGCGCTTTCAGTGTGCACAACGGATTATAAATGATTTATTACAAGCAAACGTGAGTTTTGTGCCAGTGGTAGGGGTGCTTTTTTAATGTTTTTTTTTTCTTTTATTTGGTGTGTGTACTAAATTGTGGGATGAAAGAATTAGTGAGTTTTTTTTTGAGTTGCGAACTAAGCAGTAAAAATCAAGTTGGAACTGTGAAGATTTTTTGAAATTGTTTGTACTATAGCGAAATATCTTCTATTTACTTTTAAACAGTTAGTTAGGACAGTAGGAGCAGTAACGATATAAACACAAATTCACCTACCACGTAAGCGTTCTAAGGCGTAAGGGTTCTAAGGCGTATTGGAGAAAGTGAGAATGATAAATTCTATTTTCTGTAAGTAGGTTTGTACCAAACACGTGAATCATTTTTTTTTAAATTAGATGAGGTCGGCGTTTCCTATCTAAAAAATCAATCACTGTAACCTCTGAGGTTGTTTCGACCTATCTTCTCAGAGTAGGACTCAAGCGCAGGCCACACCGCCAGCTAGCGGGCGGGCGGGCTAGGCGGGCGAACATCGTTTCACCTCTTACATACTTCGGTCAGCTCGCGGTGTGAACCGAAGTATGTAAGAGGTGAAACGATGTTCGCCCGCCTAGCCCGCCCGCCCGCTAGCTGGCGGTGTGGCCTGCGCTTGAGTCCTACTCTGAGAAGATAGGTCGAAACAACCTCAGAGGTTACAGTCTGTTCAAAAGTCAAAGATTGAGCTTTAGCTGATACGAGAATGGCCAGACATGTTACGAACTAGAACTTTAGACGAAATTGGTGAAAACATTGTAAAAGCCAATATTTTTAAAACAGTAACCATGGAGTTTCTTGCCGGCTCTTCACCATAATAGAGCAAGAAATATTTTGTGTGCCTCTTAGTCTATGCTAAATAAATGTTTTTTCTTTTGGTACTAAAGTTACGTAACAATATTACTTCTTTTCTTAGTCTGACTCCTGATTTTTATTTATGTTTTACAGAATATTGTTAATAATTAATCAATACTGTCAGACACTTCCCGTTCGCGGTTTTTTTCCGTCAGACGCTTTAAAGCTCGCAACCAATTGTCATGTTATTTATAGTTTGAGTCTTTTTAATTTTTATTATAATTAATAAAACGGGTTATTTCAATACTATTTGTAGGCAGCCAGACCAATCGTAGCGGTCAAATCATATTAGTCTATAGTATCTTAGTCCGTTTTACCTCAAAATGTAAAACGTCCTATAGCCCAAACAGTAGCGTTAGATAAACGGTAAAGTCACTGCATTCGCCAGAGGGCGCTACGTGCTTCGCCGCATGAAGCCGGGATTACCCCACCCTTAGCTAATAATGAGTTAATAACGTTTTTTGTGGAAAGAGCTAAATGTTCAGCGACAGATGGGATGCTAATTATTCATATTATTGTTGTTGTTGCTTTGTTGGGAGCATGTGGCTTATAGTGTATTGAATTAACAGTAGGTATGTAGAAGTAAAATATACCAGTGATATATATATTGGTTTTCAGCCGGCCGCGAAGGAAAATTCTTCCGATTCATTTGGTGGAAGGCAAAAATGAATAATTTAATTATTATTGTCTTAGCAGTAGGAGCATTATTGGCCGATTAGTTATGCTATCTATACTAATATTATAAAGAGGTAAAATTTGTATGTAAGTTTGTATGTAGGGGGTAATCTCCGGAACTAATGATCCAATTCTAAAAATTTTTTCACTGGTAGAAAGCTACATTATTCCTGAGTGCTATAGGCTATAAATTATATTTATATCATGCATATTAGCCGAGCTATCACAAGTTTTGTCTAACAAGTCGGAAAGAAATACCTCTTTAAACAGACTTTTTTGTATGCGCTGCCTAAACGGTTGTTTATAATTGATAACAATGTATGGCAGTTTGGTCCGTCTTAAATAATTCTACAAAAAAGTCCGCGACACCATATTTCTATCTTTTATATTTTATCTTTTATACATCTTTTATTGTTTTAAAAAAGTATTTTTTAGACATACTTACGTTTGGATGATTATTTAAACAACAAAACATTAATACTTATCAAAATAAGATATTTTATGATCACAAGGACATCATGGAGATAAGATTCGGCCTTTACAGTATGGCAATTGGTCATACAGTTTCGGAGATAATATAAAATTACTAAAACGCAAAATAACTTTAATTCATACCGGTTCCTCTTGAGCAATTACATGTTTAGAGCGGACGTTTTATAAATATACCCATAGATGGCGTTGTGCAAAATGTCGGTGGAATACAGCGGAAGAGTTTGTTTTTAGGGTTCCGTACCAAAATGGTAAAAAAGGAACCCTTATGGTGTGACTCAGTCTGTCTGTCTGTCTCTCTGTCTGTCACAGCTGGATATCTCAAGAACTACTAATGCTATCAACTTGAAATTTGGAACAGTTTTAGATAATATTTACCCAACTATTTTGCAAATAAGAAACAAATAAAACGATATGTATTTTTTTTGCAACATGGGCTGAAAGGGGGTCTTAAAAATTCAAAGTTGGGCTACTAGGTCATGTGGGGTATCATATGAAAGAGCGCTGTTTGCGCATTCTCAAACATGTTTTTATTTTTTTTAGGCCGCACAGTGTTCGACTTTTGATGAAAAATGTAAAAAAAAATACCGTTCCCCCCCCCCTTATCTCCGAAGTTTGCAAAGAGAAAAATCTGAAATTATTCTATGTGATGCAAGTTTATGTAAAGATAACAGGGAAAAAAAAAACGATGTCTCTAAATAGCACACTTTTTCAGAAATCGGAACGGAACCCTCGGTGCGCGAGTCCGACTCGCTCTGTACCGGTTTTTTTTTGTTAGTTTGTTTGAACGCGCTATCTCTGGAACTACCCCAGTCGGATTTGAAAAAATCTTTTTGCATTTTATAACCCAGTTCTTGAGGTGGGCTATAGGCTATTTAACATCACGCTAGGGCCCTTAGGAGCCGAGCGCAAAGTAATAGTGCGGGCAGGCGATGCGGAAGGATATAGGCTATTTAACATCACGCTAGGCCCCTTAGGAGCCGAGCGCGAAGTAATAGCGCGGGCAGGCGATGCGGAAGGATATAGGCTATTTAAAATCACGCTAGGGCCCTTAGGAGCCGAGCGCGAAGTAATAGCGCGGGCAGGCGATGCGGAAGGATATAGGCTATTTAACATCACGCTAAGACCCTCAGGAGCCGAGCGCGAAGTAATAGCGTGGGCAGGCGATGCGGAAGGATATAGGCTATTTAACATCACGCTAGGGCCCTTAGGAGCCGAGCGCGAAGTAATAGCGCGGGCAGGCGATGGAGAAGGATATAGGCTATTTGACATCACGCTAGGGCCCTTAGGAGCCGAGCGCGAAGTAATAGCGCGGGCAGGCGATGCGAAAGGATATAGGCTATTTAACATCACGCTAGGGCCCTTAGGAGCCGAGCGCGAAGTAATAGCGCGGGCAGGCGATGCGGAAGGTTATAGGCTATTTAACATCACGCTAGGGCCCTTAGGAGCCGAGCGCGAAGTAATAGCGCGGGCAGGCGATGCGGAAGGATATAGGATATTTAACATCACGCTAGGGCCCTTAGGAGCCGAGCGCGAAGTAATAGCGCGGGCAAGCGATGGGGAAGGATATAGTATATTTAACATCACGCTAGGGCCCTTAGGAGCCGAGCGCGAAGTAATAGCGCATGCAGGCGATGCGGAAGGATATAGTCTATTTAACATCACGCTATGGCCCTTAGGAGCCGTGCGCGAAGTAATAGCACGGGCAGGCATTGCGATGCGATGCGTCGGGGTTGGTGGGTGGGGGGTACAAGAAATTTAACGCGGACGAAGTCGCGGGCAGAAGCTAGTACATAATAATATAATCATGTGCTTATGAATTGTGGTTTGTGTATTTTTAACCGACGAAATAAAAGGAGGTGGTTCTCAAGTCGACATATTATATATTTTTTATGTTGGCCACGCATAACTTTTTACAGAGTAGTCTGACTTGAAAGGTTCTTGTTTTATTCGGGAGTGTATATACCTCGAACTTGGTCCCATGTAAAATTTATTAACTTTGCTTGAGTAGTTTTTGAGTTAGCTTCAATACTTAATACGTATTTTTCCTTCCCACTTAGTATTTATATGTGGATGATGTTCTAATTTATTTTGCAGATAGTGGTATTCAAATTTGTGTAGGTTGGTAGGTACCACAACTAAAAAGCTAAAAGTATCTAAATACTTACCTACTTCTTTACAAAAAAAAAAAAAAAAAAAAAACTACCGACTTCCAAAAAAAAAACACTACAAAGTGAAAAGTTGAACTTTAATTTCGGAAGTCGGTGGCAAAAAACGAAAATACAAAACCAAAGAGAACGACTTCCAAAATTAAAGTAATTTTTCACTTTTTTTAAGTCGGTTGTTTTTTTTTGTAAAAAAGTTTTACCCATAGGAATATAAAGATTTTGATAGCGTAGGAAGGTAGGTACTACTTATGATGAACTACAGGCTCACGGATGCTTAAAAAGTTTAATTTGCAACGAAATAAATAAACTCTTCCTACTTAATTTTTTTTTTTTGTATTTCTGCATTATACACACTGCTTGCCGGAACAAACAAACGCATGACACCGTCATTTAACTACCACAATCCGCACAAAAAGCCCATCATATCTTGGCCGACGGCGAAAACCAGAATTAAACATTAAATTCCATACATCGTTAGAATTTTCATTTGCCAGTAGCGCCACCCCGAAGTTTCAAGATATATTGGTGACGCACCCGTCCCCTTGCATCATTAGAAGTATCAGACAGTGCGATCTAAACGGACCAATTATGATGTGTTTGAACTAATGATATCAGATACACGAGGGACATCAAAAGGATGGAAGTTTGCTGCCTTGTTTTGATTTACGGATACTAATTGACAAGGTTAGAGGAGAATGATTTGCAGACGGCATGGAAAAGCGATAAGATAAGTTGGTAGATTTTTTTTACTTCAGGGGAGAACAAAATCTCTCTTTACACTCGTAAGTAACTGTATCTCAAAAATACTTATGTAGGTAATCTATTACAACATATTCCTCTAATTATGTTAGGAAAGAAGAACTGTCGCTTTATTTTACCCAGCAGAACTCTCAAAAACTTACAGCGGCGGAAAACTTACTGCAAAGCTTCTTGTATCAATTATTGAGGTGTGATAAGCACAATAAATACCGTTATGAAAAGAATTTATTGTTACATTTTTAACACGTAATTTTTCGCAATTGACACCCCTGTTCAAGATGCATTCGATTTTGAAATTCCCGCTTTACCGCCATGTTCATAACGGATTCCTAAAAGCTTTCCAAGTACTTAACAACTCAGCATCAACGCAAAACAATCGAATAATTCGATTTTCAAATTTCAAAATCAGAACGTAATTCGATTGGTAGCGCTAATGCTCTATCCATGTTGGTATAAATTGAACATTTGAACGAATTAGAAGCCAGTCGAGCGTTGGTCTCCTACTACTGTGGTCGGAGATTTTAATAAGTTTATTTTTTAATAGCGTTTTGGGTGGCTCACATTAAGATGGATTATATTCACGTATTAGATGCGCTATCTCGAGTTAATTGAAACTTAATAATCTACGGATTTTCTCCGCTTGCTTGATAAGACTGATGGTCATTTTATAATGTATTAACTAGATTATGATTATGAGCAGGTTTTGTTACGCAAGGTGCATGGAATGTTAGTATAGATGTTAAAAATGAATAAAGTGATAAATAACGCATTTTACGTGTTCATCTTAGTAAGGAAGGTGGAGGCCTTGAAGTTATTGACAATAACAACGCAATTATTATACGACAAGACCACCGTGAACACTGAAATTCTCATTACTGTCTACCTACGTAGCTACGGTAATACACAAAAATAAATCGAAGGCTTTAATTCAGTAAGTAGGAACTTGGAGATGAACTAATCATAAACGACCTGAAAAAATAGACCAAAAAAGAAAACTATAAGTATCAATAGTCCAGAAACCATAAAACAGATGATCATCGACGAGTCTAGTTGAGTGACGATATTAAAATTATAAAAGCTCACGCCATAGTAAAAAGACAGACAACAAGATAAAAGTGAGGCCTGACTCTCTGGGGAGCGTCGGGCGAACACTTAAGCCGAAAATGAAAGCTATACAATGTGTAACTTAAATAAGCACAACCTCTTAAGCGGTCATTGTACTCATTATTATGAACAACTTTTACTATGGAATCGCGAAAAAAAAACAGCTGTTTTAAGGCATGAGGAACAGGGTGTAAAGTTCATTCATCGTGTCGTCGGTGTCATGTCTGGTGGGCTACTGCCCGACGGTTGATGTCGGGACGTTGTATATATATATGCTAGTCGCGCGGTAAACTCTAATTGCGCGATGCAGGATTGCGTGACGCCATATCTTTGTGATGCGTAGTTCGTATGTGGCGATGTAGATGCCGCCACACTGTTCCCTACATTTTGACGAGTTATGCGAACACAAATGTAGGGAACAGCCAATTTTTTTTTTTCACGACTTCAGGGTTGGTCCCATAGTAAAAGTGGTTCATAATGATGAGTACAATGGCCCCTTAAGAGGTTTTAAGTTACTCCTTGTATATCTAGCAGTGGCTATAGTTAAATGGCAAGAAGACATCCCAACATACCTGCACTCTACTCTCAGGCAGGTTAATCTTCAGCGCGACCTCCTCCCTCATGAAGATATCAGGGTACCTCGTCTTGCCAAACAACGCTTCTAACACGTCGAGTTGTGCTCGAGTGAATGTTGTCCGTTCTCTTCTCTGCTTGCGAGGGTTTACACCTGTTGACAAGGAGATGAGGGTAAAATTAGAAGAGGTGGTAGTTTGGAATTTCAGGCTCATAGCCAAGCCGCCGGGGTCGCGGGTTGTTCGGAAGAGATACCGTGGCCCTGACACAGGCAACTGAAGGAACACGGGTGGGTTTTAGTCAGTAAAAGTCTGACAAGCCCTTCCGCTCACCCAGAGCGGGAGAAGTCATTTGATGATTTGCCATCCACAAAAAAAAAAGGCTCAAAGCCAAGCTTGATTCAGAAAGTATTTTATAACGAAGCTAATCATTGACATGATAAATTAATATGTTGAAAGTTTGGTTAAGGGATTCGATATTAAGTTATGTAACAATGAAAACTTTTTGCAAAAAAAAAAACAACCGTATTCCAAAACAAACACTACAAAGTGAATAACTTTAATTTCGGAAGTCGGTGTCTTTGGTTTTTGTATTTTCGTTTTTTGCCACCGACTTCCGAAATTAAATGTATTTTTCACTTTGTAGTGTTTTTTTGGAAGTCGGTTGTATTTATATTTGTAAAAAATATTTTTCAATTTTTAGTTGTGGTAGGTGCCTACCCCACAAAAATTCTAATAAACTACCTGTTAAGTAAATTACAGTGACAGGAATTTATTATAACATCATCCATATAGTGGAAAATACGGATTATGGCAGCTAACTCAAGAAATACCCAAGCAAAGTTTATGAATTTTACATGGGACCAACTTCGAGGTATTCCCGAATAAAGTAAGAATCATTCAAATCTGACTACTCTGTAAAAAGTTACGAGTGGACACTTTTGTTCCGACACCTGCAGGCTTTGCTTATTGTAAAATTTCTAGTAATGCAATTATTGGAAAGGAATGCATTTATAATTATTAATAACTTATTTTACTTTCAAAAATATATAGAAAAAGATCAAGACTGCCATAGTAAAATAAGATAAGATAAGATAGATAGATAAGTATATTTATTTTCTACAACGTAGCACTTTTCCGACAAACTGCACCCTTGCATAGGCATAGGCTAGCATAGGCATATAAAAAGCGTGCGAGTTGCAACTAGGGTCGAGTTGAGTCGAAGCCTAAATGAAGCAACAGACAGAACAGCAATCGGATCTTAATCCTTCCGAAACGATGGCTGGTAGAATTAATTACTAGTAACTTTCGCTTTTAATATTTTTTATAGTATTGTAAATTAAAACCATGTGACGCTCAAATTGCTACGACTTATAAATATTATAATTTATAATATATAATATAATAAATATATATTTATAATATATTTTTTTTAAATTTATTATTATTTTCCTGTGATAGTTTTTTTTAACTAGTACAGGATACAGGTGATCTTTTCCACTAAAGTTAAGTTAAAAGTTATCACTGTATTGTATTGCATAGTTTTTGCTTTTCAATAACTGGTGGAAAAGCAATCTGTAACACTATCTTTGGAACAATAAAAAAAATTATTATTTTATTTATTATTATTATGGATTCCTCATATTGATTCATAAAACGCGTAAAATCAGAAGTGTAAATCTAAAATATGACGAAAGACATAACCGGCTAAGTTATAACGTTAAAACATTTGATAGATCGTCAGGTATGGCGACAAATGTCACATATAATTAATATGATAATATTGAAACCAGTTCGCGACCGCGAAAACTTAGAACTGATGAATTTGAGAATATTAGTATTAGAGTGCTTTTATTAGAAGAAGAAATGTTACTAAGAAGACAAAGATAGAATAATGATAATCGCCTTTATGAAACTGTTGAAGATTTCCGTGACTGAAAAGAAGAGAAAATTGATGCAGACATCGAAAGTGAAGATTTAAAATGACAAAAGCAGTAGACAATGATTAACTTAAATACAATAGAATAGAATATTTTTTACACTGTAGCCCAATGAAATATGCGGCTCCAGGGGCTAGTGTGAATCTTTGGGTTCATCCGAGTAATCGAGTCTGGTCAAACCACGCTGGGGTCGGTGCATTTCATTCAATCATTCATTGTTGCTACAGGTGGTAAACAAATAACTAGATTATAAAAGTATCTCTACAATATACCTCTAGGGTTTACAAGAAAATAAATTAAAAGGATATTTAGCACGTGCCTTCGTGCTAAATATCCTTTTTATTTATTTTATTTATTTAGGCCTGAAATAATGAATTATTTGGTCCGTTTATATTAGAGCAATATGGGGGCCTGTTTCAGTCACTAAATAAAATTATAATAATTCCAAGAGACCTTATAGTTCTGATAAATAATGGTTATTTTTGTAAACATAAAATAGAGCTTTACGAAGTTTTTGGAAAAGCAAATACTGAGATTATATATTCATTTGTTTGTGTAACTTTTGTAACATTTAAGAAGACTAACAAAAACTTTTTGTTAATCCTGATATTTTTATTAGACCTTTGTTTATTATTAGTTTCGTATAATTTAGGTTTAAAACGCATTTGGGCTCATAGTTTTATTACACTTTTTACGATGGATATTAATTTTATAACAAATCTTCGAAGCTCTAATCTTATGCGGTATAACTTATGCAACAAAACAAATTATTTATATGATATTTTATGTCTCAAACGATATCAATAAAAAGTTATAAAACATTTCTACTTATTTTGTATTCATAGATTGCTTCCATAGTGTTGTGTCTATGTTACTGTTAAGTGATATTTTTTTTTAATATTCTGTGCCACCAGTGCCACTAAAATTTGGGATTAGGGAAGTTGTCACAACTTTAATAATTAGTAATATATATTATTTAAATAAAATTATAAAAAAGCCTTTATTGCTGTTATTTTGTATCAGGCACATTTTTTATTATAAGCTTACATAGTATACCTAAAAAACGAAAAAAAAAACATAGTTAAGTAGTAATAAAAGTAGACTAAATCTGTACCATTTAAAATATTTAAAATAAAGAGCTAAGGTTATAGAGGTTTTATTGTTTTATAGTAAAATTGGTTTTGCATTTATAAATATTAACATTTTCCTATAAAACTAGTAGTTCAAGATCCCAGGGCCGCCAGACCTTACTTATTTTTGGATTAACTAAATGTATGGGTTAGAGTAGGTAGTGTTAGTATGTAAGTAGGTACTACTTTAAACGCACGCATACCCAGCTTGGGCCGACGGCCAATTTTTTTTTCACGTATTATATATTATTAAAGTTAAAATAAAAATATTACTCACTTTTCTTAAACAGAACATTTGGTCGCTTAATTTTTTGCATTTTAACCCTAGGTACTATGACATCCTGCAAGGAAGTGGTCGAGTTACCAGTAACCCTGTATATAAAAATTAATCTCTATTTCCCTTGGTCATCGCATCACGCGTGAACGGATGGAACAATTTCGCTAATTTTTTTTTTTTGTGTTTATTAATGTCAGGAGAAGGTTCTTATGTAGAGAAAAATTGGAAAAGATGCCGGAAAAATTAGAAAATTCGGGAAAACTGAAAATGGATTTTCTATGGGAATTTCGAATTATTGAAATTGTGACAGGACAACGTCTGTCGGTTTAGATAGTATAGAATAAATAAAGCTGAGAGTACATATATAACAGCTATTAATAAAAGCACTTATATAGAAAACACTCACAAGTAAAAAAAAACATAAATTACGAACGCATTCAACTAGAATTAATAATTCAATGATAACGATCCAACTATCTTCAACCAACTAATCGATTACCTATACTAATCTCTTACTCGATTCTTTGTCGATTATCAAGTCCCATCTCTATGGCCACTGGTTTTTCCCGTATACTATGAATATTAATATTTTTTACATGACATTAATTGTTCAACTCATCATAAAAATATATAACCAGCTTCTGTTCAACGCTTTCTTTGATATTCTTTCTATCAAACTTCATGGTAAAATGTTTATGATGTAGCTAAAATTATGGCAGAGGAATTAAAATGATATGCCTGTTTTAGAAACTAATGTTTAAAAGAAAATTAGTTTTATGGTTGAAGAAGATGGATATGTTATTAAAGATATAGATGTATAGACGTGTTAAAAGGGTGATCTTCTTTCTGATTCGTCGTAACAACAGGTTGAGGGATTGCATGTCGGCAGATTGGTTAAATGATTTGATTGCTTTTGTCATAAAGTTGGTAATTGGTAGAAACCTCTGTTCCACAATTAACTGAGCTTGTGGTGGAGTTTCATCCTATCTCCCGTCAAGGACGAGAAATGGGAATCCCGGCTCCGGGTATTGGCATACTGAGAGTGTTTCAGAAAATATACACTGAAGTAAAGAAACCCTAGGTACCGATACCGAAGCTTAGAAAGCCTTAACCCGGAACTGTGTGACAGTCAATTTCTGAAGTTTACTTTAGGTAGTTAGATACTTTTTGCTTGCCCAATATTAATATAAACAAAACCAGTCCTATAATAGATGAGGTCGATGAAAAAGATTCAACTATTTGATGATTAGAATTAGACTAAAACAAGTTTTGTTTTTTCAAAGATGTCCATCAATCATTTTTAGATGCACTTAATTGAAGGCTAGTTAAAGATTTATCTGATGACATGACTTGGTTTATAAAAGAAGCAATTATTAATGCCCGTGAAATCTATAAAGCATACACATATAAACTTTCTAGTACAACTCCTGTTTCTTTTATGAGAAGACAGCACAAAAACCAAAAAGAATAGACCAGAAAATGTGTCACACAACGGACGAAAGGAATTTATCCGCCATTACTCATCTGAACACACGTAAGACAAACAAATAAAGCAGGTCATACGTCCACTAATACCTTGTAATCCTCATAGAAATTAAAAATCATTAAGAAACCCTGCCATCAGTCAACTCCAAATTACATCTAGCAGGGATGTAAGTCACGAGGTTCAATGATAAATGGTTTTGACGCATGTTTTTGACATGTTCCCTTCTGAATGGTCAAAGACAGACTGCGTGTCGCGAGCGCGCGCTCGACGCTTTTGTTCGCCATAGACAACGACTGGGCATAGAGACTAGAGTAATTCTTTATTTTCGGTTATGGAATGTCTTTTTGAATGGGATTAGAATGTTGGTTTTTGGGACTGATTTGGTAGTTATTGTTGGTAGATTATCGACTATAAAATAGGTAGAAAGCGACTTGATAATAGTACTCTCCTTCATTTGTTTTTGGGTGATTGTAGAAACCTACAATCCTTTCTGTCCTTTTTGCCATAAATCTTCGACTTGTATTACTTATAGACTTACGTTAAGGTTTCGATTTGCAGTCAGTAATTTTTTTACAAGTAGGTAGTGTATCATCGAGCATTCAGACATAGAAATGTAGGTTAAGATCCCTTTGTATATTCATTCTTCTCCATTCTTAGCTCTCCTATTCTTTGAAACTTCATTACAATGTTAACTATGAATTAATTTATTCAAGTCCGAGATCAATACCGACTCCTGTATGAAAGTGGTCTAAGTAAACAAGATATACTGGAGTAATAACCTGAGCTAGTTCCTGTTTTACAAGCTGTCGCAATGCTAGATGTGTAGGCTTACTAACACAAATCTAAATTGAATGGAACTGTTCTCGAAGATAGAAAATTTGATCCTTACCAGTAGGTAACACTTTGCCGTATTGCATTAATATCAAAATCAAATCAAATATTTTATTGGAACAAAAAACAGATTTACAAATTTTTAGTGTTCGTTAACATATACCTGTTACCGAACACTAAAAATTTGTAAACTGTTTTTGTTCCAATAAAATATTTGATTTGATTTTGATATTAATACATATACTTAGTTAAAATACAGTTAAGTACATTAGTAAATACAGTATTAGTTTTTAGGGTTCCGTACCCAAAATGGTAAAAAAGGAACCCTTATGGTGTGACTCAGTCTGTCTGTCTGTCACAGCTGGATATCTCAAGAACTACTAATGCTATCAACTTGAAATTTAGAACAGTTTTATATGACGTTTACCCAACTATTTTGCAAATAAGAAAGAAGTAAAAATATTTATATATTTTTTGTAACAGGGACTGAAAGGGGGTCTTAAAAATTCAAGGTGGGACGACTTGGGCATGTGGGGTATCATATGAAAGAGCGCTGCTTGCAAATTCTCAAACATTTTTTTATTTTTTTTAGGCAGCATAGTTTTCGACTTTTGATGAAAAATGTAAAAAAAAATACCATTCCCCCCCACTTATGTCCGAAGTTTGTAAAGATAAAAATCTGAAATAATTCTGTGTGATAGAAGTTTATGTAAAGATTACAGGAAAAATAAAACGACATCTCTAAATAGCACACTTTTTCAGGAATCGGAACGGAACCCTCGGTGCGCGAGTCCCACTCGCTCTTGACCGGTTTTTTATTACTTATATGGGTTTTTTTGAGTTCATTAAAAACTGTACAAAGTTTTTGGTTTGTAATGGTTCTGAAATAGAGCGAAGTGGTTGAACCACTTCGCTCTATTTCAGATTTCGCGCTTATGGTCTCGGTTTCACTCGCATCCCAGAGGAACTAACTCGGATAAAAAGTCTCCTTGTGTTAATTCAAGAATTGGTCTATTTGTTTGCCAGACTTCATCTATACCCGTTCATTCGTTCTTTGTAAACTTTTTCATCTGACATCTGGACTTTCATGGCTTTTAAGTCACGGAAAGTTAAGCTATGATGTGTTTAAGATTTTCTTCTGAGAAATAGAATCTAATTAGTTTTAACTTTCCTATGAAAAAAATCATAAGCTAAAGAACGTGCCTAGATTAAAGAACGATTTCTATTAGAATTTAAAATATCTGGTACGAATATCTCATTGAATCAAATATTAAAAAGCGCATATCGCATTTATATATCACGAAAAAAAATTCGATCTACTATTTATAACAATTCGCCGAAAACTGATAATAGCTCTCTGTAACGGATTAAAAATATAAAATAATACAATATCCATTTTGAAACTCGCTCGCGATACCCCATTGTGACTATCCAAACAAACATTCATATGAAATCTGTCACATGTTGAAAAGTGAAAATGTATTCATGTGTCTGTCTCTTTTACGCACATGAAATTGGGGCGAGTTAGAGAAAGATGGATAGATTTCAATTGTCATTTGACAATGGCCCGAGCGCTAATCCTAGTGACATGGCGGGCTTGGGGTTCCGTAGTTATATTATAAAACCTTTGGGAGTTATGCACATGGTGTTGTGGATTTGTTGTTCGCGCCCATTTTCTACAAATATATTATGGCTTTTATTGTAATGAATATGGGGCACGAATGTTTGAACTATTTCTCTTTGTGATCTGCTAAATGGGTTACGAGAAAATTGGTAAAATGCTCGTATTTAAATTGATTTCTGATTGAAGCTGCGATGTCTGCATTTTACACAACGGTTGCTATTTCTACCAACTGAACTACCAAAAAGAAACAAACTGAAAACCATAAAATTTACTGCCTCCAATTTTCCAAGAGACTGGTAGAAACGATAGATTCTGAGTTATAGTTTTATGAAAATATGAAAGACTTTTGGGCAGTTTATAGAGAAATGGGAACAAAATGAAGAGCCAGTAGCATATTTAGTCAGCCTACAATGTTCCCACTGCTGGAACACAGGTCTTCTCTCGGTGAGAGGGAGTGGGTAGTAATCCACCACGCATGCCCAGTGTGGGTTGTCACAAATGTCTTCGAATTTTTGGTTCTAGGACATGCCGGTTTCCTCACGATGTTTCCTTCATGGTTTTGAGAACAATTGTGATGAAATTAAATACACAAAGTAAAGTGCCTGCCTGGATTCAAACTCCAGAAGCAACTTAGCCAGTAGTAGACCTAAAAGTCTTTAAATAATGTGCCAGTACTAAGAACTACTCCTTCAAATATCATATTTTTAACACCATTTAAGTTGAAACCAAGATTCTTTGCCTCTGTATCTTATTTTGTTCTCATCATGTTTGTTACACTTTTTTTCCTACCGATCGTATCATGACGAGCCGATTGCTTTCCGATAGCTACTGCTCTCCTAATGGCGGAGTCGTGTTTGGACTCCTGTTTCTAAGCCTCGGAGATCTGGACGATAATCGGCAGTTTTTGTACGGTCAAATTACTGGAATTTTTGGGTTTTGGGTAAGAATTTTGTTGGGGCACGAATTTTTGATAGAATTTGTCAGTGGGGAAATACTAGAAAGTTTTCAGACTCATGGAATCAATTTACTGCGAGTTGGTTGCTATTTTAACTCTATAAACGTCGATTGCACACCCAGGTGAAAATCTATTGTGTCTGCTAATTGGCGTGCGAAGGGTTAAAATGAGGTTTGTGAAGATTTCATTCTTAATATAAAGGAGGACGAATTTTTACTTTAGTGAACAGTAGGTTCTTCTGTTCAAGAGTTCCTCTGTCTGTCAGTAGTTCTTCTGTTCAAAACGTTCACACAACTGTACTCCAGTGCGTTTATGTATTTTGGTCCATAAAGTTTCATGTAGATTTATTCAGTCCTTTGTATTATTGGCACTCTAATTGAAAATAAGCATCAACGTGATGTGTTCTAAACTTAAAAAAATCCTTTAAAATAACAACCAACATCACACCACATAAAAATAAATCGTGAGACTAATTTGTTGAGTACATAAAGGGGCACAAACGCATTATTTTCCCGTTTTTCACGGCGTTTGACCCCGGAGTCCCGGACCCCGTCCCCGGAGAACTGAGGAACCCTAATGACGTGTAAAATACTTTTAAGGGCACACAGCTGCAGGGGATTATAAAATGTCATCTTTGTTATCAATAGAGTAGGAGCTGTTTTAGATTGATTTGATTTGCATTTTTAGGTTACTGGTCAGCTACCAAAATATTTTTTATTGCTGATATTTTTTAAATTAATTAAAAAGAAAAAATCTGTCAATGACTTTGGTTGTTTATAAATTAAAGTTTAGAGAAACAATGTATTTATTTCGATTAAAATTCTAAGGCGTAACTAACGTAAAATTATACTGCAATATAAATTAAGAATTAACATATTAATTAAAAATAACAAAACAAAAATACAGAACGCAACATTTCAAAGCCTTTCTCTTAAAATGGCGGGAATGTCAACTGTCACTTTGACATTTCGGAGGGGGCTTTAATGGGCGCGTTCGGATTTAAACCGGATTGTTATTCTAGAGGAACATTCTTGGCAAGGGGAACTTGCCAAACATCCTATTTGATTAGATGTACTGTTACTTTGATACAATGATTTTGATAAGCGTGAATAAAAAATAATGATTTCATTGGTGCTGATGGGATTTTTTAAATCTGTCCTACTATAATGTTTTATTAAGCAGGTATAATATAGTTTTAATTTGAAGAACACTTGTTGCTTTATCTAAAGTAAGGCTTTGCTTAAGGCGTAAAAGACGACCAGTTTATTAATTAAGAAGGATTTTTTTGTAATAAGAAAGAACATTTTCACTTTTGAGAAGACAAGTTGGGTTGTGAAAACTAAGTTTCAGTATTTGTTTTACAAATTGATGCTGATAGTATTCTACGTTTTGACATTAGATCTAAAGATATGAAAAAACTGGTGTCCACTGATCAATTTGCGAGTAATTGTGACGATCTGGCGAAAATTTTCAATCAACATTAAATTCTGCAGGCTTATTGAGCTGCCGCTGGGGTCGCGGGTTGTCTGAAGAGGTTACCGCGGCCCTGGCATAGGCAACTGAAGGAACACGGGTGGGTTTTAGTCAGTAAAAGTCTGACACGCCCTTCCGCTCCACCCAGAGCGGGAGAAGTTATTTGATGATTTCCCACCTTCAAAAAAAAAAAAAAAAAAGGGTTTATTGAGCTAATTTTCATATAAAATCAAATATTATGTACCTCCACGCATATAGCAACAGCCCATAAAATAGGTAGCAACTAGCAACACCCACTGAAATGAGGGTTACCAGCCTATAAATCATGTTAACACATAAATTGCGCTGGCAACTCTGCCGCAGGGGTGCGAAGCATGACAAGTTGTGATAGATCACTGAGGGAAAATAGGGCCTAACAACTGTGCAATTCTGAACCTTAAGAGTGAAGATATAAGAGTGATGGTAAATGGTAATGTGTACAGTATGCAATGAGTTATTTTATTACCATGATAATGTGGCAGCCCTATATAGTGTAGGGGTGTGCTAACCGAATTGTTGGTAAATTGAAATATATCTTATAAATTATGGCTTATTTGTTACGGTTCGAAGTTGGGGTGTGGATGGACAATAATATTACAGGCGTAAGTGAGAGTGATAATTTCTTCAATAGATTCAAGGCGTTACCGAAGATAAAATGGTCTTTGGATAAGAACCTAAGGATGGTAGACATTCGATATAAATCCGAATAGAAATTGATTTTGTTTTGAAAACTCAATGGAAATCTCTATAAGATAAAAGCTTTTGAGATAGTGATACGATTATCAAACGTTTTAACACCATGCACCAGTGATAGCCTAGTGATATCACCGTTCATACGTTTCGAGTTCGAGACCAAGTCACACATCTCTAACTTTTCGGATTTATTTGCGTATTGTATAATTATCACTTGCTTAAAAAACGGTGAAGGAAAATAACGTAAGGAAATTCCTGAGACATATTGCTCGACGGCATATTAAACCAAGTCAGAGGCCATGGGCGGCATAAAAACTCATCTCTAACCACACGAAAAAGAAAGAAAGAATCAGACGTTTGAAAATCTCAATAGTTAGACCAAATTCCTAAAAGCATAAGTAAGAAGTAGTTGGAGAGCAGTGGTGTCCCAATGGTATCGACCTATGTTGTAGGTTAAAACAGTGAAGGAAAACATCGTGAGGAAACCGGCATGTCCTAGAACCAAAAATTGGAAGACATCTACCAACCCGCACTGGGCCCGCGTGGTAGATTACGGCCCACTCCCTCTCGAAGAGAAGAGGCCTGTGTCCCAGCAGTGGGAACATTATAGGCTGATTAAGCAGAAAAAAATCATCAAAAAAAGTCTGGTCTGGAGATATGGAACATTTTATAAATTTTCCATCCACACATTTTAGTCAGATGAAGTAGAATATTTTGTTTCGCCCCTAGGAGGTTAAGTTTTGATTTTTTAACCGACTTCTGAAAAAAGGAGTAGGCTATCAATTTGGATGTTTACCTATATATTTTTTTTACGTATGTTCGAGCATAAGTTCGTCACATATAGACGGATTTGCAAAATTATTTTTTTGTTTGAAAGGGTATAATCTCGAGGTGGTCCAATTGTCACCAAGTCAGAATATTATGATCCCATGGAAATCCCGGGAAACCCTCAAATCTTATAGGCACACCTACAGCGATTTGGGTATATTTTAGAGTAACTGGTGCATTTACTCTCAGAAAGCATCATTTGGTGAAGTGGAACTGATGATGAGGACCACAGATGGCCATCGGTACTACTCAATTACCTATACCTAAGTATTTCACGGGTTGCGATTCGATTACTTTAATATGGTTGCTAAGTAATTTATGCTCATCAAAATGCATAATGGTGATGATGACTTCACCATGGAGCTCCAGTTCTCCTGGTTCTTACTAGGAGAACTCCTCAACAATTAACGTCCCTGCATCGGGGAAAGCAATATTTTGTAAAAGGTGATGAGCAGTTGACATTGGGCTATTGTAACTTAGATAAATTACAAACTGACCCCACTAAAAAGTGAAAAATAAAAACTAAAAAAGTTTTTATTTAATACAAAAAAATGTACCTCATCTGACTAAAAATGTGAGCATAGGAAATTTCAAAATGTTCCATATCTCGAGACTTATTAATTTTTTTCTCAATGGTGGCGCTGTTAGTAGCTATACTCACTTTAATGTGCCATTGCTGGTTAAAAGTCTTCCCCATGGTCTACAAAACCTCTACAAGGTGGCAGGGTTATCCACGCGGAACCTATTACGAGTACCATGGATTTAGTACATGATTCTGAATCCCGTTGAAATATTTCACCAGTTATTAAAAAAAAAAAATGAGGAGGAGCTCGTGGCTAAGTAATAACAGCCGCACGGGTCGATCCGTCAGGTTAAGCTACGCTTGCCGGGGTTGGTCAGTGGATGGGTGACCATCTTTACATATCGAGATTCCTCCGTGCCTCGGAAAGCACGTTAAGCCGTTGGTCCCGGCTGTTATTCGTGGATCTTTGACAGTCGTTATGGGTCGTCAGAAGCCCGAAAGTCTGACAACCAGTCTTAACAAGGGGTATCGTATTACCCAGTTACTGGGTTGTGGAGGTCAGATAGGCAGTCGCTCCATGTAAAATACTGGTATTCAGCTGCACCCGGTTAGACTGGAAGCCGACCCCAACATAGTTGGGAAAAGGCTAGGCAGATTGATTAAAAAAAAAATAGCTGGTCCACGCATTTTGAATGCTTAGGTTTTTCTATGAAACAGCAGATTATTATTTTTTTGATAACCGACGAGAAATTTCTTCGTTAGGGGGTCTAGTCTAGAATCATGTGCTGAATTCATGCTGACCAGCTATACGGGTTGCGACTTCCGTCCGCGTAGAAGTCAAGTAAACCATGCTAACTAAATATTATAAATGCGGAAGTTTTGTTTGTTTGTTACCTTTTCACGCCTAAACCACTGAACCGATCATCCTGAAATTTTGCATATACGTTGTCAGGTGTACAGAAACGGGTATAGGGTACGTTTTATCCCAAAAAAAAGTACTGTTCCCGAGGAAAACAACAATAACGTTCTTATGATAGATGGTGCTACGTGTCTTTCGAATCATGATTGAATTATAGGTACTATTAAAAGCAGAGTATACAACTCGAATCGATTGTCAAATTCTAAATTAACGAGAGCGAAGCCGCGGGCAAAAGCTACTATAACATAAATTTCCAACTTTAAACAAATAATTCTATCTCTGTACGTATATTACCTATTCATGTTGATATAATGCAATAGTCCCAATCTTAATAACATCAAGTTTCTACCCAAAATTAGTCCCAAAACGACTAACAAGACCTAACAATCTTAAGCACCAGACAAAGAGCTCCGATATACCTGTCCCTTTCTCACACAGAGGATTAACTTATCGTAGAACTCCACGATAAACATGTTGCGAGTGGGCTGCCGAGATAAGGGCGGGGGTTCGATTCCCATTCACGATTTATTTCTTTAATGACGTAGCAACTAATGGGAGGGTTGTTTTCGTATTTAGAGGAGCTAGTGAGGTGGGTAATTTGTTTTTAGTAGACTTTGAGTGGGTGAATCGAGAATAGTTTGAGAAAATGAGGGAGAATTCTTCGTTTAAAAAAAAGTGACGTTTCATATTTGTCCTTAGTTTCTGAAGCCTAATAAACTGAAGTCAAAATGAGTATGACTAATGTGCGCGCAAGTGCTAGTCACCGCCTGAGCGGGGGGATTAGCAGACTGAGTTAACGGGGGAGGTTGACGTCTACCTCCCCCGTCTCAACGGTTACCTACATACCTCAGGCGGTGACTACCACTCGCGCGCTCACTATAGTAGTAGTTGTCATTTTGGAGAGATGAATAAAAATAAGACTTCCAGAAAAGTAGGAAGAAGAAGATGGCAACACATGTCCCGAAGCCAGAAAACTGGGAAAGTTATTACAATAAAGGGATGAATGGTGTAGGCGACGGGGCCTTTTGACATTACTGTATTGTCCTTAAATGATAAAGAGATATTTTCAATCAACTCAGCCTATCGCAGTGCTGGAAATAGGCCTCTCCCAGGCTGCGCCACAATACCCTGTCCTCCGCCTTCCGCATCCAAGAGATATAAGTAAGTTATCGTAAGTTCAATTACTATGCGTACCAAATACCAAGAAACCATTACCATTGAGAATAGTACTGTCGAGACGCCATTTTGTTCCGCAATACTATGGCAATACTCGCGAACTTTATTACCAATGCGTATCTAATTTGACAGCTATTGTGTGAAGTTGGCAGCAAGCGCGATCGTATTCTTATTTGGCACGCGTAGTAGTAATTATTATTAAAGCTTTTTTAAAGGTAACAGCAGTGGGCCCACTTTTTTTTTTCAAAATGTTCCAATTAATTTCAACTCTTGCCATCCCTGATTGAACATCAAAAATTCATTACCAACTATCAAGTCATCCTCTTAATTATTTATCGTAAATATATTCAGTGCGAATTGCTGTGCAAACAGATAAAAGCTAACGCGTGACCGACACGTGCGCTCCCCACGCCTGCTCACTTACGACTGACGCTTTCAACGACCATAGATAATGAGGTTTCCGTTTTCTGAATTTAAAATATTTAAATTTTAAGAAAATATTTATGTGGGCAATTATTATTGATGGTAGTGTTCCTTGAGTGGCATCAATTTCCATGGAACAAAAGAACTTAGTAGAAAAACGATCTACGATATTAATCGTAATAATCGACATTTATACGGCAAATTGTCGTAGCTTTAATGCTGTACCGAATCATAATTTCTTTTTAACCGACTTCAAAGAATGAGGAGGTTATATTTTCGTCTGTAGGTATGTATTTTTTTATGTATTCTGGACTTATTTTGAAAATTCTTTTTGCATTTGGTAGAGGAAGTTTGCGCGGTGATCTTCTATCTATCTATTTAAATGAAAAGAGAAGTCCGGACTGACTGACTGATTGACTGACTCAACAACGCCCAGCCCAAACCCTTGGACCTAGAAATCTGAAATTTTGCACAGAGGTTCCCTTTATAATGTAGACAAGGAATAAGGAACGAATTCCCGGTAGTAAGTTCCCTTGGGATATTTTCCGACATCCATGCCGCGGGCAAAAGCTAGTTCTATATGTATAATGTAAAGTTTATTAATTTTGCTGTGGTGGTTTTGAGTTAGCTATGACAATATGTATTTAAACCACTTTACCCACCACCACTACCACCACTTTTTATAATACTGTCTGTCACTGTTGTTTACGTAGCAAGTAGTTGTAAGTATACGAAATGGTGTGGGTAGGAGTACGCCGTACGATACCTAAATCTATATAAATGAATCTCTATTTCCCTTGGTCATCGCATCACGCGTGAACGGATGGAAAAATTTCGCTAATTCTTTTTTTGTTGTGTTTATTATTGTCAGGAGAAGGTTCTTATGCAGAGAAAAATCGGAAAAGTTGCCGGGAAAATTCTTGAAAACTTGACGTTGACGTAAGTGTGGGCCCGACACTTACGTCAACGTCAATTCAAACTAGCACTGTTTGAAAACAAGAGACCTTAGAAAAGGAACAATTTCCTTTCTGCTTGGAAACCAACACACCACAGGTCCAAAGCCTACCAATAAATATCTAAACAATAATTCAATTAGCAGACACTTCGACATGTGTACACAGTCAGCGACACAGCCACACGTCGCCCGGCACGTGTCTCTAAGTAGGTACGAGTTGGTAGGAGTGTGTGAACTAAAGTGGTGGGAATACAAGGTGTTTTCTTAAGGTGATACAAAAAAAGTGAACTGGGCGGGAATAAGAAAGAGACAGAGTCAATTACTTCTACATGCGAAAAAAAGAGAGCGCGACAACGCGCTAGAACCAAAATAAAAGCGCCAAATGAAATAAAAATTGTTTAAAAATAAATTAAGCTATCTATCAAAATTATGTTCAGTCAGAATTTTCAATTACCTAATACGCACATTTTAAATGCAATTTTGCAATGAAATTACTTAGGATTTTAGAATTATAGAAAAAAACATAAAAAAGTAGAGGTCTTTTCGGAATTAAATTCTATCGAGGAAATTTAACACAATCGTGTTTTCCTTCAGTCAAAGTATTAATCAAATAGTCAATAAACATATATCCAAAAATTAAATCCATACATGCTGCAATAGTGAAATAAATGGTTGCGAAAAATCCTCCAATTTATTTTGGTAGCGCCTTAAGGCCCTGCATCCAAGCGTGGTTTAGCTCGGTGTGTAAGTGAAATGGCGTTATGGCTGTCTAGTTTGACGCACGAGATAGAAGACTCTCACGCGCAACGAAATTATGTGGTAAAACTGCAAATAAAATCGTAGGTATAAAATTAGAAATTAACTATTTAATAAAAAAATATCCATCACTGGATGCAGTTTGGCATTTGACATTTTATGGTATATTATTAATTATAATTTTGATGGTTAATGAAGGGGTAAACAGCTTTTAAAGATTATTAAGAGGTATGTTTGAAGATTTTTTTAGTGCATTAAAATCAATCAATCTGCCTAGCCTTTTCCCAACTATGTTGGGGTCGGCTTCCAGTCTAACCGGATGCAGCTGAATACCAGTATTTTACATGGAGCGACTGCTTAACTGACCTCCACAACCCAGTTACTGGATAATACGATACCTCTTGCTAGGACTGGTTGTCAGACTTTCGGGCTTCTGACGACCCGTAACGACTGTCAAAGATCCACGAATAACAGCCGGGACCAACGGCTTAACGTGCTTTCCGAGGCACGGAGGAATCTCGGTATGTAAAGATGGTCACCCATTCACTGACCAACCCCGGCAAGCATAGCTTAATCTGACGGATCGACTCGTGCGGCTGTTATTACTTAGCCACGAGCTCCTCTTTAGTGCATTAAAATATGTATGTTAAATTATGTTTTAAGTTCCATCACTGTATGCGAAAAGGACTTGAAAATATCACATTTTTTTATTTGTCAAATTTATTTAAGTTTTATGAGATACACAGCTTTAAAAAACCACAGTTTGGACCGTTTTTAAGAAATCTTCGCCTTAACACTTTCACTGCTGTAGCGGGTCTTTTGGACCCTAGCTATACAGGGTGTTAAGGGGCAGCCCTCCGCAGACTGATGGGGTGAATTCAGTATATCATACTAAGATGACCGGTACATGAAATTATTTCAGGAACGTTATGGGAGTCCAATAAACCTGTTTTGTTTGTGTTTTTGTGCACAAATCAAAGCGTCTGTTACTGGTTGGGAGAGGTAGGTAATAGGTATGCGGTGAGTTCGATGAACTCTGTAGCTAGACAGAAAGTGAACAGCTGATTTCACGCGTCGTTCGTTAGAGTAATCCAACATCCATTGCTGGTTTTTTTTTTGCTGTTTTTTTTTTACATAAATGGAGTGCTACGAACACACAGTGTAATTTTACATTGAAATAAAGAAAATGGAACTGAAAAAATTATTAAAAAAATGAAAATTTTCCTCAGAAATTTTCCGGTGGAATATGATTCAAAATGAGGAGCGAGCTGATTGCTCCCTGTTACATTGCGGAGGACGTCCCTTACACCCTGTATTAGCGTCCAATACAGGATAAGTTTTTAAGCAGTGCGCAAATTTTTACAGGGTGTTCTACCCATGAATAATGAACAACATTCACTAGGTGACTAACTCTGAAATCGCGAAAAAAAATCAGCTGTTCAGTACATTTATCTACACTAAACTCGTCAAGAAAAATGTAGGGAGCAGCTGATTTTTTTTTTCGCGATTTCAGGTTTGGTCCCATAGTAAAACTTGTTCATATGTATACATGGGTAGAACACCATGTAAAAATTTCTGCTTAACAACTTATCCTGTTTATTGCAGAGAGTAAAATAGATCTTTTTTATATGTATTTAAAACTTCTCTAAAGATCACTTTGACATCTTGTTTGATTGAACAGTAGTTTTCGCTGAAATATAGTGGGAAAAGAGTAACATTTTTTACAGAAGCAACGCTTTCGTGAAAAAGTGAAGAAAATAGTCATTTGTAGGCATTAGATAACTTGACTGAAAAATGGGGCTTTGATTCAAATGAGTGTTGCTGCTAAGTATCTGATCTAAGTACCTATCCAAAGTTTGACTAGAGCCAGGCCAGGTGCACTCAAAATGCTGAGTGCACCTGGCCTGGCTCTAGTCAAGCTCAGGTACCTATAGTTAATTTTTCTCACGAAAGCGGATTAGTTATTGCAATTTAAACCTTATGATTAACAACATAAAGCCTTCAAGGCATGCCTTCGTGAGATAAATTAACTCTATGAAGCTACAAATACGCGGCGGGCTCGACTTAACGAGCTAATTCAGTGTGGGCTGCCGCGCACCGGCCGGCTCGCGTGTTAGTTCGATACTCACTCACGCGCCGCGTCGTAAAAGAAGAAAAACCTAACGAGTCAGAAGGTATAAGAGTTAAGCGATAGAAAGAGGGGTAACTTCTAGGTGAATATAACTGTGGGTAATACACGCTGTGCGACCTGAATTGCGCTTTATTGTGTCGTAGCAAGAGTCGCTATTTATTTTAAATGATTTTGCAGAATGAATCTTCTGTACTTGTATTATGTATTCTGTGCCAGTACTTGATCTCAGGCATGATACAAACCACAATTACGGGCAAAAGCTAGGACGCGAGCGAGACTTTACCGTAAGGACCACAAATGTATACCTTCATCAATCAATCTGCCTAGCCTTTTCCCAACTATGTTGGGGTCGGCTTCCAGTCTAACCGGATGCAGCTGAATAGGTACCAGTATTTTACATGAAGCGACTGCCTATCTGATCTCCACAACCCAGTTACTGGGTAATACGATACCCCTTGTTAAGACTGGTTGTCAGACTTTCGGGCTTCTGACGACCCATAACGACTGTCAAAGATCCACGAATGACAGCCGGGACCAACGGCTTAACGTGCTTTCCGAGGCACGGAGGAGTCTCGGTAAGTAAAGATGGTCACCCATCCACTGACCAACCCCGGCACGAGCTCCTCCAACATATGTTCACGAATTATTGTTGGCATACGATTTTACACTTTACTATGGCGAAGATTGGTTTTGCAGTTAACAGTAAATGTGATAGGATCTTATTCGATTTAAAAGCATTTGGCATTTGCATGCTGCCACTTAATAGCAATATGGAGGAATATTTTAATGCGTTTTAATAAAATAAAATTTAGGTTTAGTAAAATTCTGTCCATATCAGTTTTTTTTTTTGGGAATTAAATCAGTTACGATTAGAAAAAAAAATATTGCATAAGATATTGGAATGAAAACTTATGAAATAGTTATTATTTTCAAGAAGGTAGTTAAAGAAAATCATAAGAATGTGATGAACTTACTCCAACTCCAGGGCTTTTCATACTGATCTGGGGATGAAGGAAAAATATATATTATCTTCTTGTTTAATGAGAATTAATTGTAAAGAGAGTAGGTTAGAAACTTTTTAAGACTAATTATTAGGACACGAAATCCAATTTTAATGTGAGTTTAACTAGTAGGTTTTAAATAATACCCATCTGAAGAACAAATCGATTCTACATTTAATTGATGCAAAAGATTTATCAAATAGTTACAAAATTATTGCAAACACAGTCATATATAGGTTTAGTTTTAGCTTGCCGCTCTTGGTCCGTGGATGGGTGACCATCTTTACATATCAAGACTCCTCCGTGCCTCGGAAAGCACGTTAAGCCTTTGGTCCCGGCTGTTATTTGTGGTTCTTTGACAGTCGTTACGGGTCGTCAGAAGCCCGAAAGTCTGACAACCAGTCCTAGCAAGGGGTATCGTATTATCCAGTAACTGGGTTGTGGAGGTCAGTTAAGCAGTCGCTCCATTTAAAATACTGGTATTCAGCTGCATCCGGTTAGACTGGAAGCCGACCGCAACATAGTTAGTTGGGAAAAGGCTAGGCAGATGATGATGATGAGCCATGTATTAATAGGTTTATTAGTCCTAATATTTCCTATGTTATACCTAGTGGATAAAGTCCAACGCCTGAGGGGCAATTCTCGTATTTTTAACAACGTTCGTATAGCGTTTACCTTTTGACATTTGATTGACGCTGGCATGAGATTGTGAACGTTTTTAGGTACGAGAATTGGCCATCTGATATTATAAAAGTATAGCAGTCCCTGGCAAAGAGACGAACAAAAGTCTAGACTAAAGGTTAAGCGACAAGATTTCAGAATACCCCCAAAACGTTTCTCGAATAATTAAGCCCAAACACATCTAGAGCGAAATTTAAAAAAAATATCGCAACTTCCACTTCACACCCTCCGCACACATCCCGGGGACGTTCGCACCCCGGGGGTGATGCACTTGCCAAAAAACACAAACAATCACTAAAAACAGTTTTCTGAGCAAACACAGTGTTGACTTTACAATTAGCGGCGAGCGCGGGGTTGGGCCACTTGGGGTACAAAACAACCCCAAAGTGGAAATGTATCGTCTTGCCTATTAGGGGCCCTGAGGCATACTGAAGTGCTTTTTAAAGTCACGTGTTGAAATAATAGGTTCGGAGTGTGGAAACGATCTTATACAACGTGTCGTTTGGCATCCTCATCAAATTTCAGTGTCATACAGAACATCAAACCAAACAACTTTCTCCATGGGACCAACATCGTGATCGCGAAAAAAAATTTCAACTGTCCCATAGAAAACTTCAATACCTACTCCAAGCAAATGTATGGGACGGCTGATTATTTTTTCGCGATTACGATGTTGGTCCCATGGAAAAAGTTGTTCGTTTTGATGTGAGGATCCAATACGACACCTTGTATATGATTTTGTTGACGAGATCTTATTTATAAGAGTCGGTTCACAGTTCACGAAAACAGGAGAATATATGATATACAGTAAAACTTGGTGATAAAAAACTACGTAGATTTATAGCCTACTAAAGGACACAGCTTATAATAGACTGAAGATCCAATTTGCTTTTAAGCATGCCCTTTTCGACCATAGTACTAGTTAAGAAGGCTTAATTTCTTTAAAAACAACACCTCACTCAAGTATCCGCACAGAATTTAAAAGCACAATGCGGATTCACACCTACACCGTTCTAAATTCGAAGTGATGTCAACAACCTATTGTGTCAAACTTTTCTCCAAAATATTGACAGCCAGCCACCGACTAAAAATCACCTTGTTATTTTTTTAGTCTGTGGCCAGGGTTAACCCTGCGCGTGCCAGCGGGCGGGTCTTTAAAGCCCAGAGCATAAATAAACAGCGCCAGTGTTAACTTTCACACGGTGTCCCCTGACAAACAAGCTAGATGTTTAATTGAATAATAATGAGAGTTTGTCGCTTTTGCTGTCTTAGTTAAGAGTGGAGGAAATAGTATTAGGCGCACAATGCCACATTCGCAAAATGACATATTGCCGCAAAATGACACATTCGCAAAATGTCTTTTCTCAATATGCCACACTATAAAAATGACACATTCTGAAAATTTTCGTTTTTTTTCGTTTAGACATTATGCGAAAATTGCATTTTGCGTAAATGGCATTTTGCTAATGTGACGTTTTGCGATGTGGCATTTTGAGAATATGACAATTTGAGAATGTGACATTTTGCGAAATTACAATATGTCATTTTGCGAATTTGGCACTGTGTGCCTAATCCGGAGATATCTACTGTTAATACTAGCTTTAACTTCATTGAAAAAGGTTTTGGGTTTACTCCTTATGAATCGATTATAATATAGAAAAAATAAAATAAGGTAGGTACCCGGTAGCGTATGGAAATTTTATGAGGAGTGTTAACTCAAAAGCGTTGTTACATTTTTCTGCGCAACGTAAACCAAAACGAACGCCTTGCAACTTAGTTGCTTTTTGTATAGCACTGATTCATTGAAGAAATCCTGCCCCTATGGTCCTTTGTTTTCGTCCGACAATAGAAAGTTGGAATGGCACAAAACACAGGAGTAAAGTCCAGTTGTGCGTCGGAGCTGACACACACACACTTTTTTCTAAGTTGGTATTGATCATCCATCATTCTCTTGCCCTTATTCCAATTTATTTGAGGTCAGCGCCACATGTCTTCTTCCATACTTCTCTATTAGTCGTAATCAAAGTAGTCCTTCCATTCTAGCCATATCATCTTTCACACATTCCATCAATCGTTTCTTTGGTCTTCCCCTACGCTTATAGCCATCGACATTCATAATCAAAACTTTCCTCACGACATTAACCTGATTCCTCCGCATCACCGTGACAACCGATTTCCACACAACTTTTCTGTCACCGCTGCCACTTTCAGATTACCTATGCTCGAGCTTTTAATTAGCTGCAGTAGAATGACACTGCTTATCTGTCATTTCGCTAAAAAATGTTCCCATTTGATAGCGAAATGACAGTAGAAATGACATTAGAAGTGTCATTTTACTGCAACTAAGTCCGACCAAAGCTATCCACGGATGTCAAACCGTAATAAATTTTATATGAAATTATAATAACAATAATTATAGAATATAAAGTCACCTACTGATTACTCACGCTGAATATTCATTAATAATAATTCCCACATTTGAAAAACTAAGATTTCGTAATGTTGTATCTCAATTTGATAGCAACAACGTCCAAATAAACAATAGTATATTATGCAATTAGTGAATAAAGGACGGATTTAAAGCGAGGGCCATAGATGAATCACGAGCTAGTGAAGGATTCTAACGATTGAATCACGAGCGTAGCGAGTGATTCAAGTGTTAGAATCCTGAGCGACGCGAGTGATTCATGGCCCTCGATATAAATCCGTTTTATTCAAGAGTTGCATACTATACTTTATACCATGACTACGAGAAAAAGAAAGATTTAAGTGAAAATAGACATATAATGAAGAAAAAGGAAGTTAAATTGGCTTTGATGTAAACCAGCCGTGATTTTTTGGGTAGCAAGTTTTCCACTATATCGGCCGCCCTCTCTTTCATAAACTCAGGTGTTAACACATATTCACCACTAGAATGCACTTTTTAACCGACTTCCAAAAGGAGGAGGTTCTCAATTCGTCGGAACCTTTTTTTATTTTTTTTTTTTTTATTTTTTTTTTATTTTTTTTTTTTTTTATGTATGTTCCCCGATTACTCGAAGATGGCTAGACCGATTTGGATTTTTCTTTTTTTGTTCGAAAGGGTATACGTCCCAAGTGGTCCCATGATCATCAAGTCAGGATCTGATGATGGGATCCCATGGAAATCGAGGGAAACCCTCAAATTTTATGGGCACACCTATATCGATTTCGGTATTTTTTATAGTAACTCGTGCATTTGCTCTCGGAAAGTACCATTCGGTGAGCTGGAACTGATGATGAAGACCACAGAGGGCCATCGGAAATACTCAATTATATCTAAGTATATAACAGGTTGCGATTCGATTACTTTAATATGGTTTATGCTCGTCAAAATAATGGTTATGGTGACTTCACCATGAGCTCCATTTCTCCTGGTTATTACTAGGAGAACTCCTCAACAATTAACGGCCCTGCATCGGGAAAAGCAACATTTTGTAAAACGTGATGAGCAGCTGACATTGGGTTATTGTAACTTAGATAAATTACAAACTGAACCACTAAAAAGTGAAAAATAAAAACTTTTTTACAAAAACAAAAACCGACTTCCAAAAAAAACACTACAAATTGAAAAATAACTTTAATTTCGGAAGTCGGTGGCAAAAAACTAAAATACAGATCCAAAGACACCGACTTCCGAAATTAAAGTTATTTTTCAATTTGTAGTGTTTTTTTTGGAAGTCGGTTTTTGTTTTTGTAAAAAAGTTTTTATAATCGATTAGAACAACACTAAATAAACACAAAATTAAAGATTAAAGTAACACTAAACTTTGTGTTCGTACAACTTACAGTATTCAAAATAGCGCCAATTTACTAAGGACAGCAAAGAACACAATTTTTTTTTATTTTAATGCTAAACTCCTTGTCGAAAATGTCGACCAATCAAATTGAATTTAGAACACATCAATATAGGTCGAATACAAAGACTACACTTACACTAGATACGGCAAGCCACGACCAAGCGTGCCCTGCATGTTCAACTGTTCGTACTAAAAAAAGTCTGTTAGCTCAGTGACGCTTAGCGATTGAAACAATTCTGTTTACTTTGAGCACATCACTAAATGGCTGGGGTGAAGTTATCGTAGGTATAAAAAAGATGACACGTTCGGTTTTCATACTATCTAATAACATGCCGTATCTAGCCTAGGTACTCTAAATCTGTGGTCGAATACATTGGTGTGTTCCATTTTCAAACATCAAAACAGTGAGTAAAAGTGCTTTTTATTAACTGTTTTCAGTGAATAAAATAAGCTTTTTAGAGGGGGAATGGTATAATAGTATATTATGCAATTAGTGAATAAAGGACGGATTTAAAGCGAGGGCCATAGATGAATCACGAGCTAGTGAAGGATTCTAACGATTGAATCACGACCGTAGGGAGTGATTCATGATGATTGAATCACGAGCGTAGCGAGTGATTCAAGTGTTAGAATCCTGAGCGACGCGAGTGATTCATGGCCCTCGATATAAATCCGTTTTATTCAAGAGTTGCATACTATACTTTATACCATGACTACGAGAAAAAGAAAGATTTAACTGAAAATAGACATATAATGAAGAAAAAGGAAATTTAAATTGGCTTTGATGTAAACCAGCCGTGATTTTTTGGGTAGCAAGTTTTCCACTATATCGGCCGCCCTCTTTTTCATAAACTCAGGTGTTAACTCATCTTCATCACTAGAATGCATTTTTAATCGATTAGAACAACACTAAACAAACACAACATTAAAGATTAAAGTAACACTAAACTTTGTGTTCGTACAACTTACAGTATTCAAAATAGCGCCAATTTACTAAGGACAGCAATAAGAACACAAAACAGTTTTTATTGTAATGCTAAACTCCTTGTCGAAAATGTCGACCAATCAAATTGAATTTAGAACACATCAATACAAAGATTACAGTTACACTAGATACGGCAAGCCACGACCAAGCGTGCCCTGCATGTTCGACTGTTCGTACTAAAAAAAAAGTCTCTTAGCTCAGTGACGCTTAGCGATTGAAACAATTCTTTTACTTTGAGCACATCACTAAATGGCAGGGGTGAAGTTATCGTACGTATAAAAAAGATGACACGTTCGGTTTTCATACTATCTAATAACATGCCGTATCTAGCCTAGGTACTCTAAATCTGTGGTCGAATACATTGGTGTGTTCCATTTTCAAACATCAAAACAGTGAGTAAAAGTGCTTTTTATTCACTGTTTACAGTGAATAAAATAAGCTTTTTAGAGGGGGAATGGTATAATAGTATATTATGCAATTAGTGAATAAAGGACGGATTTAAAAAGAGGGCCATAGATGAATCACGAGCTAGTGAAGGATTCTAACGATTGAATCACGACCGTAGGGAGTGATTCATGATGATTGAATCACGAGCGTAGCGAGTGATTCAAGTGTTAGAATCCTGAGCGACGCGAGTGATTCATGGCCCTCGATATAAATCCGTTTTATTCAAGAGTTGCATACTATACTTTATACCATGACTACGAGAAAAAGAAAGATTTAAGTGAAAATAGACATTTAATGAAGAAAAAGGAAATTTAAATTGGCTTTGACGTAAACCAGCCGTGATTTTTTGGGTAGCAAGTTTTGCACTATATCGGCCGCCCTCTCTTTCATAAACTCAGGTGTTAACACATCTTCATCACTAGAATGCATTTTATATCGATTAGAACAACTTACACTAAACAAACACAAAAGATTAAAGTAACACTAAACTTTGTGTTCGTACAACTTACGTATTCAAAATAGCGCCAATTTACTAAGGAAAGCAAAGAACATAAAACAGTTTTTATTCTAATGCTAAACTCCTTGTCGAAAATGTCGACCAATCAAATTGAATTTAGAACACATCAATATAGGTCGAATACAAAGATTGCACTTACACTAGATACGGCAAGCCACGACCAAGCGTGCCCTGCATGTTCGACTGTTCGTACTAAAAAAAGTCTGTTAGCTCAGTGACGCTTAGCGATTGAAACAATTCTGTTTAAGTTAACGTAAACAGAATTGTACACACAGTGCACATCACTAAATGGCTGGGGTGAAGTTATCGTAGGTATAAAAAAAGATGACACGTTCGGTTTTCATACTATCTAATAACATGCCGTATCTAGCCTAGGTACTCTAGATCTGTGGTCGAATACATTGGTGTGTTCCATTTTCAAACATCAAAACAGTGAGTAAAAGTGCTTTTTATTCACTGTTTGCAGTGAATAAAATAAGCTTTTTAGAGGGGGAATGGTATAAAGTAATTATTTTGTAATCCTTGTTCGCTTAAAAAACAATCTAAACTTTTTTTGTGAGTGACACCTACGTAGTTTATTAGATTGACTAACATTTCCTACCTAGGTTTATTTTATTGGCCGTTCTTTGTAATTACCAAGGTTTACGACGCGATCGGTTTAATTTAAGTCCTGGCCGAAATCAGGTTCTTTGGAACCTCAATAACAGTCTTTAAAGACGAGTAAAAACTTTTTTACAAAAAAATAAATAAATAAACAACCGAAAAAAGTTGTTATTTTTACTTTTTAGTTGTGATACCTACCCCCACACAAATTCAAATACTTACCACTGCCTGTAAAATAAAATAGAACATCATACACATAAACTAAGTGAGAAAAATACGTACCTATTAATGAAGCTAACTCGACCGAAATTTCCCAAGCAAAGTTAATAATTTTTTTAAGGGACCAACTTCTTCCTTCCAAATAAAACAAAAATCGTTCAAATCGCACTACTCGGTACAAAGTTATGCGTGGTCATATTTAATTACTTATACAAAAATATATATACCTACCATAGACTTATAAAAAAAGATGGACTCCGCGCCACTCATATCGAAAGTGAAGCACCCTACCGATCTATGTGTGCGTGATTTGAGTACCTGCAAAGACGCCGTCGCTCGTGTCACGTAATGGCGGCCGGTCGGCATACTATGATGTAAATGTGTGCGCGAGGCGTGTTTGTACAAACGGACCTGTATACTTACTGTGCTTCACTTTCGATATGCGCAGCGCGGAGTCCATCTTTTTTTATAAGTCTATGATACCTACCTACGCCTCGACTGAGAACCTCCTTCTTATTTTTTTTCGTCGGTTAAAAACTACTTATTATAAGTAGTTTTTAACCGTCACGTCGAGAAAAAGTCACCGACATCGCTGTTGTTATAAAATAATTGTTATAAGTAACTTATAACAATTATTTTATAACAACAGCGATGTCGGTGACTTTTTCTTCGTTACCTAGTTCCAAAGGAAGTTATAACATTAATGATTTAATTTCATTCCACAACAAAGAGTTCCTAAATGAGTAATTGATAAAATCAATTATTAGAAAACCGGCCAAGTGCGAGTCAGACTTGCGCACGAAGGGTTCCATACCATTATCTATAAAAATACCAAAAAAATCACGTTCGTGTATGGGAGCCCCCTTATATATTTGTTTTATTTTAATTTAATTATTTATTTTTAAAGTGAATTATATAACTAAATATTCTGTGAATCTTTCAAGCGTCTACATGTTGTCGTTATCAATATCGAGCAAAAACGAGTAAAAAAATCACGTTTGTTGTATGGGAGCCCTCTTAAATATTTATTTTATTCTGTTTTTTAGTATTTGTTGTTATAGCGGCAACAGAAATACATCATCTGTGAAAATTTCAACTGTCTAACTGTCACGGTTCATGAGGTACAGCCTGGTGACAGACGGACGAACGGACAGCGGAGTCTTAGTAATAGGGTCCCGTTTTACCCTTTGGGTACGGAACCCTAAAAAAGACTATTATATATTAAAAGGCAACCCAACATTTTCAAGAAAAAGAACTTCACATAAATAAGCAACAACAACAAAATCTTTTAAACAGTAACACAAAAGGCGTTTTCTTTTAAATTATGCAAAATACGAAACAATTGTGTGTGAAATCAGGCGGAACCAACCCTCAGGATGTCGTTGCGACAAATGAATTAACCCTCCAAACGCGGCGGGGGCCCGGGAGACCCGACCGTGAAAAACCCGAGTGTCAATTTTCACACGGTTTCATTACTGTTTTTCTTTTCATGCATAAAAGATATTTGCTATTGAAGGCACAGTGGATTGATTTTCGATGTTTGAATCAATGGAAATTGGTTTTTTTGTGTAAGTTTTGTATTTTTTATTAAGTAGGTAGTCTAAAAATTTTCTTTCGACGTTTTTCTTATGATATTTCTCTTTGTGATCAGTAATTCACACGATATAGAATAATATCATATAATAAACTGTGAATTTGAACACAAAATACATTCTGGTACTTACCTACTGCCTACTTTTAGTAAATTAAAAATATTTCATCAATTAGTACCGGTAGGTTTACCGAGGGGTTTGTGGCTAAGTAATAACAGCTGCACGGGTCGATCGATCAGGTTAATAGCTACGCTTGCCGCGGCTGTTCCGTGGATGGGTGACCATCTTTACATACCAAGACCCCTCCGTGCAGACGCTTCTCTCTAAACTACGCTCTCTAGCTACGCTTGTCTCTAAACTTAAAATACAAAGTGACATTTTTCTTAGCATGAAGTCTATTATACAGTAAGCCCAAAATTAGGCTACGAGCTTGCCACCTTCAGTAGCGTCCACCAGCTCCTGTAGATTGCTAACAGCAGGACACGCTGGACATGACATTAAGGATGATGCGCAGTGGTAGCCCGCGAAATTCAATTTTTTTGAGTTTTTTGCAATTTGCAGGTCCGTGTCAGATTGTATTTTGATCAAAGCACGATACGCGGCAATAAAACATATGTATTTATATAATTTTAACCATAACAATCATCAATACATCTCTCTAAGATAGATTTCGTGCAGAGTCGTTAGATTTTGTTCGTTTGACGAGTCTAACGAAATCTAACTTAGAGAGATGTGTTGATGATTTTTATGGTTAAAATTATGTAAATACATATGTTTTATTGCCGCGTAACATACTTTGATCAAGATACAACCTGACACGGACCTGCCAATTGCAAAAAAACCCAAAAAAAAAATGAATTTCGCGGGCTACACAGCGCAATCACCTTAAGTGCCCCATTGTTTGTGGGTAATAGGGATGATGCCTGGGTAAAAGAAAAAAATTCTATTTAGTCCGTCAGTCAGATAATAAAAAATATTAGACACGTATTTTTTGCTGTAACATATAAATAAAAAATACATAAATAAAACTCGAAATGGGGACTCGCTACGTCACAACTATAACAAACTACATATAAAATCTAGCAAGGAGTGACGTCATGTCACATTTTAACTCAATGTATCGCCGTAATCTTTTGCTTACGTAAAAAAAGGAAAAATACGTGTCCAATATTTTTGAATAATTTAAATGACGTATAAAAAAATTTTTACTCATCATCCCTATTTCAATGAGCTTGCTAATCATGATAATCATAGCATTATCCCTCAAAATGATTAATCAAATGAATTAATAACTATAAATTTAACAGCTACTTTGCCATCTCTGGTAAGTAGTCAGTTAAAAACTGAATCAGCGGTTTACTCACAAAGTTATCTTAGACCTTACGTTATCTGGAGGAGGTAGCAAATTTTTTTCATGTCATTTTACTTAAATGACAGGCTTCTGATAATGGATGACGCTGACAGGAGCATTGCATTAAGTTTTTAAAAAAGAAAAAAGGTTAGTTATGGAAGAATAATTTGTAATGGGTTCTGTAGGTTACTGGTTCTGGAGTTTCTTGCCCGTTCTTCTCCATAGGTCATAGGAACCTACTACGCTTTGGAAGGGGCAACTAGCTTCATCCTTCTGACTGACCGACTCCTTGACAATTCAAAAGTGCCTGTAATTGGTTATTGAAATAAATACTTTGAGTTTGAGTTTGAAGTGCAGTTATCATTAGAATCATTTAGCATTTAATTTCAGTTAATAGTGTGAAAGTACCAACCCTTCGTAGAAGGTATGTAGGTATTTTTTTTTTCCTGTTTAATACATTTAATGTTGGGTGTCCTGCTATATTTATTCAATATGATTAACAGGCCTATATTTTAATTCAGATTTAGGTAATAAACAGAGTTATTCTGATAGACTACTTTGTTCAAAAATGCACATGAAATTTTACAACTTTATTAGTAGGTAGGTATCCTATAGTAGTAAAGTAGATAATTTTTAATCCTTAAGTTACCTAGGTAAGAAGCTTGGATTTTATTGGGATCTCTCTTCTTAGTCGTCGTATTAGACAAATTAATTAGTCTACATCCCCATAGAAAAACACTTTTACAAATTATTTCACCTACTCTATTCTAAATTATAGGCCGCTTTTATTAATCGTAAAATAAATGTTTAGCCGCTAATGTTTAACGGAACCCTAAAAAAAACAAAACAAACATAGCTGCGGCAAGATGGCGGCGCGTCAAAGGGCCGCCGCCGGTAGCCGCTCGCCGCATCGGAATTCATAAATGATAAATTTAATATAATTTATTACTCTTAGTCCGTAATTGGAGCTGGTGATATGTGACCAAGTACCATTTTGGTGTGACAATATTTTTTTTTAACACCGGTAGGACGGCAGTAAAATTTTTATAGCAATATGTAAATTCTAGATTACCTATTTTGTATCGAAATGTGCTTATTAAGACGAAAATATCTGTTTTATGTTTTTTTTTCGAATAATGTTTCCTAATATGTTATTCAGTAGCTTTAACTAAAAGTGGAAAGGAATTAAAGTAGTAGGTTTTCTAATAAGAAATCGAAACGTTTAATGTTTTATATTATTCTTTCCAAGCCCGATTATGGAGAGACATTAAAAAATTAATGTATTACATACATCGATACTTATCTCGCGAAGTTCTTAAAAAAGTTAATACTCAATTAATTATGAATAATTCAAAAGCGTAAACATTTCAACATATCTAATGGACAGTAATTAATCAACTAATCACCGAGTGGTAACAAGAAATAAATATCATAAGAAAAAAATAACATTTGACTGTGGGCCAGGCGCCAATATGTCGGATGTCACGAAAACGCGTTGACTGACAGTTAACAAAGTATTCCTGCTAACTTTACACATTAAACCATCTGGTTATACAGATTTTAATAATAATCACAGAAAAAATAACAAATTACTTTGACGTAACGCGTAAATTAATCTTCAGTTTCTCCAAACAGGCGAGCGGCATCAACAACTCTACAGACATCACAAAATAAGTTGGGTTATATAAAATATGATAGTTAATTTAACTGGTCTTTCTTGGCGACACCACTATGACCTCGGAGACCGTGTGAAGGACCTCTCGTTAATCGCACCTTCGTTTTGTTAAAGACTCCCAAATGCTCATCTTTTAGGGTTTTTTTTTTTGTGTCGTGTTACGGTTCTGGGACGGTTTTGGGTTTTTTAAGGAGCGTGGCGGTGAAAAGGTTAAGATTTGATGTTGTATCTATAATGTCTAAATTTATATCTGGCCATATTTCGCCTAATATTTAAAGCCAGCCTCAAAGGATCAGTATATTGTTTTTTTTTACCTTTAAAACGCAACTGAATCTTGCAGTCTAGGTACTCTAAGTTAGTATGGAAGACAATGCTTACAATACTAGAATTTTAAAGTAAAACGATTATTAATGAACATAATAAAAATCGGAGTTAATGGATAAGTTGGTTTGAACTAAATTGCCTTTCGTTTTACAGTTTTCGCGTACATACCTACTAATTTTTGGTGCTGGATTTAGGTATATCTACAGTTCGGGACAGACCGTGGCATTTTAATATTAAACAAGTCGGTTGTTCTAATAGTAAACTAAACCAGTCCTTCAGATGACTCATTTGAATCTTGGAATCGGTTCAGATTAGTCACAGTTTACCTTTCTATTTGGGTATAAGAGGTACGATAATCATAAAGGTGCAAGTCCGAAATAGGCTACATACTGCAACCACAGGCGACACTGCAGCTGTGGTAGACCGCAGTTGATAATTTGTAGTTTTATCACGTCACAAAAAAAATAGTTTTTTTGCGATTAGAAAATTAAATTTGCAGTTGGAGAATTGGCCGTGACGTATATTAATGTAACATGTAGAACATGTTTTTCAAATACAATAACTTTTAAGTTTGTTTTTGGGACAAATTCTTTTTAACTACGGAACCCTTGAGACGCACTTGTCCGGTTTTTTTTTTATAAAACCTACCTACTCGTAGGATTTGAAGACAATGAAGTTCCTAAGAAGTTACGTAAAACATGATATTTATCAACTAAACTATCTAAAAACAAAACATAAGCGTTAATCGTTTAAAAGCGGCCAAAAGTGTCGGTTCTCGAGCAATCTCCTTAATTTTGTGCGGCTTCACCGTACTTTACTGACACAAATGGCCTCCGTATCGATTATAAAGTGTAACGTTACATGTTATGCAATTCTTCAAGTTTGATAGTTTTGAGGGACATTGGTTTGCCGCCCGGTTGGAAGCTCGTGGTTAAGGCTTATTGTCCTCCCTAAAATACGGCGAAAATAAGTAACTTTGTTTCCATTTTTTACAGTAACTATAGCATCTTTTTGATAGAAAAAAATACACAATAATCTAGAATACATACGAAGTGATTTTATGTGTCCTGAAATCTATTTTAGTTTGTAGAACTAAAGAAACAAAAGGCTAAACCCAGGTCTATTTCCGTCTATTTTTTCGAGTTTTTACCATATTGCTCCTACAGTTTTCATTAAAAGTGTTCATAAATTTATACAGTTCTTAACAAAATAATAAGGAATGATTTCATGTGATTACTTTTTTAGTCCAATCCCTAGATTTTTTGTAAATCGGTAATTACTTCATAAGTATTTTGCAAGCGTTGTGTCATCGCGCTTCCCTTTCTTTTTTATGCAGTCCGACAGTGACCGCGCTTTTTACGGCGGACAAGCCTTAAGTAATAACAGCAGCACGAGTCGATCGATGAGGTTAAGCTACGCTTGCCGCGGTCGGTCCATGGATGGGTGAGCATCTTTACATACCGAAACGCCTCGTGCCCGTTGATCCCGGCTGTCATTCTTGTCTCTTTGACAGTCGTTATGTGTCGTCAGAAGCTTGAAAGTCTGACAACCAGTCTTATCAAAGGGTATCGTATTACCCAGTAATTGGGTTGTGGAGGTCAGATAGGCAGTTGCTCCATGTAAAATACTGGTATTCAGCTGTTTTGGAACGAAAATCAACACAAAAATTTGCTCGCGTCCGCTGTGATTGGTTGGATGAATTATATCAACAGCCAATTTTCACTCCAGAAACTGAGTGTCAGTTGGTTAAAATAGAATGGTTTGTGCGGTGGCAGATTGGAACAATACTTCGTGGTTGGAAACCTTTTCAAAACGTTGGTCTTGGTAGAGCCTGCAAATACCTATGAAATCATTCATCATCCTTATTCTTTATGCTTCTGTTCTTAATTACCTATCCCAAAATCCTAAAGTAATTTAACGATTCCGCAGCTTAGGTTCGTCTTTTTCATCTTTACTAGGTACAGTCAGCCACGGCATTAGCTGACCCACCCTTACATAAATGGTTGAGATTTTTTAGAATACGAGTCGACAGAATTTTATAATTCGTTAAATTTTATTTATTATAGGTATTTAAATAAAATATAAAAGAATTATAAAATTCTATCGATTCGTATTTTATAAAATCTCAACCATTTATGCAAGGGTGGGTCAGCTAATGCTGTGGCTGACTGTACCTACACGTAAATAGGTCACTCACTCACTCGGTCTTTTGGATATTAGTAATCACAATCACAATATAATAAAAAGCGACAGTTTGTGAGTTTGTGTTTGTTTGTCACTTCTTCACGCTCAAACGGATGGACCGTTTTGGATGAAATTTGGTGTGTAGATAGCTTATACCCTGGATTAACACATAGGCTACTTTTTATCCCGGTCTACGCGGGTGAATCCACGGGGTGCAGCTAGTCTAATAATAAAGCTGAAGACTTTGTTTTTTTGTTTGTTTGAACGCGCTAATCCCTGGAACTACCAGTCGGATTTGAAAAATTATTTTTGATTTTGATAGCCGAATTCTTGAGGAAGGCTTGGGGGTATTCACCATCACGCTACGATCCTTAGGAGCCGTGCAAAAATAAAAAAGACTCAGAAAGAACGCTACGCGAGAACGAAGTAGTAGAGCGGACAGGCGGTGCATTGCGACGGGGTGGGTCGGGGGAACAGAAATTTCATGCGGACAAAGTCGTGGGCAGATGCTAGTGACTTATATTATAGGTTAGGAAGTGTTGATCGCTACGAATGCGTAATGGATATCAGTGGCGTAACTACAGGGTGGCAAGTCGGCAAAATGCCACAGGCCCCCAGCCGGATGGGGCCCCCGGTCAGAGGAGAATCCCGACTCTCAACATTTTTTATTACACATTTAGTAAAAAAAAATAATTTTGTCTTTAATTTATTTAAGTTAGGCACCTATAATTAGATGCATACACAAGTAAAGTGAATTATTAGAAAATCAAGTAATTATAAAATTTGTATGTTACCTACTTCACGTAGTGATTAATTATTATTGTGATTTTTCATATTAAACTCTTAGAAGTAAAAGTGTATTATTCCATAGGGGGGGGGGGGGGGGGGGGTGGACGCATCCATCCGATGAATTTGCCACGGGCCCCGAACGGTATAGTTACGCCACTGATGGATATACCCTTCTAACCGTTGCACACATATACTATAAACGGTTAGGAGCATTAGTGGGGAGCGTCTTCGTGGATTGCAGTATCTATACCGCCCTCTCGAACCTAAAGTGCAGTAATAGGAAAAACACGAATTCGAGAAAAAGACTTTTCTATTAAACTTTGAATGCAAGGTGAAAGGATAAGTACAAAACTAAAAACATAGACATTGTTATGTTACTTTTGAAAAAAAAAAAAACTATAAAATCAAATGGGGATTCAGAATAATATTTAATTGAAAACCTACAAAAATTTCTAATACTGCACTTTAGGCTCAGGTAGTATACGAATTGTGAACTTCCTTTGTTTTAAAATCAAATGAAAGTAAACATTACCTAAAATGAGTTCACAGTACCTAATTAAATGCACCAAGTCATTTCACGTATTAAATAATCGCTATGCGTGAATCAAAAATAAATGTCCGATAAAATGAATCGGAAGATTGAAAAGGTAATTTGGGAAGCTTATCGGAATGACAGGCAATGTTTACTTTAAGGCGGAACTATACGCCAATGGCCTTGAGTAGTTAGCTTGCGCGTTCTGTGCTGAGCTCACGCAACGCGTCGTACGTCCAGCCAGTAATAGGACTCGCCCATCAATGAGCGCTGTCCCAAATTAGACGCATTATTAATTTATTATACATAAACAAAAGGCATTTTAATAAAACACGTATACTAAAAGATAAATAATTAAATTACCTTTAAAATAGTGAAGGTTTCATAAAAATACACTTGACAGTTTCTGCGTGATTCTCAGTTTTTTATCTGCGTTAGACATAACTTTACAAATTAATAATTACACTATTTAATATAAACATACTTAATCTAAAATATTCACAAAAAATCAAAATCAAAAGTCCTTTATTCAAATTAGGCTGAGAATCAGCACTTTTTGAACGTCAAAATTACAGTAAGACAGTCCCCACAAAACGCCCGCCCTTCACCACTTCCTAGTGCTTTAGCTGGGAAGAAGAAGTAGCGGAACAAACTCCCCAGCAGCACAGCTGTCTGTTCAGTTAGAAGAACTAGATTCTATACAATAGTACCTATGCAAAATAATTTACGCAACACAATACATTAAATTATATTTTTGTCAAATAAAATAAAATAAACAATTTTAGTACTTAACTCATGTAACCTGTCATTATGTAAGCTGATCCTGGAGAAAGAACATAACATAAACATTGTCTTGAATTAATCACAGCGACCAACTATTCTTATCGTTTAAGTAATCGTTGATAGAATAGTATGCCTTTGAACAAAGATTGGATTTAACTTTAATTTTAAACGCATTAAAAGGCAAATCTAGCAAAGAAGAAGGTAGCTTGTTATAAAAAGTTATACCAAGACCAACAAATGAGTTATGAACCTTATGAAGCCGATGAAATGGAGCACGTAATTTGTCCTTATTTCTGGTGTTAATATTGTGAATATCACTGTTTTTACTGTACAAATGTATATTTTGCCTAATGTATAAGATGTTGGCGAAGATGAACTGTGATGCCACTGTAAGAATACCAATATCCTTAAAAAATTCCCTCAGAGAAACTCTAGCACCTAGCTGGTAAATTGCTCGAACAGCTCGTTTTTGAAGAACAAAAATATTTTGAATATCAGCCGCTTTGCCCCATAGCAGAATACCGTAGGACATAACGCTATGGAAATAACTAAAATAGACTAAACGAGCTGTATCAACGTCAGTGTATTGTCTTACTTTCCTGACGGCGTAGGCGGCTGAACTGAGTCTACCCGCTAGGCTTGATATATGTGGGCCCCACTGAAGTTTAGCATCTACTGTTATACCCAGAAAAACTGCTGATTCTACAGTCTTAAGCACCTCTTCATCTAAGACGATATTAAGTTATTTTTAACATACATTTTTTCCAAATCATTAACACTACTCGTTTAGACGTGATCTTCAGTTTAAAATCATCAAGTCAGATAGCGTCGCCTTAAGGCGAGGATACCTATAATAATATCCTTGGACATTTCACACAACGCCATCTAGTCCCAAGCTAAGCAACCTAATGCTTGTGTTAACGAGATGGCTGATAAACTACTTATATACATTTTTTTTTGTAAATACATACATATTATAGATAGAAAAACTAGTTAGACTCGGAACAAATAGTTGTAGCGAGGCTTGGAGGTCAGATAGCGACTGCCTATCTGACCTCCACAACTCAGTAACTGGGTAATATGATGATACCCCTTGGTAAGACTGGCAGTCAAACTTTCGGGCTTCTGACTAGTGTAACGACTGTCCAAGATCCACGAATGACATCCAACGGCTTAACGTGCTTGGAGGATTCTCGGTATGTAAAGATGGTCAAACATCCACGGACCAACCCCGGCAAGCGTAGCTTAACCTGATGGATCGACCCGTGCGGCTGTTATTACTTAGCCACGAGCTCCTCCTACATATGAATCTACTATACTTATTATTTTTATATTTGTTATACCTTACCTAGTTCAATACTTTAATGCTATAGCCACACTCTTTAAAAGTTAAACAGGATGTTTATTTTTAGGTGTCAAGGCAGTGCGAGCTGATAGCAGAGTACCATCCACCTATCGATTTAACCCCCATGTATGTACTACGAATTTTTGTAGTTTTCGGGTTATTTTGGATTCCTCATTTTATATTGGTAGTGGTTAAGGATAGTAGTAGGTATAAAATGTATGTTTTTATTATCAACTGAGCTCTGCTTAAGGCGAAAGCGTCAGGGTAGCCCGCGAAATTCAAAATTTCTTAGGTTTTTTGCAATTTGTAGGTCAGTGTGAGCTTGTATGTTGATTAAAATATGATTCGCGGCCGTAGCTAATATGGCTTTATAGAATTATAATCATTAGAATCAGCAATACAGCTCCATATGTTAGCATTTATCTCAAACCTCATGATTTCATGAAATCGCTAGATTCATAGGCGCATCAACCTTAAACGTAGAGGAATAGTCAGGATTGACAAAAAACCTAAAATATGAAAATCACAAGATTTCAGATACACCACTTTCAACGACTGATTTCAGCAAATAATGCCCTATAATACATTCTTGTTCAAAGTTAAAGTTATCATCTCGTTGAATCAGGAAAAATATAAAAAAAAAAATATTGCTCAAAAACTACAAAAAATCGTAGAACATACATGGAGGTAAATCAATAGGTATGGTACTCCGCTATCAGCTTGCACTGGCTTGAAGAAACACTCTGTATATACTCTCCGCGGTACCTACCTATTGATTAAAGAAGCCTTGTAGGTGTAATCCTGTCCATAGGTATACCTGACATGTCTGTACGTAATGCTTTGTTTTGTTTCGAGCTGGAGTCTTATAAGGTCGGTATCTCCTCTGGGAGTTGACAGTTTTCTTTATAAACATAGGAATAAAGCCATGATCTACAACGTGTAACGTTAAATGCGCAAAACCTCTTAAGGGGTCATTGTACTCATTATTATGAACAACTTTTACTATAAGACCAAACCTGAAATCGCAAAAAAAAAATCAGCTGTTCAGTATTTTGACGAATTATGCGAACGTAAATGTACTGAACAGCTGTTTTTTTTGCGATTTCAGTTTTGGTCCCATATTAAAAGTTGTTCATAATGATGAGTACAATGACCCCTTAAGAGGTTTTGCGCATTTAACGTTACACGTTGTATAAACGTTACTTAAAACAGGCCCTTAGACAAAATACGATCATTTTGTCTAAGGGCCTGTTTTGACCACCTTTTTTTTGTGGATGGGAAATCATCAAATGACTTCTCCCGCTCTGGGTGGAGCGGAAGGGCGTGTCAGACTTTTACTGACTAAAACCCACCCGTGTTCCTTCAGTTGCCTATGCCGAGGCCACGGTATCTCTTTCGAACAACCCGCGACCGCGGCGGTCTGACGAATTAACTGACTTGGCAGATAATTTCATACAAAATCTGTTCCATTTTTGAATTTATTCGGTTAATTGTGGCTACTCGGACATCGTGAAATAGACCCTAAAGCGTTATTCCTGTCATTATAGCACAACTGTCAAACTATGTACTATCTACAAAACTGACGGTTTTGCAACTTAACTAGGTATGCTTTTTGTTTATGTTACCGGACAAACCCGATATTTTGTCGCAGCCAACTAGCTTAATTAGCCGTTTAGACAGCCTAGCCTTTGGAAGTAGTGCTCGCCAGCCGCTGCGACGGTACCACTCGCTTCGTTCGCTCGACTCGTGCGCTGTTGGTCACTGTTCTAACCTAACCTAACCCATTTGGTCGGGGTGCTCCGACTTAGTATAAACGGTTTGGCCTAAATTCAGGTTTCGCCGGTAACATACACTGATTCTGATTCTTTGTTTTACTTTGTCGTAAGTAAGTACAATTGCAACTTGCAAGCAAAATTGTTTCATAATTGGAAAGGCTAGGCCGTTCCGTCCGTTTGTCGATAGTACCATAGTGAAAGATAGAAACGGGGACATGTCTAAATTGAAGCACGAGCTAACTTTTACAGATCAGATCTCGGCCTAAGAAATTAGCCTCTTTGACTCGATAATAAACTTAGTATGAAGTATTTTGATCATATAGTAAGATAATCACATAGCATGTCACAAATCATTTACACATAATACCATGCCTGTTTTCTTCGAAGGGGTATTTTCAAAGATTTAAATCATTAGATCTGCTCTCAACGTTCCTACTTAGGTCGCGCAAAAAGGCTCTATGTGTCAAAGAAGAGTGAGCTCACAGATCCCGTATCAAGTGTTTCCATGACAATCAAGTCAAGTCACCTGCGTCATTGGGAGTGTCAAGTGTCAACCAAACAGAAACGTGGCCATCTTTTGACGCGGTAGGGCAAATCTAACGATTTAAATCTTCGAGTATATTGATATCTTCTAACGGAAAGCTCAATAATAGGTACTGTCAAACGCGGATATAGAACCTTATCCCCAATGCTCAGGAGTAACATCTTGCGTTTGCGACCGGCCAGCGAGACAGGAAAAACAATGTTCTTTTCGGGAAAAATAATAATTTGCAACACGATTGTGGTTCTATTTCACAATTTGACAGTTGTATCATAGTATAATTCGTGTCATGTAAGTTTGACGCACTGAAGTAGGCTACAAATGATTGCGCAGTTGTCAATATCTATACTAAAATAGCAGCGCGCCATGACATGCGCATCGGAAAGCCTGGGTTCAGAGCGGCTATCTTATATGCCGCAAACTGTGTTATAAAAGTTTGTTATCTTAATAGGCGCCAAACTATTCAACATTGACAATATGAAATCGACGTTCGTGGGTGCGTGCGATAAGTAATTTTGCTGATTATCTAGATTAAAAATCCTAAAGGAAAATCAAAAATAATTATTTAATCAATGAATCACTAAAGGCAAAAAAAAATATTAATGAATTAAATTGATACCTACTTATATAATGTGAAATCATCTTACCTAACATTTTTTTGTGAGATATCGTTATCATTTAAACTACTGGGCACCTAAATAAATACATTTATTCAATAAATAGATAAAAATCAACAAGATAACAATAAGCATTCACGTATATCCGGCTTCCGAAGTTCCGATTAGTATAGCGGGAAAGAAAAAGAAAAAAAAAACAAATTAATTATGCCCGCTAAAAGATTAAAAAAGCAACTGGCCATAAAATTCTAAGGGATGCCAATAAAAAAGCGATACAATGAAAAAATAATTCAAAAAACGAATGCCCAGCTGCCATCGTTACGCCGAACGCATCTATTGCATGAAGGAGACAACAATACATCCATTCATGAGTGGGAGAAAAAGAAAGAAATATGGATTAAAATTGTCGGATTAATTTTATTGGAGAATTAAGTGTATATTGCGTGTAATAGGTCGCAAGTACTATGTTTACCGATTTGTTGTAACAAAGATGCATTTTTACTTTGAAACTGTTGAGTAGAGGAGTCATTAGCGCTCTCGAATTAAAATTAAATCTAAATGTCAAATGGACATGTTTGTTGACTATATTTTGCTAGCTGCTCTTCATATAAGTAAGTGTATCTGATCTACAGTTATTTTTTGGCAAGAATTAATATATTTTCACTGAAAACGCGAAAGAGAAATTATTTATTTATGTACTTATAGTTTATTATTCTACATCAGGAAATAGGTACTTACAGAACAAAACAAAAAAATCTTACTGTAGAAAATTTGTTAGACTGAGAATTAACCTTTTCTTTTTATAAAGGACTTATTTCTTAGTTACATTAATAGCAAAGTGAACTAAAAGGCTTCAACCATCAATGTCACTCACAAAATAATTCCAGTGTACAGAAAAAATATATAGTTTTTTAAGAAAAATATAAAAGATGGCTACCTGAAACCCACACGCTAAAAATATCGCCGAATATTTCCTGGAACAACCCTTTTCGGGATTAAGAGCCCATTTTTTATAAAATCAGCACTACGTTAGTGTACTTCGCGTACTTTTAAAATCTTTTTACTTGAGTTATTTCAAGTCGAAATACTTTACATTCTCCAAAAAAAAAAACTCGATGAATTATGAAAAAAATATTTATACCATTTTAGCTTCATTAATTCGTCAATTTTGACATCATATTGTTATAAATAATTTGTTGCATTAGGCTTTTTTAATGAAGCAATTTAAATTTTATTTTATTTTACAGGTCTGATATTTTTATATCAAAGGGAAGATTACTGGACTTAGCATGGGAGTAGACGTCATGTTACTAAATACCATTCAAGGACCAATAACCTACCAAAATACAACAGGACCATCAAAAGATCCATGTGGCACTCCACCACTTTTAACACTTATTTTCTTCACAAATCCGCATAAAATGAATCCCAAGCAATTAATTATTTGAATATTAACATAAAGCAAGTTCTTTTAAGTAAAAACAAGTCTACATAATTATATTTTTCACAATATTTCTTTCTACAAGCTTCTGGAATGCCCGTATCAAAACGTTACTTCTAAGAAATGAAGGGAGGCTAATCCGGATTCTGAGATGCCTCCCTTTTGAATTACAAACGTCGCCGTTCCATTTTCTTTTTTTGAAAATTTTAATCTCTGTTGTGATTGGTCAGTTTTTTGTTCGTTGGACTTTGTTTTTAATAATTTTATACATCTTTTTAAAGCAAGTCTTATTGACTGCTTATGTCGATGAATTTTGAAAAGTCGTCGCTAGATCTGGGTGCGTGTTATTTACTTAATACTTGTTCGTGGAAAACGTACCTACCGTTGTGAATTAGAAAAGTTTCATTCAAAAGAAAGCCTCCCTACTTACATATACGTACAATACCTACTCATAAATCTACAGAAACAGTTTTTAAAAACGTTTATCTACAACAGTTAGCTTATTGCCAACATTAAAACAGCCAGTGTCATAGTAACCATGGTAACCATAATAGCATCCAAACGGGTGTTGTAATGTTATACTGAATTTCATAATGCAACTCGTTTCCAAAAAAAGAACATTGTAATGCACGTGTTAGATTTAATATAATATATAACTATAACTATATATAAGTGTATATATATATACCTAGATACTACTCAAATAGCAATCCTTGAATGTCAGGATGGTTATTAGTTATTTTATTTACCGTGTATTAAAGTATCATTGTTTACTGTGTTTTACTGTGTTCTATGAATATGGTGTGTAAGGGTATAATTAAAAGCACAGAAAGACAAGACTAGATATTTATATTTCTTCAATCAAGCTTGTCAATAATTATTCATCTTTAATGAGAAAGCTATGTCCGTTCGCAAAACTAGGTCTTCGTGGAGAAGAACGAACAAGAAACTCCACGGAAACAGTATTTAAGTATTCTATCAACATATTTCTTATATTTCCATAAATTATCGTTATCTCAAAAATAGTCGATTCTATCTGAGGGTACTCAGATTAATAGCAACATAATAACAATAGTTAGGAAAGGAACATGAATATTCCTTTGTTCAATTCGACACAATGGCACTACCGGCCATATTTATAACATATACAGAACAACATAATAACAGTAGAAATCAAACATAATAAAAATAGAAAATAGAAATTAAACATATTGGCAACATAATTACTTAACTTTTATCTGTAGGCCGGAGCTCCGTTCTGGTCGACTTCTGGATCAAGAAAAGAATTCTGTTCTGACACTCGGAGCTCCCCCTTTTATAGTCGTGAACAAACAACTGACTTTTATATCTACCGTCATCTAAAATATCTACGACAGTATTGTACCAATCGTTTGAAACAGCCTATTATATTAAAATAACAATATAAATTCTAAAATATAGTCCAAGTACTATTAAATATTACATAATTATTTATAGTAATAACTCCACAAGATTTTTACAAGTTAAAAGTGGTATATTTTATAAACAAAATAACTAGTCAAATTAGATACTTCTACATTAGTTCCAAGCTTCGTAAATGTGACAGATGTCATTATCTAACAAACGGTAATAAAATAATACCAAAATGAAATATCTAAAGGTGGTTTTACAATGATTTTATGGTTTCTGGAATCAAGGTAATCTCAATTTTACTTAATAATTAAAAATATAGTGCTAAAAATTATAAAAAACAATGATCAAATATAACACGGCCATTCTGATATGTACTTCGTTCTCGAAGTACAAAAACATTTTTTTTTTAATTATTTTTGAAATTTAAGTTTAGAAGTACATTTCTGGCAATCGATTAATTTGGTTTAATTTTTTGTTGTTTTTTATTATTGGCACAGCCACAGGCACAGCCACCAGGCACAGCCACAGGCACAGCCGTAGTCACAGTCACAGCCACAGGCACAGCCACCCAGCACAGCCACAGGCACAGTCACAGCCACAGGCACAGCCACCCGGCACAGCCACAGGCACAGTCACAGCCACAGGCACAGCCACCCGGCACAGCCACAGGCACAGTCACAGCCACAGGCACAGCCACCCGGCACAGCCACAGGCACAGTCACAGCCACAGGCACAGCCACCCGGCACAGCCACCAGGCACAGTTATAGTCATAGTCATAGCCACAGGCAAAGCCACAGGCACAGTCACAGCCACAGGCAGAGCCACAGGCATAGTCTTAACTACAGTCATAGTCATAGTCAGCTAATTATAATTATGTAATACGGCCATACTGACATGTACTTTGTTCTCGAAGTACAAGATGATTATCATTATACAGAAACAATAGTGTGAAACCTAATAATAACTAATCAAAACAATAAATCGCTCGGTCAACCTGACAATATCATTGCAAAGTGTATCGATCACCTTATTATATTTTCTGTTAAATAATTCCAAATGTTAACATGGTCACTGTGTTGGCACTAAGTACTTTACTTTGTAGTAAAAGGTTATAATTATAATCCATATCAGTATAAAGAACTGCAGCATAATCATTAAGCACTTTGAAAGTGAAAAACTGGTTTTTATCCATAGGTACTGTTTAATTAATTTGTGAACAACAGAGCAATAATATTAGCAATTTTAAATTAGGTTCCCGTGAACACTTGCATTTTTATTTTCGACCATACAACTCTCAGCCTCAACTACCGTGAGCTAGAGTGTCATGTCAACCCATGCCAAGTTTCATCGTTATCAGTCTCTTTTACATCGTAATGATCCAACCTCTCAAGCCTCACCTTTGTGAGTCCGGGAAATTCAAATCAAATACGACATACAACAATTATTTCATTATTATCTCTTTGAAATCAAATGCTCACAAACCAATTTTACTACAGATAAAATATCACTTTGTAATATAATTTTAAATAAGCAACAAAGCATAACATTTGGAATTGCCAAGTTCAATTTTGTTAACCATTGCATTTTTATTGTTAAATCTTAATCCTGTCTGAAAATTTGTATCTTATTCTCAGTCCTCTTTGTGAGAACTAGAATTAATTATAATGTAGTAGGTAACTAATTATAGTAACCACATTTTCATTATTGATTTTATAAGCTAAGCTTCCATCTTACTTTAAGTAGGTACTTAAACAAAACCTGCTCTTTAGGTCCGTTAAAAATAACAGCAAAATTGACACACATCAGCTGTAGATAGTCTCAAATTTCAAAATAATAATAAAGCAGAGCCTCTAGAGGCGTTACCGATTTCAGCTAATTCGTAGGTACTGCTGCTCCATTGAATTCTTGGAATGGTTTTCGAAGGTGTCACAGCAACTTGCAGCTCCGCAGTCCAGGCTCTCAGTTGGCAGCACGTTGTCATCGGTATTGTGGGGGGGCGGGGTGAATCAATAACCCGCCGTTACACCATGCCACTGCCACCGCCGCTGCCGCCGTTTGCCAACTTCCAGCAGAACACAGATTGCTCCAACGTTGATCATGAAAATAGCAAAATAAAATTCATTAGAAACCTGTTATGTAGGACGGCACTATCCCGCTTCTGATGTTAAATTTGATATTATATATTACTATAACTACTAAAAGTGTATATATATATACCTAGATACTACTCAAATAGCAATCCTTGAATGTCAGGATGGTTATTAGTTATTTTATTTACCGTGTATTAAAGTATCATTGTTTACTGTGTTTTACTGTGTTCTATGAATATGGTGTGTAAGGGTATAATTAAAAGCACAGAAAGACAAGACTAGATATTTATATTTCTTCAATCAAGCTTGTCAATAATTATTCATCTTTAATGAGAAAGCTATGTCCGTTCGCAAAACTAGGTCTTCGTGGAGAAGAACGAACAAGAAACTCCACGGAAACAGTATTTAAGTATTCTATCAACATATTTCTTATATTTCCATAAATTATCGTTATCTCAAAAATAGTCGATTCTATCTGAGGGTACTCAGATTAATAGCAACATAATAACAATAGTTAGGAAAGGAACATGAATATTCCTTTGTTCAATTCGACACAATGGCACTACCGGCCATATTTATAACATATACAGAACAACATAATAACAGTAGAAATCAAACATAATAAAAATAGAAAATAGAAATTAAACATATTGGCAACATAATTACTTAACTTTTATCTGTAGGCCGGAGCTCCGTTCTGGTCGACTTCTGGATCAAGAAAAGAATTCTGTTCTGACACTCGGAGCTCCCCCTTTTATAGTCGTGAACAAACAACTGACTTTTATATCTACCGTCATCTAAAATATCTACGACAGTATTGTACCAATCGTTTGAAACAGCCTATTATATTAAAATAACAATATAAATTCTAAAATATAGTCCAAGTACTATTAAATATTACATAATTATTTATAGTAATAACTCCACAAGATTTTTACAAGTTAAAAGTGGTATATTTTATAAACAAAATAACTAGTCAAATTAGATACTTCTACATTAGTTCCAAGCTTCGTAAATGTGACAGATGTCATTATCTAACAAACGGTAATAAAATAATACCAAAATGAAATATCTAAAGGTGGTTTTACAATGATTTTATGGTTTCTGGAATCAAGGTAATCTCAATTTTACTTAATAATTAAAAATATAGTGCTAAAAATTATAAAAAACAATGATCAAATATAACACACGCGCGTTTCACTATAACAGCGCCGTAATTTAAAAAAAGAACTTATTCGAATTCACGTCGTAATATACTATGCCGCCGGCCGCCATGTTCGATACGAGTATTAGTATTGCAAAAAACTGTTTCAGAACCTTTTATAGAGAATTCATAACATGGATGTAGATAAAGTCTTGTATGCAATTAGGTATTAAAACACTCATGTGATACTATTATCACACTCGGCTTCGCCTCGTGTGATAAACCAACATTCGTGTTTTAATACCCCTTATTATGCGTCAGTTGCATAAATAACTATTACAATCAACAGAAAAAGGATCTAATAAAAACACAACATGCTAAATGTTACCAGCATCAAAACTCAAACTTGCTACTAATTAAAGCGAACTAACAAGCGACTTCCCGTTTCTCCCACATTTCGGGGGTAGCGTGGTAACACAGGGGGTGGGGATAAGCGGCTTATGGGGGGGAGAGGGGCTGTTTTGATTATTTCGCAAGGATGTCTTCTTGGTACGTAAATTATGCAGCATTCCTTCTCTGCTGTTGTTTTGAGAATGGGCTTGTCTGTCACGCTGTTGTAGTTGTTTGTATAGATAAAATTTGTAATTATCGTTAGACTGGTGATGATGGTATTCTGTCGTAAGGGGTAATTAGGTTAGTTTAAGATGTTGAAGATAGTAAACAAGATAGTAGGATTAAACATAAAGAAGGAAGTCTTACAAATGAACATAAACTTTTTGGAAACTCAAAAATTGTCTAAATTATGATCGGACTGAGGTCAAGTAATTTAAGTACGTTTTTTTTTATTTACGGTACCGTAAGTAAAAAAAAAACCAAATACAAAGCATTTTTTTCGTTGATAGATTGCCATATATATTTTACAGCAAATGAAACATTAAACTTAAGAATCAGAAGTCAAAATGCAAATGGTGTAGAATATTTTACACGTTTTGTCAAAACTTACAAATTGTGGTCATTAGTTTGATAAATGGAGTAGGTATCGCCTTTATGTTAACAAAGTTTAACTAAACATAAATTCGGGTATTTTATGACATTACTAGAATGGATTTTGATACCTTTTCTGTGTTGAAAATCATGATATGCCTTAGCAGTTAAATTTAAAACAGACGAAGTTTTGGCAGGTTGTCAATTCGTACTTCTACATGTTTCGTTATTCATGCATTAATTTTATTTCACGGTGAAATTATTATCGAGAAAATGTTTTTTCCAATTTTCCTTTTTTGTGCGCGATATGTAACTTATAAAAACAAGAAAAATAAATAAAATGAGCGTCTATGTCATTAAAAATACCGCTCAGGCTTTTAAAAGGTCTCGCAATAAATTATAATCTGAAATTCCGAATGAAATTCGTTTTGTTACCATATTGGAGTTCATGGCAGACCACAATTTTGTTTTTCGTCATCTTCATTTCCTTATTTCTTTGGTTTTTAAGCTTTGATTTTTGTTTGTAGCGAAATATTTTAAATGGTCATTTTCATCGACGCTTTTTGTACATAGGTAGTACATTGTGAAATTATTAATTTCTGAAAATTTATGAAGTTATAAGAATGAATAGTTTTAACTCCGTCTAGATAAGTTGAGCTATATCATATTGGATATAATAACCATTATTTGCATAAAATATGATGGATAGTAACGCATACTTTTTAAATTTTACTCGGGTCTTAGAATCGTTGAGTGGTTCTATATTTATGAAAACTTTTTTAACTATCAGTATCTTGTTAGTATCGGGGGGTCTACTCCCTAAGCACGAAGTCCGTAGTTTCGGCCTTCGTCACGGACGTTTTCTACTCCGTATCACTTACTGACAGATGATTGGTTCGGCGCCCGAACGAAGTATGAATAACAACACAATTTCACAGTTGTCCCTAATACCGATGTGTTTTTGCCCGTCCGAAAAATTTAACTTTTACACTTGTTTTGATGGATCTTTATGTCAGACGGACGGATGAACGGACGGACGGAAGGACGGACGGACTTAGGGAGTAGGCCCCCTGTTACGGCGTTTTAATTGTGTAATGCCAATGTTTTTCAAGTCATACTACTATATTTAATATAATGCATTATAACAACACTGTCTGGGGGTCACAAGTCTGGGTAAACAACTGACTTCATTCACACGCACATAAAAACGTCAAAATTAATTGAAATGTATATATTTCAAAAATTTCACTTACGCCATATATCGCAAAAGCTGTACACAGTTATCGGGAATTTTTGTAATTTATCCAAAAATACTCAATGACTATGTTTAGCCAATTATGTATTAATTTAATTTTAATTAAAAAGCTTTTTAGCGTAAATTAGAAATATGTTTTGAATACCCAATTAATTTAAAGCTTTTGAAACATAACTGTAAGCAGTAAGTATTTATGGTTAGAATCAGTATAGGTGATAGAACCAATAAGTACCTAATACTTAACTTAAAGTTAAGAAAATGATAAAATCTTACCTTGAGGAAATCCAACAGCTTCTAACCCATGTGGCGTTAACCCAAACGGGCCTAACCCTCCGAGCGGGCCTGGGCCCATCCCCATATGATGCGCACTCGAGTGATGAGCGTAGGGATTCTGAGCCAGTGGGGATGGCTGCTTCAGATAGTGGAAGTAATGGTGCAGCGGCGTCGCTGAATGGGCCTGAGGCGCCGTCGGCCCGCCGGCCGTCGGGCCCGCCGCCGACGCCGAATTCGTCAGCAACGCCATCTTGGACTCTTTCTTTTTTTTTTGATGCAAACTTATTTAGTCACCGCGTCAACCTCTTTCGTGTGTGTACTGACATTTTTGTGGTTTGGTCGTTGCGTTGCGTTATTTGAGGGAGGGTGACATTTTGTTTTTTTTTTTTGTTTATCTGAAACAAAGGAATGGGATGGTTAATCAATGTGAACGTTTCTAATAAACGTGGACACATCTATAACAGTAATTATAGCTCAGTAAAAATGTATTTTCTTATGTCCCAGTCCCTTGCAATTTTTTTTTGCTCAAGCATACCATCAATTTAAGGTTGATGAGCCACGGTAGCCCGCGAAATTCAAAATTTCTTACGTTTTTTGCAGTTTGTAGGTCAGTGTGAGCTTGTATGTTGATTAAAATATAGTTCGCAGCCGTAGCTAATATGGCTTTACAGAATTATAATCATTAGAATCGGCAATACAACTCCATAAGTTAGCATTTACCTCAGATCTAGCGATTTCATGAAATCATGAGGTTTGAGGTAAATGCTAACTTATGGAGTTGTATTACCGATTCTAATGATTATAATTCTATGAAGCCATATTAGCTACGGCCGCGAATCATATTTTAATCAACATACAAGCTCACGCTGTCCTACAAATTGCAAAAAATGTAAGAAAATTTGAATTTCGCGGGCTACTCTGGCGCTTTCGCCTTAATAAAAGATAAATTGGAATATGATGAGAGTCAATATATCTCCAATTTTCTCGCGCAACTGAACATTAAACGCAGCAATTATTTACGGCTCATACGTTCATAAATAAACAGTTTACGCACGTCTATTTTAATTAAAAGCAATGCGCATTGATTTTTTGCTACGAACTACTTATTTTACAATTACCCATGACAATGATAGATTTTCTGCACTATTGCAACACTAAAAACGTTAAAGTCAAACACGTGGAACGCCTTCCAATTTTGATATTTGAATGAGTGTCGAGCGTTCCATTCGTCACGATTCGGAAGTTCTGAATTCAAAAGTATATTTTTTTGGGTTCAATGAAAAAGGTTTGAGCAAAACTGATTCGTTCTTTGGTTTAGTGCCTGCAAAAAAATGATATCTTTAGCTTTTTTGTTCGACGATCAAAAAGAAGAAAAGTCTGTAGGAATTCAACAACTATCAAGAGCAGGGGTTTCCGAACACCCACGTCTACCGTTTGTAAATAGGCACTAAAAAGTCGATGTTTTCAATATATTTGAGTCTAAAAACGGCAGTTTGCATTAAAAATAGAAATTTATTATTTCTGAACCAGAGATGATGACGATGTTGGAAAAGTTGAAAATGTATTGGTTTAACATAATATATCTATCGAAAAGCTTCTGTAAATTCTGTTAAAAGTCCGTTAATGCTTTGAAAGCGATTTTCACTTGTCTAGCTCTAGGCCATTAGGCCCTCAGGAGTCAGCCAGTCGATTCTGTAAAAATCTCACCGTGAAAACTTAGGTGAAGTGAGTTTGTTTTTGCTAGGAATTGACACTATTGACAGCTCACTCCACGCTCACTTCACCTAAGTTTTCACGCTCACTTCACCTAAGTTTTAACGGTGAGATGGTTACAGAATTGCACTGCAGGACTATTATAGTGCATAGTCTTCATGTAAGAATGCAGAAAAAATAATGCACACACCGAGAGAGCTTCGAAAAAAACCTGCATTGACCGTTTATCTTTCTATGGGACATATTCTTATTTTTTTCTAATGTTGGCAAAGGTGTAGTAGGTACATGTTTACTGACATTTTGTCACGTTTATTTTTTTTTCTGGCTGTTACCTGAGTTACCTTTGCCAAATTGAGGGGGCTATCACGTGTTGCTTTTGTGTTTAGAAAAAAAAACTGACGAGCCGTATCAAAGTGATGACATTTGAGATGAAAAAGAGTATGATATGTGTATGGTATTATAAGGAATGAAGAAAAAATTGTCTTGTTGGTTGTTACGGGAAGGTTATAGTACCTACTCTTTATTGGTATAATGTCGAAACACATAGCAATTTGTAGGTCTGTAAAATACCACACTTATTTAGGACTTCGGTAGAAACCCTGACAACCTAAATTAAAACATTCACCCATTCTCCTTAGTAGGTATTCGCGCGTAGCCCATTCGCGGTAGTTGGTTAAATACCATTGAATACTGCCACAGGTAGGTATCGTTTTTACTTTTGACGAGGACAACTCATCAGTTTAGCCGCTTCAATGGCGTCCCAAAAAAACTATAGGTAGTTTACATAGTAAAAGTGAAAGAAAAAAGAAACATTGTCACTTTCAATGTTCTAACCGGCAGAGCTTCGGAGAAACCGCACTGTTCGTACCACATAATCTATCAACAAAAGATTATCCCAAAACCCAGAGATACTATCTACAGAATCCCAAACTAACAGCAATGGAAATTCAACTTTATTGACATTAGTTTATAGTAGAAAGATGATTGAAATTTTTGAAAATTTTGCTAAGGGATTTCCGCTTAAATGAAACGTTATAGTTTGCCGGTAAAACCCGTAAAAGGTGTTCAATTGTGTAACTTAATGTAGATTTTGTTAGAGATTTTCGAGTTCCAAAAGTCGGTGGTTCTGAAGAGTTTTCACGTCAACGATTTTTTGACAATTAGGAGTTTTTTTTTCAGTTTCGTAGAAGTTGAGGAGCGCAACATGAAAAAGTTTGGTTTTGCCAAATAGAAAATTTAAATGCGGAAGAATTTCGCACTTACTTTAAAAAAAAGCTTTGCTGTAGGTTAAACGAATATTATTTTGGTATCTTATTAATAAATAGGTATAAAAAAACTCTTTTAGATCGATTAAGATATTAATTGTTTTGATTAAACTTTTAATTATGTGCATTTTTAATTAATGCAAATTAATAACATTTATTTAATTATTGCTTTATCGCTAACCTTAATTAAAACGTTAATCAATTTAGTGTACAAGCGAAATTAAAACGTGTTAATACCGACTTCAGCCTTCAGAAATAAAATAACAAAAGAATCTTTAAAAATACGGTGTCAATCTCTGTAAATCTATTTGTCAAAGCGCAATAAAAGCCATAAATAATACCATTGCAAACATCATCCATATTGTGTGAAGGAAAACAAACATTCGCGCCCTCGTTCTGTTTGCGCAGTTGGCAGCACCGGCTGTCAGTGTGACAAATTGAGAAAGCGCGCGCACTGAGGGTCAAAAGTCATAGATATTTTAGAACAAAATAAAAAAAAACATTTTGGCCATTTTGATGTGTCGTTTGGTTAATAGCAGTTAAATGTATTTCATAATATTTCTTCATCAATAACAGAGGCAGCTTTCGTCGCTATTGTGTTCTATGCTAATTTTAACACAGATAATAATTGTCTGCTGTATTTGATGTTGCTCAAGTTGGTAATGTAGTTACATTAGGAATGGTGCATAGTTAGTGCGAACCTTTAAATGTTTTCCATTACTTACTTAGCCACAAACCAAATTGACATTTGATGAAATAAGACACACTATGCAGGCAATAGGGTATCCCATCATATATTGCCCTAAACGTATCAGTCGTTCACAAAACCTTATTTTCTAGGCCGCACCAAGCTGCAACATAACCACACTTATTATGACAAAGACATTAATACAGGGCGTGATAATTGCCCGTCGGGGGCACCTATTGTGACAAATTTCGCGCATCGGAACACACTATTAACTATTTCAATGGTAGACATGTATTTTTTTCCCTGTAACCATTTGTCGATGCCACAATGGGCCTGTCGGCACTTTTTGTGGTGTTGCTGCGTGAACAGATTGTATCTGTATTCGATAGTTTTCATTGGAAATCGAGATGGAAATAGCTGGTTAGTTTATGACGTCATTGGTTTTAAGTTTCACGCTCGACATTAAGTAGCGCCCTTGCCACTTTTCCTGAAGATAACGGATAGCTTGTAAATTAGTTTAACTTAGTGATATTATTAACTTGGTTCCTCTAAGTAGCTCATAAGTTATAGGTAGCGGAAGGATCACTATGCGTTATACTTCGACGATTCTATTTTATCGGTGTTGTTTAGATCTAGTGGTACCTATTTAACTAAATTTTCAAGTCAAAACATGTTTTTCACCTGAGTGAGACTGATGTAAGTAGATAAAGATTCAACCGATCTTTACAAAAATCGTTTGTAACTGTGATAAAGTTTGTTATCTATCTATCTATATAAATAAAAAGAGAAGTCCTGACTGACTGATTGACTGACTCATCAACGCCCAGCCTAAACCCTTGGACCTAGAAAGCTGAAATTTTGCACAGAGGTTCCCTTTATAATGTAGACAAGGAATAAGGAAGGATTCCCCGGTAGCACGTTCCCGTGGGATATTTCCCGACATCCACGCAGGCGAAGCCGCGGGCAAAATCTAGTAGATGATATAATCATCAGGATCATGAACACTTATTAAACCAAAATAAAAAGAGAAGTCCTGACTGACTGACTGATTGACTGACTCATCAACGCCCAGCCCAAACCCTTGGACCTAGAAAGCTGAAGTTTTGCTCAGAGGTTCGATTTATAATTTAGACAAGGAATAAGGAAGGATTCCCCGGTAGCACGTTCCCGTGGGATATTTCCCGACATTCACGCGGGCGAACCCGCGGGCAAAAGCTAGTAGATGATATAATCATCAGGATCATGAACACTTATTAAACCAATTAACAATCACACCGTTTCCTTCTCACATACTTAAACATATTTTAATTTGACATCCACATCAACGGAAATACCACGGTAGCCTCAAATATTTATTCCATGTTCCCAAAACATCAGAAAAAAAAATGTTATTGGACACGCGCATTAGGACGAAGGCGCAACGTCTCCTATTGTCCAACATGACAGTTGCTAAGCATTCCATATTTGAATGTAACTTTGAAATTGGAACGTCTGTATTGAGCTTTATATTGTGCCTGTAGCAAAAGTTGAGTAAAATGTTTCGTTATTTGAAAGCGTTATTAGAAATCGATAGTTTGGTAACGTTTAATTGAATAAACAGCTTTTTAAAAGCAGCTAAATGGAATTAATGGCCGTTTCAGTTAACGTCCATTGCGGGTTAGTGCTATCATTTAACTTATGGATTACTATCGCGAAAAAGAAAGCGTTATTTCTAACCATCCTCTTTTAAAGCACTTGACACTAATTTTCGTAATCAATATCTAAAAACTATTTTATCTACTATCCACTAGGTACCTAATCATCTACTTACTAATTTAGATTTTTCATTAAATTAAAGATAAAAGTTGTTATTCTAGTTTATGCTATTATATAATTTAAAAAAGAGATTAAGTCATTCGATTCATATCTCGATTTCCCATAGTGCTACTCGTGATACGTAGATTTAATCGATTCTGATTTTATCTGGTTTAGCGATAAAAATATAGCAGTTTATTACGGTAGGATCAGAAATACTTGATTCACTGCTGTGATTTTATCAGATGTACAGTCAACTGAACCGATAAAGTAATCGGCCGAAGAATGAACACTTTTTCACTCATCATAATTTCAGCCGAGAGACCATCATGTCAATTCATGTCCCAAGTGTCCAAATACCACCACTTTTCAGGATTACTTGAACGTCACTGATGCTGCGATTTACGTAGCCAGATGGCTACGCTAAATTAATTATTATTTAGCTAAGCTAAATAAGAATATATATTTACGGCTATTATTATTTAGGTAAATTCCTACTTTAATAACGATCTCAACATCTTCGAGAAGGTAAAACGATGAAAATGGCCCATGCGAGTATGCCTTAAATGGCCTTTTTTTTTTTTTTTTTTTTTTTTTTTGAGGGTGGGAAATCATCAAATAACTTCTCCCGCTCTGGGTGGAGCGGGAGGGCGTGTCAGACTTTTACTGACTAAAACCCACCCGTGTTCCTTCAGTTGCCTATGCCAGGGCCGCGGTAACCCTTTCAGACAACCCGCGACCCCAGCGGCGTCGGCCCTATTGGGCCCCGTCACTTGCTGACATCTCTTTGAGGCGCGCGTGGAACACGACGCGCCGTCGACTCGGGCCTGGTCCTTACCGGACGGCGAGCTACCCGCTGCTCACCGTCCGCAGGCCCGCGCCTACGGTGGCCGGAAATCGCCCCGCGATTCCCGCCGCCCAGGGCGTCTCCTGCGGCGACTGAGGGCGTGAGGCTGCCTCTCCCTCACGCGTTCCGCCTCCTCCTTCGCGAGCATCACTGCTTCGCAGAAGGAGGTGACGGCCTCCCATGCACTCTCGCTCCGCACCATGGCCTGGACCAGGCTCGGACGCGAGAGATCGCCGCCGCCGATCGCCTCCGTGAGAACACGGCGGTGCTCTGCCCAAGCCGGGCAGACCTCCACTGTATGCTCCACCGTGTCCTCCGGGCGATCCACACAATGGAAACACCCGGGCGTTTCCTCCCGCCTTATGCGAAACAGGAACCTCCCGAAACAACCGTGTCCGGTGAGGACCTGCGTCAGGCGGAAGGTGAGGACGCCGTGGCGCCTCTCTAACCACTCCTCAAAGAGGGGACTTATCGCCGCTATTGTGGCGTGCCCAGCGCTGGGTTGCGACAGTCGCGCTCTCCATGCCGCCATGAGATCCCGCCGGAGCTCTGTCCGCTGTACCGTGATTTCTCGCGGCAGCGGAGTTACGCCCCGGCGCTTCGCCTCCTCGCGCCACTCCCACACGTGCGCGAGGACCTTTGCCTCCAGATCCCACGGCGGCAATCCGGCAAGGAGGCTCGCCGCCTCCCGGGAGACCGTGCGGTATCCCCGGACTAGCCGGATGGCCATGACCCTCTGGGACGCGTTCAACCTGCCGGCTGGTCCCAGCCTTAGGGAACGCGCCCACACCGGTGCTCCGTAAAGGGCCATGGACCGCACGACCCCCGCGTAGAGCCTCCGGCAGGAGGCGTTTGGACCCCCCAGATTGGGCAGGAGCCGCCTCAAGGCAGCCCCAGCCCGTGCCAGTCTGGGAGCCAAACGTCGGAAGTGCTCCACGAAGTTCCACCGGCTGTCGAGGACGAGTCCCAGGTACTTCATCGTCGACCCGACTCCGATGTGAACCCCTCCCACCGTTATTTCGGAACCCGACGGTGGCGCATTCCGAGGACCATGAAAACACATGGCCTCGGACTTGTGCAAGGCCACCTCGAGTCCCAACTGCCGGATCCTCTCCACGACTATCGCAACCCCGCGTGTCGCTAATGGCCTTAAATATATTTTCAGAAAAGAGACAAGCAAAGTATCAACTTATCAGATAAAGAGATAGAAGACAGAAACATGGCTACAACAAGTTTTATAATTTTAGTATACTTACAGTGTTACCTATTAAAAAGCAAATTGTAACAAAAATTGCATCAAAATTAACCTCACAAACTTCATAAAGAACATCATCCAAAATAGAGCAATTCCCCAGGGCTGCCAGCACAGAAAAACAATTAGTCGCACAGTGGGGCCAACATAATATGCGCCAGACAAAAACTAAAAGCAAATCAGTTGAATCGCTTGGGACGAAACTTGATACAGTCATTACTTGCTCGATTATTGCTCTCACTGCGGTCATAAGGGATGGAAGAGGAGGGGTGGAAAATTTATGTTTGAAGTATTTTTGGTTTTTTGCTTATAAACAGGATGAAATTGAATTCATGAGCATTCTGCACTTTAGCACTTTAAGGCATTCTCTTAAGGGGTCACTGTATTCATGATAACAAACAACTTTTACTATAAGAGCAAAACAAAAATCGCGAAAAAAAATCAGCTTTTCCCTACATTTTGTCGAGTTCATCATCTGCCTGCTTTTCAAAACTATGTTGGGGTCTGCTTCCAGTCTAATCGGATGCAGTTAAATACCAGCCGGTCGATTCTGTAAAAATCTCACCGTAAAAACTTAGGTGAAGTGAGTTTGTTTTTGCTAGGAATTGACACTATTGACAGCTCACTCCACGCTCACCTCACCTAAGTTTTCACCGTGAGATGGTTACAGAATCGCACTGCTGTATTTTACATGCAGTGACTACCTATCTGACCTCCACAACCCAGTTACTAGGCAATACGATACCCCTTGGTAAGACTGGTTGTCAGACTTTCGGGCTTTGACGACCCATAACGACTGTCAAAGACCCAAGAAAGAAAAAATGACAGCCGGGACTAACGGCTTAAAGTGCTTTCCGAAGCACCAGGGCTCTCGGTATGGTTACCCATCCACGGACCTACCTCGGCAAGCGTAGCTAAACCTGATAGATCGACCCGTGCGGTTATTATTCCTTGCCCATGAGCCCCTCACATTTTGTCGAGTTATGCCAATATAAATGTATGGAGCAACAGATTTTATTTTCATAATGATGAGCACTCACAGTACCTAGTGGTTTGTTATAATCAAACCTTAGCATAGGTAGTTATTACTGGCTGACATTTCAATCGATGTTTGAATCGAATATACTTATAAAAAAGTGATGCTCGCTTTTTTATAAGGATTGACAGATTGACTTTAGCTAGGGCTCCGCATAGGACCTATGCAGTGTGAATTATAATTTGATTCTGATTATTAATATAGCGGGCTTCAGTCGTATTTCTCCTGTGCACTACTGTGTTTTTATTCTATAGCCTCGCATTGTGAGGTTCGAGCCCTCACAGTACAATGACCTCTTTTCAGGTTTTCAGGACTTACTTACGTAGGTACTTAGGTAGTAGATAGTAGGTATAATTGTATTAATATAATAAAAGTCACGTGCAACTATAATAAACACTATTAATATATTCTAAGAATTCATTGACGCGTTATCAATAATGATGATTATGTTTAGCAAGATGCTTAGGTAAGTACAGATAACGAATTTAATTTTATCAACGTTGCTAGGACTGCTGTTCTGTTGAAACATAACAATAATGATGTGAAATCTTGTAAATAGGTAAGTAATATAAAACCTAACTAATAAATGATAATTTTGTAATTTCCGAATGATAAATATTTTTTTTTTAGTGGATTGGCTGATTGGAATGAATGAAAGGCAATTGCATGCAGCTGAGATGAGAATTCTAAGAGCGATGTGTGGTGTTACGCGAATGGATAGAATAAGAAATGAGTAGCTAACAATATTAACAGAAAGTCTGAAAGTGACACCGGTGACTGAAAAGTTGTGCGGAAATCGGTTGCCATGGTATGGGCATGTGATGCGGAGGAATGAGAAAAATGTCGCTAGGAAAGTTTTGAGTATGAATGTGGATGGCTATACGAGTAGGAGAAGACCAAAGAAACGATGGATGGGCTCTGTGAAAGATGATATGGCTAGAAAAGGAGTGACTACCGAGATGACGACTAATAGAGAAGTATGGAAGAAGAAGACATGTTGCGCCGACCCCAAATAAGTTGGGATAAGGGCAGGAGAACGATGATAAATGATGATGATGGCTGACGTTTGTCTACTTTACCTAATAAGTATTGAGCAATGATGCAGTCGACGTAGTAAGTAGTGGAACTTGTGGCTAAGTAATAACAGCCGCACGGGTCTATCGATTAGTTTAAGCTGCGCTTGCCGCGTTGGATCCGTGGGTGGATGAGTATCTTTACATACAAGACCCCTCCATGCCTTGGGAAGCACGTTAAGCTGTTGGTCCGGCTGTCATTCGTGGATCTTTGACAGTCGTTACGGGTTGTCAGAAGCCCGAAATTCTGAAACCAGTCTTACCAAGGGGTATCATATTACCCAGTAAATGGGTTGTGGAGATCAGATAGGCAGTCACTCCATGTAAAATACTAGTATTCAGCTGCATCCGGTTAGACTGGAAGCTGACCCCAACATAGTTGGAAAAAAGCTAGTCAGATGATGATTCTTCTGTAAGTAAACTCCCAAAAACTCGAAAACTTAAATGGCCATTCAAATAATTGTATCTTTTTCTCTACCAAATTATTGTTACTAAAGCATCTAATAAACAATAAAGAAGACCCAATTCAATTTCCAACCAAACATGTGCCTTTAATAACACACCAGAGAGACCAATATTAAGCATATTTCAACAAAAACTGCTACCGCGGTTGTCTCGGTAATTGCGGCACAGCCCCGGGGGGCGGATTCCCCGGAGAGATGGTAATGGCGCATGTTAGCAAATAGCCCACTGTGCAGCGATGAGCGGCGCTCTCGTGTTTTTTGCATTTTACGAGCGAAGCGGAGGTTTTTGGAGGCGGGGTTCTACTAATTTGTGTATGGTGTGGAGATCTCGTTTTTGGATCGATTAATGATTGTGGCTGATAGAAATTGTAAACTGACTTTACTTTTCAACATTACTTTTATTCATGTCTCCACTTTACCTACTACCCAAAAGTTTAGGTAAGCACATTGAATGATCGCCGATTTAGACCGGCTTGGTTTTGGGACTTATAAAGGCTGTGAAAGACAGCAACAGATTTTTTCGAATCGGAATTTTGACTTCCACAGACACCAGGACCTACAGTAGCAAGGAGATTGCCGAGGTCTTCTCAAAACAAAGACTGCAATTTCACCGATCTGCATACCTTACCGAGGACCCAATCTTGCTATTGTACCGCTACCGAGTGTACCTATGTGGTACCGAGGAGCACCAGCCTTGCTATTGCTTGCAAAAAATAAACCAGAAAATAATTTTTTGTCATCAGCAAAAGCAATCTGCAATACTAGCCCATGTTATTACCAACATAACGCCGAAAATATTCAAACAAAGTGATCCATAGCTAATAACTTGCATTAACATGATTACAATCTCAATACCATAAGGTTTCCCATACAATTCATGCTATCAATACGTTTCATATTTTCTCCATTGTAATTTTGGCGGGAGACCGCCGGTTGGAACAATGTGCACGTGGCGGCCATTGTTGAGCCACCAGTGTTGCCAATTGATTATATTAATTTGCTGGAGTGCTCTTGATTTTTAGGTTCTTATTTTAAAAGTGTATCGTCGACGGTTTTGTTTATCGTGATATTTTTTTCATAAACTTAGCAAACAGCAAAGCTCGAGGGCACGAACAGTGGTTTTTGAAGAATTTTGTGGATTTACTGTTATTAAAATCTATATCGCGCGAAAATTATAGTGGTCATAGTGGCCTATAGACACCAGCAAAATCAAAGGGTTTGCCGATGTGCAGCCAGTTGTTTTTAGATTAAGTTTGTTATCAAGTTTTCACGAGTGAGCACCTTGCATCTCTAACCGGGATTTAGCAATTTTTTGGGGGCAAAAGTTTATGCATATTTTACACTTCTTTGCATTAACTCTCTCACAAGGAGCTCTACCTACTAATACCAAGTAGACCAACACTACCAACCTAAGAAGATTTGACAGTTATGCTTAAACTTTTAGTCAAAAGAATACAAATGGCGTCAACGACAAGTTGCCAGCTTAACTACGAACATCTGCCAAACAGTCACTTAATTTTAGAGATTAATAATCATCATTAGATTTAAATTAATAGTGTAATAAATCACAGATGTTAATAGCCAATAGGTTATTGAATTAATTACACATATTGATCATGGTGTTACTTCATAACAGACACGAAGTAAATAAAATTGAATTGAAATTGAATTGTGGATTTCTTGAGTGTTTCGTTCATACTAGGAGGCTCATGATTGGCGTGAAGACGATATTTTCAAGATCATCTGCCTAGCCTTTTTCCAACGAGTATGTTGGGGTCGGCTTCCAGTACAACCTGCTGCAACTGAATAGGTAGGTACAGCTCAACAATTTTCTTAATGTCCCTCGGCAATCAAAAGTAACTGTTACCTAATTTACCATTTTTCCTCCCATTTTTAAAATGAATCACGTTAAGTTAAAAGAGTATTAACACCTCTATATACCTACTTCCAAGTCGATTGAGAGCGTCCGGTCGGCGCAGGGCAACTGATAGAATTTCTATCCGTCAGTCGTCAGATTTCTATCATAGAAATCTGACGACTGACGAAACACGAAGTTTGCCGAGGGACATTAAGAAAATAGTTCTTTGTACTGTACAGTACCTATTGTACGTGGATCTGGGACTGCCTATCTGATCTCCACAATCCAGTTACTCTGTAACACGATGCCTACCCCTTGGTAAGACTTTCAGTTTTCTAAGGACGATATTATGTGCATGGGTACCTATTAATTACTTTGTCTACACCCATGCTATAAATCCTCTATAAAAGTTTCTGAAACAGTTAGCTTATTGCCAACATTAAAACAGCCAGTGTCATAGTAACCATGGTAACCATAATAGCATCCAAACGGGTGTTTTAATGTTGTACTGAATTTCATAATGCAACTCGTTTTAAAAAAAAAGAACATTGTAATGCACGCGCGTTTCACTACAACAGCGCCGTAATTTAAAAAAAGAACTTATTCGAATTCACGTCGTATACTATGACGCCGGCCGCCATGTTCGATACGAGTATTAGTATTGCAAAAAAACTGTTTCAGAACCTTTTATAGAGGATTGATAACATGGATGTAGATAAAGTCTTGTATGCAACTGTACATAATTAGGTATTAAAACAATCATGTGATACTCTTAACACCCACAAACCCACATTCGTGTTTTAATACCCCTTATTATACGTCAGTTGCATAAATAACTATTAGCTTAGGTACTGCAAAATAGTATAGCTAGTTTGTAGTGTATGGCTAATTATTAAAAAAAAAATAATTGTAAGTGTAATGTTGTAATTACATAGTTGTCTTGATTATGTAATGTGAAATAGACGCTAGAGATATAGGTAAGGAAAGCGGGATGATGAGTAACTTTGTGTAGAACCCCAGTGGCTAGGTAGGTACTTACCTACGTCTACAATCTTAACGTGTTTCTTATTTCCCCAGTTTTCTAGATTTTTGCTTTGCGAAAATAAATTCACATATTTTTTTTTTCAGATGAAAACAATTCTTCGAGAAAGCCAGCCTAGCCACCTAGCATTTGATATTTCAATATCTTGTCTACATAACCATATTGTAGGTCTAGGTCTCTTGAGCAGACTCAACTTATTGAAAATATATTTTCTGTTTGAGACACGCTTCAAGCTTCAATTTTGTCCTCCACCAACCAACACCACCAACCAACCAACCACACCAACTTGTTTATCATTATACTTTACCACTCAATAAACTCTTAAGATGTTCGTTAATCCATAAATAAATTTCAAATACGCAATCAAATAGCCTATCATATTTCAGAACCAAACCTATTTCTCAAAAAAAGTAACGAAAAAACTTTCCGACTTTGGCAACATCAACACAATTACATATAACCCCACCATGTGCAGTTCACACAAGTTATTACAACCTATCGAACTAAATATAGCTACGGAATTTGGTCGGGTAAACAAACTTGGGACGGCGTAAATCGATAGTCGCGTGCGAGGGAGACGGCACAACTATTTGTACGAGATAGAAAAAGATAGGCACTGCGGGGTGTTTGTAAGGCGTGGTTACGAATCAGAAAGTACGGTAATGAGAGTAAGCGAGACGGGTATACGTTTGTCGTTTCGTTGAAAATGCACGTTATAAAGAAAAAGGTTTTATTTGAAACCTAGTTTGTAAATAAAACATATGACTGGAACTGTTTTTAGCTTCTCGCTTGTTATTGGAAAATGCTTTGTGACTTATTATTGCGTATTTTTATTGGTTTGTTTACAGTTTGCTGAAAGCGAGACGTTTATTGGAATTGTGAAGAATGAGTAGGTATTACGTGCAGAATGAATAAAAATGATTAAAGGAAGAATTGTTTACGTACGAACGACTGACATTTTTTATTCTTTCGTAAGAGCTTGCTCTAGTTTGAAACACCGTTGGTGAGTAACACATACACATACGTTTATATTATCGCAATCCAATTTAGTCTATGACAGAACATTAAGCGTAGATTCTGCGCTTGCTTCGGTCAGTATAGGGATGGTTGACCACTATGCACTGGCCACACAATACCTACATAAAACAGGTTGGTAGTGAGAAGCCTTATAGTTTGACAACCAGAGCATTGGATATTGGTATTCGGTGTAGCTCAGTAATGGGGCAGTGGAAGTCAGTGCCTTCAAGCAAAATATTCATATTCAGTCGAACTTGGTTTAACTGAAAACTGATATTTAAATTGTTGGAATAAAGTTAGGCATTAGACTTCAATCTTCAAAGAAACAGTAATCTGTACACGCTAACAAGTTCTTTGGTAAAGTAAAAGAAGGCACAAAAATGACACATCTTTAGAAATAGAAATCATTCACACAACGAAACTTTTTACACAAATAACCTAAACAATTTTTAGATTGGCAACCCGATTCATGCGTACCAACACGCACATTCTAATTAATGCATCCTCTACGTGACTTCGAAAATAGAACACTAACAAAGGTTAATTTATAGTGTACGTTTTGTGCATGAATGCGTGTACGTGATTGTAACAAATAGTTGCGTTTTATTGTGTAGTGGCCCTATAAAAAGCCTTAATTTGGCGTCGTGTGTGGGTGGGATTATGAAATGAATAATTTGTTGGACTACAAATGGGCATGATTTTATTTAAATAGGTGAAAATAATTTTCATTTCGTCTACTTTATTGACGTTTGTATATTTTCAGGATTTTCACCTGCATCTGTCTACAAGATATTTTTCATGGAATTTATAGTTTTAGACTAGGTAGAGTGTAGTTTATGAGTAGGTACCACTCAACACAATATACTCAGGTTCCTCTAGGTAGTGGTTTTTCCAGCAAGCTAATTTTGTAACACACATACAATGACAATCGATCGCAATGCCTTTAATTTTGACAGTTCAACCACGTTCATTGCGTTATTTAAGTTGTTGAGCAGACGAATCTTTCAAACCTATGAAGCAATGGATTAGGAATTTCCTTCAAAACATTCGATTGTAACGGACTTTCAAACGAAAGTCCGTTACGCAATTAGAGTGCTGGTCTACATATTCGGGCATTTATAACTAAACAGGTTCAAATGACATTCACATTCATTCATTAATTTTTCATTGACTTCCCATCGGCGATTTTTTCCGCCAGACGCTAAAATTTCTTACATCATTTTACTTATAGTTTGACTCCTAACATTGATATAATGATACTCGGGGAACTATTTCAATACTATTTGTAAGCAGCCAGAATAATCGTAGCGGTCAAACATCCTCCAGACACATTTAACCGTGTCTATGGGTCTAGGGGATGAAAATTAGCACTCAGACTTTAAGAAAAGTAAGCAATATTATTACGTAACTTTAGTACTTAGGTACCTAGCAGGTATGTGAACGTTCAAAGTACATAAAAACTAAGCCGACGTTCGCATGGACGTAAAAATATCGCGGCGGGATTTTATCGCGCACTGGATTTTCAATCTCAGTATTGAGCCGAGCTTCGAGAATCCAACCTAACAACAATAGAGTGCATCCCAGCGCGTCGAAAAAACACACGTGTTGGATTTTCAACTCTCGGCGCTGAGCTGAGCGTGGGAAATACAGTGCGCGAAAAAAAAATCGCCGCGATTTTATTACATCCGTGCAAACGTCGGCTAACACTACTCTATCCCATACATTTTGTTAATCAGAAATAGTAATGTATGGCGGCCCTGGGATCTTGGACTATAAATAGAATTGCGAACGTCATGGTTTCAAATAATGATGGCAAATTAGACCCCAAATAAATTGGGATAAGGGCAAGAGAATGATGAACGATGATGATGGTCATATAAAAAAGTAGGACAAGGCAAAAGTACGCCTCAATTTTATCTATAACTCGTCAAACCACTATAATTATTATCATTACAATAAACATAACGGGTGTTGAGCAAAATTTAAAAAAAGGGCGTTTTCACCCCTATCTCTGAAACGGGGCTACTCTTTGTCAAATTGGCTATATGCTACATAAGGCATTATGTGCTTCGAACATCTGTCTGCACGGAAAAAAAACGATTGTTTATGGTCTTCAAAATGGCGATGGCGGGAGTATTGTTTCGGTTTTATAAACCCTTTTTATAGAGAATGCTTGTATTTGAATGACACTACTGCTTTTATTTAGGTTTGTTTTGAAATGAAGTTTTTTTAACGTCAAAATTGATGCTGACCAGATTGAGATTATTGTACAACTATTAGACTGCCGTTAAAGACTGAAATGATTCTACCAAAAAAATATTAACTATCATTCAGGATTCTAGACTTAGTATTAACTTCTTAGAAATCCATAGACAAGACGTAATCAAAGAGAGATGTTAATTAAAGGGCGAATTTCATCATCAATTTCCATCACTAAATATCCAATGAAAATAATCTAAGTACCTAATACTTATTTACAGCATTTCTGGCGATCGCTGATCCAAGTGGACTTCAAGCGAATTTTCGAAAATCTTTGAATGCAGTTTTCTTTCTATTCAAAAATAAAGGAATGTTTTCTTTGAGTAAAATTTTCTACAGTATTAAGAGTACTTTCACTTCACTAGATGACAGATTTTAATTTATTGAATTTATTCCATAATTGTTACTAAATATTATATTGTTGCCTATTGTTTTAAATATTAACTAATTATTGACTACAATGATTGACTATTTATTGATTTATTATAGTGGCAAGACTTTAAATTATTGTATGCCGAAAGGCGGGTCACAGATGTACTTTAATATATAAACTGTAACACCATATTTTTACCTGTGTACCACAAAAAACTATTTGAATTTGAATTTGAACTTCAGTTGGCATTACAAAATTCTACCCTGTATAAGTTCAAAGTTTGGATATTTGACATGAGAATACCATCTATACTCTCTGGCGCCGTATGGCCTTAATGTAATTACAAAAACATGTTCATGAATGACCACCATTCTGTAGCTTAACATACAAACCAGCAAACAAAAATACATAAATACATGTCCCCATTGTGTGGGCTGGTTCTAAGCCAACATTCACGCTCTCCTAATTGGGAACCGAGCAGTGAGTCAGCAATATGCTTTGTTGCTACCGAGTTACGTATGGATGTTAACGATATGTTTTTAAAAGAGCTTTTTTTATCATTATTGGGATGTGGAAAAGGGAGTTTGGTGATTTGGATGCTGTAGATACTCGTATTTGTGATGGGATGAAAAATTGAGGTTTTAGTGAAATTAAACTATACCTACGTGTAAAATCACTTTTATACGTCATTATAAAAAAAAACTGGTCAAGTGCGTGTCGGACCTCGCACAATGAAGGGTTCTAAAAATAAACTTAACATTGTAGTTGAAAAACATGTTCTCCCATAGGTACTTACTTCGTTATATTTGAATAAGGTGATTGTGTCAATTCTCTAACTACAAATGTAAGTTAGTAATCGCAAAGAAAAAAATGTTTTTATGTGATAAAAATACAAAATAACAATTTTCGAACTTTTTTTCTTTACGTGTGCTATGAGACCTTGCTTCTTGCCAAACATGATTCTAGATCAACGTGAGGTTTTAATTTATTTGCAAAATAGATCAAAATATCCCTAGACGGTGTTGATGTGTGTATGTCGCATTTAAATCGTCGATTTTTTTTATTATGTTGACTTAGATTTAGAAGCTTAATTTCTTTAGAGCTCTAAAAGACCATAGAGCTTATTTGGTATTAATTTCAACTTGTTACCTCCACGCTTTCTTGAGAAAAAGGATCGTGATAGACGACAGTCGGACAACGAAGTGATCGTATAAGGGTTCCGTTTTTCCTTTTAAGGTACGGAACCCTAAAAATGTAGCCTATTTTTTTAGGGATAGTCACCCCTGAGAAAAATGGCGAGACAACTCAGGGGTCAAAGTCTACCTCCTTCTGCGAAGCAGTGATGCTCGCGAAGGAGGAGGCGGAACGCGTGAGGGAGAGGCAGCCTCACGCCCTCAGTCGCCGCAGGAGACGCCCTGGGCGGCGGGAATCGCGGGGCGATTTCCGGCCACCGTAGGCGCGGGCCTGCGGACGGTGAGCAGCGGTTAGCTCGCCGTCCGGTAAGGACCAGGCCCGAGTCGACGGCGCGTTGTGTTCCACGCGCGCCTCAAAGAGATGTCAGCAAGTGACGGGGCCCAATAGGGCCGACGCCGCTGGGGTCGCGGATTGTCTGAAGGGGTTACCGCGGCCCTGGCATAGGCAACTGAAGGAACACGGGTGGGTTTTAGTCAGTAAAAGTCTGACACGCCCTCCCGCTCCACCCAGAGCGGGAGAAGTTATTTGATGATTTCCCACCCACAAAAAAAAAAAAAAAAAAAAAAAAAAGGGGTCAAAGTCTCTTTTTAAGTCAAGTAAGACCTAAGGTTTGAAAATGAATAGTTGGAATTACAAATGTAACAATTACAATGCTTCAATGGGTTTGTTTGTGTTTTTTTTATAGTTGCATCATTAATTCGGATCCTCTAGAGTCCTCTTAAATACTCTAAGAGTCCTCTTACTAGGAGACCCCATAAATACTAAGAGACCTCTTAAATAGAAATCGGCTTAACTAACTTTTTAACGTGTCCAAATAAACGTTTTTCTTTCTTTTCATACTTTCTTTTGATTTCGACTTTGTCTAACAGGACCTCAAAAAAAGTAGGTATCCAACGATATTATTAGGTGCAAACGGATAAACAATAAAATGAAATTCAATATTAATCACAATTTCATATCTGACTGTTTGGTCCTACTGTGGCCTGCCTAATCATAGGCGATTTTATAATCATTAGGCGTAGGCATAACGCTTTGCTACACTGCAAGCTACACGGTACGTGCTACGGCGTAGCGTTGCTACGAATCATCGTAGCGACACACTTGCCCAAAATTATGCGACTCTATTATTTCTCCGTGATCTCATAAACCGTAAATAATTTTGACAAATAAAAAAAATATGATATTTTCAAGTCCTTTTCGCATACAGTGATGGAACTCAAAACATAATTAAATATACTTTAATACACCAAAAAAATCTTCAAACATACCTCTTAATAATCTTTAAAAGCTGTTTATCCCTTCATTAACAATTATAATTATAATTAAAAATATACCATAAAATGTCAAATTCCAAACTGCATCCACTGATGGATTATTTGTTATTAAATAGTTAATTTCTAATTTTTACGATTTTATTTGCACTTTTACGACATAATTCCGGTGCGCGTGAGAGTCGTCTATCTCGTGCGTCAAACTAGACAGCCATAACGTCATTTCACTTACAAACCGAGCTAAACCACGCTCGGATGCAGGGCCTTAATTTAAAACATTGCAGGTATAAACACGACTAATACTTTCCTATACGTAATTTCTATGCTACATGCTCGAGTATTATTAAAATGATTATTATTTTCTTCTTAGGAGATTTTCTAGCTTATAAGAAACGATCATTTATTTTCTACATTTGGCGTTAAATATTGTGTCAACCTGGATGTCTTAGTTTTCAGATACGGTACAGCTTGGGAAATTAACTGCTAAGCAAATTGGCACCCTGAGACAATTTGCCGTGCAGCCAGGCCGGCCGGCTGAAAAGTCATATCATACGGTGACATACCCACAATGGCCACAACTGAAATTGGTAGTCCAATTTGCTTAACAATTAATTTTCACGACTTTACCTACAAAATGGTAATTTTAGCACTTTTATCTTTCACGATTAAGGCTCATTAAATGATACAGAACGAGGCAAGGAGTAGACTAATCAATTAAGCTGGACGAAATGACGTAGGTATACTAAGTATGAGTGGGTGACGAAGTATGATACCAAATCACAGTTTAAAATACTACTAAAATCCCTAATCCGTTCCAAAAATACCTCAACAAGCACAGTTATAAATACTATTATTTTTTATAGCATATCTTTACCTATAAATAAGATATTTCATATATCGCATATGTTGAGCTGGATCATGATCCTAATTAGGCGTTAAATTAAGATTAGCTATGTAAGTATGAAGGTTCGGTCGTGATTCAATCAAGTTCAAACATGGCGCCAGTGGCATTGAATGTGCCTCCATGGAAGAAGGGTTATTGTTAATACATCTTACTGATGATAATAGTATCCGTAGTTCCGTGTGTTTTCTGGCCTTCGACTACGCACGGCGAAAAACAACCTAGGGATACCCGTCATTATGATACGAGTGTAATAGTATCCTGTCTTCTAAATAAATGGACAAGGAACTGCGATTAGTGTGACTGCCATAGAATTATAAAAAAGGAGGACTCACGTATATCGAAAGTGAGGACCGTTTGTGCAAACACGCCTCACGCACACATTTACATCATAGTATGCCGACCGGCCGCCATTACGTGACACGAGCGACGGCGTCTTTGCAGGTATTGAAATCACGCACACATAGATCGGAACAGTTGTTTTATCTCACGAAAGTGGGTGAGCCATACTTGTAGATGTAAAACGTATAGACACGCGCTCTTGTGTGCGTACCTGCAGGTAGCGCGCTCCCGAGCTTACGCACACAAAGACAATGTGCATGTAACATTTACACATACAGGTATCCCGCTTTCGTGAGATAAAACAACTATACGGGGCTTCACTTTCAATATGCGTGGCGCGGAGTCTTCCTTTTTTTATACGTCTGTGCTGCCTGCCTATTTTTAACCGACGAAAAAAAAAAGGCGTTCTTAATTCGACGGGATTATAACAGTGGAGTCGGTTTAATCAGCCGATATTTATTCGACATAAGATCACAAACTTTTCCCGATATTCAATTGTTTTGCAAGAGTCCAACAATCATTCAATCACACGCGAGGAACGTTATTCATAATTCACATTATCTGTAGGAAATGTACGACCGGTATTGGAATATAATTTAATGCTTCAGTTTGGCGTTCAATCATGATACCTTATCTACCAGATAGTGTCCAAATTATCTTGTTTTTTAAACAATTTCAAGTTATTACGTGACCTCCTTGTGTTATTTTGTGTTGATTAGGTTTAGGTATCGCGTTTAAACAAGATGGGGTAGGCAGAGAAGTACCTACAATATTTTGAGTAGGTATCGCGAGGGAAAAATTTTGTTAAGATAGTCAGATAATCCATCGACATGTCGATATAGACTAAGGCTCGTATTTATAATCAAAGTAATTACTTGAGTAATTACTTGCTACTAAGTAATTTCATACTTGAGGGTAGAATTCTTAAGTAAAGAAAATGGTGACTATTACTTGGCTAAGAATTCTAAACTTTGACAGTTCTAACTTCAAGCAATTACTAAACTATAGAAAGAAAATCATTGCTTGAGCAATTACTTTGACTTAAGGCGACGCTATCTGACTTTTGATGATTTTAAACTGAAGATCACGTCTAAACGAGTAGTGTTAATGATTTGGAAAAAATATATGTTAAATTAGAGCATTTTCTTAATAACTTAATATGTGAATATTTTAGATTATGTTTATATGAAATAGTGTAATTAATTTGTAAAGTTATGTCTAACGCAGATAAAAAACTGAGAATCACGCAAAAACTTTCAGGCGTATTTTTATTAAACCTTCACCATTTTAAAGGTAATTTATTTATTTATCTTTTAGTATACGTGTTTTATTAAAATGCCTTTTGTTTTATGTATAATAAATTAATAATGCGTCTAATTTGGGACAGCGCTCCTTGATGGGCGAGTCCTATTACTGGCTGGACGTACGACGCGTTGCGTGAGCTCAGCACTGAAAGCGCAAGCTAACCACTCAAGGTCATTGGCGTATAGTTCCGCCTTAAGTAATTACTTTTACTTGACTATAAATACGAGTGTAAGTATTTTAATGATTAGGATTTTAAGTATTCACCAAAGCAATGTATCTCGAACTTATGTGATGGCTAGTATTAGGCTTCGCCTTTCATGCACGAGGGTTCAAATCCGGGCAAGTACCAAAGTGACTTTTGCAATTCGGGGTATTAAAAGTGTGATGTTAAAAGTTTTCACCTCAGTGATGATGATTAATTTACAATTTTCCGCATTATTATAAATATATCTACGTATTTATTGCAAGTATGTACTTACATAAAACAGACAAGATTGTACGTATGATTTACTCTTAATTTATCATTTCCGCCTGCGATAAGTTAGATTTCTTTGAATTATTACGATAAATACACGGTTAATCTTGATATTTGTTGAAATGGCTGTATAATTTGTGCACGATTAGAATTCTAGTCATGCTATGTACCTACATACATATGAGGATGAACAGACAACCCTTCTTGGTAATCACAAAATACTAGCCTCTAGAGTACCTACGTCTGGCACACCCTGCATGGGCTGTCAGCCCTGTGAGTGACCGTAGTGACGGCTGGCATAAAAATGATGACAGCGGCAAAGATTTAAATCGTTAGATTCGCCCCGCGTCAAAAGATAGTCGCATTTCTGTTTCGTTTTGACACGCAATGACGCAGTGAGTTCACTTGATTATCATGGAAACGCTGTTTAATATAAATGTGTGAGCTCACTCACACATTTATATTAAACAGCTTCCCAGTATGGACACTTTTTCTTGTGACTATGTACGGTGAGGGCAAATCTAGCGACTTAAATCATTGGGGGGCGGGGTTTGACTTAATGTCAAATATTGGTGAAAATTACAGATTTTCATAACGGCTGTTACGGACGCTTTCCTAGGAAACCGTAGCTTTAAGGACTCCGTTCACAGTTAGTTTACCTCTGACGGCAGCATCCCAACATCAACCTTATTGTAACAAGATTACAGATCACTTTGATTTTGACAGACTAGTCAGTGGCAGCAACCAAACAGCAACCTTATTTTGATGAAAATAAAGATCACTGTGATTTTGACAGTGACGTAAGACCAGAGGTAAAAGATAACTGTGAAAGGACTAGCTGTACCTCAGAAGAATAAGCAGCTGTACCTTGGTGACCACAGTACAAACCTACCTGTAGGTACCTAGTGCTATTGTGTCAGATACACTTCAAACCTTACTCAAGCATGGAATTAGAATGTACTATTATTATGTTTAAGGCCTAGACAAGTGATGGAAAACAAAATCATTTGTTTTTAAAGTAAATCATCGCGACATCCTTTGAATTTTGAAAAGATGTTTAGAGTTCAAACTTTCATGTCGTTCGTTCATTGCTTATTTAAATAAGTAAGTAGTAAAATAAATGGATCTAAGAATTAGCAATCAAAATAATGCAATGTTTGTGTAAACAGGAGCCTACAGATAACATTGGTAATTTTTTGTTATCTTTAACTAAGTAGGTACTTAATTATTTCACAACATGACGGTTATAAAATGTCGTCTATGACGAAATCTATCAAAGAGAGCAAAGAAACTACTGAGCTGAACATCTGAGCTAACGAAAATGACAATTGTTGTCAAACGCCTTGAGCCAATCAGGGGTGACAGAATTAGTCTTCAAGCGTCTGATTGGTTGTTGAAGATAGATTTCTAAGCTTTGGTAAAGGTTGAATAGGTACGGTGTTTTTACTTTTGTACCATATTTTCTTATATTTTTGGTAAGAGTAAGTAAGGATTACTTACCTGGGCCTCAAGTATGTATGATTCCTCGCTTCTATCTAACAAACCACGTCAATATCGTGTGTTTTAGAAACCCATCACAGAGTACTACTTTATAAAGGCGGTTTCGTTAATTGTGTCATAGAGCAAAAACGAGTGAGTGTTGTCTGTTGTGTGTGTGCGATAGCAGATCAAGGAATTGACGTGGTTTCGAAGTAAAGATTCTTTAAGTGGTCATAGTGAATTTTATAGGATGAAGTATGATAAATAGACTGAACCAAAGAAATAATGTGAAAATTATTATACAGTGTGATACAATATGGAAAATATTGTTATATTATGAGGAACTGATCAAATATTATTTATTTTAGTGGGCTTTTCTCGGCTAAAACCAAGAAACAAAATAAGCTGTGTAAAGTTTTGTGTTTTTTTTTAATGTGCATGAGAAGGCGTGACATTGTATTATGCTATTTCATTGTTTTTTTTTATCAACTTATTTTTATTATTATTTTTAAATTGTGTGTGCTTTTTTTATGGACCATCAGTGGTCTGAAATTAAGTTTTTTTTATTTATTTAATGAAATTACCATCTTATAAAACAATATCGAGAACGGGTCTTATAGCGAAAAAAAAATCGCGAAAGTTTAAAAAGTTTAAATTACCATCTTCTTTTTTTAATATATAGAAAGGCAAGTCATCAACGCCCAGCCAAAACCATTGGACCTATAAAGCTGAAATTTTGCACAGAGTTTCCCTTTATAAAGTAGACAAGGAATAAGGCAGGATTTTTGTTCTGACATCCGCGCGGGCGAAGCCATGCGGGAAGTACTAGTAGATAATAAAGTTGAACTCTTTATTGTCCACAGTTGAAAAGAAAAAAGTATGTAATAAAACAAGTTTGATCAAACGTTTGTCGGTGTACACAATAATTAGAAGGGCCTATAAATAAATATAGGTAATCATAAATATAATCTCTTATCACAGCCGTAACATGAGATTAGATTCCTATCCGTTACATTCTATATCTGCAACAGTTATCCTTATCAGTGACAATAAACCGAATTACTCAATCTAACTGGTCTTGTTATGCCTAATGTTTGACTATTGAACACACAAGAATTATTAAGTAGGTACCTCTGGACAACCCTGGAAAGATCATACAGAAGTGCAACTATTTATAGTACACCCACATTTCGCCAATAGCACGGCGGTATATGGCACATACTACCAATTAATTGTACATCAACATCATCATCATCATCATTGCGTGTGTTGTATTGTTGTGTGTGTTGTTGTTGTATTGTTGTTGTGTTGTGTGTTGTATTGTATTGTTGTTGTTATTGTCTGTGTATAGTTTTATGTGCACCGATAAATGTTTTATGTATCTATATACCAAAGACAGTATATCAAGCATTAGAAAAGAAAAAATACGAATGTGTTTGTCTTAAGGTGAGTGTCCACTGGTCCGCACCGGCCGCAACGCACGCATCGGATTTCGGTTTGCTTTTTGTATGAATTCTTATAGCGTAGCGTCACTATTCTTATTGCGTTGGCCGATAGGTGGGACTCTCCGATCTTGGGGCAGTGGATACGACTGCACGCAGTCAAGTAGTCACTCCCCAGGATCGGCGTGCCTCACGCAGCTTAAGAATAAATGTTAAGTATACATTGTTACTAACAAATATGGAAGTGATTCTGCAATAAATGTTTATTCATTTATATAGCACTGCGTCCACTACCGGTACCGCCCGCATTTTCATATCTTCATACAAACAAACCAAAATCCGTTGCGTGCCGTGCGTGTGTTGCGGCCGGCGCGGACCAGTGGACGATCAGCTTTAAAATAATCAACAGGACATGAAATTTTCATTAATTGAAAGTGGTTTTTTTTCGTGAAGAAAATATGCACGTAATTCTTCAATACCTTGTGTTGTTGTTTGTATGATGAGAGTGGGAAAAAAAATAATTGAAAAGGTTTTAAATTAAGATTTAATTAAAGTATCGTGTTATCTGTACGTACTCAGGTAAGTATCTCTTTACAAGTTCATTATTACGTAGGTCGCTTTAAAATTTACCCGTTATCATAAAGAAATACCTAAAAGCGAAGTAAAAAGCCTTTTATGACAATTAAAAAAAACACAAATGAAGATTTAAAATTTTAACATTCCTTAATACCCTATAATCTTAAAACAGACAATAAAAAAGCCAAATCCGTACAAAAAGTAAAGAAGACAATTAAAAAATAATCTAAATTCCACAAAATAAGTTATAATCTGGCAATACTAAAGAATTACGCGTGTTACTTGTTCAAATAATAAAAATAAATCGAATCACTCGATATTTTTTTATCTGTAATTACCAAAAATTCTCGATAAAAGGCCAGATAAAGAATGTAATGTGTACTGATATTATCTAAAGTGTCAGGATATAGATAAAATAAAAATTGATGATTTATTTTCGCTAATCTAATTACGAAATAAAAATCCAATGTTAATTTGATTAGGTATAGACCATGTAGACAAAGGTATGCTTTATCACGTGTTACGTGGATCATTATGTACCTAGTAACAAAATTAACTAAAATATTCCTGCATGTGCCTACCTATCATTTTTAAATGCCTGGCACATTCGAATTGTTACATTATTGTAAACTCTCAAGTCAAGTTGTTTCCTCAAAAGAACAGCTCAGACAATAAGGGGCCGCCTCCACGAGCGAGAGAATCGCGGCGATAGTCAGGCTGTGCCTACAAATTATCGCCGCGATGATATCGCCGTGTGGAGATTAATTCATAGAGTTTCTATTGAATTTAGTGGCACGACGAGATTATCACCGCGATTTTCACGCTCGTGGAGGCGGCCCCTAATCTATGGTCATCACATGATCTGACCAAGTTTATGTCTGGACTTTAAAAGAGACTTTGATCTTTGGTTCCTCTCCGCTTCACCCTGAGTGATCAAGCCACGGCTATTGAGCCTCGACTGTGCGGGAACTCACCGGGGGCACCCCCCCGGTGAGTTCCCGCACAGTCGAGGCCCTTTCAGATCTGGCGTCCTTAATGAGGGTTTTCATGAAAATTCACGACACCAATAGGCGCCACTTTGACAAGAGGTCTTCCATTTTAACAGTAAATATTTAGAGAATATATGATGACGTTTATCATTCGTTTCATTCATTTGTTCATCATTCAGTCACGACTAAAGAAAATATAGGCGCTTTGACACTTGACATGTGCCTGATTTGACGTCTCAGTGCTGCCACCTAGTGAACGCCATTTCAGAAAACCCTCATTGACGACAGAAAAATAACATAAAATTATTACTTTAGTTCATTCGTGGAGAAAAAGGGTTATATTCCTTTGTTGATTTGTATTCATCCATTTCGTTATTTGTTTTATGACTACTAATATTCATTAAAACATTCTAATAACGCTTTCATTACAAAGCTTGTAGCAATATTCAATTAATTCTGTAGTTTCATTGAAATAATTTCCACATGAAATGTATGTTACGTTAGTTTGCGAGAAAGAGACAACGCCAATAATTTCCCATAAGTTCTTCTCCCTCACACCAAAATAATTAACAAAATGCTAACATACCACATTATTTCACGTAAAATATCAATGTTACACAAGAATTCAAAATTAATTCAACGTGGAACTAGTAATTGGCAGTTTATGTAACGTATCATTAGTTTTGCAAGCTTTGTGCCTAATTAGTGTCGTGTATAGGAGCGATATGTTAAGTCATTTGTTGTTGGCGGGAAAACGATTTTGTTTTTTTTTCTAACCCTCACTGGTTATGGTTGGTTAGTGATGTAATGAATTGTGAAAAGTTTAACAACTTTATTTTCGATTTTTTGTGAAGTTTTTGGTATAATTTTCCTGTTTTTTTTTTATGGAAATTAATATTCGTTCGTACTTACACTTAAATAAAATCAACATTTTCACAATATTTAACTTATATTACCTAACTTTGTTTTTGTCTCTTAAAGTCAACAGTTTATTTAGGACCTATTTCACGATGTCCGAATAGCCACTATATACTTACCGAATAAATTCAAAAATGAAACAGATTTTGTATGAAATTATCTGCCAACCAACTTAATCGTAGGTGGTGAAACAGGCCCATAATGCAGTAAGTCTTTTTTTGTTTTATTTGTACTGATTATCCAAATCGCCCTTTTTGAATTATATACGCTAAATCAACCCTTTACTAGTTTAATCTGCGATTAGATTCAAAGTGCAGCAGACGTCCAATTAGCTGGTGATTTGTTTGTTTGTTAACAAACTGGGCTCACGGGGCTGACGGGGCTACACCCCTGACGTTTGCTAACGAGATAGCTAATTAAATAGATATCGATGTCAGACAACTGTTTTAGGTATTAGAAGATAATAACGACGTGTGGTACTTTTTTAATGATGGTGTGTCATAGACAATAGAGGGTTAATGCTGGCTGAATATTAATTGAACTTTCGTATTTGGAATGCTTTTTGTTTTAGACGTCTGTACTTACCTATAGGTGCCTATAGCTCGTTTCACGAATGAATGGGGTTGGCTCCTTAAAACTTTTGGCAGATGACGCTAGCATAGCTTTCACCTGTCACATTTGTTTACTTAATTTGTGTGTTCGGTTTTGTAATTTTTTTCATCAAAGTACCAGGATGGATGATAAGATAAACATGTACTCAACATGGAGAATAAGTGAGCTAAAGGCTGAACTGAAAAAATGAGGTGCTTCTTTACAAGGAAGAAAAGCAGACCTTATTGAAAGGTATACTCTTAAAATTATACATCAAGCTATTTTATTTATGAAACAGTTTTGTTTGTAGGACGTATACATTTCATAATACTTTTCGCCAATTATACATTACTACAAAAAGCCGAATTAGACCACTTTTTTGAATTACTTTTTTTAACCACTTTTTTTAAATTCTACAGCTATCGGAAATTGTTGTGCACCTATTCCTTTGCAATAAGGCACTTCACATTTATTAGGCATTTTGTAAAATCTTAAACAAACAAATACTTCATACAAATGAATATAATTTTGGTTAAAGCTATGCTAGCGCCACTTTGACAGTAGCCAACCCCATTCTCTTCGTCATAATGTTGGCACCATTGTTTGAAAAGTTTTGAAAAGCAATGGTGCTAACATTACGACTAAGGGAATTCTTTCGTAAAACGCACTTTACCTATAATTGTATACTTACTAAAAAAAGAAAGTACTTACCTAAGTAATGGGTTATTCTTTTTCAAATTGAGAATAGGGTACAACTACATAGGACCTACTTTTTTTTTTACAGTGTTGATTTCTGTTAATGCGTGACAGCGTTTTTAGAACATCCAAGTTAATTGGCGACTTATAAAGTTCTGTAAAAACTAATTAGGTTTTATAACACGTACCTAGGCTATAACGGTTTTCATTGGTCAAGAAAATTTGAAAGCAGAACTAGAGAAACAAACTCCGTATTTTACTGTTAATTCAATATTCTATAATTTGCTTGTAAGACAAACTTTATTTATTACCACGATAAGTTAAAGTAAAAGTTAAACCTACATTAATGGTACTTGGCGTTTAAAGTAAAGATTTTATTTTCTCGACATTTCAAACTGTAAAACGCTTGTCATTGGAGTTAGCGTAAACTGGCTTTTGCCCACGGCTTCACCCGCGTGGATATCAGAAAATATCCCACTACCGGGATTTTTTTTTTTTGTATTGTTCTTGGTATTCTTATTATTATTTTGATTTATTAATGTAATTTGGATTATTGTAATGATTTAAATATATACCTTTTGCATGCATAAATTCAGACATGATGTAAAAATCGTTATTGAATAAATGAATTGAATTGAATTGAATTGAATCCTTCCATAATCCTTGTCTACATTATAAAGGAAACCTCTGTGCAAAATTTCAGATGTCTAGGTTCAAGGGTTTGGGCTCGGCGTTGATGAGTCAGTCAGTACTTCTCTTTTTATTTATAGAGATTAGGAAAAGCGCGGAGAAAATTAGAATTATATAAAGATGTTGATAATTAGGTATATGAACGCGTAACATAGTTTATTTCAAGTGTAAAACGGTGAATAAATCTCTAAAATATAGCTGATCTTATATATACCTACTGGAAGCAGCTGAATACCAGTACTTCACATGGAGCGACTGCCTATCTGACCTCCACAATCCGGTAACTGGGTAACACGATTAGGTACCCCTTAGTAAGACTGGTTGTCAGACTTTCGGGCTTCTGACGAGACGACCCGTAACGACTGTCAAAGATCTACGAATGGCAGCTGGGACCAACGACTTAACGTTCTTCTTGTTTCACGGAGAGGACTCGATATGTAGACAGACATCGCCAAGCGTAGCTTAACCTTCGGTCGACCCTAGCGGCAGTTATCACTTAGCCACGAGCCCTCTTTATCCTTACGCACGTGTAGTATTTTAATAAATAATTCTATCCTGTAACGTTCCACGAAAACTGAAACACATTTAAAGACATACCTATCTCCTAAATAAAAACACTGTCACAAAAAACACTACCAGAGACAAAAATATTTTTCTTTAAAAAAATCAGAGACTAAAATTATGTAGGTACAACCACAAACAAGATAGAGTGTACCTAAAATCTTTTTCATAAAAAATGTGTAAAGTTCACCCCAGCAGTGACTTGGGGTAACTCAAAATGGTAATAAATCGAGTGGGCGTGGCTTACCCTGTCACGCCCAGAGGGGATGAGTAGCCCTCAAACCTCGGTACCGCTGAGTACCACGTAATATGGGTACTTTGGCACTATAGGTGCCTCGGTTTGCGACGGACGGAGAATGCAATGGTTTTTTTTTAATGTTATGGTTAAAGAAGGATATGTTTTGAGTTATTTGACTATTGTTTGGTTTTATGGGGGCCTTTTATATGTTATTTCTTGTTAGGATGAAATTAGCTGTATTGAAATCTGATTTGAAAATAGTTTTTCATTCAATAATAATGTTTGCATGCCTATACTTAAGGTAGATTGTACAAAGATCACCAATTTTACTGTAACTACATCTTATCTTATACAAGCTATACAAAAAAATGTTATTTTACTTTTAAGCGAACAATTTCAGTCGTAGACTATGTATTTAAATGCAGATAAGTAATTAAGAGGATATATCGAAGCGTGGTTTAGTTCGGTGTGTAGGTAAGTGAAATGGCGTTATGGCTTTCTATAGCTTGACGCGCGAGATAGAATAAGACTCTCACGCGCACCGGAATTTAAACGCACTTCGTTTAAATGTAGATTTACGACAAAATTACATACATCAATTTTTAGCTTATTAAGTTCTTAACATATTTAAATACCTTCGATTTAAAGCAAATTTTACTGCACAATAAGGAACTGTTTACATATAATCGTATAAAACAGAAAATAGACGGTGCTACTTTGGAATATATTTCTATATCGAAAAATTTCAAGATAACATGTTTTGATTTTAGTACAGCAGTAGATAATATAGTCAAATAACACATATGGAAAATCCAAATGATTTAACCATACCTATTGTATACATTTGGTTTTAGGAATTTTAAAAACACAAAATTATCGATGTATCCCCTTAAAACAAGTTTCCAGGAGATTCATGAACATCATCTTTAAAAGTGGTTTTAATTAGCAATAAAACAACAATGTAGAACGAAATAAAGCCAACTTTTTACAAGTCTGAATCCCAATTTGGTTGGAACCTTACATAATATCTACCTATAATTTAATAACACATAAACATTAAAAGTAATTATTTTAATTAAGAGTTATCCGTGTAATTACGGGGTATAAAATTACGTTTCTAATGACGACGGACCATTGTAAAAGTTACTACCTATTGAGAATTATTTTATCATGATTGCATTTACCTACTATATGATTTTAATCCTCCAAAATATGCCATCTTCTTTAACTAACAAGACGTAGATATATGCCAACGGCCTTGAGTGGTTGGGGGACATAGCTTGCGTGTGCTGTGCTGAGCTCACGCAACGCGTCGTACGTCCAGCCAGTAATAGGACTCGCCCATCAAGGAACGCTGTCCCAAGTTAGACATATTATTCATTTATTATATATAAAACAAAAGGTATTATATTGAAACACGTATCTAAAAGATAAATAATTAAAATATCTTTAAAATGGGGAAGGTTTCATAAAAATACGCTTGAGGCCGTGCGCTGCGTTAGGCGTGCGCACGGCGCGGGCGCCCGCGTGGCGTGCTGTTTTCATGTAATCTCATAGATCAGCGCAGCGCAGCACACATGAAACAGTACGCCACGCGGGCGCCCGCGCAGTGCGCACGCCTAACGCAGCGCACGGCCTGATAGTTTTTGCGTGATTCTCAGTTTTTTATCCGCGTTAGGTTAGCTTAGGTAAGTAGTTAATAATAAACTTACCTATTAAGGACGCTGTTACAAATGGGTAGTCAAATCAGTACTTTTTTACACAAAAGTATGTTTATTAAATAAAACACTTTTGTTGATAGATGTGCAAGGGACGATTTTGAGCTATAAATATAATTTTAGATATGTACGGTTTCTCAATAAATGTACCGAAGTGAAAATTTTTACTTCGGTACATTTATTGAGAAAATGTACCTTTCGAAAATTATAATCAAAGGTCAGAATCGTACCATGCACATCGACAATTTAGCAAAAAAAAATTTTAGGAATGCAAAGCAAATACTTTTGTGTAAAAAAGTAATGATTTGACTACCCATTTGTAACAGTTGTTAAGATAATGCTCTAATTTAACATAATATTTTTCCAAATTACACTGCTCGTTTAGACGTGATCTTCAGTTTAAAATCATTAGAACTCAGTTATCGTCGCTTTAAATTCGAGTTTTGTGTCTGTCTGTATGACCGCGTTGTCCTTCTAAACTACGCAACGGATTTTGATACGGTTTTCACCATCATTTAGAGAATTTATTTCGAAAAGCTTATGTGTATACTACATTAATATTTAACTTAGATATAATAAAGAAATCTCGAGTTCTGTCAAGTCGTGTAAACCGTGCGAAGCAGGGGCGGGTTGCTAGTTAACTTATAAAATGTGAGTGGAGGTCGGTTGGCCAAGTCATCCTGACAAAACCTTTACAGTAGCTATCTTATAATTATGTGCCCATCATAGTTTTACCTAAAAAACGATTAAAAAAGTCGGTAGGTGGCGTGAGGGACAATGTGAATTTTTCAAGTGGACGTGGATGGCCAAATTCGGAACTTTGAGGAATATTGTAGGGCTGAATGCAGTACAATCCTTGAGACGTCCAATACGGCTATGTATTGAAAAGAAAGGTCATCATTTTCAACAATTAATCAGTTAATTTGGTAGGTAGGTAACATCCATACTAATATTATAAATTCGAAAGTAACTCTGTCTGTCTGTCTGTCTGTCTGTCTGTCTGTCTGTCTGTCTGTCTGTCTGTTACCTTTTCACGCCTAAACCACTGAACGGATTTCGATAAAATTTGGCAAGGCTATAGATGGTATCCAGGGGACGGACATAGGCTACTTTTTTTTTCAAAAATAATCCTACAGGGGGTGATATAGGGGATGAAAGTTTGTATGGGAAACTCAGTATTTCTTAAGTTAGGGATGTGAAAATTAAAATGTATGCTTTTGATAGGAAATAAAGAAATATGCGGTTCAGCGTTTTTGAAAAATCATCCCCTAAGGGGGTAAAATATAGTAAAATAGGGGTTGATTTTAAAATTTACAAAACTGCACGGGTTTCGACAAAATTTGGCAAGGCTGTATATAGCATCCTGGGGAAGGACATAGGATACTATTTTTTTCAAAAATAATACTACAGGGGGTGATATAGGGGATGAAAGTTTGTAAGGGAAACCCAGTATTTCTTACGTTAGGGATAACAAATTTATGATATTGGTAGGAAATGAAGAAATATGCGGTTCAGCGTTTTTGAAAAATCATCCCCTAAGGGGTTAAAATAGGGGTTGATTTTAAAATTTACAAAACTGCACGGATTTCGATAAAATTTGGCAAGGCTTTATATAGCATCCTGGGGAAGGACATAGGCTACTTTTTGTCTTAAAAAAATAATCCTACAGGGGGTGATATAGGGGATGAAAGTTTGTATGGGGAACACAGTATTTCTTAAGTTAGGGATGTGAAAATTAAAATGTATGCTTTTGATAGGAAATAAAGAAATATGCGGCTCAGCGTTTTTGAAAAATTATCCCCTAAGGCAGTAAAATAGGGGTTGATTTTAAAATTTACAAAAATGCACGGATGTCGATAAAATTTGGCAAGGACTAATATTATAAATTCGAAAGTAACTCTGTCTGTCTGTCTGTCTGTCTGTCTGTCTGTCTGTCTGTCTGTCTGTCTGTCTGTCTGTCTGTCTGTTACCTTTTCACGCCTAAACCACTGAACGGATTTCGATAAAATTTGGCAAGGCTATAGATGGTATCCAGGGGACGGACATAGGCTACTTTTTTTTTCAAAAATAATCCTACAGGGGGTGATATAGGGGATGAAAGTTTGTATGGGAAACTCAGTATTTCTTAAGTTAGGGATGTGAAAATTAAAATGTATGCTTTTGATAGGAAATAAAGAAATATGCGGTTCAGCGTTTTTGAAAAATCATCCCCTAAGGGGGTAAAATATAGTAAAATAGGGGTTGATTTTAAAATTTACAAAACTGCACGGGTTTCGACAAAATTTGGCAAGGCTGTATATAGCATCCTGGGGAAGGACATAGGATACTATTTTTTTCAAAAATAATACTACAGGGGGTGATATAGGGGATGAAAGTTTGTAAGGGAAACCCAGTATTTCTTACGTTAGGGATAACAAATTTATGATATTGGTAGGAAATGAAGAAATATGCGGTTCAGCGTTTTTGAAAAATCATCCCCTAAGGGGTTAAAATAGGGGTTGATTTTAAAATTTACAAAACTGCACGGATTTCGATAAAATTTGGCAAGGCTTTATATAGCATCCTGGGGAAGGACATAGGCTACTTTTTGTCTTAAAAAAATAATCCTACAGGGGGTGATATAGGGGATGAAAGTTTGTAAGGGAAACCCAGTATTTCTTAAGTTAGGGATGTGAAAATTAAAATGTATGCTTTTGATAGGAAATAAAGAAATATGCGGCTCAGCGTTTTTGAAAAATTATCCCCTAAGGCAGTAAAATAGGGGTTGATTTTAAAATTTACAAAAATGCACGGATGTCGATAAAATTTGGCAAGGCTTTATATAGCATCCTTGGAAAGGACATAGGCTACTTTTTGTCTTAAAAATAATCCTACGGGGGGTGATATAGGGGATGAAAGTTTGTATGGGAAGTTAGGGATGTGAAAATTGAAATGTATGCTTTTGATAGGAAATAAAGAAATATGCGGTTCAGCGTTTTTGCAAAATCATCCCCTAAGGGGGTAAAATAGGGGTTGATTTTAAAATCAAAATTTGGCAAGGCTTTATATAGCATCTTGGGAAAGGACATAGGATACTTTCAAAAATAATACTACAAGGGATGATATAAGGGATGACAGATGGGAAACCCAGCATTTCTTAAGTTAGGGATATGAAAATTCAAATTTATGCTTTTGGTAGGAAATAAAGAAATATGTGGTACCTACTTACAGCGTTTTTGAGGGGGTACAATAGGGGTTGACAAATGTTTGTGTACCTACCTCTTTTTAAGATATTTAAGGGATTGGAAATGTAGTGATAGTTCGAATCTTGACGTAACATTTAGTCTTTATTTCATTCGACGTTTTTACGAGGAAATTATTTGAACGAGTGGACACTCGGACAAAAGTTATTTGTTATTTATTAGAGCGTGACTGGCATAATAAATTTTAAGTAATTAACAAAGTCCCCCCGCCGCGTAAGTGTGTCTGTTTGAATGAGATAATGTCAAAAAGTACCGAACGGATTTTCTGTAAAGTTTCTGGAGTGATTCAGTGTAATTCATTATGGTTTTGTGTAAATTGGCTGATATATGACGACGACTGTTGAAGATGTCGGAAAAAATCATGCCGACTGGTAGCTTTATGCCTACTATACACGGTAACGATATATCGTAGCGATTTGAGTTTGCACAGTTATATCGGACGGCCCTATGTTTTCCACATGTACGTTCCCATGGGATATTTTCCGACAACCACGCGGGCGAAGCCGCGGGCAAAAGCTAGTAAGAATATAAAAAAAGGATTTTGTTAAAAATGAGCTCTTTCCTTTAGTTTGCCGTATGTCATTACTTCCCAGAATTCGATCCTTATTAGCGATACTATCGAATGGTGTAATAATACAGTGTTTTTTTTTCAAAATCAACGGGTTCGATTCCTGGCTAGAAATATAAAATTTTCAAAACTCCAATGATACAGTTTTAGTTTTATCAAAATCGAGCCCGAGACTCCTTTAAATACTTTTCGCTATTCCTCATAGTTTCGGATTTGGCCGTCCACACCATCCACACCCACTTAAAAAATTCACCCTGTATAGAGCCATCTAGTATAAGTTTTTAGAAGCTAAAAAATTATACTGGATGGCTATAAATTAAAAAACAAAAACTTGAGACCCTGAAACGAACTTTTTCGAGCATAACGCTTTTTCATTACGTGACGATTTCTAACAGTTTACTGTTAGCGCCCCCCTAGGTACTAGCCGCGCTAAAGAACTTCGTTCTAAAAAACAGCCACATCTCAAAAAAACTATTATTATTATTATCAAATAGCTATTTTTTTCTCTTCCAACGCATCAGCAGATTAAATTCGTCCCAACAATAGAGTTGCACCCCAACATTACCCGTATCTTCCCCAATTGTTGCCACACGCGAAAATGAATTATTATAGAGTTGCCAACTGGGGCGGGGTGGGCTGAAACGAGGGGCGTAGGGGCGTACCGGATATTGGTCATATAAATAAATTAGTAGGAAGACGAAGGAAATTAATGTTAATTTCATGTTTTGGATATGTGTTACTGTTAGTATGAGCTATTTCAGCTCGTATGTATCGTATGTATGTGTAATACGTGAAATGATTGATGAACGTAAATTTTCAATTTTGGTTTCGGTCATATATCAAAAATACCCACCTGCTGCTACTGTAAAGGGTCCCCGAAACGATCAATTGCTATTGTCAATTTTTACGTGATTGATACACACAAATTGATCGTCTACCAATTGAAGCGATTGACAATAGAAATTGATAGCATTGATCGTTTTGGGGACCCCTAAGACATAACATTACGCCTTCATTACCCGAAGGGTTAGGCAGAGGTAAGGTTCACCTCTGCCTAACCCTACCTCTTAATACGTAGTAGGTACCTATAGGTACCCACTTTTCACCAGTATACGTATATGTTTAAGTCCCATGTAATAATGGGCCGAAGGGCTGCTGTAAGAGTGCTTTTAAAATATTTAATTAGCGTTACTAACTGTAGATTTAACATGTAGCTGTAGTTATTTTTATTGAAAGATTGGTTTTTTTTCTAAGTTATAAAAAAACATAAATGATAAATGATTTATTTCTGTAAGTAGGTTTGTACAAACACGTTTACACGTTAACCATATTTTTAAAAACTAGATGAGGACGGCGTTTCCTATCTGACTACTCTGAGAAGAAAGGCCGAAACAAACTCAGAGGTCACAGTCTCTTTTAAAGTCCAGACATAACCTTGCTCAGATCATGTGAAGACCATGTAGATGGGTGTCTGAAATGGTCTTTTGAGGAAAGAACCACACAGATTGAGTGGACCTATCCAGTCAGTGCACGCATTTGTCAGTAATCGTGCAGCTCAACTCAATGCTTAAAACTTTTACTTAGTTTATGAGTAGGTAGGTAAAATTATTTCGATTATTTTTGATTTCATGTTATTATTTTTTCTTGAGATTGGTTGGATTTTTTCTCTAGTCGTAAAATTTCACATTCTAAAACCGAACATTAATAAAATATAATATCACCAATACGCAATGACAATCAATAATTAACAGAATCGCGGGACGAACCATAAATAATTCAACACTCGCTTGCCGAACGCAATTTAAATTCAAATCATATAAATCATCTACATTTTTGTTCACAAACTCCACTAGAGTATAACGTCTGAAGGTGAGAAAATAGTTACTATTGATAAAGATAAATCAACATTGGGAACTAGACTTAGATTAAATGAGTACATTTTTCACGTAACACAGAAAAAAAGTTCAATTTAATTCACCGCTATTCACTATTGTAATTTTTAGGGTTCCGTAGGTATCCAAAGTATGCCAACGTCGCTGTCCATCCATCCGTCTGTCCCAGGGCTGTATCTTTTGAACCGTAATGCCGGGGCCATATTAAACGTCAACGTCAATGCACATAATAAACGCTTTAAACATCGCGGTAGTTAAATTAGGTCAAGATTCGGTCAAATTAGCGGTAAATGGTGGCTACACCTACGGCTATCGGCCTTCAACGCGATAATCAACGGCACATCCCGTATAATGTGGCCCCGGCATAACAGGTAGACATTTGAAATTTTCACATACTAAAGCCGCTGTAAGAACAAATAATTAAAATAAAATAAAGTTAAAAACTAAAGGAAAAATGTGAAACGAAACTCAAGAAACGTGTTTTTTCGGCGTTCTTACGTATTACTTATTAAAAAAAAATGTAGGGTTAATTATTGTAAGGTGGTACAGAGCCCTTCGCGAGCGGGTCCGACCCGCACTTGGCCGCTTTTTTATTGTAAATGATCACGCGATCAGGCGCATTAATATTATCTGACTTGCTACTGACAGTTTCCTTGTTTTTTTTTTTCTATATATTGAGGATGTTTGGCTACACAATGATTGTGGAAATAAATGTTTTGTAGTTGTTTAAACTTTGAACTTATGCGAATAAAACAAAGACATTTTAAAAATAATAATAATACCAGCCTATTATTGCCATCTGCATGCCTCTTCTCAAGGCATAATAAATAAAGTCTCTTGGAAAAATTGTTCAAATATATTGATCTAATATGCCATCCTGTTTGGATGGCAGGTTCAATATTAAAATACTTACTTACAAAAATGTTTTAAACTTCAAAAATTATGCGTCCAGATTTTTGTCCAAAAAAACATCTAACAAAAAAGGAATAAAACGTTTTTACAATTTTTTCTTCATTTATTTCGCAAAAAAAAAAAACGGACCACTGAGTGATTGGGTAACGTAATCGCCCAAATAGATTAGTTTAATGTACCAATTATTAAGTAGTTTCAATATCCCGATTGTGCAATTGATTTCATTTCGTAATTCCTAGTTCTACAAATATTAATCGGAGATATGCGTGGTATCGACACATGTTATCGTTGACATTGTAGATAGGCCTAAAGTGGCACGCGACGTACGCCTAATTTCCTCACTTTTTACACTTTTTTCTTCACTTTTACCCACTTTTACTAACTATAAATGCGTGTTGAGTTATTTATTATATTAATTTGAATGTACGAAGGTAGTTTTTGCAATTCTTGAGAATATTTTCTTGTTTTGCTATGTGAGCGCTCACTTTATTCATCTGAGGGTACATTTAAAATAATAATAACCTAAAGTAACTTAATTAGGCTTGGTATTTGAGGTTAACGACTCGTGAATAAAAACTCCAATTAAGAACTTTAAAAAAAAACTTTTGCATTGTTTTTGTAATTGCAAAAAATAACATTACAGCAGTATCCGACTGCGGAACCAGTGAGAACTTAAGAAAAAAAAACAAAAAACTTACCTATTTACGTCAAAATCCAAACTTTCAACTGTTAACGAACGCACTGACAGTGAAACTTGTTATTGCACTCGACAAAAATAGTAAAAAAATAAACGCTAATTAATAATCCGCGATTGATCACACGGCACGAACAGGACACGACTGAGACGTTCTCAACAAATTATCTTATCGAAAAAAAACACGTTAATTACGATTTACGATACGAGTCCAAAAAAATCTATTTCGTTGTGTACTTAGGCCTTTTCGGTAGTGAAAACACTGCACTTGATATAGGATAGTCTCGTGGCAATGCGTCGACGCGAGCTCTGGCGTGGTCGGAGCCAGACTGCCGCATCGCATCACCCCGCACGCCCCACGCCCCACCCCGGTACAATTTTCAGGTAAAAAAAAAAACGGGAAAAACAGATAACATTTCTGTTTATTATCTATTTGGCGACAGTTTTTTAGTTACCGTGAATAGGCTGAATGTTGGTGGTCTTTGTACTTTTGTTTCGTCATTTTATGGTCATTCCTTTTGTTTTGTGGGCGTTGCTAATGTTTGGCGCCTGGAGACACGTGCTATATTATTGTTTTAGTTAGTTGTAGGTAGCCCTTTATTCGGGGCATTTATTAATGTAGAGAATATTTTTGGTGTGAGGTGCAAATATAAAGTATTTACATAAACAGCTGGAGCTTTCTGTTTTTATTCTTTTCTTAAAATAAAATAGTGAATGCATGAGTTTTATAAATTTTATCACAATTTCTTATTGAACATCTGTTATTTTATATAAAACGTAATAAATAAGCTATTAATCCATGTAACGATTATTTATGTAAAAATAATTAAGACATTCATTTACTTATTGGTAGGCCAGTGTTGATAATTTATACATTTTCGACCATCAATTATATTTTGATACTATACGTACTGCTATTGAATGTGTCATACAAAAAAAAAACTTGAAAAATTATAAAATTAATCATTAATGAGATACAATGTATTTGCATTAACTTGAATTTGAATTTTTTACGTTATATTTTAAGGTTTCTTTTGTAGTTTGAAGTAAATAAATGTGGTTTTTTTATTACATATTTTTCAAATTATATCATAACATCACGCCTTGTTTCCTCGAAGGGTTAGGCAGAGGTGTAGGTACCTATATATTTCGCCAGTTATGTTTAAGCCCCATGTAACAGGGGGTGAGCCTATTGCCATCAACCGAGCACAAATCCACACTCCGGACTGCTACTGAGAAATTCCAGACGGAAAAACCCAGTAACACTACCTGACCTAGGAATCAAACTCGGTACCTTATGCTCAGTAGTAGCGCTTACAACCACTAGGATGAAGAGACAGTTTAATTTTAAACACGTCTTATTACAGATGCTTCTTATCAGAGAAGAAAAAAACTGGACAAGAGCGAGTCGGACCTGCGCACCGAGAGTTCCGTTGCGATTTCTGAAAAAGTGACCTATTTATAGACATCGTTTTATTTTTCCTGTAATCTTTATATAAACTTCTATCACATAGAATAATTTTGGATTTTTTTCTATGCAAACTTCGGAGATAGAGGGGGAACGGTATTTTTTTTGTAACATTTGCATCAAAAGTCGAAAACTATGTGGCCTAAAAAAATGTTTGAGAGTATGCAAACAGCGCTCTTTCATATGATACCCTATATGCCCTAGTAGCCCAACTTCGAATTTTTAAGGCCTCCTTTCCACTTGCAAAAAAAAAAATATTTCATATTCAGTCATCTAAAACTGTTCTAAATTTCAAGTTGATAGCATTAGTAGTATCCAGCAGTGACAGACAGACAGACTGAGTCGCACCATAAGGATTCCTTTTTACCATTTTGCGGAACCCTAAATACGAATGTGTTTATTTTAAAACTATCAGGCAAACTAAAAATTAACTGTTCAACGCGTTACTTACACCAAGCTCCATACAAAATACATTTGTTTTCTGTGTAAGTATATGTGGTTTTTAACCGTGCTAATTAAAGTTAAATAAATAAATAAAAACATTACCTTCCTTCTGGTGTAGTCGGGTAAAAACGTAAGTCACGCGTCGAACAAGTAGTGTTTAAATCTTTTGTAAGACAGCAAATGTTTTAATTTTAAAATTATATAAATATCTACAATTTAATATTATTTATAATTTTATTACTTGTAGATTTTTAATTGTTTTTGTGGTCAACTATCCAGTAATAAAAATATTTGGGTCATTCTACAAAAGGAAAAAAATACCACGAACTACACTTTCTTAAAAACAGTCAGATTAACATCATTATTCGCAGTAAAACACAAAAAATTATAATGTCTCATTTTAAGTGACAATTGTCAATGCTGGTAGCTTCGTCAGCTTAACTTAATCCAGCCATCCACCCTTTTATTAACAGGTTACAGTTAAAATGGCGCGCAAATAGCTTTTTTTTATTTCATGTAAAAAGGATGGATTATGAAATACTTAAAATTGTCTATGGGTCTGAGTGTTCGTTTAAAAAGATTACCTACATTAATCTCTTTCGTTTTCAAGAAGTGATGTCTTTATTTCTGACGATAGCTTTGTAATGTATAGAAATTGTAGTAAAGTTATATTAATCTGCTGATAAAATATCTATTAATATTCTTTGACAGAAAGTTGAGGTAAACTTTCCATTTTACAATTTTTTTTTCATTTTTTTTTTTTTTAATAATCCTCCTAGATACCTAATAATGATAGACTTTCCAATTCAAGTTCTTTCTGAGTTTATCGTGGATATTACTGACTTCGTGAGAAAAACTGGACCTAATTATCACACTTCAAACTAAAATTATAAAGGCGAAAGTTTGTGAGTGTGTGTGTGTGTTTGTATGTTTGTTACTGCTTCACGCTCAAACGGCTGGACCGATTTGCATGAAATTTGGTATATAGATATCTTATAGCCTGGATTAACACATATACTACTTTTTATTCTGGTCTACGCGGGTGAAACCGCGGGGTGCAGCTAGTAAAAATATAAGTCTAAAATTGCAGACCGCCAACCCGTAAGTATTGAGCAAGTGTGATCAATGCTCCTGCCTTCTCTGTATGAGAAGAGGCCTTTTCCCTGAACTGGGATAGTAATAGACTGGTATTATTATAATTATAGCCTACTCAAATAGTTATAGAATGTTAATAAAAATCTTGACCCAAAAGTCTTAGCGCGCGTTGAAGTCTTCTAAGCCTACGGGATGAGGTCTACGAGCCTACGGGCTACGCGCTACGGCCTACGAAAAAAAAAATGGTCTCTTTTGTTTTAACGAAATGCTGTGATTTGATTGGATGCACGAACTCACTCGGCTTTTTTCGGTATGGGTCGGTTTTAGATGCCTGTGGCATGTATGACGTATGTGTATGGCAAAGGGTAGTCATTATTCTGTGTGAGATTTGTAAAATTATGATTCTTTTTGGTAAAGTCGTTTTTTATTTATGAGTAGATCAGAGGGGCAATTCCCGTATTTTTAACAACGTTCGCAATATCATCTCAAGACTCAATCTGTCAAAAATTGTATTGCGTTTACGTAAATTTGCATTTGAACATTTTTAGGTACGAGAATTGGCCTTCTGATGATTATAGTAGCACTCACCTACAGACCATTCACATATATAATATCTCTGACAGCAGCAACCTAACAGCAACTTTATTGCAACGAAAATAAAGATCACAGTCATTTTGACCGATTTGTTAATGGTCACAACCAAAAAGCAACTTTATTGCATCGACAATAAAGATCACTGTGATTTTGACAGACTTCTCAATGGTATCAACCAAAAAGCGACCTTATTGCATAGGATGACGGTCAATTAGTGACCGATACTTAAACACATGATTGTACTTATGATAACAAACAACCTTTACTAGGATGGGACGGCGACCAAACCTGTAATTGCGAAATTAATTAGCTGTTCCCTACATTTATTTCATGTTCGCATAACTATTCAAAATTTAGGGAACAGCAGATTTTTTTTTTTCACGATTTCAGGTTTGGTCCTATGGTAAAAGTTGTTTGTTATCATAAGTACAATCATGTGTTTAAGTATTAGTCCCTAATTACCTGTCAACCAATACGTTTATAAGGAGCTCTTGTAAAAAAAGTTATGCCCAGACCCAGCGTTGTATATCAGTAAGGGAAACAATCAATCGCTATTGATCAATTGCCATCAATTTCTATTGTAGTAATATTGTCAATCGCTTCAACAATATTGCACTTATGATCATTTTGCGCATAAATGTGTACCAATCTCGGTAGGTATCAATCACGTAAAAATTGGCAATTGCAGTTGATCCGATTTTTATTAAGGCTTATTGTCCTCCCTAAAATACGGCGAAAATAAGTAACTTTGTTTCCATTTTTTACAGTAACTATAGCATCTTTATGATAGAAAAAAATACACAATAATCTAGAATACATAAGAAGTGATTTCATGTGTCCTGAAATTTATTTTAGTTGGTAGAATTATAGGAAGAAAAGGCTAAACCCAGGTCTATTTCTGTCTATTTTTTCGAGTTTTTACCATATCACTCCTACAGTTTTCATTAAAAGTGTTCATAAATTTATACAGTTTTGTACAAAATAATAACGAATGATTTCATGTGATTAGTTTTTTAGTCCAATCCCTAGATTTTTTGTAAATCGGTAATTACTTCATATTTTGCAAGCGTTGTGTCATCGCGCTTCTCTTTCTTTTCTATGGACAAGCCTTATAGAAGATTCCAGGAAATGCCAGGAATATACTTTGACCCTGGATTCGATTATTAGTACCTATACTACAATAAGATTAGATATTAAAAACAAACCCTTTTTACAGTCCGTTCAAACGATTATGACTTCTATTCCGTAGGCTCTAAGGATGGCATTAAAAGCAAAACAAGTGGCTACAATACCAACTTTTTACTGCAGCTGCCATTTGTCATGCTACCAACGCAATAGAAGTCAAAATCGGTTGAACGGACTGTAAAAAAGGTTTGTTTAAATGTCTAATCTTATTGTAAATGGAGTTCTTATAGTATTTCTCATTATCACCATTATCTTACCTTAGGTAAGCCTAATACTATAATTTTAATTTTAACCAACTGAAAAAAGGAGTTTATTGAAAGTACATTTTCTAATCCTTCTAGGTACCTACGTTAGTTTATAGATACAAAAAACCAGCCGAGTGCGTATCGGACCACGCATAATGAAGGGTTCCGTAGTTGGGATGAATTTATCCCAAAAACAAACTTAACATTGTAGTTGAAACACGTGTTGTCCCATATATTGAAATATGTAAATGTCAATTCTCAAACTGCAAAAGTAAGTTTGTAATCGCAAAATAAAATTGTTTTAGGTATGTGATAAAACCAAAAATTAAACAATTTTCAGACTTTTTCCTTTGCTTGTGCTGTGAGATCTTGCTTCTTACCAAATTTCATGATTCTAACGGGAATAGTCAACGGGGAGTACCCTTATGTTTAGATTTATTCGCAAGTATCAATATTATCACAGAAATGGCCGTATTTTTTTATTGCGTTGATATATGAAGAAGCCTGATTTTTTAGAGCTACAAGGAACCGTAGACCTACGTATTTGATAAAGAGCCTATACTACCTCAGGTTTTTACCTCGCTCGCACGATACTGCTCTCAGACTAAGTGAGAGCGAGACTCGAGTGCGGTGCTGAATTTGAAAAAAATAAAAAACATAAGACCTGCTTTATAAATGATTAAATGACTTATGACTTATGACTTTATAGTTAGTTCAGTTAGTATGCAAAGTTTCATGATCTAATTTGAAGTCCTTTTTGAATACCAGCGGTTTATTGTTCGGTTTGGAGGTAACTTTGGATTTTTTTTCTATCGAGAAAATTTTATGGAATCGTGTTTTCATCTATCATAGTACCTAACATTAATCCTCAACTTTACCATATATTTATTTCAAAATTAATGCTGTAGTATTTTCGACACAACGGCGGATCATGCTAAGCCATTTGAGGTACTATAGACCCTTAAATCCGACTTGATATCTACGCATTTCTGAGAAAAAGGGTAGACAGACGGACAACGAAGTGATCCTACAAGGGTTCCGTTTTTTCCTTTTGAGGTACGGAACCCTAAAAAAAACTAAAATCCGTTGGCCCCACAGATGGCTAACCTAATTGATATGACTACCATAAATTACATAAAGATGGCTACCGGATTGCTGCCGTAACTATATCGTTAAAGGATTAGAACATAAAATAGGTAGTAAAAGTAAGTAGGATATAAGATAGGAATGCCGGCTGTAAACCGTGCTTGAATCCGGAATCGAAACCGTAACCTTTAAGTTCTTATTTTGACTAGTGATTTTTTTACTATATTTTTTGTCTCTTTTGGAATTGGCTTCCTGTCTACGTAGACTAAGTTTATTTTATAAACGTTGTTTTTGTTAAGAGACGTTAAACACGTTAAAAATGTATGGTTAAGGCGGCTATAACCGACTTTTAATTATTTATACAAACTACTCGTTTAGACGAGATCTTCAGTTTAACTGGAGATCTCGACTAAACAAGTAGAGTTTGTAAAAAATATATGTTAAATTAGAGCATTTGTTTAATAACTTAATCTGTAAATATTTGAGATTATGTTTATATTACATAGTGTTTTGTAAAGTTATGTCTAACGCGGATAAAAAACTGATTATCCCGCAAAAACTATGAAGCGTATTTTTACAATACTTTCACCATTTTAAAGATAATTTAATTATTTATATTTTAGTATACGTGTTTTAACATAATACCTTTTGTTTTGTGTATAATAAATTAATAATGCGTCTAATTCAGGACAGCGCTCTTTGATGGGAGAGTCTTATTACTGGGTGGACGTACGACGCGTTGTATTAGCTCAGCACAGAACACGCAAGCTAACCAGTCAAGAACATTGGCAATATGTCTGCGATTTAAACAGTTAATTAGCAATTAACTGTTTAAGATTTTATAAACAGGTTAACCCCTAGTAGGGTTTAAATATCAAAATTTTAGGTGCATGTCTGGTTCCAAAGTCCGATAACGAGTTGTTTGTGTTATTAATCGCAGGTAGCATTTGGGAAAATATAGAAATCTGGTCCTGTAGATAGATTAGGAGAAACTTTAGTAGTAAGTGATTCTAAAGAACGAAAATGAATTATGTCTCCAGTAGTCCATACTTTGCAAGAATACAATACTGGCAAATATAGTGTGCAATATGAGAGTATAGTGTGAATTATTCTCTATTTTCGTTATAAATATTCAAACAAATTATGATGTTGCCATAAAATTAATGATTTTAACAAAATAAATTCCAAGAAAGTAGTTTCCACTACGTATACAACATTCGTTACTGGCCACCGACCGAATTCAAATTTCGAACACCGTGCGTGCCTACTCAAATGTCATAAGATTCACACCTGTCAGAAAAGTCCGATGATACTTATTATCTGCCATGTAAAAACAAGCTTTATTTTGAGACGGTAAAGTTTATTACGCCTTGTATACTTTAGCACTTGTAACATTTTGATATCAAGAGGTGGTGGTAAATGTCAATGGTTTTGTCCAACTAATGAAGCAAGATTTGTATGGATAAGACCTTAATTTAATTTAAAAAACTGTGTTAGGTATTATTTTATTTCTTTATTATGTATCTAATGCAAAGTTTTACATGAAATAAATTGTAGAAAAGATAAGAAGTGTAAGATAATACATTTAATTTTCAATATGTATAAGATATTATGTGATGTAAACAAGTTTTTATTTTTGTCCTAAATTGTTGTGTATGTGATTTTGAGATAAGTGAACATACATTCATAGTTTTTATCTCTTCAAAGTACAGGTGAGCGCGATATCATGCTGAAATTGGTGATATTGTCAAGGTAACGATAGACACGTATGATTTTAACAACAATAATCTCTGCACGGCAAAATGATATCACGATATATCAACTAGAAAAGTCAATATACTAGAAATGAGCAATCATTGTAAATTATTGAGATAATTCATTCCATAACATTTATATCTCTGCGTAGTTCGATTTGGTTCGTTATACATAAACCGGGCAAAGTCCACTAGCATTGATTTCTACGTTATTCCCAAGGGACACTTTAGCAGGTTAATATAATATACAAAGGGATTAAATTTTGTGACTACCAAAAAATTAAATGCTCACCAAAATGGATAAATGCTCACCAAATCTGCGTCGACCTACTGACGAAAACCCTAACCCTAGACGGTCGACGTCAGGGGCACCCCGAGGTTTGGATGGTTAGGTTCCTATAAACCCTGCAGACAGAAATAGGAGCCCCGCGAAGCCCCGCGAAGCGGGGCTCCGTCGACCTTTTGTAAGTTTTCTAAAGTTATAATTTCACAATAAAATGGTTTTAATTTTGGTGAGCATTTATCCACTCTTACAGGTATTTCGAATTTTTTGGTAGTAAAATAGGTACTTTTCTTTTTAGTACCTATTTTAGTAAACACAAGCCATAAAAAAATCCTTAACTGTCAGGTTTGGCAATGCACCTTCACATATTAAAATGATTTGAACAATTTGAATTCAAGATGTGTCAATAATTGAAAGTCAAGTCCACACTAATCGTCCACAGACGTTCGGCGCGCACCCAAAGCAAAGTGTTCCACGTTTAAATATGATATTTTTTTCTAGTTTTCAGTGCGTCGCGTCCAGCCACACCGCCATCAGCCTATATTTATGTGTTGCCGCGTAATTTATTTATTTTTATTTATTCACTGCTCTGTAATAGTCGGTATTGGACTGAGGTTTATGGCACGGGAACTAGGAGTAACGAAAATATTTCTTGTGATCAAATACCTAAATGATGAATGTATGGCGAAGCAGATTTTTTTTCATAGTAAAAGTTGTTTGATAGCATGAGTTTACCAGAGATATTACCAGTCACCCTATACAGGGTGTAAGTGTAAACAGTGGCAATACTTTAAGGGGTCAGTACATTTATGTTCGTATAATTCGTCAAAATGTAGGAAACAGCTGATTTTTTTTCGTGATTTCAGGTTTGGTCCCATAGTAAAAGTTTTTCATAATGATGAATGCAATGACCCCTTAAAGTATTGCCACTGTTTACACTTACAACCTGTATAGGGTGACTGGTAATCTCTCTGGTAAACTCATGCTATCAAAACAACTTTTACTACCTATGAAAAAAAATCAGCTTCCCCATACATTCATGCCATGTTCGCATAAATCGTCAAAAAGCAGTTTTTTTTTCGCTATTTCAGGTTTGGTCCCATAGTAAAAGTTTTGTTATGTTTGTTATCATGAGCACAAATATAGTCTTATTTTTCTTCTTATACAGGGTGTAAGGGACAGCCCTCCGCAAACTGATAGGGTGAATTCAGTATGTCATACTAAGATGACAGGTACATGAAATTTTTTCAGTAACGTTAAGGGAATCCAATAAACCTGATTTGTTTGTGTTTTTGTGCACAAATCGGAGCGTCCATTACTGGTTGGGAGGGGAAGGTAATAGGTATGCGGTGACTTCGATGAACTCTGTAGCTAGACAGAAAGTGAACAGCTGATTACTTGCGTCGTTGGTTAGAGTATTTCATCATCCATTGCTGGTTTTAATTTTTTGCTGTTTTTTTTTTGCAGTTTTTTTACATAAATGGAATGCTGCGAACACACAATGCAATTTTACATTGAAATAATGAAAATGTGACTGAAAAAAAAATTGAAAAAATGAACATTTTCCTGAGAAAATTTCCGGTAGAATATGATTCAAAATGAGGAGCTGAATGCACCCTGTTAGTTTGCGGAGGGCTGTCCCTTACACCCTGTATATAAAAATCAATTGATGTTCGTTAGTCTCGCTAAAATAAATAAATAAATAATAAATAAATAAATCAATAAATATCCTTGGACATTTCACACAATGCCATCTAGTCCCAAGCTAAGCAACCTAATGCTTGTGTTATGGTAACGCTAACGAGATGGCTGATAAACTACTTGTATACATTTTTTTTTTTTGTTGTAAATACATACAAATTATAGATAGAAAAACACCCAGACTCGGAACAAATAAAACTCACGGCTTGAACAATTTCAATAACTTTCTTGTTGTTATTTTTTTCCTGTAATACAGGGTTTTAAAACAGGGAAGTAGGTCAAATTGAACTTGCAAGATTAGATTACAGACAGACAGACACCGGGACAGGTGAAAATAAATAAAAGCTTGTAATAAAAAGAACATTCGTAAGTATTTGTATAGCGCATCCACTATGTCAAATGCCTCCATGTGAGCAGAGTATGCTGGAGGTCCCTCGATCTTCTGTTAAATGCTTTATTTAAGTGTGTCATTGTACTCGTACTGTTAGGTTTGTGGTGATATAAACACGAAGAAATAAAAAGCCTGAAGAAGAGATTATGGAATTCTCCAGACCTAAGTATAATAATAACTTTGAAGATATGGTTCACAGCACAGCATACATTAATAATCTTTAGTTTTATACTGAATTGACTTGGAGTAGAATTCCAATACTAACTCACCACTGAGTTTGTTTTGCCATTTCTTCTCAGGGTTAGTTAGAAACAGATAGGAAATGTCGACTCCATCTAGCTTTTTTTTTTCAAATACAAATACAAATACTTTTTATTTGTTGAACATAGGTGGGTAGGTACAGATGTTGTAATTATAAAAGAACGCTATGTCTAACTGTCCTCGGCGTACAAATAATATTATATTATTATTATTTATTTTTTTCATCAATCATTCTGCCAAGCCTTTTACCAACTATGTTGGGGTCGACTTCCAGTCTAACCAGATGCAGCTGAATATTAGTATTTTATATGGAGCGACTGCCTATCTGACCTCCGCAACCCAATTACTGGGAGAGACTGGTTGTCAGACTTTCGGGTTTCTGACGACCCGTAACAACTGTCAAAGATCCACGAATAACAGCCGAGACTAACAGCTTATTAACGTGCTTTCCGAGGCACGGAGGAGTCTCGGTATGTAAAGATCACCCATCCACGTACCAACCCCGGCAAGCGTAGCTTAACCTGATGGATCGACCCGTGCAGCTGTTATTACTTAGCCACGAGCTCCTCTTTATTTTTGTTTTTCATTTTTATTTTTTTCGTATGACGTGTAAAAGTACAGAATACACAATTTCATTTCATTTAATTTCTAAGTGAAATTATAGCTAAGTATAGGACCTGGATGTATGCTCATCTTCTCGAGAAAAGATCAGATAAAACTGGTTATTGCTCACAATCACCAGTTCAGAAGCTAATTCTAGTGGTAAAAATATTCCAAGTCAAGTCAGTGCGGAGCTGACTGACTTACCTAATTATCATTTGTGTGCAATGGAGCAGTGGTGGCCCAGCAATGGTCAAAACGGTGAAGGAAAACATCGTGAGGAAACCGGCATATCCTAGAACCAAAAATTCGAAGACATGTGACATCTACCAACCCGCACTGGGCCCGCGTGGTGGATTACGCCCCGCTCCCTCTCACAGAGAGGAGGCATGTGTCCCAGCAGTGGGGACATTATAGGCTGATTAGGATGAACTCAATGTGCAAATCTCTTCGCTTTGCTTCAAAGTTCATACTTAAACATTATAAACAAAACACACTCAATCTCTGCCCCTCCCTAGTCAGACAAAGCGTGAAGTTTGTCAATAAAACAGGTTGCATGACAAACACATTGACCTATTACCTCCGAGAGGTCACGGATCGTATTTTTCATTAAATTTTGACATAATTATAAATATCATTATGAATACGATGTTTAGGCGAGGTCGTATAGACAGCGGCGAGGAAATCGCATAATAATATGAGCGTTTTTGCTGGAGAGAAATAAATTGTTTTATTTTGTAAGATGATGACGAAGATGCGACAAAAGCAAGATCTGTCACTGTGGCGATGCTCGGGATAGACCTTTCGGATTATTAAATTAAGTTGAACATGACACGTAAAAACATGTCGGCAAAAAACACGATGAAGCGCAAGGCGTAAACTAGTTTGACATCTCTAACTTAGTGCATAGCTATAGCCGTCCTTTTCTCGCGCGGCCTGTTAGTAAAAGATAGTGATTCTCTTACTTTGGTTTAGTTATTGAACAAGAGAATCGGCACCACAACTAGTGTCCTTGCAACTATGAGTAGGAAGTAGTAGGTACTAGTGGTTTCTCTACAATCACTCGAAGGTCATAGTTTAGTATTCTAACGCCACGAATCCGCTTGCAGTCGAACATCGCCCTATTACACGGTACAGTACCAACCTTACTCACAGACGAAACCTATAAAAAAGCCGACGCGGTCACCTTCGCGACCTTAAATACACCTAAAACAACCTTCCAATACATTGCTTGCTCTAAAACACGAATAAATAAACTTTTAATATAAAACCCGCGGTGCACGACGAAGTATTAATAACCGTTGAGCAAGGCATTCGAATTATAAAGTTCAATAATGGAATCCCGCCGCCCGGAAACGTATAAAAAAGCGCGGCAAAACTTTTTCAAACTCGGAACGTTGAATGGAACGTCATTTTTTACGTCGGTTAGGGATGTCGCAGTGAAAAATGATATAATTTATATCGTTTGGTAGCGGCTACCCGTTTTGTTCGACAAAATACAAGTAAAAAAAATGTAAAAAAATATGTATATATTACAATATTTTTTACTCTTTTTACTACTAATTTAAAATGTTTCCTTATCAACGCGCGGCGCGATGCGACAAAAGGTTTAGTGATGCGCGTTTTTTTATGAAATCGAAAGTATCGATATCGGTATTTTTTTGCTTTTTATAGAGCTAGACTTTCGATTTTTATTGAAAAAGCACTCACGCAAATATAGCTTTCCATGACAGGGTTGTAAATTAGATATCAATCACTTGTTTTTATTACTCTGTGAAAGTAATTGGATCTTAATTTTATCTGCGGTATAAATTACTTCTCATAAATAAAAGTACCTAGTAATATAGCATGGTGCTAGGTTTTTGTAGTGTTTAATTACTGGTATAAGTTACCCGAGCCACGTTCTTTATCAATCTTTTTGTTGTTTTAATTGTGATTTCAACGTTAATTCGCAATCACTTATTCATTTAGCCGATTTAATTAAGATAAAGATTGCATTTTATCATGTAGGCACGTTTGCCGTTAATCTCAAAACATCTTTTTCTTTCTCTGGAAACAATCGTAACTTAAAGATAACAATAGTTTGTTGATTTTTACCCACGAAACATAAGTACTTGTCCAATTTGAGGTCAAAACGACTTATCGATACATCCCATCCCTACGACACACACACAGACAAAGCACAACACAAATCAAAGCGCGAGCGTCGTACGAGCGAGAATGAAATATTCAAATTTGGAAGCTGATTCCGTTTATGGCTACTTAATTTGGGTGATTCGATTTGAATATTTAAAAAAGGTACGAAGGAAAAAAATGTATGACCATAGACATTCCTTGAGCGAGTGGACACGGAGTTTTTAATGTAGCAGATTTTAGGTAATTTATTGTCTGTGAGCGGTGTGTAAGATCGGTGAGGTTAAGTTGCGGTGATTGAGGTCTGGATTCGGATGGGTGGTTGAACGGTTGAGATATAGGTTTAGTTCAAAGAATTAGGGTTGCTTGATTTACTTTTAACTTTTTAACGGAAATATTTATTTTGACATGGTTATTGGGCATCAGATTTGCGGTTTACTCGTTAGTCACGGATCACGGTTGCTACCTGATATTGAAACCCTATACAATAAAGTGTAAAAAAGAATGCACTGGGATTTGGGGAGGCTATTATCCATTGTACCTATCAATTATTATCTCTTGGGTTTAAAACAGTTTATGGTTAGATTGCAGACAGAATTTACTGTTTAAGTATCATTTCAACCGGTAAACGCCTCGGCTAACCTGGATTCACCCAGTAACCACCGTTTTGTCATATTTAACACGCTTGCCAGACTATTGGAGAACGGAGTAGGTCCTTCTTCTGTAACACCATGAGCTGATATGTAACAAGAAAATCGCTCATTTATAACCGACTTCCAAAAAGAGAAGGTTATCAATTTGATTGTATGTTTTTAAGGTTCCTTACCAAAATAGTAAAAAGGAACCCTTATGGTGCGACTCAGTCTGTTTGTCTGTCTGTCTGTCTGTCTGTCACAGCTAGATATCTCAAGAACTACTAATGCTATCAACTTGAAATTTGGAACAAATTTAGATGACATTTAGGTACCCAACTATTTTGCAAATAAGAAAGAATTCAAAATATTTATATTTTTTTTGTAACAGGGACTGAAAGGGGGTCTTAAAAATTCAAAGTGGGGCTACTAGGGCATGTAGGCATATGAAAGAGCGCTGTTTGCACATTCTCAAATATTTTACTTATTTATTTTTTAGGCCGCATAGTTTTCGACTTTTGATGAAAAGTGTAAAAAAAATACCGTTCTCCCCTTATCTCCGAAGTTTGCATATCTTGAGAAAGAGAAAAATCTGAAATTATTCTATGTGGTAGACGTTTATATTTAAAGATTACAGGAAAAATAAAACGATGTGTCTAAATTAGCACACTTTTTCAGAAATCGGAACGCAACCCTCGGTGCGCTAGTCCGACTCGCTCTTGACTGGTTTTTTTGTGTGTTTGTTACGCGATTTCTCCATCAACGGTTGACCAATTTTGAAAATTCTTTTTTGTTTGAAGGGTATGCTCTCGAGATAGTCCCATTGTCACCAAGTCAGGATCTGATGAGAGGATCTCATGGAAATCGGGAAATAGGGAAACCCTCAAATTTTATAGTCCTATAGCGATTACTTAAAAAAAAAACGTATCAACTACAAGTAGGTACCTGAAAGCATTATCAGCCTATACCTAATGTTCCCACTGTTGGGACACAGGCCTCTTCTCTCCGAGAGGGAGTGGGCCACCACCCACCACACTGTCCCAGAGCGGTTTGATAGATGTCACATGTCTTCGAATTATTGGTTCTAGGACATGCCGGTTTCCTCACGACGTTTTCCTTCACCGTTTTGAGAGCAGTGGTGATGAAATTATTTACACAAATTATAGCATCTGCCTGGGTTCGGATCTACGACCTCAAACTCGTAAGTCGAAGCCATTACTACTGGGCCACCACTGCTCTCAGTTGTAGATATAAATCTAGATAAAATGAAAAACAAAACAAAAGAAAGTGTCCTCAATCAAATGAAAAACCTACATCAACAGAACTAAGATGGCCGATCCAGTGCTACCAACATTGACAAATCGACTCGAACCTAACTGCCGTGTCTTCCACCGGCTATGAACGAATCTTGTGCAGATCCTTCTAAGCTTTCCCCGTCAACTTTGAGAGGGATTGTGATCACTCCAATCTGTCTAGATTCTTTTCAGGAATGACTTGGAATGGATTTCCTACGATTTTTGAATTCGTGATAACTACTGCTGACAAGGTTGGTAGTCAATTGTTTCATTTTTGAAAAAATGTGATTTTTGAAGCTTGTAAATGATACCTTCTAACGGTAGCTGGTGGTCAGTGCGACATCTTATAGGGCACAAAACTACATCCTAACTAATCTTATAAATGCGCAAGTGTTTGTCTGTTACGCTTTCACGTTTTAGCGGCTGAACAGATTTGGATGAAATTTGGTACATGGGTAGACCATGACCTGGATTAGGACATAGGATCTCAAACGCCATTTAAAAAAACCTTTGGCACCAATTTTGCGTAAACTCGAGAATATGCCTTTTCGAGGATGAATAGGTACGACTTATCTTTGTAATATGTAGGTATACAAAGTAAAAATATAGTACTCTATGTTTAAGTTATATCTATGTCTAGTTTAGAGTTTTATACTCAGTTTGGTCGGAGCCGAGGGGCATCTGAATTCCCCCCCCCCCCCCCCCCCGTATCCGCGCCTGAGGTACTTACGTATACCTACTATATGTGCCTGCTATTACTAGGTACTGTAGTAGTTAGGTACCTACCTACTGCACTTGCCCACGTACCCCATAACATAAGCAGACACTGTCTATGTTTATCATAACCAATATTTCAAAGTTAAACCAGCGCGGATGACACGAGTATTTTGCCATAAGTCGAAGGGATCAGCAAGAGATAGTGTTGTGCTTCGCGTTGTCGTAAAATATCGATACTTTGCTATCGACAAATCGATACGAGCAATTGATATTGCTTAAGTAGGGCTTGATGGGTGGATTTTGAGTTTTATTTACTTATCTAGGTAGTCTATTTGTACCTATTTGTATACAAGATGGCTACAGCTTTGAGTACAATATATAATTATAAAAAAAAAACAAAGTTTATGACGCCATAAAATCTATTTTCCATCTGGTTGTTTTAGGTAGATAGAGACTTATTTAAATTTCAAAATAAATGTAATGAAATCTGGAATCTCTCATTCGTTTTTATGCGGCAAAACTAATTGCTTAAGTCTATGAATTCATTATAATGAATGATGTAGCATCAACAAAATTATCAATTCAAATTAACTACATCAAAGAACATTAATAAACAATACACTTAACTAATGTACCTACATTCTTTAAAATATATACCCAATAAAATTGTCCAGCAGGCAGTAAGTGATGTTAAAAACATGATAAATATTCAAAGCAATCACATCGTTTTAAACGACCGCTCGCGTCGGCGGACGCTGAGCGAATGAGCAAAAAAGCGCGCGAGACGTTCATCTGACATTCAACGTTGGGTGGGGCCTGCCGCTTCCCGCCTCCCCAAACGAGCACCACCATTGGCTCATTTAAAAATCGATTCCATTTTATAAATATGTAACCACTTTCATTTCCCGCGCATCAAAACCGTTGCAAGGCACGCACAGAGTAGAACAACTCTCACCCTTATTTTGACAGGTGAACAATACAATTTCGAAAATCAAACTGCTAGTGTTGGGACGTTTACTATCGATAAACACTCAATTGTTTTACCGACATGTCTTTGTGGTCTCTTTTGTTTTATTTAAAGGAGAACAGGCCCAAGATGTTTTTTTGTTGAAATTATTTTTATTATAGGTCCGTGTAGGTAGGTCGGAATAAACAAGAATACGTAGGTGGGTGAAATTGTATCTGTAATAAATAATGGTATTTATGATTTATGGAGAAACAGGAGGGTTTGAGATGAAGATTAGGTAGGTATAGTGGTTCAGTTGGAACATTTTAATAGAAATGATTTGTACTATATGCATGATCTTCAAAAAGGTTTAAGATGGAGGTTTAATGAGAATATTGAACGCTGTATATTTCACCTGTTTGATTAAACTTTAACTTAGCGCTTAGGGCTTAGCGCGGTGCGTGGTTACATAACAATCGCGTGGAGAGATAGATCTAAAAGGTTAAGCTGGTCTTCCAGCGGTCAATCTGTTGATGGGTGTTCTCGGTCACTAGTCATGTTCTAGAGGCTTCTCGCTGTGCCTACCGTTGTCGTTCCTTAGGTATTGTTTTACCTTAGAATATCAGTAGGTAGGTAAATTCTAGTTTTGTTACATATGAGTAGGTAGTGAATGATAGGATGGTGATTTTCACGAAACATGGTGAAACTGCTATGGAAATGCGTTCCTTCCGAAGCATGTGTGGTGTGACTATGAATACGCTGAGGAATGATGTGATAAGGCAACGGTGCGGTTTAAGGCACAGATTCCCTGAAAACGATCAAAAAGGTGGTTTTTTAAAGCTGTGTATCTCATAAACCGTAAATAATTTTGACATGTAAAAAAAATATGATATTTTCAAGTCCTTTTCGCATACAGTGATGGAAGCCAAAACATAATTAAAAATACTTTAATGCAGCAAAAAAATCTTTAAACATACCTCTTAATAATCTTTAAAACCTGTTTATCCCTTCATTAGCAATTATAATTATAATTAAAAATATACCATGAAATGTCAAATTCCAAACTGCGTCCAGTGATGGATTACTTTTTATTAAATAGTTAATTTCTAATTTTATACGATTTTATTTGCACTTTTACGACATCATTCCGGTGCGCGTGAGAATCTTCTATCTCGTGCGTCAAACTAGACAGCCATAACGCCATTTCACTTACACACCGAGCTAAACCAAGCTTGGAACCAGGGCCTTAAAAGAAGATGTAGTGATAAAAATTTAAAGATTAGGTATGCTTAGATGGTTTGGCTAGAGGAGCTCGTGGCTAAGTTATAACAGCCGCACGGGTCGATCTATAAGGTTAAGCTACGATTGCCGGGGTTGGTCCGTGGATGGGTGACCATCTTTACATACCGATACCATTCCGAGCCTCAGAAAGCACGTTAAGTCGTTGGCCCCGGCTGTTATTCGTGGATCTTTGACAGTCGTTACTGGTCGTCAGAAGCCCGAAAGTCTGACAACCAGTCTTACCAAGGGGTATTCCCAGTTACTGGGTTGTGGAGGTTGTGTCAGACAGGCAGTCGCTCCATATAAAATATTGGTATTTGCATCCGGTTAGACTGGAAGCCGACCATAATATAGTTGGGAACAGGCAGGCAGATTGATTGATTTGCTTTGATGGTTTGGTCATGTTTGGCAGATGTGAGTGGAAATGCTGGGAGGGGACGCCCTAGGAAGACCTAAAGTGGTGACCTTATTGGTGATGCTCTTCAGAAAGCTCAGGTGCGTAGTAGGTATTCGCAACCGGCGTGCGTGTATGATCAGGTGTATGAACGTAAACGAGGCAAAAGGAGTAAGTATGTATAATAGGGAGGAAAACTAACTTTTTATCACGCTAGGTGGCACATGTGCCACCTAGCGTGATAAAAAAGGACAGTCGATCATGTATGATCGACTGTCCTTTTTTCATTGATTTGACATAACGAACGATTGTCAAATTGTATGGATTTGTTTGTAAAACAATGTACAGTCCTTCAGAGCGCCATCTACAAACAGCTTTGCGTGTGGCTCCCCATTGCAGTAGTAGTTATGTACCTATCTATAATTGCCGGCACGAGTCGTGAGCACAAATTCCACCTTAAGGCTTGTCCGCCGTAAAAAGCACGGTCACTGTCGGACTGCATAGAAAAGAAAGAGAAGCGCGATGACACAAACGCTTGCAAAATATGAAGTAATTAATTACCGATTTTAAAAAAATATAGGGATTGGACTAAAAAAGTAATCACATGAAATCATTCCTTATTATTTTGTAAAGAACTGTATAAAATGAACACTTTTAATGAAAACTGTAGGAGTAATATGGTAAAAACTCGAAAAAATAGACAAAAATAGACCTGGGTTTAGCCTTTTTTTTCTTTAGTTCTACAAACTAAAATAGGTAGATTTCAGGACACATGAAATCACTTCTTATGTATTATTCTAATTATTCGTATTCTAGATTAATGAGTTAATAGCCTCTGAATAACGCCCTATCGCAAGGTTTTGGTCGGGGGATCGCTTTCAGTTTAAGGAGAGAGACTACCTATAAGGATCGTAGCAGGTGCCGTTCTGTAGTTTCTGCCCACCCCCATGGGAATAAAGCGTGAATTTATGTATGTATTCTGTCGCATTTGACATGCATGGCTGGAAAAAGCTACATACCTAATTTACACCAAAGGCAGGCAACTCAAATTGCTTCCAAATCAATCACTAATTACTAACATCATCTGCCTAGCCTTTTCCCAACTATGTTGGGGTCGGCTTCCAGTTTAACCCGATGCAGCTGATCTACCAGTACTTTACATGGAGCAACTGCCTATCTGACCTCCACAACATAGTAACTGGGTAATACGATACCCCTAGGTAAGACTGGTTGTCAGACTTTCGAGCTTCTGACGACCCGTAACGACTGTGAAAGATCCACAAATGACAGCCGGGACCAACGGCTTAACGTGCTTTTCGAGTCTCGGTATGTAAAAATGGTCACTCATCCACGGACCAACCCCGTCATGCGTAGCTTAACCTGATGGATCGACCCGTGCGGCTGTTATTACCTACTTAGCCACAAGCTACTCCAATCAATAATTACTAGCACATCACCTAAATGACTGCCCTCCCCTTCTAACAACACAGGTGTGATGTTAATATCCATCAACAAACCATAGACAACATCGAGCTAGTCCATTACAGAAATTACAGCCCGTGGCTATTGTGAAATTAAATGGCGGATTCAGGATTGTGCTCGCAATGTCTTTAATTTGTGCTGTATTTTCTTTTTGCTTGACTAAGTACACGAATATGGAAAATGTTTTGTTTTTTTTTAAATATTTTAAGAAAATCTTTTTGAAGAATTTGTAAAAATGTTTTGTTAGGCAATGAAATAAAAAAAATAGACAGACAGACAGATGGACAACGAAGTGATCCTATAAGGGTTCCGTTTTTTCCTTTTGAGGTACGGTACTCTAATAAATGAAAGATACGCTACGTTTATACTGAGCGGCGCGGCGTTCAGATATCGTTGCGTTGTTATTACAAATACATAATCATTAAAAATTAAAAGTCATTTATTCAAATTAGGCTGAGAATCAGCACTTTTTGAACGTCGAAATTACATAAGACAGTCCCCACAAAACGCCCGCCCTTCACCACTTCCTAGTGCTTTAGCTGGGAAGAAGAAGTAGCGGAACAAACTCCCCAGCAGCACAGCTGTCTGACATAATTATAGGTGTATAGTAGTTTTCAACTACGACTGCGATAGATAATACGGAACGTATGATACAGAAAGAGATAGCTTATTGGCATTTTAGATATATTAATGTCACGCCAAAGACACGCTTTGTTTCGCTCGCTGCTATTAGCCGACTAAATCAAATTACAACAATTGTCTGAATTTGTCTGCAATAATTTGCGCGCGCTTGTAGTAGTAGTGTCATAAGAAGTCTCGGGTAGAAGCTGGGGTACTTAGGTACCTATAAATCTAAACAAACTTTGTACAGGCCTTATACCTATCTACAGTGGTGGCCCAGTAATGGCCTAGACAGTGGTAACTGCCGCGACTTACGAGTTGTATGTCGTACTAGACGCACTGCTCTCAAAACTGTGAAGGAAAACATCGTTAGGAAACCGGCATGTCCTAGAATCAAAAATTCGAAGACATGTGACATCTACCAACCCGCACTGGGCCCGCGTGGTGGATTACAGCCCGCTCCCTCTCACCGAGAGGAGGCCTGTGTCCCAGCAGTGGGAACGTTAGGCTGATTATGCCTATGTACTCAATAGAAACCAAAAACAACAGGTGGTGAACACAAAATCGCCAATGACCAAAGTACCACAAAGTACTACAGAGTACAGTCTACTGCAGGTCTATCTTAACAATCTGGCATTGACAGCACCTTAATCCCGTAGCATTAAGGGCTGTTTTCCTAGTTCAATTGTTACTATTATATGCGGTTGAGTGTATGAAGGTACTAGTGAGTGCAAGGGAGTGCTATTCAACCCCGCGGCCGCCAAATGGCCGCACAAAGAACTGTTATGAATATTACATTTCACCCCTCACTTGATGTGGCTTAGGGTTGGAGATGATTGGAAGTATGGATTATCGATAGTTTTGAAGAAACGCCACTATAATCTTTCCAACGTTTAGCGTCCATGAAGTATTGCATTTTTTCGTCTAAGCTTGCCTGTCAATAAATAAGGAACTTCATAGCGTCTATGAAGTATTGCATTTTTTCGTCTAAGCTTGCCTGTCAATAAATAAGGAACTTCATAGCGTCCATGAAGTATTGCATTTTTTCGTCTAAGCTTGCCTGTCAATAAATAAGGAACTTCATAACGTCCATGAAGTATTGCATTTTTTCGTCTGTGGTTGCGTCTACGGTGGTTGCCTGTCAATTAGTAAGGAACTTCATAACGTCTATGAAGTAAGTACCTATTGCATTTTTTCGTCTAGGCTATACAGGGTTATTTGTAAAACACCAGTAAACTCTTAAGTGGTCATTATACTCATCATTATGAACAACTTTTACTATGGGACCAAACCTGAAATCGCGAAAAAACAATCAGCTGCTCCCTACATTTTGACGAGTTTGATGTAGATAAATGTACTGAACAGCTGATTTTTTTTTTCGCGATTTCAGGTTTGGTCCCATAGTAAAAGTTGTTCATAATGATGAGTATAATGACCCCTTAAGAGGTTACTGGCGTTTTACAAATAACCCTGTCTATAAAACGAGACCGAAATATATTTTCTCTATCTCCTTCACACAAGCAAACTTGTCTGACCCCAGTTACCTAAGTTCTACATTTTTGGTTTCTTTTCTACTTTTTGTCTGGCTCAACAAAACAGGAGCCATGGCACGATTTCTTTGGAAAGTATTGAGGACGGTACCCGTTCATAAATAATTGACAAAGACCATCGATAACAAATAAAACCATCGACAACTTCCCCGACCCGCAATTACTCGACGGGGTTGCCAGCAATATTCAATACTATTACCCCGCGAGGCCACATGTACCCATACCTCAAGTACGTCACAATTTCACGCATGCATAGCAGGGGTATCAGCGGACATAGAGGTTGCATCACAGATTGATAAAAGAGGGTCAAATAGTTTGAAGATGTAACAACTGTTTATAATAGGAGGTATGTTATGGTTTTAGGATGGAGTATTGAGCTTTTTTTTTTTAATTATGACACGTGGCGTGTACTGCGGTAGTATGTGGTCCGAGTGTTTTAAAGAGGTTATTATATATTTGTAAATTGTGGATAGGTTCTGACTCCTGAATCCTAAAGCTACGGTTTCATGGAAATGACAGCGCCAAGGATTTAAATCGTTAGATTCGCCCTACCCCGTGAAAATTTCATTTCTGTTTCGTTTTGGCACCTCTGACACACAATGACGCAGTGACTTCACTTGATTAACATGGAAATGTTGTTTAATAATGTGTGAGCTCACTCTTCTCAGTATGGACCCTTTTTCTTGTGACTAAATACGGTGAGGGCAAATCTAGCGATTTAAATCTTTGGGCAGCGGGGTTTGACATAAGAGGACTTTAAGACCTAAAACGCGGTCACTGTCGGACTGCATAGAAAAGAAAGAGAAGCGCGATGACACAAAGCAGGCTGGTAATTTATTGCAAAATATGAACAAAATTATTTATTTACAAAAAATCATTGGACTCAAAAATTATTACAATATTACGTTAATTATACAGGGTGGCCGGAACATTGACGTCCAAAAATAAAATTTCGGTCCCTCGTATCGTGGGGTATTCGAATCACCCCCATGTATGTTCCGCGACTTTTCATAGTTTTCGAGTTATGAATTTTTTTCTGAATGTTTGAAAATTTTCGACCTGACCAACCTAAAAAAATTCTAAAAAAAAAAGTAGAGGGTTTTATCGAGTTTCTTTTTTTGCAACTGAATTTTCATAAGTAGTACTTTTATGCATAAAATAATCAGCTTCGTAACTGTGATGAAAGTTATGAAAATGTTGATCTAAAGTGAAAAATTTACGTTCCGTAAATTATGACTCAAATTTTCAACTTTAAATTAAAAATCTTAACAGGTGACTTCATAATTCCTAAGTAGGCTTCAAGAATGCGCCAGACTCTCAGCTTTCATAATCATAAAAAAATGAAGTACTTAATAGGGCTACTTTGTTTAAAATCGGCCTTCAAAGACAGCGAGGTGGAAAAATTCTTAAAATTACCCATCTGAGTAATTATTATTTTTTTGCTATTTTCTCGTTCCTAAGGTTAATTAATGATAAGAATACTGAAAACTAACCAACAAATAGTTTCAGAGTTGGGTAAGAAAAGTTTTACGTAAAAAGTAAAAAGGTTTTGAATAAAACACAGATGATAATGTGAAAAAAGTACTTAATTTATTTTTAACATTTACAAAAGGTTTTCAAAGTGGCCACCACCAGCAGCAATACACATTCTACACCTACGTAAGAAATTGTCTGGCAATCGTCTAAAAGCGTCTCTGTTCTCTCTCACAACACGTTCAGCTTCTGCAATCAACTGCCTCAGCTCTTGTTCACTTGAACAGTCTCGGGCGTATGCTATTTCCTTGTAATAGCCCCAAATAAAGAAATCGATGGGGTTGAGATCAGGTGAGCGTGGAGGCCACCTAATTGGTCCGCTGCGTCCGATCCATCTGTTGGGGTATGTTTCATCTAAGTAATTTCGGACCTGGGTTGCATAGTGACACGGGGCGCCGTCATTTTGCAACACCATGGTTCGTCTGAGTTCGAGATTCACGTCTGCCAGCAACAATGGAAGTTCATTTTCCAAAAAGTTTTTGTATGTTTCTCCATCAAGTCTGGACGGCAGTTCAAACGGACCAATTAGTTCGCCATTGAGGATACCAGACCACAAGTTAACGCTGAAGCGATGTTGAAATGTCGAAGCTCTCACTTCGAGTGGATTGTTATTGCAGGTAAAAGAGTTGCACCCTCGTTTACAACCCATAGTCCACGAGAACGGATCGCGCAAAATTCATTAAACTAACATTTAAAAAAATCTCCGTGTTTAAACCTTAGCTTTCCTGCAGTCATTTTTGGTTAGCAAACTAAATAACCTTAGGAGCGAGAAAATGGAAAAAAAAAATATTAATCAGATAGCTAATTTTAAGAATTTTCCACCTCGCAGTCTTTGAAGGCCGATTAAGGCCAAAGTTAGCCCCATTAAGTCCTACGTTTTTTAATGATTATGAAAGCTGAGAGTCTGGCGCATTCTTGAAGCCTACTTGAGAACCATGAAGTCACCTGTTTAGATTTTTAATTTGAAGCTGAAAATTTAAGTCATAATTTACCGAACGTAAATTTTTCACTTTAGATCAACATTTTCATAACTTTCATCACAGTTACGAAGCTGATTATTTTATGCATAAAAGTACTACTTATGAAAATTCAGTTGCAAAAAAAGAAACTCGATAAAACCCTCTACTTTTTTTTTTGAATTTTTTTAGGTTGGTCAGGTCGAAAATTTTCAAACATTCAGAAAAAAATTCATAACTCGAAAACTATGAAAAGTCGCGGAACATACATGGGGGTGATTCGAATACCCCACGATACGAGGGACCGAAATTTTATTTTTGGACGTCAATGTTCCGGCCACCCTGTATGTTGCTTGTAGAATAGTCTGACGAAAATCAGAATGATTGCATGTACGTATATTTTCTATCGTATTAAATTAGTTGTGTTATGTTTTCAACGCACTATCTAACTAACAATAGCCCTGAGACTTCTTAAATTAATACTGAATCATGTTATTAAAACAGATACAATAAAGTATCCAATGTTTGCCAAATCTTCACAATTTACGAATCTGCTCGACATGTGAAAAAAAAACCTAAATAAAATCGTCAATAAATTAATACTGCGTCAGGATTTGTCTCGTGCATCCTGCGGTTACGTTAAGGTTGTTTGCCATACACAAGGTCGAAAGAAGTGTAAAAAAAAGAGAAATAAAATGTTTATTATTACTTTAGGAAGGACTTTTCTACTACTAGCTTTTGCCAGCGGCTTCGCCCGCGTAGATTTCGGAAAATATCCCACGGGAACGTAAGTACTACCAGGAATTTCTTCCTTATTCTTTGTCTACATCATAAAGGGAACCTCTGTGCAAAAATTTCAGCTTTCTTGGTCCAAGCGTTTGGGCTGGGCGTAGATAAGTCAGTCAGTCAGAACTTCTCTTTTTATTTATACAGTGTGAGTCTTCATAAGTATGGGACGACTGTTTTTTTTCCACGATTATGATGTTGGTCCCCGGGAAAAAGTTGTTCAGTTTGATGGTCTACACCACATCCTTAAGTTTGTGCACATTATGAAGACTCACACTGTATAGATTATGTTCTGCTGCGTTGGGAGGTCCATATTTTTGAGTAGACGGTATAATTATTTCAGTTGTAACACACCTTTTCGTTGCTCAAGAAATATCCAGCAAATTCAATACGTCATTTTCATTTTTGAGCCGAAAGATGTCCACTGCTGGACATATGCATCGCCCAAGCATTGTCACAGGCGTCACATCGTCAACTATCCGAATCGTGCACAATCATTTTAAATTAAAACAAATTTTGTGTTTCGAATGTTCGATATTTCAACACAAGCACCTTTTTTAAAACTAATTTGGAACGCGACGTATTTCCGGTGTACGGTCGTAAAGTGTTGCCAGTATAAAAATATTCCTATTTTATTGGAGTACAAGAGTGAACACGGGTCAAGAAATATTTGATTTATTGATAAAGGTTTCCTTTGCTTTGTCCTTTTAGCTTATTCAGGTGTAATAATAATAACTGTCACTGCCCCTTTGATCCTAATGTTTTGGAACTACGGCTTTAAAGAGTAAGTAAAGATAAACTTAAAGCTATTACTTATAGTTGATCGTTGATCGCTGATTGTATGGTCACACAATATCGGCGAGTAGGTAGGTAGAGATAAACCATTCTAAAAATGAACGCCCCTCCACGGCGGTTACGCTCACATGCAAAGAAGTGTATAGACGCAATACACATTTGGTCTTTGTCATTGGTTGCTCAGTCACCGGCGAGTACGGTCAACAACTAATCTAAATATATACCTTACAGACTAACATACATAAAAATATATACCTTACAGACTAACATACATAAAAATATACACAAAATACTGTTTTTAGGGTTCCGTACCTCAAAAGGAAAAAACGGAACCCTTATAGGATCACTCGTGTGTCTGTCTGTCTGTCTGTCTGTCCGTCTGTCCGTCTGTCACAGCCAATTTGCTCCGAATGTAATGAACCGATTAAGTTGAAATTTGGTACACATATGAATGTTGGTGACCCAAACACGGACATGTAACGTAAATGAATGAATTTTGAATATGGGGCTACCTTTTTGAGGGAAAATAAGTAAAATTAAAAAAAAAACCGTGTGACATATCAAATGAAAAGGCTTACTGTGAGGGTCTCAAATATATATTTTTTATAATTTTAAAATATATTTTTTTGAAGTTATTTAAGAAAATAGACGAAAATTGACCATTCCCCTCCCCCCTTATCTCCGAAAATACTAAGCCAAAAATTTTGAAAATAAATACAGAAAATAGTTGTTTACTTATAGATTGCAGGAAAACCTATAAGGAGTCTATAGTCTTAAAATAACATGGTAAATCTATAAAAATAAAAAATGCAAAGTCCTGACTGAGTCACTGACTAAATATCAACGCACAGCCCAAACCGCTGGACCTAGAGACTTGAAATGCACACAGATACCTTATACAGTGTGTGTGACCATCTACTAAGGAAGGATTTTTGTAAATTTCATACCTAAGGGGATAAAATAGGGTATGAAAGCTTATATGAAAAATCTTAGCCCTTGAGTTAATATACTTGAAACTTAGCACGAATATTTATCTAAACAAATCTAGGACTAAACTCACCTCTCAATAGGCTCAGCCGAGAGATGAATTCTTATATAAAATCCTATCCTGATGTTGACATATATCATGACTCCGTAAATATCTTTAAAACCAAAATCTTGGGGTCCCTAAGCACACAACCTACGCCATCTAAAGATTAATTGTGTTTAGTATGTAGGTAGGTATTTCGTGCAACCTCTGTAACTTATCTCTTTTATCATTTTGTTATTTCTGTTTTATAGTTTGTTACCACTTAATTTTTATACTTTTCGTTTTTACCATTGTATGGTTATTGTTATTATATGTTATCATTGTATTTGAGAATGTTGGTTCACCTGTTATTGGCAACTGTATAAGCCTATTACTTTTTAGCTACTATTATTTGATGTGTTATATACAGAAGCTGTTGGTGTACCTTTTTAAATAAAATAAAATAAAATAAAATAAATAAAAATAAACAAATTATAAAGTTTAACCTTTTTAGTTTTCCTAAACTATCCCCTAAGGAGCGATTGGGGGGTTTCAAAGTTTGTGTGGAGGAATTTTAACGCGCGGTCCGATTAACTCAAAACTCAGTTTTTATACTTGAGATCAAAAATGAAGACTACCTAACACGTATCAGGGTTTTCCAAAAATCTACTCCTAAGGGGTAAAAAGGGTTAGTCAATTTTAGGGTGGGCTTGATTAACTCGAAAATTGGTTTAAATAATCATTGAGTCAAGTTATGGAAACATCCCAAACGATTTTTAAATTTCCACCCCTGTGGACGTGAAAACAGAAAAACAAATTTTAACCTAGCATGTGGGGTGTTATTGTCTAGAATTTTTTTTTTTTATCTTGTAAAATGAAGAAATAGGTAGCGTAAGTCAATTTTAGACCATTTTAGTACAAGCTCTATCGCAACAATTCAACAAATTAGGAATTTGAAACTTCTGTAATATCATGTATCATATTATTATACTGTATTTAATCAACAAATACTAAAAACGGCGATTCAAAGGTATTTTGTTTAAATATGGCCGATTTTCTATTTTTTTATTTTATTTGCAACTGCAAAAAACAACCTTGTAATTCACAGTATCATTATGAAATACAAAGTTATCTTTGCAATTGTTAAACTCATATGGCACGGAACCCTTCGTATGCGAGTCCGACTCGCACTTGGCCGGTTTTTTTTATGCTAACAGTACCTATCCGACTTGCCCAAACGTCAACCAGTCGGATTTGTCGGCCAACTAGTGTATAAATGACACTAACGCGTGTTGTTCCATACAAAGCGCATGCTCCCCGCCGTACAATGTTGTTCCCTGGACTGATTTCACGATTAGTTGACCTCTAAGTGCGGCGACGAGTCCATGTTGACAGTAAAGTCGCCGCATGCACACACAAGTCAAGTGTTGGAATAAGTACTTCCTCTCACATAATATTGAATAATAAAGTTTTGTGGAGGGTCGTTCATTTTTAGAATAGTTCATCTCGATTAATACTCGTTTGTCGCATCGACAAGAGCTATCAAAGCGAGCGATGCTCGCTTGTAGGGCAGAACACTGAACACTCGCCGAGAGACCCATGCTTGGTTACATACAGGTGTATCAGAAAGGTCTGATCAAAAAGGGTGTGGTACATACAGATCATCAAACTGAACCACTTTCTTCTTGGGACCAACATCGAAATCGCGAAAAAATTATCAACTGTCCCATACAAAACTTCAATACCTACTCGACCCAAATGTCTGGGACGGCTGATAATTTTTTCGAGATTTCGGTGTTGGCCCCATGGAGAAAGTTGTTCAGTTCGATGGTCTGTACCACACCCTTAAATTAGACCAGACCTGTCTGACCAGCCGTCGCGCACTCGCTGCTCGTCGCTCGCCAACTCATTTTTAGTTGCTAGCTCTACTCACATAATCAGCATACTAAGTTCCCACTGCTGGGACACTCAGTGAGAGGGAGTGGGCTGTAATCCACTACGCGGGCCCAGTGCGGATTGGTAGATGATGTCACATGTCTTCGAAGTTTTGGTCTACTCGTTTAGCTCATGTTTGTATGGATTGAGGAGCCACGTCAGTTTTTAAAGACCCTTATTTAGCAGCATACTATAGTATACTGGGACACCGTGTTGGCGTAACCTTGGTTGCGCTGCCAACCTTATTTACGGTTGGTTTATCAACCATTCGGGCCAACCATAAAGCTGTATAAAGGGTCAAATAAATTAGCTAGCACCGCAGACGTGATGGGTAGCAATACCAAATCACCTAGTATCATTTAAAAACCTTTTCATTTCTCAAAGTAGGTTCATCACGCGAGCGTTGACCCCAAACAGTAGCTTGGACATTAAAAAATTCTTCTCCTTTTTTTCGTGTCGATGGTACTTACCCTTCTTAGTTGTTTTCATATTGTTTGAGCCCAGTAGGTGGCCACATTGATCGCGGCATCAGAGGCATTCTTTAGGTCATCCGAGGTGCAGGCGAACGGGCAGTTAGCACACTCCAGCAAGTGAGGCACGGTCTGATCAGGAGCACCGATTTACTCGCATTGGGTGTTGCATGGATCAGTAATCCCCCATTTAAAATCGTACTTTTTTTGTATTGTCATTGTGTATAGATACTTGTCATGTCAGTGGAGTTTCGCTAAGTAAATTTTACTCCGTACATTTTGTTGGCAGCGCATCGATGGTTGCCATGGTTACTTCTTTCATGCCAAATATAATCAGCCTACAATGTTCTCACTGCTAGGACACAGGCGTCCTCTCTGTGAGAGGGAGCGCGCCGTAATCCACCACGCGGGCCCAGTGCGGATTGGTAGATGTCACATGTCTTCGAATTTTCGGTTCTAGGGTATGCCGGTTTCCTCACGATGGTTTCCTTCAGCGTTTTGAGAGCAGTGGTGATGAAATGATTTACACAAAGTAAAGCGCCTGACGACCCACGACTTGTAAGTCGAAGCCGTTAAGTCTACTGGGCCACCACTGCTCTTCTAGCCAAAGTAATACTTAGAGAGTGTAAAACGACACATCACATAGCCGTCAACTATGCATACAAGTATAAGTTTAACTATACTATCTAATAAGTAGCTTTGCGCAAAAATTATTGCTCGGAAATGACTTTTATTTTTAGGTATAAAAAAAAGCAATTTAATATTACGCGCAATGTAACGCGAACCCAGGCAAACGAAGTTACGCTTCGCCCTTTCGCTCTACGGTACGCGTAGGTATTTGTGTGTAAAAAATGCTACTTTGACCTTCAATATCTCCAGAACCAGTGGATTCTCAGGTATGGTCTAGTGAAAAAAAAACGATCCAAATAATGGGTAGAATACGTGGTTTACGGCCTCGGCAAGTGTCTTTTTACACCCGGTATATTACTTTGGCAAGAAGTAGCCATGGCAACCATGAGAGCTCTTAAATGATTCCTTTAAAACCACCGATTAGAAACAGAAATAGCCATTTAAATGATCTTTTTTCGTTTCCCTCCTTTTCAGAAGAACGGATAAAAAGAACAATAATAGCGCTGTTGAGTAGATATTCATGGTTTAATGTGTATGACTAAATTCTTATGTTTTCCCTTAGGCACCGACACTATTTGCTTCAGGTGTGGAGGCAGCGACGGGCTGCACAGTAATTGTCAGGAGCAGTTGTTACTTTTCACCTGCGCTAAAAATTTTCTGAAATATAAATATGATAAATATAAACATAACAATACGCTTGTATTCCTCGAAGGGTTGAGCAGAGGTACCTATAGAGGATGGCAGTGACATCGAAGCACAGCCGTTTAATATGGACTCGGTACATGATTCAGCACGCTTAGTAATTGTGACTTAGAAAATTTTTTTAGAGCTCCAAGAGACTATAGACCTGGGTAGCTCGCCGTCCGGTAAGGACCAGGCCCGGGTCGACGGCGCGTTGTGTTCCACGCGCGCCTCAAAGAGATGTCAGCAATGATGGGGTCCGATAGGGCCGATGCCGCCGCGGTCGCGGGTTGTTCGAAAGAGATACCGTGGCCCTGGCATAGGCAACTGATGGAACACGGGTGAGCTTTAGTCAGTAAAAGTCTGACACGCCCTTCCGCTCCACCCAGAGCGGGAGAAGTCATTTGATGATTTCCCATCCACAAAAAAAAGGGACCATAGACCTACGTACAGTCCGCGAGGTTTAAGCTGAGCTTTGCATTTGTGAGTGCACATAGATAGTGTAGGTGTGACTTCCGCGATATAGAACACAACGCGTTCTTTGCTTGGTTTAAAACCGGTTTCTTGCTGCTTAGGCCATGACCAAAACCATGTCGCATCGCAACGTAAAACGATAAGATGACTGAAGATTAATTTGTCTTACGTAAAACTATAAGAAAAACATTTTGGTAATGGGCTCTCGTACCATCTTGGCGATCACTCACACAAATGCAAAGCTCAGCTTACGCCTCGCGAACTGTACTTGATATTAATTTCAACTTGATACTCCCACGCGACCCTGAGAAAAAGGGTCTTGACAGGTTGACAGACAGACAGACAGACGGACAACGAAGTGATCCTATAAGGGTTCCGTTTTTTTCTTTTGAGGAACGGAACAACTTCGCGATTACGATGTTGGTGCCATGGAGAAAGTTATTCGGTTTGATGTTCTGTATCACACCCTGAAATTTGACGAGGATGCGAAACGACACGTTGTATAGTTTTTATATTTCTATGGGATGGACAGTGGACATACGCCTCCTCTCTGTAAGAGTACCTAAGTAGGCCGTAATTCACAACGCGGGCCCAGTGCTTTTTGGTGCTTGTCACATGTCTTCGTATCTTAGTTCTAGGACACGTTGGTTTTCCTTCACCGTCTTAAGAGCAGAAAGCTGGTGTAGCAGAGTGTTAGAGACTTTGAATCATTCCGGTAATGCCTAAACTTGAATTCAGAATCTGAGATAATTATGATATGGAACTACAAACTAAATGTTCTGTAGGTATGATAAAGTTCAAATTCTATTGCAACCAAATTTATTAGGGACCTTTTTAAAACAGATGTCCATTTAAAAATAATGAAATAGTGTGAGCAGTGGTGGCCCAGTGGTAGAGTTGTAGGTCGTGGGTTCGAACCCAGGGAGGCACTTTACTTTGTGTAAATAATTTTATTACCACTGCTCTCAAAACGGTGAAGGAAAACATCGTGAGAAATTCGAAGACAAGTGACATCCACCAACTCGCACTGGGCCCGCGTGATGGATTACTCCCTCTCGAAGAGAGGAGGACTGTGTCCCAGCAATGGGAATATTATAGGCTGATTATGCTAGATAGATAGATGAGTAAGTGGCATTGAATTTAAGATTCTAAATTCAAATATCAATAAGGCAGAATGATATCTTACCCAACAACTTCCTTAAGATTTGGCGCTTCGCACAGATTATTGTGTCCGAGCCCTAGGCCGCGCTCGAACGAATGGAACTCTACCAGAGCACCCGACGTGGCCCGTGAGGCTTTCACCTTTTCATATAACTGAGGACATTTAAAAATATTCATAGTCATCATCTGCGTATCCTTTTCCCAACTATGTTCAAGTCGGCTTCAAGTCAAACTGGATGCCGCAGAATACCAGTATTTAACATGGAGCTACTGCCTATCTGACCTCCACAACCCAGTTACTGGGGACCATGATACTCGTTTAAGATTGGTAGTCAGACTTTCGGGCTTCTGAATACCCGTAACGACTGCCAAAGATCTAAGATTGCCGGCCAGCCGAATAAAATTCTAGTAAAAATGGGTAACAGAGTAAATGTGGTCCAAACATGCTTCCTTGTGGAACCCCATACGCAAATAGATCTTTAACAGATAGTTGATACGACAATAATTCCAACGAGACCAATCCGTGATGTAAACTTGAAGTAAGCTTGAAGAGGAATGTTTAATTTCCATTGTTTCCGTTTTTCTCTTAAGACAGGGATGCAACCATAGTAAAAAGCCTTTGTTAAATCTAGAACGATGCTGATACTAACTTTTTTTGTCACAAGGTTACCTGAATGACCCTAGTCATTGGACAAAAATGTATGGAGCATTAGTGATAAGAAGTAACTTTTATAAAGACATCCATAAAAAAAAATATGTCAGAGAGTAAATTTTATATCAATTACTGTTAATTCAATATTTTTAGCCTTGATTGATTGATTTCAACAAATGAGGTGTCATTAGATTTGTCTTGACCCCATGAGTGACACTGGCTATATGAATATTTAAGAAAGAGAATAACAACTAAGTCGTTGGTCTAGTGGCCGCCAGCGCTACTGCTGAGCACGGGGTTCGATTCCCGGGTCGGGAAAAGTGTTATTGAGTTTTTCCATCTGGAATTTCTCAGTAACATCCTGGAGTCTGGATTTTTGCCGGTTGATGGTAATAGGCTCGCCCCCTGTTACATGGGACTTAAACATAGCTGGCGAAATGTGGGTGTACTAATGGTGCACCGCTGCCGAACCCTTCGGGAATTACAAGTGCGATGGTATGTTTGTAAAAAAACAACTTTGAACAAACTAATTTCAACCAACCATACAATGATAAATTATGGTTTAAACGCTCCATAAGCTAATGTTACCTTACAAGCCAGACTGTGAGGCACAATCTTGTCTCCTTTGGAGTGCAGAATGAGGACAGGGATGTGAGAAACGCTGCAAAGGTACTCGTCTGTATTGAAGGAGTACTCTGAGGATGATGTAAACGGCTTCACGAAGGTGTCTTTGTAGTAGGGTAACCAGGACACCAGCTATAGGTAGAACATAATATGTTAGCATTGCATTATACGCATACAACGTTCCCAATGACACCCACTGCCGTTTTATCTTAAGATACAATATCGCTCGCCATACAATTCAATGGACCATTACACACGACAAAGATCTAAGATACCTAATATTTATTTCATATTTTCGTACAGTAAGGCGTTGTCCTATTTGGCTAACCATCGTACGAGCAAACGATACCTTTTACGGATTAAACACACACATTACTTTAGAGCGTCCTAATTGAGCTTGCAAGTCATCGCGCGAGCACAGGAACACATTTTCATCGCGCGACGAAATCGCATCGTTTGCTCGTACGATGGTTAGCCAAATAGGACGACACCTAAGATAGAGAGCGATATGACAATTTATCGTAACATAACATCTAACATTCTGTATATTGGTTCAACACAGGACGCGTGCGGTCGGACGAAAGCTTACTAATACGTATTATCGTATCTTCGTCGTCTGTGATGGCCTAATATACAGGGTTATTTGTAAAACACCAGTAACCTCTTAAGGGGTCGTTATACTCATCATTATGAACCACTTTTACTATGGGACCAAACCTGAAATCGCGAAAAAAAAATCAGCTGCTCCCTACATTTTGACGAGTTTGATGTAGATAAATGTACTGAAGATCTGATTTTTTTTTCGCGATTTCAGGTTTGGTCCCATAGTAAAAGTTGTTCATAATGATGAGTATAATGACCCCTTAAGAGTGTGGTTCCCTATTTTCGCGCTCGGATTTTAAACATCTGACGCTCGACGCCGCGTAGCGAGTGCGCGTGTGTGCGTTTTTCCTCATGTACGGCACACAGTTGCGATGCTGCGACGACTAAACGATCTTGATCTGTAGCTATGGCGTACCTATATTTTTTTGAAGTAAAAGCTAGAGGTTTACGGAGAAAATAAAAAGACTGTCCACAATACATTATTAGTGTATTTTAATTAAATTTATACAAATATGGATGAAGAAAATAATATTATGTAGGTACTTATAAAAACTAAACTCATTTTACTTATTTGCTTAAGTATTTGTATACTTATAAGTAATTGAAGTTTTATAAAAGTATTTGTATTTGACGACACGGTTGGCGCAGTGGCTGAGCAATTGACTGCTGCGCAGCATGTCGTGGGTTCGATTCCCGCACGGAACAAATATTTGTACGACCTACAAGTATTTGTTTCCGAGTCTGGGTGTTTTTCTATCTATAATATGTATGTATTTACAAAAAAAATGTATATAAGTAGTTTATCAGCCATCTCGTTACAATAACACAAGCATTAGGTTGCTTAGCTTGGGACTAGATGGCGTTGTGTGAAATGACCAAGGATATTTATTTATTATTTATTTTATTTATTTATCTAAGGGGATTGATCGACTTTTCTTTGGATCTATAATTTCTGGGAGAACACGATCAGAATAAAATTTTGTTAACAGCGGAGCCATCTTTTGTCCAAAATCATCGTTTTTTTGTGTAAAACAGTTGAATTTAAGCCCTATTTCAATGTAGATAAAGACGCCACGCGCTAGCTATAATTATTTATTTTTCTTGCGGCATTATAGGTTTAGCAACCGCATCAAGTTTATAAAACAGTTGAATTTGAACCAACAATAATACATAAATACATAAAGCCGCCTCATGCGCAAATGTTTGGTTTACTGTTTTCAAATTTCAAATAGGTAGGTAACCCCGCTGCCACAGAATAAATAATAGTACTGCTGCGTTCGTGTGGGGTTGGTTTTATAATGTTTATTAGCCTAGGCAGGTATTGTACGTGCCCAGTCGACCTAATGACTATACAGTCGACCACACGTCGCGCGTCAGTGGTAAGTGATAAGGATTTGTATAAGTATCGTTTTCATAGTTTTCGATTTCGACTATAGCCAATAGTGAAGTCAAAATTAAAATCCAAGATGGCGGCTGCGAAAATTTTAAAATTTTTCGTTATGGATGCCGTTTTCATAGTTCTTGAGTGTGCTAAAGCCGATATTGGCGTTAAAATGTAAATCCGAGATGGTGGGTGGTTTTCATAGTTCTCGAGGATGAAGCCGATAGTGAAGTCAATCATCCTAGAAGGGATGATTGGCTGCACTATGCGGCCCAAGAGAGCAATGCAATGGTGGCCCAATGGTAACGATCCCGACTTACGAGTAGGTCATGGTTTCGAACTCAGGCAGGCACTTTGTGTAAATAATTTCATCACCACTACTCTCAAAACAGTGAAGGAAAATATCGTGAGGAAACCGCCTAGAACCAAAAATTCGAAGACATGTGACATCTACCAACCCGCACTGGGTCCTCGTGGTGTATTACGGCCCACTCCCTCTCACCGAGAGGAGCCCTGTGTCCCAGCAGTGGGAACATTATAGGCTGATTATGATTGAGACCCATTATGTTGTGAGCGAGCACGTTTCAGTGCCAGAGGTCATCACTGATGTGAGACGAGAAGATATATTACGCTCAACACCGCCGCGCGCGGCCCTTGTCCGATCAGAGCGCGGCTAGGCGCGCGTGGCAGCCGCGCTCAAATGCCGCTCTATATTTGGACACACCTTTATATAGTGCCTTTATCTATGCCTCACTCGTTTCGTATCGTTTAGTGCGGTCGCGATTTGAGTGTATTTCCCATAGTTTTATTGATGTTTTCCTCGACCCCTGTTTTCTTTCTGCGGACTTCTGATCTTGCTTCTTGTACGAACCTTGCTACCACACCGGACACGGTACGGAGAACCCCGCATAAACGTTGGACTTGAACTTGTTATTTTGTATATTACGACCAGCCTACCGATTTCATATTGGCACCATGGATCGTTGTGTAAATTGTGGCAAAGTGACTAGAGGCTGTAGTTTACGTGGTCGTCGAGCTGAAGAACTTCAAAAATCAGCTGTTAAGTACCTATATGTAGATCGTTATGTAACCTCACTTTTATTACATCTCTTTTAACTCGGAACTGAGACCGCGAAAATCCGTAAAATGTTCAGTGATGGTTTGATAATAATATTATCAAACCATCATCGCTACTATATTATAGTAGCTATAAATTGACACCAATTCCATCTTTTTACAACCCAGGCCCAGGCCCAAGTTTATATGACATGGTTTCCGTCTCCTTTGTCACGGATCCACAATAGAGATTGTGGCAGTAGAGATTTCAAATAAAAATCTGATATAAATTTTTTCTCCATATTCATCCTCCAAAATTCTTGTAGCCATCTTGGATTTACATTTTGACTACACTATCGACGTTAGCACCCACAAGAACCATGAAAACGATACCCATGATGAAAAATATGAAAATGTTCGCAGCCGCCATCTTGGATTTACATTTTAACGTCACTATCGGCTTTAGCATCCTCGAGAACAATGGGAACGATCCCCATGACGAAAAATTTAAAAATTTTCGCAGCCACCACCTTGGATTTACATTTTGACCAAATTATATTGTATTATTGATATTGTAATTACAATATCAATATTACAAGTAATACAACATAATTCAAGAACTGTAACATAATTCTCCTAAAGTAAGTGTGCCTACCACTTTAGCTTCTTAAAATATTACTTAAATGAAAGGATTAAAAATATTTAGTCGCACTACAATTTATTATATATCACGCGAGGCGCATGCGCGGCGGCGGGAGGTCAACCGACATGGGTCCTGCGTCGACGAGCGCCAGAGCGCGACTGACTTAGGCCGTTCGATGCACCCGATTTTATACTTACTTTAAAAAATTATTTTCGTAAATGATTGAAGACAGATATGTTTTATTTTTTACACATATATAGTACAATCTTTCTTCTTACGTATAAAATGATTTGTGTTGCCAAATGACTTTTAGATTCTGAGAAATGACGTGTTTTTTTGTAGTCGATTTCTCGATTTTTGATTATTTTAGACGTGATTAAAATACAAGTTAATGAATTAAAAATCAAACTTTTCTCAATGCATTTTAAATTTCAGGATATGCCTCTTCAAATGAATACCATTTTACCTTCTTACTTAATAGTAATAATTGGTGTAAGATTACTTCAAAGTTGAGCCTTCGCGCGTCATCTGGAAATCGCGCCTTCGAAATCGACTGTTTTCGTAGTCAATAATTCAATTTGAACAAGTTTTTTTTAATAGACTTTAAATAAAAATATATGATAATTACGATGATTGAAGTCAAAAGAAGCTATAAAAATAAATTATGTGACCAAAATCACTTCAAAATCTCCCAAGTTCTCGATTTACGTATGAAAAATGCAACAACGCTCTTAAGAGGTTACTGGTGTTTTACAAATAACCCTGTATATTAATTTAAAATATTATAATATCGCAGCCGTGTGTAGCGCCCTTTAAACATGCTGGTTTCCTCACGATGTTTTCCTTTAACGTTTTGAGAGCAGTAGTATAGAAATAAATTAGGAAAACCTTAGGAAAGAACTCCGCTAAAGAGCAAATTAATCTGGGGAATTCATATGGTATCTTCCATTTCAAAATAAATAATAAAATTTGTTTTTATGATTGATAGTAAAGGTTATATGAAATTAAAATTGAAATAGCTAGTTAATCAACGCTTATCTCCATGTCTAGCCATCTAGGCAAGAATCGTAAAGTGATAATAGTTCCTACCTTAGAGAAGGGATGACACGTGATCTCATCCATGAGGTTATTAAAAGGCGCCTCTAGCACCAGGGCATCAGGAAAAGGCAGCTGCGGCCGTCCCTGATCTTCACACAGCTCTGTTAGATGAGCTGCCATGTTCGCTGCTACTGCGGTCCCTGGTCATGTTACCATAGAGAAATAAATGTAAAAGAAGAAATAGCATTACATAACAGCACGCCAGAAGGTATTCGCCGAAGGGTGCCAAGTCTCATCTTTAGTGGCACGTATGGTTATGGTGTGGTTACTGAACAGGCTTCAGGATGCTTCCTCAGTACTTCCTTATCCTCCCTCCTTTAAATTCGCCGCCAATTGCCCTCGACCACGGTTGTGAGTGCTACAAGGACAACCCATCGCTCCCGCCTGCATTCGAAAGAACCGAAGGGCCGGCCGGCGTCTTACCGATGCGCGCGGTAAAAAAAACACTAAAACATGGTGAAATACGACTGCCATGCTAATGAAACATTTGTATTCACCTCCTGGCTCCGAGCACCCCGTGAGTACCTGACCTCTTTCAATTTCCATTCGTTAGCCTGTTTCTGAGTAGGAAACTTCAAAAAGCGTTCTTGGCTATACGCAATACTCGATCAGTTACTCTGTCTGAGGCCCGAGGCCCCAATGTTTGTACTAATTCGGAAACACGAAGATTACCGAAGCGGATACCTTTTGGATACTTCCGAGATACAAACATGATGTTCATGAAAAAAAAAAGCAAGTACTTACCTAAAGAATGTCCCCATATTAAAACGGGGGGTCTATTGGTGCAACTAAGTGACTCCATCAGCCAGGCATATACTGCCAGAGCATCTTCCACCACACCTTTCTCCGTAGGTCTTACACGACTTGAGTCTCCGTAACCTGGAATTAAAACAAAATAGTCTTTGTGCCCAGGAATTTGTTGTGTTACGCGAATGGATAGAATATGAAATGAGCATATAAAAGGAAGTCTGAAAGTGGCAAGTGGGTGACTGAAAAGATGTGTAGAAATTGGTTGTCATGGCATGTGATGTGGAGGAATGAGGAAAATGTGAGGAACGTTTTGAGCATGAATGTGTAGGTATGTCTGTTAAGTAGGGAAAGACCGAAGAAACGACGGATGGACTGTGTGAAATATAATACGGCTAGAAAGGGGGTGACTACTGAAATGACGACAAATAGAGGAGTATGAAGAAAACCTGCTGCGCTGAATAAGGGCAAGAAAATGATGAGTCTTTTTGTGCCTGCTATTAAAAACAACCTGAAGCAGATCGTAGGCTTCTGTCGTTGTCACCTTCTAAGTTTGATTCCCTGTTTAAAAACAAGGTGTAATTGAAATAAATGAAAACCTCTTAAAAGGTCATTGTACTCATAATTGTGTTACAAGCACCAATAAAATTAAATGGTCCGGCTGAATTAAAATAATCTGGTACTTAATTGAATTCATGAAATACTGTTTTCACTACAAAATCATACCACATAGGTAATTACGAATGTCTACTCAAAATATATGATTAATTGGACAATTCACGTGAAACATCATTGAGCAATTCAGTAAACAACTATGAATGATAGTCCTCTCACCTCTATAGTCAAATGTGATCACATGAAAGTTTAGTTCTTGCAGAACTTTGTACATTTGGAGTCGATGAGGCGACGCACGATGGTTTGAATTACCTGTTAATTAATCACGTTAATTATGATAAATATTTTTGGTTAGATTCATGACACGGAAATCAATGATTAAATCATGATTTTAATAAAAGAGTAACCGACGCCTGTAAATTTTTTCGTACCTACACAGTTTCAGTTTGTAGTTTTGTTGCTAAGATAAAATACGTAGGCGATATAAAATCTTGCGAATGAAAAAGAAACAATGTAATTTTTATGTTATTCTATTGCATTCAGTTTTCTCTACCTATTATTAATCTAATTATAAACATAATCATAATCAAGAACTCTTTAATCTCTCGTAAAAGTTCTGAAAAGTAAGTCTTCAATGTTATACTTCTCACCATGACAGTATAATACAACTGTGTTTCTCGTCCGCTTCAGTTCGTCATGAAGACGAGCATCCACCTTCAAATAGTCTCGAATGACGAACACTTCGCGAAACATAGAACATGGTACGATGTGCCATACACCTGAAACATCAGCCTAAATGAGAAATTTGTTCAAACCCGGTACTTAGGTACACATAAACCTTACGGAATAGATTCTTTAACAGCGAAACCGCATGAGGTTCCTCTGATGTTCCGCTACTCGGAACATCAACTGGTTCCCTACAAGAACTACCTACTTAGCACCATATGTTCAGTTCACTTTGAACCAGAAATGTTCCGGTTTATGAAGAAAAGTCGCAGGCTTCTTAATGGAACGATGGTGAATACCACATTAAAATCCTTAAGGTAGTTTAGAAGCACAACGCGGTAATACGGATGGACATGAAAAGCGTCTTTATTATTGTATAGATTTAGGTTGTTACCGAGTTTAATAGGACAGTCGTCGACAACAGAGTTGAATTCGATATTAAAGTGCCTTCCTCCGACGACGTTGCAACTCGACGGGTTCTCATAGTCCAAGTTTCTTGGATAGTTTACTGCAAACAAAATTAATATGACATTTCCTAGTTTGTGGGCAAATTAGCAACAAACCTAACAAAATTGTTATAGCATCGTTTAACATTAGCGTAGGTACCTATTTTTTTTAGTGGGCGTATTTTTTAACAAAATGCGATGCCTGTCGAAATAATTAAACCAAAGTTTACAGCTAACAAATTTTTGCAATTATTTATTTGCAGGCGTTTTAATGATGCCAAAATAAATACTTACTACAATTAGAAAATACCATTTTTCTCTGAACTGACTTGCTGTATTTGAAGATCAGGGGCAGTACAGCTACCTGAACTACCAATAAACTGGCTGTGACCGAAGCACCTGCTAACAGCAAAGCCCTGGGAAAAACGGGAGTAATTGTAGGTAACTCAGTAGACTGAAAATGTCCGAAACGACGAAACGAAAAAAAGAGGAGCTCGTGGCTAAGTAATAACAGCTGCACGGGTCGATCCATCAGGTTAAGCTAGGCTTTCCGGGGTTGGTCCGTGGATTTGTGACCATCTTTACATACCGAGACTCCTCCGTGCCTCGGAAAGCACGTTAAGCCATTGGTCCCGGCTGTCATTCGTGGATCTTTGACAGTCGTTACGGGTCGTCAGAAGCCCGAAAGTGTGACAATCAGTCTTACCAAGGGGTATCATACCCAGTCACTGGGTTGTGGAGGTCAGACAAGCAGTCACTCCATGTAAAATAGTGGTATTCAGCTGCATCCGGTTAGATTGGAAGCTGACTCCAACATACTTGGGAAAAAGCTAGGCAGATTGATTAGACTGAAAAAGTCCATTGCTGGCTGAAATGACAGTGTTAATAATATAGTAGATAATATAATCACCACACTTGGCAAACTCGGTCGTGGTGATAGCTCTGTTTGAAAAAAAAAAGTCCTTAGTTAATAGGTAGTAGGTAAGTACCTAGGTACCTACTGCCTAGGTACTACCTACTTTCCAAGGCAATTTAGGGGCAAAGGGCGACAGTTACACACAGTAGGCAGTGGGATAAAAATAGACATAAGATACGTATCTATAGGTAGGTACCTAAATATAAAAAATATGTTTGTTTGTTTGTCCCGAATGCGTCCCTCCTGGTCCCTCCAATCATCCGATTGCGATGTAACTTTGGTAGTTTCATACAATGACGAAGGTAATATATCATTGGTTTCATAGCAGCTAATAATTAAATCAAATAAAAAGCTCACCCAATCACCATACTGATTTGGATCTAATCTTTAGCTTTTCACTTTTTTATTTTGTTTATTCTTTTCTGTACAATGTTTTTCGTACATTTTATAATTTTTATTGATGTTTACTCTTTCAATATTTTTCTAAAAAATCATTTTGGGTTGATACGCTGTTGACCCAGACGTCAAATCAGTGACATTTTGTAAGATTTTGACATTTTATTGGCAATGCTAGAAAAATAAGGTAGCATGAAATGAGTTTTTATTTTCAGACTGACTTGACTCAGAGTGACTTTCAGGGTGACTGTGTAATGCCGCCAGGGTCACGGGTTCCCCAGGGTCGCGGGTGGCCCTGGCTCAGGCAACTGAAGGAACACGGGTGGGTTTTAGTCAGTAAATATCTGACACGCCCTTCCGCTCCACCCTGAGCGGGAGAAGTCATTTGATGATTTCCCATCCAACAAAAATAGGTGACTTGTAATTTGACGTATTCCTTTCCAGCGGCACTACTATGACGTGAAAAACCATCATGGATCCGTTGAGAAAAAAGGATGGTGCAATGTGTATTTGAGACCCTCATAGTGAGCCCTTTTATATGATATGTTACACGGTACAGTTTGCAAAACTTTTTTTTTTTAATTTTCTTATTTGCCCCCTAAAAGTGACCTCCATATTCAAAATTAATTTATTTACTTTAGCCGTACGTGTTTGGGTCACAGAAATCCATATGTGTACCTTTCAACTTAAACGGTTTTTTCCTTTTGTGGTACGGAAACCTAATAAAAAGGTGAGATAATCGTGTTACAAAAATAAAACGGCTGTTTATTTTATAACAAATAAGTATATTGAAGTTCAACTTAATAAATAAAACAAGTAACAACACAGACAAGACTCGGTAATACCATTTTGAATTTTAAGCATTTAGGTAAGTATTTAGGTACAATTAAATGTATTAATTGTTATTTTATTGAGAATAGGTTTCAATGTATTACATCAAAATCTAAAAGATTCTATCTCTATCGTATGTTGTATACATTCATAATTCTGTTTAAAAAAATCCGTGTACAGTCAAGGGCAAACATAATGTACCTATAGGTACCTACCTACTTTACACTTAGCAAAAGCAAAAATTTAAAAAACCCAGGCAATCAGAGTTAAGCCCCGCCCCTTCGCTCTACGATACGCGTAGGTACTTGTCGGAAAAAGTTTAGTAAAAACACTTGGAATACGTTTTAATGAAAAAAAAAAATGCGACTTTGACCTTCAATATCTCCAGAACCAGTGGATTCCCAGGTATGGTCTAGTGGAAAAAGACGATCCAAATAATGGGTAGAATATGTGGCTTTCGGCTTCGACAAGTGTCTTTTTACACCCGTACCTTAATTGCGTAACACAATTATCAATCGGAGTTTGAATCATTTTGAAACAAATTGTTAATCCATTGGTTCATATGTTCGAGAAATTTGTCTGCTCGACAACGTAAATAACGCACTGAATGTTGTTGAACTGTCAAAATGAAACCAACTCCGATTGATAATGTGTTACGCAATTAGGGTGCCGGTAGTTTTAATATAATGAAATGTGGAGAATGAGAGGAAAATGTCGTGAGGAAAGTTTTGAGTATGAATGTCGATGGCTTTATGAGTAGGGGAAGACCAAAGAAACGATGGATGTACTGTGTGAAAGATGACATGGCTAGAAAGGGGTTGACTACCGAGATGACGACTAATAGAGAAAGAAGTATTGAAAAAAAGGACATGTTGCGCCGACCCCAAATAGATTGGGAGGGCAGGAGAATGATGATGATGATGAGTTTCAATAGAATTCGGAACGAGGTGAGGTGATCCGACACAGAACCAAAATTCACACTAAGCAAGCTGAAGTGGCAATGGGCCGGCCATACTAGCCGTAGAACCGATGACCGTTGGGGTAGACATGATATGCGATTAGAGAGGCCTATTTCCAGCAGTGGAGTACTAATAGGCTGATGATGACATAATAGTTTGAATTAAAAAAGTTGTTGATTTTCACCAAGTGAATGCATATTTTCTTTGCCTTTGACTGTACTTATTATAATACAATTAAATGTATTGTCTATCTCGCCTCTTCATTACGAGAAGCTACATTATATAATGCACTGTTGGTATTACCTACTGAAGGAGGATGCGCTAAAGTAGCCCGCGAAATTCAAATTTTTTTACGTTTTTTGCAATTTGCAGGTCAGTGTCAGGTTGTGTGTTGATTAAAATATGATTCGCGGCCGTAGCTAATATGGCTTTACAGAATTATAATCATTAGAATCAGCAGTACAACTCCATAAATTTGAATTGACCTCAAATCTAGCGATTTCATGAAAACATGAGGTTTGAGGTCAATTCTAACTTATGGAGTTGTATTGCCGATTCTAATGATTATAATTCTGTAAAACCATGTTAGTTATGGCCGCGAATCATATTTTAATCAACATACAACGTAATAACATTTGAATTTCGCGGGATACCTTAGCGCATCTTCCTTAGGCTTCTATTCTAATATCAATTCCTTTAAAATTGCGTTTTATTTTAATTCTATTTTGTGACGTAAAGTAAGCCTTGCATTGAAATTAAAGCTATCGCATTGAAAAATAAATAATTCTTCGTACAGAAGCAGAACCGAGCGTATCACACACACACGTACACCCCCAACACACACACACACCCCCTCACATTCTTTATCTCAAGAAGCGACACGCGCTTTATTTGTGTTTAGCATGTGTACAAAGACGCTGTCAATATGTGATTTTAAATTACCGTGCACGATAGCGTTATATCGTGCAGGTTTTATGGTCGTGGACGCGAACGTCCACGACGTCATTTTTACATTGGAAATGTTTTTTCAATCGTTCTGGTATGGGCATTATTTTCAAAAAAAGTGCTACATATTTTATATTTATTTCTAAGTGAATATTAATTCAGGTGTCAAAATGTTTGTATTGACGAGGTCTACAATGTACAAAAAAGTAAAATTGAATCAGTCACATGTTTCTTTAAAAAAAATTTAAAAAAGCTCAAAACTGGTCATATTTTTGGAGTCCCTAATGTACTATCGAAAGCCGTTGCGCCTCACCCTTTTCAAAACTTTTTCGGTTGCACGTTGAAATCGTAGTTTGCAACGCCTTTTTTTTAGTTTAACCAATGAATTAAGGATGAGCCTTTTTTCAAAGTTAATTGTTTTTGTTTGACCAACGTTCCGTAAAAAAAAATGGTTCTAACTTTTTTTTTTAATGTGCGCCGAAGCACTATTGGTGGACGAAAACAATGCAGGCCACTGGCCAAACGAAAAGCGCCCTTATAGGGGTGACGGACAAAAGTCGTTGACTGTACCCAACATCTACCCCTATTTATGAATATTTAAAAAAAAAAATACAATCATGTACACTTCAGTAAAGTTACACCTCTGACTGTTTTTCGAAATTTTAAAAGCGCGTCTGAAGTAATGGTTTCGGGGTTTTGATCGATAAGCTAATAGTATTTATATCAACATCACCAATAAGGTCACTATATGTCTTCCTAGGGCGTCCCCTCCCGGCGTTTCCACTCACATCTGCCTTGTAATTATACCTTTTGTTAGTCGCCTTGTCTATTAAAACTTGTCATTTAAAATAAAAAATAATAACCATTATTATCATAAGTAAGTACATCAAACAGATAATAATTCCAGTCAACTTTAGTAAAACCACAATTAATACAGATGGGACACTCCGCAAAATCATTTAAATAAAAAGCGACTCTTGCTACGACACAATAAAGTGCAATTCAGGTCGCACAACGCTTATTACTATTACCTACAGTTATATTCAACTACAAGTTGCCTCTCTTTCTATCGCGTAAGTCTTATACGTTCTGACCTACTGAATTAGCCCCGCGGACGGCGCCCGCCGCGTACTTGTAGCTTCATACATAAACTGCGGAGTGTCCCATCTGTATTAATCAGTGGTAATACCTACCTAGTATATACTGGTTGGTCACAATCGCATGTTTAGCACCATTAACTTCATTTCCCGCATTTACTCTACTTTCCACATCTTCATCAACCTTTCCTATGCCTTGAAAGACTTGCTCCACAATCTTATCATTTACTAGCACTTCCCGCGCGGCTTCGCCTCCGTGGATGTAGGTAAATAGCCCACGGGAACGTGCTACCGGGAATTCGTTTCTTATTCCTTGTCTACATTATAAAGGGAACCTCTGCGCAAAATTTCAGCTTTCTAGGTCCAAGGGTTTGGGCGGGGCGTTGATGAGTCAGTCAATCGGTCAGTCAGTCAGGATCAGGACTACTCTTTTTATTTATAGGTATAGATTTTCACATCACACACTGATACATACTCTTCTGTTTCAATCACCATGATCTTCGTCCAATTCGCGGTTGGTCCAATATTAACCTTGGGGTGCCTTTCGCTCGCTCTTGCTTCCTATGTCAACGGAGGCCCGATTCGCGGGGCTACGATTTCTGTGTAATGGGTTTAAAGTAACCTAACCAGACCTAACCCCCTTCGCTCGACATGGCGAGGATGCAAGAGCGAGCAAAGAGCAAGCCGAGGTTAGGTTTGGCTAGGTTCGACCGGCTAATTTGCGTTCGTTATTAGACCATTCGCGATATGGACCAATCGCTATTTTGACAGTTCGAGATATGGACCAATCGCTATTTTGACAGTTCGAGATATGGACCAATCGCTATTTTGACAGTTCGAGATATGGACCAATCGCTATTTTGACAGTTCGAGATATGGACCAATCGCTATTTTGACAGTTCGAGATATGGACCAATCGCTATTTTGACCGAGCGCGACTTTGACGGTTTTTCAGTCACTTGACCGATTGCGAATTTGACCATACGCGACGAAATTAGAGCTAAGAACGGGTAGGCAGAGGTTTATAATTACAATACATCCACATTTCGCAATGTTATTAGTCCCTTGCATGGGAAATTTCTTAGTGAAAAACCCAATAACACTGCCCGACCTAAAAACCTACGCTCAGTAGTTGCGCTTGCGACTATTAGCCGACGTTTGCACGCACGTAAAAATATCGCGGCGAGATTTTATCGCACACTGGATTTTCCAACTCTCGTTGTTGAGCCGAGCTTTGAGAATCCAACCTAACAACAACAGAGTGCATTCTAGCGCGTCGAAAAAACGCGCTGTTGGATTTTCACCTCTCGGCGCTATGCCAAGCGTTGAAAATTCAGTGCGCGAAACAAAATCGCCGCGATATTTTTACGTCCTTGCGAACGTCGACTTAGACCAATGAGGGATTCTAAGTATAGATACAGTACCTGCGTAAATACAGGGTCAGAACAATTAAATTAGGTAGCGAAACTTTAGACGTGCCTCTACCACAGATTAATACAGATGGGACACTCCGCAGTTTAGGTATGAAGCTACAAGTCCGCGGCGGGCCTCAACCGCGGGGCTAATTCAGTAGGTCAGAACGTATAAGAGTTACGCGATAGAAACAGAGGCAACTTCTAGGTGAATATAACTGTAGGTAATAAGCGTTGTGTGACCTGAATTGCACTTTATTGTGTCGTAGCAAGAGTCGCTTTTTATTTAAATGATTTTGCGGAGTGTCCCATCTGTATTAATCTGTGCCTCTACCTCAAATGGCTTAGCATGATACTCCGTTATGTCGACAATACTGCAGCAACGCAGAGGCGTCTAGAATCATGTACGGAAACAGTCTATTAGACTGTGCGGATGCCGTGCCTCCCCGTATTTTATCAGTGTATTCTAGATTTTTTTATTCATTTACTTATTAGGAACCCTGGTTAGCACTTACTCAGTTGTCCTAACTTATAATTATTATTAATTAACATCAAAAGGACCGACGTAGGCAGGCAGACACGATGATACGGTGATGTTCTTTATTGAATGTGTTGATTGACGAATTCCCTGTAAAGATACACAATTAAATAAGTATGCGAAATATACTGGGTGTAATTATAATCACCATTATACTCTTAAGGGGTTATTGTACTTATCATTATGAAGACCTTTTACTATGGGACTAAACTTGAAATCCCGAAAAAAAATCTGCTGTTCCCTACATTTTGACGAGTTATGCGAACATAGATGTAGGGAACAGCTGATTTATTTTTCGAGATTTCAGGTTAAGATCCATAGTAAAAGTTCGTCGTAAGAGAACACAATCCTAACGAGTCAGGTCAGGAGTTACGTGATAGAAAGAGAGGCAACTTCAAGGTGAATATAACTGTAGATAATTAACGATGTGCGACCTGAATTACACTTTGTTGTGTCGTAGCAAGTGTCGCTATTTATTTGAATGATTTTGCGTTGTGAAACTTCTGTACTTGTACTATTACGTATTGTGTGTTTAAGCACAGATTAATACAGATGGGACACTCCGCAAAATCATTTAAATAAAAAGCGACTCCTACTACGGCATAATAAAGTGCAATTCATGTCGCACAACGCTTATTACCTACAGTTATATTCACCTAGAAGTTGCCTCTCTTTCTATCGGTAGTCGAGTCTTCTTTTTTTGAGATTAATACCTAAGTTACTTTTTTGACTTATTATATTGTTTTATTTAGGAAAACTCACCCTATAACTTCGGGCAGGTCCGTAGCGTGGCAGATCCACTTGTGTCCGAGATCGTGATGCTTATCGTACGCGTGTAGTCTGATGCTCGCGTCGCTTTCAGTACGGGAGTGTAGTACCGATCTGTACAGCTGAAAAAAAAATGTTATTACTTTGGCGTGTATGATACTTTCAACCATTCATAATAGGTTTACACCCATTTTTGAAAAGTGTCTCAATTAGATTATATAGTGCTAATAAGCCACTAAAAAACTCAAAAATTTTATTCAATCGATAAGTTCCATAAAAATGCATTTAAATTTTACATTTTCAAATGTCGCGCGAAAACGCTGGACGTAGTGGACGCCATATTGCTCTGTGGTCATGACGTCAGTTGGCAGTGTAAACAAACACTTTATATACGCTGATCAGGACAGTTGACATTGATACTTTTTAATTTACACAGCGTTATGACGTCACATGGCGGCTACTTTCATGGTGTTAGAAAACAGATTAAAAAAACTGAAAATTTTGAATTGAATTTAAAAATTTATACTGTTATTTAATGAACTAAAACTAACTAACTAAACTTCCGACTGCTTTTTGCCTAAGCTATCTAAATAATATATTTTTCAATACACTTCCTCGAAAACTGATTCATATCGCACTACGATTAGGTCCACAATGCAATGTATGTCGCACGCGTGCGATTTTTCATTTTCCCACCCGTGTGCGGGAATAAAAATTGCCACAGATAACACTTATACCTATACTTAGTCCAAATTGGTTCAATGCCTCTATTCACAACTCTCTATTCGGAGTTGAATGTTTTTTTTTAATCTCGGCAAAGAGATATGCGTCTATAAGGCGTTAATATTTTTTGAATATTTAAATAATGTTTCTATATAGAATATTATCAAAAACCATGATTATTACAGTAAAAAAAAAGTTTATGAACAAATTAACATTTATTTGTGTTCTAAACTCAAAAATATTTGAATTTTCAATTTTTCATATTAGGCTGTTATCGGTTTTATACCTTTGCTTCTCTTTCAACCTGGCGAAAGCAAAGCGCGGAAAAAAAAAGAAAATTTTAATCATAGTTTCCAATTAATTCATGACAAAAATATTTTTCGTTATTTTATTTTATTTCTTCAAAAGTGTATTGAAAAACGTCGTTTGATACACGTGGACATTTGTTATTGCAGTTCTCGGCTCAAAAACAACCTCGCCTACGGCTCGGGTGTTTTAATTCCGCCTCGAATGCAATAACAAACGTTCTCCACTTGTATCAAAATGTACTATTTAGATTTTTTCTCCTATATACGTATGCCTTCCAAAGTACCTCAGGGCCCCTATATATATCTTGGGGCCCTGAGGTACTTTGGAAGGCATACGAGGGGCCGAAGCCAACTCGCAGAGGGGATTAGACAATTTTAAATTATGAGGAGGCACCAGCTGACGATTATCCCCGCATGCACTATGCAAGTGCACCCAAGAACAACCACCGGTTGGTGCAGGACTATTGCAGAACATGGAAACAAAACATATCGGGCTATGGATTTGGGTGACTATGGACTGGTTACCTAGAACTATGGAAACACTATGGCCCCTGCCTGACTAATGTTTTTTTATAGAATACATAGATAAAATGGCAGGGTATGACTTGCACACTCAATAATGGGGCCCCAAAACGGTCGCTAGCACATAGTGTCATAGCGGCAAAGGGGCAACATGTCCTGAGGTGCTTGTGAGGAGTGGAGAGGTATCCCACGGCTATCAGGACAATCCCGGAAGTACGGTCAAGATGCCTACCAGCATCTTACTGGAATACTTCCTTCCTCCGAGCACGTTTGCTCTTGCGGATCTCCACTCAAACCGGCCAGTAAAGGCAAGAAAGAGATGGGAGCTCTGTTCCTCATCAGTGTTCACTCCAGCCGGTCAATAAAAGCAAGCCAGAGATGACGAAAAAGACTACTCCCGGGAGATAGGGTCCGTGGGGTCGTTACTGCCCAACAGCTCGCCACATGCTGCCCTGCGGGTCTCTGTATCTCTCTTGGTCTGGCTCCTCATCCTAGACCCGTTCCGGCAAAGTAAACTCTACCGGCACAGACCTAGAATACCACGACGTCAACGTAGAGATACTGCGGTGGGGCTAACTGTTGTTACTATTACTATCATATTATTATTACACTCACCCTCAATCCCACAACAAAAGGCACGATAACATCATCCTTAGCGTGCAGAATGAGCACCGGCAGGGACTTCACTTTCGTCAGGTACTCGTCAGACTTGAATGTTTGTTCGTCATTTGATCGGAATGGTGCTACGAATGTAGATTCGTAGTATGGAAGCCAGGTTACCAGCTGTGTGAGAGAAAAAAAAGTAAATTAATATCATGTATTCAATATAAATGATTAAGTTTTTGAGATGGACTGTAGGGCTAATTGAAGTGTTGAGTTTTATATTTTTTAAATATTTTTATTAGAACAGTGAATAAAGAAAGTATTTACACTCGATTCTGGAAAGATATTTTTAGTTTATAAGTTCAATGTTTAACTAATATAACAGAAAAGTCTGGAAATATGTAAGTAGTAAAATATAACATGTGTCTATATTAAAAAAAAAATATATATATAATTTTAAATTCGTTAGATTTCGTTTGTTCGACGAATCTGCACGAAATCTAACTTTGAGAGATGTATTGATGCTTTTTATGGTTAAAATTATGTAAATACATATGTTTTATTGTCGCGTATCATATTTTGATCAAGATACAACCTGACACGGACCTGCAAATTGCATAAAACGCAAGAAAATTTGAATTTCGCGGGCTACCCAGCGCATCCAAAAAAAAAAACAAAAAAAAAAAAAACAAAAAGCAAAAAATATGTGTGTAAGTAATATTTTTTTATTATCTGACTGACGGACTAAATTGAATTTCTTTTTTTTTACCCAGGAAACATCCCTATTGGCCTGTCCTGATAGTAGGCCGAATCAGATATAGTTCAGTTCAATCACACAATACATAATAGTACAAGTACAGAAGATTAATTTCGCAAAATCATTTAAATAAATAGCGACCCTTGCTACGACACAATAAAGTCCAATTCAAGTCACACAGCCTTAATTACCTACAGTTATATTCACCTAGAAGTTGCCTCCTTTCTATCCCGTTACTCTTATACCTTCTGAGTCGTTAGGGTTGTCTTCTTTTACGACGCGTCGTGTGAGTGAGTATCGAACTAACGTGCGAGCCGTCCAGTGCGCGGCAGCCCACACTGATATAGCCCGACAAGTCGAGCGCGCCGCATACTTCATACCTAAAATGCGGAGTCATCTGGCCTGTTTCAGCGCTAACTTAGGGAGTCAAGCAAGATGATAAAATGACCTTACCTTCGACAAAGGATGTTTAGCGACCTCGTCAGCCAAGTTATTGAAGGGCGCTTCGAGTATCAGTCCTTTGGGCTGCGGCAGCGGGGCAGAACGTTCTAGAAGGGTCACTGACAACTCCTGTAGGTTGCCTAGCAGGTGCGAGGATATTGCTGTACCTGTGAACACATATTATTGATTTATTAAACACTTTATTGTACATCAAATAAAATAAAATGGACAAACATAACAGCCGCAGGTTAAGCTACGCTTACCGCGACCCATTACATATCGAAACCCCTCCGTGCTTCGGAAAGCACGTTAAGTCGTTGGTTCCGGCTGTCATTCATGGATCTTTGACAGTCGTTACGGTTCGTCAGAAGTCCGAAAATCTGACAACCAGTCTTAGCAAGTGGTGTGGTATTACCCAGTAACTGGGCTGTGGAGGTCAGAGAGGCAGTCGCTCCATATAAAATACTGACTTCAATATAGTTGGGAAAAGGCTAGGCTAAGTCTAGAAGCATGTTGTCATAATTCAATGTTGTACTGCTACATTTACTAATATGCGGTAACATAATGACGTATGAATTTGGGTCATTAGCTGACAGTATAAATACATTGTAATGCTTTAGACATTTGGCTTTGCTATGGAGACTACCGAGACTATCCGACTGCTATGGGATTACATAAATGATAAAAATGCTTGGCTCCATGCTGGTCCTGCTCCACAACCTCAACTAATTAATTAACATTTGAACATACTGTTGGAACTGCTGAAGATTGTAAGAATAGCTTTGCATTGTGTAGACTCAATCACCATTGTATTGTATAATTGCTTAGCACATGTGTGAGTACTATGTACCTACTCTAAAGCTACCATTTACTGGGTACGTCTTTATTTGACTTGGATGTGCCCTGGCGGCTGAGAGTGTGTCATGCTCACTCTAATGCCTCGCTGATGGTGGCGCGTGTGTTGGATCATTTAACGAATCCATACGTCAGGTTCGTCTACGGGCGCTGTTGGTGGAGGCTGGTCATACCTTAGCTGCCACGGCTTATTTTAATTGTAATTTTGAATTGTTTTTTTTTTTTTTTTAATACGGACGCTTTTAACGTTCATCGTTCTCACATGTATAATTTCAACATGAATGATGTAACCAATATTTTGTAACCATATTTTGATTTAAAAGAGTGTCCGTGGAGTTTCTTGCCCGTTCTTCTCCATAGATCTACGTTTTGGAATGGGCAACTAGCTTCAACTTTCTGACTTACCTACTGACCGACTCTTTGACAATTCAAAAGTGCCTGTAATTGGTTTAATTGAAATAAATGCTTTGAGTTTGAGTTTGAAATATAAACTTATTCAACACTTCACGCTGAGTTTCTCTTGTCTTCGAGGGCTCCTCTATCGACCTATTACAGTATATTAACTTACCTAAAGAGTGTCCCCACACGAATATGTCCCCGTTCCCGCTGAGCATGGAGTTTAGCCACTCGTATACAACTAACGCGTCCTCCACTACTCCTGCTTCACTAGGGCGCAGGTTTGTGGAGTCGCCGTAACCTGAAATACAAAGATAAGCAATCTATCTATCTATCTATATAAACAAAAAGAGAAGTCCTGACTGACTGACTCATTAACGCCTAGCCCAAACCCTTGGACCTAGAAAGCTGAAATTTTGCACAGAGGTTCCCTTTATAATGTAGTCAAGGAATAAGGAAGGAATTACTGGTAGTACGTTCCCGTGGGATATTTTCCGACATCCACGCCGGCGAAGCCGCGCGGGAAGTGCTAGTTGAAAATAATCTGTATTAAACCAGCTTTCAAAAAAAAAAAAAACTTAATGATAATAAAGGGTGTAAGTGTAAACAGTGGCAATCTTTTAAGGGGTCATTGTACTCATCATTACGAACAACTTTTACTATGGGACCAAATCCTGAAATCGCGAAAAAAAAATCAGCTGTTCCCTTAATTACTTAGCTTTAAGTTACCGCAAATTAAGAACATGAACATAATTAGAAATTGTTTATCTCACCTCTGTAGTCAAAGGCGATAGTGTGAAACTCCATCTTCTGGAAAAACTTATACAGTTCAATTCTATGCGTCGCTGCCCGGGAGTTTGAGTTGCCTGAAATTATTAATAGCAGAATTTTAAGGGGGAATCTCCAGGTAGTAGGTGAAATTCAAATTTTCTTATATTTTTTACGATTAAAGTATTACATAAGTATAAATGTATTTACAAAATTATAATCATTACAATCAGTAATACAACTCCTTAAGTTAGTATAATCCTAAATGTCAAGATTTCATGAAATAGTCATTCATTAGGATTATATGAACTTAGAGAGTTGAATTGATGATTTTAATGATTATAATTTTATAAATACAGATTTGTTATGGTCGCGAATCATATTCAGATTAACATACAACCTGCTACGGCCCGCGAGGTCTAAGCTGAGCTTTGCATTTGTTTGTGTGAGTGAGTACAGAAAGAAAGAAAAGAAAGAAAGAAAATACATTTATTTAGTACAGACTAAGAGGCACACAAAATAATATAACAATAATAAAAAAAAGAATCAACAATGACTGTGCTAAAACAATAACAGAGCGATGCATGAATGTGTACCGCACGGCTGCGCCAAAAAACAGTACAGTACAAGAGGTGAAGTGCGAAAGGTGCCGCGCCTCAGGCCGATTGCCAAAAAGCAGTATAAACCGGTTTAAACCAAGCAAAGGACGCGTCACGCTCTAGGCCGACGCCACACCTATACTATCTATGCACTCACACAAATACAAAACTCAGCTTAGGCCTCGCGGACTGTACTGACCTGAAAATTGCAAAAAAACGTAAGAAAATTTTAATTTCGCGGGCTACCTAGAGCTTTCGCCCTAAAGTTTATTACGGTAATATTTTCTTCTAGTCAACTGGTCAACTGCCTCGCTGGTCTAGTGGTTGGCCTACTACTGAGCATGAGGTCCTGGGTTCGATTCCCGGGTCGGGCAAGTGTTATTATGTTTTTCCATCTGGAATTTCTCAGTAGCAGCCTGGAGTCTGGATTTGTGCCCGGTTGATGGCAATAGGCTCGCCCCCTGTTACATGGGGCTTAAACATAGCTGGCGAAATGTGGGTGTACTAATGGTGCACCGCTGCCGAACCCTTCGGGGAATACAAGCGTGATGTTAAGTTATGTATATGTTATGGTTTGAGTAGACTTTAGTAGCTTAATCTTACCGTGACAATATAAGACTTTAGTAGTTTAATATTACCGTGACAATATAAGACTTTAGTAGCTTGATCTTACCGTGACAATATAATACTTTAGTATCTTGATCTTACCGTGACAATATAAGACTTTAGTAGCTTAATCTTACCGCGACAATATAAGGCTTTAGTAGCTTAATCTTACCGTGACAATATAAGACTTTAGTAGCTTGATCTTACCGTGACAATATAATACTTTAGTATCTTGATCTTACCGTGACAATATAAGACTTTAGTAGCTTGATCTTACCGTGACAATATAAGACTTTAGTAGCTTGATCTTACCGTGACAATATAAGACTTTAGTAGCTTAATCTTACCGTGACAATATAAGACTTTAGTAGCTTATTCTTACCGTGACAATATAAAACTTTAGTAGCTTGATCTTACCGTGACAATATAAGACTTTAGTAGCTTGATCTTACCGTGACAATATAAGACTTTAGTAGCTTGATCTTACCGTGACAATATAAGACTTTAGTAGCTTGATCTTACCGTGACAATATAAGACTTTAGTAGCTTGATCCTACCGTGACAATATAAGACTTTAGTAGCTTGGTCTTACCGTGACAATATAAGACTTTAGTAGCTTGATCTTACCGTGACAATATAAGACTTTAGTAGCTTAATCTTACCGTGACAATATAAGACTTTAGTAGCTTAATCTTACCGTGACAATATAAAACTTTAGTAGCTTGATCTTACCGTGACAACATAAGACTTTAATAGCTTGATCTTACCGTGGCAATATAAGACTATGGGTGTCTTAGACATAGCTAATTCTTCATCTAATATTCTATTCAGTTCTTCCTTATCCGTATTGGACTCGAAACTACATTTCAGTCTCTCATACACTGTCTTTGGTAGTATGTGCCATATACCTGCAAAATAAAATGTATGAATGTATATAGGTTGTAAGTATGTAAAGGGTGAGGCCTCTGCCTAACCCTTCGCGGAATACAGGCGTAATGATAATGTTATCTTACCAATTTTAACCTTGCATTTGTCCACTTTAGACTCATACTCGATGCTGAGGTTGCGCGCGCCTTCTACACCTGACTTTGACGGCTCTTCGAATTCCGCGTTTAGTGGCCATTGTACTGAAAAACAGTTAAATAAAGGACATGGATAAAGTTCGGCTCAGCATAGACAAAGAGTGGGTTATATTTAATATATATATTTAATAATATTTATAAAAATAATTATAATATTTAATAAAATTATAATAATTAATATTTAATAAAATGAAAGTATGTGCGTCATTTTTCGCGGGAATAAATAGTTTTTCTTTCTTTTCTTTTCTTTCTTTCTAAATAACTGATAGTATTAAAAATCCCACCACGGCTTCTATTTCATCGTAAAACTTTGCAGTATTTAAGTAAATATTTTAATTTAAAAGATTATTAAGTATTTTTATTATTTTTTATTCAGTAATCGGGAATATATTTATGATGCCAGTTTTGGAAATGGGGTGGTAATTGTGACATGTTAATTTTTAAAAATTGATATTTTATATGGCTTAGTCACTTCTAAAATCCGCCATGTTAAATCCTCAGAAGAATAAAACAAAAATCACTCCTTCAAAATCCGTCAGAATGCGATCGAACTTTTTTTACGAAAAATTAAATAACCGATTTCCAAAAAAAAAAAAAAAAAACACTACAAAGTACCAAATAACTTAAGTTCTGAAGTCGGTGGCAAAGAAAATGTATCAAACAACCAAACTAGAAAAATCAGTGTTCAAATCTTACCAAAATTAGCGAAAATAAGGTTTCTTCTAAACGCCTTCGAGTATTTGAAGATGAGAGGCACCACAGCTACGTGGAACACGAACAGGCTCGCTGATATCGAGGCACCTAGCAATAGCACCCTGGAAATTAAAAAAGAAAATCTCTAAGGGCCCGTTCACACGTACCACATCGCAGCGACAAATGTGGGCAAGTAGTGGTTACGTGTGAACAGTATGGCTGCAACTTCTTGCAGTTGCATTGTGGCTGCCTTATCGCTAGTAGTTGCGATGTGGTTACGTTGTGGCTAGTTTTTCCAGACAGATCGTTGTGTTTGCGATGTGGCCGGCCGCTAGTGCGCTATCTTGGTGGTGGTTGCGTTATGGCTGCGACGTTGCCTTGCTGTGGTCGATACCGTCCACACGGTTAATTTTGACGGCTAAATGTGGTTCGTGTGAGTAAACTATTCATTTTCATACAAATTAGCGCCTGTCCACGTGTTGTTGTTTTGGTGTGGTTGTGGTCCCAAACACACCCTGTGTTTGGGCCCTTAACATAAATATACGCCGGGACCAGGGGGCCTAGACAAAATCCCAAGATCAAATTGTATGGAATTGACATTAGCTTCAGAGATGTCACGTGACTGCTGCTATACGTATCATTTTTGTGTTCGTATTGCTGCTATGGACGCTGTTACAAATGGGTAGTCAAATCATTACTTTTTTACACAAAAGTGTGTTTATTAAATAAAATGCTTTGCTTTCTTAAAATGTTTTTTGGTTAAATTGTTGATAAATGTGCATGGTACGATTCTGAACCATAAATATAATTTTAGATAGGTACAGTTTCACAATAATGGTACCGAAGTGATTTTTTTTACTCCACTCTCCACACTTTTATGTAAAAAAGTAATGATTTGACTACCCATTTGTAACAGCGTCCTTAAGCAAAATCCTTCTATTTTAGGAGAGTCTTTCCAGAGGGCTTCTGAGTGTCTTTATGCGTCATAAAAACAAAAATGGCCGCCCTGTATGTACGTCTATAACGTAACAAAAAATCTGTACCTATTGCCGATGAAATATCTCATCTGACAAAATGTTACACTACAAACGGTTGACGTGTTATCGCCTTGTTGTTGCCAGAAAAAAACCCTCTCGTAGTAAGTAATACTACTATATTGACGATTTATCTCGTCAAAACAATATAGGTATATATAGGTACTCTTAGCTAATAATTATCTCGTCAAAACAATATAGGTATATATAGGTACTCTTAGCTAATAATTATCTCGTCAAAACAATATAGGTATATATAGGTACTCTTAGCTAATAATTATCTCGTCAAAACAATATAGGTATTTATAGGTACTCTTAGCTAATAATTTATCTCGTCAAAACAATATAGGTATATATAGGTACTCTTAGCTAATAATTCAAAATGCGCAATCAATTCAATGAGCCGGTCCCGCCTGGCAGAGCGACATTGTTTGTTATTTTTGTTTTTTTTTTGCCCCATACACAGTGACAGTTTCTGGTACTTAGACGAATTGTCTCGTCATTATTAAGTTAATGGACATTTTGATGGACGAGGATCTCGATGACGGCATTGAAAGAGTTAAATCGACTCGTGAGGCTGTTACTATTTAGCCACAATCCTCTCTGAATCAGACATATTAGATTAATAACCATCACGAATCATACAGGTAGGTACCTACTATAGGTATAGTAGTGTATAGCGCTACAAGATTCTTTTGGCGTGTGGCCAAAATCGGAACTAATATCGCGACCTTGTTTTTAAATACAATTTATAAAACAATTGCTTAAATGTTTACTAACAGTGCCGGGCTCTCGACGTCATTCGAACGCTAAGGGTCAGACTCCAACAAATGGAAAAATACTTGCGGTTGTTCAAGCACTTTTTAAATTTCACTGAATTTGTAACTGTATCAATATTGACTTTAAGGTGATTGCGCTGTGATAGACCGCGAAATTCAAATTATCTTGCATTTTTTGCAATTTTCAGGTCAGTGTAAAGTTGTATCTTAATCAGAATATGATTCGCGACAATAAGAACATAATACATAATACATACATACATATTAGGTCTTTACCTATGAAATTGCCGTTCTGCAGTACTGGCCATTTCAAATCAAAATAATTTTTGTTTGGCTAAGAATTCTAATTTCGAGTAATTCATCAAGTCGTCCCACATGTTTACGGCCCATTTGGGACGACTTGACGAAAATTAAAATAAGTAATATTTTCATTCTGCAAGTCGTCCCACGTTTCTTTTTGTGTGGAACTTTAAACTTTATCAACGTTTGGTACAGTTAGTAAGAAAAGATATAACAATATTTTTTTTAAGAATTTTTAGTATATACTTTCGTTTTGTTCATAGATTATTTAATAGGTATTAAAAAAGTCAGTACCTACTAAACATTTTTTTTCTAGATTTGTTTAATGTTACAAGCAAACGCACAAGTTCAAGTGTTCTATATGAATGGTAGACATGTATAACTTTCGGTTATTATCAGGTTAATAAACAATAGTTACGTGCATAGAAATATAAAAAAAACAGTGGTTACTTTTGAAGTAAATGATGACAGGACACCCTATGAATAGAAAGAAGGTACAAAAAAATATTTTGTTTCAATATCAATGAAGCACACGAGCGTGACTTGGAGTATTTAACAAATATTATTTATTTTTTTTGGAGTATTATTTTTTTTTTAGTTGAAAAACATTTTTATATTACTTTTTTCAAATATTATTACATTTTTTAAATTATTTTTATTATATTTTATTTTATAATTAAAATATTTTATATATTATTAATTATATTATATATAATATATATTGTTTTATTTTAATATGATTTATTAATTAATTTTATACAGGGTGTAAGGGACAGCCCTCCGCAAACTAACTACCGGAAATTTTCTCAGGAAAATTTTCATTTTTTCAATTTTTTTTTCAGTTACATTTTCATTATTTCAATGTAAAATTGCATTGTGTGTTCGCAGCATTCCATTTATGTAAAAAAAACTGCAAAAAAAACAGCAAAAAAAAAAACCAGCAATGGATGTTGAAATACTCTAACCAACGACGCGAGTAATCAGCTGTTCACTTTCTGTCTAGCTACAGAGTTCATCGAACTCAGCGCATACCTATTACCTACCCCTCCCAACCAGTAATAGACGTTCCGATTTGTGCACAAAAACACAAACAAATCAGGTTTATTGGACTCCCTTAACGTTCCTGAAAAAATTTCATGTAGGTACCAGTCATCTTAGTAAGACATACTGAATTCACCCTATCAGTTTGCGGAGGGCTGTCCCTTACACCCTGTATATATATAATTAATTAATATATATATACAATTAATTATTATATATTTTTTTATTATTATTAATTATATATTACTTTTCTTACTATTATTATAGTTAATGTTAAATCCTAGAAAGCCTTAGGGCTCATTCACGGACACGCGTGACGTCGCGCGTCGCGTTGTGCGGCACGGCCCGCACTAAATTCAAACATATGGCGTTGTATGAGAGCGTTTACGGAGAAGCGATTTTACACGCGTTTACTTGAAATGCAGGCGGAGCCCGCGGATGGCATCGCCGCGTCGCTCGTGACGGTTATCAGGACGGCGCACGCAGCGCTGTAGCCAGGTAGTCCTGCAATTCTTCTTTCACGGCAAAACCGAAGCGACACACGCGGCGGGTCCCGCGGCGGCGCACGCCCCGCAACGTCATAAACAACATCGTACATTGCCATATGTTTGTGTTTGCGCGTGTGATGACGCGGGCCGCTGCACGCACCGCCTATCTGTAAACTTATAAAATGTCCGACGCGCTGCGAGACGCTACGCCGCATGCGACGCGCGACGGCCCGTGTCTCCGTAAACGAGGCCTTACTTTTAGTTACAATACTTATGATTACAATTTTGTAGATTACTTTGATTAGGTATTATATTTAATATTATTGATTATTATCTGTATTTATTACTGTATTATCTTTATCACTATTGATTATTTAAGAATGGTATGGTTAATTTGTAAAACCCATTTTTAAAATGTGATTCTCATAAATATAAAACTGTCATATAAATTCCAAAGAATTGTTTGTAGTTTTAAGTTACAAGTTAAAGAAAAATCCTACCTCGTGTGTTGGTGTCAAATTTGTGATGATTGAATCTTTTCTGTATGTGACAATGTTGTGATGATTAAATATTTTATAACAAATTCTTTTTTTTTTATTTCCACACTAACACTTTTGCTACTGATTGTACCTTTTCTCATTTTGATAGCAACGTGGGACGACTTGCAGAATGAAAATATTATTTATTTTCAGTTTCGTCAAGTCGTCCCAAATGGGCCGTAGGCATGTGGGACGAGTTGATGAATTACTCCTAATTTCAAATTAATTTTATTTTAAAAACATGGATTTTTTTTCCAAAAGTAGTCATTTGTTTATTGATTAGTGTTACATTTTCATCGCATTTCAATCTTTTTCGTCATCATGGATACGTTAAAAATTCGAGTAATTATGGAATATGAGTACCGTCGTGGCAGCAACGCGGCACAAGCGGCACGCAACATCAACGTCGTTTACAGAGCTAACACTACAAACCAACGCACCACCTGTTATTGGTTTGCTCGCTTCCGTTCTGGAAATTTCGACCTGAAAAATGAACCTCGCGGTCGTCCGAAGACTGGTCGACAATTACGAATTAAAGGCGATTGTGGAAGCTGATGATACACAATCTACGGCTGAATTAGCAGCAGCTTTCGACGTTAGCGTCAAAACAATATTGGTCCATTTGCGTCAAATTGGCAAGGTAAAAAAGCTTGACAAATGGGTGCCCCACGAACTCAATGATCGCCAGCGCGAAGTACGCGTCGAGACGTGCCATGCACTGCTCAACAGACACACAAATGAAGGAATTTTGAACCGCATTGTTACCTGCGATGAAAAATGGATTCTGTTTGATAACCGCAAGCGCTCAGCAAGTTGGTTGGATCCTGGTTCAGCACCTAAACAATGCCCTAAACGAAAACTTACCCCTAGAAAAGTGATGGTCACTGTTTGGTGGTCTAGCGCCGGTGTGATTCATCACAGCTTCTTACCAAACGGGTTGAGCATTACTGCAGATGTGTACTGTGAAGAACTGAACACAATGATGGAGAAGCTGGCACATCTCCAACCAGCATTGGTCAATCGCTCGTCTCCGCTGCTCCTGCACGACAACGCGCGACCTCATACTGCACAGCAGACGGTCTCCAAGTTGCAAGAACTGGGGTTGGAAGCTCTCCGTCATCCGTCCTACTCACCAGACCTTGCGCCTACAGACCACTACTTTTTCCAGAATTTGGATAACTTCTTGGCGGGAAAAAAATTCAATACCCGAGAGGCAGTACAAAATGCCTTTGAAGAATTTGTTGCCTACCGACCAGCTGATTTCTTTAAGAAGGGCATCAATAAACTGCCACTGCGTTGGCAAAGATGCATTGATTGCATGGGTGATTACTTCGATAAATACAAATAAAAAATACATGAAAAAAAATCGTTTTTCATACAAAACGGCAATTTCATAGGTAAAGACCTATTATATTTACATAATTTTAACCCTAAAAATTATCAATACTTTTATCTTTAAGTTAGATTTCCACCGGATTAGTCTGATTTCGGAATTCAGACGAATCCGGAGGAAATCTATCTTAGGAAGATGTATTGATGATTTTTATGGTTAACATTATGTAAATACATATTTGTCACTGTCGCGAATCATATTTTGATCAAGATACAACCTGAAAGTGACCTGCAAATTGCAAAAAACGCAAGAAAATTTGAATTTCGCGGGCTATCACAGCAGATCCCCTTTAAGTATAAAACGCAGACATCGCGCGTGATGTCTGCGTCAAATTTTATAATAATATGGGCCTATTTCACGATATCTGAATAGCCTTACGAAAAGTATTGTTCCTAGAGAAAAATGTTCTGAGTAAAAGTTGTGCAGGTGATGATTCTGCAGAGGATTAGGTAATAATTTTAAAATAATAAAAAAATCGTTTTCATTGTTGAAATAAGCAAAAAAGACGGAAAAGGCAATCAAAATTAAAACAATGAAAAGAAGTGCTTTAAATTTGATAAAAATTGGGTAGGTTAAACATTTTTGTATGTTTAACAATGTGCGCCACGTCCGATAACGACATGTCAAAATGGCGGCCTATATCAATGTTGTTAAGCTGAAATTTCGATTATCTGTACAGGTGGTCCATCGAAACTAATCGCAACTTGCTTTACTGGAATCGGTAGGTACTAACAGTGTCTTTGATCTCTCAAAAATTCAGATTTTTAAATAAACAAATAAAAAAAGATATTTAAAAAAAAACCGTAACTAAGGATCGTATTTTCGCCAATCGTAAACTTAGAGATTTGCAATAAATTGCATTCAGTTGCACTGATTCTTTCATGAATTTATATAAAAAAAAGTTTATTGTAGGAAAAATAGAAGCTGAGATACGGTACTCTTAGTTTTTTGCGTGTAGGGGCCGTCTTAATTACTTTTATAACTTCATACCCTGTCAGCATCTTCTTGAATGTATAGGTACTTAATAGCAGGAATTTTTTCTGAGTCCATTCAATCAACCCTTTTGTCATAAACAACTGTTACAATCACAAAAAATTGAGCATGGAACGCGACAGTTCGGTGTCTGTACCCATCAGCTACTGCCAGAACCTTAGTTAATTAATTAGTTACTCATTAACAATAACACCTACGAGTGTGCGGTTTTATCCATTCCCACGTACTTTTTCCTCAGCTTCACGATGGTGCCCTTTATTTTACCGTTTTTCATTTGTATGGTACACAAAAATGCATGTTTCGTAAAAAAAAATGATTGGTGTCTGCGGTGGCAGTCAATGCTTAAAGATATCATAATTATTATATTTGTCATCTTTTAACCTGTCACTTACTAGAAGCCGTTTGCATGTAAACAATCAATGGTTTTTGTGATTATATTTGTTGTTTCAATGTATTATTCTTATGAACAATCACTGGTTCATACAACATTTGTCAGGTTAATAGTATTTCCTTGGATTATTTTAGTTACCTACATAAATAAATAAAACAATTACTTTATCACTGAGGCAACTAGTACCTGCTTTATTTTAAATAATAATAAATTCTGACTCATTACAGACTTAATTACAAGATAACATAGGATCGTAGTTACCAAATACCTACTTCAATAAAAAATCATGTAATGCCTAGAACTAAGATAAAAGTGATTAGGCTGATAAATTCAATGTCCCGATTAATTTATTATTATTTACATGCAGGTTTCTTTTGTTTTTTTTTATATATCTCAAAGGTCAAGGTTTTCAGTCAAAGGTCTTAGACAGCCTGCTTTTACTTAAAAGAAAGTAAATACATGACCTGTTAAACTGCTCTACAATATAATTTTACTTAAAAAAAATGTCAGTCTTATTATTTAAATAAGAAATCTGTTACAGACACTACTGTAAATAAAATATAGGCCACTGCAGTAATTGACTTTCTTTTGGTCAGACTTTCTCCTTTCACTTCATAAAAAAATCAAGTGCTGCTTAAAAAAAATTATAACAGGTGGGCCCCAATTTGTCTACCTTTGTGTTTTAACAGATTTGTTTTTAGAAAAAAAAAATCTTATTTTACTTACCCAGCTGTGTAAAGAGGCACACATATCAACAGTCCTTGGAAATCTTCCATAATTAGGGATTAAAAAATAACGAAAAACAGACAAACTTTTTAACAACAAAAAAAAAACAAATACACTTCACAAAACTTATTAGAATTAGTAACAAAAAATAAATAGGTAAATACACAATTGAATACGTGCGTGCCTCTACGAAAGGATTCTTTAAATAATGAAATAAATGATGAATGAAAAATGTGTCGAGACTAGGCTACTATATTATTTTATGAATTAATTATCCGTTTTGTACTTAGATTATTAATTATCGGTCAATTAATACAAATTAATGCAAATCATGAATCGAACCTTCGAACTTTTGACGACATTTGAATTGACACTTGCTTGACAGACATGACGTGACGTCATATTACTTTTATTGACATTGACAGTTTCGTTCAGAAATAGTTTGTAAAAGTTGTTTGTCACAATTTTAGAATTTGTGCTAGAACCTTACAGTATAGAATAGGTCACCAAGGCAAGGACTAGTTAAAAAAAACGTTTTTAACGTTACAGTATATTCCTATTATTAAATAAGATAAGTAATATTATTTACTTAAAAAGAAGAGTCAGAAAAACTTAATCGTAGGTACTTACCTACTTACTACAGATCACAATAACTAGGGTTTCCTATGCAATTTTACATCTTATACAACTTTTTAGTACTTACCTTCTCAACATTTATGTAGGTACAGTCAGCCACAGCATTAGCTGACCCACCCTTGCATAAATGGTTGAGATTTTTTAGAAAACGAATCGATAGAATTTATAATTCTTTTATATTTTATATAATAAAGGTATTTAAATCTTATATATATAAAACAAAGACGGGTTTGTTACAACACTTATAACTCGAGATCGGCTGGATCAATTTTCATGGTTTTTGTTTCGTTGGATTTGTCTCCGCCCTGAATAGCAGAATACATTTTAAAAACAACGAAAACTTAAAGAATAAATAATTATGAAAATGAATCATTTTCCATTTAATTATGTTCCTTTGTTTCGTACCTGTCAAACATTTGTTTTCCTCCTGTCATCCTGTCAAATACTGTGATTGACATTTATGCATGCGTTCAGAAATGTATTTTGTGTAAACTATTTAAAAAGGGTGAATAAACTTTTGTCTGTATTTTTTTTAAAGAATTAAAAAGGTTGAAAAGTGTATTAACCCCTCAAGTGTCGAATGCACCCCATGTGTGCATAAGAAAAACCGTTTTTTTGTTCGGTAAAGCTTATATCACATATATATAAATGTACAAAAACATCATCCGATGGAAAACCAATCAAATCATTAGTTGTGAACTTATGGAGTTCGCAGCTAACCTCCCCTCCCCCCCGCGTGTCAAATGCACCCCAAGTGTGCAAAAGGACAAAACTTTACATAATAGGTATATAAGCTTAGATCACGTATATATAAACGTAAAAAAACATTATCCGATGGAAAAAATATCATTATCAGTAGTTGTGAACCTATGGGGTTCGCAACTAACCCCCAACCCTCCCCACTCGCGGGGGTTTTGGGTCTAAAATCAGCCAAACTCAGACACTTGAGGGGTTAAGCAGATTTGAATAGAAGTTCCTCAAATATTTATGCGTGCGTTCCTTGGTATCATAATTTTTTAACATCTTCTAATTGGTAAATCTAATTAATTATTGACACTTCCCGTGACCCAAGGGCTGGCTTTTACCTTGGCCAGAGAATTAGCATTAATTGCCATATAACGTGTGTACTTTACCAGTCGATAGCGATGCTGAGGAATTTTTCGACGCCATATTTAAGTTTTTTAATAGTTTTAGTTAGTTTAGGATTAATATTTTTTAACTGAATTTTAAAGTAAATTAATGTTTTTTTAATACTAAAACAATACTTAAATTATAAAATCTGCTCTCTCACTTTTACTTTTGGCTATACCAAAAATCGGTTCTTATTTTTTCCTGAAAAGTTGAGTTTTTGCGATTTCAATTGTAGTCTCCAGGGACGACGAGCTAACGAAAGCAATATCCCTTTGAACTTTGACACATACGGCCTATCGTATTATACTTACATAGAACGGTAGGGCAGGTAAGTTGTAACAAAACCAGCGTTATCTGGCCTCATATTCTATTTTATTTACCTCTGTTGTATGGCTTACTGTACCAACCTAGCTTTAATTATTTGGGGTCCCGATATTATGTCTTCTTCTTCTATTACATCTCTATTAGCCGTCGATTTGGCTGAAAATTGGTGGGTAGGTAGCTTAGAACTAGGAGACGGACATAGCATCCTTAAAAAAATCTGATAAAACGTGGTTTATCAACGGGTGGACCGATTTAGATGAAATTTTGTGTGTATATTTGAATGGGTTCCTGGATGGTTTGAAAACACAATTGAACCTGGTAGGTGGCGCTGCAGTCGGGTTCTAGGATCGTTCAGACAGGACAACGTCTGTCGGGGCCGCTAGTAATCATTATAAAGGAAGTGACTAATGAGATGACGGCTAATAGAGATGTAATAGAAGAAGAAGACATAATATCGGGACCCCAAATAATTAAAGCTAGGTTGGTACAGTAAGCCATACAACAGAGGTAAATAAAATAGAATATGAGGCCAGATAACGCTGGTTTTGTAACAACTTACCTGCCCTACCGTTCTATGTAAGTATAGTACGATAGGCCGTATGTGTCAAAGTTCAAAGGGATATTGCTTTCGTTAGCTCGTCGTCCCTGGAGACTACAATTGAAATCGCAAAAACTCAACTTTTCAGGAAGAAATAAGAACCGATTTTTGGTATAGCCAAAAGTAAAAGTGAGAGAGCAGATTTTATAATTTAAGTATTGTTTTAGTATTAAAAAAACATTAATTTACTTTAAAATTCAGTTAAAAAATATTAATCCTAAACTAACTAAAACTATTAAAAAACTTAAATATGGCGTCGAAAAATTCCTCAGCATCGCTATCGACTGGAGTACACACGTTATATGGCAATTAATGCTAATTCTCTGGCCAAGGTAAAAGCCAGCCCTTGGGTCACGGGAAGTGTAAATAATTAATTAGATTTACCAATTAGAAGATGTTAAAAAATTATGATACCAAGGAACGCACGCATAAATATTTGAGGAACTTCTATTCAAATCTGCTTAATACACTTTTCAACCTTTTTAATTCTTTAAAAAAAATACAGACAAAAGTTTATTCACCCTTTTTAAATAGTTTACACAAAATACATTTCTGAACGAATGCATAAATGTCAATCACAGTATTTGACAGGATGACAGGAGGAAAACAAATGTTTGACAGGTACGAAACAAAGGAACATAATTAAATGGAAAATGATTCATTTTCATAATTATTTATTCTTTAAGTTTTCGTTGTTTTTAAAATGTATTCTGCTATTCAGGGCGGAGACAAATCCAACGAAACAAAAACCATGAAAATTGATCCAGCCGATCTCGAGTTATAAGTGTTGTAACAAACCCGTCTTTGTTTTATATATATAGATTATTATTACACTATTTATAACTCAAGAACGGCTGAACCGATTTGGCTGAAAATTGGTGGGTAGGTAGCTTAAAACTAGGAGACGGACATAGCATCCTTAAAAAAATCTGATAAAACGTGGTTTATCAACGGGTGGACCGATTTAGATGAAATTTTGTGTGTTTTTTGTGTGTTTGTGTTTGAATGGGTTCCTGGATGGTTTGAAAACACAATTGAACCTGGTAGGTGGCGCTGCAGTCGGGTTCTAGGATCGTTCAGACAGGACAACGTCTGTCGGGGCCGCTCGTAAAATATAAAAGAGCTAAGTATAAAGTTCTATCGATTCGTTTTGTAAAAAATCGCAACCGTTTATGTAAGAGTGGGTCAGCTAATGCTGTGGCTGATTGTACCATCACACACACACACACCCCCACCTTTCACACCCTACAGCTCGTTTTATGTGTACACACGGCTACACATCAAGCTATACATATCCAGTTTACACTCTGCTCATTGTAAGAAAATCCTACACAATGCGAAATGAGCTATAGGTACTGGAACTGTATAGCTTGATCTGTAGCCGTGCGTACCTAATCAATTTCTCTAAGTAAAATATAAGGTACTTAGCTGTAATAAACTTATAGGCTGGAAGCAGCGTTCAAAAATAAAGTTATTGATTTTCTAGCAATTAAAGCATTTATAATTTAAATGAGTTTTTTTATGAGAGATTTTGATTAAGTTTTACTTAATTTTACTACTTAAGGCGATCCCCCGACCAAAACCTTTCGATAGGGCGTTATTCAGAGGCTATTAACTGATTAATTAAGAGTAATAAATTATATCTAAAAGCACAATACTAATGTTCGATATTCTATTATCACATTGTAAGTTTTCTTTTGTTTTTATGTGAAATAAATACATTCAAAATCTCCTTGTAAAAAAGTGTCTAAAATTATTGATTCCATGCATCTCTTGCTAAAGGTGACGTTCTAATCATTTGAGGATTACACTAATGGATAGATAATTTAAAAATCTAAATTATCCAAGTTTTATTTTTTTTTTAAAGTTCGCTATTCTTTTTTTATTTAAATAATTCCCGAAAAAATGAGAATTTTTTGATGAAGGGGCGTGTGGAGGGAGCGGGACAGAGCGAGGCTGAGCGGCGGGACAGAGAAGGACCGAACGCTCAAGGTCGTTTGGTCGGGGTATGGCCTTAATTTGTTCTTCTAATACTTATCATGACTTTTTTTTAATAGATAATATTACTCAGAGTGACATTATAAATTCATCATCTGCCTAGCCTTTTCACACAACATTTATTATATGAACAACTTTTATTATAGGACCAAACCAGAAATCGCGAAAAAAAAAATCAGTCGTTCCCACGGATATCGATGGTCGTTCCTAAATTTATTTTCGATCTCGTCAATGCACATGTTCTACCGAAATTCAGTATTTTTTTGTAATTTTTGTCTAAGTCAGTTATACTTAAATTACGAAAAATAAAATGTTTAATTACTTAGTGATATTAGCCAAAATATGCATTTTTCAACTTTCAAATTTTGAACAAAGATCTGCTACGGCATCAGATAATAACTTAAATTCCAGTAAAGTCGCGGCAGAAATCATTTTTGAATTGTATTTTTCATAAAAAACCGAAAAATATAAATAACTCAAAAACTGTTGAATTTTGGTATTACATTGATGGCTTAATTTGTTGCATTTTAACCCTATTATGACGTCTTGCAAGGAGTACGTCGAATTACAAGTACATAAGGTAACCCTGGTATGCTTGGTTAACAATTATCTCGGTAGTCGGGACCTCCTTAGACGTACGAGGGGCCGAAGCTAACACGCAGAGGCCCTACACGCAGAGGTATTACTCAGTTATCTTAACTTATTATTAGTAGGTAGATAATATAATAATAAAAAAAATACAAAAAAAAACCACGAAAAGTACCAAAAAAAACTACAAGACAGTTGTTTTTTTTTTTTTGAAAAAAGTTTTTATTTTACACTTTTTAACCAACTTCAAAAATAGGAGGAGGTTATCAATTCGTCGCGTAAGTACTTATAATATATATTTTTAGTGGGTCAGTTTGTAATTTCTCTAAATTACAATTAAATAGCCTAATGTCAACTGCTCATCACCTTTTTTTTTTTACAAAATATTGCTTTTCCCGATGCAGGGCAGGGACGTTAATTGTTGAGGAGTTCTCCTAATAAGAACCAGGAGAACGGAAGCTGATGGTGAAGTCACCATCACCTAATGCATCCGATATGATGAGCATAAATTGCTTAGCAACCATTATAGTAATCGAATCGCAACCCGTGAAATACTTAGGTATAATTGAGTAGGTAGTTCCGATGGCCATCTCTGGTTCATCATCAGTTCCACTTCACCAAATCGCTTTAATGTGTCTACAAAATTTGAAAGATTCCCTCAATTTCCATGGGATCCCCTCACCAGATTCAGACTTGGTGACAATGGGACCACCTCGAGAGCTTAACCTTTCAAACAAAAAAATCATAACCCTTCCTTTTGGCTTTGCCGTAGTCGGGTAAAAAAGTATTTTGCAAATCCGTCTCTATTATGACGGAGTTATACCCGAACATACATAAAAAATATAAAACACATCCGGATTGAGAACCTCCTCCTTTTTTGAAGTCTTTTAAAAATGGCCGATGAAGGCAGAGAGATGACAAATCGATCGACGACAGGAACTGAATTGTTATGATGTTCTTCATTGCACGTGTTGATTGACGAATTCCCTGTAAATAGAAAACAGATTGTCAATACTTAGACATAGATGGCGATTGGGCGTGGAATTAGCATTTAGGGGAGGTGAACCTAAAACGGGTACCCGTTTTAGGCCCGCCCAAAGCGGGCAGGCTTTTAAATTTGCGCGCCGTAAGTAAAATTGCAAATGTTGAGTGCAGTGTGGTGCCCCGAGCATCAACCAATCACATACAGACGGCTCACTACAGCGGTGCAAGCGCTTTCGAGGTAAGATAAAAAATTTTTTTTTTTGCTATTTCCACTAAAAAAATTTGGTCTGGAATAGTTGTGTTTACACAAAAATAGTGTATGTTAAGTTCTCAAAAGTTTTACGCTATCATTTGCAAGTAATATGCTACTTTATCTTCAAATACGTGTGGCTACCCGTGTTTTCATTTTAAGGTTATTAGGTGTAAAAATTAAAACGTGCTCTTGGGCAAAATGGGTAGGGGTAAATCGGGTAGTTATACTCATACCCGCCTTTAAAGGACTAGATTATATGTGAAAATTTTCACATTAGGCTGACGAGGCGTGCACAACATACTCTTGTAGAGGTTTCTATTACTGTGACGTCTGTCAGGAATAACCTTAACTTTATATTTATTAACTGAGACGTTAAAGTTGATTTATGATGATCCAAGAAAACCTAAAAGATTAATAATGAAGACTGCAATAAAAATGATGACATAATAGTATAATGTATAAACTAGCTAACCAAATTTAACTGTAAAATGGATCGATCTCAATTTTTAACCCATACCCATTTTGCCCAATCGCCTTACCCGTTTTAGGCCCCCCGTCTGGGCAAAACGGGTAATTTGAAGTTTTTTTTTTGTTTGTTTTTGTTCTAATAATGAAGAAAATGTTTATGTTTATTCTTAATTTGGATTCTTTACTAATTAAAGATATGGAAAGTAAAAACAGAAGTTTCATTTTCTTTTCTAGAACTGTTTTATTGATCATCTTCCCTTAGCGTACCCGTTTTGGGCTGACCCCCTACGTGTGTTTAACGCCTGGAAATGCGCTAACTCTAGGTATTCGCCTCCGCCTGAGGGGACGTACTGAATTAGCATTTCTATATACGCGGGTAGTGGATATAGGTTCTTGATCGCGTAAAGTTGTGCGTCCACTGGGTTGGAATCGGAGTGTCCACAGTCCGCACCGTACGACGGATTTGTTGCTTTGTATTGATTTCTGGTACTGCGTGTACTGGATCGGCAAATCTACGCCAGAGACCTGCCGGTCGATTCTGTAAAAATCTCACCGTGAAAACTTAGGTGAAGTGAGTTTGTTTTTGCTAGGAATTGACACTATTGACAGCTCTCTCCACGCTCACTTCACCTAAGTTTTCACGGTGAGATGGTTACAGAATCGCACTGCGGTATTTCTGCCGATGACGTCATCGCGTGAACGCACCCAGTGTTACCAGGTACAATGCGTTTCAAATAAGAATAGGATCGACTTAGCGCCATCTTGTGACATCATACCTAGCTGTCAAATCGAATAAATTGTGTAGGGTGAGCAAAACAAGATATTTTTTAAATAACATTTATTTACGAATCATGAACGAAGAATTTGAAAAAAATTAAAGAAATTGTTGCCAACAATGAAAATATGAAAGAAAGAAGTATAATTTATTAAAAACAAATTACGAATAATTTTTTGATGTCTTTTTTTAACTAAAACGTTATTGATACCGCAAATAAGTTTTCTTTGCAAACCGTACTTTTCAATCAACATTTGACATATAGAGGTCATTGACGTTCCTATTCTTATTTGAAACGCATTGTACACGGTTTAAGGGTCCCCGAAACGATCAATTGCAATTTGCTGTCAATTTTTACGTGAGTGATGCACATTGATGCACAAATTGTTCGTCTACCAGAAACGATTAACAATATTAATAAAGTTGGAGAGTGAGGGCTCGCTACGGCACTTCTATGTATAAAATCTATCTAGGCGTGACGTCATGGCATAACTTTAAGTCATTGTAATCGCCGTAATCTTTTGATTGAGTATTTAAAAAAAGAAAAAATATGTGTCCAAAATTTTTTTTTAATCTGACGGACAAAAAAAAATATCATCATCACCATTCGCCTATCCGTCTTGACCAAGTGTGGTGATAAATGCTCATGCGTTATCTGTATGAGAAGAGCCTTTGCCCTGCAGTTGGACAAATATAAGGCTGATATTATCAGATATAACCTATACCAAAATGTTTGAAGAATAAGGTTTTCAACCAGTGCGTCCTGCCCGTTATGACGTACGTGCTGAAACGTGGACACTGACAGTCGGGCTGGTCCACAAATTCAAGGTCACTCAGCGCGCTATGGAGCGGGCTATGCTCGGAGTTTCTTTGAAGGATAAAATCAAGAATTAAGTTATCTGGAAAAGAACCGGAGAGCTTGCAGAATAACCAAACTAAAGTGGCAGTGGGCTGGCCATGTTTGTCGAAGGACCGATGATAGCCGGTGGAGCAGACCAATTCTGGAGTGGAGACCGCGTATCGGTAAGCGCCCCCCAGCTAGATGGACTGAAGAAGGTGGCTGGGACAGATTGGATGCTGAAGGCGGAGGACAGTAGGTATGTTTGTCAAAAATCAAAATCAAAGTCCTTTATTCAAATTCGGCTGAGAATCAGCACTTTTTGAACGTCGAAATTACAGTAAGACAGTCCCACAAAACACCCGCCCTTCAACACTTCCTAGTGCTTTAGCTGGGAAGAAGAAGTAGCGGAACAAACTCCCCAGCAGAACAAACTCCCCAGCAGTTGTGCAGGGCGTGTGGCCGCGGGGGTCGCGGGTTATTCGAAAGAGATACCGTGGCCCTGGCACAGGCAACTGAAGGAACACGGGTGGGTTTTAGTCAGTAAAAGTCTGACACGCCCTTCCGCTCCACGCAGAGTGGGAGAAGTCATTTGATGATTTACCATCCACAAAAAAAGAGTGTTGTGGTGCAGCCTTGGAGAGGCCTATGTCCAGTAGTGGACTGCATTAGGCTGAGTTGATTATCTCATTGTAGAATTTTTTTAATAATGTTAGTCGACGTTCGCACGGACGTAATTTTCAACGCTGTGCTTAGCGCCGAGAGTTGAAAATCCAACAGTGTGTTTTTCGACGCGCTAGAATGCACTCTGTTGTTGTTAGGTTGGATTCTCAATGCTCTGCTCAACAACGAGAGTTGTAAATCTAGTGCGCGATAAAATCCCGCCGCGATTTTTTTACGTCCGTGCGAACGTCGGCTTAGTCGGCGTTCCCACGAGCGTAATAAAATCGCGGCGGGATTTTATCGCGCACTGGATTTTCAACTCTCGTTGTAGAGCCGAGCGTTGAGAATCCAACCTAACAAAAACAGAGTGTATCCCAGCGCGAAGAAAAACACACTGTTGTATTTTCAACTCCCGGCGCTAAGCAGAGAGTTGAAAATCTAGTGCGCGATAAAATCCCGCCGCGATTTTATTACGCTCGTGGAAACGACGACTTAATCTTACCTTGTAACTTCGGGCAGGTCCGTAGCGTTGCAGATCCAGTTGTGTCCGTACGCGTGATGCTTATCGTACGCGTGTAGTCTGATGCTCGCGTCGTTAGCTGTACGGGATTGTTGTATCGATCTGTATAGCTGTAAGGGAGAAAAAAATAAATAGGGTCAAATTAAAGTAGGACTCCGCAGACGTGGTCGGTGTCGATATCTAAAAGAAATAAAACAGAAAAAACACTTGTTTTTTTGTATAAGTACCACCACTCATAATATACAACGTGCCGCTGCAATGTTGATATTAATTTGACACGCGTATACGGTTCCGCGTTTTCGTTTTATTGAGATACCTATTTTAATTTCATTAAAACGTTATTATTTATTGATTTATTTACAATTTTAAAAACATCCTGTAGCGCAGAGATGAAATTAAAATGAACGAGAGAAAAAAGGCCACGCCACTCGAGTTTTTTTCTGGGAGTTTTGCACAAAATTCATTCATGAAGCTACTTACAGCTGGATCAGAACAATAAACGAGAGAGGTATTCCACGGCTATCAGGACAATCCCGGAAGTACGATCAATAATATATGCCTGCCAGCATCTTACTGGAATACTTCCTGCCTCCAAGCACGTTTTCTCTTGCGAATCTTTTCTCAAGCCGGCCAACAAAGGCAAGGATGTGATGGTGGGAGCTCTGTTCCTCATCAGTGTTCGGCCAATAAAGGCAAGCCAGAGATGAGAAATAAGACTTCTCCCGGCAGATAGGGTCCGTGGGGTCGCTACTGCCCAACAGCTTGCCACATGCTGCTCTGCGGGTTTCTGTATATCTCTTGGTCTGGCTCCTCACCCTATACTTGTTTCGGCAAAGTAAACTCTACCTGCATAGCTATTATATTATTATTATTACACTCACCCTCATTCCCACCGCGAAAGGCACAATAACATCATCCTTAGCGTGCAGAATGAGCACCGGCAGGGACTTCACTTTCGCTAGGTACTCGTCAGACTTGAATGTTTGTTCTTTGTGCAAACGGAATGGTGCTACGATTGTACATTCGTAATATGGAAGCCAGGTTACCAGCTGTGGAAGAGAAAAAAAGTAAAAATATTATACTAGATATTGTATATTATACTAGCTTTTGCTCCGGCTTCGCCCGCGTGGATGTCGGAAAATATCCCACGGGAACATCCAACCGTGAATTCCTTCCTTATTCCTTGTCTACATTATAAAGGGAACCTCTGTCCAAATTTCAGCTTTCTAGGTCCAAGTGTTTGGCGCTGATGAGTCAGTCAGTCAGTCAGTCAGGACTCAGGACGTCTCTTTTTATTTTATAGATAGATTGCTTCTTACTTTAATTTAGGCGATGTGTTTTTGTTTTTGTGTTCACAACATAAATTGTTATTACGAGTGCAAGGGCCTATTTCACGGCCAACGAATTAAGAATGTTCTTAATTCGTTGTTCACGGCCCATTTCATGTCCAATTATCCACTACTCACCGAATAAATTAAAAAATGGAACAGAATATCTAAGAAATTATCTGCCAAGTAAGTTAGTATGAACTGAATCGTAGGTGGTGAAGGTCATAAGTCTATAACGTGAGGATTTGTAATTGACTTTTTGGTGAATACCTAGGATTTGTTTGCTTTTAGTAGCTGTAAGTACCTATAGGTAAGTCCTCCATGTACTAAAAGAAATAAATGAACATAACACACTAGCTTCTCCCCGCGGCACAGTGCTCCAATCGATCAAAAAAATTTCCCTCTGCTGTTTATGATAACTATCGATCAAGGGATGCATTTAAAATGCACGAATAAAACACCCACGTGTCAATTTCAAATATTTTTTTTTATTAAAAAATGATGAAGTTTATGTGAAAATTTCACGAAAAAAATTAAAATAAATCCTGAAACGTAACTGTCCAAGATATTTTTTTATATAAATATAGTCTGATAAAGCATTTTTGGGCGCATATTTTTCTGTGCTAGTGACAAGTCGCACTTTTGAGTTTTTAGGGAGAAAAAAAAAAATACAAACAAAAATCTGAAAAAAAATTATTACTAGGTATACGGAGGTAATTTTCCAAAAATAAAAACTGGAAAATATGCGCCCAAAGATGCTTTATCAGACTATATTTATATAAAATAAATATCTTGGACAGTTACGTTTTCAGAATTTATTTTAATTTTTCACCTCAACTTCATAATTTTTTATAAAAAAATAAAACATTTTTATTGACACGTGGGTGTTCTACTCGTGCATTTTAAATGCATCCCTTGATCGATAAATATCATAAACAGCAGAGGGATTTTTTTTTTGATCGATTGGAACACTGTGCGCGGCTTCATACATACCTACTAGTAAAATTTCTTGATACTTAATGTATAATTTTGAAATGGTAATACAAAACAGTGCTCCTTCTGGGTCAGTCGGGTAAATATCATCGTGCGTTCGTATTTCCGAATATAAACAATGGTTCCCAGTGCATAGGAACAGTTCTGGTGATAACTGTAACGTTTACCTTCGTCAGAGGAAATATAGCGACCTCGTCAGCCAAGTTATTGAAAGCCGCTTCGAGTATCAGTCCTTTGGGCTGCGGCAGCGGGGCAGAACGTTCTAGTAGGGTCACTGACAACTCCTGTAGGTTGCCTAGCAGGTGCGAGGATATTGCTGTACCTGTGAACACATATTAAGGGTTCAATAACCATGTTTTTTAGGGTTCCGTACCTCAAAAGGAAAAAACAGAACCCTTATAGGATCACTTCGTTGTCCGTCTTTCTGTCTGTCTGTCTGTCCGTCTATCTGTCAAGACCCTTTTTCTCAGGAATGCGTGGAGGTATCAAGTTGAAATTAATATTAAATACGTAAGTCTATGGTCCCTTGGAGTTGGAAACAAATCAAGTTTCTAAGTCAACGCAATAAAAAAATAGGGCCATTTATGCGACATATTTTGATCCTTGCAAGGAAATCAAAACCTATAGGGTACTTCCCGTTGACCTAGGGCAACAAGCAAGGTCTTACAGCACAAGTAATGGAAAAAGTCCGAAAATTGTTAATTTATAATTTTATCACATAAAAAAATATTTTCAAGTATGTCATCTGTCAAGGCCTTTTTTCTCAGGAACGCGTGGAGGTATCAAGTTGAAATTAATATCAAATACGTAAATTTATGGCCCCTTGGAGTTGTAAAAAAATCAAGTTTCCAAGTCAACGCAATAAAAAAATACGGCCATTTATAAAAAAATACGGCCATTTATGCGACATATTTTGATACTTGCAAGAAAATCAAAACCTATAGGGTACCTACTTCCGTTGACCTAGAATCATGGGCAAGAAGCAAGGTCACAAGTAATGGAAAAAGTCCGAAAATTGTTAATTTATAATTTTATAATTACATAAAAAATATTTTCAAGTATGTCATCTGTCAAAACTAGTTTTTCTTTTTTTTCTTTTGGCAGAATGTGGGTACACCTCTGCCCAACCCTTCGGGGCAACAAGGCGTGATGTTATGTTTAAGAATAGTTTTTTGCGAATACTAACTTAAATATGCACTTGGAGAATTGTCCGTGACGTATATCAATGTATGGGAGAACATGTTTTTCAACTCAATGTTAAGTTTGTCTTTGGGATAAATTCTTTTCAACTACGGAACCCTCATTGTGCGTGGTCCGACACGCACTTGGCCGGTTTTTTTATGCTATACCTACTCGTATTTCATTGGAAAACACCGTGAGGTTCTAGCTGTCTAAAATTATCACCTATCCTAGCTATTTCCCATCTATGTTGGGGTCAGCTTCCAGTCTAACTGGATGCAGCTGAATACCAGTATTTTACATGAAGCGACTGCCTATCTGACCTCCACAACCCAGTTACTGGTTACTTTACTTTTATCTATCTATCTTACTGTCTTCTGAATAACCCGTAACGACTGTGAAAGGTCTACGTAAGAATGACAGCAGGGACCAACAATTTTGCGAGGCACGGAGGGAGGGTTCTCTATTCTCGATATGCAATGGATGGTCACCCATCCACGGACCGTCTTCGGTAAGCGTTGCTTAGTCTTGAAAATCGACCCATGCGGATGTTATTAGTTAGCCACGAGCCCCTCAAAGACGCTATGATATATAGTTTATTCCAAAAGTCTCAGATGAAAGGTAAACAAATGGATCAGAAAACGGACCTGTGAGCTGTGGATGCCTGTTTCTAGTGCTACTTACACATTGCAAATCGGAATAGAAGTAGGTACTTAAGTAAGTACTTAAAATTTTAAGAACATTAACTCATAAGCATAACAGTTAAAGAAAAAAAAGCAGTTTATCAATAATTTTGTGTTAATTTAGATGATGTCAAAAAGTAGCAGTGTTAACCGACTTCTGTTGCTGTCCGTACGTTATTGAGGAGAAAAAGGAGATGGTCCAAAATATATGGGCCAAAAACCCAGAATCGATTGGGACAAACGGGGTACCAATAGCTTCATTATAATTCACAATTTACCCCACCGAAAGGGCAAGGCCGAAATCGATGGGGTATAAGAGCTATAGGCTGACAAAGTATATGAAAAAATCTTAACTAACGGGTGTTTTTACCAGTTTTTACAATATATTTTTTATTAATATTTTTTTCAATATCTGCTAACGTATAATTTAGAAAGCCAGCAGGCTGGTTAATATTTTATTCGTACCTGGCCCAGGCTAGGTAATGTATAACGCTGATTACATGAGCACAGCTGCCCAATATACGGTGACCATGAATACTGCTACAGCAGTATTCTAAAACCCTGTTGGCGTTATAAAGAAGATAACAGTAATACTTTCTTGTCCCGATGTGCCTGCAATGGATTCGACATCTTAGTTGCGTACTTTCTTCATCGTCGTTATTAAGAATTATTCTTTCGGGGTGCCTAAAAACTTTGATTGACAAAACTCCAGTTCCTCTAATGTGTTCGCTACAGTATGACCTTGCAATTTTTGCGTGATAGGTGCCTATTGCGAATACAAGCAGCTGATTATAATTAATTCTTGGAAAATCCAATAAGTCAGGGTGTGTTACATCCATTCTGGTAAAAACAACTATTCTTTGTGGGTTCAAACGATGTTCGTCGACGTGATCAGCTAACTGATTTGACCTGTTCCTATTTCTCTCAATCATTTTTTCTCTCAATTTCATCGTAGGCTAGGCCGACAACATAACCATAATAATAAATGGCACCCATGAAAGTACTCTATGCAACCTCATGCGCCAAGCTTTGAAAATAGTAGAAGACTGGTGCAATAAACACCAACTATCAGTGAACCCTACAAAAACCGAGCTGGTTCTCTTTACAAAAAAGAGAAAGCTGACTACAATACAACTAACGCGTTTCTTTGGCATTATAACATAACACTCACGGAAGAACGGTGTGATTACTCAGTCCCACAAGAGTTGAGACAATACACCGATGGATCAAAAACTGACTCCAGAACCGGGATCGGAGTCTTCTCACACAATCTCAACATTAACATATCCGGCCCGCTTGGAGTATTTAACACTGTCTACCAGGCGGAGTGTGTGTTCATCATCAAAATACATGACATCGAGATTAATACTAGAATGTCACGATGCACTCGAACGAGTAAAGGTAGCTAATCGCAATACAGTGACACTGCAATGGATAAAATGACACAGCGGATCACTAAAGAAACGAGTAACGACGCAACTGACGAACTAGGAGAGCATCCACCACGTCTGTCTGTGGATCTGAGGCAATCGTACCCATTCCCTTCAACCAGTTACGCAAGTGGCTACAGGAGAGTTCATCCACACACAAGCGGAGATTTGGTGGTCCTCGACACCAGGCTGCAGGCAGTCCAGGGAGGCTATGCCATCCCTTTACCAGGCGGTTATTACGTCTGGACAGGAACAGGCTGCGCCTGGTGACGGGGACCATCACAGGATACTGCTCATTAAAGAAACACTTCCACACAATGGGAATAACGGACAGTCTTCTTTGCAGGGCCTGCACGGGGGCTGAGGAGACCTTTGCGTATGTGCTCTTTCAATGCACATGCGTCACCCAGATTAGAACAGAAATTCTCGTAATACCCCTATCTTTAACAGATGTTCTTAACAGATCCAGAGATTTGATTATCTTCTGGGGGGGGGGGGGGGGGGTCGTCGGGGGTTATTCCAACCAGCCAACCGGCTCGGTTGGAATAACCGCTGCCATGACCCACACACAATGGTGCACATGAAGGACTAAATGCGGAAACCTAATCCTTAACATAGAACTTAAGTCGACGAACATCGTTTGAACCAACAAAGAATTGTTTTTACCAGACTTGGCGGTGTGTTCATCCAGTCTTATTGGATTTTCCAAGAATTAATTATGATCAGCTGATTGTATTTGCAAAAGGCACCTATCACGTAAAAATTGCAAGGTACGAACATACTAGAGGAACTGGAGTTTTTTCAATCAAGATTTTTAGGTACCCCGAAGGAATAATTCTTAATAGCTTTTTAGATTATACGTTAGCAGATATTGAAAACAAATTAAAATAAATATTTTTCGTATTTTTTTTTAAGTGTTTGTTGATTTGTTGGTATAATCAGATAACAAATGGTTGACAGTAATCAACACTAATAGTAATCCTGTCATTATTATCGTTGATATATTAATGATATTGTAAAAACTGGTAAAAACAACCGTTAGTAATTAACATGTTTTCATATATACTTTGTCAGCCTATAGCTCTTATACCCCATCGATTTCGGCCTTGCCCTTTCGGTGGGATAAATTGTGAATTATAATGAACCTATTGGTACCCCGTTTGTTCCCATCGATTCTGGGTTTTTTTTGGACCATGTCCTTTTTCGAACGTATTGAAGCAAAATCATTCAGTTTGTGATTGGTAGTGTGTTACGCAATACGGTATTTTACTCTTTAACAGAAAAAATCTAAAAATATAGTATTTAGATAGCTTAGGCAAAAAATAGTCGGAAAATGTTAGTTTTAGTTCATAAAATCTAAGTTTTCACTTTTTTTAATCTGTTTTCTAACACCATGAAAGTAGCCGCCATGTTATTACGTCTTTAGGCTGCCTGTCCACCGGAGCGGAGCGAGGCTGCGGAGCGGAGAAACGGAGAAATATTATCCAATAGGAGCGCGAGCGGACGGCGGAGTGGAGCCGACTTAAGATTCTATTGGTTAATATTTCTCCGTTTCTCCGCTCCGCAGCCTCGCTCCGCTCCGGTGGACAGGCAGCCTAACGGATGTGTAAATTAAAAAGTGTCTATCTCCACTGTCAACTGATCAGCTTTTAAAAAGTGTTTGTTTACACCATTACACAGCCAACTAACGTCATGACCACTGAGCAATATGGCGTTCACTGCGTCCAGCGTTTTCGCGCGAAATTTTTAAAATGTAAAATTGAAATGCATTTTAAGGAACTTATCGATTAAATAAAATTTTTCAGTTTTTTTTAGTGGCTTATTAGCTCTATCGAATTTATTGAGACACTTTTCAAAAATGGGTGTAATAGCCTATTAGGGTGCAGGAATTATAGTTAGTAGTATAAGTGTAATTATCAGAAGGTCAATTCTCGTATTTTTAACAACGTTCGCAATCTCATCTCAGTCTCAATCTGTCAAAAATTGTATAGCGTTTACCTACATTTCTGACATTTGATTGACGCTGGCATGAGATTGTGAACGTTGTTAATACTTAATACGAGAATTGCCCCTCTGATATCGCCAACCCGTCTTTAGCAAGTGTGCTGATCAATGCTCGTGCCTTCTCTGTATGAGAAGAGGCCTTTCCTCTACAGCGGCACAGTAATAGGCGGGTATTATTTATATAACTTACCTAAAGAGTGTCCCCACACGAATATGTCCCTTTTGCCTTTGAGCATGGAGTTTAGCCACTCGTATACAACTAACGCGTCCTCCACTACTCCTGCTTCAGTAGGTAGCAAGTTTGTGGAGTCGCCGAAACCTGAAATACAAAAATAAGCAATGGAGAATAATTACTGAAATTGATGAATGGCACGATAAGGTTTGCTCATTGAAATGGTGCTATAATGTCACGGCGGTATACCGCTTAAGTAAGTCAGACCCTTCGTTTGATTGACTATCTACATATACGGTACCCCGCTGCGACATTATAGCGCCATTTCAATGAGCAAATCTTCAAAAAATAGCCTATTATCAACTGGTAGCATATTATCAACCTGTTTACAAAATATTGCTTTTCCCGATGCAGGGACGGTAATTATTGAGGAGTTCTCCTAGTAAGAACGAGGAGAACTGGTGAGGTCACCATCAGCTTCATCACTTCACCATATGCATTGTCACGAGCATAAATTGCTTAGCAACCATATTAAAGTAGGTACTTAATCGAATCGTACCCCGTGAAATACTTAGGTATAATTGAGTAGTTCCGAATGCCATCTGCGGTCTTCATTATCAGTTCCACTTCACCAAATGGTGCTTTCCGAGAGCAAATGCACGATTGCTATAAAAAATATCCAAATCGCTGTAGGTGTGACTATAAAATTTGAGGGTTTCCCTCGATTTCCATGGGATCCCGTCATCAGATGCTGACTTGGTGACAGTGGACTACCTCGAAAGCTTACGCTTTCAAACAAAAAAAGAATTTTGTTAATCTGTCTATATTATGATTTATGATTTATGACGGAGTTATACATAAAAAATATATATTATATAAACATCCGAATTGAGAACCTCCTCCTTATTTGAAGTCGTTAAATAACAAATGACACATCAGTGATTTCATCATGATAAAAAAAATGAAGAGGACAAAATATAATTATTGTTCTTCTATTAAACGAAGTGAAAAACGTCTGGTTCGTTAGAAGTCGTATGATGTTATCAGTCTTGTTTACCTTGTTCTGGAATTATCACTGTGTATATTGTTTTATACTGTGGCTCGTGGCAGTAACTAGGTTGTGGAGGTCAGATAGGCAGTCGCTCCATGTAAAAAACTGACTGGTTGACTGGTAGAAAATGCCTATGGCATTAAGTCCGCCTCTGTACATTTGTGCTTGAAGTGTTAAATAAATAAATAAAAATACTGGTATTCAGCTGCATCTGGTTAGACTGGAAGCCGGCCCCAACATAGTTGGGAAAAGGCTAGGCAGATTGATATTGTTTTATACTGTTTGGTGAAACAAAACTTCTTGATAATGAAATGGTTCCTGGTCCGTGTAATCCGTGTATACATCTTTATGGGACTGATTCCGACAAAGATTAAGAATATACAGTGGATTTCGGGTATAACGACGATGAAGGGACCACTCTATTTTCGTCGTTATATCAGGAAGTCGTTACAGCCATACTTATTCAAAACTGTACTAAACCCAGTTGCTACTCAGAATATCACTTTGTAACTGAACCATAAATTTAACTCCGAAACGTACACGCTTCCCTACCTACTTAGCTGATTTACAAAAGGTAAAGGTCTGCACACTTGCTGACCATCTGTGTGGATGTAAACAAAAGATAAAAAAAAATTGTGAAAAAAAGAAATCTTTGTGTCTTTGGCGGCCAACTCCGGTCGCAATATCTGCATGGGATTTCTAGGAATTTGTTACAAATGATTCATTAAAAACAGTCGCTACACCCGAACTCGGCGTTACATCCAAAGTAGCTATAGCCACATGAATTTTGTACTAAAGTATGCTTTAAATTCAAGGGACTTAGATTTAACGTCACTATAGGTAAATGGTCGCTACAACCAAGGTCGTAATAAATTAATTCCACTGTAATTAGAAATTAATATTTTTCTCACCTCTGTAGTCAAAGGTGATAGTGTGAAACTCCATCTTCTGGAAAAACTGGTACATTCCAATTCTATGCGACGCAGCTCGGGAGAGAGCATTGCCTGAAATTATTAACAGCCGGATTTTAATAAAGGGTATGAGACTGTAAGTCGACGCGGATAATTTACCGCTGGTGTCTTGCACTGTGTTATCATCTGCCTAGCCTTTTCACAACTATATTGGAGTCGGCTTCCAGAGTAACCAGATGCAGCAAATGGGAGTGATAATACCAGTATTTTACATGGAGCGACTGCCTATATTAACCCCTTAGACTGGTGGTTAAGACTGGTGGTCAGACTTTCGGGCTTCTGAATCTGACTGAAACGACTGTCAAAGTTCCACAAATCATGGAAAGCACGTTTTAAGCCGTTGTTATTTTCGTCACACTGCTCATAATTAGGAGGAGCTCGTGGCTAAGTAATAACAGCTACACGCGTCGATCCATCAGGTTAAGCTACGCTTGCCGCGGTTGGTCCGTGGATTGGTGACCATCTTTACATACCGAGACTCCTCCGTGCCTCGGAAAGCACGTTAAGCCGTTGGTCCCGGCTGTCATTCGTGAATCTTCGACAGCCGTTACGGGTAGGCAGAAGCCCGAAAGTCTGACATGCAGTCTTACCAAGGGGTATCGAATTACCCGGTTACTGGGTTGTGGAGGTCAGATAGGCAGTCGCTCCATGTAAAATACTGGTATTCAGCTGCATCTGGTTAGTCTGGAAGCCGACTCCAACATAGTTGTGAAAAGGCTAGGCAGATTGATTGCTCATAATTAGTCATAATATAAAAACAATCGTGTATAAATGCTCCAGTCATCTATGAACTTTATTTTAGTAAATTAATCACAATATTAAATTCCTTATTTATATAAAAAATTAGGGAAATAGAGCAAAAAATTAATCGAAAAGAGGTAAGTACAGTAGCGGTCATAAGTGGAGTAGCAATCTCACAAAGCAATAGATTCACATAAATCTATAAGTGGAGTAGCAATCCCACAAAGCAATAGATTCACATAAATCTATAAGTGGAGTAGCAATCTCACAAAGCAATAGATTCACATAAATCTATAAGTGGAGTAGCAATCTCACAAAGCAATAGATTCACATAAATCTATAAGTGGAGTAGCAATCTCACAAAGCAATAGATTCACATAAATCTATAAGTGGAGTAGCAATCTCACAAAGCAATAGATTCACATAAATCTATAAGTGGAGTAGCAATCTCACAAAGCAATAGATTCACATAAATCTATAAGTGGAGTAGCAATCTCACAAAGCAATAGATTCACATAAATCTATAAGTGGAGTAGCAATCTCACAAAGATTCACATAAATCTATAAGTGGAGTAGCAATCTCACAAAGCAATAGATTCACATAAATCTATAAGTGGAGTAGCAATCTCACAAAGCAATAGATTCACATAAATCTATAAGTGGAGTAGCAATCTCACAAAGCAATAGATTCACATAAATCTATAAGTGGAGTAGCAATCTCACTAAGCAATAGATTCACATAAATCTATAAGTGGAGTAGCAATCTCACAAAGCAATAGATTCACATAAATCTATAAGTGGAGTAGCAATCTCACAAAGCAATAGATTCACATAAATCTATAAGTGGAGTAGCAATCTCACTAAGCAATAGATTCACATAAATCTATAAGTGGAGTAGCAATCTCACTAAGCAATAGATTCACATAAATCTATAAGTGGAGTAGCAATCTCACAAAGCAATAGATTCACATAAATCTATAAGTGGAGTAGCAATCTCACAAAGCAATAGATTCACATAAATCTATAAGTGGAGTAGCAATCTCACAAAGATTCACATAAATCTATAAGTGGAGTAGCAATCTCACAAAGCAATAGATTCACATAAATCTATAAGTGGAGTAGCAATCTCACAAAGCAATAGATTCACATAAATCTATAAGTGGAGTAGCAATCTCACAAAGATTCACATAAATCTATAAGTGGAGTAGCAATCTCACAAAGCAATAGATTCACATAAATCTATAAGTGGAGTAGCAATCTCACAAAGCAATAGATTCACATAAATCTATAAGTGGAGTAGCAATCTCACAAAGCAATAGATTCACATAAATCTATAAGTGGAGTAGCAATCTCACTAAGCAATAGATTCACATAAATCTATAAGTGGAGTAGCAATCTCACAAAGCAATAGATTCACATAAATCTATAAGTATCTATAAAAAGGCAAAGTAATTGACTGATGTATCAACGCACAGCCCAAACCGCTGGGTCTAGATATTCCAAATTTGGCACGTACGTTCCTTATGGTCTAGGGGTGCACTACAAAAGGATTTTCAGGGGGTCCAAAGTTTGTATGAAAAATCTTATTCCATAATAGACTTGAAACTTCCAACGCGGGAAAAAGCTAGTAATATAATATAAGACTTTAGTAGCTTTATCTTACCGTGACAATATAAGATTATGGGTGTCTTAGACATGGCTAATTCTTCATCTAATATTCTATTCAGTTCTTCCTTATCCGTGTTGAACTCGAAACTACCTTTTAGTCTCATATACACTGTCTTTGGTAGAATGTGCCATATACCTGCAAAATAAAATGTAAGTACATAATTACATAAATGTGTTAATAATGAAATTACTTAGTAATGGTGTAAATAATGTCAATAATGTTAATGGTGTTAGCTTAATCAGCCTATAATGTTCCCACTGCTGGGAAACAGGCCTCCTCTCAGTGAGAAGGAGTGGGCTGTAATCCACCACGCGGGCCCAGTGCAGGTTGGTAATGTCACATGTCTTCGAATTTTTGGTTCTAGGACATGCCGGTTTCTTCACGATGGTTTCCTTCATCGGTTTGAGAGCAGTGGTGATGAAAAATTTAAAGTAAAGCGCCTGCATGGGTTCGAACCTACGACCTATAACTCGTAAGTCGCGGCCGTTACCACTGGGCCACCAGTGCACTCAATTAATGTTAAAGTTAATGGTGTAATTATAATGTAACAAAGTATAATGGTCTAATAAATAAAAATGGTTTTGAAAATAATTAAACCTTTAACAACCTCATCGCCCGCCGTATCTCTACGTGGTCGTCGTCGTCGCTTACGCGCTCCTGAACTAGTAGAGTCTATACTCGTATATCTCCTACTCTAGGTCTGTGCCGGTAGAGTTTATTACTTTGACGAAAGTCCAAAACGTGTCTAGAAAAAAAATCTGCTGTTCCCTACATTTTGACAGGCTATGCGAACGTAAATGTAGAGAACACCAACACCATACACCATAACACACCATATTTTACCACCATAACTGTAACACCATATTTTTACCTGTGTACCACAATAAACTATTTGAATTTGAATTTGAACAGCTGATTTTTTTCGGGATTTCACGTTTGGTCCCATAGTAAAAGTTGTTCATAATGATGAGTACAATCACTCCTTAAAAGGATAACGGTGTTTACACTTACACCCTGTATACAGCGTGCCGCTGCTTTGACGACATTAACTTGACACGCGTATAACGTTCCGCGTTTTCGTTTTGTAAAAAATTATTAATTTCATTACAATGACCCCTTAAGAGATTTGGTGTATGAATAGATAGAACTTATACCTATAATTTACAAATGTTACCTAAATTTATTTCTTTCTTTTTATTTCGCTTAAAAAAAAATAAAAAATAAATCTTTTACTTTTAATTAATTTCTCTGACGGTTTCCTTTAACTGTTCTAGGATTGAAGCGTGGTATCCTAATTTGGTTATGGAGAGATCTTTGTCTTTGTGATCGATCAACAGGATCCTTTCTGAGTCCCAAAAGACTGTCGCCATGATTGAATTGAGTCCCTGGCTATGCTGACTCAACCAATGGTTAAATATAGTAACTAACTAATGATTGAATTTTGGCTAAATGTGAAGGCTAAACATGAATGTTTGCATGTTAACTCATGCATGTTAAAAATAGTAACTAATGGCATTTTTGCAAACATATTTAGCCAAAATTCAACCATTAGTTACTTACTATGTTTATCCGTTAGTTGAGTTAACTACGTATCAAGAAACCGGTGATAAGCATGGCTAGGGACTCATTTCAATCATGGCGACAGTCTTTTGGGACTCAGAAGGGATACTGTTGATCGATTACAAAGATACAGATGGCTCCATAACCAAAGAATACTACGCTTCAATCATACCTATTACGATTTTTGAATTCAGAATAACCAGCACCCTAATTGCGTAACACATTATCAATCTTTCATTTTGACAGCGTTATTTACGTTGTCGAGCACACAAATCTTTCGAAAAATGATACAATGGTTTAGCAATTTGCTTCAAAATTAAACCAACTCCAATTGATAATGTATTACGCAATTAGAGTGCACTCTAATTATCATATAACATGAATGATAACGACATAATAAAGTCGCAAAAATCCCAAAAACGATAATCCAATCAATCAATTAATTTTATCAACAGGATAGACCCATAGGTATATAAGCCTTAATTAGAACATTTTTAAATGTCCTAAATTGATAAGACAGAAACCACGTCCGTTATACGCAATTTAGCAAGCAATGGATTAGCAATTTGTTTCGATAAGACAAAATTTTTTGTCATGAGCTCTCGTGCTATGAGAGGTACCTATGCCACTTATAAATTAATCATAGTTTTACCCGATCAAGAGTCCCCGTAAACGGATGACTGATCTTGCTATAAGGAACTTGCTTGGTAAACAACAAAGCCGTACCTACTTCATTTGCTCCATTTTAACTCCCGATTAACTTGTTTGGTCGACGATAGTTAAAAGACTAATGTTATTGACCTAATTATGATAAAACTTGGTATATAAACTAATATTGAGTTACATATTTCGTAATGACTCAGAGGGCCTACACAAATGGCATTCGCTTCGGAGCGATTCTATTTGTACAATCGATAAAGCTTCAAAGTGACATGGAAAATCACGTGACATTTCGATAGCTTATGTCAACCCCATGCATTTTTAGGGTTCCGTACCTATCTATCTGCCTAGCCTTTTTCCAACTATGTTGAGGTCGGCTTCCAGTCTAACCAGATGCAGCTGAATACCAGTATTTTACATGGAGCGACTGCCTATCTGACCTCCACAACCCAGTTACTGGGTAATACGATACCCCTTGGTAAGACTGGTTGTCAGACTTTCGGGCTTCTGACGACCCGTAACGACTGTCAAAGATCCACGAATAACAGCCGGGACCAACGGCTGTAGCAAATCTACTAGCCTACAGAAATAAAAGGGGGCTAAAGTATGACTTGAAACAATATATTAAAAAATTAAAAGATAAAAAATACAGACCGGTTTTTAAAAAACAATCCTACCTAACACACACAGTTATTTAACGCGAAGGTAGAGGATAGCTTGAAGTAGTAGTTTGAGTAAGTCCAGGTTAGGCAAACACGCACGGATAGTTTGGAAGAGGAAGATTTTGAATTGAATCGCTCCGATAAATTAATGGTTATTTTCTATAACCCTCCTTCAGGGATCGACCGCAGTCGGGTAAGTTTTAGTCACTGAGTTAGTTTTCCCGGTCGAAGAATACTTTTAGGAGATGTTTCGTTTATAGCTTCCGGAGCAGAACTGCCTAGTCTCCGAGTCTTTCATCCATCCGTTTCATCAGGCAGCGTTTTTCAAAAACGTCTTCCAATTTCATATCTTTTCCACATTTGAAGTTTTCCGTCATCAGAATGCCAAACGCCACAGTCAATGCTTGAATCTGCCAGTAATATACGTTGAAAAACCTCTAACCTCTTCGATGAATTTCAAGTGTGTGTGGATTAATTTTATAAAAGTAATTTAAGATACAGCTATTCAATAATAAATCAAAATTATCTATAAAATACAATATTTGACCTAACATATTGATAAAAAGAATTTAGATTACATAAATCAAAAGAAACGTTCATAGTCTATGCCATTATGAAACTCTATGAAATATAGTTAGATAGAAGAAAAAAATAATGACAGCTTGACAACCTGACGTAAGTGTCATAACAATGAAAAATTTATAGAAAACGAATTGTTTTAGACCAATTCGCAATATATGAATATAAATCTTTATAAAAGATAAATAAAAATGGATGAAATGTAAGTAAAGGTTATGTATGTAGTATGTATGTATGTAGAAGTATGTAGATACTATATTTCCCCATCGACCCCGAGAAAATTTTCAACTCAATTGAAAATTTTGAAGGTTAAAAATATTACAGCATTCACAAAACGTACATACTTCATTCAATCACACCGACATCTTACGAAGTTAGGTCAGGTAGGATTCACATTCAATGATCACTACTCAACCTGATAAATCAATAACAGTAGGCTTATTTTCGGAGTTGTAATCCGCTCACGTCTAAAACCATTAATAAAATATATTTAACAAGGGCTTATTTTTATGGAGTTGTTAGCCGCTCCAGAAGATTCAAGGTTTAAGAAAAACCAAGTTTAAGAGAGAAAACTCAAGTTAGTTTGAGTTTAAGAATAACCCAAGTTTAAGAAAAAAAACTTAGTTTAAGAGAGAGAACTCGTTAGTTAGAGTTCAAGTTTAAGAAAGGCTCAAGGGAGACTTGAGTTTAGAAAGAGGATATAAGAATACCTCTAAGGATAGATAATGCATTAGGGGCTTGTTTAATGAGTTGCTACCGCTCAGAAAGAAAATAAAAAATGCATTAGGGGCTTATTTAGAGAGTTGCTACCGCTCAGAAAATAATGCATTAGAGGCTTATTTAGAGAGTTGCTACCGCTCCAAAAAGAAAAACAAAATGCATTAGAGGCTTATTTAGGGAGTTGCTACCGCTCAAAAAGAAAAAGGTGGAATAAGTTTTTACCGAATAGTTTTAAATGAGAGAGGGAGTATTTTAATGTTGAAGGGTGAAATAATAAGTTTAAAAAAAATATTCAAGTAATAAATTAAAGAAAATATCTCAAAAGAGAAAAGATTTCTAAAAAATCCTGGGAAGTTGTTTAAAAGTTCAAAGAAAATAATTCTATCCATGGTTAAAGATTAATGTTAAATAGGATTAAAATATTTTAAAGGGAGGTAAGTAAGGGTTAATGAGTGCAAAAGACGACTCAAGAGAGTGAGTGCTAAAGACGACTCGAAGGGAGTGAGTGCTAAAGACGACTCGAAGGGAGTGAGTGCTAAACTAAAGACGACTCAAGAGAGTTTAAGAGGTCTCTTAATATTTAAGAGGTCGGTCCCTTAGTATAGAGGAGGTCCCTTAGTATAGAGGAGGTCCCTTAGTATAGAGGAGGTCCCTTAGTATAGAGGAGGTCCCTTAGTATAAAGGAGGTCCCTTAGTATAGAGGAGGTCCCTTAGTATAGAGGAGGTCCCTTAGTATAGAGGAGGTCCCTTAGTATAGAGGAGGTCCCTTAGTATAGAGGAGGTCCCTTAGTATAGAGGAGGTCCCTTAGTATAGAGGAGGTCCCTTAGTATAGAGAAGGTCCCTTAGTATAGAGGAGGTCCCTTAGTATAGAGGAGGTCCCTTAGTATAGAGGAGGTCCCTTAGTATATAAGAGGTGTAAGAGGTCTTCTAGAGGGTTTAAGAGGTCTCCCAGAGGGTTAAAGAGGTCTCCCAGAGAGTTTAAGAGGTCTCCCAGAGGGTTTAAGAGGTCTCCCAGAGGGTTTAAGAGGACTCCTAGAGGGTTTGAGAGGACTCCCAGAGGGTTTAGAGGTCTCCTAGAGAGTTTAGAGGTCTCCTAGAGGGTTTAAGAGGACTCTAGAGGGTTAAGAGGACTCCTAGAGGTTTTAAGAGGGCTCTAGAGGATCCGAATTAATGATGCGACTATAAAATAACCACAAACAAAAAGAAAGGCACAAAGGCACATCGAAAGTTTATGTGTGTAAGAGTGTAGAATAGTAAAGTATTTGTAATAGGTGTTATATATATATTAGGTTTGTATAAACGACTATAGGATATTCTCCTATAGTACGTCGAAGAGTAAACCAAACCCCAACTTGTAAGTGACCACGGATGGTTTTAAGAACACACAAGCGAAGAATGGGTACGATTACCAGTGGGTAAACGTAGTGGTGTGCAAGTGTGTGGGGTGCAGAATAATGATGTAGAAGTAGAGAGTTATGTGTAGGTGGTAACGATTACAGGATATTCTCCTATAATACGTCGTAGAGTACGCCAAACTCAACTTGAAAGTGACCACGAATGGTTTTAAGAACACTCGCAAGCAAAGAATGGATGCCAATTACCAGTGGGTAAAGGAATGTGTGTGGGGGTGTAGTATAAGTTTGTTAAGTATGTGCTGAAGAGAAAAGTAAGTTAGTATTAGACCTACCTGGAACCTAATACATGTTATAAAAAAGAGACTAAGCCAAATATGAGTCCGAAAAGAAATAGTACTAGAGATAGCTTATTTTAGAATTTTGAAAAAGATTTGAAAGGGCTAGCTTTGATTTTATATTGGGCGCCAGACTGTAGCAAATCTACTAGCCTACAGAAATAAAAGGGGGCTAAAGTATGACTTGAAACAATATATTAAAAAATTAAAAGATAAAAAATACAGACCGGTTTTTAAAAAACAATCCTACCTAACACACACAGTTATTTAACGCGAAGGTAGAGGATAGCTTGAAGTAGTAGTTTGAGTAAGTCCAGGTTAGGCAAACACGCACGGATAGTTTGGAAGAGGAAGATTTTGAATTGAATCGCTCCGATAAATTAATGGTTATTTTCTATAACCCTCCTTCAGGGATCGACCGCAGTCGGGTAAGTTTTAGTCACTGAGTTAGTTTTCCCGGTCGAAGAATACTTTTAGGAGATGTTTCGTTTATAGCTTCCGGAGCAGAACTGCCTAGTCTCCGAGTCTTTCATCCATCCGTTTCATCAGGCAGCGTTTTTCAAAAACGTCTTCCAATTTCATATCTTTTCCACATTTGAAGTTTTCCGTCATCAGAATGCCAAACGCCACAGTCAATGCTTGAATCTGCCAGTAATATACGTTGAAAAACCTCTAACCTCTTCGATGAATTTCAAGTGTGTGTGGATTAATTTTATAAAAGTAATTTAAGATACAGCTATTCAATAATAAATCAAAATTATCTATAAAATACAATATTTGACCTAACATATTGATAAAAAGAATTTAGATTACATAAATCAAAAGAAACGTTCATAGTCTATGCCATTATGAAACTCTATGAAATATAGTTAGATAGAAGAAAAAAATAATGACAGCTTGACAACCTGACGTAAGTGTCATAACAATGAAAAATTTATAGAAAACGAATTGTTTTAGACCAATTCGCAATATATGAATATAAATCTTTATAAAAGATAAATAAAAATGGATGAAATGTAAGTAAAGGTTATGTATGTAGTATGTATGTATGTAGAAGTATGTAGATACTATACGGCTTAACGTGCTTTCCGAGGCACGGAGGAATCTCGGTATGTAAAGATGGTCACCCATCCACTGACCAACCCCGGCAAGCGTAGCTTAACCTGACGGATCGACCCGTGCGGCTGTTATTACTTAGCCACGAGCTCCTCTTTTAGGGTTCCGTACCAAAATGGTAAAAAGGAACCCTTATGGTGCGACTCAGTCTGTCTGTCTGTCTGTCACAGCTGGATATCTCAAGAACTACTAATGCTATCAACTTGAGAGGAACAGTTTTAGATGACGTTTACCCAACTATTTTGCAAATAAGAAAGAAATATTTTTTTTTTTTTTGCAACAGCGACTGAAAGGGGGTCTTAAAAATTAAAAGTGGGGCTACTAGGGCATGTGGGGTATCATATGAAAGAGCGCTGTTTGCACATTCTTAAACATGTTTTTTGGGCCGCATAATTTTCGACTTTTGATGAAAAATGTAAAAAAAATACCGTTACATTAAGGGGGGGTCCCCCCTTAATGTAACGGTATTTTTTTTACATTTTTCCCTTATCGCCGAAGTTTGCATAGAGAAAAATCTGAAATTATTCTATGTGATAGAAATTTATATAAAGATTACAGGAAAAATAAAACGATGTCTCTAAATAGCACACTTTTTCAGAAATCGGAACGGAACCCTCGGTGCGCGAGTTCGACTCGCTCCGGACCGATTTTTTTGGCTACTTTTCTACTAGCGTCATCGCTAATCGAATGTTACTTTGTCTATGCCCTCAGGTTCGTAACGACCCCCACTTTACTTAACTACCCATTCCGCGAATTTAAAACGTAACTTCGTTAGAATATATCTATACGTATCTATAATATCTATACATGTATATAGGTATAAAAGAAAGTCGTGTTAGCTATACTATTGGTGGGGAGGTAGCTTAAAACCAGGAGACGGACATAGAATATTTAAAAAAACGGATAAAACGTGGTATAACAACGGCTGGACTGATTTAAATGTAATTTTGTGTGTATATTTGAATGGGTTCCTGGATGGTTTGAAAACACAATTGGACCCGGTAGGTGGCGCTGCAGTCGGGTTCTAGGATCATTCAGACAGGACAACGTCTGTCGGGTCCGCTAGTAGAATATACAGGGTGTAAGGGACAGCCCTCCGCAAACTAACAGGGTGCATTCAGCTCCTCATTTCGAATCATATTCCACCGGAAATTTTCTCAGGAAAAATTTCATTATTTCAAATTTTTTTTCAGTTACATTTTCATTATTTCAATGTAAAATTGCATTGTGTGTTCGCAGCACTCCATTAATGTAAAAAAAACTGCAAAAAAACAACAGCAAACAAAAAAAACCAGCAATGGATGTTGAAATTTTGAAATACTCTAACCAACGACGCGTGAAATCAGCTGTTCACTTTCTTTCTAGCTACAGAGTTCATCGAACTCACCGCATACCTATTACCTACCCCTCCCAACCAGCAATAGACGCTTCGATTTGTGCACAAAAACACAAACAAATCAGGTTTATTGGATTCCCTTAACGTTCCTGAAAAAAATTCATGTACCTGTCATCTTAGTATGACATACTGAATTCACCCTATCAGTTTGCGGAGGGCTGTCCCTTACACCCTGTATTATAATATATTTTATTGTTCAACAAGGACTAGATTACATGGCAAGGTAGATAATGTATAAGGCACAAGCAAAGTTACTAGTGGGTGCCGTACTGTTTTCCTAGATAAGTGACAGTATAACCTTGTGTTTAGGAGAAACAGTTCCGATTTCCGTCATAAATGGAAGCACGTGATAAAAAGTTAAAAATATGTAAAAAGTAATCATTACAATAAGCTACTAATGATAGACAAAAAGCTGTGAAACAAAAAAAAAACCGAAACTTTAAATCCAAAAAAAAAATATACAAATTATACACGAAATCTCTTAAGGGGTCATTGTACTCATAATTATGAACAACTTTTACTATAGGGCCAAACTTGAAATCGCGAAAAAAAAATCAGCTGTTCTGTAGGTACATTTACCTATCTATAACAAACTCATAAAAATGTAGGGAGCAGTTGATTTTATTTTCGCGATTTCAGGTTTGGTCCCATAATAAAAGTTGTCCATACTATCTGGAATTACATGGGACTTAAGGATGATGCGCCAGGGTAGCCCGCGAAATTTAAGATTTCTTAAGTAAATTAAGTAAGTTTCTTAAGTAATTTTCTAAGTTAGCATTTACCTCAAACCTCATGATTTCATGAAATCGCTAGATTTGAGGTAAATGCTAACTTATGGAGTTGTATTGCTGATTCTAATGATTATAATTATACTGTAAAGCTAGATATTAGCTTCGGCCGCGAATCATATTTGAATTAACATACAAGCTCACACTGACCTACAAATTGCAAAAATCGTAAGAAATTTTGAATTTCGCGGGCTACCCTGGCGCTTTCGCCTTAAACATAACTGGCAAAATGTGGGTGTACTAATGGTGCACTGCTGCCTTACCCTTCGCGGAATACCGGCGTGATTATAATGTTATCTTACCAATTTTAACCTTGCATTTGTCCACTTTAGACTCATACTCGATGCTGAGGTTGCGCGCGCCTTCTATACCTGACTTTGACGGCTCTTCGAAATCCGCGTTTAGTGGCCATGGCCAATGTGGCCATTGTACTGAAACATAGGACATGGATAAAGTTCTGCTCGGCATAGACAAAGTTAATAAACGTGAAAAAAAAATATACAACGTGTGGCCGCTATAGCGACATTAACTAAAGACACAGGCAGTGCTAGTGGCCAGTAATCATAAAAATTATAATAAGATATAATAATTCATAAATTGAAAAAAAAAATTCAAACAAACTAAATAATAAAATAATAACCAAAATTAGGATCACTCTATGCAAATAACGCATTCTTGAAGCTATTGTTCTATGTCAGCTGGTAAGGCTGGGACTTTGACCCTTTTTTTTTGTTCATCGTTTGTCTATTGTTCTGACCTAGCTGTGAGTAGCTTCATGTATGATTTTTTTTTTTTGCACAACCCCCAGAAAAAAACTCGAGTGGCATGACCATTTTTTTTTCGTTCGTTTTAATTTCATATCTGCGCTACAGGCTGCTCCAAGATAAAATCTCTAAGTCAAATGCGAATTTTTTTTATCGAAATGACAGGTAAGAAGTGTCATTTTACTGCATCTAATTAAAAGTTGGAGCATTGGTAGGTACTACACATACAATACGCATACATACATACTTTAGTATTAGAAAAATCAGTGTTCAAATCTTACCAAAATTAGCGAAAATAAGGTTTCTTCTAAACGCCTTCGAGTACTTGAAGATGAGAGGCACCACAGCTACGTGGAACACGAACAGGCTCGCTGATATTGAGACACCTACCAATAGCAACCTGGAAATAAAAAAAAAACTGGTCAAGAGCGAGTTGGACTCGCGCACCGAGGGCTCCATACCATATGTAATTTTTGTTGATGATGTCTGAAAAAGTGTGCTATTTAGAGACCGTTTTATTTTTCTTATAATTTTTACATAACCTTCAATCACATAGAATCATTTCTGATTTTTCTCTATGCAAACTTCGGAGATAAAGGGCGAAACAGTATTTTTTTTACATTTTTCATCGAAAGTCGAAAACTACGCGGCCTAAAAAAAAAAGAAAAAAAAAAGTTTGAGAATGTGCAAACAGCGCTCTTTCATATTATGTTAGCCATGCCCTAGTAGCCCCACTTCGAATTTGTAAGACCTCCTTTCAGTCCCCGTTGCAAAAAAAAAAAAAATATATTTCAAAAACTATTCCAAACAGGTTGATAGCATTAGTAGTTCTTGAGATATCCAGCTGTGACAGACACCTGACTGCAACTACTAATGCTATCAACTTGCAATTTTTCACAAATAAGAAAGAAATGAAAATATTTTTTGCTTTTTTGCAACAGGGGTTGAAATTTCGAAGTGGGGCTGCTAGGGCATGTGGGGTATCAAATGAAAGAGCGCTGTTTACACATTCTCAAACATTTTTTCTGTTTTGTAGGGCCATAGTTTTCAAGTTTTGATGAAAAATGTAAAAATATACCGTCCGTCTCCGTCCCCCCCTTATCTCCGAAGTTTGCAAAGAGAAAAATCTGAAATTATTATATGTGATAGAAGTAAGTAAAGATTACAGGAGACTGGTTTTTTTTCTCACAGTAGTTGTACGGAATTATAAACCTACTTACGGAAATAAACATCATTTATCACCTGCCCAACTATTTCACAAATAAGAAAGAAATGAAAATATTTATTGCTTTTTTGCAACAGGGGTTGAAAGGTGGTCTTGAAATTTTGGGGCTACTAGGGCATGTGGGGTATCATATGAAAGAGCGCTGTTTACACATTTTCAAACATTTTCTTTTTTTTAGGCCGCTTAATTTTCGAGTTTTACTGTGACAGACACCACCGGGGTTGCGGATTGTTCGCAAGAGGTACCGTGGCCCTGACATAGGCAACTGAAGGAACACGGGTGGGTTTTAGTCAGTAAAAGTCTGATACGGCCTTCCGCTCCACCCAGAGCGGGAGAAGCCATTTGATGATTTCACATCCACAAAAAAAAAAAAGCTGTGACAGACAGACAGACAGACTGAGTCGTACCATAAGGGTTCTTTTTACCATTTTGGTACGGAACCCTTAAAACTTTAAAGGTCTCTTTTAAAGACAGTATAATCTTGGTTAGATTATGTGAAGAATAGGCAGATTAGTGTCTGAAATGGTGATTTAAGACGTAGATATATGCCAATGACCTTGAGCGGTTAGCTTGCGTGTTCTGTGCTGAGCTCACGCAACGCTTCGTACGTCCAGCCAGTAAATACGACTCGACCATCAAGGAGCCCTGTCCCAAATTAGACGCATTATTAATTTATTATACATAAAAAAGGTATTATATTAAAACTCGTGTACTAAATGATAAATAATTAATTTATCTTTAAAATGGTGAAGATTTCATAAAAATACACTTGATGGTTTTTGCGTGATCTTAGTTTGATAAACGCTTTAGAAATCACGTTACAAATAAATTATTATGTTGTATCTCTAAACATAATCTAAAATATTCACATGTTGAGTACTTCGGTACGTGGGTGTTTTTCTATCTTTAATATGTATGTATTTACAAAAAAAAATATATATATATATAAGTAGTTTATCAGCCATCTCGTTACCTTAAGACAAGCATTAGGTTGCTTAGCTTGGGACTAGATGGCGTTGTGTGAAATGTCCAAGGATATTTATTTATTTATTTATTTACTTAAATAAGAAAATGCTCTAATTTAACTATAGGTATTGTTCCCAAATTGATTGATTGATTGTAAAAACATATTTGCTATAACCGCGTATCATAGTTTTATCAACATACGTACAATCTGATACTGACGTGCAAATTGCAAAAAACGCAAGAAAATTTGAATTTCGCGCGCTACTATTGCGCAATCACCTTAAGACGTGGACTGCAGTCCAGTCACATAACCGCGTAATCTGTTGTCACCATTAGCTGGCTTGAAATAAGGTTGAAAATTGAAAATAATATTTGTGTTGCCGAGATGTGACTAAGCTGCGAATGTGCTTTTATTTTCCGGGTGTTCTTTTGATTATTCACAATATACACAATAAACTAAATAATTATCCTGTTAAAGTTTAAAAAAAAATGCTAATTCTATTAAATTATTTAAAAAATGAATGTCGTTATCCCTGAAAATACAGAGATGTTCAACGCCATTGTTTATTTTACTGGAGCAACTTCCAAAATTTTTATTGGGAATATCAAAGTATTTTTTAGTATTCTATTCGGTTAACATTTTTCTTTAAACGTTCTCTGTCCGTGTCCACTGTATTTTTTGCGTCGGATAGTTTCATTGCGTTACGTCATACTCGACAATCCAAGAAACCAATTTTTGTGTTTATTGAGCTAACACCGTGCCTTAAGATTTACCTTTTACTTTATCTACTTTAAAAAAAAAATATTTACATATCAGGCTTATATCAGTCTTAGTACCTACAAGATAACATAGAATTATAGTTTTCCGTAGGTATATACTTCAATAAAAATCGATATAATGCCTCGAACAAAGATAAAAGTAATTAGGCTGATAAATTCAATGTCCTGGTCTATCTAATCTGGTCTAATAAGACATGAAGGTCTCTTTTGTTTATTTATTTATCTTCGTCCAGCCGAGGGATCTTAGGGTATTTAAAAACCCTCAAGTGTCGACTGCACCCACATAAGGAAAAACCTTTACATAACCTTTAGATATAGAAGCTTGAAGAATTTAGCTTAAAAGTCGAGTGAATTCTTGTCAAGGTTTTATCTGAGTACCTCAAATACCGCATAAGGAAGAAGTTCGCTTAAGGCGCTATGATCCGACAGAGACCGCGCTTAATAGTTTTTTTGAATCCATGGGAAACATAAAAAACAGTGTTATAAAATTCTGAAAAAAAATAGATATGTTATTAAAGGATCTGGCGGATTTTGCTGGATAGAAAAATTTGTATTTCAGAGCATTGTTATATGCAAGGCGCTCAGTTATAGAAAAATTCAACTTAACGGTAATCAGTCAAATAAAGAATGAAATCGAACAAATCCAATTTTTAATAATTCAGCTTATTGCTTTGGGTAAATCACAGATAAATAATTTTGTAGAATATAGCTAAGACTTAGAGTTAAATATTTACTTACTTCTAACAGTCTATATGTTTTGAGTTGTTTCATTAGCTATACTCTACAAAATGATTAATCTGTGATTTACCCAAAGTAACAAGTTGAATCATTAAAAATTGGATTTGTTCGATTTCATTCTTTATTTTATTGATTACCGTTAAGTTGAATTTTTCTATAACTAAGCGCCTTGCGTATAACAAAGCTCTGAAATACAACGACTAAGAGCCGGCAGACCAACTCGTTTCACCTGTGGAGACACCATACTTAGGATAGGTACTAAAACTGACCATTTCTCTTATTGACACCTCTTGACACCTCTAGCTTTTTCCCTATTCCTTTACAGGGGGAACGGTCACGCAGCGGGCGCAGGTGTAGGGTGGGGGTACGACACCGGCCGGCGTGCACTTGAAAAATTCGCCTATTGTCCCGTTTTTTGATGTATTTTTTAGGCTTTCTCCATAAATAAGCGTCTTGCATACACAACGATTGCTCTGAAATACTACCACTGAGAGCTGGCAGACCAACTCGTTTCACCTGTGGAGACACCATACTTCGAATGGGTACTAAAACTGACCATTTCTCTTATCGTTTTATTTTTGCAACAATGTTGCGCGCATCATAGCTCTGAAATGCAACCAGTGAGAGCCGGCAGACCAACTTTTTTCATCTGCGGAGACGCCATACTTTGAATGTGTACCAAAACCGACCATTTCCCTGATCATTTTTTTTTTTCGTAACAATGACGCCTCTTGTAAGCGCTATAACTCGAAGTTGCAACCACTCAGAGCAGGCAGACCGACGTCATTCACATTAGGGGACTACTCTACAACCCATCGAAGTAAATCTAACCGTATCCATGATCGTTACGAAAAATCCTGTCACCTCTCGGTCTAGACAGTGACCGCGCTTTTTACGGCGGACAAACCTTAAGGGGGATGCGCTGTGGTAGTCCGCGAAATTCATTTTTTTTGTCCGTGTCGGGCTGTAGGTATCTTGATCAAAGTATGATACGCGGAAATAAAACATATGTATTTACATAATTTTAAGAGATGTGTTGAGGATTTTTATGGTCAAATTATGTAAATACATATGTTTTATTTCCGTGTATCATATTTTGATCAAGATACAACCTGACATGGACCTGCAAATTGCATAAAACGCAAGAAAATTTGAATTTCGCGGGCTACCACAGCACATCCTCCTTAACAATTCTTCAGAAATCTTAAGGATAAGACAGCCTGGCTTTACATAGAAGAAAGTAAAGAGGTGACTTGTTAAACTGCTCTACAATATAATTTTACTTTAAAAAACCGGTCAAGAAGAGCAAGTTGGACTCGCGCACCGAGGGCGAGGCCGCGAGGGTTTCGTTCCGATTTCTGAAAAAGTATGCTATTTAGAGATATCGTTTTATTTTTCCTGTAATCTTTACATAAACTTCTATCACATAGAATAATTTCAGATTTTTCTCTAGACAAACTTCAGAGATAAGGTGTGAAACGTATTTTTTTTTTACATTTTTCATCTTAAGTCGAAAACTACTTATGCAGCCTTAAAAAAAAAGTTTGAGAATGTGATAAACAACGCTCTGTCATATGATACCCCACATGCCCTAGTAGCCCCACTTCGAATTTTTAATAACCACTTTCAGTCCCTGAAAAAAAAAATTCTTTCTTATTTGCAAAATAGTTGGGCAAATGTCATCTAAAACTGTTCCAAACAGGTTGATAGCATTAGTAGTTCTTGAGATATCCAGCTGTGACAGATATAATTTTGGTACGGAACCCTAAAAATCTCAGTCAGCGGGTCATCTTAGGGGCGGGTTCAAATTTCATGAAGCAAATGTCAGTTACACTTATTATTTAAATGAAATCTGTTAAACACTATTGTAAATACAATAATGGCCTATTTACTGCAGTAACAACTTAATTCCTTTTGATAAGACTTTCTCCTTTCACTCCATAAAAATGCAAGTGTTATATTTAAAAAAAAACATGGTTTTACGGTAGGCCCCGATTTGTGTCTTTACAATATTTTTTTAGAAATAATGTTAATTCTACTTACCCAAATATGTAAAGAATACATAATATGAACACTACTTTGAAATCTACCATAGTTAGGTATTAACAAAATAACGAAAAATACACAAACTTATTACCAACAAAACAACAACTACACTTCACGAAACTTATTAGAATTATTAATAACAAAAATTAATAGTTCAATTGTTTATTATTGAACACTGTGCGTGAATCTACGAAAAGATTCTTTAAAAATGAAATACTTAAATGATAAATGATAACTGTGTCGAGACTAGGCTAATTATATTAATTTATGAATTCATTATCCGTATTATTAGTTATCGGTCGATTAACACAAATTAGTGAAAATCATGAAGCGAACTTCTGCCACGAGCCACGACCAAAGCGACTGCGAAGCGGGAGTCGGGAGCGTCAGTCGCGCGGCGGACGCTGTGATCTTAAGGCACCTTCCACACCTACGCGACCGTGACGCGGGAAAACCGCATTTGTAAAGCGGGATGCAAGCGTCTTCTGGCCATACGTGTGTAGAGCTTGTCTACTCAGATCAAAGTAAAAATTTTATGAATATTGATTATCATTTGTTCCATTTATGATGATAATAGCGCTTTACAATGTCAACCCTCAAATATCACACAATTTTCGTGATTAAAATACCTGACTTTGTAAGAAACAGAATACGGGTACTCAATAGTTCGCGTACGGGACGCGATCTATTGAGTCTGTATTGAAGTATTTGACGAAGTACGCTCATAGAGTACGGATATCGAGTATAGTTTGTCTACTCTGAAATGACGCGCCCCACTACCGCATTTACCGTACCTAGTATGCGTAGTGGACAAGCTATATCGTGTCTACCTATTCCAGTCTAAACTTATTAAAATGCACGTAAAATGTAAGTCTAATGGAAAAAAAAAATTCTTCTTGATGATTGATTTTTTATTAAGTTGTTTAGTTCACAAAATCTTAGAACGTGTATACTTAGTACAAAAATTATAATTAATTTAACAGAAAATAGTTTGAAGTATGATAGAGACTTCATGTCTTGCAATCGTAACGATTGAGAGACGATATATGAGACTGACCTATCACAAAAATTTAGGTGTAGACGTGCGGCTTCAGTGACTATTCAGTAAAAATGAAGTTCGATTCGCGCTGTAGTCGCGCAGGTGTGCACGTAAAGTTTCGCGTTGTGGACGCTCCCGCTTTACGTTCCGCGTTCCGCGTCAGTATCAATTAAGGTGTTTTAAATGAATTATACCTTCCGAATTAATTTTAATTTTGTGAACTAAACAACTTAGTAAGTCCATTATCAATTATGAAGAAGCATTCTTCCATTTAAAATTACATTTTAAGTGCATTCAATTAGTTTTACTTTTAACATGATAATGGATAGACTAGAATAGGTACCTATTCTACACAATGCCTCGATATATACAGACAGACTCAATAGATCACGTCCATTGAGTCCGTATTTGGAAAAATATTAAATCACGATAGTTTTTTTTGCAACGCCGGGTATTTTAATCGCTTTGATCAGAGTAGACAAGCTCTACATACGTCTGATCACAAGACGCGTGCGTCCCGCTTTGCAAACGCAGTCTTCCCGCCGCCCACTCCCGCTTCGTAGTCGCTTTTGTCGCGCAGGTGTGGCGGAAGCTTTAGTATTCTGTAGACGAAGCTATAACTTGTTGCCCCTCTTGTATCCGTGTGTCAAATGAAGTATTGTTTTCTCTGTTTATTTCACGGAGTTTAGGAACGAGTGAAAGGTACATACCTAAGTCTGGCAACGACTCATTATCTATGTAACTCCTGTCAACAAATGTCCGACTAAGTTCGGACATTTGTTGACAGGAGTTGACATTGGACATTGCGGCTTGGTGCAGTTTTTATGCGAAACAGTGTAAATATTTTTTTTACAAGTAGTATCTATCTTCTTTCATTTATCTATGATACCTATTACCAGTGGTTTGGCTAGGACTAAATTAATGAAGTGGAAAGAATTTTATATACAAATATATTAACAAACTTTTAAAAATAAAAAGATAATAATAACCTAACACCTATAACCAATAAGGTATTACTATATAACATCATTGCCTATAACTATTAACAAATAGTGAAAACATGTCGTGTGTGGCTACAGCTGCATATATTTTTCATCGAGAACAACGAAAGGAGGCGTAAAAGACCTAGAATTATCATTTTACACATATCTACTAAGGTCTTTGACAACAATTTTATCATTAACTAATTACAGAGGTTTAGGGTTAGAAAATCGATACAAATTGAAGACTAGCTGACCCAACAGCCGTTGTCCTACTACTGTCCAAATTTCATGTATGAGACAGTTAATGTTCTTCATATTTTTTTATTTGTGAATTTTTCCGATATTTTAATAGTTATACTATTCGGGGCGGAGACAAATCCAACAATTGATTTGTTGGATCCTAAAATTGGTCCAGCCGTTCTTGAGTTATAAATAGTGTAAATAACGTGACTTTGTTTTATACAACGTGCCGTCGCTATCGCGACATTAATTGAAGACCCAGGTCAGGCTAGTGGTCAGTAATCATAAAAATTATAATAAGATAAAATAATAATTTCAAAAAAAATAAATCATAAAATAATAACCAAAATTAGGATCACTCTATGCAAACGACTCATTCATGAAGCTATTGTTCTATGTCAGCTGGTATGGTCTTTGACTTTGACCCTTTTCTTTTTTGTTCATCGTTTGTCTATTGTTTTGACCCAGCTGTGAGTAGCTTCATGAATGAGTTTTTTGCAAAACCCCCAGAAAAAAACTCGAGTGGAGTTTTTTTTCACGTTCGTTTTAATTTCATCTCTGCGCTAAAGGTTGCTCCAAGATACTATTTTAGAAAATTGTAAATAAATTAAATAATAACGTTTAATGAAATTAAAATAACTTTATAATACGAAAACGCGGAAACGTGTTCGCGTCTCAAGTTAATGTCGCGATAGCGGCGGCATGCTGTATATACATATATATAATATTTTTAAAGATGTACTATGGGCTGGGGCTGTGCATTATCACTTTCAAAACTTTTTCGTTTGAACGTTGAAATAGTAGATTGCAACACCCTTATTCAGTTTGACCAATGAACGAAGGATGAGGCCATTATTGTAAAGTTAATTGTTTTTGTTTGACCAATGAGCGAAGAATGTCGCCTAAGAAAGCATGACCCTAAAATGAACAATGGCCCTTTTTTTACTAAACGTTAAGGAGGATGCGCTGTGTAGCCCATGAAATTCAAATTTTCTTGCGTTTTATGCAATTTGCAGGTCCGTGTCAGATTGTATCTTGATCAAAATTTGATAAGCAGAAATAAAACATAATGTATTTACATAATTTTAATAGATAATTTTGATAGAGAGATGAGTTGATGATTTTTATCGTTAAAATTATGTAAATACACATGTTTCATTTCCGCGTATCATATTTTGATCAAGATACAACCCGATACCTGCAAATTGCAAAAAACCCAAAAAAATTCAATTTCGCGTGCTACCACAGCGCATCCCCTTAATTGGTATTGGTATTCAGTTGCAACTTGCACTTCTAAAGATTTTTTGCACCCTTTTTTCAGTAAAAAAAAAACAGCTGGGCTGCTCAGCAACAAAAAAAATTAGGTAGAGGTATAAAAAACCGGTCAAGAGCGAGTCGGACCCGCACACCAAGGACTCCGTTCTCACTTATATTTAATTTTTGTTGATGATTTCTGAAAAAGTGTGCTATTTAGAGATCGTTTCATCTTTCCTGCAATCTTTACATAAACTTCTATCACATAAAATAATTTCAGATTTCTATGCAAACTTCGGAGATAACGGGGGTGGGGGGACGGTATTTTTTTTTAAATAAAATTAAAAAAAGCTTTGAGAATGTGCAAACAGCGCTCTTTCATATGATACCCCACATGCCCTAGTAGTCCCTGTTGCAAAAAAAAAAAAACAATTATTTCTTATTTGCGAAATTTGGAACAGTTTTAGATGACGTTTAACCAATAAACGTCATCTAAAACTGTTCCAAATTTCAAGTTGATAGCATTAGTAGTTCTTGAGATATCCAGCAGTGACAGACAGACAGACTGAGTCATAAGGGTTCCTTTTTACCATTTTGGTACGGAACCCTAAAAAAAAGACCAACGGCTTAACGTGTTTTCCGAGGCACGGTTGAGTCTCGGTATGTAAATATGGTCACCCATCCACGGACCAACCCCGGCAAGCGTAGCTTAACCTGATGGATCGACCCGTGCAGCTGTTATTACTCAGCCACGAGCTCCTTTCGGCGTTTGTTTTAATGACCACTCAAATTTTCAGAGACGAGATGGTTCAGAAACGATAATATTTTCGTTATGTGAAACCAAAACAATGGTCTTTTACGGTCCGACCTTAGCCTGATTTGTATGAAAGTGGTTTGGTCATTCTCAACTGCGCCACTCATTCTTTCTAATAATCTTATGCTTTTGCATGTGTCTTTTGTTAAATAAAAAACCATGGGGCTGACGAACCTTCCGCACCGCTTCAAGGGTTTGAAGCCAATAAAACACAATGAGCGAACAGGCACCAGATGTAACATTTTTACGAAAATAATGATATAAAAGAGTGTCTCAGAACACATTAGCGGTGGACTTTTATTAGATGGAATATAAATTAGCTTCACAGACCAGCTTTCCGATTGTACTATTAAATAAGTTAATATTTTAAAAATGTGTAAGTAAGGTTTTTGTGTAATGTTGCGCAAAAAGACGCGCAGGAGACGGCTTTTGATACACAAACTGAATGTCATATAATTATGTGACTAAGTTCAAATTCCATTGCAGCCAAAATGTATTAAGGATGATTTAATAGCGAATGGTAACACAAAAATCAACTTAAGATGATTGCGCTGTGGTAGAGCGCGAAATTCAAATGTTCTTGCGTTTTTTGCAATTTGCAGTGCAGTGTAAGGTTCTATCTTAATCAAAATATGATTCGCGGCAGCAAGAACTATGTATTTACTTAATTTTAACCATAAAGATCATCAATACTCATCTCTAAGTTAGATTTCCTCCGCATTGGTCTGATTTCGGAATTTAGACGAATCGGCAGGAAATCTAACTTAGAAAGATTTTTATAGACAAAAGTAATTAAATAACATGAAATATTATTATGGCACATAAATAATTATAATATACGTAATAGCTAGTTATTTTTTTAAAATTCATCTAGGTCGATTATGTCAGGTAAATCAAGCGTTAAATACAGCTCTCTCGCGCCAACAACATTTCGAGTTATGTTTATATGCTTACTTTATGGCAATAAAGAATTCTTTTACGAAACCTGTTCAGAGCATAATTAGCTCAACACTCTATTCCTCAAAATGACCTGATTAGTATTTTCTATCCTTTAATTTTCTTAATTCGGAGATCACAATCTTCTCAAAATGCTCTGTTTTTAGAACGGTCTATTTCATAATAACATTGCATCGTGCCTTGGTAATAATTTAATTATTTTAATGACAAATGACAAGAGTTCAATAACGCTAATACTAAACAAAAATTGCACTTAAATCTCAAAATAAAAATAATTTCAAAAAAGCTAAGAAAAAGAGTTTTGTAAGTAGGTATTTTGAGATTATTATTGTTGTTAGAGAAAGGTGATTTAGGTGCATTTTTTTATAGTATTTGCTTTCATGAACTCTTAGCATTAAAATAGTCTAATTATTACATACATCCGATGCATTGTTAATATGAAACGAACCGTTTATTAAGAGATAAAAACAGATCATTTTGATGATCCGAATGAAGAAAATGAAAGATAATTAGAAAAAACTAATCAGCGCATTTTGCAGACGAGAACGTTGATTTATTTATAAGCTGAACAGATCTAACTATCTATCTGACCTCCACAATCCAATTACTGGGTAATACGATACCCCTTGGTAAGACTGATTGTCAGACTTTCGGGCTCCTGACGACCCTTAACGACTGTCAAAGATCCACGAATGACAGCCGGTACCAACGGCTTAACGTGCTTTCCGATGCACGGAGGAGTCTCGGTATGTAAAGATGGTCACCCATACGCGGACCAACCTCGGCAATCGTAGCTTAACCCGATGGATTGACCCGTACGGCTGTTATTACTTAGCCACGAGCTCCTCTAGTACGATGGTAATGTGGGTATAATATTCCGTTTGATGATGGTGCAGCAATTAGGTCAAAAAGGAGAGTTTTCATTTTGAGTAAATTTAAACACTGTAGAATTGGACCACTAGGTCAATGAGTGAATGAACTTGAATCCTTGAACATGTGTGCAAATAAAAAAAAAAATTTTCGGTTGACAATGGATTAGGCACTATGGTGCACCGCAGGGGGCCCGCACCGCAGCTCGGTTGTCTAGATAGAGTGATTTCTTTGACTGAATTTATTTTGTTAGAATAAAATATTTTTTTTAATTTATGGGTTTTAATTTAATATTTATTACATATACAGTATTACTTATAGTTTGATTAGATTATTATTATTACACATGTTCCAGTTCCATACCGTAGACCCGTACCGTGGCATAGATGCCACTGCGTTTGGTAGAAATTATCATCAAACGAAATTTGAATTGTTTTTTTTTTTAATAATGATGAGATTGTATCTAAGCGGAAAAAGGTGCGCGTCTCAGGTTATTTATTTTCAACCTTATTTTAAGGCTCGCAATGTTGATTTTGGTTTGGCATTGACAAACCACGCTGTGCTGCGCCTCGCCAGATGTGCATCGGCCCCATAAGTTTCTTAAAAATTGGTATTTAAACATTTATGATAGGAAAACACAAATCGTAATAAAGTTTAAACAGTATTTATTTAATTTACATAATTTAAAATCTAAGTCTAAAAAATATATATAAAAAAAAAACCGGTCAAGTGCGAGACGGACTCGCACACAAAGGGTTCCGTACCATATTATGTTTAACTATCGCAAAGATAACCATGTATTTCATAACGATACTGTGAATTACAAGGGTATTTTTTGCAGTTGCAGAAATTCGCCCATATTTAAACAAAATAAATTGTGAATCGCCGTTTTTAGTATTTGTTGATACTAAAAAAACTAAAAAAACGGTTTTTATTTTTAAATTTTTCATCAAAAGTCGAAAACTATGCGGCCTAAAATAAAATAAAAAAATGTTTGAGAATGTGCAAACAGCATTCTTTCATTATAAGATACCATACACGCCCTAGCATCACTTTGAATTTTTATGACCCTGTTGCAAACAAAAGAATATTTTTTTTATTTCTTTCTTGTTTTCAAAATAGTTTGGCAAACGTCATCTAAACCTGTTCCAAATTTCAAGTTGATGGCATTAGTAGTTCCTGAGATATCCAGCTGTGACAGACAGACAGACAGACATACAGACAGACTTTATTTTATTGAAGTAAAGTTCCTTTAGTTAAATTGTCTAATTTGATCGGTTAATTCAGTGGAGTAACATACGAGTAAAATTTTAATTACCTACCTACACACTATTGTATTGATTTGTTTTATTACTTTTATTTATGTGTTAAATGTCACCAAACTTTAGATTATTATTAGAAATTAAAATGGTGTTGTCCGAGCAGAAGGACATCTATTTGAAAGTTGATATTTATTTCAGTTACATAAATTAAAATGGTGTTGTCCGAGCGGAAGGACATCTATTTGAAAGTTGATATTTATTTCAGTTACATAATTTAATGTCTAAGTCTTAAAAAAAATATAAAAAAGGAGGGGAAATAATCATAGGATATTAAAAAATTCGTCCGCATCGCCGTCGACAGAAATTAAAATTAAATAATTATCGTGAATTCGAATGTTTTATTCAAGCAAAGAACCTGTTTTATTAACTTAACAGTATTCTTGGCCGTTAGTCTGCAGATTACCTAGGAAGTCTGCAGATTATCTAGTTAATAGGATAAGAAATTAAACATTGTTTTCCACTTTAACGGAATCAACCCGATTAACAAGAGATTAACAAGTTAATCTGCACTCTAAGGGCCGTAAGATCAAAAGCAGTTTAAACTATGGATATCGGAATCTACGATACAATATAATCGATGGTGATATGATCCAATGGAAAATATGAACAGATTAGTTAAACTTCGATTAGTCTTTTACACATGGCAACATTCTCTAGTTTATTCGAAGTTAGTTCATCCATTCACTAAAATAATGGCAAAAAAAAGACCCAGTTGACTGTAGTAATAACAAGTAGGTATCAGTAGGTCGTATCTCTAGAAAAAACTCTTTAGATACTAATTAGGAGTACTTACTTAATTTAAATAAAATTTACCTTATCCGGATGACATATTTCGCTTCCGATTTCGCTGAAACCGGAAACACGAAAACGACGTATGAATTCTATGTCATTCCATTGATTCCAATGATTGTATCTTGATCTAACGACATACGGTCTACTATAATAACTATGTATTTAGATCGTTCAACTTGTGTATTATTTCGATATCTGAATCCGAGTCACTGTCATGTAACCAAAAACAAAGCTTCAATGAATAGATACTACGTAGAATTTAAAGCAGTCAGGTAGAAATGTTTTGTTTGTAGCAATTTTTTTGAAAGGTCGTCGCGTCTATTTATGCCATCTGGTACGCACACGGTCAGTTTAATCCATCCAAAGGAGTTTAACTGTCCCTTTGGCTTAGTTTAAACGAATCGATGGTTTAAACTGCCAATAATCGATCAACTACCTGCTTGATCTTACGCAATAATCGATGCCCAGTGATTAAACTATCTTCCGAGGTTTAAACTACAATTGATCTTACGGCCCTAACTGATTTACGCACATTAGCGGTAACATATCGATGTAACATTCCGCGATAGTTTATTTTGTAGATAACTATAGTTATCTACAAAATAAACTTACCTATATTCATATTTAAATATTATGAAAATACAAAAAGGTTTTTCTTCTCCGTAATTTCTAAACTTACTTTAGTATAGTTTCAGCACAAGTCTAAAACTTTTTATTTCCTACCTTATGGTTCCAAGCATTTCAGTCACGGCCCTTACAACACAACAATACAACATGACTATTAAAGTCATCTCAAAATGTTTAGGATACTTAAAATCAATCAGGTTATTCAAATTACCAAACAAGGCTCATAAAATACCTACTTATTTAATTCAAAGCAATCAAATAAAGTTCCGTTTTGAAAGCTACGGCAGGCAAAAATAACATTTTTACTAGCTCATTGTTTACAGATTTTTTTATTAACTTGGGTACCGACCCTTTCTTTTTTTTGTTAACTTGGGTAGAACGAAAGGGTCGTCTCTTGTAATATGCGCCGAAGCGCTATTGGCTGACGAAAACAATGCCATCAATCATCATCATCAATCAGGACCCGCCTGCCTCTGGCCGTGCAGGCGAAAAGCGACCTTATGGGGGTGCTGCACAAAAATCGTTGATAGTACATACTAAGACTGAGACTGTCATTATATCATACATTCATACTTATAAAACCAAGTTTCATAATCTGAATTAATGTTTTACATATGCTCGGGCTTTTAATCAGTTGCAGTAAAATGACACTTCTTATCTGTCGTTTCGTTAAAAATGTTCCCATTTGATAGTGAAATGACAGTAAAAATTACATTAGAAGTGTCATTATATGTCGCATGTCGCGGGTTCGATTCCCGCACGGAACAAATATTTGTACGACCTACAAGTATTTGTTCCGAGTCTGGGTGTTTTTCTATCTATAATATGTATGTATTTACAAAAAAAAAAATGTATATAAGTAGTTTATCAGCCATCTCGCTACCATAACACAAGCATTAGGTTGCTTAGCTTGGGACTAGATGGCGTTGTGTGAAATGTCCAAGGATATTTATTTATTTTATTTATTTATTTATTATATTGCAGCTAATTAAAAGTCAGACCATAGGCATTGTTTCAAGGCTCCTTCAAACAGGTACGACTCGCGACGCGAATCGCACGCGACACAGAAGTCACGCGTCATTTTACTGCAGCTAATTAAAAGTCCGACCATAGGCATTGTTTTAAAGCTCCTTCAAACACGTACGACTCGCGACGCGAATCGCACGCGACACAGAAGTCACGCGTGATTTTACTGCAGCTAATTAAAAGTCCGACCATAGGCATTGTTTTAAAGCTCCTTCAAACACGTACGACTCGCGACGCGAATCGCACGCGACACAGAAGTCACGCGTGATTTTACTGCAGCTAATTAAAAGTCCGACCATAGGCATTGTTTTAAGGCTCCTTCAAACAGGTACGACTCGCGACGCGAATCGCGCGCGACACGTTGTGCCTTTGTGTCGCGTCGCGTGTCGCGTCAATTTGTAGGAGCCTTCTATATAGGGTGACTGGTAATTAGTGACCGATACCTAAACCCATGATTGTGCTCATGATAACAAACAACTTTTATTATGGGACCAAACCTGAAATCGCGAAAAAAATATCAGCTGCTCCCTACATTTTGACGAGTTATGCGAACATGAATGTATGGGGCAGGTGATTTTTAGGGTTCCGTACCAAAATGGTAAAAAAGGAACCCTTGTGGTGTCACTCAGTCTGTCTGTCTGTCTGCCACAGCTAGATATCTCAAGAACTACTAATGCTATCAACTTGAAAGGAACAGTTTTAGATGACGTTTACCCAACTATTTTGCAAATAAAAAAGAAATAAAAATATTTATATTTTTTTTGCAACAGGGACTGAAAGGGGTCCTAAAAAAATAAAGTGTGGCTACAAGGGCATGTGGGGTATCATATGAAAGAGCACTGTTTGCACAATCTTTAAATAATTTTTATTTTTTTAGACCGTAAAAAATGTAAAAAAAAATACCGTTCCTTATCTCCGAAGTTTGCAAAGAAAAAAATCTGAAATTATTCTATGCGATAGAAGTTTATGTAAAGAATACAGGAAAAATAAAACGATGTCTCTAAGTAGTACACTTTTTCAAAAATCGGAACGAAACCCTCGGTCCGCAAGTCTGACTCGCTCTTGACCGGTTTTTTTTTTCGCGATTGCAGGTTTGGTCCCATAGTAAAAGTTGTTTGTTATCATGAGCACAATCATGTGTTTAGGTATCGGTCACTAATTACCAGTCACCCTATATATAGTTTGTATACTCATGTTTGAACAAATAAAATTATCTTATCATATCTTAAGCAGTTTATTCGAAGTATTGATAATCAGAATGTCATTTTTCGGACCGAAAACCCATTTTTGATTCTTTGAACCAGTATTTCTACTTTCTGCTTCGAAAGTATGAAAATTAGAAAGCAAACAAATCGCATTTACGATTTTCGGTAAAATAAATTTCGTAATTTTTAATAATAGACATTACCATAAATATAATTCTTAGGGATAATGAAATTCGGACTTTTGAAAATCAAAACATCGAAATTCGGAATAAAATATTTCGGAGTATTTGGGTGTTCGCCAGAGAAATACTTAGTGCCTGGTATTAACAGTTACAGGTAGGTATGCCTGTTCTAGTAAATACGCCTCAAGTCTAAATTCGTACATTATCTGTTGCACAGATTAATACAGATGGGACACTCCGCAGTTTAGGTATGAAGCTACAAGTACGCGGCGGGCCCCGTCCGCGGGGCTAATTCAGTAGGTCAGAAGGTAGAAGAGTTACGTGATAGAGGCAACTTGTAGTTGAATATAACTGTAAGTAATAAGCGTTGTGCGACCTGAATTGCACTTTATTGTGTCGTAGCAAGAGTCGCTTTTTATTTAAATGATTTTGCCGGGGGCCCCATCTTCTGAGTTGGTACTATTGTTCTGTGGAGGTAAAATGTCAATTTTATTCTGTAAATAAGTAGAATTTTATGAAAATTTAATTTCTCTTTCTCGAAAACGATGTGTTTCCGTAATGTGTCATTCTACAAAAGTGTTCTATTCTACATGCTTTGATATCAATATATAATAATTCAATGTTCATGAATGAGTCCTTTGCATAGAGTGATCCTAATTTTGGTTATTATTTTATTATTTAGTTTGTTTGACATTTTTTTTTTTCAATTTACGAATTATTTTATCTCATTATAATTTGTATGATTACTGGCCACTTGCCCTACCTGTGTCTTTAATTAATGTCGTTATTGCGGGAAAACGTTGTATTCAACATCCCTAGTAAAAGTTATTCAGTTCGATGGTCTACAGCACTCCTTAAAGTTTTTAGAGTTATTTTTTGAACACCTTTTATAAATATTGGCAAGTTACCGTCTTAAGCCGGGTGGGTAGCCCGGCTAAATGGGTTAGGTTAGAACTGTGTCCAACCGCGCGCGAGACGATCGAGCGAAGCGAGTGGTGCTTCGGTAATACGTTTCACATTGTGTATCTTGATGAGTTATAATACTTCCTGTCACTGGTGTTTACTTACGAAGCAAGTAGTAGTAGGTATAAAGAAATGGTAGGTACCATAACTAAAAAGTGAAAAATAAAAAAATTAAATACAAAAAGAAACAACCGATTTCCAAAAAAAATACATTACAAAATGAAGAATAATTTTCGGAAGTCGGTGGCAAAAAAACTTTTTTGGAAGTCAGTTGTTTTTTTTTGTTAAAAAGTTTTTTATTAAAATAAGTATGTACCTATTAAGCAGACAGGCAAAATATGGACTGTACATTAAACCACCAACTTTTACAATTGACAACACCTTTATTCTTAGTATTTTTCTGTTGTGTAGGCTTTTTCGTTTTTATATAAATAATCCGTGTCATATTTCCATTCTTTATTATTTTCATTTGAGGTCGTTTGTTTTTAGGAGGTTCTACAATCTTACCAGTTAATTTGTCATACACTTTCAATCTTGGGTTTGTAAAACACCTTACTTCTAGAACTTCCATGGTGATTACTTCGTTTGTCATATTGCCGGCCTTCAGTATACTTTTGACTGACGGAGCCCAGAAGTGGTATTTGCCATATAGCTCTGCAAAGTTAGCTATAGCACTGCCTGTAAGTTGTGCTTCATAAACCAGTTTCATAAGCACTATAGTTTTTGAAGCTGTTAATTTTGTCACTACTGTTTGTCCTGGTTTGATTGTAACGAGTCCATCTTTAGTCACACCAATGGGCATTTTAACATTATGTGTACTTTCATTTCTCCATTTGCTCACATATTTAAATTTTCCATAGCCAAAATCAATGTTAAAATTTGTGAAGATTTCATCTTTCGGCAGTCCAGTTTTAGACCATGTAGAACTGATTCTGTTTTCAATAACTACGTACATGCTGCTTTTGGATGTTATATTATTAGGTGTATTGTTAATATGCTCATGTGTATCCAGAACAACATCTTCATTTAAAATATCTATAATTTTAGACTTTTTAACTGTGAGTCTTCTCGTCATTTGTTCCCAGTCAAACTTGTTGAATAAATCGCCGTAAGGCGTAGGATTCTTCAGATATATGTCGTGTGGTACTTTACCTAGTTCTACTCTCATTCCTTTATTGAGTCTTGCTTTTGTAATGTTGAAAAGTTTTAGTTCTTCGTCTGTTACGACTTTATTGTCATATCCGCTGTAATTTGTACTAACAAGTACATCACTTTCATTTGAGCTCACTGTTATATTGATCGTTATTCTCGCATCTACTATGCTTGGTACTAAAATTATCAGAAATATTACCAACATTTCTACTTTTCGGTTTATCATAGGTCTACGTGCACCTAGCACTTGATATCTTTACACAGGTATTATTTTCCGATGTAGTTTTTGTTGTGAAGTTTTTTTTACTCATGAGCACTATTAGGTACACCACTGAGAAGCACTGCTTTAATTTAAATCAAAATATATTTATGTGTTTAAACTTTTGCTCGTTAGTTGGTTTCCGATAGTCAATACGTATCAATAATAACACTATAATAATTATAATCTCTGTATAAAATATGGATCCAAGAGCTTGTTCTTGACCTTGTTATCTCAGAATGTGTACTACGTCAATAGCAGAAGTAAGCGTAGTACGTACCTAGACGTAAACATCGCCAAAGCTAAAGGAATTATCTCGTCCGTTTATCATTATTATTTGGAGTTTTACAGAATAAGAAAAAACGGAGATCAAAAGGTCACGCATCTAATCGGACACTCCACACAAAATCAGTCAGTGGACCAATACAATTCAGCCCAATACACTACTAGGTACTGAAAAAATTAATAAAATGGGCCTCAAATTACTAGTGTTAGTGCTTTTAACAAAATTTGTGGTAGCAAGAATAAGCATTGACGTGAATTTAGATAAGGATCAGAACGTGAACATATCATACTCAGGATCGGAAACAGATTCAATCACGGATGACGACATCAAATCTTTCAAAATTGAAAATGAGAATTTACTCACAGCGTTGAAACAGCACTTAGGGAAAAGGCCGAAAGATGTTTACCTTGGAAGTCCAACTCCTTGGGGAGACCTGTACAAGTCTTATAATTGGGAACCAGTGAAGAGAGTGTTATCGATAAAATCAGCGACAGTGAAAACCCTGACCAAGAATCCAATTGTAGTTCTGTCTCAAGACTTCGAAAACTCCTCAAACCAGACAATAAAGGTGAACACAGGCATAACACACACGATAGAAAACACTTTAACCACCAGTTGGTCAAGAGATAAAGAATTTACAGTATCCCAAGAAATAGAATACGAATTCAATGTGGGCATCTCAAAAGCTACAGGAAAAACCGCTTTTGCCTTCACCACCAATTGGGGAGTTAGTGAAGAGAAATCAAAAACCGAAATTATCGGTACGACTAGTGGTATGGAGGTAGAACTAAAGCCAGGGGAAGCTGTGACAGCGGTTTTGTCTGCAAACGCCGGTTATTTAGAAATAGAAGTTGTGCATATGGCATCGTTGAGGGGTAATGTAGCAGTGAACTTTAAGAAAGCGTATAGAGGTCACCATTTCTGGGGACCTTTGATAAAGAGTGTGATGGAGACTGGAGGTATTAAGACTGAAGTTACAACAAAAGAGACGATTCGATTTGGATTCCACGTTGAAGGGAAGTTAAGAGTTTATGACAAGAAAACCGGACTTCCCATATGAAGTTGTACTTAAATATTAAAATGAAGTATAGTGATTGTGAGGTTTTATTTCTTATTACGATCTTGTATTTGCCTACTGTCTTCAAATATTCAAATCCTTGTTTCCAAACAATAAAAAACCGGCCAAGTGCGTGTCGAACGACGCACATTGAAGGGTTCCGTAATTGAAAAGAATTTATCCCAACAACAAACCTAAGATTGTAATTCCAAACAATTTTTTTTTTTAAGTGTGTGATAAAATTACAAATGAACTATTTTCGGACTTTTTCCTTTACTTGTGATGTGAGACCTTGCTTCTTGCCAAACATGATTATAGGTCAACGGGAAGGGCTTTGATTTGGCCGTATTTTTTTATTGCGTTGACTTAGAAGCTTGATCTTTTGTAACTCCAAGGGACCATAGACCTACGTATTTGATATTAATTCCAGCTTGATACCTTCACGTGTTCCTCAGAAATTCATAAACGTTTTTTTTATTGTAATAATCATGGTTTTTGATAATATTCATATAGAAACATTATTTAAATATTCAAAAAATATTAACGCCTTAGAGACGCATATCTCTTTGCCGAGATTTAAAAAAAACATTCACCTCCGAATAGAGAGTTGTGAATAGAGGCATTGAACCAATTTGGACTAAGTTTAAGGCGGGGTGAAAGCAAGCGCCGTAGGTATTAAATGCTTACCGCAGCCCCCGCAAGGAGTAGCGATACGTAATAAATTACGATGCGCGGGAAACGCGCGCCAAGCGCACCGCTCATGAGTTCATGAACTCGAGTAGGTACTATGTTGCGTCACAGAATAGAGCAATGCAGTAGATAAACTTGAACTGATTAGTATACAAGTTTATTTTGTTTTATTTTTCTAGTAAGTATTTTTTAAAGTTTTAGACAGATTAGGTATGCATTGTAAACTTGAACAGTTAAAATAAATAAAAATAACTACTTATACATATTTATTTTCGTGAATAAGGTGGATTTAAAATCTGACTGACACGAAGACCTTTACCCGTACGATTCAAAACTACGCGCCGCGCACCATTTTACTTTACGAAGGTGTCGCATGGCGTGGGGAATAGTAGTTTCTGTCATTCCCCACGATACCACACCAGTGGTATCGTTTTCAGTGGTGCCGCTGTCGTGGGGAATGACAGAAACTACTATTCCCCACGCCATGCGACACCACCGACTGTATTGTGCTGTTAGTGATGTCCAGCTACATAACAATGATGTGTTACATAACAATTTAGACCTTATTGACATTCATGTTTTTTTGTTAAATTTAGCTTCCAGACCATTTACCAAGTATCTTGGGCCAAAAAAACAAAGGGTTTGTAAAATATCAATAAGGTCGAAATTAGCTTGACACCCTAAAAATTATGTGCATAATAATCTAGACACTTTCTGAGGTGTCAAGCGAATTTAGACGTTATTGACATTCATGTTTTTTTGTTCAATTCAGCTTCCAGATCATTTACCGAGTATTCTGGACCAAAAAAACAAAGGGTTTGTAAAATGTCAATAAGGTCGAAATTAGCTTGAGACCTTTATCGTTTTCAGCGAACTTAAATACCACGAAATGACCGTTCATTCCCCACGACACCACTGGTGGTGTCGTCGGGAATGACAGAAACTAGTATTCCCCACGACACCAATGACTGCATTGTGAGTGATGTCCAGCTAATTTTTAAACGTAACAATGATGTGTTATTTTTAAACGACTTCAAAAACGGAGGAGAATATCAATTCAGTTGTATTTTTTTTTTTTTATGTTTGTTACTGCAGTACTCCGTCATTTAGAAGCCGATTTGGAAAGTTCTTTTTTTATTTTATTCTTTATGTCAACACAAAAAAAAAAAACGGAGGGGCATAACTTCTTACGCTCTAGTTTTTTTTTTCTTGAGAGGATGTGATTACGGTCAAAATGAAAATCCAAGATGGCGGCTGCAAAAATTTTCGAATTTTTCGACATGGGCGTCAATTTCGTGATATTTGAGGTCGCTGAAAACGATAATGGGGTCAAAATGAAAATCCAAGATGGCGGCTGCGAAAATTTTCTAATTTTTCGTCATGGGTGTCATTTTCGTGATATTTGAGGTCGCTGAAAACGATAGTGGGGTCAAAATGAAAATCCAAGATGGCGGCTGCAAAAATTTTTAAATTTTTCAACATGGGTGTCATTTTCGTGATATTTGAGGTCGCTGAAAACGATAGTGGGGCCAATATGAAAATCCAAGATGGCGGCTGCGAAAATTTCCTAATTTTCGGTCATGGGTATCATTTTCGTGATATTTGAGGTCGCTGAAAACGATAGTGGGGTCAAAATGAGAATCCAAGATGGCGGCTGCGAAAATTTCCTAATTTTTCGTCATGGGTGTCATTTTCGTGATATTTTAGGTCACTGAAAGCGATAGTGGGGTCAAAATGAAAATCCAAGATGGCGGCTGCGAAAATTTCGTAATTTTTCGTCATGGGTGTCATTTTCGTGATATTTGAGGTCGCTGAAAACGATAGTGGGGTCAAAATGAAAATCCAAGATGGCGGCTGCGAAAATTTTCAAATTTTTCGACATGGGTGTCATTTTCGTGATATTTGAGGTCGCTGCAAACGATAGTGGGGTCAAAATGAATGACTATCGTTTTCAGCGATCTAAAATATCACGAAAATGACACCCATGATGAAAAGTTAGGAAATTTTCGTAGCCGCTATCTTGGATTTTCATTTTGACCCCGCTATCGTTTTCAGCGACCTAAAATATCACGAAAATGACACCCATGACGAACAGTTAGGGAATTTTCGCAGCCGCCATCTTGGATTTTCATTTTGACCCCACTATCGTTTTCAGCGACCTAAAATATCACAAAAATGACACCTATGACGAAAAATTAGGAAATTTTCGCAGCCGCCATCTTGGATTTTCATTTTGACCCCACAATCGTTTTCTGCGACCTAAAATATCACGAAAATGACACCCATGACGAGAAATTTGGAAATTTTCACAGCCGCCATCTTGGATTTTCATTTTGACCCCGCTATCGTTTTCAGCGACCTAAAATATCACGAAAATGACACCCATGACGAAAAATTAGGAAATTTTCGCAGCCGCCATCTTGGATTTTCATTTTGACCCCACTATCGGTTTCAGCGACCTCAAATATCACGAAAATGACACCTGTGTCGAAAAATTTGATAATTTTCGCAGCCGCCATCTTGGATTTTCATTTTGACCCCACTATCGTTTTCAGCGACCTAAAATATCACGAAAATGACACCCATGACGAAAAATTAGGATATTCGCAGCCGCCATCTTGGATTGTCATTTTGACCTCACTATCGTTTTCAGCGACCTAAAATATCACGAAAATGACATCCATGACCGAAAATTAGAAAATTTTCGCAGCCGCCATCTTGGATTTTCATTTTGACCCCACTATCGTTTTCAGCGACCTAAAATGTCACGAAAACGACACCCATGACGAAAAATTGGGAAATTTTTGCAGCCGCCATCTTGGATTTTCATTTTGACCCCACTATCGTTTTCAGCGACCTCAAATATCACGAAAATGACACCCATGACGAAAAATTAGGAAATTTTCGCAGCCGCCATCTTGGATTTTCATTTTGACCCCATTATCGTTTTCAGCGACCTAAAATATCACGAAAATGACACCCATGACGAAAAATTAGGAAATTTTCGCAGCCGCCATCTTGGATTTTCATTTTGACCCCACTATCGTTTTCAGCGACCTCAAATATCACGAAAATGACATCCATGACCGAAAATTAGGAAATTTTCGCAGCCGCCATCTTGGATTTTCATTTTGACCCCACTATCGTTTTCAGCGACCTAAAATATCACGAAAATGACACCCATGACGAAAAATTAGGAAATTTTCGCAGCCGCCATCTTGGATTTTCATTTTGACCCCACTATCGGTTTCAGCGACCTCAAATATCACGAAAATGACACCTGTGTCGAAAAATTTGATAATTTTCGCAGCCGCCATCATGGATTTTCATTTTGACCCCACTATCGTTTTCAGCGACCTAAAATATCACGAAAATGACACCCATGACGAAAAATTAGGATATTCGCAGCCGCCATTTTGGATTTTCATTTTGACCTCACTATCGTTTTCAGCGACCTAAAATATCACGAAAATGACATCCATGACCGAAAATTAGGAAATTTTCGCAGCCGCCATCTTGGATTTTCATTTTGACCCCACTATCGTTTTCAGCGACCTAAAATATCACGAAATTGACATCCATGACCGAAAATTAGGAAATTTTGGCAGCCGCCATCTTTGATTTTCATTTTGACCCCACTATCGTTTTCAGCGACCTAAAATATCACGAAAACGACACCCATGACGAAAAATTAGGAAATTTTTGCAGCCGCCATCTTGGATTTTCATTTTGACCCCACTATCGTTTTCAGCGACCTAAAATATCACGAAAATGACACCCATGACGAAAAATTAGGAAATTTTCACAGCCGCCATCTTGGATTTTCATTTTGACCCCGCTATCGTTTTCAGCGACCTAAAATATCACGAAAATGACACCCATGACGAAAAATTAGGAAATTTTCGCAGCCGCCATCTTGGATTTTCATTTTGACCCCACTATCGGTTTCAGCGACCTCAAATATCACGAAAATGACACCCATGTCGAAAAATTTGAAAATTTTCGCAGCCGCCATCTTGGATTTTCATTTTGACCCCACTATCGTTTTCAGCGACCTAAAATATCACGAAAATGACACCCATGACGAAAAATTAGGAAATTTTCGCAGCCGCCATCTTGGATTTTCATTTTGACCCCACTATCATTTTCAGCGACCTAAAATATCACGAAAACGACACCCATGACGAAAAATTAGGAAATTTTTGCAGCCGCCATCTTGGATTTTGATTTTGACCCCACTATCGTTTTCAGCGACCTAAAATATCACGAAAATGACACCCATGACGAAAAATTTGGAAATTTTCGCAGCCGCCATCTTGGATTTTCATTTTGACCCCACTATCGTTTTCAGCGACCTCAAATATCACGAAAATGACACCCATGTCGAAAAATTTGGAAATATTCGCAGCCGCCATCTTGGATTTTCATTTTGACCCCACTATCGTTTTCAGCGACCTCAAATATCACGAAAATGACATCCATGACCGAAAATTAGGAAATTTTCGCAGCCGCCATCTTGGATTTTCATTTTGACCCCACTATCGTTTTCAGCGACCTAAAATATCACGAAAACGACACCCATGACGAAAAATTAGGAAATTTTCGCAGCCGCCATCTTGGATTTTCAGTTTGACCCCACTATCGTTTTCAGCGACCTAAAATATCACGAAAATGACACCCATGACGAAAAGTTAGGAAATTTTCGCAGCCGCCATCTTGGATTTTCATTTTGACCCCACTATCGTTTTCAGCGACCTCAAATATCACGAATATGACACCCATGTCGAAAAATTTGAAAATTTTCGCAGCCGCCATCTTGGATTTTCATTTTGACCCCACTATCGTTTTCAGCGACCTAAAATATCACGAAAATAACACCCATGACGAAAAATTTGGAAATTTTCGCAGCCGCCATCTTGGATTTTCATTTTGACCTTGAAATACAAAAAAAAATAAGAAGATACCTAATTAGAAAAAAAACTTAATTTAAAAAAAAAATCTTATTTATGTAGGTATACAGAAAAATACATTTGAGGGCCTACTTATTTTCTGAACATCCCTGCGCAACCCTTTGAAAGAATTCAGGCGTGATGTTATGAAGAAATCTCATTTCCTATCCGATATTCATTATAAAACCACCCGTACTAACTTTATTCTGTGGCACCTACCTATTTGAGATTTGAAAATAGTGAACCAAAAATTTGCGCGTCAGGCGGCTTTATAAGCTCCAGTGTAGGGTTCAAATTCAACTGTTTTACACACTTGATGCGATTGGTAAACATAGGCCGTGATAAAAATAAATACCAATAAAGCTTTTGCGCGCGTGACGTCTTTATTTACATAGGCATAGCGTTCAAATTCAACTGTTTTCAACACATGTTAATTTGTGCCGGTCGCAGCCGGTGACAGAAGTTAGCGGGGTGGCGGGTTCGAAAAATTGGCACACGTCCGACCTCCATCACGTTCCGCTCGGGACTAAACGACACGGAGCGAGCGCAAAACACTTGACATTGGAATTAGTGATATAAATATTTTGATATTTCAAATTATGATAGCCGTTATAAATTACATTTTTTACGACCTTTATTATGGCATAAGTTTTATTGTTCAAAGCCTAATATAAATCAAATGAAATAAGATATAGATCATAATTTAGACTTGTCTTTGCGATTTAATTGGATGCAGTAAAGTGCAAGTAATCGTGTATCGGACGGCCGAAATTTGTAGATGGAAGTCTGAACTAAGTAATATATTTTTTTCAAAATTTAAATCCGTGTTATCTACGAATAAAACACTAAACAAAACGACGTTTTTACGGCTCTCACCGCCTTAAGTAAAAGTTATCTGTGGCATTCCCGCACACGTGCGGGAAAATAAAAAATCGCACGCGTGAGACATACATTGCATTGTGAACCTAATCGTAGTGCGATATGAACCAGTTTTCGAGGAAGTGTATTGAAAAAACATTTCCAATGTTGAAACATTTCACACATACCATGCGTTTGACACACACACATACATACATATTTATTATGTAACAAGTGGCCGTATCAGGCGCAGTCAATAACATAGTAACTAGTTAACTAGTAGTTTAAAATAATAATTTTGTTCGCTTATCTAAATTATTTTGCGTTTGACTAAGACAAAAATAAGATCAAAAGTCACACTTCTAATCGAATCAAATGCTTTACAGAATGTTAGCCATTCTTACAAAAATCACTGCCCGATACACAGCTTTAAGCGGTAAAAATGTGTTTTAAATTACTGGTGTTAGTGCTTTTAATACAAATAGTTGTGGCCAGATTAACAATCGATGTGAATATAGACGATGACCAGAAAGTGAACATATCACACTCAGGACATGAATTTAGTTTAGCAACAGAAGATGACTTCAAGTTATTTAAAGTCGGAAATGGGAGATTTAACAGATTGGTTGCAGATTATGTGAAGGATAAGAGTTTTTCTAATGATATAACACTTAGTCGAATTAACAGAATTACAGATATAAAATCAGCTACCGTTAAGAGCATAAAAAAGCAACCAATCGTAGTGTCGTCACAAGACTTCGAGAACTCATCAAACCATACTATAAAAGTGAACACAGGTATATCACACAGTATCGCAAACACTCTGACAACGAGTTGGTCAAGAGAACAACAGTTAACTATAACCCAAGATATAGAATATGAGTTAAACGTGGGAATCTTTAGTGCTGGAGGTAAAACCGGGTATTCTTTCACAACAACTGGAGGTGTCAGTGAGGAGAAATCAATAACCGAAACTATTGGTACTACTAGCGGCATGGAGGTAGAATTGAAGCCAGGGGATGCTGTGACAGCGGTTTTATCGGCAAACGCCGGTTATTTGGAAATAGAAGTGGAGCATTACTCTTATTTATCAGGGGAAGCTAGAAACAAAGAGCATAAGTGGTCTGAATCGATCGAATGGATAATGATTATTGAAGGCATCAGGAATGATGACATCACGCCTCAAGTTACAACGACAGAGACGATTAGGTTTAACTTCTTTGTTGAAGCGAAGTTGAGAGTTTATGAAAAGAAGACCGGATTGTTGTTATTATGAAGAACTGCTATAGGCATCGTTCTCACTGTATCTGTTCCAGATGTGTGTGTGTGTGCAAATTATGAATCCGCAAATTAAGAATCTAATAAAAGTTTCAGCAATAGTGAAATTTTAATTTACCAGGATCTGTTACCAAAAGTGTACTTAAAAGCAATTTAATAGTCGACTTCACCTACCTACTTAAAATGTTGATGTAGGTATCTTAAGGCGGTGAGAGCCGTAAAAACGTCGTTTTGTTTAGTGTTTTATTCGTAGATAACACGTATTTAAATTTTGAAAAAAATATATTACTTAGTTCAGACTTCGATCTAGAAATTTCGGCCGTCCGATACACGATTACTTGCACTTTACTGCATCCAATTAAATCGCAAAGACAAGTCTAAATTATGATCTATATCTTATTTCATTTGATTTATATTAGGCTTTGAACAATAAAACTTATGCCATAATAAAGGTCGTAAAAAATGTAATTTATAACGGCTATCATAATTTGAAATATCAAAATATTTATATCACTAATTCCAATGTCAAGTGTTTTCAGCTTCGCAAACGCTCGCCCTGAGCCGTTTAGTCCCGAGCGGAACGTGACGGAGGTCGGACGTGTGCCAATTTTTCGAACCCGCCACCCCCGCTAACTTCTGTCACCGGCTGCGACCGGCACAAATTAGCATGTGTTGAAAACAGTTGAATTTGAACGCTATGCCTATGTAAATAAAGACGTCACGCGCGCAAAAGCTTTATTGGTATTTATTTTTATCACGGCCTATGTTTACCAATCGCATCAAGTGTGTAAAACAGTTGAATTTGAACCCTACACTGGAGCTTATAAAGCCGCCTGACGCGCAAATTTTTGGTTCACTATTTTCAAATCTCAAATAGGTAGGTGCCACAGAATAAAGTTAGTACGGGTGGTTTTATAATGAATATCGGATAGGAAATGAGATTTCTTCATAACATGACGCCTGAATTCTTTCAAAGGGTTGGGCAGGGATGTTCAGAAAATAAGTAGGCCCTCAAATGTATTTTTCTGTATACCTACATAAATAAGTTTTTTTTTTTAAAATTAAGTTTTTTTTTCTAATTAGGTATCTTCTTATTTTTTTTGTATTTCAAGGTCAAAATGAAGATCCAAGATGGCGGCTGCAAAAATTTCCAATTTTTCGTCATGGGTGTCGTTTTCGTGATATTTTAGGTCGCTGAAAATGATAGTGGGGTCAAAATGAAAATCCAAGATGGCGGCTGCGAAAATTTCCTAATTTTTCGTCATGGGTGTCATTTTCGTGATATTTTAGGTCGCTGAAAACGATAGTGGGGTCAAAATGAAAATCCAAGATGGCGGCTGCGAAAATTTCCTAATTTTTCGTCATGGGTGTCATTTTCGTGATATTTTAGGTCGCTGAAAACGATAGTGGGTTCAAAATGAAAATCCAAGATGGCGGCTGCGAAAATTTCCAAATTTTTCGACATGGGTGTCATTTTCGTGATATTTGAGGTCGCTGAAACCGATAGTGGGGTCAAAATGAAAATCCAAGATGGCGGCTGCAAAAATTTCCTAATTTTTCGTCATGGGTGTCATTTTCGTGATATTTTAGGTCGCTGAAAACGATAGTGGGGTCAAAATGAAAATCCAAGATGGCGGCTGCAAAAATTTCCTAATTTTTCGTCATGGGTGTCGTTTTCGTGATATTTTAGGTCGCTGAAAACGATAGTGGGGTCAAAATGAAAATCCAAGATGGCGGCTGCGAAAATTTCCTAATTTTTCGTCATGGGTGTCATTTTCGTGAAATTTTAGGTCGCTGAAAACGATAGTGGGGTCAAAATAAAAATCCAAGATGGCGGCTGCGAAAATTTCCAAATTTTTCGACATGGGTGTCATTTTCGTGATATTTGAGGTCGCTGAAACCGATAGTGGGGTCAAAATGAAAATCCAAGATGGCGGCTGCGGAAATTTCCAAATTTTTCGTCATGGGTGTCATTTTCGTGATATTTTAGGTCGCTAAAAACGATAGTGGGGTCAAAATGAAAATCCAAGATGGCGGCTGCAAAAATTTCCTAATTTTTCGTCATGGGTGTCGTTTTCGTGATATTTAAGGTCGCTGAAAACGATAGTGGGGTCAAAATGAAAATCCAAGATGGCGGCTGCGAAAATTTCCTAATTTTTCGTCATGGGTGTCATTTTCGTAATATTTTAGGTCGCTGAAAACGATAGTGGGGTCAAAATGAAAATCCAAGATGGCGGCTGCGAAAATTTTCAAATTTTTCGACATGGGTGTCATTTTCGTGATATTTGAGGTCGCTGAAACCGATAGTGGGGTCAAAATGAAAATCCAAGATGGCGGCTGCGAAAATTTCCAAATTTTTCGTCATGGGTGTCATTTTCGTGATATTTTAGGTCGCTGAAAACGATAGTGGGGTCAAAATGAAAATCCAAGATGTCGGCTGCAAAAATTTCCTAATTTTTTGTCATGGGTGTCGTTTTCGTGATATTTTAGGTCGCTGAAAACGATAGTGGGGTCAAAATGAAAATCCAAGATGGCGGCTGCGAAAATTTCCTAATTTTTCGTCATGGGTGTCATTTTCGTGATATTTTGGGTCGCTGAAAACGATAGTGGGGTCAAAATGAAAATCCAAGATGGCGGCTGCAAAAATTTCCTAATTTTTCGTCATGGGTGTCGTTTTCGTGATATTTAAGGTCGCTGAAAACGATAGTGGGGTCAAAATGAAAATCCAAGATGGCGGCTGCGAAAATTTCCTAATTTTTCGTCATGGGTGTCATTTTCGTGATATTTTAGGTCGCTGAAAACGATAGTGGGGTCAAAATGAAAATCCAAGATGGCGGCTGCGAAAATTTTCAAATTTTTCGACATGGGTGTCATTTTCGTGATATTTGAGGTCGCTGAAACCGATAGTGGGGTCAAAATGAAAATCCAAGATGGCGGCTGCGAAAATTTCCAAATTTTTCGTCATGGGTGTCATTTTCGTGATATTTTAGGTCGCTGAAAACGATAGTGGGGTCAAAATGAAAATCCAAGATGTCGGCTGCAAAAATTTCCTAATTTTTCGTCATGGGTGTCGTTTTCGTGATATTTTAGGTCGCTGAAAACGATAGTGGGGTCAAAATGAAAATCCAAGATGGCGGCTGCGAAAATTTCCTAATTTTTCGTCATGGGTGTCATTTTCGTGATATTTTAGGTCGCTGAAAACGATAGTGGGGTCAAAATGAAAATCCAAGATGGCGGCTGCGAAAATTTTCAAATTTTTCGTCATGGGTGTCATTTTCGTGATATTTTAGGTCGCTGAAAACGATTGCGGGGTCAAAATGAAAATCCAAGATGGCGGCTACGAAAATTTCCAAATTTTTCGTCATGGGTGTCATTTTCGTGATATTTGAGGTCGCTGAAAACGATAGTGGGGTCAAAATGAAAATCCAAGATGGCGGCTGCGAAAATTTTAAAATTTTTCGACATGGGTGTCATTTTCGTGATATTTGAGGTCGCTGAAAACGATAGTGGGGCCAAAATGAAAATCCAAGATGGCGGCTGTGAAAATTTCCTAATTTTCGGTCATGGGTATCATTTTCGTGATATTTGAGGTCGCTGAAAACGATAGTGGGGTCAAAATGAGAATCCAAGATGGTGGCTGCGAAAATTTCCTAATTTTTCGTCATGGGTGTCATTTTCGTGATATTTTAGGTCACTGAAAGCGATAGTGGGATCAAAATGAAAATCCAAGATGGCGGCTGCGAAAATTTCCTAATTTTTCGTCATGGGTGTCGTTTCCATGGTTTTAGAGGGTGCTGAAAACGATAGTGGGTTCAAAATGAAAATCCAAGATGGCGGCTGCGAAAATTTCCAAATTTTTCGTCATGGGTGTCATTTTCGTGATATTTTAGGTCGCTGAAAACGATAGTGGGGTCAAAATGAAAATCCAAGATGGCGGCTGCGAAAATTTCCTAATTTTTCGTCATGGGTGTCATTTTCGTGATATTTTGGGTCGCTGAAAACGATAGTGGGGTCAAAATGAAAATCCAAGATGGCGGCTGCAAAAATTTCCTAATTTTTCGTCATGGGTGTCGTTTTCGTGATATTTAAGGTCGCTGAAAACGATAGTGGGGTCAAAATGAAAATCCAAGATGGCGGCTGCGAAAATTTCCTAATTTTTCGTCATGGGTGTCATTTTCGTAATATTTTAGGTCGCTGAAAACGATAGTGGGGTCAAAATGAAAATCCAAGATGGCGGCTGCGAAAATTTTCAAATTTTTCGACATGGGTGTCATTTTCGTGATATTTGAGGTCGCTGAAACCGATAGTGGGGTCAAAATGAAAATCCAAGATGGCGGCTGCGAAAATTTCCAAATTTTTCGTCATGGGTGTCATTTTCGTGATATTTTAGGTCGCTGAAAACGATAGTGGGGTCAAAATGAAAATCCAAGATGTCGGCTGCAAAAATTTCCTAATTTTTCGTCATGGGTGTCGTTTTCGTGATATTTTAGGTCGCTGAAAACGATAGTGGGGTCAAAATGAAAATCCAAGATGTCGGCTGCAAAAATTTCCTAATTTTTTGTCATGGGTGTCGTTTTCGTGATATTTTAGGTCGCTGAAAACGATAGTGGGGTCAAAATGAAAATCCAAGATGGCGGCTGCGAAAATTTCCTAATTTTTCGTCATGGGTGTCATTTTCGTGATATTTTGGGTCGCTGAAAACGATAGTGGGGTCAAAATGAAAATCCAAGATGGCGGCTGCAAAAATTTCCTAATTTTTCGTCATGGGTGTCGTTTTCGTGATATTTAAGGTCGCTGAAAACGATAGTGGGGTCAAAATGAAAATCCAAGATGGCGGCTGCGAAAATTTCCTAATTTTTCGTCATGGGTGTCATTTTCGTAATATTTTAGGTCGCTGAAAACGATAGTGGGGTCAAAATGAGAATCCAAGATGGTGGCTGCGAAAATTTCCTAATTTTTCGTCATGGGTGTCATTTTCGTGATATTTTAGGTCACTGAAAGCGATAGTGGGATCAAAATGAAAATCCAAGATGGCGGCTGCGAAAATTTCCTAATTTTTCGTCATGGGTGTCGTTTCCATGGTTTTAGAGGGTGCTGAAAACGATAGTGGGTTCAAAATGAAAATCCAAGATGGCGGCTGCGAAAATTTCCTAATTTTTCGTCATGGGTGTCATTTTCGTGATATTTAAGGTAGCTGAAAACGATAATGGGGTCAAAATGAATGACTATCGTTTTCAGCGACCTAAAATATCACGAAAATGACACCCATGACGAAAAGTTAGGAAATTTTCATAGCCGCCATCTTGGATTTTCATTTTGACCCCACTATCTTTTTCAGCGACCTAAAATAACACGAAAATGACACCCATGACGAAAAATTTGGAAATTTTCGTAGCCGCTATCTTGGATTTTCATTTTGACCCCACAATCGTTTTCTGCGACCTAAAATATCACGAAAATGACACCCATGACGAAAAGTTAGGGAATTTTCGCAGCCGCCATCTTGGATTTTCATTTTGACCCCACTATCGTTTTCAGCTACCTAAAATATCACGAAAATGACACCCATGACGAAAAATTAGGAAATTTTCGCAGCCGCCATCTTGGATTTTCCTTTTTACCCGACTATCGTTTTCAGCGACCTTAAATATCACGAAAATGACACCCATGACGAAAAGTTAGGGAATTTTCGCAGCCGCCATCTTGGATTTTCATTTTGACCCCACTATCGTTTTCAGCGACCTAAAATATCACGAAAATGACACCCATGACGAAAAATTAGGAAATTTTCGCAGCCGCCATCTTGGATTTTCCTTTTTACCCGACTATCGTTTTCAGCGACCTAAAATATCACGAAAATGACACCCATGACGAAAAGTTAGGAAATTTTCGCAGCCGCCATCTTGGATTTTCATTTTGACCCCACTATCGTTTTCAGCGACCTAAAATAACACGAAAATGACACCCATGACGAAAAATTTGGAAATTTTCGTAGCTGCCATCTTGGATTTTCATTTTGACCCCACTATCGTTTTCAGCGACCCCAAATATCACGAAAATGACAACCATGACGAAAAATTAGAAAATTTTCGCAGCCGCCATGTTGGATTTTAATTTTGACCCCATTATCGTTTTCAGCGACCTCAAATATCACGAAATTGACGCCCATGTCGAAAAATTCGAAAATTTTTGCAGCCGCCATCTTGGATTTTCATTTTGACCGTAATCACGTCCTCTCAAGAAAAAAAAACTAGAGCATAAGAAGTTATGCCCCTCCGTTTTTTTTTTTTGTGTTGACATAACGAATAAAATAAAAAAAGAACTTTCCAAATCGGCTTCTAAATGACGGAGTACTGCAGTAACAAACATAAAAAATAAAAAAAAATACAACTGAATTGATATTCTCCTCCGTTTTTTAAGTCGTTTAAAAATAACACATCATTGTTACGTTTAAAAATTAGCTGGACATCACTCACAATGCAGTCATTGGTGTCGTGGGGAATACTAGTTTCTGTCATTCCCGACGACACCACCAGTGGTGTCGTGGCGAATGAACGGTCATTTCGTAGTATTTAAGTTCGCTGAAAACGATAAAGGTCTCAAGCTAATTTCGAGCTTATTGATATTTTACAAACCCTTTGTTTTTTTGGCCAAAGATACTTGGTAAATGATCTGGAAGCTGAATTTAACAAAAAAACATGAATGTCAATAAGGTCTAAATTCGCTTGCCACCTCAGAAAGTTTCTAGATTATTATGCACATCATTTCTAGGGTGTCAAGCTAATTTCGACCTTATAGACATTTTACAAACCATTTGTTTTTTTGGTCCAAGATACTTGGTAAATGGTCTGGAAGCTAAATTTAACAAGAAAACATGAATGTCAATAAGGTCTAAATTGTTATGTAACACATCATTGTTATGTAGCTGGACATCACTAACAGCACAATACAGTCGGTGGTGTCGCATGGCGTGGGGAATAGTAGTTTCTGTCATTCCCCACGATACCACACCAGTGGTATCGTTTTCAGTGGTGTCGCTGTCGTGGGGAATGAACGTAAAGTAAAATGGTGCGCGGCGCTTAGTTTTGAATCGTACGGGTAAAGGTCTTCGTGTCAGTCAGATTTTAAATCCACCTTATTCACAAAAATAAATAAGTATAAGTAGTTATTTTTATTTATTTTAACTGTTCAAGTTTACAATGAAATAATAATCTGTCTAAAACTTTCAAAAATACTTACTAGAAAAATAAAACAAAATAAACTTGTATACTAATCAGTTCAAGTTTATCTACTGCATTGCTCTATTCTGTGACGCAACATAGTACCTACTCGAGTTCATGAACTCATGAGCGGTGCGCTTGGCGCGCGTTTCCCGCGCATCGTAATTTATTACGTATCGCTACTCCTTGCGGGGGCTGCGGTAAGCATTTAATACCTACGGCGCTTGCTTGCCTTAAGTTTGATTTTTTTCCTTACAATAGAAAATTCAAAACAGTATCTCTGTATATAAGATGTCCCTCTTTAAAAGTTTATTTTCTACAATACATTTCAATAATAGGAGCTATATAGGAAAGGAGAGGTAGGAATAAAAGGAGCTCGTGGCTAAGTAATAACAGCGGCACGGGTCGATCCATCAGGTTAAGCTACGCTTGCCGGGGTTGGTCCGTGGATGGGTGACCATCTTTACATACCGAGACTCCTCCGTGCCTCGGAAAGCACGTTAAGCCGTTGGTCCCGGCTGTCATTCGTGGATCTTTGACAGTCGTTATGATACGGATAAGGGGTACGGGGGGGGGGGGGGGGTATTACCCAGTAACTGGGTTGTGGAGGTCAGATAGGCAGTCGCTCCATGTAAAATACTGGTATTCAGCTGTATCCGGTTAGACTGGAAGTCGACCCCAACATAGTTGGGAAAAGGCTAGGCAGATTGATTGACTTTTCAATAATAATAATATCCAAAAACGCCTTTACCCAATGGGGGCAGAGCAGAAAGTACAGAACGGTAGCTAAGACTACGTATCCTATAAACCCCCTCCGTCTTATTACAAAACAAGGTTCATCTTCAAACCCAGGTATAAACCATGGATGGACCCTTTTTGGATTTCGAACTTTATTCCGACACATTCACATGTCAGTTTAACAAAACTGACAACTTAGTACCGGACTAAGTTTTCAGTTTTATATAAAGAACTGTATGTATTTCTGTCACAGCTAGGTTCTTATTCCAAAAACGGGCTCGATGGTTTAAACCATGACAGAAGAAAAACCTCGTTTTGTAATAAGACCACTTTTGTTCTTTTAAACTGATGACATGTAATTTGCCGACTTGCAAAAAAAAAAACCGGCCAAGTGCGTGTCGGACTACGCACAATGAAGGGTTCCGTAGTTGGGATGAACTTATCCCAGGAAAAAAGTTAACATTGTAGTTGAAAAACATGTTCTCCTCATACATTCCAACTGTAAATATAAGTTTGTTGTTGTGGTTTTTGTTCGTAGTTTCAGTGGTTTTCCTGAAATCTACAGGTAAATAACTATTTTCTGTATTCTTTTCAAAATTTTAGGCTTAGTATTTTCTTAATGGTAAATTTTCGTCTTTTTTCTTAATTTATAAATAAAAAATTTGAGACCCTCATAATAAGGGCCCTTTCATTTGATATGTCATACGGTACAGTTTGAAAAACTTTTTTTTTTTTAAATTTTATTATTTGCCCTCAAAAGTGACACCCATTCAAAATTCATTTATTTACTTTACCCGTCCGTGTTTGGGTCACAAATTCATATGTGTAACAAATTTCAACTTAATCGGTCTATTAGATTCGGAGAAAATTGTCTGTGACAGACGGACAGACAGACACACGAGTGATCCTAAAGGGTTCCGTTTTTCCTTTTGAGATACGGAACCCTAAAAACACTACAAAAATAACTAAGTGAAAAATAAAAAAAAAACATCCGAATTTGCGATTAAACCTCCTCGCTTTTTATGAAGTCGGTTAAAAACTGAAACCCGACTACTGCAAAATCACGCTATACAAAGTATGAAACAAGAAAATATTCTCATCTGAAATTAGAAAAAGACAGACAAATTATTATAAATACGGAGTCACACGTATTCTGTTCGATATCTAACATGACGTGAGACTCCGAATTTTTATTTTTTTCTGTCTTTTTCTCATTTGCAGAAAATTTGAAAACTGTAGCTGTAACCGGTTGACTGTAACACCTGTAAAACCTGTATGACAGGCGACGGACAGACGCACACGTGAGTGACAGCAATAAGGCTCCGGTTTGGCGTTTCGGGTGCGGAACCCTAAAAAAGTAAATATTATTTAATGTTAAATGAAAGCTACCGATAATAAATAGCAATAAGTTGCACGGGAGCTATAAACAGTAAGAAATGAGATTGATATTATAAAAGCGTTAGGCGTTGAGGATGATGCGCAGTGGTAGCCCGCGAAATTCAATTTTTTAGGGTTTTTTGCAATTTGCAGGTCATTGTCAGGTTGTGTCTTGATCAAAGCATGATACGCGGAAATAAAACATATGTGCTTATATAATTTTAACCATAAAAATCATCAATACATCTCTCTAAGTTAGATTTCGTGCAGATTCGTTAGATTTCGTTCGTTTGACGAATCTGCACGAAATCTAACTTACATACTTTAATCAAGATACAACCTGACACGGACCTGCAAATTGCAAAAAAAAACAAAAAAAAATGAATAACGTGGGCTACACAGCGCAATCACCGATGCAATGTTTTCTTGATATTAAAACCGGTGAAAGAAATCATCGTGAGGAGTGGAAGTGTGTGGGTTAGGGTTAATAATATTAATTTGAAATCGCCAACCAGTCTTGAGCAAGTGTGGTGATTAATGCTCGTGCCTTCTATGTATCAGAAGAGTCCTTTGCCCTGTAGCGGGACAGTAATTAAAAAATGAATAACATGAATGAAATGAGTTGTTAGATTACATGTCAAAATCAGAGACATTTTGGTCGTGCATACATGACACAGGAGGAGCTCGTGGCTAAGTAATAACAGCCGCACGGGTGGATCCATCAGGTTAAGCTACGCTTTCCGGAGTTGGTCAGTGGGTGGGTGAGCATCTTTACATACCGAGACGCCTCCGTGCCTCGGAAAGCACGTGAAGCCGTTGGTCCCGGCTGTCATGTGTGGATCTTTGACAGTCATTACGGGTCGTCAGAAGCACGAAAGTCTGACAACCAGTCTTACCAAGGGGTCTTAGTATTAACCAGATATTAGGTTGTGGAGGTCAGATGCAGTCGCTCCATACTGGTATTCAGCTGCATCCGGTTAGACTGTAGGCCGACCACAACATAGTTGGGAAAAGGCTAGGCAGATTGACACATGACATACGTTGACAAGATGCAATAATGAATAGTACCTAGCTACAAAAGTTAATATCTACGTAAGTAGATACATAGCTATCTTTTGAATGATTGCGTTTCAATTGTTTTGTCGATAATTGCGGATATTTCGTAGTAGCTTAGAGGTCCAGAACAGATTGGAGTGTGGTGGAAAAGACTGTTGGCCTGAGAGTAAGTCGGACCAAAACGGACGGACAAACGTTTTGTGATTTTGGCGGTCTCTAGGTCCTGTGCCCTTAGATTATGAAATGTCCAGATTCCTAGTAGGCTACAGTAAATTGATTCCAAATTTTAGTAACTAACATTGGTGACTAGTTCGATCCCCGCGCCAGACGTCAAGGAACGTTCGCCCCGCAAACGTCACGAGCCGGGCGTTTTAATTTTAAAAAAAATGTCAGTCTGTGCTGTGAAATCGTGCAAAAATTACACTACAAAAAAAGAAAAGCGCACTAACATCTCATTTCATACGAAAGTATTCAATTTCACCGTGTATTTCATAATTAAATTCGAAAACGAAAAAATAAGAATGTGACATTGAATTTGACACAATAACTGTTAAGTGTTGCCTAGGGCATGAAAAAATTTACCCAAATTTTCAACACCTCACGAAAAAAACGAGGTATGACTAAGGAGTTTCATTAACATGGACGATGATTTTTTTTGTGAGTGTTAGTTTGTTTCTTCAACCGTATGGTTCGGAAGCGCTCCCAATTGGACCCAAACACACGAACCTCCGTCAGCTCATTAATGGAGTCGACATACGACACCCTAAATTGATTATGTAAAATGTATTATGCTACCCATCAAATCTTTTTAACGTGGGTTAATTAAGAGAGTTGCATAAAAACTCATTTCTTAACTGCATTGAATCTGTCTTTAGCACACAAGTTTAAAAATTTACCTCTATAAAATCTAAGTCTGTAAATGCGATAATAGTGTGTTTTAACATTTTTACTTTTTACAAATATCACACACATGTGAGTACGATTTAAAATGTGAAAAGTATTATTCAAAATATTATAAATAAACCACAAGAAAATACCCTAATCTTAACTTGTTTCGATGGACTCGAGTAATTAATATGACGAAAGTCAGAAATCGATACTTGGAAATTGAAATAAAATTGTTTTATCCTATAAAATGTAGTAAACATTGTTTTTTTTTAAATAGCAATTTACACTTTTCTATTGCAAGTTTAACCTTTTTAGTATATTATATTAAAACCAAGTCAACTGACAGGACCTATTTATTACCACTGGTAGGTACCTCATTTATTGAATTTCACGCTGAGTTGTTTCTATAATTGAATTTAAATTTGGAATGCGCTCGCTCTTCAAAATTATTTTAATTTATTGTACAATTATTTATTGTGGATTTTATTTTTGATAGGTACTTTCTGATAGTTTGCTACAGAATGCCCAGTATACATTTTTAGGTAGGCTTTTAGTGTTTGGGAATTGGATGAAATGGGAGTAAGTCGGACCAAAACGGAGTATCTGTTTTGTGATTTTGGCGGCCTCTCGGGTCCTGTGCCCATGTCTCTTGCCGGAACGCCCTTACCGATCTGCTCCGATTTTCGGTACCTCGGGTCGCTTGTCCAAGTGGATGGTGAAGTAGACCGAGACGTAACGCACAGGATCAACTCAGGATGGATGAAATGGCGACAGGTTACAGGAACAATTTGCGACCCACGGATCCCTTTACAAGTCCGTGAAATGGCCTGTCGCACTTTATGGATCGGAATGCTGGGCGGTGAAGAAGACGGATGAAAAAAAATTGCATGCAGCTGAGATGAGAATGTTGAGATGGATGTGTGGAGTGACGAGAATGGATAAAGTAAGAAATGAGTAGGTATATAAGAGGAAGTTTGAAAGTGGCGCCAGTGACAGAAAAGTTAAAAGGAAATCGTTTGGGTTGGTATGGGCATGTGTTGAGTAGAGACGAAACGCATGTGACTGAAAGAGTGATGAATATATATGTTGATGGATGGAGAGGCAGAGGAAGGCCAAATAAAAGATGGATGGATTGTGTGAGGAATGATATGAAAGAGAAGGGAGTGAATGATAACGTGACGGTTGACAGGGGAGAATGAAAGAAGAAAACGTATTGCGCCGCGCCGACCCCGAGTAACATGGGATAAGGGCAGGAAGATGATGATGATTAGTGTTTAGGAATTGATGATGATTAGAGATCGGATAACCGGATGCATATATACCATAAGTTAATATTTGGCTAACAAACTGTGGACGCGGCTTCTTAGTATTTTTTTTTCTTAATATAAATCCCGGGATTCCAGAAAATGCGGGAATGCACAATTAATCAGATACATGGTGTGAAAACAACTTCTTATATTATGTGGTTTTATTAATTTTGATCCGTGGATGGTTGAACATCTTTACACACCGGGTCTTCTCCGTGCCTCGGACGTTAAGCCCCCGGACATGGTTAAGTATATCGGTGGGGTTGTTTTCATGGGTTTCGGGGGTGTTAAAGCCGATAGTGACGTTAAAATGTTAATCCCAGATGGCGGCTGCAATCATTTTCAAATTTTTCGTTATCGTCAGCTTTCACACCCTGGAAAAGCATGAAAACGACACCCATGACGAAAAATTTGAAAATTTTCGTAGCCGGATTTTAATTTTGACCAAATTCACACTTTTTTCTTTTATTTTTTAAGTTCCTTTTATATTTAAATTTTCCCACTATTTTAGGGTAATCTCTATGCGCTGGTATTACTCGCGTGTTGCACACATACGCAAATGCGTTATGTAGTACACGGCGCTCACTCACACACGTATAAAAATTGGCTTCACGTTTTATGTTACGTTTTGTACTGAACACGGAATCTGGACATTTCATAATCTAAGCCTGTGCCCATATCTTTTGCCGGAACGCCCTTACCGATCTGCTTCGACTTTCAGTACCTCGGGTAGCTTGTCCATGGCGAAGGAGACCGAGACATAACGCACCGGATCAACTCAGGATGAATGAAATGGCGACAGGTTACAGGAACAACTTGCGACCCACGGATGCCCCTCAAGTTGAAAGGGGAAAATTTACAAATCCGTGATAATGCATATTATGGATCAGAATGCTGGGCAGTGAAGAAGACGGATGAAAAAATATTGCATGCAGCGGAGATGAGAATGTTCAGATGGATGTGTGGAGTGACGAGAATGGATAAATAAAAAAATGAGTATATAAGAGGAAGTTCGAAAGTGGCGCCAGTGACAGAAAAGTTGAAAGGAAATCGTTTCGTATGGGCATGTGATGAGGAGACACGAAACACGTGTGACTAAAAGAGTGATGAATTTACATGTTGATGGATGGAGAGGCAGAGGAAGGCCAAAGAAAAGATGGATGGATTGTGTGAGGAATGATATGAAAGAGAAGGCAGTGAATGATGATGTGACGGTTGACATTGACAGCGGAGAATGGAAGAAGAAGACGTGTTGCACCGACCCCAAGTAACATGGGATAAGGGTAGGAAGATGATGATGAATTTGTGGAATAGTATTGCATGGGTAAGATATCATATTTAATCGAATGGGGAAATTTTAAATCGTATTATGGCGACCCTCGCACTTTATGTCACTGAGTTCGTTAACCTAAAACTCATAGTTTATTTAGAGTGCGTTTCATCAAATAGTTCCTCTGCCGTAATGTTGGCTCCAGTATTGTAGGACGAACACGATACGCTACCGTTGTTAGAGCGTGGACCTAATAGGTCCATTGTTAAAGTTTAACAGTGGGGCCAACATTACGGCAGAGGAACTATTTGATGAAACGCACTCTAATAAAAAACGATGTTATGTCAAGTACTTACAAGTGAAAAGTGGAATTTCGTCAATCTTTTTATGTGATTTGCTATTAATTTATACTTTTTTACAGGAGTTTTTGCTATTCATTTTTACAGGAAGGCATAATTCAATTTTTTCAAACTATGTTAACTGGACGACAACTCGTCAGATACGAGAGCGTACGTAGTATAGAGCGGAGAGCGTGGTTTTTTGTATGAGTGTGCGTGAGCGTGTATTTAACTTGCAGGAGCACGGTTTTGTGGCTTCACTTTTGATGTTCACGGAACTCCTGGTTTTTTCTAGCTGAATGTTGGTAATAGAAACGTGATATTTGGAGCGTCGCGTCCCCTAAATTCTAAGTTAGTTCTCTTCGAGCCTCGGAACCTAAATGTTGTCTAGAAATCTAGTCTATACTTACTGATACTTATTGAGTGCCTAGTTTAGATAGGTAGTTTGTTAAATATTGCTACCTTGTACCAAGTTTGTATGTGTGCAAGAAGATAAAATATAAATATTACACCAATGAAGAGGTTTATCATTTCATCTTCCTTTTTTTGTTGATCTGAGTGAGGGCCTTACGAATGACGGCTGGATCTTCTACAATGTACCTACCTACCTAGTTGCAATTCTCAGCATCTTGCCAGTTTGTAGCTTAGTTTTATTGAGGTCAAAAATGTATCTCGCATGTATCCCGGCAGTTGCCGGTTTTGTTTATATACATTTTATAAACCTCGTTTTTAGCCATTGTTGTGGGTGAGTCGGAACCGGGTGCCGCATTACCCCAGTGAGTCGGGGTGGCGCTGCGTTTATGCTCCAGTGAGTCGGAGTGTACAGCGCTGGGTTGAGGTTGAGGCTGAAGGTGATGACCAGAAATACGCGTCCGCTGCATGCTGGTGGTCAGGATACCCGTTGAAGCCGTGGATGCCAGCTGGCTGTGTGACTGGCCGCTCGAAAGCGTGAGGAAGTGATGCTGATGACGTCACGCTGAAGGAGTTGCTCGAAGGCTGCGCTGACGTTCATGCTGGGGGTCACCAGTTTAGAAGTATGAGGAACAGGGTGTAAAGTTCACTCATCCTCCATAGAAAAGGGAGCATCCTCCGACCAGACGGGTGTTGTGTCTGGTGGGCAACTGCCCGACGGTTGATTTCGGGACGTTGTATATATGCTAGTCGCGTGGTAAACTTTAATTGCGCGATGCAGGATTGCGTGACGTCATGTCATTGTGATGCGTAGTTCGTATGTGGCGATGTAGATGCCGCTACAAATCTCTTAAAAAGAGGTACGTATAGAAAAATGTTTACCCCCCTAGGGGATGATTTTTTCATAATTCAAAACCATAAATTTGAATTTTCATATCCCTAAGTTAAGAAATGCTGGTTTTCTCATAAAACTTTCACCCCCTGTAGGATTATTTTATAAGACAAAAATAGTTTATGTCCTTCCCCAGGATGCCATCTATAGTCTTGCCAAATTTTAGCGATATCGGTGCAGTTTTGTGAATTTCAAAATCATCCGCTTCTTTACCCCCTTATGGGATGATTTTTCAAAATCGCTGGACCACACATTTCTTTAATTTCTACCAAAAGCATAAAGTGTTTTCATAGCCCTAACTTAAAAAATGCTGGGTTTCCCTTACAAACTTTCATCCCCATATCTCCCCCTGTAGGATAATTGTTTAAGATAAAAAATAGGCTGTGTCCTTCCCTAGGATGCCATCTGTAGCCTTGCCAAATTGTATAGATATCCGTGCAGTTTTGTAGATTTTAAAATAACCCTTATTTTACCCCATTAGGGGATGATTTTCCAAAAACGCTGAACCACTTATTTAATTATATCCTACCAAAAGCATAAATTTGAATTTTCATATTCCTAACTTAAGAAATGCTGGATTTCCCATACAAACTTTCATCCCCTACATCACACCCTGTAGGGTTATTTTTGAGACAAAAAGTAGCCTAAGTCCTTCCATAGGATACCACCTTATAAAGGCCTTTTAGAGGCCTTGCCAAATTTTATCAAAATCTGTTCGGTGGTTTAGGCATGAAAAGGTTACAGACAGACAGAGTTACTTTCGAATTTATATTATTAGTATGGATAATAATAATTGTTATTTTCAAATCAAAATCAAATCAAATCAAATAATTTATTTGCCTGAATATGGGTATATAAGGTGATACACGTTACATTAATGGCCTTTTAACCATATCCTAGCTCAATAGGTGTGCAAATATTTAATACAATTAAAATAAACATAATTACGTAAACTAAACACCACAACTCAAACGCCCGTTGTGAGAAATATTTCTTACATCCTAATAATAATAATATTTCTTTCCTCGCTAGAGAGCTCCGATAAACGCGTACGATCGCTCTAATCTTAAAGTGCTTAGGGCGATGTAAGCGCAAAAAAATGTGTTTATTTACGACATCACATTAGTAACCTCTAAAATTATCAGTGTTCCTCTACTATATTATGCCTGTATTATACATACAAACATTTCTCTTGAATCATTCCATCTATTAAAAAAAACCGCATCAAGATCCGTTGCGTAGTTTTAAAGACCTAAACATACATAGGGACAGACAGACATCGGAGCGACTTTGTTTTATAATATGTAGTGATGTAGTGATAGTGATAGTGATAGTGAAGTGATAGTGATAGTGAAGTGATGATGATAGTGATAGTGATGATAGTGATAGTGATAGTGATACCATAATGATAATTGATTATTGTTAAAAATTTACGGACTCAACACTTGACATTATAATAGTATCTATGGTTATGACATTGTGATATTATTATTACAATTTACAATTATTTATATATTCTGACATTGTATTAAACATTATCTGTGAAGCTTTGACATGATTTTAATTCATTTGTTACGGACTTTTAATTAGCTGCCGATTATTATTATTTAATTAAAATTTAATTCAAATGTTGAACTTGTAATCTCTTTCTCTGCTTTTTTTTTGGATTTGTTTGTGACTAATTTTGTACGCCTTATATGGCAAAACATGTAGCTACCTCACATTAATATTATAAGACCTGTATACTTTTACTCATGTTTCACAAAATAAATATATCTTATCTTATCTTATCTTATGCCTGATGCATAACAATGCTATAAGTAGGCATAAGTATATGTATATCTTACGAGCGGTCACCAGGGCAGGTGCATCGTTGTTAGCGCTGTACGTGAGAGTGTTGTTCTCCTTCTCCTGGGGTGAGTACAAGTTTTATTGTCGTGTTTGAATTTCAAATATAATATTGTTGTTTGTACTTTTTTTGTTTTTGTGTTTTTTAACATGAAAAAGAAAAAACGCGACCCTTATAGGATCGCTTTGTTGTCTGTCTATCGAGACCTTTTTTCTCAGAAACGCGTAGAGGTATCAATTTGTAATTAATATCAAAAACGTAGGACTACGGTCCCTTGGAGCTCTAAAAAAATTAAGCTTCTAAGTCAACGCAGTATTTAAAATATGGCAATTTATGCAAAATGATTATTTTGATACTCGCAAATAAATCAAAACCTAAAATCGTGTGGCAACAAGCAAGGTAAAGTTCACAGCACAGTAAAGTCCAAAAATAGTTAAATAGCAGTTTTATTAGGTACATACCATTTTTTTTACGATACGATACGATCTTACATTTGCAGTTGAAGAATTGGCAGTGACGTGCTAGAAAACAAAATAGTTTTTTTTTTTTTTTTTTTTTTTTTTTTTTTTTTTTAAATTTGTTTTTGTTTACACTAAACCCGAAAAGGGGTCATTGTACTCATCATTTTGAGCATTTTTTTCTATGGGACAGACCTTAAAATCGCGAAAAAAAAAACAGCTGTTCATTTTGACGAGTTTGATGTAGATAAATGTACTGAACAGCTGATTTTTTTTGTATTTTCAGGTTTGGTCCTATTGTAAAAGTTGTTCATAATGATGAGTACAATGACCCCTTCTCGGGTTTAGTGTAAACAAAAACTAATGTTGTATATCGATGTATGGGCGAATATTTTTAACTCCGTTTGTCCTTCAATCCTACGTATTTAATTCGTCTTTGGTTTGACCGCGCATTTCGTGGCACGTGACGAGTTAATGCGCTGTATACTGTTGTGCGTTGTTGTTGATAATTATGTTCCTAAGGTGATACAATAAAAGTGAACTGGGCGGGAATAAGAAAGTGACAGAGTCAATTACTTCCACATGCGAAAAAAAGAGAGCGCAACAACGCACTGGAACCAAAATAAAAGCGCCAAATGAAATAAAAATTGATTAAAAATAAATGAAGCTATCTATCAAAATTATGTTCAGCCAGAATTTTCAATTACCTAATACGCACATTTTAAATGCAATTTTGCAATGCAATTACTTAGGATTTTAGAATTATAGAAAAAAACATAAAAAAGTAGAGGTCTTTTCGGAATTAAATTCTATCGGGGAAAAACCCAATCGTGTGTTCCTTCAGTCAAAGTATTAATCAAATAATCAATAAACATACAGGGTGTCCCGTAAATAATGGATAATCTCTTAAGGGGTCATCGTACTCATCATTATGAACAACTTTTACTATGGGACCAAACCTGGAATCGCGAAAAAAAAATCAGCTGCTCCCTACATTTTGACGAGTTTGATGTAGATAAATGTACTGGTCAGCTGATTTTTTTTCGCGATTTCAGGTTTGGTCCCATAGTAAAAGTTGTTCATAATGATGAGTACAATGACCCCTTAAGAGATTATCCATTATTTACGGGACACCCTGTATATCCAAAAATTAAATCCATACATGCTGCAATAGTGAAATAAATGGTAACGAAAAATCCTCCAATTTATTTTGGTAGCGCCTTCTACAGGACCTAAACCGCGGTCACTGTCAGACTGCATATAAAAGAAAGAGAAGCGCGATGACACAACCGTGGCAATTTATTGCAAAATATGAAGCTATTGTTTAATTACAAAAAATCTATTGATTGGACCAAAAAAATAAAACACTATTACGTTATTATGTTGCTTGTAAAAACATGTGTAGATAATATAGGTACATGATATGATGCTTAATATGCTTATTAAACAGGTGTAAGTGTAGGTAAACAGTGGCAATATTTTAAGGGGTCGTTATACTCATCATTATGAACAACTTTCACTATGGGACCACACCTGAAATCGCGAAAAATAAATCAGCTGTTCCCTACATTTTGACGAATTATGCGAACATAAATGTACTGAACAGCTGAATTTTTTTTCGCGATTTCAGGTTTGGTCCCATAGTAAAAGTTGTTTATAATGATGACTAAAATGACCCCTTAAAATTTGCCACTATTTACACTTAGGTACACCCTGTATAGGTGAACAAGGTATTTTTTGGCTCAACATTTTGACCATGGGTGGTGTAGAAATTAAGTAGAGAGACAATAAGATTTCAAAATAAAATACAAAGAAATCAACAATTAACATTAATATTACATTAAAAAATTAGGTCCGTAGTCATACGATTCAAAATAAATAGAATATAATATTCAGTAGTATCTTCAAAGCGATTATTATCATTTAAAAATTCATCAACATTCTAATAGGCTTTTTCTGTCAGTATTTTTTAAATGTTTTCTTAAACTGGTCTGTATTTAATTTCTTAACACATTTAGGGATTATAAATTAGTGAGCAAAGAAAATCCGAAGCATTTCCGTTTGAGCTCCTATTTTTTGAGCACCTATGCATTGAGCACCAAAAAAAAAAATTAAAACACCAAAGGGAATAAAGTTGAATATTTTTTAGTATTCCCATTTGAGCACCAATCAATATTTTAACGTGATGCTCAAAAGGGAATACTAAAAAATATTCAACTTTATTCCCTTTTGAGCACCTGCGGTAGCTTCTAGTGATGAGGTGTTTAATAAAACATATCGATACATATTGGCAGTACTTTTTTTGGTCCATGGTTACGAAACGGGGAACTACGAATAAAAAAGACTTTCATCAAAAACCATCGCCTAATCAAGCCTTCGTGACCCAGTGGGATGTGGGAGTAATAGGGTGGGGAAAAACAATGGGACACCTCAAGGGCATTGACCTTGACCTCAGGGTCATTGACCTTAACGTCAAGGTCAAAATTCCGAATGTCAAGATCCGCGAATCTCCTAATGTAGGGGACATTAGGAGATTCGCGGATCTTGACATTCGGAGTAATAAGTAATAAGTTCTAAGGGTAAGGGTAAGCTCTCCTAAGGTAAAAAGGTAAAGTCTTTTTTTCTTAGTGCTCCGTTACGTACATACCAACAAAAAGTAGGTACCTACTGCCAATTTGTATCGATATATTTTATTAAACACCCCATCACTAGAAGATACCGCACCGTAGGGGCTCAAAAGGGAATACAGTTGAATATTTTTTATGGTTCCCTTTTGAGCACCATGTTAAAATATTGATTGGTGCTCAAATGGGAATACCTTTGGTGCTCAATGCTTAGGTGCTCAAACAGGAATGCTTCGAAAATCCGATATAATTATGAAACTGGGACCTCTCATGCCTTCAAATCGACTCTTGTTTTGGCAAGTACTGCCTGAGAATAATTTGGCCGTCGATTTACGTACCAATAATGAATCTGGTTGTGACTATGGCATAATGATTATTTTGATTTTTTTATTACATTTGTAGCATTTTTAAATGTAGAAGTTTAGGTATTTTTTAAACTCGTTGTTGTTGTTGTTTTCAACATTTTTTAGTTTGTAACAAAGTAATTAAAAAATAATAATAGCAAAGGGCAATTATTTAGAATATTTTGATCTCACTATCTCCTCATATTGTCGTTGTATCCCACATAGATAAATAAAATTAATGAAGACTTATGAAGACTGATTATGAGAAACATCTCGAATTAAAATTAATATTAAGAACGTGATTTTACTTTTAGTCGATTCAAAAAAAAAATGAACTTAAAGAGGGTTTATTGTTTAATTTCATACGTTTTATGAAAAAACCATGGTTATTATTATTTTGAGGAAACATACACAAATGAAAAAGGTGAACATAGACCACAGTATATTTATATACTAACATGTTTATATTAATTTCAACTTGATACCTCCACGCATTCCTGAGAAAAAGGGTCTTGACAGACTGACAGACAGACGGACGGACAACGAAGTGATCCTATAAGGATTCCGTTTTTTTCTATTTGAGGTATGGAACCCTAAAAATGAAGATCAAATTGCCACACTTCTAATCAAACCAAATGCTTTACAGAAAGTCAGCCAGTGTTATCAATATCTCTGCGCAACAAGTTTTAGGCAGTAAAAATAAAAATGGTGGCCAAAATTAAAATCGATGTGCATATAGACGAGGATCTAAAGAAAGTGAACGTAACTCACACAGGAACAGATACAAATATAATTACAGATCGTGACATGAATTCATTCAAAATCGGGACTGATCATTTCCACAGAGCCGTGGAACGGTATATGGGAAGAAGGCCAGATAATGTTTACCATAAAAGTCCAACACCTTGGGAAGATTTGTACAAACGTTACGGTTGGCAACAAGTGACACGAGTGCTATCTGTGAAATCAGCGAGAGTTAAGAACATAACTAGAAAGCCCGTCGAAGTGCTGTCGCAAGACTCCAAAAACACATCAAAAGTTAATATAAAAGTGAATACAGGTTTATCACACACAGTACAAAACAGTGTGACGACAAAATGGTCAACCCAAAATCAGAATGCAACTTCCTACGGAGCACAAGTGGGGATCAATGTGAGCATCGCACAAGCTAGCGGAAAAGTCGGTTTTTCTTCCACTTCCACCGTAGGAGTTAGTGACGAGAAAACAAAAAGTAAAACTATTGGTTCTTCTAGCAACGTAGCGATGGAATTAAAGCCAGGAGAAGCTGCGATAGCAGTTTTGTCGGCAACCGAAGGTTATGTGGAAATAGAAGTGGTGCATGAGGCGTATCTTACAGGGCTTTTGGCAGTTAATTATGATCCGCCGCACAAAGGACATCATTTCCATGGTATACCGGTCGAGCGCGCGCTCGCTTCTGTAGGCATCAGTAATAAATTCACGATGACGGGGACGATTATAATTAAATTTTTTAATGAAGCAAAGTTGAGAGTTTATGATAAGAAGAAAAATAAACTATTGATGGAACGTTCATAGTATGAAGATGATTGTGAACTTTATTTCATCTCTTGTAGGAACTGTTTTAGATTGCAAGATTTTTTATTATTCCACTAGCGTCCAAATTTCCCACCCGCGCTATTACTTCGTTTTCGCTTAGCTTTCTTTCTGGCTTTTCTTCTTTTTGCTCGGATCCTATGTGTCATAGCGCAATGTTAAATAGTCTTCCTCAAGAATTGGGTTATCAAATGCATAAAAAAAAGTTCCAGAGATTAGCGCCTTTAAAAAAGAACAAAAAAATAAGTACCTAAATTTAAAAAATCAAAAAACCTGACTGCTAGTAAAAGGTGAACTTTAAAAAGATGGAAACAAGATGACCTATTTTGTCTCCAAACAACCTCATGTAGTCGGAGGCAATCGGTCTTTATTGTTGAATTGAAGAAGATGCCAGTTTGATTTTTACCCGACTGACTCAGGGGTCAGCTGGGTAAAAAACAAACTCTTCAGCTTTAATATTGACTGCTGCGCAGAACAGATATTTGTACGACCCACAAGTATTTGTTCCGAGTCTGGGTGTTTTTCTATCTATACTATGTATGTATTTACAAAAAAAAAATGTAGTTTATCAGCCATCTCGTTACCATAACACAAGAAGCATTAGGTTAATTTAGGTTGCTAAGCTTGGGACTAGATGGCGTTGTGTGAAATGTCCAAGGATATTAATATAAAAAAAAAATTAGTATACATTATAATGATATACTTGTAGGTATAGATTACGCATTCCCTACTATATGAAATGTATTTTTTATCTACTACGTGAACGGCGCATGTATCTACTCTGCCGTAACTGATACTGCACCTGAACATGAAGTGTTCAAAGAGGGATCACACACGATATTTTACTGTACAATTTTGGGAGCACATGACAGTTTGTTGCATGGCATTTGTCTTTTACCGTATGATTAGTGGGAGGTTGACGTGTGATACCAGCTTTTTACCGTAACTTAGCGTACTGATCACGACTGATATTGTTACTATAATAATGTCTACCATGTATTCATTTGTTCTTCATACAGGGTGACTGGTAATTAGTGACCTATATTTAAACACATGATTATGATAACAAACAACTTTTACTATAGCACCAAATCTGAAATCGCGAAAAAAAATCAGCTGCCCCATCATACATTCATGTTCGCATAACTCGGCAAAGTATAGGGAGCAGGTGTTTGTAACCATGAGTATATAATTTTGTGTTTAAGTATCGGTCAATAATTACCAGTCACCATTTAAAAGTATGTTTTAAACTTTTTCAAAAATCAGTTGCCCCATACATTCATGTTCGCATAACTCGGCAAAATGTATGGAGCAGGTGATTTTTTTTTCGCGATTTCAGGTTTGGTCCCATACTAAAAGTTGTTTGTTATCATGAGTATAATTACCTATGTGTTTAAGTATCGGTCACTAATTACCAGTATCCCTATATAATTATGTTTTAAACTTTTTTATGTTATTTAGATTATTTTTTATATTGTTTTCTGCATCTAACTTAGATTTAATGTTTTTATTATTTGTACCATTTCTCTTTTATTTTCTATAATAATTTTGTCAAATATACCTACTTTATTTTTATTCTACTGTCATTGACGTAATGCCGTTATGATTAATTTTAATAAATAAACAAATTAAATAAAACAACAAACAAAATGCACTTCTTTAAAGCAGACCCCTTGCATTGCCAATCCGTATTTGGGCACTACAAATGGGACTAATGAAACAACAACACGCAATATACCTTCACACCTATATTGCCACCTCTGTCTAACCCTTCGGGGTTAACCAGAGGTGTGACCTAAACACCGACATTTTTCCAGTTATGTTTAAGTCCCATGTAACAGGGGGCGAGCCTTGCCACCACCCAGGCACAAATTGAGACTCCGGGCTGCTACTGGTATAAAAACTTTTTAGAGAAAAAAAAACAACCATATCAGAGATAGTGTGTTGTAGAACTGTTATCTAAGATCGAAAGTTCGACTGAGTTACATCTGATTGGTAACGCTCAGAGAATTCGTAGTTGGAAGGTAAGGAGACAGGTCTCCAGTGGCCAGGCTTCACATCTGGAACTATGTTGTATGTAGCATAGGACTTACTCAAATTTGGCTCCATACAACGACAGCAAAAGTATTTGATCGCATCAAACCACTTGACAATAATAGTCACATAAAATAGTCGGTCGTAATGGCATCACGACACTTAGCTATTTATATAATAGTTGTCTTAACTTGGCCGGGATCTCATCACGGTACTTGCAAAATGTGCATGAAGGTAGATTTGCGTCCAAACAATGACGATAAAAGGATTTGATCGCATCAAACCACTTGACAATAATAGTCACATAAAATAGTCGGTCGTAATCGCATCACCACACTTAGCTATTTATATAATAGTTGTCTTAACTTGGCCGGGATCTCATCATAGTACTTGCAAAATGTGCATGAAGGTAGATTTGCCTCCAAACAATGACAATAAAAGGATTTGATCGCATCAAACCACTTGACAATAATAGTCACATAAAATAGTCGGTCGTAATCGCATCACGACACTTAGCTATTTATATAATAGTTGCCTTAACTTGACTGGGATCTCTTCACCGTACTGCATGTATGCAGAATGTGCATAGGAAGGTAGGTACCTATTTACATACATATTCCTTAAAGGAAAAACTGGAACGACTGCAATCTCGTCGCATGACACATCATACAATGAATTCAACTACTTGATTGTTAAAACAAAGCAGCATCGATCCAAAAGAATTCCTTTTTTATAGAGTAATATCATAATGAAACAACGACACATGCACTAGTGTTGTCAACGTGTCATGTCACTTAGTAACACTAGCTTACCAATATCTCCACCGATAAGTATTATAATGACGTTCGTCAAACCAGCTATACCTAACCCTGAAGGATTGATTGAGTTGATTTGTTAAGACCGCTCCTGTTTCCGGAATTAATTTGGGTGGCTTCACTAGATTAAAGTTTTCAGCCACTAGCAACTTATTTAACAGGTCCCGCTTCTGATCTCTGTTCAAACCTTCAGTCTCCTTCAGTCATAATACGCCCCTAACGTTCAGAGCCTTCTGCTTGAATTTTAGGCCCGAAAACTTCGAGTTTTCCTTTGGCTTGGCCTAACATTTCTAATATACCAAGAGGCTGAGACCCCTTTCCGCGTATCATGCTTTGATCAAGACACAACCTGACAATGACCCTCAAATTGCAAAAAACCCTAAAAAATTGAATTTCGCGGGCTACCACTGCGCATCATCCTCAACGCCTAACGCTTTTATAATATCAATCTCATTTCTTACTGTTTATAGCTCCCGTGCAACTTATTGCTATTTATTATCGGTAGCTTTCATTTAACATTAAATAATATTTACTTTTTTAGGGTTCCGCACCCGAAACGCCCAACCGGAGGCTTATTGCTGTCACTCACGTGTGCGTCTGTCCGTCGCCTGTCATACAGGTTTTACAGGTGTTACAGTCAAACGGTTAGAGCTACAGTTTTCAAATTTTCTGCAAATGAGAAAAAGACATAAAAAATAAAAATTCGGAGTCTCACGTCATGTTAGATATCGAACAGAATACGTGTGACTCCGGATTTATAATAATTTGTCTGTCTTTTTCTAATTTCAGATGAGAATATGCAGTAGTCGTGATTTTGCAGTAGTCGGGTTTCAGTTTTTAACCGACTTCATAAAAAGCGAGGAGGTTATCAATTCGGATGTTTATAATATGTTTTTTTTATGTATATTGGGGCACATAACTCCGTCTTAGACAGGGTGTAAGTGTAAACAGTAGCAAGAAAAATAAAACAGCTGTTCCCTACATTTTGACGAATTATGCGATATGATGCCGGGACCAACGGCTTAACGTGCTTTCCGAGGCACGGAGGAGTCTCGGTATGTAAAGATGGTCACCCATCCACTGACCAACCCCGGCAAGCGTAGCTTAACCTCATCGATCGACCCGTGCGGCTGTTATTACTTAGCCACGAGCTCCTCCTGTTCAGTTCATCTATGTTCGTATAATTCGTCAAGATGTAGGAAACAGCTGTTTTATTTTTCTTGCTACTGTTTACACTTACACCCTGTCTAAGACGGAGTTATGTGCCCCAATATACATAAAAAAAACATATTATAAACATCCGAATTGATAACCTCCTCGCTTTTTATGAAGTCGGTTAAAAACTGAAACCCGACTACTGCAAAATCACGACTACTGCATATTCTCATCTGAAATTAGAAAAAGACAGACAAATTATTATAAATCCGGAGTCACACGTATTCTGTTCGATATCTAACATGACGTGAGACTCCGAATTTTTATTTTTTCTGTCTTTTTCTCATTTGCAGAAAATTTGAAAACTGTAGCTCTAACCGTTTGACTGTAACACCTGTAAAACCTGTATGACAGGCGACGGACAGACGCACACGTGAGTGACAGCAATAAGCCTCCGGTTGGGCGTTTCGGGTGCGGAACCCTAAAAAAGTAAATATTATTTAATGTTAAATGAAAGCTACCGATAATAAATAGCAATAAGTTGCACGGGAGCTATAAACAGTAAGAAATGAGATTGATATTATAAAAGCGTTAGGCGTTGAGGATGATGCGCAGTGGTAGGCCGCGAAATTCAATTTTTTAGGGTTTTTTGCAATTTGCAGGTCATTGTTAGGTTGTGTCTTGATCAAAGCATGATACGCGGAAATAAAACATATGTGCTTATATAATTTTAACCATAAAAATCATCAATACATCTCTCTAAGTTAGATTTCGTGCAGATTCGTTAGATTTCGTTCGTTTGACGAATCTGCACGAAATCTAACTTACATACTTTAATCAAGATACAACCTGACACGGACCTGCAAATTGCAAAAAAAACAAAAAAAATTGAATAACGTGGGCTACACAGCGCAATCACCGATGCAATGTTTTCTTGATATTAAAACCGGTGAAAGAAATCATCGTGAGGAGTGGAAGTGTGTGGGTTAGGGTTAATAATATTAATTTGAAATCGCCAACCAGTCTTGAGCAAGTGTGGTGATTAATGCTCGTGCCTTCTATGTATCAGAAGAGGCCTTTGCCCTGTAGCGGGACAGTAATTAAAAAATGAATAACATGAATGAAATGAGTTGTTAGATTACATGTCAAAATCAGAGACATTTTGGTCGTGCACACATGACACAGGAGGAGCTCGTGGCTAAGTAATAACAGCCGCACGGGTGGATCCATCAGGTTAAGCTACGCTTGATGGATCCACCCGTGCGGCTGTTATTACTTAGCCACGAGCTCCTCCTGTGTAAGCTACGCTTCGCCCTGGGCGGCGGGAATCGCGGGGCGATTTCCGGCCACCGTAGGGGCGGGCCTGCGGACGGTGAGCAGCGGGTAGCTCGCCGTCCGGGAAGGACCAGGCCCGAGTCGACGGGAAGCCTCGGAAAGCACGTGAAGCCGTTGGTCCCGGCTGTCATGTGTGGATCTTTGACAGTCATTACGGGTCGTCAGAAGCACGAAAGTCTGACAACCAGTCTTACCAAGGGGTCTTAGTATTAACCAAATATTGGGCTGTGGAGGTCAGATGCAGTCGCTCCATGTAAAATACTGGTATTCAGCTGCATCCGGTTAGACTGGAAGCCGACCCCAACATAGTTGGGAAAAGGCTAGGCAGATTGACACATGACATACGTTGACAAGTTGCAATAATGAATAGTACCTACCTACAAAAGTTAATATCTACGTAAGTAGATAAGATACCGTAAGAGCGGGTTACTTTAACTCTAGGGCATAACTTTAGACAAAATCAATACTGATGCTTAGTGCTTTTAAATCCACACAAAGTCCCACAAGTACGTGTCTATATCGCCATCTGTTAGTTGCCGAAGGACATACGATGTTCGGTTGTGTGGTCGCGACACTTCGGGCAGTATAAACAGTTGTCTCGATTTGGGCCAAAATTATGCCCTAGAGTCAAAGTAACACGCCCTTATCTTTTGAATGATTGCGTTTCAATTGTTTTGTCGATAATTGCGGATATTTCGTAGTAGCTTAGAGGTCCAGAACAGATTGGAGTGTGGTGGAAAAGACTGTTGGCCTGAGAGTAAGTCGGACCAAAACGGAGTATTTGTTTTGTGATTTTGGCGGTCTCTAGGTCCTGTGCCCATGTCTTTTGCCGGAACGCCCTTACCGATTTGCTTCGACTTTCGGTACCCCGGGTCGCTTGTCCAAGGGGATGGCGAAGGAAACCGAGACATAACGCACCGGATCAACTCAGGATGGATGAAATGGCGACAGGTTACAGGAACAACTTGCGACCCACGGATGCCCCTCAAGTTGAAAGGGGAAAATTTACAAATCCGTGATAAGGCATATTATGGATCGGAATGCTGGGCAGTGAAGAAGACGGATGAAAAAATATTCCATGCAGCGGAGATGAGAATGTTGAGATGGATGTGTGGAGTGACGAGAATGGATAAATAAAGAAATGAGTATATAAGAGGAAGTTCGAAAGTGGCGCCAGTGACAGAAAAGTTGAAAGGAAATCGTTTCGTATGGGGCATGTGATGAGGAGACACGAAACACGTGTGACTAAAAGAGTGATGAATTTACATGTTGATGGATGGAGAGGCAGAGGAAGGCCAAAGAAAAGATGGATGGATTGTGTGAGGAATGATATGAAAGAGAAGGCAGTGAATGATGATGTGACGGTTGACAGCGGAGAATGGAAGAAGAAGACGTGTTGCGCCGACCCCAAGTAACATGGGATAAGGGTAGTGTAGAAAGTAGTGCTCGGCGCTATGGTGACCTAACACTCCTTTCTCGTATTGATAGGTATGGTAAAAGTTAAAGTCTTGGATTATATGAGAAATAGCTATATTGAGTCTACTACACTTAATCACAAGAAATGGTAAATTATGGTTAACTTTATAACTAACTAATTGGTAAAATGGTAATGGTTTAAATGGTTTTTTGAGTACGGTGTCTCTAACGAGATCTGAACGCGAACTGGCCCACATTTAGGTGAACGAGCGAATGTGCATACTTGCGTTCGATGCAATTATGCATTTTCGCTGAGTGTTCGATTAAAACTCGAACATATTCCCGAGAGCGAGAAGAAATGCGGAATGGTATCTAAAAGTAAGTACATGATAAAATGGTAAGTTTAAGAACATTAACGTAAGCAAAAATTCAAAACATATTGGTCTACTTAAATAATTACAATTATTAAAAATATTAACTAATTATTTATACTATCGAGTCTTCCACAGTAAAGGCAATATTTTGATTGCCTGTGTCCGTATTTTTGTCCCGTTTGATCGCACTATAGTTCGCGCTAGGCCAGCGTTTGGCATAATTGTGTAAACGAAAACTGATTTCACTTTTGTTCTTTAGATCCTTGGCACTGAGCACTTCACTATAATATGGTTCGCCTCTTCTGGTTGGTTTCGGTGTCAGCGGAGCCGCTGCTAACTCTTGTTGACAGCGACTCTCGCTGCGGCGTCGAGGTCTCGGAGGTGGCGGGGTCACCGCGGGCTGCTGCCGGCGGGATCCCTCGCCACGGCGCCCAGCGTCAGCCTTCCGGCACAGGCGACGTCGCCCATACCGCCACATGCAGACTGCTGCCACGCATAAAGCGATCGACATCAGCACGTAGCAAATTATGTATTGGTGGATATCGTGGGGTGATATATCGTCTATTTCCGAATCGCTTTTCTTCAATTTCTCTATCGCTTCCCCCAGACTGGTCATGGTTATGGATCGGTTTCCGTCATCAGTCTGCGTTTCGTCAGGGATTTTGATGTTAATCAAGTGATTAATCTGATCGAATTCAGGCATGTAAATGGTAGGTGAAATGTCCACTTGGTTGGACTGATGACGTATTGAATGTAATGAGAAGTCTTTTCCTTTGATGACGCACTCTTGACCTATGCCAATGACCCCGGCTTGGCTCAGCTGACGAACTGTTACCTGATCGCCGCATATTATTTTTATTGTGTAGGTGTCACAACAAAAGTAAAAGTGCTGAGAAGTTAAATGTAATTCATGCCATACGTTGGTACAGGTGGTTTTTTGTACTTTACATTTATTGGTTGCCAAGTTCTTGTCGCAAAAAGTTTCGTCATTTTGCAGGTCTGTAATTGGTTTTAGCAGTTGACACATATAAGTTGGTCCATGGTGTAAACATGCCGTCAGTTCCTGTGTGGACATGCTGAAGAATGAATCTTTCTTTAAGTTGACTGCCACATATTCGGAGATTGGTATTATTGTTGTCATAATGGTGTCTGTTTGGTGCGGTACAGGTATTATCTTGTACAGTTTGAAACTTTCTCTGGATACTAGTGGAAAAGTAACTTCAATTATAACATATTTTTGCGTCGCTCTGGCTTTGACCTTCAGTAGTTTGTAAAGATACTGAAGATCAGTGTCTAAATTAGTTATTGGTAATGTGAGTTCGTTTGGCATCTGGCCATATATGGTTTGGAGCTCACGTTTAAGTTGCGTTGGTGGCAGTAAATGTATGCTAATTTGACCGTGGTAGATGTCTGTTAATGCATCGAGCAACGTGTCTTGAAGTCGTCTTAATCCTTGCAGCAAGCTGTTTCCAGACATCGCTGACAATGTGAAGTCATTGACGTATGAAATATTTTGTATTTCTCTTTGGAGAGTGCTCGCGTTTTCTTGCAAATCCATAAGTTTTTTGTTTATTAACTTGTGCTGTTTGTTTACAGTGATCTCCATTCTCTTCATAAGGTTGAACTCTGCTTCAATTATGGAAGTTTGATTTTTCCATAGATTAGAAAGGTGTTTCTCATTGCGATTTATGGTTTCAATGTCCTTTTCATATTGGTCTGCGAAACGTGAGTCCAACACTCCAAATAAGTCATTCGCTAGATATCCGACACCGTTGATGATGCCTCGTCGGCGCCGACCTGTCTTCCCTGCGGCGCGTCGCCGTCTAGCGTGGACATCAAAATGCTGTGTTAGCAAAAGTTCATTGTAGTATTCGAGTTCCTGGTAATCGTGCCGGGCTTGTTGCACGATCGTATTACAATGGCTTTGTGTTTCAATGGTTACACATAATTGTTCTTGATAATTTGTTATTTTCTTATAGGTGGTTATGCCTGTCCAATAAGGTCCCATGTCGTAGTACATAACTAATGTCCATTTATCCCTGATTAATTGTACTTTTGAAATAGGGTCAAAATAAAGCGTCTGGTTGCTTGGTACTGGTTTGGCGATGTCTAAGCCGTAAGATGGAAAAATCAGCATGAAAAAACTCAGCAAAACAGTTGCTACAGTTGTGATTTTTGATTTTGGTTTTCTTTTGCTTCCTATTAATTTGGTTGTTGGTTTTATATCTGGTTTTGATATCGTTGCGTTATTCTGGTTAACGGGCAAAACTGCGAGTTTCACAATAGGGCGTTTCATGACCCCATTTTTTGTTTTTAATGAAACCGCTCTGGTTAGACCATCGTTCCCTGGATGCGTGTCGACTACACGTCCAAGAGCCCATTTCCCTGGAGGTAGATTCTCATCATGAATCACCACTAGATCTCCTATTCCTATGTTTTTCTGTGGTTCCATCCATTTACTTCTAGATGAGAGTTGTACCAAGTATTCTGTCTTCCATCGTTTCCAAAGATCTTGGAATAATTTGTTGGTTAGATGCCATCTGGTTCTAGCATCTTGCTCTGTTTCTATTACAGTTGTTCCTGGTCTTCCTGATAAGAAATGAGCTGGTGTAAGGAAGTTTACATCATCAGGATCCTCGGTTATCGCGCAAAGAGGTCTAGAGTTGAGGCACGCTTCTAGCCTTGCTAACAATGTGGTGTACTCCTCGAAGGTTAGTCTTTGTTGACCGATGACCCTCTTGAGATGATGTTTTAGACTGCGTACTGCTCGCTCCCATAGACCGCCGGCACTAGGCCAGCTAGGTACGTTAAAGTGCCATTCTATGCCCATCTCCGTTATCTCAGTTATAAAACTATCACTGAATACTTCTTGAAGCTGGTTAAATTCTTCCTGTATCATCCTGTTTGCTCCCACGAAATTAGTGCCGTTATCACTGTATATATGTCGTGGTGCCCCTTTTCTGGCTGCCATTCTGGTTAGAGCTGCCAAAAAGGCGGAGCTGCTCAGGTCTGACACGAGTTCTAGGTGAACCGCTTTCGTGACCATACATACGAAAACGGCTATGTACCCCTTTGTAGTTTTTATTCCCCTTCCTTTATTGGCCTTGACCTCTACGAAACCTGTGTAATCTATGCCGCAGTGATAAAACGCATGTTCTGGTTTCACTCTTGGTTCCGGCAAATCTCCCATGAGTTGGTGTTGCCGTACAGGATTTTGTTTTCTGCATATGACACATTTTCTTATAAACTTTTTAGTTGCCATATATCCACCGATAATCCATAATTGTTGTCGAAGGTTTGCTAACGTTAGACGCGCTCCGCCATGGAAAGTCAATCTATGAGCTTGATCGATGAGTAATGTGGTTAGCGGATGGTCGTGAGGTAAGATGATGGGATGTTTCATCTCTAGACTCATGTGAGCGTTTTCTAATCTCCCACCCACACGTAAAATTCCTTGTTCATCTATGGTTGGATTCAAACTCAAATTCTTGCTTTTGGAGTGCACTCTTCCGTGTTTGTTTAGGTCGTTTGTAAATTCTGCCTGCTGAACGTTTTTGATTATCAGCTGTTTAGCGCGACGAAGCTCGTGTAATTCGAGGTAGGGTCGGCGAACTGGTTTATTCGAGGTAGCTAATCGCAGTATCCACGCAAAAATACGTATGATTTTTGTAATGGAGCTATATTTATTTATCAAATGATTAATAATTTTGGTAGTCAGCGATTCTGTTGGTTGTCCGATGACTACCGCGTTGGTTTGTTTTAAAATAGACGGCTTTACTTCTAAATTCGTCTCATATATGGTTTGGTGGTTTTCTTGGTTTGTGTATGATGGCAGCCATGATGGTCCTCGCCACCATAACTTGTGGTCTTTGAGTTGCCTGACAGTCAAACCACGACTTGCACAGTCAGCTGGATTATCTGTCGTCTTCACATATTGCCAATGTTTCGATGGTATGGTTTTCGTGATTGCTGTTACCCGATTAGCTACGAATGGTTTCCATCGGGCTGGATCTCCTTGTATCCAACCTAGTACTGCAGTTGAATCAGTCCAACAGTAGACGTCCGTAGGGTAATTTGATAAGCAATTTTGAACTTTTTGCATTAGTTGAGCCAATAGATGTGCTCCCATTAATTCTAGCCTCGGTATAGATAAGACTTTGCTTATTGGTGCCAACCTGGCCTTCCCCGCAACTAATGTAATGCTTGTCCCTTCTTTCTTTACTACCTTGCAGTAGATCACACAAGCATATGCCTTGTTTGAGGCGTCGCAGAATCCGTACAATTCTATATTTTGGTTTTCTCCCATTCCTAGCCATCTGCTGACTTCCATACTGTTTATGTCCGTAAATTCTTGTTTTAATTTAGTCCATTCGGAGTTCATTTCCTCTGGTAGGCGGTCATCCCATTTTAAGTTAGACAACCAGACATTTTGAAACAGTAACTTCATGGTAGTGCTCAGGGGGGTTAACCATCCTAATGGATCGAACAGCTTGGAAATATCCGAAAGTAGAGCTCTTTTGGTAATTATTGCAGGTGACTCGGGTTCTATTTTGGAGTTGAAGGTAAAATTATCCTTCTGTGGGTTCCAACAGAGACCCAATGTTTTGGTAGAATCGTTTTGCTTGAATTCGTATGTTGACTGGTCACATTGCTCTCTCTCTAAATCAGTTAATAGCTGTGGTTTGTTCGAGTTCCATTTTCTAAGATTAAATCCTCCCAATCGGCATAATTTTATGAGATCGGATTTCAGTTTATTTGCTGCTTCAACTGAATGACGGCCTCCGCAAAAGTCATCCATATAGAAGCTGTCTTCCAGTTCTTTTGCTGCGTCAGGAAATTTCTGTCTTTCATCAGATGCTAATTGTTTCAAGCACATCATCGCTAAGAATCCCGCTGGTTTGGTTCCGTATGTAAGCGTGACGAGTTGAAATGATTGTATTGGTTGGTTATTTGATTCTCGCCATAGTACCTTTTGGTAAACTTGATCTTCTTGGTGCACCCGGATCATTCTGTACATCTTCTCGATGTCGGAAGTATATACAAATTGAAATTGTCTCCATTTCAGGATGAGCTCTTGAAGATCCTTCTGTATATTTGGACCCCTGTACATGACGTCATTTAGACTGTACCCTGATGATGACTTTGCTGAGGCGTTGAATACTACCCTCAGCTTGGTTGTGGTAGATTCAGCCCGAATGACTGCATGGTGTGGTAAGTAGCATTCGGGCGCTTGGTTAATATGGCATGGTACCATGTGGTTTAATGTAAAATATTCGTCCATGAATTTTTTGTAGTCGGTTTTCACCGCGCTGTTCTTCTCAAACTTCTTTTCTAAGTTTCTAAATTGAGCTAATGCTTGTGGTTTGGTTGCACCCAACTTATCCTTAAGTTCCGGCTTAAGTGGTAGTCGTACTTCGTACCTTCCGTCCTCTAACCTCTTAGTGTTTTTTTTAAAAAACTGTAAACACTCATGGTCGTCGTTGGACATCTCTACCTTCTGGTTTATGTCTTCGTTCTCCCAATATTTCAGTAAGTCTTCTGTGTTGTTGAGAACTACGTTACATTGGTATTGTGGTTCCATGGATCCACAGAGTAGCCATCCTAGTTGCGTCTGTTGAGCGATTGGTTGGTTGTCCTTGTCTCCTCTCAAGATCCCTCCTAACATTATTTTGCTGTAAACATCTGCACCTAGAAGCATGTCTACGGGTCTGCTTATGTGAAACTCTGGATCGGCCAATTGTATACCTTGTAGATGGTTCCACGTTGTTGGTTTGATAAACGTGTTATTTGGCAGTCGTTTGATCATTTTATTCATGACTATAACGTTTGTGTCACAAATAAAGTCACTATTTGCAGACTGTAGGGTTATCTGTAACATTCCCTTCGTACTATTTTCTTTTTCACCGACACCGAAGATTTGTCCTTTAAAATGAGCCCTCTTCAATCCCAAGACCTGGGCTGCGTTTTCATTGATTAACGACAGTTGAGAACCCTGGTCAATTAAAGCTCTCATCTTGTGCTGAGTTCCATCAGCTCCCTTTACTTTTATGATGGCGGTGGCTAAAAGTATTTCAGACATATCATCCCAAGACACGTGAGATGACCTAGATGTGCTCTTTTTGGTCGCAACACTGTTGGTAGCTTCTTCTGCTGACGCAGTTGGACTTTGGCTTGCCAATGCTTCGTGAAGTAAAGTATTATGAGTGACTAAGCATTTGCGACATCGTTTCTTCGATTGACATGGTTTATTGTTATGACTGCATAGACAGTTTTGGCAGTAATTTAATTGCTCAATTTTATTTAATTTTTGCTCATGCGTCATTTGCAAAAATTCAGGGCAACGCCACAATCCGTGTTCAGAATTGCACAATGCACAGGTTATCGACCGCGACACATGTAATGCATTCATGTTAGACTTAGAATTATCTTTGTTGCCTGATTGATGGTTATTTCGGTTAAAATTTTTCTTCTGGTTTTGGTTGTAATTGCTGTTTTTTAATGGTTGATGCGGCGTGGTTTTTTGGTTAACTGGTTCTTGCTTGCGACGAGACGCTTCTAGCGCTGTAAATTTCATCTCCAAGTATTCTAGGAATTCCTGCAGATCGGGTAGCTCTCTGGGATTCTTGACCGATTCTATGTATTCGGTGAAGGTGTCGTTATCAAGCTTTTGCGCTAATAGGTGCACTAAAAGTGGATCCCAAGTTGCTATATCTACTCCTAGATTCTGAATAGCGTGTAACGTCTCCTTGGTTACGTCATGCAGCTTCTTAATTGTGGCCAGCGATTGCTGTTGTATGTTGGGAAGCCCAAGTAGAATGTTAATATGGGAAGTGAAAATCAATTTCTTGTTACCATACCTGTGGCTTAAAATCTCCCAACAAACCTGATAATTGTCAGAGCTAATCTGTAAATGGTGTATTAGACGCTCTGCCTCTCCAGTCACCTTACTCTTCAAAAACTGCATTTTTTGCGCATTAGACATCGACGGGTTTTTATCGATCGCTTCACTAAACAAGTCTTTGAACGGAACCCACTGGTTGTAAGTCCCATTGAACACGGGGATGTCCATCTTTGGAGCTGACTTTTCACGGTGCTTTACAGCCCACATCTTTTTGTTGATGTCGTTTGTCAACTCACTGTACTTTTCCTCGTGCTTGCAGAATTCCATTTGGTACGTAATATCGTCGCCCCCATCCTCACCTTCAATTTCCCAATGAAGTTTGTCAATCTCACCCCATCGGCTATCCAGTGATTTTAGAGCGTTCTCGAATTGCCATTGATTCTCGAACTTATCTATTTGTATATTACTCACGGTTCTCATGAACGCCTTGAAATTAATGTTCTGCTTTTTTACTAACTCGTTCAGCTTGCTGGACCCTCTGTCTGTATAGAGTAAATTCTCTCGATGCGATGACTCGTCATAGCGAGACGATGTACCTGGTTGTGGTTGCGTCGCCATAACTATTTGGTAATGGTTAGTATAAATAATTGGTTTGATCTGACCTTATATGCTCCAACCAACCGTCTCTGCAATCCAAGGATCTCCAAATTGCTCGCAACTGGTTCGCGTGGCACTGTGTCACTTGGTAGTCACTGGTAATTAAATTGTCGAAGGACCATGTAGAAAGTAGTGCTCGGCGCTATGGTGACCTAACACTCCTTTCTCGTATTGATAGGTATGGTAAAAGTTAAAGTCTTGGATTATATGAGAAATAGCTATATTGAGTCTACTACACTTAATCACAAGAAATGGTAAATTATGGTTAACTTTATAACTAACTAATTGGTAAAATGGTAATGGTTTAAATGGTTTTTTGAGTACGGTGTCTCTAACGAGATCTGAACGCGAACTGGCCCACATTTAGGTGAACGAGCGAATGTGCATACTTGCGTTCGATGCAATTATGCATTTTCGCTGAGTGTTCGATTAAAACTCGAACAGGTAGGAAGATGATGATGAATTTGTGGAATAGTATTGTATGGGTAAGATATCATATTTAATCGAATGGGGAAATTTTAAATCGTATTATGGCGACCCTCGCACTTTATGTCACTGGGTTCGTTAACCTAAAACTCATAGTTTATTTAGAGTGCGTTTCATCAAATAGTTCCTCTGCCGTAATGTTGGCTCCAGTATTGTAGGACGAACACGATACGCTACCGTTGTTAGAGCACGGACCTAATAGGTCCATTGTTAAAGTTTAACAGTGGGGCCAACATTACGGCAGAGGAACTATTTGATGAAACGCACTCTAATAAAAAACGATGTTATGTCAAGTACTTACAAGTGAAAAGTGGAATTTCGTCAATCTTTTTATGTGATTTGCTATTAATTTATACTTTTGTACAGGAGTTTTTGCTATTCATTTTTACAGGAAGGCATAATTCAATTTTTTCAAACTATGTTAACTAGACGACAACTCGTCAGATACGAGAGCGTACGTAGTATAGAGCGGAGAGAGCGTGGATTTTTGTATGTGTGTGCGTGAGCGTGTATTTAACTTGCAGGACCACGGTTTTGTGGCTTCACTTTTGATGTTCACGGAACTCCTGGTTTTTTCTAGCTGAATGTTGGTAATAGAAACGTGATATTTGGAGCGTCGTCGCGTCGCCTAAATTCTAAGTTAGTTCTCTTCGAGCCTCGGAACCTAAATGTTGTCTAGAAATCTAGTCTATACTTTCTGATACTTATTGAGTGCCTAGTTTAAATAGGTAGTTTGTTAAATATTGCTACCCTGTACCAAGTTTGTATGTGTGCAAGAAGATAAAATATAAATATTACACCAATGAAGAGGTTTATCATTTCATCTTCCTTTTTCTGTTGATCTTAGTGAGGGCCTTACGAATGACGGCTGGAACTTCTACAATATACCTACCTAGTTGCAATTCTCAGCATCTTGCCAGATTTGTAGCTTAGTTTTATTGAGGTCAAAAATGTATCTCGCATGTATCCGGGCAGTTGCCGGTTTTGTTTATATAAGTACATTTTATAAACCTCGTTTTTAGCCATTGTTGTGGGAACTTCTATAACTATAATGCAGAACAGTGGTCTCGAACGTCATAGAGCGAGATCGGTACAGTTGCCGGTAAAATCGGTATATTTGTACCAAAAATTGGTATTTGAGAAAAAAAATACAATATTCAATCAAATTCGTTTATTTATTGAAAAAAATATTTCGGTTGAACAGAGCCCATGTAGGTAGAAATACCGAAAAATCGGTAGGTTCGAGACCACTGATGCAGAGTTTGAACTTTTGAGGTTCTTTGACGGTGAGCCTTGTCGAAGCGAGTTGGACTGTTTGCTTGAACTTATCTAGGAATAAGAAGGTTAGGTTAGGTTAGATTCTTAGGCTTCAAATTAATCAAAATTTTGATTAATTTGAAGAAATCTTTAAGAGAGCTGTCGCATTTCGTCACCTCTCTTGCTCACACGGGACCAAATTTTTAAGAATGTTTTCTTTGAAAAATGTATTCAATTAGCGAACAAGTAAATAATACGACTTATGTCTGCGCAAACAATGGCGTATCTCCCAGCGTCTGGCTGACCATTTTTGGGCCAGATGGGTGAAGGAGGTGCTCCCCGATCTAGTGCCGCGCCAAAAGTGGAGAGAAGAGGGCGCACAATTGAAGATCGGTATTAATTTAATAAGTACCTAATTATTAAAAACACATTTATATTGCGTTACTAGTTCGCTAATCGATTAAATTTTTCAAAAAAACCGGCCAAGTGCGTATCGGACCACGCACAATGAAGGGTTCCGTAGTTGAAAATAATTTATTTCAAAAACAAACATAATCATTGTAATCCAAAAAAAAAAAAAATTTACGTGACTAAATTACAAATGAACAATTTTCGGACTTTTTACTTTTCTTCTTTCTTCTTTTTCTTATTTTTCTTCTTCTTTTTTTCTTTTCTTCTTTTCTTCTTCTTGCTTCTTGCCAAATTTCATGATTCTAGGTTAACGGGAATTACCATATAGGTTTTGATTTACTTGCGAGTTTCAAAATATGTCACATAAATGGCCGTATTTTTTTATTGCGTTGACTTAAAAGATTGATTTTTTTAGGACTTCAAGGGACCATAAATCTACGTATTTGATATTAATTTCAACTTGATACCTCCACGCGTTCCTGAGAAAAAGGGTCTTGACAGACTGATAGACGGACAACGAAGTGATCCTATTTGGGTTCCGTTTTTCCCTTTTGAGGTACGGAACCCTAAAAAGCATCTTTTCATTTAACATTCTTAAAAATTTGGTCCCGTGAGAACGAGGGAGGTGACAAAATGCGACGGCCCTCTTAATCAGAAACAAAAGTAAGTAAGTATAATTATCTTTATAGATAACGATAGGCATATCATACATACATTTAACTTTTGAACGCCTTTTAACAACCTTCTGACCTTGACCTTTGAATGGTAATCTTGCAATTCGTTGAAACGAAAACAACAACTTGTGTCTTACTTACCTGCTTCTACTCTATTTTATTCTTTATTAAGCTATAAACAAAGTTGCATTTCGTGTATCTGTGTGTGCCACACAGTAGCTTTTGTTGCGGTCATAGCTACTTTACTGGAAGATTTATTATGTTTACTACATGACTAATTAAACTTCAACAAACTTAAAAAAAACAAACAATTCTTTTTTAAAGAGGCATTGTCGACTAGCTTTTGCACGCGGTTTCGCCCGCGTGGATATCGGAAGATATCCCACGGGAACATATTTCCTTTATTTAATTGCCTTATTCCTTGTCTACATTATAAAGGGAAGCTCTGTGCAAAATTTCAGATTTCTAGGTCCAAGGGTTTGAAGAGTCAGTCAATCAGTCAGTCAGGACTTCTCTTTTTATTTATCAGGGTGTACTTAAGTGTAAACAGTGGCAATATTGTAAGGGGTCATTGTACTCATCATTATGAACAACTTTTACATAAAGGACCAAACCTGAAATCGCGAAAAAAAATCAGCTGTTCAGTACATTTATGCTAGCATAATTCGTCAAAATGTAGGGAACAGCTGATTTTTTTTTCGCGATTTCAGATTTGGTCGCAGAGTAAAAGTTGTTCATAATGATGAATACAATGACCCCTTAAAATATTGCCACTGTTTACACTTAAACCGTGTATAGATGCACTTTTGCCATTTTAATGAAAGTTCCTTGTTGCCTCTGCTATAGAAATCCTGGGGACGGGAATCGATGAATTCTAAGGCGTTATTCAGCCGTTTTTGCGTGATTGAATAACAAACATCCACATATTCACAAACTTTCACACTTATAATATTAGTAAGATTATACCATTTATGTCTTCATCCGTTTAGGCCGTGAAAAAGTCTAACAACCAGCTCCTTCAGCATGAACCCTCCACTGAGGATGAGGGTGCCTTGGAAAAAGAACCCTTGTCAGGACCTTCACGACCTAAACGGATGAAGACTTAAATGGTATAATCCTACTAAAATTAAAATGTGAAAGCTTGTAAAGATGTTTGTTATTCAATCACGCAAAAACGGCTAAACGGATTTGGATAAAATTTGGCACACAGATAGTTTATAACCTGGAATAACACATAGGATACTTTTATCCTGGTAGTAGGTTCCCGTGAGATAATATTCGACATCCATGCATCAACGGCTGAACGGATTTGCATGAAATTTGGTAGGTAGATAGATCAAGAACTGGATTAACAATTATACCCTACTTTTATCCCGAAATAACGCGAACGAAGAACAGGCAACAGTAATTAGTGTTTGATAAAAGTAATTTTTTCGTCAATTTTCACTTTTCCGGAACGTATAGTTGGAAAATGGGTAGGAATTCGAAAAAGTATTAAAAATATTAGTTGTAAAAAAAATTATGAGCTTTCATTACATACCAGACATGTTTTCTCTACGACGCACCGTTTTAAAGTTACTATCGAAAAACTCAAAAGTGGGATCTTTTATACCCCCGTCCCCCCACTCCGGCTCACCTCCTAGACGCGGGGAATTTTAGTGTGTTTACTCCCTAAGCACCTTGAACAACTTTCTGACGAAATCGCTTACGTCCCAGGGGCCTACTCCCTAAGTCCGTCCGTTCATCCGTACGTCCGTTTACCCGTCCGTCTGATTTAACGATCCATCAAAGTGTAAAAATTAAATTTTTCGGACGGGCAAAAACACATCGGGAGTGGGGACAACTGTCAAATCGTGTTGTCATTCATACTTCGTTCGGGCCCCGAACCAATCATCTGTCCGTAGGTGATACGAAGTAGGAAACGCCCGTAACGAAGGCCGAAATTACGGACTTCGTGCTTAGGGAGTAGACTTTGCGATAATGACAACTCGAGCCGTGCAGTATTCTTTGTATGAAATTCTCTACTGCAAGTCTGCAACTCACACTAATCGGAATAGTAACGTAATCGCCTCGCCTCGGGACAAGCTCACGAACCGAGGCGATACGGTGACGGTCCCTTTCCAAATTGATATATACTGTATGACCTTTTTCCTTCACTAGCTGCTGCGGGGAAGCCCGATACCTATAAAAAAGCACAAACAACTGCGAAGTTTGGCAACGTTGCAAAAGTAAAGATTCGTCATACGGGTGTCAATTTTTGACCTAATTTAATTATGATTGATGATAACTTCGAAACTATGCATTTTTGGACCTCCCATTCTAGGACTTTTTGTACTATTTTATATTTGTAAAAAAAATCAGCTGTTCAGTACATTTATGTTCGCATAATTCGTCAAAATGTACGGAACAGCTGATTTTTTTTTCGCGATTTCAGGTTTGGTCCCATAGTAAAAGTTGTCCATAATGATGAGTACAATGACCCCTTAAGAGGTTTTGCGCATTTAACGTTACACGTTGTAGAATATAATTCTAGAGTTATGGTATATAAAAAAAACAGACAGACAGACAGACAGACACACGAGTGATCCTATAAGGGTTCCGTTTTTTTCTTTTGAGGTACGGAACCCTAAAAACACGTTGTATGTAGTTTCAGATTTCGCTATGCACGCAGACTTGAAAAATGCATCCTGTTTAAGGCGGTGATTTCTTGAAAACGGTCAAAAACGTGGTTTTTTAAAGCGGTGTATCTCATAAACCGTAAATAATTTTGACAAATAAAAAAATATGATATTTTCTAGTCCTTTTCGTATACAGTGATGGAACTCAAAACATAAACATACTATAGTGCATCAAAAAAATCTTCAAACATACCTCTTAATAATCTTTAAAAGCTGTTTAAAACCCTTCATTAACAATTATAATTAAAAATATAACATAAAATTTTAAGTGCCAAACTGCATCCAGTGATGGATTATTTATTATTAAATAGTTAATTTCTAATTTTATACGATTTTATTTGCAACTTTTACGACATAATTCCGGTGCGCGTGAAAGTCTTCTATCTCGCGCGTCAAACTAGATAGCCATAACGCCATTTCACTTACACACCGAGCTAAACCATGCTTGGATGCAGGGCCTTAAGGATGATGCGCAGTGGTAGCCCGCGAAATTCATTTTTTTTTTGGGTTTTTTGCAATTTGCAGATCCGTGTCAGGTTGTAGTATGATACGCGGAAATAAAACATATGTATTTATTTAAGTTATATTTATATGTATATCTAAGTTAGATTTCGTGCAGAGTCGTTAGATTTCGTTCGTTTGACGACTCTGCACGAAATCTAACTTAGAGATGTATTGATGATTTTTATGGTTAAAATTATATAAATACATATGTTTTATTTCCGCGTATCATACTTTGATCAATAAACAGCCAGACACGGACCTGCAAATTGCAAAAAACCAAAAAAAAAATTGAATTTCGCGGGCTACACAGCGCAATCACCTTAACTGCGGTTAACCATATGCCTGATGCCTAACAATGCTACAAATAGGTATAAGTATAACCAGTGACTTGCTTTAATATCTTGCGAGTGGTCATCAGTGCAGACGCATCATTGTTAGCGCTGTAAGTGAGAGTGGTGGTGTACTCCTTCTCCTGGGGTGAGTTTTATTGTGGTGTTTGAATTTCAACTATAATATTGTTATGTTTGTACTTTTTTTTTAGTTTTTGTGTTTTTTATAATTATTATTCCGCACATCAATAAGAAAAAACGGAACCCTTATAGGATCACTTTGTTGTCTGTCTGTCGAGACCTTTTTTTGTCAGAAACGCATAGAGGTATCAGTTTGTAATTAATAATTCAAAAACGTAGGTCTACGGTCCCTTGGAGCTCTAAATAAAATAAGTTTCTAAGTCAACGCAATGTTTAAAATACGGCCATTTATGCGACATAATTAACTCGCAAATAAATCAAAACCTAAAATCTTGTGGCAAGAAGCAAGGTAAAGTTCACAGCACAGTAAAGTCCAAAAATGGTTAAATTGCAGTTTTATTAGGTACATACCATTTTTTTTACGATACGATACGATCTTACATTTGCAGTTGAAGAATTGGCAGTGACGTATACATTTATTTATTTATTATTTATTTATTTATTTATTACAGACATACATACAGCTATCAGTACAGTAACCCAATGCGATAGTGTAGGAAAAAAAAATTAATAACGATAATTACAAATACATTTATAACATAATTATATAACATTAGTTTTTGTTTACACTAAGGGCGAGCGCGCATTGCGGTGCGTTTTTCTACCGCATAATCTGTGAAGTATGGAATGTCTTTGAAGTGCGCGCACTGCGGTCATGCGTTTTGTTACTGTAGGCCCCGCCCAGTGCGGCAGAACTACCGGAAACGCACCGCAGTGCGCCCTCGCTCTAAACCCGAAAAGGGGTCAACGCACAACAGTATACAGCGCACTAACTCGTCACGTGCCACGAAATGCGCGGTCAAACCAAAGACGAATTAATATGAATACGTAGGATTGAAGGACAAACGGAGTTAAAAATATTCGCCCCTACATCGATATACAACATTAGTTTTTGTTTACACTAAACCTCTTAAGGGGTCATTGTACTCATCAATATGAACAACTTTTACTATGGGACCACACCTGATAACGCGAAAACAAAATCAGCTCTTCCCTACATTTTGACAAATTATGCGAACATAAATGTACTGAACAGCAAAATTTTTTTTCGCGATTTCAGGTTTGGTCCCATAGTAAAAGTTGTTTATAATATTGCCACTATTTACACTTAGGTACACCCTGTATAGGTGAACAAGGTTTTTTTTGGCTCAACATTTAGACCATGACATACCTACATGGGAATAAAGTTGAATATTTTTTATTGTTCCCTTTTGAGCACCACGTTAAAATATTGATTGGTGCTCAAATGGGAATACCTTTTGTGCTCAATGCATAGGTGTTCAAACGGGAATGCTTCGAAAATCCGATATAATTATGAAACTGGGACCTCTCATGCCTTCAAATCGACTCTTGTTTTGGCAAGCATTGCCTGAGAATAATTTGGCTGTCGATTTACGTAGGTACCAATAATGAATCTGGTTGTGACTATGGCATAATGATTATTTTGATTTTTTTTATTACATTTGTTGCATTAAATGTAGAAGTTTATTTTTTAAACTCGTTGTTGTTGTTTTCAACATTTTTTAGTTTGTAACAAAGTAATTTAAAAATAATTATAACAAAGGGCAATTGTACTTAGAATATTTTGATCTCACTGATGATAGGAGATCCTATCATCTTGTCGTTGTATCCCACAAAGATAAATTAAATTAATGAAGACTTAAAAAATAAGATTGATTATGAGAAACATCTCGAACTAAAATTAATAATAAGAACATGATGTTACTTTTAGTTGATTAAAAAATTAAAAAAAATGAACTTAATGAGGGTTTATTGTTTAATTTCATACGTTTTATGACAAAACCAGGGTTATTATTATTTTGAGGAAACATACACAAATGAAAAAGGTTAACATAGAACACAGTATATTTATATACTTACATATTTATTGCATTTTAGATTTTATAATAATAAGTTAGGCTTAAATACAGCACCTTTACTTGCTAGGTATTCAGCTAGGTAATCGAAGTCTACTGTTATTAGGTTTCAACCCAGTTTAGGTACAGTTACTGTGTTGCATTATCACTAGAGTTCCTGTCTTTAAATGGTTAATACACAGTAACGTGTAAAACTAACATAGACCACAGTAACCATTCAGTTACTGGGTAACTTAAAAAAAATATATGAATTACCTATGTTCCTATTTTATAACACATTGACTGATTTTATTAAATAAAACATAATAAAGTAAGTTATTTATACTCTGAAATAAAGCTTTGTCCATTTTACAACATATAAAAAAAATATTTTCAACCTAACATAAATATTTTGTTTATAACAAAGCGATTTCACAATTTAACCGCGTTTTATAAGAAATGTAATTTTCGAGTTACTGTGTTTTCATTTACGAGGGCAGCGTAGGCCTACGTATTAGATATTAATTTCAACTTGATACCTCCACGCATTCCTGAGAAAAAGGGTCTTGACAGACTAACAGACAGACGGACGGACAATGAAGTGATCCTATAACGGTTCCGTTTTTTTCTATTTGAGGTACGGAACCCTAAAAATTAAGATCAAATTGCCACACTTCTAATCAAACCAAATGATTTACAGAAAGTCAGCCAGTGTTATCAAAATCTCTGCCCAACAATTTTTAAGCAGTAAAAATAAAAATGGTGGCCAAAATTCAAATCGATGTGCATATAGACGAGAATCTAAAGAAAGTGAACGTAACTCACACAGGAACAGATACAAATATAATTACAGATCATGACATGAATTCATTCAAAATCGGAACTGACCATTTCCACAGAGCGGTGGAACGGTATATGGGAAGAAGGCCAGATGATGTTTACCACAAAAGTCCAACACCTTGGGAAGACTTGTACAAGCGTTACGGTTGGCAAGAAGTGACACGAGTACTATCTGTAAAATCAGCGAGAGTTAAGAACATAACTAGAAAACCAGTCGAAGTGCTGTCGCAAGACTCCAAAAACACATCAAAAGTGAATATAAAAGTGAACACAGGTTTATCACACACAGTACAAAACAGTGTGACGACAAGATGGTCAACCGAAAATCACAAAACAACTTCCTACGAAGCAGAAGTGGGGATCAATGTGAGCATCGTACAAGCTAGCGGAAAAGTCGGCTTTTCTTCCACTTCCATCGTAGGAGTTAGTGAAGAGAAAACAAAAAGTGAAACTATTGGTTCTACTAGCAACGTAGAGATAGAATTAAAGCCAGGAGAAGCTGCGATAGCGGTTTTGTCGGCAACCGAAGGTTATGTGGAAATAGAAGTGGTGCATGAGGCGTATCTTACAGGGCTTTTGGCAGTTAATTATTATCCGCCGCACAAAGGACATCATTTCCATGGTGTACCGGTCGAGCGCGCGCTCGCTTCTGTAGGCATTAGCAATAAATTCACGATGACGGGGACGATTATAATTAAATTTTTTAATGAAGCAAAGTTGAGAGTTTATGATAAGAAGAAAGAGAGACTATTGATGGAACGTTCATAGTATGAAGATGATTGTGAACTTTATTTCATCTCTTGTAGGAACTGTTTTAGATTGCAAGATTATTTATTATTCTATTTACTAGCGTCCACATTTCCCACCCGCGCTATTACTTCTTTATCGCTTAGCGTTCTTTCTGGCTTTTCTTCTTTTTGCTCGGATCCTATGTGTCATAGCGCAATGTTAAATAGCCAATAGCCTTCCTCAAGAATTGGGCTATCAAATGCATAAAAAAAGTTCCAGAGATTAGCGCCTTTAAAAAAGAACAAAAAAATAAGTAAATTTAAAAAATCAAAAAACCCGACTGCGTAAAAGGTGAACTTTAAAAAGATGGAAACAAGATGACCTATTTTGTCTCCAAACAACCTCATCTAGTCGGAGGCAATAGGTCTTAATTGTTGAATTTAAGAAGATGCCAGTTTGTTTTTTACCCGACTGACTCAGGGGTCAGCTGGGTAAAAAACAAACTCTTCAGCTTTAATATTAGTACAGATGATTATGATATACTTGTAGGTATAGATTACGCATTCCCTACTTTAAGACATGTCTTTTTTATCTACTACGTGAACGGCGTATGTATCAACTCTGCCCTAATTGATACTGCACCTGAATGTGATGTGTTCAAAGAGGATTCACACGAGATCATCAGCACGATATTTGGCTGTATAATTTAGGGATCACATGGCAGTTTGTTACTTTGTTGCATGGCATTTGTCTTTTACCGTATGAATATTGATATTGATAATATGATGTTAACGTGTGATTCCAGCTTTTTACCGTAACTTAGCGTACTGATCACTGCCGTGTGAACAGGGTCTGATATTGTAACTATAATAATGTCTATCATGTATTCATTTGTTCTTTATATAGGGTGACTGGTAATTAGTGATCGATACTTAAACACCATGATTATACTCATAATAACAAACAACTTTTACTATAGCACCAAATCTGAAATCGCGAAAAGAAAAAATCAGCTGCCCCATCATACATTCATGTTCGCATAACTCGGCAAAATATAGGGAGCAGGTGATTTTTTTTCGCGATTTCAGGTTTGGTCCCATAGTAAAAGTTGTTTGTTATCATGAGTATAATTTTGTGTTTAAGTATCGGTCACTAATTACCAGTCTCCCTATATAAGTAGGTACATATGTTTTAAACTTTTTTATGTTATTTAGGTTAGTTTTTATATTGTTTTTTGCATCTAACTTATGTTCAATGTTCAAGCTTGAAATCGCGAAAAAAAAATCAGCTGCCCCATACATTCATGTTCGCATAACTCGGCAAAATGTAGGGAGCAGGTGATTTATTTTCGCGATTTCAGGTTTGGTCCCATAGTAAAATTTGTTTGTTATCATGAGTATGTGTATACCTATGTGTTTAAGTATCGGTCACTAATTACCAGTAAGTATCCCTATATAATTATGTTTTAAACTTTTTTATGTTATTTAGATTAGTTTTATATTGTTTTTTGCATCTAACTTAGATTTAATGTTTTTATTTTTTGTACCATTTCTCTTTTATTTTCTATAATCATTTTGTCAAATATACCTACTTTATTTTTATTCTACTAACATTAGGGTAATGCCGTTATGATTGATTTTTAATTAATAAATAAATAAATAAAATAAAACAACAAACAAAATGCACATCTTTACAACAGACCCCTTGCATTGCCAAGCCGTATTTTGCACAGAACACTATTACTCCTAACACAGAACACTATTAATCCTAGCACACAACACTATTACTCCTAGCACAGAACACTATTACTCCTAGCGGAGAGGTATTTCGGTACTACAAATGAGACTAATGAAGCAGCAACACAATATCATACCTTCACACCTGTATTCCTCGAAGGGTTAGCCCGAGGTGTGACCTAAACACTGACATTTTGCCAGTTATGTTTAAGTCCCATGCAACAGGGGGTGACCCTTGCCACCACCCAGGCACAAATCGAGAATTTGTTACTGGGAAAATCCAGGTGGAAATACCCAATAACACTTTTCCCGACCCGTGGAACCCAGGACCTCATGACGAGGACGACTAGACGAACGACGCAGCTACACCTCGTTCTAAATATTACAACAGCGCTTCAGCAATGTTTGCGATGAAGAGCGTGGATGGTTTCATGCCATCATGCGGAAGCGTCGTGCGTTACTTATGAAGCCATGCGGGCCAGCTCGAACAGCCTTCTGAGCGTGTTCGTGGGCCGCTGGGACTCGCCGATGTGGCGGCACTGGATGCGGCTGCACACTGTGGGTGGTCGCGGCCAGGGCTAACCATAAACTGGCACTCTTGTGCGGTGCCACTTTGTGATTTTTATTTCTTTCTGTGGCTTTGTTTTGTATGTACTAACAATAGCATTAAGGTTTTTTGTGTTACTAACAATTTATGGACTACTTATGTCTGAAATAATATGTCTTATTCTATTTTATTCTATATTTCATTAAAAGACTACCTCACCTCCACTTTATATTCACTTGGATACAAATCTTTATTTTTTTGGTTTTTGAGAGGGTTTTGCCAAAATGCTACTTTCCATTGATCAGGAAGTACTTTCGTTTCTATGGATTTATTAATAATTGAGGAAGTTTGAAAGTGGCCCCGTTGACTGAAAAGTTGTTCGGAAATAGGTTGTCATGGTATGGGCATGTGATACGGAGGTATGAGGAAAATGTCGTGAGGAAAGTTTTGAGTATGAATGCGGCCTATAAGAGTAGGGGAAGATCAAAGAAATGACTGAGATCGATGGACTGTGTGAAAGATGACATGGCTAGAAAGGAGGTGACTACCGAGATGACGATTAATAGAGAAGTATGGAAGAAAAATACATGTTGCGACGACACCAAATAGATTGATCACCACCACGTTAACATTCGGGAAAGGGAGTCGGGGAAGGGGGATGGTAGGGCGCCTTCACCCTCGCCCTCTCTCTCCGCGCCAAGCTCGTGTACCTGTTTATATCGAATCTTGCAAGTTGAATCAAAACCACTTCCTCTTATCCTATGGAGTTGATATTTTACATGTTGGTTCAGTTCTAAAGGCAATGTATTTCTATGATAAGCATGACCTGTTTCTATATCCAGAATTGGCTCCAGACGATGGAACTCCTCAACGGTACAATGTGTTTCAAATAAGAATAGGAACGTCAATGACCTCTATCTGTCAAATGTTGATTGAAAAGTACGGTTTGCAAAGAAAACTTATTTGCGTATCAATAACGTTTTTTTTTTTTTGTTTAGCCGAGTCTTAATTATATCGAAGTGAAAAAAGACAGAATTATTCAAAATTAGTTCTTTATAAATTATACTTCTATATTTCATATTTACACTGTTGGCAACAATTTTTTTTATTTTTTACAAATTCTTCGTTCATGATTCGTAAATAAATGTTATTTAAAAAATATCTTGTTTTGCTCACCCTACCCAATTTATTCGATTTGACAGCTATGACGTCAAAACATGGCGCTAAGTCGATCCTATTCTTATTTGAAACGCATTGTACAGACATCGGCACATCAGGATAAACCAAACTGTCAAATTTCTCCAAATGATTATAAACCTTAAAATGTTTATGGTTAGGTTCAAAATCGAATGGGAAAATTTGACAGTTTGTGGTAACTTGACCTGCTGCTGTGTGTACACAGTACAGACACGCTTTAACTGTACCTAATAGTCCGCTCTATAGTCCACCATGACGTAGCTGCTGCACCCAGGATTGGCTTCAGATGAGAGAATTCTTCAACGGTCAAAGTACCTACAGACAGGAAATTGTATAAGTATACGCTTGTATTATGTTTTTTTTTATATTATTTTGTGTGTGCTAAATAAATGTATTTACTTTCTTTCTTTCTTTTTTTTCTATATTTCATTCTAAAGCCCACCATGACCTTGCTGCTGTACCCAGAAAAGGATAAAGATGAGGTAACTCCTCAACCGTCAACAGTAGGTACAGACACGAAATTTTATATGGGTACCTACGCTTTAATTATGACAGTCCGTTCTAAAGTCCACCATGACGTAGCTGCTGCACCCAGGATTGGCTTCAGACGAGAGAATTCCTCAACGGTCAACAGTACAGACAGTAAATTGTATAAGTATACGCTTTAATTATGATATTCCATTCTAAAGTCCACCATGACCTTGCTGCTGTACCCAGGATTGGATCCAGACGAGGTAACTCCTCAACCGTCAACAGTATAGACACGAAATTTTATATAGTACGCTATAATTATGATAGTCCATTCTAAAGTCCATCATGACCTGGCTGCTGCCCCCAGGATTGGTTTCAGACGTGGGAAAGTTCCTACAATCAGCATCTCAGACACTAAATTTTATATACGCATTCAATTTTAACTCATAAATTATCAACAGCGCAGACACTTAATTTTATATACGCGTTCGTACACCAGGACCTGTCTTCTGCGCCCAGCATTTGCTCCATAGAGAGATTTCTTCATAGCATGGGCACGAAACTTTCAGGTTAGTACACCAGATAGCCACGTCGTGTTTGGTTTTATTGGATATGCATTGACAAGTGCTTTTACACTCTAGATGGTGTTCAGCGTCAGGGGCTTGTGGCTAATTAATAACAGCCGCACGGGTCGATAGATCAGGTTAAGCTACGCTTTCCGCGGTTGTTCAGTGGATAGGAGACCATCTTTACATACCGAGACACCTCCGTTTCTCGGAAAGCACGTTAAGCAGTTGGTCCCAGCTGTCATTCGTGGATCTTCGACAGTCGTTACGGATCGTCAGAAGCCCGAAAGACTGACAACCAGTGTTACCAAGGGGTGATCGTATTACCCAGTAACTGGGTTGTGGAGGTCAGATAGGCAGTCGCCCCATGTAAAATACAGTTATGCAGCTGTATCCTGTTAGACTGGAAGCCGACCCCACCATAGTTGGAAAAAGGCTCGGCAGATGATGATGGTGTTCAGCGTCAGGGTAGATGGCCATAGGAACTAAAATACGTTTGCGTTCAGGAGGGAGTGTTGGTATTTGAGAACGCAACCATTGATATTTCATTGTTGACTAAACCGCTATTAGTACCATATGTTGGCAACATTTTGTTTCTTCCCTTTCATTTTGTCTTGAAAATGTGTGAACATTATAAAACACGTTTATGAGTACCTACCTTTCCGAGTTCTAAATAATTTTGCAATTACATCCGCCCAAAATATCAACACGGATCTTCAATTTTCGGTTTTGATCCGAGCGTTGAGGATCCAATAAAGTGCATCCCAGCGCGTTGAAAAAACACACTGGATTTTGAATTCTCGGCGTTAAGCAGAGCGTTGAAAATCCAGTGTGCGCCCATTCTAAAGCGAAGAACGTAGTACCTATGTAGAAGAACGGGCGAGAAACTCCACGGACACTCTTTTAAATCAAAATATGGTTACAAAAATATTGGTTATATCATTCATATAATCCGTGGCAGCGGCAGCTAAGATATGACCTGACCAGCCTCCACTGACAGCCCCCGTTCACGAACCTGACGCATGGATTAGCACCATTCAGCTCAACCATTTTGAAGGGAGCTAAATGATCCAACACACGTGCCACCATCAGCGAGACATTAGAATGAGCAGTAATTCAGCCGCCAGGGCGCACCGAGGATCCCGTACCATCATTTATATTTAATTTTTGTTTCTGAAAAAGTGTGCTATTTAGAGACATTGTTTTATTTTTCCTGTAATCTTTACATAAACTTCTATCACATAGAATAGCTTCAGATTTTTCTCTATGCAAACTTCGGAGAGATAAGCTATTTTTTTGAATATTTTTCATCAAAACTCGAAAACTATGACGCCCAAAAAAAGAAAAAATGTTTGAGTATGTGCAAACAGCGCCCTTTCATAATGATACCCCACATCTACTAGCCCCAATTCGATTTTTTAAGACCCCCTTTCTGTCCTTTTTGAAAAAAAAAACATATATGTTTATTTCTTTCTTATTTGCAAAATAGTTGAGTAAATGTCATCTAAAACTGTTCCAAATTTTAAATTGTTAACATTAGTGGTTCCGTACCATTTTTGTACGGAACCCTAAAAATACGTAGTATTACCGGTTACCAGCGTTCTAGATGAATACCCGCTCTGAGCACTACAAATAAATAAATAAATAAATATCCTTGGACATTTCACACAACGCCATCTAGTCCCAAGCTAAGCAACCTAATGCTTGTGTTATGGTAACGAGATGGCTGATAAACTACTTATATACATTTTTTTTTTGTAAATACATACATATTATAGATAGAAAAACACCCAGACTCGAAACAAATACTTGTAGGTCGGACAAATATTTGTTCCGTGCGGGAATCGAACCCGCGACATGCTGCGCAGCAGTCAATCGCTCAACCACTGCGCCAACCGTGTCGTCAAAATGAGACCAATGAAGCCAACCGTGTCGTCAAAATGAGACAAATGAGACCAATGAAGCAGGAACGCCTCGCTTTATATACAACGTGTAACGTTAAATGCGCAAAACCTCTTAAGGGGTCATTATGAACAAATTTTACTATGGGACCAAACCTGAAATCGCAAAAAAAAAATCAGCTGTTCAGTACATTTATTTGCGATTACAGCTAATTTTTTTTTCGCGATTTCATGTTTGGTCCTATAGTAAAAGTTGTTCATAATGATGAGTACAATGACCCTAAGAAGTTTTGCGCATTTAACGTTACACGTTGTATAGGGTTGCCTCACTTCATAATCACTTACTTAAAGTGTGATGAAGATTTCTTTTTCATCCCCAGTTTAACATTGAAAATTCAATGATTGAAGGTCGTTTACTACATGGTTATATCGACTGCCTGAACTGCGATTCTTAAGAAGTATTTCGTAACTAAAGCTCAGGTTATATTGGGCGGTTTAATGACATGACGATCATTTGATACTTCAATTGACAATAACAACCATTCATTTGATGTCCTGCAACTTAATGAGGGCTGACTGCACGATGTTACGTTAGTCGAGTGACGCAAAGGTTAACTCTAGTTAAAGTAGGCCGTATGCGAACTTTTGCCGATTTCGCTGATTTACGTGGTTTTACAGTTAAAATACTGTAATATCTATAACTTTTAATGCACAACATGAAAATTAATTTCAATTGTTATTATCGTAGGAGCTACTTTTTTTATTTTTATTATATCAATCTACCTAGCCTTTTCCCAACTATGTTGGGGTCGGCTTCCAGTCTAACCGGATGCAGCTGAATACCAGTATTTTACATGGAGCGACTGCCTATCTGACCTCCACAACCCAGTTACTGGGTAATACGATACCCCTTGGTAAGACTGGTTGTCAGACTTTCGAGCTTCTGACGACCCGTAACGACTGTCAAAGATCCACGAATAACAGCCGGAACCAACGGCTTAACGTGCTTTCCGAGGCACGGAGGAATCTCGGTATGTAAAGATGGTCACCCATCCACTGAACAACCCCGGCAAGCGTAGCTTAACCTGACGGATCGACCCGTGCGGCTGTTATTACTTAGCCACGAGCTCCTAATGCACAACATGAAAATTAATTTCAATTGTTATTATCGTAGGAGCTACTTTTTTATTTTTATTATATAATTTTGATTAATCGACCTAAAACCGGCGACAGTTTTGTGATTTTTTGCTGTAAGAAGTTTAGAATATCACATATTTACGAACCGTTTTGACGTCTAAAGTGTATGAAAAAAATACAATGTATTTTTGTGAAATTCGTCTATACAATGTATGAATCACTTTTTAACACTTCCCTAGAACATTTTTGATTAAAAAATATTATACTTGTCAAATTTTAGAGAAAAAGGGGCAAAGAATTGCTTTTGATTTCGGCTACTTAGAACTCAACGAGAGTTCTCCATAAATTAAAACAACAGAAATAAATTCCGGTTCAAAGTCTATGCATATCCTGAAAAAGAACTTAAAAAAATGACAGTAAAAATCTTTTAAAACAACCTAAATCTCGCAATATAAACTCGACGCAAAATAAAAAAGTAGGTAGTTCATTAATTGGATCATAATTGAAATGATATTTCATGTTGTGCATTAATAGTTATTTATGCAACTGACGTATAATAAGGGGTCTTAAAACACGAATGTGGGAGTTGCATTATGAAATTCAGTACAACATTAAAGCATCCGTTTGGATGCTATTATGGTTACCATGGTTACTATGACACTGGCTGTTTTAATGTTGGCAATAAGATAACTGTTTCAGGAACTTTTATAGAGAATTTATAGCATGGGTGTAGATAAAACTTATAAAAATACAGTAACTGTAAAATGTCGTCTGAAAAATCACGTAAATCAGCGAAACCGGCAAAATTTTCTTTGGATACTTAACTTTTCATTTTTTATCTCAGAAACCTCAAGAGTGGACATTCATCGTTCTAGCCTTGTGCCCTTCATATTTATTTCCTTTAATAAACCATCCTTTATCTATATTATTTTCTATACCTACTTACAAAAAAGTTTTTGAAAAAAGGTTTTTAAGTACAATATTACGAGTATTTTTAGGATTTTGCCACCGACTTCTAAAATAAAACTTAAACGTGCCTAATTTAACTGTGCTTTCAAATGATGTTATTAGATCAATGTTTAAAAATACACTCTGACTTACCTTGAAAGATTGAATACAATAATAAAGCAATAAACAATACTAATACGTTAATTTGATCAGCAATCTCAAGTGTGAAGATTGTGTTCGTATAGTAAGGGTACAACGATTAATTCTACTCACTTCAACTTAATCTTATTCAACATTTTTTTTTTTTTTTTTTTACCCTACTCGTACATACAAGAATTTCTAATACGTAGCTGTGACAAATAGGGTCTAAGGTATAAATAGATTATAACTATATTATCAAATAATAAAATTTATATTTTCACCGTGCGTCGGCCTATACTTCACTCCTCGCGCGACGGCTAGTCACCACCTGAGGAATGTGAGCGGTGGGAGGGGGAGGGCCCATTGACAAGATTGGCAGATTGAATTCGCTTCACTATTGTCTACCTCCCCCATCTCACCGCTCACATACCTTTTTTTCTTTATCGTGGAGAAATGGTCATGCTTTCTGCACTACCACGGGGAGATAGCGCAGTTATGTGGGACCGTAACCCACTAAAACTCCACGGTGGCCTCCTCTGCCGCTTACGGCGGGAACACGGCCATGCGTTAGCACTCATCCGTGAATACCTCAAGCAGTGACTAGCACTTGTGCTAAGACTATAATGTTCGCACGTGCTACTACTAAGCATGTGGTCCAGGGTTTTGATTCCCAGATCGGGCAAAGTGTTACAGGGGTTTTTTCCTCCACTAGGAATTTCTCTCTCTCCCTTTTTGTTTCTGTGGATGGGAAGTCATATGACTTCTCCCGCTCTGAGCGGAGCGGGAGGGCGTGTCAGACTTTTACTGACACGTGTTCCTTCAGTTGCCTGTTCCAGGGCCACGGTATCTCTTTCGAACAACCCGCGACCCCGGCGGCATCAGCCCTATCGGACCCCAACATTGCTGACATCTCTCTCAGTATTAGCAGCCTAGAGTCTGGATTTGTGCCTGGTTAGGCTAGCCTCCTATTACATGGGACTTTCTGGCGAAATGTGGGTGTACTATAGTTACCCCTCTGGCTAACCCTTCTAGGATTACAGCCGTGAAGTTATATTATCCTAATTCAAAGTAGAGCTTGATTTCCAACACAAATGATTTCTCAACATCGCGGTCTGCAACGAATTGTCATTTGTTTGAAGTCGTCATACAATTCAATCTTTTGTCTGCCTTCATCTGCGTCACCAAAAGTGCGTCCTTGCCCTTAATAGATTACCTCTTTTGTCCACGTCGTGATGATACGTTTGTTTTGTTCAGGGGCTTTTGTAGATACCGGTTTATCTGGTGTTTAATTGGGATTATCTAATCTACGATGCAAGCACGGATCTTTGACGAGTCGTAAAAAAGACGAAAATTATGGTCAAAGATTTAATTGAATGAATGAATTTTTAGTGTAGCGCGAAAAGTGTCAATACTAAGAAGATTGAGCTCACACAATTGTTCCGTATATGCTATGCTGTATCCCGTTACCATCGCAGCATGCGACATTTTTGAAAATTAGAATTTCGCGTGTTACCTTATAACTTTCCCCTTAAGTAGTTATAATAGGCCAAAGATTACCTACGATTGACAAGCAATTATAGATCGTAAACTTATCAAGTTGAAGTCTCGCATTGCAGTGATTGGCTTGAACTGATTTCTATGAAAAGCATGTTTATTATTCAACGGGCTTACAATGCCTTTATAACCAACACTATCTTGAGTTTATTCGCTGATAGATGGGAGGGAGTCTCCAATGCTGCGACATTGGATGAAACTCCACACTCAATAGTATTCTCTCAACTCAACTAGTATTTAAGACCATTGTTACTAACACTATGGTAATAATCCCCCCCGCCCCACCGCCTCCAGAAATAAATAAATATATTAATAATAAGTCAAAGTTTAATAAGATATTCTGCAAGAGGTAACAGTAGGGAAACATCAAACAAACGATGAATGTATTGTATATACAAAGAGATTTAAGAGGCATTTCTCTTCATAAGAACCTACCTCAGCCTGCAACGAATATTTGAAAAAAAAAAAACAATTAGCCGAACTGGTCCAGCCTCCCTCGAGTTTTGCGCTTATATTATTAGAATACAAACAGAATATATATTAGGTCTTTACCTATGAAATTGCCGTTCTGCAGTACTGGCCATTTCAAATCAAAATAATTTTTGTTTGGCTAAGAATTCTAATTTCAAATTAATTTTATTTTAAAAACATGGGTTTTTTTTACTTTTTGTCAAAAGTAGTCATTTGTTTATTGATTAGTGTTACATTTTCATCGCATTTCAATCTTTTTCGTCATCATGGATACGTTAAAAATTCGAGTAATTATGGAATATGAGTACCGTCGTGGCAGCAACGCGGCACAAGCGGCACGCAACATCAACGACGTTTACGGAGCTAACACTACAAACCAACGCACCACCTGTTATTGGTTTGCTCGCTTCCGTTCTGGAAATTTCGACCTGAAAAATGAACCTCGCGGTCGTCCGAAGACTTTGGTCGACAATTACGAATTAAAGGCGATTGTGGAAGCTGATGATACACAATCTACGGCTGAATTAGCAGCAGCTTTCGACGTTAGCGTCAAAACAATATTGGTCCATTTGCGTCAAATTGGCAAGGTAAAAAAGCTTGACAAATGGGTGCCCCACGAACTCAATGATCGCCAGCGCGAAGTACGCGTCGAGACGTGCCTTGCACTGCTCAACAGACACACAAATGAAGGAATTTTGAACCGCATTGTTACCTGCGATGAAAAATGGATTCTGATTGATAACCGCAAGCGCTCAGCAAGTTGGTTGGATCCTGGTTCAGCACCTAAACAATGCCCTAAACGAAAACTTACCCCTAGAAAAGTGATGGTCACTGTTTGGTGGTCTAGCGCCGGTGTGATTCATCACAGCTTCTTACCAAACGGGGTGAGCATTACTCCAGATGTGTACTGTGAAGAACTGAACACAATGATGGAGAAGCTGGCACATCTCCAACCAGCATTGGTCAATCGCTCGTCTCCGCTGCTCCTGCACGACAACACGCGACCTCATACTGCACAGCAGACGGTCTCCAAGTTGCAAGAACTGGGGTTGGAAGCTCTCCGTCATCCGCCCTACTCACCAGACCTTGCACCTACAGACTACTACTTTTTCCAGAATTTGGATAACTTCTTGGCGGGAAAAAAATTCAATACCCGAGAGGCAGTACAAAATGCCTTTGAAGAATTTGTTGCCTCCCGACCAGCTGATTTCTTTAAGAAGGGCATCAATAAACTGCCACTGCGTTGGCAAAGATGCATTGATTGCATGGGTGATTACTTCGATTAATACAAATAAAAAATACATGAAAAAAATTCGTTTAAATTTTTTCATACAAAACGGCAATTTCATAGGTAAAGACCTATTATTCATTTAGAATACAAACTTTGTCCTGATAATTACAAAATCACAGTGAATCCGTGATGATAAATCAAATCAATAGCCAAAATGTAATGTGTACATATTACATTTTGGCCATTCATTTTTATTTATACAGGGTGAAATTTTAATGGTTGTTTTCGTCTTAATGGGTAATTTTACTAATCCTTATGAACAACTTTTACTATGGGACCATACCAAAAAAAAAGCAGCGGCTGCCTACATTTTTGATTTTTTTTTTGCGATTTCATGTTTGGTCCCATAGTAAAAGTTGTTCGTAATGATGAGTACAATGACGCTTCAAGAGGAATACAACCATTAAAATTTCACGCTGTATATGTGTAGATAAACAATCTTTTTCTCACTTTGATAGAAAATACTCGATGAGTACTTCATATTTTATGCGTCGTAGATACCTCTAGCTGTGCCCGACCCCAAATAAATTGGTCTATGGGCACAGGAAGATAATAGTGTGTTCCTGGCGCTTATATTTCAAGGAATCAAACATAAATCACAAGATACATTATCTATTTAGTAACACTTTAGTGTAGGATTTATCCTACCTTACAGGTTGCTACATCGTATGACCTAATAACAAACCTAATCTACATTTCTCACGACTTAATACCGTGCCTCATAATTCTATCTCATAATAAACGTATGACGAACATCAATGTTCAACCAATTTCATGTTGCGACAGATTTAGGATTCATGAGCGTCGATTGCTTGTCGTTGGGTAAAACTTATCGTATCTACAGCCCTATGCAATATGCAGGTAGGGGAAGTATACGTACAAAAAACATACTTACTGTTTTGTTTTTTATTCATATATCTTTAATTAACAGCATTTCAATCAGTCTTACTAATTAATAAGCCTCTTTGGTTCATTACCTTTAAGCTTCTAAGGAATCACAATGAAATAGGAACTATTTAAAAAAATATAAAGCTTTAAATCAATGCAGTCGAAAAACCATTTTGTCCATACGGTATGGACAAAATGACATACTGTTTTGTTTTTATTCATAATTATTTAATTAACAGCATTTCAATCAGTCTTACTAATTAATAAGCCTCTTTGATTCATTACCTTTAAGCTTCTAAGGAATCACAATCAAATAGGAAGCCTATTTAAGAAAATATAAAAAACCATTTTGTCTCTAAGGTATAGCGCAGCGAATACGGATTATCTTGTTGCACCGCAACGAATGAGCCAATGACGTTTCTAACTTCACAGTTTTTCCAACATGGCGGACTTTACTTGGTAGAATGTCAGATGGCGCGCAATAACCCGCCAATTTCGAAAAACACCCGGTGTGTCGTTTTGTCCGTATATGTCATTTTGTACGTACTTCCCCTATTTGATTATAGTAATTTGGTCCGAATCCTACATATTCTACATATCCTGCCTAGCCTTTTCCCAACTATGTTGGGGTCGGCTTCCAGTCTAACCGGATGCGGCTGAATACCAGTATTTTACATGGAGCGACTGCCTATCTGACCTCCATAACTAGGTAATACGATATTGGTAAGACTGGTTGTCAGACTTTCGGGCTTCTGACGACTGTCAAAGATCCACGAATGACAGCCGGGACCAACGGCTTAACGTGCTTTCCGAGGCACGGAGAGGTCTCGGTATGTAAAGATGGTCACCCATCCACGGACCAACACCGGCAAGCGTAGCTTAACCTGACGGATCGATTCGTGAGGCTGTTATTACTTAGCCACGAGCTCCTCCTGGTCCGAATCCTACATAATCCTCTAATTCTTCAACAGTGGGTTGCCTCGCTTCCTGTCTACAAACCACAGAAACTTCTCACTTACATACATAATTCCCGTGTTCTTCCCACGGGGGTAGGCAGTAACTGCTACAACGCCAGCTGCTACATTACATACTCCTTTTGCCTCGTTTACGTTCATACATCACTGGGCTTAGTGCGAGTTTTTATACATAGCATAGCAGCGACAGAAAAAGAGTCGAAAACGCAATTTAAACGCCAAAAGATTCACCGGTGAAGCTGAACTTGAAGCAACATGGCGGCGTCGTCTTAAAAAAAGCCCATCCATAATTATATTACCCGTCTCTCCACTATTCCATTGCTTATTTTACGGTGCATACTGGATAGGCTGTATAATCCTTATCCATATCCTAAGGGCATGTCTTCCCTACCATTACCGCGCCCCCCGGTCTACTCCTTGATATGCAATGGTCTGTGTTGCACCATGTAACATGAGGCACGTTCATACATCACTGGGCTTAGTGCGAGTTTTTATACATAGCATAGCAGCGACAGAAAAAGAAGTCGAAAACGCAATTTAAACGCCAAAAGATTCACCGGTGAAGCTGAACTTGAAGCAACATGGCGGCGTCGTCTTAAAAAAAGCCCATCCATAATTATATTACCCGTCTCTCCACTATTCCATTGCTTATTTTACGGTGCATACTGGATAGGCTGTATAATCCTTATCCATATCCTAAGGGCATGTCTTACCTACCATTACCGCGCCCCCCGGTCTACTCCTTGATATGCAATGGTCTGTGTTGCACCATGTAACATGAGGCACGTTCATACATCACTGGGCTTAGTGCGAGTTTTTATACATAGCATAGCAGCGACAGAAAAAGAAGTCGAAAACGCAATTTAAACGCCAAAAGATTCACCGGTGAAGCTGAACTTGAAGCAACATGGCGGCGTCGTCTTAAAAAAAGCCCATCCATAATTATATTACCCGTCTCTCCACTATTCCATTGCTTATTTTACGGTGCATACTGGATAGGCTGTATAATCCTTATCCATATCCTAAGGGCATGTCTTCCCTACCATTACCGCGCCCCCCGGTCTACTCCTTGATATGCAATGGTCTGTGTTGCACCATGTAACATGAGGCACGTTCATACATCACTGGGCTTAGTGCGAGTTTTTATACATAGCATAGCAGCGACAGAAAAAGAAGTCGAAAACGCAATTTAAACGCCAAAAGATTCACCGGTGAAGCTGAACTTGAAGCAACATGGCGGCGTCGTCTTAAAAAAAGCCCATCCATAATTATATTACCCGTCTCTCCACTATTCCATTGCTTATTTTACGGTGCATATTGGATAGGCTGGATAATCCTTATCCATATCCCATAGACTTATAAAAAAAGATGGACTCCGCGCTGCGCATATCGAAAGTGAAGCACAGTAAGTATGCCGGCACCGTTTGTACAAACACGCCTCGCGCACACATTTACATCATAGTATGCCGACCGGCCGCCATTACGTGACACGAGCGACGGCGTCTTTGCAGGTACTCAAATCACGCACACATAGATCGGTAGGGTGCTTCACTTTCGATATGCGTGGCGCGGAGTCCATCTTTTTTTATAAGTCTATGCCATATCCTAAGGGCACGTCTTCCCTACCATTACCGCGCCCCCGGTCTACTCCTTGATATGCAATGGTCTCTGTTGCACCATGTAACATGAGGCAACAGGGGCTAGTGTGAATCTTTGGGTTCATTCGAGAAATCGAGTCTGGTTAAACCACGCTGGGATTGGTGCATTTCATTCATTCATTCATTCATTACTCGATCGCGTTAACGTAAACGTCAGTTTGTACTAAAAATGAATAAGCGCCGCCTGGTGACTTTAATGGGAAACACAATCATTCCATACGGATTGACATAACGATAACGTAAACGCGATCGAGTAAGTATAAAAACTTGCACTAAGCCCACTGGTCATACACGCACGCCGCCGGTTGCGAGTACTACACACCTGACCTTTCTGAAGACCATCACCAATAAGGTCACTATATGTCTTCCTAGGGCGTCTCCTCCCGGCGTTTCCACTCACATCTGCCTTGTAAATACCTTTTGTTAGTCGCCTCATTCATCCTCTCAACATGACCAAACCATTGCATACCCGACTACGGCAAAGCCTAAAGGAAGGGTTATGATTTTAACAGTCTATGTATGTATGTATTGACGTGTGTTCCACCGTAGCGCCTAAATTAGTAAACCGATTTTGATGAATGAGATATCAATAGATTCGTAATAACGGTCCGGGTGACATAGGCTATATAAATTGTTAGGGAAATTTAATTATTTAATTTAATTAATTTCAATTTTATTATTTATGGGTGACCATATTAAATTCCAAGACCCCGGCGTGCCCAATACGGAAGCATGGTTAAGCCGTTGGTCCCGGCTGTCATTCGTGGATCTTTGACAGTCGTTACGGGTCGTCAGAAGCCCGAAAGTCAGACAACCAGTCTTACCAATCATATTATCCAGTAACTGGGTTGTGGAGATCAGATGATAATGAAGTACTTACAAATAATTAGCTTCTAAGAATTATATTGGAGTGCTAAAGAAAAGCTACATTTTAAAAATAAGTCCAGCGTAACTCGAGTCGCAACCTTAAACAAGAACGATACTTTATTTTTTGTACAAGTTTTACAACTTGGTAGTACTTTTACTGAACCATACTAGGCTTTCATACTAGGTAGTACTTTTACTGAACCATACCAGGCTTTCATACTAGGTAGTACTTTTACTGAACCATACTAGGCTTTCATACTAGGTAGTACTTTTACTGAACCATACTAGGCTTTCATACTAGGTAGTACTTTTACTGAACCAGACTAGGCTTTCATACTAGGTAGTACTTTTACTGAACCATACTAGGCTTTCATACTAGGTAGTACTTTTACTGAACCATACTAGGCTTTCATACTAGGTAGTACTTTTACTGAACCATACCAGGCTTTCATACTAGGTAGTACTTTTACTGAACCATACTAGGCTTTCATACTAGGTAGTACTTTTACTGAACCATACTAGGCTTTCATACTAGGTAGTACTTTTACTGAACCATACTAGGCTTTCATACTAGGTAGTACTTTTACTGAACCATACTAGGCTTTCATACTAGGTAGTACTTTTACTGAACCATACCAGGCTTTCCCAGAATGTAAATGGAGGCTAATTACTTTATGTACCATCGACAAATGCAAGGGCTTTCTAGTTTTGAAACAATTTTTCTTATGACAAAGTAAAATAAAGGACCATAGGGGCAGGGTTTTTGCAATGAATCAGTGTATATGTCGCAGCCGACTGGTTGAATTAGCCGTTTTTCACTAAAAGCCGCCATTCAATCAACTGCCTGAATTATATTCAGCCGATACGTCTGAATAATACGAACATTTAATGAACTGGCTGGCCGATGCTTAGGCCGTTTATACAATAGGGCCATGAAATAGGGTAGTTCGGTAGGTCATTTAGTTATATTATTTCATTGGAATTTAAAATTACAGTTTAAAGGTAACGCACCGTTCTTGAGAAAAACAAATTATTATAACTTAACCTCAAAACACTTTTAAGTTGCTTCTGCAACGTCTCCGGCGCTGCGGGAAGTGCAACCCCTTTACCCTTACGTTACAAAGGATAGGCACCCATGCTCACCTCCGCAGCTTCGGCTTGCGACGGTGACCAGCCTCAGCCCCTACAGCTCGCACGAGTGCATGTGCTTTGTCACAGCGCGCGGGGACTGCCCTCCCTCCGCACCTCGGAATTTTTATATACACACTAGGGGTAACAACCAAAAGACTACGTGGAGTCGGGGTGCCCAATTCAGTTCTGCGTAAACGCATTTAAACTGTCTGAAACCCAGAAATATTATGGCAGTGTGGATTTCAGCGCCATGTGGCAGTCGCGGGTTGTTCGAAAGATAGACCGTGGCCCTGGCACAGGCAACAGAAGGAACACGGGTGGTTTTTAGTCAGTAAAAGTCTGATACGCCCTGCCGCCCCACCCAGAGCGGGAGAAGTCATTTGATGATTTCCCATCAACAAAAAAAAAAAATGGTGGCAGAAAATGGAATTAAATTTAAATGTTTGGGCGAGGCAATAGTTAAACGCTACCAATCCAAGTAGTTAGCCTAGCATTTTGATTGAATGGCTGAATATCATTCAGGCCGTTGATTGACCGCCGGCGTTTAGTGAAATGACTAGGCGGTTGACCTATGGCTGCGACCATGAACTGCGACATATATAAAAAGTAACTTTAAGTATGATGCGTAGTGGTAGCCCGCGTAATTCATTTTTTTTTGGTTTTTTTGCAATTTGCAGGTCAATTTGTATCTTGATCAAAGTATGATACGCGGCAATAAAACATATGTATTTATTTTTTTATTTATTTTAACCATAAAAATCATCAATACATCTCTCTAAGTTAGATTTCGTGCAGATTCGTTAGATTTCGTTCGTTTGATGACACTGCACGAAATCTAACTTAGAGAGGTTTATTGATAATTTTTATGGTTAAAATTATGTAAATACATATGTTTTATTACCGCGTATAATATTTTGATTAAGATACAATCTGACACGGAGCTGCAAACTGCAAAAAACAAAAAAAAATATTGAATTTCGCGGTCTACATAGCGCAATCACCTTTAGGTGTAAATGCGACCGTTTTGTTGATAGTACTTAAAAGCCATCTTACAACTATCCCATTTTAAAACCAAATACCCTCCACCTTTACCAGGACCCAAGATTTGTCGCAGATACCAAGTGCAACAAACTTGCATAAACATCTAAGTAACACAAGATTCTAAACATGTCCTTAATTCAGTGCAGCATGAAGACGGACCAACAAAGTTACAATATCTGTATCACTAAGTGTTGTCACACGCATACTATCAATACACAATGTATCTATGTACCAAAATAACACAACACCTTGCAAAATAACCTCACATCTTTATAACAAGGAGGTAAGGTTGTAAATGCAATGGTAGGAGGTAGGAATATGTGTAGAGGTAACGTGGTATATAAGAAGGCATTGTCGAGAATAGTTAGTATAAATAGTTGGAGAGTTTAAGATGTAACCATTCGAAGTTCAGCTCAATTCGAGTCGTATCATCTTTATTTGAAGGGTAGGTTGATTTTAAAAGCTAAATTGAAAATAGCTTAAACCAACCCTCTATTAAAAGTCTAATAAAATTAAAAAGCACCGTTTTATAATATTGATAAATCTAGATTAATACGTATTTACTTATTAGTAACTTGCCAGAAAAAAAAGAGATGTTGTAATTTTTCAAAATTAAAGCTTCTTACTTGACATTCACATAACGTCATAAAATTTAATCGATGAGAATAACGTCGAAGTCAAGAACTAGGTACAAATTAGAAATTAGAAAAACTTTACATTTTCAACTTAAACTTGGAACAATGTAAAGTTTTCCCAATAATACAACAACGCAGTGTTATTTTTCACGAAAGGTGTTTCAAGCATCAACTTAATTGATATAAAAAAATATATATTTTATTATTTTTTGTGTTTGTTTTCCAAATAAAATAAAATAAAAATATTGAGACTAATTATTTATTGATTTGAATTAAATATTTTATTTTATTGTTTCAGTTATATTTGGTGTTTGATCTCAACTTAGGAAAATGAAGGTAAGAAAATCATTACTCGTACTAATTAGAAAATTCATTTCAAAACCTTACAATATTTTTCAATGACTTGACATACCTTATGAATTATTATAATAACCGTTCTATTGAAATGAAATTATTTATTCTGTAAATAGGATATCGGAATCACTTTTAAACATCTTATTAAAAAAAAAATAAGCTAGATGAAGTCGACATTTCTTATCTGATGACTACCCTGAGAAGAAATGTCGAAACAAACTCAGGGGTCAAAGTCTCTTTTAGACTCCACCAGACATAATCTTGGTCAGATCATGTGAGGACATGTAGATCCATGTCTGAATTTGTATGGTTTCTTTCCTCAAAAGACCTGAAATGGTCTTTTGAGAAAAGAAACCATATAAATTTGAGTGGACCTGTCCAGTCAGTGCAAGCATTTGTCATCAATCGTGTAGTTCATCTCAGGATTTAAGGATTCAGGATTACTGTCCCACTGCCTGGGCAAACGCTTCTCCTCATACACAGAAGGCACCAGCATTGATCACCACGCTAGCTCAAGACGGGTTGGCGATATCAGACTTATATTAACTATAAGTCCAGGTTTCCTCACGATGTTTTCCTTCACCGATGTCAGTAATGTCCAAGATAAACTCAAAAAGTACATAATGAATTAAAAAGTCACATTTGTACTTGCCCGGATTTGAACTCATAACCTCGTGCATGGCGTGAGAGGCGAGGTTTTAACCACGGGGCCATCATGACATTTTTTTTAATGAATTATTAGGATGTTAAAAGTTTAGCACTGTAATTTATGTTAAAAAAAAAACTAAGTATTATATTTTATCGTTGAGGAGCCCGTGGCTAAGTAAGAACAGCTGCACGGGACGATCCATCAGGTTAAGCTACGCTTGCCGTGGTTGATTCGTGGATGGGTGACATTTGATCTTTACATACCCAGAGTCCTCCGTGCCTCGGAAAGCACGTTAAGCTGTTGGTCCGGCTGTCATTCGTGGATCTTTGACAGTCGTTACGAGTCGTCAGAAGTCCGAAAGTCTGACAACCAGTCTTACCAAGGGGTATCGTATTACCCAGTTACTGGGTTGTGGAGGTCAGATAGGCAGTCGCTCCATGTAAAATACTGGTATTCAGCTGCATCCGGTTAGACTGGAAGCCGACCCCAACATGGGAAAAGGCTAGGCAGATTGATTGATGGTGTTAAACTTGTTTTTTTTTTTTTATATTTCAGGTGTTCCTACCACTCTTATGTATTGCATCGCTAGCCATTGCCGAGCCTCCCGTCGGGTAAGTCACCTAATTTACATTTATATATAAGAAAAACAACACAAAAAAAAACCATAAATGTTGGTCCTTTGAGCCACAAGAAGACAAAAATCATCTTTATTCCCAACAATTTCTATGAAAATAGAATCCACTCAAAACCTCTAAAAGTCACAAATAGTTTTCAAATCATTCATCATTTATAAGGCGCTTCTATACTTTTAAATCTAATAAAGTCACTTCTTGTGTCTGTCTGTGTGACTGCGTTGTTCTTCTAAACTACGCAATCGCAACGAATTCTGTTTCGGTTTTCACCAACATTTAGAGAATTTGTGTATAACACATTAATATTAGACTTCTCAATGTTTTGTCAAGTCCTTAAAACCATGCGAAGCAGAAGTGGGCGTTCGAATATTAAAACATCGGCCCCAGCATACAATAACATTAACTATCTATATACTTAATTAAATTAAAGTCGGTTCTCGTGTCTGTCTGTGTGACCAGTTAGAAAAGATCTTACAAACAACAAAATGGATGCGGTTTTCTCCATAATTTCGAGAATTTATTCCGAAAGATTTATGTGTAGGTATAATACACTGATATTTAACTTAGATCTAATAAAGAAATCGTCATGTTTGTCAAGCCCTATGTATTATTTAAATATAATAAACAACCTTCTATTTTCAAATTCCAGCGACGGCTACGCATCTTCCCGCTCCAGTCATCATCATGACCACGACCATGGCAATGATCATGATCACAGTCTAGACTTCCAAAGATCTCTCTCCCAGGAATACGGACCTCCCGCCTCCAGAGCCTTTGGATCCTCTCGCAACGCCCTGTCAACCGAATACGGCCCTCCAAACGCCAGGACTGCAAGCCCTAGAACCAGTCCTTCTCAGAGTTATGGAGCTCCAACCCAACGCAGTGGACCTTCTCAAGAATATGGTGCTCCTAATGCAAGAAGTCAGATTTCGTCATCTCGGAGCCTTTCGACGGAGTACGGTCTTCCGAACGCTCGAAGCTCACCGTCTACTGAATATGGAGTACCAAACGCTCGAAACTCTCCTTCAGCTGAGTATGGTGTCCCCAATGCCCGTAGCAGTCCATCTCAGCAATATGGTGCTCCCGCTGCTAGAAGCTCTTTGTCCCAGGAATACGGCGCCCCAGCAGCCTTAAGAAGTAGTCCGTCTCAAGAATATGGTGTTCCATCTTCGAGGACACCTTCCACTCAATACGGACCACCTGAATTTCGTTCAGGACCTTCAGAAGAATATGGAGTACCCTCACAAAGGAGTTTCGGCGCGCGCACACCTTCTCAGAAATATGGACCACCAACTTCCCGGAATTCTCCTTTCTCATCAAACTCTCTCTCCGAAGAATATGGAGCCCCATCAGCCAGAACCGCTGATTCCCAAAGGTTTACCACTCCCAGAAGTATTAGCAAGTCATTTGGAAGCAGCTCAGCCCGTTCCTTCAAACCTCAGTCGGAAGCACGTTCTTCCTTCGGTTCTCGTTCCCCATCAACCAGCTATGGTGCGCCAAATGCAAGGAATTCTGGCTCTTACTCCCATGACTCCAAGGCTCCTTCTCATTCGTATGGTGCGCCTGCCCAGCGTGATCTGTCTGACACCTATGGAGTGCCAAGCGCGAGGGGTTTATCTCAGGAGTATGGTGTACCTTCGAGCCGCGCTTTTGATCAGAAGACCAGTGCTGTTGCTTCGTCTTATTCTGCTGCTGCATCCAGGTATAATATGTTTTACTTTGTTTATAAGTTAATGGTCAATGTCTTAAGTGGTGTGCCTGTTGATATCTTGTCAGTTGATTCATTTGCAGTTTATTCGTAAATATTTTTTTGTTAAAATTCCTTGTTAGCGTTAACTAAATTACATATGTACGTTTCTTTATCTGGCTTGGAACTTTTCTGACTTTCTTTACTACAAATCCCATTAAAACTAATTCTATCTCATATTTTCTCAGATCTTCTCCATCAGACACCTACGGACCCCCTACAGCTCGCGACTCCATGCCGTCAGACCAATATGGAGTACCAGACCAGTATAGCAACCAGAACAACCAGGGATACTCTTACGCCAAGGATGCTCTTAACGAGCTGTTGAACCAGGTAAAATTGTATTGGATAAAAACAGTCAATATGAACAACAAAAAAGAGCAGCTCCCCAAAACATTCTTTATTGCTTTCTGCCTTCTTGTAAACCACTAGCTTATCAACCGGCAATTCCAGTACATAAGTAAATGTAAGAATAGCGTCCTCAGGAGCGCCTTGGTTACTCCGCAAGATTGTTGCTAAGTGACAAAGCAGACCATACATATAGCTACATTTAGCTGAAGCGATCGGCGATTTAGTACCTTTTCGGAAGCTTGATGCCACGAAACCGCCGATTACTGGAGCTAAAAGTAGCTATCTTTGACCCTTAATGTGTTAATATTGTAAGAATAATAAACTAGCTTTCAACCTCCTTTTATGAATCTTCAGGAGCCAGCCAATTACGACTTTTCTTACAAAGTGAATGACTACGAATCTGGCAGCGACTTCGGGCACACGGAGACCAGGCAAGAGAACAGAGCTGAGGGGTCCTACTTCGTTGTTCTCCCTGATGGCACCAAGCAGGTAAGCTAACAAAATTCAGGGTAGTGTACAAGTCAGAAGTCAAGTCAATCAACTCAGATTATCACAGACATAGGCCTCTCCCAAGCTGCGCCAAAACACCCGGTTATCCACCTTCCGTATCCAGTCTGTCCCAGCCACCTTTTAAAAGTTCAAATAAATTATTCCACGGAATTAGTATGTACTATCTTGGATTATTCGCTAAACATCACTTTGAAATTCGAATGCAAATGGTGTCTCGTTGTGAATCACTTTTAAAACAAATGAGTTCGCTTTGGAATCGTGTGCGGTTACTTGAGTGAGGTTCGAAGCATGAGGTCCTGGGTTCGTTTCCCGGGTCGGGCAAAGTGTTATTGATTTTTTCCATCAGGAATTTCTCAGTAGTATAATCCGGAGGCTGGATTAAACATATCTGGCGAAATGTGGGCGTACTATAGAGCGCTCCTCTGCCTAACCCTTCGGGGGGATTACAGCCGTAATGTTATGTATGTATGTAGTAGTACTTCATAATAAAAATAATTCTTGAAGGTCGTAAACCGTGGGAGGCAGGGGAGGGTTGCTAATAATATTTAAAATTTGTTTTTCTCTGTTTCCAGACCGTAGAATATGAAGCTGATGAGCGTGGCTTCAAGCCCAGGATCTCAGTGGAACCTGCAGATCTTGGCAGATCAGGTGGTTATGATGACAACGCGGCTGATCTCGCCAGGTCTGGTGATGGACCTTATTAAGAAGACAATAATGATGATTTTGCAATGGTGAAATGAGAAGTTGTGTTATAGGTTTTTGATTGATCTATGGTTTTTATTTGTAGTTCTGTATTCTGTTTCTTTGTGTTTATAAGTGATGTTGTAAGAAATGTAATCGTGCTGATTTAAAAAAAAAAATGTCGGCTACTTATCACCGATTATAAATATTTTTATTTTAGCAATATTGTTACTTATAGAGAATTATGGTGTAAGTACCCTTGTTGGTCCTTTTTCCTTTTAAAGTTGAGAAAGCCTTTGTAGGTACGAGCACCGACAGTACAAAAAAAAAAAAATTGATGTTTCTTCAGCATCAACATTTGCCCCTTTTCCCAACTATGTTGAGGTCGGCTTCCAGTCTAACCGGGAGCGTCACTTGATGTTTCTTATGATAGTAAAAATATTAAACTATTATTATTTATAAATTTAAAGCATGGAACGAAATATTAAGAATGTTTTCTCATCACACTAGCGCCTCTAGCGGTAAAGTTTAGTACTAACATTACTTCTCATTTTATCTCTTCACAAATCTGTAAAGTCGACAAATGTAAAATGAAATGGCATTGTAAATGGATCATCTGTAAAATACTCAATTATTTATTATTTTCTCTAGCAAATGTAAAAAAAAACTGTAAAAAAATATTAAAATGTACCTCATAGTTCGTAAGTTGCTTGTGATGTAGTAATTTAGTGCAAAATATAAATATTTTTGTGATATTTTTGTAATTTGAATTGTAACCTGAATATGCTGTAATCCCACGAGTAATCCTTCAAAAACTACCCTACACCTTTATTATTGAATGCTTAAAAGAACCATATACAAGGTGTAACATAAATAACCCACAACCTCTTAAGGGGTCATTGTACTCATCATTATGAACAACTTTTACTATGGGACCAAACCTGAAATCGCGAAAAAAAATCAGCTGCTCCCTACATTTTGACGAGTTTGATGTAGATAAATGTACTGGTCAGCTGATTTTTTTTCGCGATTTCAGGTTTGGTCCCATAGTAAAAGTTGTTCATAATGACCCCTTAAGAGGTTGTGGGTTATTTATGTTACACCTTGTAGATTATCTGTATTTGAATGCTATAAAACAGCTAGGTACAGTCCGGGTCAATAACATCGGGACGAACAGATTGTTCAAAATGATCTAATGAGTCTCCTAACACAGGCGTTATTATGCTAAAAAGGAGGCTCCAATCATATATTAATCTAAACTAGTTGGTACAGAAATAAACATTTTGTATTTTGTATTTTTGTATTTGTATCTAAACAACTATGAAAATGAAACATCAATACCACAAGGAATGTTTCAGAATGAAGACAGTAGGTAGTACACGACAACTGTCATTCTGACAAGAACTTTATCCCACTGTGATAAAGTTTAATTATCTTAGTTGTTGAGATCATTTTGTTCGTCCCGATATTTTTGACGCTGACTGAACCTCTCTGTTACGTCATTAATTTTTATTTATTGCATGGAACATGCAACAGTAATGGTTATAATTTACAGTAATTTTCTTACCATAGGCACTAATGCTCTTGGATAAATGAATATGACTCGAAGGACAAAAGGTACCTACTTAATTATTACAGTCTTCCGATAGATACCTATACGTTTTACAAACTGTTATCTTTTCTTAAAAGTCCGAAACATACAATCCATAATCAGTTAAAGAAATGGGAAACAAACAATGATACCAAAATAAATTGGAACTTTTTCGTAACCATTTATTTTACTAGGTATTGCAGCATGTATGGATTTCATTTATGGATATAATGTTTATTGACTATTTGATTAATACTTTGACTGAAGAAAAACATAATTGCGTTAAATTTCCTCGATAATATAGATAATAATAGAATAATTCCAAAAAGACCTACCTTTTTACACCTTCTAAAATCCTAAGTAATTTCATTGCAAAATTGCATTCAAAATGTGCGTATTATGTAATTGAAAACTCTGGCTGAAAATATTTTTGATAAATAGCTTAATATATTTTAAACAATTTTTATTTGATTTGGTTCCAGCGGATTGTTACGCTCTCTTTTTTTCGCATGAGGAACTAATTGACTCTGTTACTTTCTTATTCCCGCCCATTTAGCTTTTTACATATCACCTTCCGCATCCAACGCTTCCTTAAGGTCGATTTAGACCAAACTAGCGAATGCACATTCTATACCCACTCTACCAAATTCTTTTTGCGTAAACAGGGACAGAACATTCCTTCGTTGGTCTCTCCCTACTAAAATGTATCGACAAAGGAATGCTCTAGTTCTTGTTCTGGTTCTATGTTCGTTTAGTCTAAATCGGTAAAAGGAACTGATGGACGCTATACTGAAGGTGCCAAACTCGTAGCGAATTCTGGGTTGACTCTAAACAACATGTCCCGTAATTAGCGCAAACACTCTTAAGGGGTCATTGTACTCACCATTACTATCAACTTTTACTATGAGACCAAACTTAAAATCGCGAAAAAAAAATCAACTGTTTCATACAAAAGTTCAATATCTATTCGACCAAAATGTATGAAACAGCAATTTTTTTCACGATTTCAAGTTTCGTCCCGATACTTAGGAAACTTTTGAGATACTAAATCTTGAAAGTTTCCTAAATATCGCAAGCTTCTAACTCTGATTTTTAATTTGCTAGACTAAAATTATGGTCAATCGCTTTGGTCTAGCAAATAAAATTTAAAATCAGAGTGTAATGTTTCCGAGCAGTGTTTTACAATATTTTTACCTATCCCGTATAAAATAATGAAATCATAATAATATGACAAGTCTTAGCAATCCCACACGCAGAAGTGGTTCAATGACGCGGAAATGTGGATGCAGGAGAGCCCGGTTTCCACCGCGAGCGGAGTGGACCCATTCAGGTCTTCTAACTCTGATTTGTAATTTGCTAGACTAAAATTACATAACTTATCGTAACTAAAATTTCAAAACAAAAAATGGTCGATCGCTTTGGTCTAGCAAATAAAATCTAAAATCACAGTGTAATGTTTCCGAGCAGTGTTTTACAATATTTATACTTAACCTATATATAATAATGAAATCATAATAATATGAAAAGTCTTAGCAATCCCACACGCAGAAGTGGTTCAATGACGCGGAAATGTGGATGCAGAGCCCGGTTTCCACCGCGAGCGGAGCGGACCCATTCAGGACCAAGAGTAATCTGCATACTATTGGACTATTTGTTGGTGGAAATATTTTATAAGTGTGCAGTTTACTCTTGTGAGTTAAACGGAGTCCATCCACAAAAAAAGGCTCTCAGAGCATCATATTATGAATTTAAAAGCTTAATTTTGAAAAAGTGCGTGTGTACTTAATACAAGAAACAATTTTAGTGTTGTCTTACCAACACCTATGCAGATAACACTGCCATTTTCGTCTAATGGTCGAACTGGTAGATTCCTACACCGTTAAGTCAAGAACTGGCTCACACTGACCATCATCATCTATCTATCTATTTATTTATAAATAAAAATAGAAGTTCTGACTGACTGACTAACTCATCAACGCCCAACCAAAACCATTGGACCTAGAAAGCTGAAAGTTTGCACAGAGGTTCCTTTGGAAGGATTTTCGTTTTTGTGGGATATTTTCCAACATTCACGCGGGCGAAACCGCGCGGGAAGTGCTAGTTATTATTAAGCTGAAAACATACCATTTGATCAGATAGTACGAGTATTTAGGTAGTCGAGGAAACGCTCCTTTATCAAACTTCTTGCCTCAGCCGGAATAGAACACGACCTAAGAAGAAGGAATTCCATACCTACCTCTGCTCAACCCTTCGGGGAAACACGGCGTGATGTTATGTTTAAAAATAGTTTCTTTCCGAATACAAACTTAAATTTGCAGTTGGAGAATCGTCAGTGACGTATCAATGTATGGGAGAACATGCTTTCCAACTACAATGTTAAGTTTGTTTTAGGGTTCAATTCTTTGCAACTTAACCCGTCGCATGCCAAATATGTTTTTTATTGTTATCTGCACACCTGGGTGTCAATCGACGTTTAAAGAGATATTTGTTCGTGAATTATAATCATTAGAATCGGCAAGACAACTCCATAAGTTAGAATTGACCTCAAACCTCATGATTTCATGAAATCGTTACATTTGAGGTCAATTCTAACTTATGGAGTTGTATTGCTGATTCTAATGATTATAATTCTGTAAAGCCATATTAGTTACGGCCGCGAATCATATTGTAATCAACATACAACTTAAGAAAATTTTAATTTCGTGGGCTACCTTAGCGCATCCCCCTTAAGTAAAAAAAGAAAAAAAGGAAAAAAGTTTACTGTCACAAATGAGTCACAAGAATTTAGTACACACATACATTATTTACTTATTTTTGCTTTAGGTGCTGAAACTGATACCCAAAATAAGAGCCAGGGCCTATATTTTGGGAATCAGTCTTCAAACTTAAGCATTACAGGGAGATTGTGTCAACGTGAATGTCGTGACGTAATTCATTATCATCCGGCCTAGCCTTTTCCCAATAATGTTCGGCTTCCAGTCTAACCGGATGCAGCTGAACACCAGTATGGAGCGACTGCCTATCTGACCTCCACAACCCAGACGTAAGTAATCATGGTAAAGTGTTATTATGTAGTTAATCCGGAGTAAGGTCAAATTGCAAATAATGCATGTGCGTGTATTAGGAAGTGTATGTTGTTGGTACATCCTTGAGTGACATATTGGTAGGTTAAGAAAGCTGTGGAGAGGTGTTGGTATAAAAATATTTGATAGAGGAGCTAATGGAGTAGGTAGTGGTAATATTTTTATGTCTTTTGATAAATATATTAAATCATTTGTACTGAGTCACACTGAGAATACCGAAATTTTATTTTAATATGACCGGTACCATAAACGCTTAAGGAGGATGCGCAGTGGTAGCCCGCGAAATTCAATTTGTTTGGGTTTTTTGCAATTTGCAGCTCCGTGTCAGGCTGTATATTGATCAAAATATGATACGCGGCAATAAAACATAATATTTACATAACTTTAACCATAAAAATCATCAATACATCTTTCTAAGTTACATTTCGTACAGTACGTAAAAAAAAAAAATTTCGCGGGCTACGACTGCGCATCCTTCTTAAGAAACATAGAATTTCAAGTCAAATATCGGAAAGAGCAGAAAATTTTCTTCGCGAGAAGGTTGCCTATGATTTTTTTTTCATAGTAAACTTTTCCTTGCTTCTACATATTCGTTCAGATACATTTACTCGTAGAATACCTACAGCTAATTTTAAATAATTACTAATGAAGAAGTGATTTGAAAACCATTATTTAACTTGTAACCTTAAATAAATCTATAAAATTACCATTATTAAACAAGGTAAAAAAAACATTATAATATCCAATGCGCAAAACATAAGACCTAAGAAAAAAACATAACAAGTCGACTCCACGCCATCTTCTGTCCCAAATCTCGTTACACCTTGAAAGCTCATCTTTTATGTCACTAATGAGCATCAATTTTTCATCCCCAAACCTTTTGAAGACACGTCGTATAAAAGCTAAGCACAAGATGGCGACAGTATCATTTCAACAAGTCACATCTGTAGACACAGACTTAGTTTTGACATTAGTTTTGTTGTAATCTTTACAATATGAAGGTACCTATTATTTGTTTTAATCTTTTGGAAATATCACAGTTATTGGATTGCAGTGTTTAACGTTATTAAAGGACCATGTTTTCTGTTGGTTTTAAATATACTTATATAAAGTTTTAAGCGGACCTGTTGATAGAACAAAAACATTTAATGTAAAATATCTTTATTTAAGAATATTCTATCCTTTTTCAGACAATCGCAGCTGTTGTGCTCCTTGTGGCGTTTGCTTCTGCGGAACCTCCCCCTTCAAACAGGTAAATTAACTTGTCAAGTCCTATGACTATATTCCATTCACAATAAGATGAGACATTGAAACAAACCTTTTATACAGTCCGTTCAACCGATTTTGACTTCTATTCCGTAGACTTAAGGATGGCATTAAAGGCAAAAAGGTGGTTACAATACCAACTGTTTACTGCAGCTGCCATTTGTCATGCCACCAACGCAATAGAAGTCATAATCGGTTGAACGGACTTGTCTCACGGCTCCCTGAATATACATTACGCATGTATTCACCGTAGGGTTAGGCAGAGGCGTATTGTTTAGTACCTACACCAACATTTCGTCAGTCTGTTTAAGTTATGTTTAAGTTCCGTGCAATAGGTGGCGAGCCTGTTGCCGTCAACCTGGAGCAAATCTAGACTGTAAAATATTATCTATATCTATTTCTAAGTTCATATCAGGATTTTTTTATAGGTATTAAAAAAAAAAACTTCTGTTTCATACAAAAGTTCAACTCGACCAAAATGTATGACACAGCTGATTTTTTTTTCGTGATTTCAGAGTTGGTCCCATAGTGAAAGTTAAAAAAAAATTAAATCTATTTATTTTATAAAACTTGACATTATACACAAATACACAATAGCGCTCAATCGTGGATAAAAAATAAGATTATGTGCACTATTTTCTTATTTTATTGTTTGGTCACTTAACGCAAACTCCTCCATTCCAAACTTCTCCACGGTAAAGTAGGCTTTAAAGATATTTTTAGTTGGTTGACCATTTTTGTTTTCTATTTTTTTTTGCAATTTCCTTTGGCAGCTTATTTAGAGGCAAGTACGACCGACAGGTTACGAACAAAGTTTGGTCTGTTTTCTGCAGATTATTCACAAAAACAGAATAATCAGAGAACCTGTATTCCTCTTTTCCAGTATTCTTTAAATTATTTTAAGTTCATATTTAGGAATAACATAGAACTAAGTGGCCACTAACACTGGGCCACCACTAATCTACTCTCAATAGATGTTAGAGTCTATTGAGAGTAGATTAGTGGTGGCCCAGTGTAACAGCCCCGACTTACGAGTTGTAGGTCGTGGGTTCGAACACAAGTAGGCGCTTTACTTTGTATAAATAATTTTATCACCACTGCTCTCAAAACGGCGAACTAAAACATCATGAGGAAACTGGCATGTCCTAGAACCAAAAATTCGAAGACATTTGACATCTACCAACCCGCACTAGGCCGCGTGGTGGATTGTAGCCCACTCCCTCTCGAAGAGAGTAGGCCTGCGTCCCAGCAGTGGGAATGTTATAGGCCGATTATGCTTATGCTAACACATATTATGGACCGAAATAGTTGTTTATTAAATAAATAAATATTATTATTAATATAAAAATTAAAATTCTGAATCCGTATTTGTATTTTTTCAGCTACCTACCTCCTCCGTCGTCAAGCCGAGGTGCTGGCTACCCGCAAGGTCCAGCGAATCAGAACTTTGGAGGTGCTCCTCAAATAGTGGCAGCACGCAACCTGGATGGACCTCAAGGTCATGCTGGAGTAGGAGCTCATGGCGGGAAGAGTGGACATGGATCCCAAGTTAATAGTTTTGGAAGGTAACTAAGGAAACAAGACCTTTAAAATTATTTAAACATATCAATAGAAATAAAAATCAATTGCTGTTGCGGCTGCGGAAAACCTCAAGCGGCGGAAATATAATAATCTTATCGGTAATTATATTTTCGAGCCGTTTGGGGTTGAAACCCTTGGGCCGTGGGGTCCAAGTGCTCTTGATTTATTTAACGTAATCTCCAAACGGCTGGTTGACACTTCCCGTGACCCGAGGGCTGGCTTTTACTTTGGCCAGAGGCTTAGCATTGCCATACACCGTGGCAATGCCGCCAGTCTCTTGGGTACTCTACCAGTCGACAGCGATGCGGAGGAATTTTTCGACGCCATATTTTAGTTTTTTAATAGTTTTAGTTAGCATATAATTTTGTTATTTATAAGTTATATTACATTGAAATAAACATCTGAATTGCCGAATGTATGTAAGCGCATCAGTTCAGAACGGTTGCACCTATTTGGCTAATTCATTTTTGTTGTGTTTGTAATTGACAAGACAAGGTTGTATGTCAGATTTTTTTTTGGAAAATTCACCCGAAAAATCGGAAAATATGAAACCTTCACCATTTTAAAGACAATTTAATTATTTATCTTGTAGTATAATTTTATGAATTCACAAAAAAAAAGACGCATTCATCTAATTTGGGACAGCGCTCCTTGATGGGCGAGTCCTATTACTGGCTGGACGTACGACGCGTTGCGTGAGCTCGGCACAGAACACGCAAGCTAACCACTCAAAGTCGTTGGCATATATCTGCATCTTAACGTGACCACTTATTGGGCAAAAATTATTTAAAAATCACCATCGACTTGAAAATAAGAGAAGATGTATTCAATTAATTGTTCCTCAGGTCTGCTCCTCATGAACACGGCTCTGGAGCTCACGCTCGTCATGGAGGTGAAGAGTCAGCTGGCTATGCCAACAACGCTGCTGGCTACGATCAGAATGCAGCCTTCGCCAGGAACGCATTGGAAGAAATCAATTCTGTAAGTAAAAATATTATTTAAAAAAAGAATAGGGATGTTTCCTGGGTAAAAAAAGAAATTCTATTTAGTCTGTCAGTCAGATACCAAAAAATATACTGGGTGATTTTTTAATGACCAGCCAAATTTTCACAGGGTGTTCTACCCATGAATATGAAAACTTTTACTATGGGACCAAACCTGAAATCGCGAAAAAAAATCAGCTGTTCAGTACATTTCTGTTCGCATAATTCGTCAAAATGTACTGAACAGCTGATTTTTTTTTCGCGATTTCGGGTTTGGTCCTATAGTAAAAGTTGTTCATATTCATGGGTAGAACACCCTGTGAAAATTTGGCTGGTCATTAAAAAATCACCCAGTATTAGACACGTATTTTAACTTGTTTCAATAAATTTATCGGACTAAAAATAGTATAATTAAGTAAAAAATATAATATCCTAAACTAACTAAAACTATTAAAAAACTCCGCATCGCTGTCGACTGGTAAAGTACCCAAGAGACTCATGGCGGCATTGCCACGTTGTACGGCAATGCTAATCTTCTGGCCAAGGTAAAAGCCAGCCCTTGGGTCACGAGAAGTGTCAACGAGGCGTTGACATTCGTATTCTTTGCTTTATTATATTAATAAAATTTAAAGTACGGTGTAGTAGCGACGGATCCGTTAAAAATTATACTGTAAATACGGACTTTCTGTGTGAACGCATTCTTACGTTATAACCTCAAACTTTTCTAATGCATCTGCTTCCTGCCTGACCTTATGATATTCTACAGGAGCCTGCGAACTACAACTTCGGTTACATGGTGAATGATTACCAGGAGGGCACGGACTTCGGACACCATGAGGAGAGGCAAGAGGAACGTGCTCAGGGAGAATACCACGTCGTGTTGCCTGATGGCAGGAAACAGGTCGGTAGTATTTTAATTTTGGAACACACTATGAGCCCCGACTCATAAATCCATGCTGTATATTAAATGAAAAAGAGACAATAAAGATGATCATATCGATGGGCCTGGTAGACATATTTAAATTTAATAAAATAATATGTTAGAAAACACAGCATATTGGAACTGAAAGTGCTGGAGTAGATGATGCTTAAAATGTCATTTATGGAGGCATACACGAAATGATGTAAGCTGATAAGCTAAAAGTCAGAACCATGAATATTTAAAAACTGTAAACAAAGGTAAAACTCCTGTTGAACAGTTGAATCTATAGTGACGTGTAAAAGTGTCTTAAAAGATCTTCTTACAGAAATAAACATAATTTAATTTCATATCAATAACTAAACATTTTTTATCACTTTCAGACTGTAAGCTATGAGGCTGACGAACGTGGTTTCAAGCCCCAGATATCTTACGAAGATTCCGAAGACCTGGCTCGTTCAGGAGGCTATGACAGCAACGCCAATAATGTTCGCAGCAACCAAGACAATGGTTACAACAAACACGCTGGCCACGACAGTGGTTACCCGAGCCATGGTGATAGCGACAATGGTTACTCTAGCCACGGAAACGGTGACAGCGGTTACTCAAGCCATGGTAACCACGGCAACGGAAAGGCGCGTTCTAACGGTTACTGACTAAAACATGGCCGCCTCATAGACACAGTTCTATTTTTGAATTGTGTTTATTTTTTGTTTTGTGATATTGGCACGTAATTTGTATATTTTTTTCTTGTTTGGATGAATATGGAAAACGTAAAAAAAAATAAGATTTATTTGTCTTAAGTTTCTAAGCTTTTCAATATGTTTTTTTTATATTTATTAATAAATATTATTTGATACATACTGACATCTTTTTTTTTTTCGAGAACAACTAACAATGATGAAAGGCAAGCTTATTGCCATTTAAAACCATACAACCGAATACCTACTTGGGGTATCGTATTACTCAGTAACTGCGTTGTGGAGGTCAGACAGGCAGTCGCTCCATGTAAAATACTGGTATTCAGTTGCATCCGGTTAGACTGGAAGCCGACCCCAACATAGTTGGGAAAAGGCTAGGCAGATAATTATTACGATTATATCGAAGCACGGCGACGCATCTTAAGAATCATAATTTCATAACGCATAAGAGATATTATTTTAATTTTTTTATTTCATTTTAGTCGATCCACGAGTTCGAAAAAATTGAGGTCCGCATTTCATGAAAACACTAATAAACTCCGACGTCGTGAATTTATATACAGGGTGTAAGGGACAGCCCTCCGCAAACTAACAGGGCGCATTCAGCTCCTCATTTTGAATCATATTCTACCGGAAATTTTTTCAGGAAAATTTTCATTTTTTCAATTTTTTTTTCAGCTACATTTTCATTATTTCAGTGTAAAATTGCATTGTGTGTTCGCATCATTCCATTTATGTAAAAAAAACTGCAAAAATAAAACAGCAAAAAAAAACCAGCAATGGATGTTGAAATACTCTAACCAACGACGCGTGTAATCAGCTGTTCACTTTCTGTCTAGCTACAGAGTTCATCGAACTCACCGCATACCTATTACCTACCCCTCCCAACCAGTAATAGACGTTCCGATTTGTGCACAAAAACACAAACAAATCAGTTTATTGGATTCCCTTAACGTTCCTGAAAAAATTTCATGTACCAGTCATCTTAGCAAGACATACTGAATTCACCCTATCAGTTTGCGGAGGGCTGTCCCTTACACCCTGTAGATAAGAAACAATTGTGAAAAGCCGCTATAGACTACCTCTAGCTATAACTACTATCTCCGCTATAACTATTCTCCACCACTCAATAAGTCCAAATTGTTGAAGTCTTTCAGTTTATCAGAAAGAACACCAAAGTTGGCTAATTTAGGTAATTAAAAAAAATAATGTCTCTCAAGATTTGCATGCCTTGATGTATTTTTCTTTGTTTGTTAAAACTTGTTTTACTATTTAGCACATAACAGAAGTTAAAAATAAATGTTTTAGTAACTTAAATTATTGCAGTTTTTAGGTTTTAGAATTTCGAAAAATTTTGCGAGTGGTACGCCAGTTCGAAAACTCATTAAATCGAAAACCGCTATATCGAATGACGTTATCGCCATTTCGAATAATTTTGCGAGCAGTACACCAGGGCCTCAAGTCTGCTATTACAATAGTGTCAGGATGGTCTATCATTGATTTCATAATTGTTGATTTTGACAAGTTTGGTAATCTACTAATATAATGGCGTCATAATGGCGTCATTATGACTTTCCAATGGTCAACCACTGACACTCCATTGTATGAAATTATGAATTTAGCAGATTACGAACTTTTAGCAAAATGACAATGCAGTGACAATGGGATCGTGTTGGAATGTAAAAAATAGCAGACTTGGGGCCCTGTTCGGAAGTCGTGGTATCGAAGTCCGATGTTGAGTTAATTTGTCTTTTTTTTTCCCCCCAAACTAAATCAAAAGACCATGTTCTCTGTGTCTCGTCTCATTGGGGTCGTGAGTTCGATTCCCAGACAAATTAACTCAACATCGGATTTGATACCATGACTTCCGAACTGGTGTACTGCTCGCCAAATTTTTCGAAATGGCGACCTTCGCGATAACGTCATTCGATATAGCGGTTTTCGATTTAATGAGTTTTCGAACTGGCGTACCACTCACTACTTCCCCACTGCTCAACTAGATTGCTCAACTGCATAAAGTTGAGCAGTGGGTAATACCGACAGCTCAACTGGTAATTGCTCAACTATGAATAGTTGAGCAGTGGGTAATACCCGCTGATCAACTAAAACTGCACAACTATATTTATATAGACTAGAAATAAAAACTCCAAATCTCATAATTAATAATATACTTCACCAACTACTAAGAAATCTTAAAATTATTTTTTTTTTAACATTAAGTGTTTTTCTAAGTTAAAAAACTTAGAAAAACACTGTAAGTACCCCTAATATACGTGAAATCATATGAAATAAAATTGTTTATTCCGTAAATAGGATAACGGAATCACTTTTACACGTGAACACGTCATATTAAAAAAATAAAATAAAAAATAAGCCAGATGAAGTCGACATTTCCTATCTCGACCCTGAGAAGAAATGGCGAAACAAACTCACGGGTTCAAAGTCTCTTTTAATGTCCAGACATAATCTTGGTCAGATCATGTGAGGACCATGTAGATCCATATCTGAAATGGTTTTTTGAGGAAAGAACCATACCTACCAATTTGAGTGGACCTGTCCAGTCAGTGCAAGCATTTGTCGACAATCGTGTAGCTCAACTCTGGATTTAAGGAGCTTACTCTATGCATGCTTGTCCCAGATCCTCTATTCGGTCCACAAAAAAAACAAGTTTTAAATTAAAATCAACGCAATCTAAGGAGTCCGTTTGGACGTTTCTCATTACCATTAGACATGCCGCGGTAACTTTGTATGAGCGTCTACGAAGAAATCAAAAAATCGAATTTTTAATCCTAGTTAATTACTATGTTATCCATACATTATTACAATGAGTATCATTCGTAAGCACCAAGTTTTACTTTATATTGGAAAAATGCGCTCAAAAACACGAATTAATTGTTGATTAATATTCCGACAAGACGTTATTACAATGTCATGTCTTGGGGGTTCGGGGCCGCAGAGTTGTGACCGTTCTAATCCTCACTAGTCAATCATTATCAATTAGTCAATCATTAGTCTACATTATCAATGTCAATTACAAATAAGTAAATAAGTGTATTAAATAGGTATTATCAATAGATTAGTGGCCAGTGTCCCCAGAGCAGTTGAGCAGTAGATTATATGTTTGATTTTATAACAGGATGACCTACTGATCAACTAAGTTGAGCAAAAAATAGTTGAGCTATAGAGCATAAATGTTCGGTAGTACAAACTATGTCCTACAGCTCAACTGCTCAACTAGTTGAGCAATCTAGTTGAGCAGTGGGGAAGAAGTGGTACCACTCGCAAAATTTTTCGGAATGGCGACCTTCGCAAAAACGTCATTCGAACCTACGTATCACTCCCTGTATTTATTACGTCACAATTTCTGCCAGTTTACTCCTACCAGAACACGCAATAAAGAAATTCGTTAAAAAAAATACCTTACCCGATCCAAGGATCAAACCCACACTCACACTCAACATTCACAGTTACAACCACTAGACCACTAGGTATCTGTTCTGTGTACTAGCTCAGCGAAGCACTCGCAGTTTTTATACGTATTACGTCACAAATCTTAACTGACCAGATCAAAAGTAAATAGTTCTAAGTCAATAATTATTAGCAGAGCGGAAAACGATTAAATATTTAAATAATATAATAAACTAACAACCTGCCCCGGCTTCACACGGTTTTTACGACTTTACAAATCATGGAGTTTTCTTTATTATACAGGGTGGTCCAAATAGTGACGTCAAAAAGAAAAATCTGAATTCCTCATACCCAGGGGTATTCGAATATGGGGTATATTCGAATACCCCTGGGTATGAGGATGTATGTTCCGCGATTTTTTGTAGTTTTCGAATTATTTTTGTTTTTGTAATTAGGTATTTACAGTTTTCTGCCGGTGGAGATTTTTCTGAGAGAGCTGCAAGATTTTTCTTTCTGACGTCACTATTTGGACCACCCTGTAAGTTGTGTCATATGTAAGTTTACTATTAATTATTTATTATACACATGAACTTTCTGAATTTTTCTAAATAATGGTGAAAACCGCATTAAGATCCGTTGTGCAGTTTAAAAGAACGACGCGGTCACACAGACAGACTGTAATATGTATAGATATATATATATATATATATATGATTGAATTCTCGCCATTGGCCTTGGTCCCACGTATTGTCTTACATTTCCGTACTAAGTAGACCATTAGGCGACATGTTTTTTTGCAGGGACACAAAGTAAATATGGTTTGTTTGATGACAAAACAAAAGACGGTGTAGCCTACTTTAAGTTTTATCTAAAGAATATGAGTACAAAAACCAGTCTGATTGTTATTAGGTAACTAAATCAATTTTGACATAAATCAACTAACCTAACAAACTATTAAAATAAAAATACAATAATCTAATTAAAATATGGCGTCGAAAAATTCATCCGAATCGCAGTCGACTGGTAATGTAATGTACCCAAGAGACTGGCGGCATTGCCACGTTGTATGGCAATGGTTAGGCTCTGGCCAAGGTAAAAGGCAGCCCTTGGGTCACAGTCACGGGAAGTGTCAACCAGCCGTTTGGAGATTTCATTGAACAAACTATGATGCATGAGCATCGAAAATAAATTCAAATTCAAATACATTTATTGTTTGTTACATGTCTAAAATGATCTTATAGTTGAAATTGTAGCAATGTGTAACATACCTATAAAGGCGTACAATATTATAATGTCATTATTAACAGTTGGTCCAGCTAGTCACTCTTTGCATTACTCAAATTATACCATAAGAAATATTATAAAATTAATAATTATGCTTACTCAAATTTTACATTAAAATATACTCATATACATTCAATAGTCAAAACATTATCCATTCAAGTTTTGTCATTAAAAAAAACATTTATTGTGTAGTATGCTTTACCTATCAAGAATTCCTTTAACTTAAGTTTAAAAATATTGATGGCTGAAATACTTTTTATGCAGTTTGGTAGTTTGTTGTAAATTTTCACTCCCATTCCAAATATACTAGATTTAAATTTAACTGTTCTACATCTAATTAAATCATCTAATATAATTGCCGATGTAAGGTTATTTTTATACTTTCACCGCTTGAGGTTGCCAGCAGCCGCGGCAGCAGTACCAGCACAGCATGCTGAGCTAGGAAGGTGGGATCAATGGTGGGATGGCTAATGTCTGGTTTAATTATTTTTTTTAACCTTAGCTCACACTATGGATTTATACATACAGTTTCGGTGAAGATTTTACAAACATCAATGTTACAATAATAATAAATAATTAACCATTTATTTCCAGGTAAGAAAGACCCATACAGATACATACCTTGACCTAAGTATACAATAATATAGTAACAATTGTGTTAGTAAATAAAACTTAATTACTATGTTAGTATCACTTAGTCGCACTAAGTCTTTGTGCGTTCCGGTTCTTGTTCGCGATAGCGGCGGAATACCACATCCTGCGGCTAAGAGCTTTCTTCCATCACCAGGTGCAGGTATAGGGTAAAATTAACTCATAATTAATAAATGAAATGCTAAAAAGCAGGTTATCGTATTTTTGTATTAATTTAGATGATATCAAAAAGTAGCAGTGCTAACCGACTTCTGTTGCTGTCCGTACCTACCACTTAAAAATTTTGCCATTGATTTCAGCCAATTGGTTTTACCTCAGATAGTGAATATTATAATGCAAATAGTACAATCAACAGTTATTCTCAATCAATAAACAAACAAACAGCTTCACTTATGAGTACCAATAGCCATATTTTGTAAAATGAAAACTTTTTATAAATTAAAACAGAACAAATTACCGACTACCAAAATATAACTGATATTAATTCAAGAACACTGAAAACAGATGATAAAGTTTATTAAACCACTAGGTAATTGAGTACACTAACTTTTATTGCCATGAAGACGTGAAAAATCAAAGTTCTATCAAACCAAGGAACGGCCGGCAAGCTAAAGTAAACAATGCTCCAAACTCTGCCTACCTCAGTAACCTCATCAAGGCAAATGATAACATACATGACCTTCACCAGCCATCTAACAATTAATTCACATTAAAAATTGCACAACCTAATCTCAATCAAATTCCGTTCAACAAATATTTGAACTATATGTTGATCAAGGTCTAACCCATTGTTTGATTTATTTTAGTATAAAACTGGGAAGTTTCGAGGATATGGCATCATTCGAAGAATCAGTTCTTTAGATTTCATACAACATGAAGGTAAAACATTTCTGGTTTATTAATATTCATTAATTCAAATATTTTTCTCTTCATATCTAAAGAGTTCAGTTAATTGGCTTATATCAAAAGTGTTCTGCTCTAATTATAAGCTAAATATTCAATATTAAATCATTCGAATTCGATAACTTTCTACTTTTGTGTCAGCACTTTTCTTAATTTAACTTTTTTTTAAATAAAACTGCCGAAGTTAACTCTTTCTAGAATATTTCAAAAATAATTTTATCAACTCATTTGAAACTAAACCACTTGACACTTTCAAATCTATCCATGTAATTGCCACTAACTATTTAAAAAACTTTCATTTCATCAAATCTGTCATCCAATGAGGGTACCTTCTATCAAACCCTTCAAATCATCAACCTTTTGTTCTCTCATCCTTATAAACCTTTTCATATGTGATATCCAGGTCCTCATCGCCATTGTTTTCGCCATCGGCTCGGTGTCGGCTTTGGGCTCCGGACCCTACCTGGCAAGTGGATGGAGGCCTCAGGGTCCTAGCTTCTTTTTGCCTTCTGAAGTTTCGGTGAGTAACCAAATTAAATAATATTCTGCATAATATTACATCATTATTGTCAAATCCGTGTGAAATAAAAAATTGTAAGAACATAACAGTTTGACATTCAAGTTAATTACTGAGTCCTGCTATCCTACGAGAGGCGATTAGGAAGTACAATAAATTGAGTTGATTGATTCACCATACCTTACTTATCTTTACACATAAATCATTTCACAGAAGCCATCAAACAGTCCACTCAAAGAGAACCTCCTCCAAGAGACTGAAGCTTCCGGCTCCGATGCCCTCAGGGAGTACGGACCTCCGAAGGTCGAGGAAGTTGTCCAATTCAGCGTCAACCAGGGCCTGCCTGATGTGACTACTGAACAGAGCTTCTTTGTACAGTCTTTGGCTACCCAGGAATTGCAGTCTGCTGTTGAGGAATCTGTTGCTGTTGAAGGTAAAGCCATTTGCCATCATTTTCTTTGCATGAATAGTACAGAATATTTTACTTCAAACAAATAAGAAGAAAAAGAGCAGAATTGAATAGCGAAGTAATATTATTTTACGCCAACAGATTAAATACAAATATTTTATATAATTGATATGCTTTTAATTTATTACTTATAAAACTGATATAAATTAGAGCGATACATTTCTAGACAGGTATTTTTACCCGTCTAGAAATGTATTGCTTTAATTTCTGCTATACAATCTGTTATTTCACTATCTCCCCATACAAACGACTAAAACCATTAATAAACCATCTAACAAATCTAACTTTAATTCTAACATATTTTAATTCACAGCAAGCACAGAACAAGCTGCCGCTTACATCGAAGAAGTAGCATCAACTACCGAGGCCCAACTTGCTCAATTGGCGGTCGGAGAACAAGCCACAGAAACCTTCTCTGAAGCCCAGCCCACCTTTGAAGCAACACCCCTAGAAGTTGTAGCCGAGATCCTTGAACAGACTTCTGAAGCTGTTCAGACTGAGGAAGACACAGAAGGAGCAACATTACAAGAAGCAAACGTTGCACCTACTGCAGTTTACGCCCAAGAAGAGATTGTTACTCCTACTGTTGTGTCACAAGATGTTACTGCTGTCGTAGAAGAGTCTGTGGTACCCACTGTTGCTGTTCTCGAAAAGATTGTAGTACCTGCTGCTGTTGATGAACAAGTTGTTGTTGAAAGAGTAGCAGAGGGAGTCAACAACATTGCTGAGGCTTTGATTAAGTTGGAGAATGAAGTTAAGGCTGCTGAGGTGAGACAAAAACATAGATACATTAAAAACTAGAACATATAACTGTTATAAGAATATATAGATAACACAATAGAATCGAAGATTAACAGTAGATAATGAATATCAGGATAAAACTTCTGATTTTTAACTTTTGATTTTTACATGGACTTTCATTCACAATAATTAATGAAATAAAATATTTTAAATTGTTTTCAGGCTCTTGAGTCTGCTGTCGAAATCAAATCTGAAGTCTCAGGGTAAGTGCTTAAGACTACTTCTGCTGTCACTATAAAAACGACTTTAGTTCCCCAATAAATTGCCTACTACTCAGATGTTGTCAAGCTTATGATCAATCATATTGAACCACAAACTATACTACTTTTGTGTTTACAGATCACTGCAACAGGCCCCTGAAGGTTTCCTTGAATACGGACCTCCCGGCTTCAGGGAATACGGACCCCCCAAGGCGGAAGACATCGCCAGGTCTGCAGCAGTTCAGGTACATGGTTCAACCATTATCAACATCATCATCATTTCAGCTGAAAGACGTCCACTGCTGGACTTAGGCATCCCTCAAATGTCGCCACGGATTCCTGTGGTCTCGGGGTCATCTGTCCGCCTTGTAGAAGGCCTTCCAATGCTACGCCTTCCAGTACGCGGTTACCACTCCAGATCTTTTCAGCCCCATCGGTTATTTTTTCTGCGAGCAATGTCCAACGATCAATAGTTTTAATTTGGACAGTTTATTTATACTATTACTTCATTCAACATTTAGCCGTAAAAAGTCCATTGCCCTGCCCCCAGTTTACAATGGTCACTTTATAAAACCATTAGATGATGCTCGCTGCTTGAGTGATCCATCAAATAACCAGACATAACAATACAGAAATCACCAATGACGCATCACAGTGATTTCGTGTACATTATTTACAAGTCTAATAACACTGGCTGGTTTGTGCCTCTTTCGTTTAAAGTTTCTACTTCTCGATTCAAATTCCTTGATTTTCAATTGTTTTTCTTTCTTTGTCAATTTTGCTTGGTGTTTTACATCCTTACACAGTTCTATAATGGTGCTCGAAAATATCATCAAATCATCTATTTTAATATTATATAATTATATTTCAGGTGGCTCCTACCAGTGCCTTTGACAACAATGAAGTCAGGAGGAGGCGTTTCTCACCCAAATTCAAGTAGGCCTAATTTGTTTACATATTTTTTGTCACTTTGAATAGGTATCTTTAGGCAATTAGCTAGGTACTTTCCCCAACCTATGTATCTCAAAAAACTTGATTGTAATTTATTGAATATGCTGTACAATTAAAAGTATTATATGTATCCATCTACTGATGGAAATCCATCTAAATGGCAAGGCCATCCATAAAATAGTATGATCTATGTCTACAGTATTAATTAAATATAATTTCGCTTTCAGGTCGGGACACAAGAAACAATAAGGTCACAAATAAATGCAAAGCAACACAGGACCGGCAACAGCGAGAAAAATGGACTTCGTAAACAACTCTTTATTTAAAAATGCAATTTAAAAAACCCTTTTCGCCACTAAGTTAATGACAGCAAGTCGCCATCTTTTTTCATATTTGAAATTAGAATGATTAAACCGATAGGACTTCTAAAACTTTTTGGTAAAAGTGATCAAAAAATATGAGGAGTGTAGAAGTGAGAAATCATGATTTTCTACTTAAAAGTACAATGATATCACTTTTGATGTATAAAATATCTTATAACATGTAATCAATGGTGGAAAACGATCTGAGTATTGTGATAATTTAGTAAATAAATGAATTTGATGATTATAGTAACATCATAATGGTATTATTTAACATTCCTTTAATTATCTAAACAATGACTTACCATTCTATTTAAAGGATATAAAGGATACTTGTGACGTTGTACTGTTTGCAGATGACACCTCTCTTATTTTTAAAGTAGACAGAAACATATATGATTTCGACGACGTAAACAGTGCACTCTCAAGAAAACAAAATGTATAAAGTCCGCCTTACCGAATGTTAGAAATCTAGGACCCAACATCGTCTTAAATAAAGTGGTGCTTAAGACTGTAGAATCGGCAGTTTTTCTGAGCATAACACTATATAAATGCTAAACTTCAGTAATATACAGGGTGGCCGGAACATTGACGTCCAAAAATAAAATTTCGGTCCCTCGTATCGTGGGGTATTCGAATCACCCCCATGTATGTTCCGCGACTTTTCATAGTTTTCGAGTTATGAATTTTTTTCTGAATGTTTGAAAATTTTCGACCTGACCAACCTAAAAAAATTCTAAAAAAAAAAGTAGAGGGTTTTATCGAGTTTCTTTTTTTGCAACTGAATTTTCATAAGTAGTACTTTTATGCATAAAATAATCAGCTTCGTAACTGTGATGAAAGTTATGAAAATGTTGATCTAAAGTGAAAAATTTACGTTCGGTAAATTATGACTCAAATTTTCAACTTTAAATTAAAAATCTTAACAGGTGACTTCATAATTCCTAAGTAGGCTTCAAGAATGCGCCAGACTCTCAGCTTTCATAATCATAAAAAAAATGAAGTACTTAATAGGGCTACTTTGTTTAAAACCGGCCTTCAAAGACAGCGAGGTGGAAAAATTCTTAAAATTACCCATCTGTGTAATTATTTTTTTTTGTCTATTTTCTCGTTCCTAAGGTTAATTAATGATAAGAATACTGAAAACTAACCAACAAATAGTTTCAGAGTTGGGTAAGAAAAGTTTTACGTAAAAAGTGGTTTTGAATAAAACACAGATGATAATGTGAAAAAAGTACTTAATTTATTTTTAACATTTACAAAAGGTTTTCAAAGTGGCCACCACCAGCAGCAATACACATTCTACACCTACGTAAGAAATTGTCTGGCAATCGTCTAAAAGCGTCTCTGTTCTCTCTCACAACACGTTCAGCTTCTGCAATCAACTGCCTCAGCTCTTGTTCACTTGAACAGTCTCGGGCGTATGCTATTTCCTTGTAATAGCCCCAAATAAAGAAATCGATGGGGTTGAGATCAGGTGAGCGTGGAGGCCACCTAATTGGTCCGCTGCGTCCGATCCATCTGTTGGGGTATGTTTCATCTAAGTAATTTCGGACCTGGGTTGCATAGTGACACGGGCGCCGTCATTTTGCAACACCATGGTTCGTCTGAGTTCGAGATTCACATCTGCCAGCAACAATGGAAGTTCATTTTCCAAAAAGTTTTTGTATGTTTCTCCATCAAGTCTGGACGGCAGTTCAAATGGACCAATTAGTTCGCCATTGAGGATACCAGACCACAAGTTAACGCTGAAGCGATGTTGAAATGTCGAAGCTCTCACTTCGAGTGGATTTTCATTCGCCCACGTGTGGTAATTATGAATATTGAATATAATGTGGTTAGTTTTCAGTATTCTTATCATTAATTAACCTTAGGAACGAGAAAATAGCCAAAAAAAAAAAAATTACTCAGATGGGTAATTTTAAGAATTTTTCCACCTCGCTGTCTTTGAAGGCCGATTTTAAACAAAGTAGCCCTATTAAGTACTTAATTTTTTTTATGATTATGAAAGCTGAGAGTCTGGCGCATTCTTGAAGCCTACTTAGGAATTATGAAGTCACCTGTTAAGATTTTTAATTTAAAGTTGAAAATTTGAGTCATAATTTACCGAACGTAAATTTTTCACTTTAGATCAACATTTTCATAACTTTCATCACAGTTACGAAGCTGATTATTTTATGCATAAAAGTACTACTTATGAAAATTCAGTTGCAAAAAAAGAAACTCGATAAAACCCTTTACTTTTTTTTTTAGAATTTTTTTAGGTTGGTCAGGTCGAAAATTTTCAAACATTCAGAAAAAAATTCATAACTCGAAAACTATGAAAAGTCGCGGAACATACATGGGGGTGATTCGAATACCCCACGATACGAGGGACCGAAATTTTATTTTTGGACGTCAATGTTCCGGCCACCCTGTATATAATATATCAAGTCAGCGAGAAGGCTCAGTTTAGCTGCCTACGCCGCGCCGTCAGGAAAGTCAGACAACACACTGACGTTGCTAAAGCTCGGTTAGTCTATTTTAGTTATTTTCATAGCGTCAATGTCGTGTGGTATTCTGCGAATATAAATATTCTGTGGGGCAAAGCGGCTGAAATTCAAAATATATTTGTTTTTAAAAAACGAGCTGTTCCAGCAATTTACCAGCTAGGTGCCAGAGTTTCTCTGAGAGAATTTTTTTTAAATATTGGTATTTTCACGGTGGCATCACAGTTCATCTTCGCCAACATCTCATCATTATTACAGTAAAAACAAATTTATAAGGACAAATTACGTGTTCCATTATCGGGCTTGGTATAAGTTTTTATAACAAGCTGACCCTCTTCTTTGCTAATTTTGCTTTTAATGCTTTTAAAGCTGAAGTAAATTCCAACCTTTGTTCAAAGGCATATCTACTATTATATCAACGACTACATAAAATATACGATAAGAATAGTTGGTCGCTGTGATTAGCTCAAGACACTGTTTAAATTCTTTCTACAGCTTACCTAGACAGGTTTAAATATGAGTTCCTAAAATTGTGTTTTGCGTTGCTTTAATGTAAATTATTTTGCTTACTATTGAAATAGAATCAAGTTTTTCTAACTTAACAGACAGCTGTGCTGCTGGGGAGTTTGTTGCGCTACTTCATCTTCCCAGCTAGCCAGCAGAAAAATTCCGCCTCCATACAGTATCACCTACATTAACTGCTTTTTGGCCATCGGCTTTTGTTCTTTTAGTACGAGATACCATGACCAAAACCATGTCGCATCGTTGTAAAACGTAAAACGATAAGACGATTGAAGATTTTGTCTTACGTAAAACGATAACACAAAAATTTTAGTCATGAGATTATTGATTTTTTGTGATTTTGGTGATCACTCACACAAATGCAAAGGCCAACTTACGCCTCACGGACTGTAGGTACTACTTTAGCACAAGTATCCACAAGTGAGGAAAGATTCGACGCGTGTTGAGTTACCCTACTCACAGTATCAACGGTACTGTTAGCCTGACGATTGGCACGGCTTGGATCCATAATAAACTCTCTAACAAACATGAGGAAATTCGGAGTATGACCTATATACCTGATATACCGAAGGAAAATTATTATGGACTTCCCAAATCGCGAGAGGAAACTCTTCAGCAGGTAAAACCACACGCCATGGGTCTGAAGACGAAGGGGTAGTAACAGCAGGCATGCGTCTTAAAAGAACGCCTTCCTGAATCATATAAGCCGGGAACATCTGTTCGCACTTCCTCCTTTGCGCAATCACGAGACCCACATCAGCAGCCCTATTCGTCGCCTTTCCTGGCATAGGCTTCTTACTTGGAGTGTCTAGGGCACTCGCTGTGACACTAGCGAAACCCTTTTCTAAGGGTTTAGACAGGGCTACAGAGACTGGTAGCCGGACGGGGCGACGGGCTCCGGCAGCCCTGCGTGGAGCTGCGGTAACGGGCGCCTAAACTAAAAATAAGCCAAACCACCAATACCAATCAATATTGTAAGGCAAAAGATTAGGAATTTGTCTCCTACAACTAGGTGGCAAATACATACTTACACTATACAATTTGTCATCCTAATCTTAACTATAATTAATACATTATTATAAATGCGAAAGTGTCAGTGAAAAAAAATCAGTCGTCCCTTACAAAACTTCAATACCTACTCGACCCAAATGTATGGGATGACTAATATTTTTTTTGCGATTACGATGTTGGTTCTATGAAGAAAGTTGTTCAGTTTGATGGTCTGTACCACATCCTTAATTTTTGCCACAACTTTTTGAGACATCTATCTATGTATATAAATAAAAAGAGAAGTCCTGACTGACTGATTGACTGACTCATCAACGCCCGGCCTTACCCTTGGACCTAGAAAGCTGAAATTTTGCACAGAGGTTCCCTTTATAATGTAGACAAGAAATAAGGAAGGAATTCCCGGTAGTACCTTCCCGTGCGGGCGAAGCCGCTGGCAAAATCTATATTGTATAGTTTTTCATTGGTTTCGATTTAAGTCAGAAGTTGTGAGCAAAGAGATTTAAGATACTATAGAGAAGCTATCAGACGACATTTCATAGAAAAACTGTGATAGCTTGTCTAAGTAACGCTCTCTAGCATAGAAAAATTACTTTTATCAGTGGTTCCCAAAGTGAACTGGACCGCGACCCACCTAACAAAAATTTCCAAATTCGGGACTCACCTCTGGGCTGTCACGAAAAAAAAAACCGGTCAAAAGCGAGTCGGACTCGCGCACCGAGGGTTCCGTTCCGATTTCTGGAAAAGTGTATATATTTAGACACATCATTTTATTTTTCCTGTAATCTTTACATCATATACTTCTATCACATAGAATAATTTCAGATGTTTCTCTTTGCAAACTTCAGAGATAAGGGGTTATAATATTCTTATTTGCAAAATAGTTGGGTAAACGTCATCTAAAACTGTTCCAAATTTCAAGTTCATAGCATTAGTAGTTCTTGAGATATCCAACTGTGACAGACAGACAGACAGACTGAGTCGCACCATAAGGGTTCCTTTTTTACCATTTTGGTACGGAACCCTAAAAAGTGATTTTTTTATATAATGAGAACAAACCTATAGATTTTGAATATTTAAATATTGAATTTTAGTTACTTTTAATTGCAATGATTTTAATACCTACTTCTAATTTATTTCGGTAAGTATCTATAGTTTTAACATAACGGTGCTTGGAGGAGGCTTATGTCCAGCAGTGAACGTCTTTCGGCTGTAATGATGATGATGATAGTTGAAAATCCATTTTTCAGGACCCACCCAATATTCGCTTGCGACCCACGTCATTGGGTCGCGACCCATAGTTTGGGAACCATGACATACAAGCTAAGACAACACACACAATAAACCTTTACCGAAACGTTTACCGATACCATCGTCAGATAGTTTTTACATAAAGAAAATAATAAAATTTATCTAACTACACGATAAATTATAAAATACTAGCGAAAATAAACTGTAGTTAAGTTCAGTCGTTTTATCACTACGAGGAATGCAAATTTGCAATAGATGACAACAATGCAATGTGCAATTAGCATTGATATAAAAAGTAATATTATACAGGGTGAAATTGAATAGATGCGACAAAATTTAAGGGGGTGTTCTACGCATCAATATGAACAACTTTTACTATGGGACCAAACCTGAAATCGCGAAAAAAAAATCAGCTGTTCAGTACATTTAATGTTCGCATAATTCGTCAAAATGTACTGAACAGCTGATTTTTTTTTCGCGATTTCAGGTTTGGCATAGTAAAAGTTGTTCATATTGATGCGTAGAACACCCCCTTAAATTTTGTCGCATCTATTCAATTTCACCCTGTATACACCACTATTTTTTAATTAGTACAAATACTTAAAGGGCTTATTAGAGAAGGTCTTGTTATTATATATGTAAAGTCTCAATAAATAATATTCATAAACAGCAAAGTTATTGGCGTTTGTTGATATCCCAAAATGTCACTCAATGTATGGAAATATTGTACAGGCAATTCATAGTTGTATTTATTTTCTCGCTCTCGCATTCGCGTGCTCTCGCTCGAACTTGCCCCGCCTCCAACAGCTATTATTGTATCATAATCATGAATTTACCAATTATGACAAATTTTCGTGGACAATTTTGGTATTTCGTTTTTTTTACTTTTGACTACACAAATATGATCAGTAACGGGTACGGATAGAGCCCCATTTTTTTTTGTACTAATTAAAAAATAGTGGTGTAGAAGTCAATGAGTCAATGGCAATTAGGCATATTTTCTTCGAAAATAATTTTCTTTTGCACGCAATGCGACTTGTCTGTCATGTGGGGCGTATGACATGAGACAGAACTAAACTGAATAGCAAATTAAAACCGGCCAAGTGCGTGTCGGACCACGCACAATGAAGTGTTCCGTAGTTGAAAAGAATTTATCCCAAAAACAAACTTACTGATAATGTAATCCCAAATTTATTTATGTGATAAAATTACAAATAAACCATTTTCGAACTTTTTCCTTTACTTGTGTTGTGAGACCTTGCTTCTTGCTAACTTTCATTATTCTAGGTCAACGAAAAGTACCCTATAAGTTTTGATTTAGTATTTATCAAAATATGTCGCATAAATGGCCGTATTTTTTTATTGCGTTGACTCAGAAGCTTGATTTTTTTAGAAGTCCAAGAGACCATAGACTTACGTATTTGATATTAATTTCAAATGGATACCTCCACGCGTTCCTGAGAAAAGGCTCTTGACAGACAGACAGACAGACGGACGGACAACGAAGTGATCCTATAAGGGTTCCGTTTTTTCCTTTTGAGGTACGGAACCCTAAAAATCAGAATATAGCGCGAAGAGTTGACGAGTTTCAGTAGCAGGTCGAGTTTCAAAGAGGATAAAGCACCATACTAAGTCTGCAGAGTATGATCGGCCCCTATGTCTTGCGTTTTTGGACTATGAGAAGGCTTTTGAATCTATCGAGACCAGCATAGCTATTTACAACGGCTGGACTTGCTATTCGATTTGATTTTTAGGGTTCCGTACCTCAAAAGGAAAAAACGGAACCCTTATAGGATCACTCGTGTGTCTGTCTGTATGTCCGTCTGTCACAGCCAATTTGCTCCGAATCTAATGGACCGATAAGTTGAAATTTGGTAAACATATGGATTTCTGTGACCCAATCACGTACGGCTAAAGTAAATAAATGAATTTTGAATATGGGGGGCAAATAAGAAAATTTTAAAAAAAGTTTTGCAAACTGTACCGTGTGACACATCAAATGAAAGGGCTTACTATGAGGGTCTCAATTATATATATTTCTTTGTAATTATAAAATAAATCGTTTTAAAGTTATTTAAGAAAATTGACGAAAATTTACCATTCCCCGCCCTTATCTCCGAAACTACTGAGCCTAAATTTTTTATAAAAAAAAGTACAGAAAATAGTTCTATACCTGTAGATTACAGGAAAACCTATAAGAAGTTTGTGGTCTTAAAATAACATGGTAAATCTCTCAATATTGTGAGTACAAACTTACAGTTACTGTTGGAATGTATGGTACTTAGTTTGTTCTTGGGATAATGTCATCCCAACTACGGAACCCTTCATTGTGCGTACACGCACTTGGCGTTTTTTATGGTTCGTTTAGGGAGAACAATACAAAACGGTAACTTTTATGGTTCGTTTAGGGAGAACAATACAAAACGGTAACTTTTATGGTTCGTTTAGGGAGAACAATACAAAACGGTAACTTTTATGGTTCGTTTAGGGAGAACAATACAAAACGGTAACTTTTATGATACAAAATGTTTAAGTGGTAAATAAATAACTATTATTAGGTATTTCGCAACATAAAGTAAGTGCTACTATAAAATATACATTGAGACGTGATTAATAAGACAACGAAACCAGCAGTAATCTAATAAATTATTATGTTTTTCTTATTTCTAATAAACTTAGTGCTTTGCAAACACTATATCGAGGAAGTCCTCTAAACTCTAATTCACAAAACGAATCGAATCAAATTCCGTTCAACAAATATTTGAACTAATTGTTGAACAAGGCCTAAAGCATTGTTTGATTTATTTTAGTATAAAACTGGAATCTTTGGAGGATAAGGCATCATTCGAAGAATAAGTTCTTTAGATCTCATACAACATGAAGGTAAAACAATATTCTTTTTTTTTTTCTTTTTTTTATATTAAAATATGTTTTATTTTTTTGTATATAATACCTATTTGTTAAATTAAATATAAAACTAAAACTAAACAATATTCATTCAAACTATATTCATTCATTATTATACTATATTCTTCCCTTTATATAAGAGTCCATTATAATTGACTTATCAAAAGTGTTCTGCTCTAATAAATTGTTGTTCATAATATTTAATTATTAAGTCATTCGAATTATTACTTTCTACTTTTATGTCTGCACTTTCTAATTTTTTTGTGAAATCGAATCCACTAGCCTCTTTGTACCTTGATTTTTCATCAGCTCTGATATTTTTATCAACTTTTTTTAAATTTGAATCTAAACCATTTGACATTTTAACATCTTTCCCAATAATTTTTCTAGTGTTCCATTTAGAAGCTTTCAGCTAGTCTGATATGTTTTGAGTTCTAATCAAATCAAATTTATGGTAGTTAATCAAAATCATCAACCTTTTGTTCGTCTTCATTATCCTGTACATCCCTTGTATCCAGGTTCTCGTCGCCATTGTTTTCGCCATCGGCTCCGTGTCAGCTTTGGGCTCCGGACCCTACCTGCCAAGTGGATGGAGGCCCCAGGGTCCCAGCTTCTACTTACCATCTGAAGTTTCAGTAAGTAATCACATCAAATCAAAATCTACATAATCATCATGATTATCAAATCAGTTTGCAATAAAGTTTTCACAAACGTATCATCAAGTCTGTAATCTCCGAAGGGTTCGGCAGAGGTGTACCTCCTATAGTACCTACACCCACATTACAGGAGGCGAGCTTTTATAAGCGAAGCCGGTTGACAATGAAAACAAACGCGTGGTTGAAAACGGTTTTTTTTTCTATACTTAGAACGGTTGGTCCGTTCTAAGTATACCTACCATTTTTATTATTTCTACAATTACCCTTTTACGAATGTACTAAAACAGTTACGAAATTCTAATGTCATTCTTGTTAATGACTTATTGTACCAACCCACTACGCAAATCGGCCTCATGTATTTATAAGTTATAATATTGTATTTTCTCTGTAAGTGTTTGTAAATCTTTTGAGAAAATAAATGTCTAAAACTGTATTTTTGACGGCTTGAAATGGAAAAATTGAAATGGCATCGGAAGCACGATGCACGACACGACACGGCAACGTCACTCACGGTCACGCGAAGACCCGCGCGCAATAGTTTGTACTGGTAAAACGAGGTGAAAAGAGCCACGGGTGAATAAATACAAAACTTTAAACGGGTTTTCAAGGTTGAATCAATGTAGTTTATTACTAGCAAGGTATATCAAAAATCTCAATTTTAAGTGACTCGATTTTTTTTTTATATTAAGTTTTTTTTTTCTGTGACGATAGTGAAAAACTATTTTAAAGTTACAAATAAAATAGTATATTATGCAATTAGTGAATAAAGGACGGATTTAAAGCGAGGGCCATAGATGAATCACGAGCTAGTGAAGGATGCTAACGATTGAATCACGAGCGTAGCGAGTGATTCAAGTGTTAGAATCCTGAGCGACGCGAGTGATTCATGGCCCTCGATATAAATCCGTTTTATTCAAGAGTTGCATACTATACTTTATACCATGACTACGAGAAAAAGAAAGATTTAAGTGAAAATAGACATTTAATGAAGAAAAAGGAAAGTTAAATTGGCTTTGATGTAAACCAGCTGTGATTTTTTGTGTAGCAAGTTTTCCACTATATCGGCCGCCCTCTCTTTCATAAACTCAGGTGTTAACACATATTCATCACTAGAATGCATTTTAAATCGATTAGAACAACACTAAACAAACACAAAAGATTAAAGTAACACTAAACTTTGTGTTCGTACAACTTACAGTATTCAAAATAGCGCCAATTTACTAAGGACAGCAAAGAACACAAAACAGTTTTTATTGTACTTAATGCTAAACTCCTTATTGAAAATTTCGACCAATCAAATTGAATTTAGAACACATCAATATAGGTCGAATACAAAGATTACACTTACACTAGATACGGCAAGCCACGACCAAGCGTGCCCTGTATGTTCGACTGTTCGTACTAAAAAAAGTCTGTTAGCTCAGTGACGCTTAGTGACTGAAACAATTCTGTTTACGTTGAGCACATCACTAAATGACTGGGGTGAAGTTATCGTAGGTATAAAAAGATGACACGTTCGGTTTTCATACCATCTAATAACATGCCGTATCTAGCCTAGGTACTCTAAATCTGTGGTCGAATACATTTGTGTGTTCCATTTTCAAACATCAAAACAGTGAGTAAAAGTGCTTTTTATTCACTGTTTTTAGTGAATAAAATAAGCTTCTTAGAGGGGGAATGGTATAATAGTATATTATGCAATTAGTGAATAAAGGACGGATTTAAAGCGAGGGCCATAGATGAATCACGAGCTAGTGAAGGATACTAACGATTGAATCACGACCGTAGGGAGTGATTCATGATGATTGAATCACGAGCGTAGCGAGTGATTCAAGTGTTAGAATCCTGAGCGACGCGAGTGATTCATGGCCCTCGATATAAATCCGTTTTATTCAAGAGTTGCATACTATACTTTATACCATGACTACGAGAAAAAGAAAGATTTAAGTGAAAATAGACATTTAATAAAGAAAAAGGAAAGTTAAATTGGCTTTGATGTAAACCAGCCGTGATTTTTTGGGTAGCAAGTTTTCCACTATATCGGCCGCCCTCTCTTTCATAAACTCAGGTGTTAACACATCTTCATCACTAGAATGCATTTTATATCGATTAGAACAACACTAAACAAACACAAAAGATTAAAGTAACACTAAACTTTGTGTTCGTACAACTTACAGTATTCAAAATAGCGCCAATTTACTAAGGAAAGCAAAGAACACAAAACAGTTTTTATTCTAAAGCTAAACTCCTTGTCGAAAATGTCGACCAATCAAATTGAATTTAGAACACATCAATATAGGTTGAATACAAAGATTACACTTACACTAGATACGGCAAGCCACGATCAAGCGTGCCCTGCATGTTCGACTGTTCGTACTAAAAAAAAGTCTGTTAGCTCAGTGACCCTTAGCGATTGAAACAATTCAGTTTACGTTGAGCACATCACTAAATGGCGGGGGTGAAGTTATCGTAGGTATAAAAAAGATGACACGTTCGGTTTTCATACTATCTAATAACATGCCGTATCTAGCCTAGGTACTCTAAATCTGTGGTCGAATACATTGGTGTGTTCCATTTTCAAACATCAAAACAGTGAGTAAAAGTGCTTTTTATTCACTGTTTTCAGTGAATAAAATAAGCTTTTTAGAGGGGGAATGGTATAAAATAATTTAGGCTCAAAAATATAACTAACCTTTTTAGCTTCCAGTTGGATAAACGACCGGGAGTCAGACGGGGTATAGGTTGCTCTCCTTTGGATAAATATCGATTCCTTTAGATAAATATCCCTTTTCAACCGCTGTTTTACAACTATAGGCGAACCTAATGTCATCTATCGGGTACAAATCCAGACACCGGGCTGCTACTGAGATATTCCCGCTAAAACCAAAAAAAAAAATTCAATTTACTAAAAAGATAACAAAAAGGGTGTTTCTTTTAAAAAAAATAGGCAATCATGTGGAGACTGCCCATACAAGTTAAAACTAAAACATAAACTATTCATAGCATGTCGCTTGTCGCGGTGACGCGAACCCATATGTTTTCCCCCCACGAAGCGTTGAGCGATTTTTCCAAAACGTTTTCATTTAAAAAAAAAATTGTAATCTATAAATGGAAGTGGTGAACCAGGCTATTGTAAAAAAAAACCTACCAGTTTGTCATTCCAGTTTTACTCGGTAATTACTAACCTCAGACCGAATAAAAAACGAAGACATAGCGCTGTCACCTTTGACGTGAGATCGGTTTCGTAAACATGTGTGCACTTAGTGAGGTGTAGTTTCGTTTAGTTGCAGTTAGTTGTAAATGTGAGCGTGTGAGCGTGTATGCACAGAGCGCGGTGTAGTTTGGCGCTTGCTTCACTGTATTGTTCACAGCACTATGACTTGTTTTTTTTTATTTTACGATAATCATACTATCCTACGAGTATTAAGGCAATTAGAAAGTACAATAAACTGAGGTGATTCATTACATACCTTACTTATCTTTACCCATAAATCATTTCACAGAAGCCATCAAACAGTCCACTCAAAGAGAACCTCCTCCAAGAGACTGAAGCTTCCGGCTCCGATGCCCTCAGGGAGTACGGACCGCCGAAGGTCGAGGAAGTTGTCCAGTTCAGCGTCAACCAGGGCCTGCCTGATGTAGCTACTGAACAGAGCTTCTTCGTACAGTCTTTAGCTACGCAGGAATTGCAGTCTGCTGTTGAAGGTAATATTTTTATCTTATTTTCGAATGAATATTGTAGTTAAAGTAAATAAACAAGAAGCAAAATAGAATATAACAGCAATAAAGTTACACGCTTACAAAATAAGGATAAATATTATAAATAACCTAGCCTGCCCCCAACTAAGTTGGGGTCGGCTTTCAGTCTAACCGGTTGCAGCTGAATACCAGTCTTTTATTATAATAGAATCGAATTTATTGCTTTCTTTTTTACTATTACCCTATACACGACTGAAACCATTTAAAAACCATCCAATAAATCTAGCCCAAATAAAAACTTATTTAAATTCGCAGCAAACACAGAACCAGCCACCGCTAATATCGAAGAAGTAGCATCAACCACCGAGGCGCAACTCACTCAAATAGCTGCTGAAGAACAAGCAACAGAAACTGCCTCTGAAGCCCAGCCCACCTTCGAAGCAACACCCCTAGAAGTTGTAGCCGAGATCGTCGAACAGGGTTCCGAAGCTATCCAGACTGAGGAAGCCACAGAAGGGGCAGTACAAGAAGCAAACGTTGCACCTACTGCAGTTTACGCCGAAGAAGAGATCGTTTCTCCTACTGCTGTAGCACAAAAAGATGTTACTGCCGTTGTAGAAGAGGCTGTGGTACCTACTGCTGCTGTTGTTGAACAAGTGGTAGTTGAAAGAGTAGCAGAGGGAGTCAACAACATTGCTGAAGCTTTGGTTAAGTTGGAGAATGAAGTTAAGGCTGTAGAGGTGAGACAAAAACAAAATAACATACATAAAAAAAACTTAAATGTGAATAAAATAGCTAGATAATACCGTTATTATGCAAAAGAATTGAAGATTAACAAGATAACATAAATGGCTGGAGGAAACTTCTGCTTTCCATCACTTCCTATATGTACTTAACTTTTGTTCGTAATGAAACACATGAAATATTTTCTATTGTTTTCAGGCTCTTGAAGCTGCTGTTGAAATCAAGGCTGAGGTGTCAGGGTAAGTGTTACTCGTATTACGACTACTTCTGCTATCACAAAAGCGACTTTGGTTTACCTTTTCCATATATTTACATGCTGTCAAGCTCATTATCACTAAGCATATTGAACCCAAAGTAGTAGGCTTTACAATTTAAAATTAATTGTGATTACAGGTCCTTGCAACAGACCCCTGAAGGTTTCCTTGAATACGGACCCCCCGGCTTCAGGGAATACGGACCCCCCAAGGCAGAGGACATCGCTAGGTCTGCTGCAGTTCAGGTATAGACTACAATCATCAGTACTTTTAATTTGGACGGTATAAACTTGGATTATAGGTGGTCCACTGGTAACGCCCCCAACTTCGGTCCTAGTTAGAAACAGACGCTTTACTTTGTGTAATTTATTTCACCAACAATGCTCTCAAAATGGTGACTGAAAATATCGTGAGGAAACCGGCATGTCCTAGAACCAAACATTCGAAGACATGTGGCATCTACCATCCCGCACTGGGCCCGCGTGATAGATTACGGCTCTCACAAAGAGAAGGTCTGTGTACCAGCAGTAGGAACGTTATAGCCTGATTAAAATTTAAACTAAGTCGTAATTATCATCATTCAGCCGTAAAACGTCCACTGCTGAATATAGAACTACCCCCAGCATGCTTAGCATGACCGCCATAGAAACGGGTTTTGTCGACGGAAGAATAGACAAAATGGAAGATAGTAGAAATATTTGTACGCATTCTAGGCGTTTAAGCATGGCAATGTGTAGTTTTGTCTATTCTTCCGTCGACAAAACGTCGTCATGCTAAGCGTGCAGATTTTCATAACGACCATTTTATACAACCTGATGCTTATGAGATCAATCTGATCAACTTTGATGATTATTGATGCATCAAAAATAACCAATGAAAATACAGAAATCACCAATGACACATCACAGTAATTTAGTGTACCTACAACATCAGGCATAACTTACAAGTGTAAAAACACTGGCTGGATTGTGCCCCATTCGTATAAAGTTTCTATAAATCGATTCAAATTCCTTGATTTTCAATTGTTTTTTTTCATGCTCCAACTTTGCTTGGTCTTTGACATCACTCACACAGTTCTCCAATGATGCTCGAAAATATCATCAAATCATCTATGTATAAAGGCGAAATTGATTTTAAAATGAGTTTATGTATTTCAGGTAGCTCCTACCAGTGCCTTTGACAACAATGAAGTCAGGAGGAGGCGTTTCTCACCCAAATTCAAGTAACTATTTATACATAATTATTTTTGCCACTTTTAATAATATAATTAATTATCTTTAGGCAATCAGCTGCTCTCCCCATCCTATGTATTTTTTAAAACTCGATTGTAATTTATTGTTATTGGTGTACCTACACTAAAAAGTATTCTATCTATCTATCTACTGATGGAAATCCATCTAAGTGGCAAAACCATCAATAAAACATATGATTTATATGTACAGTACTAATTAAATATAATTTCGCTTTCAGGTCGGGACACAAGAAACACTAAGGTTACAAATAAACGCAAAGCAACACAGGACCGGGAACAGCGAGAAAAATGGACTTCGTAAACAACTCTTTATTTAAAAAGGCAATTTAAAAAACCCTTTTCGCTATTCAAGTTATTGACAGCAAGTCGCCATCTTTTTTCTAATTTGAAATTAGAATAATTAAACCGATCTAAGTAATAGCATAAAACTTGTTATTATTTTAAGACCACAAACTTCTTATAGGTTTTCCTGATCTACAGGTATAGAACTATTTTCTGTATTTTTTTTTAATTTTAGGCTCAGTAGTTTCGGAGATAATGGGGGGAAAGGTAAATTTTCGTCTATTTTCTTAAATAACTTTAAAACTATTTATTTTAAAATTATAAAAAATATATATTTGAGACTCTCATAGTAAGCCCGTCATTTGATATGTCACACCACGGTACAGTTTGCAAAACTTTTTTTTTTTTTTCTTATTTGCCCCCTAAAATTGACCCCATATGTGTACAAAATTTCAACTTAATTCGTCTATTAGATTCGGAGCAAATTGGCTATGACAGACGGACAGACGGACAGACAAACAGACAGACAGAGAGACACACGAGTGATCCTATAAGGGTTCTGTTTTTTACCTTTTGAGGTACGGAACCCTAAAAAAGAAAAATAGCTTGCCGTGTAAAATTTTCTTCGAATCAGTTACGTCACTTAGTTAGATTAGCGACGTTATGGTGTAACTAACACGACTTTGTTTTATATTTATAGATTTACGCCGTGGTATAAGTTTTTTGTAGGCATAATATTCTTTTTCATTCTTTATAGTATTCTTTCCAAGGAGATATGAACCCGAGTCTGTTTAAATCTTAGATAATAGACATCTAGATTGAGCCACCGCGTGGCCGGTCATGAGACAGCAATACTTATAGAACTTTTTCTAGGTTATGTGGTATGAGAAAAGAAGTTTAACGTAAGAAATCTTCCATATTTTCCACTCAAAGCCATGTCAATACATACGCAAAATGCAAAAACTGTCCAAAAGAGTTAAATTAATCGACGCAAGATAAATTTTGCAACTGTGAAAGCACTTTGTTTGGTTAACATTTAAAAGTTCGCCAAGCAAAAATACGGCATGCCGTAAGAGACAGAAGATACAATGCTTTGTCTCAATTTTCCTACTAATTTCATATATATATATATATGTTTCACTTCCACACTTCACACTGTAATCATGGCAACGTCTAGAGGTCCACTTTCATTGATTTAAATAAACCCGTAACGTAATCCTAACTAATAGCCCGCAGCTTCGCCCACGGATGGATGTCGGATTTCATGCTCTTAAATTTCTTGCTCTGAATCCTAATTATTTTTCTAAAATAAAAGTGGTCTAAGTTACTCCTTATAATATCAGCTATCTGCCAGTGAATATGAGATTAGCCGGAACAAAACAAACAAACAGACAGACATTGCCTGCCCGGTAATACTTCATTTTCGCTTAGCGTTCTTTCCGACTTTTTTTCTTTTTGCTGGACAGCTAAAGGACCTAGCGTGATAATAAGTATGCCTATAACCTTCCTTGAAAATTGGGCTATCAAATGCAAAAAGAACTTTTCAAATCCGACTGGTAGCTCCAGAGCTTAGCGCATTCAAACAAACAAAAAAAGTGTGTGTGTCAGCTCCGACGCACGACTGGAGTTTACTCCAGTTTTTTGTGCCGTTCCGACTTTCTTTCTATTGTGTCACGACTGCGCAAAAAAAGGTGTTCACACGATGTTTTCCTTCGCCGTTTTGAGAGCAGTGGTGATGAAATAATTTATACAAAGTAAAGCAAGTGTCTAGGTTCGAACCTACGACCTACAATTCGATATGAGTCGCGGCCGTTACCACTGGGCCACCCCTGGACTTGCTTATCTGTACGTACAATGCGATTCAAATAAGAATAGGAACGTCAATGACCTCTATCTGTCAAATGTTGATTGAAAAGTACTGTTTGCAAAGAAAAGTTATTTGCGTATCAATAACGTTTTTTTTTTGTTCAACCTAGTCTTAGTTAAATTAAAGTGAAAAAAAAAACAAAAAATTAGTCATAGTTTTTCATCATTAGTTTTTTTAAAAATTATACTTACTACTTTCTTTCATATTTTCATTGTTGGCAACAATTTACCGGTAATAATTAAAAATTCTTCGTTCATGATTCGTAAATAAATGTTGTTTAAAAAATATCTTGTTTTGCTCACCCTACCCAATTTATTCGATTTGACAGCTATGACGTCACAACATGGCGCTAAGTCGATCCTATTCTTATTTGAAACGCATTGTAATAAAGAGTATTATATTTATCTATTCCTCTTTTCCTTTAAAGAAAAAAAAATAGCTTGTTCCATATATTTGGGCGACCTTGAATTTGTGGCCCAAGGACCATCACATAGTAGGTACGCAGAATAAACATGACCTGTCTCCGTCGTTCACGATTAAGCTCAACTGCAAAACACTCTGTTAAACTATCTACCATACTCTTGCGGGATTGTCTGTACATACGTAAAATTTAAATCATTGGGGTGAATTAAAATATTACTACAGAAGCCGATGGGAAAACGACGTCTGTCAATCTGTCTGTCACACAAACAATTGCAATGTCTTTCATTTTGACAATTCAATAATATTCATTGCCATAATTACGAGAATTCGACTGTCGAGCAGAAAAAATGTCTAAACATAAGAAACAATGGATTAGGAAATTTTGTGTGCTGAATAGTTTTCGATGTTACTGTCTGGCGTGGTGATAGCTTGTTTTGAAGAAACGAATAAGAATAGGGAATATGAATAAAAATGAATAAGGAATAGAAATGAATAAGGATTATTTATCCCGGAAAAGTTAAAGCTTCTCAGGTATGGACATGGTTAAATGCATAAATGTGCTAAGGCCCTGGTTCCAAGCTTGGTTTAGCTCGGTGTGTAAGTGAAATGGCTTTATGGCTGTCTAGGTCGCACGAGATAAAAGATTCTCACGCGCACCGGAATTATGTCGTAAAAGTGCAAATAAAATCGTATAAAATTAGAAATTAACTATTTAATAAAAAGTAATCCATCACTGGATGGGATAAACAGCTTTTAAAGATTATTAGGAGGTATGTTTAAAGATTTTTTTGGTGCATTAAAGTATGTTTAATTATGTTTTGGCTTCCATCACTGTATGCGAAAAGAACTTGAAAATATCATTTTTTTTACATGTCAAAATTATTTACGGTATATGAGATGCACAGCTTTAAAAAACCACCTTTTTGATCGTTTTCAGGAAATCTGCGCCTTAAGATGAACGAATTGTAAGATGTTTGTGGTGATATAACAAAACGGGAAGTTTAATGGCGCAATTTTATAACACTTGGTTGGTCGCTCTCCCCGAATTTGATTTCGCTTCGATTATATGAACGGGTGAGTACTCCCGTCGTTTGTTTTGATCGCCCATCTTTGGACAATCTGTCCAGCTTCATTTTCCAGTACGATGATCAATTTAATTAATGCATCGAGTGCCCGAATTCGAGTAGCCCGTATTCGGGTGATCGAAAGATCGATCACCTGAATACGGGCTAGTGACCAAGTGTAATACGGTATTTTACTCTATACTTATGAGAAAAAATCTAAAAATATATTATTTAGTAGCTTAGGCAAAAAGCAGTCGGAAAATATTAGTTTTAGTTCATAAAGTAATAATATAAATTTTAAAATTAAATTCAAAGTTTTCAGTTTTTTAAATCTGTTTTCTAACACCATGAAAGTAGCCGCCATGTTATTACGTCATTACGGCTGTATAAATTGAAAAGTGTCAATGTCAACTGTCAAATGATCAGCGTGTATAAAGTGTTTGTTTACTCAGCAAACTGACCTCATGACCACAGAGGAATATGGCGTCCACTGCGTCCAGCGTTTTGGTGCGAAATTTGAAAATGTAAAATTTAAATGCATTTTTATGGCACTTATCGATTGAATAAAAATTTTGCGTTTTTAGGGTTCCGTACCAAAATGGTAAAAAAGCAACCCTTATGGTGTGACTCAGTCTGTCTGTCTGTCTGTCTGTCTGTCTGTCACAGCGGGATATCTCAAGAACTACTTATGCTATCAACTTGAAATTTGGAACAGTTTTAGATGACGTTTACCCAACTATTTTTCAAATAAGAAAAAAATAAAAATAATTCTATTTTTTTTGCAACAGGGACTGAAAGGGGATCTTAAAAATTCAAAGTATGTGGGGTATCATATGAAAAAACGCTGTTTGCACATTCTCAAACATTTTTTTTTCTTTTTTTTACGCCGCATAGTTTTCGACTTTTGAGGAAAAATGTAAAAAAAAATACCGTTCCTCCCCCCTTATCTCCGAAGTTTGCAAAGAGAAAAATCTGAAATCATTCTATGTGATAGAAGTTTATGTAAAGATAAAACGTAAAAATAAAACGATGTCTCTAAATAGCACACTTTTTCAGAAATCGGAACGGAACCCTCGGTGCGCCAGTCCGACTCGCTCTTGACCGGTTTTTTTAGTGACTTTTTAGTACTGTAGATTTTATTTGAGATACTTTTCAAAAATGGGTGAATACCCTATTGCGCCTTTACTGTTCCTTTCCACATGACATAAGAAACAAAAGTTAAAAAGAAATGCTTTAAAGATTTAAAAAAAAACCTCTTTCCTCTTACACATAACACGTTTTTGCGAAAAAAGGTTTTGCCTCAACATCATATTATTATGGAAGCCTCGACATTCCTTTTTAACTTTCACGCGGACAGAGTCGCGAACACAGCTAGTGAAGTAATGTAGTCGCGGATTCTCGAAACGCGAACAAATTATCAAGATTTAATCTTTAATAAATAATAATTGGGTCATTATGTATATTATATTAAATTACCATTTTTATAAGATTCGAGGTGTCTAGTATATAAATGCTGTAATAGACGTTGTTAGTACATTGTGACAAAGGTTTTCGTTTTGATAACATCATGGGACATTATTTCATTCTGAATTTGTTTTTGGTTGTCACCGTGTTATCCGTGTAAGTAGAAAAATAGTTATTAAAGTGGAAAAGAAACTGGAGTGCACTGAAATATCTACCACGAGTGGTGACACTAATAGGGGTCACCTTTTCCGGTGCTCAAACCAGCAGTGATATTCTGTAAAACTCTCACCGTGAAGTGAGCTGTCAATCCATCTGCAATGCTATTCTGTAATCATCTCACCGTGAAAACTTAAGTGAAGTGAGCGTGGAGTGAGCTGTCAGTGTCATTTCACCTATAGCTAGGGATGGACCAAGCACATTGTTACAGTCATAATCGAGATTTTAATAACATTTTTATGTTATTCTAGTGATCATTTTATATTATTTCAAAGCTAGTATTTAAGTGTCTAAACAATACTATTTAGGGGTTTTTAAATAAAATTGCAAAACAGAAATTGAGTTTTGTCTGAATTTATATTTGACTATTTTATTTTAAAACCTCCTAAATAGTTATGTTTAGACACCCTCTAGCTTACAAATAATATAAAATGATTATGTTATGATTGTAAATGTAATTTGGTCAATCCCTAGCATCCGTGGGATGACACTGACAGCTCACTCCACGCGAGTTTTCACGGTGAGATTTTTACAGAATCGACCAGCTGATGCTAGGGATTGACACTTTGACAGCTGACTTCACTTCACTCACGCTTACATTTTTTGATACAGAATAGATCGTCTGGTCTTTGATACTTCAGCAGATGGCCAGCCGAGGTTTGCCAGTGAGCCACGAAGCGCAGTATCAATCTTGAGTCCCTTTGAATGCAAGGCGACTCTTCGACAGACCGAGGCGCAGTTGGCGTGCTCATCTCCTTCTGAAGAACTGAGAGCAAAGGGCCTACCACCACCTTTTGGGAATATGATTATTTTAACCTCACTTAATTGTGGGATATTGAGCGTACTGTATAGGTCCATCCCTTTCTTACACTGAAGTAAGATTTAAAATAATAATGTTAGACGAGGTGGTGGTAAGCCCCCTGAAGAGTGTGGAAAATGCATAGGGAAGCTTTCGCTCGGAATTTAGATAATACAAGTTAGATAGTTGGAAACAACATGGTGTCTCGGTATTAAATTCACATGATGAGCACAACAACCGTCATTGTTCATTTGTTATATTACTTCAAGTTAACAAAACTGGCGAGATACGTGGGTGTACTGAGGGCTTAGTGCGAGTTTTTATACTTACTCGATCGCGTTTACGTTATCTTTACCTTATGAATCGTATGGAATAATTGTGTTCCCCATTATAGTCCAGGCGGCGCTTATTCATTTTCAGTACAAACTGACGTTTACGTTAACGTAACGAGTAAGTATAAAACTCGCACTAAGCCCTTTGGGGAGTACAGCCGTGATGTTATCATCGTTCAGCCGAAAGACGTCCAGTGCTGGACGCAGGCCTCCCCAAACAGCGCCACTTCGACCAGTTCTGTGCTTCTTGCAAGGTCATCACAAGGTCATCGGTCATAAGTCATCGGTACTTTAGTATTGGAGACTTGGAAATCTCTCTGTAGAAAGAGGCTACAGTTTCTTTCCATTTCAGATGGTACACCACCGAAGTTCAAGGGTATAAGAGCTTGGACTACCCTACTGGAGGCTTCTACAACTACCCCTGGCGAAGTTCCAACCATCTCAAGAGAACGGAATTAGACAGAGAAGCGAGGTCTGGCAAATGTTATTTAAGTTGATTTATCTTTCCTTTTTCTGTCCAAGCTCAACGTGGATTCGCAATCGTTTTGTAAAATATGATCGAATTTTCAATTCTCGAGTTTTAAGCGCATTCACAGTTTTAAAATAATAAAGGTGTAACAAATATGGTGTTCAACCTGAAAAGACAGACAGAGAACAGCCGCTAAAACAAAAAAAAAAACAAAACAGCTGTCAGCTGTCTATATGTAGTATGTTCGGAAAACTCGACAAAAATTTAGCAGCTGATTTTGTTTCGGCGATTTCAGGGTTGATCCCAAAATAAACGTTTTTCATAATAATGAGTACAATGACCCCTCTCAGATCCAACACCATTTTAATTACACCAGAAGGTCAACTCCCTCAAAATCTAGTCGCAATCTCATCTTAGTGTCAATCAATGTGAAAAGTGTACGAAAAGATGTATCTTTGACAGAGACTGTGAGATTATAATGCGATTGTAGAATGAAATTACTGAAATGAGGATAGTGATAACAAAGTAACTGACATTTTGTTAATAAGTACATGAGATCTGATATTTATGTCTAAATAATAAAGAACATTGTAATTACAGGATCTTTGACAATTATCCCTTACCTAGTACGAATGCTCCGCCTCGAAATGACTGGAAGTCTTCAACTAACAAAAAGCGTCTCACTAATGTAACACCTGTAAGTATTTAAAAGGTAACTCAGCATCATTCTCCTGCCCTTATCCCAATTTATTTGAGGTCGTCGCAACATGTCTTTTTCTTCCATACTTTTCGTCGTCATCTCGGTAGTCATCCCCTTTCTAACCACATCATCTTTCATGCAGTCCATCCATCGTTTCTTTAGTTAAAGGGTTACTAATAATTAAAAATCACTACTGTCAGTTTCACACCTGTCAGTTTCATACTAACGAATGTGTTTAGCGAATTTGATTCTTATTACAAATAGAAATTGTTCAACTCACAGGTGTAAGGAGCGCATTCTTTCTACGTGGCCGTACTGTACATGCCAATGGCAGGGATGTCCGCAATTGCTCCCGCGGGGTGGCGCTAGTGAGGTTGGCGGTCACTGCTAACAGTTTCTCAAGGGAAATTTGAATATTTTTCGTGTGTTGAATTAATTTGCGGGAATTTCGAGGTTTATTAGTCCAGAGCAGGGGACCATTTTGGTTATCTATTGAAAGGGTTTTCGATAGGATTTTACTATGCAGTTAAACAAAAACCCATACGATGTGGGTAACCTTTTCAAACGGCTTAAATTAAACCGTTCAAAAGGGTTTCACTTCAACTCTCTTAAAAACGATAACAGCGTAACATACCGACTCGGAGCAATGTAATATGATCTCTCGATGATGGGCATACGTTTTATATAAGTACCTGACCTGACCTGCTAATATGGTAACCCGAACAAAACCCTTTGAAGGGGTAAAGTATAGAACCCACTCAATGGGTTAACCATATTGAAGGTATAACCCTTTTACTGGGTTTCAATCCTAAAACCCATTCAAGGAGTTACTCATGATAAAGGTAGCTTCATAAACGTCTTTCCCTCATAAAACTCTTAATCGGGGTTGTACGGTCCCTGGGGGTCTACTCCCTAAGCACGAAGTCCGTAGTTTCGGCCATCGTTACGGGCGTTTCCTACTCCGCATCACCTACGGACGCATGATTGGTTCGGGGCCCGAACGAAGTATGAATGGCAACACGATACGACAGTTGTCCCTAGCGATGTGTTTTCCGTCCGAAAAATTTAACTTTTACACTTGATGGATCGTTTTGATGGATCGTTAAGTCAGACGGACGGATAAACGGACGGACGGATGAACGGACGGACTTAGGGAGTAGGGCCCCTGGGCCGGTAGTCTCGACATTGTTAACGATTTTCGTTACGACATTCGTTAACTAATTACATGCTCTGTGGTCCTAATGGGCTCCCCTCGACCCTCGAGACGGGCAAATGGTAATAGTTCGATTTTATTAAACACACACAGATGACACAGACACATCTTCGAGCCCATTCCTTAAAATTTATCAGACCACAGAGCAACGTAACGATCGTTAGGGCAACGTTAATAATGTCGAGACTACCGGCCCTGGTCCAGAGCATATTAGTCTGATTGAACAAAATGTTGGTTGCAAATACGAGAATTTTTTGTCGGTTTGTATTTGTCTACTCTTTCAATTGCTATATGTAATCCACTTTTTTCTTAAGTGTCCATCGCTTAGGAATCTGTATACTGACTTTTTTGAGGAGTACAAAGGTACAACACAACACTGAGGCATTTTTATTTCAAGAAAATTATCTAACTTTGGTGAAAACTTCGTCGCTCTATAGAAATAACCAATGTTTGACAGTTCGCATGACCTCCAAAATAGCCAGCGCCATCTGCTTTGAGCTTTTCAGATTACCTGCCATTAATTGAACGCAACTTCTAAGGTTATTTAATTTTGTTATGGCTGTACCTTAGATTATGAAATGTCCAGATTCCTAGTAGGCTACCGTAAATTGATTCCAAATTTTAGTAACCAACATTGGTGACTAGTTCGATCCCCGCGCCAGACGTCAAGGAACGTTCGCCCCGCAAACGTCACGAGCCGGGTGTTTTAATTTAAAAAAAAATGTCAGTCTGTGCTGTGAAATCGTGCAAAAATTACACTACAAAAAAAGAAAAGCGCACTAACATCTCATTTCATACGTAAGTGTTCAATTTCACCGTGTATTTCATAATTAAAATTGAAAACGAAAAAATAAGAATGTGACATTGAATTTGACAAAATAACTGTTAAGTGTTGCCTAGGGCATGAAAAAATTTACCCAAATTTTCAACACCTCACGAAAAAAACGAGGTATGACTAAGGAGTTTCATTAACATGGACGATGATTTTTTTTGTGAGTGTTAGTTTGTTTCTTCAACCGTATGGTTCGGAAGCGCTCCCAATTGGACCCAAACACACGAACCTCCGTCAGCTCATTAATGGAGTCGACATACGACACCCTAAATTGATTATGTAAAATGTATTATGCTACCCATCAAATCTTTTTAACGTGGGTTAATTAAGAGAGTTGCATAAAAACTCATTTCTTAACTGCATTGAATCTGTCTTTAGCACACAAGTTTATTAATTTACCTCTATAAAATCTAAGTCTGTAAATGCGATAATAGTGTGTTTTCACGCATATCACGCACATGTGAGTACGATTTAAAATGTGAAAAGTATTATTAAAAATATTATAAATAAACCACAAGAAAATACCCTAATCTTAACTTGTTTCGATGGACTCGAGTAATTAATATGACGAATGTCAGAAATCGATACTTGGAAATTGAAATAAAATGGTTTTATCCTATAAAATGTAATACTTAAACATTGTTTTTTTTAAATAGCAATTTACACTTTTCTATTGCAAGTTTAACCTTTTTAGGATATTATATTAAAACCAAGTCAACTGACAGGACCTATTTGTTACCACTGGTACCTCATTTATTGAATTTCACGCTGAGTTGTTTCTATAATTGAATTTAAATTTGGAATGCGCTCGCTCTTCAAAATTATTTTAATTTATTGTACAATTATTTATTGTGGATTTTATTTTTGATAGGTACTTTCTGATAGTTTGCTACAGAATGCCCAGTATACATTTTTAGGTAAGCTTTTAGTGTTTGGGAATTGGATGAAATGGGAGTAAGTCGGACCAAAACGGAGTATCTGTTTTGTGATTTTGGCGGCCTCTCGGGTCCGATGCCCATGTCTCTTGCCGGAACGACCTTACCGATCTGCTCCGATTTTCGGTACCTCGGGTCGCTTGTCCAAGGGGATTGCGAAGTAGACCGAGACGTAACGCACAGGATCAACTCAGGATGTATGAAATGGCGACAGGTTACAGGAACAATTTGCGACCCACGGATCCCCTCAAGTTAAAGGAAAAAATTTACAAGTCCGTGATAAGGCCTGTCGCAGTTTATGGATCGGAATGCTGGGCAGTGAAGAAGACGGATGAAAAAAAATTGCATGCAGCTGAGATGAGAATGTTGAGATGGATGTGTGGAGTGACGAGAATGGATAAAGTAAGAAATGAGTAGGTATATAAGAGGAAGTTTGAAAGTGGCGCCAGTGACAGAAAAGTTATAAGGAAATCGTTTGGGTTGGTATGGGCATGTGTTGAGGAGAGACGAAACGCATGTGACTAAAAGAGTGATGAATATATATGTTGATGGATGGAGAGGCAGAGGAAGGCCAAATAAAAGATGGATGGACTGTGTGAGGAATGATATGAAAGAGAAGGGAGTGAATGATAACGTGACCGTTGACAGGGGAGAATGAAAGAAGAAAACGTGTTGCGCCGACCCCGAGTAACATAGGATAAGGGCAGGAAGATGATGATGATTAGTGTTTGGGAATTGATGATGATTAGAGATCGGATAACCGGATGCATATATACCTTAAGTTAATATTTGACTAACAAACTGTGGACGCGGCTTCTTAGTATTTTTTTTTCTTAATATAAATCCCGGGATTCCAGAAAATGCGGGAATGCACAATTAATCAGATACATGGTATGGAAACAACTTCTTATATTATGTGGTTTTATTAATTTTGATCCGTGGATGGTTGAACATCTTTACACACCGGGTCTTCTCCGTGCCTCGGACGTTAAGCCCCCGGACATGGTTAAGTATATCGGTGGGGTTGTTTTCATGGGTTTCGGGGGTCTTCTCCGTGCCTCGGACGTTAAGCCCCCGGACATGGTTAAGTATATCGGTGGGGTTGTTTTCATGGGTTTCGGGGGTGTTAAAGCCGATAGTGACGTTAAAATGTTAATCCCAGATGGCGGCTGCAATCATTTTCAAATTTTTTGTTATCGTCAGCTTTCACACCCTAGAAAAGCATGAAAACGACACCCATGACGAAAAATTTGAAAATTTTCGTAGCCGGATTTTAATTTTGACCAAATTCACACTTTTTTCTTTTATTTTTTAAGTTCCTTTTATATTTAAATTTTCCCACTATTTTAGGGTAATCTCTATGCGCTGGTATTACTCGCATGTTGCACACATACGCAAATGCGTTATGTAGTACACGGCGCTCACTCACACACGTATAAAAATTGGCTTCACGTTTTATGTTACGTTTTGTACTGAACACGGAATCTGGACATTTCATAATCTAAGGGCTGTACATTCTGAAAGTTGGCAACGTCGCAAATAGCTGTCAAATATTTCGCTGTTTTGATTAATTGGTCAATATTACTAAATGAAAAAAAAACTTGAAATATTACTTGGTGTTATACTAAAATATTGACTGGTTCATTCTGAAACTTGGGAACGTCAACACTTATTACTTAACACACTACAAACGAATAAATTACATAAATAGTGTTAGTGACTATTGTTTTGTTTCATGAAATACTGTTTGAACAGACTATGCTACTTCCTACGCATAGCAGTCGTTCGTCCAGAGCTCTGCACAGCTCTGCAACAACGTTTTTATTATTAAGGCTTATCCGTCGCAAAAAGCGCGGTCACTGTCGGACTGCATGGAAAAGAAATAGAAGCGCGATGACACAACGCTTGCAAAATATGAAGTAATTATCGATTTACAAAAAATCTGTTGATTAAACTAAAAAAGTAATGACAAGAAATCATTTCTTATTAGTTTGTAAAGAATTGTGTAAATTTATGAACATTTTTAATGAAAACTGTAGGAGTAATATGGTAATAACTCGAAAAAATAGACCGAAATTGACCTGGATTTAAGATTTTTTTCCTTAGTTCTACAAACTAAAATAGATTTCAGGACACATGAAATCACTTCTTATGTATTAGTTTAGTTTCGCCGTATTTTAGGAAGGAGCAGCCTTAAGTCTGAAAATAATAATAATAATTATTTTTTATTTTTTTTTATATTTCCTTTATTTCATTTACAAACATATAATTTACATTTTTAAATATTTTTAGTACCGTAAGGGCGGGTTACTTTGACTCTAGGGCATAACTTTGGCCCAAATCGAGAAAACTGTTTAAGCTGGCCGAAGTGTCGCGACCACACAACCGAACGTCGCAAGTCCTGCGGTAACTATTAGATGGCGATATAGACGAGTACTTGTGGAACTTTGTGTGGATCTAATGGCACTAAACATCTGTCTCGATTTGGGCCAAAGTTATGCCCTAGAGTCAAAGTAACCCGCCTTTACGGTATATAAAAAAAAAAAAAACATTTAAAAAAATAAAAAATAGTAGCCCACCGGTATCGGGAACGGGGTCCAAGCTACCGGCGGTCAGGGCTCCAGAGAGAGGAACCTCCTAACAATGCGGGCCGTGTCCAGAAGCACCGCTTTCTGAATCAAGCCCTTGATCCAGCTGCCCAACGAGAGCCTCCTTAGGTGTTGGTCGAGGCTCTTAGCAATTAAGCCATTGGCTGATACGACTATCGGCACAATGATCGCTGAGTTTACATCCCACATGTCGACAACCTCGCGAGCCAAGTCAAGATACTTGATTTGTTTATCTTTCTCGGCTTTCACGAGGTTCCCGTCATGCGGGACCGTTATGTCAATAATCATTGCGCGCCGCTCTGTTCGATCCACCACCACTATATCAGGCTTATTGGCAACAATAGTCCTGTCAGTGATGATGGATCGGTCCCAGTACAATGTGATATTTCCATTTTCGAGAACTGGGTCGGGCACATACCTGTAGTACGGCACTTCCGATTCCACAAGGCTGTATTTTAGAGCAAGTTGCTGATGGATTATCCTGGCTACAAGGTTGTGTCTATGCAAGTACTCTTCGTTAGCTAGACGAGAACACCCGGAGATAATGTGTCGGATTGATTCTCCCGGACGGTGGCATGCCCGACAGATGTCAACCGTGCCATCTTTCACAATATACTTCCGGTAGTTGTTCGTCATCATAACTTCGTCCATAATTGCACAGACAAAACCTTCGGTTTCCCCGAAGAGGTCACCAGAACGCAGCCAGGCTACGGACGCTAGAAAATCTACATCGGGTTCATGTAGGACCCGGAAAAAGCGTCCGTGGAGCTCCTTACTCTGCCATACCTCCCTGCGATCGTTAGTGTCAAGCACTACAGGCTTGCGCCAGTTCTCTTTAGCTAAGGAGAGCGGGGTGAGGCCCTTGTCCACCGCGACCACATCTCGATGCATCCCCACGTCGGCTTCCAGGAAATATTCCCTGAGACTGCATATCTCGCGATTGTGGAGGATCTTAGCGTTTAAAAAGCCTCGACCTCCACTCTTTCGCGGGATATACAGTCTCATTACCGACGACCGTGGGTGATGCATTCGATAGGCAGTCAGCAGCGTACGGACCCTCCTATCCAGGGCGTCAAGTTCGGTCTGAGTCCATTTGAGTATGCCGAAAGAGTACATCAGAACCGGCATGACCCAACCGTTGAAGGCGCGCACCTTGTTTCCGCCTGATAAAAGACTATTGAATACTTTCCTCAGGCGGCCAAAGAAGCGCTCCCTCAACGATTGCTTCATGTCAGTAACATTGATGCCCAACGCTTCCGACATACCCAAATACTTATAGGTTTCGGATGCGGAGAGGGCTCTAAGGTCTATGGAATCCGAGAGTTGGGTTCTCACGGATTCCACAATCTCCCCTCGTTTTACATGCATGACCGCACATTTGTCCACACCAAATTCCATCCTGATGGCGCTACTGAAAGTTTCAGTTACTTTTTATATTATTATTATTATTTTTTCATTTTAGTCACAGGAACTTACACCTAGTTTAGGAGTCCGAGTATTTAAACTTTGAACTTTGTAATAAGCCTAATAAGTGTTAGTATTAAGGATATTTTGTAATGAGCTTTTGGTGAAATAATGTTTTTTTTTTCCAGGGTTACGGAATTAAAGTGTTCTATGGTCGTGTCCCTGGTACTGTCATGTTCTGGCCATCGGCTCTATGAATAATGATGACTTCTTTTGCAAACGAATGGACACCCTCGCTCCAGCTTAAACCAAAGATGTTTCCTGCCAAAGTGTTACTTTCGTACTTTCTAACGTGTTATTATTTTACAATGTAAAATATTATGAAGAGATAAACAAAAGTATCCTAGTTATAATAGAGGGCAGCTGAATAAACGTATTTAAAAATTAACTTGCTATTTAATTCTGTCAATACCTATTCCTGAATTCTTGTCTTTCGTACACATTTCAATACATTTTGAAATTTCGCATAAAAATTAAAAATTTCAGGATTCTCAATTCTTTATTGCATACCATAATGTATAGTTGGTAGGGAAATTATTATATTAGTCACAATTATGGGCCCTGTCGGGCTCAGCACAGATCAAGTAGGAGAGGAGGAAGACAACTGGGTGCTTATGTGATACATTTAATTATTAGTTAAGAGGCTGTACACGAAATTTTGCCGATTTTTCTGATTTACGTGATTATACAGAAGTAATTTTACTGTTATAATACTGTATTTCTATAAGTTTTAAAAAATCTTTTAAAACAACCTTATTCTCGCATTATAAACTCGACGCAAAATAAAAAAGTAGCTCATACATTAGATTATAATTGAAATGATCTTATGTTGTGCATTAAAACTTATAGAAAAAACAGTATTATAACTGCAAAATCACGTCTGTAAAATACGTAAATCAGCGCAATCGGCAAAATTTCGTGTATAGCGAGATACTGTTTTATTATTACAGAATTGATTTTTTAAAATTATATACATTTTTTTAAATTAATATTTTATTATATAACCTATAAATCTAAAAAGAAACCGCGGTCCGACTGGCCTGGGGCTTCCAAAATGTATGCAGCAGTTGTCCTCAACTCATGAAAAATATAACAATACAAGAAAAACTAACCCAACCAATCCGAGGATTCCGAGGTGTGGACTGGTAGACCGGGATATAAAGTAGCATAGGTGTTAATCCAAGGTAAAACTATCTACATACCAAATTTCATCCAAATCGATCCAGCCGTTTGACCGTGAAGAAGTAACAAACATACAAACACACACACACACCCCCACCCCCACTCACAAATAATATTAGTGTGATGTGATGTGAAAGTTTGTGAAGATGTTTGGATGTTTGTTACAAGATGTTCTATGTCACGAAGTCCGTTTGGCTATGAATGTTGTCAAGCGTGCACATGCACATTGTTTTTGTGTGCGTAACCTCGAGAGCGCTCAGTGTCGATCGGTTACACACACACGCGCGCTTGTCGGGATACGTCACTACGTCACTACTACAATCAAAGCCGAACGGACTTCGTGAAATAGAATATCTGTACTCAATCAGGTTAAAACGGCTAAATAGAAATGAATGATTGAATGATTGATGAAATTTAGCACACAGATAGTTTATAACCTGGATTAACACATAGGATACTTTTTATCTCGGTAGGTAGGTTCCCGTGAGATAATTTCCGACATCCACGCGGGCGAAGCCGCGGGCAACATGATAAATGATTCATTTCTGTAAGTAGGTTTGTACCACAGAACAGATGAAAGAGGACCTATTTTATTTGTTCTGTGGTTTGGTTTGTGGTTTAGTAACAGCCAGAAGTCGGACTAGCAATCTCACAAAACCATGGCATAGCAATATTAGTTTACATAGGATCTTCTTCGGCGCCGCAGCCCGTATAGGTATAAGCGCCGCAGCCCTTACAGCGCAGGCGATAATGGTCATTGCGGTGTAAGTGGACTTCTGGCCGTTGACTGTACATACACTTTTACACGTCATTTTGAAAACTAGATGAGGTCGGCGTTTCCTGACCGACTACTCTGAGAAGAAAGGCTGGAACAAACTCAGAGGTCACAATCAAGTCCAGACGTAATCGTGGTCAGATCATGTGTGGACCATGAAGATAATTATTGTCTGAAATAATCTTTTAGAAGCATGAGGAACAGGGTGTAAAGCTCACTCATCCTCCATAGAAACAGGAGGGTCCTCCGACCAGACGGGTGTCGTGTCTGGTGGGCTACTGCCTGACGGTTGATGTCGGGACGTTGTATACAGGGTTATTGGTAAAACACCAGCAACCGCTTTAGGGGTCATTGTACTCATCGTTATGAACAACTTTTACTAGGGGACCAATCCTGAAATCGCGATAAAAAAATCAATCGGTGTTTTACCAATAACCCTGTATATGCTAGTCGCGAAGTAAACTCTAATTGCGCGATGCAGGATTGCGTGACGTCATGTCATTGTGATACTTAGTTCGTATGTGGCGATGTAGATGCCGCCACAATCTTTTGAGGAAAGTACCACACCGATTAGAGCATACCTGTCCAGTAATAATAAACTGATAGGATTATTCTCGTACTTAGCACGATTTCAAACGTTAGGTTAATACTGCGTTAATTAAAACTAAAAACTATGTTATCCTCGTGTTGGTTAGGTTGCGAGCTTTAGGTAAATACAGACGGATTCGTGTAATAGCAATGGCAGTCGCTGACAACATTACTGTTAGAACACATCTCAGAAGTATAATCTAAGAATTATGTTGTCAATAACATTAGTTACGCGGATGATATGGTGCTACTGAGTCCATCGATCAGTGCCCTTCGAAAACTGACTTCGATCTGCGAGCGGTATGCTGGACCCACGGGCTCAGCTATAACGCGGTTAAAAGCGAGCTCATGGTGTTTAAGGCGGGATCCAAAACTTATGACACTGTCCCACAGGTCATGCTGAATGGCAGTGTCCTTAAAAGAGTCTCGCAGTTCAAGTATCTGGGCCAATGGGTCACCGACACGCTTGTAGATGATATTGATATAGACAGGGAGCGCAGGGCTTTAGCTGTTAGAGCTAATATGCTGCCTCGTATAGTAGTAATTTTATTTTATTTTTTTAATTATAAAGAACTAGCTTCTGCCCGCGACTTCGTCCGCTAGCAGTTTCTTGTCCTCCCACTACCCACCCCGACGCCTCGCATCGCCTGCCCGGGATATTACTTCGTTTTCGCTTAGCGTTCTTTCTGACTATTTTTCTTTTTGCTCGGCTCCTAAGGAACCTAGCGTGATGTTTAATAGCCTATAGCATTCTTCAAGAATTGGGCTATCAAATGCAAATATAATTTTTCAAATCCGATTGGTAGTTCCAGAGATTGGAGCGTTCAAACATACCTACTTTAAAAAATGAGGTTTATCAATTCGACATGTATGTAATGTTATTGGAACTGCAATATATTCACATAATATGATAATATACGAGGGGTGTTAATTAAATAGTGATAATGCGATACGTACATTCTGCTTGGAAAGCAAAAAAAAAAATACTGGCAGGCATAACCCAGACATTAGATCAGACATTATGATGATAATGAAAAAATAAAAAAATAAAAAAAAAAATGAAAAACACGACTGCCCTGCCAATAAACCGAACTAAAAATTTACTAAAAACAAGTTGTATTTCCTGACTAAACAGATAAATAAAGTGGTCCCCGACTGCAATGAAAATTAGTGTCACTCGGGATAATGTAATGATTCTAATGATACCCCATACATCGAAATCTGTTCAAGCATTCAAAAGTTATAGTGGAATAAAGAAACTCACAAACATACATGAACCCTGAAAACATTACAATCATTTTTGGGGCAGTCGTGTAAAAATTACGAAACAAAAAAGTAATTTAAAAAATTAAATCGACTTCAAAAAGAAATTAACTCAAAATTATGAAATAACTTTAATTTCGGAAGTCGGTGGCAAAAAACTAAAATACAGATCCCAAGACATCGTCCACCGAAATTAAAGTTATTTCTTAATTTTGAGTTAATTTCTTTTTGAAGTCGATTAATTTTTTTTTAAATTGGTGGTATTGCTGCAGAACCAAACGCTCATCTTCAATTGAAGCTTGTTTTGTATTGTCCATAGTTTTAATATGGTTTCTGGTGTCGCGTTGGCCCTACCCGAAAATACCCGTAAATCTTAGCAACTCACAAAATAAATATTATAATCTGGCAATAATTATTTATTGAGAATTATCTCGGTTCATTTGTAGTCATTATAAAAGAGTCCCAACATTGTTGATTTTCTTATCATATTACCTACTAGCTTTAGCCCGCGGCTTCGACCGTGTGGATGTCGGAAAATATCCCACGGGAGCATACTACCGGGAATTCCTTCCTTATTCCTTGTCTACATTATAAAGGGAACCTCTGTGCAAAATTTCAGCTTTCTAGGTCCAAGGGTTTGGGCTGGGCGTTGATGAGTCAGTCAGTCAGTCAGTCAGTCAGTCAGGACTTCTCTTTTTATTTATATAGATTACTTTTCCATTGACTGACTGACTGAGTTGATTGACTAATACGCATTAATACTTTAAAAGCGTTGTGGTTTAGTAACATTTAAATCTGTTATACGCTTTCAAATAAATGCGAGGAAGTTATACTTAGGTAAAAAACCGGCCAAGTGCGCACGAAGGGTTCCGTACCATTATCTATAAAAACGGCATAAAAATCACGTCTATTGTATGGGAGCTCCCAATAAATATTTGTTTTATTTTAATTTCATTATTTATCTTTAAAGAGAATATAAGCGGCAACAGAAATACATCATCTGTGACGATTTCAACTGTCTAACTATCACGGTTCATGAGATACAGCCTGGTGACAGTCAGACAGACGAACAGACGGATGGACAGCGGAGTCTTAGTAATAGGGTCCCGTTTTACCCTTTGGGTACGGAACCCTAAAAATGTGTGTTAAACTAGAGCGCGTACACATGCATCCCAGATGTTATATTATTATACTATTTAAGTATTGTAGTAAAATACTTTATAAAATAAATTCAGGAACCCATAGCATAAAAACGTTGTAACTTTTGAAAGTTACAACGTTACTTACTAGTTAAGATAGGTTCATGTTTTTTTAGAGTTTCGTACCTCAAAAGGAAAAAACAGAACCATAATAGGACCATTTTGTAGTCCGTCTGTGTGTTTGTCTGCATGTCAGTCTGTCAATACCCTTTTTCTCAGGAACGCGTGGAGGTATCAAGTTGAAATTAATATCAAATACGTAGTTCTATGGTCGGTTGAAATTCTATTAAAAGTTTTTTAATAAATCAAGCCATTACGCCATACGGCCATTTATGCAACACAGCATATTTTGATACACGCAAGTAAATCAAAACCTCTATGGTACTTCCGATTGACCAAGAATCATGAATTTTGGCAAAAAGCAAGGTCTCATAGTACAGGTTAAGAAAAAAGCCCAAAAATTGTTAATTTGTAGTATTACCACATAAAACAATATTTATTTGGGATTACAATCTTAAATTTTGCAGTTGGACAATTGGCTGTGACGTATAGATGACGTATAGATGAGGAGCTATAACGAAGTTATAATGGCCGCACGGGTCAATCCATCAGGTTAAGCCTTGCCAGGGTTGGTCCATGGATGGGTGGGATGGATAACCATCTTTACATACCAAACTGTTGCTGTTGTTAAGCTGCTGGTCCCGGCTGTCATTCGTGGATCTTTGACAGTCGTTACGGGTCATCAGAAGCCCGAAAGTCTGACAACCAGTCTTACCAAGGGGTATCGTATTACACAGTTACTGGGTTGTGGTGGTCAGATAGGAAGTCGCTCCGCATCTTTATAGATGTCACCCACCCACGGACCAACCGTGGCAAGCGTAGCTTAACTTGATCGGTCGAGCCGTGCGGCTGTTATTACTTAGCCACGAGCCCCTCTTTGAGTCTCCTCGGTCAAAAATATATCTAATTTTAAAATTTAAATTTTTGACAATGACTGTCGTTGAGATGAGATTGCGACCAGATTTTGAACATTTTTAATTACGGGAATTAGCGTCGACGTTCTTTTCCAACTTTCATGCGGACAGAGTCGCGAACACAGCTAGTCAATTAATGTAGTCGCGGATTCTCGAAACGCGCGAAATTATTGAGATTTAATCTATAATAAATAATAAATTGTGTCATTATAAAATTACCATTTTTATAAGCTTCGAGGTGTCTGGTATATAAATGCTGGAACAGACGTTATTGGTACATTGAGACAAAGGTTTTCGTTCTGGTAACATCATGGGACATTACTTCATTCTGAATTTGTTTTTGGTGGTCACCATGTTATTCGTGTAAGTAGAAAAGTAATTATTAAAGTGGAAAAGAAACTGGGGTGCACTGAAATATCTACCACGAGTGGTGACACTAATAGGGGTCACCTTTTCCGGTGCTCAAACCAGTGCCATTCTGTAAGACTATCACCGTGTAAGCTTAGGTGAAGTGAGCTGTCAGTCCACCTGATGCTCCCCAACATCAGGTGGACTGACAGCTCACTTCATTTTGACACTTTGACAGCTGACTTCACCTCACTCACGGTTACATTATTTGGTACAGAATAGATCGTCTGCAACCGTCATTGTGCATCTATATAAATAAAAAGAGAAGTCCTGACTGACTGATTGATTGACTCATCAACGTCCAGCCCAAAACCCTTGGACCTAGCAATCTGAAATTTTGCACAGAGGTTCCTTTTATAAGGTAGACAAGGAATAAGGAAGGAATTCCCGGTAGTACGTTCCCGTGGGATATTTTCCGACATCGACGCGGGCGAAACCAAAAGCTAGTTTGTTATATTTCTTCAAGTTAACAAAACTGGCGAGATACGTGGGTGTACTGTACGCCTCTGTCCAGCCCTTAGGGGAGCACAGCCGTGATGTTAGCGTCGTTCAGCCGAAAGACGTCCAATGCTGGACATAGACAGTGGCCAAACAGCGCCACTTCGACCAGTTCTGTGCTTTCCGCATCCAGCGGATTCACAAGGTCTTCACAAGGTTATCGGTCATCGGTCGTAAGTCATCGATACTTTAGTATTGGAGACGTGGAAATCTCTTTGTAGAAAGAGGCTACAGTTTCTTTCCATTTCAGATGGTACACCACCGAAGTTGAAGGGTATAAGAGCTTGGACTACCCTACTGGAGGCTTCTACAACTACCCCTGGCGAAGTTTCAACCATCTCAAGAGAACGGAATCGGACGGAGAAGCGAGGTCTGGCAATAATGATATGTGAGTTGATTTATCTTTCCTTTTTCTGTCCAAGCTCAACGTGGATTATTTGCAATCTTTTTGAAAAATATGTTCGAATTTTCAATTCTCCAGTTTTAAGCGCACTCACTGGCGCTGAGTTTTAAAATAACACAAGGTGTAACAAATATGGTGTTCAACCTGAAAAGACAGACAGAGAACAGCTGTTAGAACAGCTGTTCTCTACAGTAATTTATGTTCGGAAAACTCGACATAAAATTTATTGGCTGATTTTGTTTTGGCGATTTCAGGGTTGATCCCAAAATAAAAGTTGTTAATAATATTGAGTACAATGACCCCTCTCAGATCCAACACCATTTTAATTACACCAGAAGGTCAACTCCCTCAAAATCTAGTCGCAATCTCATCTCAGCGACAATCAATGTCAAAAATGCACGAAAATTAGATGTATTTTTGACAGAGACTGTGAGATTATGATGCGATTGTAGAATGAAATGACTGAAATGAGGATAATGATAACAAAGTAGCTGACATTTTGTTAACAAATGCATGAGATCTGATATGTATGTCTAAATAATAAAGAACATTGTAATTACAGGAACTTTGGCAATTATCCCTTACCTAGTACGAATGCTCCGCCTCGAGATGACTGGAAGTCTTCAACTAACAAAAAGCGTCTCACTAATGTAACACCTGTAAGTATTTAAAACGTAACTCAGCATCATTCTCCTGCCCTTATTCCAATTTATTTGAGGTCGTCGCAACATGTCTTTTTCTTCCATACTTTTCGTCGTCATCTCGGTAGTCATACCCTTTCTAACCACATCATCTTTCACGCAGTCCATCCATCGTTTCTGTGGTCAATTAAAAGGTTACTAATAATTAAAAATCACTCCAGTCCGGCCGTTGAGAGACAGTGTTCTTGACACATGTCAGATTCATACTAACGAATATGTGTTTAACGAATTTGATCCTTGTTAGAAATAGAAATTGTCCAACTGACAGGTGTCAGGAACGCACTCACTCGACGGCCAGACTGTACATGCAATGAATTGAACGCCAGCCTTCTAAGGTTATTATATTTCGATAAGGGTGTGCATTCTGAAAGTGGGAAACGTCGCAAATAGCTGCCAAATGTATCGCTGCTTTGATTAATTTGAACTAATTGTCAATACTACCAAATTTAAAAAACCGGCCAAGAGCGAGTCGGACTCGCGCACCGAGGGTTCCGTTCCGATTCCTGAAAAAGTGTGATATTTAGAGACATCTTTTTATTACATAAACTTCTATCACATATAATAATTTCAGATTTTTATCTTTGCAAACTTCGGAGATAAGGAGGGGAACGGTTTTTTTTTTACATTTTTCATCAAAAAATGTCTAAAAAAAATAAAAAAATGTTTAAGAATGTGCAAGCAGCGTTCTTTCATATGATACCCCACATGCCGTAGTAGCCCCACTTTGAATTTTTAAGAACCCCTTTCAGTCCCCGTTACAAAAAAAAATATAAATATTTTTACTTCTTTCTTATTTGCAAAATAGTTGGGTAAACGTCATCTAAAACTGTTCCAAATTTCAAGTTGATAGCATTAGTAGTTCTTGAGATATCCAGCTGTGACAGACAGAAAGACAGACTGAGTCACACCATAAGGGTTCCTTTTATACCATTTTGGTACGGAACCCTAAAAAAAAACATTAAATATCGCTCTGTGTTGTTCAGTCGAGTTCATAAGGGCCTTTCAGGCTTCAAAAATATATGAACGTCAGAAAATTTCATAATATTGTGACAATTGTGCATCATTAAATTGTGATCAAGATTTAGATTCATTAATATGTGACTGCACCTATCCTGTACTTCCTCCTTATTCACAGCATATATTATTATTGAACCGTTCACATGAGGACATATTTTTGATCTGTATTTCTTTAGAATTTATAACTGAGCTTTCCAACGCTCACAATATTTTGAATCCTTGACAGTGCCAATATAATAATGAACTTGACTGTACTAAAATATTGATTATTCATTCTCTGGCTCATTCTGAAACTTGGGAACGTCAATACTTAAATTATTACTAAACACACTACAGATGAATTTGGTTTAACCTGAACCTGTTCACGTTAAACCAAAAATAATACAAAACATAAATAGTGATTGTTTTGTTTACACTTTCTTGAAATACTGTTTGAACAGACTATACTACTTCCTACGAATAGCAGTTGTTAGTACAGAGCTCCGCATTTCCGCAACAACATTTTTATTATTTATCAGAAAATAATTACTTATTATAATTTTATTTTCCAGGGTTACGGAATTAAAGTGTTCTATGGTCGTGTCCCTGGTACTGTCATGTTCTGGCCATCGGCTCTCTGAATAATGATGACTTCTTTTGCAAACGAATGGACACCCTCGCTCCAGCTTAAACCAAAGATGTTTCCTGCCAAAGTGTTAGTTTCGTACTTTCTAACGTGTTATTATTTTACAATGTAAAATATTATGAAGAGATAAACAAAAGTATCCTAGTTATAATAGTGGGCAGCTGAATATAAGTATTTACAAATTAACTTGCTATTTAATTCTGTCAATACCTATCCAAATTTCTCTTACTGACACAGCTTTAAGTCCATAAATGTCATAATTTATTTCGTGGCTTGAGTTGCATTTTCCCCTTTTTTGTAATGAAACTTCAAAATGTATCGAATTTTTTCGTTAGATTCACTCATTTTGGCGGACAAAAAAAACAATTGAAAAATGGCGGGAATTCATTTTTACTTTTAATTTTTGTTTTTTTTATCTAAACTATCAAAACCAGCCAGATACAAACCCCCAAAGCCAAAGAGATTTTACAACAACTTCTATAAAATACGAAAAAACTTTTTCGCCGACCTTATATTAATTTTTGTAGATAAATGTCATTGAAAAAACTTTTTTACAAAAAAAACAACCGACTTCCAAAAAAAACACTACAAAGTGAAAAATAACTTTAATTCTGGAAGTCGGTGTCTTTGTATCTGTATTTTAGTTTTTTGCCACCGACTTCCAAAATTAAAGTTATTTTTCACTTTGTAGTGTTTTTTTTGGAAGTCGGTCGTTTTTTTTGTAAAAAAGTTTTTATTTTTCATTTTTTAGTGGGTCAGTTTGTAACTTATCTAAGTTACAATAGCCCAATGGCAACTGCTCATCACTTTTTTAACCGACTTCCAAAAGGAGGAGGTTCTCAATTCGTCGGAACCTTTTTTTTATGTATGTTCCCTGATTACTCGAAAATGGCTAGACCGATTTGGATTTTTTTTTTTTTTTTCATAAGTACAGGTTTATTACAGATTCACGTTTGTATTGTACCATTAAACCAGAGATAGAAAGGGACGGATGGAAGGGAAAGGGGAAGGGAGGGATGGAAGGGAAGGGATGGATTTTCGAAAGGGTATACCTCCCAAGTGGTCCCATGATCATCAAGTCAGGATCTGATGATGGGATCCCATGGAAATCGAGGGAAACCCTCAAATTTTATGGGCACACCTATATCGATTTCGGTATTTTTTATAGTAACTCGTGCATTTGCTCTCGGAAAGTACCATTCGGTGAACTGGAACTGATGATGAAGACCACAGAGGGCCATCGGAAATACTCAATTATATCTAAGTATATAACAGGTTGCAATTCGATTACTTTAATATGGTTTATGCTCGTCAAAATAATGGTAATGGTGACTTCACCATGAGCTCCATTTCTCCTGGTTCTTACTAGGAGAACTCCTCAACAATTAACGTCCCTGCATCGGGAAAAGCAACATTTTGTAAAACGTGATGAGCAGTTGACATTGGGTTATTGTAACTTAGATAAATTACAAACTGAACCACTAAAAAGTGAAAAATAAAAACTTTTTTACAAAAACTAAAACCGACTCCAAAAGAAAAGGAGCCAATTGAAAAATAACTTTAATTTCGGAAGTCGGTGGCATAAAACTAAAATACAGATCCAAAGACACCGACTTCCGAAATTAAAGTTATTTTTCACTTTGTACTGTTTTTTTTGGAAGTCGGTTTTTGTTTTTGTAAAAAAGTTTTTATTCGAATATCTAACAAGCTTACTTGTTTTAGCTTTTCTTTACATATTAAAGTTTTCGATAAAATGAAAATAGCCGGGTCCCGGAGGCATGTCCTTTTTGACGACATTTGAGGTCATTGAGCCGAAAGAGTTCTACCTATTCCGACCAATGATTATATTATTTTTACTAGTAGTTCTGCAAACAGTAGACCTCGCGAGCATATCCTGGCAGGCAAGCATATCCTATAATATACCTATCGCCAGATAGTAAGCATAGGGCTCTATCGAAATTTTCGAAATTAATTCCGTTGGAGGTGACATACACGACAGCAGTCGCAGCCATGCTGAAGCATTGTTGCTTTGGGTAGTCAAAGCAGTCAGAACACTGATTGAAGCTACCGCGCTCAGCCAAAACATTCATGGCAGAACAAAACATTCATTATTTGAGAAACCCCATAAGTCAGCTTTTTTGGCAAAATTACTTTTTTTGTAATATGCATTCTTTGGCAGTAAATACACATTACAGAGAGAAATCCCACAAGTCAATGCATTAGTATGGAAATTATAACATGCTGAATATTTGACGACACGGTTGGCGCAGTGGTTGAGCGATTGACTGCTGCGCAGCATGTCGCGGGTTCGATTCCCGCACGGAACAAATATTTGTATGACCTACAAGTATTTGTTTCGAGTCTGGGTGTTTTTCTATCTATAATATGTATGTATTTACAAAAAAAAATGTATATAAGTAGTTTATCAGCCATCTCGTTACCATAACACAAGCATTAGGTTGCTTAGCTTGGGACTAGATGGCGTTGTGTGAAATGTCCAAGGATATTTATTTATTTTATTTATTTATTTGGTTTATTTGAGTAACCCCTTAAGTCAGTGACTAATGGTGTTTCTCAAACAAATGAGTGGAATGAATCCGGAAAGAATGGAGCCATTTGCATAGATTACATGCAAAATATTAGCCTTCCCTTTATACCAGTGCAAGAAACCTTTTACCTAAGACAACTAACTGTAAGTGTTTGCTGCATTCACAACCTAAAACATAACAGTGCCCACTTCATAGTGTATCACGAAGGAGATGGAGGTAAAGGGCCTAACGAAGTAAGCACATTTCTTCATCAATATTTGAAAGAAAATATGGGTGATGTTGAGCACTTGCATGTGTTTACTGATGGCTGTGGTGGACAAAATAAAAACCACACGATCGTAAGAGCTTTATCGGCGTTGGTGTCGCTCGGAATGTTTAAGACCATCGAGCAGTATTTTCCGATTCGAGGTCACTCGTTTTTACCTTGCGATCGAGACTTCGCCGTCTTGAAAAGAAAAATAAGACGAACTGATCGGATCTACACAGTGAAGGAAGTTGCAGCGTTGATTCTAAGTTCAACGGCGAAAGACATTTTCTTGGTCTCATTGCCTTCGTCCTATGATATAATAGACTACAAAAAGTGGTGGCCAAAATTTTACACAAAGAATATGCTCGCGGTTGAATCAGCTGGTAGACACATACCCAAAGAACAGAAAGTGTCATTCAAGATCAGCCAATATTGCTACTTGCGCTATTCTCACGAAAGAGATGGAGTAGTGGTCGTAGGGGACTTTATTGATGGTCTGATTGAACATTCTTTCAATCTTAGGAATGCAAATAAAGTGAAACTTGTTTTGCCAACCAACAAAGCGTATCCAGAGGGTCAAATACCAATTAACAAAAAGAAAATGGAAGATTTAAATAAACTTAAAAGTTACTTGCCTCAAAATAAAGAAGTACAGGACTTTTACGAAAAAATATACGCATGGCCGGTCACAGATCACGATACAGATGAGACTTTGGCCTAAGCAATTAATAATTCAATTATTCAGAAGATAATTATTGCTTTATAATGTTGTCTGATTAAAATTTCATGATATTTAAACCTATGAAACGTGTTTCATTTTGTTTATTAATTGTTAAATTTAATTAAATTAATTTATATAAATAATAATTTTAATTATTTTATTTATTTCATTTAAACTAAATACAAAACACATCCACTTCCATATATTTTTTTTTCACGTAGAGGTTTTTTTCGTTTCCTGTAAAGTTAGGGTCTGTTGACTTATGGGGTTTCTCAAATAAACTATTCGTGTCAAGTCGATAATTAAACAGACCGCTAATGTCCGCGATGGTACCATCGCGAACATTAGCGTACATGCTTTTAAAATACAAATTATTATTTATATTATATAGGCCTCCTCTCTTTTCCACCAAAACTCTCTATCCGATGACTTTTTAGGGTTCCGTACCAAAATGGTAAAAAAGGAACCCTTATGGTGTGACTCAGTCTGTCTGTCACAGCTGGATATCTCAAGAACTACTAATGAAACTACTAACTACTAACTTGAAATTTGGAACAGTTTTATATGACGTTTACCCAACTATTTTGCAAATAAGAAAGAAATAAAAATATTTCTATTTTTTTGCAACTGGGACTGAAAGGGGGTCTTAAAAATTCAAAGTGTGCTACTAGGGCATGTGGGGTATCATATGAAAGAGCGTTGTTTGCACATTCTCAAACATTTTTTCTTTTTTTTAGGCCGCATAGTTTTCGACTTTTGAGGAAAACTGCAAAAAAAATACCGTCCCCCCCTCTTGTCTTCGAAGTTTGCAAAGAGATAAATCTGAAATTATTCTATGTGATAGAAGTTTATGTAAAGATTACAGGAAAAATAAAACGATTTCTCTAAATAGCACACTTTTTCAGAAATCGGAACGGAACCCTCAGTGCGCGAGTCCGACTCGCTCTTGACCGGCTTTTTTCCTTCCTATGAAAACATGTCGCACGCCCGATGTAGGTAAGTACGTAAAATTGCTCTATATAATACACTGTATTTATAATACACTCGGATTTTTACACGACTGCCCCAAAAGTGAGTGTTATGTTTTATTTTATTTTTATTTTTTTATTTTGTTTGGGTGGCTCTCTATAAAAAAGTAACAGTGAGGTTATTCACGACAAGCCATTTACAAGCCTCCACAATTAGCAATGGAGTCATGTTGTACAAATTTTTATGATCGATTAACTATTCACTAAGCATAATAACAACTAAGTAAAGGACTAAATTAACAATTACATTAAGTACTTGCATAGGCAAGAATACATGCGCAAGCACTATTAGGATGCATAAGAGATATTACAGTTTTTAGTTAAAACAGTACGCTAAGCTAAGCTCCAACAGCGTTATGATGATAGCCGACAGGCTGGACTGTCCGTACATTAGGCGCTGCAGTGACTTGCACGTCACTTCCAGTCGTCGGCTATCAACATGAATTTATGAGTAGTTCTTCAAAAAGTATTCTCCGCGTAGCTTTCATGGCGAATTTTTTTTTTAGAGTAATCTCCAAATAAATGAACACGTATTTAAGACGCTGTAAAAATAATAAGTGCAATTTTTATTATATGTAAATCGGTGCATAAACTACAGTGATATTCTATTTTGAAATTTCGGTTCCCACGAAAGTTACGAAAGACGCCAAAAGTTACAAATGTATTTTTACAGGCAAAATATAGTTTTAAATGCTTATTTTTTCTTAAATTTCCTGTGGATTGAAGTTTATAAAATGAAATACTTATTATTTATGAATCAACTTGTATTTGAGATCAGCTTATTATTACTTATTAGTAACTTAGGTTGCTAATTTAGCTTTGGTCTCAGTAATTAAACTGTAAAATTAACATCATCATCATCATTTCAGCCGAACAGCTTAGGGTAGGATGTCCACTGCAGTACATCCTCCCCTAAGCACCGCCATTTCGACCGGTTCTATGCTTCCCGAATCCAGCGGATTCCTGCGGCCTTAACAAGGTCACCGGTCCATCTTGTGGGAGACCTTCCAACGTTACGTCTTCCAGTACGCGGCCGCCTCTCCAGAACCTTTTAGCCCCATCGGCCACCTGTTCTTCGAGCAATGCCTACTGCCACTTAAGTTTAGCAATTCCTCGGGCTATGTCAGTTACCTCCGTTCCCCTGTGGATCTCTTCATTTCTGATTTGATCACGTAGGGAAACTCCAAACAAAGCCCTCTCCATTGCCCTTTGGGTGACTTTTAGCCTTCTAATAAGGCCCATTGTGAGCGACTACGTTTCAGTGCCGTAGGTCTTTACTGGCAACACGTACTGGTCGAAGACTTTTGTCTTGGGATACTACGGTATGTGAGACGAGAAGACATTGTGAAGCTTCCTGAACGCTGCCCAGCCGAGTCGGATTCAACGATTGACCTCTTTCTCGAAGTTGGACCTACCTAACTGGACATTTTGTCCTAGATAGACATGCTCGTCCACAACTTCAAGTGTAATATGTTATGGGTTCCTGAATTTATTTTATAAAGTATCTTACTACAATACTTAAATAGTATCATCTAGGATGGATGTGTACGCGTTCTAGTTTAACATACATTTTTTCCATAATAACTTCCTCGCAGTTATTTGAAAGCGTAATAACAGATTTAAGTGTCACTAAACCACAACAATTTTAAAGTATTAATGCTTAGGACGTATACGTATGTACCCGTCAACTACTACTGCACGCAAGCCTCGTTAAATCAACCGTAATAACGGAAAGGTAATAATATGATAAATAAGAAATTCAACAATGTTGGGACTCTTTTCTAATGACTACAAATGAACCGAGATAATCTCAATAAATAATTATTGCCAGATTATAATATTTTATGAGTTGCAATTGACTCACAATTTTCGGGTAGGCCCCGGCGACGCGACGCGACATTTGCAACCCATATAAATACTATAATATGGACAAGACCAAACAAGCTTCAATTGGTGATAAGCTTTTGGTCCGGCAACAATATACCTAATTAAAAAAAGTAATTTAAAAATTAAATCGACTTCAAAAAAAATTAACTCAAAATTAAGAAATAACTTTAATTTCGGAAGTCGGTGTCTCGGGATCTGTATTTTTGCCACCGACTCCCTAAAGATATTTCATATTTTTTAGATAGTTAATTTCTTTTTGAAGTCGATTTAATTTTTTTAAATTACTTCATTGTTTCGTCATTTTTACACGACTGCCCCAAAAGGAGTGTAATGTTTTCAGGATTCATGTATCTTTGTGAGTTTTTTTAGTCCACCATAACTTTTGAATGCCTGGTCAGATTTCGATGTGGTGTGGTATCATTAGAATCCTTACAGCATCCCGAGTGACACTAATTGTCATTGCAGTCGGGGGATAATTATGTGGAACACTTTTAATCTAAGAGGTCCCCCGACTGCAGTGACAATTTCATTATCTGTTAAGTCAGGGAACATACAACTTGTTTATTACTTTTTAGTTCGTTTTTTTGGAAGACAGGTTTTTTTCGTGTTTTATTTTTTTTTAAATTAGGTATTTATTTTTTTACTATCCAGCCAGTATTTATTTTTTTCTTTCCAAGGAGAATGTATCGCATTATCACTATTTATTGAAAACCCCTCGTATATTTATTTCTTTCTTTAGCCTACTTCAGAGGGGCAAACTTACATGACGAGTACTAAGTATACCTGCACCTCTGCCCAACCCATCGGGGATTACAGGTCTGATATTATGTTATATTATGAACATAAAACCTCGCGATAACTGGATACAGGGAACGGCTATTATGAGGATAGAGGAGTTTGGAGCGAAATAAAAATCAGTGTTCATATAAATAGGATATATTCGCTTAGTATCATTTTTTAAGTGGATATATTGAAGCGTGGTTTAGCTCGGTGTGTAAGTGAAATGGCGTTATGGCTGTCTAGTTTGACGTGAGAGAGATAAAAGTCTCTCACACGCACCGGAATTAAACGCGCTTCGTTTAATTGTAGATTTATGACAAAATGCTATACTTAAATCAATCTTTAGCTTAGTAAGTTCTTAAAATATTAATTAAATACTTTCGATTTAAAGCAAATTTCACTGCACAATAAGGAACTATTTACGTATGATCGTATAAAACTTAAATAGACGGTGTTTGCGTTGGAATTTTTTTCTATCGAAAGTATTTCAAGTAATCTTGTTTCTAGTTTTAGTACAGCAGTAGACAATATAGTCAAATAACACTTATGGAAAATCCAAATGATTCAACATTTGGTTTTATAAGAATTTTTAAAACACAAAATTATCGATGTATCCCCTTAAGATCTTCGTTCCTTTAAATTCGATTACATTACATTTTTTACAATAAAACTTGGGGACAATACAATACATTCAACAATTATTAATCATTTATAATACTGTCAGTAAGTACTTCCCACTTCATAATTCATAGCATTTTTATATTGAGCAATATAAAGCTACGTACCTACGCACAGTCAGGGATATTTTTTTATCAAATTGACACACTACCTATGACAATTTGCCATGTTATAGCCATTTCATACAACTGTCAAATAATGACAGTTGTGATTTGAATACACGGACAATTTAAGTTGGTACTCAACTCGATAAACAATTGATTTCCCTGACCTTACATTATTGTTCTGAAAATATTTAAAAGATTGTTTTGACAAACCTCTCTCACAAAAGCTAAGAAAGCTAAGAATTAAATAACCATTTTAAAATATCAAAGAATTTTAAATGTCAAAGACATTTCATTTTGACTATGCAGTATTTTTAAAACAAACATTGCTGGATGAAAACAGAATAAAGTTACTTAATTAAAAAAAACTTAAATAATAACATAATTGCCAAAAACATTACAAATGTTTTGCTCTAAGGGTTTTGCATTGGCCCCAAACAAGGCCTGTATCTTGGGCACCAACTTGGAGGAATAATGTGTGTGTGGAGAATAATATATGTCTAAAACAACATTTATTATTATAAATGTTGGTTTAGACACATTGTAATAAAAATAATGAATAATGATGAGAATATACACAAATATACATATATGTATACTTAATAATTGCTAACACTATTACAGGAACTCAACTCGATAAACAATTGATTTCCCTGACTTTACATTATTGTTCTGAAAATATTTAAAAGATTGTTTTGACAAACCTCTCTCACAAAAGCTAAGAAAGCTAAGAATTAAATAACCATTTTAAAATATCAAATAATTTTAAATGTCAAAGACATTTCATTTTGACTATTCAGTATTTTTAAAACAAACATTGCTGGATGAAAACAGAATAAAGTTACTTAATTAAAAAAAACTTAAATAATACCATAATTGCCAAAAACATTACAAATGTTTTGCTCTAAGGGTTTTGCATTGGCCCCAAACAAGGCCTGTATCTTGGGCACCAACTTGAAGGAATAATGTGTGTGTGGAGAATAATATGTCTAAAACAACATTTATTATTATAAATGTTGGTTTAGACACATTGTAATAAAAATAATGAATAATGATGAGAATATACACAAATATACATATATGTATACTTAATAATTGCTAACACTATTATAGGAACTTGAAAATGCAACTAATTTTATTAACAACCTACACAAAATAGATTACGCAATGAATTATATAAAATAAATCAATTTTCCTGTGTACCTCAGTTCCTGCCTGATAAAAACTTATGTAGGTTTCGGTTAGTACATGAGTAATCAAGTCACTAAGCTAAATAGTTTCCTTAAAATTATAAAAATAATTTATAAATTCGTCCACTCTTATCACAAAAAAATGGCTGTATGACGCATTTTGCCCGCAAAACAACGTCATCATCTCAAATGGAATATTAATTATTAGGACCTTATTTCACTAGGACACCAGTGTGGGGCAACCATGGTCGCTCTGACAAAAAATGTATGGTTGGTTGCGCAACCGATCGGACGCCTTACGGTGATACCCACCATAAGCTGTGTGGGTATATTTTGCTGGCAGCGTGGCCATGGTTGCACCACCATGGTGTCCTAGCGAGAGAGCCTTAATTTGAGCTCTGTAATTATTAAAAAAAAATATGGGTCCCATTTTGCCTTTTGGCTACGAAAACCTAAAAACTAACAAGGCTTTCATTTTTCCGAAATAAGTTTGTTAGCAATGTGTGTAACTATTTTCGACAAACTGATTTTGAAATAAATACCAGACAACACAAATTAAGGTTTTTTTTTAGGCTAGACACAAATCCTATGGAATTACGCTGCGTTATTCAGAGATCGGATAATCAGATGCATATTTACATAAAGTTATTTCTTGGCTAAGAAAGTGTAGAAAGCGGCTTCTTTACTTTTTTTTTTCTTAATATAAATCCCGGGATTCCAGAAAATCCGGGAATGTACAACTAATCGGATACATGGTATGGAATATGGAAACTACTTCTTAGACATATGGTATTATTTATTTTAAAAACGGGACACCGGGATCACAGAACAATTCATAAGTTTGTTTACTTGAAATTCATAACATTACTTATCCCGGACGTTTGCTTTGCTAGTTTGGCAACCTACTTTACAACATTAGCAAGCGTTCGATTCTGTTGTCAAAAAGCACTTAAGTCAATTCCGGAACCGCGAGATTTTTACGATCGATACAAAAATGCATTCCATATTTGCCGACACCTGAACGTAGTAAGTAAATATACATTCGATTATATAATCAGAACTCTTAGAAATTTGTCGATCCCGGAATCCCGGGACTTTTTCGATACAAAAGTGCATTCCTTATTGTTGAGGTGTTGCCTACACCTCAACTTTATATAAATAATACGAGTAAAATAATTACGCAAGTTAAAATTGGGAAAATTTTAAATCTGTCGTCAGCCAGTCTATTCTGTAAAAATCTCACCGTGAAAACTGAAATGAGCTGTCATTCCACGTCCCGCTAGAGATTGACACTATTGACAGTTCACTCCAAGCTCACTTCACCTAAGTTCTCATGGTGATAAGTAAACAGAATAACAACGCTGATGTCAAAAATACGGGTGTCTGCGACGTTGTCCGTATTTCCGCTCGGGTTTGTCCTAGCCTTAATTAAAAAGTATTTGTAACTAAACCTAAATTAATTAATACGAAAAAAATTAAACTGAAATAATTAAATTGACTAGTACGCACAGCGAAGAGTGATATTATGATAGTCCTCCAATGAATCGGATGAGATCATGAATTTTATCGATCTACTGCAGAGCTATAGGTAATTCACAACCATTCGTCAGACTGTCGTACAGAAAATCCATCATATCCAGGCCAACAATTTTTAATTATAAGCATAAGTTTTACTAACATATTTTTAAGGCATTACTATTAACAATTTATTAATTTTGTTATGGATTTTTCTATCTGAAATAAATGCATGATAATAAAAATAACATATTTTCAACTTCTGATTTGCCTTGCCGGGGCAATAGCTGTCGGAAGATTGGCGGTCGTCTATTTGATTTAAACTGACAAAATTTTCGTATTTCAATTTGTCAAAAGCCTCCTTTAAGGCAAGTAGTGCCGCCAACTAGCGCCGCCATTGAGAAAAAAATCATAAGTCTAGAGAACATTTTGCCATTTCCTATGCTCACATTTTTAGTCAGTTGTGGCAAAATTTTTTGTATCAAAAAAATCAACACTAAACCTACTAGGTTCGTGGTACTTAGGAGATTTAGTGTTGATTTTTTTGACCTCACCTGACCTTCCTCATCTGACTAAAAATGTGAGCATAGAAAAATTTAAAATGTTCCATACCTATCTCCAGACTTACGATTTTATTGTCAATTTTTTTTTTTTTTTTTAAATTTACTGAAATTACAATACAGCGGTGTTTCTTAAGTCTAAACTCGCCAAACTTTTACGTTTGATGGCGAGAGGCGCTCGTTTACATTTAAAACAATGAACCACCTTACCGTACACACAGCAGCAGGTCAAGCTACTACAAACTCAAATTTTCTCATTCGATTTTGAATTTAACTATCAACATTTTAAGGTTTAAAATCATTTGGAGAAATTTGATGCCCGGCACAACCCGATGTGCTGCTGTCTGTACATACCTGTACATACCTGTAAATGGTAGCGCTAGTTGGCGGCACTACTCGCCTTAATAAAATTGATTGGTGTTTGATTCGGCACGGAAGCGTATCGAACGGTTGTGAATAGCTATGCAGGTCCGCTTACTGTGACTAACATTTGTATGACTGCAAACACTTTTAGTTCCCGTGATTAGTTCAGGAAAATTAGACAAAAACAAGCAGCTATGAATAACAATTATTGAATATATGCTGGATTTCTGGGTCACTCTGAATTGGTGTTAAGTACTAAAATAATTATCTACTTACAGTAGTACCCAACTGATATGGCTTATCGATGTACTACCTGCGCAGAAGATGAATTATCAAAGCGCGGGAAATACTATTGACCAATCGCGGTTCTTTTTCCTGTACCGCTATTGGTCGGCAGCTGCCGCCATGTTAGCGCGCGCCGCGTGGCATGTTATTCAGCCGCCATACTTGCGAGTGAGACGGAACTAACAGCTGCAGTGTATTATGAACCTTATAGTAGTGATCTAAGGTTGATTGTAAGTTTTAAGCATTCTTTTGTTAATCTTCGGGGCCATACTTTTTTTTCTGTGCGAACGACGCTTTCGCGAAGATTCACGACGCGCCTTATCAGTTGAGTACCTACCAATGTACTTATAATTTTACAGAGTTTTACCACAAATGGATCCAAAGGTTTTTCTATTTTCATATTTTTTATTTTTTTTTTCATTAAAGTGATTTAAATAACTGTATCAACAATATTAGCCGGAAAATATTTTTTTTCCTAATTTCCGTTTTTAATTTCAATTATTTCTTATCTACCTATTTTATTTGTATGTCTATTTTCGCTGGACTAATGTTCAAACGTATCGGACCAAAAATATTGTACCTACCTTTCTACTCATACGTAAGTAACAACTTATTTGGTATATCAATACTTAATCAAATACATCATTCTGCCTTCAAATTACTTAAAAAATTTAATTGTCCTTCGAGAAAGTTTCAAAGAACATAATTTTACAACGAGTAACAGAATAAACGAAAAAAAAAAATATTAGTACAGTATTTGGAAAATAAATTACTATTACTATTAAACGAAAATGATACCACGAAACTTAATGTTTGTGAAATTGTATGAAAAATTGGTTATTCTGTTACACCCTGATAACAATATATTATATCAAATAATGAAATTCTTTAAATCTAGCAAGAATATACAACGCTAGAAAACAATTTGTGAAAATATCGATGAACATACATAAAAAAAACATACAATCGAACATAGAACCTCCCGTTTTTTTGAAGTCGGTTAAAAAGCGCAGACTGATCGCTACGCATGTATATCCTGTTTCTACGTTGGTTTCTACATTCTTATGAACAACTTTAACATATATTATTATTTTTGACAAGCGATGTATTATTAATTTTTTTTTTTCTCTACGTAGGTACAGTCGGCTTCACGATGTGGGTGCCGGTGTTTCCAAGGGGGGTACCCACATCGTGAAGCCGACTGTACAATAATTTAAATAACTAACGGTTTTCTAAATATTTGGTCTTGCTTTTTGTCTTGGAGTGTAAATTTTCAAGGGATTCCCATTTTATTATTGAATAGGCTTGATGTTATCGGCAAAATAAAGATTGCAGTATTCAGCACTGTTGCTGCACTATGGTCGCCATTTTCGTTATTCTGAAAAGAAAATTATCCAATGTTAAATGATATGATAAGCCAACGGTGCGGTTTAAAAGAAGATGTAGTGATAAAAATTCAAAAGAGTATGCTCAGGTGGTTTGGTCATGTTGAGAGGATGAATGAGCCGACTAACAAAAAAAAGTAATTAAAAAAATTTAAAAACCCCGACTGCGGTAAAACACTGAGTGGTGTCGTTAGATTCGTATTTACTGTGAGAGTGACACTGGGTATATCAAAATAAAAAAAAAACAAAATGGCGGTTTTTTTTGGCGCCAAATTATGTATTAATTTTTTTTTTTTCTCAAAACCTGTTGAGTACCCCACTCAACAGGTTTTGAGAAAAAAAATTTATAATATCAAAAAATTATAATTATCAAAATAAAGGGTTTTAAAAGGTGATTACAAAAATATACACAAATTATATGGTTAAAAGTACCTCGAAGTGACAAATCTTAGAAAAACACGTACAATAAAAATGTCTGCGAAATCTTTCACATTTGTAAACTGAAAAGCTGGAAATAATAAAAAGTAATTAAAATAATAAAAAAACCCGACTGCGATAAAAGAGTTAAGTTTTAAAAAATCTGAAAAGCTAAAAACAAGCCCACTTTAAATTAAATAAAAGTTGGAAGCAGGCGGGACCCATTTGAGTTTGAAAATGTAAAAATGGAATGGGGCCCGTTTTTAATTACTTTTTTTTATTTCCAGCTTTTTAGTTTACAAATGTGAAAGATTTCGCAAACGTTTTTCGTGTTTTTTACGATTTGTCACTTCGAGGTACTTTTAACCATATAAGTTGTATATATTTTTGTAATCACTTTTTAAAACCCTTTATTTTGATACCCCACTCGACAGGTTTTGAGAAAAAAAAAATTAAGACATAATTTGGCGCCAAAAATCCGCCATTTTGTTTTTTTTTATTTTGATATACCCAGTGTCACTTTCACAGTAAATACGAATCTAACGACACCTCTCAAGCTAAAATCCATCAAGCCGTTCAGGCCGCAGAGCGTGCCAAACAATTATACATAGGTACATACATACTCTCGAAAAACATAACCCTCCTTCTGGCGCAGTCGGGTAAAAAGACAGACAGAGTGGAAACGCCGGGAGGGGACGCCCTAAGAAGACATAATACAGTGATCTTATTGGTGATGTTCTTCAGAAAGGTCAGGTACATAGTACTAGCACAGTATAAAAATATACTGTGGTACTAGCAACCGGCGTGCGCGTATGACCAGATATATGAACGTAAACGAGGCAAAAGGAGTATGTGAGGATCGTAGCAGGTGTCGCACCGCGCGAGATTCCAAATGAAAAAAAAAAAAACGAAATCGGTCCACAATTAGTGAAAATATCGATGAACATTCATAAAATCATGAATTATGATTTGTCTTTTTAATTATTGTTGTTCTTTTTCATTGTCATTGTTGATTCATTTTGATATATATTTTTCCTTTTGATAGCGGCTGTCGTAACTTTCTAAATTGTCAAAATTTGTATAATAATGTGTGGAAACTGTTTTGGATTATGTATTGCTATTTTGTACCGTTTTCTTATTATATTGTATCTGTTTGTTTCCCAAATAAAATAAAATAAAAAAATAAAATAAAATAAATAAAAAAACACATACAGACCAACACAGAACCTGCTCCTTTTTTGAATTCGGTAAAAAAAAAGAAACTGCCCACGAATGGCTACTTTGTCAAACTTACATTGGGAACATCTTTCTCTTTAAGTCCGTCAGTCATTGGAACTATTTTCTCATCATCTCTTTTCTTGCCATCAGTGACGTCAGTCGAGCTCGTTTCTTTGTTTTGTTCTTCCGTTGACCACTCACTTTCTGGAGCTTTATTCGTCCAAACAATTTTTGCGTCCTCAAGCCTGCAATTAATTTTTTTTTTTTTAATTATTATCTATAGAGTACCCACAGTAAAATATACTGGGTGTAATTTTAATCACCGCTATCCTCTTAAGGGGTCATTGTACTCATCATTATAAACAACTTTTACTATGGGACCAAACCTGAAATCGCGAAAAAAAATCAGCTGTTCAGTTCATTTTGACGAATTATGCGAACATTAATGTACTGAACAGCTGATTTTTTTTTCGCGATTTTAGGTTTTGGTCCCATAGTAAAAGTTGTTCATAACGATGAGTACAATGACCCCTTAAGAGGATAACGGTGATTAAAATTACACCCTCTATAGAGATGTAAAATAATTATAATCTGGAGTACAAAGGTGTTTTTTACTTATTATTATCTTTATTTCATTTATGTACAACATATCATTTACATTTTTAAATATTTTTATAAAAACAAAAATTAAAAAAACATTTAAAAATATAAAAAATAGTAGCCCACCGGTATCGGGAACAGGGTCCAAGCTACCGGCGGTCAGGGCTGCTGAGAGAGGAACCTCCTAACGATACGCGCCGTGTCCAGAAGTACCGCTTTCTGGATCAAGCCCTTGATCCAGCCGCCTAACGAGAGCCTCCTCAGGTGTTGAACGAGGCTCTTGGCTATTATGCCATTGGCCGTCACGACTATCGGCACAATGATTGCTGTATCCACATCCCACATGTCGACAACCTCGCGAGCCAGGTCAAGATACTTAATTTGCTTATCTTTTTCGGCTTTCACGAGGTTCTCGTCATGCGGTACCGCTATATCAACAATCATCGTGCGACGCTCTAATCGATCTATCACCACTATGTCAGGTTTATTGGCAACAATAGTCCTGTCAGTGATGATAGACCGATCCCAATACAACGTGATATTGCCATTTTCGAGAACTGGGTCGGGCACATACCTATAGTATGGCACTTCTGATTCAACAAGACTGTATTTCAGAGCAAGTTGCTGATGGATAATCCTGGCTACAAGGTTGTGCCTATGCAAGTAGTCTCCGTTAGCCAGACGAGAACAGCCAGAAATAATGTGACGGATTGATTCCCCCGGACGGTGGCATGTCCGACAGATGTCAACCGTGCCGTCCTTCACAATATATTTCCGGTAGTTGTTCGTCATCATAACTTCGTCCATAATCGCAAAGACAAAACCTTCGGTTTCCCCAAACAGATCACCGAATCGCAACCAGGATACGGACGCTAAGAAGTCTACATCGGGCCCATGTAGGACCCGGTAAAAGCGCCCGTGAAGCTCTTTGCTCTGCCATACCTCCCTGCGGTCATTAGTATCTAATACTACAGGTTTGCGCCAGTTCTCGTTAGCTAAGGAGAGCGGGGTGAGGCCCTTATCTACTGAGACCACATCTCGGTGCATCCCCACGTCGGCTTCTAGGAAGTATTCCCTGAGACTGCATACCTCACGGTTGTGCAGGGTCTTAGCATTTAAGAAGCCACGACCTCCGCATTTCCGCGGGATATACAGTCTCATCACCGATGACCGTGGGTGATGCATCCGATTTGCGGTCAGCAGTGTGCGGACCCTCCTATCCAGGGCGTCAAGTTCCGTCTGAGTCCATTTGAGTATGCCGAAAGAGTACATCAAAACCGGCATGACCCAACCGTTGAAGGCACGCACCTTGTTTCCGCCTGATAAAAGACTATTTAAAACTTTATTCAGGCGGCCAAAGAAACGTTCCCTCAACGATTGTTTCACGTCAGCAGCGTTGATGCCTAACGCTTCCGACATACCCAAATACTTGTAGGTTTCGAGTGAGGAGAGAGATCTTAGGTGTATGGAATCCGAGAGTTGGGTTCTCACGGATTCCACAATCTCCCCTCGCTTTACATGCATGACCGCACATTTGTCCACACCAAATTCCATCCTGATGGCGCTACTGAAAGTTTCCGTTACCTTCAGTAGCTCCATCAGTTGCAAATTGTTGGGGGCAAAAAGTTTTAAGTCATCCATGTAAAGGAGGTGAGATATAACCCGACCACCTCTCCTCAATCGGTAGCCTAGACCTGAATCTTTACTTTATTATTACATAAAACAGTTATAATTTTATGTGTGACTTTTTAAACTAGGTAAATATGTAACCCACCCCAATGTCCGCGAAACAATGGTTAAGAAATAGAAAGAAATAGTCAAGAGGAAACCTATATTGAAGTGTGGTTTAGAGTTACAATTTTATGTGACTTTTTAAACTACGTAAATACCACCCCCACCCCACCCCCAGTGTCCGCAAACAATGGTTTAGAAATAGTTTAGAATTCTCTTACATACATACACACCGGTCAAAATCATAACTCTCCTTTTTGCTTCGCCGTAGTCGGGTAAAAATATATTTAAGTATAGCATTTTTTCATAAATCTACATTTAAACAAAGCGCGTTAACATTCCGGTGCGCTGAGTCTACTATCTCGTGCGTCAAACTAGCCATAACGCACACCGAGCTAACCCACACTTCAATATAGGTCCACCTAGGCTTTCTTTAAATGTAGATTTATGAAAAAATGCTATACCTACTTAAATATATTTTTACCCGACTACGGCGAAGCAAAAAGGAGAGTAATGATTTTGACCGGTATGTATGTATGTAAGAGAATTCTTAACTATTTCTATGTATGTATGTTCATCTGTTCCCTCATAACTTTGAAACTGCTTATCATAATTTGACAAATAAGGTATCGTTGGAAGCGTCTTGATTGTCCGCTGGTTATAGGCTATGTGACGTCACATTAAATTGAATATGGCGCCCTCTAGAGGACATAAAGTCATGTACTAATTTTTTTTTTAATATGTCGTGTTGGGTAGGTATATATAATATTTTTGAAATGTGCTAAGTAAGCCCTTTCATTTGTTTTAATTATGCGGATGGACGGTGTCAATAAAACACGCTAGTCTGTAATCCACAAAGTAACCACCCGGCGTGGGGAGCGCCTACATAGCACTCATGCACATACGTAACAAATTGATACCCAACACGGCATCATTAATATTTTTTTTTAGATCATTACTTTTACGTCCTCTAGATATTCAATGCTTGCTGCGTGCTTTTTTCCCTATATTACCGCACTAGTGCGGTAATATAAAGGAAAAGCTCGCGTGTTTACTACACTGCATTATGAACCTAAAATCAGTTCAATAAGAGTCACTTTACGAGACGACTTTTTTTTTGTGTTGAAAAGATTGTTAAGTACAGAATCTGTATTTAAAGGCTTTGTAATGGGTCTTATTACACCCTGTACATATAATAACTAGCTTTCGCCAGCGGCTTCTCCCGCGTGGATGTTGGAAAATATCCCACGGGAACATACTGCCTGAATTCCTACCATAATCCTTGTCTTATAAAAGGAACCTCTGTGCAAAATTTCAGCTTTCTAGGTCCAAGGGTTTGGGCTGAGTATTGATCAGCCAATCAGTCAGTCAGTCAGGACTTGTCTTTTTATTTATATAGGTGATTACGTACTCATTATTATACCACGAATCAACGTCAGCATCCGTTTTTTTCTTCATTGTCAGCTCGTTCTGTCTCTCAACGTTATTCATTGTCGGTTCGTTCTGCCTCTCAACGTCACTCATTGTCGGTTCGTTCTGTCTCTTCCACAGCCCTTGATCTGACGAGTCCGACCGGCCAGCAACGAATCCTGCAGCAGGGCACGTTCTGAAACAAACGAAAAACAATATATATACAGGGTGTAAGGGACAGCCCTCCGCAGACTGATGGGGTGAATTCAGTATATCATACTAAGATGGCCGGAACATGAAATTATTTCAGGAACGTTATGGGAATCCAATAAACCTGATTTGTTTGTGTTTTTGTGCACACATCTGAGCGTCTGTTACTGGTTGGGAGTGGTAGGTAATAGGTATGCGGTGAGTTCGATGAACTCTGTAGCTAGACAGAGAGTGAACAGCTGATTTCACGCGTCGTTCGTTAGAGTATTTAAATATCCATTGCTGGTTTTTTTTTTTGCTGTTTTTTTTACTTGAATGTAGTGCTGCGAACACACAATGTAATTTTACATTGAAATAAAGAAAATGTAACTGAAAAAGTATTAAAAAAATGAAAAATTTTCTGAGAAATTTTCTAGTGGAATATGATTCAAAATGAGGAGCTGAATGCACCCTGTTAGTTTGCGGAGGGCTGTCCATTACACCCTGTATAATGAGATATGTAATGTGTCTGTAAGAACTAATCAACATACTACCTAATACCACAGATTAATGATTTAAATAAAAAGCGACTCTTGCTACGACACAATAAAGTGCAATTCGCACAACGCTTATTAGGTAAGTACCTACAGTTATATTCAACTACAAGTTGCCTCTCTTTCTATCGCGTAACTCTTATACCTTCTGACCTACTGAATTAGCCCCGCGGACGGGGCCCGCCGCGTACTTGTAGCTTCATACATATACTGCGGAGTGTCCCATCTGTATTAATCTGTGCTAATACTGACTTGCAAATTGCAAAAAATGTAAGAAAATTTGATACCTTAGCGCATCCTCCCTAAGAGAGCTGTCGCATTTTGTCATCTCTCTCGCTCACACGGGACCAAATTTTCAAGAATGTTGAATGAAGATTCTTTTATTTAAAATTTAATCAATTAGCGAACTAGTACATAATATTAATTTAATAGGTAAATAATAAAAACACATTTTTATAGTGGCATTCATTTAACTCGTCTCAAAAACTTAATACTTTTTGAGCTGAGTATGTTAGATAACACAATAGAAATGTGTTTTCAATACACTTCCTTGAAAACTGGTTCATATCGCACTACGATTAGGTTCACAACGCAATGTATGTCGCACGCGTGCGAATTTTCATTTTCCCACCCGTGTGCGGGAATAAAAATTGCCACAGCTAACTTATACCTACCTATACTTAGTCCAAATTGGTTCAATGCCTCTATTCACAACTCTCTATTCGGAGGTGAATGTTTTTTTTTAATCTCGGCAAAGAGATATGCGTCTTTAGGGCGTTAATATTTTTTAAATATTTAAATAATGTCTCTATATAGAATATTATCAAAAACCGTGATTATTACAATAAAAAAAAGTTTATGAACAAATTCACATTTATTTGTGTTCTAAACTCAAAAATATTTGAATTTTCTATTTTACATTTTAGGCTGTTTATCGGCTTTATACCTTTGCTTCTCTTTCAACCTGGCGAAAGCAAAGCGCGGAAAAAAAATAAAATTTAAATCATAGTTTCCTATTAATTCATGACAAAAATATTTTCCGTTAATTTATTTTATTTTTCAAAATTATATTGAAAAACGTCGTTTGATACACGTGGACATTTGTTATTGCAGTTCTCGGCTCAAAAACAACCTCGCCTACGGCTCGGGCGTTTTAATTCCGCCTCGAATGCAATAACAAACGTTCTCCACTTGTATCAAAATGTACTATTTTAAATTAATATTATTTACTTTTACATTTTTAAATAATGATAGCGTACAAAGTGGAGTACAAATATTTCCGTAAGTTAGAGTGAGAAAATAGTAAGTAAAAAGGGATTATTAAAAGTCATTAGAAAAATAATCTGCCAGCCATACAAGGTTCCTCATATGAGATTTGTGGTACGCGCCGTGTACCAGGAATTTAGTACCGGTACTTGTTAGGTGGAGTACTGGTACCCAGGTACCGAAATGGCAAGCACCGCTAAGTACCGATACAGAAGCTGCACTTTTGGTACCAGTACCGGTACCACAGCCCTGTTTGGGATTTAGCAATCGCATTAAGTATATAACACTATAACACTAATATTATAAAGGCGAAAGTTTGTGTGTGTGTTTGTATGTTTGTTACTTCTTCACGCTTAAACGGCTGTACCGAATTGGATGAAATTTGGTATGTAGATGACTTATACCCTGGATTAACGTATATTTTTATCCCGGTCTACGTGGGTGAAACCGCAGGGCGCAGCTAGTAGGTAATATGTTCGGAATGGCGACAACCTTTTCGTCTTGTTCACTTCTTGGTAGTACCTAGTCTATTAATAAAAATATTGTAATTTTTTTTTTGATTCTCAAAACAACGGAGTTCTTATCTTCATGTCTGGACAGGGCAAACCCTGCTGATACGACTGTTCCAATACTCCTTGGGCTTCCCCGATACAAGGTCAAAGTTACGAGGATAATATTGAAAGATAATTAATTTTAGAGTCACAACCGTCTGACCCTTTGGTGCACTATGGATATTAATAGTTCACACTGATAAGACCAAACGTAATGGGAGTTGTTACAATTTTCTGGACTTGATCAGACAGCCAATTCCCGTATTTAGTCACAATCTCATATCAGCGAAAATCAATATCAAATAAAAACCGGTCAAGAGCGAGTCGGACTCACGCACCGAGGGTTCCGTTCCGATTTCTGAAAAGTGTGCTATTTAGAGACATCGTTTTATTTTTCCTGTAATCTTTACATAAACTTCTATAACATAGAATAATTTCAGATTTTTCTCTAGGCAAACTTCGGGGATAAGGGGGGGAACGGTTAGTTTTAGAATTTTAGTAGCCCCACTTCGATTTTTTAAGACAACCGTCAAACGCAAACGTCATCTAAAACTGTTCCAAATATCAAGTTGATAGCATTAGTAGTCCTTGAGATATCCAGCTGTGACAGACAGACAGACTGAGTCACATCATAAGGGTTCCTTTTTACCGTTTTGGTACGGAACCCTAATGACCACCGGGACCCTAGTGAACTCTCACAACTCGAAAGCGAACTCATTTTGTTTTTAAAATAAATCATCGCGGATTCACAACGATGCACCGTTCAAATTTCAAAGTGATGTTTAGAGATTTATAGAAGAAAAAAAATTTTTGATGGTAAGAGCCATACCTCACCGGGATGTCATGGCGGCGCAGCCAGGTCCCGTCGCCAACATAAAAACTTTTTAACAAAAAAAAAACCGACTTCCAAAAATCACTACAAAGTGAAAAATAACTTTGATTTCGGAAGTCGGTGTCCTTCGTTTTTTATTTACTTTCTTTTTTTTTGCCACCGACTTCCGAAATCAAAGTTATTTTTCACTTTGTAGTGATTTGAAAGCACCTAGCAATGAGCCGCGGGGCGCCCCAGTGCTCTGCCCCACTGAAAACACCATGTTTCTCAGCCCAGTATACCCCGGCGAAATAAATACACTATTAAAAAACCTAAAAAGCAAAAAAAGTCATGGAATAGATGAGTTACCACCAATGTTAATACGACATTGTGCAAACGAACTTACGTTACCATTCTACTTGCTAGTAAATCAATCTTTCGAAGACGCCGCTTTCCCGGACTACCTAAAGAAAGCACTAATAAAACCAATCCATAAAAAAAACTCGAAAACTGATCCAAGCAACTATCGTCCAATAGCTCTTTTACCAACCGCCTCCAAAATTTTTGAAAAAGCAATGTGCAATCGTGTCTACTCCTTCTGCGAAAAATACAAAATATTTAATGAATGCCAAAACGGATTTCGCAGAAACCGTTCCACTGTTCTAGCAATTTATAAATACATACAGGAAGCTTTAAATATAATAAATGACAAAAAATACGCTGTAGGTTTACTGTTAGATATGACCAAAGCTTACGATAAAGTGCAATACGACATTCTGCTAAATAAATTGCAAGGTATAGGGATCCGCGGGAAGGCTCACGACTGGTTTAAATCCTATTTAACAAATAGAGAACACCAGGTCGAAATAGAATTTTGTAATGAAGACACCAAAGAAATTCAAAATATTCGATCAGACAGCAAAATAATTAACGCCTCTATTCCCCAAGGAAGTGTAATTGGATGCCTCCTCTTCCTCATTTACATAAATGACCTTCCAAAAACCATAGAAGGGCCATGCGTCTTGCTTGCCGACGATATTTCACTTCTAACGTCATGCGTGAACAACGTTGGCTTGAGCGAGGACCTAACCAATACATTAAATAAATCAATAACTTGGATGAATGACCATAACCTCGAAATTAATTTCTCTAAATCTAAAATAATGCCCTTCCACCCCCGTCAAAAAACCCCACTAGACATAAACTTCACTTACAATGGCACAACAATTGAAGTCGTTCATGAATTTACTCTACTTGGCCTATCTATAGATACAAACATTAATTGGAAGTCACACATCAAAAAGATAAAATCAAAACTATCAAAATTTGCATACGCCCTTCGTGAAGTCAAAAAAACCACTAACCTAAAAACAGCACTTGTCACCTATTATGCCTACGCATACGCGTGGCTCAGTTACGGCGTGATATTATGGGGAAACAGTACACATGCACCTACACTTTTCACACTACAAAAACGACTGATCAGAATCCTGGTTAACATAGAAGACACAGACAGCTGCAAACCACATTTCCATGAACATAAACTTTTAACACTTCCCTGTATATATATATTAGAAATATGTAAATTTGTTAGAAACAATCAACAATTATTCACTACACGAGAAAACATACAAGCAAATTATACACTACGACACAAAAATAGACTAAACCTACCTGGCGGCTCTAAGCTGAAAATGCACTCAACAAGCACTTTAGTAATGGCAGTTAAAATATATAATAAATTACCCGAAGCAATTAAAGATGAACAAAAATTGAATCTATTTATAAATAAATTAAAACAATACCTAATCCATAAATGCTACTATAATGTAAATGAATATTTTAATGATAAATTAAATTAATACTTAATTAAAAATGAATAAGTATCAAAACCAATAATAAAATAAAAGTGGAAGTGAGTACTTATTAGGATTTTTTTTTATATTTTACTTTTTCAAATAATAATGTAATAATAGCCCTCTTCCTACAACCTATTTTGCTGCGCCCGACAGGCTCCACAATGATCTATGTAAACTGATGTATATTTTATAATGTACCTACCACCTATGCTAACATTGTGGAATGCAAATAAATATATTGAGTATTGAGTATTGAGTATTTTTGGAAGTCGGTTTTTTTTTTGTTAAAAAGTTTTTATTTCTCGCTTTTTAGTGGGTCTGTTTATAATTTGTATAAGTTACAATAGTCTAATGTCAATTGCTCATCACATGTTACAAAATATTGCTTTTCCCGATGCTGGGACGTTATTTGTTGTTCTGCTGGTAAGAACCAGGAGAACTCCCAACAACCACTCACCACACGCATTGTGTGACGAGCAGAAATTGCTTAGCAACCATATTAAAGTAATCGAATCGCAACCCGTGAAATATTTATCATTGAGTGGTTCCGGTAGCCATCTGTGGTCTTCATCATCAGTTCCACTTCACCAAGTGGTGCTTTCCGAGAGCAAATGCACGAGCTACTATAAAAATACCCAAATCGCTATAGATGTGCCTATAATATTTGAAGAGTTCCTTCGATTTTTCCAGGATCCTATCATCAGAACTGGATTTTTACAAAAATGGGACCATTTGGGAAGTATACCCTTTCCAACAAAAAAATAATTTTTCAAATCGGTAGGCAAGCGACGGAGTTATGCGCGAACAAACATAAAAAAAAAAAAATACAAATATCCGAATTGAGAACCTCCTCCTTTTTTAACCGACTTCTAAAAAAGGAGGAGGTTCTCAATTCGGATGTTTGTATTTTTTTTTTTTTTTTTTTGTATACATTTAGCGAGACTCCGGTGAGGTATGTCTCTAACCACTGCCTTACGTCACAAAAAAACCGGTCAAGAGCGAGTCGGACTCGCGCACCGAGGGTTCCGTTCCGATTTCTGAAAAAGTGTGCTACTTAGAGACATCGTTTTATTTTTCCTGTAATCTTTACATAAACTTCTATCACATAGAATAATTTCAGATTTTTCTCTTTGCAAACTTTGGAGATAAGGGGGGGAACGGTATTTTTTTTTACATTTCTCATCAAAAGTCGGAAATTGTGCGGCCTAAAAAAAAATAAAAAATAGTTTGAGAATGTGCAAACAGCGTTCTTTCATATGATACTCCACATGCCCTAGTAGCGCCACTTTCAATTTTTAAGACCCCCTTTCAGTCCTTGTTGCAAAAAAAATATAAATATTTTTATTTCTTTCTTATTTGCAAAATAGTTAGGTAAATGTCATCTAAAACTATTCTAAATTTCAAGTTGATAGCATCAGTAGTTCTTGAGATATCCCGCTGTGACAGACAGACAGACAGACAGACAGACAGACAGACTGAGTCACACCATAAGGGTTCCTTTTTTACCATTTTGGTACGGAACCCTAAAAAGAACCACTGTGTTGCATTTGGTAACTCCAGTACCTAACCAAAACGATTTCACTTGAATTGCTTCTGGTAACTATAGCGACCAAGAGGTTAATTTTTCGCCTCTATTTCGATTGCATTAAGGTTCAGTGGGTATTATTACAGAATAGCACATTAGTATTAAAAAGTAAATTGGTTTTACCTCAAGAAGATAACTGGTTAAGACGAATAACACGTCAAAATGGAAGAATCACTTTGAAGACGTATTGTGGCGTTACTCAGGAGAGTCCCGTGTCTAAATGTGAACTGAGGAACTCCTGATTAAATGCATCAGCTTTAAATATTAATTTGGCCGTTTTCCTCCACGTCAATCCCGATTAAAAATTGCGTAAACAACGGACGTGGTTTCTGTCTTATCAATTTAGGACATTTAAAAATGTTCTAATAAGGCCTATGGGTCTATCCTGTTGATAAAATTAATTGAATGATTGGATTATCGTTTTTGGGATTTTTGCGACTTTATTATATCGTTATGTTATATAATCGGCGCCCTAATTGCGTAATACATTATCAATCGGAGTTGGTTTCATTTTGAAACAAATTGGTAATCCATTGCATCATTGTTTGGAAAATTTGTCTGCTTAACAACGTAAATAACGCAATGAATGTTGTTGAACTGTCAAAATGAAACCGGTTCCGATTGATAATGTGTTATGCAATTGCGCCGCCGTAGTCCTTGAAATTGCTCACATAAGTGTATGCATTTTCTTTGATTTCAGTCATGACATTTATATAGTATTTTTCAGAAACATAAAAAGGGCTGTGTTTTAAAAAAAAAGTTCAGACTTGATCCCTTAGAGTTCTGTCAAAAAACTACATTTGGAGTTCTGTCAAAAAACTAAAATTGTAGTTATAATTTTCTTTTTTATTTTTTTGTTAAATTAAAACTTCTTTAACTTTTGAAGATTCGGTTTTCGCCCTAAATACCTACTTATCTCAAATTAATATCCTATTTGATTTGTACACCTCCTGTAGATATATTTTTCCACCGTGACAGCACCTCGTATAGATAGTGCAATCTACGAAGACGCGCCCCACTACTCCTCCAAACCGTTTATAGTATATGTGGAAGGAAGAGGGCGCTACTGTGCGTGAATAAACATCAGCTCCGTGTATTTATATGTTTTAAAAATAGATAAAGTGATATTATAGTTTCAAAAAGTGATTAAGTCTGTACCCAACTGGATGTTATAGTGATTAAAGCTGAAGTTCACATGTTTAAAACAAATGTGACGAAGAAACAGTGCGAAAATATTTCCAACGAACGAAATTCAAATTGAAAATTTTTATTCGCTGCATTTTTTGCTGAGCTTACAGCACTTCAGAGCAAGCGGAAGTCTCGTGATGATATAAAGCCTAAAAGGTACGATAGTGATAACTAAAATAACTTATTACTTGTTGTTATAACAAATTTAAATAGCAAGTAATCCTGGCTATTTATGACGAAACAGCGCCATCTGTCATCGAGTAGACAAATCAACACCAAGTAGACTTAAACGGCGCCATCTGTTACCGTGTGGACTGAACATCTCCAATTGCCGATACTGCTGCTGCCAGTTAGTTTTCCTAGATGTCAGCACCAGTAACAAACTTAGTAGAAATGGCAAAAAAATGCGCAGGATGTTCGCAAGATCTCCCTACCAGGGAATATCTTACTTGTTCATTATGTAGTTACAAGTATGATTTAGAGTGTGCAAATGTCTCCCGAGATCATTTTAATACATCAATGACTCCAGACCACAAAAAAATATGGAAATGTCCGGACTGCCGCTGTAAAATGCCCAAAATGGGAAATACAAATACTCCCATACGCTCACAAAATTCTCTTCCCAACCACCAAATAGGTTCACCTTGTGAAGAAAACAACATCACGTTTAGAAAGAAAACTACAAACCACATTGTTGATACAACTTTTGAAGACCTTAGTTTACTAGGCGATACACTTCACAGCGATGTTAAATCCGTGAATACCCACATCCAAGCCGAACTATCATTGCAAAGTTTAAGTGAAATTATTATGATACGTTTGAAAGAAAACAATGAAACCATAATATCCGATTTGCGGACTATAATAAAATCAGAAATTAACAAAGCTATTGCTAAGCTTACAGAAGATATTGAACAAAAAACAACTCACCTATCAAAACAAAATGACCAAAGGAAGCTAGAAATTGAAAAAGTTAACACCAAAATAGAAAACCTAATAATAGAGAACGAAAAACTAAAGAAAGAAATATCAGAAATAAAAAACATATCAATGTCCCCAGTTGTAAAATGCACTGAAATTAATTTAAGGAAAATAGTAATATATGGCTTTGCCGAGTACTTTAAAGAGCCGGAAGAAGTTTTACACGACAGAATACTTGAAATGTTTCAAGATATTTTGAATGTGGACCTAAGAGGCTATATAGAGAATATGTATAGATTAGGAAGAAAAAATACTAGTGCCCGACCATTAGTAATAGAATTGATCAGCAAAAGAATGGTAAAATACATCCTAAATAATAGTCAATATTTTCAAGAAACAAGAATATCTTTATCCGAATTTTTAGATGGAAACGCACGCAAAGAAAGGCAACAAATGCGGGAAGAAATGTTAAAAGCAAGAAAGAAAGGCTTATTTTCAGTGATTCGAAACAATCAATTATATGTTGAAGGAAAAATTATTAAAATAAATCATACAAAGCATTTAAATTGTACAACCAATGAGAGGAACAACAATCTGCAATTAATCCAAAACGATACTAACAGCGAATATCAACCTGAACTAAGAAGTAATGACATAAATACTGGAAATTATTCCTTTCGAAAATACAGGACAACAATTTAAAATTTTATTCCAAAACATCCAAAGTATTTATAATAAAACACATGACTTAGAAGCATTCTTCGAACAAAACCCTATGTATAACGCCGTGTGCATATCAGAGACATGGTTATCAAAGGAAAAGCTATCAATGATTCAATTCTCCGGATATAAAGTTGCAGCGTCATACTGCCGAGGTACGCGCGGGGGAGGTGGCGTTTGTATCCTGCTTCAAAATCACATCGATTGTATAGAGAGAAGTGATATCTCAGTCATGTCAATAGAATATATATTAGAATTATGTGCAATAGAATTACCAAAACAAAATATATTATTAATAACCATTTATTGGAACAAAAGAGAAGAAGATATTTTTAATAGTCAATTAAAACTAATTTTAAATTATATAAACAATAAATATTCTAAACTTAATGTTGTTATAGGTGGCGATTTTAACATGAATATTTTAGAGAATAACAGGAAGACTAGTTTATTCCTAGATCAAATGTTAGAATACAAACTAACACAACACATAAAACAACCCACACGAATAACCCAAACAACATCTACATGTTTAGACTTGATTTTCACAAACTTGAATACAAACAAAATATTTACTGCCGTTGAAGAATTAGGTTTCTCAGATCATTGCGGAACAGTGATATGCATAACCATACCTAATGTAATTACCACACAGCCTACTTGGTACGCTTATAAGCGATTATTTAACAACACAAACATATTAAAGTTTAAATGTGCTCTAAGTACCATAGACTGGAACGTTATAATATCGGCAAATAACAATATGAATGACAACTATAAAGCATTTCACGATACCCTATACAATATCCTGAATGAATGCATACCTAAACTAAAAATTAAAATAAAAACGAATTACAAGAAATATTGGTTAACCAAAGGCATCAGAATTTCCTGCAAAAATAAAAGATTATTAAAAACATTTACCCTGAAAACAAATAACCCAATAATAACAAACTATTATAAAAAATATGAGAAAATATTAAAAAAATTAGTAACTACAGCGAGAAAATTACAATATATTAACAAAATAAAAAACTCAAATAATAAAGTCAAAACTATGTGGAGTATAATAAACGAACATACCAATAAAACGAACAAAAAGGGAAAAAATAACATATTACTACAAACTGACAACAATATAACAACCTCAGAACCAAAGGAAGTTGCAAACATTTTCAACAACTTTTTTGCATCCATCGGCGAAGACAACCCTTTACGGAAAAACGAGGCGAAAGGTAACCCCGTGCTCTCACCTACCCAAAACACAATGTTCCTTGCCCCTGTAGACCCGTATGAAATAAACACTTTAATAAAAACCCTAAAAAACAAAAACAGTCACGGAATAGACGAATTCCCACCTAGTTTACTCAGGCGATGTGCAGATGAACTCACTTTACCATTCTTCAAATTAATAAACCAATCTTTCGAAGAAGGCGTTTTCCCTGATCAGCTAAAAATCGCATTAGTGAAACCCTTACACAAGAAAAATAGTAAAACAGACCCCAATAATTATCGCCCAATAGCTCTTCTGCCTACAGCTTCAAAGATTTTTGAAAAAGCAATGTGTAATCGAGTGTACACCTTCTGTGAGAAATATAAAATATTCGATGAAAGCCAAAATGGCTTTCGAAGAAATAAATCCACTTCTTTAGCAGTTTATAATTTTATACAGGAAGCACTAAATATAATAAATACTAAACAATACGCAATCGGTATACTGCTCGACATGACGAAAGCCTATGATAAAGTGCAATATGGAATATTATTAAATAAGCTATACGGAGTGGGAATCCGCGGCAAGGCATATGAATGGTTTCAATCTTACCTAGAAAACCGAGCACAATTAGTAGAAATAGAATTCTTCGACAATAAAAAGAATGAACTTCAAAAATTTCGATCCGACAACAAGGCAGTACACGCCTCAATACCCCAAGGGAGCGTTGTTGGTTGTTTTCTTTTTCTCATTTACATCAACGATCTTCCAAAAACCATAAAGGAATCCGGACCATGCGTTTTGTTTGCGGACGATATTTCGATTATTACTCCCTGTCATGATAACGTACATTTAAATAATACCCTTAACAGTATATTTACCAAAACAATCACCTGGCTGAACGAACATAATTTGGAAATAAATTTTGCTAAAACTAAATTAATAACTTTCCACCCCTACCAAAAAAAACCTCTTCATGTAAACTTTTCTTACAATAACCACAAAATAGAATCAGTAAATGAATTTCCACTATTAGGCTTAACTATAGATTTAAATATCAATTGGAAACCACACGTGCAGAAAATAAAATCCAAACTTTCCAAATTTTTGTACGCTTTTCGAGAAATAAAAAAGACCACAAACTTGCAAACTGCTCTGGTCACATACTATGCTTATGCTCATGCTTGGCTTAGCTACGGCGTAATAATGTGGGGAAATAGCACAGACGCACCGGCGCTGTTCACAACTCAAAAAAAGTTAATTCGGATTTTAGTTAATTTAAGACAAACGGATAGCTGCAAACCCCATTTCATAAAGCTTAACATTTTAACTCTTCCCTCTTTATACATACTGGAGATCTGTAAATTCGCACACACACACCAACACTTGTACACAAAACGAGAAGACATACAAACTAGATACACACTCCGACACAAAACACGTTTAAACCTACCGACATCCCGTTTAAAAATGCACTCATCTAGTCCACTGGTTATGTCGATAAAAATGTACAACAAACTACCTGAAGTACTCAGAAATGAAAAAAAGATTGCTATTTTTACAAATAAATTAAGGAAAATATTAATAAATAAATGTTATTATAGTATAGATGAATATTTAATTGACAAATCCATAGACTAACTGACATAATTATATAAATGAATACATAATGAATAATTTAGATTAATTAATAATTAATAAAATGTTACTAATTTTACTTAGATTAAGTTAATTTGCATGTTTATATAAGTCCTCTTCTCTGTAACTTTTATTTTGCTGTGCCCGACAGGGTCCACGATTGTTACCTACTACAAATGTCTACTTACCACCTAAGCATAAACATTGTGGAATGCAATAAATGATTGAGTATTGAGTATTGATTGAGTATGTGTGCAACGGTTAGGAGGAGTGGGGCGCGTCTTCGTGGATTGCACTATCTATACAGGTTAGTTGAATTTAGCAGAAAAGTTTTAGAATTTAGAAAATCAACGACACAAAGGTGAGCGAAGTCAGCTCAAAATTTTTTTCACTCCGCTTTAAATGGTTATAATGCAACTAACGTAGTAATGCTAGTAGTTAGACGTCTTGCGAGTTATATTAAAGAGATTTTGGTCCAAGCCGATTGATTGACCAGCCCTCTAATTGCGTAACACATTATCAATCGGAATCGGTTTCATTTTGACTGTTCAACAACATTCATTGCGTTGTCGAGCAGACAAATTTTTCGAACATATATTATGAAGCAATGGATTAGCAATTTGCTTCAAAATGAAACCAACTCCGATCGATAATGTGTTACGCGATTAGGGTGCTGGCCTCTAATTGCGTTACACATTATCAGTCGGAATCTCGTGGCTAAGTAATAACAGCCGCACGGGTCGATCCGTCAGGTTAAGCTACGCCTGCCGGGGTTGGTCAGTGGATGGGTGACCATCTTTACATAACGAGATTCCTCCGTGCCTCGGAAAGCACGTTAAGCCGTTGGTCCCGGCTGTTATTCGTGAATCTTTGACAGTCGTTACGGGTCGTCAGAAACCCGAAAGTCTGACAACCAGTCTTACCAACGGGTATCGTATTACCCAGTAACTGGGTAGTGGAGGTCAGATAGGCAGTCGCTCCATGTAAAATACTGGTATTCAGCTGCATCCGGTTAGACTGGAAGCCGACCCCAACATAGTTGGGAAAAGGCTAGGCAGATTGATATTATCAGTCGGAATCGGTTTCATTTTGACATTTCAACAACATTCATTGCGTTATTTACGTTGTCGAACAAACAAACATTTGGAGCAATGGCAATTGGCTTCAACATTATTCAGATTCCGATAGATGGTGTGTTACGATTTAGGATGTTGTTTTCACACTAACATTATAGAGGCGTAAGTTTGTGAGTGCGTATATGTGTATTTGTATGTTTGTCACTTCTTCACGGTTAAACGGCTAGACCGATTTGAATGAAATTTTGTTTGTAGATAGCTTATAACATAGGCTAGGTACTGTTTCTCCCGGTCTACGCGGGTGAAACCGCGGGGCGCAGCTAGTAATGTATACGCTCGTGCACCCACTATGGCCGGACTTTCAATTAGCTGCAGTAAAATGACATTTCTAATGTCATTTTTACTGTCATTTCTCTATCAAATGGGAACATTTTTTATCGAAATGACAGACAAGAAGTCTCATTTTACTGCAACTAAAAATCTGCCTAGCCTTTTCCCAACTATGTTGGGGTCGGCTTCCAGTCTAACCGGATGCAGCTGAATACCAGTATTTTACATGGAGCGACTGCCTGTCTGACCTCCACAACCCAGTAACTGGGTAATACGATACCCCTTGGTAAGACTGGTTGTCAGACTTTCGGGCTTCTGACGACCCGTAACGACTGTCAAAGATCCACGAATGACAGCCGGGACCAACGGCTTAACGTGCTTTCCGAGGCACGGAGGAGTCTCGGTGTGTAAAGATGGTCACCCTTCCACTGACCAACCCCAGCAAGCGTAGCTTAACCTGATGGACCGTCCCGTGCGGCAGTTATTACTAAGCCACGAGCTCCTCGAGATTTTACTGCAGCTAATTAAAAGTAATAGTAATAGTAATCTTTTTTTTTTTACTATTATTTTACAGTCCGAGCATAGTTAGGCTCTCTTGGGTGCTGCAGCCGAGCACCCAGGTAGTCATCACCCCTGATTATAATATCTACCTAATGACCACATCACCATAACTTAACAACGCCTAAAAACATACGTGATGTTTACTTAAAAAAAACAATATTGGAAGCCGTGCCCGCAATATTCCGGCAATTTGTATAAATCATCGTGTGTAGGTAGACACATAATGAATCATGACCTATTTTAAACTCCTCTAATTAGTACTTCTGTGTCAGTGTATACAAGGTACCACAACATACATAGTATCAAACAAAGTCGCTTCCCTCTGTCTGTCTGTCCCTATTCATGCTTAGATCATTAAAACTACGCAACGGATTTTGATGCTGTTTTTTTAATAGACAGAGTGATTCAAGAAGAAGGTTTATATGTATAATAAACGCAGGCGAAGCCGCGAGCAAAGGCTAGTTATTCATAAATTAAAGTCACCTTTCGTGTCTGTCTGTGTGAACGCGTTGTTGAACTGTCTGAACGTCGCAACATATTTTTGGTACGGTTTCACTTTTTGGAACGAAGTTCCTTATCGCGCGTTGTGAAAGGGGGCTAGTATAGACGGAAAAAATGCTCACGAAAAGTTGTCACGACACTTTTTGCTATAGTAAGCTATGTATGTATGTATTGTAAGCCGTGCGGCGTGCGCATGTTTCTCTGTCTGTCTCTCTCTCTCTCTCTTATAGAAAGCAAGCCAGATATTTTCATTTCTATTTCGCATTGAACAGTGTGGTGTCGCGATGATGATGATGATGATGATGATGATGATGATGATGATGATGATGATGATGATGATGATGATGATGATGATGATGATGATGATGATGATGATGATGATGATGATGATGATGATGATGATGATGATGATGATGATGATGATGATGATGATGATGATGATGATGATGATGATGATGATGATGATGATGATGATGATGATGATGATAAGTATAAAAATAAAATTTTATTACAATTCCTTCACTAATTAATCGAAAGGAACTTCGTTCCATCCGGGTGTCCCTTGACACCTCTCAAGTTTTTTTTCTTATACAGGGCTATTTTTAAATGACTGCCTAAATTTTCACAGGGTGTTCTACCCACAAATATGAACAACTTTTACTATGTGACTAACTCTGAAATCACGAAAAAAAATCAGCAATTTCATACAAAAGTTCAATACCTATTCGACTAAAATGTATGAAACATCAGATTTTTTTTTCGTGATTTCAGATTAGTCCCATAGTGAAAGTTGTTCATATTCATGGGTAGAACACCCTGTGAAAATTTAGCCAGTCATTTAAAAATAGCCCTGTATATGTCTCTTGTTTTGTCTTTGTTGTGTGTTTCTTTCTTGTGTGTGTTTCTTGTATGTATCTATGGTTTTCACCATCACTTAAAGAGTTTATTGCGGACGATTTATATGTATCACCCAACTATTTCGGTGTTGACTTCCAGTCTAACCGGATGCAGCTGAACACCAATATGGCCATGGAGCGACTGCCTATCTGACCTCCACAACCCAGTAACTGGGTAATAGGATACACCTTGGTAACACTGGGTGTCAGACTTTCGGGCTGCTGACGACCCGTAACGACTGTCAAATATCCACGAATGACAGCCGGAGCCGACGACACGGTTGGCGCAGTGGTTGAGCGATTGACTGCTGCGCAGCATATTGCGGGTTCGATTCCCGCACGGAACAAATATTTGTACGACCTACAAGTATTTGTTCCGAGTCTGGGTGTTTTTCTATCTATAATATGTATGTATTTACAAAAAAAAAATGTATATAAGTAGTTTATCAGCCATCTCGTTACCATAACACAAGCATTAGGTTGCTTAGCTTGGGACTAGATGGCGTTGTGTGAAATGTCCAAGGATATTTATTATTTATTTATTATTATTTACCTGAAGCAATTGCTTCAGGTGCACTGCACAAACCAAAATCCGCTGCGTGCCTGGCGTGCGTGACCAGTGGACGATCAGCTTTAACTTGCTTTCCGAGGCATGGAGGAGTCTCGGTATGTAAAGATGATCACCCATCCACGGACCAACCCCGGCAAGCGTAGCTTAACCTGATGGATCGACCAGTGCGGCTGTTATTACTTAGCCAAGAAAGAGATAACAAGAGATGTTAAGAGATGTCAGCAATGATTGGGTCCAATAGGATACCGATGGCCGGCGGGGTCGCGCGTTGTTCGAAAGAGATACCGTGGCCCTGGCACAGGCAACTGAAGGAACACGGGTGGGTTTCAGTCAGTAAAAGTCTGACACGCCCTTCCGCTCCACCCAGAGCGGGAGAAGTCATTTGATGATTTCCCATCCACAAAAAAAAAACCATGAGCTCCTCTTACGATTTATACTTATAAATTGTATCATACATATATAAACTTACATAAAATAAAGAAATCTCAACATACTTCATAATTATTTTGGCTAGTAGTGTTGTAAGTACCTGGGTACTTACAACACGACTAGCCAAAATTCTATTACTATTCTGTGAAGTTCACTTATTAGAACCTCACTCAAGTCTAGGGTCTGCCTATCTCTTCGTCAAATACAGGAATGATGATGTTAATTCAAATTACTCATGTCAATAATACAGGGTGTAAGGGACAGCCCTCCGTAAACTAATAGGGTGAATTCAGTACGTCATACTAAGATGACCGGTACATGAATTTTTTTCAGGAACGTTAAGGGAATCTAATAAACCCGATTTGTTTGTGTTTTTGTGCACAAATCGGAGCGTCTATTACTGGTTGGGAGGGGTAGGTAATAGGTATGCGGTGAGTTCGATGAACTCTCTAGCTAGACAGAAAGTGAACAGCTGACTTCACGCTTCGTTGGTTAGAGTATTTCAACATCCATTGCTGGTTTTTTTTTTTTGTTTTTTTTTGTTTTTTTACATAAATGGAGTGCTGCGATCACACAATGCAATTTTACATTGAAATAATGAAAATGTAACTGAAAAAAATTTTGAAAAATGAAAATTTTCCTGAGAAAATTTCCGGTGAAATATGATTCAAAATGAGGAGCTGAATGCACCCTGCTAGTTTGCGGAGGGCTGTCCCTTACACCCTGTATAATAGAACAGTGGTGGCCCAGAGAGCAGTGGTGGCCCAGTGGTAACGGCGGCCCCGACTTACGAGTTCGAGGGACTTATAGGTCATGGGTTCGAGGTACCCCGGCAGGCGCTTTACTTTGTGTAAATAATTTCATCACCACTACTTTCAAAATGGTGAAGGAAAACATCGTCAAGAAACCGGCATATCCTAGAACCAAACATTCGAAAACATGTGACATCGACCAAGCCCGAGATTACAGCCCACTACCTCTCGAAGAGATTGGGCCTGTGTCCCAGCAGTGGGAACATTATAGGACGATTATGCTATGTCATTAATTGTTTTTTCAACTGTCGTAAATAATGTCAATAAATCACACATGACTGAATTATTTATGACACGATTTGCACATTACACATTGCAAATGTATCAATTATCATCATAGAAATCACTTATCAGTCTTCGTTACTAAATTGTCATCTGGAGTAATTGTACTGCACATATTAATAAATCAACATTTGTATACTTGTATATATACCAAAAGATTCCATGACCAATTTTTCCTTAACAAAAATTAAAAGAAAGCAAAAACACAACATACCAACTGAAAAACGAAGTCGTCAATTTGCACAGCCTAAAATTATTTAAACTTTACACAAAATCAACTACACAATTATAATAATTACGATAATTTATAGCAATATTGTCGTGCAGCACGTGTAATATACTCGGCTATTGGACGGATTCCGTCCGAATGACGAATGCATTAACACTGCATCTATATATATATCTACTATAAGTTCAGCATACTGAAATAAGTGACCGCTATAATGGTCTTGCCAGCCAATCAGCTTCGTTTTCGTTCGGCAGTTTCCGATATGCATACCGAACGACAACCGAGCGCGATGTTCACTGACAATTATTATTCATACATTGATATTGTTTAGATCCATTGATGTTTGCTACGGCGACCGACGCTATCAGATTCTTCTGTTCTTGGTCGCGTACTTCATTTCCGAAAGTCGTGGTCCTTAAAGGCCTTCGTGGTGATGCTCTTCCACTTCGTTCGGTTTTTGGTTTCACTCAGGGTGGTGGTCGTAAATGAGAGCCCAGTGATGGCGCTTACTTGGTCTTACAAGCTGTTATGTGACCAGACGCTAGGTCTTCTACCTTCTAGTTTGCCCATCACCATCAACTTAGGTCACATTCTAAAGTGTGATAAAAGACTTTTGATCTTTCCAATACAGATAAGGGTACCGAGGTAGCTCCCTAAAATTTTGACAAAGCTTATTTCAAGAAATTTTACTTAAAGCCATTATTTCAAGAAATTTTACTTAAAGTTTCAATTCAGGGGTCACTAACCTTCAATAAGCTATCGAAAATCTTATTGAAATTGATGATACCGTCAAGCATGGAAAGTGTTAAGTAGGTAGGTAGGGAGGGGTAGTTAGCAGTGTAGTTTGCGTAAATCATTTCTGAAAAAATAGGACATAGATAGGAGGTTTTGAGAACGAATGGTGACATTTGAAAACGACCTAGGAAACGATGAGTTGATTCTGTGAATGGCTAGAAAGAGGGAGATGACGACTGAAAACAAACCGGCCAAGTGCGTGTCGAACCACGCACAATGAAGGGTTCCGTAGTTGAAAAGAATTTATCCCAAAAACAAACTTACCATTGGATCCCAAAAATTTTTTTATTGTCATAAAATTTCAAATTCATAATTTTCGGACTTTTTCCTTTACTTGTGCGGGAAGACCTTGCTTCTTGCCAAATTTCATTATTCTAGGTCAACGGGAAGTACCCCATAGGTTTTGATTTACTTCCGACAGTTGCGGGTATCAAAATATGTTGCAAAATGGCCGTATTTTTTTTATTGCGTTAACATAGAAGCTTGATCTTTTTAGAACACTAAGGGACCATTAATTTACGTATTTGATATTAATTTCAACTGGATACCTACACACGTTCCTGAGAAAAAGGGTCTTGACAGACAGACAGACAGACAGACGGACAACGAAGTGATCCTATAAGGGTTCCGTTTTTTCCTTTTGAGGTACAGAACCCTAAAAAGAATAGAAGGATAAGATCACAGAACTTAATAACTATATTATTGTTCTATGGATACACGCTTCGCCGACTCAATTATAAAATAATCAGAGATAAAGACGGCAGGAGAAATTAAAGATATCCCATTGAGTTAATTTAAGGATCGATGAAAAATTTTGAATAGAATTACATATCTTGAGTCTAGATGCAGAAATTGATAGCATTGGTCATGCTAGTATTGTTGGGAGGTTCTCTCTCTGGATCCCAGAAGATCTTTTTTATGAAAAGAGTACGAATATAAATTACGACAGAATAATGAGCTGTAATACCCACTTGTAATGTGACGTAGGCCTGCCCACGTGCTGACTGACCGCGAATACAAATTGGCAATGAATGTGCTAATGTAACGAAGTCATTGATCTCTGGCTGTCCTTTTCAGGAGCAGACACATCTACCACAGTCTATACGAAGTTCCGCGAACTTCGTATGCAGCTCGGGCTCTAACAGCCAGGACCAACGCCTCAAAGTGCTTTCCGAGATACGGAGGGGTATTGGTATGTAAAGATTCTCACCCATCCACGAACTAACCGCGGTAAGCGTAGCTTAACCTGGTCGATCGACCCGTGTGGCTGTTATTACTAAGCCACAAGCCCCTCTTTCTTTATTTTAGTCTATGTTTACTGTAGGAAGTGGTTAAGTTTGATGGTCAGTCTGTACCACACCCAGACAGATTTCTGATACACCCTGTATACCTTATTTAGCCAAGACTAATTATTAATTAAATTCTAAAATAGAATGGCGATGGGCTGGCCATGTACAGTTGTTTTATCTCACGAAAGCAGGTGAACCATACTTGTAGATGTAATGCGTATAGACACGCGCTCTTGTGTGCGTACCTGCAGGTAGCGCGCTCCCGAGCTTACGCACACAAAGTCAATGTGGATATAACATTTACACATACAAGTATGGCTCGCCCGCTTTCGTGAGATAAAACAACTATAGCCCGATACAGTGACAAGAGATGGACAGTAGAAGTATCGAGACGACCTGTCCTAGCGGGACAAGACGGAAAGGACGTCCTGTCCTAGGGGGACAAGACGGAAAGGACGACCTGTCCTAGCGGGACAAGACGGAAAGGACGGCCTGTCCTAGCGGGACAAGACGGAAAGGACGACCTGTCCTAGCGGGACAAGACGGAAAGTACGACCTGTCCTAGCGGGACAAGACGGAAAGGACGACCTGTCCTAGCGGGACAAGACGGAAAGGAGGACCTGTCCTAGCGGGACAAGACGGTAAGGACGACCTGTCCTAGCGGGACAAGACGGAAAGGACGACCTGTCCTAGCGGGACAAGACGGAAAGGACGACCTGTCCTAGCCGGACAAGACGGAAAGGACGACCTGTCCTAGCGGACAAGACGGAAAGGACGACCTGTCCTAGCGGGACAAGACGGAAAGGACGACCTGTGAAACGATGGAGTGACGACATCATAACTGCAGCAGGGAGAATGAGTTGATTAAACGAGCTAAAGACATGGAAAACTGAATGAAACTGGAGGAGGCTTATACCCAAATAGGTATTCCTATCCAAGGAAATAATTATAATCATATGAATGAGAAAACAAACACAAAAAGAAAAACACGATTAAATAGTTTAAAAATGTATAGAGGGTGACTGGTAGTGACCGATACATAAACACATGATTATACTCGTGATAACAAACAACTTTTACTATGGGACCAAACCCGAAATAGCGAAAAAAAATCAGGTGCCCCATACATTAATGTTTGCATAACTCATCAAAATGTAGGGGCAGCTGATTATTTTTTCGCGATTTCAGGTTTGGTCCCATAGTAAAAGTTGTTTGTTATCATGAGTACAATCATGTGTTTAGGTGTCGTCGGTCACTAATTACCAGTCACCCTATATACTGCAAAATTTTATTCATAACTAGCTGCCCGACAGACGTTGTCCTGTCCCAATTTCAATAATTCAAAATTCCCATAGAAAATCCACTTTCAGTTTTCCTGAATTTTCCAATTTTCCCGACAACTTTTCCAATTTTTTTCTACATAAGAACCTTCTTCTGACAATAATAAACACAACAAAAAAAGAATTAGCGAAATTGTTCCACCCGTTCACCCGTGATGCGATGACCAAGGGAAACAGGGATTCATTTTTATATATATCGATAGATTAAGTATGTATATTATGTTAAAATATACATGTAATACTTTGGTGATGGAAAACAAAGAAGCTATTATTAAATTATAATGATTAATTAAAGCTTCGGTGTTCTCGGTTTTCCCGTGTAACCAAATAAGGACAGAATTAAATACGTAATATTAAGTATATTAATTATGACACTCGAGTACATTACCTGACGATGACGATTCACTTTGGGACTCATTTGGAACAGTTAAAATGTGGTAAACGTCAGAAAATGTCAACGCGATGACACGTCACATTTTAGGCACATGGTTTGTGCCATGTCACGAATTGAGACGTAACTTTAATAGTGTCAGGTCACTAGATAGGCCTTTTAAAGCAAGCAGTAGTGGTGACGAACAGCATTTATGTTTTAACCAACTTCAAAAAAAGAGGAGTTTATCTATTCGTCGCGTATCTACGCAAAAAAACGGAAACGTAATAAATAACCCACAAAATGGAAAATGTTCACCAGAGCCGAAAAACTTTTGAGATTTCAGAAAAAAAATCATTCATAAACTCATTGTGAGTTAGGTTTTTATGGAAAGAAAAATTGGAAAACTTTCCCGGAAAACTTTCAAATTGGGGAAAAACTGAACGTCCTTTTTTCTGTGGGATTTTTGTGTGAACTACTGTTTGGACCTGACAATGTCTGTCGGTTATACAACATTAGTTTTTGTTTACACTAAACCTGAAAAGGGGTAATTTCATTTCATTTCATTTCATTTCATTTATTCTGAACAATTAAAATTGTGTTGAATATTACATTACATAAAAAGTAGGTATTACATATTAAATAAAATTATCACATGCAGAAACAATACTTCAAAGCCTAATTAAATTTGATGTCAAATGATTAGTCAATTAATTAAAATATGTCAACAAAGAAATATAATGTCAAATTAAATACTTCATGATAATAATGGCGGTAAATGTTCAATGTCAAAATGTCTTATCCTAGTCAGGTCCTAGTGATGAGAACAGTGTGAGGTCAAAAAAAAAAAAAAAAAATTTTATAGCTTGTTCACTGCCGAACAAGCTATAAAATTTTTTTTTTTTTTTTTGACCTCACACTGTTCTCATCACTAGGACCTGACTAGGATAAGACATTTTGACATTGAACATTTCATTTCATTTATTCTGAACAATTAAAATTGTGTTGAATATTACATTACATAAAAAGTAGGTATTACATATTAAATAAAATTATCACATGCAGAAACAATACTTCAAAGCCTAATTAAATTTGATGTCAAATGATTAGTCAATTAATTAAAATATATCAACAAAGAAATATAATGTCAAATTAAATACTTCATGATAATAATGGCGGTGTAAAATATGCACATATCACAACACTAATAGTTGACTCACCAACGCACCACCGCTCAGGCGGACAGTCCGAACACGACTGATCGCCCCACCACTCGGACCGGTATTTATAACCGAGCGACGTACGCGTCTGAGGCAACGTCACAATACTGTCATCGGCTCGTATTGCGATATAGTGATATCTACATACACTACATCCCTTCCTTATTTTAATTTATTTTATTTCTGTATTAAATCTCCCTTGCATTAAATAATAAGGACCTTTAGGAAGAAGTGATACGTTTTTATATTTATCACCTACATAGTATGTATTAAGTTACAAGTACCTAGTCTTTATTTATTAAAGAACACCAACAGCATATACATTCAACATTGGATCACTTATCTATTTAGTAACTAAATTAGGCATTTACTTACCCAATTTAGGCATCTTTATCAAATCAGTTTTTTAATCAATTAATACAATTGCTTTATATTTTTACCCCATTGTAATCAATATAATTTCCTGTGTACTTTGTTTAATATATTTCCTTCCTTCTTTCTTTTCTTTCTTGTGAATGATAGTCTGACTACAATGTTCATGCAAGCTAATTGATATTATATCTTGATTATTGATGATAACTATGTTGTTCTGTACGTGTTATAACACGGCCAACATTGCTCATGAGGTGCAGTCAAGAGAGACCCTTCGCCCATGTGCTAACTGTACATGAGGTGTGGTCGAAAATTTTGAGTATGAGTGGCCCAGCCATTCTAAATAGAAGTGGTTTAATACCACTGTTCTCAACTATAACATCTAATTCTCAAGGGACTTGGTGATCAGGGATCCTCACACAATCATGAGGGTTTTCATAGCTTCGCTTATAGTTTAGATTTTCTTTGTAAAGGCGCTTGCTTACAAAGAAAATCACTTTAACCATAAGGTGGTATTTTCATCCTTCACACACTGCACCACACATTGTTAGTAGCCAGTTCATTGGCTAAATAATATTGCTGCTGGTCCATTAGCCTTACCAATAAATTAATTATTTGCCTGCAAAGTTAAAACATTTGTTAATTAAATCAATCAATCAATCAATAAGCCTTTCATCCTGAACTTTTAAGACTAATCTAAAAATATTGTAGTGCTTTACAGATTGTCTCTCAGTTCAGTGTGCCTCTTGGCATAGGCTTCCTCTAACATCTTCCATTGCTTTCTATACCTAACCGCTCTTCTCCAGTTAGGACCGGCTGTTAATCTTAACTCATCCTCCCATTGCCTTCCTCTATTCCTTTTGCCATTTCATGGTACCATTCAGTGATTATTTTACTCTATTTTTCTTGACTACTTCGCAGTATATGGCCTGTCCATGTCCACTTTAGTTGATCTATCTTTACTAGCACGTCTGTTACTCTAGCTTTTGATCTTATGCAGGTGTTTCTTTTCCTGTCCTGCTTTTTAACTCAAATCTTCTCCATGGCTCTTTGGCAGTGTACTAGACCGTCTCTGTGAAGTTTAGTGAGGGACCAGGTTTCAGGTGAGGTAGGGGAGAATGCTGGTAAAACTTTCTGTTTAATCTATGTGCTTGTTTCAGTGGATTTCATTACTTCCTTTAGAGACCAGTATTTTTTCCAGCTTATTGGCTATTCTTTTGTTTATTTCGTTGGTAGATTGGTCTCTGTGAGAGATGATTTGTCCTAGGTAAATATACTCTTCTACGCACTTCGCGGTTAGCAAGTAATTTGGTCTTGTTTATGTTCATGTAGAATCCGATTTTCTCACTTTGTTACTTTAGGTCTTCCATCATTTTCCTTAGATTATGTGGTTCTTTTTTCAATAAGACAATGTCGTCTGCAAAACTTAAATGGTTCTGTTAAATGGTTCCTTAAATGACTGATAATCTGCCTAGCCTTTTCCCAAGTATGTTGGAATCGGCTTGCAGTCTAACTGGATGCAGCTGAATATCAGTATTTTACATGGAGCAACCGCCTATCTGACCTCCACAACCCAGTTACTGGGTAATACGATACCCATTGGTAAGACTGGTTGTCAGAGTTTCGGGCTTCTGACGGACGACCCGTAACGACCGTCAAAGATCCATGAATGACAGCCGGGACCAACGGCTTAACGCTGCGCTGCGTTATGCTCCAGTGAGTCGGAGTGTACAGCTCTGGGTTGAGGCTGAAGGTGATGACCAGGAATGCGCGTCCGCTGCATGCTGGTGGTCAGGATACCTGTTGAAGCCGTGGATGCTGGCTGGCTGTGTGACTCGCCGCTCGAAAGTTTGAGGAAGTGATGCTGATGACGTCACGCTGATGTAGTTGCACGAAGGCTGCGCTGACGTTCATGCTCGGGGTCACCAATTTAGAGGTATGAGGAACAGGGTGTAAAGTTCACTCATCCTCCATTGAAAAGAGAGATCAGAAGGTTGCGTGTTCACATCACGTCGGGGTCACCAGTTTGGAGGCATGAGGAACAGGGTGTAAAGTTCACTCATTCTCCATAGAAAAGGTAGGATCCTCCGACCAGACGGATGTTGTGTCTTGGTGGGCTGCTGCCCGACGGTTGATGTCGGGACGTTGTATATATGCTAATCGCGTGGTAAACTCTAATTGCGCGATGCAGGTTTGCGTGACGTCATGTCATTGATGCGTAGTTCATATGTGGCGATGTAGATGCCATCACATGCTTTCCGAGGCACGGTGGAGTCACGGTATGTCTAGATGGTCACCCATCCACGGATCAACCCCGGCAAGCGTAGCTTAACCTGATACATCGACCCGTGCGGCTATTATTACCTAGCCACGAGCTCCTCACTGTTTAATGACCAGTATGTACTTAAAGAGTACCACTATTTAACCTATTTTTCTTTTTGATAACTGTCAATTAATGACCAGTAGGTATATTCTACTGTTAATACCGTCGTTCTCTGATGACTTGTCAATTTAATGACCAGTAGATATAATCTACTGCCGTTAGCGTCATACTCTGATGACTTGTCAATTTAATGACCAGTAGATATATTCTACTGCAGTTACCGTCATTCTAGATGACTTGTCAATTTGATGACCAGTAGATTTATTCTACTGCAGTTACCGTCATTCTAGATGACTTGTCAATTTAATGACCAGTAGCTAGGTTCTACTGCTACCACTGTCATTTCCCGACAACTGTCAATTTAATGACCAGTAGAAATGTTCTACTGCTATTTCGCATTGCGCTCATTTTGCACATTTTCATATGGTAATACCACCCAAGGACTCCACGAGACAGGATTGACGTAGTGTGGAGTGCATAAGCAAGGTATCCTTTGCGTCGTATTACATTTGTTTGGTAATTCTTTTCTTAATAAATCTCAACTGTTTCTTCCTCATTCTTTTCAGTTTAGTTATATTTTTAATAACTTGTAATAGTTCAGTTTTATGTTTGTTTTCTTCTGCACGTTGTAAATACTGTCGCCGCCTTTCCTTATTTTTGTTTCAATTCAGCTAACATTTGTTTAGATAGCTCGTTTGTTTTCTGTAACTTTTGGCGAAATGCTTTTTTTTTTCTTTTCAAAAGTATGCTTGAGTCCCTTAGTTTTAAACTTTTCTTTTTTAGATTTCCAAAACTTTCCAGACTTGGAAATACCTCTAATGGGTTCTGTTTTACTTGAAGATGTGTCGTGTTTACTGTTGTCTTCATCTCTGCTTTTTAGCTATGGTTGATACTATGGAGAGAACTTTAGTATGTGTTTCTTCAACTAATCATATAGCATATTTCAAATAACTAAGCATGTGGTCCCGGGTTCGACTCTCAGGTCGGGCAGCGTCACTTAGTTTCTCCATCACGAACCTCCCAATAACATACCGGAGTCTGAACTGTAGTCCGTTTAATGGCAACAGACATGCCCAACGTTACTGGTGAAACGTGGTTGCATCACACATCTCTGCCTATCCCTTTGGGGCACATAAGCGTGATCTTATGTTTAAATAATTAAACCACAATTTTTTTCCTTAATAAACAAGATAGTATTTAAATAGTTATGAACCATTTATTGTTTCAGTATTCTCCTTTTATTTATCTCCTTTCATTTCTAATGAAAAACTCTAACGTATTTATATTCATAATTTGACGTTTGAAATCAAAGAGATTTAAGATACTATAGAGAGGCTATCAGAAGAAATGTCACATAAAAACTGTTAATGCCAAGTCTCAGTGACGCCATCTAGCATAATACTCGTACGGCAAAATCACATAATAGCCAGGTATGACATGAATACTTGTACACTTTTACCGACACCAACCTTTGATTTAGCAACCGTCAGATAGAAAATTATTTAATTTATCTCAATACTCGATAAATTATAAAATAGTAACGAAAATAAACCGTAGTTGAATCAAGTCATTTCATAACTACAAGGTTGCAATACCACAATGTATAATTCGGCATATTTTCTTCGAAACTAATTTTCATTTGGTGGACACGAATATGACGTGACCTGCAGGCGTATCACACAAGACTGAGCGACTTTTGACCACTAGGACATAAGTATTGCATTACGATTTTGTTCGCTTTGTCCCGTCTATTGTTAAGTAATATTTAATGTCTTTGTTTGAAATGTAACAATATTTTGTACATTTCCTTCCGAAATATATTATTTAATTATCTATCTGTAGGAGATTATATTTTTTCCATCCTTTAAAGGGAAATAACAGTCGTCATGTTCCTCATAATAGTTTTTTTTTTTTTTTTAACATGAATAATCGTCATTATTACATTTATTTATTACTATAATTTGTATAATAAAATATAAAAACTCACGGTTTCCTCCTCGTCGCCAATGTAAAATATGCACATATCACAACACTAATAGTTGACTCACCAACGCACCACCGCTCAGGCGGACAGTCCGAACACGACTGATCGCCCCACCACTCGGACCGGTATTTATAACCGAGCGACGTACGCGTCTGAGGCAACGTCACAATACTGTCATCGGCTCGTATTGCGATATAGTGATATCTACATACACTACAGGCGGTAAATGTTCAATGTCAAAATGTCTTATCCTAGTCAGGTCCTAGTGATGAGAACAGTGTGAGGTCAAAAAAAAAAAAAAAAAAAAAAAAATTATAGCTTGTTCACTGCCATTTTAAAAGTGACTATTTTTTATCATTTGACATGAATTCCGATACCGAGTATAAACATTTTTCTAACAAGAAGGCTTTTAATTTATTTTTAAAACAGTGAGGGCTATAAATTAACAATTTTAAGTCATTTGGTAACCTATTAAATAACTCCACTGCTTGGTACCTGGAACAATGCTTTGCTATGTTAATATTAGGTGCCATTTTGTGTTTAAATTCCTTCCTTCTTGTGCTTTCTCTTATCCTACGTTCCTCTTGTGATTCATACTCATGAATATATTTAGAAAAGTGATTTAGAATTAATAATATATATAAACTTGGTACTGTTAAAATGTCTAATTCTTTAAAATGCTCTCTACATGAGTCTCTTTGTGAGATCCTTACTATGATCCTTATGGCACGTTTCTGTAAAATAAAGGCTTTCTGACAGTTATAACTATAGCTGTTACCCCAAAGCATTATGCTGTATCTTAATCTAGATTCTACCAGCGCGTAATATTATAGCCTTAAGTTGCTTTAGATCCAACATATCTCTAAGGCTCCTGAGTGCATAGCATGCTGATGAAATTGAAGAGTCAATAGCAGCTAGCTCATGTTTCCAATTTAAATGCACATCTATGTTAATCCCTAAAAATTTGACCTTGTCCACTAAATCAATCTTGTCTCCTTTGATTTGTACATCTAAATTATCATTATGGCGAGTAGTAGTCTTAAATAAAATAATGTGAGTCTTGCTTGTATTTAGCAAAAGGTTATTAGCTGTAAACCAATCGCAGAGATTTTGTAGGCTTTTATTTACATTTTTGGTCAATTCTTGTAAGTCATTCGCCCCAATTATTAAATTTGTATCATCTGCAAAAACAACTAGTTTTACATCAGGCTGAACGTTATGCATGAAGTTAAGCAAGTCGTTTGTAAATAAAATAAATAATATTGGTCCTAAAATTGAGCCTTGGGGCACACCACGTTTTATATTTGTAATTTTAGAGGTGTATATGACTTCATGATTATTTTCATCGATACTTTTTATTTCAACGAACATTCGCCTATTTTGTAAGTAGGATCTTAAAAGTTGTAAGGACTTGCCCCTGATACCATAATGTTCAAGTTTAGTTAGTAGTCATTCATAATCAATCGTATCAAAAGCGGAGCTTAGGTCTATGAAAAGCCCTGCCACTTTCATTTTGTCATTTAATTTATTAATTATGTCATTTATAATAGTGTTTATTGCATCTGAGCAACCGACGCCTTTCTGATAGCCAAATTGTCTTAAATTAATGATTTTATTTACATTTAAATGTACCATCAGCCTAGTTGTACTCATCATTAGAACAATTTTATTTATGGGACCAACCTTGAAATCGCGGAAAAAAAAATCAGCTGTTCGATACATTTTGTCGATCTAAGTGAACACAAATGGTTTAGTGTAAACAAAAACAAATGTTGTATGTGTAGGTATAACAAGAAATTTCACGCGGACTGACGTTGAGTTGCACGAAATCAACATTAGTTTAACGGAGACTCTAAATTGATGCTGTCACTTTCTTTTTGATACAAAATGTAAGAGATGGCATGAACCATCCCTAATGTTGGTTTCGTGCAACTCAACGTCAACTCAAGTCGCGGGCAAAACCCTAATCAGCTAGTAAATTAATGTTACTATGATTATTATGATGAATGAACCATTCAAAATGTGTGAAACATGTGTCGTCACTCATCAACAGTCATGACGACGTTTTCCTTGAATGGTTATGACCATGTTTGACGTATTCATTAATTAAATATTTCGGTATGGGTAATTGAGTGTCAAAAGTCAGGATACGTAGATTGTAGTCGTTCTAAGTACTTAGTACTTATCTAATTCCAAGAGTTACCTACGTAGTCAAAACTTTTTTAATAAGTAATCTTCAATTTTTTTTTTTCCTTGAAAACTGGTTCATATCGCACTACGATTAGGTTCACAATGCAATGTATTTCACACGCGTGCGATTTTTCATTTTACAACAAGTGTGCGGGAATAAAAATTGCCACAGGTAACTTATACTTACCTATACTTAGTCCAAATTGGTTCAATGCCTCTATTCACACCGTCTCGCGCCGGTGTCATTTTGACACTTGCCGGTGCCAAGTGCCAAAATGAAACTGGCGCGAGACGGTCCTCTCTATTAGGAGGTGAATGTTTTTTTTAACCGACTTTTCATAAACAAAAAGGAGGAGGTTATCATTTCGTCGCGTATATATTTTTTTTTTATGTATGTACACCGATTTCTCAGTCAATTGTGGACCGATTTTGAAAATTCTTTTTTTGTCTTAAAGGTTGTGTTTTCGAGGTGGTCCCATTGTCACCAAGTCCGAATCTGATGAGGGGATCCCATGAAAATCGAGGGAAACCCTCAAATTTTATAGGCACACCTACACCGATTTAGGTATTTTTTACAGTAACTCGTGCATTTGCTCCCGTAAAGCACCATTTGGTGAAGTGGAACTGATGAGGAAGACCACAGATGGCCATCGGAACTACTCAATAATACGTATTTCACTTGGGTTGCGATTCGATTACTTTAATATGGCATTTATGCTCGTCACAATGCATATGGTGAAATGGAGTTAATGGTGACTTCACCGTCAGTTCCAGTTCTCCTGGTTCCTTACTAGGAGAACTCCTTAACAATTAACGTCCTTGTATCGGGAAAAACAATATTTTGTAAAAGGTGATGAGCAGTTGACATTAGGCTATTGTAACTTAGATAAATTACAAACTGACCCACTAAAAAGTGAAAAATAAGAAACTTTTTTACAAAAAAAACAACCAACTTTAAAAAAAAATACTACAAAGGGAAAAATAACTTTAATTTCGGAAGTCAGTGGCAAAAAAATAAAATACAGTTTCAAAGACACCGACTTCCGAAATTAAAGTTATTTTTCCCTTTGTAGTATTTTTTTTTAAAGTTGGTTGTTTTTTTTGCAAAAAAAATTTTTTAATCTCGGCAAAAAGATATGCGTCTTTAGGGCGCTAATATTTTTTGAATATTTAAATAATGTTTATAAATATAATATCATCAAAAACCATGATTATTACAATTAACAAAACGTTTATGAACAAATTAACATTTATTTGTGTTCTAAACTCAAAAATACCTGAATTTTCTATTTTTATTGGCTTTATACCTTTGCTTCTCCTTCAACCTGGCGAAAGCAAAGCGCGAAAAAAAAAAGACAATTTAAATCATAGCTTCTCAATAATTCATGACAAAAATGTTTTTCGATAGTTTATTTTATTTCTCCAAAAGTGTATTGAAAAACGTGGTTTGATACACGTGGACATTTGTCATAACGAACATTCTCCACTTGTATCAAAATGTACTACTTATTTTTTACTAGCTAGGCCGCCAGATTCAACTCGATGATTGTTACTTTCTTTATGATGTTTTCTTAAATTTAAAAATTACATTTATGGTAACAGACTGTACATAATACACTTTTTGAAATAAATAAATCTCTCTTCATACCTAGGTGCTTAGTCATTCAATTGGCAATCAGAGAAACGTTAGTGGTCTGGTATCACATCATTATTCTTGATACAATGATCGATACAGTGGAAATTCAATGATCGATACAGTTTAATGGATGACGTCATGTCGGGTAGTCCGAGATTCGTAAAACGGATGCCAGCCATCCACTTCGTATGCCATGAACATGATTTATGATGTTACGCCACGTATTATTCATACGGTACCTACGTATTTTCAGCCTTGAAAATTCAAAAGTGCCTGTAATTGGCTTAACTGAAACAAATGCTTTCAGCTTCAGACTATATAGTATTAATTTTTGGAGTTTACTCCTTAAGAAACGATTTAAGGCCCCTGATATGGAAATTTTATGAGGAGTGAAATACAAACGTTAACTCCAAAAGCGTTGTTACGTTTTTCTGCGCAACGTAAAACAAAACGAAGGCCTTTATACCTTAAAGTTGATTTTTGTATAGCACTGATTCATTGAAACCCTGTCCAACAAAAGAAGGTTGGAACCGTAGTAAACTCCAGTCGTGCGTCGGAAATGACACACACTTTTTTTTCTTCTTCCGAGAGGGTCTACGACAGCCAAAGTGCCGTAGGGCAACGCGTTCTATGACATTATCTTCATTCTGTAGATCTACGCACTCTACGAGAGTGTCTACGACAGCGCAACGTAGCATAGGTCTACGCGCTCTACGATGCAACGATGCTTCATTCTGTAAATCGACGCGCTCTACGACATTGTCTACATTCTTTAGGTCTACGCGCTCTACGAGAGTGTCTACGACAGCGCAACGTAGCGTAGGTCTACGCGCTCTACGAGACGCAACGATGCTACATTCTGTAAATCGACGCGCTCTATTACGACATTGTCTACATTATTTAGGTCTACGCGCTCAAAGAGAGGGTCTACGACAGCGCAACGTACCGTAGCTGTAGGGCAACGCGCTCTGTGACATTGTCTACATTCTGAGTGTCTACGCGCTCTACGAGAGGGTTTACGACAGTGCCTACATTCTGTGGTCTGCTCATCCTACGACAGTGTCTATGAAAAATGTATCTACGACAGTACATCCATTAGTGCCTTTTACGCGCTCTATAAACAATTTATTTGTCTACGAATACAGTGCTGCATTTAGCTGGTTTTCGTTACTACATTCTGTAGGTGCACAACAGTGGTACTCGTATAATATGTACAATTTCGAGTAGCTGTATTCTTACTTACGTTAACTGTTATCATCTAATGAAGAAAATGAGAATGAGAGAATAATGAGAAACGATGAAAAAAGTTTTAAAATATAAAAAAAAATAATAATAATATGAAATGATAAAAAAAAAATAATGAATGATGGGAAATGATAATGGATTTTTGAGAACGTAATTTGTAGAGATTTTTTTTTTTATATCTAAGACTGCTCCAACAAGTATTTAACCAAAATACTTGTTGGCCATCCTTATACCGAAGTGATAGTTTATTGGATTATAACGTGCACACTTCCAATACACCTCTCGACTGTTCTTTTTTTAAAATTTTAGGCTTTTGTTTCATCACTATCTAAGGCTCGTATTTATAATCAAAGTAATTACTCGAGTGATTACTTGCTACTAAGTAATTTCATACTTGAGGGTAGAATTCTTAAGTAAAGATATATATTGACTATTACTTGGCTAAGAATTCTAAGCTTTGACAGTTCAACTTCAAGCAATTACTAAACTATAGAAAGAAAATAATTGCTTGAGCAATTACTTTTACCTAAGTAATTACTTCTACTTGACTATAAATACGAGTGTACAGTAGTACTCAACTAATAAGGCTTATCGATGTACCTGCGCAGAAGATGAATTTTCAAAGCGCGGGAAATACTATTGACCAATCAGCACGCTCCACACTTTTTCCTGTACCGCTATTGGTCGCAGCTGCCGCCATTTTAGCGCGCGCCGCTTGACAGCCGCCATACTTGCGAGTGAGATGGAATTAACAGCTGCAGTGTATTATGAACCTTATAGTAGTGATCTAAGGTTGATTGTAAGTTTTAAGCAATCTCGTTAATCTTCGGGGCCATACTTTCTTTTCTGCGCGAACGAAGATTCACGACGCGCCTTATTAGTTGAGTACTACTGTAAGTATCTAAGCTTATGGTAACAGGCGCTGATGATGCAAGACGGTGAAATAAACTAGTTCTCGGGAATAACAGACGACAGGGGAGTTCCACTCATAGGAATGGAAAACGTTCAAAATAGTAGTTTGGCGCTGTTTGGCACTAGTTCACGTAGTCCCAAAAGCAATAAAGTACATATTGACAGCAGAATCTACTGTAGTCCTAATGGTTTTGTAGTAAATCTAAATATACTACTACACGTCACGTATGTCCGTATGTGCCATGATACCGTCCATCCTATTGCACCATTTTGTGCAGTCATTGTAGGTTTCGGCGTAATAGACGCGATGAGTCGAAAGTTAAGGACTTCTTGAGTGTTCTATGAAACACCATCTCTTATTTTTCTCTGGTGTTGACATAAACAAAGAATAGCTCATCCGAGGGAAAAATAGTTATTACCCAGTAAGCAAAATGGTAACAGATCTGCATATCTATTCACAACCGTTACGCTTGCGTGCCGAATCAAACACCAATCAATTTTATCAAAGGAGGCTTTTGGCAAATCCAAACACGAAAAATTTTTTAGTTTAAAATCAAATAGACGCCCGCCATTCTTCGGACAGCTGTTGCCCCGGCAAGGCAAATCAGTAATTGAAAATCTGTTAAGGATTTTCGATACGACAGTCTGGCGAATGGTTTTGAATTATAGCTCGAGGAGCTCGTGGCTAAGTAATAACAGCCGCACGGGTCGATCCGTCAGGTTAAGCTACGCTTGCCGGGGTTGGTCAGTGGATGGGTGACCATCTTTACATATCGAGATTCCTCCGTGCCCCGGAAAGCACGTTAAGCCGTTGGTCCCGGCTGTTATTCGTGGATCTTTGACAGTCGTTACGGGTCGTCAGAAGCCCGAAAGTCTGACAACCAGTCTTACCATGGGGTATCGTATTACCCAGTTACTGGGTTGTGGAGGTCAGACAGGCAGTCGCTCCATGTAAAATACTGGTATTCAGCTGCATCCGGTTAGACTGGAAGCCGACCCCAACATAGTTGGGAAAAGGCTAGGCAGATTGAAGGCATAGGTATTCACGTAATTTCATGATGCGCCGATCAAATTGCGGTGCAGTTATAGCACAGATTAATATTGATGGTACACTCCGCAGTTTAGGTATCAAGCTACCACTTGTACGCGGCGGGCCCCGTCCACGGGGCCAATTCGGTAGGTCAGAAGGTATAAGAGTTACGCGATAAAAAGAGAGGCAACTTGTAGTTGAATATAACTGTCGTAGTCGCTTTTTATTTCAATGATTTTGCGGAGTGTCCCATCTGTATTTATCTGTGGTTATAGTACGAACAATCATCATCTTCCTGCCTTTATCCCCTGTAACGTGGGGTTGGCGCAACACGTCTTCTTCTTCCATTCTCCCCTGTCAACCGTCACGCTATCATTCACTCCCTTCTCTTTCATACCATTCCTCACAGAATCCATCCATATTTTCTATGGCCTTTATCTGCCTCTCTATTCATCAACATGTATATTCAACACTCTTTTAGTCACATGCGTTTCGTCTCTCCTCATCACATGCCCATACCAAGCTATAGTCCGACCAATGCTTATGGTATTCTCTTCTGCTGTCAGATACGCTTGCGTCAAGTTCACGCGAGCGCAGTAAGAACGCATTCTATTGCTACGCGCAGTTCAAAGATTACAAGAATACGGTTTATCACTCGAACTTGAACTTACAGTAAGCCAGCCATGGCCAGAGTCGAGAAAATGCTGAGAATCCTGACACCTACTCTCAGTTGTGCAATTTCTAGTTGTAGTAAGGATCAGATTCGCGAAACATATGAAACTGACAGGTGAGCCGAACCGCAAGGCAGTGCGCGCAGGGCCTTAGTGTCGAGCAAATAGGTACAATGGCTTCGGCAGTATTGGAAACCGTAGTAAAACAACCAGGGTCCTAAGTCTGCTATTTTTTAGAAATTCGTCATTCCAACACGATCCCATTGTCACTGCATTGTCATTTTGCTAAAAGTTCGTAATCTGCTAAATTCATAATTTCTTACAATGGATTGTCAGTGGTTGACCATTGGAAAGTCAAGCCATTATATTACATAGTATATTACCAAACTTGTCAAAATCAACAATTATGAAATCAATGATAGACCATTCTGACACTATTGTAATAGCAGACTTGAGGCCCTGTTTTTAACCGACTTCTAAAAAAGGAGTAGGTTCTCAATTCGTATGTTTGTATTTTTTTTTTTTTTTTTATGTTTGTTCGCGCATAATTCCGTCGCTTGCCAACCGATTTGAAAAATTTATTTTTTTGTTGGAAAGGGTATACTTCCCAAATGGTCCCATTTTTGTCAAAATCTAGTTCTGATGATGGGATCCTGGAGAAATCGAAGGAACTCTTCAAATATTATAGGCATACCTATAGCGATTTGGGTATTTTTTATAGTAGCTGGTGCATTTGCTCTCGGAAAGCACCCCTTGTTGAAGTGGAACTGATGATGAAGACCACAGATGGCTACCGGAACTACTCAATGATAAATATTTCACGGGTTGCGATTCGATTACTTTAATATGGTTGCTAAGCAATTTCCGCTCGTCACACAATGCGTGTGGTGAGTGGTTGTTGAGGAGTTCTCCTGGTTCTTACCAGCAGAACTCCTCAACAATTAACGTCCCAGCATCGGGAATAGCAATATTTTGTAACATGTGATGAGCAATTGACATTAGACTATTGTAACTTATACAAATTATAAACAGACCCACGAAAAAGCGAGAAATAAAAACTTTTTAACAAAGTAAATAAAAAACGAAAGACACGACTTCCGAAATCAAAGTTATTTTTCACTTTGTAGTGATTTTTGGAAGTCGGTTTTTTTTTTGTTAAAAAGTTTTTACGAAAACTGAACTGCGCTTACAACTGTCACGCTATCATTCCTCACAGAATCCATCCATATTTTCTATGACTTTTATCTGCCTCTCTATTCATCAACATGTATATTCAACACTCTTTTAGTCACATGCGTTTCGTCTCTCCTCATCACACGCCCATACCAAGCTATAGTCCGATTTTGTATTTCACCCGGTGAAATGGCGGATCGAGGGTAGACAATAGCTAGTATAATTATTATATACTAGCTATTGTACCTATATATATTGTTAGTAAGTAAAGTAACAATATACCTACTTAGCAAACATCGTGTAACAATCTATCGCAGACTCCCATTTTAAATAAACTGTTATCAATAGTCAAGGCTGATAAACAATGTATGTACAATAGGTATCAATACAGTGTCTACAAATAGACGTTGAATAATAAACAATGCTTAAAAATAGATTACACTAGTTTTGTAAGAAACTCGAGTCTTGGAATCTTATTTAATAACACTTGAGCTATTTTTGAAGATTCGAGTATTGCACTATTAATTATTTTTTTATATCTAAAGTATTAAAAGCTTCAATTGGCTTTAAAGATTTCAGAAACAGAAAACGCCAATATTTAACACTTTCAAACGTGGCAGGCCCAAAAATAGATGTCGGGATGAGTGAGCTCCTTCTTAAAGGGTTAGCACAAAGTTGCAAGTTTTAGGTTAGATTACAATCACCAGCAGAAGGAACGCCAACCGTATAATGCGTTGAAACAGCCCCAGTGACTGTTCAGGTTGCATTTCAATACGTAGATACAGTAAAACCCAAGTAATATGGCTTATCGATGTACCTGCGCAGAAGATGAATTTTCAAAGCGCGGGAAATGATATTTAACCAATCGGCACGCTCCACGCTTTTTCCTGTACCGCTATTGGTCAGTAGCTGCCGCCATGTTAGCGCGCGCCGCTTGACAGCCGCCATACTTACGAGTGAGACGGAACTAACAGCTGCAGTGTATTATGAACCTTACAGTAGTGATCTAAGGTTGATTGTAAGTTTTAAGCATTCTCGTTAATCTTCGCGGCCATACTTTCTTTTCTGTGCGAACGAAGATTCACGACGCGCCTTATTAGTTGAGTACTACTGTACGTAAACTTGACGGTAAGACATAGTTTTCACAGTAAAATAAATAAGTATGTAGATAAATACCTGCTCCAGTATCCTCGTCGTGTAGAAAAAACAGCTTCCTCCGAGTCATATACACTTTTCGAAGCACTAAATGGTTTTTCATGAATTTTGTTTAAATTTTATTGTTTGTAACATGGTTAACGTTTTCTTCACGAGACCTAGATTCCTTACATTTCGGTATTTTTATAACAAACAGTGCGAAGACGCCTAATAGATGTTGAGTGGTTGAGCACTAGAATGCGAATGACTGGCGACAATCGTCTGAGAGCGGACCTGAACAAAGTACCCACAAAAAACAAAAAAAGTTATGACAAATTAAATTGCCATAAAGAAAACTAGAATATAATACTTTTTCTCAACTTTAGTGCATGAGTGGTCATTGGCATTTCTCTTTCCACTATTTAAGGTCTTCTTTAAATAGTGGAAAGAGAGAAGGGAGGCCTTTGCCCTGCAGTGGGACAGTACGGCTCATACAAATAAAAATCATAAAAATAAAAATCAATGTATGTAAGCGCGTCACTTCAGAACGGCTGCACCTATTTGGCTAATTCTTTTTTTGTTGTGTTTCGTCAGAACAAGATCTGTATGTACACAGATAATTATGTGTTTGTATGACAGATTACTTTTGGAAAATTCACCGGAAATATCCGAAAGGAGACAATTTTTTTTTGGGCCCACTAGTAAACGGTAACGTTTATTATTCATATTGCACGTAAAAAGTGATCATCTTTGTTTTAATTAATAGACCAAAAATTATATATAAATCTAACCGGAATAATGAAATAATGGCAAAAAATACGTGCTTAGAAGCGTATTTAGGGTTACTTTAAAGTGAAAAAAAGAAATATAGGGCGGGCGCGCGGCGGTCATAATATAGGCTTTAAGAGCGTAGACGGGCTGCGCGGGAATTGAAAAATAGGTATTTGAAGAAACTATTGCCGTCGCGCTGCGCTCTAGCAACCGGGCGGTATCAATATGTGAGTGAGTCTGTATTAGTGTGCGTAGCTCAGTAGCGCGCATCTCCCGCCCGCTCGCGCCAATCAAACTACCTAAGTTACGTTCGTTTCTGTCTCAGTCGGATTGAAAATATCGGCGTGCGCAGTGTTTCGTGTGATCGTGCTATTTATACTAAATTTTTCCATGAATGCCTTCTCCCTGAAATAATTGACGGTCGGATACCAAGAAATTTACCTGTAAGAGAAAGGATGGAAATGACGACAGAATAAATGTACATATTATTATATAACTTTTGTATTATTTAAAATACCCACAAGCACCTTTTCTGCGTCTTCTGCATAAATATTAAGAACTAGCTTTTGCCCACGGCTTCGCTCCCGACAACTGACTACTACCCTACTTACCTAAAAAAATAATTAAAAAAAACTTATTATCCTATTTCGGACGACGGCGACGGCTAATCCAAAAACGCAAAAATATAAAAATCGGTGTAATTAACACGATTGTCGACTTCCTTTTATATAATAGGTCTTTACCTATGAAATTGCCGTTTTGTATGAAAAAATTTAAACGAATTTTTTTCATGTACCTATTTTTTATTTGTATTAATAGAAGTAATCACCCATGCAATCAATGCATCTTTGCCAACGCAGTGGCAGTTTATTGATGCCCTTCTTAAAGAAATCAGCTGGTCGGGAGGCAACAAATTCTTCAAAGGCATTTTGTACTGCCTCTCGGGTATTGAATTTTTTTCCCGCCAAGAAGTTATCCAAATTCTGAAAAAGTATTAGTCTGTAGGCGCAGGGTCTGGTGAGTAGGGCGGATGACGGAGAGCTTCCAACCCCAGTTCTTGCAACTTGGAGACCGTCTGCTGTGCAGTATGAGGTCGCGCGTTGTCGTGCAGGAGCAGCGGAGACGAGCGATTGACCAATGCTGGTTGGAGATGTGCCAGCTTCTCCATCATTGTGTTTAGTTCTTCACAGTCTACATCTGCAGTAATGCTCACCCCGTTTGGTAAGAAGCTGTGATGAATCACACCGGCGCTAGACCACCAAACAGTGACCATCACTTTTCTAGGGGTAAGTTTTCGTTTAGGGCATTGTTTAGGTGCTGAACCAGGATCCAACCAACTTGCTGAGCGCTTGCGGTTATCGAACAGAATCCATTTTTCATCGCAGGTAACAATGCGGTTCAAAATTCCTTCATTTGTGTGTCTGTTGAGCAGTGCAAGGCACGTCTCGACGCGTACTTCGCGCTGGCGATCATTGAGTTCGTGGGGCACCCATTTGTCAAGCTTTTTTACCTTGCCAATTTGACGCAAATGGACCAAGATTGTTTTGACGCTAACGTCGAAAGCTGCTGCTAATTCAGCCGTAGATTGTGTATCATCAGCTTCCACAATCGCCTTTAATTCGTAATTGTCGACCAAAGTCTTCGGACGACCGCGAGGTTCATTTTTCAGGTCGAAATTTCCAGAACGGAAGCGAGCAAACCAATAACAGGTGGTGCGTTGGTTTGTAGTGTTAGCTCCGTAAACGTCGTTGATGTTGCGTGCCGCTTGTGCCGCGTTGCTGCCACGACGGTACTCATATTCAATAATTACTCGAATTTTTAACGTATCCATGATGACGAAAAAGATTGAAATGCGATGAAAATGTAACACTAATCAATAAACAAATGACTACTTTTGGAAAAAAAAAACCATGTTTTTAAAATAAAATTAATTTTAAATTAGAATTCTTAGCCAAACAAAAATTATTTTGATTTGAAATGGCCAGTACTGCAGAACGGCAATTTCATAGGTAAAGACCTAATATATAGATTTACTTGATAAGAGCAGTCATTATTTTATAAACTCCCCTGTAAATATTTATGTCAAGTCAAAAGCAGAATTATCACACCAAGCAGTATAGTGCAAACTTTAGTTACGTATTATACCTAATGCTTACGGTTTGTATTTTTGTAAGAGACACTTCGCTAAAGTTCATTTCAATTATTAGTTCATTATAAACCCTAAAAATGTCATTGAATTGTTACTTTCGTCTCTTAAAAAAAAACAAAATGAGCATCAAACACTATTCAGTAAATCAGTATAGGATAAACGTCGATATCGACTGACATCACTATGATTTCGATAAAAACTTCGACACTAGTCACTTCCCTAATTGTGTACGTATTAGTCTAACCCTCCCTCACCTCTCGTCTCCCCCCGTAGAGTGCGATAGAGACAACTGCAGCTCAGAACGATTTTACCTATACAAAACCTTGACCGATCGACGTTTCGTATTCTCCTGTTTTCTCCTCGAAACCTAAGCCAATTAAATTATATTTGGTATCAAAATTTAAAGGAAGAATAGATCTATGCCCCTATTACTTGTTTTTATTTTAAAAACTTTTCAATTTTCTTTGGTAGTCGTCTGATTACGTAGGTAAAAACGGGGTATTTTTTTAGGTTTTTGGTAAGTCATATTTATTTTTGTAATAAATTTTTTGAAAAAAAAAAATGACAGGGGCATGCCTTCAATAGACCTGGATTTTTATAAATAAAAACGATTACTCTAGAGGCATTATCCAGGAAGAGAATAGGGGAATACATTTGTATGGAAAAATGCAGCCCGTCTACGCTCTTAAATATCGTTTTTAGAGATTATTGGTACAGTGAACTTGCTTTGAATGCTGTTATTAACCGGTTAACGCAAATATCGCAAAACATGTTAAATAATAAACACAGATTCACTAACTAACTAACTAACAGCCTAGTCCGTACACACCCTTATTTTTTGTGTGTTACGAATGTAAGATAGTGATTTTCAAAACTAAAACTAAAAAAACATTTAGTAGATTTTATCAAGGTTAAGTATAATTTCAACTTACTACGAAGGCGGTAGATTAGCGGAAAACTTGGACAGTAACCTACCCCATACCAGACTCTGGTCATTTAGGCAATGACGACCGACTCTAGACGTGTAAAAACTGTGTGACGACCGACGGCACAATGTTAATTGTTTCGTACCTAATGTTTAAGATGAGTATAGTTGCAAACAGCGTCACCATTGAGGAAAAAAAATAATAAGTCAGGAGCTAAGGAACATTTTGATTTCCTGTTCTCACATTTTTAGTTTTTAGTTTTTTTTTTTAGATGAGGTAGAATTTTTTTGATACAAAAAATTCTACAACATCTGACTAAAAATGTGAGCATACAAAATGCTCCATCTGTATTAATTAGGATTCTGTACCGAAATGGTAAAAAGGGAACCCATAAGGTGTGACTCAGTCTGTCTGTCTGTTTGTCACAGCTGGATATCCCAAGAACAACTAATGCTATCAACTTCAAATTTGGAACAGTTTTAGATGATGTTTGCCCAACTATTTTTCAAATAAGAAAGAAATTTTTTTTTTTTGTGCTAGAGTGTCTTGAAAAAATCGAAGTGAAGCTACTAGGGCATGTAGGGTACCTATCATATGAAAGAGCGCTATTTGCAAATTCTCAAACATTTTTTTTTTTCTTGTTTTTAGGCCGCATAGTTTTCGACTTTTGATGAAAAATGTAAAAAAAATACCGTTCCCCCCTTATCTTCGAAGTTTGCTTAGAGAAAAATCTGGAATTATACTATGTGATAGGTGATAGAAGTTTATGTAAAGATTACAGGAAAAATAAAACGATGTCTCTAAATAGCACACTCTTTCAGAAATCGGCACTGAACCCTCGGTACGCGAGTCCGATTCGCTTTTGACCGGTTTTTTTTATCTTTAAATTACATAGCTATGCAGTCTTCGACATTTTCACTTATTGAAAATCAACATAACACCTCATTTAAGAAACAAATATTAATTGCGCCTTAAAAATACATAAAATAGGTGAGGTGTTGCAACTTGTAGGTGAATATAACTGTAGGTAATAAGCGTAGTGCCATCTGAATTGCACTTTACTGTGTCGTAGCAAGAGTCGCTTTTTAGGGTTCCGTACCAAAATGGTAAAAAAGGAAGCCTTATGGTGTGACTAAGTCTGTCTGTCTGTCTGTCTGTCCGTCTGTCTGTCTGTCTGTCTGTTTGTCTGTATGTCTGTCTGTCTGTCTGTCTCTCTGTCTGTCACAGCTGGATATCTCGAGAACTACTAATGCTATCAACTTGAAATTTGGAATAGTTTTAGATGATATTTAACCAACTATTTTGCAAATAAGAAAGAAATAAAAATATTTATATTTTTTTTGCAACAGGGCCTGAAAGGGGGTCTTAAAAATTAAAAGTGGAGCTACTAGGTCATGTGAGGTATCATATGAAAGAGCGCTGTTTGCACATTCTCAAACATTTTTTTCTTCTTTTTAGGCCGCATAGTTTTCGACTTTTGATGAAAAATGTAAAAAAAATACCGTTCTCCCCCCCCCCCCCTTATCTACGAAGTTTGCAAAGAGAAAAATCTGAAATTATTCTATGTGATAGAATTTTATGTAAAGATTACAGGAAAAATAAAACGATGTCTCTAAATAGCACGCTTTTTCAAAAATCGGAACGGAACCCTCGGTGCGCGAGTCCGACTAGCTCTTGACCGGTTTTTTTATTTAAATGATTTTGCGGAGTGTCCCATCTGTATTAATCGGAACGGAACCATCGGTGCGCCAGTCCGACTCGCTCTTGACCGGTTTTTTTTAACAGTGGCGCTGCACGGCCACCTACTCTTAGCAGCCTACTCGCCTTAAGTATGAAATAAGTTGCAACGTCTTAAAACAATTAACCTAACACACTCAACCGATGCATTAGTGCGCCGAACGTGCTAACTGGAACTTATCGAAGTTACGTCTGACGCATCTTCCGCCAGATGTGCGAGAGATTGGTAAAGTAATGTAACTCACACAGGAAAACTTAATAACAAAAAAAAAACGACTTCCAAAAATCACTACAAAGTGAAAAATAACTTTGATTTCGGAAGTCGGTGTCTTTCGTTTTTTATTTAATTCCTTTTTTTTGCCACCGTCTTCCGAAATCAAAGTTATTTTTCACTTTGTAGTGATTTTTGGAAGTCGGTTTTTTTTTTTGTTATTAAGTTTTTATTTCTCTCTTTTTAGTGGGTCTGTTTATAATTTGTATAAGTTACAATAGTCTAATGTCAATTGCTCATCACATGTTACAACATATTGCTTTTTCCGATGCTGGGACGTTAATTGTTGAGGAGTTCTGCTGGTAAGAACCAGGAGAACTCCTCAACAACCACTCACCACACGCATTGTGTGACGAGCGGAAATTGCTTAGCAACCATATTAAAGTAATCGAATCGCAACCAGTGAAATATTTATCATTGAGTAGTTCCGGTAACCATCTGTGGTCTTCATCATCAGTTTCTCTTCACCAAGTGGTGCTTTCCGAGAGCAAATGCACGAGTTACTATAAAAAATACCCAAATCGCTATAAGTGTGCCTATAATATTTGAAGAGTTCCTTCGATTTCTCCAGGATTCCATCATCAGAACTGGATTTTGACAAAAATGGGACCATTTGGGAAGTATACCCTTTCCAACAAAAAAATATTTTTTAAATCGGTTGGCAAGCGACGGAGTTATGCGCGAACAAACATAAAAAAAAAAAAAAATACAATATCCGAATTGAGAACCTCCTCCTTTTTTAGAAGTCGGTTAAAAACAAGGAGATACGATTCAGGTTATTCGCTGAAAAGAATGTGGACTACAAGCGCGGTGTGGAGTTAGTACGGTACCTAACTATAAATATTTTTTTTTTAAAGTTCTGTACCAGGCAAAAAGGCCCCTATGTCATAATTCTGAAGTTTGCTCTGTAAAGGTCTGAAGGACCCTCACTTCTTTGGGACCGTTTAAATAATACGCGTTACAGCACCCTAATTGCGTAACACATTATCAATCGGAGTTGGGTTCATTTTGACAGTTCAACAACATTCATTGCGATAATTACGTTGTCGAGCTGACACATTTTTCGAACATACGAAGCATTGGATTAGCAATTTCTTTCAAAATGAAACCAACTCCGATTGATAATGTGTTACGCAATTAGCGTGGGTTCAACTTTTACTTTTACTTCTATCCCATCAGCCCGTGGCCGCCCTGACTTCTGTCACCTATGCTAAAATTAAAGTTTTTCTCATATTATTTAAACATGAACATATTGTTCAAAGCCTGTACCTACTGAAGATTGTAATTTTAAGGTGAGCGTCCAATGGTCCGCGCCGGCCGCAACACACGCACGGCACGCAATGGATTTTGGTTTGTTTGTATGAAGAAATGAAAATGCGGGCGGTACCGGCGGCCCTATATGAATGCATACAAACCGAAAACCGTTGCGTGCCGTGCGTGCGTTGCGGCCGCCGCGGGCCAGTGGACGCTTACCTTAGCTCCGCGTTTATTACTTTAGGGGTTAAAGCGTTTCCGCACTGCATCAGATCCAAGTCTAAGAAATGTCTGTCCAAAGAAACTATTTTGTACGATTGGTTGCGTACTAGTAAGTAGATTCGAACTCCGTCCGTCCTTATTGAAAACATTTTTAATTCTGTTTCGGATTGTATGCAGTGCTCCTTCACAAAAACAAAAACCGACTTCCAAAAAAAACACTACAAAGTGAAAAATAACTTTAATTTCGGAAGTCGGTGTCTTTGGATCTGTATTTTACTTTTTTGCCACCGACTTCCGAAATTAAAGTTATTTTTCACTTTGTAGTGTTTTTTTTGGAAGTCGGTTTTGGTTTTTGTAAAAAAGTTTTTATTTTTCACTTTTTAGTGGTTCAGTTTGTAATTTATCTAAGTTACAATAACCCGATGTCAGCTGCTCATCACGTTTTACAAAATGTTGCTTTTCCCGATGCAGGGCCGTTAATTTTTGAGGAGTTCTCCTAGTAAGAACCAGGAGAAATGGAGCTCATGATGAAGTCACCATTACCATTATTTTGACGAGCATAAACCATATTAAAGTAATCGAATCGCAACCTGTTATATACTTAGATATAATTGAGTATTTCCGATGGCCCTCTGTGGTCTTCATCATCAGTTCCAGCTCACCGAATGGTACTTTCCAAGAGCAAATGCACGAGTTACTATAAAAAATACCGAAATCGATATAGGTGTGCCCATAAAATTTGAGGGTTTCCCTCGATTTCCATGGGATCCCATCATCAGATCCTGACTTGATGATCATGGGACCACTTGGGACGTATACCCTTTCGAACAAAAAAAGAAAAATCCAAATCGGTCTAGCCATTTTTGAGTAATCGGGGAACATACATAAAAAAAAAATTTAAAAAAAAAAATAATAATAAAAAAAAATAAAATAAAAAAAAAAGGTTCCGACGAATTGAGAACCTCCTCCTTTTGGAAGTCGGTTAAAAAAGGTTCCGACGAATTGAGAACCTCCTCCTTTTGGAAGTCGGTTAAAAATAGGACAGCTTTACCAGTCAAACCAGTTAATACGTTAGGTAAGGAAAAAATCAAAAAATATCAATTAATATCTCGTCGACCCATCGGCACATTTCCGGGTACTTTTAGGATAAGTTCTAGTGGAAGACATCGTTACTCAGGGGAACAGAACTAAAGATATACCAATATATAATATATCAATCAACTGTCTGGACTAGTCATTGTTCATAGTAAATGCCCATAAGTACATCGTCATCCGCCTAGGCTTTTCCCAACTATGTTGGCGTCGGCTTCCAGTCTAACCGGATGCAGCTGAATACCAGTAATTAACATGGAGCCACTGTCTATTTGATCTCCACAACTCGGTGACTGCAGAGTTCCTTGAGGCTATATCACAACAAATACATGACATACTAATTCCATTTATACATGGTGTTAGGTTAAACGAGGGACATAGTTTAACGGAGTGTAATACTCATGAAAATGAACAACTTCTACCATGGAACAAATCCTGAAATATGAAAATAAAAATCAGCTGTCTCGTACATTTTGATCGCGGGTTTTGCACTTTGTAGAGAACAGCTGATTTTCTTTTTCATATTTCAGGGCATAGACTTATAAAAAAAGATGGACTCCGCGCCGCGCATATCGAAAGTGAAGCACCGTACCGATCTATGTGTGCATGATTTGAGTACCTGCAAAGACGCCGTCGCTCGTGTCACGTAATGGCGGCCGGTCGGCATACTATGATGTAAATGTGTGCGCGAGGCGTGTTTGTACAAACGGTCCGGCATACTTACTGTGCTTCACTTTAGATATGCGTGGCGCGGAGTCCATCTTTTTTTATAAGTCTATGTTTCAGGGTTAGTTCCATGGTAAAAGTTGTTCATTTTCATGAGTACTACACTCCGTTAATGTATGTCCCTCGTTTAACCTAACACGCTTCATACATCTAACAAAGAATGGCAGATGAGATTTGAATATACGAACACTTTCAAATTGATAATTACGCTAACTTTACGTGCAGACTTATTAACGATTTGCCATTGCCACGTCTCGGACACATGAGTAACTGATACGATGTACCAGATAGGCCATATATTATGTGAGTACAATTATGAGAATTGACACAATAAGTAGCTCTTTGCATACATCGTCAATTCGCCATTCATGATTCATTCATAATTGAACAAGTACCTACGTTATTAAAGAATCGGGAAATTTTGCATTGCAATGTGTCCCGTATCTAATAATGATCTTTTTCCTGGTCAATATCACTCCAAAAATGGTTGCCAGGATAGGTACAGCATTAGCAAGAGACTCGCACAGGTGACGAATGACAGAGACGATAAAAATCAATCTGCCTAGCCTTTTCCCAAGTATGTTGGGGTCGGCTTCCAGTCAGATGCAGCTGAATACCAGTATTTTACATGGAGCGACACCACAACCCTGTAACTGGGTAATAATGATACCCCTTGGTAAGACTGGTTGTCAGACTTTCGGGCTTCTGACGACCTGTGACGACTATCACTACCCCACGACACAGGGAATCCTAGTGTGGGGTCCAGAGAATTTGTAAAAATCTAACACCTAAGGACATTTGATTTGATATTGATATTTTTATCTGATACTAGATTTCTTTTTTGTTAAATTATTGTACCGTGTTTTTTTTCTGAACTGAATAAAGTTTTTATTATTTATTATTATTATCAAGTCAAAGATGCCACGAATGACAGCCGGGACCAATGGATTAGCGTGCTTTCCGAGGCACGGAGGAGTCGATAAGTTAAAATGGTCCACGGAACAACCTCGGCAAGCGTAGCTTAACCTGATGGATCGACCCGTGCGGCTGTTGTTATTTTTGATTACTGATACTGTTGGGTGCTCTTGTTATGATGAACAACTTTTACTATGGGACCAAACCTGAAATCGCGAAAAAAAAATCAGCTGTTCAGTACATTTATGTTTGCATGATTCGTCAAAATGTAGGGAACAGCAGATTTTTTTTTGACAATGACCTCTTAAAATATTGCCACTGTTTACACTTAGGTACACCCTGTATACGATCGGGTACTTAATCACTACTACCAAAATTCAACGATTTCTTCCCACTGCTGGGACATAGTCTGTTGGAGGGAGTGGGCTGTAAACCACCACGCGAGCCCCGTGTAGATTGGTGGACACATGTTTTCTATATTTTCCTTGACCGTTCAGAGAGCAGTGGTGAAGAAATTAATTAGTTACCTACACAAAGTAAAATTACCTGCCTGGGTTCGAGCCCATGACCTAAAACTCGTAAATCGAGGTCTTTAAAAAGTCGCACGATAATCCGTCCTCTAAAAACTTTGGTCTACTTTTGCACTCGAACGGAAACACTAAAAATAATGACACTTAAGGCTCCAACCTGCCAGTTCGATACCTCTACCTACATTATTGATTATAAATGTCGACAAAAGCATTATTGTCCTTTTGGGCTTCGCCAGTCGGGTAAAAAATAAGCCACTTATGGAGTTGTAGAGAAAATATAAGTTTTTTCTAATATAAATTGTAATTATGCTAGAATATTGTAAGTACGTGGCATTTTGTACAATTACTTAATTTTTACTTAGACCCTTAGGGCGAGCGCGCATTGCGGTGCGTTTTTCTACCGCATAATCTGTGAAGTATGGAATGTCTTTGAAGTGCGCGCACTGCGGTCATGCGTTTTGTTACCGTAGGCCCCGCCCAGTGCGGCAGAACTACCGGAAACGCACCGCAGTGCGCGCTCGCTCTTATTGGAAAACGCCATGAATTTATGTACGAAAATACTTATTAACTAATACATAACATTTTATTTGTCGTGAAAATAATTAATGTAAGTACTTCCATTCGAAAACGGAAGTTTAAAAAAATTAAAAGAACTTCGCGGGCGAATCAAAAGCTCTAAAAGTTGCCAGCTATAAAAATAATTTTTAATAGGTAACCGATACGATATAGGTTTACCTATAAATTAATAATTTATTGTTCAATTTTTTTTTAAGATCATTCATGTTTGGAAGAAGGAGAAGTCTTTCAAAAGAAAGACACTGATACAAAATAAATAATTTCAAGTACTTACATTAAAAATAATCCGAAAACCACAAGCTGCACAAGACTGGCAATTTCACTGAAGTTATTCATAATGTTACTACTATCACTCCACTTCTTGGTGTTACTGCTGCCGAATCAAAAGCTTATCACAAATTGAAGCTTGTTTGATCTAGTCCATAGTTTTTATACGGGTCGTGTCACCCGAAACATCGTGATTCTTAGCAACTCTTAAAATATTATAATATGGCAATCATTATTTATTGAGAATTATCTTGGTTCATTTGTAGTCATTAAAAAAGTGTCACATTTTTTTGTTTTCATAATTTTCATATTATCTGTTCCATTTTCACGGATAATTTAAATCAGTACTTAAGTATCCCGGGGCGTCCCCATCAGTTATAGGTCTTAGGTCAATGGAAAATCAACCTACGTTGTGTTAAGTACTAATAAAGAGCACAGAAGATAGTGGAAATTTAGTCGTAATTACTTTGTTCAGAAGCAATAATCTAGATTTTCGCGATAAACACGTTCGAGACAGACGAATGCCTCGTAACTTTATCATTAAGTAGAGACTCATCTGCATTTATAGGACTCCTAATTTCCACCCTCATTTCGTCATCAATGGTTTTTCCCAAATCTCCTGTAGTCTGCTGAAATGCAGTGGTGTATACTACGAAAAGCGCCATCTATTATGTCTTATCCGAAACATCAACCGTTAACGTTAGTACATTCTGTGTTGACAGATGTCGCTAGTGCACGAAGTAAATAAATAAACAAAAACCGGCGTTTCTGACAATGTGGGTTTAGAAAACCTTCAAAGTGAGAGTGAACTGAAGAGGCATCTTCTGAGTACCTGCACTCGTTTCTGAATTCAAAGCTAAACTTCATTCATCGCTTTCCATCATGTGATACCATACCAGTGGCTGGGGTACAACAACGCCAATAACAATTTTATTATTTTTAATTTAATTACTTTTGATCATTTAGTGAGAAGTTTTCAAATTTCCTACCGCAGTAATATCTGAGAGTAATATCTATGTCAATGATACCAACACAATAATTATTTTTATTTATTTTCTCACCGTAGGTCATGGGCCTATTATACAAACTGAAAAAATAGAGAACAGCTGATTTTTTCGCGATTTCAGGTTTGGTCCTATAGTAAAAGTTGTTCATAATGATGAGTACAATGAACACTTAAAAGATTTCCACTGTTTACACTTACATCCTTTATATTACAAAAATTTTGCGGTTGTTTCCTTGGAAAGCGGTTTCGTCATATTAACAGTGAGTTGCACAAAACCAACATTGGTTTAACGGAGACTTTAAATTGATGCTGTCACTATCTTTTTGATACAAAATGTAAGGGATGGCATGAATTTAAAGTGTCCGTTAAACTAATGTTGGTTTCGTACAACTCAACGTATGATAGTAAGTAAAATATTCCATTGAACAAATATAGTATCATCCTATGTCCGCAACTATCATTAAGATAGATGTTATCAGTGTTGAGCCGGATGCAATAAAACCAGAACCCGACACGTTTGGTACAATCCCTTAATCACGTCTTAGGCAAGCATCGTGAGGGAGAGTGGCTCATACTAAGGCAGGGTACCTACAGATGGTGACAATATATCACTAGCTTTTAACGGTAAGCTAAGAAACTGGCAATGTTGTACTACTTTTTTATTTATTTAAGTATTTATTAAAACTTTATGCACAAGTAAAAAAATACTGTACAAAGGCGGACTTAATGCCTAAAGCATTTTCTACCAGTCAACCTTAGGGTGATACAGAGACAAAACATGGTAGGTGCAACATAAAGGATAGATAACACGAAAAAGAATAAATACTAATAAATACATACATATAAAGAAAATAAACTTTGCCAGGAGAAATAACGAAAGGTAGAGGAGAAAAAGAATCCAGCAAATCAGCGCTGCGATGATTTTGCCAACTTTTCACGAATATGTTCACGTGCCTTCACTTTGAAAAATATTTTTTTCATTATTAGTAAGCCTTAACGCGAAAAGTACTTTAAAAATGGTGTACTTTTTAATGAAAAACAATAATTGAGATTTTCAATATCAAAAAGCAGCAGTCAAATCCTATCTAACTGAACAAGTTTCAGTACAACTGTAAAATTATCGGGTTTTCGGCGATATTGCTTTAATAACCCGTTGGTTACACATGGTGCATAGTTAACGGTGGGACATGAGATAATCGCGCTGTGTTGTTATTATTACAAGTGTATCATCGCGAACATTTGCGGTGAACCACTTTTCGACCTTATAACTATGGTAATAAGGTTCAAAAGTGGTTAATATAGGGCTGCATACGCTACTGCACATCCTCTTTATATAAATCCTCTTGTAGTCTCTTACGTTCCATGGTAAAAGTCATATTACGATTTAAACGATTCGGATTAGACTTTATTTGGTATGAATTTTCGATACTTTTATAATAATTTAAATGTGTCGTTAAATACACTGTTCTGCAACTTTGCTTCATTGGTATTTTGAACTACGATATTAGAAATATCCGAATTATAAAGTACATAATCACAAAAATTTAATCATGGATCACAATCATCTCATAAATCTCCAGAAACCTAGAACAGCCATTAAAAATTAAGTTTTAAATCCTTTACAGGACTAATGCAACGGTTTCGCGATTTTTTTAAATAGGTATAGGACTGAGCTCTCATACCAAAAACACGAGCAGAGAGAGATATGTCACATGAGGCAGTTATCTCCTTCTAATAGGGTGACCAAACATTTTTATGACAAACAGGAAAATTCGTTTATAAAGAGATAATTTGCGTCCGGTTGACCATAAGTGATTTCAAATTATTGTTTGTATTACAAACATATTGTAATTAAATAATATAAAGAAATAGACCTTTTTCGAAAGCTCCTTTATGAAACTGAACATTATTGTGTTCTGTGTCGGTGTTGAATCGTGTACCTACCCATGTTTTGAGGCAAGAAGGAAGGACTACAATATTGGTGAGATTCGTCTTGTGGCGAATCATCAAATTTGATCACGTAGGTATACGTGGCTTATGATGAAGTAGGCATGTAGAATCTCGTTCTGGGACCATGGTACTTTCTTGCTCTTTTTTCGTTTACTCTACAGAGCTAGTTTGGGTAAGTATGTAATTGAAGCAAAGGGAACTAAAATGATTCTGGAATTACATCCAACCATATTTGTTGAATTTCTTCTTTGGATGGAAAGCTGTAAACTACTTAAAAATAATGCTATTTCAATCATGCGATACATAAGTACAAATTGTATTTATTATACGCCTAATATTAATAGTTTTAATCAGATATACAATACTTATAGCTTTTGTAGACAGAAGACGCTAAGTCTTCTGTCTACAAAACGTCTAGAGCATGGTTACACTACTTATACTCAAAATTGTTATTATTTAGTACCTAACAATTTTAAGTCTTTTATCGAGATTTATTTAAATCTTTGTTATTCCTTACAAGTTCCTTACCTGCGAAATTAAATGCCACAACATTACATTTCTTGATTCAACACTTTCTCACCATTTTCGCTATATAAATTGAAAAAAACCGCCATGAAACCATTGATGTCAGATTTCAGTGTTACCAGAGTAATTATATGATAGCTACCAAACATTAATCAAAGTTATATTATTTTGATTATTTTACTCATGGAGCTTACTTATAAAATTATTGACTATGATATACAGATTGTAAACCTATAAATAAAATTATTTAAAACTAATCTAAATGCTAAAAAAAAATATACGTAACTTATTTTACATACTTGTAGTTGGTAAAATTTTCTACCATCTTTATCATTTTTATCTGTTGGCAATTGAGCAAAAGGGACACACTCCACAACTCGGGGCCTCTCTCTCGGCTCGTTTTGCCTCAGCTAAGATATCCTATCAAAAGTAAACCTAAACTGCAGTCATTAAGGTTAATTTTTGTATGATACGATTTTTGGAGAGCTCAGTCCTGTTTATATAGTATATTAGGTCCATGCCGTAGGTACCTACCGAGCTAGTTACAGACGCCAGCAGATCAAGCTACTACAATCTGTCAAATTTCTTTTTTAGTTTAATAGATTTTCATCTTTATCGCTAAATCATTAGGTTCAAGGTTGATTGGGAAAATTTGACAGTTTCGGGTGACTTGACCTGCTGGCGTCTGTACCTACCTACTTAGACTTTAGATAACTATAGATAGTGCAATCCACGAGGACGCGCCCCACTACTCCTTCTAACCGTTTGCACACACGGTTAGGACTGTGGTTACTGTGGTTAGGGGGTGTAGTGGGGCGCGTCTTCGTGGATTGCACTATCTATAGAAAGTAGGTAGTTCTGCGAACAGCAGATGAGCAGACCTCGCAGCACAACATAATGCTATTTAAAACAACTACCTAAGTGTATACAAATGAGTTCAAACATCTTATTTACCATGTTTCTTACTTTTAAAAACGTGGTACGACAGCGCGATCAAGTGGTGCAAAGTAGCGCCATCTAGTGACCAACTTTTTATTTTCGTTTTTTGTTTTATTGAAAAAAAATTTTTTGAGAATGTGCAAACAGCCCTTTCTTAAGATACCCCACATGCCCTAGTAGTCCCACTTCGAATTTTTAAGACGCCCTTTCAGTCCCTGTTGCAAAAAAACTCATGTATATTTTTATTTCTTTCTTATTTGCAAAATAGTTGGGCAAACGTCATCTAAAACTGTTCCAAATTTTAAGTTGATAGCATTAAGTAGTTCTTGAGATATCCAGCTGTGACAGACAGACTGAGTCTCACCTTATGGGTTCCTTTTTACAATTTTGGTACGGAACCCAAAAACTACATAATGAAAAAAAGCTCGGGTACTCGTCCTCGAATACTCGCGAACTATATGAAAATAAATGTCTATGCACACACAATAAAAAAAACAATTTTACCCCAAAAAAAAGTTTTTTTATTATTGCTAACGTCACACAACTTTTAAATTGTGGCAATAAGAGTTAATTTGAAACCGGTAGTTCCCTGGTACGTAGATCAATGCTACCGAATAAAGCCTGAACCACATGTTCAACAATACCACAGATAATATAATACTTACCAAAAGCATAAACATGCCACAGAGTACATAAATCGTAAACATAATTATATTGTTATTCTAAAAAATAATAACAAAATGATACATATTTAACTACAAAACTAAACGATATATTAAAATAAAATCAAAAAAAGAGTTTGAATGAAGGGTTTTTAATAAAAACGGCTGAATAGTAAAATTCTTGGACGCATGTAAGAAATAATACTATCTGAAGGTTGGCTAAACTAACTGTCAATTCTGTGTTGCCTTTAAATAAATAATGTCAGAATTTAGGGAAACATATTTCTGAAATATGAAATTAATTTAAAGCACACATTCCAAAGTTCCGTGGCGCGTACTTTATAATTACTTAGTTCAAATTAAAAAGGCCAATTAAAACACAGCTACACACACCGTCACAGTCACACCACACTAAATGCTTTAACGCTGTTTGCACTACCGAAGTTCATTATTTTTATTTCAGTTTTAAAATGGTCTAACTAAAGATCCTGTATTAGTTTTAACTATTGCGACCCGCCCATGTTACGCATGGGTGCAATATTCTGATGTGACGAGCTGACGACGTATCAAATAATCGAGATTTCTCTGCTATACTTATGCATCAAAATCCAATGTGTAGTTTAGAAGATCCACGCGATCACACATATCGACATTAAAAGTGACTTTTTAAACTATGCATAAATATAGATAGCAAAAATGTGAAAGGATATTGCGAAACATTTTCAATATTTCATGAAAACAAAATCTTGATTTAATTTTAAAGATGTAGCGTATGGAAGATTTTAAATCAGGCTATGGCAACCCAACAGACTCACGTCATTCATTCAATCAGTTCGAAGTTCGGTACTAATCGGTGTGTCTCGCTTGTTTGTTTTGTTTACGTTTTATTTTCAATTAAAAACTTTTCTAACGCCACCGTCCTTTGTTTACATTAGTACACTAATTAACACGAGAAACGTTCAAGTGTTGTGCGTAACTGTGATATCTTATGTAATTGTATTGCAATTATTTGCATTATTAGAGTCATCGTTCGTGAATTTTAAGTTCTGGTTTTCTGTTTTTGTGAATTTTTCGTGAATTTATCAATATAATGCGACTTCCGCATTAATCCAGCGGCGAGTGCAGGTTAGTGTTGCTTTTTTTTTGATTTTCCGGTATCTGGTATTGATAAAACGTGTGACATCCAGTATCTTGTTTTTGCCTTTTTTGTTTTGTCATTGCATTTTTTTTTTCTCTGTCGGCGCGGATGACCTCGATTCTCTTTTTAAAGTTAACTTTTCTGTTATGGTGATTGCGATCTTAAATAATCTGACTGAACGTGCCTGTTATTCTTTTTAGCAATATTGCGATATTATTGCATTTCGAAAGGTATAAAATTGTTTTGAAACTATAACAACAAATAGATATTAAACTGTGTCAGTTTAATATCTAACATAGAAGTTGTTTGTCTGAAAGTTACTGAAAGTAAAAAAAAAAAAAAAATTCTAAGGTTTTAGAAAGTTTTCATTAAGTAATTACTTACAAACCAACTATAAACAAATCTTAATGGTGTTTTCAGTCATTTTAAAATTAATCCTTTACATAATAAAAGAATTCTGATTGGTGTCCTTACCTATTTAACTAATATTTGTACAGTAACCGGCCGTAAATATTGCACATGGGATTTACGTACGTTAAATACGTAACTACATATTATATATGTATGTATGTGTGTATAGTTTATGTGTATATATGTATGTAGTACTATTGTAGTACGTTATTTACGTACTTTTACTTATACCTACTTGTTTCATGTGCTTTTACGGCCGGCTACTGTAAAAATTCATGAGCAATATTTATGGCCGGTAACTGTAAGTCATTTTATTTTGTCGAGGAGCTCGTGGCTAAGTAATAGCTGCCGCACGGGACGATCCATCAGGTTAAGCTACGCTTGCCGGGGTTGGTCAGTCGATGGGTGACCATCTTTACACACTGAGACTCCTCCGTGCCTGGGAAAGCACGTTAAGCCGTTGGTCCCGGCTGTCATTCGTGGATCTTTGACAGTCATTACGGGTCGTCAGAAGCCCGAAAGTCTGACAACCAGTCTTACCAAGGGGTATCGTATTACCCAGTTACTGGGTTGTGCAGGTCAGACAGGCAGTCGCTCCATGTAAAATACTGGTATTCAGCTGCGTCCGGTTAGACTGGAAGCCGACCCCATCATAGTTGGGAAAAGGCTAGGCAGATTGAACTGTAAGTCATTGTATTTTGATTTAGAACAGCAGTAGTGGCCTAGTGGCAACGGCCCCAACTTACGAGTTGTAGGTTGTGGGTTTGAACTTTGAACCCACAAACGGAAAAAGAAAAAAGAACTGCGAAATGCAGTAGTGGTAAATGCTTAATAGAATAGAATAGAATAGAATAGAATTTTAGTTGTATGAATGTAGTTTTACATGGTACGTATGGTGTTAATATTTGTTTAAGTTCTAAACATTCTACCACAACTTTATGGTGTACAAATATTCAAATGTCACTCTTAATTATGCTACTATACAATTAATAATACAATTAATAATCTTAATTATGCTACAATACAGTACAATTCATTTTAAGTCCAATCCGAATTAATATTATTATAATTAAAACACTCATAAATCAATGTAAAAAAATAAGTACATGTCATCTTGGATTTTCACAATATAGACAATAGACATGATAAAAATTAAACTTTTATTGTGTTCCATTTATTTTTCCTCTAAATGTGAACTATAAGACTGCCTTGTTGGTCTAGTGGTTGCTAGGGCTACTACTGAGCATAACATTCTGGGTTTCATTCCCAGATCAGGCAAAGTGTTGTTGGGTCTTTCCATCTGGAATTTCTCAGTAGCAGCCGGAGTCTGGATTTGTGCCCCATTAATGGAAATAGGCTTGTGCCCGGTTCGGCCTTTAAATCAACTTTAATTAATTGTCTCGAAACTCATCCTCTTGTCATAATATTAATGTTTTAAAACCAACAGAAGTTAAGATCTGGCCTATTCTATTTTAAGAAAAACATAGCACAAGTTACCGCATAATGTTTGAACAAATAAGGGCGAGCAAGCATTGCGGTGCGTTTTTCTACCGCAAAATCTGTGAAGTATGGAATGTCTTTGAAGTGCGCGCACTGCGGTCATGCGTTTTGTTACCGTAGGCCCCGCCCAGTGCGGCAGAACTACCGGAAACGGACCGCAGTGCGCGCTCGCTCTAAGTTGCCACACATTCAATTTTCATCTCAAATTAGAAAAACAAGTGTGAATTTATAGACCAAAAGCATCAAAAATCCTTATTTGTCAAGTTAAACGTTTGAATTTATTTTTATTTTAACATACAAAGCGCATTTAGATTTCATTGCGCCAGTCTTTCCATGTATGGTGTCGGTATAGTGGGTGTATAATTATGTCCCACACTGCATCCTTGGCAACATCTGTCATATTCACAGTTATGTTAATAAAATGACTTTTTATAGTCTACTTTTTTTAGAACTCCGTTTGTTGTATTGTCGTGGGAATGGGTTCTTATTTTTGAAAGGATGTGTACAGTAGCTTTCTTATTTAATTATGTAGCATACTTAATTGGTTTGCTTTTATTGACGGTAAATTTTTATTTTATTATCTAACTAGCGCCCGCCCCTGCTTCGCATGGTTTTTATGATTTGCCAAAATATCGAGATTTCTTTATTGATATTATGTCAAGTATTTTAATATGAATGTAGACACAAAAACCTTCCAAACTAAAAGATGGTGAAAACCACAAAAAAAAAAAATAGTTGCGGTGTTTAGAAGTCTCATAGACTGACACTAAAGTGACTTATACTATACGTAAATATTGTATACTAATACATATTATATGAACTTATAATATCGTACTTTCGTTCAAGATAGGTTTTTAATGCATTACTTTTAAAGTACAATTTAAAATAAAACAAGTAGACCTAGTGTAATTTACTTGTGATTTGTGTTTGTGTAGTTGTGAATCACTTTGTTGGTTTTTCTGTAAATTTAGGTATAAAAATGTTGTATTATTTGATGAATGAATTTATACCTAACTTAGTAACCACAATTTTAAAGTAAATAAGTAATAAATTGTTGCAATGAGCAATCTAAAATGTTTGTTTGCACACACTATTATGCGTAGCAAAAATCTATTTTTATTTTTTAAATTAAGTAATAAGTACCTAATTGTTTTGTTTTCCTTTTGTATGATAAACTCTAGTAGACACTTTGGTACTTAACTTAATACTTATTTTTATTTGTTAATAAGTCAGTTATTATTTTATAAATCTTAGCAATAACACATTACTTACATTTAATTTAATGGCATGGCATGACACCATGTATGTCAAGAAAACACGGCATTATGTTTGTCCTTAGGGTACGAACTAATACCGCTTTCTATGCGAATACAGTAGTATTACTAAGATTATACAACCATACATTGCAATTCCGTTAGTGCAATTTGCTTTTCTGCAGTTTCCACTAGGCAAGTGGGTACAACATAGGTAATTACGTGTCTGAGAATATAAAGTTAAGTAATGCCCTTCGAATTTGCGTAGGTGAGAATATGGAGACAACTGGCGGAGTAGGGGCGAGCGCTCATTGCGGTGCGTTTTTCTACCGCAAAATCTGTGAAGTATGGAATGTCTTTGAAGTGCGCGCACTGCGGTCATGCGTTTTGTTACCGTAGGCCCCGCCCAGTGCGGCAGAACTACCGGAAACGCACCGCAGTGCGCGCACGCTCTAAGGTGGGGCGGCAGGTGCGGTCCGCCCGGGCTCCCCGGTGCTGGCGGCCGCGGGCCCCCTAAAACTTAAGAAATACTTTTTAAGTACCTACTTAATCAAATCACAAACAAGGCCAAAATATTGTATAGTAACTAGGAAGGCAGTTTATAGTTGGAGGGACCCCTACGCACGCTAAATACAAAACATGGTGCTAAAATAGTCTAGCTCGCTTCGCTCGCTCTTGCAACCTATTCTCTTTTTTCAGACTTCTCTCCGTAAGTCGATAAGGTAGCTCCAATTTAGGTACGAATAGTGAAAAGAAAGCCTCACCGTCGGCGTCGCCGTCTATCGAGTGTACCCATTTTGAGCCACGTTTCCCCAAAGCTTCTTCAAATGAAGTGTAAAATAATTAAAAACTATTAACTCCCCGGATATGGCGTGTACCTAGTGTACCTACTTACCTTCCTAAACAATTATAAATTTAAAACACCCCGACCTGTCACTTTCTTTACTTTCCGACTTGAATGTCGTAGTGTATTCGTGACAATGATTGCATTGCTAATTAATTGTTCGTTAGTTATGGAAAAAGTAAATTGGGTTTTCTTATTGGAAATATTACTTACCTGGGTATTTTTTGCTCATAACGGTAAGTAAAGGTAAAAATTTCGGTGCAAAAAAAAAAGAAAAACGAAATTTATTGTTATTTAGTAAGTATCAAAGTAGGTAGGTACCTAACACTATTTCCAGTAATTGTAATGTCCCCATTTCAAATAAAATAAACAAAATAAGGCAATTTACATTAATTAACTCAGTAAAACGCCATTTAAATACAATCTGTATAATATTTTAATTACTCAGTAATTATACAAGATACGATAGTTAAATGATTGAATATTAAACGTATGATAAAGATTAGTTTATTTTTGGTTTACTTTCCATACTGGATTGGATGATAATCATCAACTCGTATTACTTATCATCCCACACGGTTAATGATAATAAAAGAGATAGGAGAACAGTTAATAAATAAGCAACTAGGTGTGCGTGTGCTTAGCGTTTTACGTAATAATAGAAAAAAAAAATGTTTTATTTGTAACTTCTAAATTTTTTGGTTGACCATACTTTCCCAAGACATAACTTTGTTTATTTTATTTATGGTCCCAAAATACTACTCAAAAATAATATAGGTGGAATCCGGAACTGCGGTCTTGGTCCCGAAAGCCCCTCGACCCGTATGGTATAATAAACCCTAAAAAGAAAGTTCGTCAAGTAACCACACCGCACAAAGTTGGGAAGCGAACTCATTTTTGTTTTTCTTCGCTTTATTTTTTTAATACGTTTCAGTAAAAAAAAATGCGACTTTGACCTTCAATACCTCCAGAGACAGTGGATTACCAGGTATGGTCTAGTGGAAAAAAACGATCCAAATAATGGGTAGAAAATGTGGCTTTCGGCTTCGGCAAGTATCTTTTTACACCCGGTATTCTAAAAGTACCTTGTTCTCGTCTATTTCCTAGTCTTAGATCAGGAAATACTCCATCTTCCTTCTTCGCCACGAGTCTATAATTAACAGAATTGGGTTCCAACGCATCCTGCAGTCGCGGCCTAGTTTCACACGTGTTTAAGATATCAAATCGTTCTCAATTGAACACTGTTCCATTAGTGTTGTTGCTGTGAGAAAAGCGCATTGGACTTGTGAAGATTTTATTGGGTGACTCGTTTTTATTGTGAAACTAGCTGACCCCACAGACGTTGTCCCGTCTTAGCTATGAATATTCTAATGTAAACGCGCAAAGTTAAAATAGTCGTTAAGTTTTCGGAAATTTTACAATTTTCTGCGAAATTCTCTTATTTTTTCTCCTGACAGTAATAAACACAACAAAAAAATAATTAGCGAAATTGTTCCATCCGATCACGCGTGATGCGATGACCAAGGGAAATATAGCTTCCCAATACAACTTTGGTCTTTTATGATCTGCTCCGGTAGATTCTATCAGTCAGATACTGACTTATAATGATTTATGAGGTCCTAGAGTCCCATTCGGTGAATATTCGGGGAATGGGTTCCGTTGATAACTGCTTTTAGGGCTCCATACCTCAACAGCAAAAAACTAGTCCCTTATTTATAGGATCGCTTCGTTGTCCGTCTGTCCTTTTTCTCAGGAAAGCGTCGAGGTATCAAGCTGAAATTAATATCAAATAATGTGGGTCTATGGCCTCTTGGAGCTCTAAAAAATCAAGGTTCTTGGCAAGAAGCAAGGTCTTACAGCACAAGTAAAGAAAAAGTCCGAAAATTGTTAATTTGTAATTTTATCACGTAATTTTCTTTTTTGTTGGGATTACAAACTTAAATTTGCAGTTGGAGAAGTGACCGTGACATATACATACCAATGTATGCGAGGACATGTTTTTCAACTACAATGTTAAGTTTGTTTTTGGGATAAATTCTTTTCAACCACGGAACCGGCCGGTTTTTTTGATTTTTGCCCAGTATGACAAGTCACTAAAACTTCTTTTATAATCGTGAAGTTTAATATCGTGTCAGGCCGAATGGAATGATGATTAAATATTTACTTAAAAGGATTTTTATAGGCGTTCTTCAATTACCTCTTTTTCCATCAATCTAACGGCTAGATTAGACTCAACTTACATGATTCTTATACTTACTTTAAGTAAATGTTTTTTTCTAACAGCTAGATTAGTTATTAATCGTATGACGGTCACGGATATTCCGTGGTCACGACTAGATAACCATACGAAAGTTTCTGCTTTAACCTTCTCTATTATTCTACTCGACTGTCACCATCTTTAAGACTAATTAATCAATGCTAACACACATATACCACACATACCTTATGCATGTAAAAAAATTAGAAAAACCATATCCCCAAAACCAACCCGCACTGGCCCTGCGTGGTAGATTACAGCCCACTCCCACTCATTGAGGAGGCCTGTGTCCCAGCAGTGGGAACATTATAGGCTGATTATGTATATATCCCCAAAAAACATGTAGGTAAATTGGAAGCAAAGGCATAATGAATTCAACCAATATTGATTTTGCGTCGTTTAGCATACATTTGAATTTAAAACCAGTCACGTTTTCAGACGGAATGGCTTTAAAACAAATTGTTTTAACAGTTTCCTTCATGTCTTCATCAGTATCGATTTTAGGTCTTTAGAAATTGTGCTTCTGTTTCAAAGTAAGTATTTTGTTACCTTGTTTACGATTTTGATTAGTGTCAATGGACGCTGTTAGTTCTAATAACTGAAATGCTCTTGACTTCGATCTCGCCTGATGGACAGCGATAGATGAGGTCTAAGATAGAACGATCGTGCCCAGATGTCTGTTCACCTCTTACTTTGAAGGCAGGTGGAAGGGAACATAGAGGCTGGCATAGAGTTCCACACTTTGGTCGAGTGCATAATACGTAATCATTTTAATAGTTTACTTTTGGCATTCTCATTGCAGTCTCGAAGCATCCTGAGACATAGCTATTCAAGCACTTAGAGTACGTATCCTGAAAGCTAAGACACTGAGAAGCTGAGACGCTTCCAAGTATGGCAATCTGACATCATACGAATTCCATTCCTTATGCGTTAGCTATTACTTCCAAAAGTTTTCCTTTTCGGCTTATCTAAAATGGACACTTAGAAGTTTGCCCATTAAAAGTCCTAAGGATCTTCAGGCCCTCTCCTTATTTCGCAGCCCAAATACCTACTTCAACACGTTAAAACTTGCAAACCGTAGAGTCTAGACGAGCCATGATGTCATCGCATAATTGCCTGCACGCAGATAAATCGAGACCCTGTAGTCTTAACCCACAACGCAAGCCACTCTCACTCTTAAAACAATAGTTGTAATGGCTAATATGGTTTGTTGGAACCGCAGTAGGCGTTAGAAAGTTAAAACTGGCTAACGATGGTTTCTGAGGAAGATCAGGGGCATTATCTCGACGTAATGATGGATAAGTTGCGAGTGGTTCTTTATATTAAGTATTAGTCTGCCTAAAGGTGTATTTTGTGTCTCATCTAGTGCATTAGGTTTATTATAACTACCTACTTCGTTCAACGAATTTAGAGCACAATGGGTTCATTAATAATTGAAAGACTTTACTACACCTGGCATCGGCATAACTGTAATCGGCACTTTGTTGGGTGTTATAACAATATTTCTGAATATTTAATAGCCTGGACTTATATCAGAAGTCGGTTATGCTGTCAATTAAGTGTAAGACAGTTTAAATGGGGCTTGTGGCTAAGTACGCGCGCGGTTGTACCGATGGGTGACTGTCTTTACATACCCCTTAGTGCCTCAGTGCTTAGATAAAATTACAATTGTTAATTTGTAATTTTATCTAAGCACTTAATAAAAAAAATATTTGGGATTACAATGTTAAGTTTGTTATTGGGATAAATTACGGAACCCTTCATTATGCGTGGTCCGACACGCACTTGACCGGTTTTCTTTTATTTTGCGTAAAGCCTGATAGTAAACGCTATACAAATGAAGTCAGTTAAAAATACAACTGAAGTTATCAAGACTTGTTTCGCTTAAAAAACAAGTTCATTTGGTAACCGATAACCCTTGCAAAAGCCGGCAACTTTACGTCAACATTATGTTTTATTAACTCCGTATGATAATATGTAATTATGAGATAAGTATCACATATTCGCCATCTTTTTAAAATTCGGCACGGTTTGCCGTAGCCGTATCGGGAATCAGGGAGATTAACATTAAGTACCAAGAATTGGGATCAGTTTCAATCCCAATTCTTGGCTCCCAATGAAGAACTTTACTACACCTGAGAGCGTCCTCGGTCCTAACATACGTTTACAGATTCGCGGTTCGCGCTCTCCACTCATAAACATGTCGACCACAACTGCAAGATAATAATATGTAATTATGAGATAAGTATCACATATTCGCCATCTTTTTAAAATTCGGCACGGTTTGCCGTAGCCGTATCGGGAATCAGGGAGATTAACATTAAGTACCAAGAATTGGGATCAGTTTCAATCCCAATTCTTGGCTCCCAATGAAGAACTTTACTACACCTGAGAGCGTCCTCGGTCCTAACATACGTTTACAGATTCGCGGTTCGCGCTCTCCACTCATAAACATGTCGACCACAACTGCAAATGTTGTAGCTTCATTGTACTTAATTTGGGACATGTTCACGGACTATTTGAGGAGCTCGTGGCTAAGTAATATCAGCCGCACGAGTCGATCCATCAGGTTAAGCTACGCTTGCCGGGGTTGGTCAGCGGTTGGGTGACCATCTTTACATACCGAAACTCCTACGTGCCTCGGAAAGCACGTTACGCCGTTGGTCCCGGCTGTCATTTGTGGATCTTTGACAGTCGTTAAGGGTCGTCAGAAGCCCGAAAATCTGACAACCAGTCTTACCAAGAGGTATCGTATTACCCAGTCACTGGGTTGTCGACGTCAGATAGGCAGTGGCTCCATGTAAAATACTGGTATTCAGCTGCATCCGGTTAGAGTGGAAGCCGACCCCAACATAGTTGGGAAAAGGCTAGACAGATTGAATTGGGATTGAAACTGACCAGTTTAAGCACTGAATTAAATATTTGAATGTTTTGAAACCGTTGTGATATAGTTACAATGGTTTCAAAACATTTAAATATTTGGTTGTGGTATGGTCTCCTGTTCTACTTAGATTCCTTGTTGACGCCAATCATAGGTCTTTGTTTAAAATTACAACATTATGTTTTATGGATACACCAAGACTTCTATCCCCAGAATTTTAGGTCGCGACAACTCTTACTCAACCCTGTTAGAAATTCTGCATTGCAAAACATCTGCTAGCTACTCGTATAAGCCAGCTTCTCCATCTTTGCCTACTCCGCAATACTAAAATAAAGAAAATAACTGCAAAGTAGGTGTTTAACTTTGAATAAATCGTCATTGTGTTCAAAGATGGGTGCCCCAAATTCTTGACACCCGGGCGCTATTGTTTCCAAGTGAAACTTACTGATTTACTTTGGCTTTTCGAAAGTCGGTGACTTGATAATTAAATGCCAACGATCGGTCTTCTAGTTAAGATAATATCTATTGGGTACCGTGGGCAGTCGAATGCTACAAATTATGAGAGCATTTAGACGCCGTTGGCATAATTATACAGTGTGTCCCGAGCACATGTGCTCAAACTTAAGAATGTGGTACAGTCCATAAAACTGAACAACTTTTTCCCGGGGACCAACATCGTAATCGTAAAAAAAAAACAGTCGTCCCATACATTTGGTCAAGTGGTCATTAAAATTTTGTAAGGGACGACTGTTTTTTTTTTACGATTACGATGTTGGTCCCCGGGAAAAAGTTGTTCAGTTTTATGGACTGTACCACATTCTTAAGTTTGAGCACATGTACACGGGACACACTGTATATGCCAACGGCTTTGAGTGGTTATCTTGCTTGTTCTGTGCTGAGCTCACGCAACGCGTCGTGCGTCCAGCCCATAGATATAAGTTTAAATATTTCTATGGTCCAGTCCAGCCCACTATATTTAAAGTAGCCTCGCCCATCAAGGAGCGCTGTCACAAATTAGACGCATTTTTTTTTTAAATTATTTTTATATTATTGCATGCAATTGCCTTTCATTTATCCCTTTTGTGGCCCAACATTCTGATCCATACAAGACAGCAGGTCTAACCATTGTTTAATATATTATCTTCCCCGTAAGTTTAAGGGGAATGCGGGAGTAGCAGATTGTTCTCGTGACCTGCCGCCATTTCATCCATCCAGTATTAATTCTGTGCTTATATGCAGTGTGAAAAGTGAACAGTATGCTGTATGGATGAGAGTAAGAAAGATCAAAGAAACGAAGGATGGATTGTGTACTAAAGCTGCAGTCCAGCTCGATTAGTATTTTACCTGGCTAATATTCTAGCATTTATTTACCAGAAACCTGGCGTAATCAATCACCCAGACATCGGAATGTTTCTCTATAATGAACAATAGTTATTTCTTTACTTCGAAATCTATTTTCAGCGCTGAAAATATCTTTCAATCGGTGTGTAGGTAACGCTAAACTGTAATGGAATAAGAACGCTTGCCAAATGCAACGTCTTATTAGATAACCGGTGTTTTGTAAACACGCTGGAAGAATTAGGTCGCCATGAAATGGGTTTTTTTTTTGTCTTTGGATCCGGCATGCAAAGACCAAACCATAAACCAACCAATGCGGGATCAATGCAGGTTGGGGCATGTGGTGTTTAACCGTTTCTGTTACAGACCTATCACCATCATCATTCTGCTGCCCTTATACCAATTTATTTGGGGTCGGCGCAATATGTCCCTTTTTAACCGACGAAAAAGGAGGTGTTCAAGTCGACATGTGTTTTATTTATGTATATGACCATATAAGTCTGTGACCACGCATAACTTTTTGCAGAGTCGACCGATTTAAAAAAAATTGTTTCAAACTCAAACTCAAACTCAAACTCAAAGCATTTATTTCAATTAAACCAATTACAGGCACTTTTGAATTGTCAAAGAGTCGGTCAGTAGGTAAGTCAGAAAGTTGAAGCTAGTTGCCCATTCCAAAACGTAGATCTATGGAGAAGAACGGGCAAGAAACTCCACGGACACTCTTTTAAATCAAAATATAGTTACAAAATATTGGTTACATCATTCATGTTGAAATTATACATGTGAGAACGATGAACGTTAAAAGCGTCCGTAATAAAAAAATAAAAAAAAAACAATTCAAAATTAAAATTAAAATAAGCCGTGGCAGCTAAGGTATGACCAGCCTCCACCAACAGCGCCCGTTCACAAACCTGATGTATGGATTCGTTAAATGATCCAACACACGCGCCACCATCAGCGAGGCATTAGAGTGAGCATGACACACTCTCAGCCGCCAGGGCACATCCAAGTCAAATAAAGACGTACCCAGTAAATGGTAGCTTTAGAGTAGGTACATAGTACTCACACATGTACTAAGCAATTATACAATACAAAGGTGATTGAGTCTACACAATGCAAAGCTATTCTTACAATCTTCAGCAGTTGCTTAACAGTATCTTCAAATGTTAATTAATTAGTTGAGGTTGTGGAGCAGGACCAGCATGGAGCCAAGCATTTTTATCATTTATGTAATCCCCCAACTTATAATATGCCTGCCTGCATAGTGTGCGTTTTATACAAGTTTTAAATTTCGTCTCATTTAGTTGAAGTATGTGTGGAGGTATTTTATTGTAACATTTTAAACAGTACCCCATGAACGATGAGTCTACTTTAGCCAGCCTGAAACCTGGTTGAGCTAATAGGTCCTTATTTCTAGTATTATAATTATGCCTTTCACCTCTTTTATTAAAAAGATGTAAATTTTTTCTTACGTACATGATGTTTTCGTAGATATATTGACAAGGTACCGTCATGATGTTAATATCCTTAAACAGTTCCCTTAGAGAATCGCGCCTGCGAAGATTATATATGGCTCTGATGGCTCGTTTTTGCAGAATAAAAATGGACTCAATATCTGCAGCCCGTCCCCAAAGTAAAATACCGTAAGACATGATACTGTGAAAGTAACTAAAATAGACTAGCCTCGCGGTATCTACATCAGTAAATTGACGGATTTTTCTGACAGCATAAGCTGCTGAACTTAGCCGTCCTGCAAGTGATATTAAATGAGGACCCCATTGTAGCCTTGAGTCGAGCGTAATCCCCAGGAAAACGGTTTTATCGACGAATTCTAGTTTCTCTTGATTCAATACTATCTCACAATCACTACTTTTGACATTTGGTAAAGAAAATCTGATGCACTTAGTTTTTTTCCCATTTAATACTAAATTATTAGCAGTGAACCAATTTTGGATCTGCAGTAGGGCGTTATTGACGTCGTCAAAATTTGTAGCACGTCTATCTACCTTAAAAATTAATGAAGTATCATCAGCAAATAGCACCATTTGTGGTTGATTTTTTAATAAATGGAGTAAATCATTAATATACACTAAAAAGAGGAAAGGACCCAATATCGAGCCTTGTGGAACACCCATTTTAACTTTTAAACACAGTGAATTGACACCATTTATTTGAACTTGCTGTTGTCTATCATTTAAATAAGATTTTACTAAACTGAGGGCAAGTTTTCCAAGTCCGTAATGCTCAAGTTTCAAGAGTAAGGTTTCATGATCGACGCAATCAAATGCCTTGGAGAGGTCACAAAAAATGCCTATGGCGTCTTGGGCCTCTTCCCACGCGTTAAAAATGTGTTTTAATAAGGTTACACCGGCGTCGGTCGTACAACGTCCTTTGGTGAAACCAAACTGTTGATCGTGAAGTATTTTATTCGTGTTAAAATGATTGAGCATTTGATTAAGCATTACCTTTTCAAACACCTTGCTGAAAACCGGCAACACGGATACTGGTCTATAATTATTTTTGTCTTTACTGTCTCCGGATTTAAAAAGTGGAATTACCTTACTGTATTTCATTAAATCCGGGAAAACTCCTTGATCTACACAAAAATTAAATATTAAGGCTAAGTAAGGCGCTATAGTCTCAATTATGGAGGTACAGACTTTAATGGACATTCCCCAAAGATCTTCGGTCAGTTTGATCTTAATTTGTTGGTCAAAGTTGGTCCCATGTAAAATTTATTAATATTGCTTTGGTAGTTTTCGAGTTAGCTTCAATAATACGTATTTTTTCCCCACTTTTATGTGGATGATGTTCTAATTTCTTTTGAAAAGTGAAAAACCACAGCTAAAAAGTGAAAAATAAAAACTTTTTTTACAAAAAAATACACCCGACTTCCAAAAACAACACTACACAGTATTTTTCACTTTGCAGTGTTGTTTTTGGAAGTCGGTTGTATTTTTTTGTAAAAAAGTTTTTATATAACTACTCCTTGTGTCCTTTTAAGCTGGCGACATGTTATTTCGAGGGTATCTTCTTTTGTGACGTAGGCATCCACTAACACTCTAGGTAGGGTTAAATAGGAAAAATAATGAAAGTTTGTAAGTTTCGGAATGTCAGAATTCAGGGGAAGTCGCTGGAAAAGTGTTAGTCTAAATTATACCTAATTAAAAATGTTTATTCAAGAGCTCTTTGACCTTACTATCTCAAACTGTATAAGGTACAGTACAGTCAACCACACGTCCATATTAAACACTTTCCTATTGACAGCGCCTTTATATCATGGCACTAAGAACGGTTTTCGTAGATCAAGTGTCAACTATCGTGCAGTTGACAGTACTATAACTATTATCAGACGCAGTTGTTGAATAGTAGCTAGATTAAAAGACTAATTTTGTTCACTTATCTTATTAACTTGGTGTTCGAATTCAACATAAGATGAAGTGAAGAGCAAAAGGTTAACTACTCTTAATCATAATAAATGCATTACAGAAAGTCAGCCAGTGTAACAAGAATCTCTGTACAATACACAGTTACTTTAAACCAGTTAAAACATGGGTTATAAATTACTAGTGTTAGTGCTTTTAATAAAAATAGTTGTGGCCAGAATAAGACTCGATGTGAATGTAGACGATGACGAGAAAGTGAACATATCATACACAGGAGCAGAAACTCGTAACCTAACAGAGGATGACATGAATTCATTTAAACTCTGAAAACAAAATTTCAACAGAGCGTTTACAGCATACACGGATACGGTTAGTCGTATCGGTCAACTTGTTAATCAAATCGCAGTTTCGAAGTACAGTAAGTGTGAAGATTTGTACAAGGGGATGGGAGGTGCGAAGAGGGTTTTGAAGATAAAATCAGCAACCGTTAAGGACCTAACGAAGCAACCAATCGTAAGGGTGTCACAAAAATTCGAGAACTCATCAAACCATACTATAAAAGTGAACACAGGTATTTCACAGAGCATCGAACACACTTTGACAACGATTTGGTCAAAACAACAAGAGTTATCAGAATCCCAAGATGTTCTAATACGAGATCAATTTTGGAATCGTAAGTTCTGGAGGTGAAACCGAGTTGTCTTTCACAACTACCGGAGTTGTCAGTGAAGAGATATCAAAAACCGAAACTATTGGTACGACCAACTGTATGGAAGTTGAATTAAAGCCTGGAGTAGCTGTGATAGCCGTTTTATCGGCAACCGCCGGTTATTTAGAAATATAAGTGGTGCATATGGCTTCTCTACTAACCGATTTGAAAAAATATTTTTTTGTTGGAAAGGGTATACTTCCCAAATGGTCCCATTTTTGTCAAAATCCAGTTCTGATGATGGGATCCTGGAGAAATCGAAGGAACTCTTGAAATATTATAGGCACACCTATAGCGATTTGGGTATTTTTTATAGTAACTCGTGCAATTGCTCTCGGAAAACACCATTTGGTGAAGTGGAACTGATTATGAAGACCACAGATGGCCATCGGAACTACTCAATTTATAAGTATTTCACGGGTTGCGATTCGATTACTTTAATATGGTTGCTAAGTAATTTATGCTCATCAAAATGCATAATGGTGATGATGACTTCACCATGGAGCTCCAGTTCTCCTGGTTCTTACTAGGAGAACTCCTCAACAATTAACTGCATCGGGAAAAGCAATATTTTGTAAAAAGTTGTAGTTGCCATTGGGCTATTACAAACTGACCCACTAAAAAGTGAAAAATAAAAACTTTTTACAAAAAAAACAACCGACTTCCAAAAAAAACACTACAAAGTGAAAAATAACTTTAATTTTGGAAGTCGGTGGCAAAAAACAAAAATACAGATCCAAAGACACCGACTTCCAAAATTAAAGTTATTTTTCACTTTGTAGTGTTTTTTTTGGAAGTCGGTTGGTTTTTTTTGTAAAAAGTTTTTATTTACTCCGCACGTTATGAATCTAATAAAGGTTTTAAACCATAGTGAAATATTTTATTGGAAGTTTTTAAAAGTTGTCAAAAGTGTAAAAGCAATTTCATGGTCGACTTTACCTACCTGCTTAAAACAATATAATATATTTTCTTTTTGCATTTGATAGCCCAATTCTTGAGGAAAGCTGTAGGCTATTTAACATCACGCTAGTACTCTTAGGAGCCGAGCAAAAAGAAAAAAAGTCAGAAAGAACGCTAATCAAAAATGATGTAAGTAGGTAATAGCGTAGACAGGCAATGCGAAATGCGATGCGGGGGTTTGTCGGGGGAACAAGAAACACGCGGAAAGTTTCATACAGAAGCTAAGGATAAAGATAACGATTTCGATAGCAATAAGTTAGCTAATATTTTACAAAACTCCTGAGGGGCAATTCCCGTATTTTTAACAACGTTTGCAATCTCATCTCAGTCTTAATCTGTCAAAAATTGTATAGCATTTACCTTCACTTTTGACATTTGATTGTCGCTGGCATGAGATTGCAACTTGAATTTGAACGTTTTTAAGGTTCCGTACGAAAATGGTAAAAAAGGAACCCTTATGGTGTGACTGAGTCTGTCTGTCTGTCTGTCTGTCTGTCACAGCTGGATATCTCAAGAACTACTAATGCTATCAACTTGAAATTTTACTTTTTTTAATTCAACTTGAAAAAACAGTTTTAGATGACGTTTACACAAATATTTTGCAAATAAGAAAGACATAAAAATATATTTTTTTTTTGCAACAGGTACTGAAAGGGGGTCTTAAAATTTCAAAGTAGGGCTACTAGGGCATGTGGGGTATCATATGAAAGAGCGCTGTTTGCACATTCTCAAACATTTTTTTTCTTTTTTTTAGGCCGCATAGTTTTCGACTTTTGATGAAAAATGTAAAAAAAAATCCGCCCCCCCCCTTATCTCCGAAGTTTGCAGACAGAAAAATCAGAAATTATTCTATGTGATAGAAGTTTATGTAAATATTACAGGAAAAATAAAACGATGTCTCTAAATAACACACTTTTTCAGAAATTGGAACGGAACCCTCGGTGCGCGAGTCCGACTCGCTCTTGACCGGTTTTTTAAGTACGAGAATTGGTCTTCTGAACGCCAATTCTCGTACCTAAAAGCGTTCAAATCCAAGTCGCAATCTCATGCCAGTGACAATCAAATGTCAAAAATGTAGGTAAACGCTATACAATATTTGACAGATTGAGACCAGACCAGAGGGGCAATTCTCGTATTTTTAACAACGTTCGCAATATCATCTCAAGACTCAATCTGTCAAAAATTGTATAGCGTTTACCTAAATTTTTGACATTTGATTGACGCTGGCATGAGATTGTGAACGTTTTTAGGTACGAGAATTGCCCCTCAGACCAGATTGATTGATATTTGATTGATTGAGATTGCGAACGTTGTTAAAAATACGGCAATTGCCTCTGATTTTATCGTCCTGCTAATTACATAAAAAAAGATTTTAAAAGTGAATATTTTGCAAAGAAGTTAATTTTAAACAATACCCTACTATCTGTCATCTGACACACTTGTGCGATTGTTTAATTTTGAATAATTACCACTTTTGCAAGTAACTGTATTTTGTATGTTATCATCATTTACCCTTGATTTAATTTACTAATTAATCTTTCTTTTCGCGTATTGTTCTAAAGGGGCTCTTGGCTAAATGGTAACAGCCGCACGGGTCGATTTAAGGTTAAGCTACGCTTGCCGCGGTCGTTTCGTGGATGGGTGATCACCTATTACATACCCCTCGGTGCCTCGGAAAGCACGTTAAGCCGATGTCCCGGCTGTCATTCGTAGATCTTTGACAGTCGTTAAGGGTCGTCAGAATCCGAAGAGTCTGTAAACCAGTCTTACCAAGGGGTATTATCCCAGTAACTGGGTTTTGGAGGTCAGGTAGGCAGTCGCTCCATGTAAAAGACTGGAAACCGACCCCAACATACACACATCAAAAAAAGTTTGTACCTAATCACTAGCAAAAGCTGGTATCTACAGGGTGGCCGGAACATTGACGTCCAAAAATAAAATTTCGGTCCCTCGTATCGTGGGGTATTCGAATCACCCCCATATATGTTCCGCGACTTTTCATAGTTTTCGAGTTATGAATTTTTTTCTGAATGTTTGAAAATTTTCGACCTGACCAACCTAAAAAATTCTAAAAAAAAAAGTAGAGGGTTTTATCGAGTTTCTTTTTTTGCAACTGACTTTTCATAAGTAGTACTTTTATGCATAAAATAATCAGCTTCGTAACTGTTATGAAAGTTATGAAAATGTTGATCTAAAGTGAAAAATTTACGTTCGGTAAATTATGACTCAAATTTTCAACTTTAAATTAAAAATCTTAACAGGTGACTTCATAATTCCTAAGTAGGCTTCAAGAATGCGCCAGACTCTCAAAATATATAGATATAATCATAAAAAAAATGAAGTACTTAATAGGGGCCCTACTTTGTTTAAAATCGGCCTTCAAAGACAGCGAGGTGGAAAAATTCTTAAAATTACCCATCTGAGTAATTATTTTTTTTTGGCTATTTTCTCGTTCCTAAGGTTAATTAATGATAAGAATACTGAAAACTAACCACATTATATTCAATATTCATAATTACCACACGTGGGCGAATGAAAATCCACTCGAAGTGAGAGCTTCGACATTTCAACATCGCTTCAGCGTTAACTTGTGGTCTGGTATCCTCAATGGCGAACTAATTGGTCCGTTTGAACTGCCGTCCAGACTTGATGGAGAAACATACAAAAACTTTTTGGAAAATGAACTTCCATTGTTGCTGGCAGATGTGAATCTCGAACTCAGACGAACCATGGTGTTGCAAAATGACGGCGCCCCGTGTCACTATGCAACCCAGGTCCGAAATTACTTAGATGAAACATACCCCAACAGATGGATCGGACGCAGCGGACCAATTAGGTGGCCTCCACGCTCACCTGATCTCAACCCCATCGATTTCTTTATTTGGGGCTATTACAAGGAAATAGCATACGCCCGAGACTGTTCAAGTGAACAAGAGCTGAGGCAGTTGATTGCAGAAGCTGAACGTGTTGTGAGGGAGAACAGAGACGCTTTTAGACGATTGCCAGACAATTTCTTACGTAGGTGTAGAATGTGTATTGCTGCTGGTGGTGGCCACTTTGAAAACCTTTTGTAAATGTTAAAAATAAATTAAGTACTTTTTTCACATTATCATCTGTGTTTTATATTCAAAACCACTTTTTACGTAAAACTTTTCTTACCCAACTCTGAAACTATTTGTTGGTTAGTTTTCAGTATTCTTATCATTAATTAACCTTAGGAACGAGAAAATAGCCAAAAAAAAATAATTACTCAGATGGGTAATTTTAAGAATTTTTCCACCTCGCTGTCTTTGAAGGCCGATTTGAAACAAAGTAGCCCTATTAAGTACTTCATTTTTTTTATGATTATGAAAGCTGAGAGTCTGGCGCATTCTTGAAGCCTACTTAGGAATTATGAAGTCACCTGTTAAGATTTTTAATTTAAAGTTGAAAATTTGAGTCATAATTTACCGAACGTAAATTTTTCACTTTAGATCAACATTTTCATAACTTTCATCACAGTTACGAAGCTGATTATTTTATGCATAAAAGTACTACTTATGAAAATTCAGTTGCAAAAAAAGAAACTCGATAAAACCCTCTACTTTTTTTTTAGAATTTTTTTAGGTTGGTCAGGTCGAAAATTTTCAAACATTCAGAAAAAAATTCATAACTCGAAAACTATGAAAAGTCGCGGAACATATATGGGGGTGATTCGAATACCCCACGATACGAGGGACCGAAATTTTATTTTTGGACATCAATGTTCCGGCCACCCTGTATATCTGTCTGATATGTATATAAAAATGAATCCCTATTTCCCTTGGTCATCGCATCACGCGTGAACGGATGGAACAATTTCGCTAATTCTTTTTTTGTCGTGTTTATTATTGTCAGGAGAAGGTTCTTATGTAGAGAAATATTGGAAAAAATTGCCGGGAAAATTGGAAAATTCGGGAACACTGAAAGTGGATTTTCTATGGGAATTTTGAATTATTGAAATTGGAACAGGACAACGTCTGTCGGGTCAGCTAGTATTTTATAAAAATTTAACTTTATCAAGAAAAAATGTTTTCGTTACATATAATAAAATACACTGTGTATTTCTATTTAAAAAATATATAACGTAAACACTTTTTTTTGATAAAGTTAAATTTTAAAAATATTCAGCTTTTGCTAGTGATAACAAACTTTTTTTGATGTGTGTAGTTGTAAAAGGCTGCAGATTGATTGTTTTCGCGTATAGTTGAGTCTAGCTACAACTAGACGACAATACAAAATAAGTACTATTTAATCGTAACTGTAATATTGAGTTATTTTTAACGCTTCATCATAGAAGATTTCAATAGCCTGGCCGTCCGTAACAATAGTATCGATTTGTATCACAAAGATCACTTTTTGTCGCGAATGCAATGGTCTCGTCATAACAGATGACGTCACGAGAACACGCAACCAATAGCCTCGGCTGATATTTTTAGGGTTCCGTACCCAAAGGGTGCCAACGGGATGCTATAGGATCCGCTGTACGTCCATCCGTCCGTCTGTCACAGGGCGTAGACGCTTGAAATTTTCACAGAGCGTGTAGGTACGGAACGGTGGTAGGTAAGGCCGCTATAACAACAAATAATAAAAAATATATTTTATAGCGTATTTTTAGGGTTCCGTACCTCAAAAGAAAAAAACGGAACCCTTATAGGATCACTTGTTTGTCCGTCTGTCTGTCTGTCTGTCTGTCTGTCTGTCAGTCTGTCAAGACCCTTTTTCACAGGAACGCGTGGAGGTATCAAGTTGAAATTAATACCAAATACGTAGATCTATGGTCACTTAGAGTCCTGAAAAAATCAACCTTCTAAGTCAACGCAAATATGCCACATAAATGGCCGTATTTTTTAATACGGCCATTTATGTGGCATATTTTGATGCTCGCAAGTAAATCAAAACCTATAGGTTACTTCCCGTGACCTAGAATAATGAAATTTGGCAAAAAGCAAGGTCTCCCAGCACAAGTAAAGGAAAAAGTCCGAAAATTGTGAATTTGTAATTTTTTGACATAAAAAAAAATTTTTCGGGATCCAATGTTAAGTTTGTTTTTGGGATAAATAATTTCAACTACGGAACCCTTCATTGTGCGTGGTCCGACACAAAAAACAAAACTTAGTGTTAAATTAAATATTGTACGGTGGTACGGAACCCTTCTTGTGCGAGTCCGATTCGCACTTGGCCGTTTTTTTTATAATTGCATCGCACGACCATTCTGAAATCATTCTGCCTAGCTGCTGGCCGGATCGAATCATACGAGTTTTTCCCAGGCTGCATAAAGGGAGTTCCACGGTCAATTCTTTTTTTTTTTCGTAATTCGAACGGTGATTTCGAAAAATATGACAATGGCGGTCTTTCGCGGGAATTTTACATTATTTTCGTCAATTACTTACAATGCATACAAAGTGCACGTTTTTTCATGCTGAGAAAAAATAAGCGTTGAATAAATTAATTAAGAATTTTATTGAAGAAACGGGGTTGTTTTACTGTGAGCACTTGAGCAGGCATTGTTGTCGCTGAAAAATTGTGTTATTTTGCATGAGACTTGAGTTAGGTTGTATACCTACATGTAGCACGTTGGTAACCGGCGCCAATAAGCGCCGACAAGTTTTCTGATTCGTTGCATGGCTTAGAGCCAAATAAATAACACACATTCGGACTGGATATCATTTCTAGGTAGTTCCTTTACTCCTAGTATCACCACTAGTAAAAGGAACAGCGACCTCCATGCTTAGATTGGAATGCGAACTTCCTTAAACATACAGGAACTGTTCATAAGCTAGGTTAGGGTAGAGACGAGGACGAGGATTGAAGAGAAAATGGACGGATATTTATCACTTCCCTTTTTAAAAAAAAAAACGTTATGAAGCAATTGGGCAGACGCTCTTCTGTCGGGGCCACACCAACGTCAACGACAATGCCCATCATTGCTATAAAAATCGCGGTAATTATTCCGATAAGCATCGCGTTAAATTGAGTGGCCACACTTGAATACCGCCACCGAGTTATCGCCACGTCAATTGGCAATGTGAATGCCGTTGTAAAATTACCGCGATAAGTTGTGTCTACACCTATGGCCTAAGTCCATCATCGCGATAATCAACGACATTTCCCGTTGGCGTAGCCCGGACATTCCTGTGTGCTGCTAAAAGTAAATTGCGTGCACCGCCCCACCTGGTTATCAAACGTTTTTGGAAATAACTTTCAGTGCTGTTTTCACCATCATTTAGAGAATATGTCCCGGAAGGTTTACTTATGTGAAATAACTTTCAGTGCTGTTTTCACCATCATTTAGAGAATATGTCCCGGAAGGTTTACTTATGTGAAATAACTTTCAGTGCTGTTTTCACCATCATTTAGAGAATATGTCCCGGAAGGTTTACTTATGTGTAAAAAACCGGCCAAGTGCGTGTCGGACTACGCACAATGAAGGGTTCCGTAGTTGGGATGAAATTATCCCAAGAACACACACACATACATTCCAACAGTAACTGTAATTGTGTACTCACAATATTGAGAGATTTACCATGTTATTTTAAGAACACAAACTTCTTATAGGTTTTCCTGTAATCTACAGGTAAGTATAGAACTATTTTCTGTATTTTTTTTCAATATTTTAGGGTCACTAGTTTCGAAGATAAGAGGGGTGGGAATGGTCAATTTCCGGTCTATTTTCTTAAAAGACTTTAAAACGATTTATTTTAAAATTATAAAAAAAAATAGAGAGAGACCCTCATAGTTAAGCCCTTTCATTTGATATGTCACACGGTACAGTTTGCAAAACTTTTTTTTAATTTTCTTATTTGCCTCTAAAATTGACCCCATATTCAAAATTTATTCATTTACTTTAACCTTACGTGTTTGGGTCACAGAAATCCATAGGTGTACCAAATTTCAATTTAATCGGTCCATTAGATTCGGAGCAAATTGGCTGTGACAGACGGACAGACAGACAGACAGACAGAAAGACACACGAGTGATCCTATAAGGGTTCCGTTTTTTCCTTTTGATGTACGGAACCATAAAAACGTTAGTATAATAAAGACATCTCGTTATTTGTCGTGCGAACCAGGGACGTGTCTCTAGTTCCCAATAAAATTGACGTGTGATGTGACCAAGCCCTGCAGAATGTTTAGGTGCCAACCAACCCACATAACAGCTACTTCAAGAGGCGTGACGTCATTGTTGTTGTATTAACAAGTATAATGTATGTACTTAGGAGTATAATCTAAGTACTTAGATTAGCATTGAATTTACATAGAAACGGATGTTAGAAGATTTCTTTTACAATGTAACTATGTCTTACTTGAATCCCTGGAAATAAAGAATACACCCGCTCGTAGATTACCAAGATAAAGAATATGGTTGACCGAATGGAGACATTATCTCACTCTCTCTGCCCCAGCAGTGTTAAGCATCTCAGGGAGTTTTCTCCATCTGTTACGATCCCAAAGCAAACAAAAAAATGACGACCCTAAGAAAGTTGGCTTTGCAAAAGCCACGGAAAGAAAGTCGTCGTTATTCCTAACAATCACCATCGCCTATGAGCAATCAAGCAGGAATAGCCATTTTAAATCACTTTAATTAAATAATGTCAGTCAAAATCTCGCCATACTACTTAAGAAGACAGAATCGGAACAATGCACAAAGATATTATCATCTCACTGAGACACTTTCCTTGGTCTTGATACCGAATTCACTTTCGTTATGTCTCGCACTTTTTAATACATACTAATACTATCATTACAATACAGTGGATAATACAGAAGTATTGGTGTATGGTGTGAAGAAAGACCATGATTACAAATCGCCGAAATGATGTGAGCAAACGTGGTGTTCAATGATCGTTCCTTCTCTGATTGAGGAAGTCTTTGCCCTATAGTAGAACAGTAACAGACTAGTGTAATATAATCGCAACATCAGAAAGAAAAGAAGGACTGTGTAACTCGTGCGCGTAAATATGGCACCTGGCTCGAAAACAAAATTGTGTCTAAACAATATGTTTTGTCACGTTTAAAGCATCGTAAAGTAGTATGTTATGAGAAACTACTCAGTGCAAATTAAATGTTGATATTCAAAAAACTCAAATAAAACTCAATATTTTTTTGCACTCAGTTCTTTACACGTAATTCACTCGAGCCAGGTGCCATGTTAACGCGCACGGGCTATAGAATCAGAAATATGTTGAATGTTGAACTAAAGATTTTTGTTTGGCGACCCAGAAAGTAAGATTTATATTTTGAAGCTGACGGATTTCTGGGTGGGCCACCTAAAAATCCGTCTGTGTCTCCGATAATTACATGAACCAACAACAAATTCCATTTAGACTGTAAGTAACTGGGAGCCAACAAATATCATAGAGCCTCATTTATTACAGACCGCTTAATTAACCAGACAACTAGTAACACTGGTATTTTATAAATAAACACTTTGTTTCAATTAAGACTACTTTAACTTATCTGTGTAACTGTCAGTCTTTCAAAGAGTACACTTACTGACTATGAGACAAATCCTTTACATACCGAACCTTATGATTATAAAGATAGAGTTGGTATTACATCAGCAGGAACAGCTAGAATTTTGCAGATAATGACTCCGTTGTGCCTTCTTAGATAACGATAGTTCTCTGTATTTTGTTGAGTGGAAAAAACCGGTTACTTACCGTACTGGTTCAAGTACGAATATGTAGCATTTTGTTTGTATTAATATGTATTTGGTTTAATGTACCTACGAGAAAAAAGTGGCGGTTCTACTTTTGGTTCATGTTATGTTTGATGATTTCCGTATTGTTCAGAACTCGGTGAACAGCAAAAAACGTCACTGCGTTGATTTATATTCAAGAAGTGCAAAATTAAAGACTGTGACTGACTTTGTTTGAAGGTGGATTTTAGGATGGAGTTTAGTCTATTTTAATTAGCATCTTGTGATGAAATAATACGTGGGATACTCGTACTCTGTGAAAGATTATAATTATGGCTAGCAAGGGGGTGACTACCGAGATGACGACTAATAGAGAAGTATGGAAGAACAAGACATGTTGCGCCGACCTCAAATAAATAGGGTAGGAGAAAAATACACTAACTCTTCGAATCTGTGCTCAAATCTGATGTAATAATATGGAATCCGACGGCGATGGCTAATAGATATAAACATATAGAGGAAGAAGAAAATTGGGGTAAGAGCAGGGAAGATGATGATGAATTTGATCAACTAATCATAGGAGCTATAAAATTTGACATAGAGCTTTCTGAAACCGTAGCTTAAAACCTGGAATATCCTATCAACACTATTAACAATAGTGACAACTAAAATAATCGTAATCTATAAATTCCAAAGCCGAACTAAATCCCGAATGATTAGTGTTAAATCTGAATTCCTTGCCGTTTTATGTATATTGCTCGTTTATCTAAGTTATTTATGGCTTCAGTTTATACGAAGCTTGATTGTCGTATAAATAATTCCCTGGAAATTGTTTAATAATTTAGATTCCTTGACTAAATTCCTATTTCTGACAGAATATAATGTCCTAGTTATATCTGCCTCGATGATTCAGTTCCAAATACAATACTTCATCAGAGGGCCTGGACAAAGTGACATTATATCAGCGACGATGTAGAAATCCGAAATGCATTGAAAGCGATTACCACTTGTCTGCTCTCTGGTGGGTCCAGCTGAATACATTCTTCTTCTTGCTCCTCAGGGTGTTCTTTGTGATTGTACATATACTTGTTTTCATTTCTTGACTCTCGCTCTTCCCCTAGTTATCTAGCCCCCCACTTTCAGTACATTTGCGCCAACCACAATAGAAATTTACGTTCATCTCACAATCGTCTTCTTCTATGTCCCACTCACCGTACAGACTTCATTCACTCTTCCTTCTTCATTCAGTCTATCTCTCTGTGGAATGCGCTCCCCCCGGAAATCAGGATGGCAACCAACCGATTATCCTTTAAAGTTAAAGTTCGTGAACACATTCGCAAGAAGCTGGCAGTGTCATCACAACGGTAATGTTTCCCCATTGTTGGTATTATTTGTATTAGTATATTTATGTATATTTATATATAATTAGGTATATATTGTTATATTTATAGTTTGTAATAGGTATTATGTGTATATTTATATTTAAATAAATATTTATTCCTAAATTTTTCGAAATTGCACCTGCTACTGCTTGTCTCTGCATCACCCAAAGGTTGACTGGTAGAAAATGCCTATGGCATTAAGTCCGCCTCTGTACATTTGTGCTTGAAGTGTTAAATAAATAAATAAATAAATACTTATGCATATTCTGCGCATCCTAAAATTTACTGCATGACAGAAATCTCTGATTGTCGTTGTCTGATATATCCAATTGTTTATATTCTGTTCCGTATTATATCTATTACAACATGTACTGTTGTTCTTCTTGCCTTTTGCTTAAAAGTAAAACCTTATTGTTGCTTGAAATCCAAAGGCTTTGATTATTTATATGTCTAGATAGTGTCGCGCTGCAAAAGAACTAAAACAAACAGACTAATTTTGTTATGCTGGTGTGCGTGACATCTACGTTTTACACTCGCACCACGCCATTCTGCTTTTCGGGCGTGCAAAATGCGGCCAATAGTTGGAAGCTATTTTTTTCAACGAGTTCACAGCTTTGAATATAGGCGTATTTATATCTTTGCCCAAAGGCTTCCGATGTGATAATGAGCCTTCCTGATTTACCTAATAGAAAACAAGTCGGCAATCTTTGATCAGCTTGTAAGGTCAAAACAACCATACATAAGTAATCTAAACACAAACAGCGATATCTAATATTAATATTCTAAACACATATACTTGCGTATGTTTCTTAGTCATATCTGTTTATACCGACAAATGTGGACCGTGATATAATTTAGCATACATAGAGGAAGTTTACTTTGGAGAATTCCCCTGAGACGGTTTGACTATACATGTGTGTGATGTGTCATGTCTGTTTTTTATTCCTGAAGATACGCAGAAAGGTTGACAAGGACAATAGCTTTGCGGCCCATGATATGAGTCAAGATCTGTGCTTTGTTTGGCATCACATTGTCACACGATCAAATTCTGGAAATACTTCCATTTTAGGCATGAAAGTGTACAGGTGATCGGTGCTTAAAAGCTCCAACTACTTCATGGAAGGAATCTTTAACAACGAATTTTAATTTTTACCAACTTTTGGAAAACTTGCAAGTTCTGCCTTTGAGATTCAACTTTCGACTATAAAGCAGTCTCCTGTTGGACTTAAACGTCTCCAATCTACTGAGATCTCTTTTATTTTTGCCTTAGCTTAGCCCAATCTTCAGTCTGTTTCCAGAGATTTAAAATTCTCGTAATATTTTGCTCTCTATTTTCCGCCATTATGTTCAATTACCGACACAAAAATGTATTAAAATAAGCAAGTCAGGTTTAAAATCTAAATCGTGTCAGTGATTATAAATCTTATGCGATCGACCTAACAGTTTCCTAGAACATCTTGGTTGGTATGCTAACATAAACAATCGTTTGCAATCGTTCAGGAGTCGATTCGCAGAATCGAGTTGCAGTGCAATCGAATTTTAATCGATACTTGATATGTTTCGACTTTGAGTGTGGAGATTTGGTTGTCATCGTGTCATGTGTCTGTCTGTATATACATATATGGGCAGACGACGACTTTTACGGTCGAGTGGCAGGTTACTTTTAAATAAAAGGAAAGTGTTTCCTTATATAGATTGATCTGTTTGTATGTTTGTGTTTGGGAGGTTTAGAACTTCTATACAAATAAGAGTTTGCATGGTCTCCTAGTGAATACCATAAGCCTTGTTAGTAATAGTGTTTGACAAATAGGATAGTAAATAGCGAGTCTAAACAATATTCTATTTGGAGAAACTGTCGAGTGCCATTAGAAGCTACTTTATCCCTAAACCAACCGTTATTAACACTATCTTCTCCAAATTATACGAAAATAAATACAACAAAAAGTATAAGTACATACAATTTTAAGTACTTACCACATCACACACGCATCTAACGGCTCGATTGTATCAATATTACAACGAAACGCATGTATAATGGTATAAATTTACTAAATTGACCATATTGTGATCGTCAGTACTTTCTAATGCACGTGACGAAGGTATGGGTTAAGTTAAGAGATGGTTGACCCCTTTGTCTTATTAAGAATAGCCTGTTACTGCCCCATTGCCAGCATTGGGGCACCACGATTTTGATCATCACGCTTGCTCAAGACGGGTTGGCGATTTCAGACTATATTAAATTGTATGTCCAGGTTTCCTCACGATGTTGTCCTTCACCGATAAGTGCTGTCCAAGTAAACTTAGAAAATACATCATCATCTGCCTAGCCTTTTCCCAACTATGTTGGGGCTGGCTTCCAGTGTACCCGGATGCAGCTGAATACCAGTATCTTATATGGAGCGACTGCCTGCCTGACCTCCACAACCCAGTTACTGCGTAATACGATACCCCTTGGTTGTCAGACTTTCGGGGTTCTCACGACCTGTAACGACTGTCAAAGATCCACAAATGACCAAGGGGACCAACGGCTTAACGTGCTTTCTGAGGCACGGAGTCGTCTCGTTAATGGGTGACCAACCGCGGCAAGCGTAGCTTAACCTGATCGATCGACCCGTGCGGCTGTTATTACTTAGCCACAAGCCCCCAAATTTAGAAAATACATATGAATTGAAAAAGTCACATTGTTACTTGCCCGGATTTATTTATTTATACCCCCTCGTGCATGAGAGGGTCTCCATCGCTTCATATTTGCTTGTAGTCTATGCTGCATATCGTCCCCTCTTCACCGACCCTTCAATGCCGAGAATCGCCACTCCATACTCGTTGTCAAGCTATACGGTTTAGCGTTGTTTTATACATGGACCTAAAAAAAAAGGCGGACGCCGTCTCCTTTAACAATAACTGAAGCACCCATAGTAAGTCAGTGCGCTAATGTCTACAAGCCAGCACGCACACATTCACACCATAGTAAGTCTACACGAGCGACGGCGTCTTTGCAGGTACTCAAATCACGCACACATAGATCGGTAGGGTGCTTCACTTTCGATATGCGTGGTGCGGAGTCCATCTTTTTTTATAAGTCTATGGTTTTATATAGGTAGTCATTTAGGCAAGAAGGAACTGCAAAAAAGCCGGCTGTTCTGGAAGTCAACCTTACATGGCTGGTTACGTCTCTGGCCAATGGCTAATGCTTGAAGTCTAGTCATTTGGTCAGTCTACGTCCAAATCTAGCCTACGTCTGAAATAACTGCATATCACCTTTCTTCTGCACTTCTAGCAATGTTTATTCCCTATTTTTGAATAGCTTTAAATAAATCCCAGAATATCCTTCCTTAAGCATGTCATCCAGATAACGTCGTGATAATCTCATCACTTATACCACCCGCCATTATTGAATACAATGACTCAGCGATATTTAGACCATTGTTCAACTGACAAACTCGATCTACCTTCATCAAATTATATCAGTGGCTGTTTTCTTTCTTTCTGCTTTAAATAATACTTTCATTACGAATAAGTTTCAGCTTTCGCTGTACTGTAAGTAATACAGAACGTCAAAATGATACCATTAATTTTTCTTTAATAAATAATTTGGTATAGTCTTACTAAGGGGTATCGTATTACCCAGTAACTGGGTTGTCGAGGTCAGATAGGCAGTCGCTCCATGTAAAGTACTGGTATTCAGCTGTGTCCGGTGAGACAGGAAGCCGACCTCAACCTTTAATATGAGGAAAACAAAACTACAAGATATCATTTCTCTTTGTTTTTGCTACTCCAATGTTATCACAAGTTAAAGATAAGGAGATTAACATGAATAACAAAACTATCTACTAAAATGATTTGCATGGAGAGTTAGCCGAGTTACCACTGCTACTGTAGCTCTCAAGGTCATATATAACAATGACATATTATTATGTTTGTAGAGCGTCTGCAGTGATGTTGTTCTTTCATTCATTCATGGTTTACAACGTTATCTAGGTTAGTGTCAGTATCGTAATTTTTTTCCACAAAATATTCAACTGATTTTAGTCTTGATTCTGGAGAAATATCTGGGTACATGCTATGTTGCCGAGATCAGTCGCAATTACTCCTTGGAAACTGTTTTCTATATCCGTTACGTTGAATCCCTTTATGTGGAACGAAATTTGATTTGGCTTCTCTTTCCGATAAATCTCATTTCTGTTTAAAACTCAATTTATACCCAAACTTATGATGTACCTACATAATATTTAAACTACCGCATTGTTGTTGTTTCGCCTAGTTGATTATTAGACTTGATTATCAATGAATTTATCCCGGGCATATGTTTACAAATAACTTCTTTTATCTAGAGAACCTTCTCATCATCATAACAACCCTTTCGCTATTTTACTGGTGTAGCTGTATTAACTTCTTCTCCCGTCATCGCATCACTTTGAATTTGAGTGGTTTTTTTTTACATTCTATACCGTATTATTCTGCTCGTACACGGTTTTGACTCTATCATTCCTTGCAGTTGCTTGACAAACATCAGCTTTACTATCATCAAAACGTGTAGTAACATCATGAATCTTCCATCATAAACTTCTTATCTCCAGTCTGACGTAGGATTACTGTTAAACGGATAAGATCATTTGAACGTCTGATAAAGTTGACATACTATGTGTTTTACCTACATTCATGTTCCGTAATGTTTAGATTCAATGACCTACTGAGGAAGCAAATATTGTGGTGGTAAATGAAGGATTGTTGGTAGATTAGAGTGGGCTACTGGGTGGTCTGTCTGAAGTCCGAGAGGAATTTTAGAAATGTAAGCAGCTGGTTTATTTGTTAAATTAAATTAGTGTGTCGTGATTTATAGTTGGGCGTTACCCGTTCTATATTATATCCGGTTTTCCTTCTTTCATTTTTGTCTGAGCCAGTTAACCGTACTTAGTTCATTGTCAAGGGGTAGTCATTTCAATTTGTGGGTTTTAGCGTGTGTTCCTCTCCTAGTACGTATATCTAGTGCATCTATAGGGAAAGTATGTATAAGGTTTCTCACTTCATTGTTCCTAATCATTGTACCATCATCAAATAGAGTGCCAAGATTGCATCATGGTTAAATTCGATCGGAACTTCCAACTCTTCCTCTCTTCCATTCACTTCAAAGTGAATCCACCTTGACCTCTTGCGTGTTAGAGCTGATCCCAGCAAATTCTCATGTAGTTAACTACTAAGCAGCTACAAAAGCAACAGGATACTCCTCATTAGGTTCAGTCTCTCCATTTCTATGGTCCGGCGTCAACACCCTGATGACGAGGATGTGCCAATAAAACGAGTTACGACTTATGTGTTCTGAGAAAACTTCATCCTCGGTATTCTTCTGAGGCTAGTCAGCCCGTTAGAAACAGTCCCAGTAATATCCATGAGTTGAGTCCATCTGAAATCATAAAACAAATGAGTAAATACATTATTTTCTTGTCCCCGTTGTAGCTATGACACCTTGGCATGATATTGTCTGCAATGAATTGTAACTAATTATGCTTAATTAAACTCCCGTAGACGTAGTATGTTACTTCTATTTCTAAATCTCAATGGCATAAAACATCAAACTTCGGCTGTTAAACACATCTATCTAGCATTCTCTTTAGGGAGCTTAAGGTCTGTTTGTCTGCCAACTATTCCCCTGACTTTAACTGTTAACGGTCTCCAGAACAATGAATGCTAGTTTCTGTTCAGTGTGTAGGATGCTCACATGTTCAGTAATACTAGCCGAAGTAGATTTAGAACCTCACAAGGTCGTGAACTCATACGCAAGCCTCAAACAACAGCCAATGAGGCCAGCAAACGCGTTAACCATACCACGATTCCACGAGGCTCCTCATAAAGTGACTTTGTATCTCCGCAACGCCTAATTACTTTCTTAACAGTTATTTTATGAGTACTAAATGAGATTTACGAGGTCTATGACCTGGTGTTTGGATAACCGGGATTACTGGCGATTTGGGAAGCCTGTTTAAAGCTAGACTTCCGAATTACCTATTCGCAAGTCGATTAATTAGGTCGGACACAATTTTGCTTAGATTTCCCGATACACCAGCACGCGTAGCATGACGACGTTTTGTCGACGGAAGAATAGACAAAACTACACATTGGCATGCTTTTGCTTAGACGCGTAGAATGCGTACAAATATTTCTACTATCTGCCATTTTGTATATTCTTCAGTCGACAAAACCCGTTTCTATGGCGGTCATGCTAAGCGTGCAGATGGGTCGGGGAAAAAATGGACTGGTCAATTTCAGGCCTGCCCTTGCTGACATAAGTTTCTTTTTCATACGATATCATGTTTCGACTCAAGTGCAGATCTTCAGACTTCGTGAAGTCCAGATTTGTACAGTACCAACTACAACCAACTATTTAAAATAAGACCGTAAAGAATTATGGCACAGCATTCAATATTTATTGCAAAAATATTGCACAGTTTCATAACCTGTCATACTTGCATAGCTAGGCTGATGAAATGTCAATATGATCACTTGAAAGAATGATAAAATAACACTAGTTTCTTTCAAAACTGCGTTATGTAATTCTGCTTTTGTTTTATTTACTAGTTTCGCTTGAACTCACTTTATAAATGTATCATCGGAAATGATTGCAAAAACAGATTTAGTATTTCTTATGCTGGCTGATCTTAGAATTAATTTACCTGGTCTTGGTTTTTGAAATATCGTTAAGGAAAATGTGAGTCACAATTGGCACAAACGTTTTGTATCAGAGAAGATATTTTTATTATTAAAGAAAATTGAAAGACAATTAAAGAAGGTCTTTAATAAACAGTAAACACTGAGATACGGAAAAGTGATATTATAGCCTTATTATTACTTTTCCGTATCTCTTACTGTTTAGTAGACTTTCTTGTCTTTCAATTTTCTTTATTTTATTCATATCAACCGTATTATTATCGTGCGCTACTACAGGTTCTTCTTATATTACTAACTATATTTTGATTTAAAAGAGTGTCCATGGAGTTTCTTACTAGTTCTTCTACTCTTTGTAATGGGCAAATATCTTTATTTTTCTGACCGACTCCTTGACACTTCAAAAGTGCCTGTAAATTATTTAATTTAAATAAATGCTTTGAGTTTGTTCTCCTGTCCCCCCATCTTAGGATTCGAGGAGCCTTATCGGCAATTTTGTCAGTAACCACAATAAGGCAAACATTTTCTTATTAATCGCCAACATCTAGGTACTTTAACTTGTGCATAATTGTAAAAGCCGTCTACACACATTTGTTTATATTTTTTTTTCTTTTCCTTTCGTAACTTCGAACCGGCTCTCTCGATATGGACCGTTGGATGTGGGTTCAATCCGTGTACAGTTCACTTCACGTTTTATCGTGTGGTTTTTGTTAATATTTCCGAATCTTCGTAGGTGGTTTGGTTTGATTTGATCTAATTTGTGGCAATTTTCTGTGGTTTCGTTTTACTTTGAATATACCACTATTTTAATGGGAGTGTCGAAACTTCGAAAGCTGTAGAGGGATTTAATCGCTTCGGTGGTCAGAAATCACTATCTTTCATAGCTATAGAATAAGGAAGGTAGGGCTTCTTCCAAATAAACGAACATTCCTTTTTTCGTCTATCCCTAAGAAAATTAAGCCTTTCGAAATAACTTACGTCTAAGAATTCTGACAAACGGACCTATTATTCCTAATCAAATCAAATCAAATCATTTTATTATCAGGCAACTAGGCCCATAGATAAAATACATAAAATTATATTAAACAATAATAAACTAATACACAATAACTCTAATTAAAACTATAACTATACACGTAACCGTAATCGTAATGAAATCGCTTTCTATTCTTGCTAATTCCCCTGGAAATTAAATCATTAAATCTAGAGCAATAAGCACCTACGAAGATTATTTAGCGATTATAATACTTACCGTATTTAAGTAATACCCGGATCTTCAAACTGTAACATAACCACAGAATAATAAAGTATGCATTATTACATCTTCATAGAAAACGGCCGAAATAACGCGATTCGAAATCTCAGTATATACCAGAAGCCAACAGTTCAATTGCGCGGCAGTTACCGAGCGGCAGGATGTAATTAATTCAAGTTCACTGCCCAGATAAACTACTGTACACTTACTGTTCTGTGACATAACGCCTATTAAAATCACAATCCTCAATACACGAGCGACTACCCACTTTATAATGACGTGTATCATTCAAGTATGCGCATGAGTTTCGTAAGCTTGTTTGTCTACATCAACTTCGCCATCAACTGTACACCATTATGATGTGTTTGTAGGGTTGGCACTTGTAGCCCTACCAGCAGGATTTTTTGAATAGCCTTTATTTCATTCACAGTAACTTTGATTACTTCGTAGATCACTTTCTTTCTATTATCTACCCATTAAAACTCAAGAGATTTCTGCCTTTATTGGCAAGTGTTGTGTCATCGATGATGACGCCAGTCTAGTTTTGCGAAAAGCTATAATTATTTATCCTACACAAACTTTTTGCTAGTTTATTTGTGCTCTACATCAGATTACGTCGGCGTCAGTCGAAGACGTCAGTGCAGGACCTTGTATCTACATTTTTGGTCAAAAAGTTTTTTTATCAAAATTGATAAATTAAGTAGCTTGCCATATAGCGGCAAAACATTGAAGTAACTAGCCAGAACAGGCGGTCGGTAAAACAGACGAATCTAGGACCTTCTATATTCTTGCTGGATGATATTTAAAGCAGTTACCTTATCTAACTGTAGTTTGAAATAATTCGTTGGTGATGTTGTGTCAAACATTTTGTCATATATTATTTAGGTTTTTAGCTTCTCCTGTAAAAAAGAGTATTTTGCATTTACTAGGTCCTGCACTGACGCCGACGATTACATTTGTCTGATTTCTAAACGGTGACAAATCTCATGACATTTAATCTTATCTTCTTCATCATCTCAGTCAAAATACATTAGTACGTTCACTGCTGGACATAGGTCTTCCCAATGATTGCCACAACTACCGCTCTGTACTACCTACCCACATCGAGCATATTGCCTTGATATTCGTCAGGTCACGGACCAACTTTTGAAAGACCTACCCACGTGGCGTACTCTAGTAATTTCTGGTCAAATTAAAAGCCTTTAAAACTCTGCCTGCCAACCCTACTCTCAGCGCCTTCGCAAAACATTCATATAAACATTACGTTACTTGCGTCTGTTACACAACATTGACCCACAAAATGGCCACCGTGACGTCACCGCCATGGTAAGTAATTAATTTAGCGATAGATCATAGAGAATTGACCTTAATTTGAATATGTTGGGTGCGAGTGCGCTTGCGCTGGGTGTTAGTAAGGTTAAGTGTATGTTGTGATTGCTAGCTTGATTTAGTCTTAGGTGTTGTTTTATTCTTTGGCCAATGAAAGATTCTAAGTAGTCGAGAGTATTTAAAAGGCTTGTGACGGATCTCGCAGCTCGCAGTAGGTATCTACCTACGTCAGTTCCTGTAGTAGGTTTCGGGCGTTCAGAACATCTAGTTTTTAGGGTTCCGTACCTCAAAAGGAAAAAACGGAACCCTTATAGGATCGCTTCATTGTCCGTATGTCTGTCAGTCTGTCAAGACCCTTTTTTTCAGGAACGCGTGGAGGTATCAAGTTGAAATTAAATAAAAAATATGTAGATCTATGGTCCCTTGGAGTCTTCTATCAATAATTATTGATCGAAGCTTGGAGTTCTAACAAAATCAAGCTTCTAAGTCAACGCAATAAAAAATATGGACATTTATGCGACATGTTTGTATGTATGTATTTATTGGTATTTATTCTTTTTCCAGTTATCTATCCCTTGTGTTGCACCTACCATGTTTTGTCTCTGCATCACCCTAAGGTTGACTGGTAGAAAATGCCTCAGGCATTAAGTCCGCCTTTGTACAGTATTTTTTTACTTGTGCATAAAGTTTTAATAAATAAAAATAAAAAATAAATGTTTTGATACTCGCAAGTAAATCAAAACCTATAGGGGTATACTTCCCGTTGCCCTAGAATCATGTAATTTGGCAAGAAGCAATGTCTCATAGCACAAGTAAGGGAAAAAGTCCGAAAATTGTTAATTTGTAATTTTATCAAAAATACCGTAGGGCTAAAACTTAAAAATCCAGACAGATGGCATATTTAAAATAACTTGCACTAATGTAGTGACCATACCTACCAGTATCCGTCCACTTGATTCTATCCAATGCAAAAAAAAGAGAAAAAAAAGTATCATTTCTGTAGACATACCACATACAACGACGACTAAAACTACTAAACCAGATTCAACTTCGACCTTGCCTCAAACGAAAACAAAATTAACCTTTACCAAACAATAGTCCGCTAATATAACAGTTCAATACTAAATAGACTATTAACACAATACTTGAGATAAAAAGAACAGACAGATGAACTCCATTTATTACGTGATTGACGGTTCAAGATCAACAGATGCTCCAGAATGTTGCGAAAATATTAAACAGACAGCCGTATACAAGGCCTGAGTCTGTTGATGTAATTTAAAGTAGAGGATTGATCTGATGTCGTTGAGGAGCTCGTGGCTAAGTAATAACAGCCGCACGGGTCGATCCGTCAGGTTAAGCTACGCTTGCCGGGGTTGGTCCGTGGATGGGTGACCATCTGTACATACCGAGATTCCTCCTTGCCTCGGAAAGCACGTTAAGCCGTTACGGGTCGTCAGAAGCCCGAAAGTCTGACAACCAGTCTTACCAAGGGGTATCGTATTACCCTGTAACTGGGTTGTGAAGATAGACAGTCGCTCCATGTAAAATACTGGTAGTCAGCTGCATCCGGTTAGACTGGAAGCCGACTCCAACATAGTTGGGAAAAGGCTTGGCAGATTGATTGATTGATCTGATGTCGAGGTTTTGAGTGATCCTGCTTAACTTGCAGTATGGAAGTTATGTTTGTCCGAGAATACAATTTATGAGGCGGTGTTACGTGATGTCGTGCACAAAAAACAGGCCAAGTGCGTGTCAGACTACGCACAATGAAGGGTTCCGTAGTTGATAAGAATTTATACCAAAAACAAACTTAACATTGTAATCACAAAACAAATTTTATGTTATAAAATTACAAATTAGGTAACAATTTTCGGACTTTTTCCTTTACTTGTGTTGTGAGACCTTGCTTCTTACCAAATTTCATTTTTCTAGGTCAACGGGAAGTACCCTATATAGGTTTTGATTTATTTGCAAGTATCAAAATATGTCACCTATATGACCGTAATTTTTGAAGGACACTAAGGGACCATAGACTTACGTGTTTGAAATTAATTTCAACTTGATACCCTCCACACGTTCCTGAGAAAAAGGGTATTTGACAGACTGACAGACAAACGGACAACGAAGTGATCCTATAAAGGGTTCCGTTTTTTTCCTTTGAGATACCCTAAAAAAGAATTTGTGACAACTTTGACAAGATACTGCTCTAATTACTTATACCACCAAAAAGAAGAGCATTGACATAACACCACGCCTTGTTTCTCCGAAGGGTTGAGTAGAGGTGTACCTATAAGTACACCCACATTTCGCCAGATAAGTTTATTTTTAAAAAGGAGAGCAGAATCCAGCAGAATCCCTCTTCAATTTACTGCAAATCTGCGATCAACTACCGAACTATTTGGCTATCATATTCATTCATCATTTCAGCCGAGGCCTATCTCATGCTGTTCAAAGGCCTCTCCAAAGATGGCCACAACATTAACTTGCCTTTGATGATAGAGAATTTCTCCACGACCACGGCCATTCACTGACATCATAATAATTAATTAATTTGCTTTTCTTTATTAAGTATTGCATATCCGACATGGGTAGACTGTTGATCCTAAAACTGTTATGTTATGTTATTATAAGATCTGATTGTACACAGTTACGCAATAAAATAATTATTATTCTTATTGTTATTCATAACTTCCGTAAAATTGAGTTGCTTAGTGTATTGTGGCGAAAGAACCAATGTTGACAATGTCGTTAGTATTATCCTTGTTGACAAGTTTTATCTCTTCGTTCGTCTATAGTTCTACAAAATAGAATCCACTAGCTTTTGCCCGCGGCTTCGCCCGTGTGGATGTCGGAAAATATCCCTTGGAAACGTACTACCGGGATTAAAAGTACCTACCCTATGAGTTAATCCAGATAAACAATGTTATAGTAGCGTAATACATTACAATATTTTCCATGTACAAACTTTCATCCCATAAATCACCCCCTGTGGGATTATTTTTGAGACAAGGACACCTGATATTATTATCTGATACTAGATTTTTTTTTAAATTATCGTACCGTGTTTTTCTGAACTGAATAAAGTTTTTTTTTTTACAAAAGGTAGCCTAAGTCCTTCCCCAGGATGCCATCTAACGCCTTGCCAAATTTCATCGAAATCCGTTTAGTGATTCAGGCGTGAAAAGGTAACAGACAGAGAGTTACTTTGGAATGTATAATATCAGTATGGATTCGTGTTCACACTACTATTTGCAGTCCACTGACAAAATGGCAGATGTGACACGCCACAAATGCAAGCGTCGCTTTAGACTGCCGTCGACGCGTGTCGCTCGTGTCGACGGCAGTCGTCGACGCGCCGAAGACCTCCGCCGACATGTCAGCGCCAACCGCCGACCTAAAGCGACGCTTGCATTTCTGTCGTGTCTCGTGTCACGTCCGCCATATTGTCAGTGGACTGTAAATATTTCAGGAGTGACAAAATGGCGGATGCGACACGCCGCGTCGCTTTAGGTTGGCGGTGGTCGTCGGCGCATCAACGACTGTCGTCGACGCGTACTGCCTTTGCCGTTGACGCGTTTCGCTCGTGTGTAAGAACACTTCATGTTAATGATTTGATTCTTTGCATCCACTTTTGGTCATAGATCTTTTCTAAATAGGGATTTAAGTATTTAACACTATCAAAGCAGTTGCTTACATCCGCCTTTGCTGTCAATCAAATAAGAAGCTATAAATAAATCAGAGGCGGAAGTTACTTCCATAATGAATATGTAGGTACTAGTTTATATTTTATTGTAATAATATTCCATTCCATAGGTTTCTCTTATGAACCACTTATATTATAAGAAAAAGAGATTGCAGTAATGTTGTCTTATCTCACGAAAGCAGGTGAACCATACTTGTAGATGTAATGCGTATAGACACGCGCTCTTGTGTGCGTACCTACAGATAGCGCGCTCCCGAGCTTACGCACACAAAGACAATGTGTATGTAACATTTACACATACAAGTATGGCTCGCCTGCTTTCGTGAGATAAAACAACAGGGGGTCTGTCTACTCCCTAAGCACGAAGCCCGTAGTTTCGGTCTTCGTTACGGGCGTTTCCTACTCCGTTTCACCTACGGATGGATGATTGAACCGAACCAAACGAAGTATGAATGACACGGTCACCATGATGTGTTTTTGCACATCCGAAAAATTTAACTTTTACACTAGTTTTGATGGATCGTTATGTCAGACGGACGGACTGACGGACAGACGGATGGACGGACGGATTTAGGTAGTAGACCCCCTGTATCCAAACTGTACAGTAAGGTAAGAGCGTCACATTTCATTCGGTTTTAAATGAGTATTCGCAAAATAATAACTAGGTTCAAATTAAAATTACTCTCGTCTGGACCTATTCTCGGAATGCCTCCGAAACCTTATTCGGGGAAACAGAAGCCCGGTTTTATCGTTTACAAAAACATTGCAGTAACGTTGAAAGCAATATTTGGCTCGTTTCTCCATATTACCATGTAGTCACTTAGCAATTTAAATGGTGTTGTTTTATGTGCAAACATAGTATTGTCCTCGTGTCATGTGCTTGTCACGCTGCTATTGCCTTTAAAGGTGTAGGGCGAGGCATCAGATATAGCGGATTCGGTTTGGTTTCACCTGGTATAATTTTTGGGTCACTACGTACGTAAAAGGCGGTAAAGGAACTGATGGATGTCAACAAAGAATGGTGGCAGGTGAAGTGCCTACTGACAGGAGCCTTAAACTGGTTGTAATTTTAGTTCAATCTTAGGTCCTTATTACAGAAAGAAACTCAAGCACTGATGTTTGTTTAAATCTAGTTTTCAACCAATCAAATGGCTTGAATCTAGTTTTAAGTAATGCTTGAGTATTGAGTGACGTTCTGTAATACGGACCTTAGAGCGGTAAAGTCTTGGACACCCTAGTCGCTCATTCTTCTATATAAACGTAGTAGGGTGATTACTCGTCTTTTTGACAGGATTTTTGTTTAAATCTAGTTTTCAACCAATCAAATGGCTTGAATCTAGTTTTAAGTAATGCTTGAGTATTGAGTGACGTTCTGTAATACGGACCTTAGAGCGGTAAAGTCTTGGACACCCTAGTCGCTCATTCTTCTATATAAACGTAGTAGGGTGATTACTCGTCTTTTTGACAGGATCTTTGTTTAAATCTAGTTTTCAACCAATCAAATGGCTTGAATCTAGTTTTAAGTAATGCTTGAGTATTGAGTGACGTTCTGTAATACGGACCTTAGAGCGGTAAAGTCTTGGACACCCTAGTCGCTCATTCTTCTATATAAACGTAGTAGGGTGATTACTCGTCTTTTTGACAGGATCTTTGTTTAAATCTAGTTTTCAACCAATCAAATGGCTTGAATCTAGTTTTAAGTAATGCTTGAGTATTGAGTGACGTTCTGTAATACGGACCTTAGAGCGGTAAAGTCTTGGACACCCTAGTCGCTCATTCTTCTATATAAACGTAGTAGGGTGATTACTCGTCTTTTTGACAGGATCTTTGTTTAAATCTAGTTTTCAACCAATCAAATGGCTTGAATCTAGTTTTAAGTAATGCTTGAGTATTGAGTGACGTTCTGTAATACGGACCTTAGAGCGGTAAAGTCTTGGACACCCTAGTCGCTCATTCTTCTAATAAACGTAGTAGGGTGATTACTCGTCTTTTTGACAGGATCTTTGTTTAAATCTAGTTTTCAACCAATCAAATGGCTTGAATCTAGTTTTAAGTAATGCTTGAGTATTGAGTGACGTTCTGTAATACGGACCTTAGAGCGGTAAAGTCTTGGACACCCTAGTCGCTCATTCTTCTAATAAACGTAGTAGGGTGATTACTCGTCTTTTTGACAGGATCTTTGTTTAAATCTAGTTTTCAACCAATCAAATGGCTTGAATCTAGTTTTAAGTAATGCTTGAGTATTGAGTGACGTTCTGTAATACGGACCTTAGAGCGGTAAAGTCTTGGACACCCTAGTCGCTCATTCTTCTATATAAACGTAGTAGGGTGATTACTCGTCTTTTTGACAGCGTTCCCAAGAACATACATATTATGTTACAGAACATACATTCCAACAGTAAATGTAAGTTTGTACTCACAATATTGAGAGAATTAGCATGTTATTTTAAGACCAGAAACTTCTTATAAGTTTTCCTGTAATCTACAAGTATAGAATTTTCTATTTATTGAATTTTGGGGGGGGGAATGGTCAATTTTTGTATATTTATTTAAAATTTATAAAAAAATATATATATTTAAGACCCTCATAGTAAGCCCTTTCATTTGATATATGTCACACGTTACAGATTGCGAAACTTTTTATTTTTTATTTTCTTATTTGCCCCCTAAAAGTGACCCCTATATTCAAAGTTCATTTATTTACTTTAGCCATACGTGTTTGGGTCACAGAAATCCATTATGTGTACCAAATTTCAACTTAATCGGTCCATTAGATCCCGAGCAAATTGGCTGTGACAGACGGACAGACAGACAGACACACGAGTGATCCTATAAAGGTTCCGTTTTTTTCCTTTTGAGGTACGGAACCCTAAAAATTATCAATTTGTCTCGTCATTATCTAGCCCTAATTTAAGGAAGCAGAATCTAAAAAAAATTGGTTTGGAAGTTATGAGCGTCGAAACTTCCATATTTCAACTCAAATTTTAACGCATATATTTGGCCCTAAATAAATAGCTCCCGAAGTGAAAATGGCAAAATTTTTAACGTACAGGGATAGATAATTTTAAAAAACAAATAACTTTATTTTTAATAAATACATCCTAGTAGTTTTTTCGTAATAGATATTATAAACGCCTAAAGGTCTGTTCATTAAATTTTACTCGCTCGTTTTCGTTATAAATCATCGTCTATTTCACTAATTACATAAAAGTTAAATAAATAAATAAAGTAACTAAATAGCACGCATATTAGCCACGCCACCAACGAGTTCGAGCTGCCGACTAGTGGCTCCTTAAGGATAGTTTATATGAACGGGCAATCAGCTTCGGGCCTGCCTAAATAATGTGCATGGCATAAACCTGCGCCGAAGGAATCCAACAATTACGAGCGGTTAGTCCCGCTATGCTCGACTCTTAAAATACCTACTAAAAAGTTTCGCTATGCACGAAATTCTTCGATTCTACGTAAACAATGGAAGGTACAGTTGGAAAGAAAAGTGTTTGAATTCAAGTTAAATTTTTTATAGCGCTCTTCGTATAAGTGTAAGCGTCTGTAAGTTAAAATTTGTTTTGTCTCGTTCTGGCAATCAATGACAGATGAATTTCAGAGCGAAATGTTTATGAATGGAGCTGTAAGTAAATACTGGACCCACAAAATTTAACGAACACACTAACAGTTTTCTTCATCACTGCCCGCGAATGTGATTTCGTGCATAGCGAAACTTTTTAGTAGGTATTTTACGAGTCGAGCATAGCGGGACTAGAGCATAGCGGGACTAACCGATTACGAGAGTCCTTATTGGAGTTGGAGAAACACCGTGGGGGGTTTCGTTTCTCGGGCGGAAGGTATACTAAACAAGATCTCGTTGAAATGATCACCCTAAGATCTAATAATGTCTAAGCGGACAGCATGCATACAAAAATTTACTTAAAAATTAAAAACCGAGTTCAAAAACCTAAAATGAAAAAAATAACTTTCATAAAAAACTTAACAGTTCTGAAGTCGGTGCCACGCTAAGGTGCATTGAAGACTTGAAGACACCGACTTCAGAAGCTGTTAAGTTTTTTTATGAAAGTTATTTTATTCGTTTTAAGTTTTTGAAGTCGGTTTTTACTTTTTTAACTTTACCTATACTAATATTTAAGGTCCCATTCAAATAGATGGACAAATTTTCACAGAGTGTTCTGAATACCCATGAATATGAAAAAAAAACCTTAATACAATAAACACTTAACTTAATACAATTAAGTAGGTACTTAACTTAAAGCTCAAGACGAACGAAATGAAGAATTATCAAAATCCGCTTAGAAATGCCGGAAATACAGTGGTACATTTATGCATATAATAACTTCGTACATAAGAATAGTTACCTAATGACTAATGTATTATAATAATACTAAAACCTTCCTGAAAGCATATAGATCACGTTAGTGAAGAATCATCAAAATTGGTTCATTAGTTTTTGAGAAAATCGCGGACATACAAACATACATACACGGCTCGAATACTGAACCTTCTTTTTTGAAGTCGGGTAAAAAAGAAAGTTCTTTCCCAACCGCTTTCCGCTCCACACTTACACCATCACAAACTACGTGACCAGCCTGTCAATCTTCCTTAGTACTTCGAACCATGTCTGTTGTCAGTGCATTATGACCTAAAATGGATGTTTTCGCTAGTCCTTGCAATGTTAAACTTACCACGTTTTTGATACTTGTTGATTCTGTGAGCATAATCGCCGTATTGTTATGTCTAGGCGGTAAATTACGTCATTTTGGAATTCTAAAAGTGATGTGTGATGTAATTGTTGGTGGTAGAACCTTCGGTTGGACCACTGTGTTGTTTATTTTTAGGGTTCCGTAGGATCGCTTGTGTGTCTGTCTGTCCGTCTGTCACAGCCAATTTGCTCCGAATCTAATGGATCAATCAAGTATGAATTTCTGTGACCGAAACACGGACGTATGTAACGTAAATATTTGAATTTTGAATATGGGGGTCACTTTTGGGGGGCAAATGAGAAAATTTCAAAAAAAGTTTTGCAAACTGAATCGTATGAGTGTCAAATGAAAGGAATTACTGTGAGGGTCTCAAATATATTTTTTTAATCATTTTAAAACTAAATTGTTTTAAAGTTATTTAAGAAAATTTTGAAAAAAATACAGTTAATAGTTCCTATTAACCTTTACTTATACATTAAGTACCTACAGGAAAATTTATAAGAAGTCTATTGTCTTAAAATAACATAGTAAATCTCTCAATGTTGTGCATACAAACAAACTTACATTTGCAGTTGGAACGTACCTATGGGAGAACATGTTTTTCAATTACAATGAAAAGTTTGTTCTTGGGATAAATTCATCCAACTACGGAACCCTTCATTGTACGTGGTCCGACACGCAATTGTCCGGTTTTATTATCAATCAATCAACTTGGTTCATTGATGTCAGGCCATATCATAGAGGATATCATATTAACTGGCCATAGGCCTTTCAAGTAGAGTCATAATAATAGGGATCTTAATTAAAATAACTTTTGTCCATCTGAAATGTCTTTGTGTTTCTCTGATCTATGTGATGGCTACCAGAGGCTACTGCTAAACTGCTAACGCTTTATAAACTTCTTTACAAAAAATAACAATCGACTTCAAAAAAAAAACACTACAAAGTGAAAAATAACTTTAATTTCGGAAGTCGGTGGCAAAAACCGTAATTACGAAATCAAATACACCGATTTCCGAAATTAAAATTATTCACTTTGTACTGTTTTTTTTGGAAGTTGGTTGTTATTTTTTGTAAAAAAGTTTTTATTATTTTTTTATTTATTTTTTTTATTTTATTTTTATTATTTTTTTATTTACTACCCCACACAAATTCGAATACCACCACCTGCAAAAATAATCAAAACATCATCCACATAAAAAGGGGAAAAAAAAGTACCCTATCATTGAAACTAACTCAAAAACTTCCCCAGAAAAGTTAATAAATTTTACATGGGACCAACTTCGAGGAATCTCCCCGAATCCCTCCCGAATTAAACAAGAATCTTTCAAATCGGACAATTCTGTAAAAAGTTATGCGTGGTCATACATAAAAAAAAACAAATATACGTGTTGACTTGAGAACCTCCTCCTTTTTGTTACGTCGTTTAAAAATCAAATTAAAATAGTTCCAGCTTTTCTATTGCGACATCAAGAACTTGAATGAAAATCTTATCGACCATACTGATATAATCAACAAAAATCAATCAATCTGCCTTTTCCCAACTATGTTGGGGTTGGCTTCCAGTCTAACCGGATGCAGCTGAATACCAGTATTTTACATGGAGCGACTGCCTGTCTGACCTCCACAACCCAGTAACTGGGTAATACGATACCCCTTGGTAAGACTGGTTGTCAGACTTTCGGGATTCTGACGACCCGTAACGACTGTCACAGATCCACGAGTGACAGCCGGGACCAACGGCTTAACGTGGTTTCCGAGGCACGGAGGAGTGTCGGTGTGTAAAGATGGTCACCCATCCACTGACCAACCCCGGCACGCGTAGCTTAACCTGATGGATCGTCCCGTGCGGCAGTTATTACTTAGCCACGAGCTCCTCCTGATATAATCAACAAGCACTTATCGATTTCCCTTTCATAACATGAGATTACCAAAGGCTCTCAATGATAACGGTAGTAATTACCACAGAGTGAATATCATATACACAGAAGTCTCACTAGGCACAAAAGAAGCAAAAGAAGTATGTAAGGATCGTAGCAGCGTTCTGTAGTTTCTGCCTACCCCCATGAAAATAGGCGTGAGTTTATGTATAAAATATCAATCGAAGTAATAGAACATTAAATCTTCTTCTCCAACTAGTAAAGTTGATTAGCCATCTCTTAAGCAGAATGTTCTAGAATCTAGATTAGGTAATCAAAGCCCAGCAGCTCGCAATTCCTGTCGTACACACGGCTACATATTAACCTATACATTTTCAGTATAAGCTGATCTCGCATTGTATATGATTTCCGTACAATGAGAGGTCAGCTTATACATATATATACCCTTCTTTTTCGGGCAATTTTTCGTATGGATCTAAAATGCCTTACGTTGTGAAGTGCTCCATGTAGGTAGTTTTGCGCCTTTTGATAGTCTGTGATAGATATGTGCGAGTGCGCCTTCTAAAACTCGTTATTCTGTGGTATCACAAGCAATACATAAGTTAATTAACACCTATCAACTTCATAATTGGTGTTTCATAAGCTCTTCTATAAAACTGTGAGTACGACGAAGCATGAAGTGTTGATAAAATAGGTCGAACTGTGTGAATATTGTGAAATTAGTTAGCGACTGCGCAAGAGTATGTTTGGGTTGTTAGCTCCATATTAGGTACGCCTAAAGGATCTTGACCTAACATTTTCCACCTTTTATTCTTCTTTGTTCCTATTTCACTTTGGTTTGGTCTTTTTCAAGTATCTAGCTTGTCCTGTGTGCGCAATGGAGTCTCCATTCAGATTATTTTCAAGTCGGATTGTGACATATCCTTTTGGATTTTTCGATAGACTCTTTATCCCCTACATATCCTAAAGGCACGTCGTCCCTACGATTACCGCGCCCCCCGGTCTACTCCTTGATATGCAATGGTCTATGTTGCACCATGTAACATGAGACAACAAGGGCTAGTGTGAATCTTTGGGTTCATTCGAGTAATCGAGTCGGTCAAACCACGCTGGGGTCGGTCATTTCATTCATTCAAAAAGTGTCTTTTAAATATAAATCGTCCCTTCGCATTAAAAGTGCATAATCTCAAACTTACGAAATTGAGTTAAGTATATCAAAAATGTTTAGTATCGCAAATATTTTCTCTTAAATATTGACAAAAGAATGTTGTTCGACAAATCGAATCGAATCGAACCGTAGTTCGATCAACAACTTACGAAGTACTTGATTTTTTTTTTGAGATTGTACACTTTTAATGTGGAGACACGATATAATTTTTGACACACAAACAATTCACCTGTATTATCTCTCCTCCAGCCTTGGTTGACTGGTAGAGCATGGCTAAGGCATTAAGTCCGCCTTTGTATCCTTTATGTTGCATACATTCAGTCATTGGTATCGCATGGGTCTGAGAAAGTTTTGCTTTCCATCCTCGTGGCAATATAATCCTTTCAGTCAGCATTGACCACGACTACGAGAGATCAGAATTTACTAAATCTGTAATCCCTTCTTGAGAACAACATGCGGCGACTATAATTGGCTACAATCAATAGTTGTTTACTCATAACTTTCTTCAATCGTACTGTAAATGGCAATTATTTTTTATGACCTCCAATCAGCTGTAGATCTAAGTGGATAGTGGTATCTTTGTTTATTAGCATCCCGCATGAAGTGATAATTGTCCTACTTTTGTAAATAGTGAGTTAAGATGCTAATAGAGATAGAAATAGTAATGAAGATAATGCTTTCATTGATAAAGCGAAAACTATAATAAAACTAGTAGTTCTGCGAAGAGTAGACCTTCAGAATGATCTATTTTTGTGAAAAGAAGATGGTCCCAGGTGCTCCATCAATCCCTACCTAGTAGTTAAAGGGCCGATTCCACTGGCAGAAATATTAAAGTAAGTAATTTACTGCATGTTGAGGAGTTATTCTGCTCATCACGCCGAAGATTCTCATCAGATCTTAACCAATATTTTTTATGAGACCAGTTTAAACCTTTCAAATGAAAAAAGAACCATCGAAATCGGATCTCACAAGGTGGAGATATCCAGTACACCTCCAATTAAAAATCCCCGACGACAAAAAAATCTATAAAGTCGTAAAACCTGAATACTGTATATCAATTTTCGTCCAGATTGGTTGTAAAATACGACCTGTAGAGGAGTAGCAACAAACTGACAGACGAAAGCAAATTTTGCCAGACTTGAAGCAGAAACCTCCTTTCGCAGGTCTGCTTGAAGAAATTTCTATAGAAATAAGCAGTACCTTTGTACTCCTAATTATAAGTAGCATGTATCTCTATGTATTTTTTTGTGTGTACATAAATTGTAAAATAAATAAATAAACCCTTTCGCTCGCTCGGTCTACAACAACAACTAACACACAATCAAAGATATATAATATAACTCATGAACTTAGGCCAGTGTCAATTCTAGATCAGCATCAGTATTGGCACAGTCATCATCATTCTCCTGCACTTATCACAATTTATTTGGGGTCGGCACAACATGTCTTTTTCTTCCAACTTCTCTATTAGTCGTCATCTGGGTAGTTACTCCCTTTCTAGCCATATCATTTTTCACACAGTCCATCCATCGTCTTCTTTGGTCTTCCTCTTATTGTATTGGTTATATATAAAATCTGACAAAATAAGTTGAAAGCAATGAAATCTGCTAGATTTGAGTAGTAATCAACGTTTATCAGTTTGTTTATTTATTTTCCAAAAAAATATACAATTTATTTACATAACATTTAGATTTCTTAATATGCTCGACGATTTTTCGGTACCAAGTTTGATGTAGACTGTAGCAGATTTCCTTATGATACTCTCCGTATCTGTAGAAACGGCAGATACTTGTTTATTTCATCCATGTTCTAAATCAGCATTCTAATATTATAAGTACTGATTAAAAACTCGATCAGTCTTGTCGAACCCAGCTTGTGTGGTCCAGTTCATGTAGGAAGGTATTTGGCAAAACTGGTACCAATAATTTATTTAAACAACATTAAGTCACTGACCTTCGCATGCCTACTGCCTAGCTTATCAAGTTTAAAAGTAATATTTTTAGTATTATCAAGAAATCGTGACGTCTCTTGTAAGTTATTTATCGTCATGCTTTATTTCTTGGTATTCAGAGTTCTCAGTTATAACGTCAAGATTCATATCTTCGGTTTACAATTTGAGAATTGTTGTCATAGTGTTAGTAACCCAGTTCCCTTCGAGGAGTAAATACATATCTAACATATCCATCAAATGTATCTTCATTTTCGGTGATCTTTATGGCTCTGAACTCTCTTCCTCTAGCGAAACTCGTTTTGAATAAGCGTCCTGTCACTCAGTATCACCATTTACCAAGTCTTCTCTTCCTGGAGCCATCTTATCCTCACTGTTTGCCCAATTCTCAAGCTCATTTCGCATTTCACCATTGACAATATTGGTCCCTAAAGCAAGGCCTGAGAAAATGTCATGCAGCCATTTTCATCGCACTTCACAAATAACCTCAGTTATAAAGTAAGATAATGCTTTAACTTTCCCTTCGGTACCAACGGCTTGAAACTTGACATCTGACCTGTTGCCTCACGCAGCAAAAATATGTCGTTACTTGACTCTAATAGTTTCGTTAGCCAATCATCCGTAGATATTGCACTGTGATCACCGTTATGTATGACTATTAAAGTTTTGAGTTAATCAATTTGATAGCTATGTTTAGAAGAATATAATTATGGCCCTGTCTCATCTAAACGCGTGATCACTTCAAATATTTGCTCATCCCCAAGTTAGGAGGCTGGTTCAACATAAGTAACGTAATTCGTGAAGGTTCTTTCAATCATCAGCATAGTATTCTGCATCCGCAGCTAGTTCACTTTCTTCTGTATTCTTCGAATAGGTAAAAGACATTATCTGTTTGTCTACAAAGTGTAATATCTGTCATTCTTTCATCGCGCCGTAGAAATCTTTATACAATCTGTCTAATACGAAACGAAATACAAAAGTATTTCGTTTCGTTCATTTCTACGGTGTTGTGCTGGTAAAACCATGGGTTTCGATGTTTGTACACTAATTGTCCTGTGAAAATTTTTTTTGCAAAGTTCGTTTTGCGGTTGTATGTGGAAAACCGCAAATTAGCGATGATTATTTTATAGGTACTATAGGTAGTAGAGAATTTCGCGTAACTGACATTACCATCTATGCACAGAACCAATTTAAATAAAATACCCAATCTGATGCTCGGAAACTGCTATAAAAATCGGATCACCCAATCTATCGTGGCCATTTCAATTAACACATTCGGCTTGACCCCGAGCGAGGACGCGCTATCGCATGTGTAAACATGGCGTGTATTTTAGATCGGTGTGACGTAACGGACTAGCGTGCGCACACGTCGCGCGTCGATGCGATTTAAACGCTGTGCAATTTTTTGGACAGGCTTTTGTGCTTATAGTATCCGGAAGGTTATTAGTATCCGGAAGATTATAAGTATCCGGGCGTAAATATGACACATCTAGCCTAAAAGATTGCCACACAAGTTTGATTGAAAGAGATGATGCTCTACGAAGCCTAACTTGCTATAAAAATAATGAAACTCGATTTTGTAACATATTAACTTGATGTGCATACTACTTGATTTTTTTTTTAAAATAAAATTATGAGTAAATACGATTTTTAAATTAAACATAAGCAGTTGTTAAATGTATAGTAACAAAGTCGAAAGCCACCAAAAGGCGTAACCACCATAAATTAACAAAGATATAAAAATTGATAAGTAACAAAGTTGGATTAACAACTCATACTTTTTAAATCACCCACGCGGTTAGTTGCGATTCAATTATGAATAAAACATTAATGTTCGACCTTGCACTGCCCGTTAAATATGCCAAAAAGGGTGTCTGAGGTTTTTGATAGGCGTTTCGTTACCATGGAAGCCATATTATTAATGCACCTGCCTTCTCTGAGCACCGGGTAAAATGTTTGATCATATCACTTTATATTTTATGAAATACAACCCCAAACGGGTTGCTGGATATGGCTTCGAGATGCGAGGTAATCCTGAATAAAAATACCTGACTGTGGTTTCGAACCCTCAAGTGAAACCTAAATAATTTGTAGTCTTACTAGAAATAATCGACTATCTCTTGTTAGACGACGATAAGATTTTTAATGAATTTAAACTGAAGATCACGTCTTCTTTACTCAATTAGAAATCTTAATTACAATATACACTAAATATGTATATTATTATCTACAAGTGTATAATAAAATATTAAAAAAGGGAAGGAGATCATTGGGCATCAAAAAATTCGTCCGTATAGCTGCAATGGGAAAAGTGTCCAAAAGGATGGCGCATTGCCACGTTGGATGGCATCAGTTGAGGAAGAAGAGTCAGGATGACACACTCACATGCCATTCTGATTAAAATTTTTAATAGGTAGGTGATTTAAAGGCGGACATTTGCTTGGAGTTATAATATTGAGCCTAGTTGAGTCTCTGCTGGAGTATCTACTCATGCGGTAACATTTACCTGCATAATAACGACTCAAGTTATGCAACTCTAAGTTTTACCTAATTGCCTAGAAAGTGCTTTACGAACGAACCGGAACGCATTATCCATCTATTATATCTGTCAAAATGGCCTAATCATCTTGTAATAGCGGCTGAAGATTATTCTGTAACCAATTTATAGTTATGCATCTTACAATTCCTGCATTGACCTTTAACACTGTCAGGTAACCTGTCGCTTCCCCCGAAAATCTTATCGTCCATATATCAATCAATCTGCTTAGCCTTTTCCCAACTATATTGGGGTCGGCTTCCAGTCTAACCGGATGCAGCTGAATACCAGTATTTCACATAGAGCGACTGCCTATCTGACCTCCACAACCCAGTAACTGGGTAATACGATACCCCTTGGTAAGACTGGTTGGCAGACTTTCGGACTTCTGACGACCCGTAACGACTGTCAAATGTCCACGAATGACAGCCGTGACCAACGAGGCACGTAGGAGTTTCGGTATGTAAAGATGGTCACCCATCCACGGATCAACCCCGCAAGCTTATCTTCTATACAAGTCGTGTAAATCCAGAACGTAAACTTAATATCATGTTTAAGCTAGCAAATTCTCCAGAGAATTTGTGAGTTGTGAGTTCATTCTATGGATTCCCTTTCCAGATGCTTCTGGAATTTCAGTCTGATGACACATGCTCTGTCTAATTCAATGTCTTCTCTAAACCATTCCGAGGAACACACAGATCCATCTAAAAACGTCTTGTTAATAAGACAACAAAACGCAACCCTCAAGTACATAAGATGTGTGATACTGATAACCTACAACAATCATAAAGCATAAGCATAATCAACCTATAATGTTCCCACTTCGGGGACACAGGCCTCCTCTGACCCGTGGACCGTAATCCACAACGCGGGCCCAGTGCGGGTTGGTGAATTTAATTTAATTTGTCACGTGTCCACGAATTTTTGGTTCTAGGATATGCCGGTTTCCTCACGATGTTTTCCTTCACCGTTTTGAAAGCAGTGGTGATGAAACAACGACAAACATGCTACTAATTAAGACGCCATATTATACTTATCTACGCTTTCTATCGGTGGGCTAATTTTAACCCGTAGAAGCGCCCGCGCCGATGAAATGTAGGAAGTTGGCATCTGAGGCAGTGCCAGTTATTGTGCGATGAAATTCCGGGAACAAGGAAATGCTTTAAGAATTCTTAAAAGGGATTTTTGAAGGAGTGTAAATTGTTGATTTTGGCCTTTGGGAGATGAAATGGAATGCAAAGCATGATTTCCGGATTTTATTGGTGTTAAGTGTTTAGCGTCTCGTTTATGTTATGTCTGTGGTTTTACCAGTTTATATGTCATTAATGGAAATCATACCCTTCCCAAGTGTTAGAACATACATCCTGCGGATATGACTTGAAACATTTGCAAAAATAGAGCTTATTTTTACCTGGTCATTCATCATGACAGTGACCGACTAAGATGGACCGACGACGCTAAAAAGGTGGCTGGAACAGACTGGATGCTGAAGGCGGAGAACAGTGTGCCTGGGCCTATGTCCAGCAGTGGACTGCGGTACTGGGCCTGAGTTGATTCATCATCTGTCTAGCCTTTTCCCAACTATGTAGGGGTCGGCTTCCAGTCTTCCAGTATTTTACATGGAGCGACTGCGTATCTGACCTTCAAATACCAATTAATTATTGGGTAATACGATACGCCTTTTACCTGGCTTCATTAAAGAATTAAAATATCAATTGATCTTTACCTCTACTAGACAATAGCTCTTGACAATCAACTGATATAGATCACATATAGCCTATTGTGAACAATAGCAACAAAAACAGGAAGCTATGATGAGTAATGTACGTAATAGGTCTAAAGAATTAGGTCTAAAGGTCAGTATAGTAGACCAGTAGTAACAGGTTGATAACCAGCGCCTACGCATCCTAATGCTCTGTTTCCTGCCTAGGATAGTGACGAAAAACTTCAAACTTGCAATGAAAACCCCAATATTTACTACGAAAACTTAATTTACTGAATTTTGTTTATAAAAACCTGTTCTGAATAGATGGTCAATAGTGATCGTTTAACGAGCTCATTATCAAGATTTTGCTCGTAAAATGATTATAATTATACAATCGCGAAAACTGGTTTCAACTTTGCAATCCAGACAAAGATCAAAAAGTTGTTAAACATGAAAAAATACACCTGGTGTGAAAGAGTTGTCATTGGATAGGATATAAATGCTGATTATTGCTAACCGGACACTTACTGTTCTGCAGCTAATTATTGAGATATTATGTCTTTAAGTTCCAAATGGGAATTCCATCGAGGCAATTCGAGTCTGCGAAACTGCCTGACACCGGTTGCATATCATTCCATTCAAGCCCTTAACATGCAGTTAGATCTAGAGTAGGTCATCAGCATCCAACGACTTCTCTAGCCTCAGTATCTCTATGACACGCCGTAAATATGCAATTTAGGACATTCAGCGATAACCGGGACGCAGTCATAAAACGTGATACTTTATTGAATCAGCGAGTGTACTGATAACAAAACTGTATAGTATGCAGGCAGTGAGAGTTACGTTCTAAATGTTCCAATTTTAAAATCCAACTCTGAAACAGCTGCCTATCGTCTACTTCTTCATAAGGTCGCAAATGCTCGAGCACTTTTGAAATTTCACTGAATAAGTAACTGTATCAATATTGACTTTAAGTATAAAATTGGACGCAGACATCACGCTTGATAAGCTCTTGATGTCGCTCATGTCGGTAATAAGAGACCAGCTTATGTTGCTTTAAAAAGATAAGCCAACCAACAAAGGTGGCAGCGGAACAGACTGCCCAAGATGGGCCGGACACACTTCTATATGTCACGTTGGCTGAAGCTATTTGACAATGAGTCATTAGGTGGCTAAAAGAATAGCCAGTATTAGGTATATTAATACCAGTATTTTAAATAACGTCTCTGCAAAATACTGGTATACAGCTGCATTCGCTTAGACTGGAGGCCGACCCCCAAATAGTTTGGAAAAGGCAAGGCAGATGATGATGATGGTTAAGATATATTATGGCTATTGTCATATATGTATTTTTTATGTTTTCTCTTTTTTAATGTTTAGATCTCCTGTGAAATATTTCTAATTCAATTACCTGCTTTATCCATAGATGCTTGGTATTTGCCTGAACATACAACTCTTTCGCCGCGTGTACGTACTACGTACCCACTAGTCGCGAGACCTAATTGATGGTGCATCGACCTTACGCCTTTGTATACTAAATGCGTTTGTATGACTAGCTGACCTGTTCGGATTATGATGTCATCATATATTAGGTGTAGTCTTTTAGGATGATTTGTTGCTGAGCTATTCGGTGTTATTTTGGGTCATTGGTATAGCCTAGTATTCGTGTACGAATGTGAGGAGTTGATTACCATATTTTAATGTTTTGGGCCCAAGTTTACAAGTCATCATCATCATGGGCCTAGCCTTATCCCAACTAATTTGGGTTCGCCTTCCAGTCTAACCGGATGCAGGTTAATATCATTATTGTGTGGTTGACAAGTGTCTTCCACTTTATTCTCGGGGAAGTTGAGAAGTCTCGGGGTTTCGCGGGAATAAATAGTATTTAAATAAGCGATACTGAATTACAGCTACATGCAACTCCACTTTCCTTAATGAAAAAACCGTGACCGACGCAACACAAACACCTGCAGTTAATTAACATACATTTATAACTATATCCTCTCTCCAACTAGTCCATTTAACAGTTATATAACTGTCTTATGTTACGAACAAAACTTCCTGCCTCCTTATACGATAAGCCAGCGCTCGCGCCGAATTTTAATTCAAATATCCCTTTACAGATGATCCGATTGGTGGTACCAGCGATGCAATTGGCGAATACGTCACCGTGATGACGCGAGCTTCGCTGTGATTGGCGGAGCGTGTGCTTGCTGTCTCCGGATTGGTGGAAAATGTCCGGATTGCAGGCTAGAACCGAGGAGCCGATCAATGGAGTCGATGTCAGGGAGCAGGGCAGCGCTTTGAGGTCAGTTTTTACTTTCGTTTTGTATAATAAGTTGGAATTAACGGTGGTTCTCGGTTCGGGAAGAAATAAATTGTGGATTAAATTCACGGAAGTCTTTAAATTCAATAAATTATTAAGTTGGACGGTAGAGTTTGAATTTATTGATTTAAAGACCTTTAAAAGCCAATTTTGCAAACCAAGGCGAATATAAGCGGGTCGAGCTTGACTCCTATGAAAGTAGGTACTGGCAGAAAACAGAGTTGTGTGGAAAATGGAGAGAAAGTTTCCCTCTAGTGGGCAATACATTCTAGTTAGATTGATTAAAAGGAAAAATGCTTGAAATGATTATCAGTATCAATAAACGTTTTCTTCAGCAGTCCTCAATATTTCCACCAACCTGCACTTGACCCGCGTGGTGTAAGACGGCCCACTCTCCCTCTCGCAGAGAGGAAGCCTGAGTCCCAGCAGTGGGAACATAGGCTCATTAAACTATGCTTATTATGCCTCAATACTTTCTAAATGAGTTGGTTCATAAAAATAAATGGATAACCGCCAGTATTAGCAAACTAAAACTGTACTAGCACATCTACCTAACTTCCTGCAATAAAACAACAAACATGATTTTTCCGAACCGCAATGGTTTGTAGGAAAACATTTTATTTTCTAGATTAGATAATTCGATTACATAAAAAACTCTCCATTCTAAACCCTAACACATGAGCATAAGTATTGGTTTAGCGTGACAGATTACACGGCAATCTTACGCCGTATGGGGGGTAGTCAGTAGAGCGAAAAATTGCTAACTACCCACACGAATATATTATTATTGTGGTTTGGAGTACATTTTGTGTATTCATCAGTGATTGTAGGATAAAGTAAAGTGATGTAACGGAACTTAAGTGTAGGCCGTTAGATGCGTTTCTGTTTTATTTTTCTTTGCGTGGTTGTTTGAATTGGTGGAGTTTAGATTCGATTATGATTTAGTTAGTAAAATAAATGTTATGTCAATTCAGTGAACACTATTGCAGGTGCTGTTATATTCTAGTTATTATTATCCCTTTGTTGGGCAAAGGCCTCAGCCCTTGATTAAACAGTCTCTTGTTTGCCCTCGCCTTTGCCTCTTCCCGAGACGCGGGGTCGGCTTGTCCGCCGTAAAATGCGCGGTCACTGTCGGACTGCAGAGAAAAGAAAGAGAAGCGCGATAACACAACGCTTGCAAAATATGAAGTAATTATTGATTGGACAAAAAGTAATCACATGAAATCATTCCTTATTATTTTGTAAAGAACTGTATAAATTTATCAACAGTTTTAATGAAAATTCTAGGAGTAATATGGTAAAAACTAGAAAAAATAGGCAGAAATAGACCTGGGTTTAGTTCTTTTTTTTCCTTAGTTCTACAAACTAAAATAGATTACAGGAACATGAAATCACTTCTTACGTACTGTAGGTTGCTGTGTATTCTTTCCTATCAGAAAGATGCTATAGTTACTGTAAAAGATGGTCACAAAGTTACTTAGTTTCGCCGTATTTTAGGAAGGAGGAGCCTGAATCTTTCGGTGCTGTTCACTGCGCTGGTAAGCATCGTCATCTGTAAGGGCAAACTTTTACATGTCCTTCCGGACATTTGTCATCCAGGCGGTCTACCTCTACCTCTCTTTTTTGTAGCCAGGGAAAGGCACTTTTTCACGATATGGTCATCGGGTCTAAGCATAACATGTCCGTACCACCTTAGCCATAATCAGCCCATAATGTTCTCACTGCTGGGACACAGGCCTCCTCTCTGTGAGAGGGAGTGGGCCGTAATCCACCACGCGGGCCCAGTGCGGGTTGGTAGATGTAACATGTCTTCGAAATTTTGTTTCTAGGACATGCCAGTTTCCTTCACCGTTTTGAGAGCAGTGTCCCCTGTCTGCGTTCGAACCTACAACCTACAATTTGTAACTCGCAGCCGTTACTATTGGGCCAACAGTCCAACACTGCTCATATCAGCTGCTCAGTAATAGGCGTTACTTTGATACTCCCCCTTACGTGTTCGTTACGCACTTTGTCTTTGAGAGTGACTCCACCCGCCCAACGTAACATGCGCATTTCAGTGGTATGAAGTTTTTGCTGATTTTCTTCGAAGCCCACGTTTCGCTACCAAAATCAATCTGCTTAGCCTTTTCCTTATTTTGGGCTCGGCTTCCAGTCTAACCGGATGCAGTTCTATACCAGTATTTTACATGGAGCGACTGCCTATCTGACCACTACAACTCAGTAGCTGGGTAAGACAGGTTGTCAGACTTTCGCGCTTCTGACGACCCGTAACGACTGTCAAAGATCCACGAATGACAGCCGGGACCAACGGCTTAACGTGCTTTCCGAGACACGGAGGAGTCTCGGTATGTAAAGATGGTCGCCCATCCACTGACCAACCCCGGCAAGCGTAGCTTAACCTGACGGATCGACCCGTGCGGCTGTTATTACTTATCCACGAGCTCCATAGCATAGAGTAAAATAGGTCTCACAGATGTTCTTGGACTAAACAGTCGATGTTTATTATTATACGCGGTCTCCCTTGGGCTGTTCTTACAGCTTACTGCTGGAAAACAGCAGAAGCAAAACATTTGCATCCTACAGTCACTATACGTCAGAAATTCGGGTGGTTGACCGGTAACGACTTAGTCTTTTATCAATCTAAATAGTTTTTATGCACGCAATGTTTTGATTGAACGTAATCTTTGCTCAGAATGCTGTAATAGATCGGACATTACCCGGCCGTAAATAAGACTCTTCGAAAGACGACGATCCACAAAGCTGAAATTTTTGTAAAAATCGAAATGCCATTTTAATGGTTGGATTCTGAAGTTTAAGGCGACGATAATCGACTTTTAATTATTTTAAAATAAAGATTACGTCTAAACGAGTAGTGTTAATGATTTGGAAAAAATATAATGTTAAATTAGAGATAAGTTATGTGAATATTTTAGATTATGTAATTACATAGTGTAATTAATTTGTAAATTTATGTCTAACGCGGATAAAAAAATACAATCACGCAAAAACTATTAAGCGTATTGTTATGAAACTAGTTTTAGTACTGTACACGGCGATAAGGTTGATTTTTGCTTGTTACGACTCTAAATAAAACTTCGTGTGGACTGTTTGACGGTTTATTTCTCACTAGCTAATTTGTAAGGTAATGTGGACTGTAAAGACATGCATAGGTACATATGAATAGCTATGTATAGGCTACTAACATTCGATGTTGCGCTTGGACATACCGCCCGCCAAAGGATCTATCCTTTCAATAGAAAATTCAAAACAATAAAAATTAAATACTACACGATGTTAATTATTGAAAACAAAAGAAATCAGAAACAAAATAACTATCATCACTACAACTGTCATAGTATGAAGATACAGGATTATGAAAGGTAAGTAACTAAACGTAAGTATAATAGGTAGGTAAGTATTATTACAGATAATGTCTTAGGTCTAGGTACATACATCACCGATAGGCTACGCAACTAGAAATAGTAGGTATGTAAGTAGTTACAACATAGCTTAAGTTTAACGTAAACACTTGAGGTAAGTAGATACATTTTTTTTTTCTTTTTACAAATAAGTAGGTAGGTACATAAGATGTTGCATTCCTAACTTCTGACCGCCCACCGTTCCATTTTAGTTTAATTATCCGTTTGTAACAAAGTAAGTAGGTATTTATACACACATACAGATAGGTAGGTTGTATGAAGTTAGTAATGCTCATCTAAAGGTTTATTCACTACATAAGCAAAGTAAACAGGTAAGTTCTTAAAATACGTAGGTATACATAAGGTAAGTGTACATAGGATGAAAAAATGGTAAGTATGTAAGTTATGCAACGCTATAAGTTAACTGAGTACCTACGTAATGAATAGGTAAACAAGAATAGGTTAACATTCATAATTAGGCTTATTACTAGAGCTTTTGTTTAGGTAGGATACATAATTTACTCGTAGGTCGTTTATATACATTGTTTTTACATTTAATTGACACCACACGAGTAATGCCATCAGGGCCCACATGTTTTTTAATTATTTTGCCCAATATCCACTTACTTGGAGGAATATTATCTTCCTTTAAAATTACTACGTCATCGATTTCTGGCTCAGTGGTTTTGGTATTCCACTTATATCTTTGGTTTAAAGTTACGAGGTATTCTTTGTACCATCTGTTCCAGAAGTCGTTGACCATTTTTTGTGTTATTCGCCATCTATCTAAACTAGAAATATTACAATTTGTATAGTTTTCGTCAGTTAAGTTTAACAAAGGCTCGCCAATCAGAAAGTGGCCCGGTGTTAGTGGAAGAGGGTCATTAGGGTCATCACTTAGCACAGTTATGGGTCGGGAATTCAAACACGCTTCGACCTGTGCCAATACTGTGGCTAGTTCCTCATAAGTGAGGGTAGCGTCGCCAATTACTTTTTTAAGGTGAGTTTTTGTGCTTCGCACGCCAGCCTCCCATAAGCCTCCGAAATTGGGTGCGTGAGGGGGTATGAAGTGCCATGTAGTACGTTCCAGGACTAACAACTCTGCTACTTCACCAGGAAACGAAGATTTGGCACTGTTAAACATGTCTCTGAGTTGCTTGTCTGCGCCCACGAAATTAGTGCCATTGTCACTATAAATATCGTAACAATGACCTAGTCTCGATGTGAATCGCCGGAAGGCTGCGATGAACCCCTTCGCAGTCATGTCGGTGACAGCTTCCAGATGTATGGCACGCGTTATCATGCAGATAAACAAACATATGTAGCCTTTGTACGATTTAGCTCCTCTACCCGGTGAAAAACGAATGTTGATGGGACCTGCGTAGTCCACACCAGCTGATTTAAAGGCTCTGTCGGGTTTCACTCGCACTTCTGGCAGCTGCCCCATCAGCTGCCTGGTATTCTGTTTTGAATACCTAATACACGTAACACATTGTCGATAAATTTTCTTTGTTAGATCTTTGGCTCGTATAATCCAGTATTTTGTTCTCAAATAATTAAGCATTACTTGAGGACCACCATGCAATGTCCTATGATGAGCATCCTGAATTATTAGTTTGCTAAGATGGCTCGTAGCAGACAAAATTATTGGGTGCTGAATATCATAGGCTGTTTGAGATTTTTGGATGCGCCCGCCAACTCTTACAATCCCGTTATTATCAATAATGGGACAAAGGTTACGGAGCTTACTTGACTTAGATACATGGCCTTGCGAATTTAATTGCTTTATCTCCTCTTTGAAATCAATAGTTTGGACTTGTTTAATACAATTGTTTAAAGTTTCCTTTATTTCTCTTGGTGTAATTAATTTAGAAAAACATTCACGTTTATCTTTAGGTAATTTAAAATTAATAAATCGTCTGCAATATGAAATTACTCTTAACATTTTTGATAAAGTAGAATACCTAGTCCAAATAAATTCCTCATTAATATTACTCGTAGCAGCCAAAGATCTCACACGTTCTTCTTCTTGTGTATCTTCGATATTAGGAGCACTAATACTTAGGTTCAAGTTAGACAACCAAACCGGTCCATTCCACCATACTGAATGGTTTAACAACTCTGGACCCTGTAAACCCCGTGACGCGCAGTCAGCTGGGTTCGTATCTGTAGACACGTGCCCCCACTGCTCGTAATCTATAATGTTCAGTATGTCTGACACTCGGTTGCTCACGAATGTGCTCCATCGGCTTGGTCCACCTCTCAACCAAGCCAAAACGATAGTGGAATCGGTCCACGCAAACAGGTTACCTTTAGGTACACCCAACACTTGAGACGACTCCGATATTAGTTTAGCTGCCAATACGGCACCACAAAGTTCCAATCTAGGGATGGAGACTTGCTTCTCGATTGGAGCCACTTTTGTTTTGGAGGATATTAGGCTTACGTAAACACTCTCTTTACTAACGACTCGCATGTACACTGCTGCTCCGTATGCGGCTTGTGATGCATCTGCGAAGACATGCAACTCAATCCTTAGTTCACGTGTGTAGTACAACCATCGTGGTATACTCAGGCCTTTGATGTGCGTCAAGTTCTCTCGAAATCGCAACCACTCTGCTTGTAAAGCACCAACAATAGGCTCATCTTCCCTAACTTGAGCGTGTAGGGTTGTGACGTGTCTCTTTGCTGAGGTAGATGATTGTAACATCCTTCCCGATATCACCCACCCTAGGGTTGTATTTTGGGCCAATAGATTTCCCTTGGGGTGCTTAATAACGCCGTCTAACAAAACGTCGCCGTAAACCTCAGCTCCAAGTAGAATATCTATTCTACCTGGTGTTGTAAAACCTGGATCAGCCAACTCCAGTTCCTTAAGCTTGGACCAATCAGGTAATTTAAGATTAATGGTTGGTAGCAGAGTTGTTAGTGTATGCAATACATACGCATTTACTCGAATTGACTCTCTGGGATTGTGGCGTGATTCCACGTAGAGTGAAACCATGTGTTTTATCCTCGTTTGCCCCTCTCCCACACCGGACACCCAACCACTCACTGATTTACGTTTAAGGTTTAATAACTGAACGGTCGCCTCGGATATAAATGACGCTTGCGACCCCTGGTCTAACAAGGCCCTAATGATATGTTTGTAACCGTTCTTGCTACTTACTAACACCCTAGCCGTAGCTAATAACACAGAATTTGTTTGTATATGCTCACAATGACAAGAAACAATAGCATCACTTGAAGAAGGAGTGGACTTACCTCTCAACTCTTCACTAACGGTACCTGTAGCCGTGTTTCCTTCTTCTTTTGACTTCTCCGTAGTTTGCTCTCTCTCGAAGTGGAGAAGAGAGTGATGTCGCCTTCCACACCTTTTGCAGCACGCTGACTGTCGACATTTCTTCACCGAGTGTGATGGCGCAAGACAGTTGAAACACAGTTTATTCTTCTGCACGTACTCCTGTCTTTCTTTGGTAGACATATCGGCGAATGTTTTGCAATGGTAGATATAGTGTTCACTGTTACAAATTGCACACTTAATTTCGCGTTCTTTTTCATCCTTGTTGACATTAGCATGAAAAGCCTTATGTTTAGCTGCTGGTTTCGATTGCGAAGATTTTATGTTGTTACTTTCGATCATTTCCAGCGATCTAAACCTTGACTCCAAAAAATCTCTCAAATCTTGCCAAGTGGGCAGGTCACAATTGTTGGTACTAAGTTGTTGTTCCCACTGCTTCATAGATTCTGGATCCAGCTTGGACACAACTAAGTAGTTGATGATCATGTCCCATTGGTCAGACTCAACACCTAAATTTTTCAAGGCTTTCAAACAGGTTGAAGTTGTATCTACCAGGTGCTTAATCGAACCCGCAGACTCAGTATGCACAGATTTTTGTGTAAAAAGAACTCTCAAAATTGCGTTACAATTAAACCTCTTGTTGTTATAACGCTTCACTAATTCTTCCCAGGCGTCATGGTAATTCGCATCGGTTGTAGTAAAATTGCGCAATATTACTTCTGGTTCTCCTGTTAAGCTGCTTTTTAAATAATGTAGCTTCTGCACTGGTGACAATTTCATATTTTTATGAATCAACGAAGAAAACAGGTCAAAAAACGTCTGCCATTCCTCATATTTGCCGCTGAAGGTGGGTATTTTAATTTTTGGTAATTGAATTTCGTTACTATCTGATGACCTTTGACCCTCAGCAACACTAAGGACTGACGCTTGAACCGTCGAATCGAGAAACGGCTGAAGAGATTCCTTTATAGCGGACTTGTATAGTACATACAACTCTTGAAATATATCGTATGTCTTGTCTTTAAAGTACGGATCTTTTCTTTCTTCATCTGTAGTTATACTCATAATAATGCCCTTGTGTCCGTCCTTAAAACTCTTCCAAAGCTCTTCTAGCAATTCTAGCCTCGTTTCCAAGTATGGTTTTTTAATCCTATCTTTTGGTGACTTTTTAAAGTTCTTTTCTGCATTCTTTAAGTTTTCTAATAGTTCATATTGATAAACCAGAAGTTCCTCCATTGTAATTATTCACTATAATATGCTTCACACAACAATAAACTTGAAAAGTCGACAGATTTCGTCAATAGATAAATAATGTTCACAATGTCCACACGAGGGTATGTTGCACTGTATATTAACTGGGCACTTATTTGTCGTTTAAATCGTAATCCGATCACTCACAGAATATTATAAGTACTCAGTTATGTTCGCGTTTTTAATACTGTTCATATAAATCACGAGTTCATCACAACAGTTTTGCCTTCACTAATATATAGCAATAAAAACTTCTATAGAATCCTTATCGCTTTCTATTGTTCTCGCGAGTTCGCGACGCGCTCGTCCACAGCTGGTTAGCGGCAAGCATCCGCTCGAATTAGGACCAAATGTACACGGCGATAAGGTTGATTTTTGCTTGTTACGACTCTAAATAAAACTTCGTGTGGACTGTTTGACGGTTTATTTCTCACTAGCTAATTTGTAAGGTAATGTGGACTGTAAAGACATGCATAGGTACATATGAATAGCTATGTATAGGCTACTAACATTCGATGTTGCGCTTGGACAGTACCGATACGTGTTGAATGTAATAAATTACCTGCTAAATTTTGCTTATTTAACTAAATAAATAAAAATTAATGGCTAAATGTGTTGCTAAGCGCAAAACTCGAGAACGGCTGGCCCAATTTTTTTTTTTTGGAAATTCGTTTGAGTCCAAGGAAGGTCCTTAAGAAGAGAAAAATTTGGAAAATTGCACGGAAAACGGAACACCACGTTTTCCTTTGTAACATACAAACGGCTCCTAGCTATCAATTCTAAGAATGACAATCTGATGAAACTACTTGAATGCATCGGTAGATTTGACACTTTCTAGGATATACAGTTTGACTTTGACAGGTTTTGGACAGAACAACGTCTGTCGGGTCACCTGTAGTGTATAATAAATTAATAATGCGTCTAACTCGGGACAGCGCTCCTTAATGGGCGAGTCCTATTAGTGGCTGTACGTACGACGCATTGCGTGAGCTCAGCACAGAATACGCAAGCTAACCACTCAAGGTCGTTGGCATATATCTGAGTCTTAACTCCGGGTCGCGCACTGCGTTTTCAATGCTCTGCTTAGCGCCGAGAGTTGAAAATCCAACATTGTGTTTTGCAAAACTAGAACTGCCCGAAATTATTCAGCAAATTAGTTACCATTCAACATCAGACATAGGCAATTTAGTTGATAACAATAGCATCATGAATAGCGAACTGGACTATGTTTAATTTTGAATAGTAAGTCATGATCGGCTGATTTTGCAATATCCTTTTAGTTATATTGTTACTGTTACCCTATGTTACATATTGGCACGGAGCAAATAGTCCGTGAACAATCAATCTGCCTAGCCTTTTCCCAACTATGTTGGGGTCGGCTTCCAGTCTAACGGGATGCAGCTAAATACCAGACTGCCTATCTGACTTCCACAACCCACTAACTGGGTACTACGATACCCCTTGGTAAGACTGGTTGTCAGACTTTCGGGCTCCTGACAATCCGTAACGACTGTCAAAGATCCACGAGTGACACCGGGAGCCGGGAAGCCGTTGGGGCTTACCGAGGCACGGAGGAGTCTCGCCCTAAAGGTGTCCACTGCCCAAACCTGGCAAGTGTAGCTTAACCTGATGGATCGACCAGTGCGACTGTTATTACCTAGCCACGAGCTCCTCAAATAGTCCGTGAACATGGAAGCCTTCAAATGTTGTGGTCGACATGTTTATGAGTGGAGTCCGCGAATCGGTAAACGTTTGGTGGGACCGAATACGGCCTCAGGTGTAGTAAAGTTCTTCATTGGGAGTCACCCTGCGAAAATGGTTGCTCCATGGTAGTATCTGAATGAAAGTAGCCCAGGTTTTTGCGATTGGAGAGGAAACATTCAGCAATGGACTGCTATAATAATGATGAAGCTTCAAAATTGTGGCAAATCACCTCTGGTGATTATCTTATCTCGATAGATAAGCCTGTCAGCAAACTTGGTAACGGAGCTGGCTGTACGCTCTTATGATGCACCATCATAGGGGCATTAAATGTGAGAATTAGGGAATTTCACAGGAAATCTAAAATGAGATTATGACAAGATCGTAATTTCGTCTCACACGTATGATTTCTGGAAAATGTTTGATTCACTTCAAAAGTCCTTCAAAGATTGCTCCAGAATTGTTTATGAGATTTACACAGAAAATGTACCTACCTACCACACTGAATATTTTTATAACTTGTATCATGAGTATGAAGTGAAATTGTCACGAACGTAAATAATATCGTGATTCATTATTATCTAAAGATAATCAATGTGTTTCAAGAGAAAGGTGTAGTCATATTATGATACTTATAATTATATTGTCTTATTTGCATAATAATTACTTACAGTAATTAATTATTATTTAGATATTAGAATTAGTAGAGTTCTATCCAGCCATATTATGGGACAGTATTTTTTTTATCTCACAAAGCGACACGCACTTTACTTGTGTTTACCTGTACAAACATGCTGTGAATGAGTGTGTAAGCGCAGTAGGTCTCGGTACCGACCGAGACAATTGAGAAGTCGGGAGAGTGCGTGTAACGGTTCGTGTGTGTGTTATGTGCTGACGCTACTCATCTTCACGCACACGTTCACAGCGTGTTTGTACACTGGGTAAACACAAGTAAAGCGCGTGTCGCATCGTGAGATAAAAATAAGGTTCGAATGAGCCCTTCAATCGTTTCAACATCGTTTTGTTGAAGTGATTGCGCTGGGTAGCCCGCAAAATTCAAATGTTCTTGCCTTTTTTGCTATTTGCAGGTCCGTGTCAGGTTTTATATTGATCAAAATATGATATCGTGACAATAAAACATATGTATTTATATAATTTTAACCATAAAATCATCAATACATCTCCTGCTCCGCCCAGAGCGGGAGAAGTCATTTGATGATTAACCATCCAAAAAAAGGGGCCTGCAGTGGTATAAAAAGCAATGAAATAAAGAAAGGAAAAGAAGGAAAATCTAAAAGGCCCATTAAACAAGGGCCCGTACACATGACAAGCTTCAATGCCTTGAAATCGACTCTCTGCTGGATAATTTACAGATTTTTATTTACGACTTGTTTATTAATATCTGCATTGATAACTGACTTGATATTTGATAACTCGGGAGTAATGACATCTAATGAAGTCTTATCAAATGATAAAAAAAATAATCATTTCCTTTTATTTCGGCACTCAACTACAATACAGGGTGTAACGACCCATCACGAAGCCATCATCTACGCATTCTGTACATCAAACTTAAGGACGATGCGCCAGGATAGCCCGCGAAATTCAAAATTTCTTACGTTTTTTGCAATTTGTAGGTCAGTGTGAGCTTGTATGTTGATTAAAATATGATTCGCGGCCGTAGCTAATATGACTTTACAGAGTTATAATCATTAAAATCAGCAATACAACTCCATATGTTAACATTTACCTCAAATCTAGCGATTTCATGAAATCATGAGGTTTGAGGTAAATGCTAACTTATGGAGCTGTGTTGCTGATTCTAATGATTATAATTCTGTAAAGCCATATTAGCTACGGCCGCGAATCATATTTTAATCAACATACAAGCTCACACTGACCTACAAATTGAAAAAAACGTAAGAAATTTTGAATTTCGCGGGCTACCCTGGCGCTTTCGCCTTAAGTAAATTTGAGCAAAAATAATTACTTACTGGGAAACGACTTTTATTTTTGGTGTGAAAAATCGCTGTTTACGGTATGTACGTACATACATAAGGCGAGTAGTGCTGCCAACTAGCGCAGCCATTGAGAAAAAAATAATAAGTCAGGAGATAATCAATCTGCCTAGCCTTTTCCCAACGATGTTGGGGTCGGCTTCCAGTCTAACCGGATGCAGCTGAATACCAGTATTTTACATGGAGCGACTGCCTATCTGACATCCACAACCCAGTAACTGGGTAATACGATACCCCTTGGTAAGACTGGTTGTCAGACTTTCGGGCTTCTGACAACCCGTAACGTCTGTCAAAGATCCACGAATGACAGCCGGGACCAACGGCTTAACGTGCTTTCCGAGGCACGGAGGAGTATCGGTATGTAAAGATGGTCACCCATCCACTGACCAACCCCGACAAGCGTAGCTTATTCTGATGGATCGACCCGTGCGACTGTTATGACTTAGCCACGAGCTCTCATCATAAGTCTGGAGATATGGTGCTAAAATCAGCGCTAAACCTCCTAGGTTCAAAGTAATAGCAGTTAACGCCAAAAAAATGTTCCATGTCTCCAGACTTTGAGTTTTTTCTCAATGGTGGCACTAGTTTGCAGCACTATACTCGCCTTAATCCGCAACGTAACATTGTGCTTATGGGTGCATGAAACTTATTTTTTTTTTTTTCAATGAAAAAAGACCTTGCAACTTTGACCTTCAATATCTCCGTAACCAGAAGGTTCCCAGGTGTGGTCCAGTACAAAAAATGGATCATAATAACGGGAAGAACAAGTGACTCTCGGTTTCGCTAGTGGTATTTTTACTCTTTACACAACAATCAATCGTTTCATATATACAATATTAGTTTTTGTTTACACTACACCCGAAAAGGGGTGTACTCGTCATTTTGAACAATTTTTTGTATGGGTGATTTTTTTTTCGCAATCAACCTTGAAATCGCGAAAAAAAAATCAGGTGTTCCATACATTTGTGTTCACTTAAATCGACAAAATGAATGGAACACTTTTTCGCGATTTCAAGGTTGGTCCCATGAAAAAGTTGTTCAAAATTATGAGTACAATGACCCCTTTTCGGGTTTAGGGTTAACAAAAATATTTATGTTTCATGTATTGTGTATATCTTTTGTTGGAGATCCTATATAAATAAATAAATAAAAACTAATGTTGTATAAGTAACAACTATTACATTACTATAAGTAACACATAATTATTACATAGATAAGTAACACATAATTATGAATTATCTTTAACATTGTTTATAGTTCAATGTAACGGCTCATTCAGATATAGATCGTACTATATCCCACGCGGTTATATCATTCAGGTCAATGACATTATTGTAAATGTTCTTGCGTGTTGTTACATCCTTCATCTGTACCCTTTCTGGCTTGCTCAGCAGCCTATGCTGCATTCTTGCTGCTGACGCAGCATCCATTCATTCCTCTCTTCCCCTCCTCTCAATCCAGCACCTCAGTCATCTCCCAACCTTCCTGCCGTGCACATGCACTCGTATATTATTTTAATTATTTCTAATACAAGTTTTTTTTTTTTTAGCTTAAAGTGTTTCTTTTTTAAAAATCAAATCCGGAACCCCGTTATAACATTGGTGGCAGCGTGAAAGGGATTGAAAAATCCTTGGAATCCTCCCAAAAGTGCAAAGTTCCAAAATCTTAAGCTAAAAAGTGATAAGTGCCAAAAAGTGCGAGTGTTTAAGTGCCTCAAAACCTCCTGAGACGACTCACCCCACCGGTAAATCCGGTACTGACCAAGTTCAAGGTCAATCCAGTTCCAGCTCCAGAGGAAACATGAAGAAAATGTGCGCAATAATACTGTGAGTTGTGAACATACTTTCCCATAATATTAAAGTGATCCAAGTTCAATTTACAAGTAACTTACAACGGCTTATCTTGAACATTCCAATCCATACATCATATCTACGGATGTTATGTCTCGTCGCTCGTCGCAATTCCAGCCTCAACGCAGAGCATAAGCGATAAGACTTCTGAATACATACCTACATTGTCGACCAAAGCCTAATAATCTTATTTACTGACTTGTTATAGTTAAGTAACTAATTCTATTATTTTAAACATAAAACTTTTTGTCATCGTTGTCAACCATGCCTGTAGAACCAAAGAAAGAGGAATCTAAGGAAATACCTTTAAACGTAATTTTAAAATTCATTAAGCCCTTCGATGGTAGCCGAGAAAAACTAAATGCATTTGTAAACAATTGCGATAATGCAATTTCCCTAGCTTCCCTTTCTCAAATTGACATCGTCTTCAAATATGTTATCAGTCAATTAGACGGTAAAGCCGAGATTGCATGTTCAATTAAGGAATTTGATTCGTGGCCAACCCTTAAAAATTTCCTTCAGACACAATTTGGGGAGCGTAAACATTACGCTCATCTTCTTGCAGAGCTCCAGGATTGCAGGCAAGGCGCCCAGGAGAATGTTAACCAATTCTCACTTAGAATAGAAACCTGTCTGTCTAAACTACTTACAGAAATTTCCGTATCCGGTCATAAAAAGAGTGAAATTACAGGCAGAATAGCTGCTATGGAGGATCTTGCCCTCCATACATTCACGATAGGCCTTATCCCTCGCATAGCTAACATTATCAGGTGCAGGGACCCGAAAAACCTTAATGACGCAATAAATTACGCGATTTCCGAAGAAAAACTGCAACAATATTCCTATAAACAAAATTTTGCTGCGAAATCATTTCGTCACAATGATCCAAATACTAAGCCAAATAAACCCAATAATTCTAATATTAATCAATCTCAAAAATCTGCTTTTAATCCACCTTCCTCAAATGATCCATTCTGCAGATACTGCAAGAAATCAGGGCATATTCTAGAAAAATGCCAACTCCGCGAATTTAATAACAAAAAATATAATCAAAATAAAATTTCCACCTCAAACGCGCAGCCAAGCACATCTACTTTCAGACCCCAAATTAATGTCTTAACCGAAGCAGAAGGTTATGATACTGTTGACAACAATTTAAACTAAATAATGTCCCGAATAGGCGCCGCACGGGACAGATAGATTCCATAATAGACGACGCCATAACTCAAACAATGACCCATGGACAGGGTAACCAGCCCCAAACTCGAGGTCATCCCATTGGAGTCAAGCAACAGGGTAACCAGCCCCAAATCGTAGACTCTAAATCCTTAAAAACTCTTGGAGTCAAGCAACAGGGTAACCAGCCCCAAATCGTAGACTCTAAATCCTTAAAAACTCTTGGAGTCAAGCAACAGGGTAACCAGCCCCGAATCGTAGACTCCAAATCCTTAAAAATTCATGAAGTCAAGCAACAGGGTAACCAGCCCCAAACCGTAGACATCATCCAGAATCCTGAAAATAAAGAACATATTAATAAAGAAATATACGAATTCACATCTAATACACCAATTAGATACTTACCATACATACAAGTGAATTCTCCCGTATCCTCTAATGGTTTATCCCTCCTCGTCGATACAGGCGCATCTATAAGTTTAATTAAAAAATCAGCCATTGACGACATGCCCGTAATTAATGAATCAGTAACATTCAAAATCAAAGGTATTGATTCAACCACTGATAATCCTATACGTACATTAGGACAAATCCCTATAACTATCTCTACGCATGATAAATCTCATAGTGATTGTAAATACCTAACACATATATTCAATCTAGTCAATGAGTTAAGCTTATCTTACGATGGTATTGTTGGTAACGACTTATTCAATTCCATGAGTGGCCAAATTAACTATGATGAAGGTATGTTGCATTTAAAAAATATTAAACTAAAAATGCATTTCAACGATCCCGTCTATACTATTATGCCACGCAACGAAACCATAATCGAATGTACTGTAGCAAACCCAGAAATCAGAGAAGGCTTAATAATTGACCAACACATATCCAAAGATCTATTAATAGCAAACTGTATAGTTCAAGTTAAGAATAACAACCGCGTTAATATCTCCATTGTTAACACCTCAGAAGAACCTGTAACCATTGAGTCTGACCTTCGATTACATTTAAATCCTTTTGAACTACAGACCTCAGTCTTTATCGGCACCATAGCCGAATCCCATATTCATGAACGCACAGAAGAAGTTTTAAAACAGCTTCGCGTGTCCCACCTTAATCCAGAAGAAACAGAGGCATTATACTCTGTCTGTTCTCAGTTTTCAGACATTTTCCACCTACCCGACGATCAGTTAACTTGCACTGATGCAATAGAACATAAAATCAAAACTACTTCTGATACCCCAATTCATGTTAAGACATACAGATTTCCCGAATGCCATAAGAAAGAAGTTGATTCACAAGTTAACAAAATGTTGAACCAAGGTATAATAAAACCTTCTATGTCCCCATGGTCTTCACCAATTTGGGTAGTACCCAAGAAGCTTGATGCTTCCGGTCAGAGGAAATGGCGCGTTGTAATCGATTACCGTAAGCTTAACGACGTAACCATTGGCGATTCCTATCCTATCCCAAACATAGCCGAAATCCTAGACCAATTAGGCAAGTGCAAATACTTCAGCACATTAGACCTAGCTTCTGGCTTTCATCAGATTAATATGTCTCCTGATGATTCTCCCAAAACAGCATTTTCAGTACCAACAGGACATTACGAATTCACACGAATGCCATTTGGACTAAAGAATGCACCGTCCACCTTTCAAAGATTAATGAACTCCGCTCTATCTGGTCTCCAAGGCATTCAGTGCTTCGTATATCTTGATGATATCGTAATTTACTCATTTGATATCCCTTCTCACATAAATGACCTAACTAATGTATTTTCTAGACTCCGTCAATTTAAATTAAAACTGCAACCGGACAAATGTGAATTTTTACGAAAGGAAGTTTCCTATCTAGGCCATGTCATCACTGACAAAGGCGTAAAACCGAACCCTGAAAAACTAAGAGCAGTCCATGAATTCCCTATACCAAAAACTCCCAAGGACGTCAAATCATTTCTTGGTTTCGTCTCTTATTATCGCAGGTTTATTTCCGATTTTTCTAGCATTGCAAAACCTTTAACAAATCTGCTCAAAAAGAACGTAGAGTTTATATGGTCAAACGAACATCAGCTATCCTTTGAAACCCTAAAAAACAAATTAACCACAGCTCCATTATTGTCATATCCTGACTTCTCCAAACCATTCCTTCTCAGCTGTGACGCATCCAATTATGCGATCAGTGCTATTCTTTCTCAAGGCGAAGTAGGCAAGGATAAACCTATTGCCTATGCTTCCCGTACACTCAACAAAAATGAATGTAATTATAGTACAACTGAAAAAGAATTACTTGCAATTCTTTTCGGCTGTAAAACCTTCCGTCCATACCTCTATGGTAGAAAATTCACAATAATTACTGATCATCGTCCCTTACGTTGGCTATTCAATCATTCTGACCCCAGTAGTAAACTTCAGAGATGGAGATTAAAATTGGAGGAATATGAGTATGAAATAATATATCGAAAAGGGAAACTAAATAATGCCGCTGATGCATTATCGCGCTATCCTGTAACCAAATCTGTCAATCCTATAAATCCTATACCTAGTACTTCTGATCAAGATTTAGACTTACCCGATCATGATGAAACTTCGAATCCAGATGTCCTTCCAGCCGTTTCTCCGGACGATTTAATCGAACTTGAAGATCTCACAGATCCCCTTATCCAACCTACAAGCTTACCAGAACTAGGCAACCTTGATGACCTAGATAATATAATAAATGAAAACATAACTCCATCTCCCACTAATCGTCCAAACCCAATATCACCACCTGATGTCTCGAGCCCTAGTAGCTCCAGTACCCCAGATGGTAATTACTCAGAATTCCTTAAAACCACTTCTAAGGAGTTTAATCCTAATGTAAACATTATAGAACATAATGAAAGCCTATCCAAAACTGATAAAAGATATGTTATCATCCCTACATCTATAGATATGGATGAATCCATCCCATATACCCAAGAGGTCATATCTAATATCCCTAATTTGAACGAATTTTCCTTACTAGAAAGAACATTACATTCTTTCCTTAAATACGAATCTCAAAATAAAACTTATTATTTCATTTTTACCAAGGTCAATCACTTTGATACCTGTACATATGAAGATATCTACAAGTGTCTTAAATCCGTAAGAAATGAGCTAGTTGTCAGTCTCACAGGTCAAAATAATCCCGAAATAGCTATATCCGACTTCAATAATCCTTTCGATACTCATCAGTATATCAAACTATACAATATGATCCTATATTTATTTCACAACTCAGAAATGACTATACACATTTATAAGAATACTATTATCTACCCATCACTAAGTGAAGTTCCTAAAATCATGAAGGAAAATCATGATCTCCCTATAGCCGGTCACTTAGGTTCTGGCAGAATGCTGAAACGTATTCAAGAAAAATATTACTGGAAAAACATGCGAGCGGACGTCGAAAATTACGTAAAGAAATGCCCGCAATGCCAAATTAACAAAGCCCTTAGAAGAACCAATCGTGCCCCTATGCAAATCACATCTCTTTCCACACGGCCCTTTGAACGCGTAGCTTTTGATATCGTAGGACCATTACCAGAAGCCGGTAACGATAAGTATAAGTATATCTTAACCCTCCAAGATGACCTTACAAAATTCTCAGTTGCTTATCCAATCACTAATACTACTGCTGAAGAAACATGTGAATGTTTGGTCCATTTTATTACGTTATTTGGAATACCCAAAACAATCCTAACAGACCAAGGCACCAACTTTACGGCCGAGCTATTTAAACAAACGTGTAATTTATTAAAAATCAAACAGTTATGGTCCACCCCGTATCACCCTCAGACGCAGGGTGCTCTCGAGAGAAGTCATTCTACCTTAAAAGAATACTTAAAATCCTATGTAAACGAGCAACAAAATAACTGGCACCGCTTTGTATACACAGCTATGCTTGCATATAACACAGCTATCCATTCAACCACTCATTTCTCTCCCTATGAACTTGTATTTGGAAACAAACCATACATACCGAATTCCATTTACGAAGAAACAGCAGGTGCTACTTACCCTGAGTATGTCCGCATACTCCAAAATAGGCTTAAGTTCTGCCGAACAAAGGCAATAGAATATATACAGAAATCAAAGATAAACTCCAAAACTTATTATGATATTCACACAAGGCCAATTAAATATAAAGTCGGCGACCTTGTTTATCTTAAAAATCATTTACGCCTAAGAAAAGCTCTTTCACCTGTATGGAAAGGCCCGTTTAAAATCGTGAAAATTCATGGAAATAACACCGCATCACTCTTAATAAATAGACGTCACGTCAAACATCATTTTGACGAAATTAAATTGGCTACTATAAGCGAAACATAATATTTTAATACACAATTTAGTTAATTTAAATTACCTTTCCTTCCAGAATTGGTTACATTTATCCTATCCTGGCGACCAACGGTCAAGAATATATCCAGCCAGCATCAGACAACGCAGGCATATATTTTGACCCTATTGGCTCTCTAAAAATAACCGATGATACTCTAGATATTATCATTCCTATAGATATATCTTTCATTCAACCACATTTGGATAATTTAAGGGATATCCTAAGAACTTCTAAGATTTTATGTAGTCAAAGTAATGCATACATTTATGAAGGCGAATGTCACTATTTGTTCCAACCATTGTCATCCCGCTATTCTGATATAGTTAGAGACTTTGATTCTATTTCCCATCTTATATCCAAATCTTATAAAAGATCAGCTTGGTTTGGTGGAATCGGCTCAGTAATAAAACAACTGTTCGGTAATATGGACCAAAATGATGCCGAAAAATATAGCAATGCCATTCAAACCTTAGAGAATGATCAAACAAAATTGGCATCCCTCATGAAAGAAAACATGATGGTTACAACATCCACACTATTGTCTATAAAAGAGGTAATTGATAAAATTAATGAAAATGAAGTTAGTCTAAGTTATGCTATTGATACCTTGAACCAGGAAATGGCGAATTTAACACTAGTTTCCAATAAACTATCAATGAGATCTAAAATATCGGGACTGTCGAATATTTTAGAAAGTAGTTTATTAACTTTATCATTTAAGTTAGAAGATATTATTAATGCTATTATGTTTAGTAAATCTAATATACTATATCCATCTATTATTACCCCTAAACAACTGTTTTCAGATCTTGTGAGTAATTATAGATTTCTTCCTAGTTCTAAGCAATTACCTGTACCCCTAATCTTAGATAATATCCATATTTTAGAAAACATATCCGATGTATCCAGTTATTATGCAAATAACAAAATAATATTTGTGTTACAAATGCCTTTAGTCAACACAAAAGAATTCGACTTGTATCATACTGTACCTTATCCCATTGCCCTTAAAACCGTAAACAATACACTGTATTCTACGATAATACCATCCACTAAATATTTGGGCATAACTAAAGATAAATCATCTTATTGTAAATCAAATTCACTCGATAACTGTAAAGTTATAGATACGCAATATTATGTTTGTGAAATTTCCAATGTATATTCCACGTCGGCCGTACCAATATGTGAAACTGAGGTTATTTCAAAAGCTCTGACTTCCGTTCCGCCTCTTTGCAAAACTGAATTCGTTAATGGTGATTTTGAAACCTTTCATAAATTACATAAGAATCAGTGGATATACATGATTAGTCAAAATTCTAAAATTACAATAGAATGTAATAATCAAGATTTATCTGAATCTTCTATTTCCGGTACCGGTATACTAACTATACCAGACAATTGTGTTGCCTATTGCAACGACAATAAGTTAATACCTAAACGTAATATTGAAATAAACATAAAACCAATAGTATTGCATTTCGAATTAATTAACGATACTTGTTGTAGTTCTATTACATACATAAAAGACAATATTAAAGTTCCTTACGTTAACTTAAAAAACATAAATGATTTAGATTCTCTTTTCTCAAATTATAATAAAGTAACTGATAAAATTAAAACAAACCTTAATGGAGTAATTGAAAAACCTCATATTGTCCTTTACGGTAACTATTATTCCTATACTACTGTTGTTATAAGCCTAATTATAATCTTAGTTATTTGCTATAAATTGTATTATTATTTTAAGTTAGTTAAGACTTCTAAATGTAACCCTACACCAGACACTCCCATAGAAATGGCATCCATAGAGGTCGAAGATATTCCTGCTCCTCGACTCCGAACCTAAAAACCTGGAAAAACTTACCTTTCCTTCCACCGTCAACTTACTTTCCACTCGTAAGTTTCCTCTTAATCGGGGGGCTGTTACATCCTTCATCTGTACCCTTTCTGGCTTGCTCAGCAGCCTATGCTGCATTCTTGCTGCTGACGCAGCATCCATTCATTCCTCTCTTCCCCTCCTCTCAATCCAGCACCTCAGTCATCTCCCAACCTTCCTGCCGTGCACATGCACTCGTATATTATTTTAATTATTTCTAATACAAGTTTTTTTTTTTTTAGCTTAAAGTGTTTCTTTTTTAAAAATCAAATCCGGAACCCCGTTATAACAGTGTGTAACTAGCAACCACTAACATTTAAAAGCTCTTGAAAGAGTCTTTTGACAATCTCTAATTGGTAATAGCGGATTTGGACACGATCGTGAAAGAGTACCACCAGCTCCATTTTGCGTCGTGAGCTATCTATCTTCCGATGTGCAAGATATCGTCGCTAATTTAACTAACTGACGTATCTGACATTTTGCACTAAGCCGATAGCCGACCTAACTATAGTAATTTGATACATTTTCCAAGTCGAATCGATCTGTCTAATCGGCGTATCTGTACCTATGCCTTACGGTCCCCATGATGGTGCAAAAATCGAGACCGATATATCTACAGTTTACAAAAAAAAAAATACATTATGCCTTACGGTCCCCAAGATAATGCAAAAAACGAGACCGATATATCTACAGTTTAAAAAAAATACATTATGCCTTACGGTCCCCATGATAATGCAAAAATCGAGACCGATATATCCACAGTTTACAAAAAAAAAAAAACGTTATGCCTTACGGTCCCCATGATAATGCAAAAATCGAGATCTACAGTTTAAAAAAAATACATTATGCCTTACGGTCCCCATGATAATGCAAAAATCGAGACCGATATATCCACAGTTTACAAAAAAAAAAAAAAACGTTATGCCTTACGGTCCCCATGATAATGCAAAAATCGAGACCGATATATCTACAGTTTAAAAAAAATACATTATGCCTTACGGTCCCCATGATAATGCAAAAATCGAGACCGATATATCCAGTTTACAAAAAAAAAAAATACGTTATGCCTTACGGTCCCCATGATAATGCAAAAATCGAGACCGATATATCTACAGTTTAAAAAAAAAATACATTATGCCTTACGGTCCCCATGATAATGCAAAACTCGAGACCGATATATCCACAGTTTACAAAAAAAAAAAAAAAAAAAACCTATTCCTTACGGTCCCCATGATAATGCAAAAATCGAGACCGATATATCTACAGCTTGCAAAAATACTACAAGCTGGTACCAGATGCTACAAGGGATCGTAAGTATGTTTGCCTGTAGCCAGCATATTTTTTTTCTGTGTTGGGCAAAGGCCTCCTCTTTTTCCTTCCAAACCTCTCTGTCTTGTGCGATCTCTGGCTATGTTGGCCCTGCAAACATGATCAGATTGTCACACCATCTTCACCGCGGGCGGCGGCGGCGATGTTCTCTTCCGGCGGTGTTATTGTTCGAACTCAAAAAAGGTCGTCAAAGGCGGACTTAATGCCTTAGGCGTTCTCTACCAGTCATTTGTGGGATCCACCGCCAAAAATATTAAATTGGGATTCAAATCTGGGATCCAACAAAAATAAATCATCCAAGGGTGGTGAAGAGATAAGATGGCAGTTGCTCTCTCTCTAATGGTGGGTGATAGATCGTGTCTTTAATATTGTCATGCAGTAGTTCAAAGAAACTTCGAGAAAAGGTAGTGTCCCAGCTTTTGTTTTTGTGTTTCGTGTGGCCACTACTGTGCCCCCAGACCATGCCGTATTAAAAAGATTTTCCAGTCAGTAAAGTCGCTGATGCCCCGCGGTTTCAGCCGCGTAGACCGGGATAAAAAGTAGTCTACTTGTTAATCCAGGGTATAAGCTATCTACATAGCAAATTTTATCCAAATCTGTCCAGCCGTTTGAGCGTGAAGAAGTAACAAACATACAAACACACACACTCACAAACTTTCGCCTTTACAATATTAGTGTGATTCTATACCTCAGCTGACAAACAAATAGCGGTACCTCAAGGTCTTCAATAGTTTTCACGCTTACACATGACGTGGGTATCTATTTAATTAAATATGTAGGCTTTACCACCCACTGTAAACACTAAAATGGTATGGACAAAAGTTAAACCGTTAATTTCGTCATAGTGTCATTGATTTGTTAAGTTTCAGAAGGTCGACACTATAAATTAATATCATATTTATAAAATAATCATCAAGCTACGCTTGCCGCGGTTGGTCCGTGGATGGGTGACCATTTTTACATACGAAGATCCCTCCGTGCCTCGGAAAGCACGTTAAGCCGTTGGTCCTGGCTGTCATTCGTGGATCTTTGACAGTCGTTACGAGTCGTCAGAAGCCCGAAAGTCTGACAACCAGTCTTACCAAGGGGTATCGTATTACTCAGTAAATGGTTTGTGGAGGTCAGATAGGCAGTCGCTCCATGTAAGATACTGGTATCAAGCCGACCCCAACATAGTTGGGAAAAGGCTAGGCAGATGATGATTGATAAAAAAACATACAAGTAAATGCGAAAGGTGAAAAACTGAGGTTTGTACTTTGAATAGTGAATCCTGTGTGTAGTATTTAGATTACAATAAGAAATCCTAGGTGAAAGTGAGTTTGTTTGTTTGTTACGCGTTCACGCTAAAACGGCTGAACGGATTTGGATTAAATTTGGCACATGGGTAGACCATTACCTGGAGAAGGACATAAGCTACTTTTCATCCTGGATCGTAAAAGAAATCGCGGACAACTGCTAGTCTGGAATCGGAAAGGAAGACTCGGGAAAGGGAATCGGATAGAGAATATCCTGTTTTTTAATGACTGAAAGGCTCGTTTTCATTTGTCACTGAACATGGACCTCCTAAAAGTCCACAGGGCATTACCATAATCATTGTGCTTGGTGGACAAATATGTTGTTGTCGCAATTTGTTGTTCTTAGCAGACATGAGGACGCTACTGGCTATACAGGATGACAGAGACTCGTCGCAATTCCTGTTATCATAACACGCGGGATGGGGGGGGGGGCGTCCATAATCATGTACTGAATCCATGGTAATAGCACAGTCCCAGTCAGTGGTGAGAGCCCGAGGTGCATACGAAGTTCGCCGGACGACTGCGTATGATGGCTATGGTAATAGTTTGTGCGTCAATGCCCCTGCTGCCACCATGTTTTAAAAACTCACGGGTCCGATGTAGCCGAATCTTTGTCCGAAGATACGAAACGTTTTCACATCGTCCTTTCTGGAAATAGAACATCATCGTAAAGAACAACCAGTCCATAATTATATTGTTAAGTGCGTCACACAATAAATCACATTTCATATCATCACAAGAATAGAAAATGCCTTCACATTATCATTATGTACTTGCGTAAGTGACGTATGTGATACATACATCATTGTCCAAGGCAGACTCTAATTTATATGTAACATCTCGCCCGTATTTCTCGAAATACTGGGCAGAAGCTTTGAACACCCATATTTCGCCAGTCCAGGTTTTTTTTTTAACTTTAATTTTATTTATTACGAGCGGCCCCGACAGACGTTGTCCTGTCTGAACGATCCTAGAACCCGACTGCAGCGCCACCTACCGGGTCCAATTGTATTTTGCAAACCATCCAGGAACCCATTCAAATATACACACTTTCATCTAAATCGGTCCAGCCGTTTAGGAGGAGTTAAGTGACAAACACACATACAGAAGAATTATATACTTATATAAAAGTCCTATGTCCTTCTCCTGGTTCTAAGCTTCCCACCAATTTTCAGCCAAATCGGTTCAGCCGTTCTTGAGTTATAAATAGTGTAACTAACACGACTTGCTTTTATACATATATATAAATAGATTGACGAACGTACACTATGCACAGTAAGTAAGCAATTAAATCGTAATTTCTAAATGTGGAAGCTTGTTATTAGCAATTTTTCCGACCTACGAAATATTGTAAATTAAATTAGCTATTAGTCTGTAAGCTTTCTGTAAAATAAAATAAATAAATAAAATCATCTGCGTAACCTTTTCCCAACTATGTTGAGGTCGGCTTCCAGTCTAACATGATGCAGCTGAATACCAGTATTTTACATGGAGCGACTGCCTATCTGACCTCCACAACCCAGGTACTTTCTGGGTAATACAATACCCCTTGGTAAGTCTGGTCTGTCTCTGTCTGGTTGTCAGACTTTCGGGCTTCTGACGACCCGTAACGTCTGTCAAAGATCCACGAATGACAGCCGGGACCTGCTTTCCGAGGCGAGGGGTCTCGGTATGTAAAGATGGTCACCTATCCACGGACCAACCGCGAACCTCGATGTACGGCTGTTGTTATTTACATGTAGCTGTAAACCGAAGTGACATTGAAAACCTTAGACGACTTTGATAATAAAATTGCTGTCTTTGTTGTTCCCATCTAATAGAGGGTAAGTCTTTTGCCAACTAAGTTCCTACTGGAAAAACCCAATAACACTTTGCACGACCCGGGAATGAACCCAGCAGCTCCCACGCTTAGCAAACGCACTTGCACCCACTAGGCCAACGTTGCACTAATCATAACATAATCATAATACTGATTATTACGACAATTAACTGTAACTACACATAGTTATAATACTATTAGAAGAATCACGCAATATAAGAAGTAATTACGTTTTTTTTTTTAACTTATACGTAATCTTTAGTGCATTAGCAGATAATGTATCTGTTTTCATAAGAGTCGCTCCATGTAAAATACTGGTATTCAGCTGCATCCGGCTACACTGGAAGCCGACCCCAACATACTTGGGAAAAGGCTAAGCAGATTGATTGACTTCTTTATTAGTCATCATCTCGGTAGGCACCCCCTTTTTAACCTTGCTTAAATTATAATCTGTAAATAATCTTGGTATTACTTTGAAAGGAAATTGCGGAAGATATGGGGACACTACTCGTTCTCCAAAACCTTAAAGTAGTTGAGAACGATTAATATTTCTGTGGTAGTTTTACGGGTATAAACGACTTACTAAAACATTAACTGGGAGTGACTACCGAGTTGACGACTAATATAGAAGTATTGAAGAAAAGACATGTTGATCGACACCAAATAAATTGGGATAAGGGCAGGCCAGGTTGAGCAACGGCCGCGACTTACGAGTTGTAGGTCGTAGGTTCGAACCCAGACAGGTGCTTTACTTTGTTTGTAAATATGTAATTTCAACACCAATTCTCTCAAAACGGTAGAGGAAAACATCATGAGGAAAATGTTTTAGAACCATAAAAATCCGAAGACTTGTGACGTCTATCAACCCGCACTAGGCCCGCGTGGTGGATTACTCCCACTCCCTCTCACCGAGAGGAGGCGTGTGTCCCAGCAGTGGGAACATTATAGGCTGAATATGCTATGATACGTGTCTTTTTACTGGGTAGGTTTTTTTTTGCAAGATGAGGCAAGAATCGACACAATCTTTACTCTTTAGTTTCAAGAATTCTCCTAGACAATCTCCTCTCTCTCTCTCTTATCCGTTATGATCGAGATCTCGATTGAGTCTACTATCGTTAGTACTAATTGAATACAAGTCAATAATATTAATCTTAAATCGATCTATAGATTATGATCGAGACCTCGAAGTCGAAGACCATGGTTGATGTCATAACAACTCAACTCAAGGGTATTAAGAATCATAACGAGGCTGTCATTCGTAGTAATAAGATATAGTGTTCCATGCAGGTACCGTACGTACAACCCCGGTTAGGAGTTAAGTCTTTCGAAGGGGTAAGCCGTTTATGAGGTTACCTTTATCATGTGTGTGTAACTCCTTGAATGGGTTTAACGTTTGAAACCTAGTAAAAGGTTTATGCCTTCTATATGTATAACCCATTGAATGGGTTCTATACTTGAAACCCAGTGAAAGGGGGTAACCCTTCATTCAGATAACCTATATAATATAAGGGGTTTTGTTCGGGTTACCATATTAGCTATTTGAAACGTATGCCCATCATCGAGAGATCATATTACATTGCTCTGAGTCCTAATGTTACGCTGTTATCGTTTTTAGGAGAGTTGAAGTGTAACCCTTTTGGATGGTTTAGTTTAAGCCGTCCAAAAGGGCGTGGTGGATTGCAGCACGCTTTTTCTCACAGAGAGGAAGCTTCTGTTCTAGTTTCCAGTAGTGAAAACATTTTAGGCCTTATTATGCCTTAGTAGGTTGCAGTCAGTAGACTTGTCAAGTCAATGGCTTTTCATATGTAACTAGCCCAGTAGATATTCTATCACATAAACAATACTTTCGTCAGCGTACATCAGTTCCATCAGCCAATCATTTAAATCTCAGCCTTACTCCAATTATACCCTGCTTACCTTCCATCCAATCACATCAGCATACGTGACATTAGCCCCGTATGTATAGGGCTTCAGACTCCTAACCTTGGAGGGATGTCGCTTATTGGATGAGTGGTCTCAGTGAGCATGGGCGCGGATTATAATTATAGCAAGCATTGTAATAATAGTCTAGGTTTTGTAGATAGTCCAGAAGTTAAGATTTGCTCAGTTTTCGACGAACATTTGTTTTTTTTTTCGTACTGATTCTAGTCAATCATATTTATTTGAACAATGGTCCCCAAGCTAACGGGTCGCCTCTATCTTGGGGGATAAATGACTGTATCTTGGTGCAATAACTAGGTTGATTTTATAACAGTCTGAATTTAGATCTCCTGTCGAACTCGATGCATGCAGACCATTGCCATAATCATCGTGGCAAACGCACGAGTGATCGTAGTGGTGACAATAACTCATTTTTAGGAAGATACTGCTAGCCATTACTGCTTAGCATACAATAAGGCCGACGTATCTTGGCGAGTCTGAACTTCGCGCAGAAGGCTGCGCAGTAACATTTTTAAAGACCCAAATGGTGACATGAGACGAGTGTGAGTGAGAGAACATGAGCGAAAGTTCCTAGTGCCTATGTTCAGACTCGCCAAGATACGTCGGCCGTACTGTACTCAGCCTATAATGTTCCCACTGCTGGGACACAGGCCTCTCGGCGAGAGGGAGTGGGCCATTATCCACTTTGTCTTCGAATTTTTGGTTTTAGGACATGCCGGTTTCCTCACGATGTTTTCCTTCACAGTTTTGAGAGCAGTGGTGATGAAATAATTCTGTGTTAGTTTTACTGGTATACTACTAAAACATTAACTGGGTGTGACTACCGCGTTGACGACTAATATAGAGAGGTATGGAAGAAACAGAATGTTGATAGACCCCAAATAAATTGGGATAAGGGCAGGAGAATGATGGCTAATAAAACATTGAACAATTTTAGCTGCTGCAACATGGTAGGGCTAAATATTACGTCCTGGAATGACAAGCGTTCAACTAACAATACAGTCTCTTACATTGTAGACGAGTGCACTGCAGTTCTGTCTATTAGCTCATAGGTGAATGATCTATGATTTAATTTTCATGCAGATGCTACGTAATATTCCTAACTATGGTCCTTGGGATAAGATTATGACGGGTACATTGAACTGTTCGATATGAAAACTTTGTGTGTATTTCCTGCCATCAAGGTCGAGAAGTGTCTTTAGGGAGGAAACGCCAGGATAGCCCGCGAAATTCAAATTTTATTACGTTTTTTTGCAATTTGCAAGTCAGTATTAGGTTGTATGTTGATTAATTTATGATTCGCGACCGAAACAAATATATATTTGCATAATTAGCCATCAACACTACTCTTTATGACCAAGTAATCCTACTGAATGACTATTTCATGAAATCTTGACATTTTGAGGATTATACTAACTTAGTATTACTGATTCTAATGATATGCTGTAATTAGTACTTGTTGCGATCGCGATCAACAACACAACCTAATCTTGACGTGCAAATTACAAAAAACGTAATAAAATTTTAATTTCGCGGTCTACCCTGGCGCTTTCGCCTTAAGATATTATGTAGATAGGTAGAATACTCTATATAATGTATTTTTATTTTATTTTATTTTATTTATAAGGAACAACTAACAGCTACAATATAAAACATAGAAAAGGAAATACACAAAACATATAGACAATATTGCAGCCCACAACGCTGTTCACAGATTAACCCCTCAAGTGTCTGAGTTTGGCTGATTTTAGACCCAAAACCCCCGCGAGTGGGGAGGGTTGGGGGTTAGTTGCGAACCCCATAGGTTCACAACTACTGATAATGATATGTTTTCCATCGGATGATGTTTTTTTACGTTTATATATACGTGATCTAAGCTTATATACCTATTATGTAAAGTTTTGTCCTTTTGCACACTTGGGGTGCATTTGACACGCGGGGGGGGGAGGGGAGGTTAGCTGCGAACTCCATAAGTTCACAACTAATAATTTGATTGGTTTTCCATCGGATGATGTTTTTGTACATTTATATATATGTGATATAAGCTTATGTACCGAACAAAAAAACGGTTTTTCTTATGCACACATGGGGTGCACGCGACACTTGAGGGGTTAACTACAGGAATACAAACAGTGAAAATAATAATCATCGCTAGGGTTACAAATACATTTTTTTTTTTTTTTTTTTTTTTTTTTTTTTTTTTTTTTTTTTTTTTTTTTTATGTACGCCATATAAACTACAGATATAAATGTAGAAAATTTACAAAGGTAAAGTTTTACAATGAGCGGAACGATCTTTTAAAGACAACATTTGGTTTGATTAAAGGGAAAAGAGTGAGACAATACTGCAGGTAGCCTTATAAGCAGGAAAATTAGAATTTAGAAAGTTTAGAATCAGGACATTATGAATAATGCCCCAGTTCAGAAAGATAGCTTCACAAAAAATGCAAACATGCCGGAAATCATCGACTTTCCCACAATTTCTAAAACAGTTTTCAAATACATGACGGCAATTTCATCACACCAAAACCAGGCCATCTATTCAGCAGTTGTGAGCGTACTAACGGACGAACAGATTGGATTCGATGCTGTCATAGTATTACAAAACAGTGAACTCTGTAACTGACTGTCTTATTTATGTGTCAGGAAGTAATATTTCGGTGTCAACATCAAAGCTGTTTGGGAATTAAATAAATTGTTTGATTCAGGGCTGTCAAGCGGTTTATTCGGGCGGTTAGATGTTTAAAAAGCATTAAGTATTTGTTTAATTTTAGCTGTGAGTTTTCTTTTTACATTTACATAGTAGAGCTATTATTCATAAATTAGTATTCATAGAACTAGGGTTGATATTTCGTGCCTCGGATATCACATGAAGCCGTTGGTCCCGGCTGTCATTCGTGGATCTTTGACAGTCGTTACGAGACGTCAGAAGTTCGAAAGTCAGACAACCGGTCTTAACAAGTGGTATCGTATTACCCAGTAACCGGGTTGTGGAGGTCATATAGGCAGTCGCTCCATGTAAAATACTGGTATTCAGCTGCATCGAGTTAGACTAGAAGCCGATTCCAATATCGTTGGGGAAAGGCTAGGCGGATTGATTTAGCATGCATTTTCATTTTTGGAATCTTTTCCAAATTAAGAAACTTGAATCTTTCAGTAGCCACAAGATTATAACACACGATTCATCATCATCAATGGCTTCATCAATAGTTCTATATTATCTGCACTATATTTATGTACGAATTTAGCAGTATTCACATATTACATTAATGAAAATATTACGTCTGCTAGAGTTCTAGTGCACGTGCTAATCTCTATGACACTGAACAACTAAGCATAAATCCTGTGATAAGTATTTGACGAAAGTGCCAACCCTACACCACAAGTCTCGTTTTCGCAAAGCATGCATGAGTGCATGACTAACCCCAACAATTCTGAGTTTCCGCTTCCCGCCATAACACTTCCATTTTTATTCGATATTTATTTTAAAGTTAGCTCATCGGTTCTTATAATACTGGCCTTTATGCAGCTACAGGGAAAGCGCTTCTTCTCTTAGAGGGAGGATGGAACTAGATTGTATCAACACGGTTACACTACTGCCGAAATATCTTGGCGAGTCTGAACATAGGCATTACGAACTTTCGCGCATGTTCTCTCACTCACACTCGCCTCATATCACCATTCGGTTCCTAAAAAATGTTACTGCGCGAAGTTACGACTCGCCAAGATATTCGGCCGTAGTCTCTTCGGTCCGTTCGTTATACCGAAGTCCTGCTGGTCTATTTTGTAAAAATCTCATCATGAAAACTTACGTAAAGTGAGCTTGACGTGAGCTTTCGCCTTTGTCCTTCCACCTGATTTGACCTGATGCTAGGATTGCCACTATTGACCATTGTTCTTGACAACTCATTTACCTATGTTTTCACGGTTAGACTTTAACAGAGTAGATCGGGCTTTCTTGAGATGATTTTCTTTGCAGTCAATGATGAATCTTACCTAGACTAATTTTTTTCTTGCCATTCTTGCGTAATCTTATATGTCTTTTCATCTGTGCTAAATAAACGTATGTTCTTCCTTTTCTTTCTGCAAGATGCGGGTGCGACAAAACCAGGCCATTTTAATCAGTCCTTTACGCTTAATAACAAATACATCATTGTCAACGAGACGATCAACCCTAGCACAAACAATAATTAAGCTAAATTGATGCAACTATGAGGTCAATGCACTGTCAGTTGTATTCCTGGTTACTGTCAAAGAATTAGCTGTGAATGTGTGATGTAATGCTGACCTATTTTATGCCTATGACGAAGAGGACTCTGTGAGGTTTTTTTTTGACGTTTCTTTTATTTAGAGACGAAGTGAATTGGGCCAACAAAAACTTTTTTAAAGTCGGTTGTTTTTTTTTTTTTTTGTAAAAGTTTTTATTTTCACTTTTTGGTTGTGGTAGTACTCCACACAAATTCGAATACCACTACCTGCAAAAGAAATGAGAACATCATCGACATAAAAAGTTGGAAAAACATGCACAAAACGGGTGTTAGTGCGTGTTTTATACACGTGTTTACGATAACATTAACTTACTTCAATTTGTATGGAATAATTATGTTTCCTATTATAGTCAACAGACGGCGCTTATTCAGTTTCAGTACAAATTGAAGTTTACGTGATCGAGTAAGTATAAAAACTCGCACTAAGGCCATACACGCACGCCGTTTGCCAATACTACGCACCTGACCTATCCGAAGAACAGCACCAATAAGGTCACTATGAAATCTAATACTGTTTCAAGTAATCGGAGAATCAATTAGATTTGATTACATGATGAGATGAAACTTAGTAAATTAAGTGTTAAATGCGTTTTGACACATAAAACCTTTTTATTACTTTTGATAACAATACATTATTCACACGTTTTTGCTATCGTTACAAAGCAATCTGAATTGATTAAGATATTTACAAGTACTATTAACAGTTTTTGCACAAATGTTACTAGAGTGTGCTTTGAAATATAAATATCAAGTGCAAAGGTTGATCACTGTTGAACCAATGCATCTACTGTAATGACCCCTTTAAGCTACCCTTTCAAGTTCACTTCTGTTAGTAATAGGGACTACAGCTCATCACTTCCGTTCGAATTTCTAAGTGATGTTAAGAGATTGACACTACTGAGTACTGGCATTTTTAATCTCTGATAGCACAGTCGAACAAGCTATTTGGTATACAGGCAAAATTATTCATCTTCCCACTACACTGCCAATTTTTAGGGTTCCGTACCAAAATGTTAAAAAAGGAACCCTTATGGTGTGACTCAGTCTGTCTGTCTGTCTGTCACAGCTGGAACTACTGATGCTATCAACTTGAAATTTGGAATAGTTTGAGATGACGTTTACCCAACTATTTTGCAAATAAGAAATAAATAAAAATATTTATATTTTTTTTGCAACAGGGACTGAAAGGGGGTCTTAAAATTTAAAGTGGGGCTACTAGGGCATGTCGGGTATCATATAAAAGAGCGCTGTTTGCACATTCTCAAACTATTTTTAATTTTTTTTTAGGCCGCACAGTTTTCGACATTGGATGAAAATTTAAAAAAAAAATACCGTTCCCCCCCCTTATCTCCGAAGTTTGCAAAGAGAAAAATCTGAAATTATTCTATGTGATAGAAGTTTATGTAAAGATTACAGGAAAAATAAAACGATGTATCTAAGTAGCACACTTTTTCAGAAATCGGAACGGAACCCTCGGTGCGCAAGTCTGACTCGCTCTTGACCGGTTTTTTTTATTAGTCATTGTTGTCTCACTGCTAGGCAAAGGCCTCCCTACTTTCTTTCCACATCTCTGTCTAGAGCTGCCAAAGACCGAGTCCAGCTCATCCCGCCATCTCCGTCTGGGCCAGGCACGATGTCGTTTGCCATTAAGCGGGACCCACTGGGTCGTACACTGCCATTATTCATTTTTATTCTGAGCGTATTCAATTTTTAAGCATATAAGGGCGAGCGCGCACTGCGGTGCGTTTTTCTAACGCATAATCTGTGAAGTATGGAATGTCTTTGAAGTGCGCGCACTGCGGTCATGCGTTTTGTTACTGTAGGCCCCGCCCAGTGTGCCAGAATTAACGGAAACGCACCGCAGTGCGCGCTCGCCCTAAGGAGCAATGTAAAAGAGTTCTCAGCACACTCATAAAATGATTTAAAAGTTGCAAGTTAACGGCCTGTATACCAAATAGCTGGTTCGACTTTACGTAAAATATAATCTTTCCAACCATTTATTTTTAACCCCCGACGCAAAAAGAGGGGTGTTATAAGTTTGACCGCTATGTGTGTGTGTGTGTGTGTGTGTCTGTGTGTCTGTGTGTGTGTCTGTGTGTCTGTCTGTGGCACCGTAGCGCTTAAACGGGTGGACTGATTTGGATGCGGTTTTTTTTATTTGAAAGCAGGTTTTCCAGCGATGGTTCTTAGACATGTTTTATCAAAATCGGTTCAGCCGTTTCAAAGTTATTTGCTCTTTTGTTAGCTGCGGTAGGGATCTTAGACGCGTAATGGGTATTTACTTTACTTTCAAACCTTAGTATTGTGACCTAAAATTTGAAACATCCATGTATGCTATCTATCTATGCAAGATTATGGAATTCTTGGTCTGATGCTGCAGCCAGGATATCCAGCACTAGTGTGCTGGATACACTCTTGAAAAATTAATGGCAGAAATGTCGTGTTTGGATTCATTTACATCAGTATTTGATTCTATATACAATGCAATGGTGGCAACAGGATGAGCTGATGCTGCAGCCAGGATGTCCAGCACACTAGAACACTCTTGAAAAAGTAATAGCAGATATGTCGTGTTTGGATTCATTTACATCAGTATTTGATTCTACATACAATGCAATGGTGGCAACACGATGAACTGATGCTGCAGCCAGGATGTCCAGCACACTAGAAGACTCTTGAAAAAGTAATAGCAGATATGTCGTGTTTGGATTCGTTTTGATCAGAATTTTATTCTACATACAATGCAATGGTGGCAACACGATGAGCTGATGCTGCAGCCAGGATATCCAGCACACTAGAATACTCTTGGTAAAATAATATAGCAGATATGTCGTGTTTGGGTTCATTTTGATCAGTATTTGATTCTACATACAATGCAATGGTGGCTACGCGATGAGCTGATGTTGCAGTCAGGATATCCAGCACACTAGTACACTCTTGAAAAAAAAAATAGCAGATAGTAGTGTTTGTATTCGTTTTTTTATCAGTATTTAATTCTATTTGCAGTACGATGGTGGCATCATTATAAGTTAATGTTATGTGCAGAGAAACTTAACATTCTGCAGTAATAAAAATGCATTTCTGTATTGTTAAATTGTTTAAAAAGTTTAAAAAGGTTAAAATAAAAATTAAATTAAAAATTTAAAAAACCCCCAACGCAAAAAAGAAAAGAGAACATTTAAAAAGTCAAAAATAATACCTATCGTTGAGCCATCAAATTCGATTGAGTAATACCTATATATATTTTAATTACAGAAATTGATGGATGGCACGATAAGGTTTGCTCATTGAAATGGCGCTATAATGTCACGGCGGGGTACCGCATAAGTAAGTCAGACCCTTCACTTGATTGACTATGTACATATGCGGTACCCCGCTGCGAAATTATAGCGCCAATTCAATGAGCAAACCTTATCGTGCCATCCATCAATTTCTGTAATTAAAATATATATAGGTATTACTCAATCGAATTTGATGGCTCAACGATAGGTATTATTTTTGACTTTTTAAATGTTCTCTTTTCTTTTTTGCGTTGGGGGTTTTTTAAATTTTTAATTTAATTTTTACTTTAGTGTCCATGAAGTATTACATTTTTTCATCTATGGTTGCCAACGTCAATAAATAAGGAACTTCATAGCGTCCATGAAGTGTTGCATTTTTCCGTCTGTGCTTGACTGTCAATAAATAAGGAACTTCATAGAGTAATATAAATGGCTGGATTGATGGAAAATTATGTAACTATATTTTATAATGTACCTACCACCTACGTTAACATTGTGGAATGCAAATAAATATATTGAGTATTGAGAGTAAAGCCCAGTTTCCACCGCGAGCAGATTAACTCGCAAAAGTAAACTGCATACTATTGGACTGTTTGTTGGCGGAAATAAAAGTGTGCAGTTTATTCTTGCGAGTTAAACGGAGTCCTTAATTGGTCCGCTCCATTCGTGGTGGAAACCGGACTTTGGTCTCAATTCCTGCCCATCTTTTTAATCAATCACCGACATTCACATCTCTTCCCTCCCATAATCTTTGCCTTAGTCCAAGACGCGTGACGAAGGAATGATAGTAAGAATGTGAGTGTGTATGTTTGTATGTTTTACTCGTATTTTATACGGAATTCTGTCTAATTTTATATTAGCGAGGCTCGAGGAATGATTAATTCATTTTGTATGTGTATGAGGGAGGGAATGTTTGGATGCTGGCGCTGGTATTTCGAGATGTTTGTTGATGTTTTGTGTGTGATCTGTGGATTAGTATTTTTGGCATGTGAGAAGTGTTTTACTACTAAAGTTGACTTTATTTTCTATGGTATTATGGAAGCTATTAAGTATAGTTAGAAGTTTAGAACTGTTATGTGTTTAACCAAGCAAGTACCAAGTAAGTAAATAATTAAATTAAAATAACTTTATAAAACGAAAACGCGGAACCGTGTTCGCGTCTCTACTTAATGTCGCGATTGCGGCGGCACGCTGTATATGGTAATGAAAAAATAATAATAAGTGGTTGATAGAATGGTGAATGGTATTTCGGAAAGAATTTATACCTTCTTCTTTAATCCTCCTACTTAACTTCAACAAAGTAGAACCTGATCGATCCAAGAATGTACCAATGGACCAACTATCTTAGGGCGAATTTCACCAATGAAGGCGCAGATTTCCTGAAAACGATCGAAAAGGTGGTTTTTTAAAGCTGTGTATCTCATAAACCGTAAATCATTTTGACATGTAAAAAAATGTGATATTTTCAAGTCCTTTTCGCATACAGTGATGGAAGCCAAAACATAATTAAACATACTTTAATGCACCAAAAAATCTTTAAACATACCTCCTAATAATCTTTAAAAGCTGTTTATCCCTTCATTAGCAATTATAATTATTTAACATAAATAGTCGGGGGCGAAGACCTAATTTATGTTAAACTGGCGCCCAACGAGTGGGAAACGCGCGCGCGCGCGTTTTGTGGAACAACTGTTTTGTGAATCTGTTGTGGTGTGTGCAGTGATTACATACGCATACGTGTGATAAAATGCCACGTATGACGAAGCGCAACAAACAAAAATCCAACTCTTACGACGTGGAGTCTGAACAAGAGCAGATGGAGACGCCAAGGTCAACGGGGCCCAGCGCGGCCGCGGCTGAGGCGACGGCACCCATCACGGCAAGCGACCTGACCGCCATGATGGCGTCCCTTCAGCAGGCGCAAACCGATAACTTCGAGCGGCTCCTCGCTTTAGTCCTCGAAGCCCGGCCGCCAACTCGTTCGCCCGCGGTGGCTCACGCCATCGCGCCGGCCACACCCACGCCGTCGTCGTCGTCTGCTCAACTCGCATCGGGTAACTTCGCTCCGTGCAAGGCTCGTTATAGTGGAACGACGAGCGAGTCTCTCGAAGGATTCATTGATGCTGTAGAGGCATACAAAGATTGCGCCAATGTTAATGAAACCAACTGTTTACGTGGTCTGTCAATGCTGCTTACGCATGATGCAGCTACGTGGTGGCAAGGTGTAAAGGCCACTGTCAATTCTTGGGATGAAGCTCTGCAATACTTGCGTTGTGCTTTCGGTGACAGCCGCCCACCACATCGTGTTTACATCGAGCTGTTCTCCAGGCCACAGGAACCTCAAGAGCGTACGGAGCTCTTCGTCGCCTCAGCGAGCGCTCAACTAGCGCGGCTCCCAACCGGCGACATCAATGAGAAGGTGCAGTTGGATATGATATACGGTCTCCTCAAACAAAAGATTAGAAAACGTTTACGAAGAGAGGAATTCTCCGATTTTAATACCCTTCTGCGTAAAACTAGGCTGCGCACATTTTTTAGATACTATTAGATTTTACAAAATTAGGTCTTCGCCCCCGACTATTTATGTTAAAATTATAATTAAAAATATACCATGAAATGTCAAATTCCAAACTGCATCCAGTGATGGATTACTTTTTATTAAATAGTTAATTTCTAATTTTATACGATTTTATTTGCACTTTTACGACAAATACGACATAATTCCGGTGCGCGTGAGAATCTTCTATCTCGTGTGTCAAGCTAAACCAAGCTTGGAACCAGGGCCTGAAACAACGCGATCAGTATTTCCAGAGCTGTCAGTGTCAATCCTACTTCCTACTAATATTATAAATGTGTAAGTTTGTGTTGATGTTTGGATGTTTGTTACTCAATCACGCAAAAACGGCTGAACGGATTTGAATAAAAGGCACACAGATACTTTATAACCTGGATTAACAATAGGATACTTTTCATCCCGGTAGTACATCCCCGTGCGATAATTTCCGACATCCACGCGGACACTGACAGCACTTCGAAATAATTTATCTTCTATCTATACATACATACATATATATAAAAATCAATTCCTGTTCATTTGTCTCGCTAAAACTCGAGAACGGCTGGGCCAATTTCGCTGATTTTGGTTTTGAAGTGTTTGTCGTAGTCCAGGGCCTCAAGTCTGCTATTACAATAGTGTCAGAATGGTATATCATTGATTTCATAATTGTTGATTTTGACAAGTTTGGTAATCTACTAATATAATGGCGTCATTATGACTTTCCAATGGTCAACCACTGACACTCCATTGTATAAAATTATGAATTTAGCAGATTACGAACTTTTAGCAAAATGACAATGCAGTGACAATGGGATCGTTTTGGAATGTAAAAAATAGCAGACTTGGGACCAAGGGAAGGTTTAAACGGTGAGAAAAATTGGAAAACTTCCCGGGAAAATTGGGAAATTCGGGAATTCCCGAGTTATTGAAATTGGGACTGACAACGTCTGTCGGGTCAGCTAGTAAGTAATAGTTATTTGTTCAAGATTCAAGACTTAAACTTATTTACAATTATTGTAGGTACCTTAAATTAGAGTAATGGTAAGTTAGTGGTAAGATACATAACTTGTGCAACTGGGCTTAAACTAGAAACTCGCACTTAGTCATCTGACATGAACAACTCAATTGAAGTTCTTGTAATTTTATAATTGGTCTCATATTACTCTGGTTTTGGCTTCCCATAACGTTATATTATTACTCACAGAGTTGAAAACCCACCCACTATTTAATCAGTTTCAAATTACCTTTAGGTCTTTCTCCATGTCCGAATGTTAATAACCATAAAACGTTTATTTTCTCCACCACATAATGAAAGCATAATAAAAATACATAAATTGCGTTTTCAAAAATACATTGACACAAACACTCACGTGTCACAGAACGCACTCTCACTCACACACACTCACTCACTCTCTATGACTCTGAAAGTCCACCTACTGCTCATTCCATTGCATTTACAATAAAATTCACAACTAAAAATGCCATGTCGAGGGAAATATGTTTCAGAAAGAATTTATAGCTTCATCTTTATTCCACTAACTAAACACTTCAATAAAGTAGATCTTTCTTCCTCCTCTATCAAGTATTTCTGTCGCTAGACCACGACTATCTTTGTCATCTAATGTTAACAACTCAATTGAAATTCTTATAATTTTATAATCAGTTTCATATTACAATACTCTGGTGCTTCCCATAAGGTTATACAGGGTGACTTTGAAAACATGCGACAAAATTTAAAGGGGTGTTCTACGCATCAATATGAACAACTTTTACTATGTGAACAATTTCGAATTCGCAAAAAAAAATCCGACCTTCTTTTACAAAAGGGTCCAATATCTTTAACTATAATATGGGAAGGTAATTTTTTTTTTGCGAATTCGATGTTGGTCCCTTAGTAAAAGTTGTTCATATTGATGCGTAGAACACCCCCTTAAATTTTGTCGCATGTTTTCAAAGTCACCCTGTATTATTACACTCAGCCTCTTGAAAATACACCAACTATTCAATCAGTTTTAAATTATCTTTCAGGCCTTCCCCATCTACTAATATTAATAACCATGACTCTTTGTAAATGCACCCAATTTGCTATAAGTTTCATCAATACCGAAGTCTAGGAAACTTCAAAAACCCACCCACAATTTCATGCAATTGCATTCCCAATAAAATCCCATACAAATCAATGTCTGTATTTTCCAAACCACCGCTAGACTGGTTAACCATTGTCCCTCTGACGATTAATCTCAATTGTACTAATTATAATAAATAATGCTATTTGAATTAGCTTGAGTGCTCGACCGACATTGTAGTCGGTAGTTCCCATTCATTGTGGGCTAATAAAATTAGTTGTGTGTGGATCTGAAGACTATAAAGGCGCGGTATTAGCTCAATATTCACAAAAATGGGTTTCTTGGATTGTCGATTATGACGTACTGCAATGAAACTATCCGACGCAAAAAATACAGTGGACAGAGAAGGGCTAGAATATAAGAGAATAGAATACTTAGTAAAAAATTGTTTGATATTCCCAATAAAAAATTTGCTCCACAAAAATAAACTTTGCCGTCGAACATCTCTGTATTTTCAGCGATAACGACATTCTTTTTTTTAAAGAATTTCATTGAATTACCATTTTCATAAACTTTAACCGAACAACTATTTAATTAATTGTGTATATTCTGAATAATCTAAAGAAAACCCGGAAAATAAATGCTCATTCGCAGCTTAGTCACATCTCGGCAACACAAATATTATTAAACTTTTTAAACTTTCGCGATTTGTACACTTTATAAAATATTATCGAGAACGGGTCTTATCACGATATACAAATATTATTTTTAATTTTCAACCTTCTTTCTAGCCAGCTAATGGTGACCATAGATTATGGGGTTGTGTGCCGTTTAAAATCGTAGTCAGTCCGGGCCTTAAATAAAAATCCTTGTTTCCAATTGGCTTTATTTCCACTTAAGTGAATATTAACTTTATAATGACCAGTGCTATTGAAAAAGTCAACACAATTTATGTCTAACATCATATGAACACATGCATTTCTTTTGCGACCCATTTACAAATGGATGCACAGCCAGTCCGCCACTGATTGACCGCCATTTTAGACAATTATTCTGAATTGAAGCAACATGTGTTTGTAATTTCAATAAACGTATACGATGTCCTATGATAGCTTGATTCAAGTGTGTGTCGGGTTTGTCCTGAGTCACTAAACTTAGGCCAGAAGAAATGTAAAAAAATGATCGTTTACCTATATTGATTTTAGTTAATAAAAACCTGTCAAGAGCGAGTTGGACTCGCGCACCGAGGGTTCCGTTCTGATTTCTGAAAAAGTATGCTATTTAGAGACATCGTTTTATTTTTCCTGTAGATTACAGGAAAAATACAAAAACTTCTATCACATAAAATAATTTCAGATTTTTTTCTTTGCAAACTTCGGAGATAAGGGTACCGGTATTTTTTTCATCTATATATATATATAAACTCCTTTGCAAAAAAAACGGGCACCTTACAGTCATTGGCTTTTCTATGGATAATGTTAATATTTTTAGTATGTTATTAGCATACATGAGTAGAAATTTCTTATTATCATTGAGAATATAGTTTTTAACCTTTCAATCGTGGAATCGGTGTTTTAGTCAATGTAAACAGAGAGTCGAGTTAAAATGGAAATTTTTAGGGTATAATTAAATTAAGACTACGAGTATTTTTATGGTATTTTAATTTAAAAAAGACATTAAAAAATAAAAATTAATAACGAGTATGACCTCCCCTTGCAGCGATTACGGCATGTAATCGTCTTGGCATGCTTTCCACCAGGCTTTTGATGGTGTCCTGTGGAATGTGTTCCCACTCAGCCGAGATCACACATTTAAGCTCCCTGATGTTTTGTGGAAGGCGTTGGACAGATCGTACTCGCCTTTTTAGTAGATCCCAGACATGCTCAATGGGGTTAAGGTCGGGGCTCCGCGCTAGCCAATCCAGACGACGAATACTGACCTCTTGCATATAAGCATCTACGTCGCCAGAACGGTGGTCCCGAGCATTATCGTCCATGTAAATGGCATCTTCACCAATTACAGTCATTGCGGACTGTGCAAGTTGACAAATTATTCTTGTTATATACCTTTGCGCATTTAGTGACCCATTTTCAATGAACACTATGTCGGTACAATAGCTGGAAGTTACGCCCGCCCAAAACATAACGGACCTTCCACCATAAGGGTTGATTTCTTCAAAACTCACGTCGGCATAGCGTTCCCCTGGTCTTCGTAACACTCGCTGACGTCGGTCCTCATCATTTAGACAAATTTGAGCCCCATCGGAGAAGAGTACGCTACTCCAGTTACCTAGTGTCCAAGATAGACAATTTCTAGTGAACCTCAGTCGAGCAATCAGGTGCTCACGGAGTAACTTGGGGGCCCGCGCTGGTCGTCGACTGCGTATATCAACGGCTAAAAGCCTACTCCTCACTGTCCATAGGCTAATCTGTGCTCCTCGTACCCCTTCAAGGTTTCTTTTGAGGTCTATGTAACTGCATTTGCGGTTCCTCAGCGCCTGAGTCACTAAAAAGCGGTCGTCTCGTGGTTGTGTGCAACATTTTCTCCCAGAACCTTGCCTTCTTCGAACGGAGCCTGTCTCTTGGTATCGAGTCCAAGTTCTTTGGACGGTTGAACGACTCACGCTTAACCGCTATGACCCGCAACATAGGCTACAACCCACTTCCAGCAGCGCTATAATTTTACTAGCTCTTAGTGCTTTTTCTGCCATTACAATCGACACAAAGATATCTGTTTTAAGTCGCAATAAGGCAGGATTATGCGACAAACACAAATTATTCTAATAAAAATAACGAGAAATTAGTTTTAGTTGCCTGATAACCTTTTAACCGCAAACCCGCGAATAGTGAGTAAAAAGTCATCAACTGAAAAAGGCATTATTATTTTTAAAAACAACAGTTTCGAATTTGAAATTAACTTTTTTTTCATACCCAGACTCTTTATTAAGTGCCAGTAACATAGTTTGGCTATAAAACCTCTTTAGAACTAAATGATTACCAATAATGTAGAAAAATCCAAACCGCCCGTTTTTTTTTGCAAAGGAGTGTATATATATATATGAAAAAAATACCGGTACCCTTATCTCCGAAGTTTATAAAAATAAAAAGAGAAGTTCTGACTGACTGATTGACTGACTCATCAACGCCCAGCCCAAACCCTTGGACCTAGAAAGCTGAAATTTTGCACAGAGATTCCCTTTATTATGTAGACAAGGAATAAGGAAGGAATTCCCGGTTGTATGTTCCCGTGGGATATTTTTCGACATCCACGCGGGCAAAGCCGCGGGCAATAGCTACTATTTTATAAAAAAAAGTAGAAAACAATGCGGTCTAAAAAAAAGAAAAAAAAAATTGAGAATGTGCAAACAGCGCTCTTTCATATTTTGTGATACCCCCACATGCCCTAGCAGCCCCACTTCGAAGTTTTTAAAACGGGGTTTTAGTCTCTGTTGAGTGTTGCAAAATAAAAATATTTTTTTAAAATTTATTTCTAATTTGCAAAATAGTTGGGCAAACGTCTTATAAAACTATTCCAAATTTCAAGTTGATGGCACTAGTAGTTCTTGAAATAACCAGCTTTGACAGTCGTAGACGGACAGACAGACTGAGTCGCACCACAATGGTTCCTTTTTACCATTTTGATACTGAACCCTAATAACTCTGTTACTTAATACCTCCTAAAAAGAAAAACAACAGTTAATTTACGTCACGTTACAATATAAAATTATAGGTATTCTCTTGCTCAACATCCAATTTCGGGTTTCACTTTCAAAAGATTTTCCCTATTTAATGATTTTCTGAGTCACAGTGAAAGTGTTATGCTAATCCGAGCAGAAACCACTGAATCGAAGCCTTCGTTAAAAAAAAAAAACAATTCATAATCACCGCAAATTGGTGCCTTTACCTTATTCGAATAGAGGTTTCTTTGTAAATATAAAATTTAATGGACTGGTTATTGGTGCGTTTACCTTTTATGAAATGTCTTGGTGAATTTGAATGTAGAATTTGTTTGTATATCGGTATTTAACTTGGATCAAGTATACCGTTTTATGCCTAATCAATGTCCTCTTTTCTCGAGTGTACCCACTACTAAAATAAACCGGTCAAGAGCGAGTCGGACTCCCGCACCGAGGGTTCCGTACCATCATTTAGGTATATGTAATTTTTGTTGATGATTTCTGAAAAACTGTGCTATTTAAAGACATCGTTTTATTTTTCCATAATCTATACATAAACTTCTATCACATAGAATAATTTCAGATTTTTCTCTATGCAAACTTCGGAGATAAGGGGGGAACGGTATTTTTTTAAACATTTTTCATCAAAAGCCGAAAACTATGCGGCCTAATAAAAAGAAAAAAATGTTTAAGAATGTGCAAATAGCGCTCTTTCATATGAAACCACATGCCCTAGTAACCCCACTTCGAATTTTTAAGACCCCTTTCAGCCCCTGTTGCAAAAAAACATAATTATGTATTTTTGTTTCTTTCTTATTTGTAAAATAGTTGGGCAAACATCATCTAAAACTGTTCCAAATTTCAAGTTGATAGCATTAGTAGTTCTTGAGATATCCAGCTGTGACAGACAGACAGTCACACCATAAGGGTGCGTTTCCACTGACGCGGAGCTGGGCGGAGCGGAGCGGAGACGTGCAGGAATCGACCAATCATAATGGTTGAAATCCTCATCGCGTCTCTTGCCTCGTCTGTAATTGGACGATTCCTGCACGTCTCCGCTCCGCTCCGCCCAGCTCCGCGTCAGTGGAAACGCGGCCTTAGGGTTCCTTTTTACCATTTTGGTACGGAACCCTAATTAGAAAACATACAACGGATCTTTACTTTTGGTTTTCTGACAAAGAAATTATTAAACTGTCTCTCTCTCTCTCTACTGTCAACAAACGCAACTTAGAGATTGTATTATGAGTATGAGCAGCGGCGTTCTCCTACCTGCTAAGATAGATAAATAGATAGAATACCTACTCTTTATCATCATCATCATCTGCCTAGCCTTTTCCCAACTATGTTGGGGTCGGCTTCCGATCAAAGTCAAAGATTTATTTGCAGTTAAGGGGACTACAGCACCTAAAGCGCGGTCACTGTCTGACTGCATAGAAAAGAAAGAGAAGCGCGATGACACAACGCTGGTAATTTATTGTAAAATATGAAGGAATTATTTATTTACATAAAATCTATTGATTGGACTAAAAAATTAATACACTATTACGTTAATATGTTGCTTCTAGAATAATCTGACAAAAAATCGGAACGATTGCATGTTTAAGTATGGTTTTTAATCGAATGTTTTAGAGGTATCTCCGTGATTTTTTTGTATCGTATCAAATTAGTTGTATTATGTTTTCAACACACTATCTAACTAGCATATATCCTGAAGAATATCATATATTTTTGTATCGTATCAAATTAGTTGTATTATGTTTTCAACACACTATCTAACTAGCATATATCCTGAAGAATATCATATATTTTTGTATCGTATCAAATTAGTTGTATTATGTTTTCAACACACTATCTAACTAGCATATATCCTGAAGAATATCATATATTTTTGTATCGTATCAAATTAGTTGTATTATGTTTTCAACACACTATCTAACTAGCATATATCCTGAAGAATATCATATATTTTTGTATCGTATCAAATTAGTTGTATTATGTTTTCAACACACTATCTAACTAGCATATATCCTGAAGAATATCATATATTTTTTTGTATCGTATCAAATTAGTTCTATTATGTTTTCAACACACTATCTAACTAGCATATATCCTGAAGAATATCATATATTTTTTTGTATCGTATCAAATTAGTTGTATTATGTTTTCAACACACTATCTAACTAGCATATATCCTGAAGAATATCATATATTTTTGTATCGTATTAAATTAGTTGTATTATGTTTTCAACACACTATCTAACTAGCATATATCCTGAAGAATATCATATATTTTTGTATCGTATCAAATTAGTTGTATTATGTTTTCAACACACTATCTAACTAGCATATATCCTGAAGAATATCATATATTTTTGTATCGTATCAAATTAGTTGTATTATGTTTTCAACACACTATCTAACTAGCATATATCCTGAAGAATATCATATATTTTTGTATCGTATCAAATTAGTTGTATTATGTTTTCAACACACTATCTAACTAGCATATATCCTGAAGAATATCATATATTTTTGTATCGTATCAAATTAGTTGTATTATGTTTTCAACACACTATCTAACTAGCATATATCCTGAAGAATATCATATATTTTTTTGTATCGTATCAAATTAGTTGTATTATGTTTTCAACACACTATCTAACTAGCATATATCCTGAAGAATATCATATATTTTTTTGTATCGTATCAAATTAGTTGTATTATGTTTTCAACACACTATCTAACTAGCATATATCCTGAAGAATATCATATATTTTTTTGTATCGTATCAAATTAGTTGTATTATGTTTTCAACACACTATCTAACTAGCATATATCCTGAAGAATATCATATATTTTTGTATCGTATCAAATTAGTTGTATTATGTTTTCAACACACTATCTAACTAGCATATATCCTGAAGAATATCATATATTTTTTTGTATCGTATCAAATTAGTTGTATTATGTTTTCAACACACTATCTAACTAGCATATATCCTGAAGAATATCATATATTTTTTTGTATCGTATCAAATTAGTTGTATTATGTTTTCAACACACTATCTAACTAGCATATATCCTGAAGAATATCATATATTTTTTTGTATCGTATCAAATTAGTTGTATTATGTTTTCAACACACTATCTAACTAGCATATATCCTGAAGAATATCATATATTTTTGTATCGTATCAAATTAGTTGTATTATGTTTTCAACACACTATCTAACTAGCATATATCCTGAAGAATATCATATATTTTTGTATCGTATCAAATTAGTTGTATTATGTTTTGAACACACTATCTAACTAGCATATATCCTGAAGAATATCATATATTTTTGTATCGTATCAAATTAGTTCTATTATGTTTTCAACACACTATCTAACTAGCATATATCCTGAAGAATATCATATATTTTTTTGTATCGTATCAAATTAGTTGTATTATGTTTTCAACACACTATCTAACTAGCATATATCCTGAAGAATATCATATATTTTTTTGTATCGTATCAAATTAGTTGTATTATGTTTTCAACACACTATCTAACTAGCATATATCCTGAAGAATATCATATATTTTTCTTATTGTGTTTACTGCAGTAGATCATATACTTTTAGGTATTATAAAACTTGCTTTTAGTTGCGTTTAGGTCCTGTAGTCCCCTTAAATATGGTTACAAAAGTTCTTACAATAGTAGTATAGTAGCTAGTAACCAGAATAATAACCAGATGCAGCTGAATACCAGTATTTTACATGGAGCGACTGCCTATCTGACCTCCACAACCCAGTTACTATATCCATTGGTAAGACTAGTTGTCAGACTTTCGGGCTTCTGACGACCCGTAACGACTGTCAAAGATACACGATTGACAGCCGCGGGACCAACGGCTTAACGTGCTTTCCGAGGCACGAAGGGGGCTTGGTATGTAAAGATGGTCGGGCCTGTAAAGTTTAGTCATTTAATTATGTCAATAAACTTAAAGGAGGAGCTCGTGGCTAAGTAATAACAGCCGCACGGGTCGATCCATCTGGTTAAACTACGCTTGCCGGGGTTGGTCTGTGGATGGGTGACTATCTTTACATACCGAGACTCCTCCGTGCCTCGGAAAGCACGTTAATCCGTTGGTCCCGGCTGTCATTCGTGGATCTTTGACAGTCGTTACGGGTCGTCAGAAGCCCGAAAGTCTGACAACCAGTCTTACCAAGGGGTATCATATCACCCAGTTACTGGGTTGTGGAGGTCAGATAGGCAGTCGCTCCATGTGAAATACTGGTATTCAGCTGCATCCGGTTAGACTGGAAGCCGACCCCAACATAGTTGGGAAAAGGCTAGGCAGATTGATTGAGACTTTAAGGACTAATTCCATGCATTAGGAGATCAATGTTAAACAGTAGATTCAGCGTAATATGATGAGAATAATATCCAACGTATTCTTTGCCTTCATACTTCCGTTAAAGCTTGACCATTCTGAAATGACGCATCCCGCTGTTTCAATTTGTATGCGTACACTACGACACAGATTAATCGGTAAAAGCGGCAGAAAAAGGCCACCCACACAATTTAAAACCGATTTTCATAACGAACCTAACGTATAGCCAGATAATAAATCAACGAATGAATCACGGTGAGTTCAGTGATCACAATACACAGACTCGGGTTAAGTTTATTGATCCTGACGCTCTTTTTGATTTAATACACGACCGAAATAACAATGAAAGCAGTGTCGATGATGAGGAAATTACTGTGTCCTCGATTGGTGAAGGAAAACATCGTGAGGAAACCGGCATGTCCTAGAACTAAAAATTCGAAGACATGTTACATCTACTAAACCGCACTGTGCCAGCGTGGTAGATTGCAGCCCACTCCCTCTTCGAGGGAGGAGGTCTGTGTTTCAGAAGTGGGATAATTATAGGCTGATTATGCCTCGATTGGATATTATAGCAACCAACATGGGTAACAATGACATAAGAACTAATAAGGTGGTTAACCGTCACCCTTCTGCCCTTATCCCAATTTATTTGTGGTTGGCACCATGGGTTGGCATAACGTCTTCTTCTTCCATACAAATGTCTATCAGCGGTCATCTCAGTTCTCACCTTTAAACTCTTTGGTAGATACCTACGTCATCTGTCAAACAATCCACTAGTCGTAAACAAAGAGTATAATCATTTAAAAGGATCCAGTCGAGATGCAGATAACAGACCCAGACATATAGCTACCGTTCTTGAAAGTAAGTTTACGACGTTTTGTAGCACATGTACAACAATTATGTAAGTAATTATGTACTAACATAAAACCTAATTGACATAAAATTAATGAAAATTCCAAAACCTGACAGTTATTTTGTCTTGGATCCAGTTTCTAATATAGATTCGTACAGTAGACCTGCATACCGCTTAACCTAATTATAATCAAGTTTACAGATATTAACAAATCTCTCGCACTGCATCCAATCTACGATCTGTCACCAGCACGAAATACATAATACCATCCTTCAATTATCAACTCTATCACTTTGTTTCAAGGTTAAATTTGCGTGTTACAGCAAAACACGCAAAGTACACACCACTTCACAGCAAAATACAGGGCGTGGCGTAATTATTCGACGACACGGTTGGCGCAGTGGTTGAGCGATTGACTGCTGCGCAGCATGTCGCGGGTTCGATTCCCGCACGGAACAAATATTTGTACGACCTACAAGTATTTGTTCCGAGTCTGGGTGTTTTTCTATCTATAATATGTATGTATTTACAAAAAAAAAAAATGTATAAGTAGTTTATCAGCCATCTAGTTACCATAACACAAGCATTAGGTTGCTTAGCTTGGGACTAGATGGCGTTGTGTGAAATGTCCAAGGATATTTATTTATTTATATTTATTTATTTATTAGTGGTCCAACGTTAAGGGGTCGGATATACCGTATATTCAGCTATCACGTATCACAATTTTTCAAACAATTTTTTTTCAAGGTCTCGGAGTACAATTTCTTTTTTTAATTAAACACGTTCACAAAATTATTCGCATGTGGTAGAGCACATGTATTTCACAGTGTATAAACAAAAAAAAAACAAAATGAAAAAATAATGTCATGTATAGAATTAGTCAATTTTTCAAATAATAATATAAAAATATTTTATTCTAAGACTACAAAAAAATAGTACAAATTGTGGTATGTGGTAGCTGACTGTCGGTGTATCGACCCCTTGACGTTGGACCACTATTTACGCCACACCCTGTATGTTTAACACACCAGCATCCCTCAAATACCAACTCTATCACCGTTTCCCAAGGTCTAATTTTCGTGTGACAGTAGCCCCTGAGTCATAAGATAACAGTAGACTGCATGAACAATGAGACAGCCGACATGACAAAAACACTGTTTCTAGGTCATGATCTCGATGTCGAACTATGTTAATTTGTGGCTCATTTGAATAGCTTCTACTGGTTGTAGGATTTGGATTGTTGCTCATTGTTATGGCGCCAACATCTGGTTCTTTTGTATGGGTGGCAATCGGGGAGAGTTGGGATGAAGCCGCAAATTGGACCCTTACTTTCTGTAAGGAGTATCTCGTTGGGCAAGAAAGATCTATAGTTTAGGAGGAGAGACGGTTGTTGATATTAAGTGGAAACGTGGGTGCTCTTTTCTCCATACAAAAAGATACAAACGCTCTCGCCTGTTTTCTTTCTAGTTAATGACCATAAAGCAATGATTTTTTACGGAAATTTAAATATCACCTACTTGTATGCCCCTATGTTTTCCTTTTTGATGATATATTATTTTTATAAGAACTAGAACCCTCAAAAAATGCTCAAAATTGCCTATTCAGACCGCTGTCAACAGACGCCTAGTGTACCAATTTGACAACTATTAACGAAAAAAGAAAAACATAGGGGCATAGTATATAATTATCCTTTTTATTCAGTTTATGAAATATCTTTTAAATTGGTCAAGTATTGGAGGAGGAAATAGCCGAGAGCCAAACCTTGAAATGTGACTTTTTACATAGGCTATTTAGTCGGATCTGCAGTTGTCCTTATCGCTCGAATTCGAGGGCGGAGCGGTCGCAGAGCGACAGCAATACCTTCTTAAAATACCTAATTTTCAAAAGTCTGGCTGCCCCCATTTCCTCTTAAACACTCCTTTTCTCTCCAAGCGTACAATAACAGATCATATCTTAACAGAGCTGTGCCATTACATACTAAAGTATATGTAGAGGCACCCGTGGACACTCTTTAAAAAGGGATGGTATTTAAAAGTACTTCAATTTATTCCCATTTCATTTACCTAATTTTGCCTGTGTTCCACCAAATATACTGAATGTGCACCAAAATATGTTCATTAAAATATGTCATAACGAGCATCTATTGGATATGGCGCTCGGCGGCCGCTGCCGCGGCACCGCTCGCTTCGCTCGCTCGCCGTCGCGCGTTAAGGGTCACTGTTCTAACCTAACCTAACCTAACCCAAATTTGTGTAACATTCAGGAATATTTGGTGCACGATCAGTATTTTGATGTACGGATAATATTTTTGGTGAACACAAAAATATTATCCTTCAAAAAGCAGCCAGGCTTCAAATGATTTAATGATTGCCAAACTACTGCAAAGCTGTTTTAATGGCAACCAGTTCAAAAGTTACGAAATTAAGAAATTAGAAAAAAAAATCTCAATAACACTATACATATAACGTTCCATTAAAATAGATGGACAAATTTTCACTACCCATGAATATGAACAACTTTCACTATGCGACTAACTCTGAAATCGCGAAAAAAAATCAGCTGTTACATTTATCTACAACAAATTCGTCAAAATGTAGGGGGAGCAGCTGATTTTTTTTTTCGCTATTTTAGGATTCCCATAGTAAAAGTTGTTCATATTTATGGGTACAACCCATGAATATGAACAACTTTTCACCCTGTGAAAATTTGTCCATCTATTTTAATAGGATCTCGTATTACAAAGATGCAAGCTTTCCCCATTAAACGGTATGATTAACCTTAGAAAAGCTAACACAAGTGACAATAGGAAGAACTTTTAGGCAGAGAATTTCATTAAATTACAGACATCGATTAGAGTGCATAGCCCGATAACGCGGTCCACTAACCCCAATTAATTTATCAGTGTATTTATAAATCTGAAGAGCGGGCATATCAGTCACAATTAGGTTTACAAGTGATTTGCATAAGTAGTACGTTATCAGAAGCGAAAACAAATCGTTTACGACTATTATTGACATGTTCGACAGTCAGGTCATATAAATATGGTTACTTATCATTTATTCATTCAGCTTGAATACATTCAACTACATTTTGATACAGATTTTCCGTATACGACTTCTCTTCTTTCCGGAAAATCTCTGCTACTTTACAAGGTAGCAAATAGATCAAATAGTTGAACGATTTAATTTTAAAAGGGAGAATGAACACTGAGATTTCGGTTAATAGTTTATTTATTTGGGATCTCCAACAAAGGATAGATATGCAACTATCTATCTGTACTTATATAAATAAAAATCAATGTCTAAGAGCCCTCGCCCACGGCGACGTTTTGTAGCGCGTTAGTCGCATTTGCAACGCGCTACAGAAGCGATGCCAACGCGCTACTAACGCGCTACAGTATCGCGACTGTATCGATGCAAACGCGCGACCGTGTCGGACGACATCGGGGAGAAAACAGAGGGAGGGTGGCGCGTGAGTGGAGAACCGAGCTTTCGTTGCCTACGCTTCGGCTGCATACGTAAAAGCAGCACCAAAGACAACGTGACTAATGTTGCCTCAACGGTGTCGATCTTGCAACTGTAGCGATCGCAGGTATTTTTGTGCCGTTACTGAATCGCGTTTGCATCGCGACAGAAGCGTGCCTGTATCGCGTTTGTATCGCGACTGAGTCTGGGCCCGTGGGCGAGGGCACACGAGACATAAGAAGAGAAAAATTGGAAAAGTTTCTGGGAAAATTGGGAAATTCTGGATAACTGAAAGTGCATTTTCTATGGGAAAGTATGAATTATTGAAATTTGGACAGGACAACGTCAGTCGGGTCAGCTAGAATACAATATAAATAACAATAATAAAAATGGTTACCTATTTTACGTGTGCTCCTTCAATTACACAGGAGACCACAGCGTGCACATAATATAACATATAAGATGTAAATTAAACACAGAGAGAGAGAGGTGTAAACAGGATAAAAATAAAATAAAAGAAAATAAATAATGAAAAAAAAAAAACATTTCATGGTTGATGGAAAAAGAATGCGATGGCCCCAAATACGACAGGAAAAGGCAGGAAGATATTGATATACTCGGAAGTCGTGCGACTGCTGATGAGTGAGTTCGAGTTCTGATAATAAACATTCATCAGAACTGAACATGAACAGTACCTATTGCAAGTCTTAGTTCACCTTGTAATGCATATAAGTAACATTAACACCATTGAACATACCCACATAAGCCAGCACGACCTTAACATGGTAATATATTCAGTAAACTCAACCCGCATCTTTGCTCCAGTTAGAAATGACTCAATAGCCAAACATGCTGTTATCTTATCTGCATGAGATGTGTATGCCAAAGATTTCTTACGTGTAATAAACTATTCCATTGTATGTTGTTCGTTGGAACTCGGAGATACTTAAATGTATTTATGGCGAAATAGTCGTTACTTAATGTATTTATGGCGAAGTAGTCGTTTCTTCAAATCAGGCTTTTTTATGGAAAGTTAACACGTCATCAGTTTGTGAATCATGGTCATCATCCTATCTCTTTTTTGCAACAATCTGCTCAGTGATTGCTGATTCTACATCCTAGGTACATGTTAACAACTCCATGTCCTCCAAGTCAGGATTTCTGATTTCTTTGTCTCTTTCGGTTTTCACGAGGTTCTCGTAATGCTGTACTGTGATATGAATAATAAAAGTAAAGTTTTCTACTTGATTTATTACCAATGTACCAGGCTTGCTAGCAACCATAGTTCCGTCAATTTTAAACATCATTATTTTAAAGAGACGCTCCATAAGTGCTAATATATTATGTACAGTCGGAAATAGCACCGTTCATAATAGTTCTCTATAAGAATTGACCCCTGTTTATCTCATAAAGATTCAGAGAAGTAGGAACAAGTTTCCTTATTTCATGGAGATAACAATGGAAAATAATGCCTTCGAACAACTTAGAATTACCAACGTTACGACTAAAGTTTATGTAGTTATATTATGGCGCCCGACCATTATCTTTATATTATGATCGCTATTATCTTAGAAGCTATTAAAATCGTATTTGAGAACGAAGTTTTCTATGTTTATCATTATTCTAAATAGGCATTATGTAATTACTTTATTCATGCTTGTAAATAGGAAGATTTGTAATCGTTTTATTTAGAATACATTATTCTATGAAAACCTCCATGTGTCCATCCTCATCTCATCATCCTCATCCTCACCTCATCATCATCTCCCCCCTCATCCGTCCTGACTTCGGTACCAGTAGGTAGTCAGTCCCGCTACCAGCTTGCTGACTGGCTCTTATGTTACTACGCCCTGAGCTATTCTTATTCATATTGTTCGTTCCGATACGGGACGAGGACCGTCATGTTCGATTTCCCAACAGGAAACTGGCTTAAGTATGACAATTATTGTATTCAGCTTCTGCCCGCGATTTCGTCCGCGTGAAATTTCTTGCTACCCCCAACCCACCCCGTCGCATCGCATCGCCTGCCCGCGCTATTACTTCGTTTTCGCTTAGTGTTCTTCTTTGTAACTTTTTTTCTTTTTCAAATCCGACTGGTAGTTCCAAAGATCGTTCAAACAAACAAAAAAACAATCTCTTCAGCCTATGTTGTCCCACTGTAGGACAAAGGCTTTTCTCTGTCTTAAGCTAGTGTGGATTAATCCTGTCTGTAGGCATCAAGCTTGTCTCGACATCTCCTGGATCTGCCACGATATCGCCGCTCGTTGGACCCACACTGTGGTAGATTTAGCTATGTCAAAGTCACATACATTTCTGGGCTTTTGAATCTTTGGTCATCATTATCTTCTTGGCCAATTTATCTTGGGTAGGTGCAGCTTGTCTTCTTCCACACATCTCTCAGTATTCACTCCCTTTCTAGCCATATCATCTTTCATAAAGGGCCCTCGCTCACGGCGACTTATTGTAGCGATGCAATTGCGATGCTGTCGCGCGTCCGCATCGATACAGTCGCGAAGCTTTCGCTAGCTGTGTGCCCTCGCCCACGGGCCCAGATTCAGTCGCGATGCAAACGCGATACTGGCGCGCTTCTGTCGCGATGCAAACGCGATTCAATAACGGCACAAAAATACCTGCGATCGCTACAGTTGCAAGATGGACTCCGTTGAGGCAACATTAGTCACGTTGTTTTTGGTGCTGCTTTTACGTAAGCAGCCGAAGCGTAGGCAACGAAAGCTCGGTTCTCCACTCACGCGCCACCCTCCCTCTGTTCTCTCCCCGATGTCGTCCGACACGGTCGCGCGTTTGCATCGATACAGTCGCGATACTGTAGCGCGTTAGTAGCGCGTTGGCATCGCTTCTGTAGCGCGTTGCAAATGCGACTAACGCGCGTTAGTAGCGATGCAGTCGCGCATTTCATAAACGCGCGACAGCATCGCTACAAAAAGTCGCCGTGGGCGAGGGCCCAAAGTCATCGTCATCTGTTTGTTGTCATTCGTGGATCTTTGACAGTCATTGTGGGTCGTCAGAGGCCTGAAAGTCTGACAACCAGCCTAACCAAGGGGTATCGTATTACCCAGTAACTAGGTTGTGGAGGTCAGATAGGCAGGCGCTCCATGTAAAATACTGGTATGTACCTACCCCAACGTATTGGGAAAAGGCTAGGCAGTTGATCATGATGTTCGTCGTTTGTTTGGTGTTCTTCTATTCAACAGCCATTCTTTTCTCACGACATGTCCCTTTGATTCTGACATAGCATTTTATCTATATGTCATAGTCAAAGGTCGATATGCAGTCTCTTCCCGGATTGACTGGTTTATTCTAGGTTTGACCAAAGCCTTCGGGCAAACCTCGAAATAAATTCCAATTTCGGCCTTTGGTTAGGTTCCTGTAAACCCTGCAGACAGAAATAGGAGCCTCGCCCAGCAGGGCTCCGTCGACCTGCTGACGAAAACCCTAACCCTAGACGGTCGACGTCAGGGGCATCCTGAAGTCGACCGTTGTTTGGGCTATGACTAAGACTTAAAGCCGGCGCGGCGCCGGAGCTTCGAGGTTTGACATACAAACCTGAAATCAAGAAAAAAAAATCAGCTGTTCAGTACATTTATCTACATCGAACTCGTCAAAATGTACTGAACAGCTGATTTTTTTTTCGCGATTTCAGGTTTGGTCCTATAGTAAAAGTTGTTCAAAATGATGAGTACAATGACCCCTTAAGAGGTTTAGTGTAAACAAAAACTAATGTTGTATACATAAATCACAGTAAGCAATCCTTATTAACAAAAGACCCTATTAACTACCAAGTTAACCCTCACCGCAAGCAGTGGAGCCTAAACGATAAAACCTCTAGCATTACGATCATTTGATACCTGGCTGAGTAATAAGACACTGTAGCAGTGCAGGGTTGAGTTACAGCACCTTATGATATTTGATACGCGGTTGATATGTTGCTGTAGATAGATATGTTGCGTTATTGGTATTTGTTATCGGTGAGAGAAGGGTGGATTCTAGTTTTTAAGGTTCCGTACTTCAAAAAGAAACAAACGAAACCCTTATAGGATCACTCGTGTGTCTGTCTGTCTCTCTGTCCGTCTGTCACAGCCAATTTGCTCCGAATTTAATGGACCGATTATAGTACACATATGAATTTCTGTGATCCAAAACACGGACGTGTAACGTAAATAACTGAACTTTGATTATGGGGGTGCTTTCCGATGCACGGAGGGGTCTCGGTATGTAAAGATGGTCACCTATCCACGGACCAACCAAGCAAGTGTAGCTTAATCTGATCTATCGACCAGTGCGGCAGTTATTATTTAGCCACGAGCCCTTTCACCAAATGCAATTAGACAACAGAAAAATCGAGAATATTCATGAATTGATAGTATAATAAATAGTAATGGTGTAATGGTTGTATTGGAACATTTAACAAAATGGGCCAAGGTCATCTTCATACAAACAATGATTAAAATAAATAATGCTGGATTGAGTGCTACAGATTGAAGCTCCCACTTGTTACTGGTCGTAACCGGTAATAATATAGCCAATTGATAGTTGAATAAAATGGTATTGATGCGGGTGATAAAGACTGATGTTCAAAGTTACGCTTTACTCAGAGGGATCTTGTTTTGTTACAGAGTACACACGGCTACATATCAAGCTATACATTTCCAGTTTACACTGACCTCTCATTGTAAGGAAATCCTATACAATGAAAGAAAGAAAAAAAGAAAGAAAAAGTATTTATTGTGACTCGCACAGGAAGATCACCAACTAAAACTAAAGACACAATGATAAAAATTAACAAAAATAAAGAAATAAAATTATATAAACAAAAATATAAAATAAAAACAACAGAAAGTCCTGTACGAGGCCAAAAGGTCCCTATCTCAGCATGATGCTGCGACATTTAAAATAAGTGTCGCAGCGCTAGTATTCTGATAGGGCCCGCTATGAGAATCCAGGCCCTTGAGGCCCAACGCGAGATCAGCTACTGGAAATATACCTATAGCTTGATCTGTAGCCGCGCGTACGATTGACTCTGAAAACGGCTATTTTGCTATTGGAAGCGATTAGCTGTAATGCAAAATCTCATCCACAAACAGTAATAAAAATAATAAAATATCCTTGGACATTTCACACAACGCCATCTAGTCCCAAGCTAAGCAACCTAATGCTTGTGTTATGGTAACGAGATGGCTGATAAACTACATAAATACATTTTTTTTTGTAAATACATAAATATTATAGATAGAAAAACACCCAGACTCGAAACAAATACTTGTAGGTCGTACAAATATTTGTTCCGTGCGGGAATCGAACCCGCGACATGCTGCGCAGCAGTCAATCGCTCAACCACTGCGCCAACCGTGTCGTCATAATCAGCCTATGATATTCTTACTTTTCCTTGAAAGAGATGATACATATTACTATGCTGAAAATTAAATGGATGAATGATACGGATATTATCACATTAACAATGAATCCCGAGGGAGACCTAAAAAAAGGAGCGAAGATTAACTGCAAAGAGACATAGACATTTATTAGAGAGGAATCGGGGGCTGAGGAAGCGGGTGGTTTTAAAAAGTAGGTTCACCTGTTCACCACGCTCCCCAGTCCCACATCATGTCAATAGTTCAACGAGTGTGGTTCGAAGTAATGACCTTTTGTCCGACAATCCGACTCATTAGCCAAGGGACTAAACTATTTCGAAACAGAGGGCTTAGTGCGAGTTTTTGTACTCGTGAACGGAAAATAAATAAGCGCCGCCTGGTGACTATAATGGCAAACACAATTATTCCATACGAATTGACATACGTCAACGTTAACGTAAACGCGATCGAGTAAGTATAAAAAAATAAAAAACTCGCACTTAGCCCTCCGGAGCTCATTAATTACTTTGCTTGTTAATCCTTATCTGACAGCAGATGTCATCTTGCTACTGTCTTAAAAACGCCTGCAATCATTTTAGAAAACCACAACTCAGGACACACACACAAAAAAGCAAAACAAAAAAAAAAAAAACTATATTTACAAAACGACACGCGAGTTTGTCTGCAGCTATTCCTGTTTACCACTACCCTATTATACAAAAACAAACAAAAATACACTTTAAAACTATTGCAATAGGACTGAAACCAACCGCAAAAGACATTGACTCACCTATCTTTATGTTTACTTAGTGAAAACTTAGATTTTGGAATTTGAACCTTATTTCAAAGGACTAAATGTGTGGCTAAATATAGTCTTTAACACCAGTATCCCGTTAAAGGGACAGATGGATAACATTAGATTTAGTTTAGTGATTGATGGTGAACAGAAAGGGATTGAAACCTGGGATTCGTCATCGTAGTGTCAGAGTCTTGTTAGCTTAGTTTTAGCTTTTGTTTATTGACACTACAGTAACAATTTATAATCAAAATAGAGTTCGCAAAGGAATACTAGCTGTTGCGCGTGACTTCGTCTGCGATCCAGGATGAAGTTAGGATTGGATCAATGATCTTCTGATCTCTGGAGTTCAGTCACAGATCAGTGTCAGCACAATCAATACTTTCAGCCCATAGATATAACAAAGGCTCAGTCGTTTTAGCGTGAAAGCATCAAACGAGAAAACTCGCTTTCGCATTTATAATATTAGTTAGGAAGTTAGGATTGGCGAACTCTACTCTGATCCGTGACTCAACTCCAGTGATCTTAGATCACTGGAGTTCAGTTACAGATCAGTATCAGCACAACCAATACTAACAACTGGTGAATGCTAGTCAAAAAGGTTCGTAGTTTTGCCGAACTTTCTTATGTTTCGTCACGTCACAAATGGTGCTTGATTAATAACAGTAACCACGTTCAAGAGTCAAGACAGTTATTTCCTTTTTTGTTTTGAACTACTGTTGCCGTTTTGTGGATGCTACTCATAATAATCAACAAGATAAGTCGCAAATAAACGAACTACCGTCGCGAAACTAATTAACGCAATATAAAGTAAGTAAACATCCGCCTGCAAAAGGGCCCGACTGAAACAAAAACAATATGTGCACGCGCACGAAGCGCGGGCGACACTCGAAATAGATTGTCGCTTCCTCCTGCACCTTATTAATTTTCACGTAAATCTGTAAGCTTGACAGTTGCTCGAATTCGTCAGTGAGTTTAGTTTTTTCTTGCCGTATTTTTACGTGCCACTAGCTGAGCAAAGACCTCCCCAAATCCTTCCAAGCATCCTTTTCCAGGGCCACCTCGATCCAAATGAAGTTATGATTCAAGAAATCCTAGCTCGGGCTAACCTGATTTGTTTTTTCTCCACCACCATTCTCGATATTCCAGATTATCTTTGTTGCACTTTATTTTTTTCTGACGATATAATGTCAATTTTGATTTGACTGTGGTCTTCGAATCAGAGACCACAGTACTTAGACTAATGACCGTTTAACCTAACATCTATAACTTCAACACTTGTCGCCTATTAAGCTGTAAACCTGTCCCCCTAGCCTCTCCAGTCACAACAAGAGCAAGATGCGCGCGCGCACGATGTGCAGGCGCCACTCGAAATAGACTGTCGCTTCCTTCCCATGACCCCGCCATGTAGTGTTTCCTAGGGGTTTTATTGGCAAGTAAAATTGCTTGCTAGCTAAGCGATATTCCACCATTTTATAAGAGTTTTCTAATGCAAAATGTGTACTTAACAAAGGGTAACAAACTTATATTTTTTTAATTGAAGAATAATGTGACAAGTGTATTCGCAGTCTTCTTTAAATGCAAGACATACTAGATAAATAGACAGATACTAAAACGAGTTCTAGCACGTTTGAAACGTTTGTGTCCGACTACTCTGACTGTCAAACAGCAAGAGATTGCATAAACAAAAGCAATCAAATCAGCGCCGTCATCATCGTCTACAATCATCCAATGGTAGAAATAGGCCTCCTTTCACGCATATTTGCCCGTCTCATTCCGGTTTTCATCTCTTCAGATTAGCTATTACTAGTAAATCCCACTGCTGCATATAAGCTCCTCCCAAGGCACTGCAAAACACTAGTTTCTCGACCTAAACATAAAACGCGTTTTAAACTTTAATTAAGTCTACATTGCAAAGGGCCGCAAAACGAACACTATAAAAGTGCACGCGTGGACCGACGACCGGCGGCGGCGCGAGCGCATCGAGATCAACTATAAATAGAATGTCTCGCGTCTTTCTTCCTATAATTATGAGTTATGATCCCTTCGTAGTCAACTTATAATAAAAATGAATGGTTTCTGAACGCTAAATCAGTAAAACTGTCAAAACCCATGACAGATTTATTGTGACCAAATTATGATAAATCACGATCTTTGTTATTACTTAGGTCATACTGAAAGTTTCTGGATTCTGATAATTATATATCTGGATTCTGATATTAGCCACATTTAGACGTATTATTAAATAAGTCCAGATATTAGACTGTCACGATATTATAGACAGGCAATGACTGTTCTCCATTAAACTTTATTATCATTTTACGGATTTTACGAATTTGCTGACAAGTCATTTTTTTGTCAGTTTCAATCAGTTGTCGTACGGTGTCAGTATTGGATTCTGTATCCGCCGTCGCCGGCTGACATTCACGTACATCGTCATGGAGATGATCAAGTTCCACGTCTCAATTCTCAGAACCACGAATACCTACACAGAGCTGCGACATGGGGCTTTATCACCAAATGCCAATTGAAGTCTCTGGTTACTATCTGCGAAAATCGTAAAAAATCATTGAGCGAAAATTTCCACGTGTTAAATTCATTGTAATACCGACACACCATTTTCTAAAGGACGCCAGAATGAAAAAAACAAGTGACACGTCTCTCAAATTAAAAAGTAACATGTTCCTAAAGAGTTCCATTTTCGAATTCCGTAATTGCTTTTTTATTTTTTTTTACTGTATGTGGTCAGTTCCAAAAACTTTCAATATGCCCCACGTATGTAAATAAAATCACTGATGAATATGTAAGTAGGAGACCAACTTGTACGCAATATTCAATGGTCGATCTTATGATAAAAATGCAAGGGACGTCGAGTTTTTTCTACATAACACTCCAAAAAAAGGGTTGTGTAAACATCAAAAGGCGAGGCATTATAACAAGCTAGACAATACCAATAAGGCGTCAGACCTAAATACTTCCACACATTATGTAAGTTTTTTTTACTCATGCAGATGTATTTTAATGAAACGATTAGTTAACAAATCAATTTGATAAAATCATCTACTTACATATATGTTACACTAGCTTTTGCCCGCGGCTTCGCCCGCGTTTATTATACCTAAAAACCTTCCTCTTAAATCACTCTATCTATTAAAAAAACCGCATCAAATTCCGTTGCGTGGTTTTAAAGATCTAAGCATACATAGGGACAGACAGACAGCGGAGCGACTTTGTTTTATAATATGTAGTGATATATGTTTGAAGCAAACTTGGTTTACCTTACAATTGACGTACATAATCTCGGGGTTGCCCAAAATATTTCTCACATGTGCAACGGAAACCAATCGGGCAATTCCTGAGATCATTTATGAGCTAATAACGACTTGGGTCACCTTTAAAAAAAATATTAATTTCATCATCATGCTCCCGGCTTTACCCGAATTAATTTCAACCAATACGGTTGAAATTAATTCGAAAACCATAATAAACACAAATGTTTCCCACGAATAATTTAATTTAAAAAACAAAAAATGTTTATTTATCTTGGATCTACGTAAGGCCTTTCATCATATCCCGATACGCGCATACCTAGATGATGTAATCCCACAAACATCCGTCGGGATCATTCGTCGATAGTCGGAAACTCCTTGAACTAGCCAGATGGTGAAGCAATAAACGCTGTTTAATGCATTACTCGTAACGTTGCAATAAAGCCGCGTTGAGAATAACTGCGTTATATCTGTAATTAGTTTTTATATCAGTTCACAGTTTTATTATAGTGGCAGGTCGTTTGTGAATGGAAAATGGCTGTGTTGAGTGGTTTGTTGATCGACGTGTTTATTTTGTTGTTTTATAACGCAAATCAATCAATAAGGAAGGTATAACATTATCAGATTTTAGCAACAGTATTCTGTTTGGTTGATGTCGGTCGCTCTTTATTTCGCTTTGCTTAAATTCTAGACTCGCGCAAAACATTGGAGTCATTGATATTTGATATTATAATATAAATAATAATATAGGAGGAAGGAAAGAAGTTATCGAAGACGCTGCTAAGCAAACAAATCTCCCTTCTCAGCAAAGAAACTTTAATAACTACATTAGGTACTTGTACTACGCCGAAATCTTGACGGACCCGTCAAACAGAAAATTGTACCTTATCTACAGAGAAAATCCTTATTTGGCCTTAGACATTTATCAATAGAATGATGACTTCATTTTAACCATACCGAAAGACCACCTCAATTACCTTATTCATCATTTTCCGCCTCTTCAAATTGTGTTGATAAAACAACATAAAGCCTTTTGACGTATTTAACAACATCAGGCTAAAAGGTCAGCTGTAAGGCTGTCATAATCACCAATAATGTGACAATCTTAATTGAAGATATAAGGAAATATTTAAATATGACGTAGAACCTTGCTGATCTTTAACTACGTCGGATAAAATGTGATTTATGTGCTTATGTGCCGGTTTTTCTCGTCACGATACGTTAATATACTTAACCTGACAAAGTTCAAGATGAGACAGAAAATGTGATACCAACTATGCTAAAACACAGAGCTAGATTGACATAAAACCGATCAAGAAGTTTTTGTTGGCGCTGCGCCTTACTTGGAGACCTCCAAGAAAATGACGAAAGTCAATTTTAGATGCTAATTTTTTTTGTCAACGATTAGAAAGTCTTACAATTTTTAGACCAATTTAAAGAATATAAGTGTTATTATAGATAGTGATATCCACGAAGACGCGCCCCACTACTCCTAACCGTTGCATCATATACTACGAGTATAAACGAATATTATCTATCTATCTATCTATAATTCACGAATATTCACGATAACCGATCACTATCGTCATATTAGAATACTGCCAAACTTCTCTTGGCAATCTTTGCCCTAATAATTGTATTCAAATAAGTCGTATTTTAATCTGTACCGTTTCTACTTTCCAGGGTGGCGACGAATACTCCGCATCTGGTGAGCCTCGGAACTGGTCGGCTCAGCACTGCAGTGACCTTGCATCCTATCAAGCAAGGTATGCTTTTTATAAGTTTTCTTTTGGAATGGTTTAGCCCTCGATTGAAAGAAATCGCGGATATTTTCAACATTATGAAGCTTTGTTTTCCGGAAAACATTTATCTGCTCTCCATTTTGATGTTCGTATTAAACGTGGCCTGAGGACCTAGAATGACGCTAGTAGAAAATGCAAAAGAGCCAAAAAATGTTTGGGGTTGACATAAGCTATCGAAATGTCACGTGATCATGTCACTGAAGCTGTAGCGAATGTAGAAATAGAATCGCTCCAAAGCGAATGCCATTTGTCTAGGCCCTCTGATGGCTTCTTTTGAATTCTAGTTACCCGTCTTTTTCACAAGTTGGGGACTATCTTTTTTCTGCTGTAAGTTTTCTGTCTCTAAGACCATTCTGCTAAGCCGATTTTGATTTTAATCCTTTTCATCTGTCATTTCCAGGTCGTGTAACAATAGGCTCCGACCCGACATGCGACATCTACGTGGTCGGCACGGGCGTGTCAAGCGTGCACTGTCGCGTGGAGAACTCTCACGGAGTCGTCACGCTGTACCCGCTCAGTGGCAGCACGCTGCTAGACGGACTGCCCGTCGACAAACCCACCAGACTGTCGCAAGGTGTGTGTATAGTTATACTAAGCACTCGGCAACGTGTGCTACGTGCACTGTCGCGTGGAGAACTCTCACGGAGTCGTCACGCTGTACCCGCTCAGTGGCAGCACGCTGCTAGACGGACTGCCCGTCGACAAACCCACCAGACTGTCGCAAGGTGTGTGTATAGTTATACTAAGCACTCGGCAACGTGTGCTACGTGCACTGTCGCGTGGAGAACTCTCACGGAGTCGTCACGCTGTACCCGCTCAGTGGCAGCACGCTGCTAGACGGACTGCCCGTCGACAAACCCACCAGACTGTCGCAAGGTGTGTGTATAGTTATACTAAGCACTCGGCAACGTGTGCTACGTGCACTGTCGCGTGGAGAACTCTCACGGAGTCGTCACGCTGTACCCGCTCAGTGGCAGCACGCTGCTAGACGGACTGCCCGTCGACAAACCCACCAGACTGTCGCAAGGTGTGTGTATAGTTATACTAAGCACTCGGCAACGTGTGCTACGTGCACTGTCGCGTGGAGAACTCTCACGGAGTCGTCACGCTGTACCCGCTCAGTGGCAGCACGCTGCTAGACGGACTGCCCGTCGACAAACCCACCAGACTGTCGCAAGGTGTGTGTATAGTTATACTAAGCACTCGGCAACGTGTGCTACGTGCACTGTCGCGTGGAGAACTCTCACGGAGTCGTCACGCTGTACCCGCTCAGTGGCAGCACGCTGCTAGACGGACTGCCCGTCGACAAACCCACCAGACTGTCGCAAGGTGTGTGTATAGTTATACTAAGCACTCGGCAACGTGTGCTACGTTGTCGCGTGGAAAACTCTCACGGAGTCGTCACGCTGTACCCGCTCAGTGGCAGCACGCTGCTAGACGGACTGCCCGTCGACAAACCCACCAGACTGTCGCAAGGTGTGTGTATAGTTATACTAAGCACTCGGCAACGTGTGCTACGTTGTCGCGTGGAAAACTCTCACGGAGTCGTCACGCTGTACCCGCTCAGTGGCAGCACGCTGCTAGACGGACTGCCCATCGACAAACCCACCAGACTGTCGCAAGGTGTGTGTATAGTTATACTAAGCACTCGGCAACGTGTGCTACGTGCACTGTCGCGTGGAGAACTCTCACGGAGTCGTCACGCTGTACCCGCTCAGTGGCAGCACGCTGCTAGACGGACTGCCCATCGACAAACCCACCAGACTGTCGCAAGGTGTGTGTATAGTTATACTAAGCACTCGGCAACGTGTGCTACGTGCACTGTCGCGTGGAGAACTCTCACGGAGTCGTCACGCTGTACCCGCTCAGTGGCAGCACGCTGCTAGACGGACTGCCCGTCGACAAACCCACCAGACTGTCGCAAGGTGTGTGTATAGTTATACTAAGCACTCGGCAACGTGTGCTACGTTGTCGCGTGGAAAACTCTCACGGAGTCGTCACGCTGTACCCGCTCAGTGGCAGCACGCTGCTAGACGGACTGCCCGTCGACAAACCCACCAGACTGTCGCAAGGTGTGTGTATAGTTATACTAAGCACTCGGCAACGTGTGCTACGTTGTCGCGTGGAAAACTCTCACGGAGTCGTCACGCTGTACCCGCTCAGTGGCAGCACGCTGCTAGACGGACTGCCCGTCGACAAACCCACCAGACTGTCGCAAGGTGTGTGTATAGTTATACTAAGCACTCGGCAACGTGTGCTACGTTGTCGCGTGGAAAACTCTCACGGAGTCGTCACGCTGTACCCGCTCAGTGGCAGCACGCTGCTAGACGGACTGCCCGTCGACAAACCCACCAGACTGTCGCAAGGTGTGTGTATAGTTATACTAAGCACTCGGCAACGTGTGCTACGTTGTCGCGTGGAAAACTCTCACGGAGTCGTCACGCTGTACCCGCTCAGTGGCAGCACGCTGCTAGACGGACTGCCCGTCGACAAACCCACCAGACTGTCGCAAGGTGTGTGTATAGTTATACTAAGCACTCGGCAACGTGTGCTACGTGCACTGTCGCGTGGAGAACTCTCACGGAGTCGTCACGCTGTACCCGCTCAGTGGCAGCACGCTGCTAGACGGACTGCCCGTCGACAAACCCACCAGACTGTCGCAAGGTGTGTGTATAGTTATACTAAGCACTCGGCAACGTGTGCTACGTGCACTGTCGCGTGGAGAACTCTCACGGAGTCGTCACGCTGTACCCGCTCAGTGGCAGCACGCTGCTAGACGGACTGCCCGTCGACAAACCCACCAGACTGTCGCAAGGTGTGTGTATAGTTATACTAAGCACTCGGCAACGTGTGCTACGTGCACTGTCGCGTGGAGAACTCTCACGGAGTCGTCACGCTGTACCCGCTCAGTGGCAGCACGCTGCTAGACGGACTGCCCGTCGACAAACCCACCAGACTGTCGCAAGGTGTGTGTATAGTTATACTAAGCACTCGGCAACGTGTGCTACGTTGTCGCGTGGAAAACTCTCACGGAGTCGTCACGCTGTACCCGCTCAGTGGCAGCACGCTGCTAGACGGACTGCCCGTCGACAAACCCACCAGACTGTCGCAAGGTGTGTGTATAGTTATACTAAGCACTCGGCAACGTGTGCTACGTTGTCGCGTGGAAAACTCTCACGGAGTCGTCACGCTGTACCCGCTCAGTGGCAGCACGCTGCTAGACGGACTGCCCATCGACAAACCCACCAGACTGTCGCAAGATGTTTATCTATACAACGTGTTGTTTTGCTTCCTCGTCATACAGGGCGCCGATATCGTAATCGCGAAAAAATAATCAGCCGTCCCATACATTTGCGTCGAGTAGGTATTGAAGTTTTCTATGGGGTTGAAATTTTTTTCGTATTTATGTAAAGATTACAGGAAAAATAAAACGATGTCTCTAAATAGCACACTTTTTCAGAAATCGGAACGGAACCCTCGGTGCGCGAGTCCGACTCGCTCTTGACCGGTTTTTTTATAGTCGTTAGAGTATAGGTATTGCATGATTGAAAGTAAAATATTTTTAAGATAAGTAATACTGCGCCTGAAAGAATATTTGCAGCAATTTCTAAGCATGATAGCCAGTAAGGATGGCAATCGGAGGTATGCAATTTATTAATACTCATTTTTATCTATTTTTTGAGATATTTTTCTCAGCTGTCGGACGTGGGGTAATTTTCTATGGAAACTGGAACTTCTCCTTTGACGAGGATGCAAGACGACACGTTTTATAGTCTCACATAGCCAGAAACTTTGTACGTACACCAAAATCTGTGCAATTTGTGACCAGGGGCCTATTTAATATTATAACTGATAATGGGTGCTGTTTAATAAAGCAGAAAACAACGAAAAAATCGTCAGATTGTTGGATTGGTGCCTGTCCGTTTTCCCCCGTACCAAGATAAATATTTTTTTAAGTAAGGGTTACCAAAAAAAGGAGACGGCACCCTAATTGCTTAACACATTATCAATCGGAGTTGGTGTCATTTTGACAGTTCAACAACATTCATTGCGTTATTTACGATGTTCAGCAGACAAATTTTTCGAACATATGAAGAAATGGATTAGCAATTTGTTTCAAAATGATTCAGATTCCGATCTATAGTGTGTTACGCAATTAGGCTGCAGGTCTATATGACAAAAGAGATTTTGCAAAACTACTTGTATCAAAATATGATCAATATCGATTCGGCTTTGCAGCTGGTGACACTGAAAACCTAGTGTATTGATCATAAGTGTCGAATCACGTTACGAGAAGGAAACCTATCAGTTTCGGATGTCAACTGCGACAAATTGACTAAATTAAAGTCTAGACAGGAATTGTTTTGACTTCCCTATTGTTACTTAATAAATGAGTAACTTCGCACTTGCCCTTGATATCGTGTGATGCATTGGACGATCTTATTTTGTATTAGCTTTTGCCAGCGGTTTCGCCCGCGTTTATGTCGGAAAATATACCACGGGAACGTACTACCGGGAATTCCTTCCTTATTCCTTGTCTACATTATAAAGGGAACCTCTGTGCAAAATTTGTGCTTTCTTAGTCCAAGGGCTGGGCGTTGATGAGTCAGTCAGTCAGGACTTCTATTCTTTTTATTTATATAGATTATTTGAACTAATACAAACCTAATTAAGATCATTCATAAAATCTCCTTTTGTACTATTTTCGCACGGGTACTTACGGAACCCTAAAAACCACAAATAAAAATCTTCCTCATGCCTGAGCGTCGAAAATATCGCAACGCTTGAGACCGTAATCTGTTAAGAGTGACATTTCCAAATCAATAATCAGTCAGGCTTTTAGTGTTCCCACTGCTGGGACACAGACTATAAGAGAGACAGCCATAACCTTAATCCACCATACAGGCCCTGTGCGGGTTGGCAGATATCACATGTCTTTGAATTTTCTGTTCTGGGACATGCCAGTTTCCTCAAGATGCGATGTTTTCCTTCACCGTTTTGAGAGCAGTAGTGATGAAATAATTTACACAAAATAAAGTGCCTTAGAGCAGTGGTGGCCCAGTGGTAACGGTCGAGACTTACGAGTTGTAAGTCGTAGGTTCGAACCCAGACAGTCGCTTTACTTTGTGTAAATTATTTCATCACCACTACTCTCAAAACGGTGAAGGAAAACATCGTGAGGAAACCGGCATGATCTAGAACTAATAATTCGAAGACATGTGACATCTATCAACCCGCACAGGCCCCGCGTGGTGTCCCTGTTTCCCAGCAGTGGGAACATTTTATGCTGATTACGTAAAGTACCTGACCCTCGTAACTCGCAGCGGTTTCAACTGGGCCAGGATTAAAAAAATGTCAGTTAGTAATACCTAACTTTATAGGTGATCCACATCGATACATATAAAAGAAAGTCGTGTTAGTTACACTATTTATAACTCAAGAACGGCTAGAACCGATTTGGCTGAAAATTGGTGGGAGACGGACATGCATAGGATACTTAAAAAACAAACTCATAAGACGTGGTAAAACAACGGCTGGACCGATTTAGATGAAATTTTGTCTGTATATTTGAATGGTTTGAAAACACAATTGGACCCGGTAGGTGGCGCTGCAGTCGGGTTCTAGGATCGTTCGGACAGGACAACGTCTGTCGGGTCCGCTAGTTTATTATTAAAATATAAACATGACATAGTCAGACATGCTCGCTAATATTGAACTAGTTCACTAGCATCAATGTGTGAACATCGTGATTCGTGACACATGCATATTATTAATCTAATAGTCATATTGTAAATATGTGGAGATTATGCTAATGTCGTGCGTATGAATCCCCGTTGATTTTAAAATTTGAGAAAGATAAGTACTCATTAAATGGTGGTGGTGGGTAATAATCTCCTACCTTCATCTTCTTCAAATGAAAGGCCTTTCTTTGACGGTCTCAAATATATATTTTTTTACATATTTAAAATAAATTGTTATTTGAGAAAATAGACGAATATTTACCATTCCCCGGAACTAGTAGCCTAAAATTTTGAAAAATATACAGAAAATAGTTATATACATATGTATAGACAAAAGGAAAATTCATAAGAAGTCGGTCTTAAAAAAACGTGGTAGAATATCTCTGTATTGTGCTTACAAACTTACATTCGCAGTTGGAATGTATGTTTTATTAAGTTAGTTCTCGAGATTCTCGAATTCATCCCAACTACGGAACCCTTCATTGTGCGACATGGTCCGACAGGCACTTGGCCGATTTTTTCCCTCATTACCAGTATTAATACTAACATTCTAACATACATTTTCTCTCAATTTCCAGGTAGCATGCTAACAATAGGGCGGTCGAACTACCTCCGCTTCAACCACCCGGCCGAGGCGAAGCTGATGAAGTCGGTGCTACCGTCAGCTCACGTCTCCATGGCACCTGTCCAGTTTCAGCCCAATGACCAGTGTGCTGCAGGTAATAAGAAAGAAAGAAGGAAAGAAAATAAGGAGATCCGTACATTTTTTGGTGTATTCCCGTTCGTCCCACTGCCGTTTTCCCACTGGTGGCAAGAACGGGAATTTAATAACTAATATTAAATTTATTCCCGTATTGACAAAGTCATAGGGATGAACGGATATAATTTAACATTATTTTTAAAACCTTTTATTTAACTTCTCTTGAATTTTACAATCAATATTTCACCCACTTCAATGCATGATTACTAAAAAGCTTTTTTAAATTCCTGTTCGTTCCAATCTCAGTGGGACGAACGGGAATACACCCATTTTTGGCCTAATTGTGCCAAAAAAAAGCTATTTTTTGAAACAATACGTTTCTCTATTTATTTCTGTTTTCTTTTATTTTTTACTAAAATTATACTTTTAACTAATCCGTACTGAAAATAGTATTTTTCAAACTCGTTTATCAGCGCGCGGAATATCCCTACAGACATCTCTAGCATTATGTTTACATTTACTAAATTGTATGTTGTTGTAACATTGTTTCTTTCTGTCCACAGCCTACGTCACCCACCACACAGAAAGTTACCAAACCACAAACATACAAAAGATTTACAAAGACAACTCGCTAACGCATTTAGACCAAGAACTGGACATGACTCTCAAAGAAATGTCTAGGAAAAAACCTCCAGTCGCCCCCAAGAAACCTTATAGAGACCTAGACCAATCTGACTCAAATTCAGACCAAGAATCCAGGCCAAAAATGACAGGAATCATGGCCAAAGTTTCCAAATTCGAGTATTACGCTAAACAGCAGAAAATTGGAAGAAGTCAATTTTACACGTCAAACGAAAATGAAATATCACCTAAAGTTTTCAGCTCGAATTCTTTAACAGTTAATACGCCAGCTAAAGATGTATTAGGAGGCAAGACTTTACCTAACTACATGAATAAAATACAGAAGAATGTGTTAATAAGCGAAAATAATGCCGTCGACCCCAAAACCTGTTCTTACGCCAATGTTGCTATAAGACATAAAACGAAAATCGACGATATCGTCAAAAATTTTAATGAACCAACAAAAGATAACAAGTTACCGAAAAAAGTTAACAATGACCAACAAAATGACAATATTTACGGAAAAATAAACGTTGACAGAAAACCCGATGAGAAACCCTGTCAAAATGGTTTGGAACCGGGTAAAAATGGTTTAGAACCGAACAAAAATGTGATAGAATCGGGTAAAAATAATTTAGAATCGTATAGCTCGAATATGATGGAGAGAAATGAGTTGTACGGGAAGATTTCTGAGAGGAATATGAATTTAACTAAAGGAGTTTGTTTGCCGTCACCAGCCTATGATAGAAATCCTCAGTACTCACCTGTGTATGCCAATAGCTATGACAGGAGTATAGAAGCTGAAACAAGAAGATTAAGGGTATGTATCTATTTTTCTTTACTTTATTTTATGTCTCTAATACCCCGTTTACATTCAGCCGAAGTGAGCAGGGAAGTTGGCAGGACGAGTATGTCTGTATACTTCTCCTGCTGCTGCCCCTGCTACTCGCGCTGCCCGGCGCTCCCCAAATTAGCGGTTTTTTGTGCCGAAGTCAAAGGACGGGCAGCGCGAGCGGCAGTGCGTGTTTACATTCAGCTCCGTCGCTCACTTCTCGCCGAGCGCCTGAACGAATCGGATGTGCGTGCCGCCTTATTTTCTTACTGTCAAAATGAAACAAAAAAACAGTTGTTTATGTATATGGGTATAGGTCATTAGAATTTAGTTTACCCACCCAAGTATAGGGTATATGCACACAAAAATCAGTTATGTAGGTGGTTAGGTACTTACAGAGTTCTATTACGATGGATAGATATCATCCACCATCTTCTACGACGACGAATTTTCTTTTTTTGAATTTTATATCTTTTTAAACAATGAACATAATTATGTATTGTAGGAAGACACAGAGCGGACGCTGTAATTATTTCGACTTCTGCCATTGTCGAAAGTGATGTGAGTGGTAGGGCAGTATGTAAACACACACTTCTCTCGATCCTGCTGCGGCAGTATTTAGGGAAGTATCGCCGGCAGCGCGAGGAGCAGAGGCAGGGGCTGAATGTAAACGAGGCATAAGAGTCAGCTCAGATAGCAGCAAAATGCTACAGCAATTTTTCATTCTTAAATTGATAATTAACTAAATTATAACAAAAATAAAGTTAAAAATAGCATGCAAGAAATTATTCAATGTTGCGCTTGTTCGAGCCTGCTCCTACATATTTTCACTCGCAACTTGACTACAAAGCTCTGACCCTATCTCCCCCTCCTACAAAAAAAAACCGGTCAATAGCGAGTCGGACTCGCGCACCGAGGATTCCGTACCATCATTTAAATTTAATTTTTGTTGATGATTTCTGGAAAACTGTGATAATTAGAGACAGTTTTATTTTTCCTGTAATCTGTACATAAACTGCTATCACATAATTTCAGATTTTTCTCTTTGCAAACTTCGGAGATAAGGGGGGGAACGGTATTCTTTTTAACATTTTTCATCAAAAGTCGAAAACTATGCGGCCTAAAAAAAAGAAAAAAATGTTTGAGAATGTGCAAACAGGGCTCTTTCATATGATACCCCACATGCCCTAGTAACACCACTTCGAATTTTTAAGACCACCTTTCAGTCCCTGTTGCAAAAAAAAAAAAAATTCTTTCTTATTTGCAAAATAGTTGGGCAAACGTCATCTAAAACTGTTCCAAATTTCAAATATAAGTAGTTCTTGAGATATCTAGCTGTGACAGACAGACAGACAGACTGAGTGACACCTTATGGGTTCCTTTTTTTACCATTTTGGTACGGAACCCTAACAAAGAGGCGTGGCTTAAATACAGGGTGTATAGTGTAAACAGTGGCAATCTTTTAAGGTTCATTGTACTCATCATTATGAACAACTTTTACTCTGTTAAAAAAATCAGCTGTTCAGTACATTTATGTTCGCATAATTCGTCAAAATGTAGGGAACAGCTGATTTTTTTTTTTGCGACTTCATGTTTGGTCCCATAGTAAAAGTTGTTCATAATGATGAGTACAATGACCCCTTAAAAGATTGCTGCTGTTTACACTTACACCCTCTGTATATTTGAATACGTAGGAGACAGCTCGCCTAAGAAAACAAATGATTTATTTGTGTGTTTCGCAAAAAGACGCGCAGGAGACCCGTTTTACATCAAACATACGGTTGTTTTCAGTCTAGGCTCGTCCTACTAATCAAGTAAATAAGTATGAATAAACATGAAGCATAGATATATTATCATTGACGAACAAACACCTGTAATACTTCGTTACCATTGTGCAAATTGATAAGATAATCAGTTATTTACGGTAATGATATGTTTAGTTAGAAGCTTTGAAATGACCTTCTAGATATCATATGTCCTCGGAGCTCGTGGCTAAGTAATAACAGCCGGACGGGTCGATCCATCGGGTTAATATACGCTTGCCGGGGTTGTCCGTGGATAGATGATCATCCATAACAAGACTCCTCCGTGCCTCGGAAAGCACGTTAAGCCGTTGGTCCCAGCTGTCATTCGTGGATCTTTGACAGTCGTTACGGGTCGTCAGAATTCCGAAAGTCTGACAACCAGCCTTACCAAGGGGTATCGTATTACCCAGTAACTGGGTTGTTGAGGTCAGATAGGCAGTCGCTCTATGTAAAATACTGGTATTCAGCTGCATCTGGTTAGACTGGAAGCCGACCTGTTGGGAAAAGGCTAAGCAGATTAATATCATACGTCCTTTGCAAGGTAACGTTGTTTGTCACAGCCCGAAAATGTCCACTACAAAACTTAAGTCGCAAGGGAATATTGCCATAATGCTTGTCCTTGTGGCTAAGTAATAACAGCCGCACGGGTCGATCTATCAGGTTAAGCTAAGCTTGCCGTGGTTGGTCCGTGGATAGGTGACCTTCTTTACATACCAAGACCTCTCCGTGCCTCGGAAAATACGTTAAGCCGTTGGTCCCGGCTGCCATTCGTGGATTAGGACCGAGCATTATCCATAAAAATTGCTTTCGGCAAGTTGATGATTTCATACTACTTATAAGGTTTCCTCACAGTGTATTCTTTCAACTTCAATCAGTACGGTCTAAAATTTACTTAGCAAAACATGTGACGCGCCAGGGTAGCCCGCGAAATACAAAATTTCTTACGTTTTTTGCAATTTGTCAGTGTGAGCTTGTATGTTGATTAAAATATGATTCGCGGCCGTAGCTAATATGGCTTTACAGAAATTATAATCATTAGAATCAGCAATACAACTCCATAAGTTAGCATTTACCTCAAACCTCATGATTTCATGAAATCGCTAGATTTGAGGTAAATGCTAATTCTAATGATTATAATTTCTATAAAGCCATATTAGCTACGGCCGCGTATCATATTTTAATCAACATACAAGCTCACACTGACCTACAAATTGCAAAAAAGAAATTTGAAATTTCGCGGGCTACCCTGGCGCATCATTCATAATGTCCCATACATGTCCATCATCGTTGAGCCGTAGAATTAAATTAATTTATATAAATAAACATAACAAAAGTATGCACTCTATCAGCTTTCAACGACCTTTGTGATAAGAATGTCAATACACGGCCTTTACAAGGTAACTAGTCACTGATATATGACACGCCTTTTGTTTAAGTGGGTAGGTACCTACTAGATGCTGATCAAGGTGAAGAGTTATCTTTTAATATTATGTTATCAGACGTAGTAATTATGTAGGATTACTAATGCTGGGTCATTAATTCATTATCAAAGATTCCGTTTATAAAAAAGAAGTTTCCCGAGCTAGCAAGGTAATTTACAACGCCTATCAGAGAAATTAAATATAAATGGTTATACAGTGTGTTTCGTCCATCATTAGGCAAATGAAAATTGGGGATAAGAGGGGTAATGCGTTATAATAGGCCAGGCCAAAAAAAAATTTTTTGCTCCACGGTATTTTTATGTCATGTAAAAAGTAACTTTTTCGAAAAATAGTAATAAAATATTGATATAAAAATACCGTGGGGCCAAGAATTTTTTTTGGGGCCTGAGGATTATAGCACTTGCCCCCTCCTATCCCCCATTTCCATTTAGCTAACGACCAAACACCCTGTATAGTAGTTTATTCTTGTTTCACTTCAATATGTAGCAATTATAATATTTCATATTATACTAGCTGACCAGACAGACGTTTTCCTGTCAAAATTTCAATAATTTATACAAAATTCCCATAGAAAATGCACTTTCACTTTTCCAGAATTTTCCAATTTTCCCGGCAACTTTTCAAACATTTTCTTTCATACAAACCTAGTCCTGATTATTACAAACCCAACAAAAAATTAATTAGCCGTTCTGAAGTGATGCGCTATATATTCGGCAATTGGTTTATTATTTCACCTCATAGGGAATTTTATTTGTTTTGTTCACTAGTACTAAATGAGATATAAAATTGATGAGAAAGATATAACATTCATAAAAACCGTGATCAAGTGGAAATTAACATAATATATTTAATTATTATTAAGTACTATCTCATCGATATCAACATTTATCACTAAATTCACGGGCGTTTATCTGGAACCGCTGAGAAACAAAGGCCGATATTAGATTTGAGATTAAAATCAATAAATTAATAACCCTAATCGTCCAACGGTCCAACTATAATGAAGAACTCTAACTACCTTCCTATACATCTTAACACTGCCTATTCTTTCATAATTTTCTAAGCGTGATGACTTTGTTATGCTCAAAAACGTGGCATTCTTCCACGAACTAATGACAGAGAGAGATAAAAAGACAACAAAAGCGAAACAGCAAATACGAGTTGATCAATATTTGGGTTAAAATCTTACAGAGAATTTTTAAAACGTGAATCTTATGCAAATTAGTCTTACGTCAGTTTGTTTTGCTTTATATTCGCAGAATGTTATGTAAAACTCATAAAAGTTAAGGATACGCGAAACGCTACAGTTTTAAAAATATAATATTCGATATTACCATGGATTCAAAATATAAATGTAGAAATTTTACATAGGGTGACACAAAGGACGGTCTTATCGCTAAAAGCGGTCTCTTAAGCCGGGTTTCCTGTGCGTGTATTTTACATAGGGTGACACAAAGGACGGTCTTATCGCTAAAAGCGGTCTCTTAAGCCGGGTTTCCTGTGCGTGTATTTTACATAGGGTGACACAAAGGACGGTCTTATCGCTAAAAGCGGTCTCTTAAGCCGGGTTTCCTGTGCGTGTATTTTACATAGGGTGACACAAAGGACGGTCTTATCGCTAAAAGCGGTCTCTTAAGCCGGGTTTCCTGTGCGTGTATTTTACATAGGGTGACACAAAGGACGGTCTTATCGCTAAAAGCGTTCTCTTAAGCCGGGTTTCCTGTGCGTGTATTTTACATAGGGTGACACAAAGGACGGTCTTATCGCTAAAAGCGGTCTCTTAAGCCGGGTTTCCTGTGCGTGTATTTTACATAGGGTGACACAAAGGACGGTCTTATCGCTAAAAGCGGTCTCTTAAGCCGGGTTTCCTGTGCGTGTATTTTCGAAATTTTACACAAAAAACCTTGTGTGCCAGACTTTTACTGACTAAAACCCACCCGTATTCCTTCAGTTGCCTGTGCCAGGCCACGGTATCTCTTTCGAAAACCCGCGACTCCGGCGGCAATTATGAACCCCCTGAGTTGAAATTTTTCGTCGGTTATTAAAAAAAAAATTTGCTGCTCCATACATTTTGACCGCGTAGGTAGGTATTACACATAACTATGAAACAGCAGATTTTTTTTTTAATAACCGGCGAAAAATTTCTACACTAGTGGGTCTAGTTTAGAAACATGTGACACAACAACCAAACCAAATTAAATAAAAAAAATCACGTAATCTCAAGATAGTCAAGGCGTTATAATTGAAATTAAAGAAACAATGGTCTTATCACTGATAAGAGCCGTCGTCGCTCTGATACGCTAACTACTGCGGAATCGCAATGCGACACATAATATAGTGTGTTTTATACTTTACTTGAAGAACATGTAACCGATTTATTTTGAAATAATTTACAAAAAATATTCGTGATTTTTTTGGTTATAAAAAGATAGGAGTGTCAAGTGTGTATTTGCCTTAATAGGAGTGTTAATTACGATTTAAATAATATTACTGTGTGGATATGTTACGCTAAAAAAAAACTACTGTCGAAATAAACTTTTTTTAATAACTAAAGTAGTGCGGTGTGGTGATATTGGCTTTAATGAAAGTCATAAAAATAATTTTATTGCGTTCTATTTAGAAAGAAGTGGTTTTACTTGAAGAAATATTGCTTTTAAAGTGCCTACCTACTGTTAATATATTCTGTCAACCTCAAAGAAACTAAGCTATAATCAATAATGCATTAATAACATATGTCCTTGTCTATGTAGTCAATTTCCTTTAAAAAAGACATATAGACTTCCTTTTCCTTTCATTACTGTCAACACTAAAAATCTAATTGCTAAAACAAACTTAGATTTTAAGAAAGTCTATTCATAAAATGTTATCTCCATAACTAATATCTTTGCTAAACAAAATTGAACTTTATTTCCATACTCCTAAGATCTTTTAACATCTATGCAAATATTTATGACATGCGATATAAGCGATCAATGTCAAGATTTTGTTTCAACTTTCATTTATTTTAAGGCTTTATTCAGACAGTGTTGATTGAGCTTCGAACTGTTGAACTGTTTTGGTCAAAATGTAGAGGATATATTCACGGTTTAATTACTTTTGGGGGTAGACAGAATATCTGTTGACATGTGAACATGAAGTTTATTAATAACTTCATTTGTTGTGTTGTTTCTAAGTGATTTGCTATCATAATAAAGTGTAATTGGTAGAAAATACAGTTTTTGAATTGCTAAAATAAACTTTTGATTTTGAAGTGAACTTAATTACCGACCTACATTTAATTAGTCCTAGAAAGTCAAAAATTCGTGTTATTTGCCAGCTGAAAGCGTGTAAAAAGTTGTCAAAAATGGCGGTAAAAAACAAAAAGGAACCAACCCACAAGCGCCTACTAAGACTCTTCGTGACCAACCTCAAGAAAAACACAGTAGCATTAAAAGAGCTAAAACAAACAATCGATACTTCACAACGACCAAACGAATACGAGAAAATAATCGATATATCGAACTCTGTCAACGAAAAACTCGATGTCGTACACAAAATACGAAACGACATCAAAATCTACAAAACTATAAACACTATTCTAACAAATCATTACATAAAAGTAACCAGAGACCACGAAAACTGCATCGGAACAAAAATCGTCAAATTAGAAGAAAAAATCAAACAGTCGTACGATAATTTGAAATTGGAACTAACAAAGATGGCGTCGGTCAGTGTTGCCAGCCAGAATATTTCGTCGCCGATACAGAATAGTAATGTGATTTTAGTTGGTAATGATTTGAAGTGTAACCAGTTTAATCAGTTGCATATTAGAAACGAGATGTATAATACTGTTATTAGGAAGATTGATAAACTGTTCTGTGGTTTGGTGAGTTGACTTTTATTTACGGTTTTAATACTTTTGAGTATACTTCGTAGGATCTTTTTGTGTTAATTCATTATATCATTTGCCTAATATAATAAGTCTTACCAAGGGGTATCGTATTACCCAGTTACTGGGTTGTATAGGTCAGATAGGCAGTCACACAACACACATAATCTGCCTATAGAGTTCCCACTGTTGGGACACCGGCCTCCTCTCTTTGAGAGGGAGTGGGCTGTAATCTACCACGCGGGCCCAGTGTGGTAGATGTCACATGTCTTCGAATTTTTGGTTCTAGGAGACGGCAGTAGGCAGTCACTCCATGTAAAATACTGGTATTCAGCTGCATCCGGTTAGACTGGAAGCCGACCCCAACATAGTTGGGAAAAGACTAGGCAGATGATAATGAATTGCGTACATACCATGTAAAATAAAAATAAACTCGTGCTCGTGAAACTAACGGTTTCCTAGGCTTATTCTAGGACAGACCCTCGTAAGATAGGTGTATAATAATTTAAAGTGTTGCCAACTTCAATGAATTTATAACCCATATTATTATGATACTTTAGAAATCTATGAAGGCATTTATCATGAATGCAAAAAACAATGTTAGCCTGCGAAAATATTAGAGTGGATTTAGAAATTACAATATTGTCCACATCTCACGCTAATAACTTATTAATGATCAAAATCATTAGGCTATCTACACAAATATGTGCTCAGATAAATACCAGAGCAATTAAAATTACATTCTTTTGTCGGTCTCAATCATTTATTGCATTCCAGAATGTGTACTTAAGTGGTAACCTAAAGTATTATGAGAGAGGAAGCTTTAACTTATTACTGTATGTTTATTTATTTGTTAAAAGTTTTTGCACAAGTAAAAAAAAAAACCGTACAAAGGGGGACTTAATGCCTGAGGCATTTTCTATTTTTATATTATGCCTATCTAATGTTATTCGAAGTTTATTTTTAAAATTCCAATCCTTTATTTGCTTAAAATATGGTGTATATAGGCCTTATAGTTAAACAGGAGTACAAACATGTTTAGCCATTAGAACATAGCATGCAAATACGAGTCAGCTTTAGCTCAAACCGAGTCATGATTTATTTTCAAAGAATGTTTCAAGGGAGTTGAAGTTGTGGGCTTTCAACCATTCCAACAATTTATTCTTAAACAATCTATCATTTATGGTTTTAAGTTCTCTAGGTTCTTTATATGTACTTATATTTTTTTTTAATAAATATAATTTCTTTTCTGGGTTAGCTTCACCTTTGTCTACCTCCCCCGCTCACCGCTCACATACTTCAGGCGGTGACTAGCACTTGCGCGCACACTATAATACTTATTGTCTATGTATATTATAGTAGTAGTATATTTGTTAAGTTATTTGTGTTTATTTTTAATATCTGTAAAGGCTCGAACTCACAGTGGGAGGCTAACTACGATAAACCTAAACCTAGCCTAAACGGAGCCCTAGCTAAAATCTATCTGTCAATCCTCAGAGAAAAGCGAGCATCACTTTTCTATAAGATTCGATGTTTGAATTATTGAAGTGTCAGCCAGTAATATCTATGCTAAGGATTGATTACAACAAACCCCTTACAGTACATACTACCAATTATTTACCATTATGAAATAAAAAAATATATATTCATGTATTATTATTATTATATTCTTTATTTTTCGGACAACAATGATCCAGCGTGTTAGTAAACAATATTATAACTTAATACTAGTGTTAGTACGAGTAACTCAAATACAATAGAAAAGACAGAATAAATAAATATGTAGTGTTGTGAAAAGGACATCCCCAGTTAATGGTTAGTGATTGTCCTTCTCACAAAACTTATAATAATCGAAGAGTCGATACTCTCCGCCACAGTTTTAAGAATGCTGTTGTCACTCGCCCGCAACCTTGACAACAGCGACGCGGTTTTCTTACGAATTACGTATTAATAGTACTATTTTATTTACTTGTTCCAGGCGTACCAGGACAGAGTAAAGGAAGAAGAGCAGAAAGAAGCGGAGACGGCCCGCTTGGAAGAGATCCTCAACATGTGCGCCGAGTATGAAAGGCAGATCGCTTCAGGTAATCTAAGTAATGCAATCATCTTTATAACATGCTTTTAACATTAAGGGCCTATTTCACGATGTCCGAATAGGCACTACTCACCGACCGTATCTCTGTTGGCTAGTCGCCTTCTGCTGGGCTTCCCTCATGTAGATGGGTGTTCCACCTGGTAGGGGTTTGACCGCCGAGGTACGGTGAAGAATGCGACGCTGACTAGCAGCGTCGTGGCGTGCCTACAAACACACCACCATCCATCGGCCGACATAGGCAAATCTGATGAGCGTCCCGTATTGACGGGCCACTGAATAGCTTCCGCGGGAGGGCGCGTGACCGCAAGTCACACCCCCTGACCGGGGTGTAGTGACGGCCAACACGACTACTTACCGAAAAAATTCAAAAATGTCTTTTATAATGTGTATAAATTAAATACGATTTGCATGCTCATATGGCAGAACATGGAGCACTATTATAGAATAGGAAACATCTATGTACAGACAACATCACATCAGGTTATACCAAACTGTCAAATTTCTCCAAATGATTTTAAACCTTAAAATGTTGAGGGTTAAGTTCAAAATCGAATGAGACAATTTGACATTTTGTAGTATTACACACACATTTAAACCTATTTTCTCACGGTATTCTCCTTAACCAACAAACCTTCACATTGGTTCACATATTCAAGGTTTTCTACGAGCCTACTAACGTGTGTTTAATATTAAATTACTTTATAATATCAGATTCCTTTATACGTAATATTATGTGTTATGTCTAGAGATCGGATAATCGGATGCATATTAACCTAAAGTTGAGGTGTTGGCTAAGTATGGAGTGGGCTTTTGGATTAAAAAATCCCAGAATTCCGGTATCGGCCAGTTTTGACTTCTGATTTATAGAATCGAATGCATAATTTACTTAAGTTCAGATGTTAGTTAATATGGATTGCACTTAAAAAAAAAAAACCCGGGATTCCGGAACGAAAATTTTTAAGTTCTGATTTTGGAATCGAATGTTTTAGTTAGGTACTTGCGTTCAGGTGTTGGCTAATATGGATTGTACCTTTGTATTAAAAAAATCCCGGGATTCCGGTATTCACAAATTTATAGTTCTGATTATAGAATCGAATGTATATTTACTTACGTTTAGGTTTTTGGCTATTAAGGAATGCACTTTTGTGTCGATCGTCAAAATGTCCGTAAATCACGAAACATAAGTCAGCTGTTTCATACATTTTGGTCGAGTAGGTATTGAACTTTTGTTTCAAACATCGTAATTTTTTTTGTGATTTCAGAGTTGGTCCCAGAGTTTAGTGAAAGCTGCTGAAAATGTACATCCAAGATGGCGGCTTCAAATATTTTCAAATTTTTCGTCATGTGTACTATTCATGGTTTTCGAGGCTGTTACAGCTGATAGTGATATTAAAATGTAAATCCAAGATGGCGGCTGCGAATATTTTTTAATTTTTCGTCATGGGTGTCGTTTTCATGGTTTTCGGGGGTGTTAAAGCTGATAGTAACATTAAAATGGAAATCCAAGATGGCGGCTTCGAACATTTTCTAATTTTTCGTCATGGGTATCGTTTTACTGGTTTTCGAGGGTGTTAAAGCTGATAGTGACATTAAAATGTAAATCCAAGATGGCGGCTGCGAACATTTTCTAATTTTCATCATGGGTGTCGTTTTATTGGTTTTCGAGGGTGTTAAAGCCGATAGTGACACTAAATTGTAAATCCAAGATGGCGGATGCAAATATTTTTTTGTTTTTCGTCATGGGTGTCGTTTTCATGGTTTTCGGGGGTATAAAAGCCTATAGTGACACTAAATTGTAAATCCAAGATGGCGGATGCAAATATTTTCTAATTTTTCGTCATGGGTGTCGTTTTCATGGTTTTTGAGGGTTTTAAAGCCGATAGTAACATTAAAATGTAAATCTAAGATGGCGGCTGCGAACATTTTTAAATTTTTCGTCATGGGTGTCGTTTTCATGGTTTTCGAGGGTTGTAAAACCGACCGAAATGTTCGCAGCCGCCATCTTGGATTTAAATTTTAATGTCACTATCAGCTTTAATACCCCCCCCCCCCCCCCAAAACCATGAAAACGATACCCATCACAATTTTTTCTTAATTTTCGCAGCCGCCATCTTGAATTTACATTTTAACACCACTATCGGCTTTAAACCCTCGGAAACCATGAAAACAGCACCCATGACAAAAAGTTTGTAATTTTTTACAGTCGCCATCTTGGATTTACATTTTAGTGTCACTATCTGCTTTAACACCCTCGAAAACCAATAAAACGACACCCATGACGAAAAGTTAGAAAATTTTCACAGCCGCCATCTTGGATTTACATTTTAACGCCATTATCGGCTTTAAAACTCTCAAAAACCCTGAATACGACACCCATGACGAAAAATTAAAAATATTCGCATCCGCCATCTTGAATTTACATTTTAGTGTCACTATCGGCTTTAACACCCTCGAAAACCAATAAAACGACACCCATGACGAAAAGTTAGAAAATTTTGCAGTCGCCATCTTGGATTTACATTTTAACGCCACTATCGGTTTTACAACCCTCGAAACCCATTAAAACGTCACCCATGATAAAAAAATTAAAATGTGGGCAGCCGCCATCTTGGATTTACATTTTAACATCACTATCGGCTTTAACATCCTCGAAAAGCATGAAAACGACACCCATGACGAAAAATTTTAAAATTTTGCAGCCGCCATCTTGGATTTACATTTTATCATCACTATCGGCTTTAAGACCCCCCAAAAGCATGAAAACGACACCCATGACGAAAAATTTAAAAATTTTGCAGCCGCCATCTTGGATTTACATTTTAACATCACTATCGGCTTTAAAGCCCTCGAAAACCATGAAAACGACACCCATGACGAAAAATTTGAAAATGTTCGCAGCTGCCATCTTGGATTTACATTTTAACATCACTATCGGCTTTGAAACCCTCGAAAACCATGAAAACGACACCCATGACGAAAAATTTGAAAATGTTCGCAGCCGCCATCTTGGATTTACATTTTCACGTCACTATCGGCTTTAACATTCTCGAAACCCATGAAAACCACCCCACCGTTATATTGACGGTACCTTCCAGGGACAACCATTTTAATTTGGCAGCTTTGTATTTCTCGCGGGGATCACGTGTACCAAACGGAATATTTACCTATGTGATCCCGATTTCCCGGTATTTCCAAATAAATAAAACCACGTTATTTATGAAGTCGTTTCCATACCATGTATCCGATTAGTTGTGCATTCCGACATTTTCTGGAATCCCGGGATTTATAGTAAGAAAAAAAATGTAAGAAGCCGCTTCCATACTTTGTTAGCGAAATATTAACTTTAGGTTAATATGCATCCGATTATCCGATCTCTTATGTCATTTGTTGGTAAGTGTTCAAGTTCCTAGTTACTACACAGGGTGTAAGTGTAAACAGTGGCAATATTTTAAGGGGTCATTGTACTCATCATTATGAACAACTTTTACTATGGGACGAAACCTGAACTCTTCTTTCTATCTAAAAAAGAAATGGATTATCGATATATTATTTTGGAATCTACATTAGGAACACAAGTTTAAAAAAAATATGGGCAGATAGATTTTTGTACATTTTTTTTATACCAGACGACCTCGAACGAGGAAGTTGTTGGCAAAGATGGCAAGTTTTTAAATAAGCTATTTTTTTTTATTGTGCATACCCGTCGACTCCGGGGTTTAATTTTTTTTCATATTATAGGACTTTTTTTAACCCACAGTTGTAGGGTTATCCAATCCATTATTTACGCCACACCCTGTATGAACATAATATACATAACGACTCATGGAATCAATGCTTTATTTCCAGGCATCCCCATAACGCCGACGGAGAAGAGGCCGCACAATAAGATCATAACGAACGGCTCGTTACCGCGCAGTGTTGCCCTCAACAACCCCAACTTTGTGCAGACCAGCGATGGTTATTATAAGTAAGTCCTTTTATAATCTACTAGCTTCCGCCCACGGCTTTGCCCGCGTGGTATGTCGATAAAAAGTAGCCAATGTCCTTTTCCTGGTCATGGACTACCCGTGTGCCAAATTTCATCCAAATCTAAAGAACATCGGTCATATTTCTATAGAAGCTGGACCTGAGTTTTATTTTCAGTGTACAGAAGCAAATTATAGTGAGATTTGATTGTTTTATGTAGTAAACACCATCCCTTTCGAAAATAATATCTAAATAGCCAAGATATTTCAATAATGCAAAAAATACTTTTGAGGTTATCGGTGTCCGGAAATCAAAAGCACAGAATAATCGTCAGAAGCGGTACCTAGTTATCAGTCTGTAAAACAATGCCAAGGTCAAACAACAGAAGGAAATCCAAAACAGTACAGTACTTATCACAATATTCACACTAACAACAACAATGCGAGATCGCCGGGTGCAAAGACTACACACTACAGTATATTAGTGTCAACTTGACAACCGTTGTAATTGACAGTATTGACACTGTCAATCCATGGCGCGCGTCGATGACATATTATGACGTTCCGTTGTACACAATTGAACAAAATGCTGATACTTACTATGAACCCACATAATTATTTTGACGTGACAACGTCTTATAAATTGGTTTGCCGGGTGACACTTCAAGAAACTGCGTTACGCTCCGCTCACGTTATGCGCTCACAATGAGAGCGAGTGAGAGGCACGCGTCCCTTCCACTCGGGCATGGTTAGCCCGCCTAAGAGCGAGAGAGACAGACATAAAAAGTGAAAGGCACGCGTCCCTTCCACTCGAGCACAGTTAGGCGCCTGCATACAAGTTATTTCATCCTTCTTCCTACTATACGAATGAATATTCACATTAAAATTATTTTACCACTCAAAGTCGTTGTCACGTAAAACTTTCGCCCGTATACCGACTTTACAGGCAACCAATTTTTTTTTTATGACAAGAATCCAGTACATAATAAAAACAGCACTAGTTGGTTTGATACACAAGTATATAGAATTGAATTACATCTAATAACGTGAATAATTATAATCTTTGAGTACTAAATCATTTCTTAAGCAAAATGAATCGTCAAAGGTGCGTTCTGAACATGTTATTCTAAATAATTTGCAAATTATGCTAATAAAAAAAAATGTGTTTGTGCTTTTTTTTCTGGCGACTTAAATATCTATTTCTTATGTTTTTTAAGACCTTAAAAAATACTAGATTTTTACATATATATGGCATATCTGTACACCACCGCCTCGTAGTCAGGTACGATTTGACCGTCCTTCTTTTAGCGTTAAACCGTTACAAACAAAGAAACCAACAAAAAAACTCACTTCCGCTTTTTTCGCTAAATTTCATCCAAATCGGCCCAGCCATTTGAGCGTGAAGAAGTAAAAAGCATACAAACACATACACACACTCACAAACTTTCGCCTTCATAATATTAGTGTGATTAGTTAGGACTAGCTGTTGCTCGCGACTTCGTCTGCGATTCAGGATGAAAAATAGCCTATGTCCTTCTCCTGGTCTTGGTCTATCCATATGCCAAATTTTTATCCAAATCTGTTCAGCCGTTTTAGCGTGAAAGCGTAACAAACAAACAAACTCACTTTTGCATTTATAATATTGACTTCTGAAATAATGAAAGTAATGTTCAAGAGTATTACCGGATGGATTGGTGACCCCTGAACTAGTTGTCGTACTTACTTATATTTTAAGCTACACTTACGGCAGTAGGTCCGTGGATGGATGACCATGTTTACATGCCGAGACACGTCGTGTCTCGGAAAGCACGTTAAGCCGTTGATCCCGGCTGTCATTCTTGGATCTTTAACAGTCGCTACGAGACGTCAGAAGCCCGAAAGTCTGGCAACCAATTTAACCAAGAGGTATCGTGTTACTTAGTGATTAGGTTGTGGAGGTCAGATACGCAGTCGATCCACGTAAAATACTGGTATTCAGATGTCCGGTTAAACTGGAAAGCGACTTCAACATAGTTGGAAAAAGGCTGCAGCCCGGCGAGCACGGCCTACTGTGACATGGCTTGAGTCACACATTTTATCATAGTTTGGGCGACAAAACTGTTTTGTCTTAAATGCTAGCACGGCGGCGTGAGTTAATTTCTTGAATGTGACATAACTTCTTGACGTTTAGTTGGGACTCATTATGTCTTATTTGCTAATATGGGCGCACCAATTATATCACAAATGTCACATTTTGACGGTGACTACGAAAAATTTTATCACGTTCGTTCGGAGGTGGTGATAAAATTTGAAAATTGAAAAAAATAATGTTTTCCTGCTAATTACTCTGCACCAAATGGCAATAAATTATTTTCTTGCATTGTGTGGTGGTGGTTTATTTGTGTGAAGAATTGCGCGCGATAACAAAAAAAAATTGTAATAAGTAAATAAATAAATTACTTACTATTTTTTATATATTTAAACGGTTTTTTTTTAATTTTTAAAAATACATATTTAGACATGTAAATAATGCGCGTCAAAAACAACAAAAAAAAAAATAAAGAAATAATTTAAGTACATAGGGTTACTTAAATACTACTTTTTTTTTTTGGTACCTACATGTTCAGAATAATAAAGTTTCATAAAGGGGTGCCAAATTTTCATTATTTTTGCGATAGGACATACCGTTTTCGAGTTCTATGCAAAAGAAAAGAAAGAAAAAAGATTTAATTTGATAATTTTTTCAATTTACTATGTCACACTATGAATTTAGCAACAAGAAAGGCATGTCGCGCCTCTAGATTATGTCACATGGTTGACCCGTGCTAGCATTTAAGACAAATTCTAAGACATGACATAATTTATCATGTCTTGTCACAAACGTCATGAGTACGCCCGTGCTCGCCCCGCAGATTGATTGACTTAAAAATCTACATGAGACGATTACTTCATAACAAAAATAAATCAGGCAGATGTCTCACTGTTTCCCTTAGCAACAGTGTATTAGACGGCTTAGACTGCCATTTAAAAACTTTGAGAAAGATAAATTTAAGAAATAAGTTTTATTTCACCAAAGCAACATTCGTCATTACATGTAATAAGATTCTAAAACAACATTTCCTTCTGTTCCAGGTTCGAAACTAGTCATAAAGGCTCCCCAATGAGCCAATCCCTTCCAATCCAAAGGAATCTCTCTAGCTACGAGAACTTCAACTCCCCCACAGAACTCACCCCCGAAGTAGTCATCCCCCAAAATAACTACGAAAACATAGGCAGGATGGATGAGATAGGCATCCCAGTCTTTGAAGACCCATCCCCCAGAATGCACGATTTATCTAGTCCGATTATGATTAGGAAACTTCACAACCAAAGTGGGGGTGGGCCTAACCTATCCTCCCCTATAGGCAGCCCTTATGAAAACGTTTACTATAGAAATAACGTTTATGGGAACCTTAAACCAAAGTCCCCGAACACACAAAGCCCTAGGACCAGAATTAAGACAACTTTTGCTCATAAAAATCTGACATCACCTCAGTATTTTATATTCCCCACACCGCCTCCTGTAGATAATTCTAAAATACCAAACTTTGAACAAAAACAAGAAAGTACAGATTCTGAAAGACCAAAATTCGATGGAATCGAAAAACAGCTAAGTCTAGAAGAAGAAATACCAATGATAGACGATGACCTGACAAACGACTTAGAATTCAGATATTCCAAAGTACTGAACGATGATAAAAAGGAAGAGACTCCCGAAAAGAGTCCAGAAGTAATATTGACTAATAACCAAAGTTTCGCTGACATGAAAAACGAATTAATGGCCGACATTCCTGAACTAGAAGAGTTTGAGAAAGATTTGAAGGAAAATAAAAGAGAAAAGATAATTAAGAATATAACTGAAGATATGAAAAAGATTGATATTGAAGCTGATTCTTTGGACAGTGCGGTTTTAGATGACAATGTTGATGAGTTGAAGACTAAGTATGAGAAATTAAAAGAAGATCGGAAGAAATTGGTGACTGAAATACATGAAATTAAGTGCAAGATGTCTGAAATTAGGTTGCAGGAAGATGACATTTTGAGAGAGGTAAGTTACGACATTTATTACTACCTCCTGATGCAACTCGAATCTAAGCTATTCAGATTAGATTAGAAAATCTATTCATTTCCTTTGAATGTCTTGAAAGAACATTGAACCACAGATTAATACAGATGGGATACTCCGCAAAATCATTTAAATAAAAAGCGACTCTTGCTATGACACAATAAAGTGCAATTCAGGTCGCACAACGCTTATTACCTACAGTTATATTCAACTACAAGTTGCCTCTCTTTCTATCGCGTAATTCTTATACCTTCTGACCTACTGAATTAGCCCCGCGGACGGGGCCCGCCGCGTACTTGTAGCTTCATACCTAAACTGCGAAGTGTCCCATCTGTATTAATCTGTGATTGAACTAAGAGTTCAAAATACATAGCTGATAAAATTATATGGTATTTAGTGTAGAGAAATTCTAACATAACCCTGATTAAGGTGATTGCGCTGTGGTAGCCCTCGAAATCCAAATTTCCTTGCGTTTCTTGCAATTTACAGGTCATAGAATTTCGCGGGACAGCACCAGCACAGCGGATCCCCTCTAAGGAGAATAATTACTATTTATATAATGACAACATTTTGATCCAACATTAACAGCACGTATACAGGACCTCATTCTAGACTCAAGCATTATTTAAACTATTTCAACCAATCAAATGACTATTTGAGTCTTGAGGGAGGTTCTGTAACACAGGCCTTAGCTATTTGCCATTAGAAACCTCATCGTAGTGTAATAAAATAGATTTTCATCATAAAAGTAGTAATCGCATATTAGTACCAGAGATTACGGAACAACTTTTTTATAAACTTTTTTTTTTAGTTGGAAATGGAAAAAGCCTTAATCAAAGGAGAATACGACTCAGAAATAGCGATCCTCAATATAGAACAGAAAAAGAAGATGGACTTAGTGGACAACGCCAAGAGAATAGAAGAAGAGATCCGACAGCTGAAAGAGAAGCAAGAGACGAGACAGAACGAGATGAGAGATCGAGTGGAGATCGCTACGCTGAAAGTTGAGAGGTGAGTGTTTTAATTTTTTTTTAATTTTAAATGTTATATTGTAAAACTAAGTCTATGTTTGTATTAAGAACAAACAATTTTACTCTGCTCGGAATAAAGTCAAATCAAAATACAATAACTGTCTCTATTGTTTAAATTTTAGTCCAAACTAAAATTACAACTCGTTCTGCAATAAGACGATAAATAAGTTGTAGAAGTGTGCCTCAAGGTACATCTATGTGAAATCACCTAATGTTATAATTTCATAGTCGCTTCTTTATGGCACCATAAAGAAAATATCCGTAAAATGAAAACCAAAATCCAAGATTGCTCTGTGGATTATTTTAAGTATATTTATTAAACATTAAACATATTTTTAAACCAATTTATTTCTTACTTCTCCAGGATAGAGAAAGACTGGAGAGACCACACAGCCACGCTTGAAGAGTTACAGAACGCACAGGACATTCTGGACAACGAGACGAAGATCTTTGAGGACCTGGAGTTCCAACATCTAGAAGAGGAGTCTGAATTGTAAGTAGAAGATATAACTAAAATAAATAGAGTAAACGAGTGTTGATAATTAAATACGACATAAGTTTACAGTTTTATACTAAGCAATGGTCTTATAATTTTATTTTTATTTTATTTTGTTTGGGTGGCTTACAGCTATCGACAAAAAAAAGTAACAGTGAGGTTATTCACGATTGGAGTCATGTTGTACATTATTAATGATGATTAACTATTCACTATACTAGAAAGGTTTAGGCCGCAAAACTAAAAAATAATGCTAGCGACCCAATCTTTAGACTATCGTTAGACTTTTGGTATTCTGACTACTCATAAAACTGTGGTAGATTATCTTTATCTATATAGACAAGCTTCCAGTTTTACAAAACTCTAAAGACGATCAACGAACTTGGTATTAATAAAATCTTTATTCCAGGTTATCAAACAGAGAAGACATCCAAAACGACATAATCTTACTAACAAAGAAGATAGAAGCGCAAAAAACTCGAATTCTAACCCTAAAATCCGAAGCTAACAACAATCTAACATCAGCACTCGACGAAACGAAGATATTACACGCTGAATACGTCAGACTACTTAACTTAGTCGAAGAGTTAACTGGCAAAGTGCAATCAGTAGAAAAAGAACTTAAACCTATCGTAGCTAAACTTAATGATATAGAAAGAACTCAGTCCCCAGATAGTGCATTCTACACAGACCAAACCAGAGCAAAATCAGGAGAATTCGGTTACTCTCCACAAAGTTCAGACAGTGACGATATCGACTTAAAAATGTCAACATTCGAAGATCATACAAAACATTTGAAAGATAAGTTTAATTCTATCGATCAAATGTCACAGTCCATGATGGTAGATATAGAAAGAAGAGTTATAACCGATATTGTGGATCATGATGAACGATTCAGCGAAAGTCCGTCAAAATCGTCCACTTCTTCGAAAGAGAAGAAAGGTTTTTGGGAGAGGAACTTCGATTCGTTGAAAAGGAAAAGTAAGAAACCGAAATCTCCTGAAAAAGTTGATATAATGTCGCAGAGTTTAAACGAAAATCTATTCTATAATGACAATATAGAAGCTGATGTTAGTCTTGACAAATTCAATAGTTTAAGACATTCTAAAAAGAAAGAAAAGAATACTGGACCAGTAAAAAGTAATTCTTCATCAAAAATTCCAACATTCGCAGCTCTAGGTAAAATAATGAAAAAGGACTCCTTCACAAAGAAATCTAGAGAAAACAGTATTAAGAACGACGAATCAGACAAAGAGAACAATTCTAAAAACCGTTATATCAAAAACACAAAATGTATGAACGTTGACAACAAATACGTTAAAGCCAAATCTTTATCACCGGAGAAAAAAGAAGAAGACATACAAGAAGAAACAGACATCGATAATAATGAACAAAAAACTAGAGTCACATTTGAAAATACGCCTCCGAAATCAGAATCTACAGCACAGTCAGCTAAAATTCTTCATCGCAAAAGCTGTGGAGACGAACCAAGTATAAAAGAATTTAATAAGATTACCGATACTAATAAAGTGCCGTCTCAGGACGACATTGATAGAATATCTAAAGTCACGACAGATGCACCGATACTGCCGAGCGATACTGATATGAATTCTTTAGGGAAAAGGACACTGGATAGCTTGATGGAGGTCGAGAGAAAGAGGATGGAAATGTTGGAGGAACAAGGTATAGTGATTTATTATTTTACTTATAGCATATTTTTATTAATACAGATGGGACACTCCGCAAAATCATTTAAATAAAAAGCGAGTCCTGCTACGACACAATAAAGTGCAATTCAGGTCGCACAACGCTTATTACCTACAGTTATATTCACCTACAAGTTGCCTCTCTTTCTATCGCGTAACTCTTAAACCTTCTGACTCGGTAGTGTTGTCTTCTTTTACGTCGCGAACAATTTCATTTGATTTGATTTGAGCAATATTTATATTCATTACTCTTTTATTCACATGCGTTTCGAACTTTCGACGTAGAACACGTAACTTTAAAGTTGATAGTTACGAAGTGGTGATATGAGATGTAAATAATCTGAGATAATGTATTCAAGTATAGCATATATATTTTTAGGCCACCCTGGGGACCAGGCTTTCAATGTATCATTATTAAAATTATGGGAATGATAATATAATTACACAATTCAGTATTACACCACCATTAGTACAGTCAGCAACAAAAGTCGATTATCACTTGAGTTTTTAAAATCTTAAAAAAAATAACGAACTTATCTGCCGAAGTAAGGACATAAGAAGTCCCTAAATTAAATTGATTCACGAACTTTCAATACTTATTAAGTACTATTATTTTATCTTGAAGTGTTTACTATGACACTTAAAACCAGTCATCCTTTTTCAAGAATAACTACGTATTATTCTAGACTTCATAAGAAAGCCTTATAGTTAAGTATTGTCTGAGAATTCAGAGGTAAGTAACCCTTTAAATAAAATTGTGATTTTCCTCTATTAACGCAATTTTTTTTCTCTCAAAAAGGTTGCCAAGTAATCGAAAACGAACGCGAGAAGATATCAGAGCTAAAGCGTCGAGTGCAAGACGAAACTAAAAAACTCTGGGACCAAAAGTATCGTTCGGAGCAAAGCAAGTCGTTTGAAGAGCAATGTCACAGCTTACCCCCTCTGTTGCCGCGTGAAGATGACAAGAGCTACGACAGAAGTGTCATGGAGGATTCTAGTCTCATCGATGACAGTTTCATGGCGAATTCTAGCATGTTTGAAGAGAGGTAAGTTCGTTTTTCTCTTTATTTCTTTGTGCATCGGCTGAATTCTCAAAAAAAATATCTTCCTTTTAAGTCGCCTTGAAATGGCATGCTGTTTCTGCCACTTTAAGGTTTACTTATGCGACAGAAAGACTTTTAAGAAAGTCTTAGAGTTAAGTGGTAAAAATGTTTGGGTCAAATCTTAAAAGCTAATTTTAGACTACTTCAATTTGTGGTATCATGTTGCAACTGTGTGACTTGTTTAATTTCGATGACAATATTTTTTTTTTCTTTTTTTGTGTAAGTATGTGAGAGATAGTTTGTTACATTTGTACAGTCTAAACTTCGGAACTGATTGTAACATGAGGTTGGGTTAGTCTCGATGTATTTGAAGTCGAATTACGTCACATGAATTCTACCATTATGCACACAATTCTAAAATACCTACTTGCGTAACTAACCTTGGATTGTTTACACTGCCATAGACCAAGCACTCCATATGGGCCATACCTTTATGCTTCTCTTATTCACCTTCTACAAGCGTGCTATCACATTAACAAACACAACTTTCATGAACAGAGGGCTTAGTGCGAGTTTTCATACTTACTCGATCACGTTAACGTAAACGTCAGTTTATACTGAAAATTAATAAGCGCCGCCTGGTGACTATAATGGGAAACACAATTATTCCATACAAATTGACGTACGTCAACGTTAACGTAAACGCGATCGAGTAAGTATAAGAACTCGCACTAAGCCCACTGAGGGCTTAGTGCGAGTTTTTATACTTACTCGATCACGTTAACGTAAACGTCAGTTTGTACTGAAAATGAATAAGCGCCGCCTGGTGACTATAATGGGAAACACAAATATTCCATACGAATTGACATACGTCAACGTTAACGTAAACGCGATCGAGTAAGTATAAAAACTCGCACTAAGGCTACAGGACAATGAAACACCTTACGTGGGCTGTTCCAAATATTGTTAGTCAAATGAAAAATAGTTAGAATAATAAAAAGATTTATTTAAAGCTTTTCAAAATACTCCCCTCCAAACCCCAATGCACTTATGCATTTGGGAGAATCAGCTCTCGAAACATTTAAAAAATGTATCTTGCGAAAAATGGGAGGTCGAAAAATAACCCCCGAAATTCTTCGACGCCCTCGTCTGCAGTGTTAAATTTCCCCCACAAAGCATTCTTTTTACCGTGGGAAATAAAATAAAAATCGCATGGAGCTAAATCTGGGTTGGACGGAGGATAAGGTAACTTTTGTACCCCCGAAGTCTCAGAACAATAACAAAGCATAGAAGGAAGGCTAAAAACAGAATTCTGTAACTACCTTTATTCCCGTTCTATTATTAGGTACGATAAAGGATGTGGGAAAGAGATAAATGTTTTACTCTTTGTTTTACTTTCTTGGCATGGTCACAAGATCAATTGTCATTTGGTTAAAAAAGTTATAGTATGACGCGGCCAAATTTGATAGTACTTTGTTTCAATGTCTGACAGTTCGTTCATTGAACTAGCTGACTTATTCGCGTGTTCATTGTTTACGTGTCTGTCGCAATATTCCATGGTTTTGCGATGTTTTAATAATATTTCTACTGTTAGATTGCATGAATTCTTTGTTTAACTACAAATAGTGAGTGTGTGGACGCTGTGGAGCAATTTCTTGTGTGGTTGGGGGCTGCAAGTCCCATTCATAGCGAAAATAAAATGAACAACAAATATTGACCTTCCATCGGTAAGTTTTTGCTCAATTTCTTGTTGCCTAAGATCTGATAAACGAATATAAATACATAACAAATATTGCTGTGTCACTATATAGCTGAAACCAGTCGTAATATTTATTCCAATAGAAGTTATTAGCGAATATTCGGAAATTGTTTTGGGGTTATCTTGATCAGCCATAGTGACGTAAATAATGTTGTCGATACTTTTCTTTTACAGATTTCCTAGACGATGTGAAAAAAAATGGATAAATTGTATTGGTAGACGAAATTGGACTCCAAACAGCACAGCCACATAATATGCTCCAAACATTTTACTTTGTATTCATTTGGTAATGAACCTATGAAATGGATGTAGCATGTTCTTTAAGTCGTCACTTAGAGTACATGCTGTTCCTACATTATTTGTTATGGATAGAACAGATGAAATGGTCTTGATATATTATGATATAATTAAGGTATTTTATTGGCAATAAATAGTATCCCGTTCAAATTAAAACTTGATTTATTACATTACAGGAAATACTTATGGAAGTCTGCGAAGAAGGACATAGCGCAATACTGCAAATTAAAAAAACCGCTCACCATCAACAGTAATCTAACATGAAGACAGGTATAACATTCAGAAATATGTTCACTTGATATATGCGATACAATGATATTATATTAAAAATATCATTGATGCGATATCATTCTTCTAATTATCCCAGTCGGAAATATAATCGAGTGCAAATTTATTTATTTATTTTTAATACAAAATACGTAATTGTAGGATCCCGTAGCAATGGAAGTTGAAACAGGACCTAGTACATCGGTACAAATTAATGAATCGCCACTGATCTTGACATCTCGTGAAATCATCTCACATCAGTCAGGTAAGACATACAAATAAAACTATTTACCTAAATAAAAATGTTGATAAAAAATCTTACATAAATTTTATTGAGAACTGTTTGTTTTAGGAATCCTTGACACAGATGACAATAACAAATTCAGAAATAATTGGATTCCATCCCGATTCAAGAAGACTGCGCTTTTGGCGAGTTCCTGGTCGCCAGAGCCGACTCCAGAATCCTCAGGAAGTTCATCCGTACCAGGGCGGAATGATTATGGTGTGGGCTGGAATTCGACTAACAGATTATTAAAGTGGCTAGGCATTTTATTTTTTTATTTAAAATATTATCTTTTATTTAAAATATTATCTGGTCGTTATTTATTTTTTTATGTACGAAAAGTTTTTGTCGCTTTGGTACCATTTTAAATTTTCATAATAAATTTTATTTTTTCACTAACAACCATTTTATTTAATCAAATAATTCAAATCTCTATTAAATTACGCTTCTACTGATTTACAATAATATATGTTACATAAAAAGTATTAAAATAAAAATTATTAGGTACTTTGAATACCCTTTTTCCCTAGACTTTGTTGAGTAGTCTATGATGTAATCTAAAATTCAAATAAATATGAGAAAGTAAGTTGCTAAAAACATTTGCAAAACCGAATGTCTCCCACTTCTTTTCAATAAACTCATCAGTTATTATGGCAACTAAATACATTCGGGTTTAGCCGGGTCAGATTTAATACATGAAGAGCTGTCGGGAACCAAGGAAGACTTTGGTGATGATGATGACGAACTATTTAGTTCATACTTAAAGTATTGTTTCATTTTGAACGAATATATTAAGTATTGGTATCATAAGTATGCTTAGTTACTTTAAAATTTTTGGTACGCACGGCTACAGATCAACTATACATTTCCAGTATAAGCTGATCTCGCATTGTATAGGATTTCCTTACAATGAGCGGTCAGTGTAAACTGGAAATGTATAGCTTGATGTGTAGCCGTGTGTACCTACGGTTATTATTCTTGGCAGTGTAAGAAAGAATGTCATTGTAAATTCTATCGACGTTGAAATTTAGTGGGTACATCACTAGTCAGAATAAAATGAATGACAACCTACAAAATTTCGAAACTTCTTCTGTATACGTGTCCTTCTTTAACATCATAGCGGCTCCATAAGTCAAAATGAAACAAATATATTGAGTTCAGTTGCTATTTTAACACTACTTCTATGCTTTGTTATTGTTCTGAGCCCGAAGTATTCAAATAGTCCATGGTTCTAGCAGATGTGTGACAACAAAAGCAAACAAAAGAAAAGTTACGATAATCTTTAAAAATATTTTAAAAAAGAACTACACATAGGTGGCCAATGTTATTCTCCAAGGAGATTTGTATTGAAATTAGCCGTCAATTTAAAACAGTTTTAAGAGCCATTTCATAAAATTTTAACAAAGTTTTAATATTGCAGTCGTAGTAAAATAATGCGCTCACGATACGTGAGCTCGGACATCGGGAGGCGGGAAAAAATGGCACAGGTCCTTCCTCGATGGGCGCTCGCGCTGTAATAATCGGTGCCCGCTTAAACAATTTTTTTTTTTTTTTTTTTTTTTGTATGGCATCTCGCAGTGTGACCACTTGGGGTCGAGACTGCTTAACCGGACTATCCTGTGGGTGCCTTAAGCGAACTCAAAGCCTCCAGCCAGGGGCATGTTTACTTATAAACTAAGCGACTGCGCACTAAGGGCACCCCCTGTGGGGTACGGACCTCGGCTTAGGGCGTCGCTGACTAAGAGAGGACAGCAAGGTACAATTGGCTGGCTCAAATCGGGGTTATCCCGCTTAAACAACGTAATTTATTCTAATTTATGGTGATGTTAATATTGTTATTATGTCTAAATAAATGAAGGGATTTTAACAAAAGTTTAGAATTAGTTTTGTTAAAGAACATAGTTTATTTTGACATGTTTTAAAAAAAAATTAATTACGCTTTATTCAAACCAAAAAATCGCGATTAAATAGCGATATAAAACGTAAAAATTGCCCCGAGACTTTATTTTTTTACTAATTAATGTTATTAATAATCGATATTCTGGTACATTAAAAGTCAATAAAATTATATGTCTGATGCTTTATGTATTTTTTAAGTAAAATTTATGAATATTAATGATAGGGTTATGAGTCTGAAATTGACTCTGCTGTGATTTTTCTGCAAACTAGTTGTGGGAGATTAATCGCCACAAAGTAAACAAATAAGTTTTTGTAAATGTGTTACATCAAGAATCAATACGAAAGATTGGTCTTTCTTTTAAATGTATTCAACAATGTCAGAGTTTTACCTAAGATGGTAAATTAGACGACTAAAATCATAGATATTCGCGCGAAAACGTGAAATGGCTCTTAAAAAAAAAAAGAGATTGTTTTTATTCTGTTGCTAACAATTTTCGGAACAACTTAGTACTTATCCTACACTACACAAGCAGTGATTCAAATCCGCACACTGGGCACTGATAAGATAAGCAGTCATACCGCGAAAGTGGACGCAGCCGGCCGTACTAACTGCGTCCCTGTGTTGACGGAAAAGACGATAAAATATCCGTATTTCGTTATTAAATATAAGTGAATTAGTATGGTCGTGATTAATTTAGGTATAGTTTGAGTTTTTAGTGTTAAAAATTTTGCTAACTAGCTTTTTCATAGCTAAAGTTATGTTAAAAGAGTGTGAATATTTTCATACATACATATAGGTGCTTAAGTGCATACGTCCGGCCGAGCGACGCTAGGCAGATAATACTGATATTAACGTCACTGAAGATGACGTGCTAACACGACAAAGGTTGTGCCGACATGAAAAAGAATTGACGTCGTATATATGTACACAAAATCTTACTTGGAAAGAGTTAAAAAAAAAAAACAACCGGTTCCTTTCCGATTTCTGAAAAAGTGTGCTATTTAGAGACATCGTTTTATTTTTCCTGTAAACTTTACATAAACTTCTATGACATAGAATAATTTCAGATTTTTTTCTATGCAATCTTCGGAGATAAGGGAGGGACGGTATTTTTTTTACATTTTTCATCGAAAGTCCAAAACTATGCAACCTAAAAAAAAATATGCTTGAGAATGTGCAAACAGTGCTCTTTCATATGATACCCCACATAGCCCCACTTCGAATTTTTAAGACCTTTCAGTCCTGTTGCAAAAAAAAAATCTTTCTTATTTGCAAAATAGTTGGGCAAACGTCATCTAAAACTGTTCCAAATTTCAAGTTGATAGCATTAGTACTTTTTGAGATATCGAGCTATCACAGACAGACAGACTGAGTCACACCATAAAGCTGAGCGTCCACTGGTCCGCGCCGGCCGCAACGCACGCACGGCACGCAACGGATTTTCGTTTGTTTGTATGAAGTAATGAAAATGCGGGCGGCTATAGGAATTCGTACAAAGCAAACCAAAATCCGTTGCGTGCCGTGCGTGCGGTGCGGCCGGCGCGGACCAGTGGACGTTCACCTTTAGAGTTCCTTTTTACCATTTTGGTACGGAACCCTAAAAAAGAAGTAATAGCCTTTCTAACTGCATGAACCTGGGTAACTGTATGCATTACTATACAGTGATAAGAAAAGAAAACATTACCGCCTTGTTTCTTGTGCAATTTGTTAAGAAAATAACTAGTGAGTTAAGTGAGTCAGGCTTACATAGTGTTATAAAATGGTTAGTACCTACCTACCTACCGTATACAATATGTAATATAAATAACGCACAACCTCTTAAGCTGTTATTGTACTCATCATTATGAACAACTTTTACTATGGGACCAAACACAAAATCGCGAAAAAAAATCTGCTGTTCCCTACATTTATGTTCACATAACTCGTCACAATGTAGGGAACAGCAGTTTTTTTTTTCACGTAGTCTTGTTTCAGTTTTAGTACAACAGTAAACAATAGAGTCAAATGACACATGAAAAATCCAATTGATTTAACAATAAACATTTGGTTTTATAGGAATTTTAAAATCATAAAATTGTCGCTGTATCCCTTAAGAGTACCAAATGCTTCCTTGGGGGCTAAAACGGCTACTTTGGCAGAATCATAATTAGATAATAGGTATTATGAATCATAATTGAAATCGTAAAACGGTCACAAACTGGCAATTCATAATTTATCTGCGTACAATTAGCACGCAATTAATCTCTTTGACAGTTTTGTATGGAGATTCGTAAAAAGGTCCACAAATTATGAATTGCTTTATTGAAGTTTAATGTCAAATAGCACAATCATAATAAATTGCTGGGAATTCAGGAAATGAATCGCTTTTAGAGGAATTGCTTAATGTGGCCGTTTTAGGCTCCCTTGTCATATACCAATTAGTAGAAATAAGATTGTGTGATTTAAGACCGAGGAAAGCTAACAGGCTGCAAATTGGTCACTGTCACTGCAAACTTAATAAAAGAAATTTAATTACGGCCACAATTTTTATTATTCTGCATTACTTACCTAATTGTTTAAATTTTTGCATGACATTAGACTGTCTATTTCCACAGACTCACTAATGAACATTATCTATGTGATAGGACAATTAAATGCTCGTTGTGAAGGAATTTAGATCGTGTTTATACTCGTAGTAGTAGAGCTCCAACGAAGTGCTACCTACACTACAGTACGACAGGACTCGAGAGGTTCCATCGTTTATCTTCGGAAAAACCGAAATATAGCGAATGACATGTGATTATCGACCAATAGAAATTGATATATATCCTCACCTAAATTATTATACAACTAGCTTTTGCCCGCGGCTTCGCCCGCGCATTTATTAAACATAATAATATAAACCTTCCTCTTGAATCACTTATCTATTAAAAAACCGCATCAAAATCCGTTGCGTAGTTTTAAAGATCTAAGCATACATAGGGACAGACAGACAGCGGGAAGCGACTTTGTTTTATACTATGTAGTGATGTGTAAAAAAAACGTGTTCGATCCGATAAGAGGTCATTGTCTCATCACTAGCCAACTACAAATCGCGAATTCAGTTTTGGTCCCATAGTAAAAGTTGTTCATAATGATGATTACAATGACTCCTTATCGGATCGAACAGGGTTTTTGTTACACATTGTAGATTGACATTGACACACTAATTCCGTCATTCCCTTATTGGACCAGTCACAATTAATTCGGCAAAGTTCGGTTTGCCGAAAATGAAGATGGAATCTCTAAGTCCTGTCGTACTGTACCTATCTTGCACCGCCAGCTTGTTTTATTATCATCATCTGTCTAGCCTTTTCCCAACTATGTTGTGGTCGGCTTCCAGTATAACAGGATGCTGCTCAATACCAGTACTTAACATGGAGTGACTGCCGCCAATATGTTCACCTCAAGTTGTTTTGCTGCAAAATTTCGTACTGTATTAGGTCACATGACCTCTGCAAAGCGCCCTCGCTAACCTTATTTTTGTTAGTATTCAGTGATGAATCTGTTGCTCAGCTGTAGTAATAATACTTTTCCTAGAATCAAATAAATAAACTCTAACTAACTAGCAGTTACATTAGCCACAAGACGAATGGATCAACTGTAAAAAGATACATTCGATTCTCAGCTTATTTATTATTCAGTATCTAATACCGATTTATTGAGCAGCAATATATTTTTCATTTCAAAACAAAACTATTAATTAGTTTTTTTTTCTTGTCGATTATTGAAGTATTTATTCGTTTATTTGTAATTCTGAATTGTTTATGACTTTAATTTTTTTTTTTCATTTTCAATTGAAACAAAACATTTATTGCATTTAAGTATTTTGTTTTATCGTGTTTAGTTAGATATCGGTGTCCAAGTCCATCACGTGTGTGAAGTTTACACAAAAAAAAAACTGTTTTTTTTTAAACTGAGATGAACTACACTGCGGTTGATGACCCGGTTATTTATTTTTTGTTTTATCATGTTTAAACATCGATACCCATCAAATCTGCGGAGTTACGGTAGCCATTTAATTTGACCCTCTATAACCACTTAATTTCCCGCCTACACTATACAATATCCCGCCCATGTACTTAATAAACTTTCCTGCATTAGCAGAGCAAACACTGCCGATGTACCTAGATAGTGTCGCCCAGTTGCCTATTTAGATATCTGTGTCAATAGGTCTACGATATCGAATCTATGTGAACCTGGTGATAAGAGAGCGGTGGAATACTAGTGATTTTATTTACCAGGAAATAGGTTGATTTTAACTAAAGGGGCTTAGGACATTTATCGATACTCCAAAAGTGTCTTTAGTGCATCGTTGGCTGCATGTACCATCGCGGCAACCACTTTTCGACCTTATTACTAACTAAAGTGATAAGGTTGAAATTTTTTTTACAAAAAAAAACAACCGACTCCCAAAAAACACTACAAAGTGAAAAATAACTTTAATTTCGGAAGTCGGTGTCTTTGGTTTTTTATTTACTTTCGTTTTTTTTTGCCACCGACTTCCGAAATTAAAGTTATTTTTCACTTTGTAGTGTTTTTTGGGAGTCGGTTGTTTTTTTTTTGTAAAAAAAAAAAATTTTCACTTTTTAGTGGTGCCTACCCCACACAAATCTGAACACCACTCTGCAAAATAAATTAGAGCATCATCCATATAGACTAAATGGGAAAAATACGTATTAAATTATTGAAGCTAACTCAAAAGCTTGAAGATATTTTTATGCGACCATCTCAGGAGTATACCATTTCAAATAAAAACTTTGCAAAAAGCAAATACGTCGCGCTAAGTCGTGTCAGAAGTTTGGTAGGCGTAGTTTTAGTTGACAGAGATAACGAGGCCACGAAATCTGCCTTCTGACAATTAAGGCCACTAATAACATACAACTCAAGTACCTAGCGCAATTTGAATCATTTTTTATAACCAGAGTGCACATCATGACGATTCCAATAAGCCCAAACACGGCAAGGATACATTGTTTTATTACTGAGTTCCGATGCCTACCTTCCGGCTTCTTCATCAGATCGGTTCGATGGTACCATTTTCATCAGAACCATTTATTTAAAGCTTCGTCATAGTCGCTTAACTATTAATCGAGTATCTTATCGCCACCCGTGAAATACTTATCATCGTTGTAGGGGATTCCCGTGGCTTTCTGTGGTCTTCTTCATCAGTTCCACTACACCAGATGATACTTTCTGAATGCAAACGCCTGATTTGTTGATGAAAATACCAAAATAGGTATATGTATGCCTATAATATTTGAGGAGTACCCTCGATTCCTCATGGATTCCATCATCAGAACTGGATTTTGATAAAAATGGGACCAATCTGGAAGTATACCCTTTCAAATAAAAAAAGAATTTTCTGAATACTGAGGTAACAAACACAAAAAAAAAAAAAACATACAACCGAATTGAGAACCTCCTCCTTTTTTTGAAGTCGGTTAAAAAGTGGTTCACCGCCAATGTTCGCGATGGTTCCTAAGCTACTTTACTTTCAGAATGCCCTACAGTCCACAGAAAAGGTACTGTCATATATTAGTGATAGCTGAGCCCCGCGGTTTCACCCGCATAAGTCTCGATTCCATGCATAATCAGCCTATAATGCTCCCACTGCTGGGACACAGGCCTCCTCTCTTCGAGAGGGTGTGGGCTATCTATAATCCACCACGCGGACCCAGTGCGGGTTGGATGCCACAATATGTCTTCGAATTTTTGGTTCTAGGACATGCTGGTTTCCTCACGATGTTTTCCTTCACCGTTTTGAGGGCAGTGGTGATGAAATTATTTACGCAAAGTAAAACGCCTGCCTGGGTTCGAATCCACGGCTTACAAGTCGTAAGTCAGGGCCGTTACCACTGGGCCACCACTGCTCTCGATCCCGTGGGAATATCGGAGTAAAAAGTATCTTATGTCATAACCCCATGGCGTGTCATGGTCTACCCATGTGCCAAGTTTCATCCAAATCCGTTCATCCGTTTCATCGTGAAAGCCTAACAAACAAAAATACAAACATACAAAAATAAAATCTTTTCTCTTTAAAGTTTAGATTAGATAATTAATTAAACAATGTCGACCTCTTGACATCACAATCACAGCTAACTGCGTCGGTATGCGACAGACGCGGTTCGTATTTAGGCCGTACTCTTTATATACAGGCTGATGCTTTAAATATTTTATTTGTGCTAGCTTTTAAAAAAAAAATGAAAAGCGTTTATTTATGATCTGATGACAAAAACAAAACTCTGTGGGAGCTCTGTTACTCGGCATTATTCACTCCAGCCGGCCAATAAAGGCAAGCGAGAGGTGAGGAACAAGACTTCTCCCGGGAGGTGGGGTCGCTACTGCCCAACAGCTCGCCACATGCTGCCCTGCGGTTTTCTGTATCTCTCTTGGTCTGGCTGCTTATCCTAGACCTGTTCCGGCAAAGTGAACTCTACCGACACAGACCTAAAATTCGGAGCGCGCAAGCCCCACCAGTTGTTTTAATAAAAGACGTTTATTATAAGATAAATAATTAAATCATCTTTAAAATGGTGAAGGTTTCATAGAAATATGCTTGATAGTTTTTGCGTGATTCTCAGTTTTAATCCGCGTTAGAATTAATGTTATAAAAACATAATCTAAAATGTTCACAGACTAAGAAAATTCTCTAAGTAACTATTATGAAAGCGAAAGTTTGGATGGATGTTTGTTACTCAATCACTCCAGAACGGCTGAACGTATCTGGATGAAATTTAGCACAGAGATAGTCTGGAATAGGTTACTTTTTATCCCGGAAAAATGTACGGTTCCCGTGGGATAATTACCGACATTCACGCGAGCGAAGCCGCAGCCAAAGCTAGTTTAACATTACTATTTTTTACAAATCATTAACACTACTCGTTTAGACGTGGTTTTCAGTTTATAATAATTAAAAGTCGGTTATCGTCACCTTAACCAAGAAGATTTACCCAAAACACATGCCAAAAAAATTACTTAACTTACAAACCTTAATAATTACAAACAAAATTCCTTTCTTTTTATCGGTAATACCGGTCAAAACAAGATTATATTTATAGAGATTTATCAGCTACTCATGCTGATAACGTAATCAGACGCTTGAGTTTCAGAGATATGGGACGGTGAATGTTTTATGGGTTTATGGTTCTATCGATTTATACTAGTACTGGCAGCGACACGCGGTTTCTCCCGCGTAAGTCTCGAACCCGTAGGAAAATCGGAAAAGCCATCATCTCGTTGAATCAGGAAAAATTATAACTCGAAAACTACAAAAAATCGTAGAACTTACATGGGTGTTAAATCGATGGGAATGGTACTCTACTCTGCTATCAGCTCGCACTGGCTTGATATCTTAAAAGAAGCACCCTGTATAGGAACACAACAACGCGACATTTTCGCAAAAATAAAATAAAACCGCCTCACGCCTTGTATTATAAGCTTGTGTTGGGAACTAGCTACGACAGCGCCATTTTGACAGTTGTTTTTCCCATTAATGTGAGATAACCTAATCGCCACTCTGTATGTAAGATTGTATGTAGGTACAGTCCGCGAGGTCTAAGCTGAGCTTTGCATTTGTGTGAGTGCAATAGATAGCGTAGGTGTGACATAGAGCGCGACCCGTCCTTTGCTTGATTTAAATTAAAACCGGCTTATACTGCTTTTTGCCAGTCGGCTTTTGTTCTTTTAGTACGAGAGGCCATGACTAAAACCATGTCGCATCGTTGTAAAACGTGAAACGATAAGACGATTGAAGATTTTGTCTTACGTAAAACGATAAGACAAAAATGTTGGTCCTGGGCTCTCGTACCATTTTGATGATCACTCACACAAATGCAAAGCTCAGCTTAGGCCTCGCGGACTGTACACCTACTGTTATAGTTATCCTGAAATATACCGAAAAGCCTAAAAATATAGCACCTAATTATGATCATTCAACGGTCATTTATCATCATGCATGATCATCGCCATATCAAAGTCAAGTGGATATTTCATTACTTTTAAGGAAGATATAAATCAATTCACACTACATTTTTCTTTATATCTTTCTCAGAACTGTCGTATAGTAAAAAGTTTCAAAATAAAGGTAGAAATAACCTTAATTTGATACTTTATAAAGTTGAAAACGATGTTGTTGACACACGAAGAAACTGACATTAAAAACGTAAAACTTTTACCAAAATAGAAGTGTGTGATCAAAGAGTAAATATATATTTTTAAAGAGCTGTCACTCCGATTAACATAAAGTTGTCTCGAATGTTCCAAATGCTTAATTTGATTTTAATTTTAGTGCTCTCGGTGAAAGTAAACATTGTAACTAAGCCACCCAGATTCGGATACATGTAGGTCATACAAATAAAGTGCGTTGCGGGGAAAGAAAAATGAAAAAAAAAAAAAATTATTAAAATACTCATTTTTTTTTTTTTTTTATATGATAATCAAATATTTAAATAGACAGTTACCATTTTGTCCCCATTGCCGTTGATACCATGGGTTGTTGGGGTACTGCAGCTCATTAGTGAGATAGGGCATAAGCACCGTGACAAAACGGGTGACTCCCACTCCGGCTCGATCTTGGTGCAAAGGTAGGTGCATAGCCATTGCCATCCAACGTGGCAATGCAGCAAGCGTTATGGGCACCTTTGCGCCGGGAACAGTAAGGGCGAGCGCGCACTGCGGCGCGTTTCCGTTAGTTCTGCCGCACTGGGCGGGGCCTACAGTAACAAAAAGCATGACCGCAGTGCGCGCACTTCAAAGACATTCCATACTTCACAGATTATGCGTTACAAACACGCACCGCAGTGCGCGCTCGCCCTTAGGGGCGGGTTATTTGGCGTGTTGTTGTAACTATTATTATTTAAGACTTGAACTGTGGATATACACACATCAACACGGTCTAGGGATATTTCATACTCAATTAAATAACTCGAAAAGTACTGGCCGCATTGGAATCTTTTATACACCGATTTTTTTTTTTTTTTTTTTGTATAACACTAAAATATATATTGTTATTTAGTTCATTCATAATAGACAGTGAAAGAATAAATGAAATCTTCAGTAACTCAATTAATTTAACATTTGGTACAGAAATACCGGCTGGATTGGAATTTGTTGACATCCTTTCAGGGGCGAAATGTACTCATGAATATTTAAACAACTTTTACTACTGTCCAAAATAATTTAAAATGAAAACAAAAAGTATGATTGATTGGTTTTTTGTTTGATTGGGTGATCCCAATCAAAATAATTATCTAGGATCCTAATGAGTTCAAAATCAACCGGCATAATTACCTATTACTACACTATTATCAGTCACATTCCAAACACGCTGTATAAGCCATAAACTCATTGTGTCAACGCATATTATAAACTTCCCTGCATTCAATTGAGTCCAACAGATGTTTGCGTTCGCGACTCCACGCATTCACTACTTCTTTATAACGAAGTCGGTAATATATCGTGTGCGCGTCTCCACGGTTTGATAAGGCGATGTTTTTAAGTATAAAAAAGTGCTATTTTTATATCGTGTTGTATAGAGATGTACAGTCTGGCAAAAAAGTCTCGAAACGGAACTAATTTTTAATCTTTGTCAGTGTTCTCTCAGTCCGTGTTTTATCAGGCAACAAATGTGCATGACAACGATTACATTTATTTAAAATTAACAATAATATCTAAAGTTCTGTCAGAAAAGTGGTTTTTAAGGACGCTGTTACAAATGGGTAGTCAAATCATTACTTTTTTACACAAAAGTGTGTTTATTAAATAAAATGCTTTGCTTTCTTAAAATGTTTTTTGGTTAAATTGTTGATAAATGTGCATGGTACGATTCTGAATCATAAATATAATTTTAGATAGGTACAGTTTCACAATAATGGTACCGAAGTGATTTTTCTTACTTCGGTACCGTTATTGAGAAGCTGTACATATCTAAAATTACGTTTATAGTACAGAATCGTATCATGCACACTTATCAACAATTTAACCAAATAACATTTTAAGAAAGCAAAGCATTTTATTTAATAAACGCACTTTTGTGTAAAAAAGTAATGATTTGACTACCCATTTGTAACAGCGTCCTTAAAGTTTAAATTTTGGCTAGTGGCGCCCTCATTTATTCTACTCTTTTGTGTCGAGCTGTAGTTTATGATGTGTAGTGTGTTGTGAAAAGATTGTATACATACATTTTTTAGACAATATTAAACAGATACGATCTTTGTTAGTAAAAAGTAGTTGTTAACTGTGTTAGTTTTAAAGAGTAGTGTTATGATTTATTTTTGGAAAGATTTTTAGTTTGTTTATAATTTTGCATTTAACTAAAACATTACACCTGGGGGGTTAAAACGGCCACATTGGCAGAATCATAAGAGGAATTAAGAATCATATTTGAAATCGTAAAACGGTCACAAACTGACAATTCATAATTTGTTACATAGCACGCATTTCATCTGTTTGACAGTTTTGTATTGGAGATTCGTAAAATGGTCCACAAATATTATGAATTGCTTTATTTAAGTTTAATGTCAAATAGCACAATCATAGTAAATTGCTGGGAATTCAGGAAATGAATCGCTTTTAGAGGAATTGCTTAATGTGGCCGTTTTAGGCTCCCTGTAAATCCAAAAATGGGTAAAGGAGGCATCGGCGTATAGCATATCCAAATTTCGACAGTCATGTTTGTCCAAACTAAATTCAAAGCTACAAAGATTCTGTTAATCATTGCCAAAGCATTCTTAGCTAGAAAACTAATTAGTATTCCTAAGTCGCCTTAACCTAAAAGAAGATAATAAGGCGACTCATTACAATACAAACGAAAGTTTCTAATGACGCCCATCCGTCTGTTTGTCTGTCTAGGCAGACTGTTCCTACTGCTGTAATATACTACGTGGGCCCAGTGCGGGTAGGTAGGTATATGACACATGTCTTGGAATTTTTGGTTCTAGGACATGCCAGACATATCGTCGCTAATCTAAGTGACGTAACTGATTCGAAGAAAATTTTACAGGGCAAGCTATTTTTCTTTTTTTTTTGTAAACTGTAGATATATCGGTCTCGAATTTTGCATTATCATGGAGACCGTAAGGCATAGGTACAGACACGCTGATTAGACAGACCGATTCAACTTGGAAAATGTATCAAATGTATAGTTAGGTCGGCTATCAGCTTAGTCCAAAATGTCAGATACTTACGTCAGTTAGTTCAATTAGCGACGATATTGCATGACAGATTTTCATATAATTTTCCCTCTTCAATGAACCGAACCGTTTTCCAAGTAAGGTTTTGAGTGTAAAATCAAGTCTTTCTGCAGTGTTCTCATTCTCACATGTATATTTTCAACATGAATGATGTAACCAATATTTTGATTTAAAAGAGTGTCCGTGGAGTTCCTTGCCCGTTCTTTTCCATAAGAACCTACTACGCTTTGGAATGGGCAACTAGCTTCATCTTTCTGACTGACCGACCCCTTGACAATTCAGAAGTGCCTATAATTGGTTTATTTGAAACCAATGCTTGAGGTTGACGTTTGTAATATACACACATCAAAAAATGTTTGTGATCACTAGCAAAAGCTGATATATTTTTAAAATTTAACTTTATCAAGAAAAAGTGTTTACGTTACATATTTTTTAAATAGAATACACTGTGTATTTTATTGTATGTAACATAAACACTTTTTAAATAGAATACACTGTGTATTTTATTGTATGTAACATAAACACTTTTTAAATAGAATACACTGTGTATTTTATTGTATGTAACATAAACACTTTTTAAATAGAATACACTGTGTATTTTATTGTATGTAACATAAACACTTTTTAAATAGAATACACTGTGTATTTTATTGTATGTAACATAAACACTTTTTAAATAGAATACACTGTGTATTTTATTGTATGTAACATAAACACTTTTTAAATAGAATACACTGTGTATTTTATTGTATGTAACATAAACACTTTTTAAATAGAATACACTGTGTATTTTATTGTATGTAACATAAACACTTTTTAAATAGAATACACTGTGTATTTTATTGTATGTAACATAAACACTTTTTAAATAGAATACACTGTGTATTTTATTGTATGTAACATAAACACTTTTTAAATAGAATACACTGTGTATTTTATTGTATGTAACATAAACACTTTTTAAATAGAATACACTGTGTATTTTATTGTATGTAACATAAACACTTTTTAAATAGAATACACTGTGTATTTTATTGTATGTAACATAAACACTTTTTAAATAGAATACACTGTGTATTTTATTGTATGTAACATAAACACTTTTTAAATAGAATACACTGTGTATTTTATTGTATGTAACATAAACACTTTTTAAATAGAATACACTGTGTATTTTATTGTATGTAACATAAACACTTTTTAAATAGAATACACTGTGTATTTTATTGTATGTAACATAAACACTTTTTAAATAGAATACACTGTGTATTTTATTGTATGTAACATAAACACTTTTTAAATAGAATACACTGTGTATTTTATTGTATGTAACATAAACACTTTATCTTGGTAAAGTTAAAATTTTAAAATATATCAGCTTTTGCTAGTGACCACAAACTTTTTTTGATCTGTGTACATCTGAGGGCCTAGACAAGTGACAATCGCTTCCAAAGCATTTCGTATTTCTACAACGACTTTCAGCAGCATTGACATACGCTTTTCGGTGGACATGTCAATCCAATACATTTTTGACTTTTCCATCATCGTCATCGCTGATAGAATGTCACTTCGTCTAGGATCTCTTAACAGGACATCCAACCTAATTAACAAAATGTCAAATTAGTTGAAACATTAATTAAGACTTAATTATTAATTACATCCTAGTCGACACCACATGGTTTTAACAGACGTAATAATTAAAACAGCTGACAAGTGAACTCATGGTGTGAAAGTGACACTTAGTTTTTTTTTTAATGTGAGTGTGACTGTTCTGTGACAGTGTTGTGGTGCATTTGTGTTCAAAATGTCTAAAAATAAAGAGAAGGACCGAAAATGCTCGCTTTTGTGTTGGTAAGTTGAAAACCTAGAGTAACTTCAAATGTTAATTTTTGTAAAAAAAGAAATTGATTGAAAATTTTGATTTAGACAGCTCAGCGGATTTTCAATAATTCAGTTCATAGGTTAACAATATTTATATCGGAAAATATCCCACAGGATATGTAGCAGTTTCTATATCTTAACTATAGCTTATGTCCGCGGCTTTACCAGCGTGGATATCGGAAACTATCCCACAGGAACGTATACTGCGTACCGGGAAAACTGTGCCAAATTTCAGCTTTCTAGGTTCAAGGGTTTGGGCTGGGCGTTGATGAGTCAGTCAGGACTTCTGTTTTTATTTATTTAGATAGATAATGATTAGATAGAGGCTGCTACCAAATTCCACAAATAAGCTTGCTAATCCTGGTGATAATGGCAATATTTATCTATTCCATAAGCCCATCTTATCTATGCAGAAAATATACACGTTGTCTTGCCTTATCCATTTAAAGACAGAATATTCTGTGTCATCTTAGAGGTATGTTAAATAGTTCCTGACTATACAGATGGTTTGAAATGACTCATGTATTACATAATGGGTGCAACCTAATTAATAACAATAGATATCGTAAATGAGATGTGAGCTGCAATGTAGCGGATGTATTACTAATCTATTATTCTAATGTAGCCATGGAAGTTCGTGTCACCATATTAACTAGTACTTAGTTCTGCGAACAGTAGACCTTGAATTAAATAAATAAAATAGAATTTCTAAATTAATTGTTGCAAAAAACTTTGTGCTGGACAAAGTTTTTTGCAACAATTAATTTAGAAATTGAAAATATTTATTTCAGACCAAGTAATTGATACAAACAAGTCCACATTACGGTAGTAGGTAGACTTATAGCTATATTAGTAAAATTTAAAAAAAAAAACATTTTGGACATGCATGAGCGACCAATGCATCAGGATTTGGCTGTCCACTCTGTCCGACACCACGCTCAGAAACGTGTTGGTGCTACCCTTTACCCGAGACCACAGGGAGGTCGTTCTTTTGCGAAGCACCTGGAAGCCGTCCGTACCGTGGACGGCGAACAAGTCGGAGGCACTGCACTGCCATGGGAGCCACAACAAACCCCTGAACGCGTTGTTATACTGGACGCGCAGAGCATTGCAGACTGTTTTAGTGTAATTGCTCGACAGGTTAAAATACCACTAAAGTTATTTATTTTAGAGAATTTTGATAATTATTTTCAGAAATCTATAGTTTTGTTATAAGAAGGTGGTCCCAGGTCCTCCCTCAATCCCTATCTAGTAGTTAAAGTAAAGTGCCGATTCTACTGGTAGAAATCTAGAAGTGAGCAATTTACTGCATTTTGAGGAGCTCATCACGCCGAAGATCCTCATCAGATCTTCACCAAATTTTTATGAGACCAACTTAAAAGTTGCTACATTTCAATTAAAAAAAGAACTATCGAAATCGGATTTCATAAGGCGGAGATATCCAGTAGCACTCTTTTTGCCCCTTTTTGGAGGAAGTAACCTCCCTCCAATCAAAAATCGCTGACTACAAAAAAATCTATAAAGTCGTAAAACCTGTATAGCAAGTTTCGTCCACATTAGTTGTAAAATACGACCTGTAGAGGAGTAGCAACAAACCGACAGACGAAAGCAAATTTTGCCAGACTTGGAGCAAAGACGGTTCGCTCGCTCGGTCAATAAATGTTGTGCTTAGCGTCACGAAACACTAAGTTCATTTTTAAAGCTTTAATCAGTACAAACTACATACCTAACCTCTCTGCCACGGTTCAGCGGTTTAACTGACAAATGTAACAAACGTATATCTGTAGGCCAATTTTTCTAATATTGCGATTAGATTTTTAATGTTTTTATAATACTCCCTGTATTATAAAAACATCAAAAAACTAGTCGCAATTTCATTTTGGCCTCAAGCAATGTCAAAAACTTATTGTAAAATAATGTACGTAAATTTGAAGTTTTTTTGACAGATGACACTTGCGACCGTTCTTAATTTTAATTTTATTTATTTATTGACTTCGGACAACAATATAGTCCATTTTTTTAGTAAAATATCTTATAACTAGTGTTAGAGGAGAAGAACAGTAGGTGACTGAGCCCCTATGGTTTCTGGACCGACCAACACAAAAAAAAATAGCTAACAAATTGTCAAACGAATGTCAACTTGATTGGTTCACTTAATTACCAACAGACAGATTACTTGACATGAATTTAATTTTGTCGTTGATTTTCGTACCACAAACCGTGTGTGAGCCGACTTTCGCACGGACGTAAAAATATCGCGGCGATTTTTTTTCGCGCCCTGGATTTTCAACGCTCTGCTTAGCGCCGAGAGTTGAAAATCTAACAGTGTGTTTTTTCGACGCACTGGGATGCACTAGCTCTGTTGTTGTTAGGTTGGATTCTGGAAGCTCGGCTCAACACCGAGAGTTGAAAATCCAGTGCGCGATAAAATCCAGTCGCGTTATTTTTACGTCCGTGCGAACGTCGGCTTGCACGCAAAATATTAGTTAAGATCATGAGTTTGAAATTATTTTTAACTGCCCTTCATTATATTTTTTACATTTCATGTAGCATTAAAAGAAACATTTGACATTTTGAAACTTTCTGCCATCTGAAAACTTTTTCCCAGTTGTCACTGCATTTCACGTTTTAACAAGTTTGTTTTTTTTTTACAGTTCCGGGCTTATGTCATCATCCATTGAGGAGGTGAGTGTGTATTGTTTTTTTATTTATAAACACGGGCCGTTTTGTATGGTAAATAGGTAGGTAATCATAGGTGGTGGTTTAGGATTATGCACGGTTAAGCAGAGTTACCGATCGATACTATACTAGTACTATAATAGATAATTTTTAGCAAAAAAAAAAAAACAGTAATATATTTGCCTATTTTAAATTGAAGAATTCCTTGAGAAATATTTGGTAACAAGTCAAGTGCAAAGGCAACTTTTCACCTAAATTGGTATTTCAATAAAAATAATTTCTTCTCAAAAAATAAAAACAAAAATAGACACATCTAACAAAGACATAAAAATGCACATGCTGCAAACATTTTTGCGGTCTCTTCCACGCAATCTGTTTCAACTCAAACAATAAAACGTTAAAAAGTAATAAAATACACCAACTCCTTTACTTTTCTAGAGATAATAAAATGTACAAAGGAAATGCGCAGGCGATGATAATTTAAATTATCGTCTACTCAACAGGTCAGCACTTTGAAGACGAGCAATTGAGCATTTATTGTAAAGGTTTGTGACCCCTGAATTGTCACTGTCACTATGCGTGTAGTCGGAGGAATGGCCAATGAATCATTTGACTTGACTTGCACAAGGAAGTTGTTAGCGGTTCCTTATTGAAGAGTCGGAGTTTAGTTCACAAATAAATTGGTGGCTAAGGTGTAATAGATAACCTATCACCTAAGAATACCGGCATTCTAAGGTGATAGATAACCTATCACCTAAGAATACCGGCATTCTAAGGTGATAGATAACCTATCACCTAATAATACCGGCATTCTAAGGTGATAGATAACCTGTCACCTAAGAATACCGGCATTATAAGGTGATAGATAACCTGTCACCTAAGAATACCAGCATTCTAAGGTGATAGATAACCTATCACCTAAGAATACCAGCATTCTAAGGTGATAGATAACCTATCACCTAAGAATACCAGCATTCTAAGGTGATAGATAACCTATCACCTAAGAATACCAGCATTCTAAGGTGATAGATAACCTATCACCTAAGAATACCAGCATTCTAAGGTAGAATATAATACATACGTGGGTGACATCGGAATTTCAGCAAAGAAAACTTGACCTCTATAAAAAAAAACAACCATTTGCTATTCCAAAACTCCTGAAAACATACCTAATAAACTTCAACATAAATAGAATTCCTTAACACATTGTCACGCGTGTCGTTTATAAAACTCGCACAGTTTTAAATAATATATTAAAACTTCGTATGAATGGAAAAAATTAGACATAATACAGCTGTTTTATTTATAACGGGATTCTCTTGTGTACGTCAGGAGACTCATCTGCAATATTAGCTAATCTAAGTCTAATCTAAATGGACTGGGTTGTGTAGAGTAATAAGACGGTAGGTGTTAAATGTAGATTTTTGTATTATACAGGGTGGGTCAAAAATCGTGGATCAAACGAAACAGGGCGATTGTTGGGGTTATTTACATTGAAAAATATCTCTGTGCTACAGCCCTAACTTGATTTCCTTAAAATTTATGAGTAAAATGTGTACTTACCTATTTTAAAACAATAAATGGTGGTTAGTTGCTTCTGTTTGCTTTTACTATGCTTCTAGTCATCACTACAAAAGTGCTTTTATGACAGTTGGTACTATGATTTATGAGTATTAGCCCTTTTTTCAATATCTTTTTATTGTTACCTACTTAAGTACTTAAGTACCTTTTTTTTTAAATTATTTTTACAATTTTTTTGATCCACGATTTTTGAACCACTCTGTATAGTTCAAACGTGTTGGGAGTTTGTTCGGTTGGAAATCCGTCCAAACAAATTCACCACTTTTGATTAAATTAGGTAGAGAACCTTCTGTAGAGAGAGGAGAGGAGCTCGTGGCTAAGTAATAACAGCCGCACGGGTCGATCCATCAGGTTAAGCTACGCTTGCCGGGGTTGGTCCGTGGACGGGTGACAATCTTATATACCGAGACTCCTCCATAAGCCATTAGTCCCGGCTGTCATTCGTGGATATTTGACAGTTGTTATGGGTCGTCAGAAGCCTGAAAGTCAGATAGGCAGTCTCTCCATGTAAAATACTGGTATTCAGCTGTATTCTGTTAGACTGGAAGCCGACCCGAAAAGACTAGGCAGATTGGCTAAATGCTAAATGCATGAGTTTCCTATTCACCAGGCTTGATTCTCATCTTTACACCGTAGTATCTTTCAATAACTCTTCTTTAATAGTTGGGAAAAAGGTTGGGTCCCATAGTAAAAGTTATTAATAATGACGAGTACAATGATCCTTTAAGAGGAAAACAGCCATTAAAATTTCACCCTGTATTTGTTTAATGTTTGCTACCTCACAACTCCGGAAAAATCTTTTTGAAGTGAAAACTTCTTTAGGCGCGTTGAGCGATTTTTGGTAGGGGGAAATCTTTCGGGTTCACGTCACCGCGACATGCTATGCATAGTTTTATGTTTAAGTTTTCACTTCTGTCGGCAGTCTCCATGACCGGCAATTTTTTTTTTAAATTATATTTTACGTGAAAGAAAAAAAAACAGAAAAAAATAAAAAAGTGTCTCGGAAATGGGAAAAGTGTCCCCACTCTTCCTTAATAGTAGCACAGTCTACATATCATACAGTCGTCCGACGACGCCCGAACTGCTTACGAAGTTTGGCGAAATAAGTAAGCAGTTCGGGCTTTCGTCGGACGACTGTATGATGTATAGACTGTGATAGTAGTCCCTACCGTATAGGCGTGACAGATACAAAAATAACACCAAAACCATATCCTTACACTCATTAATTCCACTAACGAAGCAGTATAAATAACACCTGTGTTCTAGGAAGACAAACGAGCATTTCCCTTACAAGCGCACGCGCAGGATGGGCTAAATTACCGCTTCCTTCATTATGTGCTACAGAAATACCAGCTTTGATGCTCCTATTAATAGGCAAAAGGATGGATTAAGGATTTTTATATAATATGACGTGGTTTTCCTGTGAGGGAAACGGGATTTCGGGTTTCGGTAGAATATATTTTTGGTCGAAATAAAGCTTAGAATATAGTAGTACTAGCAGTGCTCCGCGGTTTCACCCGCATTTGTCTCGATCCCGTAGGAATATCGGGATAAAAAGTATCCTATGTTTTAATCCAGGTTATAAACTATATGTGTGCCAAATTTCATCAAAATCCGTTCAGTAGTTTTTGCGTGAAAGAGTAACAAACATCCATCCATTAGTCCTCACAAACTTTCGCGTTTATAATATTTGTAGGATGTAATACAGGTACGATGGCTAGAAAGGGGATGACTACCGTGATGATGACGACTAATAGAGAAGTGTAGTCTATACAGCTGGTGCTATGTTGCCATCAATGTGGACATACTCAAATATGTGTTGTAGTTTTGACTTAAAACGAATCATTCCCCTGAGTCTCGTTATGTCGACTTTTGAGCTTTCTGTTTCATTCGATATACGTCGACTCGTCATCTGCCTAGCCTTTTCTCAACTATGTTGGGGTCGGCTTCCAATCTAACCAACGGGATGGAACTGAATACCAGTATTTTACATGGAGCCACTGTTTATCTGACCTCCACCACCCAGTTACTGGCTACATAGCCCTTGGTAAGGCTGGTTGTCAGACTTTCGGGCTTCTGGACTCTACAAAAGACATCTAATTTATTCTTCCTCGAGTGCCAGCAACAAATAGAAATGAATTTGCAATCAAATATGATGTGATTCACACGGCGCCTATCCCAATTGCTCAATTTCCTTCCCATTTAACATTGGCTCCACTTCAACATCAATTAACAGTTCGTAGTTTTGATGAACATCATAAACAATTTACCCATTGAGGAGGTCAATCAGTGTACCATTTGATCAGTAATGGCGCCTACAATACGATTCAAATAAGAATAGGAACGTCAATGACCTCTATCTGTCAAATGTTGATTGAAAAGTACGGTTTGCAAAGAAAACTTATTTGCGTATCAATAACGTTTTTTTTTTTTTTTTTTAACAGAGTCTTAGTTAAATAGAAGTAAAAAAAAACATCAAAAAATTAGTCCTAATTAGATTTTAAAAACGTATACTATTTTCTTTCATATTTTCACTGTTGCAACAATTTACCAGAAATATTTAGAAATTTTTCGTTCATGATTCGTAAATAAATGTTATTTAAAAAATATCTTGTTTTGCTCACCCTACCCAATTTATTCGATTTGACAGTTATGACGTCACAACATGGCGCTAATTCGATCCTATTCTTATTTGAAACGCATTGTACATCAGATTCGTGTCATGACAATCTGCAGGTGTCCATCAGATGTCCATCCGTTGCTTGCAAACACAACGACTTTCATTCGTTGATGTTTTGTTGACGGGCAGTTGATGTTCCTCAGTCGGATATTACGAAATAAACATGATTTGAAGCATGCTGAATGGTTTTAGGGTTCTGTGGTAAAGTAGGTTGGTTTTGTCATGTCTATGCGATCCTATTTGTATGTCACAACTCCCAAATGTGTGCTCAGTCTGAAAACGTATTACTGGAAATTGTAGGTACCTACTGTATTTTAATACTATACTTTTATATTCATGTGGAAATCGGTTGTCATGCGGAGGAATGAGGAAAATGTCTTCAGGAAAGTTTTGAGTACTAATGTATGTGATTACGAGTAGGGGAAAACTTAAGAAACGATGGATGGACTGTGTGAAAGATGATATGGATAGAAAGGGGGTGACTACCGAGATGACGACTACCTAATAGAGAAGTATGGAAGAAAAGACATGTTGCGCCGACCCCAAATAGATTGGGATAAGGGCAAGAGAGTGATGATGAGTCATAAATGTTACTGAAAAGCTCTTAAATTATGATTACCCCAGGATTTTCTAGCCTGTTTTATACCTCCCAGATTCACGAAGATGGTCCTTGTTTGTTAATTTAATTTGTTTGAAAAATAATAAATGTATTTCAACACTATATGCGCCCTATAATGAACCCAACGTAACGCGTCAGACTTCCATTTGGCAGAATTTTCTAAAGTTTCCACTCATTCATTCAGCAAGATGTCTTTCTTCAATTGTGTAAGATTTTCTTTATAATTTAAACCGTAACGTAAAACCTTTGCAAAGATATCGGTTTACACAAAACCGTTTCTTTTATTAATGACGTCGACAGTATTATTAATGGTTTGTTAGTCACGGTATCTTTCACAAGGGAAAGGAAATGGTAACGCTGTGTCAGGAATATTTCCGTTTTTTTTTGTGATTTTTTTGATGTGAGGATGAGTATGTTGTATTTACCTAGCTACTTTGTTAATGTCCTCAAGAAAGATTATCTTTTTTGTCAGAATTAATCTACAATAAAGTTGCTTTTGTGTCTGTCTGTGTAGCCGCGTTGTTCTTCTAAACTACGCAACGGATTTTGATGCGGTTTTCACTATTATTTAGAGAATTTATTCCGGAAGGTTATGTTTAAATAGCTTTTACACGCGGCTTCGCCCGCGTGGTGTCGGTAATTATCCCACAGGAACGTACTACCGGGAAACCCTTCCTCATTCCTTGTCTACATTATAAAGGGAACCTCTGTGAAAAATTTCAACTTTCTTTTTTTGTGTTGGGCGTTGATGAATCAGTGAGTCAATCAGTCAGTCAGTCAAGATTTATAAAACCTTCATGTTTCGTCAAGTCGTAAAAACCGTGCGAAGCAGGGCCAGGTCGCTAGTACATTAATAAAGCATACAATATTTTGTAGTTAATGGTTTGAGGCGTATGCAAAAGAAAGAAAGAAATACGTTTATTTAGCACAGACTTACACCTATATTCTAAGTCAAATCCTCATGATTTCCTCGACTCGACTCAACCTCACTTAGGTACCTAGTTTGATATTCATAGTTGCAATTTTACTCCTCAACTCAAATAGTTTCCTCAGTTGAGGTGAGTTTGAGTTGAGGAACCAACTGTCAAATATCAGGTACGTCGGAATCTACATTGAGGATCGAGGTGAGTTTGAGTTGACAAATCTTCTGTCAAATATAAGGACCTTGAAGAAGATTAACTGCGTATTTTAATAGATTTTCATTGAGTTTATTGAATATTTGTACGATAATCCTTACAATTATTATATAGGTACAGGGTGTCCCGTAAATAATGGATAATCTCTTAAGGGGTCATTGTACTCATCATTATGAACAACTTTTACTATGGGACCAAACCTGAAATCGCGAAAAAAAATCAGCTGACCAGTACATTTATCTACATCAAACTCGTCAAAATGTAGGGAGCAGCTGATTTTGTTTCGCGATTCCAGGTTTGGTCCCATAGTAAAAGTTGTTCATAATGATGAGTACGATGACCCCTTAAGAGATTATCCATTATTTACGGGACACCCTGTATATCGCGAAGCTATTTAGGAGATGCAGAAAACCCAATTGAGTTTTATGGTGAAAATTAATTTAAATTTCGTTTTACTAAAGATATTGTGGTGAGCTTTTTGTTACCAATATTGTTTCAAGATATTGGTGGTAACAGACACGTCTATTCTATGTACCTAGCTTTGTTTTCAATATATTTTTTCACCAATATGTTTGTTAAATAATATTGACAAAAGTATGTGAAGGACATTGAAACAAATAAGTACCCAAGTTCTAATTTTTATTTTTAAATTTTGCCAAATGCAATAGCCTCTTCCCTATATTGCAGTGGAGAAGTTCCTCTACAGCTTCCCTCGGGTTTAGCTTTGTAGTAGTTCTGTTCTGCTGCCTTCTCCATCCACTCTTTCTCAGCCATTTTTATTTCAATTTGTGCAGCTCCTGATCCCTTTTTTGGTATATGTCATAAGATTTTTTATGTATACAGAGAATTCCTCTGGGATAACTTGAGACCGTATATTTCTAGATGATGATTTTCTGTGGTGTGTCTGGCAATATTTCTGTAGAAATTTGCACCAAAACAGTAATTAATAATCCGACACTGTCAAAAAGTAGCAGTTAACCACTTATTATAAGATTTACCTGCAAAAGAAGGTGTGTAATCACACAGTAATTGAATTTTCTTCGATAGTAGATTCCTCCGTTTGGCGAGCCCATGCAGCTTTTTTAACTGCTGGGCTCAACACAGTCCTTGCCACCGAGTTTAATTTATATTTTACAATCTACTTTTGAAGACAAATCGTTTCAGATTCACTAAAAAACAGTCTTCCAGTTCCAAACATTGCGAACAAGTACAACAAACACACAATACGACACAATACACAGCACTGACTGACTGATACTAAAGTATACGTATTATTGAAGTATTTTTATGTTCCCAAGCCATCCAATTCTCAAGTATTTACCTTATTTTTTACCCAGGACATGGATATAGGTTCAGTTTTTTATTTATTAAAATTTTCGCTCACTTTCTTTGACAAGTGTGACACTTCCTTCAAGTTGAAAACCACAGACAACGCGCTCACAGACTGTTAAAAAAGCAAGTTTTATACGGAATATTTCTCCAAACAATGACGATTTCATGCCGTATCACCTCGACTCACACTCATTCGAGGCACCTCATAATTTCCTTAATCTTACGTCTATGAATACCAATTTTGAGGATCTTTCGAGGCACGCCTTAAAGTCGCCTCGACTGAGTTGTGATCGAGGATCCTTCGAGGCTACGACTTAGAATATAGGTGTTAGGCTCGTATTTATAATCAAAGTAATTACTTGAGTAATTACTTATTGCTACTAAGTAATTTCATACTTGAGGGTAGAATTCTTAAGGGATAACATTTTTGTGTTCACCAAAAATATTATCCGTACATCAAAATACTGATCGTGCACCAAATATTCCTGAATGTTACACAAAACACCCGCGCGTCCGAAACTTCACATTGGTGAATCATTTGGGTTAGGTTAGGTTAGATTAGAACAGTGACCCTTAACGCGCGACGGCGAGCGAGCGAAGCGAGCGGTGCCGCGGCAGCGGCCGCCGAGCGCCATATCCAATAGATGCTCGTTATGACATATTTTAATGAACATATTTTGGTGCACATTCAGTATATTTGGTGGAACACAGGCAAAATTAGGTAAATGAAATGGGAATAAATTGAAGTACTTTTAAATACCATCCATTCTTAAGTACTTAATGAAAATGCTGACTATTACTTGGCTAAGAATTCTAAGCTTTGACAGTTCTAACTTCAAGCAATTACTAAACTATAGAAAGAAAATCATTGCTTGAGTAATTACTTTTAATTGACTATAAATACGACTGTAAGAGGCACACAAAATAATATACTTAACAATAATAAAAAAATATTAATAAAAATAATCAACATGTAATTGTGTTTCTGTAGCTTCGGTTTCTTCGTTAGCATATAAATATGTTGCTAACTTATGCTCGAGATTATTTATATAATCTCGACAAAAATGTCGCTGATATTATAAAAAACTTAAAAAATTAAATCACTTGTAATTCGAACTTTTCTAAACTAAAGAGGTGGGTACGAATATTATTCGTAACCCATTACTTTATCTTGAAACCGATTTATTTCCCACATACGTAACATACAAGATAAACACAAGAATCCGGATTATCACAATTCAAAATATGATAAACATAAATCAACCACTCGCAAAATTATTACGTAACAGACAGACTGCCTGGCGAACGCATAAATTACATAGAAAGCTCTAAAAAAACAATTACATATTCATGGTCATCTATATCTATTATCTATATGTATAAAATAAAGTCGCTTTTCGTGTCTGTCTGTGTGGCCGCGCTGTTATTCTAAACTGCGCAACGGATTTTGATTCGGTTTTCATCATCATTATTTATTCCGGAAGGTTTATACAGGGTGGATCAGAAATCGTGGATCAAGCGAAACATGGCGATAGTTGGGGATTTTTAATAAAAAAAAAATTGTTAAAAATAATTTTTGAAAAAAGTGCCAATACTCATAAATCATAGTACCCACTGTCTTAAAAGCACTTTTGTAGTGATGACTAGAACGACTAAATAAATACCATTTAATTGTTATAAAATGGGTACCCATTTTATTCATAACTTTTAAAGAGATCAAGTTAGGGTTCTGCCACAGAGATATTTTTTAATGTAATTAACCCCAACTATCGCCATGTTTCGTTTGATCCACGATTTTTGACTCACCCTTTATGTATAATACATTAATATTTAACTTACATATTTATAATAAAGAAATCTCGCTGTTTTGTCAAGTCGTAAAAATCATGCGAAGCAGGGGGTTTGCTAGTAAATTTATAAATCACACTTTTCTCTTGAAAATTGTCCAAAATTATTTTTACATCGAAACTCCTTTGATCTAAGACGTATCCACAACGATGGCTTCCGGCTACCATTAGTTAAATTAAAAATAAGAAAGAGAGTTTAAAATTTAATAAAAAATGGGTAATGTTTTTCCGGTGGCAACTTTTTATAAGCTTGGCAACTCTAAATGGTGTAAGTGAATTTTGATTGCTTATTATTCAAATATTTTACGGGCTTGCTGACTGATGTTATAGTTTTCGCGTATTTTTAATTAATAGATATACATATTATATCTTAAATCAGTGAAGTAGATAAAATCATGTTAGTAAAGAATTTGCTTTTCGTTTTCACAGGACAATGTAAAACGAGGAGAGAATTTAAAAAAAAATAACTTTGAAAATGGAATTCGTCTTGTGAGAAACAGTTTCCGTTGACAAACGGAAGTAAATACCAAGGATAAAAATAACACAACTAAGCCGCACCTACAATCGATAAACAAAGAACATGCAATTAAAGTAGGTACTAACAAAAATCGATAATATAATAACATCTTATCGTCAATAATCGCTATTTTTATCGCCAGAATTATGCATTCCATAGAACATTGGTAACATTACTGCCCAAGGTTGAGCCTTGAGTGGGTGCATTTTCAGTGTAAAAAAACAGTCCTTACCTATGTGTTTACGGCCAGTGACAATGAAGGTTGAATCTTGAATAAAAAAAATAAATAAAGATGTACGAAAAACCGGTAAGTGTTCTTATTTATGCTTTGAAAACAAAATTATTATGACATTCATTATTTTTATTTTAACGGAGGAGAAAAAATAGAGAATTTATGAGTGAATTGTTATATGACTAAAGATTTTTGGTACAATGCCTTGCATTTTGATTTTTAATAAATAACCTTGTTTTAGCCATTTTGTCGTCATATCGCAAATTCGTTATCTGAAAGTCAGGGAACAGGTCGTCTACCTTTGCCAAAAATGAGTGCAATGTTATCACGAACGGTTCCTATCTATTTAAGGCCCTGCATCCAAGCGTGGTTTAGCTCGTTGTGTAAGTGAAATGGCGTTATGGCTGTCTAGTTTGACGCACGAGACAGAAGACTCTCACGCGCACCTGAATTATGTCGTAAAAGTGCAAATAAAATCGTATAAAATTAGAAATTAACTATTTAATAATATCTAAATAATCCATCACTGGATGCAGTTTGGCATTTGACATTTCATGGTATATTTTTAATTGTAATTATAATTATTAATTAAGCGATAAACAGCTTTTAAAGATTATTAAGAGGTATGTTTGAAGATTTTTTGGTGCATTAAAGTATGTTTAATTATGTTTTGAGTTCCATCACTGTATGCGAAAAGGACTTGAAAATATCACATTTTCTTTACTTGTAAAATTATTTACGGTTTATGAGATACACAGCTTTAAAAAATCACCATTTTAACCGTTTCAAGAAATCTCCGCCTTAATAAAAAAATAATTCACTGACAGACAGGACACAGCCTAAACCGCTGGGTATAAGCATGAAATGTTGCAATATAGTTTATTTTATAGCGAAAGTGAGCGCTAAAGGATTTCTAAAATTTCATCGCCTTTAGGCGTTAAATATGGCGTAAAAGTTTATGCCGATGGAAAATCTCATCGGACAACACGGCTTGCTTACGGAATAAAACGATGTTCATATAGGTGATATTTTTACTATAACCAGCCTCTAAAGAGTGATTATTTATTTATAGTTAACTAGCTGCGCCCCGTGGTTTTACCCGCGTAGACCGGGAGGAAAAGTAGCCTATGTGTTAATCCAGGGTGTGAGCTATCTACATACCAAAATTTCATACAAATGGGTTCAGCCGTTTGAGCGTGAAGAAGTAACAAACACACACACGCACAATCTTTCGCCTTTAGAATATTACTGTGATTAAAACGGTACAGCACCAATTACATTAATTAACATACAAACATACAAAAAGATTAATATTGATAATTTTGTTGTTTATGATTGTAAACTGTCGATAAATTGTGAAATTGTGAATTTACTCTCTATTTGACGGTTTGACATTTATAGATGTCAAACCGTCAAATAGAGATAGATTACAAACCAACGAAGTTCATAATCATAAGGTATTTACTACTACCGTGAATTTTTAAACATGATTTAATTAAAACTAACATGGAACAGTGGACTTCCACCTTGGACTCGGGCTTCCTCTACTCTGTAACATACACCACGCGGGCCGACACATTTTGCCTATTACATATTTGTTTTTGGACATACCGGTTGCCTCACGATGTTTTCCATGACTGTTTTTAGAACAGTGTTAAGGCGCAGATTTTCTGAATACGATCAAAAAGGTGGTTTTTTAAAGCTGTGTATCTCATAAACCGTAAATAATTTTGACATGTAAAAAAAATATGTTATTTTCAAGTCCTTTTCGCATACAGTGATGGAAGCCAAAACATAATTAAACATACTTTAATGCACCAAAAAAATCTTTAAACATACCTCCTAATAATCTTTAAAAGCTGTTTATCCCTTCATTAGCAATTATAATTATAATTAAAAATATACCATGAAATGTCAAATTCCAAACTGCATCCAGTGATGGATTACTTTTTATTAAATAGTTAATTTCTAATTTTATACGATTTTATTTGCACTTTTACGACATAATTCTGGTGCGCGTCAGAATCTTCTATCTCGTGCGTCAAACTAGACAGCCATAAAGCCATTTCACTTACACACCGAGTTAAACCAAGCTTGGAACCAGGGCCTTAAACCCGAAAATCTCTAGTGCTCGACACAGTTTAAGCCTTGATAGCCTTCTTAAGCCTTTAAGAAAAAAACAACTCTGCAGTTGATTTTATGTGTTTAAAAACACAGTCATCTTCAATTTTCAATTGAGTCTAACCTTCACTTTATCCATCTAATAAATTTCACATAAAGTAGTCAATAAAACAGTACGCCTGAGCCCTTATCCTTATTTTAACAGTGCGTCAATATTAGACGGCCTTCAAAAAGGTCTTGTAAACAATTTAATTATGTTGAAACACTAGGGCCATGGGGTCCAAGTGCCCCACTTTGTGTTTCGAGACATCGCCAAGCGGTTGGTCGACTCCTCACGTGACCAGAGGGCTGGCCTATTTTTTGGCCAAAGAATCGGCATCGCCGTACAACGTGGCAATGCTGCCAGCCTTTTGGGCACTTTCTATTGTCAGACCGTTCATTCATCAACTACTTAATGCATTAGGGACTCATGTTATGACTGCCTAAATAAACTGCTCATATTTTGTTACTCGTAAGTATTATTCCTACCATCTTCAAACCCCAAATAACGTTATGCTCTCATCTCCCTCACTATGTTACCATGGATAATAAACGTAATAAGAAGAAGACAAGAACTCTTACAATATCACCGAAACGAGTATTCAGAGGCTATTATCACCCTTCTGATGAAAACACAATTTATCTCTTGAATCTTCTAAAACTGCATCCATTCATTACTTATCCAGGGTTATCGCTTTAGATTTCGAAATAATTTTTTAATTGTTTTTTACTGGCGGTAATATAAACAAACTGTTTTTTTTTAATGTTTTATTAAAAAAAAAACTAAGTCATCTATTGTTCTAAAACAAAATTCGTAATCTAGCCTAGTCTATCCACTTTAAGAAACACTCGTCAGTTTCTTGTCCTTTCATACAAATATTTTGTGTACAAGCCGTGTATAAGTGGCTAGGCACCCCGTCGCGCGCCGACTAAAAGTCTCGAACAATCGTGATGACGTAACGTGACGGGCCGGTGGTAAGCAAACCTCGGAACTGGGTTCCTCTTCTTCTTCGTAGCACTCTTTGTTAGAGCGATCGTGGTCTTCATGGAGTTTGTTGTCCTGGGGTTGATGTGATTCGCCTCACGATTTCTCGCCATCTACTCCGATTTTTCCGTTTGATTTCGTGCTCATTAACAAATCTAAGCGGTACAGCTGAGCAATCGAAACCCAGGACCTGAGGGTTTCGATTCCCCAGGTCGGGAAAAGTGTTATTAGGTTTTTCCATCTGGGATTTCTCAGTAGCAGTCCGGAGTCTGGATTTGTGCCTGGTTGATAGTTAGTTGTTGTTGTGTAAGTAGTTGTTGGTTGTTGTTGTGTAAGCCGTTGTTAGTTGTTGTTAGTTGTTGTTGTTGTTGTTGATAATTGTTAGCGGTCGTTGTTAGCTGTTGTTGTTGAATCTTTATTCTGATAGAAGAGAAAGGTGAAACAACTAACAACAACAACAACTTTTAAAATTAGCGAAATTTTTATGCACGTGCTTATGGAAATTATGAGAAAAAAAAACTGACATTAATAGAACCTGGCATTTGCAGAATCTGGCATCTATAGAATCTGACTGTAGAATCTGGCATTTGTAGAATCTGACATTTGTAGAATCTGGCATTCATAGAATCTGGCGTTTAAACTCGTCTGACATTTCTAGAATCTGACATTAGTCGACTAATCTGCAATAGGGTCGCCTCCTATTACGTGGGACTAAAACATAACTGGCGAAATGTGGCTGTACTATAGGTACACTTCTGCTTTACCCTTTGGGGAAACAAGGCGTGATGTTATGTATCTAAAACCAATCTAGAAAACATGCCACCTATCTATTTCCCTCCAATTATTTCTACCATTAGTTTACATCAAAATGCGACGCAAGCGCAGTCAGCCGCTGTGGATATCATTAAAAAGCTATACTTTACTGTCAGAAGATATAATGAGCTGAAATATCCACGTCATGTAAACAGGATTTAAATAAGTGTCCAAGACTGTTTAGTAAACAGACACATTGGCAACGTTTTCATATCATTTTTTTTTTATAAAAAATATATGTAACTAGCTTTTGCCCGCGACTTCCTATGTTCTTTTCCAGGTTCCAGGCTATCTTAACTGTCGAATTTCATCCAAATCCGTTCAGCCGTTTTATCATGAAAGCGTAACAAACAAACTCACTTTCGCCTTTATTATACCAGCTTTTGCCAGCGGCTTCACCCGCGTGGATGTCGGAAATTATCCCATTAACCGTGCGTAGCCTATGTGCTATTCCAGAGTTTAATCTATCTTTGTACCAAATTTCATCCGGATCCGTTCAGCCGTTCTGGCGTGATTGAGTAACAAACATTTATCCATCCATACATTCATCCAAACTTTCGCATTTATAATAGTGTAAGTAAGATTAGTTATGAACTTATGATGTATGATGCAGATCAGGTAAGACTTACTTTTAAATTTCTCTGAAAAATTAAGAAGCATTTCTTTCAACACTTTAAATACCTAAGCAGATGTTTTAAAACAAAAAAGATGAAAGCTGGAGTGAGCTTTTTATATTTCCTTTAGTTTTCTTTGGTATTTATATTGCAACTGGATGTCATATTTTATTCGTAGACTTTCTTTCTCAACCAATTTCACCAAACTATCATATAGAATCTTACACAATTACCAACAAAAAAAAATGTCCATAACGACGGTCTAAAGCCGGGTGTAAATAATAAAACGTTAGTTCACACTCTGTCCCGCCCACGGATCAACTTTACTAAAATAAACATTTTTAATTTTGTCTTCCTAAACTCTAGTACGACTTGAGACGTAGCCCGCATGACCGCGTGTTCCGAACAAGGGCGAGGCGGTTTAAAAAAATAAACTAAAAAAAGTTTTACTCGATAGTCTTTGGTTTCACTCGCGCGGGAAAATTTGACGTTTCAATTTCTTCAAATTGATGTGATTGTGTCGTGTGTGTGGGTGGAGATTAAGTAAAAATAAATATCCCTATTTGATTTATGTTGGTAATTTAATACAGGTATAAGAAAAATAATTACGTCCTTTTGCGAAGACATAAATTGTACGGGTTGTATTTATGTCGGAAATGTGTTATGAAAAATGCGCGATACAATGAAAATATTTTTTCTACTTTTTTGTTATTATCTAAGTATTCGATAACAGTAAATAATGTTAATGAACATAGTTCGATATCTATTGATGGATTACCTACTTATTTGATAACCTCTTGTGATATAAAACAATGTAATATTACCTAATGATGTTATTTCCTTAAAAAATGTGAACTATCAATCAAACATAATCATCGATATTTCCTTCATTTCATTTTACAAAACAAAGACATTTTTAAATTATAAACATGGAGCTGTTTGCGGCCAACGTCGCCCGGGTGTTTCAGGTAGATTGTCCGGAAAAATTCTTTCATACAAACCTTGTCTTGACAATTACGAAAAAAACAAAAAAAAAACACCCGAAGCGGTCGAGCCGTTCTCAGATGACGCTTACATACATTCAGCAATTGATCTTTATTTATATACTAGCGACGCGGCCCTGCTTCGCACGGTTTTTACGACATGACAAAACATGAAGGTTTCTATATTGTATCTAAGTTAAATATTAATGTAAAAAACCATAATAAACCGTCCGGAATAAATTCTCTACATGATAGTGAAAACCGCATCAAAATCCATTGCGTAGTTTAGAAGAACAACGCGGCCACACAGACAGACACGAAAAGCGACTTTATTTTATTTCAATAAGTATACCTAGATGATAGAAGATTCAAAAATCAATTAAGAAAGTAGCAGTTATTTCGAAACATAAAATAAATTAAACAAACGATAACTAGTCACATAAAAATCTACAATACGTCTCTATTCCTCCACCAAACATATAATTTCAGCCACAAATTAAGGTATAATTCACTTCGTAGGTACACGGCTACATACCATTTCCAATATAAGCTGACCTCTCATTGTACGAAAATCCTATACAATGCGAGATTAGCTTATACTGGAAAAATATAGCTAGTATAAAGTCGAGGTAACAAATCTTTGTAACTGACAGACTAGAGCTACAAACAAACGTCATAAATATAAGAATGCGTCACCTGTTCAGAAAACAATATTATTTTAGGTAACACCTATAACCAAGGGATAATGGTAGGTTTTACGATTTTCAAGATGAGTTAAAGTCTATGAGAATATTTGTCATCTGTATCATGACATTCTGCCGAATGACGTTGTACCTCCCCCAAGAGCCACCCATAAAGGCTCCCGCAGACAGGCGCGTGTGTGGTGTGTGTGATTGTGTATGTGTGCGTATTTGTTCCCATTGTGCGTCGTTTGATTCAGTGTCAGGTCAGGGTAGTCGATGGTAACTGTAAATATAGTAGGTAGCCACGCCAATCGCGGCATCAGTAGTGTTCACTAGACACCTCTACCAACCGTGCTATCAAAATTCATCTTTTGTATCAGCACTCTGGTCAGTCAGCCCCAACCAGGACCGAAATAAATTATCCTAATTCAGATCCTGGTGATACAAAAGGAGAAGCACGTAAGGACTATGAGAATAGTTCAGGCCGTGGTCTCCGACATGCCAGGCAAAAGCATTCAGCCACTTTGGTGCTGGTAAATATTAGATCCTGTTTGGGGCTGATTGACCAGAATGCTGATTTTGTGCTGATACAATTTTGATAACTCTTAAGGATGATTTCCACCAAACGGCTGGCATTGCATTGGATCGGAAAGGAAACGAACGGATGTAGCGACAGCCGATCGCGTCCGGCAGGATGTCGACACATACGATCGGCTCCGTACCGTCGCTTGCGAACGTATCCGTTTCTGCGTCAAGGGGTCTACTCCCTAAGCACTAAGCCCGTAGTTTCGGCCTTCGTTACGGGCGCTTCCTACTCCGTATCACCTATGGATGGATGATCGGTTCCGGGCCCAAACGAAGTATGAATGACAACATGATTTGACAGTTGTCCCTACTCCCGATGTGTTATTGCCCGTTTGCCCGTCCGAAAAATTTAACTTTTACACTTGTTTGATGGATCGTTATGTCAGACGGACGTATGGACGGACGGTACTTAGGGAGTAGACCCCTGGTCAAATAGTTTCATTCCTACCCTGTACAGGTGAACGGAGCCGGTCGGGCATTCGTTTACGATCGCGTGTCGCGGAAGACGCCCGCGGTCAAGCTGCTGAGTGCGGCTTGGTAATATAGGCTTTAAATACTATGTACACGACTTAATATCGTTTGAATATTGTAAAATGCGTTCCGATCTGATGCGATGCGAGCCGTTTTGTGGAAATCATCCTTTAAACCTTTAAAAAGGGGTTTCTTTATGCCTTGGATGAGCCCACGTGCACTCATAATAAACAAGTAAATGCGTCATTCATTCAAAAAGCATTATTATACACGTAAACACTGCGAAGGGAAACAATGTAGGCGTTATGAACAGTTTTATGATCTTAAATATATGTGAAGAAAGGGATGCTTTTAACTCGAATGATAACATAAACGATGCTCCTTTGATCTGTAATTATGTGAGGTGTTTGTATATGCATAATTACTTTGTATAGTGCACTTATACGAGAGTTACCTTAAGAATGATCATTATAGAAGTAATTAAGGCTTAATTTCAACACTAAGCATGTACTGTTTGACGCAGACAACCTGAGCGTTTCCATTTAGAAAAGTTTTTTTTTTTCTCGTTCTCGAAAGCACTACCGAGTTCATATGACCACTAGAGTCTCATATCAAAACCAATTCGTGAAAGCATGCCAAAGCCATTATAACGATTCACTTTTGCGTTATTTATGAAAGATGGACTAGGAAAGAAGTGGACACTGAGATGACGGTTGGAAGAGATGTCAGCATCTGCTTATAGTCTTTTCTCAACTCTGTTGGGGTCGTCTTTTAGTCTTACCGGTTGAGCTGATTAGAAAAGCTGATAGAGGTTTTCGGTGGAAAAAGACATACCGACCGTAAATATATTTGCATAAATGGATGATTCAACATTTCTGGCCTTCATAAGGACACTTTAAAATGGTCTAATTGAAACAAATGAAGACCGAGAAAAGTTCTGTGATTCTAGTACAAGTTTATTACATCGTCTTGTTTGCTCAAAGGTAGACGAGATACGCTGGTATGCGAACTAACATGTAAATATTAAGATGAGCAATGTTTGCAAATGACGCGGGAGGCGACTGGTGCTGTTTGTGAATGCTAGGTGCGTTTGATGTTTTATGATGCACTATGTTATTTGTATATTACAGGGATGGCTAATTGGCAATCTTGTTCCAATACTCACTGTTATCTGGCTTGGTCTGTAGGTTAGACAATTTGCCTCTCGGAGATGGGCGGGTGGGTAAAAAATGGGAAGGTAAAAATTGGAAGGAAAGGGTAAATTAGGTAAAATAGAATAAATACCTTTTTTTACCGGGTATTAATAAAAAATACCGGGTAAAAAAAAGTACTGTCTTTATATTACTTAAATGGCTCCGTCATGAAATGAATACTGTCATAATATTATTTAATTGGCTTTGTCATCAATAATACGATCTACCATGTTAATTTTGATCTTGACCATTGAAGATAAAGTATTGATTTGAAATTAAATGAAGGTATTTAGCTTTTAAAACTTTAATCAACATAAATTTTCAAATAAAATAAACGGATTACAATAAAAACAAACATAGAATATTGTATTGATTGCACATGTTTTAAAGTTAACGAAATGCTGCACACTACTTTTAAGAATATATAAACTCCTTTGCAAAAAAAACGGGCACCTTACAGTCATTGGCTTTTCTTTGGATAATATTTATATTTTTAGTATGTCATTAGCATAAATGACTAGAAATTTCTTATTATCATTGAGAATATAGTTTTTAACCCTTAGATCCTGGAATCGGTGTTTTAGTCAAATAAACAGAGTCGTGTTAAAATGAAAATTTTTAGGGTATAATTAAATTATGACTACGAGTATTTTCATGGTATTTTAATAAAAAAAAGACATTAAAAAATAAAAATTAATAACGAGTATGACCTCCCCTTGCAGCGATTAAGGCATGTAATCGTCTTGGCATGCTTTCCACCAGGCTTTTGATGGTGTCCTGTGGAATGTGTTCCCACTCCGCCGAAATCACACGTTTAAGCTCCCTGATGTTTTGTGGAAGGGGTTGGACAGATCGTACTCGCTTTTTTAGGAGGTCCCAGACGTGCTCAATGGGGTTAAGGTCGGGGCTCCGCGCTAGGCAATCCAGGCGACGAATAACGACCTCTTGCATATAAGCATCTACGTCGCCAGAACGGTGGTACCGAGCATTATCGTCCATGTAAATGGCATCTTCACCAATTACAGTCAGTGCGGGCTGCGCATGTTGACAAATTATTCCTGTTATGTACCTTTGCGCATTTAGTGAGCCATTTTCAATTAACACTATCTCGGTACGACAGCTGGAAGTTACGCCCGCCCAAAACATAACGGACCTTCCACCATAAGGGGTGATATCTTCAAAACACACGTCGGCATAGCGTTCCCCTGGTCTTCGTAACACTCGCCGATGTCGGTCCTCACCATTCAGACAAATTCGATCCTCATCTGAGAAGAGTACGCTACTCCAGTTACATAGTGTCCAAGATAGACAATTTCTAGTGAACCTCAGTCGAGCAATTCGGTGCTCACGGAGTAACTTGGGGGCCCGCGCTGGTCTTCAACTGCGTATATCAACCGCTAAAAGCCTCCTCCTCACTGTCCATAGGCTAACTTGTGCTCCTCGTACCTCTTCAAGGTTTCTTTTGAGGTCTATGTAACTGCATTTGCGGTTCCTCAGCGCCTGAGTCACTAAAAAGCGGTCGTCTCGTGGTTGTGTGCAACGTTTTCTCCCAGAACCTTGACTTCTTTGAACGGAACCTGTCTCTTGGTATCGAGTCCAGGTTCTTTGGACGGTGGAACGACACACGTTTAACTGCTGTGAGCCGTAACATTGACTACACCCCACTTCCCGCAGCGCTATAATTTTACTAGCTCTTATTGCTTTTTCTGCCATTACAATCGATACAAAGATATCTGTTTTAAGTCACAATAAGGCAGGATTATGCGACAAACATAAATTATTCTAATAAAAATAACGAGAAGTTAGTTTTAGTTGCCTGATAACCTTTTAACCGCAAACCCGCGAATAGCAAGTAAAAAGTCATAAACTGAAAAAGGGATTATTATTTTTAAAAACAACAGTTTCGAATTTGAAATTAACTTTTTTTTTATACCAAGACTCTGTATTAAGTGCCAGTAATATAGTTTGGCTATTAAAACCTCTTTAGAACTGAATGATTACTAATAATATAGAAAAATCCAAACCGCCCATTTTTTTTGCAAAGGAGTGTAGATAGCATAAGTATACAATATATTTCAAAACAAATGAATGAGTAACAATTACTTAGATTAATTATTTTTAATTATAATGATTATAATATAATAATTATAATGATAAAAAAATAATAACCAAATCAAAAATATTAAAATTGCACAATTAGTTTATTATTTAGTCTTAAATAATAAACTAATCATAATTATTAGTCTTTCATAATTTTAGTAATAACAACACATCAAAATCACATGTCTAAACTCTTTTGATTACCTTAATACACTAACGACGACGACGATGATGAGATGTTGTATCATCATTAAAATACCAAACTCCACTAAATTATAATCAACACTACAATACTAAAATTGAATAAACTTTTCTTTTAATTTGGTAGGTACTTATGGCACTGTGTGTGATTAGTTTTATTCCTCAATGTTATACATGATTGTAATTTTTACCCGGTATAAATTGAAAATGGGAAGGTAAAAATGGGTATAAATAGGTATTTACCCAAAGTCTGGGATTTTACCGGGTATGTTCCCATCTCCTCTCCCTTTTTGGTTTGTTCCTCCACAACTTTGGTCGCAAGGTTTGTGCATGAAGTACGCATTCATGAAATGAGACGCAGTTGCAAAAAATAATTGTTGTCCTTATAAAAAACGTGAACTAAGGTATTTAGAAACCAGTCTGTTGGTAATTGCCAGGTATAACAGAAATCGAAACGAATTCTTGTAGTAGACTAACACTCTCGTTCCCTTTGCGGTGGAGAAACAGTCTTCGTTATGAGTTTGTACGTGTGAGGATTGAATTATTCACTAAACTTGCTGCCTGCAGAAGCCATACTTTCCACGACGTAAAAACTTCGCCTTATGTCGGTAATTATTCTAAAAGAACATGAAATATGCAGCTTGCATGCTTAAGAAAACAAAACGTACGAGTAAATTATAGCTCCAAAGATTTATGGCTTTATTAAACAACATTACTTTTAAGTTTTTTTTATACAGACGCGTGTAACACTGGCCAATTTCAAATTCTGCATCGCAAATGAGTTATGTACCGTTCATAAAAGTTTTGGCTAAGATTTCTTAAAGCTTTTCCACACCTATTGCTGTGATTTAGCTGCAAAGATGGGTATCCCTCCTGTCACTGTGTATCTGTGGCATCAAAACTATTTTTAGCACGTTATACATTCCCAGTAATTTAAGTAAGTTTATTATGTTTACTTGTTGTAGTTTTTAAATTACTTATCGTTTATATTATGGTATATAATACGAATAACACACAAATTCATCAAGTTAGTTTCACTGATTCTTTTTTTCACCTCAGTTCCTTTTTACTGTCAGGAACTTATCCCTTCAACTGTCAAGTTACTGAATACGATTAAAAGTCCAAGTATGTTGATCTTGAGGCTATAAGAAAGTCCAAGTATATGTTGATCTTGAGGCTTTATCAAAGTCCAAGTACAGGTTGATCTTGATGCTTTATGATTGAGAAAGAGCAAGCATGCACTTGTCAGAATTAGCACATTTTTTGCTGCAGCTGCTTTTTGTGAGAAGCAGCCTTTTTCTCAAAGCAATACGCTACAAAACAAATACTAAGATTACGCTTTCTATCGTATAATCCAATATTTGTGCTTGGCTGTTGGGTGCCACTTTATTTTCGTTGCGTCAATATATTTCTTCTAAACGAATTTATGATCTTAACAAATAATGAAGCAATATTTCTTTGCTTTAAGAGATACGTAATACGGAAACCATTTACTTTTCCAGTCAATCAATTACTTTATGATTTTGTTTTGCCCTCATTGTTTTAAACGTTTAAAATATAGCTTTTATGTATTTTCACGACTATCTGAATCACCAAGGACAAACTAAAAATATTCGCGCAAAAACCAGAATAAACGCAAAACTTTTGTGTCCAAACAGATATTTCTGAAGCAGAAATGATAAAGAAAACATACAGACGACGTAACGTATGATAGTCGACTGTTAGGTATAGTATCAGGAATTTGTGACGTTTACCTACCAACTGGCGGAATCATCATAACGTCTCTGTGGGCGTAACTATTCTTTGGATATGGCTGCCTTTTGTATCCTACTTGTGTACCTGGAAAAAGTAAAAGTACTTCGTATAAAACGACGAAAAATAAAAATTATGCTACTAACTACCTAACTAACTTAACATACTGCTTCGGGTTGATACGGCTATTTTCACTTAGATAAGAAGTTATTTTTTATGTTCGGATATTAAGAAAAATATGTATATCTTTTCCCGCGTAAACAAAAAATACTTTGAATTTGTCTTTATGAAGATTTGGCGCCCAACTGGGACTAGAACGACCCAGTTGGGCGCCAAAAGTCAATAGTGCCACTTTTGGAATCAAAAGTTCGCGTGAACACAACGACATAAAACCAGTGGTAATAGTTCAAGTAAATTGAAAATAAAAGTAAGATAACAACCTTTTCCTACATATTCATTCATCGGTCCTAAGAACTTCGGACATCCCTAAAATGTACCGAGAAAACAGGACGATTGGTATACCTAGGTCATTGCCAAGCATTTAAGATCTAGTACATACGTAACCGCCACAAATATGAACTATTAAAAAAACAAGATGTCACTCTCAACTCATAATCATAAACCGAGTAATAAAATTAAAATAAATTACAGTGATATGACCAGTTGTTGGCCGGACGCCAACAGGCGTTAAATATGTTGATAAAATGATTTATGGCTTGTTTAGAATTTAAGATATTGTCGTTTAGTTAGTGTGGAGGTGTGTCAGGTAGAATGAATCATTAAGTAAATGTTAATATCTTTTGGTTTGCGAGACTACAATAAATCTCGGATTCTGGTAACCAGATCATGTCTTTGATCAGTGAAACTGTTGTCAAACATCATGTCAGCTGCCAAGCAATGATATTTGCTGTCGCGATCGTTTGACCACTGGTTAAATGAAACATTATTTCAGGAACCGGGGATAAAAATATATCAGGGATGCTAATTTATCATGAAGATGAAAAAGTACAATGCAAAATGGGATAATAGCGAAAATCAGTCCTTTAACTTTACATTCATTGTAAAGAGAACAACCGGTTCCTCAACCAGAAAATAAATCCCCAACACACAAAAATACGCCCCGCATATTAGACCTACGTTAAACATTCATATTTTTCATACGTTTTGATAAACTACTGCGAAAACGAAATTTATGGCTGAAATAAACGCAAGATATTTGCGTGGGTTGAATACGAGTTATTTTTAATGCCGCTTTGCAAACCAGACTGTGCGTCGCTATATGAAAAATAAAAGAACAATTGCAGATCTTGAACCTTAGGTTGTGTGATTACAAATAAAGGTTATGTGATTTGTGGGAACAAGCACAAGAGCAACAAAAGAAATCTGTGGCTTGGCCGTTTCGCTACCGTTACACGGGCGTAAGGTGAAAAATGTATTCACTATTCATTACTTTTCTGTAATAATATACAATAGTTCTTGTATTAAGGAAACGGCCAAGCCTCATATTTTGACTAAGGGTGTAGAGTTTGTGAAGATAGGGCTTGTAGAGTAGAGTTAGAAGCTTGGCTCTAAAAAGTTCTCAGATCTCATCTGATAACTTTTTGACAGTGCGAGCCATATGGTCTCATCTTGGCAACATTTTACATGAAAATGTTTTTGGTGGGTAACGTAACCTACAGCTTCTGAAAAAGAAAATAATGAAAGAAAGATTTTTCTATTGATGAAACATTATTAACATAAAATACACTACGACGGCTGAAATATCTTGGCGAGCCTGAACTTCGCGCAGATATTTCTGCCGTAATGTATAGGTTAAGGCGAAAGCGCCAGGGTAGCCCGCGAAATTCAAAATTTCTTAGGTTTTTTGCTATTTGTAGGTCAGTGTGAGCTTGTATGTTGATTAAAATATGATTCGCGGCCGTAGCTAATATGGTTTTACAGAATTATAATCATTAGAATCACCAATACAACTCCATAAGTTAGCATTTACCTCAAACCTCATGATTTTCTGAAATCGCTACATTTGATATAAATGCTAACTTATGGAGTTGTATTGCTGATTCTAATGATTATAATTTTGTAAAACCATATTAGCTACGGCCGCGAATCATATTTTAATCAACATACAAGCTCACACTGACCTACAAATAGCAAAAAACCTAAGAAATTTTGAATTTCGCGGGCTACCCTGGCGCTTCAACCTTAAGCAGGTTTCTGTGCCTCATTATATAACTTAAGAGACATCTGAACAAGGGCCCTCCACAATTTAAGATTCCATGGAAACAATAAAAAATCATGTTATTCATTTTAAATGTTTACGTCGCAGCAAAATGGTCAAAGTGGAGAATAATTCCCCCACATCACGTGATGGCAATACTAACGTCATCAACAGATTATGTGCGTACGACAGCATACGCCTAATCCTAGGGAATTACAAACACTCGGCGAAGTTCCAAGTGACAGAGCTCTGTTTTGGTTGTATCTTAGTTCAGCACGACTTTGTTATGGATCTCGGTTTTAAACTGATAGTTTTCATACTAACCCGTACTTAGCTGTATATAAATAAAAAGAGAAGTCCTGACTGACTGACTGACAGACTGACTCATCAACGCCCAGCCCAAACCATTGAAAGCAGAAATTTTGCAAAGAGGTTCCCTTTATAATGTAGACAAGGAATAAGGAAGGATTTCCCAGTAGTACCCATGGGATATTTTACGACATCCACGCGGCCGAAGCCGCTGGCAAAAGCTAGTCTTGAATAAAAATGTTATTACATTTCCCTTCATCTACTACTCTAATGCTATGATTCTGTTTATAAATCTTTCTTCTTCCGCTGTTCCTGCAAAATCAAGAGGTCCACTCTATTTCTCCTGTATCGGCATCCGCACAAGCTATATATAGTATAGTACGCTGTGAATGTGTGCGTGATGATGAGTAGCGTCAGCACGTAGCACACACACGCACAAACATACTTCCGACTTTGCCATTGTCTCGGACGGTATCGAGAGCAGAGAGCTCCTGCGGTTACACACACACATTCACAGCGTGTTTGTACACTTGGTAAACACAAGTAAAGCGCGTGTCGCTTTGTGAGATAAAAATACTGTACGAGAAATCAAATCAAACCAAAATCAAATCAAATCAAAAAAAAATATTCAAAATTTTTTATCAAATCAAAGAATTTATTGGTTTGCAAACATGGGTAATTAACACGTATCTATGTATGTAGATGTTTTATAGTAAAAGTCGTCCATGTTCTACCGTCACATGGATGCAAATCTTATTATTATTATATGTAATAATAAATTTAAAGATATAAAATTTTAAATAACTATTTGAAAAATAAAATAATACAAAATACAAATTAATGTCAAATCGTTTGAATTAGGTACATTAAAAATGTCATAATAATACAAAAATGCTCAGAACAATAACAAAGCATAGAAGGAAGAATAAAAACAGAATTCTGTAACTACCTTTATTCCCGTTCTATTATTAGGTACGATAAAGGTACGATAAAGGATGTGGGAAAGAGATGAATGTTTTACTCTTTGTTTTACTTTCTTGGCATGGTCACAAGATCAATTGTCATTTGGTTAAAAAAGTTATAGTATGACGCGGCCAAATTTGATAGTACTTTGTTTCAATGTCTGACAGTTCGTTCATTGAACTACCTGACTTATTCGCGTGTTCATTGTTTACGTGTTTGTCGTAATCTTCCATGGTTTTGCGATGTTTTAATAATATTTCTACTGTTAGATTGCATGAATTCTTTGTTTAACTACAAACAGTGAGTGTGTGGACGCTGTGGAGCAATTTCTTGTGTGGTTGGGGGCTGCCAGTCCCATTCATAGCGAAAATAAAATGAACAATAAATATTGACCTTCCATCGGTAAGTTTTTGCTCAATTTCTTGTTGCATATGATCTGATAAACGAATATAAATACATAACAAATATTGCTGTGTCACTATATAGCTGAAACCAGTCGTAATATTTATTCCAATAGAAGTTATTAGCGAATATTCGGAAATTGTTTTGGGGTTATCTTTATCAGCCATAGTGACGTAAATAATGTTGTCGATACTTTTCTTTTACAGATTTCCTAGACGATGTGAAAAAAAATGGATAATTGTATTGGTAGACGAAATTGGACAAAATACACATAATATGCTCCAAGCATTTTACTTTGTATTCATTTGGTAATGAACCTATGAAATGTATGTAGCATGTTCTTTAAGTCGTCACTTAGAGAACATGATGTTCCTACATTATTTGTTATGGATAGAACAGATGAAATAGTCTGATATATATATACAGGATGATTTTTTTATCATGCACCAAATTGAAATGGGAGATTTTATTCATCATTATTGAAGGAATTATTGTGGTGCAATTATAAATGAAACTATGATTAAAGTAATTAGTATAATGTGAGAATATAAAACGACACATTGACACAAGCAAGGAACGAGGCAGAGAGAGTGGTAGCGCCATCTGTGGCAAAAATGCGCATTAACCGAGGTTGCGTTCATACATACTAACAATTATGAACAACTTTTACTGTGGGACCAAACCTGAAATCGCGAAAAAAATCAGCTGTTCAGTACATTTTGACGAGTTTGATGTAGATAAATGTACTGAACAGCTGATTTTTTTTTCGCGATTTCAGGTTTGTTCCCATAGTAAAAGTTGTTCATAATGATGAGTACAATCTCCCATTTCGATTTGGTGCATGATAAAAAAATCATCCAGTATTATGATATAATTAAGGTATTTTATTGGCAATAAAATAGTATCCCGTTCAAATTAAAACTTGATTTATTACATTACAGGAAATACTTATGGAAGTCTGCGAAGAAGGACATAGCGCAGTACTGCAAATTAAAAGAACCGCTCACCATCAACAGCAATCTAACATGAAGACAGGTATAACATTTCAGAAATATGTTCACTTGATATATGCGATACAATGATATTATATTAAAAATATCATTGATGCGATATTATTCTTCTAATTATCCCAGTTGGAAATATAATCGTGTGCAAATTTATTTTTAATAAAAAATACGTAATTGTAGGATCCCGTAGCAATGGAAGTTGAAACAGGACCTAGTACATCGGTACAGATTAATGAATCGCCACTGATATTGACATCTCGTGAAATCATCTCACATCAGTCAGGTAAGACATACAAATAAAACTATTTACCTAAATAAAAATGATGATAAAAATCTTACATAAATTTTATTGAGAACTGTTCGTTTTAGGAATCCTTGACACAGATGACAAAAACAAATTCAGAAATAATTGGATTCCATCCCGATTCAAGAAGACTGCGCTTTTGGCGAGTTCCTGGTCGCCAGAGCCGACTCCAGAATCCTCAGGAAGTTCATCCGTATTATGGTGTGGGCTGGAATTCGCGTAACAGATTATTAAAGTTGCTAGGCATTTTATTTTTTTATTTAAAATATTATCTGGTCGTTATTTATTTTTTTAAAAGTTTTTGTCGCTTTGGTACCATTTTGAATTTTCATAATAAATTTTAATTTTTCACTAACAACCATTTTATTTAATCAAATAATTCAAATCTCTATTAAATTACGCTTCTACTGATTTAAAATAATGTGTTACATAAAAAGTATTAAAATAAAAATTATTAGTTACTTTGAATACCCTTGTTCCCTAGACTTTGTTGAGTAGACTATGATGTAATCTAAAATTCAAATAAATATGAGAAAGTAAGTTGCTAAAAACATTTGCAAAACCGAATGTCTCCCACTTCTTTTCAATAAACTCATCAGTTATTATGGCAATTAAATACATTCGGGTTTAGCCGGGTCAGATTTAATACATGAAGAGCTGTCGGGAACCAAGGAAGACTTTGGTGATGATGATGACGAACTATTTAGTTCATACTTAAAGTATTGTTTCATTTTGAACGAATATATTAAGTATTGGGATCATAAGTATGCTTAGTTACTTCAAAATTTTTGGTACACACGGCTACAGATCAAGCTATACATTTCCAGTATAAGCTGATCTCGCATTGTATAGTATTTCCTTACAATGAGCGGTCAGTGTAAACTGGAAATGTATAGCTTGATGTGTAGCCGTGTGTACCGGTTATTATTCTTGGCAGTATAAGAAAGAATGTTATTGTAAATTCTATCGACGTTGAAATTTAGTGGGTACATCACTAGTCGAAATAAAATGAATGACAACCTACAAAATTTCGAAACGTCTTCTGTATACGTGTCCTTCTTTAACATCATAGCGGCTCCATAAGTCAAAATGAAACAAATATATTGAGTTCAGTTGCTATTTTAGCTCTACTTCTATGCTTTGTTATTGTTCTGAGCAAAAATGTCAACAAGGTTACAGTGTAAACAAAAAAATGTCAGCAAGGTTACAAGGGTAATAAAAAATTAAAAAATGTCAAAGAGTAATCAATCAATGAATGTCAATCAGTAAATGTGTGTGTGTGATGAGAAAAACTCGTGTCACTTGTCAGTCTTCATATTTATGGGAATAGCCAATCCGTGATAAAAGCTGGTGCAATCAGCACAGGGTGCGCCCGGCGTACCTATACATACCCGTGCAGACAGACAATTTTATCATTTGCAAGTCCGCAATGAGTGGTCCACCTTCCTTCTTCATACATCTCGCAATATTTGATAACAATCTACATGTTTCCTTCGGCACCGGTGCGGATCCCGCTGTAGAACGTTAGATGTTAGTATAACAATATTGTAAACATCAGGTTACACGTCGAAGAGTGTAAACATTCACATTTTCGCGAACACGTCCACTCGGCCGGAAATAGGATGTTGTGAAAGATTAACTATGGGTACCAAGGTTCACCATGTTTGGTGGATAATATGGCATAACAACACATAATTTATATGTTATTTGAGGTTGAGTTTCTGTAAGGTATTTACAATTTCTTTATTCAGTAACAATTCACATTGCGTTCGAATATAATCCAGCATGAAAAATAAGTAAGTATTAAATGTAAAAATATAAAAATACATACAAATCAATTTAAATTAGAAAACATATACTTAAAGATTAAAAAAATAAAAGATAAAAATCGTAAAATACCATGCAATGCTAAGAGGCGTTTAAATTATAAACAGTTTAAATATTTTTTACAGCTGACAGTGACCAGTTTTACAGTGACGCAGTTCTATAGCTTCTACAATATCCAGATACACATACACAATTACACATCCTTCATCAGTAATCCTTCTGTACACTTTACAGACACAAGAAGTCTATCAAATTAATACGTAATCCATCAACAATTTAGATATCTCAAATATTCATAATTTTATTCCGGAAGTACTCACCGTAATCGAATCAACATAGCACCTGCCAAATGTATATTACTCGACGTATATTTACGACAGCACTATAAAACAATAAAAAAACAAGGAATACGAAACTAAAGTGATTATTTATCTATAAGATAATGTTGAACCACATAAAACAGTAGCTTATTTATATGTGAATGTGAAAATAGTGGAACATTATGTCTGTGTGGTTGACTTTAGTGAAGAGTTCGCATTGGGGACTGGGGTGTAATCCTCGACCTGTTTTTGTAAGTATTAGCGTGCTGTATGTTTATTTTTAGAGGTCTACTGAATCTACTGTGTGTATCTTGTTTTTTAAGGAATCTTCTTGACGAACGAGTTTTATTATCTTTCGGCTTGACTTCTAAACCAATGCTCTGCGATCTCCATCTAAGTAGGCTAGTAGACTGGAAGACTGAGCATTCTTTTAAAGTCTAGAATTATGTCTCGTAGAAATGACGTCACCAATCTTCCGCAGTGATAATTAAGTAGCTGTAACAAAATATTCCGCCACGAAATTGATGTGACTGTAATTGGCTCCAAGATCAACGACGGAATTACGTCGCAATTTAGTGCTGATATCGCGAATTTCTACACACGTGCAATTCATTCTACCATTTCATACGCCATTCCGTCTTACTACCGTACCGTATTCCGTGTTAGTACTTACTGAAGTCCACCACTCTTTAAATCTTAATTGACCTAAAATTACCACTGACCCGATTTTTTTGTTATAAAAAGAAAACGCAATAAACAGTACAGCGCCTTACTTCTCAAACTCCAAAGTGTAATAAAAACAGAAGTTTCCCAAACTGTTGTTTTGAAGATGTTATCAACCCCATGTAGCTCACAATTTAGTCCAATGATTCAGTAAACCAGATTTTAGACCAATCTATTCTGGTCAGACAACAAAAGACTATTACACAGAGTAAACTGTAGGCTACTACTTACTTATTTATTTAATTAATAATAATTTACTATATTATTTAACTAATACTTACATATTTACAACACTGGTTTACAATTACTCACACATTAAAATATCTATTTAATATTAAAATCACATTGATATCTATTTACATTTATTTAATACATTTCTTTATTCTATGATATTATATATACATAGCACCAGTCGGTCGGTGTCGATAATCGATAGTAAGTCCGATAAACTATCGACTCGCTGGACATCACTAACCTACCGGTGTTGTACACGTCGCGTGCGCACGAAGGCGCAGCGGTCACCGCGCAATGTCAAACCAGTCGAGACCTACCTTCGGCGCAGAACGCATGCCTTTCGCTCGCATATTTATACTGTCGCGAACTGCTTAAACTGTTTGTTATTCATCTATTCATCTTTTCATCTTCTCATCTGAACTCTGTTTTATCTTCCCTATTCACTGACTATTGTGCTACGCTTGTGCTTGTGCTAATTTCCTATTTTGTGCCTTCTAAATCATATGGTGTGTGTGAGGATTGTTGGAGAATATATACCTATAAACCGTGAGTTGGATTTTAATTACATACCACTGAAAACCACGTTACACAACCTATTACTTTCACACTATACCTATATTGGTGACCCCGTAAGAACATGGGAGGGGATTCATATAAAGACGCACGAAGCACGGATACGTCACCTCCGCCCAGCACTAGTGAAGGGAACGATATGTCGATAGATCCGAGTAATGTTTATAAAGTCGGCGTACGAGTGCCACCATTCTGGGCTGAAGAGCCGGAAATCTGGTTCGCCCAAGTTGAAGGACAATTTGCCATCGCCGGCATCACTAATGACCTCACCAGGTTTAATTATGTAATTGGACATCTAGACAATCAATACTCCAGAGAGATCAAGGATATAATCATCAGCCCGCCTGCAACAAACAAATACGAAAAACTAAAGACGGAACTGATCAAGAGACTCAGCGCATCCCACGAAAAAAAGATCAAGCAGTTGTTGATGCACGAAGAACTCGGGGATCGAAAACCATCCCAGTTTCTCCGCCACCTCAAAAGTCTCGCAGGTCAGGACGTACCAGATGATTTCTTGAAGACCATTTGGACTAGTCGCCTTCCTCATGGCATACAGACGGTGCTCGCAGGTCAACCAGGTACAACTTCCATAGAAGACCTAGCCGACTTAGCCGATCGGGTAAACGATCTGGCTGCAATAACACCAACGGTCGCTGCGGTTAACGACACTATCCCTGGATCAGTTCTCAGCGATCTGACCAAGGAAGTAGCTGAACTCAGGAAGCAGTTCCAGAAGCTGGCGTCTGGTCGAAACAGCAGGTCACGCTCTCGCTCCTCCAGAGACACTAGAAGTAAGTCTAGGCAGCGCTCGCAGTCCAATTACCGGAAGTTCCCGCTTTGTTGGTACCATGCCAAGTTCGCAGACCAAGCGCGTAGGTGTATTCGACCCTGCGACTTCAAGTCGGAAAACTCGAAGGGCGGTCGATAATGACGACCGGCGATTGCCCTTCAAATACAACTGGTCGCCTATTTGTCACGGACCGTTCATCGAAAACGCAATTCCTGGTCGACACTGGAAGTGACCTCTGCGTATTCCCACGGTCAATGCTTCATGATCGTCGTGCTCGGACTGGTTATAATCTGTGTGCTGCTAATGGTTCTAATATTGCTACATATGGTTTTGTTAATTTAGAATTAGATTTTGGCTTACGTAGAACATTTCAATGGCGTTTTGTTGTTGCCGATGTCACGAAACCAATAATTGGCGTAGATTTATTAAATTTTTATAACCTTGTAGTAGATTGCCGTAACAAACGCCTAATAGATAATTTAACATCTGTGACAGCAGTAGCTGCTTTGGCCAACTGTAAGAATGTTTATTCTGTTAAAGTCGTGACTGGTGAGACACGGTTTCATAAAATTTTAGATGAGTTTCCCGAGATCACACGACCGGCTGGTAAGCATCACACTACACCACACCAAACAGTACACCACATACGCACGACACCAGGCCCTCCAGTTTGTTTATCTCCCCGTCGTTTAGCTCCGGACAAGCTCAAGATTGCCCGGAAAGAGTTTCAGTCTATGCTGGCCATTGGCACAGCTAGACCTTCTGAGAGCCCTTGGTCGTCCCCCTTGCACTTGGCACCGAAGAAAAATAACGGCTGGCGTCCTTGCGGCGATTATCGGCAGCTCAACGCCCGCACTGTGCCTGACAGGTATCCGATTAAGCATATCCATGACTTTTCCCAAAGTATAGCGGGGTGTAAAGTTTTCAGTACTCTGGACCTAGAAAAAGCATATAATCAGATACCTGTCAGCCCGGAGGACATTCCTAAGACCGCTATCACGACCCCGTTCGGTCTATTTGAATTTCCATATATGACGTTTGGTCTTAGGAATGCGGGACAAACTTTTCAACGATTTGTTGACGAGATAACGAGGGGGCTTGATTTTGTATACAGTTTTCTTGATGATTTTTTAATATTTTCCAAGAGTGACTCAGAGCACGAGCAGCATCTACGTGAGGTATTCAAGAGGCTGAAGGAGTATGGTATGTTGGTCAACACTTCGAAGTGCATTTTTGGGGCACAAGAGGTAACCTTTTTAGGCTATCGCATATCAGAAAGCGGTACCAGGCCGGTCGAGTCAAAGGTTCAGGCTGTGAAGGATTTTCCCGCACCAAGCAACGTGCGGCAGCTAAGAGGATTCTTGGGCATGCTCAATTTCTATAGGAGATTCATTCCCAGAGCAGCTGAGATCCAAGCTCCATTACATGCCTTGTTGACGGGAACGATTAAAGGAACGCAGCCAATCACTCTGACAGAGGAAACTTTATCAGCGTTTCAGGCCTGTAAAGATAGCCTTACCAACGCTGCACTGTTGGCCCACCCAGACTGTACCGCTAAGCTCGCAGTAGTCACTGACGCTTCAGACAAGGCAATAGGGGCAGTCCTACAACAATTTAGCGGGGACGCTTGGGAACCTTTGGCTTTCTTTTCAAGGAAATTGAGCCCTTCCCAAACTAAATATTCACCCTACGATAGGGAGCTACTCGCCATTTATGAGGCTATTAAATATTTCCGCCACATGCTGGAAGCTAGGCACTTCATAGTATATACTGACCACAAGCCGATAAGTTTTGCCTTCCACGAAAGGAAGAAAAACTGTTCGCCAAGGCAGTATAGACACCTAGACTTCATTGCACAGTTTACTACTGACATCCGTCACATATCCGGCAAGGATAATGTGGTTGCCGACACCTTGTCGCGCATTGAGGAACTGGTGGAACCAATTAGCCTTGAAAAGATAGCCCAAGCCCAAGTTGACGACCCTGAACTCGAAATACTTTTGGGAGGGGGCACTTCTTTGGAATTTAAAAAACTCCATGTCCCTGGAAGTCGACAAACTTTGTACTGCGACGTCAGTACCTCAGCTTCCAGGCCTTATGTACCTAAAAATTTTCGGAAGCAGGTGTTTGATAGCCTGCACTCGTTGAGCCATCCTGGCGCTAGCGCAACGGCTAAATTAGTAGCTGAGCGATTCGTTTGGCCAGGAGTTAGAAGAGACTGTAGGGAATGGTCACGTGCATGTATTTCATGTCAAAAGGCAAAAGTTACACGTCACGTGACATCCCCACTAGGCACCTTTAATTTACCGCGTGCCCGATTCAAACAGATACATATCGACTTAGTGGGACCACTACCTCTTTCAGAGGGCTACCGGTACTGCTTAACTGCTGTGGACAGATTTACCCGCTGGCCAGAAGCAGTACCGATAACAGATATCACGGCAGAAACGGTCGCCAAAGCCTTGTTGTCAGCTTGGATATCTCGGTTCGGCTGCCCGACAGACATCACGACTGATCGCGGCCGTCAATTTGAATCGGCCTTATTTCAATGTCTGTCCAAGATTACCGCATTCGAGCACAAGCGGACAACAGCTTATCACCCGGCATGCAACGGGCTCGTTGAACGGTTTCATCGTCAACTCAAAGCTGCAATTGTATGCCATGCAAATGATAGGTGGACTGAGTCACTGCCGTGGGTTTTGTTAGGCGTAAGATCTGCCTTTAAGGAAGACATACAAGCTTCCTCGGCAGAACTGGTGTATGGGGAGACACTGAGGTTGCCCGGCGAGTTCTTTGAGCCAACTATTAGCGGAACCACAGATGTATCGGAATTTATCGCAAGACTCAGGAATTTTGCTGAAAAGTTGCGACCGGTACCAGCTTCCCGTCATGGTAACGCCAAAGTGTTCATTTTCAAGGAACTTGAAACCAGTGATCACGTCTTCCTACGAGAAGACGCATCACGGGGTTCACTCACTTTAGCATATTCCGGTCCACACAAGGTCGTTTCTAGAGGGGATAAAGTATTTAAAATCATAGTAAAAAATAGGGAAATGACAGTATCCATAAACCGGCTCAAGCCTGCCTTCATACTGTCTCCTCAAGATACAAAAGCCACACCCGAAGAAAAACAAAATTATGTAACCCGCTCCGGGCGGCGAGTGAAATTTACAGATTTTTATCGCCCTTGACGGTCTCTGGAGGGGGGTGGTGTAGGCTACTACTTACTTATTTATTTAATTAATAATAATTTACTATATTATTTAACTAATACTTACATATTTACAACACTGGTTTACAATTACTCACACATTAAAATATCTATTTAATATTAAAATCACATTGATATCTATTTACATTTATTTAATACATTTCTTTATTCTATGATATTATATATACATAGCACCAGTCGGTCGGTGTCGATAATCGATAGTAAGTCCGATAAACTATCGACTCGCTGGACATCACTAACCTACCGGTGTTGTACACGTCGCGTGCGCACGAAGGCGCAGCGGTCACCGCGCAATGTCAAACCAGTCGAGACCTACCTTCGGCGCAGAACGCATGCCTTTCGCTCGCATATTTATACTGTCGCGAACTGCTTAAACTGTTTGTTATTCATCTATTCATCTTTTCATCTTCTCATCTGAACTCTGTTTTATCTTCCCTATTCACTGACTATTGTGCTACGCTTGTGCTTGTGCTAATTTCCTATTTTGTGCCTTCTAAATCATATGGTGTGTGTGAGGATTGTTGGAGAATATATACCTATAAACCGTGAGTTGGATTTTAATTACATACCACTGAAAACCACGTTACACAACCTATTACTTTCACACTATACCTATAAAACAATTCTTCTTCAAATCATATGATGAGACTATTGAACAAATTGCTAGGCTTATGTTCAATGGGATCGTTAAGAATTCGAAAGACGATAAATCGATTTACCATTGAATTTATTCGAATTTATTTTGGTATGTTGGCTTTTGAAGGTTGGGCTTGGGCTACTGTATCGAATCAGAGATAGCTACCGATTTCCGCTTAAAATGTAATTCTAAGGGCCCTCGCTCACGGCGACTTTTTGTAGCGATGCAGTAGCGATGCTGTCGCGCGTCCGCATCGATACAGTCGCGAAGCGGTCGCTAGCTGTGTGCCCTCGCCCACGGGCCCAGATTCAGTCGCGATGCAAACGCGGCACTGGTGCGCTTCAAACGCGATTCAGTAACGGCATAAAAATACCTGCGATCGCTACAGTTGCAAGATAGACTCCGTTGAGGCAACATTCGTCACGTTGTCTTTGGTGCTGCTTTTACGTAAGCAGCCAAAGCGTAGGCAACGAAAGCTCGGTTCTCCACTCACGCGCCACCCTCCCTCTGTTCTCTCCCCGGTGTCGTCCGACACGGTCGCGCGTTTGCATCGATACAGTCGCGATACTGTAGCGCGTTAGTAGCGCGTTGGCATCGCTTCTGTAGCGCGTTGCAAATGCGACTAACGCGCGTTAGTAGCGATGCAGTCGCGCACTTCGTAAACGGGCGACAGCATCGCTACAAAAAGTCGCTGTGGGCGAGGGCCCTAAATTAAAAACCCGTAGTCTCAAACGATGCTTAAGTGTGAATACAGTTTTCATCTATTCTGAATATCAATGCAAAATTCTGGCAAGGAAAAAAAGTCCGGCTAAAATCTTCTGTGAAGTTTCAAAACCAATTCGTCGACTTGTCCACTAAACTTAGTAAAAGCTGCATCTAATTATACCGTTACTAATGATATATATTTCTTTGTCAATAGCTCCAGGTGAGGAATTCGCGCACCGAGTCTACAGAGGAGGACAAGCGAAGTGACGACAGCCGACCGCTCAGCCATGCCTCCGACTTTAGCAGGGACAACATTTGTAAGTATTCCACATAACGAAACCCTAATTTGCAAAAGTTTCAAACCACTTTGGACCTTACCACCCACGGCCAGGACCACCCAAATCCTATTCAAGTTTTCCAACAGTAGACTGCAGAATTATCTACTCGTGAAAGCTTTTGTAACTATCTTCCCAAAATAATAATAGTAAAATGACAACAGATTTATATTGAACTAGCTTTTGCCCGCGACTTCGTCCGCGTTTCCGTCGTTTTCCGCAAAAAAGTACCATATGTCCTTCCTCACGGTTCAGTGGTTTTGATGTAACAGACAGATTAACTTTCGTATTTTAGTAGGGAAATATAATATGTCAATCCACAATACTGTTGAAAAATATCGCAAATTTATGCCGTTCGCGGTCAGCTGTAAGCCGTAATTCTCGTTGTGAAGCAGTTTCAGCTTCTCGGGATAACGCATGTTGTTCTCGGTCAATGGTACGCCTTAGCTCTCATTGAGAAGAGCTTTAAGACGCCCGTGTTGTAGCTCGTCTCGCTCTGTCAGCTGCTAATCGCATCTCTCTCTCTGGAGAGCTTTCATTGGCTCGAGAAGTTGAGGCACTAACTCTTCTTTCCTCTGCCGATTCTTGAGAACGCGTAATTCTCATTCTCTTAGCTTTACTCTAAGTTCGAGATAAAGATAATCGTTTTGTAGGTGGCATTGTGTATTTTATTTTTAATCGACGGTAACGGAAAGGCTGTCAGTTACCTAACAAAATAACCTACGTTAGAGGTCCTAACTATAGCTACCTTACACTTAAAATCTAAGTATTCTAATAGAATTATACCCAGAAATATGTACAACTTACAACAAAAAAAGAAATGAAAATAAAGCTGAAACGCCTGTGCAATACTATCTACCTATACCTACTTCACTGAAACGCCTGTGCAATACTATCTACCTATACCTACTTCACTTAAAAATAAATACCTATAACTACTATAATTAATAAAAGTATCTACGCTTTTACCTACTTAATACAAAAATAAAATTGAACATAAATTAGCCAAAACTTACCTATCGGTATCTAAAAATCTATGCGTACTACTTCTACTTCTACTACTACTTCACCTAAAAAGAAATAAAATGATAACTATTAATAATTTGTAATTTGTAATTTAATAAATATTTAAACACTACCAAGGGATGAGTGAGAGTATTGTAAACGTAAGTGTAAACAAATATAATCAGAAAGCTCCGAACTGCTAAGCTATCGGGAGTTACACGTGTTATTGTGAGTCAACCATAAAAGATAGACATATGCAGTTGTGGGATATTTTTTAGATAATTTTATGTAGAACATTTCCGTCATAAATGATTTCTATGTAGCTTTCACCATTAAGGCTGCACACGCGACGGAAGCTTAAAAAATGGAGCAACTTCTCCCGTTTTTCCCAACATTTCCCTTCACTGCTCTGCTCCTATTGATTGTAGCGTGATGAAAGTATACTATAACCTCTCCAGGAGTATGAAGAATAATTGTACCAAGTTTCGGTAAAATCCGTCGAGTAGTTTTTGTTTCTATAAGGAACATACAGACAGACAGACAGACAGACAGACAGACAGACAGACAAAAATTTTACTGATTGCATTTTTGGCATCAGTATCGATCACTAATTACCCCCTGATAGTTATTTTGAAAATATATATCATGTACAGAATTGACCTCTCTACAGATTTATTATAAGTATAGATAAAGACGCAAGGCAAGAGTGTGTATTTATATTTAAACAAAAGAAAACGATACAGTTTTCAAACAAGCACTACTCCTTTTGACAACTTGCCGCAACAGGCCTGACGCCTGAGTTAAGAAGTGTAGCTCAGCAACAAAACATAAACTGCCTGCCCTTTACCTTTGCCTTTTTTTTTGCCTGCCTGTTGCCCTTTGTACACTAGTTTTAAAAATGTTTGTCCTTTTTGATAAACGCGGTGTACAATAAATTGTTTACTGTTTGTTTAAATACCAATAATTTTACCATATTAACCTTTAGTGTCTGAATTTTAAACTGCTCGTCTTTAACCAATCTATCTCTTTTCCAGTGTCGCTCAGCAACGCCCCCCGTCGCAGCAGACGCGGCGTGGCGCCCTACAGCGAGTCACAGCGCCCTCTCACGCGATACCTGCCTTCAGATAGAGACGACTTCGACCTGCGTCGACACGTCGAGTCAGCTGGTCAGTAGCTACTCATCGTTCACACTGCTGGATATGTTCCCCCAAGCATTGCCACAATTACCGGTTCTGTGCCTCCCACATCCAACGGATTCCTGCGACATTCTCCAAGTCGACAATAGAAAAAAAAAACCAAGAATCGCGAAATAGCTAAGGCTTTTGACACTGTTACTGGTCCCATTCTACTCAGGAAATAACAATTAATTGAGGCTCGCGGGATTACAGTAGCATTTCTGAAAGACAACCTGACTGACGCTTTTAGAACGTAAAAGTGATTATTTATGTGATTCAACCTGAAAAATCTTGTACGGTGAACCCCAAGGAAGTATTCTGGGGCCTAAATTATTTTGGGATTGTGTACTTTTTAGTCACGTTCTCGAAAACGGCTCTAAAGATTTCAATGAAAGTCGCAATATAGGGGTTTAAGGGGGCGAAAAATCAATCTAGCTAGGTCTTATATCTGGGAAAATTCGTTTTCTCTATTTTCACCCGAGCAGAACTCGATCGCCCAGGTGCTAAATGATAACGGGTTGATTGAAAGTTTAGCTAAACGCGGTCAGTTTGTGGATTAATGCCCATCAATTACATATCGATACCCCTCCGTGCCTCGGAAAGCACGTTAAGCCGTTGGTCCCGGCTGTCATTCGTAGATCTTTGACAGTCGTTACGGATAGACTGAAGCCCAAAAGTCTGACAATCAGTCTTACCAAGGGTCTTCGTGTTACCTAGTAACTGGGTTGTGGACATAGATCGCTCCGTGTAAAGTACTGGTATTCAGCTGCATCCGGTTAGACTGGAGGCCATCTCAACATACTTGGAAAGAGGCTCGGCAGATTGTACTCTGCAATTGTAAAAAAAAGTCTGTTTCGCGGATGACACGGTTCTACAGCCCGAAACTACTTTGAAACCAAGTTCAAAGCTCTTGTATGGCCAACAATAACGTGTTGTTTTGTTAACGCAGGTCACCAGATCGAGGTGTGTCCGTACGTGACGGTGACGCCGACGTCGTGTCGCGGCTACCTGCACAAGCTCGGCGCTAAATTTCACACATGGTCCAAACGGTAACTACATACATACTTACATAAACATAATTAAAAAGAAAAAAAAACATAGTCATCATAGGGATAACCAACAGAAGTGAAAACTTGACAGCGTGACGTGACGCGAACTCACAAGATTTTCACTTCAAAAAAAGTCGGGAGGTGTCGTGGGGTGGGACACCCTGTTGGTAGTTCAGACGCCAGCAGGTCAAGCTGAAACTGTCAAATTTTCCCAATCAACCTTGAACCTAATGCTTTAGCGATAATGATGAAAATCTTTTAAAGAAATTTGTCAGATTGTAGTAGCTTGATGTGCTGGCGTCTGTTCCTTTCGTTGTGTATACAGAGCCATCTAGTATAAGTTCTTAGAAGCTAAAAACTTATACCAGATGGCTCTGTACTACAAAAAAACAATTTTTTGACACTTGAAACTGACTTTTTCGGGCATTAAAGCTTTACAATAAAATGACGCACACAAAAAAAAAACAAGGAAATAGGCAGTAAAAAAAAATAACAGCGCCATGTTTTCGTATTCGCAGGTGGTTCGTTTTCGACAGAGAAACGAAAACGTTCGTCTACTACTGGGACAAGAGTGAGAAGAAGCCCAGAGGAGGGGCCTACTTCCAAGTGAGTATACAACGTCATATTTATTCATTTACTAGCTGTTGTCCGCGGCTGCGCCCGCGTGGATGTCATCCTTCCTTATTTGAGTCGGATTTTGTTCACAATTTCATGGGTTTTAATTTTTTTTGCGCGGAACCCTAATTAGTTAAAATGAGAGAGTGTGAGAACTTCACCGTCTGAGGACAAACAGAACTAAGATAAACTCCACTTTACGCCCGTTAAATCGAAACCCAACGCTAGTGTCACCATCTGTGACGTATTGAATTAGCATTTACGCGCCTGGAAATGCTAACTCTATTCGTCTCCGCCTGAGGGGACGTTCTGAATTAGCATTTCTATATACGCGTCCGGGAGTGTATCATTGAGTCACTATGTATAATGGCTCCACTGACTAAATTTATCTGACTGCTAATGAAGGAATGAAGTGTAACATTTTTTTAATATGTTTGTATTATACTTTCTTACCAGGTAATAGAAGAAGTGTACCTAGACCACGGGAACACCTCAAAATCACCGAACCCCGTAACAACATTCATAGTGAAGACAAGACAACGACGGTACTACCTCATGGCGCCATCTGGTGAAGCAGCGAGGATATGGATTGACGTCATCTTCACCGGGGCACAAGGCTACACCGAATATTTAGAGTGAACTAAACGAGGGTAGGTAGGAGAAAAAATGTAGGTACGGTGACAGCTGTCATAGTGAAGTTAAGTCTAGGTTTTGTCGTGGCAAGTTGTGTAGTGACGTTTTTTGTCAAGAGTTCATGAGCAAGGTAGAATCTATGTTTTGTGCTTCGATCAATAATAGCACTAGATTCCCGATAAGCGCTTCAAAAACGGCCCGAAAAATAAGAGCACAAATACTTTTGTGGTCTTATTTCAAATTAGTACGACCCAAACATAGCCAACGTTAAGACGTCAAAATGCCGCAGTGCGCGTTCAAAAATTGTGTAAATAACCACCGTAACACCAAGATTTTGGAAGGAATATCTTTTTTTCGGTAAGTTTATATCATTATGTACCTATGTGTTTTTCATAAAATAATAACAATTAAATAGTAAATATACATCATTTAGCAAATATTATGATTGTTTGACCAATGTTTGTGACAACGCGCCAACTATTGCAACTATTGTAACAAACATCGACTGTTCTGGAACAGGGAAATGCATGGAGTAGTATTGTTATTTTATATCTTATTTTTGTTTGTAGATTTCCTAGTGACCCATTTCGCAATGCAGAATGGGTATCTATTGTAGCGAAAGAAAGAGGAGAAGAAATATATAAACCTTTTAAAAATTCCACAATTTGTTCAATTCATTTTGATAAATTGGACATAACTGGAAACACGCAAAGCAAAAGGACCTGCAAATTGCATAAAACGCAAGAAAATTTGAATTTCGCGGGCTACCATAGCGCATACCCCTTAATAAAATAACTATTGTAAGTATAGTTGTTTTATCTCACGAAAGCGGGTGAGGCATACTTATAGATGTAATGCGTATAGACACGCGCTCTTGTGTGCGTACCTGCAGTTAGCGCGCTCCCGAGCTTACGCACTCCAAGACAATGTTCATTAACATTTAAACATACAAGTATGGCTCGCCCGCTTTCGTGAGATAAAAAAACTATACTAATTTAGTTCTACTACCTACTTTTTTAAATCGGTCAAAAATATTTGCTACCATATAAAATGAACCTTTGCCTAAAAAAATATATTATTATTTTGCAACTCTACGTCTTTCAATACTTACTGTGTTCTGAGCATTGAAATGTAATACCAAGAACTACGTCTAGTTCCAAAATAGAGTAAGCACGAAAATGTCAACAAAATATTTTTAACCTTATTGCTTAGGTTTTAGGTTTTATTTTAGAATAAATATTTTTGTACTTATTATAAAAATGACTTTTTATTTTCAAGTGACATTTTAAATTTATTGCTTTTACCTTTCTCCGATGATAGAGGGACTTAAATTAAATATTTTGCAATCGTAATTAAACTTTATGCTTGAGTGTTAAGGTTTATAATGAACTGAAGTTGTTAATATTATAAAACTTTTTTCTATATTTCGTAGTAATAAATCTAAATGTTTATGTGTGTGTAAACGTGGCCACTTCAATGACTTATTTTTGTTCCTGATCCTGTATCTAGTGCTATTATTGATCGAAGGTTTTGTGTTGTTGCATTGTGCGGTGATCCCGGCATAATATAATCTGTTCTACTCTGTCAAATTAGTAGAGACGGTTTTTGTCATGACCAAATGGAATTTAGTTTTTATGCGGTCGAATTGGTTGATCTGTCATGGTCAAACAAAATCGGGGTTTTATTTTGTCATGTTGTGATGTGACGTAATTTGTCATGACAGCTATACAACCGAAATTGTCATGTCAAGATCACAAGACAGAACAGATTTCCTCCTTTTAAAGCGTAAAAATATTTTTGTTCTTTTGTTTTATGTATTGAATATAGCAGTTATTTCGACCGATTGCGCGGAAATCTATTTTTATTTACGCTTTGTAAGTTGTAAAACTGATTTGTTCTTGTTGAAGACAATTTTAAAGCTACAGAAAATGAAATAAAAAAAATATGAACTTTTTGTATGGCACCCGAAATATAGGGACTGCGGAATTTAAATCATGTAAAATATTTACATTTGCTCATAAATTATACCACAAATTAAACTGCCAAGCAAGGCTTGCTAATAAGAATATCATCATTGTAAAAATACCATTTTAAATAATTCCCGTCCATTATCACTTTTACCATAAAGTCACAAAATAATAGTACTTATCGAAATAGCTAGCTAAAGTAGAAACTCAAGCAGTACCATAGATTTTAAGTACATTTTTCATTTAAACTGTCAATTAGAAGGTAGTTAGAAAATATTGTGATGAATAAAGGAATCGGTCAATGTGTAGTGTGACCAATTATTTCTGATGATGTGGAGAATGCTGAGTTCAAGCAATTAATATAGAGCTCGATAATTGTCATACTTAATTAAAAAATACTAAGAAAAATAACATCTATTTCAAGCCGTTTAATGGTGAAATAAAAATGAAATCTTACAGCTCTATACTTTTATTGGGTACTAAATGTATCTAAAATAAGGCAAAATGAGTCGTATTTCAACAGGTACAAGTCATGATATTGCGTAACCTGGAATATTTTATATTATTATACACGAGAATTTTATCATAATTATAAACCATTTTATTATACCTACACGACGGAGTATTTTATCTAAACATATATTTTGGTAACTATTTTATAATATGGAATGTCATGTCTCGATTTTAGCAATAAAACCATCAGTATTTCCCGGTTATTGTAAGAATCTGTCACTATTTAAACAAATTGCCTGACGTTTTCCTACATTAACCGGTTAATGTTGAAATAGTGCCCTGATAATAATTAAAAGTGCCAATTTTATAATCGTCATAAGAAACTTTACGGCAGCTATTTTTTTACAATAATTATACAAAATCGGATGAAATCGGTGCCTTGTATAAGACTGAACAATATACAAAAATATAAATCGAAAATGTCATGATTATGTACTATTTTAGTATTATAGATGCTTGCATGATAGTATAATTCATAATGAAATAAGAGTGTGATTTTGAATTTTCGTTTTATTCCAAATTATATTATTTAAGTATGCGAAGTTAAGTGATTTTGTATGTATTTATTATTTAAAATTATACTGCAATATAGCATGAGTATTTTAAACATCTATTTTGGAGGGTAGTAATGTATGTCGAATTAAAATGGCCGGCAGTCTTATTTGTGATCCCATCGATAATTTACAAGATCCAATGGATTTTATAAATTGTTACTTGAATGGGTACATTTTTTTTAGCCTTTTCTTGCTTATAAGATGGCAACACCGTCACTTGAAATCGCATATAATATTATTGTACTTATAACATCACCATTAATTGAAGACTATAAGCATTTTATAAAACCTATTTATCATAAAAGTATAATCGTTGAAGATTTTTCTTTTTTGTGGGCAAGTTCCCACAAGAATTGTAAAAGGATGAAAAAGCTTGTAAAATATATTTTTACTAAAAAAACATCTGGTGCAAAGAATGCCATATGGTTGCCGGGAAGAATACCGTCTCGAAACTTTTTGTAAATCGGTATTTCTATCCCTGAGATATCGGTATCGGTATTTTTAGAGTTATTTGCACGCTTAAATGCAAACATGTTACCGTTTAGTATATAAAAATGTAATAAATGAGTTCTAAGCGGATCAAGGGCTTATTTTGCATGTCTACCGCTTTTATAATTAACATAGCCAGATCAAACAACCGAATAATGTATTTTTCAATAAATGATTTTCTTGCAACACTCTATTTTTTTTTTTGCTCTGGCTATACAAGCTTTTAAATACGGCAACTATAATAGCTGCCAGTACATCTAAGTTACTAATTATTTTAAACTAATGAAATTATACAAAATTACCGTTTTAAGTCGTAATTGCTAAGTACAAAATTGTGATTACTTATCGAATCGTACCAGTGTAAAAAATCGTTTTATAGATTTGCAACATTGTATTTTTCTTGCGTAGTTTAAAAGGGCTGATACCAATTTTAATTTAGACTTAAGATAAATAAATCACAATGTATTATTAACCTAATGAATTAAAGTAAATTTTATTGTAAACGTGATTTTATTTGAATTTAATCCTGTGATACTATCTAGCATGAGCAGTCACCACTGCACCTAGTGGAAACGGCTGCGACTTACGAGTTGTAGGTCGCAGGTTAGAACCCAGGCAGGCACTTTACTTCGGCCACATTTTTTCATCACCACTGCACTAAAAACGGTAAAGAAAAACATCATGAGGAAACCGGCATGTCCTAGAACCACTGGCATAGCCACCATCAGGGATTTTAATTTTGATAACACAAAGTCGCCAGATATCAGAATTTGTCGGTCACTGGTTCAAAAGATATAAGAGTTTATAGGTGGCCGATCTGGAGCGATCTGGAGAGCATCTCCCCAGCTTGGCAACATTTATATCTCAAAAGCTAGGGTACCTAGCGATTTCGGGAAGTCACAGAAGTCTGAAGATATGTATATAATGAGTTCAATTTTTAAGATATAGCCCAAGAGCTAGATCGAAGAGTTAAAATCCGTGGCCATGCCAGTGTCAGTGACACTTAGAATGTGGCATCCGTCTACCTCTACTGGGTCCGCGTGGTGGATAACGGCCCACTACCTATCATAGAGAGGTGTCCCAGCAGTGGGGACATTACAGGTTGATTAAAATACTAAATGAAAAAAATCACGACTTCAAGTGACGACTCTACCTCGCTGCCTAGATCCTTTGCCGACGTTTGGTGCACTGGGAAGATTAACCACAGAACATTAATACTCTTAAGATCACCACCTCGCGCGGTTGGCTAGGCTATTCTTAACCAGCGGGTGGAAAGCCACTTGTTGGTTAAGAATAGCCTAGCACAAGCAGCAATAGGGAACCGGCTCCGTAGACCTTCCACAACAAGCTTGAATCGTGTGGGCAAGAGCTTAGGGCATCGATCTACTTGCTATTCTATGCGTACTGGACAAGCCACGTGCACGATCCAGACAAGCCACGTGCACGATCCAGACAATGGTCTACATGTAAATCCCAGGTACCCCAGGGTGGTCGGAAAGTAATCATGATGACAGACTGTAAAGAGAGAAAAGAAGTAGAAACGACGAGTCCCTAATTTTCGATCTCGCTTGTGTATTGCCCCTCTAAAATTGAAGATGTTTTGAAGTTTTCAAGTTGGTCACACTGAAGGACAATCAAAGAAACGTCAATCAACCGGTCATGAACGTCACTTTGACGTCTGTGCTTGACTCACTCGTATTTGCTCAGGATTTTTATTTTATTGCCGAGAACACGAGTTGTGAAACAGACATAAATTAAATTAGTACTTCTCCGGAATAAATAAAGTTTACACGTGTACCTGTTAGTTAGTACAACACATTCCTACGTTTTACCATCACGAATACTTGAAAGTTCTCTTCAACTGAAGTGCTTCGAAACAAGACAGGAAAATGGAATTTCTAAAGAAAATTCAACAGTTCTTCAGCTACTGGTACGTTCGGTACCTATTGGTGACTGAACTGTACATGGTTGATACCTGGGAGAAGATTGTAGTGCGTATCCTTTTCAAAAATTGACATAATTATGTTTCAACTGTGAGTACATTCATTTCGATTTTTAAACTCGAATACTTCTGAAAGTAAGTAAAACTTTGCTATATTTTATTGCTCTTTAAAATGTCCTGACAGTTGGGCAAATTTATACGGAAATTAATGTATTCTTATGGTTTTTATTTAAAATTCAGAAGAAAAAACTAGCTCCTAAACAAATAATTCTTCGTCATGGTGTGTTAATGGTGCGCGACGGTGGCCTCGCCTATTAAGATAGTTAACGAGCTACTAAATAAGGTTTTCATACGTTTAATTTTAAGTAAAGTAAAGAACTTTCCAGTAAATAAAGAAAAGTATAAACTGTTGACTAGAGCATCCTTTTTTATAAGCATATGTACTGAATCATATTATATTATGATAAAACTCCCAACTTTTAGAAACAAATTACAAATAAATTGTGGTTTTTAAAGTACAATTCACTTATCTTTTAAAAGAGTCACTAACACAGCGTTTAAGGAGGTTACTTTCCCCATTCACTTTCACTTTGTGCCGGCAGCCTTAAAACCTGTTTCCGTGTTTATATAATGCTTGTTATTATTTATGTATTTTATATAACATGATTGTATTGGAAAAGATGTTCCTCGTCTCTAACAAACAATTCTTTCATACAACAGCTTTTAAAAAGATTTTCAAAACATTACATCTGCTTTCCATGGGATAGAGTTGTACAGCACACAAATTGATTTTAGTTGCCTTCCAAAAGGATTGTTTTGTATGAAGATGAATGGGCAATTAAGTGGGTTTAGGTTTTATATTATTAAGAATGTCTCAGATTCACATTCCCATTGATGGACCACATTTGAATTTTGAGCTTTTAAATGCGTCGGGCTTTAGTAAACGTTCTCAAACAATTGTAAATTATTATTCAGTCTCTAGTTTGTAAAAGTAGCCACTCAAAAGTTACAATACATATCTCAAAACCTAGTTAAAATTTACAACTGCTATAAATGTCTACTCTTAGTAAAAGATTTGTAAAACTAATTCATTGAATATCAACCATTCCAGTTCACAGAATAAAAAGAACTAGCATACCGTACTGCAGGAGCAGTTCATTGTGCCAATTTGTTCATGGATTTGTGGCAATAAGCTTGCAATAATAATAATACATTGGACTGATAAAAATCTTTAAATGACTATTTTTCCTTTGCAATGCATGCAAGAAAGGACGGCAGCCGCAATGATTGATCGAAGGTTAAACTACGATTACAGCATTTGGTTCATGGATAACTGACCATCCATTATGCATCGCAACCCCTCCATGCCTTGGAAAGCAATGGATTAACATCCATTGGTCCCGCCTGTCATTCCTAGATCTTTAAGAGTTGTTACGGTAGTCAGAAACCCAAAAGTCTGCAAACTAGTTTTACCATGGGATGTTGTGTTATCCAATAACTGGGTTGTGGAGGTCAAGTAGGCAGTTACTCTGTGTAAAATAGGTACCGGTTAGACTAGGAGCCAGCCCCAACTTAGTTATGAAAAGGCTAGGCAGATTGATTGCATTGCATGCATGCATTAACAACTATTTTAAACAGAATTGACTCATTGTTGGTGTTATCAATATTGATTCAGCACTCATAGATAATGTATCTAGGGTGGCATTTAATACATGGCTTTAAATGCAAGTAGGCCAAAGAAATAAGTATATTTTGCTTCCTTCATTGATATTTAAATGATTGCAACTTTGAAATTACTCAACTGCAAAAAAATTAAAGGTAGGTAATGAGTTTAAGTCTTTTTACGGTCGAGCTTTGTCCGTCTACCTATTCTAAAGACTTTATTCCTGTGTATGTTTCTTTCATAAAACTGGTTTTCACATTAGGTAGGTACTTATATATAAATTATGCATTCATAATAGTTGAGTAACTATACAAAATTGCTTTTAACAAAAAATTAAGTTTGCAGTAATGAATTTAAAACATCATCTAACAAAGAATCTTAATATTCCAATAAAAAAAATCCCTCCTAAAATGCTTGACATCATTGCTTGGGATATTGACATCATTGACTTATAAATACCTACTATGAATGTTTTAAAGTACTATCCAAGGTTTCTACACAGTGCAAACCAACCCATTTATATATTTTCCTGTAGTCTGTTTTGTAAAATTCCTAAGATTTATCCTTACGAGACAAAATTGATCTAGTAGGTAGTAATAACTGTTTTAATTACTACACTATGCAAGTGACCTATGAATCATGAATACCGCAACAGTCTAGTACAGACAACAGCACAACAGGATATACCAAACTGTCAAATTTCTCCAAATGATTTTAAACCTTAAAATGTAGATAGTTAAGTTCAAAATCGAATGAGAAAATTTGACAGTTTGTCGTAACTTGACCTGCTGTTGTGTATACATCATCTTACCATCAGTTAATGCTTATATTATCGTAGTCGAACGCAAGCCCATCAATATCCTAACAGAAAACGAACAGCACGCGAGTACGCCTTCGATGCGATCGTTTGTATGACTTGTGACGTTAGGTACGGTCAGCAACAGAAGTCGGTTAACACTGCTACTTTTTGATTTCATCTAAATAAACACATAATGATACGATAACCTACTTTTTAGCATTTCATTTATTAGATAAGAGTTAATTTTCTTTAAAATTCGCATCTGTTCCGATTTTAATGAAGTATATTTCTCAATAATTATGATTTAGAAAACAAGTGTTAATCGACTTTTGTTGCTGACTGTACACACTGCTACATAACAAGCTAAACAATCAATCTGCCTAGCCTTTTCCCAACTATGTTGGGGTCGGCTTCCAGTCTAACCGGATGCAGCTGAATACCAGTATTTTACATGGAGTGACTGCCTATCTCACCTCCACAACGCAGTAACTGGGAAATTGGGTTGTCAGACTTTCGTGCTTCTGACGACCCGTAACAGTAAATGAAGTCAGTCATGGGGACTGGAGACTGCCGACAGAGGTGATACCTTGACAGTGCAACACGTCACACTATCATATTGCTTGTTAAGTGACGCGAACTCATTAGATTTCAACCGTGTGGCTGACACTGGCTTGGCCACCATCAGGGATTTTACTTTTGATATCACAAAGATTTAGTCGTTAATTTGTCGCCAAATATCAGAATTTGTCGGTCACTGGTTCAAAAGTTATAAGGGGTAATTGGTGGCCGATCTGGAGAGAGTCTCCCCAGCTTGGCCACCTTTATATCTCAAAAACTAGGGCACCTAGCGAAGATCTGTTTTCTCCCAGATTTAGTCGCTAATTAGTCGAAATTAGTCGCCAAGTCACAGATTTAGTCGGGTCTTAGTTTAGAAGATATAATGAGTTCAATTTTTAAGTATAGACCAAGAGCTAGATTGAAGAGTTTACGATAAAATCTGTGATCTAGCTCTTGGTCTATACTTAAAAATTGAACTCATTGTATCTTCTAAACTAAGACCCGACTAAATCTGTGACTTGGCGACTAATTAGCGACTAAATCTGGGAGAAAACAGATCTTCGCTAGGTGCCCTAGTTTTTGAGATATAAAGGTGGCCAAGCTGGGGAGACTCTCCAGATCGGCCACCAATGACCCCTTATAACTTTTGAACCAGTGACCGACAAATTCTGATATTTGGCGACAAATTTCGACTAATTAACGACTAAATGTTTGTGTTATCAAAAGTAAAATCCCTGATGGTGGCCAAGCCAGTGTCAGCCACACATTTCAACCTACCAAAAATCGCTCAACGCACCTAAAGAAGTTTTAATTTAAAAAATCTTATCAATAAATTCCTTAGCACATCACAGATATCCTCTTCGGCGTAATCTTCACACTGTTCTGGTACTTCAATTACTCCATCATCGTGAGCGGTATCTCGCAGCTACGCAGCTCAACGGCGCACGATATAGAACAGATTTTATGAGCGGTCATCAACTATAGTTACGAACTCAAATTATTGTTAAATTTTTATCTTGATATGATGCTATAATTTACTTGTATGATAGCTTTTTATTTGATATTCCCTGCTAAGGGACGGTTTTTTGATCCATAGTTAACTCGACCAAAACCAATGGTTAAAAATAGTAACTACTTAATGCATTTAATTTGGCTTATGTGAAAGGCTAAACATGAATGAGTTAACATCATAGAAATATAAAAAACAGGAGAAGTGGCAAGCGGGCGAATCTGTGTCCGCGCGACATGCTCAGTATGAGCCGTTCATAGTACAATTTCCGTCTCCGCGAACTAGTGCTCTTTCGACTGTGACCGTGACAATTTACAAGAATGCCGTGTTGTTCAGTGGTTTCTTGTAAAAACCGAAGCCATGTAAATCATGGAATCACTTTCTATATGTAAGTACAAGTATTTTACCGTATTTGTCTTTATAATCATGAGAGGGACAAAGGAACCCTGTTGGAGACACAGGGTTCCGATACATTAAACATACTGGGCACATCTTCTTTCTTATATCTATGATTAACATGAATGTATTCATATTAACTTATTCATGTTAACACATTTAGCCAAAATTCAACCATTAGTTATTGTGTTTAACTATTGGTCGAGTTAACTACGGATCCAGAAACCGGCCCAAAGAGAGGCACTCTTAGGGCGAGCGCGCACTGCGGTGCGTTTTTGTAACGCAAAATCTGTGAACTATGGAATGTGTTTGAAATGCGCGCACTGCGGTCATGCGTTTTGTTACTGTAGGCTCCGCCCAGTGCGGCAGAACTAACGGAAACGCACCGCAGTGCGCGCTCGCCCTTATCTCGGTATCTTGATCGGAGTTGGTCCAGCGTTAACGCGACGTATTTTCGGCGTCAAGTTTTACGCTGCACATATGCTTAGTGCGAAGACACTCTTTAGCGAATTTAATTCTACTTATCCAATATAAAAATATTATGTACAGTCAGCAACAAAAGTCGATTAACACTTTAGTTTTTTTTAATCTTAATTAAAAACGGAACAGAAGTAAAATAATTTAAATATCTACTAGACTCTTAGGTATTTTAGGAAAAAAGGAAATAATCAAATCATTTTGTATTATTGAAAGTAAAAGTTGCAGTGTTAATCGACTTATGTTGCTGACCGTACTACGAAAGAATCGAAATGTATGGTAATGATAGAAAATCGGAAAGTACGAAAGATTTCCAACTACTTTTTTTACACCAATTATTGCTAATGAAAGGCTATTTCCACTCAAGTCATATTGTAAGTCGTGTGTTAGGGCCAAACATGTTGAGAATGTATTAAAATAGAATACAGAAAAATAAGTAGTCTCTCTCAAGAGAAAGTGGACTCAAAAGAGATTGCAGATGTTACTGCCTGACCTAGGTCAACCAACTACAGCTAAAGCCAAGTATAGGTTCCGTACATTCGAGTATAGTTCGATTCAAACTTAAAAGAGCCAAATCTAAAAAAAACTTAATCGAGCATAACTAAATGAAGCCAAAATTATTGTCGACTTGATTGTCGTTCCGAGCCGCCACGACATTAAGTTTGAATCGAATTATACGTACTTATGATAAGATTCATATTACTGTAGGATGTATTGCATATTGGAGAGTGCTTGAACTAAATGTGTGAGACTGGACTGGTATCGCGTAGCGAACTTTTGAGAAGAATTATTTCTCAATAGATATTAACAACTGGGATAAATGTTGCACTTTTATCATGTTCTCAAGGGTTAACCCATTATAAGGTAAAACTAAACTTCATTGTGACTTGCATCCATTATTTCCTCGTGAAGTATTATTTAATTGCAGTTTAAAAAAAATATTTTTATAATCTTGTAAATAAAATATTCGTCAAAATTAAATACACGTAATTCTAGTTTTATATTATTAGGCACCACAATGTACATTATTATAATAAAAGCACTGAGGTATGTATGTATTTTGTGATAATCATGTTTAAAAATAAATGAAATCCATTTTAGTACTATTAAGTTGTGGGCACAAAATTACTATTTCCATATTATTATAATTGTTACCAAATAAATGCTTTTATTTATTAAATCAAGATTGTTTTAATTAAAAATATAATTTAACTATGAAATGTAACAACCAACAAAAAACCTAATTAGGTATGCTAATCAAATACATAACATAAAAATTTGTATTATATAACTCACTAATATTTCACAGTAACTAACTTTACAAATTAACTTTTGACCAGTTTTTGTAACATTTTAATTACCTACTTATTAATTCAAATTATTGCCACTCAAATTATTATTAACAAAATATGTAATAAGAAAGTTTAAAATACACTCAATAAATAAAACAACCAAATTCCTTCGCAGATTTATTGGATCAAACTTTGAGATAGCTTACACAGTAACCATTGGTGTTGCGAAAGTATTCCGGCACTTTCTGCGACATTTTCTGCAAATGCGCCAGACCGCTGGTAAACATACCCTTCGATATTTCAGTAGTCACTACCCCAGGGTCTGAAACCCAGGATTCCACTTCATCGTTCATACAAAACTCGACCTTAAACAAAATTTTTGTCACAGAAGTAGATTGCAATTCAATTTTATCACTCAAAATTGTATCCACGCTATTTCTTAGCACTTGTAATTCTTTATCCATCACCCAAATAAGCATATATTGTTTTTTTGTAGTGGAAATTGTGCTTTCTAGAACTATTTTACACATCACTGTATACTGGAAGCCAAGGTTGAATTCTCTAGTCATAAACTCTATGGTGTATATAAAATCATCTGTATGTATGTCTTGTACGGTTTTGTGAGCAAACACAACTGATTCAGCACCATTTTGCTGTAATTTCACCTCTGAGTTGTACAGTTTGACAGTATCCTTGTCTTTCAGCCCCAACCAAGCCAGGCACCTGTTGCAATGATACACTTCTCTTTTAGAGTTGAATTTGTTAGTCTTATCCGATAATATACTATTGTTGACGACGAAAAAGGTCAGTCTATATAGAAAATCACTTTTGTTTGGCTTTATAACGCCGTCTGACGGTGCTGGGGTGTCGCCGTGGTCGTGACTATGACCATGTCCGTGGCAAAACCATTCTGACATATCCAAATTAGCGGTCGGTAACTCTAGAATTCTGTCGAACTTCACACTATTGCCAGAAACCACATTGGAACAATTCGCGCATGTTAGTTTCAATTCTTCTCCCACTTTCACGTTTAATTTTAAAACATTTCCTTTGGTAGAACTATCAAAATTATTGGTGGATAACAATTCTTTATAAAAATTGCCACCATTCTTAGGTTCAGTCAGTATTCTGAATGATATTGTACTCTTATCTATTTTGAGACATGACATAGAATTTGGTATGATCTGACAAAACTGGCGGACTGGAATCACGCAGGTGACTTCGTATTCATCTTCCGAATAGCAGTCCGAGAGGCTTTCAATTGAAGAGAGGCTGTCCCTCCTCTTCGACTTATCATAATCGTCTTTATAATAATTTAAGACGATACAATTAGTTTTTATACTTATTTTCAAATTACAATTCTTGGTAAAATCGACTCCAGTAGTTATAAAAACGTTGCAACTCCTCAATCTGGAGCGGAGCTCAATTAAAATGTTTTTGATCAACATTTTTTCAAATTACGCTCTTAAAAATTATAAAAATTACTTATCAATTAGTTCAATATTCTCGATATTGGGTTTAATTCTCTGGACATGTCCATTGGTTTCGTAGATGTTAAAAATGTTGTCCATTTCGCGAATGGTGAATGGTAATGTAGCTTTTTTGTAATAGTCACCGATCATTTCGATATTATCGATGACTGTGTCGAGGAGATGTGACTTCTCGGCATAGATACCGGGCGCCTCGTGGCGTAGGTACGTGAAGTGTACGTGCAGATGGTAGAATGAAGGTTGGTAGTGGAGGTAGATACGTAACTGCGTTGCTGGCACCTTATATTTCTCGTATATCTTTTTCTGTAATAGAGAAAAGTAAAAGAATTAAAATTTGAATTTTAGATAAACTATAAAGAACCTCTTATCTATGAGCAGAAGGAGAGGAGCTGTTATAATAGGATTGTTATTTTTTTTGCCCGTCATGTAGGTTAAAAAAAAATATTAGACACGTATTTTTTCTTTTTTTACATAAGTAAGTAATCAAAAGATTATGGCGATACATTCAGTCATAATACAAACCAAGGTTCATTTTCAAACCCAGGTTTAAACCATGGACCCTTTTTTGAATTTCGAACTTTATTCAGACACATTAAGATGTCAGTTTTGTAGAGAACTGTATTTCTATCACAGCTAGGTTCATATTACAAAAACTGGCTCGATGGTTTAAACCATGACAGGAGAAATAAGGCTGATTGAGTTAAAATGTGACATGACGTCACTCCTTGCTATATTTTAGACGTAATTTGTTACAGTTGTGACGTAGCGAGGCCCCCAACTTTAATGCGTTCTAACTAAGTAATTTTTTATTAATATGATAAAGCAAAAAAAGACGCGTCTAATTTTTTTTTTTTTTATTGTCTGATAGACGACGGACTAATAGAATTTCCCCCAGAAACATCCCTATTGTGCAATATTGAGGACTCTTGTCATTTGCTTTTAAAAATATAAGTATCCTCTTTCATTTTAAGGGGCATTTAAAACTTTTAAAGCATGCCACGTAAAAAAACGTAAAAGTTATTTTTGCATGTCAGCAATTTTCATTTACTTAACCGAATTTAAGAATCAATTCCTCATTCTTACCTTGCCCTCGTCCCGAATTCTCTTCAAAAGCGGCAGATGAGTCTCATCCAAGTCCCTCAAAGACTTGATGCCCCTTCTTCTTACAATAGCTAGTAAGTACAGCGTTTCCTTAGTAATACCGTCCCATTTCAGGTCAGGTAGTAGCACGAATCCGTCTCGTTCGCACTTGTTGTCGTGGATCACTCTATCTTGCTCACTCTTGCCTTCTAAGATGTTGTATACCCACTGGAATAGAGAGAGAACTATAATATGTTAACTTTAATGCCCCTTTGCACTAACCCTAGCAACAGGGTTGAGATGATTTTAATCACCTGGTTTTATCATTCCAACAGATTATCTGTGACTCCGGATGTTTAATTTGGCTTTTTCAAATTTCATATGAGAATATTTTCTTGTTTAATACTTTTTAGAGTGTGATTTTTCAGTAGTTGGGTTTTAGTTTTGAACTTAGTTTTTATTTTAAAATATCTTTCAATATAATTTTATCTCTATAAAAATTCTATCAACATCGGCTAGTAGTTTCGCTGTACAACGTAACAGATACTTAAACAGAAAAACAAAGTTTTCAAATGAAATACTTAATCAAAAAAAAAAAGTTTTCAATTTACTAGTGTGAATAAAGGCGGAAACATACTTACGTGTCGTGGCGCGCCAGTTTCATACATTACATGCGACACGACACGACATGCAAATATGTCCCTAACCAAATTAAATGTATGTAACCAATATGCTTCTGGCGCGTCACGACACGCCACGACACGTAAGGGCGAGCGCGCATTGCGGAAACCGGAAACGCCGGAAACGCACCGCAGTGCGCGCTCGCTCGCACTGCGGTGCGTTTCCGTTAGTTCTGCCGCACTGGGCGGGGCCTACAGTAACAAAACGCATGACCGCAGTGCGCGCACTTCAAAGACATTCCATACTTCACGGATTATGCGGTAGAAAAACGCACCGCAATGCGCACTCGCCCTAAGAGCGAGCGCGCACTGCGGTGCGTTTCCGGTAGTTGTGCCGCACTGGGCGGGGCCTACGGTAACAAAAGGCATGACCGCAGTGCGCGCACTTCAAAGACATTCCATACTTCACAGATTTTGCGGTAGAAAAACGCACCGCAATGCGCGCTCGCCCTAACGATTTTATCTTTACTGTAAAACGACACGCGCAGCCCTCACCACTGCTCTCGGTTATTTAAATCTATCTATAGTGACGAGATTTGATTTTCAAATGGTACTACTATATTATATTCACAGAACAATGGTTTCAAACAACTATTGTTAGTAGATTACTTTATTACATACAAGTATATTGTTTTAATTTTGATGATAAGCAAACAGCTTTGAAGATAGGTATATTATTGATATTATGGCAGTAGTTAAGAGGTATGGGATTTTTTTTTTTTTTTTTTTTTTTTTTTTTTTTTTTTTTTTTTTTTTTTTTTTTTTTTTTTTGGAGGTAGGGAGGATGCTTTTAACAATCTCCATCATTCTCACATGTATAATTTCAACATGAATGATGTAACCAAAATTTATTACATCATTGATTTAAAAGAGTGTCCATGGATTTTCTTGCCTGTTCTTCTCCATAGGTACACCTATTACGTTTTGGAATTTGCAACTAGCTTCATCTTTCTGACTGACCGACCATTTGACATTTTGAAAGTGCCCGTCACTGGTTTATTTTGAAAGAAATGCTTTGAGTTTGAGTTATTATTTGACCCACCTTGCTTTCAAATAGCCTCCACAAGATTGCAATACTTAAATGTAACTGGCTCATATTTTTATATCATGAATTCATGAGCAATTCTCATTTTTTTTTTATTCTCATTTGTCTCAAATTTGTGACCACAACAAAAAAATAATTCTTTAACATATGAATGTGCTACAAGTTTTATCTATAAAAGTACTTAAATTAATGATTACAATCTAAGTACCTTTTAAATTAAAATCAAATGTAATCTATTAATCAATTAATTATTATAAATAAAAATAAATTATTAGTTATTTTATTATTAATTATTATAGTAATCTATTTCCTAATCTAATTTATTCATCTAATCTAAATTATTATCTAATAATCTCATATACATGTGTCGTGTAGGTGTTTAACCCTGCCGGAATGCAGGCCTACATGAGACACAGTGACTTTTTAAATGTTTCTGTAAATGTCATACCTACTTAATCATATTATGTTAAGTGGAATATTTACACAGAACGAAGATCAATCTAAAATGAAACAAAACAACAAAAAACAAAAAGGAAAACAAAAGAACAACCAAAAACCAGATGTTACAAAAGAATTACCTAATATACTGGTAGAGCGAGCTAGCACTTTTTGTCATTTACGCAGAGTAGTTATTCTTATATTTACCTGTAAATTAAACTGCTCCTTCGTAATATGAGGTAGCGTAAGCTTCTCATACAATTGCGGGGTCTCCAACACAATGTGCGACTCCTGCTGGCTAAACTTAGCAATGTGCTTCTCTGTAGCTGGGAAGATTATTGACGTCTTTACTCCTGGAATGTGGATTAAGTAATAAAAGTTAATATTGATTGGTAAGTACATAGCTGGCACAAGAAAAGAGAGGCCTATGAACAGCAGTGGGTGTAGTTGGGCTGTGGGTGATGATGATGACGCAACTGGCAAAATGTGGGTGTACTAATAAATGTGGTTCACCTCTGCCTTATTCAACGAGGACCACAGATGTGATGTTATGTCTCTGTCCCTATATTATGTAATAAGAGACTTAGGGATGTAGTAACGTAGGGACTTCAGATAGCAATAATGCGAGCGGTGCCAAATGCAATTATTATTAAACACTAAGAGCAACTGCTTGTTTGAACAAGCAGTTGCTCTACATCCAGCATTCCGGCTAGACTGGAAGCCAACCCCAACATAGTCGGGAGTAAGCTAGGCAGATGATTAATCATATTCTAATAGGATTTAAAATTACTTTTATGCACAAACTTCACTGTCCAATGAACAACATATGGTTCAATATTTTTTATGATTCATAGATCTATTATTCTGGGTGGCTAATAGCCACCCAGAATAATACATACAATAACACATACAATATACACATAATATACATATACCTAACATATAATATGTTAGAATACATTATACAGACAGATCAAATTTATATTTCTGTTCTTAATTTAAACAGTATTTGTGCTTATAAACAGTGTTACATTACACTCATTGTACAAAAAGTTATTTGCTTTTCTCTTTGTTTGCAAAGGTGATTACACTGTCATAATGAACTCAAACAAAGAAGTTAATTTCCTACATATTGAACAAGATTATCAAGTCTCTTACCTAATAAGATTTTCTGCCATCAAGTAATAGTTTATTTAAAAACAAAAAAGGAAAAAACGAACTACTTATTTCTTAGAGAAAATTAATAAAAATGTATTTAGTATGCTTATCGAACCTTATCTGACCTGTGTGTCCGCCAGACGAAACGTTTTGACCAACTACCGTCGAGAATCACCAATTTACTAAGAAAAAGTGTACCATACGGCAAGTTATTCATGACGTAAGGAGTTTTGTAACCACCAACTTGAATAAACTTTTTAAATATTACGCTTGACTAGCGTCTGGCAAGGAATACATAATGAAAGACTCACGAAAGAGTCCCAAAAATATACTGGAATGCTCTCATGACTAATAAAAATGGTGAAACAATAGGAACCTTGGAAGTTTCGAAAGCCACTCACCGTTCAAAGAAGGACGGGGAAAACACTCGTAATTCCCGTAAATATCGTTTTGGAAGAAAGTCTTCAGTTCCGTGTCCGCGGAAAAATAACCTTGGTTATCCAAATCCTCTTCCGTGAAAGCATTTTTCTCTAAAACAAGCAAAGCCACGCCACTTTTGTCTTTGAATTTTCCTTGAACACAGACTGTTTTCCTAACCGTGTTATTATTTAAAATCTTCTCCAACTCAAAGTCTTTCAGTTCTAACTGATTATCATTCACACCATTATCATTTACATGATCAATTTTATTTTTTTTACTGCTAGGTTCCGAATCTGACTTTTGGTTTTTGCTGTCGGACATTTTGTAATAGAGTTGCCAGTTGCAAATAATAAATATAGCGGACCAAAAGTTGCAATGCAAAAAATGTAAAAAAAATTAGTTTCGAATTTTTGAGTCCATCAAATATTATTTCCATACATGAGCCATACATGTTTATATGGTATATTAGGTCCATGTACATAGACCGCACAGAGCACTTTATAATAGCTAAGAGTCAAGTGTCGAGTTTTTTTTTATCGTGTTTAGATATCGATCGATAGATACCCATCAGAGAGAAAAAAAAATAAACTGATGTGACTACTCTGCTCTACTCTCTAATCTCAACCTACGGTTGATGACTCCAAGAAAAACCTCACCGACTACTCACTAAGGTACCTATTAGATTCTGGGTTCCGAACCTATGGGTAATTACCCCCGTTGGGTACACTAGTTGCATGAGAACTGCACCCACGGCCGCTTTACAGGCAATGCTTGGGCTGCCGCCACTACACCTTCACCCTAATTGCGTAACACTTTATCGATCGGAGTTGGTTTCATTTTGAAACAAATTGCAGATCCATTGCTTCATATGTTCGAAAATTTGTCTGCTCAACAACAACGTAAATAACGCAATGAATGTTGTCGAACTGTCAAAATGAAACCAACTCTGATTGATAATGTGTTACGCAATTGGGGTTCTGAGGATCATAGGCATAGCCATTGGCATAGCCATAGGCATAGCCATAGGCATAGCCATAGGCATAGCCATAGGCATAGCCATAGGCATAGCCATAGGCATAGCCATTGGCATAGCCATATGCATAGCCATTGGTATTGCCATTGGCATAGCCATAGACATAGCCATAGGCATAGCCATTGGCATAGCCATTGGCATAGCCATAGGCATAGCCATTGGCATAGCCATAGTCATTGCCATTGGCATAACCATATGCATAGCCATTGGTATTGCCATTGGCATAGCAATTGACATAGCCATAGGCATAGCCATAGGCATGGCCATAGGCATAGCCATAGGCATAGCCATTGGCATAGCCATTGGCATAGCCATTGGCATATCCATTGGCATAGACATTGGCATAGCCATTGGCATAGCCATTGGCATAGCCATTCAAATCAAATCAAATCATTTATTACTTTGCAAACATGTTATTATTGGTACAGTCGGCTGCATCAATTGGGTACCCCTCAAAAGACATGTGGGTTCAAATCCGCGATAGTCCGAAGTTGGTTTTTGTATTTTACAAAAACATTTTATTATAATTAATGTATTGTTTTTGTGAATAAATAAGTTTATGTTAGTATTTATTTTTACTTAAGTATCATAATTCAACATATTAAGCGCTAGATGTCGCAACCGTACGCGTAGAAACACGACGAGCTGTTGTCGTCAAGGCAAAAGGCGCTGCCATCGGTGGAGGTTTGGGGTACTAACGTCGGGCGTCGACCAATCAGGAGACGATATCATCACGCCACCACCGCGAACCAATCAGGATGGAGAATTGATTCTGAAGAAAGAATAACGAGGTATCGAGTTTTGCCGGGAGATTGGGTAGTCAGTTAATTTTGTAATCTCGCACAAGCAGTGTGTAAGCTACTGTTAGTTTAACCAGAAGATAAGTATTTCCCTTATTTGATCTTTATGTTCTCACTGTACTCATTTAAATGTAATATTCGCTATTATGGTCAATTTGTATTTTGTTTCTTGGGAATAGCTTTGGTGTAGCTTGGAGTTTTATTTAAATTGTATGTGATTAAAGCTAGCTAGCTAAATTATATTGTTTTATGAGGGTCTAATAACTTGTATCTTCTAACTGGAGTTGTATTTCAATAGTATATTGTGATTAACTGGTTAGATTCTATTATTTTATGAGGTTCCAATAAGTTTCTTAATCATACCTACCTATGTACATGCTAGAAGGACGTAATTAAATACACACTTTAAACTGTTATCGTTGTTTATTTGATATAAATGTTTTAATAGGTGTAACATTTTCAGAAGTGGGATCGTGATCTGGAGCAGTTCTCAGGCAAGGCATGAGTTCCGAGGGTCGCAGCCGGTCTCGCAGCCGGTCCCGCAGCCCTGTCAGACGGAGTCGCTGGCGGGTGGAACGACCGCAGCAGGAGCGACGCAGCTGCTCCCGCGACACCTGGCGACCGGGGCGTTCACCAGTTCGGGACCGTCGAGGCCGTTCTCCACATGGCTTTTCAAATGAACCCGGTAGGTCATTTCCATATTATTCGGGTGTGATGGTTAAGCCAGATATAATACCGGAATTTGATCCTGAAAAACCGGAGCTACCTGCATCTCAGTGGCTTAACAAAGTAGAGCAACTAGGTGCCATACATGGGTGGAACGACAACGTTAAAAGTTATTACATGCAGGCACGTCTTGTTGGGTTAGCGAAGTTGTGGCATGGTGCACTACGAAGCTATGAATTTACGTGGCCGGAATGGAAACAAAAAATTCTGGAAGCGTTCCCTCAAAGCATAGATTACGCAGACGCATTGAGGGAAATGTTGAATAGGAAAAAGTTGTTTAATGAAACAATGACTCATTATTTTTATTCGAAATGTACCATGCTAAATAAATGTGACATCATTGGAGAGAAAGCGGTGTCGTGTATTATAGAGGGACTGCCATTCCACATGAAGACTTCTGCAAGAGCTGGTAACTATAAAACCCCAGGCGAGCTTTATTCTCACTTTCTGTGCATGAACGACGACAAGAAAATTAATCAAAGTCAAAAAAACGTTCCTCGAGGTCGAGATTCCGCATCAGGGTCTTCAAAAGAAACAATCAGAGATCCAAAAGAACGCAAGTCGGGTGTAACTTGTTTTCTTTGTAACGAGACGGGGCATGTTGTCCGATCATGCCCTAACAATCCTAACGCTATAAAATGCGAAATCTGTGGGAAAACTAACCACAAAAAGGAGCAGTGTTATAAAAAAACAGTCAGCATTGTACAAATACAGGTAAATGAATGTTATTTTAAACATGTCTTGATTAATGGTTTAAAGTGTACCGCTTATTTAGACACGGGGGCTCAAGTCAACCTTATCACTCATGATTGTGTTCTAAAACTTGGTGTTGCTATGCAACCTTGTGTCGTTTTTGTCAACGGGTTTGGGGGACCACCAATTAAAGCTCACGGACAGGTATCATTAGAGTTCGTTATAGATGAAATTAGGGTTTGTTCTGACGCAGTTGTCGTCGACGCTGCCGTGAACCGCGCTGACGTTTTTATTGGACAGCCTATTTTGAACAATGAAAAATTCAAGCTTACAATTAGTGGTACTACCGTCTTGTTAGGATATGCATATAGAGATGAAAAGGAAATTGAATCGTTTGAAATAAATTCTTTGCAAGTAGGTACATGTGCAGATAAGGTTAACATTTTGTGCTCTGCAGAAACTGTCGTTCCAGCTTATTCATCCTTGTTTGTTGACACCCACAATAATGTTGAAATGGAGAAGTCAACTCTAGTGTTTGTTGATACTCGTACAATTGTTTATAATGGTTACAACTATAGCATTCCTGCTTCTATGCATTGTTTTCCGGTACAGGCCATTTTCATAGTTAATACAGGTAAAAAGCCGATTTGTTTCCAGAAAGACCAGGTTATAGCCCGTGGATTGGTTACTCGGGAAATGGATTGTTCCCCTGGTAAATGTACAGATAATCTTGTTTCGATCATGAGCATTGATACAACAAAAATCAAATGTGGATCCGGAGATCCACAGGTGGTGAAAGAGTTGATAGAGATTTTAAAGGAATATTCGGATTGTTTTTCGGTAGATACAGGAGAATTAGGCAGGACTGACAAAATAGAATTGAATATTGAACTTAACTCGGATAAGCCGGTTTGTTATCGTCCTTACAGGCTTTCTTTTTCAGAAAAGGCAATAGTACGAGAAAAAATTGAAGATATGATATCCAACGGTATTATTAGGGAATCGTCGTCTAATTATGCCAGTCCGATAGTATTGGTTAGGAAAAAGAACGGAGATTATCGGTTTTGTGTGGATTTTAGAAAATTAAATAGTATCACAGTCAAAGATAAATATCCTTTGCCCATCATAGAAGAACAGATCGAGAAACTAGGTGGGAAGAAACTTTTTACGAGTCTTGATTTGTCGCAAAGTTTTTTTCAGATTCCTGTAGCGGAGACATCAATCCACCGAACTGGTTTTGTTACGCCTGAGGGCCATTATGAATTTTTGCGTATGCCGTTCGGTTTGGCCAATTCCCCAGCAATTTTCCAGCGACTTATGGACAAGATATTTTCTTCGTTACGTCATGATAAGGTGCTTCCTTTTATAGATGATCTATTGCTACCCACGAAAACAGAACAGGAGGGCCTCGATCTACTTCGGATAGTTTTGGAAATAATAAGGGACGCTAAATTGACGTTAAATCTTGATAAGTGTTTTTTCTTGCAGGACAAAATAGATTACCTCGGTTACGAGATCAGCGAAAAAGGTATCAGGCCTGGTAGTAAGAAAATTGATGCTGTAGCCAACTATATAGAACCTAAGAATGTACACGAGCTTAGGATGTTTCTAGGTTTGACTAGTTATTTCAGGAAATTTGTTAAAGACTATGCGTCTGTCACGTATGATCTGTACGGGTTGCTAAAAAAGAATGCAGCGTGGATTTGGGGTCCAGCACAGCAAAGGGCTTTTGATGAGCTGAAGAAGATTTTGACGACTCGACCAATTCTCTCATTATTTTGTAGGAAAGGTGACATAGAAGTTCACACTGACGCAAGCAGTAAAGGCGTAGCTGGAATCCTCTTTCAGGATCAGGATGGTGGTATGAAACCTATTGCATATTTCAGTCGAAAAACAAGCAAAGAAGAAGCTATGTATCATTCCTACGAGTTGGAAACATTGGCTGTAGTGGAATCGTTGAGGAGATTTAGAATTTATTTAGCAGGTAATCATTTTAAGGTGGTCACAGACTGTGCAGCCGTTCGAGACACTTTCTTGAAAAAGGATCTACTACCTCGAATAGCAAGATGGTGGTTATCCATCCAGGAGTACGACATGGAAGTCATTCATAGATCGGGTAAGTCTCATGGGCACGTTGATGCGCTGAGCCGATTTCCGGTAGACGCTCCCATAGTAGTAGACGTCAACGTGATTGATGTATTTGATTGGTTGGTATGTCTTCAAGATCAAGATGAGAAGATCCGCATCATTCGTACAAAATTAGAATCTGGGGATAACGATCCAGACATAAGGAGAAATTACAAGCTGAAAGATGGTCGAGTATACAAGATAGTTAAGGATGGAGAACAGAGGTTAGTAGTCCCTAAATATGGAAGGTGGAACGTCATGAGGAAGTATCACGATTGCATCGGACATCCAGGCCTGAAGCGTTGTGAGGAAATAATCAAAGGTAACTTCTGGTTTCCAGGAATGACACGTTTCATACGAAAATATGTCAACTCATGTTTAGACTGTCTTTACAAGAGGGGACAGTACGGAAGACCTGAAGGTGAGTTACATCCCATTGAAAAGGTTCCGGAGCCAATGCATACTCTGCACATTGACCATCTCGGTCCTTTTTGCAAAAGTCGAGCGTGTAACAGTTTTGTGCTGATGGTGGTCGATTCTTTCACGAAGTTCACATGGGCGGTACCAGTTAAAACTACAAAGACTCGAGAGGTAATAAAATCCTTAAATTATATTTTTTGTTTATTTGGTTATCCAAAAAGAATGATATCTGACAGCGGTACGAGTTTCAAAAGTAAAAATTTCAAACAGTTTTGTTTGGATAATCAAATAAAACACATAATCAATTCTGTAGCATGTCCACGCGCAAATGGACAAGTGGAGAGGTATAATCGTACATTACTAGATTCACTCAACACAAGCGTGGAAGATGAAAAGGATTGGGATACTCGGATCGCGAATATCACCTGGGGAATGAATAATTTACAAAATGGTTCGACTGGATTTACACCATATAGGCTCATGTTTTCCGCGACTCGAAGCAGGTATCAAGGTATGGGAGATAACATCGTGGATAATGAGGAGACAGCTGCACGAACTAGGTCCGCAGCTACAGCGAATCTTAACCGGACGGCGGAGAAAATGCGCAAATATTTTAATGCAAAGCGTAAACCTCCAACAAAATACAAGGTAAACGATTTAGTACTATGGAAAGGAGCTGCTGACCGAAATGTGAACGTTCGACGAAAACTAAAGGAAAAGTACAGTGGACCTTATAAGGTAACGAAGGTAGTAGGAAATGATAGGTACATGATTTCTTCGCTAAAAGGTGTGAAAGGGTATAAGCGATTTAGAGCTCTTGTGTCGTCGGACTCGTTAAAATCTTTTCAGGGAGAGGAGGACTCAGACGCTAGCTCAAATGATACAGAAGTGGACAGCACGGAGGAATTGATAGACTTGCTTGAAGGCTGAACTTTTTATTTGATGATTGAAATAATGTTTGAATAATGTTTGTTTGTTTGATTTTGTTTGTGTTTGGGATTTCATAATTTTATATACAAATAATTTGGACTGTGATTGGAACTACTATGCATTCATTTTTGGAAACTTGTTTTAGGAAAACAAGTTATTATTTTGGAAACTTGTTTTGTTAACAAGTATTTATTTTTGGAAACTTGTTTTGGTAACAAGTATTTATTTTTGAAAACTTGTTTTGGTAACAAGTATTTATTTTTGAAAACTTGTTTTGGTAACAAGTATTTATTTTTGGAAACTTGTTTGGTAACAAGTTATTATTTTTGGAAACTTGTTTTGGTAACAAGTTATTATCTTTGGAAACTTGTTTTGGTAACAAGTTATTATCTTTGGAAACTTGTTTTGGTAACAAGTATTTATTTTTGGAAACGAGTATTTATTTTTGGAAACTTGTTTTGGAAACGAGTATTTATTTTTGACACTTGTTTTGGTATACAAGTATTTAGTTTTGTGAACATGTATTCTTTTGGAATGAATTTACTTGATGATTGATAATAATTTACATACTTATAGGAAATACGTGTACTTATGTTATTTTGTATTATTTATGGGCCAAATATTATTTTACAGTTCATAGAATTGAGAATTTTTTTTTTCTTCTGTTTACATACAGTCTTTTGTTTCTTCCTTTGCAGAGTCGCAAAGGCGTCAGGATGGACGAGTATCATAATTCAACATATTAAGCGCTAGATGTCGCAACCGTACGCGTAGAAACACGACGAGCTGTTGTCGTCAAGGCAAAAGGCGCTGCCATCGGTGGAGGTTTGGGGTACTAACGTCGGGCGTCGACCAATCAGGAGACGATATCATCACGCCACCACCGCGAACCAATCAGGATGGAGAATTGATTCTGAAGAAAGAATAACGAGGTATCGAGTTTTGCCGGGAGATTGGGTAGTCAGTTAATTTTGTAATCTCGCACAAGCAGTGTGTAAGCTACTGTTAGTTTAACCAGAAGATAAGTATTTCCCTTATTTGATCTTTATGTTCTCACTGTACTCATTTAAATGTAATATTCGCTATTATGGTCAATTTGTATTTTGTTTCTTGGGAATAGCTTTGGTGTAGCTTGGAGTTTTATTTAAATTGTATGTGATTAAAGCTAGCTAGCTAAATTATATTGTTTTATGAGGGTCTAATAACTTGTATCTTCTAACTGGAGTTGTATTTCAATAGTATATTGTGATTAACTGGTTAGATTCTATTATTTTATGAGGTTCCAATAAGTTTCTTAATCATACCTACCTATGTACATGCTAGAAGGACGTAATTAAATACACACTTTAAACTGTTATCGTTGTTTATTTGATATAAATGTTTTAATAGGTGTAACATAAGTCTGTTTTTATTATTGTCTTTTTCAATAAAACTTTAATACTTCTAATATTGCGTATAACGACAAGAAATAATAGGGTTGACATTTACGAAGAGTTATTCAACGTCTAAATAGACCAGAGGTTTCAAGACCGCTTGCCGGGCATAAGGTTGGAGGTTCAAATCTTAAGCACGTATTGTTTTTTGTCATGCATTACATATTTTTTTAATATAATGTATTTTTCTATTTTAAGTAAGTATGTTTTTTGTATTTTTTAAATTTTGTTTTTTTTTTATTTTTTTTTTATTTTAGTAATATTTCTAAAGAATTTAAAAACCAAGAAAAATAAAATACTTAAATAATCATTTAATAATATTTTTATTGATATTATGTAACAAAAATAAAAAGAAAAAAAATGCAGTATTGGCATAGCCATAGGCATAGCCATTCAAATCAAATCAAATCATTTATTACTTTGCAAACATGGGTATTATTGGTACATAAGATGTTCTTTTATAATATGGTTCCCCATATTTTACCGACACACGGGCATGCAAATAGTAGATACATATAATCTTATTCTAAATTTAAATTATGTGGCATGTCATTAGAATTACATTAAACAAAAAAAAAAATAGTAACAAAAATGTCAGCCTTGTAAGTACATAATAAAAAAATATAAATTAACAAAAAAAATGTATCTATCAGTAATGTCAAACGAATTAAAATTATGCCAACTAGAATAACAAAATGAAAATTAGGTATCAGTAGGTATGGCATAGCCATAGGCATAGCCATAGACATAGGCATAGGCATAGCCATAGACATAGCCATTGGTATAGCCATAGTCATAGCCATAGGCATAGCCATAGGCATAGCCATTGGCCTAGCCATTGGCATAGCCATAGTCACAGCCATTGGCACAGCCATATTGGCATAGGCATAGCCATAGGCATTGCCATTGGCATAGCCATTGGCATAGCCATTAGCATAGTCATTGGTATTGCCATTGGCATAGCCATTGGCATAGCCATAGGCATAGCCATAGGCATAGCCATAGGCATAGCCATAGGCATACCCATAGCCATTGGCATTGCAAAATGCATCAATCGGCAGTTTTGAATCGGCGAACACAAGTGCGTCACCGGCTGCTGATAATGCTGACCACGCGCCGCCCGCCGCCGCCGTCGCCCGCACCTCAACAGCGGCTGCGGAAACGTCACCCGTAGGTACGTCGACCCCTAAACGTGCCTACGCTGCTATTGTCACCACCGGCAAATCGGATGCGTCGCAACCTAAGCGACAAACCAAAATAGGGGAGAAAAAAGGTGCTCAACCTGCCCTGACTGCGGTCCGTAGCTCCTTACCAAGAACGGGCCAAGTTGATGAAGAGGGTTTCACTAAGGTAGAAAAGAAGAAGAAGAAGAAGCCCTGTTCTCGTAACCAGTGTGGTACCGCACCGACTGGACCCAACATGCTGCTGCGCCCTGCTGTGCCTACGACGCAGCTGTACATCTCGCGCCTGTTTCACTGCACAAGGGTTGAGGCATTGCCATTGGCATAGCCATAGGCATAGCCATATTGGCATAGGCATTGGCATAGGCATTGCCATTGGCATAGCCATTGGCATAGCCATTGGCATAGCCATTGGCATAGCCATTGGCATAGCCATTGGCATAGCCATTGGCATAGCCATTGGCATAGCCATTGGCATAGCCATTGGCATAGCCATTGGCATAGCCATTGGCATAGCCATTGGCATAGCCATTGGCATAGCCATTGGCATAGCCATTGGCATAGCCATTGGCATAGCCATTGGCATAGCCATTGGCATAGCCATTGGCATAGCCATTGGCATAGCCATTGGCATAGCCATTGGCATAGCCATTGGCATAGCCATTGGCATAGCCATTGGCATAGCCATTGGCATAGCCATTGGCATAGCCATTGGCATAGCCATTGGCATAGCCATTGGCATAGCCATTGGCATAGCCATTGGCATAGCCATTGGCATAGCCATTGGTATAGCCATAGTCATAGCCATAGGCTTAGCCATAGGCATAGCCATAGGCATAGCCATTGGCATAGCCATAGCCATTGGCATTGCCATTGGCATAGCCATTGGCATAGCCATAGGCATAGCCATTGGCACAGCCATATTGGCATAGGCATAGCCATAGGCATTGCCATTGGCATAGCCATAGGCATTGCCACTAGCATAGCCATAGGCATAGGCTGATTGTGCGAGAGGAGGCAGACAAACAAAACCACGTTTAGGAAATTCCGTGGTTCAATTTTTATCTGCAGTAATAGACTCGTATCGTTTGTTTTAATAACATTTTATAGTCGGGGTAAAATCAGTTTTCCTATAAGGTCACAGTCACAGGGGTAACCATATTGAAAAGGTTAGGAACCACTGTATTAGATGAATACTTTAGTGAAGTCATAACTCGTGGACAAAGCGCCCGCGCCGGCCGGTCGTTCTACAGAGATGATGAATTGATCGCTTATCGTCCTCTGCCTCGTACCGGACAATAGGACAACAAATAGGTCCTATTCACTAAACCGACGCAGGTATAGGATGTTGTGGAAGATGATTCTTTGATTTGATGCATTGAGTCAGTTTTGATATTTAATTTAATTTAGCTGCTGGTGGTTTAAACTTGGCATACACAGGGAGCCCAAGCGATTCATTGAAGCATTCCCGTTTGAGCACCTATTTATTGAGCACCAAAGGTATTCCCATTTGAGCACCAATCAATATTTTAACGTGGTGCTCAAAAGGGAATAATAAAAAATATTCAATTTTATTCCCTTTTGAGCACCTGCTTCTAGTGTCAATCACGTATCTTGACTTTCATAATGTTGACCTTGACCTCAAGGTCAATGACCCTGACGTCACGGTCAGTGACCTTAGGAAAATAGCCGATCTTGACTTTTGGAATTTTGACCTTGACATCAAGGTCCAATGACCCTGAGGTCAAGTTCAATACCCTGAGGTATCACATGGTATTCAAAAGTACGCCCAATTTGACAACCCATCACTAGAAACTACCGCACCGTAGGTGCTCAAACGGGAATGCTTCGATTTATTCACGAATCGGGTTTTCATAGTAAAAGTTTTCTAGCACGACGGCGACAGGTAGAATCACCCCCTTGACGGATGCAGGTGACTAAATCGCTACCCTGTATATTATTGTGACGTTTATAAATGCAGATTTGTATTTAAAATAGGTACGTCAACAGCATATACATTGCACATTAATTGGGAAAGATGTTGTTCCGGTTTTTCTAAAAAAAAAAGACAAAATTTAGGTAGGGCCAAGAGTAGACCCTTGCGGTATTCCATATAGAAAAACCATACCAACCCCACATTGCAGATGTTTGTGTCAATCGAAGGCTTTACTAAGCTTTAGAATCAGTCGACAGATTGGATTAGGTAACCATTATTTTACAGGCTTTTACACAATCCATCCGTAGTTTCTTTTGGTCTGCCTTTTTTTCTTAAATTTCATTCTACTTACTTAGGTACATTCATGCTCTACACTACGTCATTTTCATTACCTCCATATTATTATGCTTCCTATGAAATGCAGATCACGAAAAGGTCATTTACAGCGCTTCAAACTCATCAATAAACTTTTCAACAGTTATTGAATCCCGCTGTATATTATGGAAGATCGTAACATGTTTCTTAGGACGTGACCCTACACACGACGGAGGCCAAAGGTCAGAGCAATACTTAGAGGTAGGTAGGTATTCACTTTCTATAAAGAAGAACCATTTCGTTGAACAGATTATAAGCTGAGTTAATGAGTTAACACTACCATGAACCATGAGTGATTTTACATAAGTACTAAAAAAAGTTTTCAACACAATTGCTCAAAAAATGCATTTACGAAGCCTGTATACATTGTTCGAAAGTTAAAAATTACGCACGATACAACGTGCGGTAAAATAGGTACTCTCACATAAGTACCGCATACTCCGTTGTATAGCGCCGTTCTTTACGGTTTTTTTTTAATTTCCATTAAAAATAATTTAAGAATTCCACACGACACATTACGAGAATAAATAAGCTGACTGATCGAACTTCCTTGGAAGCGCTGCTCAATACGTTTGTCTCACTTTAATAGGTACTAAAGAGTAAATGAGACGAATGATGTAGTTCTAATTTTCACCAACGCGCACGTGGCGCCATTTGCAAATTCGCGCCATTTTCATAATAGAAACGTCAAAGATTGTTGCGACTTTCCGACTGATATTTATAAACAAATAACATGAGTTCAAGCATTGACTTATATATTACTGCGTATATCAATGAGTTCAAGCGAGGAATCTGATATTAATATGGATCTACTCCACCTGATATTTTAAATGAGGCGCAAATTGCAGAAAACGGTCTCTTGCCGCTAAAGTCGCGAGAGCGCTGTAATGTAATGAATGATTTAAGGCTACTCTTTCGAAAAAAGCTTAAGGCGGGGTGAAAGCAAGCGCCGTAGGTATTAAATGCTTACCGCAGCCCCCGCAAGGAGTAGCGATACGTAATAAATTACGATGCGCGGGAAACGCGCGCCAAGCGCACCGCTCATGAGTTCATGAACTCGAGTAGGTACTATGTTGCGTCACAGAATAGAGCAATGCAGTAGATAAACTTGAACTGATTAGTATACAAGTTTATTTTGTTTTATTTTTCTAGTAAGTATTTTTTAAAGTTTTAGACAGATTAGGTATGCATTGTAAACTTGAACAGTTAAAATAAATAAAAATAACTACTTATACATATTTATTTTCGTGAATAAGGTGGATTTAAAATCTGACTGACACGAAGACCTTTACCCGTACGATTCAAAACTACGCGCCGCGCACCATTTTACTTTACGAAGGTGTCGCATGGCGTGGGGAATAGTAGTTTCTGTCATTCCCCACGATACCACACCAGTGGTATCGTTTTCAGTGGTGTCGCTGTCGTGGGGAATGACAGAAACTACTATTCCCCACGCCATGCGACACCACCGACTGTATTGTGCTGTTAGTGATGTCCAGCTACATAACAATGATGTGTTACATAACAATTTAGACCTTATTGACATTCATGTTTATTTGTTAAATTTAGCTTCCAGACCATTTACCAAGTATCTTGGACCAAAAAAACAAATGGTTTGTAAAATGTCTATAAGGTCGAAATTAGCTTGACACCCTAGAAATGATGTGCATAATAATCTAGACACTTTCTGAGGTGTCAAGCGAATTTAGACCTTATTGACATTCATGTTTTTTTGTTAAATTCAGCTTCCAGATCATTTACCGAGTATTCTGGACCAAAAAAAACAAAGGGTTTGTAAAATGTCAATAAGGTCGAAATTAGCTTGAGACCTTTATCGTTTTCAGCGAACTTAAATACCACAAAATGACCGTTCATTCCCCACGACACCAATGACTGCATTGTGAGTGATGTCCAGCTAATTTTTAAACGTAGCAATGATGTGTTATTTTTAAACGACTTCAAAAACGGAGGAGAATATCAATTCAGTTGTATTTTTTTTTTTTTATGTTTGTTACTGCAGTACTCCGTCATTTAGAAGCCGATTTGGAAAGTTCTTTTTTTATTTTATTCGTTATGTCAACACAAAAAAAAAAAAAACGGAGGGGCATAACTTCTTACGCTCTAGTTTTTTTTTTCTTGAGAGGATGTGATTACTGTCAAAATGAAAATCCAAGATGGCGGCTGCAAAAATTTTCGAATTTTTCGACATGGGCGTCAATTTCGTGATATTTGAGGTCGCTGAAAACGATAATGGGGTCAAAATGAAAATCCAAGATGGCGGCTGCGAAAATTTTCTAATTTTTCGTCATGGGTGTCATTTTCGTGATATTTGAGGTCGCTGAAAACGATAGTGGGGTCAAAATGAAAATCCAAGATGGCGGCTGCGAAAATTTTTAAATTTTTCAACATGGGTGTCATTTTCGTGATATTTGAGGTCGCTGAAAACGATAGTGGGGCCAATATGAAAATCCAAGATGGCGGCTGCGAAAATTTCCTAATTTTCGGTCATGGGTATCATTTTCGTGATATTTGAGGTCGCTGAAAACGATAGTGGGGTCAAAATGAGAATCCAAGATGGCGGCTACGAAAATTTCCTAATTTTTCGTCATGGGTGTCATTTCCGTGATATTTTAGGTCACTGAAAGCGATAGTGGGGTCAAAATGAAAATCCAAGATGGCGGCTGCGAAAATTTCGTAATTTTTCGTCATGGGTGTCATTTTCGTGATATTTGAGGTCGGTGAAAACGATAGTGGGGTCAAAATGAAAATCCGAGATGGCGGCTGCGAAAATTTTCAAATTTTTCGACATGGGTGTCATTTTCGTGATATTTGAGGTCGCTGCAAACGATAGTGGGGTCAAAATGAATGACTATCGTTTTCAGCGATCTAAAATATCACGAAAATGACACCCATGATGAAAAGTTAGGAAATTTTCGTAGCCGCTATCTTGGATTTTCATTTTGACCCCGCTATCGTTTTCAGCGACCTAAAATATCACGAAAATGACACCCATGACGAACAGTTAGGGAATTGTCGCAGCCGCCATCTTGGATTTTCATTTTGACCCCACTATCGTTTTCAGCGACCTAAAATATCACGAAAATGACACCCATGACGAAAAATTAGGAAATTTTCGCAGCCGCCATCTTGGATTTTCATTTTGACCCCACAATCGTTTTCTGCGACCTAAAATATCACGAAAATGACACCCATGACGAAAAATTTGGAAATTTTCACAGCCGCCATCTTGGATTTTCATTTTGACCCCGCTATCGTTTTCAGCGACCTAAAGTATCACGAAAATGACACCCATGACGAAAAATTAGGAAATTTTCGCAGCGGCCATCTTGGATTTTCATTTTGACCCCACTATCGGTTTCAGCGACCTCAAATATCACGAAAATGACACCTGTGTCGAAGAATTTGATAATTTTCGCAGCCGCCATCTTGGATTTTCATTTTGACCCCACTATCGTTTTCAGCGACCTAAAATATCACGAAAATGACACCCATGACGAAAAATTAGGATATTCGCAGCCGCCATCTTGGATTTTCATTTTGACCTCACTATCGTTTTCAGCGACCTAAAATATCACGAAAATGACATCCATGACCGAAAATTAGGAAATTTTCGTAGCCGCTATCTTGGATTTTCATTTTGACCCCGCTATCGTTTTCAGCGACCTAAAATATCACGAAAATGACACCCATGACGAACAGTTAGGGAATTTTCGCAGCCGCCATCTTGGATTTTCATTTTGACCCCACTATCGTTTTCAGCGACCTAAAATATCACGAAAATGACACCCATGACGAAAAATTAGGAAATTTTCGCAGCCGCCATCTTGGATTTTCATTTTGACCCCACAATCGTTTTCTGCGACCTAAAATATCACGAAAATGACACCCATGACGAAAAATTTGGAAATTTTCACAGCCGCCATCTTGGATTTTCATTTTGACCCCGCTATCGTTTTCAGCGACCTAAAGTATCACGAAAATGACACCCATGACGAAAAATTAGGAAATTTTCGCAGCCGCCATCTTGGATTTTCATTTTGACCTCACTATCGTTTTCAGCGACCTAAAATATCACGAAAATGACACCCATGACGAAAAATTAGGAAATTTTCGCAGCCGCCATCTTGGATTTTCATTTTGACCCCACTATCGGTTTCAGCGACCTCAAATATCACGAAAATGACACCTGTGTCGAAAAATTTGATAATTTTCGCAGCCGCCATCTTGGATTTTCATTTTGACCCCACTATCGTTTTCAGCGACCTAAAATATCACGAAAATGACACCCATGACGAAAAATTAGGATATTCGCAGCCGCCATCTTGGATTTTCATTTTGACCTCACTATCGTTTTCAGCGACCTAAAATATCACGAAAATGACATCCATGACCGAAAATTAGGAAATTTTCGCAGCCGCCATCTTGGATTTTCATTTTGACCCCACTATCGTTTTCAGCGACCTAAAATATCACGAAAATGACATCCATGACCGAAAATTAGGAAATTTTGGCAGCCGCCATCTTGGATTTTCATTTTGACCCCACTATCGTTTTCAGCGACCTAAAATATCACGAAAACGACACCCATGACGAAAAATTAGGAAATTTTTGCAGCCGCCATCTTGGATTTTCATTTTGACCCCACTATCGTTTTCAGCGACCTCAAATATCACGAAAATGACACCCATGACGAAAAATTAGGAAATTTTCGCAGCCGCCATCTTGGATTTTCATTTTGACCCCACAATCGTTTTCTGCGACCTAAAATATCACGAAAATGACATCCATGACCGAAAATTAGGAAATTTTCGCAGCCGCCATCTTGGATTTTCATTTTGACCCCACTATCGTTTTCAGCGACCTAAAATATCACGAAAATGACATCCATGACCGAAAATTAGGAAATTTTGGCAGCCGCCATCTTGGATTTTCATTTTGACCCCACTATCGTTTTCAGCGACCTAAAATATCACGAAAATGACACCCATGACGAAAAATTAGGAAATTTTCGCAGCCGCCATCTTGGATTTTCATTTTGACCCCACAATCGTTTTCTGCGACCTAAAATATCACGAAAATGACACCCATGACGAAAAATTTGGAAATTTTCACAGCCGCCATCTTGGATTTTCATTTTGACCCCGCTATCGTTTTCAGCGACCTCAAATATCACGAAAATGACACCCATGACGAAAAATTAGGATATTCGCAGCCGCCATCTTGGATTTTCATTTTGACCTCACTATCGTTTTCAGCGACCTAAAATATCACGAAAATGACATCCATGACCGAAAATTAGGAAATTTTCGCAGCCGCCATCTTGGATTTTCATTTTGACCCCACTATCGTTTTCAGCGACCTAAAATATCACGAAAATGACATCCATGACCGAAAATTAGGAAATTTTGGCAGCCGCCATCTTGGATTTTCATTTTGACCCCACTATCGTTTTCAGCGACCTCAAATATCACGAAAATGACACCCATGACGAAAAATTAGGATATTCGCAGCCGCCATCTTGGATTTTCATTTTGACCTCACTATCGTTTTCAGCGACCTAAAATATCACGAAAATGACATCCATGACCGAAAATTAGGAAATTTTCGCAGCCGCCATCTTGGATTTTCATTTTGACCCCACTATCGTTTTCAGCGACCTAAAATATCACGAAAATGACATCCATGACCGAAAATTAGGAAATTTTGGCAGCCGCCATCTTGGATTTTCATTTTGACCCCACTATCGTTTTCAGCGACCTAAAATATCACGAAAATGACACCCATGACGAAAAATTAGGAAATTTTCGCAGCCGCCATCTTGGATTTTCATTTTGACCCCACAATCGTTTTCTGCGACCTAAAATATCACGAAAATGACACCCATGACGAAAAATTTGGAAATTTTCACAGCCGCCATCTTGGATTTTCATTTTGACCCCGCTATCGTTTTCAGCGACCTAAAGTATCACGAAAATGACACCCATGACGAAAAATTAGGAAATTTTCGCAGCCGCCATCTTGGATTTTCATTTTGACCCCACTATCGGTTTCAGCGACCTCAAATATCACGAAAATGACACCTGTGTCGAAAAATTTGATAATTTTCGCAGCCGCCATCTTGGATTTTCATTTTGACCCCACTATCGTTTTCAGCGACCTAAAATATCACGAAAATGACACCCATGACGAAAAATTAGGATATTCGCAGCCGCCATCTTGGATTTTCATTTTGACCTCACTATCGTTTTCAGCGACCTAAAATATCACGAAAATGACATCCATGACCGAAAATTAGGAAATTTTTGCAGCCGCCATCTTGGATTTTCATTTTGACCCCACTATCGTTTTCAGCGACCTAAAATATCACGAAAATGACATCCATGACCGAAAATTAGGAAATTTTGGCAGCCGCCATCTTGGATTTTCATTTTGACCCCACTATCGTTTTCAGCGACCTAAAATATCACGAAAACGACACCCATGACGAAAAATTAGGAAATTTTTGCAGCCGCCATCTTGGATTTTCATTTTGACCCCACTATCGTTTTCAGCGACCTCAAATATCACGAAAATGACATCCATGACAGAAAATTAGGAAATTTTGGCAGCCGCCATCTTGGATTTTCATTTTGACCCCACTATCGTTTTCAGCGACCTAAAATATCACGAAAACGACACCCATGACGAAAAATTAGGAAATTTTTGCAGCCGCCATCTTGGATTTTCATTTTGACCCCACTATCGTTTTCAGCGACCTAAAATATCACGAAAATGACATCCATGACCGAAAATTAGGAAATTTTGGCAGCCGCCATCTTGGATTTTCATTTTGACCCCACTATCGTTTTCAGCGACCTAAAATATCACGAAAACGACACCCATGACGAAAAATTAGGAAATTTTTGCAGCCGCCATCTTGGATTTTCATTTTGACCCCACTATCGTTTTCAGCGACCTCAAATATCACGAAAATGACATCCATGACCGAAAATTAGGAAATTTTGGCAGCCGCCATCTTGGATTTTCATTTTGACCCCACTATCGTTTTCAGCGACCTAAAATATCACGAAAATGACACCCATGACGAAAAATTAGGAAATTTTCGCAGCCGCCATCTTGGATTTTCATTTTGACCCCACTATCGTTTTCAGCGACCTAAAATATCACGAAAATGACACCCATGACGAAAAGTTAGGAAATTTTCGCAGCCGCCATCTTGGATTTTCAGTTTGACCCCACTATCGTTTTCAGCGACCTAAAATATCACGAAAATGACACCCATGACGAAAAATTAGGAAATTTTCGCAGCCGCCATCTTGGATTTTCATTTTGACCCCACTATCGTTTTCAGCGACCTAAAATATCACGAAAACGACACCCATGACGAAAAATTAGTAAATTTTTGCAGCCGCCATCTTGGATTTTCATTTTGACCCCACTATCGTTTTCAGCGACCTCAAATATCACGAAAATGACATCCATGACCGAAAATTAGGAAATTTTGGCAGCCGCCATCTTGGATTTTCATTTTGACCCCACTATCGTTTTCAGCGACCTAAAATATCACGAAAACGACACCCATGACGAAAAATTAGGAAATTTTTGCAGCCGCCATCTTGGATTTTCATTTTGACCCCACTATCGTTTTCAGCGACCTAAAATATCACGAAAATGACACCCATGACGAAAAATTAGGAAATTTTCGCAGCCGCCATCTTGGATTTTCATTTTGACCCCACTATTGTTTTCAGCGACCTAAAATATCACGAAAATGACACCCATGACGAAAAGTTAGGAAATTTTCGCAGCCGCCATCTTGGATTTTCAGTTTGACCCCACTATCGTTTTCAGCGACCTAAAATATCACGAAAATGACACCCATGACGAAAAATTAGGAAATTTTCGCAGCCGCCATCTTGGATTTTCATTTTGACCCCACTATCGTTTTCAGCGACCTAAAATATCACGAAAATGACACCCATGACGAAAAGTTAGGAAATTTTCGCAGCCGCCATCTTGGATTTTCAGTTTGACCCCACTATCGTTTTCAGCGACCTCAAATATCACGAAAATGACATCCATGACCGAAAATTAGGAAATTTTGGCAGCCGCCATCTTGGATTTTCATTTTGACCCCACTATCGTTTTCAGCGACCTAAAATATCACGAAAACGACACCCATGACGAAAAATTAGGAAATTTTTGCAGCCGCCATCTTGGATTTTCATTTTGACCCCACTATCGTTTTCAGCGACCTAAAATATCACGAAAATGACACCCATGACGAAAAATTAGGAAATTTTCGCAGCCGCCATCTTGGATTTTCATTTTGACCCCACTATCGTTTTCAGCGACCTAAAATATCACGAAAATGACACCCATGACGAAAAGTTAGGAAATTTTCGCAGCCGCCATCTTGGATTTTCAGTTTGACCCCACTATCGTTTTCAGCGACCTAAAATAACACGAAAATGACACCCATGACGAAAAGTTAGGAAATTTTCGCAGCCGCCATCTTGGATTTTCATTTTGACCCCGCTATCGTTTTCAGCGACCTAAAATATCACGAAAACGACACCCATGACGAAAAATTGGAAATTTTTGCAGCCGCCATCTTGGATTTTCATTTTGACCTTGAAATACAAAAAAAAAATAAGAAGATACCTAATTAGAAAAAAAACTTAATTTAAAAAAAAAATCTTATTTATGTAGGTATACAGAAAAATACATTTGAGGGCCTACTTATTTTCTGAACATCCCTGCCCAACCCTTTGAAAGAATTCAGGCGTGATGTTATGAAGAAATCTCATTTCCTATCCGATATTCATTATAAAACCACCCGTACTAACTTTATTCTGTGGCACCTACCTATTTGAGATTTGAAAATAGTGAACCAAAAATTTGCGCGTCAGGCGGCTTTATAAGCTCCAGTGTAGGGTTCAAATTCAACTGTTTTACACACTTGATGCGATTGGTAAACATAGGCCGTGATAAAAATAAATACCAATAAAGCTTTTGCGCGCGTGACGTCTTTATTTACATAGGCATAGCGTTCAAATTCAACTGTTTTCAACACATGTTAATTTGTGCCGGTCGCAGCCGGTGACAGAAGTTAGCGGGGGTGGCGGGTTCGAAAAATTGGCACACGTCCGACCTCCATCACGTTCCGCTCGGGACTAAACGACACGGAGCGAGCGCAAAACACTTGACATTGGAATTAGTGATATAAATATTTTGATATTTCAAATTATGATAGCCGTTATAAATTACATTTTTTACGACCTTTATTATGGCATAAGTTTTATTGTTCAAAGCCTAATATAAATCAAATGAAATAAGATATAGATCATAATTTAGACTTGTCTTTGCGATTTAATTGGATGCAGTAAAGTGCAAGTAATCGTGTATCGGACGGCCGAAATTTGTAGATGGAAGTCTGAACTAAGTAACATATTTTTTTCAAAATTTAAATCCGTGTTATCTACGAATAAAACACTAAACAAAACGACGTTTTTACGGCTCTCACCGCCTTAAAAACAGCGTGTAGATGAAGCAGTTTTTCGCCGGAACCTACAGAGAAATTACATCTGAAAATTGTTAGTAATCTACATGATATGAATCGTAATTTGGTTTAGCCATAATTTTTCTATCGGTATCACATAATAAGAAAAAAAAAAAACCCCAAATCACCTCCAAATCGTTAAGATGAAACCATTTTACTCCTTCATTTTTTATCAAAAAAATATAAAAAAAATATCTACTACTTTGCAATACAAACGAAAATGATTTGGTTTTGTTACTTTTTAAAAACATGTATATTTTTTATTATAATAAATTAAAAATGCGTCTAATTTGGGACAGCGCTCCTTGATGGGCGAGTCCTATTACTGGCTGGACGTACGACGCGTTGCGTGAGCTCAGGCCAGAATGCGCAAGCTAACCACTCAAGGTCATTGGCGTATAGTCGGCCTTAAAATAATTTTGTAGCATGAAAGACTCGAAGAAATTTTTTGTTTTTTCTCGCAAATGTGTTGAAAAACGTATGACACACGTGAGGAAATTCGTATTTACAAACTCGGAAGTACATTCGTCTACTCGTTTGTAAAAACCAACTTACCGCTCTAGTATCATAATAACTATTTTCCAAAAAATAAGTCAAGCACAGACCATACGATACCCTACATGAAAATGAGAAGATTGAGAAAGAAATAAATAAAAACACATTTATATATGCTCAAATAAATAAAATATTCACATAAATTGAAAATGTTATTATTATTATTATGTAAGTACCTACTTATATAAAAAGTATTTGTTTGTTTACTTTTTAAATTGTATAAAATGTAATCAAGTTCAATCTTATTTTATTTGAATGTTCCGTAATAAGGTATAAAATTACTTTTACTAACACTTAAGTTACAAATGATTTTTAGGGTTCCGCTCCAAAATGGTAAAAAGGAACCATTAAGGTGCGACTCAGTTTGTCTGTCACAGCTGGATATCTCAAGAACTGCTAATGCTATCAACTTGAAATTTGGAACAATTATAGATGACGTTTACCCAACTATTTTTCAAATAAGATAGAAATAAAAATATAAGGTCTTAAAATTCGAAGTGGGGCTACTAGGGCTTATGGAGTATGATATGAAAGAGCGCTGTTTGCACATTCTTAAACATTATTTTTATTTTTTTAGGCAGCATATTTTTCGACTTTTGAAGAAAAATGTGAAAAAAAAATACCGCCCCCCCTTATCTCCGAAGTTTGCAAAGAGAAAAATCTGAAATTATTCTATGTGATAGAAGTTTATGTAAAGATTACAGGAAAAATAAAATTATGTCTCTAAATAGCACAATTCTTCAGAAATCGGAACGGAACCCTCGGTGCGCGAGTCCGACTCGCTCTTGACCGGTTTTATTCAAGCTAATGCAATAATTTACAATAACGACAGAGTCCGAAGCTCGGGCCATAACATTTTTATTTGCATTCCATCTTTCCCAATATTTTTATAAATTGGGTTCATTCATCGCTAGGCACAGACGGCGCACCAGTCACCACACCATACAGCCAATCCACAACCTCGTTTCATCGCCTCAAGGGGCATCTAATATCGTAAATAAGGCAACTCGTTAGTGGCCAGTAACATTACAACTCGCCTAATTGTGTTTACAGTTAAATAAATAAAATTAAATTATAAAGGTTTTATGATTGGTCATACTTACTTTGTTAAGGGGCGGAATCGGATTAGGTTGTTTTAAAATTATTTACCATATGTATTGTGAAAATGTGAACATATTTTTAAGTTACATATCTAGTGATGATATACAGCCCCATTCTACAAAGTTAAGCAATGCATCGAAGTGGTTGAAGTCATGATTGCTTTCTCGCCAGAAAAATCCATTTTCAATCACCCGTTACTGTTAGATTTTCCTTGTGTTTATGTACCTACCTACTGGTATATTTTCTTGTTTTAAGTAAGTACTTATATCGACTGCAATTCACACGAATTTTGAAAAAATATTAATTATGAAGCAGTTAGGGTAGAAACACCAGTTATCATTATCATCAACGAAAAACGATAATAGATGATATGTTTTTATAATTATTATAAAATAAATTAAAAATTCAAATTAATTAGAAACTTTAATATACTTAAGCTCAAATATAGGACATACATAATAAACCTTTTTCCTTAACTACATAATTGTTTTTTACGACTTCCAAATGCAGATACGAAATAAATAAAGTTTTTTAATTTCTTTATTAGATCAAATCTCTTTAATATATCTAAATATGTAAATGTTGAAATCAAAGTCACTTGTATCAACACCCACAGAGTTGTATTATAATAAAAAAATCATAAAAATATATTATACTTAGTGATTGCTTTTATAAAATGTTAATGAATTTAAATCATAAAATGTTGGGTACGTAGTTTTATAGAGTTCAATAACTTGGACAATTTGTAAGTTTGCTTAGCAATTTACTTTCATTGCTGGAAGAGGGACAGTTTAACTAAAGGGCTTGTAGGTATTTATAGCTGCATTTTTGCATTTTTGTTATTACTTGCAAGATAAAAATAATTAAAGAGTACCTACCTACCTCAATCAATCTGTCTAGCCTTTTCCCAACTATGTTGGGGTCGGCTACCAGTCTACGTCAGTCGGTGCAGCTGAATACCAGTATTTTACATGGAGCGACTGCCTATCTGACCTCCACAACCCAGTTACTGGGTAACATGGTAGGTACCCCTTGATAAGACTGGTTGTCAGACTTTCGGGCTTCTGACGACACGGGACTAATGGCGTGCTTTCCGAAGTAAGAGGGGTCTCTGTATGTAAAGATGGTCACCCATTCACGGACCAACCGCGGCAAGCGTAGCTTAACCTGATCGATCGACCCGTGCGGCCACTAATTAGCCACTTTACGATTAAAAGAGAACTATGTAAAAAAATAATGGCGTATTTTTTCACATAGTTCTCTTTTAATCTAGCTAAAACTCTATGGTAGGTATAATTTAAGTTTTCCTGTATTGTACCTACTCTTTGTGACTACTTCTCTCATGCAACTCTCCTGTCGCAGGTCTGGTGGAATAAATTTCTACTGAAATAAGCAGTACCTTGGTGCTCTTATATCCTAACTAATCTTACTTCTTACTCTCTCTCTTTCTTCTGTGCTACTATTATAAATGCAAAAGCTTGGATGGATGGATGTTTGTTACTCAATCACGCCGGAACGGCTGAACGTATCTGAATGAAATTTGGCACAGAGATAGATTATGTTCTGGAATAGCACATAGGCTACTTTTTATACCGGAAAAATGTATGGTTTCCGTGGGATAATTTCCAACATCCACGCGGGTGAAGCCGCTGGCAAAAGCTAGTCCTACTATAATATTATAAATGTGAAAGTTTGTATGTTTGGATGTTTGTTACTCAGTCACGCAAAAACGACTGAACGGATTTGGATGAAATTTGGTATATATATAGTTTATAACCTGGATTAAGACATAGGATACTTTTCATCCCGGTAGAAGGATAATTTCCGACATACACGCGGGTGAAGCCGCGGGCAACGGCTAGTAATATAATAAATGCAAAAATGAGTTTGTTTGTTTGTTACGCTTTCACGCTATAACGGCTGAACGGATTTGGATGACATGTGACATATAGGTAGCCTGGGACCTAGAGAAGAACCATAGACTACTTTTTATCCTGGATCTCAGATGAAGTGGCGGGCAACAGCTAGTTTTTATTTATTTGTCTTTATTAAGTGTTTTGTGTGTACTAAAATAAATACATTCATTAATTCATTCATTAAATGTCCTCATTTAGACAAAGACTTTGCCTACGACGAATACTTACGTCTTAATGAAAACTATTAAATTCCATCTTGTATTGATTTAATAATCTTCACCTACTTACTCCTCCTTAATCCCTAATTAAGCGACTACTTATCAAGAAAGAGTTGCACCACAATGACCATCATTACAATCTAGAGGCGTTTTCAAAATTCGAATTCATTATCTGTATGTTATATCGATTGCATTCGATGCAGGTGTTTGAATCGAGTTAATTAAGTCATTCGAGAGAGTTGCTTTGCCTCTTACTTTTTTAATTATTATTAATCTGGATGTGTTACTGATTTTTTTTTATGATACTGCTTTAGTTGCTTCATTTGAGTTTGAGGAAATGTAGGTGTTAAAATGGTAGCAGTTACGTAATATAATTTTTGTGTGGCCAGATTTTAGATTATTATGGCTTTATTTAGTTTTTTGGGGTTCCGTACCAAAATGGTAAAAAGGAACCCTTATGGTGCGCCGTACGACTCAGTCTGTCTGTCTGTCCGTCTGTCACAGCTGGATATCTCAAGAACTACTAATGCTATCAACTTGAAATTTGGAACAGCTATTGATGAAGTTTGCCCAACTATTCTATTAACAGTCTAGATATGTACAGGAAGGAGGACTTAAAATTCGGAGTCGGGCTACTAGGGTATGTGGGGTATCATATGAAAGAGCGCTGTTTGCACATTCTCAAACATTTTTCTTCTTTTTTTAGGCCGCATAGTTTTCGACTTTTGATGAAACAGGAAAAAAAATATAGCTACCGTTCCCCCCCTTTATCTCCGAAGTTTGCATAGACAAAAATCAGAAATGATTCTATGTGATAGAAGTTTATGTAAATTACAGAAAAAATAAAAACGATGTCTCTAAAAACACACTTTTTCAAAAATTGGAACGGAACCCTCGGTGCGCGAGTCCAACTCGCTCTTGACCGGTTTTTTTATTGCCTACAAACACGCGCGTGTATGTTTGTATCCAAAATCAAGAAAGGCTCAGATATTTGTAACAATACCTATATTATGTAAAACAGTTAGGTACTTGTCTGAAATGTATACAGATGTACCTAGAGACTACAGCTGGCCTAAATCAATTAAAGTTGACAGAAAACCTACATTTTTCAGTACCTAATTCATACAACCTTGAGTGGTTGTTGTAAACTATTTGAAGGTTGTCGACTGCTTAACCGGACTCTCCTGTGGGTGCCTTAATAAATTAAGGGCTCCAGCCAGGCCATAAAACTTATGAACTAAGCGACTGCTCGCTAAGGGCACCCCTTGAGGGGTAAGGGCCTCGGCTTAGGGCGTCGCTGGGGGGAGGACAGCAGGGGACAGGCTGGATCAGTTTATGAAATTTTTGTGTGCGGTACAGGTACAATGCGATTCAACTAAGAATAAGAACGTCAATGATCTCGAACTGAAACTTGAAATATACGGCTTGCAAAGTTTTGTAGTGTTATACCGACCCATTTGAGTTCTGTTTTTGGAATTTGTTTTTGTTAAGTAAACTATGTCACTGACTTTGCAAATGTGTGAGCAAGGCGCAGTTTTGCTAAATCTTCACAATATGGCGCAAGGTCATTCCTATTCTTAGTTGAAACGCATTGTACCTCTGCCTACTTCCTAACGGTAGCTTCAAGCGTGACGTTACCACTACAACATTAAAACAATTGTCTTATCTTAGTTCAGAACACATCTTTCATGCATTACGACTAAATTAAAGGTGATACATTAATTGACTGGATACTTTAAAAGTTGCGGACACACTGGGTCCGTTTTAATAGACCGCTCCCAGGAGAATTCGTGCATGGAATGCATTACTTATACCTACACCACTAATTTTTAATTAGTAAAAATACTTAAAGGGCTTATTAGAGAAGGTCTTGTTAATAAATATGTAAAGTCTCAATAAATAATATCCATAAACAGCAAAGTTATTGGCGTTTGTTTATATCTCAAAATTTCACTCAATGTATGGAAATATTGTGCAAACTATTCATAGTTGTATTCATTCTCTCGCTCTCGCATTTGCGTGCTCTCGCTCGAACTTGCCCCGCCTCCAACAGCTGTTATCGTATCATAATCATGAATTTACCAAATATGACAAATTTTCTTGGACAATTTTGGTATTTCTTTTTTTTTACTTTTGACTACACAAATATGATCAGTAACGGGTACGGATAGAGCCCCATTTTTTTTTGTACTAATTAAAAAATAGTGGTGTAAATAAAATATACACGAGTGACTTGGCGCTGGCGCACCCTGAGCACAATATAAGTATGTCTACTGACTGCCCAAAGTTTTCACCACGGATTTTTAAACTTTTCTCGGAGGTATACCTGACATGGTGATGAGACGAGGCGAGGGTTCGAAGACTAGAAAGCTCAATCATTAAATTTCCTCTACATGATGCTGATTTTAGGAAATACCATGTAAGTAATTAAAAATACATACTTACACACAAACTCACGCCTTCTTTCCATCAGGGTAGACAGAAACTACAAAACACCACCTACAACCTACGGCTACTTTTACTACTATAATTCAGAATATGACGTCATTTAACCGTTCCTTTAAAAAAAAATTCTCATCCTGGCTCCACTCTTTAGTCTACGTCGAAAACTATCCCAGGTGCAAATTATCAATTAGCACCGGTTTTTGTGTTCTGAAGTCGTACAGATAGGTATTTACAGTATAAAATTAATTTAAGTAACCCATACACATATTTTTAAACATTTCAGCATATTATTGCATAACAATAAACCTTTAAGTTAGTGTTTAAAGAAATATTTTAAAGAACGGTGATCATAACAGAAACATTATGAATCAAGTAAGTCAATAAAAATCAAGTAGGTATGTTTATTCTTCCCCTTATTGTGTCCCAGGCACAGCTAATAATCGTGAACCGCGCGTCGCGTCGGGCGCATGCGCCAGCAATGACAGTTCCATTTCGGTTTCCCGCCAAGACGCGCGCGTTCGGATACACGACCAATTAATTTTATTGAACTCGTTTTCAATTTACGATTTTCTTGTTTTAATCTCAATTAAAATTTTGTAAGTGCCTTGTGATCTGGTAATAAAAATAATAGAATAACGTCCGGTCTTTAAAAATATTATTTTTTATTGGTATGGTATTTAATTGATTGTTTTTTTTAAATAGTTATTTGGGAAACTGTTAGAAAAGTTAAGTTTGGAACAAACAAAGTAGAAACTTAGTTGTTTTTAAAAAGAAAAAGCCTAATTAACTCCAGAGCGCTACATTAAAGGCGACAGACCGTAAATCCTATAAAATACCAGCGACCGAAACACAGACAATACAAAAATAAAAGTAAAAAGTACTGGGCTTAGTCACTGAACATCCGTCCTATTTGCAAAAAAATAGTTTTGTTCTAAAATCAAATTCGGCGCGCTCTTTTCTTAATTCCAGTCACTTACGGCCAGTGTTCCTCTTTAATGACCAAAGAAATAATATGCAATGACATTCATCAAAATTAAAATCGTTAAGTCATAAAAAACATTAAAGTAAATAATTACATAAACAAAAATATAGGTAGGTACAATTAAAAAAATTAGGTAACGGTTGTCCCAATTAATCCGAATATTTTTTCTTCTAGAACCAGAAAACTTATAAAATGAAGTCATTTACATACATAGTGTTGTTTTTATTTACACAAAACACAGTGAGAAGTGAAAAACCGTTCAAAAGTATACCAGTGACTGTAAAAACTTATGAAAACGACACAGTTCTTCTGCCGTGCTATATTGATGAAAATGGTAAGTTAAAAAATTCCATCTGCCTATCCTTTTCCCATCCATGTTGGGATCGGCTTCCAGTCTAACTGGATGCAGCCGAATACTTACCTGTATTTTACATGGAGCGACTGCTTATCTGACCTCCACAACCCAGTAACTTGGTTACTACCAAGTAATCGATGCCCCTTGGTAAGACTGGTTGTCAGACTTTCGGGCTTCTGACGACGTATCTAACGGCTGTCAAAGATCCACGAAAGACAGTCGGGACCAAGGCTTAACGTGCTTTCTGAGGCACGGAGAAGTCTCGGTATGTAAAGATGGTCATAATTATATCCACGGACAGAAAATAGACGGTGCTACGTGGTGCTACTTTGGATTTTTTTTCTATAGAAAAAATTTCAACTAATTATGTTGCGGTTTTGGTACAGCAGTAGACAATTATAGTGAACTATCCAATTGATCCAAATGATTTAACCATAGGTACACTTACCTACATTTGGTTTTATAGGAATTTTAAAAACACAAATTTTATCGATGTATGCAACCGATTGATGTAGCTATACAGCTGTTTGGTCTGTCAGTATTAACCACTGAAGGGTGAAAGTTCCACAATATTGAGGCATGATCTAGTTCAACAATGTTTTGATTATTATAGTATGTACCTATCCTCATATCCTAAGTACCTAGCAGATAAACAAAAAAAAAAATTGATTATCATATGACACGAATACGACTTACAAATAAAAAAAGTAACTTGTCTGACAAAATATGTTTATAATTCAATTATCAAATGAACAACATTTAAAAAAATAATGTAACTATTTCCAAAATAATCTAATTAGTCTAAACACCACGAAACATTAAACATTCGTGATCCAAGCAATTTAATCCTTGTTCTTCCTTGACTCACGAAGGCCACCAACTGGAGCTTTCACCCTACTAACCCTTCGACGTCTCATTAGCATCAAAAAGGCGGGAATGTTTTAAATAAATTAATGGTATTTATAGGATTATGAATCGTAAAACTATGACGTTATGGTTTTGTTTTGAAATAATGTAGAAAGTTACTGTTTATTTTGATTCGTGATGAAGAATTAAGTATGTTTTATTATCAAAGGATAAAATCTATATCGTCCATTTTATAATATTGTCTATGGAATGTTTTTAAGTGCTCTAATGATTATATTGATATGTGGACCGGACCTGTCAATTAAATAAAGAAAAGGCGTTTGATATTGTTGTTTTAAAAGTTGTATTGAAGGTCCTATTGTACGGCCATCCGCAAGTACCTACCCCAGGGCGATGTTTGTATCGCGCATCGGATTTCAATGTATTGCTTAGCCTCGAGTGTTGAAAATCCAACAGTGTGATTTTTGATGCACTGGGATGCACTTTGTTGGATCAGTGCACGGCTCAACACCGACATTTGAAAATCCAGTAAACAATAAAGAAACGTCTCCCATAAAATCGCTCGTGCGTACGAGGGCTATTGCTTCAAAATAAAGGCACTGTCAAATTCAAACTGTATACATTTAACCGGCAAAGCGGTAGCGGTGCAGCAGTATCTACAGTCCAGCCGTTGAGAAAATGCGTTCCTGACACCTGTCAGGTGGACAATTTCTAGTAAGCAAAATAAAGGATCAAATTATTCGCAAAACACTCATACCCATGGACCTAATATACAAACTGGACTGAGCTCTCATACCAAAAACACGAGCAGAGAGAGATATGTCAGATTGAGGCAGTTTATCTCCTTCTAATAGGGTGACCAAACATTTTTATGACAAACAGGAAAATTCGTTTATACAGAGATAATTTGCGTCCGGTTATTAATTATTGTTTGTATTACAAACATATTGTAATTAAATAATATAAAGAAATAGACCTTTTTCGAAAGCTCCTTTATGAAACTGAACATTATTGTGTTCTATGTCGGTGTTGAATCGTGTACCTACCCATGTTTTGAGGCAAGAAGGAAGGACTACAATATTGGTGAGAGTCATCTTGTGGCGAATCATCAAATTTGATCACGTAGGTATACGTGGCTTATGATGAAGTAGGCATGTAGAATCTCGTTCTGGGACCATGGTACTTTCTTGCTCTTTTTTCGTTTACTCTACAGAGCTGGTTTGGGTAAGTATGTAATTGAAGCAATGGGAACTAAAATGATTCTGGAATTACATCCAACCATATTTGTTGAATTTCTTCTTTGGATGGAAAGCTGTAAGTAAACAACTTAAAAATAATGCTATTTCAATCATGCGATACATAAGTACAAATTGTATTTATTATGCGCCTAATATTAATAGTTTTAATCAGAAATACACTACTTAGAGCTTTTGTAGACAGAAGACGCTAAGTCTTCTGTCTACAAAACGTCTAGAGCATGGTTACACTACTTAGACTCAAAATTGTTATTATTTAGTAACAATTTTAAGTCTTTTCTCGAGATTTATTTAAATCTTTGTTAATCCTTAAAAGTTCCTTACCTGTGAAATTAAATGCCACAACCAGCATAACATTCACTTTTACATTTCTTGATGCAACACCTTCTCACCATTTTCGCTATCTAAATTGAAAAAAACCGCCATGAAACCATTGATGTCAGATTTCAGTGTTACCAGGGTAATTATATGATAGCTACCAAACAATAATCAAAATTATATTATTTTGATTATTTTACTCATGGAGTTTACTTATAAAATTATTGACTATGATATACAGATTGTAAACCTATAAATAAAATTATTTAAAACTAATCTAAATGCTAAAAAAATATATACGTAACTTATTTTACCTACTTGTAGTTGGTGAAATTTTTCTACCATCTTTATCATTTTTATCTGTTGGCAATTGAGCAAAAGGGACAAATTACTCAAGTCGGGCTCTCTCTCTCGGCTCGTTTTGCCTCGGCTAAGATATCCTATCAAAAGTAAACATAAAGTACAATACCTAAGTTTAATTTTTGTATGATACGATTTTTGGAGAGCTCAGTCCTCTTACTATGAAACTGACAAGTGTCAAGAACTACGGCCCTCTCAATGGCCGGACTGTATTATTACTTTACCACAAAGACATAAAAACTTTTTCCAAAAAAATACAACCGCCTTCCAAAAACAACAAAGTTGATTGGGAAAATTTGACGTCTGTACCTAATCCCCGAAGAGTTAGGCAGAAGTGTCAGTATCTGTCTGTAGTACACCCACATTTCGCTATAGATAGTGCAATCCACTAAGACTCGGCCCACTACTCCTCCTAACCGTTTAAAGTATTATGTTTGCAAAGGTTAGGAGGAGTAGTGGGCCGCGTCTTCGTGGATTGCACTATCTATATAGTATAGTTAAAATCTCGCTGCAGACTTCGTCATAAATCATTCGAGTGTTTCGCTCTTTCCCACTCACGGGCCTTATGGGGAGGCCACGCCCACACTTAGTCCTGTGCATTACTGCAGTCGATGAGTGATGTCGATAGTTTTATATTTATAAATGGGTGATAGAAATAAATACACATTTTTTTTTTATTTTATTACCAATTTTACTACAAAGCATATTAAATATATAAACAAAAGAACGTATATATAAAACTAAAAATAGAAAATTAAAATTCTTCGTCTGAGTCATCGTCATCATCATTCACATGAATGATGAACTCTTCGCATAAAATAATGTGCTTTTCTTAAGTCTTCATCTTGCAGCAATTCTGCATGTTCCACACATTTTTGCCAATTACCCTGCATACTTAATGAATGCAGTATGTTTACGTGATAACCTTAATGATTCTGTTATCAATAATGGCCTTGAGCGCGCGCAACTAGCGCACATCCCTACTCCGATTATGATTTATGACCAAGTCTGCAGCGAGATTTTAACTATACTATAGTTATGTTTAAGTCCCATATTAGGTAATAGGGGGCGAGCCTATTGCCATCAACCGGGCACACATCCAGACTGCGGACTGCTAATGAGAAATTCCTGATGGAAAAACCCAATAACACTTTGCCCGACCTGGGCAACAAACAGGACCCCATGCTCAGCAGTATAGCGCATGAGACCACTATCATGTCGGGGCCACATCAACGGGATATGCCGTTGATTATCGCGATGATGGACGTAGGCCGTAGCCACAACAGTTATCGCGATAATTTGACAACGGCATTCACGTTGCCGATTAACGTGGCGCCTCGGGTGGCGGTGTTGAGTAATTCATCAACTCGTCCCACATGTTTACGGCCCATTTGGGACGACTTGACGAAAATCAAAATAGATAATATTTTCATTCTGCAAGTCGTCCCACGTTTCTTTTTGTGTGGAACTTAAACCTTATCAACGTTTGGTACAGTTAGTAAGAAAAGATATAACAATATTTTTTAAGAATTTTTAGTATATACTTTCGTTTTGTTCATAGATTATTTAATAGGTAATAAAAAAGTCAGTACCTACAATTTTTTTTTTCTACATATGTTTAATTTTACACGCAAACGCACAAGTTCAAGTGTTATATACGAATGGTAGACATGTATAACTTTCGGTTATTATCAGGTTAATAAACAATGGTCACGTGCATAGAAATATAAAAAACAGTGGTTACTTTTGAAGTAAATGATGACAGGACACCCTATGAATAGAATGAAGGTACAAAAAAATATTTTGTTTCAATATCAATGAAGCACACGAGCGTGACTTGGAGTATTTAACAAATTTTTTATTTTTTTTTTGGAGTTTTTTTTTTTTAGTTGAAAAACATTTATATGTTACTTTTTTCAAATAATAATATAATAATAGCCCTTTTCCTATATCCTATCTTCCTGTGCCCGACAGGGTCCACAATAATCTAAAATTTTTGCCAGCGGCTTCGCCCGCGTGTATGTCAGGAATTATCTCACGGAAACCTTTTACCGCTATGAAAAGTATCCTATGTCTTAATCCAGGTTATAAACTATCTTTATACCAAATTTCATCCAAATCCGTTTTTGCGTGATTGAGAAACAAACATCCAAACATGCAAACTTTCACATTTATAATATTATTAAGTAAGATAGAGTATTTAATAGAATTTATTGATGTTAAAACGAGTTAGTATTTTCCGACAGAAAATGTTAGACTTTATTTAGTGGTTGTGGAACAAACTTTTACAAATTTATTTGTGGTTTGATTTTGGACTCCGATAAATCTGTGACTCTGGTTGTGCATATTGGACTTGGATTTAGACTGAAATTGCTGTGTTCGTCGGAAAGTTGTAGTGAGTACCCATCTTAATATTATATTAATAGGATAATATTTAAAAACTACACCGGCCCAAGGTCTTCATTAAAGCCGTAGGCTAAGTGATATCTGATTTATGATATAGAATATACCTAGAAAACGGTTGCTTATAAACATAAAGGTTTAGATACTTGAAGGTAGTTTAATTTGTAGCTTTAAGCTTAGAAGTGAGTACTTACTTATAGAGGTCTTCTTTTTTCTATAAGACCTCTATACTCACTTCTATATTATGTTAGTCAAGATATCTTTCAGCTGCCCAAATCTACATTGACACGACTGTTACGATTTTTTTTCTTTTTTAAAATTAAGTATTTAATTTGAAACGCATCAATTCGTGGGCTTTACTTCTTCCTTCAGAATGGTCTCCACTGTACTTTAACATCCGCACGACCGAAACTGCACATTGGTCAATCATTTGGGTTAGGTTAGAATATTGACCATTACCTCTTAGAATTACCAAAGATGGCTTTATAAAATACTAGCTGCGACCCGCGGTTTTTCCGGCGTAGACCGGGATAAAAGTAGCCTATGTGTTAATTCAGGGTATAAGCTATCTACATACCAAATTTCATCCAAATCGATCAAGCCGTTTGAGCGTGAAGAAGTAATAAACATACAAACACACCCTCACAGACACTCACAAACTTTCGGCTTTATAATATTAGTGTGATGGAGTAGCTCGTGGCTAAGTAATACAGCCGCACGGGTCGATCCATCAGGTTAACCTACGCTTGCCGGGGTTGGTCCGTGGATGGGTGACCATCTTTACATACCGAGACTCCTCCGTGCCTCGGAAAGCACGTTAAGCCGTTGGTCCCGGCTGTCATTTGTGTATCTTTGACAGTCGTTACGGGTTATCAGAAGCCCGAAAGTCTGACAACCAGTCTTACCAAGGGGTATCGTATTACCCAGTTACTGGGTTGTGAAGGTCAGATAGACAGTCGCTCCATGTAAAGTAATGGTATTCAGCTGCATCCGGTTAGACTGGAAGCCGACCTCAACATAGTTGGGAAAAGGCTAGGCGGATTCATAAGGCAAATTAATCAGTTAAAAAAATAATGACCACATTAACAATGTTGTGATGATTAAATATTTTATAACAAATTCTTTTTTTTTTATTTCCACACTAACACTTTTGCTACTGATTGTACCTTTTCTCATTTTGATAGCAACGTGGGACGACTTGCAGAATGAAAATATTATTTATTTTGATTTTCGTCAAGTCGTCCCAAATGGGCCGTAGGCATGTGGGACGAGTTGATAAATTACTCGCGGTGTTCAAGTGTGCCCACTCAATTTATCGCGTTAATTATCGGAATAATTACCGCGATGTTTATGGCAACGAACGACGAGGCAATTGTAATCGCTAATTTAACTAACTGACTTATCTGACATTTTGGACTAAGCCGATAGCCGACCTAACTATAGCAATTTGATACATTTTCCAAGTCGAATCGATCTGTCTAATCGGCGTATCTGTACCTATGCCTTACGGTCCCCACGATAATGCAAAAATCGAGACCGATATATCTACAGTTTACAAAAAAAAAAGAAAAATAGCTTGCCCCGTAAAATTTTCTTCGAATCAGTTACGTCACTTAGATTAGCGACGATGGGACGTCTACCTAATGTATCGTATCGTAGATCATCTACACACCTAAGTACTCCAATTAAATCCTAGGTAGGTACCTAACTACATTATCCAAATAAATACTTAAGTACATAATAGGTAGGTATGTAATTATATAACGCTTAAAATTGATAGGTAAGTGTATCCAATTCTGCCGTCCTCTAATTTTCAAGCACCATAAAATACCGCGGAAATGTATGATTACTTATCTGAGCTTATTATTATTATAAGTAAGTACTGTAAGTACCTACAATACTCTCTTGTTGTAAAGCACAGAGCATGTAACTTTATTGTAAAGCTAGTTACCGACAGTCGGTAATACAATACAGTCATACAATTTTTGTCAAACAAATGAATTTTTCAGTTTTTCCAGAATCTTAAATCCATGGATATTACTAAATTACATACTTATCATTTTAACATCTATCCGATTTCATAATCCTAAACTAATCACTTATTATAATTGCGAAAGTGAGTTTGTTTATTTGTTACGCTTTCATGCTAAAACGGCTGAATGCATTTAGATGAAATTTGGCGCATGGGTAGACCATGACCTGGATTAGGACATAGGATACTTTTTATCCCAGTAGTACGTTCCCATGGGATAATTTCCGACCCCATGCAGGCTAAGCCGCGGGCAAAAGCTATATTATATGTGTACATATACTTATTCATCTCCAACAGTATTGGATGTACTCTACATCCAATATGTACTGTTGGAGATAACGTACTGCCGGGATAAAAAGTATCGGGTCAATCCTTATTAATGCTGTAGACACTAAAGCTTCGAAGGGGGCATAATGTCGTGTACCTATGAAATATTGAACGCTTTTACGCGTGACAATTTCTACTGTAAGCCGCGTTAAAGAAGTTCGTTTCAAAATGGTTTACATTCATCAAATATTTGTTAGGTTATAAGTATTTAACAAGTGCAAACTATTGCTGCAGTCAGACTTGGTGGACGTGGTTCGTATGTTGTCCAGCGTCAATCAATAGGGATTGAGTTTCGACTTCGACTTGCATCATAGAATAACATTGCATAAGACGTGCATTGTATATGCGTGCACTGACTGGACAGGTCCACTCAATCTGTGTGGTTCTTTCCTCCAAAGACCATTTCAGACAGCAATCCACATGGTCTTCACATGATCTGACCAAGATTATGTCTGGACTTTAAAAGAGACTGTGACCTCTGAGTTTGTTTCGGCGTTTCTTCTCAGAGTAGTCAGATAGGAAACGTCGACCTCATCTAGTTTTAAAAAATATGATTGACGTGTAAAAGTGTTTGTACAAACCTACTTACAGAAAATAAATCATTTATCATTTATGTTTTCTCACGGAAATATCCAGACGACTGTTGATTTTAAAAGAGTGTTGAAATGGAACTTACTCAATTTTTTAAAAGCTTGCCCGCTTGAACAAGCTAGCTTCTAGAACAACCTGTGAAAATTTCTCCACCTATTTTTATAGGACCTTTTAAACTTATGACATTTTAAAGAATAAAAAGAAAAATTTTCGAAGCTTCTTACAATATCAAGTCGCAAAGTGGGTATGGAACCCACTGTGCGACTTTTCTTGACTTTTTTAAATGATAAATGATTTATTTTCTGTAAGTAGGTTTGTACAAACACTTTTACACGTCAGTCATATTTTTTTATAAATAGATGAGGTCGGCGTTCACCTTTCTGACTTCACTTGACGATTTTGTCATTTACCTGTCAATAGGCAATAGGTACTTCTGTCATCTATACAATCCTCAGTGTGCAGTGTGCTCCCATCCTAACAACAGATCGGTCCGGTCCACATTTCAAACAAATTGGTCCCATAGATTACGGCATAGGCCTTATTTATTACACACTATTGTAATATTTAATGATTTATAATTTAGTTTAATATAAACAAACACGCTATTGGCTTAATTTTACTAAGTAAGTACATACTTAATCAAAAGTTGTTAGTAGTTTGTTTTGTGTTTTATAATATTTATCGTTTGTTGTGTTTTGTTTATTCAAACTTCTAATTAAAAAAAGTATAAAGGTGACTTCAAAAACCTAAAAACGAATAAAATAACTTTCATAAAAAACTTACCTAACAGCTTCAGAAGTCGGTGTAAGCTACTGCATTGAAGAATTGAAGACGCCGTTAGCGTCAGAATGGCTGGTTGCCTATGGCAAACGCCTCTGAAAGTATATTCAAGAATTGCTACATAATTGCTTATATTTGCTACATTTCTTCAATAATTGCTACATACGATGGATTCAGAGAAAAATTAATATTTTTTTGACCAGCCATTCTGACGTCAGGATGGCTGGTCGCCTCCGTGTTCAGCATGAAGGACGCAGAATTTCTAAAAGTTTGTTATGTCAATAATTGCTACCTAATTGCTTCATTCACGAATTTAAGTTTGAGCTTCATACATACATTAGGTAAAAAGATATAGCTTTTATTAATTTTTTTACGAAGAAGTGCCTACTAATTTGGAAAGGCAACAGATTTTTTTACTACAGCGCGCGTCTTGTTTAAATCTTGCAGGCGTGCGCTTAGAGTGATGTTGTATACTGAATAGCTTTTAAAACGTACCTACCCTCAAAAACACAATACATTTACTAGTATCAGTATGTAAAATAGCTGGGACAGATAATACTTTGAAAACTGTTTTAACTTATTTGATAAGTACATCAAAAGCAAAATATTGCACTAAGTAGTGAAAGAACAAAGGCGAAATCGTAGCTGAATTTAATTTGAGCGACTAAAAGTGACTTATATACGAAGGCAGCTCTATTATTTTTCTACGTTTTTTTAAAATATCAAAAAATACTAGTTTAAATGAAAAGTTATTTGTGTGAAAAGTGTTTAGTGTTGCCATTTTGTATTTATTCTTCCAAGTGACAGTAAGTACAGCATTATTGTATTATAATCCAAATTTTTCGTCATGGGTGTCATTTTCGTGTTATTTTAGGTCGCTGAAAACGATAGTGGGGTCAAAATGAAAATCCAAGATGGCGGCTGCGAAAATTTCCTAATTTTTCGTCATGGGTGTCATTTTCATGATATTTTAGGTCACTGAAAGCGATAGTGGGTTCAAAATGAATAACTATCGTTTTCAGCGACCTAAAATATCACGAAAAGTTAGGAAATTTTCGCAGCCGCCATCTTGGATTTTCATTTTGAACCCACTATCGCTTTCAGTGACCTAAAATATCACGAAAATGACACCCATGACGAAAAATTAGGCAATTTTCGCAGCCGCCATCTTCGATTTTCATTTTGACCCCACTATCGTTTTCAGCGACCTCAAATATCACGAAAATGACACCCATGACCGAAAATTAGGAAATTTTCGCAGCCGCCATCTTGGATTTTCATTTTGACCCCACTATCGTTTTCAGCGACCTAAAATAACACTAAAATGACACCCATGACGAAAAATTTGGATTATAATACAATAATGCTGTACTTACTGTCACTTGGAAGAATAAATACAAAATGGCAACACTAAACACTTTTCACACAAATAACTTTTCATTTAAACTAGTATTTTTAACTAGTTAAGGTGATATTTTGAAAAAACGTAGAAAAATAATAGAGCTGCCTTCGTATATAAGTCACTTTTAGTCGCTCAAATTAAATTCAGCTACGATTTCGCCTTTGTTCTTTCACTACTTATTGCAATATTTTTCATTTGATGTACTTATCAAATAAGTTAAAAGTTTTCAACGTATTATCTGACCCAGCTATTTTACATACTGATACTAGTACCTAAATGTATTGTGTTATTGAGGGTAGGTACGTTTTAAAAGCTATTCATTAAACAACATCACTCTAAGCGAACGCCTGCAAGATTTAAACAAGACGCGCGCTGCGTTGTAGTAAAAAAATCTGTTGCCTTTCCAAATTATTAGGCACTTCTTCGTAAAAAAATTAATAAAAGCTATATCTTTTTACCTAATGCATGTATGAAGCTCAAACTTAAATTCGTGAATGAAGCAATTAGGTAGCAATTATTGACATAACAAACTTTTAGAAATTCTGCGTCCTTCATGCTGAACACGGAGACGACCAGCCATCCTGACGTCAGAATGGCTGGTCAAAAAAATATTCATTTTTCTCTGAATCCATCGTATGTAGCAATTATTGAAGAAATGTAGCAAATATAAGCAATTATGTAGCAATTCTTGAATATACTTTCAGAGGCGTTTGCCATAGGCAACCAGCCATTCTGACGCTAACGAAGACGCCGACTTCAGAAGCTGTTAAGTTTTTTTATTAGTTTTAGGGCGAGCGCGCATTGCGGTGCGTTTTTCTACCGCATAATCTGTGAAGTATGGAATGTCTTTGAAGTGCGCGCACTGCGGTCATGCGTTTTGTTACTGTAGGCCCCACCCAGTGCGGCAGAACTACCGGAAACGCACCGCAGTGCGCGCTCGCTCTTAGGGTTTTGAAATCTCACGGAATCACTTTTCACTAACTTGTAAGTAATTAGGTACTTGAAATGACATCGTTTTTTATTAAATAAACTAGGAGTTTTGGGTTGGGTTTTGGGTTACTTGGAACAAGAAATCTCAACGAACGAACGCAGTGGCTTAAGGCCGCGTTTCCACTGACGCGGAGCTGGGCGGAGCGGAGCGGAGACGTGCAGGAATCGTCCAATTACAGACGAGACAAGAGACGCGATGAGGATTTCAACCATTATGATTGGTCGATTCCTGCACGTCTCCGCTCCGCTCCGCCCAGCTCCGCGTCAGTGGAAACGCACCCTAAAGTGCGAGGGTTGCCATAATACGATTTAAAATTTCTCCCTTCTATTAATCATGATAACTTACCCATACAATATTTACTCCCCAAATTATAGGGAAACAATTTAATAAATGGCAACCCTTCGACACACACACATAGATAAAAAGTCACTTTTTGATGTTCGCGGCGGTCCATCTTCCTTTTTTTGTTGATCTGAGCATTGTACTTACAAAGTTACAAGTTCAGCTGCCGACTATGCATACCTGTACTTATCTTGCACAAAAGTATGCAAGTAGCTTGCATGCCGTGTGTACTTGCATAGTTTTATACAAGCTATGCCACATGTGTATTCGCCCTAAAAGGAAATCAACTAAATTCAGTCGGCGACTGCGCATATACCTAATGAAGTAGTTCCCTGCAAACAAGTGCTACAACTACCTACACTTGTACTTACCTATATGTAGAACATTATTGTGCTCTAAAGATTGTTATCTTAAATAGACGTGTAGGTAAGTACTTACAGACGTACGGTCAGTAAATGCTATAGCCGTCTTTGAGGTCATAAAAACCCATGTTAAACAAATTGCCCTATTACAACTAAGTAGCCTGGAATCGAATACAAGAACATAACCCTCCTCCTGTTGTAGTCGGGTAAAACTGACCGACAGATGGTGGTGTGTGACAAAACCGATGTTCTATATCTATCTCTTTTTATTCCACTTAAAAGTGCATAAAGAGACTAAATAAGAAAGAATGCTCACTAATCTATGCGTAAGCGCATACGGTTGATGAAATGACGTCAGACAGATGCCTAATAAGCTCTAATAATGCAGTCTGACAGTAAAGTTTTTTTATGTTTTCAAGGTTGCATAAAATCACGACTGTATATTCTGAAGGGTTGGTTATATCCATAGAAATATAAAAAACCGGTCAAGAGAGAGTCGGACTCGCGCACCAAGGGTTCCGTTTCTGAAAAATTTCTGAAAAAGTGTGCTATTTAGAGATATCGTTTTATTTTTCCTGTAATCTTTACATAAACTTCTATCACATACAATAATTTCAAATTTTTCTCTTTGCAAACTTCGGAGATAAGGGGGGGAACGGTATTTTTTTACATTTTTCATCAAAAGTCAAAAACTAAGCGGTATAAAAAAATTAAAAAAAAAAAATTTGAGAATGTGCAAACAGCGCTCTTTCATATGATACCCCACATGCCCTAGTCGCCCACTTTTAATTTTTAAGACCCCCTTTCAGTCCCTGTTGCAAAAAAAATATATAAATATTTTTATTTCTTTCTTATTTGCAAAATAGTTGGGTAAACGTCATTTAAAACTGTTCTAAATTTCAAGTTGATAGCATTAGTAGTTCTTGAGATATCCAGCTGTGACAGACAGACAGACATACAGACAGACAGACAGACAGACAGACAGACGGACAGACAGACTGAGTCACACCATAAGGGTTCCTTTTTTACCATTTTGGTACGGAACCCTAAAAACAGGAGAAGTGACAAGCGGGCGAATCTGTGTCCGCGCGACATGCTCAGTATGAGCCGTTCGTAGCATAGATTAATATACCGGTATAGATGATGGGCAACTTCGGCTTCGTTCGAGGTCGCGAAAGTGCTGCCATGTAGTGGTTGCTTCATGAACTAAAGTTTCTGCACTACACACATACATACAGACATACTTAGGCATCTATAGCAGCCGTACTTCTTCTAGAGATATTATTGATAAATAAATAGTAAAAACTGTACCGTGTGTTATATTTTATGAAATGAAAGGGCTTATTGAGAGGGTCTCAAATATACAGGGTGTAAGGGACAGCCCTCCACAAATTAACAGGGTGCATTCAGCTCCTTATTGTGAATCATATTCCACCGGAAATTTTCTCAGGAAAAGTTTCATTTTTTTTAACGTTTTTTTGGCTAATATTCCTTTATTTCAATGTAAAATTACATTCTCTGTTTGCAGCACTCCATTTATGTAAATAAAACAGCTAAAATCCAAAAAACAGCAATGTATGTCGAAATACTCTAACGTACTACGCGCGAAATCAGCTGTTCACTTTCTGCATAGCTTCAGAGTTCATCAAACTCACCGCATACTACTTGCATACAATACAATAGAGACAAGCGAGACGCTCCGATTTACCGAGTCGCAACAGTATTGCCAACTTAATAAACCTCAATTTGTGAACGAAAATGTTAGATCAAACTTGGTTCACATAAGAACTCCTCTAATGTTAAATGCAAATCTTTTAGTGCACTTAATTTCTAAAGGAAAAACGCACATAATGTGCCCTTGAGTATTCGTGGTAGGTACATACCTAATTACTTAATTAATTCTACTTTTCAAGCGATCACTGGATCCAGTTTCCAAGCCACCCAAGGGCCTTTTCATGGCTTTACGGCAGCTACCGACTGGTAGTCGAGTCGCGAATCGAACGTAAGCCCTCTGCAATGGAAGCCCAGTCTTCTATCACGCTGGGCTATCACTACTATTAATTTGCTTAACATAAACTTTGAATTAAATTGACAAATTAATCGTTTCATTTCTCCAAAAAAAATAACAGCTCTAACATTTAGTCAAGCTTAAAAATAGTGGTATTTTTGTACAACATTTTTGCAAGAAACATGCAAAATTTTTTGAGTAGTTGACAACACTGTTTTTGTGTGTGATTTTTCGTGTAGTCATTAGTACAGTTTAGTTGTCCTGCGACTGTGTCCTGCGCAGTATCGCTCGCTGTTGTTCGCGCAGTCGCGTCGTGAAGTTTACGTACTTACCCATTTGTGTTGTTGTCTGTGAGAAATGGCTACACGAGCACTAAGCTCGTGAATATGGCGAAATGATAATGTGCTACGGGGAAGCTCGGGGAAATGCCAGGGAAGCGCTCAGAAATTACATCGATAGGTATCCTGACCGTCGGCATCCATCAGACTCCCGGATAATTACCAATGTCTATCAACGAGTGCTAGATAACCAGCCCATAGTTCCCAATCAAGAAGGCGCCGGAAGACCACTTCGCGGTGCAACTGTAGAAAGAGTTTTAGACCTGGTCCGTCAAAATCCACGCCTAGGCACACGCACTGCAGCTCGACTATTGCGCCGGAATCATGGAGCCCGCGTCTCACACTTTTAGACTTCTTTTTGTGGGGCTACGTAAAGGAAAAAGTGTTTGTTAGTGCATGTGCGAGTGAGGAAGAAATGCGAGATTGAATCACAGACACATTCCAGCAGCTGCGCTACAGCTGCAACGAAGATCCCAACTTGCTGACCCGCTTGCACGGGGAGACCCTGCGCCGTGCCAATGTGTGTGAAGGTCTCGGTGGAGGTCATTTCGAGCCGTATCTCATACGACCGGAGCGATTCTAAGGTAGGATTAATTTTTGATACCTATTGAAATAAGACTGATTGATTTACATTATTTTTCTATGTAATAAGCATTGTACTTATGGTAAAAACACATAACGCTCCTTTTTTAACTTGCCGCAGTCGGGTAAAAAAACGAAAACCACTTCAACGTTAGTTGTAGCTATTGTTTGGCACAAAATTAACTCTAGTGCTTATTATTTTGTTATCTTTACTCGCTTTACCAAAGCGGAATTCCCGCTGTGTGAAAGGTGTCTGCTTGTTATTTTCGTTAAGTTTTAGACTGTTGTTGGTTGAGCGGAAAATACTTTTGTATTAATTTGTTTAAAAATGCCTCGCAGACGATACAACGTTTTACGTAGGCAAGCCAGAAAAGATAAAGGTTTTTGAGGGAATACAGCCATCATCGTAAATACAAAATAAAAACATTATTCCTTATTTCATAAAACCTACTTATTTTATTTTTCATTGAACCCTACCCGTACTTGACAAACTGACCAATAAGTAGGTACCATACACCACTTTAAACATCTTTCAGTTATAAAAATAATTAAATGAAGGCTAAATTATTGTTGCTTTTACTGTACCTGCGCGTAAGTATCTACCTACTCAACTAACTTGTGCACTACGCTGTCGCTAGTTTAAGCCAAGTGGCGCGAGAATTGACCCCGTGGCGGGTGGGGCAGCCGAACACTCACTGCGCTACCGTTCGCTACGTGCGTTTTGCCACGGAAGCAATACATTGCGTGCGAGGTAATAAAACAAATCAGGTTTATTGGATTCCCATAACGTTCCTGAAATAATTTCATGTACCGGTCATCTTAGTATGATGTACTGAATTCACCCTATCAATCTGCGGAGGGCTGTCCCTTACACCCTGTATAATAGGTCTTTACCTATGAATTTGCCGTTTTGTATGAAAAAATTTAAACGAATTTTTTTCATGTATTTTTTATTTGTATTAATCGAAGTAATCACCCATGCAATCAATGCATCTTTGCCAACGCAGTGGCAGTTTATTGATGTCCTTCTTAAAGAAATCAGCTGGTCGGGAGGCAACAAATTCTTCAAAGGCATTTTGTACTGCCTCTCGGGTATTGAATTTTTTTCCCGCCAAGAAGTTATCCAAATTCTAAAAAGTAGTAGTAGAAAAAGTAGTAGTCTGTAGGCGCAAGGTCTGGTGAGTAGGGCGGATGACGGAGAGCTTCCAACCCCAGTTCTTGCAACTTGGAGACCGTCTGCTGTGCAGTATGAGGTCGCGCGTTGTCGTGCAGGAGCAGCGGAGACGAGCGATTGACCAATGCTGGTTGGAGATGTGCCAGCTTCTCCATCATTGTGTTCAGTTCTTCACAGTACACATCTGCAGTAATGCTCACCCCGTTTGGTAAGAAGCTGTGATGAATCACACCGGCGCTAGACCACCAAACAGTGACCATCAATTTTCTAGGGGTAAGTTTTCGTTTAGGGCATTGTTTAGGTGCTGAACCAGGATCCAACCAACTTGCTGAGCGCTTGCGGTTATCAAACAGAATCCATTTTTCATCGCAGGTAACAATGCGGTTCAAAATTCCTTAATTTGTGTGTCTGTTGAGCAGTGCAAGGCACGTCTCGACGCGTACTTCGCGCTGGCGATCATTGAGTTCGTGGGGCACCCATTTGTCAAGCTTTTTTACCTTGCCAATTTGACGCAAATGGACCAATATTGTTGTGACGCTAACGTTGAAAGCTGCTGCTAATTCAGCCGTAGATTGTGTATCATCAGCTTCCACAATCGCCTTTAATTCGTAATTGTCGACCAAAGTCTTCGGACGACCGCGAGGTTCATTTTTCAGGTCGAAATTTCCAGAACGGAAGCGAGCAAACCAAAAACAGGTGGTGCGTTGGTTTGTAGTGTTAGCTCCGTAAACGTCGTTGATGTTGCGTGCCGCTTGTGCCGCGTTGCTGCCACGACGACGGTACTCATATTCCATAATTACTCGAATTTTTAACGTATCCATGATGACGAAAAAGATTGAAATGCGATGAAAATGTAACACTAATCAATAAACAAATGACTACTTTTGGAAAAAAAAATCCATGTTTTTAAAATAAAATTAATTTGAAATTAGAATTCTTAGCCAAACAAAAATTATTTTGATTTGAAATGGCCAGTACTGCAGAACGGCAATTTCATAGGTAAAGACCTATTATTTTTTTATAATTTTAAAATAAAGTTTAAAAGTTATTTAAGTAAATAGACGAAAATTGACCATTCCCCCTTATCTCTGAAACTACTGAGTCTAAAATTTTGAAAAAAATACAGAAAATAGTTCTATACATGTAGATTACAGGAAAACCTACCTTCTTCGGCTTCTTCTTCTTCTTCTACGGTCTTAAAATAGCATGGTAAATCTCTCAATATTGTGAGTACTTAACTTACTGTTGGAATGTATGGGAGAACATGTTTTTCAACTATAATACTATAATAATAGTTTGTGCGTGGGATAATTTCATCCTAACTACGGAACCCTTCATTGTGCGTGGTCCGACACGCACTTGGCCAGTTTTTTTTTAATTTTCAAATTAATTACCTACCTACCAAACTCTACTTTCACTGCTGGCCAAGCGCAACACGTCATACTCACAGATACTTTTAACATTAGCATGTCGTGTCGGTGATGGTGACGCAAATACAATAGATAAGTTTTACCCCTACCAAAAATTGCTCAACGCACCTGACCTTCACTTCAAAAAACTTTACATTTTACAAATAACAACAAGTCTTCTATTAATATAAAAACCCTCACAATAATTTGACCTAAATGGCCTTGATGGATGATTTAAAGGAAATGTATTACTTAACAAACATTTACATTAAGTTTATGTAATGTATCAGTTACCTGGCCTCGAAGATAAATCTGTGTCCATGGGAATGGGTCTGGTAGAGGAGGCTGTCGCCATTTGAATTGGCGTAGATGGCAGTTCAATATGCCTGCGCTCACCAACATGCACACCTGAAATTTATAGGGTGATTTTTAATAGGGATGAACACCTTAACCATTGGGTATAAAAGGATTTATTCTTAGGACTACACTTTTGACAACTTTTATGAAAACATAATATTTTAAGATACAATTTCTAATAAAAAGACTGAGTAATATTAATCTGCTTAAAAAACTTCTTCATGAAGTAAGTTTCTATTTTTACATTGCTTAGTTTTGTATTTCACAAAACAAGACATGATTAGTTTAAGTATTTACTTTATAAACAGAGTAAAGTTTTTAAAATTAACAAATTTAACCTGGAATTTGAAGTGTTGGAATTGCCAGTGCAGTTAGTTTCATATTTGGAAATATGTAAACATCTTCAAAATGTTTATGACACACTTTTCTGTTCCTATGTATGAAATCATTATCTTCTCCAATAATATCACCTCCAATTTTCATAACCCAAGTGCGAAAACGTTCCATTTGAGCAGGATTGTTTGGATTTGGAAACCGGTGCAACGGCAATCCTAAAACATGATAATTAAAAACTTGTTACAAGATGTTCACCAAACATAAAAATGAAAAGAATCTGAATCTGAGTACTCAACTTCAATCTTGGTTTGGTAAAAAATAATGAGTGGTCTGGTACACAATTGAATGCTCAAATTTAAAATTACGTACTTTTCTAGATAACATAATTATATTGTGTTTAGATGTTTGTTACTCAATCACACTTCAACAGCTGAATGGGTTTGGCCGAACACAGGTAGACCATGACCTGGATTAACTTAAAGAACACTTTTATATCAGTAACAGGTTTCCCTGGAGTAATCTCCAATCACTAAGCGGACAAAGAATAATAGGAGCACAAATGTGAGAATTGGATAAGTAGTGTTTTTTGCTCAATTACATATTTTATCAGTAAGAATTACAAGGGCTAAGCTTTCCATTGCCAGCCGTCGAGTTGGGGGTTGATATTTTTTTTACAGAAAGGTTAAATTATTATAAGAACACACGTAAAGTCTCAACATGCGGAGACGCGTAATTAAGGGCACCCCGACTCGGATAGGTTAGGTTAGAAGGGGATGGCGGGGTCGTGTGAGCGAGCGAAGCGAGCGAATAGACCATCCCCTTTGTGGTTATTTTTTTATAAACCACCCAGAAGTAGGAGCCCCGCGAAGCAGGGCTCCGTCGACCAAGCCCACCCTCGACCATGCATAAAATATTTTAGGGTTTGGCTTGGCTGGTAGGTAGTTATGAAATGTGCCATTTATAATTTTTAACTTACTAAAACCGCTATTTCCAACTGCCTCTTTAAATCAGTGCCATTTTTTTTTATGAAGGGGGATCCCCCCTTCTGTAGGGGGAGAACCCCCTTCCCCCCTAAGGGGTCCCGCATGGTTTTTTACACTTACTATTAATTTTAATTCATAAAATGGGAAAAATTTCCTCAGACTTAAAAATTAAAAAAACTCGAAGGGGGGGGGGGGCTCCGCAACTTTTCCCCTTAAGGGGGGGTAGTACCCACCCCCCTCCCCACCCTTAATTCGACGGACGTCAATGGAAAGTCGTACCATTACAAGTACCTATGTGGATAATTTCAGCATTCTAAGTGGTAACATTCAACTAAAACAACTTTGAAGTAAGTAAGTACCAGTTACTATAATGTAGGTAAGGCAATAATATTATTATATGATGGAAAACGGGAATTCTATTCTACACATTGTCGGTGATACGTATAAAAAATATAGATACTCAGACTGAGACAACTTACCGCCTCCAAGTTTCATGGAACAGCCGGGAACACAACAAGACCTTTGAGCCATCTTAAACTTATCAAGTAAAAGTTTACTATTAGTGTTTTATGACAATCTTCACGTAAAGCCGGAGGAACAAAGTTCAACTCAACGTACCTACCGAATGAAAAGAAAACCGAGAAAACACGAAAATACAAGAAAATTAACAGGCTATCGCATACACAAAAGAATCTTGTGATAAATTCAAAATAATGTCAAATGTCAACGTCACTTTAATGTCAAAACTCAAATGTCAACGTTTCATTGCGTTTTGGTTAAACTGCCATCCTAGTATTAATGCTTTGATAAAATTACAAACAGCATTTTGTTTCATGAAGCAGCCAATAGATGACAGTGCTTACAGCGTACCGTGCCGTTTGTTCTAAGATACCACAGCCATATGATAGACTTATAAAACAAAAACCGACTTCCAAAAAAAACACTACAAAGTGAAAAATAACTTTAATTTCGGAAGTCGGTGTCTTTGGATCTGTATTTTAGTTCTTTGCCACCGACTTCCGAAATTAAAGTTATTTTTCACTTTGTAGTGTTTTTTTTGGAAGTCGGTTTTTGTTTTTGTAAAAAAGTTTTTATTTTTCACTTTTAGTGGTTCAGTTTGTAATTTATCTAAGTTACAATAACGCAATGTCAACTGCTCATCACGTTTTACAAAATGTTGCTTTTCCCGATGCAGGGACGTTAATTGTTGAGGAGTTCTCCTAGTAAGAACCAGGAGAAATGGAGCTCATGGTGAAGTCACCATTACCATTATTTTGACGAGCATAAACCATATTAAAGTAATCGAATCGCAACCTGTTATATACTTAGATATAATTGAGTATTTCCGATGGCCCTCTGTGGTCTTCATCATCAGTTCCAGTTCACCGAATGGTACTTTCCGAGAGAAAATGCACGAGTTACTATAAAAAATACCGAAATCGATATAGGTGTGCCCATAAAATTTGAGGGTTTCCCTCGATTTCCATGGGATCCCATCATCACATCTTGACTTGATGATCATGGGACCACTTGGAACGTATACCCTTTCGAACAAAAAAAGAAAAATTCAAATCGGTCTAGCCATTTTCGAGTAATTGGGGAACATACATAAAAAAAAAAAAAAATGGTTCCGACGAATTGAGAACCTCCTCCTTTTGGAAGTCGGTTAAAAAGATGGACTCCGCGCCGCGCATATCGAAAGTGAAGCACCGTGCCGATCTATGTGTGCATGATTTGAGTACCTGCAAAGACGCTCGTGTCACGTAATGGCGGCCGGTCGGCATACTATGATGTAAATGTGTGCGCGAGGCGTGTTTGTACAAACGGTCCGGCATACTTACTGTGCTTCACTTTCGATATGCGTGGCGCGGAGTCCATCTTTTTTTATAAGTCTATGACCACAGCATGGTTCGTACAAAATTCCGTCTCCGCGAACCTTAGAGCATTTAAAATACTCTAAGCCGCGAACTAATGCGCTTTCGACTGTGACCGTGACAATTTATGAGAATTGAGCCGGGGTTGGATCTAGAATCGTTTGGCAGGAGGAGGGGGGTGAATGGGGTGAAAGTTGGTAGGGGTTGGGTCCCTGATTATAACGCTACCACTCTCATTACAAGGTAATGCATATTTTTTGAGAAATTAATAAAAATTATTTCTAACCTCAAATCAGATAAACAGTGAAACGAAATGTCAAAATGGGCGATTGACAACCTTTGTATCAATATATTGTCTGCGGTGTAAAATGTCGTGTAAAATACGTGAAACGAAACGCAAAAAAAAAAAAGTCAGTGTCATTCAACCTAGAAATTCTGCTCAGAAGGAAGTTAGCACAGATTAAGTAGGAAGTTAGTGTGCACCCCACTTTATAGTTAAAATAGGTCGAATCTGTCCCAAAACCGAATCGGGGCACCCCGACTTTACGTAGTCTTTTGGCTGGCATACTAGAGTGTATATAAAACCCGGAGGCGCGGAGGGGAGCATGGGTGCCTGTCCTTTGTTATGTAAGGGCGAAGGGGCTGCACTTCCCGCAGCGCCGGAGACGTTGCAGAAGCAACTTAAGTGTTTAGAGGTTAGGTTGCAATAATTAGTTTTTTTTTCAAGAATGGTGCTTATCTTTATATGGGAGTGGTGGGGGAGGGTGCGTTAGGGTACCCCCCACCCCCCTCAACCCCTACTTCTGCCATACGATACTAAAAGTAACTTTAAAGTGTTTTGAGGTTAGGTTACAATAATTAGTTTTTCTCAAGAACGGTGGATTACCTTTTCATGGGAGTGGTGGGGGGGGCTCAGGGTACCCCCTTCCACCCCCCCACACCGCTCCCACCCCCCTCCTCCTGCTAAACGATTCTAGATTTTAACCTGTTTTAATCCCATATAATAAGGGGCGAGCCTGTTGCCATCTGCCAGGGTCGCCAGTTGTTCGAAAGAGATACCGTGGCCCTGGCATAGGCAACACGGGTGGGTATTAGTCAGTAAAAGTCTGACACGCCCTTCCGCTCCACCCAGAGCGGGAAAAGTGATACGTGTTGGTATCTCTACCTATGCCTATAGTATACTTCCACGATAACGAAAGTCAGAGGCTAGTCATAGAAAATTATTGTTTATAATTACAGAATGGCTCGTGGCTAAGTAATAAAAGCGGCTCGGGTCGATCGACCAGGTTAAGCTACGCTTGCCGCGGTCGGCCCGTAGATGGGTGACCATCTTTACATACCAAGACCCCTCCGTGCCTCGGAAAGCACGTTAAGCAGTTGGTTCCGGCATTCTTGGATCTTTGACAGTCGTTACAGGTTGTCAGAAGCCCGAAAATCTGACAAGCAGTCCTTACCAAGGGCACAGTTACCCAGTAACAGGGTTGTGGAGGTCAGATAAGCAGTCGCTCCATGTAAAATACTGGTATTCAGCAGATTCAGCTGCATCCCATTAGACTGGCTGGAAGCCGACTCCAACATAGTTGGGAAAACGCTAGGCAGATGAGTATTTCACGCAATTAGGGCAGTAGGTATAGTCCAAGAAAGCAGACAATTTTTAAGTTAAAGTTTCAATGCCAATTCTTTTTATCCAAAACCTTCTGAACTTATTTTTCGTTATAGTTGAAAAGTACTTAGTTTCTATCGTGTTCTTCTTTCATACATTCTATCAGCTCTCATCTCAATGTTCACCGCCGTTGCTCTCCAAATCTTTCATACATTGCATGCATCGTTTCTTTGGCCTCTCTTCAATTTTACAAAAAAAAAAAAAAACATTTAATTCAGGTAAAGTCCATAAATTACTTACATCAAATACTTTGGAATGAAGTTCTCGGCTTGCGGTAATAGGAGTGAACAGGGCTGGCAGTCTCGACATTCGTTACGTTGCTGAAATCGCTCAGTAAGTCCTAATTATATGCTCTGTGGTCCTAATGGGCTCCCCTAGACGGGCAAATGGTAATAGTTCGGTTTTATTAAAGACACACAGATGACACAGACACATCTTCGAGCCCGTTCCTTAAAATTTATCAGACCACAGAGCAACGCGTTGCTCTGTGGTCTGATAAATTTTCGTGGTCTGATAAAACGTAACGATCGTTAGGGCAACGTAACGAATGTCGAGACTGCCGCCGGCCCTGGTAAAAATCGTCACGTAACGAAAAAGCATTATGATATGACCCCTCCATGCGACTTGAGAAGTGTGAAATTGGTTAAAATGAAAATCCGAGATGGCGGCTGCGAAAATTTTGAAGTTTTTTGTCATGGGTGACGTTTTCATAATTTTCGAGGGTGCTAAAATCGACATTGAGTTCAAGACAAGATCCAAGATGGTTTTCGAGGGTGCTAAAGCCGATAGTGAATCCAAAATGAACCATAATCTCATACCCCCCACCCCCGCCCCTATATCTCTCTCTCTCTTGATCATATTCTCATTTATAATTTATTTAATCATTTGTATGCCCAAGTTGCTGATCATGGCGTGAACATTATTAAGTATATAATTATGTAATGAACACTATGTAACCCATGCATCACAAATAAACGATTTGATTTGATTTGATTTGAAAATCCAAGATGGCGGCTGTGAAAATTTTCTAATTTTTCATCATGGGTGTTGTGTCGCTTTCATAGTTTTTGAGGGTGTTAAAGTCGACAGTGAGGTCAAGAAGACAAGATTCAAGAGGGCGGAAGCGAAAATTTTGTTTTTGTTTTAAAACATTCGTGTTCTGGAACTCCGTTCCTGACGGGGGTCCCCCGACCGCACACTTTTTTTTTATACTTATCCTCATTCTTTCCTACAGCTTCGTTCACTAATGGTTACAGAGTACGTTTGTAAAATCCCACTTACCTACTCACCTAAGGAGATCCCCTCTCGAAAACATTCCATTAGTCAGCTCAGCTTCCTTCCCTGTATCATCTTATTGACACGGTCCACTTATCCAGTGGAAGTGTTTGCGCTCAGTAGCACATGACCTATTTGTCAATTCGGCGAGGTTCTTGTTTTGAAACTCCTGCCAAATAACCGCAAAGCGAGAAAAAAAACTACAAAAGATATTTTATTTCAATAACTATTAGAAAGAAGCAGTGGCGGATTTACATATTTGCCGCCAGTAGGCTATTCAAATTTTGCCACCCCTACTGACCTCTACAATTCGATACCCTAGTTCACAATAATTTGTTACATTTTTTTTGTCAATGAAATTGCAACATGTATGATTTGTGCACTATCGTCCTCATTACATCAGCTTTTTCCCGTTATTAGTATGATTGTGTTGTGAACTAGGGGATCGATGTGCCAGTTCTTAGATTATTTTTACAACCCACGTTTTAGTGAAGATTACACAATAAATAGTTTTTAGGTATATTTCTGAGCTAAGAAAAGCTCAATCATGTACCTTATAAGGTGGGGTAAAGTATGCCTTAAAACTACTTACACAATATGAACACAAAAGTACATTCGGTAAACTTTAAATATTTTTTATTGATAATAATTTTCCAGGTGACTAACAACTTAAATGGCGACTAACTATTTGCTACTAAAAAAATAACTTGGCCGCAATTAAATATTTTAGGAATAATTATATTAGATAAGCTTCAAAAGTTTTTTTGTTTTTACTTTTATTATTTCTTTAGTACTTTAGACAATAACTTCGGATGCAAGAGCGAGCGAAGCGAGCTCGGGACTTGGGGACCCCGACTCGGACAGGTTAGGTTAGAAGGGTATGGCGTGGTCGAGAGAGCGAGCGAAGCGAGCGAACATACTCCGTCCTCGTGGTTATTCTTTTTAAACCTCTCGACTAAGGCTCCGTCGACTGCGACTTTTAAATTAAAACAAAGCTAACTACTGTTACTTAGCTGCCAATCTACTATTGTTGCTACCGGCTTATTTTTTAATCCCAAATTCAGATTAATTTGTCGCCGCTTTAAATTTATACATGCCTTTTTTATTGCACTTACAGTTTAAACACAATACGAACAATATCCCTATTAAATTATCTGTTAATAATCCGGTTGATCATGCTAGAGTGCTTGCGCAATTCGTCACACTACCCAGGCTGGTGTTGCCCCGCAAGAATTCATGCGGACCCCGTCACCCTCAGCGGTTATATACGGCCGCAATTCCTCTAGCTAGAGAGAGGCTCGCGCGGAACACGGCGCGCCGCCGTCTCGGGCCTTTCACTGTTCAGGCAACTAAGTCCCCAAGTCTGTTGCCTGCAAGCCTCACCCTAAGGCGGCCGGAGATCATTCCGCGCCTTACGGCGCCCGGTGCGTCAGCTACGGATTGGTACTTGGAAGGGAGGTTGTATCCTCCCTCTCCCTTTCCGCCGCTTCCGATCATGGACTGGGTCGTGTTCGGAAGCGAGAGAGGATCCACAGCACCAACCACCTCGATGAGGTCACGCAGTTGCACTGCCCAAGCGGGCGATTCCTCGAGGGAGCAGGGCATTCCTCACCGGAGCAAGGCATTCCTCAAGGGACGCAGCGGATGCCTACAACAGTACCCCGCTTCGGCTCTCGCGATGCTATCATTTCGGCCTGACACTCTTAGCGAATGGTCATGTCATTCGTACCCGCACCGCATACGTAGTGGTGAAGCAGTGGTGGCCCCGTGGTAAGAATAATAATAATCCATTTAATGGCCCCGACTTACGAGTTGTAGGTCGTGAGTTCGAATTCAGGCAGGCGTATTTTGCTTTGTGTAAATATTTTCATCACTGCTCTCAAACGGTGAAAAAACATCGTGAGCATCGTCATATTTATCTGCAAAATAAATCTTTGACTTTGACTTTGAGTTTGAGGAAACAAGAACCAAAAATTCGAAGACCCGTGACATCTACCAACCTGCACTGGACCCGCGAGGTATACAGCCCACTCCTTCGCGAGGAGAGGAGGCCTGTGTCCCAGCAACATTATAAGCTGATCAATCTGATCATGTTAAATTGGTACGTAGTACAAAAAAAACATTTAAGTGGTGACACATTTTATTACACGTTGATTGAATAGTGTAATGTTATTAGGTCCACCCTAATAACATTTAGGTATTTAATAATGTATTTTTTATTTATTTCTGTAAGATAAAAAAATATATTTGTGCCAAATTTGCCGCCCCCTAAAATCTGCCGCCCTAGGCTCCTACTCAGCCTACTGGTAAATCCGCCACTGGAAAGAAGAGAAGTGCGGGTTTTATTTCTTAAAAATTATTCCGTCTAAGCCAACGTTCGAACGGATGTAAAAAAATGGCGGCGGGATTTTATCGCGCACTGGATTTTCAACTCTCGGTGTTGAGCCGAGCTTCGAGAATCCAACCTAACAAGTCCACGTAGGTGAGATCCGGTGACCTGGGTGGTCAGTGGATGTCACTGAAACGGATTATCAATTTGCTAGACACCCTGTATGTAGTAATTATGATTACCTACATATTCAGAATTTATACTTTCGTTCAATCCCGATTCCCGATCAATCAATTGCTGTTCAACTATCAATCAATAAGGAAGGCAATGCTTGGCAATGTCACTTATATTTAAAGTAAACTGGAAGAGCTGGACCACCTAATACAAGCAAATTTTTGCTCCAAACTTAAAGCTATGTAAATTACAAAGTTGACAAAATAAACATGTTTTTTTTTTTTTTACTTATCCTTATCACTATGTAGATTGGTGGACGCGACTTTCTAGTGTAAGGATCCGTGTGGTGAAGTGCTATCCGAACATGAAGCGATGTTGAGTGAAATAACGAGTAGGTAAGATCAGCAACAGAAGTCGGTTAACACTGCTACTTTTTGACATCATCTAAATTAACACAAAATGATACGATAACCTGCTTTTTAGCATTTAATTTATTAGCTATGAGTTAATTTTCTTAAAAATTTACATGTGTTCCGATTATAATGAAGTGTTTTTCTCAATAGGTAATTAAGATTTAGAAAACATAAGTGTTAATCGACTTTAGTTGCTGACTGTACGTCGGACGCCACATGAGAATGAGACCAATCATTTAAAACAAAACCGGTCAAGAGCGAGTCGGACTCGCGCACCAAGAGTTCTGCCGGTCGATTCTGTAAAAATCTCACCGTGAAAACTTAGGTGCAGTGAGTTGGTTTTTGCTAGGAATTGACACTATTGACAGTGTGCTTAATGCGAGTTTTTATACTTACTCGATCGCGTTTACGTTAACGTTGACGTACGTCAAATTGTATGGAATAATTGTGTTTCCCATTAAAGTCACCAGACGGCGCTTATTCAATTTCAGTACAAATTGACGTTTACGTTAACGTGATCGAGTTAGTATGAAAACTCGCACTAAGGCCTCCGCTCACTCCACGCTCACTTCACCTAAGTTTTCACGGTGAGATGTTTACAGAATCGCACTGCCGTTCCGATTTCTGAAAAAGTATGCTATTTAGAGACATCGTTTTATTTTTCCTGTAATCTTTACATAAACTTCTATCACATAGAATAATATAAGATTTTTCTCATTGCAAACTTCGGAGATAAGGGGGGGAATGGTATTTTTTTTTTACATTTTTCATCAAAAGTCGAAAACTGTGCGGCTTAAAAAAAAAATGTTTGAGAATGTGCAAACAGCGCTGTTTCATATGATACCCCACATGCCCTAGTTAGTCCCACTTTGATTTTTTAAGACCCTCTTTCAACCCTGTTGCAAAAAATATATAAATATTTTAATTTCTTTCTTATTTGCAAAATAGTTGGCTAAACGTCATCTAAAACTATTCTAAATTTCAAGTTGATAGCATTAGTAGTTCTTGAGATATCCAGCTGTGACAGACAGACAGACAGACTGAGTGACACCCTATGGCACCCTATTCCTTTTTTACCATTTTGGTACGGAACCCTAAAAACAGATTTTCTAAACTGGTCAGTCAGTTTAGAAAATCACACAAAAAAAAAATGACACGAAAAAAACTCACCCAATTACTTAATTTCTATTTTGTTTTAGTTATCGCGTTTAGATATGACCCGTCACGTCTGCGTAGTTTCGGTAGCTATTATTCAATTTGACCCCGTATAAGTGACGATTTTGAGCCAGGAGTTGGTTTTAAAACAGACTCTTTCGGACTGACGGTTGACGGAATAAATATAATGACAAGAGACCTTCAAATTAGGTCCCCACAAGCACAGAATACATGATTAGTACAAGTACACAAAGTCCAACACTACAATTCCTTTTGATAACATTTATTATGAAAACCGGTATTCCAAACATTAGGACAGTCAGATTGAATACATAAATGTGCCCCCATGGTTGTCGATAAATCATGGGTCACAAAAGCAATATATTTTTGTGTTCAACACGTACTGAGGAGGTAGATTAGATCGAAGCATTAAGCTATAAAATATTATGTAGTAAAATGGATGTGGTGGTGTGGATTTTAAGGGATAAGGTATTAGACGTTGGATTGAGCCAAAAGTTTCTCTTTTTAGGGTTCCGTACCTCAAAAGGAAGAAACGGAACCCTTATAGGATCACTTCGTTGTCCGTCTGTCTGTCTGTCTGTCTGCCTGTCTGTCTGTCTGTCCTTCTGTCTGTTTGTCTGTCAAGACCCTTTTTCTCAGGAACACGTGGAGGTATCAATTTGAAATTAATATCAAATACGTAAGTCTATGGTCCCTTAGAGCTGTAAAAAAATCAAGCTTCTAAGTCAACGCAATAAAAAAATACGGCCATTGATACGACATATTTTGATACTCGTAAGTAAATCAAAACCTACTGGGTACTTCCCGTTGACCTAGAATCATAAAATTTGGCAAGAAGCAAGGTCTTACAGCACAAATAATGGAAAAAGTCCGAAAATGGTTAATTTATAATTTTATCACATAAAAGCATTTAAAAGAATATTTTCAAGTATGTCATCTGTCAAGGCCCTTTTCGCAGGAACGCGTGGAGGTATCAAGTTGAAGGTACACCTCTGCCCAACCCTTCGGGGAAACAAGGCGTGATGTTATGTTTAACAATAGTTTTTTGGTAATACAAACTTAAATATGCAGTTGGAGAATTGTCCGTGACGTATATCAATGTATGGGAGAACATGTTTTTCAACTCAATGTTAAGTTTGTCTTTGGGATAAATTCTTTTCAACTACGGAACCCTCATTGTGCGTGGTCCGACATGCACTTGTCCGGTTTTTAGGGTTCCGTACCTCAAAAGGAAAAAACGGAACCCTTATAGGATCACTTGTTTGTCCGTCTGTCTGTCTGTCTGTCTGTCTGTCTGTCAGTCTGTCAAGACCGTCTTTCTCAGGAACGGGTGGAGGCATCAAGTTGAAATTAATATCAAATACGTAAGTTTATGGTCCCTTGGAGTTCTAAAAACTCAAGCTTCTAAGTCAACGCAATAAAAAGATACGACCATTTATGACCCATATTTTGATACTCGCAAGTAATCAAAACCTATAGGGTACTTCCCGTTGTCCTAGAATCATGAAATTTGGCAAGAAGCTAGGTCTTACAGCATAAATAAAGGAAACAGTCCGAAAATTGTTAATTTGTCATTCTATCACATAAAAAAATATGTTCAAGTCTGTTAATCTGTCAGACCCTTTTTCTCAGGAACGCGTGAAGGTATCAATTTGAAATTAAAATTAAATACGTATGTGTATAGTATCTTGGAGAGACTGGCTTTATAATCCAATATTATTCATTACATAAAAACGACATGGTCAAAATTAAATAGTCATAACAATTGTAACCGTCAACTCGTAAGTTTGTGTTATATGATAACCTAGATTATAAGTATAAGTAATAGTGTTTAAAGAACAATGTTCTTTGGTGGGAGGAATGTACAAATGATTCTAGGAAGCTGGGAGTGTACCTAGCAATAGTAGCAATGTATGCGTGTATCAACCTAGCTATAGCTAACTACATATTTATACAGTCCACACATTCGTAGGTAGGAGTTGATTTTTTAGTGTCAATATACAGAGCATAAGAAAAAGACGTTGTTTCTGTTAATTACCAATCCTTCAAACGAAAAACAACCTAAACGGCCTGAACATTTGGTCCTTCGAGCCGGATTGTGTCACCTATGATCGAGCTTCGCCGTGCGCCGCGAGAACAATAGACCGCATTCCTTAGATAAGGATTCGCCCGGTGATCGGCAACTTACATAATTATTATATTGAGACAGTTTATAACTAGCTATCGAGTTGTAAATTATTACGTTATGGTGACCGAGTGAGTGAATAAGTGAGGACTATTTAGTTATTTACGAGTGTGGTTTTTTACGAGCTATAGACTTGAACAATTAGTGTTATCCGAGACTAAATAACTATAATAGTGAGTGTGTTGGATTGAAACAGTTACGCGTCTTATTATACGAATACAATGGAGAAGTTAGTTACATTACAAGAACAGTTGATGAATGATTTGAAGACAGCCGAACGAAATTATAAGAAAACGCCTAAAGAAAGAATAAAACGACCTTATTTAGAAACAAGATTGGAAGTACTTGAGCTACAATATAGAGAATTCAAAGAGGGACATAAGGTTATAATTTCTGCAGCTTCGAAAGAGAAAAGGGAAACATATTTCACCGAGGGATATTACGAACAGTTTGAGGAACTGTACGTGCAATATAAAACTAGTATACGTGAAGCGTTGGAGCCATTTTTGACACCGCCATTTTCTCAATCGCCAATTGTTTCAGCCGCTAATAATAATGAGAACAGCTACAGTGATGTTAAGCTACCACGTATCACATTACCGACATTTGGAGGTAAATATGAGGAATGGCAAACGTTTTATGATATGTTTTCATCACTAATTCACAATAACAAAGCCATAACGTCAGTTCAAAAATTACATTATTTGAAAAGTAATTTGTCGGGTGAAGCTTTGAATCTTTTACGAAACTTTGCAACTACTGAAGCAAATTATGAGGAGGCGTGGAAACAACTAATAAAAAGGTACAATAACAAGCGTTACAACTGCAATGCTATTATGAATAACCTGATTGGACTTAAGAAAATACACGCTGAGTCGGCTAATTCAATAAAACATTTATTAGACACCACATCAACTTGTTTGAAGTCACTGCAGAGTATCGGCATCATAACAGATAACTGGGATGTGATTATTGTTTATCTAACCGTCGCAAAGTTGGACGCGGAATCAATAAAACAGTGGGAACAGTATCTTAATACTTTGTCTAGTGACGGATTGCCCACTTGGTCGCAGTTGAAAGACTATTTAGAGTACAGATTTAGATCCTTGGAAATGATTGATTCCACAAATCAACGTTCGACACAGACAGGGAAGCCTGCACAGAAACCAAAAGCGTTTCACACGTCAGTTGGAAACAAATCAAAGTCTAATGAGGTTGAGTGTGCAATGTGTCAAGAGAACCATTATATTTACCATTGCAAACGTTTCGAACTTATGACGCCGAAGGCAAGACAAGAGTTCGTGCAAAATAAGGGATTGTGTTTCAACTGTCTGTCACCTACACATTCTGTCATCAAGTGTCGTCAATCAATGAGCTGCAGGAAATGTGGTAGAAGACACCACACTTTGCTACACTTCGAGAGAGAGAAAACTGAGAACACCAAACAAGCAAGTGAGGTAACAACGTCACCGAGTGATCAACACGAGAAACCGAGCACATCACGAGGTGATACCCACATTACTACTACATTTACTAGAGAGGAGTTGCAGCCTGCCAGGGTACTCCTTGCAACGGCTAGAGTCAAGGTATTTAATTCACAAGGTTGTAAACAACATATTCGAGCTTTATTAGATCAAGGGTCTCAGGCCTCGTTAGTTACCGAGGCTACTGTTCAGTTACTTGGGCTAAAACGTATACCAGTAAATGGTTTTGTGTCAGGGCTGGGCGATGGTCATAAGAGAATTAAACACAGAGTTTCACTGCAAGTGGAATCACGCCATAATCCAGCAAATTATATTCAGGTTAACGCTTATGTAATGCATTCTTTGACGTCTATGCTTCCCACAGCTGATCTAAACGATCATGAGTGGGTTGAAATTAATAGTCTTCCTTTAGCAGACCCCACCTATGCAACACCAGGTAAAATCGATTTACTGCTGGGCGCGGAAGTGTATGGGAATATATTGCTTGACGGTATTGTTAAGCAATCACAGGGTAGTTTAATTGCACAAAACACACTTTTAGGGTGGATTATTTCAGGTAAAATGTCAAGAGAAACCAATTCGTCGGTGGGAAGTAATCTGATTAGCATGCATGTACATTTAGAAGAGACTGATTTACTTAAACAATTTTGGCAAATGGAGGATGAACCTAACATAATACAAAAACAGATGACTATAAAAGAGAAGGTATGTGAAAACTTATTTGATTTAACCACAGTTAGAGATAATAGTGGAAGTTTTATAAGTAGGATATTATTGGGCATTCTAAACCACACCTGCCGTTCCATCGGCTCACTCTGTTCGCCTCGTCACTCTCGGTGGGATTAGAATGCCCACTAATATAAATGAAATCCTAATGTGGTTTAGCGCCTATTCCACCGATCGGAAGGTGAAATATGAAATCCTGCATCATATGGAGGTAAAATAATGGAACGGCGCCTCCTCCACTTCGGCCTATTCGTCGCGATGAAACAGAAACATTTGTCAGTGTGGTTTGGGCGCTACTCCACTTTTTGAATCACTTTTGGTTGCGAATGGAACGAAAGTGGTTTAGAAATAGCTAATAACATAAATGATGGATCTACAAACTTTGCGGTTTAAGCCCTATTCCACTTTTAAAATCTTATTTGGTTGCATTAGGTCGATCCCTGCGAATCTACCGTTTACCGTTATGTAACTAAAAGTTAAACTCTTTTAGCTGTTGGTCTGAAAGTTTAATAAAGTGAACTATTTGTTTATAGTGACTAATGAATACCGATGTTTTACCTCGATCAACTACAGCAGATTCTCGGATTGACCACTAAGCCACTACTTTGGTTGTCAAGTTTTATAACAAGAAGTTTCACACACAGTTTGTTAACTAATCGAACTATATGAAAATAGTAAGCTAAAATTCAGGACAGATTGCCTCTTGTCTCTTCATAAAGCAAGAATAAGCATACACCTACAGGCATACACACATTCTATTTCTATGACCCCAGATTGGGGTACCAAGGATATCTGAACTTTAGGATACCGTAAACATTAAACTAAAATATGGGACAGTTTGTCTCACGTCTCTCCACGAAAGTAAGAAATAGCGCACATTCTATTTTAGTGACCAGATTGGCTCGAGGACATCCAAATTTTAATTTAAAATTAAATTCAAACAGACGATACAACCTAACCCGTACATACAAATAATGTATTGAGTAGTTCTCTCACATTCTGCTGTCGGAGCATACTGCTGGCTTCGCATACTTATACACTTGCCGTTTCCCGTCTAAACTGCCGTATAGCCAATGTCAAAACGGTGTTGCGCCGTTCAACGGTTCGCCGCTGCACTGTACTCATTCGTGAACCGCCTGACGATAAACGTATCAGGCAGCCGTTGTGTGTGTATACATTATCATTTACAATGTCGAAGTCAGCAACATTGCATCATGCATTAATTTGCTTAGTCGAACTTTATTGTATTGTAAGACGATCGCTGTACATGTTGTAGTCCGTAATTAAAATTCGAGTTTGCGCGAACTTCCTATACCTAATGATTTTCGTTAAACTGGGGGTGTTTCTTAAATAAGAATATTACCAATTCCGCTAGCTTATTATAAATGAGTGATTCTTTCCTTATTTTTTTATATTTTTTTTTATTTTTTTATTATATTATTTTTTTTTTTTTTTTTTGTAATTAGCTGGTTATAGTCTAGGAAATCTTTGAAAGCCCATCCCATTCCCATTGCTGAATTTAGAAACCGACATCCTTTGCATGAAAGGATTTATTAAAGTTTGTTAGTTTTAGTAGTATGACGATTTTACACTCGCTTTGAGTTTAACTGCAACATAAAATTAACTAAGTTTTTAACGCGAGTTTGCTCACGTTGATTGTTCTGCATACAACAAATTTTGTAAGGATTTTACATACTTATGTATATCCTGATTTCTGGCTCTCAAAAATGCCATTTTATTATTTTCATGAGTGTGATGTCATTCAAAATTTTATATCAAGGTTAATTAAACAAACATACATACTTTATAATAATACCTATTGTAACAGCATGGTATCGGCTTCACCTTTGTCGGCGAGGTAAGAAGCTAGTTTTGTATTTCATTTCTCACGAAAATTGCAATTTGACAGAAAGGTTTTCAATCACTACGGATTAATTAGACGTAAGTATCATAAATTACTCATACAACCGTGAATATTGTAGTTAAGGTTTAATTTTGTTATGAGGTAAATATTGCTGAAATGGTATTTTTTATGTATAAAACCAACGAATTTTAATCATAAAATTACATTCGCTCCAGTATCTTCCAGTGATCTACATCATCCTACAACTATAAAATGTGAGTAAGTACTACCTACTAAGTTTAACATAGTTGTCAGCTACGGACCTGGTTCTTGCCTGCCGGCTGGTCTAACTATCATCAAACTAATTTGATAATGTGATTAATCGCTAGTCAGCTACGGACCTGGTTCTTGCCTGCCGGCTGGTCTAACTATCATCAAATTAATTTGATAATGTGATTAATCGCTAGTCAGCTACGGACCTGGTTCTTGCCTGCCGGCTGGTCTAACTATCATCAAATTAATTTGATAATGTGATTAATCGCTAGTCAGCTACGGACCTGGTTCTTACCTGCTGGCTGACGTAACTATCCCCATCATACCATCCATGCCATCTTCTAGTAATCTATATCCCATTAACATTCTCCTCTCCATAATTATTGAGGTTGGTTACAGTTAAAAAATTAATCTTAGTGTGTTCTATTTAAGGTCTGACACGGAATCAGAATACCAATCACAAAGGCCTACTGCTGCAGTAGCCAAGGTGACGAAAAAACAGCCTAAGAAAAATGTGGTGAAGCGCCAAGCACCTGAAAGCGCCGACTACTCATCAGACTCTAAGTCAAGGTAATTTATATTGCTGCTTCTATGTTTAGGTGTTTGTGGTAATTTAAAATGATATACGCACTGGTACATGATGGTTAGTGAATTTAGAACTGTAAATCAATTTCCGATCATATTCAATGCAGGAATGATGACAGTTACATGAAATTATTATATCCCAATATGTATTACGCTATTAATTCCCCATAGAATTCAACAGAGGTGTATAATACTCCTTAATTTCGTTATTTAAGAAATAAATGCAAATTATTATAAATAAAATGTGTAATTGTTTACAGTAAAAGACGCATCTTGAGCACGGACCTCTTTGGTTTGGAGGACGATCAAAAGACGAAGACCTCAAGCGGGGACTTCGGTTCATCGCTCATCACCCGTGTTGCCAACGGCAAAGTACGGCGAGCGGCAGACCTTACAGGAGAGTTCTACGTGGAAATCAAGGTATTTTCGAAAGACGAAGTTGTCTCTACCCCCATGGAAGAACGATGGAAGAAAGCCCAGGTCGCGTTAAAAGTACAACTAGATCGCAACACTCCCCAGTGGGACGGGCTGCAAAGGTTTATGAGACGAACTCACGAATTATTTGACAATTCCGAGCCTGTCTTTTATAGGGATAGTGTGAATTTAAAATAAGTTGGCTTTAAATTGCTGGGGACACCAAATTAATTGTATTGATTATTGCAGAATCTACTAGTATTGTTAATCTAATCCTAATTAAGCGTACAAAATTAGTTGACGTAATTATAATCTAAAATGCCTTTCTGTACCGTTTGTAACACATCAGTTGAGCGCAGTCACTGGATAGGTCATTTACGTAGTACTAATCATAAAAACAAAAACATTTCGCATTTTTGTGAAGGTGTTGAAATAATACATTCTGCATTTCGTAATCGTATAGCTTCTTATAGAATTACCGATCCGTCTGAGAATTGTTCTCTGGAACCATTTCTTAATAATAATTTGGACAGAATTAAAACTTTAATTGACATGTCTCTTAAAGAACATACTTGTATAAAAGTTAATTTTGAATATTTTGCTTTGTTTTTAATGTTTAAAAATGATTCTCAGGAGATGAAATCATTTGCCACAAAAAACGTAACTCTACATCAGAATTATGAATTTGATTCACTATTGTCTCAAGTCAAAAATACTTTTAAAAAAAAGATAGAAGAATTTCAGGATCGAGACAGTGGATGGACGTTCTTGAGCAGTTCTCATTTGGAAGTCAATGTTAACAAATATCAACCTTTGCGTGGTTCAGGCTTTATCGAATTGCCTTCTGCAATAAAATCTAAAAAAGCATGTGTTAATATCCGCAATAATGATGACTATTGTTTTTTATGGTCTGTTGTAGCTGCTTTATATCCAGCTAAGACTCATTCTGAAAGAGTATCTTCTTACCCTGATTTTCGTAACGTGTTAAATGTAAAGGGCATGTCATTTCCAGTGAATTTCTCAGATATTGCGCGGTTCGAAGTGAATAACCCCGAAATTTGCATTTACATTTATGGTTTAAAAAACAATACTATCATAGGACCGCTTTACAAACCAAAAGCTTTGAACGGAAAGGTGATTCATTTACTTTATTTAGAAAGAAATGATTTGTCACATTACTGTCTCATTAAAGACCTGTCGCGACTTGTTAAGAATCAAATAACAAAACACCACAGTAAACTGTACTTTTGTGACGTTTGTTTAATGTTTTTTAATTCATGTGATAATCTTAATTCACATAGTTGTGGAGGTGTCGCCACTGAACTACCTCCAAAGGGTTCTTTCATACAGTTTAAAAATTATAATAGAAAGCAATTCGTACCATTTGTTATATACGCAGATTTTGAAACAATGCTAGAACGGTATGAATATTGTGACCCTGACCCCACTAAGGCGAGTACTGTAACACGACAGCGACATGTGCCTGTAGCTTACGCTTATCATATAACGTGTACGCTAGATGAATACCACAATCGTTACTTTTCTTATCGCGGTTCGGATTGTGTATCAAATTTTGTAAAGTCTATCTATAAAGATGCACAAAAAATTTACGATATTTTACAAAATAGTGTTCCTATGATTTATTCAAATGATAATGCTCGTGACTTTGAAAACGCGATAACATGTCATATTTGTGAACACTTCTTGTTCGGCGACAGGGTTCGCGATCATTGTCACTTGACTGGTAAATATCGTGGCGCAGCTCATAGTTACTGTAACTTACAATACAAAATACCAACATTTTTGCCAGTATTTTTTCATAATTTGTCCGGTTACGATTGCCACCTTTTCATAAAAGAATTAGGTGAAGCTCCTGGATCTATTAAAGTGATACCTAAAACAAAAGAAAACTATATTTCATTCACTAAGTTTATTCCGATTTCTACTGGGGAAAGCATTCAGGTTCGGTTTGTAGACTCTTTCAAGTTTTTAGGAACTAGCTTAGAAAAGTTGGCTAGTACAATGAAAAACCAAGACTTTAAGCAATTGAAATCTCATTTTCCTAATAAAAAACAATTTAACCTACTCACTCGTAAAGGAGTGTATCCATATGACTATATGTCTCAATGGGAACGTTATGAAGATACGTGTTTACCCTCTAAAAAATATTTTTTCAACTCCTTAACTAATGAGACAATTACCGACGAAGACTATGAGCACGCTCGGTCTGTTTGGTCAGTGTTTAATATTCAAAACATGGGTATGTACACAGATTTATATCTCAAAACAGATGTTCTGTTGCTAACAGATGTATTTGAAAATTTTCGAAAAACTTGTAAACTGCATTACAATCTCGATCCCGCGTTCTATCTTACAGCACCAAGTCTATCTTTTGATGCAATGCTTTTAAAAACAGGAGTTCAATTAGAATTGATTAGTGATGTTGAAATTTTTAGAATGATACAAAAAGGTATTCGAGGAGGAGTTTGTATGTGTTCCAAAAGACATGTCAAAGCCAATCATAAATATTTAGATACTTACGATCCAACTCGTCCAAATTCATTTATCATTTATTTAGATTGTAACAATTTATATGGTTATAGCATGTGTCAATCCCTACCTTATTCCGATTTTAGATTTATGAATAGACAAGAAATTGATTTTTTACAATTGAACTTAGCAGATATCAGTGATACTGCAGAAAACGGATACATTCTTGAAGTTGATTTAATATATCCGGAGAATTTACACATGGAACACAATGACTTTCCTTTTTGTCCAGAAAAATGCTTGCCACCTGGTGGTAAGAATAAAAAGTTAATACCAAATTTGTACGATAAATATCACTATGTTATTCATTACATACATTTAAAAAAATGTTTACAGCACGGTTTAGTATTGAGAAGGATCCATCGCGCTATTACATTTAAGCAAAGTTGTTTTTTAAAGCAATATATTGATATTAACACTCAGTTACGGCAAAAAGCAGAGTCAACGTTTGAACAAGACTTTTTCAAATTATTGAACAATAGTATTTTTGGAAAGACGCTGGAAAATAATGAACATCGAATAGACGTTAAGTTAGTAAACAAGTGGTGTGACTCGACCAATAAAACAAAAAAGACTACTTGTGCTGAAAAATTGATAGCCAGCCCATATTTTCATAGCGCCTCTGTATTTTCTGATGATCTAGTGGCAATCCAAATGAAACCTGTGCGTATTATACTTAATAAACCAATATACATAGGGTTTGCAGTATTAGAATTATCTAAGACTCACATGTATGACTTTCACTACTCTATCATAAAACCTTTTTATGGTAACCGAATTGAATTGTGCTATACTGACACAGATAGTCTAGTATATGATGTACAGAGCAATGACGTTTATAAAGACTTCAAGCTCCATTTTCTAAAATATTTTGATACCAGTAATTATGACTGTAACAATGACTATAACTTACCAATTATTAATAAGAAGGTTCCAGGACTGTTTAAGGATGAAATGGGTGGTAACATTATCAAAGAATTCGTAGGACTGCGCTCAAAGCTTTATTGTATTAAAACGTTAAACAAAACTATTAAAAAGGCAAAAGGTACAAAAAAATGTATAACCAAAAATTTTAATATGTTAGATTATAAAAATGTTTTGTACAATAATTGCAATGTTATTCGCAAAAAAAATGTATTGTTTAGGTCAATAAAACATGAAATATTCACTCAGGACGTAAATAAAATTGCACTTTCAAGCAATGATGACAAACGGTTGCTATCATTTGATAAAGTATCTACTTTAGCTTGGGGTAATGCAAATATATTTATGTAATGCATTACCATAATTTTAAGTGTATATTCTATTTGAAATATGATTAGACATAAATTAATTTAAACTTTTTACAGTCTGTTCAACCGATTTTGACTTCTATTCAGTAGGCATAAGGATGGTATTAAAAGCAAAAAACGTGGTTACCGTTCACTGCAGCTGTAATTTTTCACGCAACCAACGCAATACAAGTCAAAATCGCTTGAACGAACTGTAAAAAATGTATGTACCTACTAAACATGTACTTAAATAAATATAATATTTTAGTTCATAAATCTGTTTCATTTCCACTCCCGCTGACAAAGCGCATTGCGATGACTGGTTTGTGTAATACAATACCGTTCGCACACTTGTCGCTTCATGTTGCCCATCAGGTTGAACGTGATAAAACATGAAATTGATTACAGTGCAATGTTAGGAGTTTGCATTTCATATTAATATAACTACTTGATCATACATCACAAGGCAGTTAGCCGGAGCAGTCATATCACGTTGAATAAAAACGAAACGAATTGTAAGTATTGTACAAGTACCCATGTATTTATAACATTATTGCATCATGTTGATTATGTAATTATAATTAATTATTATTTCATTTGTTTCAGATCATTGATAATGTGTGATTCTCCAGATATTATCGACTTCTCACAATACGCTCAAGGTTTTCCGACTCCGAGTTTAAGCTGGCATATCCCAGATTTGCCAGAACAACAAACACCTGCTAATATGGAACCTAGAAGACGAGACTACGGACCCGCCAACAAGAGACCTAGAGCCAGAAGGGAGTGTCTAAAACAGAAGTCATCTCTTACACCGCCTACATGTGAATCATACGTTATAAACAATGAGAAGAAAAAAGGTTTACGACTGATCCAGGTACAAGTGTTGGATATCAGTGAACAGCAAGAACCTGCAAGTGACAATCAGGGTGTGGTAATGTTAAGTGCGCAGTATGTAGTGACTGAATTGGTGGACCATGTAATGGAGGAAACGCAATCGTTAATTAACAAAATATCGAGAAAACTTTGTGGGGACAGTTGTTATTATTAACATGTGTCATTATTTTGTAAGTACCTACTTCATAAGATAATGTGTAAGATTTGTAGTAATATTATTAGGTATGTAACATTTATTTGCTTTCTTATTCTTTAGTGTTTATACATATTAGGTTTTTATGTTGAGTAAGTTTTGAATGTATAAATTATTAAAATATCAAATATGTAAGTTTTATTGTAGTTAACTTAGTAGGTAGGTAAGTAGGTAAGTTAAAAAAAAAAAAAAAAAAAAAAAAAAAAAATGTAATGTAGATAATAATAATTGCTTTGTATAATCTAGTTGGTACAGCAAAAGTTTTGACATTTATTTGCTTTCTTATTCTTTAGTGTTTATTCATCTTAGGTTTTAAATGTATAAATTATTAAAATATCAAATATTTAAGTTTTATCGTAATTAACTTTTGTATGTAGATACTATTAATTTCTTTTATACAATCGGAATAATGTTCATACATCACAAGTTTGTAAGTTAAGAATGTAGGTAGGTATACACAAAGCGAACATTAAATAAACTATGTAGTGGCAGTTGTTATTATTAATGGGTAGGTAGTTATAATTAGTTTCTAATAATTGTAAATAATATGAAAAAGTAAATAAAATTATATTCTTTTATAATTTAAATTATGTTTTATTTTGTATTAGGTACTTATTTATACTCGAACTCTAAATTAGCTCTAGTCTAATGATAAGTGTTTATTTGCTAACAGTTTTTTTATTACAATAAATCGTTTTAAATCATGATGTAGGTATTTCAAATTTTGTAAGTAATATCATTTTGCTGCAGCTAATTTAAAGTTTGATGATTAAGTTACCCTGAAAACATTTAAATAAAACAACCATAAGTAAATTAATTAATCACTTTTATTAACTGCATAGGTATGACAAAATACATTAAAATAGATTAAATACAGACATATTATTATCAACATACCATTTTCTAATACACACCGCATTATTTAATGCACAATTCATTTTATGGTTCACACAGTTAAAATCACTTTTATTTCTACAGAACTTTTTCTTTAATGTTGCAAAATTAGGACATCCCTTCTCACCTATGTCGATCACTTCACAGTTTGCACACATGTCTTTAATCCACTTTATTTTTTCCAAACCCTTTGTAATAATTTTTTTATTTTTTAAATACGGTACGATGACGTGTTGGAACTCTCTGTAGTCTATATAGCCCTCACTCCAGAAAATTCCACGATTTCTTTCCAACCATCGCACTTGCTTCTTTTCTTCTTGAGTTAAATAATAAAACGAATGCGGTGGTTTAACCAAGAACGTCTGTGTGTGCTCATTACTTACTATGGCCACTTCCTTGACGATAAAATTATTGTCTAAATCTTTGAATCCTTGGAGTTCGACAATGATGAGGTCCGCGTTCATGATATCTTCTTCACAATGTTACTTAATGGTTTGTATTCAACAATGCAATCGTTCAGAATGAGACAGTATGCTGAAGTTTGATCTGGTATCTCTGAATCACTCTCAATTTCTACCCTCACATCCACAACAGGTCCAGTCTTTAGATTATCAGCTTGTCTAGAGCAATCGACTACAAACAGCGGTGCTAAATCCCTAAATTGTTTCTCGCTTAGTATGGGCTCCGAGCGACGTCCGTAATACGACTGTTGAAATCTGGTGTATTGCTCGTATAATAAAGCGATTCTGTTATTAGCAAAACTCACATTTAAGTTTTCATAAGGAAAATAGGTTGAATTGAGATACACTCTAACGTCTCGAATATAACAGTGATCGAATTGAGACATGTCAGAACTTGCATTGTTTTTTCTATTTGTCTGTAGACCAATAATAATGTATCTTGGTTTTTCTATTTGAGATGAAGTTTTGATAGACCAGGTATGTTTTGTAGTTTTAGGCAAGGCTGGATATTCGTACAGATCCCAATTTCTGTATATCATTTGAAGTGGGCGATCTTTCTCTAATACTTTTAACAAACCAATTTTTTCTTTGTCTGATACTTTAACATGCGGTACGCGCCATATGATTTTGTTGATCTGAACATCATCCACTACTTCGCCAGTATTAAGTTTTACAGCGTTCAAATTAGTGTTACTTCGTAATAATATCAGTTCATGTCTACTATTTATCACAACTTTTTTAAAATCTTCTGCAAAACCGAGGAGGTTACGAAGTGGTATAGAGACAGAAAATCTTCCTCCATGGATATTTTTTATGCCATCAATATTCCAACCCCAGGCATTAGACATTTTTGATTCACTTTCGGTCATTGAAATTAGTGATTTCATGGTTGTTGTTATACCTGCATTTTTTATTTTATCAATCTCCACTCCATTTAGCTCATACCTAATGTCTTGGAACAAGTAGAGTAGAGCATTGTTCGTGAAATTGACACTAGTAGCTGGGTCCTTCGAATCTTTTTTGCTAACGATAACAGTTCCTTCCAGATATAGGGTGCTAGCTGATGGTAATATGTACAAGTCCTGTTGATTGATAGGTATGCGGATTTCATCGTTCCTGTTGAAACTCGTTATATAGGGCTTGTAGGAATGAAATTCGATTCCTTCTATAGTATTATCGTAATTCGGAGCGGATAAAACGTCTAAGATATTCATTTTAACAATCCGATCGCTCTAAGGAATGCTTTATTGTCTTTAGTTAATTTTATTTTCTTCTTAGAGGCAGGTCTTATTTGATAAGTAGCTCGAACAGAACTGATATTCTTTACTTGTTGAGACACATTTTTATTGAAATCAATCATTTTTTTCTTCTGAGATGCAGATATACCTGCACTTCTTCACCACGTAAATTAATTAATCTGTTGTTTATATCTATCAGCCTGATGTGTATGCAGCTTATGTTTTTTTGATTGATTGGAAAGTATATTGCGTTCTTCGGAATTTCTATGATCCTGTATCCAGGTGGTACATTAAGTGCAAATTCGTGAATAATATGACTTGGTTCACCGTTTACATATGAACCGCTTACAATATCACATTCAATCCTGACTACGGTCGTAGGTAGAATGTTGACTGGAGACTGTGACACATGCCATTTATTTGCTTTCAAGATTTGTTTGTTAAATCCTAATAGTCTTCTAAAAGAGTCTTCTTTGATAAAATTAATGTCTTTTGTACAGAATATTGTAGTTTTTAAAGTATTATTATTGCACCGTAGTTTGATCGCTGCATCTTTTATTTCGGATTTTAAATAATCGCTGATATCTTGCAATTCATAAGTGCCTTCCGGTATTTCAATAACTTCATTAAAACCATAATAGAACTTATTATTACTTTTATCAATGTTTGGAATAGAATTAAAAGTTGAAAAGTGCAATAAAGCACACTCATACTCTCCATCTAGTTGCAACGTATTAGGATAGTATGTAGTTAACACTGACGAGTCTCCAGTTATAGACAAAGTGAGCGACATCTTGCAAATGATTGAAATTAAAGAAAATCATATATTTTATAATACATTTTTATTCCAAAAAGTTGACAAATAATTTAAACATAAATGACCACAATTGATTGCGTTAAATTTTTGATATCTTGTGTAGTTATAAAACACATTACAATTTTTGAAATATTGCATCAATTCCATTGGAGGTTTTAAATTTCCATAGCTATCAAAGTATTCACAGTGATTGTAAACTTTAGCATAAGCTACCCAATGCGTTCCTTCGTTCTTAGAATCGTCTAAGTTAACGATACCACATTCAATACATTTCGGCTTCCGAGGTAGTTGATCCTTCATGTAGACCCCACGAAAATATGGGATGTCTCTTGAATACTTTCGGATGTCTATATTAGTTAGAGGGCGATTGGGTAGCATATTATTCAGTTTTTTGAAGATGTTATAAACAATCCTTTACCACTTTTATATGGCTTAATGTATAAACCCTTGCCCAACACTAAAGCCTCCATAGCTTTATTATGTCGTTCTGTTTCTTGCAAATTTTGTTTGCTTGCTTTGTAATCATTGACGGTTTTTGCAATGCCAGCTGCACCACCAGCTAAAGTTCCTAAAGCCGATAAACCAGCGAAAATTGGAATTAAAGGTAGAATTCCTCCAGTCTTTGGTAGGGGTATTACTCGGGGTACTCGGATTCGATGATGAGTGTTTGAAAATAACTTTTTTGCGGTTAAATAAGCTGCTTTTATTAAAGTCTTATTATCTTTGCGTTTGAGTTTCTTAATTTTTGATTTTATTTTTGAAACTAAGGTTTTAAATGTTTTGATGCCTAATCCAGACTTTAGTTTCGCTTTCATAACTTTGTTCACTAGCCAAGAGCTTAGTTTTTCACCTTTCCCGGCATCTTTTGATTTAAGTCTTTGTTTAGCCATGTTAAGTAGTTGTAAATCGGCTTTGTGACGATTTGCTAAGTCTGTATGGTTTGTATACGCAATGTCGTGTTGCTTGCAAGCTTCGTCTAGCTTATTTACACCTGGATCACCTCGCGCTAAGCGTTTGTGAAGTTTGGTTCCCGGTCCGCAATAATTGTATCCTGGCAAATGAACTTCGAATGGTAGATTATTAATTATGCTGTTAACTAGTCCACCTCCTTGCATAATTCAAATTATAATGATAGCATTTCAAATGAAAAATGGTTATATAATATCTTAGTCCATTATTGCAGTTTTTTCAACCCAACTATTTTCTGCACTGTTTAGACCTAACCATTTGACATACAATTTATTTCCTTTCTTTTTCAAAACCTTTTCTATCAAATAAACATCAGGATAGTTAGATCTTTGCAGTTCTTGTTCGTAAAAAGCTCCTAATATGATTTGTTTTCGTTGATCTTCTATGTGATATGTTACTGGTATAGTTTTATTTACTTTTTTTATAATAAATAATTCAGTTGACCAATTAGGAGTGTAACCTTTCTCAAAACTATGTTTGTATTTACTTATACGAACACAATCACCAACTTTGAATTTAGGCTTCCACTGTACTAAATCATGTTTTTTTATTTTTTTTATATTTTCTTTGATTACTTGTTCATTACATTTATTCACATCAACCGGTTTAAATTGAATAGTACGATGTTTTGTGTTGTTATATCTCTTCAATGTATCTTTCAATGGTAGACCTAACCACTTATAGTTTCCAATGAGACTAAAATGTTTATATAATTTATTTTTTACCGTTCTAATAAGTCTCTCTACAATTGACGCTTTTTTAGTAGAAAACGTCGAGTAATGGTTAATGTTGTGCTTTTTCATAAGTGTTTGAAAAGTGATGTTATAAAATTCTGTCCCCATATCAGTTTGTAAGTTAACAGGATTATTACGACTACTAAGCAGTATATGTTTGAATGCACGAGTAACATCAAATTTATTTTTTGATTTTAACGGTTCAGCCCAGGCATATTTTGAGAAGCAGTCAATCACAACTAAGATGAAACTGTAACCTTTGTTATACTTTTTCAGGTTTTGCATATCCATCAAATCTGCTTGCCATAAGTCGTGGATTCCTTTCAGAATAACAGAACGTCGAAAGAAATTTCTTCGTGCAGCTTTGTGTATTTCATTTACAATTTGCTGTTTTACCATTACGGGGTTTTTTGAGGTAATTTATGTAACTCTGCTTTAGTATAAAACTTATCTTGCAAATGAGTTAAAACCTCAGGTATCTTATCTTTTAAAGTAGCTTGAACTGTCGTCTTTGCATCTTTTATGATTTGAGAACGCAATGCACCAATCAGATTATTACGTTCTTTAATCGTATTAGCATTCAATCGATCTACATAATCCTTGCTCACAGCCAGATTATTAAATTCTTTTAACGTGTTAGCAATCATTCGATCTACATAATCCTTGTTCACAGCATCGTCTGCTTCTACTGGAGATCTAATTCCTCTCAGTCTTGATGTTTTTAAATCAAAATCTCCATTTTCGGATTTTAACAATGCATTCTCATTAAACTCAAATATCTCTGATAAACGCAGTCTTTTGTGAATGTAGTGTCCGAATTTGTCTACGTTCATGTTTAAGGTGTATTGTATCGAGAGGCTGATAGTAAAATAAACACATTTTTTATTTTTTATTTATTTATAACTTTACTTTCACGCAATTCTTCAATGATAGATATAATTTCATTATCTAATCCTGTGTTGCCAGCATCTCTAGATGCAATTAATAATTTCAACCTTTCCACTAATTCATTAGGATCATCCCAGTACACTAAATCAACGTTTTTTCTCCACTTTTTTAGTAACGGTAGACCCTTTCCCTGAACTGCATTCTTCAATTGAAAAAGAGGTTTAATAACTTGCAAATATTTTTGACCTTTATTACTTTTTATTGGCTTACTTGGCTCATAGTCTCGACGATGTGCATTTGTATCAATTAGCATCGACTTATAATTTTGCATATCACTATCTGTAACCAAACTTAAGTCTACATCTTTCTTAAGCAATAACTGTTTTAAACCAGGTGTATTTCGGTATTTACATCCAGCCACGGTGATGTATTGATCGTTGATCGTTATGAAAGCAGAACCTAACATCAGTTTCCCGCGCTCTGCTCTAACCCCAAATGGAATATCTACCAACGCTTCTGAAGATAATGACCAGGATGACGTATCACAATCTTGATTCCTGTCAACTACTGATTCATAAGAAGAGGCACTGCTGATATCGGATTCATATTTGTCTTCATCACCATTATTATCGTTACTTTCTGCGCTACCGGTTCCTTCTTTCTGCACAGTTTCGTTAATAAACGGAACATCAGCAAAATCATCACTAGCACGCAGTAGAGGAGTTTGCTTACTAGCATTAGCAATTAGATTTAGAGGTTCTGTTACAGGTTTGAAAACAGACTCCAGTGCTTGTTTATTGTTAATCTCAGCATCTCTCATTTTTCGTACTTTTATCTTTACAGCTTTTGCCGCATCAACAATTTGTCGTTTCAAGGATTTTTCCATATTGGTAAAATAGGTTGTAATGATTGTGGTTGTGTGTTATTGATGTAGTGTCGTAAGTTGAATAATAATGTCAAGCAGGTAACAGCCTTTTATATGTATTCGTGTTCTTAGTCAAAGACTACAAACGTGTCAAATTTACTTCTGTAACATCCTTTGTTTTTGGAACAATCTTTATTAATTACAACATAATTGAAAGGTATACTCCATATTTTAGAACACATTTCACGAAATTCAATCCATGTCATGTCAGTGTTGACATGTTCTTCATAAACATGTCTCATATTTCTTTCATCTTGCTTAAACAGTACGATTAGATTTGCGTTGTCTCTTATTAACTGCTTAGGGATTTTACTATACGTCTGATTTAGATAAAAACAATCGATGAACTTGTGTCTCCCCATAGCAAAATAATCACGCATACTACTTTGATTTTCACAAGCAACATCATCAAATACAATTACTGAATTCGGTTTTGCGGTCTGAACACTCAGTACTTGCTCATTTTCATGATATTTATGAAATGAAATGCCTGGTACTCGTTGCAAGACTTTTTCTAAAAAAACGTACTTGGGTTGTTGCAAGGTTTTCGAATAAACATAAACATTTTGAAATCTTAAGCCATTCTCGTGTATAAGAAGACCAATTAATAAATTAGTTTTTCCACAATTTGACGGTCCACAAATGATGCATCGTACCGATTTAGGTAATAATTCTCCATGACGTAAACCAGTCTCCTGAGAATGAACACAAAGCTTATTTACGTGTAACGATTGTGGTTGTTTTACAAATTTCATGACGACTGCTTGAACGGTTATATTAATAATGAGTTAATTATTGTATTACGTTGACATTTATAACTCATTGTCGCTAACTCGAGCAAATGTACGAACAACCTTACCACGGTTGTCCTTCAATATAAGATAGTGAGTGTTTTCTAAATTAGATTTAACCGAATCTTGTATCTGTCGGTGGAACAAATCTTCTGTTTGGGCTGTATAGCTGTTCTGGTGTTTTGAAGAACAGTTATCTGTATTTTTCTGACCAATTTGCAAATCTTGAATAAATATAACCTCGCCACTAGAATTCTTGATAATAAGTTTATTACAAATATCTTCTAAATCAGATTTCACTGAGTCATGCATTGTAGTTAACTTAGTTATGACAGGTGTATTTAGTTTCGTGATAATTCAACCTTCTCACTACAGTAGTAAAGATCGAATGTAGCGTTAAATTACTGCGATCAATTATTTATAACACCTTCCCTGCTAATAATAATAAGTCAATTAATGTATTACATGCAAACCACACTGAAAAATATTTCTGTTTCATCACAAGGAATAGGCCGAAGTGGAGTAGGCGCCGTTCCATTATTTTACCTCCATATGATGCAGGATTTCATGTTTCACCTTCCGATCGGTGGAATAGGCGCTAAACCAGTATTTTACTGTACTATGTAAGATTTCATTTATACAAGATTCAAAATGCGGAGTAGCGCCCAAACCACACTGAAAAATATTTCTGTTTCATCGTGTGGAATACGCGCCGAACCAGTATTTTACTGCATTATGTAGGATTTCATGCTCAGTCCCTTTCATTTATATTATTGGAGCACGCAACTCCACGAGCGAAGCGAATGTGGATTAGCGTGCCCAATAATATCCTACTTTTATAGTAAAGTTACCCTTTGCAACTAATGATCCCAAGTGTCAGTACGGTCAGTCAAAACACAAAGCTATCAAAATGTTAGAGAGTTTAGAGAGGAGGTTATCACGTGATCCCCAATTGAGTATAGAGTATAATAAAGTATTTGAGGAATATTTAAGTTTAAACCATATGACGGAAGTAAATGAGAAAGAGATAGAGAATCCGCGGGCAGTTTATCTTCCTCATCATGCAGTGGTGAGAGAAGATAAAGATACTACAAAGGTGAGAGTTGTTTTCAACGCGTCAAGCAAGGGAAACAATAACGTATCATTAAATGATGATCTTCTAGTAGGACCTAAGTTACAACAAGATCTTAGGCATATCTTAATGAGATGGAGAAATCACAAAATAGGTCTAGTAGCAGATATTACAAAATTTTATAGAATGGTCCGAGTAGCTGAGGAAGATACTGATTTTCAGAGTATTGTATGGAGATTTAACCCGTCTGAAGCGATACGACATTTTAAGCTTTTGAGGCTAACGTTTGGTACGGCATGCGCGCCATACTTAGCAGTTAAGTGTTTACAAAGACTAGCAGAGTTGGAGAAACATAAATACCCGTTAGCAGCAAAAATAACTAAACTAGATTATTATATGGATGATTTGATGTCTGGCGCTGAAACAATAACTGAAGCATTACAAATACATCATGAAATGAACGAGCTCATGAAATTAGGTGGATTTGAACTCCAAAAATGGAACAGTAACAATGAAACTTTTCTAAAACACATAGGCAAGAGTGGAGAACAATGTAGTGACCAAAATACACCAATAAAGGTAAACAATTTAATTAAGGTACTCGGAGTAAGTTGGTGTCGTAAATCTGACCAATTTGAATATGTGCTCAACTTACCTGACGCCAAAGAGGAGCGGGTCACTAAACGACAAATACTGTCTGTTATCGCCCGATTATATGATCCGTTAGGCTGGATTGCGCCCGTTGTAGTTGTTGCCAAAATCTTTATACAAAAACTTTGGAAATCAGACCTTGATTGGGATGAATGCTTAACGGAGGATCTGCTAAAGCAGTGGTTAACATATAAAAATCATTTAATTTATTTGAAGGAGCTTACACTACCAAGATGGTTTAACGTAACGCGAGCCTCGAAAAGGGAATTACATGTGTTTTCAGATGCATCACAAGCAGCCTACGCAGCGGCAGTTTACTTACGAGTCACTGACGAGTCAAATAATGTTCATATTCATTTAGTCACTGCAAAAACCAAAGTTGCTCCAATTGATAAGGAAGTTTCGATTCCACGATTAGAGTTGTGTGGGTCAACTTTGGCTGCTAAACTGATTTTTGAAGTGTCACAGGTCATGGAGATACCTAAGAAGGATTTATACGGATGGACAGACTCCACTATTGTCCTAGCTTGGCTCAAAGCAGGTTCAAGTAGATGGGTGACCTTTGTTGGTAATAGGGTGTCTACGATTTTAAATATTTTAGATTATGAACAGTGGGGACATGTCTCCACAGGTGAGAACCCCGCCGATTGTGCGTCAAGAGGCTTACAACCACGAGAAATAAAAAACCATCCATTGTGGTGGAAAGGACCTCAATGGCTGGCAGAGAAAAATATACATAAGTTCAACACAGATGTCATAGATACACATGAAGAGGAGAAAATCAAGTCTTTAATTGTTTCATCTAACATTAACGAGTTATGTGTTTGGTTGAGATTTTCTTCATTATCGAGATTATTGAGAGTAATATCATACTGTAGGAGAATATTGACTTTAAAGTTACCTAAAATTGAACGACCGAATTTACCTATATTTATTACCACAAACGAATTAAATGATACTTTAATGGCATTGATTAAACTAATTCAAGAACGCGAATTTTTGGTTGAAATCAAACATTTAAAGACTCGAGGATGTGTATCTAAAAAGAGCTCTTTACGAACTCTTTGTCCGTTTTTAGATCAAAAAGGGATTATAAGAGTAAGTGGCCGCATAACACATGCAGATGTGTGCTTTGATACGAGACATCCGATAGTTTTGCCTGCTAAACATCATTTTACCATGCTCATAATTGTCGATGCTCATCTCAAGACATTACACGGAGGTCCACAGGTTATGTTGAATCTCTTGAGAACCAAATATTGGATTCTACGAGCAAAGGAACGAGTCAAGAAGTGTTTTAGGGAATGCGTCGTTTGTTTAAGGTACTCCACGAAGAAGTCAGTACCATTAATGGGTTCGCTTCCAGAGGCAAGAGTACGACCCAGTAAACCATTTAAGTCTACTGGCGTAGATTATTGTGGTCCGGTGAGTATTCGATTCTCACCAGGTAGAGGATCTAAGTCATACAAGGGCTATATATGCCTTTTTGTCTGTATGGTAACACGAGCTGTACACTTAGAAGCTGTTACTGACTTAACTGCTAAGGGCTTTATTGCGGCATTCAAGCGTTTTACTGCGAGAAGAGGACACTGTCAAGACTTGTATAGCGATAACGGCACCAATTTTGTTGGTGCTGACAAACAACTGAGAGAAATGTTCAACAGTGCCAAATCGGCCCTTCCAAAGGAAATAGCAGAGTTACTTACGTCAGAGCGAACAACGTGGCACTTTATACCACCACACGCCCCAAATTTTGGTGGGTTGTGGGAAGCTGGCGTTCGTAGTACCAAGACACATCTACGTAAGGTAGTCAGTAATGTTACACTTACCTATGAGGAAATGGCGACAGTTCTAGCACAAGTAGAAGCGTGTTTAAATTCACGGCCTTTAACTTTACTCAGTGACAATCTCAATGACCCACTGCCCTTGACGCCAGGTCATTTTTTGGTAGGTGAGCCGTTAATTAATATAGCTGATGATGATTATTCTAAATCCAATGTGGTAGGTTTAGACAGATGGAGACTTACTCAAAAAATTGTAAACGACTTTTGGAGTAAATGGTCTAAAGAATATCTAGTAAGTCTTAGCCAAAGGTATAAGTGGAATTCAAAAGGTACTGAACCAGAAATTGGTGATATTGTGATCTTAAAAGAGGATAACGTTCCTCCAGCTAAGTGGATTCTTGGCAAAATTATACAAAAACATACGGGTCATGACAACATAACCCGTGTCGTAACAGTTAAATGTAAGACAGGAGAATACAAGCGTCCACTTAGTAAGATTTGCGTTATAACTAAATAAAGTATTTATTTGTTTTATTTTAAGTAATTTTACACTTTTCTTTATTTTTACATTTTAGTTGTGCTATTGTTATACAAACTGTATCATAATTATGTTTCATGCCTTTACAGGCCTTTATCTACTAGGGATTTTGTTTCATTTTGTGAAATTCTTGTGATCATGCCAAGGTGGGAGGGTCAAACTTATTATGTAGGTATCTACCTATGCTATTAATTATTCAGTATGTTGATAGGTATTTACTTATTTTTCAAAATTTTATATAATCAGATCTCATGATTATGTTTTTCCGGCTATCGTGTATTAAGTATTATTACTTACCTTTACTTTGATACCATAAGTGCTTGAATGTTATATTGTGCTTGCAGCTTAATTATAATGTTTTGAGTCAGGTAAATGCACCTACTACTTTATTGTTAAAAGTATCTAGTTTTTATTTTGTATACTGAACTCGCATTTCTTTTCACTCTCATTTAGACATTGTTTTGTGTAGATTATGTAACCGTCAACTCGTAAGTTTGTGTTATATGATAACCTAGATTATAAGTATAAGTAATAGTATTTAAAGAACAATGTTCTTTGGTGGGAGGAATGTACAAATGATTCTAGGAAGCTGGGAGTGTACCTAGCAATAGTAGCAATGTATGCGTGTATCAACCTAGCTATAGCTAACTACATATTTATACAGTCCACACATTCGTAGGTAGGAGTTGATTTTTTAGTGTCAATATACAGAGCATAAGAAAAAGACGTTGTTTCTGTTAATTACCAATCCTTCAAACGAAAAACAACCTAAACGGCCTGAACAACAATCATAAGAGGATTATGACCATGACCAACAGAATCAGGGCCTCAAGTCTGCTATTACAATAGTGTCAGAATGGTCTATCATTGATTTCATAATTGTTGATTTTGACAAGTTTGGTAATCTACTAATATAATGGCGTCATAATGGCGTCATTATGACTTTCCAATGGTCAACCACTGACACTCCATTGTATGAATTTAGCAGATTACGAACTTTTAGCAAAATGACAATGCAGTGACAATGGGATCGTGTTGGAATGTAAAAAATAGCAGACTTGGGGCCCAGGCAGGAGAATACGCTCCTAAATTAAAAACTACGTGTTCATTAATAGCGATCAATTAATTATTATTTCGTAAGACAGAGCTTCGTTGACCTAGTGTGCTAGTAGTACAAATTATTCTCAATGTTTGTTCTTTCTCGGTTAATTGCAATTAATGTCATAATAATATCGTCTTATCTCTATCGTCTAACATTGTCCTCCCATACCTAATAACTATTATTTGAAAATATTGTATAAGTCAATTATTTTTAAAAGAGTAACCATGGACTTTCTTGCCGGCTCTTCTCCATAGGAAACGACCAATTTAGAAACGTGCACCCAGCTCTTCGATCAATAATTATTGATCGAAGACCTAGCTTCTGACGTTTCATAAGTCCCCATGTAGGTTTATGTGAAATAACATATTTTGATTTTGTCTGTTGTTTGAAGATTAGTTTGCCTTTAGAAAAGTACTACGAATATTATGCGACTTGGCGAATTTATAGAGTATGAAAGCTACAGAAAGCTCTGATGCATGTTATCATCACCATTACCTTGCTAAACTTATATCAATTTATTTTGGGTGGGAGCAGCATGGTTTTATCCTTTTAGAGGTACTGTGACACACTAATAACTAACCTAGCTAAAAGTTTACCAATGTTCCAAATTTCATCCAAATCCGTACAGCCGTTTTAGCGTGAAAGCGTAAACAAACTCACTTTCGCATTTACAATATTAGTTATACTAGTAAGGTTTAGGTAGTAAAATAAAGGTAAACAATCTTGATGTGACTTTTTACACAAACACATATTAAACAAATAAACTACTGCTTAAACTAATGGTTCAATTGATTTAGTAATCATTGTTGTTGTATTTACATTGGTTTTTAGTTGCATTTTATTTTTAAACTGAGGTTTTCAAATAAAAAAACCGGTCAAGAGCGAGTTGGACTCGCGCACCGAGGGTTCCGTCCCGATTTCTGGAAAAGTGTGCTATTTAGAGACATCGTTTTATTTTTCCTGTAAACTTTACATGAACTTCTATCACATAGAATAATTTCAGATTTTTATCTTTGCAAACTTCGGAGTTAAGGGGGGGGAACGGTCTGTTTGAGAATGCAAACAGCGATCTTTCATATGATACCCCACATGGCCTAGTAGCCCCACTTTTAATTCTGAAGACCCCCTTTCAGCCCCTGTTACAAAAAAAAAATATAAATATTTTTACTTCTTAAGAAAGAAGTAAAAATATTTATATTTTTTTTGTTTTGTTTTTGCAAAATAGTTGGGTAAACGTCATCTAAAATTGTTCCAAATTTCAAGTTGATAGCATTACTAGTTCTTGAGATATCCAGCTGTGACAGACAGACAGACAGACAGACTGAGTCACACCATAAGGGTTCCTTTTTTACCATTTTGGTACGGAACCCTAAAAAGATAAAAGACATCAAGATTGTTTACCTTTATTTCACTACCCAAATCTTTCTAGTTAGGTAAGAATGGAGGAGTGCAGTGGTGACCCAGTGGTAACGGCCGCGACTTACGAGTTGTAGGTCGTAGGTTCGAGCCCAAGCAGGCGCTTTACTTTGTGTAAATTATTTAATCACCACTGCTCCCAAAACGGTGAAGGAAAACATCGTGAGGAAACCGGCATGTCCTAGAACCAAAAATTCGAAGACATGTGACATCTACCAACCCGCACTGGGCCCGTGTGGTGGATTACGGCCCACTCCCTCTCACCGAGAGGAGGCCTATGTGCCAGCAGTGGGAACATTATAGGCTGATTATGTAAGAATGGCCAGAAAGGGGGCATGCCACAGAAGTAATACACTTACACCAGTTTTTTTTTTATTCTGTGGTAGGATAACGTGGTTGATGGAGATGACGCCTGATAGAGACGTATCACATTGAGCTCCTTTAGTTCTGAGTTGAGCTGCACGATTACTGACAAATGCGTGATCTGACTGGACAGGTCCACTCAATCTGTGTGGTTCTTTCCTCAACAGACCATTTGTATTGCTCAAGTTTAGACAAAAAAGAAAAAATAAGTTTAAAAAAAATGAGAACGATACCAATCTTCAAAATGCCTTCTCCACAATTATCTTCGTTCCATTCGCTTGAAAATAATCATTGATTCCATCTTCAAAAAAAAAAATCAAAATCATTCATTCATTTTCAAAATGCCTTCTCCACAATTGTCTTGTTTCGTTGTCTGGCTTGTTAGCGCCATAATATACAGGAAGGAGCGTAGATCCTCATCTTTGGTGGCCCAATTGTGTGTCCATTGACGGGGACCCCTCGAAGAATGAGCATTGTACGCTTTCTTTGACCGTCTAGTCTACCAATTTTTCAATATGGACGTTTATCAGATGAAGCAAAATTGGCAATTGTCATGTAAGTACGCGGCAGATGCTAAAAAATAACCATGCGTTATTTTACGTCTGATTTGTTAGGTGATGTAAAAAATAACCATGCGTTATTTTACGTCTGATTTTTTAGGTGATGTAAAAATAATCATGCGTTGTTTTACGTCTGATTTGTTAGATGATGTAAAAAATAACCATGCGTTATTTTACGTCTGATTTGTTAGGTGATGTAAAAAATAACCATGCGTTATTTTACGTCTGATTTTTTAGGTGATGTAAAAATAATCATGCGTTGTTTTACGTCTGATTTGTTAGATGATGTAAAAAATAACCATGCGTTATTTTACGTCTGATTTGTTAGGTGATGTAAAAAATAACCATGCGTTATTTTACGTTTAATTTGTGTGATGTAAAATAATCATGCGTTATTTTACGACTGATTCGTTAGGCAGTTATGTTGATGAAATTAAATGTTGATTATTTTTAGAGTTCCGTAATCAATTTTGTCATAAATTTATACCTTCTTAGTTAAGTAACAGCTAAATTGCACACGGCAAAATATACACAAATGAAAATCGACAGATTTTGATTTGTGTAGATTTTGCCGTGTCTCTAAAAAAAATCAAGCTTCTATAAGTCAACGCTATAAAAAAATACGGCCATTTATGCGACATATTTTGACTCTCGCAAGTAAATCAAAACGTATAGGGTACTTCTCGTTGACCTAGAATCATAAAATTTGCCAAGAAGCAAGGTCTCACGGCAAGGAATGTCAGAAAATCGTTAATTTGAAATTTTATCCCATAAAAAAAAAGTAGGATTACAAACATAGATTTGCAGTTGGAGAATTGTCCGTGACGTATATCAACGTATGGGAAAACATGCTTTTCAACTACAATTTTGAGTTTGTGTTTGGCATACTTAAATTCTTTTCGGAACCCTTCATTGTTTTCTTATATTCTAATCAATAATTTCCTTCCAGAAAGCAAGCTCCGCGTCCGCTGGTACAAAGACAAGAAGCTGTTGGGTGACAGTCACACCCCGCACGAGATCCTGCCGCCGCGGGTGAGGATGCACTCAAACTACAGCCTGCAGGTGGATGTTCTGCAGGCTGAGGATACAGCTGACTATACTTGCGAGGTAAGACTTTTATAATTGACCCGTACGTAATTCTTCAATTTGCTGTTTTTTAAGTGCCTACTTAGGTTGTTTTTTTTTTGTTTGAGGAGCTCGTGGCTAAGGAATAACAGCCGCACGTTACGTTAAACTACGCTTGCCGGGGTTGGTCCGTGGATGGGTGACCATCTTTACTTAAGTACCGAGACTCCTCCGTGCCTCAGAAAGCACGTTAAGCCGTTGGTCCCGGCTGTCATTCGTGGATCATTGACAGTCGTTACGGGTCGTCAGAAGCCCGAATGTCTGACAACCTGTCTTACCAAGGGGTATCGTATTACCCAGTTACCTACTGTTACTTTCTATTACGATGTTGGTCCTATGGAGAAAAATGTTCAGATTGATGGTCTGTTACCCTTAAGTTTGACCACACTTATCTGCAATACACCCTGTATGTAACCTGTAAGTACCTATAGTTTCTCTAATTTCGCTTTTTTTTTGCTCAATCTGGAGCCTTCTTCAGTTAAGGTATTCCATTATAAAGAAAACATCATGTTACGTACGAGTACAAGTTTCAACAAAAAATTCAACCAACTTTAAAGTGAACTCGACGTTAAATTGCAAGCGGAACAATAAAAAGTATTTCATTGGGTATAGCAATTAGTTTAAACTGATGAAAAGATGGCCGCCCTTCGATCTTAACTATTTTTAATTTGTTGCCAGTGATGTCATTGGTGTATTGATAGAATGATGTTGTCGATAAACACGAGTCGCGCTCGCGAATTATATCGATATTTCTTCAGTGGTATTTTTGCCACATTTCTTTCAAATTATTACTATTAATCATTTTATTTCAGAATAAATTTATATTCCAAATAAATTGAATGAATTGTTTTGTGATAAAGGAGGATGCCCCTTAAAGGCTTCACAAAACACTAATCGATTAGTCATAAGGTCTTAGATGATTTTCTGTTGACATGATTTTGTCAGAACAATACCTAAATGTATTCTAACTGCATAATATCTAGGACAAAGGTAAGCTGTAAGCGTTGTATATTTTATGTATTATGATCCCGAAGCCAGTCAAATTCCTAATCGGTTTAGGCGACCCCATTACACTTTACGATTTGATTAGAGGCTTTAAAAAAGCCGAGGCGTATGCACTATTCGTAAAATTTAATTTGTCCCATATACGACACCGAACAGAACTCTGGTTGACTCTTTTTTTTTTGGAAATCCATTTGGTTTTATTGAAATTAACTTTGCAAATAGATATGCCAAGAAGCTACAACACGAACTTATCGATAAAATTCTCATTACACATCGTCCCCTCCCTTGCCGCTATGTCCGTTTCAGTGTTAGCTCTCAAGTCCGTCCAATTATGCAATTAATCAATTTGTACTAACTCTTTTGTTACCGACCACCGTATTTTGTAACTGGTACGTAACTGTGGGGCTTCATTGATGCGATGTTGTCACTTTGGTGTAATATAGGTTCAAGACCACTAGCCTGTGATTCATACAATATTACTAGCTTTTGCCCGCGGCTTCGCCCGCCTTGATGTCGGAAAATATCCCACAAGAACTACCGGGATTAAAAGTATCCTATGTCCTAATCCAGGTCTAACCATGAACTAAATTTCATCCAAATCCGTTCAGCCGTTTTAGCATGAAGGCGTAACAAACAAACAAACTCACTTATTATTAGTTAAGATAGGTAATATTCTATTCTATAATATGTTTTTTAAGAAGATTTATTATAATATGTTTTTTTAAGAAAGAGGTCACTTAATCCTTTTTTTTTTTTTTTTTTTTTTTTTTTTTTTGAGGGTGGGAAATCATCAAATAACTTCTCCCGCTCTGGGTGGAGCGGGAGGGCGTGTCAGACTTTTACTGACTAAAACCCACCCGTGTTCCTTCAGTTGCCTATGCCAAGGCCGCGGTAACCCCTTCGGACAACCCGCGACCCCAGCGGCGTCGGCCCTATTGGGCCCCGTCACTTGCTGACATCTCAGGTCACTTAATCCTTGAGTTAACTTTACATGACCCATATAATCTCAAGTTACACTTTTAACTAAAAAAAATGTGACAGAATGAGTGTTCTGTTGCCCCGTCTTATGCAAAAGGAAGTAAGCAGTTAGCTCAATGGTCGGGTACTTAGTAAACGAAAGGGTAATTAATTGACCACCCTGCAGGGTAATTAGCGGATGGAAGTCTGACAGCCAGTTGCAGAAACGAACTTTAGTTTATTGGAAACTTTAAATTCATGCCATCCCTAATATTATGTATCAAAAAGAAAGTGACAGCATCAATTTAAAGTGTAACTAATGTTGGTTTTATGCAATTTACCATGTATGTTATTTAGTTAAGTTGTATAGGAATGTTAATTGAAGAGAATACTATAAGTAAGTAGGTGAGGAGCTCGTGGCTAAGTAATAACAGCCGCACGGGTCCATCTATCAGGTTAAGCTACGCTTGCCGGGATTGGTCCATGGATGGGTGACCATCTTTGCATACCGAGACTCCTCCGTGCCTCGGAAAGCACGTTATGCCGTTGGTCCCGGCTGTCATTTGTGGGTCTTTGACAGTCTTTACGGGTCGTCAGAAGCCCTAAAGTCTGACAACCAGTCTTACCAAGGGGTATCGTATTACTCAGTTACTGGGTTGTGGAGGTCAGGTAGGCAGTCGCTCCATGTGAAATACTGGTATTCAGCTGCATCCGGTTAGACTGAAAGCTGACCACAACATAGTTGGGAAAGCGTACCTGATCGATCGACCCGAGTGGCTGTTATTACTTAGCCACAAGCCTCTCCTAGAGCTACCTAATTACTATAAAACATGCTGGCGGTAGATCGTGGTAAAGAGTTATGAGGAACAGGATCTAAAGGTTACTCATCCTCCATAGACAAGGGAGGATCTTCCGGCCAGACAGGCGTTGTGTCTGGTGGGCTACTGCCCGACGATTGCTTTTTTTTAATTTTTTTATAAATGGCATCTCGCAGGTCAACCTAAAAGGTTGTCGACTGCTCAACCAGTCTTGCCTGTGGGTGCTCTCGGGACGTTGTAAATATGATAGTCGCACGGTAAACTCTGCTTGCGCGATGCAGGATTTTACGTGACGTCAGTGTAATGCGTAGTTCGCATGTGGCAATGTAGATCACAGGGGTATCGAAATGTTGGGACTTGGGATATATCACCGTTTATTGGACTTTAGAGGCATGAGGAACAGGGTGTAAAGTTCACTCATACTCCATAGAAAAGGGAGGATCCTCCGATCAGACGGGTGTCGTGTCTGGTGGACAACTGTCCAACGGTTGATGTCAGTACGTTGTATTTAGGATAGTCGCGCGGTAAACTCTGATTGCGCGATGCAGGTTGCGTGACGTCATGTCATTGTGATGCGTAGTTCGTATGTGGCGATGTAGATGCCGCCACAGAACTGTCGTTCTACCGTGTATTTCGATGTTTGGCGCATGAATTTAAAAGCTCTTGTCTTCTTCATTGTTCGCAGATCATCAGGCCGGAGCCATGGGGTCCGATTAGGCAAACGCACTCCATAGAAGTACTATGTAAGTTGTTAAAATGATTTTTTTATTCAACTCTTTTAGCATGGCTCTGTGATCAGGAATTTAGAACCGTTGGTTTCTGCAGGGAGAAATAAAGCTGAGAATATGAGGACTAAACCCCCGTTTCCACGAGCGTAATAAAATCACGGCAGGATTTTATCGCGCACTGGATTTTCAACTCTCGTTGTTGAGCCGAGCGTTGAGAATCCAACCTAACAAAAAAAACAAAACCGACTTCCAAAAAAAAAACACTACAAAGTGAAAAATAACTTTAATTTCGGAAGTCGGTGTCTTTGGATCTGTATATTAGGTTTTTACCCCCGACTACCGAAATTAAAGTTATTTTTCATTTTGTAGTGTATTTTTTGGAAGTCGGTTTTGTTTTTTGTAAAAAAGTTTTTATTTTTCACTTTTTAGTGGGTCAGTTTGTAATTTATCTAAGTTACAATAACCCACCCAACCCATTAACCCATAACCCAACCCACCCAACCCATAAACCAACCCATCCCACCAATAACCCATTGTCAACTGCTCATCATGTTTTACAAAATATTGCTTTTCCGAACTGGAGCTCATGGTGAAGTCACCATCACAATTATGCATTTTGACGAGCATAAACCATATTAAAGTACTTAATCGAATCGCAACCTGTCATATACTTAGATATAATTGAGCATTTCCGATGGCCATCTGTGGTCTTCATCATCAGTTCCAGTTCACCAAATGGTACTTTCCGAGAGCAAATGCACGAGTTACTATTAAATATACCGAAATCGATATAAGTGTGCCCATGAAATTTGAGGGTTTCCCTCGATTTCCATGGGATCCCATCATCAGACCCTGCCTTGATGATCATGGGACCACTTGGGAAGTATACCGTTTCGAACAAAAAAAGAAAAATCCAATTCGGTCCAGCCATTTTCGACTAATCGGGGAACATACATAAAAAAAAGGTTCCGACGAATTGAGAACCTCCTCCTTTTTGAAGTCGGTTAAAAACAGAGTGCATCCCAGCGCGACGAAAAACACACTGTTGGATTTTCAACTCCCAGTGCTAAGCAGAGAGTTGAAAATCCAGTGCGCGATAAATTCCCGCCGCGATTTTATTACCTACGCTCGTGGAAACGCCGACTTACTCCTGTCGATCCTAAAAGGGTTGTGTTGTAATATATGTTTCATTGCTAAGCTAGTATTGAATTACCTGTACAAAGATTTTGGCTCATAAGTGGTATTTGTGAAGTTAAAAAGATTATTAATAAGTGCCTTAAATGTTTTAAAATGAAAGCAACCGTAGCAAAACAGGAATTCTGCCCCCCCCCCCCCCCCCCCCCCGAAAGATGTAATATTGGTAGGCCATTTTATATAGTAGGAGTAGATTTCTGCAGTCCATTCAGCATGAAGTCTTCAAGGATTAGAAATAGACGCTAGACGAAAAAAAATATTGTATTTAATTAAACATATTCGCGGCGTCGGAAGCCACGGTTACTAGCAGTGCCACATGCACGAACCAACTTGCTCAGGGCCGGTAGTCTCTTGCTCTAACGACAGCAATCATTCGCTAAGGTGTAATGGGGTCCCTAGACGGTCAAAATGGTTTGACAAGCATGAAAAAATCATTTACAGTTTCAATCCAGTTGCGACGAGGACCGTTTTAACGACTAGTTTTCGTTTTATAGAAAACTGTTGCGTTTCGTCGTCAAAATAATTGACTACGACCCATAACAAAAATCACGTCCACAGTCCAAAGTCCAAACGATCCGGATGTGACGATTTTTGGTAGTCTCGACACTCAAAATTAGCGATTGCCCTCTATATTTAACCGATTCTCTATGATTTTCGTAGTGTGAACGACTGTAGTCAGCGACCAATTTTGAGAGCCCGCTAAGTGATTCGGTAGCGTATTGTAAACTAAGTACTTATATTTTTTTGGTTTTTATGTCAATACAAGCATAAATTATACGGAACAGGCTCGAAGATGTGTCTAAAGAAAAGAAAAGAAAGAAAGAAATACGTTTATTTGCGGTAAACATGACGCAAAGCACAACAAAATAAAAATAACAATTTGTAAAACAAGTCTGTAACTCTGTACAGATTTACGTCCACATGAAGCTAAGACATGAAGTAAAGGTTCGGAATATACTCGACATACTACGTGCGAAAGCGTCGCCCATATTAATTGCATTAGAGGGAGCCAAAGACATAATAATCTCTTTGAAGGGAGCGAATCGTGCTATTTTTCGTATCTCTATAAATAACACACAAAAGTAAATCATGTTTTCAACTTTATTTAAATATCCATTATGTATGACAATCATCTCCCAAGTTCACACATTCTAATAATCTAGATCTAGGCACTGTTTATACGACCTAACCATGTATCCACATGACAATAACAATAAGCAGTTTAATAAAGTGGGTCGAAAATCTCCAAAAACCAAAATCATGCACTTTTGCCAATGGGTATCCATGAGAGATAATTAATGTAAATTACACTAGTCAAGTAGAAAAAGTGAATGTCACAAAATTTTTAGGGATCTTAATTAACAGCCAGTTAATGTGGAAGTCACAGCCAGAGGACATTATTGTAAAAGTGTATGGCTTGAACCGCTATGTACTTCCTACATAACAGTTCAAGCCATTCAAAACATTTAGTGTGCTCACATCACGTAATGTTTTGTTTTACAACTTACTACCGTCAATTTAATTTGATTCCTACTTAACTTTTCATACAATTATGTATTATACTTATTTATTCTTTTATAAGCTGCATAGTTTATCAAAAAGAGTAAATCTGCCAACAATATTGGTTGCCTTAAGCGTACCATGGTTTGATACTTTACAACTATGAAGTAGCCGCATTTGTAAAACCTATTAATGTATTAAAAATTTTCATTTTCTACCTCAAATGAAACTTAGACAACGTGGTACAGATATGAGATCTCAATGTCAGAAATTTTTGTGCACGGTATTCTCAAACTTCTATAATCAAGAAAAACTATTAGTTAGGTATCTGTGCCATACAGATACATAACTAATAGTTTTATATGTAATTCATAATAAAATACCTAACAATAATAAAGACTACAGCTATTGCAGGAACTTAGAAAACAGCTAACAGTTTTTATTATTCTGTACAAGATTTCATAGCCGATAAATTAACTTCATTGAAATTTAGTTTTTGTAATTTGTTTAAATGTAGGTACTAAATTTGCATTCTATATTAGCTAGAATGAACATGGATTCCTCACAACTGATTTCAGTTTCAAATGCAAATAAATAAATCTATACTATTGAGAAATAAATAACAACCACAAATCATGTTCTCAACTTATTAAATCTCCATTATCACAATCATCTCCTAGTTTACACATTCTAGACACTTTTTACACGAGGCATGTTGCATAGCTATTGAAAAATCTTTCAAATGAAATTTTAAACTTTCACTACATAGTCACTTAGTTCAACGTTTTCTTCTAAGTCGTTCCTTTACTACAGGAGATAGCACCCACAAATGACGCATATCCAAGCTGTGTGGTCTTCCGAAGTGTAGACCGCTTACTTCATGCCGGCTCCCAGTCCTCAGACAGCCGTATTAAGGATGGATAACTTTCTGTAGAATCCCAAGTATCATTACGCAGCTATAAGTACTATATACTGAGAAACTATAAATGCAGTGAGGTCGCCGCTTAAGCTAGAAATGTGTTAGCCGAGTAATATAATCTGCTGACGAGTTATTTGTTATTGTCAATCAATGAAACAATAATAGGAAAATACCATTCAAAATATTAGTTTCCAAAGACAACTACAAAGAACAAGAACAGAAATCTATGTGCTCCCTCAATTATAGGAGACCACATCATGCGATAGAAACAAACACAAAATTATAAATTATTACTAAACTAAAGTTATACTAATATATTACATTAATTAATGGTGACCATTTGAATCTAAATTCAATAAAAATTATGATTAAAAAGCAAAGAAGCAAACAAATAAATAAATACATAAATACAAATAGCAAACAATACATCTACACAGGCAGTTCAACACTTACATATCATTTAATTGTGCACGGATTAGTGACTTTTATTTACTAAGAGTATTAGAAAAAATATCTATGTCTTCTGATAATAAATAAATAAATAAATAAATAATATTTATTCAAGTTAAAAAGTAAAACAGTAAATACAATTTTGCTTAAATATTTGTCAAGTTCACTATTGTTAATTGCCTGAACTAGGACATCCTGTGTTTCAGGCGAGAGAAAGGTAAAAACATTATAAAATAATCACTGTAATTATATAAAATAAAATAGTCTTATAATAGGTATTTATGTAAAGTGTAAATAGTAAAAAATAAAAAATAAAAAAAAATATTACTTCCTAAAATCTTAGGTACTAACTTAGCGAACTAATTAAAAATAAATAGTACACCAAACAATCTTTATGAAATTACAACTAACAATTTCTCTGTATCTTCATAGGACAAACTTTGAAGAGCTACCTTGAGAGCTTTCTTGCAATTTCCATAATTTAGGGAATAGATATTTGCTTTTGCATTTAGTCTGTTATAGAGTAGCGGTCCAAGGAAAAAATGAAATTTGGCTGTGAAAGCATGTCTTGTACTATTTGTGGGGCAAACAATATCTTTTCGTCTCTTTTTAGTAAATGCAGTGCTGTAGGGAAGGGCTGCGTGTTGTTTTAGTACAATGCTCATTATGAATAGTTGTCGAACTGTTAGTACTTCACAAGATTTATAGAGCAGGTTAGTGGGAAAGAGGAAAGGACGGCAAGTTGATACCTTGAGAATCGCTCTTTGAGCTCTTTCGATGGTTAGCAATAGAGTTTTACATGCTCCACCCCATGAGGTAATGCAGTACGTCAACATTGACTGACATAGAGCAAAGTAAACTTGCCTAATTAGTGTTGGGTCAGCAATATATCGTAGCTTCTTGAATACGAATATCAGCTTACGAATTCTACTATTTAGAGCTTCCATATGTTGTTTAAATGTCAGGGTTTCATCAATTATAACACCCAAGTATTTAATTTTATCAGACTTATTAATTTTGGGACACATGATCGGGCAATCAGCAGGTACTGTACAACAATGAGCGTACAACGTTGAAGGAATATTAGAAGTTTGTTTTCGCATCGAAAACTTTATATAATTTGTCTTGTCCGTATTTAGAGTTAGTGAGTTAAGCTGAAGCCATTTATTTACAACACTGAAGCCGTCTTGCGCGAGCTTGTAGACTTCATGTTCCGATTCAGCCGAAAAAATAAGGGCAGTGTCATCAGCGTAAGATATTATTGTGCCATGCTTTAGCTTTAGATTACAAAGGTCATTTATGTATATCAGAAACAAAGTGGGCCCTAAAATACTTCCTTGGGGAACACCAAAAGAAGTATTTTTTTGGTCTGCGCTGAGAACACTGCCAATCTTCACGCACTGAGTACGGTCTTCTAAGTAACTTTTGAAGAGTTTCAGCTGAATACCTCTTATGCCCACTGTCTCAAGCTTGCATTTGCATTTCTTGCATTTCTTGCATTGATGTACATGCTAAGGCATTGTACTGCTGGGTCATCTTGGAAACCGGTGAATCTTTACCCAGCTTTATTCGGCATCTCGGGGCTTTGAGTAATAGGCGGATATAACGCGGGATTCTGACAGGGACACTAAGATTTATTCTGCTAAGAAGATCTTGACAGTCAATACTATTATTAAGTAATTTGAACAAGAATCAAATCGCAGGTCTGCTGGAAGAAATTTCTAAAGAAATAAGCAGTGCCTTTGTACTCCTAATTTTAAGTATTATGTATCTCTTTGTATTTTTCTGTGTGTGTACATAAATTGTAAAATAAATAAATAAATAAATAAGAATGTTAAATCAGACTGTACGGCGAGACTTGAGAGGAATTATTTTTAAATGTTTCAGCTTATCTGCGTACGATCTCAAACTCCTAATTCTAAACCGGAACGCTAGGTGACGAACAAGTCTCTTCTGGACTCTTTCTATTCGACTTGAGTGAACCTGGTATGTTGGATTCCAGACCGTGCTGCAGTATTCTAATTGACTTCTTACATAGCTATTGTATAACAGAAGTATAGTGGAAGGCTTTTTGAATTCTTTAGAAGATCGCAGTATAAATCCAAGAGCCCGATAAGCTGAGTTGAGCATTTTGTCAATGTGTTCTATAAATCTCAGACTACTATCCAAATACACTCCCAAATCTCGGATAACTGTCACTTCATTTAATGTGGTTCCCTGAATATTGTAGCTCGATTGAATTTTATTCCGCTTTCTGGTAAATTTGATGTGGTGACATTTAGTACAGTTTAGATACATTTTATTCTTCGTACACCACTGAGATAAGCTATCTAAGTCCGTTTGTAGCAACTGAATATCAGATTCAGTCCGAATTATGCGTATCAACTTCAGATCATCCGCAAATAAGTACGGCGTAGTATATTTAAATACGTTTGAAATATCATTCACAAATATAATGAAGAACAATGGCCCCACATTGGATCCCTGTGATACACCTGAAGTTGCAAAATAAGGTTCTGACTCATCACCCTCTATGACAACTAAAGATGGCCTATTATTAAGGTATGACTTACACCAATCCAATGTGGCACCGGTGATCCCTAGGGACTGAAGTTTAATCAACAATAGTTCATGGTTTACCTTGTCGAACGCCTTTAAAAAATCTGTGTATATTGCGTCTACTTGTAGACCCTCATCAACTGCGGATGTTAATTCAGTGATATAAGTGAGTAGATTTGTGTTCGTAGACTTTTTAACCATGAAACCGTGCTGACTTAAGGTTAGGTAACTTTTAACCTGGTTGAAAAATATCGGGTACACTAGTGATTCAAAGACCTTAGACAATGTACAAAGAATCGAAATTGGTCGATCGTTAGATATCACATAACGCTTACCATTTTTGTGAATAGGCACTATTCTTGCCCGTTTCCATGCATTCGGGAACACACCCGTTCTAAGTGAAATATTATAAATATCTGCTAATGGAGAGGACACATAACGAGCACATCGTGACCAAAATATTGGGGGTATATTATGAGGTCCTGCACCCTTTGACAGAGCAAGTCTGGAAAGTCTTTTAGATACAGCCTCTTGAGATATTGAAAAATCATGAATGTGTGGAGTAGGGATTGATGTAACAGGTAGATCATTGATAGTATTGCCATGGTCAAGACTTTGCGAGTCATATACCGATGAGAATTGATCAGCAAATAAATTAGAGATAGCTTTACTTCCAGATGCAGTTACAGTACCTAGGGTAATTTTAGAAGGATTTGAAGTGTTACTTTTCCGAAGGTTTTTTTATATGTGACCAGAAGAATTTGGGATGAGCTTTTATTTTATTTTCTAATTCGTCTATGTAATTATTGTAACATCTTTGCGCAAGTTTTTGACAGTCTTTTCTTACATAATTAAATTCAATTACATCTAGTGGATTATTATATTTCTTTATTCTGTTATGATATTTTAATTTTTGTTTGAGCAATTTTATTAGTTACCACGGTGGGTATTTTCCTCGCATGAACAAAGTTACTGGCACATATTTTTTAATGATGTCCCTAACTATACTATAGAATTTATCCAGCATATCATTTACATCGTCATAACATAATGCAAATTCATTTTCCCAGTTGATATCCTTAAGTGCTTCGTAGTCTGCTTTGTAATAATTGGGTTTGTTTAATAATATGAAATCATTTGTAATAATTACAGTTAGAATGAGCATGAATTCTAAAGCAGGGTGAAACTTATCCAACTCTCTTGATGATGTGAGGCTTATAGGCCTATTAGCCTTGTGTTGTGTATAGTCGGGTTTTCAGGTTTGGGTATAAAAAGGACTTTCACTTCACGCCATGCGAGAGGTATGTATCTGAGTGCTATGCAGGCTCGAGAGATCTCCAGCAACCATGGTGACAAATGAACCACCCCCACTGTAGTAGGGCTCGGAAGATGCCATCCAGTCCTGCGGTATGGCTGGAATGAGCCTATAGCCCACTTTATCCGGTCTTCTGTTACTATATTGTGTGCTCTAGACTAGTCTTGATCAGTTTGGGGTCCATCCTGGTTCAGCCTCCCACCTACTGTCCTCTGGGAGTTTACAATGTACGGTTTTTAACTACCTGATTGAGGCCGGACCATTGTTAAATAGCCGTCCGTGTGTAATACCTATATTTATTTTACAAAATAAATAGATTTTATATATTATTATTATATGTTATTATTAACCTAGTATAATAACTATTATCAAACAATCGCAAATGAGTTAATTCAGTGTTTAATTGCTTTTTAATCATATTGTAAAACTAAAATCAGAAGTTAGTATATTACAAGTATTCTGCCCCTGAATAATATTCACAGCAATTTTTTAATGTGCTAGCCAGTAAGGATGATCACCGGAAGTATATCATTTTTTTATACTAATTTTTAGCAATTTTTTGAGATACTTATCTTTGCAGTCGGAAGTGGGGCATTGTTGCTACTTCTTCTTTCTAAATCCTTAGATATCTAACAAAAGTTATTGCTACTTATTAGTTTGAACTAGAGATGTGCTAGAAATTACTTTTCTGTTACCAAATACCTAGTAACTGCAGCTTAACAGATAACCTAGGAACTGAATTCACAGTTCCCTGTTACCATTTCACCGTTTATTTCTCACGTCGCTGTTTTCTCGTATTTGTTAATGTTACTCATTATAATCGTTGGTGGAAGCTTGTAATTGGCCATCTTTTACACATTGTACCTACTATATATATGGAAATTATATTAGCTATAAGCTTTCCTAAAATTAATAAAATAAAATAAATAACTGATAAATTAACGATGAACAAACGACACGTCGCTGTTGTAATTTTAGAGCCTAGGAAGACGTTACCTGTTAGCAGTATTATCCTGTTAAATCCCATCTCTAGTTTGAACCATGAAAAATAGTGTTTTCAAGATAAGGTAAACATATTCACTACAATTTTCAAGAAAAAACAATTATTTTTATTAAATCTTGAGCTCCAATTTTCCCCGTTATTCAAGGAGATTTTGAAGTGGCAATAATTGTATTTGATGAAACCGAACTATTACCATTTGCCAGTCTAGAGGTGCCATTTGGACCATAGAGCATGTAAGTAGGTCCGACCGAGCGATTTCAGGATCGTTAAAATGTCGAGACTACCGGCCCAGCAAAGCGCCTCTGACGCGCGCCTTGCACGCACTGACTGACACGGCTGACAGGGTTGATTTGTTTTCATGTTCTGTGAATGAATTCACAAAAGTCATGTTGTATGTGTTATGTTATTTAAGATAGTTATAAAGATAGTTTAATTAAGGACCACGCTACCGCATTAGGAATTTCCTGTAATGGTAGCAGTGTTTGTGATAAATAAATAAATAAAAATAAAATAAATATTTTTTTTTGTTTGTTTTTTCCAATTTCCTCGCATTAGTGATGAAAAGTAGAGTGATCAACTCGGGTGTAAGTGATCAATTACACCCTCGAACTATAAGCACCCTCACTCGCTTCGCTCGCTTAAGTGCCTAAATATCTCATATAATTTATTACTTACTTACATCCCATGTTTAACCATCAACTAAATGTATAGCCTCGTCGGGTATTTATTGCAGACTCGCCAACAATCAAGACGGTACCAGAGGACGGATTCCTGGAAGTTCGTAAGGGTGACTACGTGGACATCGGGTGTGAGACTACCGGCACACCAGCTCCTATTGTAGACTGGAGGAAAAATGTAAGTACTCCTAGGTATAAACGCCTACCCTGAAAATTTTACTGATTAAAGTCAGCGTTGGTATCTGCTTTGCAGAGGCTTGGTCAAGCTTATGAGCGGAATCAAACTGTTGACTGGTTTCTTTAGTCTCAAAGCTCATCAAAATAACATCCCTAAGTCTCAAGTCTCAACCGAAGCATACGCGTTTGTGACAAGCTTAGAAAGAAAAAATAATTAAAGAAAATACGATTATTTGCGGAGGAGCTCGTGGCTAAGTAATAACAGCCACACGGGTCGATCCATCAGGGTTAACTACGCTTGCCGGGGTTGGTCCGTAAATGGGTGACAATCTTTCCATACCGAGACTCCTCCGTGCCTCGGAAAGCACGATAGAAATGCTACTTCAGTACGTCCCCTCAGGCGGAGACGATAGAGTCATTCCCAGGAGTTAAACACACGTAAATGCTAGTAAATTCTAATTCCGCGTAAATGCTACTGAATACTAGCATTTACTTGTGTTTAACGCCTGGAAATGCGCTATCTAGGTATTCATCTCCGCCTGAGGGGACGTACTGAATTAGCATTTCTATATACGCGTACCGGCTGTCATTCGTGGATCTTTGACAGTCGTTACGGGTCGTCAGAAGCCCGAAAGTCTGGCAACCAGTCATACCAAAGGGAAGGGGTATCGTATTACCCAGTTACTGGGTAGTGGAGGCCAGATAGGCAGTCGCTCCGTGTAAAACACTGTATTCAGCTGCATCCGGTTAGACTGGAAGCCGACCCCAACATAGTTGGGAAAAGACTAGGCAGATTGACGTTATTTGCGGTAAACATGACTCGAAAAGAACAAGTTGGCGGAAAATATGCGTCACTTTCACGCAAAAACCATCGCGCAGCATAATGCCGCGACCACAGAACAGAAAAATAGTTCTGTGGCTGCGACCATAAGCGTGACAGAGCCCCAGTGCTGGTTTTCAGTGACAGCTGACGACTTGATTAGAATATTGTTACGAGCTGGGGTTCGGGATAAATAAATTTATACCAATTTACAACAAAAACACTATACTTAACTAACCACAAATACAGTAGGTAATCAGAAACTTTAAGCGGAATCACTTGTAGTTCACTGTTGTCCACAGTTTGGCATTCTAAACTGAACTGCCTCACACGCACCGCTGGCAACCCTCTATTTAAATATGACGAGTGTAAGCTTCTCGAAAGTTCAAGGACATGTTTCGAGAACATTCTAGTACTTACGGGAATGATCTAGAATGCTGCAACACGACACTCAATCATCTAGAAAATTCTGGAAGGTTTTAGAATGTTCTAGAAAAATCTTTCACGAATCGTGTAGTTGTGCTACTCGATAACAGATGGCGTTAGCGTCTACGTAACAATATTATGATACAGTCACTGTTTTTCTTTGTCGCGTGACACCATGACGTAATTTGTAACATGAGAATAGATCATGTTGTCGTGTACGGATCAGCCAGTCATATAATGTAGCGAGGCGGACTACCCAGGGGGGTTAATCTCCTCGGCCCTCGTTCGGGGTTTTGGGGAGGTGCAATACTTGCACTTGACTGGACAGGTCCACTCAATCTGTGTGGTTCTTTCCTCAAAAGACCATTTCAGACAGCAATCTACATGGTTTTCCCATAATCTGACGAATTTTCTCAAAAGTAATCATGTAATCCAGGGCGAGATGATGGCGTTGTTAGAGCACCGCTCCCGCATCAGGTTCAGGGCAGAGCACCGGTTGTTAGCAGGCGTGTACGAGTGCATCGCCAACAACGGCGTGGGGGAGCCGGCTAGGGCTTCCATTACTGTTGTTATACAAGGTAAGGTTGTTGGACCCGTGCATTTCATAAAGCCTTTGCCGTGCGACGATTATCCCAGAATGGCTTGTTATCAGCTGTACGAGGTGATCCGAGGCTTCAGTTGGATGACGTGCAATTTGAGACCTTACCTTTGATGATGCCGTGCGCCTGCTTGCCCAGTGGTAGCCCGCGAAATTCAAATTTTCTTACGGTTTTTGCAATTTGCATGATGCAAATGTATGATGATCAAAATAAGATTCGACTACTTTTATCAAATATGTATTTAAATAATTACTTAAAACAATAAGAATCATCAATATGTTTAAGTTAGATTTGCTTGTTCTCTCTAAGTTATTTTTTCGGAAATCATGACATTTTGGGACAAATTCAAAGATTAATTAATACAGATGGGACACTCCGCAGTTTAGGTATGAAGTTACAAGAACGCGGCGGGCTCATCTCACTCACTGAGTCAATTCAGTGTGGGCTGCCGCATACCGGCCGGCTCGCACGTTAGTTCGATACTCTACTCACGCGCCGCGTCGTAAAAGAAGACGACCTTAACGAGTCAGAAGGTATAAGAGTTACGCGATAGAAAGAGAGGCAACTTGTAGGTGAATAGTACTGTAGGCAATAAGCGTTGTGCGTCTGACCTGAATTGCACTTTAATGTGTCGTAGCAAGAGTCACTTTTTGTTTAAATGATTTTGCGGAGTGTCCCATCTGTATTAATCTGTGACAAATCTATGGTTAAGGCTATCTATGTTTTACTAAGTATAGTCGCGAATCATATTTTGATCAAGAAACGTAAGAAAATTTGAATTTCGCGTGCTATCATTGCATTCACCCTTGCAAATGCAAGTATAAGGGTGTATTTAAAAGGTGTGGTTAAATTAAATGATAAAAGATATTGGTCCCATGGAGAAAGTTGTTAATTTTGATGGTCTGTACCACAACCTTAAAGACACCCGTCTGATACACCCTGCATGTAGATCATGCCTTGGGGACAAAGATTAGCGCAGTTCATGTTCAGCAGAAGCGCTCTTTTTTCCTAAAAGGAAAAGTGGGTAAAAACGGGTAAGTTGAAAATACCCTCGGTATTTAACTTTTGGCTGGGGTAATAAACCAGAAACAATTAGAGCCAATACCTGTTCCTCTTCCAAGAATAAGTTAAACTCTAGTCCAAACTTTGCTCATGTCATAATGAAACCTCCTCTTCTCCCAGACGCTCCCGTAGTAACATCATCGCGCACGTACGTGCACACAGCGCTAGGGCTGCGGGCTGCGCTGGCGGCCACGCTGGAGTTCGCCGTGCCGCCCGCCAGGACCGCGTGGTACCGCGACGGGAGGCCTGTCCACACTGATGATAGGTAAGCATACGGATGACGTGGTTGATGGCACTAAAAAATATTGTTGGGATACTGCGATTTAAGGAAGCTTCTGGAAAGGAATTGTGCTCTTATTTGGCCTGTTTCATGCAGAAGTCTCTCGATGACATAGTTAGAAGTAAATCTTAATCTTTGGTAATAGAATAGAATAGAATAGAATATCTTTATTTGCATAAAATATGGTAGAGAAAAGGTCTTAAATATAAAATTAGTTCCACATATTTTGCTTACTTGTTTCAGCATGCAAAAAACACCTTAAAAATAAAAATATATACAAAAACACTTATTACTAGCCTAAGAAAATATTTAAAAATATTAAGTTATAAAATTACAAATGAGAATAGTGAGATCATAAATTGATGAATTTAAATATACCTAGTTAAGTTAGCTTAATTATTTTATACTTAGCTAATAATTTAAAAATTCACTTAAAGTGTAGAACACATTAATACAGAGCCATTTCTTAAGTTTTATCTTAAAATAATTACCATACATCACAAATCATCATCATCATCATTATAATACCCATGCATCACAAATAAACGATTTGATTTGATTTTAATTTAATGGTAGCTCTCTGATCTGTTTAGGTATTTTGTTATATATTTTGACAGACATATTATAACAGTTGTTCTGGAATAGTGTGCTTCTACATCTTGTGACAGCCAGTCGGGTTGGATCTCTTGAAAGGAATTTTTTATTTTCATTGGCTTTAGTAAATAGCTGAGAGTGCTTTTTAACAAATATTCCTACTTGCAATATGTACAGACTAGGTAGAGTTAGTAATCCTAATTTCTTAAATAGAGGTCTGCAAGATTCAAACGGTCCGACCCCACAAATTGCTCTGACACATTTTTTTGTGTGATAAAGACTTTTTTAGCCTGAGAAGAATTACTCCATACAAGAAGGCCGTATCTGAAAACTGACCCGACGTACCCATGGTACGCGGTCATAGCAGTTTTTTGGCTTGATAATTTCTTAAGCTTTTTAAGAGCAAAACGTCAATGTCAGAACGTTGAGCCATGTATCATGTCCCGGTTGTAAAGCCCGAAAGTCTGGCAACCAGTCTTACTAATGAGTATCGTTTAGGAGTATCGGTTGTGGAGGTCAGCTAGGCAGTGGCTCCATGTAAAATACTGGTATTCAGCTGCATCCGACTAGATTGGAAGCCGACCCCAACGTAGTTGGGAAAAGGCTAGGCAGATGATATAGATAACATAATAGTTATTTATGCAACTGACGTATAATAAGGGGTATTAAAACACGAATGTGGGTTTATCACACGAGGCCGAGTGTGATAATAGTATCACATGAGTGTTTTAATACCTAATTATGTACAGTTGCATACAAGACTTTATCTACATCCATGTTATCAATCCTCTATAAAAGGTTCTGAAACAGTTTTTTGCAATACTAATACTCGTATCGAACATGGCGGCCGGCAGTGAATTCGAATAAGTTCTTTTTTTTAATTACGGCGCTGTTGTAGTGAGACGCGCGTGCATTACAATGTTCTTTTTTTGAAAACGAGTTGCATTATGAAATTCAGTACAACATTAAAGCACCCGTTTGGATGCTATTATGGTTACCATGGTTACTATGACACTGGCTGTTTTAATGTTGGCAGTAAGCTAACTGTTTCAGAAACTTTTATAGAGAATTTATAGCATGGGTGTACATAAAGCTATACATATACTTACTTTCATACATACATTTTTCGTCCTTCCAGGATAGTGCTGATGGTTCAAGACAAAGTGCATCAGCTAATCTTCAGAAACGTTCGGAAGCCAGACCTCGGGAACTACACGTTCAGGGCTGAGAACAAACTAGGGATGGCGGACCTGATGTTCAAACTTACTGGTAAGTTTAGATTTAATATGTTCAGTCTGTGTAACAATCGCCATGTACGGATTTACCGCATAACGTTATAGAGAGATCTGGGGTCCGCCTAGGATTGTATATTATAATATAGGTACTTACTAATAGTAGGTAAGTTTATTTTTCGATTTTTTATTTTTATTTGTTTTATAATTTCGTTCCAATTATGATTTGTGTTTGAAAGAAGAAGACGAAACACTCTTTTAACTGAAATAGGTTTGTAGAGAGTTTTTTAGTTACATATAGGTAGTAAGTTTTTTTTTTTCGATTTTTTTTTATTTTTTTTATAATTTCTTTCCAATTATGATTTGAGTTTGAAAGAAGAAGACAAAACACTCTTTTAACTGAAATAGGTTTGTAGAGTTTTTTAGGGTTCCGTACCAAAATGGTAAAAAGGAACCCTTATGGTGTGACTCAGTCTGTCTGTCTGTCTGTCATAGCTGAAGAAATACTTGTTTGGAACAGTTTCAGATGACGTTTGCCCAACTATTTTTTACAATAGGGACTTTTACTATGGGACCAGCCCTGAAATCGCGAAAAAAATCAGCTGCTCCCTACATTTTGACGAGTTTGGTGTAGAAAAATGTACTGAACAGCTGATTTTTTTTTTCGCGATTTCAGAGTTAGTCCCATAGTGAAACTTGTTCACATTTTTTTTTCTTTTTTTAGGTCGCATCTTTTTCGACTTTTTATGAAAATGTAGAAAAAAATACCGTTACCCCCATAACTCCGAAGTTTGCATAGAGAAAAATCTGAAATTATTCTATGTGATAGAAGTTTATGTAAAGATTACAGGAAAAATAAAACGATGTCTTTAAATGGCACACTTTTTCAGAAATCGGAACGGAACCCTCGGCCTCGGTGCGACTCGCTCTCGACCGCTTTTTTTTTAATAGTTGTTTCGTTATGTTTTTTTAATAGTTGTTTCGTTATTTTTTCGTTAAGTATGATTTTTAATAGTTGTTTCGTTATGTTTTCGTTAAGTATGTTTTTTAATAGTTGTTTCGTTATGTTTTCGTTAAGTATGTTTTTTAATAGTTGTTTCGTTATGTTTTCGTTAAGTATGTTTTTTAATAGTTGTTTCGTTATGTTTTCGTTAAGTATGTTTTTTAATAGTTGTTTCGTTATGTTTTCGTTAAGTATGTTTTTTAATAGTTATTTCGTTATGTTTTCGTTAAGTATGATTTTTAATAGTTGTTTCGTTATGTTTTCGTTAAGTATGATTTTTAATAGTTGTTTCGTTATGTTTTCGTTAAGTATGATTTTTAATAGTTGTTTCGTTATGTTTTCGTTAAGTATGATTTTTAATAGTTGTTTCGTTAAGTTTTCGTTAAGTATGATTTTTAATAGTTGTTTCGTTATGTTTTCGTTAAGTATGATTTTTAATAGTTGTTTCGTTATGTTTTCGCTAAGTATGTTTTTTAATAGTTGTTTCGTTATGTTTTCGTTAAGTATGATTTTTAATAGTTGTTTCGTTATGTTTTCGTTAAGTATGATTTTTAATAGTTGTTTCGTTATGTTTTCGTTAAGTATGTTTTTTAATAGTTGTTTCGTTATGTTTTCCAGGTGTTCCCAACGCAGCTTCATTCAAAGTGGACGTCGCTCTGAACAAACCGACCGCCACCAGCTTTACCCTCATTTGGGAAGTGGACTCCTATTCCACTATTGTTGGTAAGACGTCAATAAAATAATTACCTACGTATGTTTATACCGGGTGTAAAAAGACGACAAGACTTCATAGACGTATAAAAAAAGTTTTTTTCGACTAGACCATACCTGGGAATCCACTGGTTCTAGTGATATTGAAGGTCAAAGTCTTTTTTACTAAAACGTATTCCAAGTGTTACTACTAAACTTTTTCCGACAAGTACCTACGCGTACCGTAGAGCGAAGGGGCGGGGCTTAACTCTATTTGCCTGGGTTCGCGTTACATTGCGCGTAATAAAAAATTGCTGTTTTTTTATCTAAAAAAAAAAAAAACTTGAGAGGTGTCAAGGGACACCCGGATGGAACGAAGTTCCTTTCGATTAATTAGTGAAGGAATTGTAATAAAATTTTATTTTTATACTCATCATCATCATCATCATCATCACCATCATCACCATCATCATCATCATCATCATCGTCATCCTCATCACCATCATCATCATCATCATCATCATCACCATCATCACCATCATCATCATCATCATCATCGTCATCCTCATCACCATCATCATCATCATCATCATCCTCATCATCATCACCATCATCATCATCATCATCATCATCATCGCGACACCACTGTTCAATGCGAAATAGAAATGAAAATATCTGACTTGCTTTCTATAAGAGAGAGAGAGAGACAGACAGAGAAACATGCGCACGCCGCACGGCTTACAATACATACATACATAGCTTACTATAGCAAAAAGTGTCGTGACAACTTTTCGTTCCCATTTTTTCCGTCTAGCCCCCTTTCACAACGCGCGATAAGGAACTTCGTTCCAATAAAAGTCCCAGCAACAATTTTTGCGCAAAGCTACTTAGATGTACAGTATGTATAGTTGACTGCTTTGTGATGTGTCTTTTTACAACCTGTATGTTCAACTTCATTTGATTCTGGTAGAAACTCTAAGCATAGATTTGAAAATTTGCATTTATTCATATAAATACGAATTTATTTGCATATATGACTTTACTTGCGGCTCTGGGATCTTGGAGTAATAGGTCTATATCTAACATAGATTATAGGAAAGAAAGAGATGTGCTCAGTATGTTAAAATGTATCGGAACCCTGTGTCTCCACTTTGTCCCTTTGTTACTTTCATGATTTTAAAGACAAATACGGTAAAATACTTGTACTTAGATACATATGGAAAGTGATTCCATGATTAACATGACTTCGGTTTTTACAAGAAACTACTGAACAACACGGTAAATTGTCACGGTCACAGTCGAAAGCGCACTAGTTCGCGGAGACGGAATTTGTACTATGAACGGCTCATACTGAGCATGTCGCGCGGACACAGATTCGCCCGCTTGCCACTTTTTTAGTTCTATGATATATAACTATATCAATAAACTTCTGTCTTTTTTTAGAGTACATCCTCTGGCTTCGTCCATACTACGGTCGCCTAGTGACACCGGAACCGGACGCTTTCACCACGGAGCCGCCAGCCAACCAGTGGAGTAAAATCGTGGTGCCAGGAGACTCCAGCGATGGTATGATACTTGTATCAAACCACCATACCATACCACCACCACCATGGTTCCACCACCACATCTGGTTATGGTTCCATGGTTTTGTATCATAGAAATATAAAATACCTATATCTATGGCAGATACCGACTATGGAATGAGTAGGTACTATTATGTACTATACAAGGGTGTAAGGGACACCCCTCCGCAGACTGATGGGGTGAATTCAGTACATCATACTAAGATGACCGGTACATAAAATTATTTCAGGAACGTTATGGGAATCCAAAAACCTGATTTGTTTGTGTTTTTGTGCACAAATCGGAGCGTCTGTTACTGGTTGGGAGGGGTAGGTAATATGGTATGCTGTGAGTTCGATGCACTCTATATCTAGGCAGATAGTGAACAGCTGATTTCGTGCGTCGTTCGTTAGAGTATTTCAACATCCATTGCTGTTTTTTTTTTACATAAATGGAGTGCTGCGAACACACAATGTAATTTTACATTGAAACAAAGAAAATGGAACTGAAAAACTATTAAAAAAATGAAAAGTTTACCAGAGAAATTTTCCGGTGGAATATGATTCAAAATGAGGAGCTGAATGCACCCTGTTAGTTTGCGGAGGGCTGTCCCTTACACCCTGTATAGACTGTGATATTAGTTAGGATTAGTAATGTTTACTTAGATACCCATATGTTACCTGTTGTTTCATCATGCAGTTCCTTAACCTACGAAACTACTTACCTTTTTCAATTCACGATAATCTTATTTTTCTCAGGACCCATTCACAGCGCAATTTATACAGTACGAGGTCTAACGCCGTCCACAGTATACGAAGCCATTGTCACTTCGAGGAACAGGTAGGTACCTAATCAAAAAGCTATTGATTATACAGAGTGAATCAAACTGAACAACTTTCTCCATGGGACCAACATCGTAATCGAGACAAAAATATCAGCCGGCCCGTATAAGGTCGCATAGGTAGCTTTGTACCACAAAACAGATCTGTTCTGTGGTTTGTACGGTACTACAGCTGATATTTTTATTCAATTTCGATGTTGGTCCCATGGAGAAAGTTGTTCAGTTTGATAGTCTGTACCACACCTTTCTAATACATCATGCTGTATTTGTTGGATAATTCTGCACATTACTGGCATTTGGAAGCAAAGTTGACATGATCCCAATATGTAGGTACCTATACAGCGCAGCGTAGCGCTGCTTTTCAATGACATTAACTTGATATGCGTGTACAGTTCCGCGTTTTCGTTTTATAAAGATATTCTAATTTCATTCAACGTTATTATTTATTTATTTACAATTTTCTAAAATAACATCTTGGAGCAACCTGTAGCGCAGAGATGAAATTCAAACGAATAAAAAAGAAATGGTCGCGCCACTCGAGTTTTTTTCTAGGTGTTGTGCAAAAAAAATCATTCATGAAGCTACTCACAGCTGGGTCAGAACAATAGGCAAACAATGAACAAAAGAAAAAGGTCCAAGTCAAAGACCTTACCAGGTGAAATAGAACACTAGCTTCATGAATTAGTCCTTTGCATAGAGTGATTCTAATTTTGGTTATTATTTTATCATTTAGTTTGTTTGAAATTTATTTTTTTTTCAATTTATTACCTAATTATTTTATCTAATTATAATTTTTATGATTACTGTCCACTAGCACTACCTGTGTCTTTAGTTAATGTCGCTATAGCAGCGGCACGTTTATCTCAATCTCAAAAGTACCTACTCGATATTCAAGAAAAACATTTTCTTTTTTTCAGATTTGGTTGGAGCAAACCATCTTCGATTCTACACTTTGCTACTGAGCCAGGAGGTATGATATATCTTAATCACATCACATTCTTCGTTTTAATGGTCTTGGCTTAACTTAACTATGTATATTATAGGTCCTACTGTACATCTAAATGTAGGGTAACTGCAGTAGTAATTGGCCACGCTTAATTTAGTAACTTGCCACCGGGCCACTCTTAAAAAAAACCGGTCAAGAGCGAGTCGGACTCGCGCACCGAGGGTTCCGTACCATCATATTTAATTTAATTTTTGTTGATGATTTCTTAAAAAGTGTGCTATTTAGAGACTTAATATATATATATATATGTAGGCGTGTTGTCAGGATCGGACATTTTAAATAGAAAGTAGGTAGTTTTACTTATTAATCACTTTTATTTGATTCACTTCACTTAATTAATTAATTATAATAACTGTTAATTAAAAGATTTTAACACAGTAAATAGCAACTCTAGGCGTTATGACAACATGTGCACTGGACCGAAGTCAAGACTAGAATGACCCGAGCGCTCCGACCGCGCTCGTTTTATACCCGCGCACAAACAAGTCAAGTAGTGGGGAGGTGGGGATGGCGACATCGTCCGATCGGTCCGCTGCACGTGCCGTTTACAACAGTACGATGACGTAGCGCCGTCACGGCCATGCTGACGTGCGTACGTCCTCGCACGCGCACTAGAAGTTCCTAGGTATCTGGAAAAGAGAACCACAACTTAGTGTTCGTTCATCCTGATATTAAAATCATATCTTATGGTCTGGTCCGGTCTAATGACCCTCCAGATTTATAATCCCTTGGTCCGGTCTAAAGACCCTCCAGAATTATAATCCCCTGGTCCGGTCTAATGACCCTTCAGAGTTATAATCCCCTGGTCCGGTTATAACTAACCCTTCAGGATTATTACTGCTTGGTCCGGTCATAGACGACCCTTCAAGATCACTTCAGTTTATACTGGTCCTGAATTTGCTAGTCCGGACTAAAATGGTCCCTGTAGCTTATATAATCAGTTATCTCGTAATTTGTCCTTGTTCTACTTCATTAATTTTCTCTATGTATTAAGGCACTAGTCACAACGTCAATTGATTCAGGCTCCAACGACTCTACCGATGATGTACGTGATCTACTAAATTGATTATTGCTACTGGCTGTTAAAGTACAAGAGTCGGCAGTCATTGTTTCACTATTAACAGACACGGTGTCACTGCTCCCTAAAATAGTATCATTTAAATCATCATTTTCGTGGGTAGTTTCATGAACAAGCTCATCATTATTATTCGCCGTCACGTCATCATCACTGATATTTTCTGTGATTTCTATTAAACCAGATTGTCCATGAGGCACTTCCCGTAAATTTTCGTGAGAATACTTGTAAATTCTGTTAGATCCATTAATATGTTTCAATTCATAACGGTCATTTTCTAAAACAGAAATGATTTTAAATGGGCCCTTATACTTGCGATCTAATTTGGTTTGGTGTCTTTCTTCGTTTTTTATGAAAACAAAATCACCTATGGAAAAAGGACGTACCCTGGCTTTTCCCTTATTGAACCGTTCGACATCAGATTGAGACAGTCTTTGAACATTGTCAGATGCGTTGGACCTAGCTGATTCAAGATCAAGTCTATTAGTGTCGTGAGAGCTCACAGAAATTCTTGATAATTGTAATGAATTTCCCTGAATTCCAAACATCAGTTCCAATGGTGAGAACCCTGTTACTCTACAGCGTGTACTGTTAAGGGCAAGTTGAATATCTCCCAATTGGTCTTGCCATACAGTAACTGGGTCACTTTCAACAATGGTAAGTAAACTTTTTAAAGTTCGCATGACTCGTTCTACTTGACCATTTGCCCTACTAGTACCAGTCGCAATAAGATGAAGTTCAATATGATTATCGGTACAAAATTGTTTAAAATCGCTGTTATCATAGGAACGACCTCGGTCAGCTATTATTCGCTTTGGAGCGCCAAATAAAGCTACTGCGTTTTTAACCGCTTTAATGGCATTTATTGAATTTAAATTTATAGTATGTTCCAGGAGAACAAATTTTGTGAATGCGTCTATAATGACGGAACAGTATTCTTTACGTTCGCTTTTTCCACTAAGTTTGCCCGTTAAATCTAGGTGGATGGTGTGCCATGGAATAGCCAATTTTGGGATAGGATGCAAACGAACTTGCTGAGCACCCGATGAACCTTTAGAAGCCTTACATGTGACACAAGAATCAACGAATTTTTTCACAAATTTTGACATATTTTGAAACCAATAGAGGTCATATAATTTATCAAGCGTTTTCTCAAATCCAAGGTGTTTTATTTCATTGTGCACGAGGTTTATTAAAGACCAAATTAATGATTTGGGTAAAATAGGAAGCCATTTTGTGATTTTGCTTCGCTCAATCTTTCGATACAGAATGCCTTGTCTAATATCGTAAGTGCGTTCCACATCAGTAGGTAATTCATTTGATCGTATTTTCAAAATAATTTCTGCTATTTCAGAGTCTCGTGATTGTTCAACTTGCAACCATCCTCTTTCCAATTCAGATAAATTGACTATTCTTGTATGTCTTTGTTTTAAAGCACATACCTCACTATCTTTAACAGTCAACGGATTTCGAGAAAGAAAATCTGCATGAGCCATTGTTTTACCCTCTTTATACACTATGTCAAAATCATAGGACTGCAAAATAGCCCACCATCTATGAACTCTTGGAGTTAAATCTTTTTTAGAATGAGATGCTTTTAATGCATTACAATCGGTGAAAACTTTAAATTTACGCCCGAAGAGATAATGTCTAAAATGCTCTACAGATTTTACTACCGCTAGCGTCTCTAATTCATAGGAGTGATAGCGACTCTCCGCATCAGTTGTTTTGTGGCTGAAATAGGCAACGACATGGGGAAGGTTGTTCCTCCTCTGAATTAGGACTGCTCCATACCCATCACTACTCGCGTCAGTATGGAGTTCTATGGTTAAATTAGGATCAAAAATTTTTAGAACGGGTTCTGTGACGAGACGATTGACAATATCTGCGTGAATTTTATCGTGTTCTGGGGTCCAACAAATATTACCCTTCCCAGCTGTCAAGGGATATAAGGGTTTCATAATTTTTGAAAAATTGGGGATAAATTGCCGGAAATAGGTAGCTAGACCGATGAATTGTCGAACTTGTTTAACAGTTTTTGGTGTGGGGACATTTTTCAGAGCTTCAACTTTACAAGGGTTTGGTCTGACTTCGCCAGCTGATATTACAAAACCCAAATATTCGATCTGTTTCTTCATAAAAGAACATTTTTTAAAGTTAAATGAAAATCCAGCCTTTGACAAAGTATCCAACAATTTGTTTAGACGTACCAACCCCTCTTCTATAGATTCTGATGCAGAGAGTACGTCATCCATATAGACTAAAATTTGGCTGTCATTAAGAGGCTTTAGTGCTGTATTTATAGCTCTTTGAAATACTTGAGGAGCATTTCTAAGACCGAATGGCATAGTTAACCATTCAAACTGACCTGTTGGTGTAACGAATGCAGTTTTTTCAACTGATTCCTCATTTACTTTAATTTGGTGAAACCCAGAGGCCATATCTATACTAGAAAAGAAGTGAGCTCCATATAATTTATCTATTTGATCGTTTATCAGTGGAAGAGGGTAGCTATCCGGTTTAGTGTTACTATTCAGCTCTCTGTAATCCACGCACATACGATCAGAACCATCTTTTTTTTTAACTAATAAAATTGTACTTGCAAAAGGTGAAGAGCTTTCCCGAATTATATTAGCATCTAATAATTCCTGAACGATTTTACTCACGATATCGGATTCTGTGGGGGATAACCTATATGGGCGTCTGTGTACGGTTTTATTAGTATCAATCAAGTTAATTTTAAGTTCACCGGTAGATACACGAGAAGTGGGAAGCTTTTGTATGAAATTTGAAGAGTATTTTTTAAGGATCTCAATTAGTTGTTCCTTATTTTTCCCTTCAAGGTCTGTATCAATTGAAGCCATATCAAAGGTCTCCTCGACTCTTAAACAGGCATTGAAAGCCTTTGTTTTAGAAAAAGTTAAACTGTCACTACTAATTTTAACGGAAATTCCTTGCTGCAAAATATCACGACCCAGTAAAATTTTTTCGCTCAGACAGTCATCGGGTAAAACGTGGTAAATAACATCAAACAAACAACCTTGTACCATGGTTGGACATTTTACTTGTAACGAACAATTTACGCTATTAGGCCCTACACCCTTTAGAACCACTTGTTCATGAAACTTTTCACCATTGAGAATTTCACAATTACTTTGTCTTATAAGACTACATTCGGAACCAGAGTCGAAAATAAAAGGTAGTTGTAAATTATTTATCTGTAACATACCTCGCGTCACTTTGGAGCATAGGTTCACCAGCTTGCTGCTGTTGCCACCGCTGCTGCTCTTGCTGCTTGATGCTGCATCTTCTTTTTTCGGCCACCGCTTAGGACATGTAGTAGCAGCATGTCCACGCTCGCGGCATATGTAGCAGATGACATTAGACTTGGTTGAATCCATACTGTTGTCTGAAACATTAGATTTTTTAAGCAGGTACCGCTGTTTATCTCTACAGTCTTGACCTCGGTGTCCTCGTTTCTTGCAGAAATGGCAATTTCCATGGAAATCTGTTGAAGGACGAAACCTTTTTGCATCATTGTCAGATGTAGCTGGCTCGTCAATTCTTCTCTTCAATGTGAAGCTTCGCAAGGTACGAAAAAGTTGATGTTTATCGTTAATTACGACAGAGTTAAGTTCTCGACGAATCTTGTCATCGCATTGAGACAAAACAGATATGACAAAACCTGTCACGACTTTGTCTGTCATTTTTGCTTCAGGAATTTTTTCTATTAATTGCCATAGACGCAAACCCGCTTCTGCAGGGCTCTCTGTGTTATTAATCTGAAACTTAATAACTTGATCAAAATAATCTTGCATCATCATAGGCTTGCTAAATCTGGAAATCAGAATTTCCCTAATAGAGCTCCAGGTGATATTGTCTGGTTGTATCTTGCTGAGACAGAGGCCAGCACGGCCCTTCAGAGCATGAGAAAGAGCCAAAATTAAATCGACTCCATCTACTTCCTTTTTTTTAATTATAATATCGCTGAGCGAACACCAGTTTACTATATCAGATTCTGGTGCATCAGGATCAAAAGGCATCAACTGTATTTGCGTATTTCCCGGAGATGGACGGGAACCCATGCTTTCAGCAATTTTTTGAAGAATTGCTTCCATTCCATTGGAGAACATTGTGAAGAAATTGTTTTCCATACTCGCCGAAGTTCTATGTGGTTCTGTTTCATGTGGACGTGGATCCCGCACTTCTGATGTAGGCGTGTTGTCAGGATCGGACATTTTAAATAGAAAGTAGGTAGTTTTACTTATTAATCACTTTTATTTGATTCACTTCACTTAATTAATTAATTATAATAACTGTTAATTAAAAGATTTTAACACAGTAAATAGCAACTCTAGGCGTTATGACAACATGTGCACTGGACCGAAGTCAAGACTAGAATGACCCGAGCGCTCCGACCGCGCTCGTTTTATACCCGCGCACAAACAAGTCAAGTAGTGGGGAGGTGGGGATGGCGACATCGTCCGATCGGTCCGCTGCACGTGCCGTTTACAACAGTACGATGACGTAGCGCCGTCATATATATATATATAATAAGATAAGGAGACCCCTTTTTACATTTTTCATCAAAAGTAACTAAGCGGCCTAAAAAAAATATGTTTGAGAATGTGCAAACAGCGCTCTTTCATAATTATGATACCCCACATGCCCTAGTAGCCACACTTCGAATTTTTAAGACCCCCTTTCAGTCCCTGTTGCAAAAAAAACATACATATTTTTATTTCTTTCTTATTTGCAAAATAGTTGGCCAAATGTCATCTAAAACTATTCCAAATTTCAAGTTGATAGCATTAGTAGTTCTTGAGATATCCAGCTGTGACAGACAGACAGACAAAAAAATTTTTTTTCGTCTTTTTCATTCATGAGCTTGCTTCTTCTCCTTGTTCTTACCTCTTTTTGTATGAGTGGCCAGTTACTAAAGCGTGGCCAATGACTACTGCAATTACCCTACAGTATACATAGTGGACGGCTTTGTGATGTGTCTTTTTACACCCTGTATAATAAACACGTGGACGCTCCCATAAACATCTTACAATTTAGGCCTTCTTTTCCAGCCGGTAGAACGAGGCCCTCAACAGCAGACTACTCTGACATAACTCCGATACTAGTAGAAACGGAACCGGAACCATACAACATATCACAAGCGCAGATATTCGAACGACTCAACGAACTGTCAAGCGGAGCGCGGGAAACTATGTCTTTGACGGCCATCTTGTTTTCATGTAGTGTTGTATTTAGTTTTAGCTGATCTGTAGAAGGTAGTTTTAAATATAAGTTTCTTGCTGTTTAGGTTTCCAAACATGATACTAACCGATAAGCAACCAGATTTGGTATTTTCGGAAAAATCCAATTTGATCGGCTAAAGGCCAGTCTCTCGAACGAAAATGCGCGCGTAAACTGCTGATTGGTTGAATGATTTATCAACAGCCAATCTAAGCAGTTTTCGCGTTCGGGAAAACCTCACGAACCCCCCCCCCCCCCCCCCCTCACCTTCCTGTTCTATTTACTAGACAAGATCAAGGCATAACAATCGCACAAAGATGGATTTTATAACTATAGTTTACAGTATTTATTAGCTATATTATTGACACTTCTTGTTAACTATAAATTATTTATTTTAAAATTGTTAATATGTAGAAATAATTTAATAACTTCGAAAGTACTGTAAAATATTTAAGATTCAATTATTATTTTAATTTTAAACGAGCTAGATAAGAACTATTTTACTTTTACATTTTAACAAGGTTCCTTTACTCAACTGTAAATAATAGTTTTAAGAATTGGTAAATATATTTTTTTAATTATAAAAGAGTGTTTGTTTTCGGTTGGCTTGTGTGTAAAAATCGGGTTACATCCGGGGCCCATACAACCCCAAAAGTAGTCTTTCGAAGGGGTAAGCCGTTTATGTGGTTACCTTTATCATGTGAACTCCTTGAATGGGTTTTAGGCTTGAAACCCAGTAAAAGGGTTACCCCTTCAATATGGATAACCCATTGAATGGGTTTAGATACTTGAAACCTAGTGAAATTTAAGGGGGTAACTCTTTATTAAGATAACCTATATAATATTAAGGGATTTGTTCAGGTTACCCTAGTAGCTATTTGCAACGTGGCATACGTTGCAAATAGCTGATAATTGCATTATCGAGAGATCATATTACATTGCTCCCAGTCGGAATGTTATGTGTGCGTTACCGCAGCCAGAAAATGTCGAAAATCGTCATTTGAATTTTATAGATAATTAGTGCCTCGGCTTCTGTAATTGTACCATCGATTTTTAAATTTGTACCTCTAATAGTTTTTTAGTTATTTGACAAAAACAGTTCTGGCTGGCGTAACGTTAACAGGAGTTTTGTTTATTAATGGGTATATTGAAATAAATTGTAGCCAAATAGTTAGTGCCTCAGACGAGGTAAATGTACCAACTTAATTTGTATTTGTATCTGTTATGGTTGCGAAGATATTCAAGATCCTGCTGCGGTAACGTTTACATGTTTGCTGGATCTCTGAAACGGATAAGCCCCCTTTTATAGTATTTTGCACACGACTTCTTATGAGTTAGCTTGAATTTGTTCCTCATTAATAAAACAAAAAAATTGCACCGTTAAGGAGTTATTTAGGTAAATAGAAATATGCTTTAATCGATCCTAGCACTTCGAATAGAAGCTCTAAAGACTTACTTGCAACGTTATGTTATAGCTTATAACTGCCTTCAAATGTACCTGAAGTTTAATTTATTATCCTGTAAGCAATTAATAAATTATGATGAAATTTAAATTTACTTCGGGACATGATGCGCAGCGGTTTTTTAAACCACCGTTTAACCGAGATTCTTTAGGATTTATGAAGTGAAAGTTATATCAATAATTAGTGCTTTTATTCAATTTTATGCCTGTACATTTGCAACGTAATCCACTCAAAAATTAACAAGATAATCGAAAAATAGTCACTATGATGTGTGTGACCACGGCAACCCGGCCAAGTTTAGATGGTTATAGAAAAGCGGACCTTTAATACATTATGCTAACCTTCTGAAAATTACAGTATAATAGTCTTATAATTTTGGTACAGACGCGTACATTATGTTTTGAGTGAAAAATATAACCTTCTACCTAATAAATAATAATGAACTTTTAAATTCAATAGTTTTATTTACTTATGTAGGTACCTATATAAGCACGTAAGTACAGACTAGTCTTTATGAATCTATACTATAATATTATAAATTCGAAAGTAACTCTTATCTGTCTGTCTGTCTGTCTGTTACCTTTTCACGCCTAAACCACTGAACGGATCTTGAAAAAATTTGGCAAGGCTGACATGGCATCCTGGCGAAGGCTACTTTTTGCCTCAAAAATAATCCTACGGGGGGTGACATAGGGGATGAAAGTTTGTATGGGAAACCCAGCATTATTAGTGATACCTAAGTATGAAAATTGAAATTTATGCTTTTGGTTGGAAATAAAATTAGAAAAATAGGGGTTGATTTTAAAATACACAAAAATGCACGGATTTCGTTAGAAATTATTAATTTATTACCTACAAGAAATAACTTTTGAACAAGTGGATACTCGGTCTAAAGTTTTTTTTTTATTAGAACGTGACTGGCATAGTAAATATCTAAACAAAGTCCCCCCCACGCCGCGTCTGTCTGTCTGTTTGTTTGAATGAGATAAACTCAAAAACTATTGAACGTGTTTTTATACGGTTTTCACGTTTTCAGCAATGGATAGAGTGATTCAGTGTATATTCATTAAGTTTTTGTCTAAATTGGCTGAAATATGACGATGATTGTTGAAGAGTCGTGAAAAATCATGCCGACTGGAAGCTTTAAGGCCACCATACACGGCAACGATATATCGTAAGGATTTGAGTTTGCACAGTTATATCGGACGGCTTTATGTTCTCCACATGTAAGTACGCTGAACGTATACATGTAGAGGGCATAAGGCCGTCCGAACGTACTACGTTCCCATGGAATACTTTCCATCATCCACGCGGGCGAAGCCGCGGGCAAAAGCTAGTACTTACAATAAGCGTCTTATCCAAATATTTGCCAAATTTTTTCAAGATCCGTTCAGTGGTTTAGGCGTGAAAAGGTAACAGACAGACAGACAGATAAGAGTTACTTTCGAATTTATAATATTATAGTATAGATTCATAAAGACTAGTCTGTACTTACGTGCTTATACAGGGTGTAAGGGACAGCCCTCCGCAAACTAACAGGGTGCATTCAGCTCCTAATTCTGAATCATATTCCACCGGAAATTTTCTCAGCAAAATTTTCATTTTTTCAAAAAAATTTTTAGTTACATTTTCATTATTTCAATGTATAATTACATTGTGTGTTCGCAGCACTCCATGTATGTAAAAAAAACTGCAAAACAAAACAGCAAAAAAAAAACCAGCAATGGATGTTGAAATACTCTAAACAACGACGCGTGAAATCAGCTGTTCACTATCTGTCTAGCTACAGAGTTCATCGAACTCACCGCATACCTATTACCTACCCCTCCCAACCAGTAATAGACGCTCCGATTTGTGCACAAAAACACAAACAAAATCAGGTTTATTGGAGTCCCTTAAAGTTCCTGAAAAAATTTCATGTACCGGTCATCTTAGTATGACATACTGAATTCACCCTATCAGTTTGCGGAGGGCTGTCCCTTACACCCTGTATAGGTACCTACATAAGTAAATAAAACTATTGAATTTAAAAGTTCATTATTATTTGTTAGGTAGAAGGTTATATTTTTCACTCAAAACATAATGTACGCGTCTGTACCAAAATTATAAGACTATTATACTGTAATTTTCAGAAGGTTAGCATAATGTATTAAAGGTCCGCTTTTCTATAACCATCTAAACTTGGCCGGGTTGCCGTGGTCACACACATCATAGTGACTATTTTTCGATTATCTTGTTAATTTTTGAGTGGATTACGTTGCAAATGTACAGGCATAAAATTGAATAAAAGCACTAATTATTGATATAACTTTCACTTCATAAATCCTAAAGAATCTCGGTTAAACGGTGGTTTAAAAAACCGCTGCGCATCATGTCCCGAAGTAAATTTAAATTTCATCATAATTTATTAATTGCTTACAGGATAATAAATTAAACTTCAGGTACATTTGAAGGCAGTTATAAGCTATAACATAACGTTGCATTGCAAGTAAGTCTTTAGAGCTTCTATTCGAAGTGCTAGGATCGATTAAAGCATATTTCTATTTACCTAAATAACTCCTTAACGGTGCAATTTTTTTGTTTTATTAATGAGGAACAAATTCAAGCTAACTCATAAGAAGTCGTGTGCAAAATACTATAAAAGGGGGCTTATCCGTTTCAGAGATCCAGCAAACATGTAAACGTTACCGCAGCAGGATCTTGAATATCTTCGCAACCATAACAGATACAAATACAAATTAAGTTGGTACATTTACCTCGTCTGAGGCACTAACTATTTGGCTACAATTTATTTCAATATACCCATTAATAAACAAAACTTCTGGCTACGGTAACGTTACGCCAGCCAGAACTGTTTTTGTCAAATAACTAAAAAACTATTAGAGGTACAAATTTAAAAATCGATGGTACAATTACAGAAGCCGAGGCACTAATTATCTATAAAATTCAAATGACGATTTTCGACATTTTCTGGCTGCGGTAACGCACACGAATGTTATGCAGTGTTCCCCACTGAGTGGAGAGCAAGGCGAAACGTTGACAGGTGTGGACGTGTGTTGCAGGTGTTTCTAAACATGGAAGTAGTGTGGTCTAACAAGCAACGTGTGCGTACGCGCAGCGGAATGTTGTTGAATTTAAAGATTTTAATTATGCAGATATTTAGTGTATGACGTCGTATAATTGTGTATGGTAAAAAAAAATTTGTGCACGCAACCATTGTGGAGAAATTCACCAAAAACTGATTCCGCTGGGCGAACGTTGTCCTGGCGGAACTTTTTTTAATCCATAGACTTTACAAGAAAAGAGATGTGTCCAAAAATTAGTGTGTATTTGTGTGTAATTGTGTATGTATGAATAAAACTAGTGCATGCATAAACTTCGGAGAAATTCAAGTTTCCGCTACGCGAACGTTTGGCCATTAGCTAGTTTTCATATAAAGCGCTTACATAGAGAACTGTAGATTTTACATACGTTGTTTTGAATTTGTTTATATTTGTTTAAAATACAGATTTAGAAAAAATCGTAGGGCTTAAAAGATAAAAATATAAACGTAAAATACGCTAATTAGGTCTTAGTTCTTAAAGTATGCACTTTGGGGTCTAGATTTTCACGTTTATACAAACCTTGTAAGTGTCTGCAACATGTTGCCAAGTATCAATGATGTTCCGTTAGTAACTAAAGAGTTATAGGACAAATTTACAATGAACAGATCACTGTTTACAAAGCAGTCAAATATCACGACGTTCTGAAGGAATTGCATGGTAATATGTATGTCAATAATTAGTGTATTCATTCAACTATTCTTATGCAAAATTTCATGTCATTAAATTCAGTAATTAAAGAAAAACAATTATAATACTGACGAAGCATCGAAAACCTACATAACCCGACCAAGTTCGGATGGCTACCAAAAAGCGGCCGTGCCATATATCTTAGAAACGTTCTTAACCTTCCAATATAGTATTTATTAATATGGTACAGTTGCGTACACAAGCGTTAGGAAAAAATAAAACAATTGCATTTCTTGAATGAAAAATATTTTTTTAATAATAACGCCACTATCTACGATAAAAACAAATCTTCAATTAACAAGTACTTCTCTATTTAAATACCTTATTGGGTGGTCGACCGGAAAGTAACGCCACTGTACTTACATGATTATATAGTTTAAATATTATATAATTTCAACATCATGGACTCATGGTGGGCTATCGTCAAGATGTACCATCACTTTTCGACCTTATTACTATAGGAATAAGGGTTATTATGATTTCATTGAAAATAAAGATATATAAAGAAAAAACCTTTGTTTAATTTCCAGAAAAACATTATGTTTTGTCTTACACAGGCAATTTAACTATTCTAACTTAGTAAAAAACCCAAATATATAATTATATAATATAATATAATATAATAGTATAATATGTATAATATAATAATATAATATATATTATATAATATATATAATATAATACTCGCTCTTTTAGGGAGTGCAGGAGTGATAAATAGCATGTTCGAGTTCTTTTGTATCTCACACTAGCGAGATAAGCCGAAATGCTGATCATTTTACGACCATTATCTCGCTACAATGGTACATAACTTGGTTTTTTCCATTGTAATTGTCTTTACTAAAACATAGCTATATACTGTAAAGCTTCTTATTTTGAATTCTGTCGTTATTGGTAAGTTAGATAAAAATAATATTTTGCCTTGTGAAGGCAATTTAAATAGGTTAGCCACTGAAATCGAAAAAAGAAATACCTGATAATTGATGTACTTAAAATAATGAAAAAACTAAAATATGTTCCGTTCGCGCCGGGCCTGGGTAAATTTTGTATGGAGCGTGACCCTTCTTCTTTAAGTAAATAGGTATAGAATTAGATCAATCAGTAGATATTAACTTGGGTTTATGGTGTCTGTCCAATGTTAACATAACACAATTATTATAATTTATCTGCCTAATAAACTACCTACGTAAATTAATTTATTATACAATCTTACCTTATATCTGTTATCAGCTTCTCACTATCATTCACTCAATATTCCTACTACATAATTATGTTTTGCTTCACTGTTACACTATAACATTAATAACACACTATGTCAATATTATTATTACAGAGAATTGGCGATGCATAGCAAAACAACAGCGCATACGCACATTGTCCTTGACTGCACATTTATTTGTTTGTGACTGGGGATGAAACAAAATCAGGTTCAAGTTCAACAGCAAACGAATACGCGCGAAAACATATTGCCCTCTCTTTTCTTCAAGGATGATAGTACCGTTTCAAGCGGGAAGCCGCCTATCGCTCGTTGCGCGCAGCGCGTTGTCTATTTTTTCACACTAGAATATTTTTGATCAATTCATAACTACAATACTTAGACTATTTAACTAAAGGATTAAGCGTACCGAACTTCGAACAAAATAATTCTGCATATTTTGGTGGGGTGCGGGGGAACACGCTCACATACATAAGAAAAAAAAATCGATTCAAGAAGTAGTTTTTTTTAAGTTATTAGATTGTTTGATCCACTAAAGTTGCAAAGGGGAACGCTCGTGCATGCCTAGTCTATTGGTTAAATAGTGTAATAAGCTACAATATGATAAATATTTACCTAAACAGTAGTACATACTTACATGTGGTAAATATTTAATTTCCCTAAGGGGTCTATAGTTAGAATCCTGATCCGTGAAATCTTCAATAGAAATTAGCTGTATGAATTTTATTTGTCTTAAATAATATATTTAGATTATATCTCAAGTCTCAAGCGCATACTTAAATAAAGTACCTACGTAAATAGTACCTACTTTCTGTCATAGTCAAATACATTTAAAAAAGTAGGTGTACAAAAATAAATGACCTATAAATTATATCGAAACAACAATTGTGTTATCACCTATACCAATTCAATACCGGTATTATACTGTAAATTTTGGTATGTTACCTAAATATATTGCACGGCCGCTTTTTTGTAGCCATCCGAACTTGGTCGCGTTATGTAGGTTTTCGATGCTTCGTCAGTATTATATTTGTTTTTCTTTAATTACTGAATTTAATGACATGAAATTTTGCATAAGAATAGTTGAATGAATACACTAATTATTGACATACATGTTACCATGCAATTCCTTCAGAACGTCGTGATATTTGACTGCTTTGTAAACAGTGATCTGTTCATGGTAAATTTGTCCTGTAACTCTTTAGTTACTAACGGAACATCATTGATACTTGGCAACATGTTGCAGACGTGTGCGTTACTGCAGCGGAATGTTGTCGCTTTTCAGGATTTCGTCTTGACAGGAATTAGTACCCAATCTCGTGTAAATGTGCCCGAAATTTAGAATTTGTGCGTCCAGCCGATCCAAAGATATTCACGAAAAACAGATTCCGCTGGAGTAACGTTACTGCAGCGGCATGTTTTTTTACCAGTGGTCGTAGCTGAATACAAACTAGCTACTTAGATAGATATAATTTGTGCCTAATTGTGCCCAAAAAATAGAATTTGTGCGTCTTGAGGTTTCAGAGTTATTCAAGATGCCGCTGCAGTAACGTTTAGCAAATTGCTGTATCTCTTAAACGGCATGACATACAACTACGATTTTTTTTACTACGGTGGGTCTTAATTTGTGCTTAATTTGTGCAATTTTATTTTTTCTATAATCGACACCATTGGAAAACTAGAATTTTTTTTTCAAAAACCCTAAAATCGATCCTCGCGCTTCAATGAGAAACCCTAGAAACTTACCAATTATGGTGATTTATACCTTTCATGAACTCAAAGCATCATGTGAAATTCGATGTTTATATTCCAACTCCTTAGAGAGTTATTCCATTTTAATTAAAATCTGGCCATGATATAATGTAACGCTCCAATACATGAGTTATTATTAAGTGACTGATATTATGATTATACTAATAATTAGTACCCTTATTAAATTGTTTATTCTTAAAGTTTCAGCTGAAAAAACCTTCTAACTACTTAGATATGAGAAAAAAACGATAGGGAAAGAAATCACACGATTGACCGAACAAATTCGAATGACTACATAAAAGCGGGCTCACAGTACATTATGCCCACCTTCTTAAATTGGTAGTATTATAATTGAATTTTGATGGGTACAGGTGCGTACAAATGGTTTAATTAGGTAACTATTTATTTACTTTTACATAAATATGTGACGTAGAGAGTCATCAGAGAGTAGGAAGTGACCTAAGGGCGAGCGCGCACTGCGGTGCGTTTTTGTAACGCATAATCTGTGAAGTATGGAATGTCTTTGAAGTACTCTAACGCACAGAAAATACAGGTGTGTCGATCTTCTTTATCACTGAACAGTTAATTTATTTCACCATAAGCACAATGTACCACAAAACCAATGCGTATTGTCCAGCCGAAATTACACGCGTCGTAATTATACACACAATTCCTTGAATTACTGGGAAAAAGATAATGTGCACACGCTCTCCACACACGAGATTGGCGGCCAATTACTCGTGTCAAACAAAGTTAACACCGAACCGAACTAACAGTGCGTTTCACGAATGTTGGTACCATTGTTTTTCATTGAAGAATGTTTACAAAAAACCATTCCATACGGCAGTTTCGAATGAAGCAACGACAAGCTCTGGGGATTCCCCCCAAGTAATGTTTTATTATCCCGGTCGTTCTGACGGCATAGCATAGGGTAGATGTATTTTATATATGTATGAGTGTAATAGTTCCGATTGACGAATTGGCCGAGATATAGACAATATAGACATTCACTTTCCTCAATTTGATCAATTTGTGAATATTTCTATTAAGTAGGTAACTAAATAATAAAACAAAATTTTACAGAGGTATCAATCATGCTATTTTATTTCAATTCAAAACTAAATCTATAAACGGTATTTTTTCTTTTATTTTATTGGCAACAAAAATACACTTTCTCGTCAAATAAACCTTTGGTCTTTATTAGATTGCTGTACTTACTAACATTTGACTGAGAGTTTAAAGGTTTGCAAATCCTCAATATCATTTATGGCTTACACACTGTGTGTACGTAATACCTATTGAGTTATAATGTACTACGTACTTACGTAATACCTACGTGTTTTACAAAACAATAAATTATAAGTAACACTTTTGTGCGAGACTGTTTCAAAAAACGAAATGTTGTACTACATATTTAAGAAGGTTGGCACAATGTACTGTGAGCCCGCTTTTATGTAGTCATTCGAATTTGTTCGGTTAATCGCTTGATTTCTTTTCCTATCGTTTTTTTCTTATATCTAAGTAGTTAGAAGGTTTTTTCAGCTGAAACTTTAAGAATAAACAATTTAATAAGGGTACTAATTATTAGTATAATCATAATATCAGTCACTTAATAATAACTCATGTATTGGAGCGTTACATTATATCATGGCCAGATTTTAATTAAAATGGAATAACTCTCTAAGGAGTTGGAATATAAACATCGAATTTCACATGATGCTTTGAGTTCATGAAAGGTATAAATCACCATAATTGGTAAGTTTCTAGGGTTTCTCATTGAAGCGCGAGGATCGATTTTAGGGTTTTTGAAAAAAAAGTTCTAGTTTTCCAATGGTGTCGATTATAGAAAAAATAAAATTGCACAAATTAAGCACAAATTAAGACCCATCGTAGTAAAAAAAATCGTAGTTGTATGTCATGCCGTTTAAGAGATACAGCAATTTGCTAAACGTTACTGCAGCGGCATCTTGAATAACTCTGAAACCTCAAGACGCACAAATTCTATTTTTTGGGCACAATTAGGCACAAATTATATCTATCTAAGTAGCTAGTTTGTATTCAGCTACGACCACTGGTAAAAAAACATGCCGCTGCAGTAACGTTACTCCAGCGGAATCTGTTTTTCGTGAATATCTTTGGATCGGCTGGACGCACAAATTCTAAATTTCGGGCACATTTACACGAGATTGGGTACTAATTCCTGTCAAGACGAAATCCTGAAAAGCGACAACATTCCGCTGCAGTAACGCACACGTTGCAGACACTTACAAGGTTTGTATAAACGTGAAAATCTAGACCCCAAAGTGCATACTTTAAGAACTAAGACCTAATAAGCGTATTTTACGTTTATATTTTTATCTTTTAAGCCCTACGATTTTTTCTAAATCTGTTTTTTAAACAAATATAAACAAATTCAAAACAACGTATGTAAAAATCTACAGCTCTCTATGTAAGCGCTTTATATGAAAACTAGCTAATGGCCAAACGTTCGCGTAGCGGAAACTTGAATTTCTCCGAAGTTTATGCATGCACTAGTTTTATTCATACATACACAATTACACACAAATTTTTGGACACATATCTTTTCTTCTAAAGTCTATGGATTAAAAAAAGTTCCGCCAGGACAACGTTCGCCCAGCGGAATCAGTTTTTGGTGAATTTCTCCACAATGGTTGCGTGCACAAATTTTTTTTTACCATACACAATTATACGACGTCATACACTAAATATCTGCATAATTAAAATCTTTAAATTCAACAACATTCCGCTGCGCGTACGCACACACAAGCAATAACCAGGTTTTGATGCTCGTAGAGCTTTATCAACAGCAAAATGGATGCTTCCAATAAGTATTGGGCGACATCCTAGCACCAACTGGCGTAGTGTGGATGGCAAAGTTTCAGAAACAATTTACGGTAAACGTATTTATAAACATGATGATGGAGTTTATCAACAAATGTTTTCTAATGAATAACCGGCTTTACGCTGGTATCGTTTTTTGAGAGAGTTGAAGTGAAACCCTTGAAAAGGATTACCCACATATTAATTTGTTTAACTACAGAAAACCCTATCGAAAACCCTTTCAATGGATAACCAAAGTGGTCCCTGGTTACATCAAAGGTACAACAGGTTTTAAATAAGACAACGCATGTATGTACGATTAGGTATTTATTTCATATTTTTCAATACATTTATCATCTTTTTAAACAACCATATCAGGCTGTGCTTTATGCACGAGCCTTCTTTTACACATAACTTTGGTTTTTAATCAAATTTGATACCAATACGCTTAGAGACACTAAACACTGATACTTTTCTTTAATTATTCTTAAAATTTACTACAGTAAATATTTTAAAGTCTCTTCATATATCTAATTAGTGTGATTGGTTTGTATCAAACCCATTTGATGTTTTATTTACGTTAAAAAACAGTTAAAATACATTATTTTTATTATAATTAAACATGAATACATTTACTTATTTTGATACAATATTAAATTTTTTCGCTCTTTAGTACGGAGTAACAAATTTTTACGAAAAAGGTTGAGGCTTTCGCTGAATAGAGGTCTAACACTGAATTTACCAGTATTTTATTGTAACCTGTCTTTATTTATATTAAAGAATTCGATCCTGACGCATTCGCGCTTGCGATCGATTAATCGCAGACGCAAATCGAAATATAAAATCTTTTGTAATTTTCATAAGTGAGCCCTCGTATCTTACAAAAACTTTCAAGATTTTATATTTTATTTATTATTAAAATAATATTGCATTAAAAAGTTTTTTGAATTTGATTTTGAGTGTGACACCTCATAAACAGATAACCAGAACCATTTTCGCGAATATTTTCTTATTTATAAATATACAAAAACATTTTGGTCATTTTATTTTTTCGAATTCAACTAAAAAAAATATAATGTGAATGATTTTGGAAAAAATACTGATCCATAGACTAGTCAACATTAGCTTCGAACGGTGAAAAAATGTGTTTGTGTGAATTTATAAAAAACTTTTTTTTTACTTAAAACTATATTGTAAACGTACATAATTATTTGAAACATTGATATTATATTTAATTTCAACCAGATTAATGTCAACTATATTTTAACACTAATAATAAATATATGACGTTTTGTTTCAATGACATTACGAATATTAAAATTTACAATACACATTAATTTTTAGGTAATAATAATAATAGAAAAAATTACAACTTTGAAAAAAAAAAATGCCGCTGTCTAGGTAACAATACTACCCGTATTTTCAAATAATTCTAATTATAAAAGAATGCGTAATCTATAGTACAAATATTTTTAAAAATCTAGCCTAAATTTAAATAATTTAATAAGATAAATTACAAGTTTTAAATTAAATTTTAAATACGAAATATTTTGAAATTGAACTGAGATATTAACTTTTAAGTTTTATTCAAACTTAGGCTAGACAAGTAAATAAGCTTTAAAATGTTAAATATATAACAATGAATGGGATATGTTAACATTTTGTATATCATATACTTTGTTATGATTACATCAATGAATAGAAATAGCATAATATTCACGACATCAACTCATCGCGACAACAAATTCAACTTTTTTAAATAACAATTTTAAAAATGAATGCTAAGTCATGGAAGACAGAAATTGTAAAAAAAAAAACAGATCATTTTCAAAACACATATGGCACAATATAACATTTTACATAATAGTGCTGGGCGTTAAAAATTAAAATTAAAAAGCTAAATGTGGCCCAACACTACGTTTAACATCAAAGACCATGACGAATTGATGAGCCCAATTCGATGCGATACTTCGCTAAAACACCGAATAAGTCTTACAGTGGCAACACCATACACAGCAACACTATAACTTTGACACTGGGTATAAAAAAGCGAAAGGAAAAACGTTGCCACCCCAAAAAATGTTCCATGTGGTAACCACATCGACATTGTCACTTCACTGTTTGCTTTCAGTGTTGCTATCATGGAAAAATGTCTTGCAACACTGGCCTCACTGGCTTTATTAACCACATTCCTTGCCTTATAAAAAAAAAGAATTAATACTATTATACGGTGTTAGCGTCGTGTGTTGTCAGATCTAAAAATACGTACATCTATTGGAAATAAATCAGTTATGCTTGATTTTTTTCACTTTATGCATGGTTTTATTTGTGCATGTATAATAATAACACTTACTGCTTAATAATGCATTCTATTGCCCAAAATGGCTTTTTCTAACAAAGTACCACGTCATTTTGTGCAATTTTATGAAGATGTATCTTCAATTACACTGACGGGTTCACACTATTTCAATAAACAACTTTTTTATGAGTATCGAACGCGTCAGCGTTTTTCGATAACGGTTTTTGTTTAAACGGTTTGATGTGTTTTTTTTTAACTTGTTTGGTTCATTGATCTGATGCATTTATCTCATGATAGTTCCTACTTTTCTCAGTAAGTTTTTAAAAACTTCGTAGACATTCCTTGGGAATGTCATCTATGTGGATTTTTGAGACGAAATTATTTTTCTATGTGCGAATAACACAATTCAACGTTCAGTTCCTCTCGATACTTTTCAATAATAATCTCTTCTTTTGGCAATGTTATTCATACAAGTCTCAAGCCCTGTTAATGTGAATACACATGACAATTCACCAATCTTTCTTTTCATAAAACCGAAATATTCACTTTCCGATCTTCAACTCATCTTTCCTTATATTCCGTCTATCTTAGGTGAAATCCGTCGCTCGAGTCCATTTTTATGAAGCGGTGAGCATCGCTTTTTTTTAAACGCCTTGAGATTAGACATCTCCTTTGCCTGCAACCTCGCTTTGGCTTTTTCGTACTAGGGAGGGTAGTTTGCACTTTTTTTTTGGTATGCACTTGTGGGTAGTATAGAATTTTAGGTTGATCTTATGCAATCGTTGTGTATGTCGAGTGTATAGAATGAGAACTGAGCTCTTGTCGCATTTCATTAAGTTATTTTCATATCGAATATCTTCGAATTTACTGTCAGTATTTTCAATTTTCTTACATCTTCTCAAATTAATTCACACGTCACGTCGTTTGAATACCTTTTTAGCAATAATAAATAATGCACAAAAATGCAGAATTTTCTCCCTTAATCGTAATATGATTATTGATACCAACACAACATAATTTTCCTTCATAACAAAACTTAGTATTGAGCATCACACATTACCGCAAACTTTTCCTTCTTACTAAACCAAAGTTGACGTAACCAATGACTGCCAAAAGGGTATTTTCTTGCTCGCTCTACAAATGCAAATTCTTCACACTCAAACTGATCTTCACCATTTCTTTTCACAGAATTTCAGTAACCTTTCTTCATCACAAACGTCTTTTAATCCATAAAAGGGCATACTTCGTTCTAGTTAGATGACTGTTCTACACCACAAGTGCAACACCTCTTTATAAGTCACCTTAAACCGATCTTTCCCTTCGTTTTCATCAAATTTCCTTGACAGTTGTTCATCACATCTATCTACCCTCCATTTCGTTGCCAGTAGTTGTACAACTACCCTCCAGGCTCGCGGCGCGCTATGCCGGCGCGGGCGCATGCATGCCGCCCGCGCTGTGCGCCAGGCGCGCGGCGCGGTGCAGGCAGCGCAGCACCGGGTAGCACCACAGACACGGCACCAGCAGGCTGAGGAGACTTACACCCATCCAGCTGGAAACATTATAATAATAGCCTTAGCCTTTGTTGCACAAAACATGTACAGTGGCACCCAACTGATAAGGCGTCGTGAATCTTCGTTCGCACAGAAAAGAAAGTATGGCCCCGAAGATTAACGAAAGAATGTTAAAACTTACAATCTACCTTAGATCACTACTGTAAGGTTCATAATACACTGCAGCTGTTAGTTGCATCTCACTCGCAAGTATGGCGGCTGACTAACATCATGGCGGCAGCTGCCGAACAATAGCGGTACAGGAAAAAGAAGCACGGTGCGTGGAGCGTGCCGATTGGTCAATAGCATTTCCCGCTCCACGAGCTTTGAAAATTCATCTTCTGCGCAGGTACGTCGGTAAGCCATATCAGGTTGGGTACTACTGTATCATCATCTGCCTAGCCTTTTTCCAACTATGTTGAGGTCGGCTTCCAGTCTAACTAGATGCAGCAGAATACCACATGTATTTTACACGGAGCGACTGCCTATCTGACTTCCACAATCCAGTTAATGGGTAACACGATACCCCTTGGTAAGACTGGTTGTCCTTTACAACGACCCATAACATCATAAAATAATTTTAGTTGCAATGGAAACTAAACCATACACAATTGAGTTAAAAGTTTTTAATCCCAAAGCATGAAATTTATCTCGTTGTCTTTCATCATAGTATGTAGTACTACAAACCGTTTAGCGCAGGCCTCGTCGGGCGGTGCGCACGCGCACGGGTGCAGCGCGAAGTCGCCCTCCGCGTCCGACATGCAGTGGTACAGCATACACTGTGGATGTATGGGATTATGTATTACTTTTATTATTCACAATCTTCCAAAACGCATGTTAATAAAAGAGTGATGGATGGTTGACTGATGGAGAGGAAGAGGAAGGCCAAAGAAAAGATGGATGGATTGTGTGAGGGATAATAAAGGGTTTTTAAGATAAGGTATCTTTGACAGCTGATGGCGGCCATATTAGATTGTTTATTGCCGCGAATTTTTGCGTTCGTCATTTTTATCATGATGAGTCGCTATACAGGCTATACAGTCGAACAGCGCGTTGAAATGATTAGTGTATTATCGTATATCAGCACTTTAACTCGTCAAACGTTTCATTGAAAGAGGAAGAGAGGAGAATTTGAATGTCGCGGGCTACCTTTGTGCATCACCGGGGGGGGATGCTCTAAAATAGGCCGCGAAATTGAAATTTTCTTGCGTTTTTTTGCAATTTGCAGGTCATGTATCAGGTTTCAGGTTGTATCTTGATCAAAATATGATTCGCGACTATTAACAAATATGTATTTACATAATTATAACCATAAGAATCATCAACACATCTCTCTAAGATAAATTTGCCCCGGATTCCTCTGATTTCCGAAATCAGACCAATATCACAGATTAATACAGATGGGGACACTCCGCAAAATCATTTAAATAAAAAGCGACTCTCGCTACGACACACTAAAGTGCAATTCAGGACGCTCAACGCTTAAAAGCTGCAGTTATATTCACCTACAGATTGCCTCTCTTTCTATCGCGTAACTCTTATACCTTCTGACTCGTTAGGGTTGTCTTTTTTTACGACGCGGCGTGATTGAGTATCGAACTAACGTGCGAGCCGGCCGGTGCGCGGCAGCCCACACTGAATTGACTCAGTGAGATGAGCCGCCGCGTACTTGTAGCTTAATACCTAAACTGCGGAGTGTCCCATCTGTATGAATCTGTGCCAATATTATAACATGGCAATATTATAAGATGGTGCAATATCATAACATGGCATTTGTCTATTGTTCTGTCTATATCTAACTCTAGACTAGGAAAATCCCAGAGGCTCAAGTGATGTGATTACCTGAGCACACTTGATACAGGAAACGCAGTCGATGCAGGACCGGAAGCAGTCGGGCGCGAACTCACACGCGCCGGCGCGGTTTGCGCTCTCCAGGTACCATTCGTGACAGTGTCTGAAAATGTGGGAGAAATATTTTTTTTTAATGTTTATTAAATATGGAACAAAATATATAAACAGAAACATCACAAAAACCTCAATAGGTTTTTCAGGATGTTGAATCACTTTTTAGCAATCATATATACTAACAAAATATTATTATTTAAGGTAAAACAGTTCCAAAAAACATTGTGAGGTAGTACGTAAATAATAACAAAAAAGTACAAAAACAACGACGGATAGACAGCCCATCGATGCTAATTACGAATTTAATTAATGATGCATTTTCAAAGAGAATCAAAGAATTTTTTGTATTTATTTTTATAATTATTATTTGTTATTTCTGATTAATTCTTTGTTATTTATGAGTATGTACGTTATTTTCTTTCATAATTCTCTATTAGTCGTCATCTCGGTAGTCACACCCTTCCTACATCCTAGCCATATCATCTTTCACACAGTCCGTCCATCGTTTCGTTTAGTTATTTCTAACACAATGAAATTAGAAGAAAGAAGGAAAAATGTTGTATTTGGGACACGCACAGGAAATACAAAAAGCAAAAAAGGAGCATTTAAAACTAACAAAAAAAAAAAAAACAACCGAATTGAGGACCTCCTTTTTTTGAAGTGGGTTAAAAATTAACATAGTTTTCGAATAAACAAAACAAAAAAAAAAGACCTGTTCCACGCCAAAAAGGCTTCTATCTCAGCATAATGTTGCGATATTTGAAAAAAAAAACCCGCAGATCTGCACCCTAATTGCGTAACACATTATCAATCGCAGTTTGAATCATTTTGAACCAAATTGCTAATCCACTGCTTCTTGAGTTCGAAAAATTTGTCTGCTCGACAACGTAAATAACGCACTGAATGTTGTTGTCCTGTCAAAATGAAACCAACTGCGATTGATAATGTGTTTCGCAATTAGGGTGCTGGTATTCTGACAGAGCCCGCTGTGGTAACGCACCTGCATTTGATCCTCGCCTGGAAGGTCTCGGTCGGCTTCTTGTCCGGCAACGGCGGAGGACCACTACTGTACCCGCCCTTCTTTATCGACCCTGGAACATTATAAGAACAAAACATTCAATATTAACTCAACCGATTGATTGGCGAAGTTTTAAACTCGCATATAAACGCAGTGTAGAGAATGCCACCTGCTAAGATCCTTATACAGGGTGTTTCTTTTAAGGTGTCAAGCCAGTGCGAGCTGATAACAGAGTACCATACCTATCGATTTAACCCCCATGTATGTTCTACGTTTCTTTGTAGTTTCCTAGTTATTTTGGATCCATCATTTCATATCAAGCAATGGTAGGTTTAAGGATGGTAGTAGTTATAAAATTTATGTTTTTATTATCAACTGAGCTCTGCTTAAACGCAGAGGAATAGTAAATATCTAGATTGACAAAAATATGCAAAGATAATAATAATTTATAAAGTATGAAAATCACAAGATTTCAGATACACCACTTTCAACAACCAATTTCAGCAAAGAATTTAGTACATTCTTGTTCAAAGTTGACCCAAAAAAAAAAAGATGTAATATTTTAAAGTCGTCAATCATCTCGTTGAATCAGGAAAAATATCGAAAAAAATTATAACTCAAAAACTACAAAATGTATGGGACAACTGATAATTTTTTTTCGATTACGATGTTGCTCCCGTGGAGAAAGTTGTTCAGTTTGATGGTCTGTGCCACACCCGTCTTTCTGATACACCCTGTATAATTGACAATTTAAAAGCTCCTCTAACTGTGGCCTTTTTTCGGGCTTCTTACATGCCGAAGCCCTGATACTTTACGTTGTTACAATGAAAATAATTGAGCCCATCATCCAACAAATGGAAATAATGCATAAATACAGGGTGGCAGAGACATCGACCAGCAACTTGTTACCATGGATTCAGTACATAATTAATTGAAATATTTCCCAACTATGTTGTAAGGCTAGGCAGATTGATTGAGTTTGCGCGTCATGTCTCACCACCCCGTAAACTGTATAGTCTATCTATCCTATCCTCACCAGAATCTCGTTTGAGCAGCGGTGGCTTGGTGTTGGGCGAGGACTTCTCCGAGCTAATGACTCCTCCCGCGCTCACCTGAGGATACGTGTACTCGTGAACCTGGAACATAGCACAATGATTTATGTTAGTATTGTGTTTTAAAAGCTGAACAAAAAAAAAAAAATGACAATTTTATAACATCGAAGTTAAGTAATAAACCAGCATAATTAGTGGATATATTCATAAAATCTTAAATGATACGGAGTACATATCATGAAATATTGATTGATTTGATATTGGTGGTCGTATACACTAATTTATGGCCAAGAATCGAAGATCAAGTTGAAACTGGTGTTCGATCGGTATGTATTTGTGAACACCTGGTGGTCGTGGTCAATACCTATTTGTTGAAAACAGTAGACTAATTTCTCGAAACATAAAATGGTGAATTTTCAGCTAGATATTTATTTAACTGCTTAATTAAGGAAATATTCACCACATAACCTTTTGACAGCTTGGCTAAATATCAATTGCCGTGCCCCCTAGCACAGCAATTGAAGTATCCCAGTAAGTGTTTGTAGGGATCTTGACCATCTTCCGGGCTCTGGGATTGTTCTGAGAACCGTGGGATACCTCTCCACTCCTCACAAGCACCTCAGGACATGTTGCCCCCTCGCCGCTACGACACTATGTGCTAGGGACCGTTTTTGGGGGCAAATTATTGAGTGTGCAAGTCACCCCCTACCATTTTATCCGAGTATTATAAAACATTGATCCGGCAGGGGCCATAGTCCTTTCATAGTTCTAGGCAACCAGTCCACTTTAGCCACTCAAATCCATAGTCCAATATCTTTATTTCCATATACTGCAATAGTCCTACACCAACCAGGGGTTGTCCTTGGGTGCCCTTGCATAGTGCGTAGAGGGATAATCGTCGGTTGGTGCCTCATTTAATTGAAAGCGTCTAACGGGCCTCTGCGTTGACTTTGGCTTCTAAAGGTCCGGGACCCTAGGGTCCCGAGAATTGTCAAGACACTTAAAAATAATAATAACAAAATATAATAATAATTAAGTATATTATATATTATTATTATTAAACTATTAATACAATATTGTTTTTATGGACTAGATGTTAATTTATAAAAAACAATAAACTCACAGCTGACAGATGTACATAAGGACATCGATCTGGATCGGAATCGTCGACGTGCAACTTGTCCTCGTATTGAGCCTCGTACTGCTTCAACGAATCTGAAATAATAACATCAGGTTAAGCTACGCTTGCCGGGGTTGGTCCGTGGATGGGTGACCACCTTTACATACCGAGACTCTTCCGTGCCTCGGAAAGCACGTTAAGCCGTTGGTACCGGCTGTCATTCGCAGATCTGTGACAGCCGTTACGGGTCGTCAGAAGCCCGAAAGTCTGACAACCAGGCTTACCAAGGGGTATCGTATTACCTAGTTATTGGGTTGTGGACGTCAGATAGGCAGTTGCTCCACGTAAAATACTGGTATTTAGCTGCATCCGGTTAGACTGGAAGCCGACCCCAACATAGTTGGGAAAAAACTTTTTTACAAAAAAAGCAACCAACTTCCAAAAAAAAACACTACAAAGTGAAAAATAACTTTAATTTTGGAAGTCGGTGTCTTTGGATCTGTATTTTAGTTTTTTGCCACCGACTTCCAAAATTAAAGTTATTTTTCACTTTGTAGTGTTTTTTTGGAAGTCAGTTGTTTTTTTTTTTGTAAAAAAAAGTTTTTATTTTTCACTTTTCAGTGGGTCAGTTTGTAATTTATCTAAGTTACAATAGCCCAATGGCAACTGCTCATCACTTTTTACAAAATATTGCTTTTCCCGATGCAGGGACGTTAATCGTTGAGGAGTTCTCCTAGTAAGAATCAGGAGAACTGGAGCTCCATGGTGAAGTCATCATCACCATTATGTATTTTGACGAGCATAAATTACTTAGAAACCATATCGCAACCCGTGAAATACTTATAAATTGAGTAGTTCCGATGGCCATCTGTGGTCTTCATCATCAGTTCCACTTCACCAAATGGTGCTTTCCGAGAGCAAATGCAGTTGTGACTATAAAATTTGAGGATTCCCCTCGATTTCCATGGGATCCCCTGATCAGATTCTGATTTGGTGACAATGGGACCACCTCGAGAGTATACCCTTTCAAACAAAAAAATAATTTTGAAAATCCGTCGACAATTGGCGGAGTATTCGATGAACAAACATACAATCAGCCGAACATAGTACCTCCTCCTTTTTGTGAAGTCGGTAAAAAGGCTAGGCAGTTTTAATGAACAGTCTGTTATACCTGATAGCGGGTGTCTGGGCAGCGTGATAGCGGACAGTATGGGCGTCTGTGTGATGTCATCAGCGGGTCGGCGACGATTGCGGCTTGCGGTAGAGTTCTCTGAGCTAGAGCGAGATTCTGATGGTAGGTTCAGACACTGTGGAGACAGATAGAAATATGTCAGATAGTAGAAGCTAAAACAATATATTTGGCGGGTAGTTCAAGGAGATTAAATGAACACTTTGAACGGTGGATTTAAAAAAAAACATAAGCACCAGCATCCACTAAATACATTGTATGTTGTAATGTAAATAAACATAATTTTATTTATTAGGGTTCCGTACCTCAAAAGGAAAAAACGGAACCCTTAAAGGATCACTCGTGTGTCTGTCTGTCTATCCGTCTGTCACAGCCAATTTGCTACGAATCTAAACGATCGATTAAGTTGAAATTGGGTGCACTTAAGGATTTCTATGACCCAAACATGTACAGGTAAATGTAAAATAAATGAATTTTGAATAGGGGTGTCACTTTTAGGGGGCAAATAAGAAAATTGAAAAAAAAAGTTTTGCAAACTGTACCGTGTGATATATCAAATGAAAGGGCTTCTTACTATGAGGATCTCAAGTATTTTTTTTTAATAATTTTAAAATAAATAGTTTTAAAGTTATTTAAGAACATTGACGAAAATTTACCATTCCCCCTTATCTCCGAAACTACTAACCCTAAAATTTTGAATAAAATACAGAAAATAGTTCTATACCTGTAGATTACAGTAAAACCTGTAAGAATTTTGTGGTCTTAAAATAACATGGTAAATCTCTCAATATTATGAGTACAAATTTACATTTACTGTTAGAATTTAGGGGACATGTTTTTCAACTATAATGTTAAGTTTGTTCTTGGCATAATTTCATCCCAACTACGGAACCCTTCATTGTGCGTAGTCCCACACGCACTTGGCCGGTTTTTTTATTTTTATTTAACTTACCTCGAAGATATTCTGCTCTTCGTCGTCATCTTTTGGCGCTGGGTTGTGTTTTTTGTACGCGTGAAGTGATGGCCACGCCCCGCCCAAACCTTTGCAAATTATAACATTTATGTTTTATTATAGAGTAATGGATTAATTGGTTAATTATTTGCACAAGCAATGACCCCTGTTTATTTGGAAACTGTACAAGGCGTGCCACGAAATATGAGAGTTGACATACATACCACGTAGTTTGACTTGTGCAGTAGATTATAATTATCTGATTCTGATTGTTCCAATTCATAATTCATTCAAAATGTCAAATTTTAGATTCAGATTATTAAGTACTTATAGTCCAAAAAATATTACTGTTCTTGTTTTTTTAAGTTGGCGACAGTACCTAAATACTATTTTGTTAATTGTGGAGTTAGAATAGGAAAGCAAAAAACAATAATCATAGCTTATCATTACACATCACATCATGTCCAACGAAAAATCTACATTCTGGGGGAGCTCGTGGCTAAATAATAACAGCCGCACGGGTCGATCCGTCAGGTTAAGCTACGCTTGCCGGGGTTGGTCAGTGGATGGGTGACCATCTTTACATACCGAGATTCCTCCGTGCCTCGGAAAGCACGTTAAGCCGTTGGTCCCGGCTGTTATTCGTGGATCTTTGACAGTCGTTACGGGTCGTCAGAAGCCCGAAAGTCTGACAACCAGTCTTACCAAGGGGTATCGTATTACCCAGTAACTGGGTTGTGGAGGTCAGATAGGCAGTCGCTCCATGTAAAATACTGGTATTCAGCTGCATCCGGTTAGACTGGAAGCCGACCCCAACATAGTTGGGAAAAGGCTAGGCAGATTGATTTGATTTTGTCCAACGAAAAATCTACATCATCTAGTAATACAAAAGTCCACAACAAACCCAATCTGCCTACCCCACAAGAAGCTTGGCGTAGTGCTATACTCAAAACTCACCGTGTAGGAATCCAGTATACGGTAGAGGAGGCAAAAGAAAGCACATTAGATAAATTAGTTCATTATTAATATATAGTACATACAGCGATAAATTATATAGCAGATAAATTACATACATAAGGCATAGAGCTTATAATACTAGCAGCATAAAGTAGTATAATAGTTAGTGTAGTATCTAGTGTAAATAGTTAGTTGTAAAAATTAGGGATGTATCCATACACCTACACACATTGTACATTAACTATATTTTTGCATGCCTTTAATGAGGGTGAAATATGTCCTGTGCTATAATTTAATTTAACATCTTATGTACCCACCATATTTCAGGCAAATAAATGATTTGTGATTATGATTATGACCTTTTTGCCGATAAGATACCGATACTCCTAAAACAACCTTTCCAAACTATAGTCTTGCTGATTTCCAGCATCATATGAGTACTTACTTGACATTGCCATTTGCAAACAAGATCTTTAATTTTGGTTAATGCAGGCCTTATGGGGTGACGGACAAAGGTCGTTGATAGTACCTATATTTTTTATTTATAATAATTTAAATTGAAATCACTTAACAGGCAACATTAGATTATGAATTTCATAATCTAAGCAGGCAACTAAGTTACTGAACCTATCTATTTTTTAACATCTTAAAAATTCTACACTTAGTTCGCAATAAAGATTTTTAATTTAAATTAATTTGTACCTCAGACCAAATAAATAACCAAGCATAGCGCTGTCAACAGTGACGTGAGGCCGGTTTAGTGTGCACTAAGTGAGGTGTAGTTTGGTGTAAATGTGTGCGTGTGAGCGTCAGATAAGCGTCGCTCCATGTAAAATACTGGTATTAAGCTGCTTCCGGTTAGACTGGAAGCCGACACCAACATATTTGGGAAAAGGCTAGGCAGATTGATTGTGAGAACGAGGAGTAGTTTTGAGCATGTTTCACTGTATTGTTCGCATTATCTTGGTTTTTATTTGATTTGAGATTTGTACCCAAAAATGAAATCTCAGACAGGAATTGTGCTAACCCCAATAGACTTTTGATTGAAGTGAATTTCAATGTAATATTATGGGCCTATACTACCTCAAATGGCTTAGCATGATGCTCCGTAATGTCGAAAATACTGCAGCATTAATTTTGAAATAAATATATGGTAAAATTGAGGATTAATATTAAGTAAGTACTACGTTTGACGAAAACACGATTACATGAAATTTTCTCGATAGAAAAAAAATCCAGTTACCTCCAAACCTATCAATAAACCGCTGGTATTCAAAAAATACTTCAAATTAGATCATGAACTTTAAAGCAGGTCTTGTTTTTTATTTTTTTCAAATTAACGGCGCCCAGCACCGCACTCAGTCTCGCTCTCACTCAGTCCGCGAGCAGTATCATGCGAGCGAGATAAAAGCTGAGGTACCATGGGCTCTTAAAATTGAAGACTTCTTTATTGTTATTTTCGTAGGGCGTGGTCGAAATACTTAGCACCTAATTGATAAAACTTAATATCTGCATGTGTAGATGCCACGCCTTTATAGATATAAGCTATAAAGCACATATAAATCACAGCCAAAGCTATATAAAGCCAAAGGATTATTCTTTAGAAATAAATTGTCTCTCTTCCGATTAGACACTGCAATAGCTTTGTTTCGTATAACTAAATGTAAAAACTTAAATTGAGAGAAAAAACTATGTTCTATGTCTTAGCCCCGCCCTTAGCACGAGTCTTTATCCTCTTAATCATTATGAATAACTTTTACTATGGGACCAAAACTGAAATCGCGAAAAAAAATCAGTTGTTCAGTACTTACATCAAACTCGTCAAAATGTAGGGAGCAGCTGATTTTTTTTTCATAATTATTTATTATTATTTATTTATTTTAATCTTTTAGGAGGACTTACAGACAAATAATTAAAATAATTACAATATAGGTAACTATTTAGCTAATTACAAGTCCACACATATAGGTAACTTAGTGCAATATATATTATTGGTATACAAACCAAGGGGAGTGATAAAAGATTGAAAAAAAAAAGAAGAATAGTAAACAATTACAGTTTTTAAACAACTACAAACACTACAGAAAATGAGATTAAGTTCAAATTTATATGTAGTTCAGTCAACGTTCCATTTATGTCGACACCCTATAGATTACAGCACAAGCAGTAATCGAGTATGCACAAGTGAAAAGCTCCCTAAAGGACGTTCACACGATCCCCAAAGTACCCGTCACCTGCGCGCTTCTTTATAATGATGAGTACAATGACCCCTTAAAGACGATAAAAATTACACCCTGTATTTATTTTTATTTTCTAAATTCCCAAACGTAAACACAGGTCGTGCGACACCAGAGTAGACTTAATTCTTTTATAGAAAATGTCCCCCCTTGACACCAAAACAGATATATCTCCAGACATCCCTGAAAAAATAGCCCATCTATATAGTCCTATCCCAGAAAAAATTACCCACCTAATAGCCCTATCCCCGAATAAATAGCTCAGCTTTAGCCCTATCCCTGAAAAAATTGCACATCTATAACCCTATCCTAGAAAAAATAGCCCACCTATAGCCCTATCCTAGAAAAAATAGCCCACCTATAGCCCTATCTCAGAAACAATAGCCCATCTATAACCCTATCCCCAAAAAAATAGCCCATCTATATCCTGAAGAACGACCCCCAACAGCCGACCAAAGCTTACCGTCCAGCAACTCTTCAATAGCCGTCCTCACGCCCTTGTCGAACGCGCGCGCATCAGCAGCGGTCTGGAACGTGAGCCCGAAGCGCTTCTCGTCGGTCACCCAGTGGTGGAACGTAGGCATCACCTTATTGTATTGGAAGTCTTTCTTTATCGTGCATTCTAGGACTACCTGGAATGCGGAGAATGGAGGTTTAAAATTTTAAGTGCCCTTGAATTATTGGAAGTTCGTGACTGGTAGAAATCGTTATGACCCAATTCATGGAGGGGGTCCACGCGTGAATTTGGTAAAAACGTAAATCCAAGATGGCGGCAGCGAAAATTTTCAAATTTTTCATCACGGGTGTCGTTTTCATGGTTTTCGAGGGTGCTAAAGCCGATAGTGAGGTCAAAATGTAAATCCAAAATGGCGGCTTCGTACAAGAGAAGAGAATGATGTTGATGATGATTCGTTTTGATGAGGAATGACGATACTTACCATATTATCGCTGATTCGCTTCCCATGTATGAAGTATTCGTGTGTCGGTGCGGTTGCTGACGAAGATGTTGTGGTGTCGCCATTGCTGTCACCCCCAGCTGTAACAAACATTGCACATTAGAATCCTGCATTCCTTGAAATAAGACTAAGGCCGTTTGTCGTGAACGGGGCGTTAATGAGAACGAGATGACGTCGCCGACGTAGCGACCGTAAGTACATCTACTATGGCCAAATAAGTCCCCGCACCTCCTAGACGCGGGGACTTTTAGTATGTTTACTCCCTAAGCACCCTGAACAACTTTCTGAAGAAATCGCTTACGTCCCAGCTCACGCACTCTACAACCCCTTTGTTGAGTGGACTAATTAGCACACTATTGACATCATATCCCGAGAATTTTGTTTATCTGGTATAATCCAAGGGTTCAAAAAAACGACGAAGCGCTTCGAGAAAATGTAGGTAGTGCCCTTACGCTTCGCTTGGCTCGTTTTGGCGGGGGCACTACCGTACCCCCAGATCTGATGCTCTCGTAATAGAAAAATACAAATCATATGTCATCCGTTTCTCAATCAATCTGCCTACCCTTTTCCCAACCACGTTGGGGTCGGCTTCCAGTCTAACCGGATGCAGCTGAATACCAGTATTTTACATGGAGCGACTGCCTATCTGACCTCCACAACCCAGTAACTGGGCAATACCCCTTGGTAAGACTGGTTGTCAGACTTTCGAACTTCTGACGACCCGTAACGACTGTCAAAGATCCACAAATGACAGCCGAGACCAACGGCTTAACGTGCTTTACGAGGCACGGACGAGTCCCATCCACGGACCAACCCCGGCAAGCGTAGCTTAACCTGATGGATCAACCCGTGCGGCTGTTATAACTTAGCCACGAGCTACTCATGGTTGCAAATAGTTGCAATGCAAATTAAACATTTTTCCTACTACAAGAATGGGTACGAAATAATGGATATGACACCATAATCTACCAACCAACAACTCCCCATGAATGACAAACCATCTACATATATCTACCAACATTTTATTACCACCAACATTCTAGTCACCATTCACAAACACATGTCGATCTAAGGCAACTTAGGGCAAGTAATTAATGCATAGTAGGCACACAATGGCTTCTATAAGAGGCCCATTCATTACAATGATTCATTAGTCATTGTTTTGAAATAGGCAATGTTGTTAGGTTTTTCCATAAGTTATGAAATAGGTGAATGAGATATTTATTGTGTTCTTATTGTTGTATTCTGTATTGTTTGATGGTTTTATGTTTGGAGTTCGATGTCCTCACTATGCATAAAACTCTGGTCATGCACGCCTCTATTTTAAGGGTTCCGTACGTCAAAAGGAAAAACGGAAACCTTTTGGTCTTGAATCACTTCGTTGTCCGTCTGTTAGTCTGTCAAGACCGTTTTTATCTGGAACGCGTGGAGGTATCAAGTTGAAATTAATATCAGGTACGTAAAGTCTACGGTCCCTTGGAGCTCGTACGTGATAGTAATACGGCCATTTATGCGACATATTTTGATACTCGCATGTAAATCAAAACCTATTATGGTACTTCCCATTGACCTAGAATCATGAAATTTGGTAAGAAGCAAGGTCTCACAGTAGCCTAACCCTTCATTGTGCGTGGTCCGGCACGCACTTGGCCGGTTTTTGGAGGAAAATGTTGTGAGGAAAGTTTTGAGTATAAATGAGGGTAACAGTAGGGGAAGACCAAAGAAACGATGGATATACAGTGTGAAAGATGATATGGCTAGAAAGGGGATGACTACCGAGATGACGACTAAAAGAGAAGTCAAATCAATCCGCTTAGCCTTTTCCCAACTATCTTGGCTTCCAGACTAACCGGATGCAGCTGAATATCATGGAGCAACTGCCTATCTGACTATCTGACCTCCACAATCCAGTAACTGGGTGAATACGATACCCCTTGTTAAAACTGGTTGTCAGACTTTCGGGCTTATGACGACCCGTAACGACTGTCAAAGATCCACGAATGACAGCCGAGACCAACGGCTTAACGTGCTTTCCGAGGCACGGAGGAGTCTCGGTATGCAAACTCAAACTCAAAGCATTTATTTCAAATAAACCAATTACAGGCACTTTTGAATTGTCAAAGGGTCGGTCTTGGGTCGGTCAGTCAGAAAAATGAAGCTAGATAGCCCATTCCAAAGCGCAGATCCTATGGAGAAGAACGGGCAAGAAACTCCACGGACATTCTTTTAAAATCAAATATTTTACAAAATATTGGTTACATCGTTCATATTGAAAATATACATGTGAGAACAATGTAGAAAGACGTGCACGTTAAAAGCGTCCGTAAAAAATAATATAAAAACTAAAAACAACTAAATTAAAAAATTAAAATTAAAAATTAAAATAAGCCGTGGCAGCTAAGAGACGACCAGTCCCAACTGACGGCGCCCGTTCACGAACATGACGCATGGATCAATATGGATATGTAAAGATAATATCCTATATAAATAGTTACAAAATATAGTTATTAGTGCTAAATGTAGTTAGTGATTTTTAGTGCAAGTGTAACACTACAAGATTGCACATTTCCAAAATTCGAATTCTCATCATAAATGCCCTTTTTTTATGCACTTTTGAAAGTTGTTAAATCTACCACATACATCTTTATTTATTTCGGTGACATCTTTGAGACCTACTTTCGCAATACTTAAGTTTCGAATGCATCAATATCTTTAAAAGGTAAACAATTGATCAAACGCCCACTACACGTAAACGTGACATTTTTGAAGATCAGCCTCTCTCAAATTTTATTTGGAGACTTTTAACATCACTTGAACTTTTTAAATAGCATTATGTTTCTCGATGCAATAACTTGGGAGTCTCAGGTGCCACAGCCGCTCAGGTCGATCGATCAGGTTAAGCTACGCTTGCCGCGGTTCGCATCTTACTAAGATATTACATACCAAGACCCCTCCGAGCCTCGGAATCGAAAAGCACGTTAAGCCAATGGTCCCGGCTGTCATTCGTGAATCTTTGACAGCCGTTACGGGTCGTCGGGAGCCCGAAAGTCTGACAACCAGTCTTAGCAAGGGGTATCGTATTACCCAGTAACTTGGTTGTGGAGGTCAGATAGGCAGTAGCTCCATGTAAAATACTAGAATTCAGCTGCATACGGTTGGACTGGGAGCCAAGCCCAATTCAGTTGGTAAAAGACTAGGCAGATGATGATGATAATATTTTAACTTTGTTAGCTTAGTTCAAGTTGTTAACTGCCATTGTGCTTGCTATGGTGCTCCTCTATGTGAAGGAGTACACCAACTTAATACCTGACGTTGTCCGTGTCCACCGGTGCGGGTCACCACCCTAGATGGAACTAACCCTACCTTGGTATATCTACATAAGAAAAAGTATTCTATTCTATCTTAACTTTTTACGAAGATAATTTGCCAATACAAACGGACAGTCTCTATACTCAAAATACTGTGGTCCCACGGCCCGTTTTTTCACAGACCCAATCGCGCCAGGCCAGGCCGACATGCCGTAGGAACAGTCGCATCCGATGAGGCCTTAATTTTTAATGTTTATTTTTATTATTTAATTTATCATCAACTATTATAAATTAATTTATAATACACTTGTTGGCGCTTCCGCTTTTCCAGTCCGTCAATTGACATCTCGTACAACTGTCAACGTCAAAAACGAACACCGGGTACTGGTGAGGCCATCTTGTAAAAACAGGCAGTGAAATTCGGATCGCGGTAGAATACTACTTAATCTGTGCGCGGTAGAGTGCGCACGCAACCACGTGCTCGGTGGACGTTATATTTAAGCGCATCTCTCTTAAGGTTGATGCTCCAGGCTAGCCCGCGAAATTCAAAATTTCTTAGGTTTTTTGCAATTTGTAGGTCAGTGTGAGCTTGTATGTTGATTAAAATATGATTCGCGGCCGTAGCTAATATGGCTTTACAGAATTATAATCATTCGAATCAGCAATACAACTCCATAAGTTAGCATTTATCTCAAATCTAGCGATTTCATGAAATCATGAGGTTTGAGATAAATGCTAACTTATGGAGTTGTATTGCTGATTCTTATGATTATAATTCTGTAAAGCCATATTAGCTACGGCCGCGAATCATATTTTAATCAACATACAGTGGCTTTACAGAATTATAATCATTACAATCAGCAATACAACTCCATACGTTAGCATTTACCTCAAATCTAGCGATTTCATGAAATCATGAGGTTTGAGGTAAATGCTAACTTATGGAGTTGTATTGCTGATTCTAATGATTATAATTCTGTAAAGCCATATTAGCTACGGCCGCGAATCGTATTTTAATCAACATACAACCTGACACAGACCTGCAAATTGCAAAAAACGTAAGAAAATTTGAATTTCGCGGGCTACTTTAGCGCATCAACCTTAATCTAAGCGATCTATAATTATTTAGAAGTGGAGTGATTGTGACAAGTTTATTTTACTGAAATCCTTCCAACCCGATAATCCACGCCTACCTGAACATGAAGAACGTATTAGATTATAGTCGAACACGCAACCGCGACCCGAAGTTCACTGCCTGTTTTTACAAGATGGCCACCTCACCAGTGTTCACCGGTGTTCGTTTTTGACGTTGACAGTTGTACGAGATGTCAATTGACGGACTGGAAAAGCGAAAGCGCCAACACACTATTTTTATTATTTTCAACACAATATAATTATTTTGTTATGAAATAAATGACTTATGGCCTGTCGTCGCCCGCCCGATCGAATGTATGGATGATCCGTGGGAATGCTCGGCCCGGGCCGCAATAGGGGGCCTACTCCCTAAGCCCGAAGCCCGTAGTTTCGGCCTTCGTTACGGGCGTTTCTTACTCCGTATCACCTACGGATGGATGATTGGTTCGGGGCCCGAACGAAGTATGAATGACAACATGATTTGCCAGTTGTCCCTACTCTCGATGTGTTTTTGCCCGTCCGAAAAATGTAACTTTTACACTTGTTTTGATGGATCGTAATGTTAGACGGACGGAAGAACGGACGGACGGAAAGACCCCCAGGCTTCGACGGCGTAGCTTCAAAGTGCAGCAGTTATTCTTACCTGAGGACCTATGGGGGCGAGCTCGCTTCCCGACCATGACATCAGCGAGCCCGCCGCCCCCGAGCGCGACCCACCCGCCGGTGCCCTCGTCGCGGCACATAACCTGTGCTCGCACCCGCACCAAATAGGCACTGTGGACAAAGGAATAAGGGTTAAAATCATCTGTAATTGACAATACACACATAATCAGCCTATAATGTTTCCATTACTGGAAGACAACCGAACGGTTCACCACCATTACTGTAGTGTGTACTGAAAAGTTTAACTTGAAGCTTCAAAACAAGAGAATAATTATACTCGTATCATACAAAATAGCCAACCTATATTTTTGTTCATAACATAGTCTCCTGAGGGTATTGTCCGAGCGGTGGGACCTGTCCCTGATACAGAGGTGGATGCAGCTCTATGTTAGCGCCTCTCCTCGTATTATTTGAGATATTTTTTAAATTTATTTATTTAGATTGATTATGTTGTGTATGTTTAATTTTGTTTTTGATTTATTGATTGTTTAACGTGTAATAATTTAATTTTAATCTATATTTAACTATGACTATGAACTATGGACTTGGTCTGAAATAAATGAATTAATAAGAATAGTTATTAATGTTCCCACTGCTGGGTTCTAGGCATCTTGTCTGAGACAGGAAGCATAGAACCTAGAGTAAATGTACTGAACAGCTGATTTTTTTTTTTCGCCATTTCTCGTTTGGTCCCATAGTAAAAGTTGTTCATAATGATGAGTACAATGACCCCTTAAAAGATTGCCACTGTTTACACTTACACCATGTATCGAGTTAATTAAAATAAAACTTACAATGGCAATGCTTTTTGTTTTATAACCATTCAACAACATCACCATCATCTGCCTAGCCTTTTCCTAACTATGTTGTGGTCAGCTTCCAGTCTAACCGGTTGCAGATAACCTAACCAGTATTTTACATGGAACGACTGCCTATCTGACCTCCACAACCCAGTTAATGGATAATACGATATCCCTTGGTAAGACTGGTACGGATGTCTCTGAATGAACTCTGTCTGTCTGTTACTTTGTCACCCCTTAACGGCTGAACGATTTGTCTAGACACGGATATACCAGGTTAGGACAAAGGATGGTGATTATTATTCGGTAGTACGTTCCAGTAGAATAATTTACGACCCCCACACCGGCAAAGCCGCGGGCAAAAGCCAGTGAACTGTATGATATACAGACAACAGCACATCAGGTTATACAAAACTGTAAAATTTCTCCAAATAATTTTCAACCTTAAAATGTTGTTGATTAAGTTCAAAATCGAATGAGAAAATTTGACAGTTTGTAGTAACTTGACGTGTTGCTGTGTGTACAGGGAAAGTGAATTTTGTGACGTTTACGTCATTTTGTGGTAAGTCCAAAAATAAATAGGAGGCAAAGAATGAGGATATGTGAGTGTTCAATTGTTGAACTAAAATATAATTTAAGTGTGGATTACATGGATAAAGGAAAATGGGACTCGGATACGAATCGCGTTTATTTTGTTTATTATTGGCACTGAATGTTATTTAAAATCATGGTCTTTACAGGCTGTGACAAAAAGCAAGTACCTACAGTCCGCGAGGCCTAAGCTGAGCTTTGTATTTGTGTGAGTGATCACCAAAATGGCACGAGAGCCCATGACCAAAATGTTTGTCTTATATAGGGTGACTGGTAATTAGTGACCGATACCTAAACACATGATTGTGCTCATGATAACAAACAACTTTTACTATGGGACCAAATCTGAAATCGCGAAAAAAAAATCAGCTGCCCCATACATTCATGTTCGCATAACTCGTCAAAATGTAGGGAGCAGCTGATTTTTTTTTCGCGATTTCAGGTTTGGTCCAATAGTAAAAATTGTTTGTTATCATGAGCACAATCATGTGTTTAGGTATCGGTCACTAATTACCAGTCACCCTATATATGCGGGACCGTCAACAATATGTCAAACATGGGTGCTTCGTTTCGGACAGATATCACACTCGGTCTGGCGTTAGTCAAGGCACCATTGTGGGACCTTTATTATTCGGAATCATGGTGAATGATCTTGAGAAGGTTCTCAAACACACCAAGTGCTTGCTCTACGCTGATGATCTCAAGTTGATATATGGTGTTGAGGAGATGGCTGATACATTAACTCTTCAGGAGGACATTAACGCAGTGTTCCAATGGAGCATTGAAAACAAGCTCCTATTCAACACGGCCAAATGCAATGTTATGTCCTTTAGTCGCGCTCAAAACCCTCTGCATGTGCAATACTTCCTTGGAACAGATCCTATTGCTCGTGTTAATTCGGTAAAGGATCTAGGAGTTTTATTTGACCAGCGACTAACCTTCCATGAACATATGCGGTCTCTCGCCACTGATTCATACCGAAGCCTAGGTTTCACTATTCGGAATATGCGAGAATTTAACAACCCTCTGGCCATTAAATTGGTTTATATGGCTTTAGTTAGAAGTAAACTAGAGGCAGCTTCAATAATTTGGAACCCCTATGAAAGTACTTACGCCTTGCTTCTTGAGAAGGTACAAAAAACATTCCTTAGATTTTTATTTAAAAAACTGTTCGGGTACTATCCATTCCTGTATCCTACAAAATTTTTGCTTGGAATGCTGAAATTTAACTCTCTTGAAGTTAGGCGTAATTACTTTTTACTCATGTTCGCTTGTCGTGTCCTTCGGGGGGAGTCTGATTGCCCGGAACTAGTAGCTCAACTTGTGAAACTTTTTGTTCCTCCTGTACCCAAATACCAACTTAGACCGCGACGACACGGATTGTTGGCCGTTCCGTCAGCACGCACAGTTTCGCATTCTAACTCGCCCCTGGTTCGCGCGCTCGCAATGCTAAATGCTCTACTGGCATCGACACAGGAGTGTGATTTGTTTGCCGCGAGATGGATAGACGTAAGTCGTGCATGTTTGCGATTCTGTGAGATGATGGACGAAAGATGAGTTTTGTTTTTTTTTTGTTGCCAATTTTGTTGGTATATGTTAGTTTTACTTGTTTTTCTTTTTTCTTTGTGTACCTATTCTTTCTTATTGTTATTAAGAAAGAATAGGTACACAAAGAAAAAAGAAAAACAAGTTTTACAACGATGCGACATGGTTTTGGTCATGGCCTTTCGTACTAAAAGAACAAAAGCCGATTGCCAAAAAGCAGTACCTATAAGCCGGTTTTAAATCAAGGAAAGGACGAATCGCGCTCTATGCCGGACGTCACACCTACACTATCTATGTGCACTCTCAAAATGCAAAGCTCAGCTTAGACCTCGCGGACTGTACAGACGCCAGCAGGTCAAGCCACCCGAAACTGTCAAATTTTCCCAATCAACCTTGAACCTAATGCTTTTGCGATAAAGATGAAAATCTATTAATGCAATTTGACAGATTGTAGTAGCTTGATGTGCTGGCGTCTGTACCTACAGTACAGTGGCCTTAGTGCGAGTTTTTTATACTTACTCGATCGCGTTCACGTTAACGTTGACGTATGTCAATTCATATGGAATAATTGTGTTTCCCATTATAGTCACCAGCCGGCGCTTATTCATTTTCAGTACAAACTGACGTTTACGTTAACGTGATCGAGTAAGTATAAAAACTCGCACTAAGCCCTCAGATGACGGCGGCGGCGCGGACGTCGCTGTCGATATACAAAAATGTCAGTTTTCATAGTGTTTACGTTAGTTAGTTTCACTTTCAGCCAGATAAGAATGGTCAGATGATTCCTGGGTCAAATGTCTGAACTTCACGTTACCATCTAAGTCGCATCATAGACCAAGGAGACCCAATAAATCGCAGATTAATTTGAATTTGACAGAGGTTGTCCTGTCCAAATTTTATGTATGAGACGATTAACTTTCTTCATATTTTTTTATTCGTCATTTTTTCCGATGTATGATACTACACTTGCGTGCAAAAAAATTGGCCCACCCCATGCTCTCTATTTGAGAGACGATAGCTCAAAGATATTAATGTATTTATTTTAATTATTTTATACTGTGTGAAGGTAGGTAAGATAAAGTTTATTTACACATACACATATACTTTGATAAAAGCAATATTCTTGACAAGATCGACTCGATTCTTCTGATGGTCTCTTCAATCACTTTTGTTTGAAAAAACTGCGTGACTTTTTTTTGTCAGTGAAGTTGACATAAGCTTAATTTTGTTTATTACTGTTCGTTTATTGATCATTTGACTTGAATTTTTAACCAACTTGAAAAAAAGGAGGTTTTTCATTCGATCTGTATGTTTTTAAATTCGCGTTTTTCTCAAAAAGTAATGAATCAGTTTTGATATTTTTTTCACTTACGTAATCTACATACAATCTGGAAGGTTTTAGTACACAATATATTAGGTTATTGTTAATTAAACTTGTTAAATTTTCTCTTTTCATATCGAAGAGAATGGGGTGGATCGATTTTATTGCACGCAAGTGTATTCGGGGCGGAGAAAAATCCAACAAATCAAAGATCGTAAAAATTAGTCCAGCCGTTCTTGAGTTATAAATGGTGTAAATAACTCGACTTTGTTATAGAATATAGATATTAAAATGATTTAAAAAATTAATTGAATAGTTGTTCACCTTTTAAATTATTATGAACTAGCTTTTGCCCGCGGCTTGGACCGCGTGGATGTCGGAGATTGTCCCATGGGAAAATACAACCGGAATAAAAAGTATCCTATGTTCTATTTCAGCTCATGGTTCTAGGTCTACCCATGTGCTAAATTTCATCAAAATCCGTTCAGCCGTTTTAGCGTGAAAAAGTAACAAACAAACTCACTTTCGCATTTATAATATTACTAGCTGCGCCCCGCGGTTCCACCCGCGTAGACCAGTATAAAAAGTAGCCTATGTGTTCATCCAGGGTATTAGCTATCTACATACCGTACGTAGGAAGGATTTGAGAAATAAGATAAGTATTCACTTCAATGTTGTGAAGCACAGTTCACAATATCAAGCAGTGTACAATGCGTTTCAACTAAGAATAGGAAAGTCAATGACCTTTAACTGTCAAATGAAGCTAGAAATCTAAGGCTTGCAAAGTTTTGTAGTGCTATCCTTATCCATTTTAGTTCTGTTTTTGGAATTTGTTTTTGTTAAAATATGTCACTGACTTTGCAAATATGTAAACGAAAAAAAAACTAAAAAAACTATTTTGCTAAATCTTCACAATATGGCGCAAGGTCATTCCTATTCTTAGTTGAAACGCACTGTAAATTTTCAACAAGTTGCCACTACACATAAAGAGCTTGTTTTATACATCTGAGTTTAAAACAAAACTTCAAGCATTCCTACTAGATAAGTGTCTTTACTCCGTTGACGACTTGTTTTATGTATGACCATGGTTTTCTCTCCTGTCAACTTGTGAGTAGGTATAGGTATTACTAAAGTCGACTGAAATTACTGTTTGTTTGATGTACATGATAATTATGTATATTATTTTTAATGACAAGTGTTCCATTCCCTTTATTTATTTTAAATTAATTATTATTACTTATTATTATTATTTTTAAAGTTGACATTGAATAATATTGTATTTTTTTATGTGTTGTATTGGTAATTTTTAAATTGTAATTGTATGTGTATTTGTGTTTTTTTTTATTTTTATTATGTAAAATTATTTCAAACACAATGTAAATTGTTAGTGAATAAATTGAATTGAAATTGAATTACCAAATTTCATCCAAATAGGTTCAGCCGTTTGAGAGTGAAGAAGTAACAAACATACAAACAAACACACACACACAAACTTTCGCCTATAGAATAAAATATGTAGACTTGTGATTAGGTACAACACGGTCACATTAACTTGACGCATCTCTGAAATGCGAGGCCCCGCCCGCTTCCCCCCGCATTCCCTTAGCTCGCCCGGCAAGGGTCAGTATGGTCAGCATCTTTGTCACCGATACGCGCGTCGATAATTTGGCTAGATTTCTGTTGTTGTTATATTAATATTAATATTGTTATATTAACATTACCAAAATGACGCCATCAACGCCAAGCGTCAAGTTAATATGACCGCGTTGTACCTATTGTTATTAACTTGTTTTGCCATTCTCGATAAATAAAAGAAATAAATAAACTGCTGATTAGCTGAAACCAAATTTTTTGAACACGCAGATCTTTTCACATCAAAAAGAACGGTAGGCATCGATATAAATACAACAAACAGTACGTCGTCGTCGTCGTCAAAAAAACAACGGCTCGTAATAACAAATATGGTATGAGGTCAATTAATGACTAAAGGAAATGCGCCATTATGAGGCCAGTAGCGTGGAGTTGGTCAGTTGCACTATAATGAACGGTGCCCAGACATTGATGCATCCGCAATATATTTACAAATTGCAACTGATGCGGAGTTTATAGTAGTTTTAATCAGGGACCGTACAACCCCGATTAAGGCGCAGATTACCTGGAAACGATCAAAAAGGTGGTTTTTTAAAGCTATGTATCTCATAAACCGTAAATAATTTTGACATGTAAAAAAAATATGATATTTTCAAGTCCTTTTCGCATACAGTGATGGAAGCCAAAACATAATTAAACATACTTTAATGCACCAAAAAAATCTTTAAACATACCTCCTAATAATCTTTAAAAGCTGTTTATCCCTTCATTAGCAATTATAATTATAATTAAAAATATACCATGAAATGTCAATTTCCAAACTGCATCCAGTGATGGATTACTTTTTATTAAATAGTTAATTTCTAATTTTATACGATTTTATTTGCACTTTTACGACATAATTCCGGTGCGCGTGAGAATCTTCTATCTCGTGCGTCAAACTAGACAGTCATAACGCCATTTCACTTACACACCGAGCTAAACCAAGCTTGGAACCAGGGCCTTAAGAGTTAAGTTTTTCGAAGGGGTAAGCCTTTTATGAGGTTACCTTTATCATGTGTTTCCTTGAATGGGTTTTAGGCTTGAAACCCAATAGGTAAAAGGGTTATCTCTTCAATATGGATAACCCATTGTATGTGTTCTATACTTCAAACCCAGTGAAAGGGTTATCCCTTCATTAAGATAATACAAGGGTTTTGTTCGGGTTACCCGGGGCTCGACGATCGGCATCCCATCCTCGAGTGAACATATTACATTGCTCTGAGTCGGAATGTTATGCTGTTATGGTTTTTAACAGAGTTAAAGTGAAACCCTTTTGAATGGCTTAATTTAAGCCGTTCAAAACGGTTACCCACATCGTATGGGTTTATGTTTAACTGCTTAGAAAAACCCTATCGTTTTAATACTCTATGGTTTTATTACTCTGTAACATGAGAGTTAAGCATAATCAGCCTATAAAGTTCCCACTGCAGAGACACAGGTCACACAGGCCTCCTCTCGGTGAGGAGTGGGCCGTAATCCACCACGCGGGCCCAGTGCGGGTTGGTAGATGTCACATGGCTTCGAATTTTTGGTTCTAGGACATGCCGGTTTCCTCACGATGTTTTCCTTCACCGTTTTGAGAGCAGTGGTGATGAAATTGTGGCGGCATCTACGTCGCCACATGAGAACTACGCATCACACTGACGTCACGCCAAATCCTGCATCGCGCAATCAGAGTATACCGCGCGACTAGCATTTATACAACATCCCGACATCAACCGTCGGGCAGTTGCCCACCAGACACAACACCCGTCTGGTCGGAGGATCCACCCATTTCAATGGAGGATGAGGGAACTTTAAACCTTGTTCCATAGTTTATACAAAGTAAAGCGCCTGTCGGGGTTCTAAAGCGAACCTACGACCTGCAACTCGTAAGTCGTGGCCGTTACCACTGGGCCACCACTGCTCTTTAGAGGGGAGTTAAGGCGACGCTATCTGACTTTTGATGATTTTAAACTGAAGATCACGTCTAAACGAGTAGTGTTAATGATTTGGAAAAAATATATGTTAATTAGAGATTAGAGCATTTTCTTATTATCTTAATATGTAAATATTTTAGATTATGTTTATATTAAATAGTGTAATTAATTTGTAAAGTTATGTCTAACGCAGTTAAAAAACTGAGAATCACGCAAAAACTGTCAAGCGTATTTTTATGAAACCTTCATCATTTTAAAGGTAATTTAATTATTTATCTTTTAGTATACGTGTTTTATTAAAATACCTTTTGTTTTGTGTATAATAAATTAAAAATGCGTCTAATTTGGGACAACGCTCCTTGATGGGCGAGTCCTATTACTGGCTGGACGTACGACGCGTTGCGTGAGCTGAGCACAGAACGCGCAAGCTAACTACTCTAGGTCATTGGCGTATAGTCCCGCCTTAAGCATAACTGGCGAAATGTGGTAGTATAGATCCAGAAACCCTTCGGGCAATACAGAGGCATACTAATGTTTTGATGTCACTGCAGTTCTAAACTCTTTTCGTTTAGAGTCAGATAGATAATCAGTATCATCACGTTTATGTAATTAAGTCTAGCACGTTTCCTGAACTTGCATAGAATTTTTTGTTTTACTCCTCTTCTCCGTCTCTTTATATTTTATCGGAAATCTCCTTTCGCATCTATTAGCTGCTGGTGCCTTGTGGCAGTTGTGGCTAAGTAATAACAGCCGCACGGGTCGATCCATCAGGTTAAGCTACGCTTGCCGGATTGGTCCATGGTTACATACCGAGACTCCCGAGAACGACATCCGAGTCTCGGCTGTCATTCGTGGATCTTTGACAGTCGTTACGGGCCGTCAGAAGACCGAAAGTCTGAACCAAGATGTATCGTATTTCACCAGTTATTCTGTTGTGGAGGTCAGTTAAGCACCCGCTCCATGTACTGGTATTCAGCTTCATCCGGTTAGACTGGAAGCCGACCACAACATAGTTGGGAAAAGTCTAGGCAGCAGATTGATTTTTAGCTGGTGCCTTAGAAGCAAAAAGAATATTAGCCGGGTATCGTAGGGACTACCCAGAATGCACCAAACTTACAACTAAGTTAGTATCGTCAGTCATCTTTAATTGCACCCAATTGCAATTAATTTAAGAGATACCAAATTGCTAAATATATGCAGACAGGAACATTATAATTAGCGTTAATAACGATTGCAATGTTTAACTTTGTCCGCCGTAAAAAGCGCGGTCACTGTCGGACTGCATACAAAAGAAAGAGAAGCGCGATGACACAACGCTTGCAAAATATGAAGTCATTACCGATTAACAAAAAATCTAGGGATTGGACTAAAAAAGTAATCACATGAAATCATTCCTTATTATTTTGTAAAGAACTGTATAAAATGAACACTTTTAATGAAAACTGTAGGAGTAATATGGTAAAAACTCGAAAAAATAGACAGAAATTTATATACCTGGGTTTATAAAGCCTTTTTAGGGTTCCGTACCAAAGTGGTAAAAAAGGAACACTTATGGTATCACTCAGTCTGTCTGTCTGTCTGTCTGTCTGCTGTCTGTCACAGCTGGATATCTCAAGAACTACTAATGCTATCAAATTGAAATTTGGAACAGTTTTACATGACGTTTGCCCAACTATTTTGCAAATAAGAAAGAAATAAAAATACATTTTTTTTTTTTGCAACAGGGACTGAAGGGGGTCTTAAAAATTTGAAGTGGGGTTACTAGAGCATGTGGCATATCATAAGAAAGAACGGTGCTTGCACACTCTCAAACATTTTTTTTTCTTTTTTTTTAGGCCGCATAGTTTTCGACTTGATGAAAAATGTTAAAAATACCGTTCCCCCCCCCCCCCTTATCTCCGAAGTTTGCAAAGAGAAAAATCTGAAATTATTCTACGAGATAGAAGTTTCCGTAAAGATTACAGGAAAAATAAAACGATGTCTCTAAATAGCAGTTTTTCAGAAATGATCAAACAAAAATTACATACACATGATGGTACGGAACCCTCGGTGCGCGAGTCCGACTCGCTCTTGACCGGTTTTTTTTTCTTTAGTTCTACAAACTAAAATAGATTTCAGGACACATGAAATCACTTCATAAGTATTCTAGATTATTGGTTATTTCTTTCTATCAAAAGTTACTGTAAAAAATGGAAACAAAGTTACTAATTTTCACCGTAATCCATAAAATACGGAGAAAATAAGTAACTTTGTTTCCATTTTTTACAGTAACTTAGGACAAGCCTTGTTGCATAGCGTTGACGTATTGATCCGGCAGAGCTTAACGTGTTCCCTGAAGCACGCAGCCCACAGAGGGGTCCTGTAGGTAACACAGTTACACCTCAGTGCATCCACAAGGTTGGGTACGAATACTGTACGTATATGAGGTGATTTTTCTAGCCTGTGGTTATGCTGCATGGTTTTGTTGTACTGTGATTATGTCATGGAGGTTTTTAGGGTTCCGTACCAAAATGGTAAAAAGGAACCCTTATGGTGCAACTCAGTCTAATGCTATCAACTTGTTTTAGATGACGTTTACCCAACTATTTTGCAAATAAGAAAGAAATAAAAATATGTACATTTTTTTGCAACAGGGACTAAAAGGGGGTCTTAAAAATTCGAAGTGGGGCTACTAGGGCATGTTGGGTATCATATGAAAGAGCGCCGTTTGCACATTCTCAAACATTTTTTAGGCCACATAGTTTTCGACTTTTGATGGACTTTTGATGAAAAATGTAAAAAAAATACTGTTACCCCCTTATCTCCGAAGTTTGCATAGAGAAAAATCTGAAATTATTCTATATGAAAGAAGTTTATGTAAATATTCAGGAAAAATAAAAAGGTTTCTCTAAATAGCACACTTTTTCAGAAATCGGAACGGATCCCTCAGTGCGCAAGTCCTTCTCCAGCTCTTGACCAGTTTTTTTGAGGCGAAAGCGTCAGGTTATCCCGCGAAATTCAAAATTTCATACGTTTTTTGCAATTTGCAAGTCAGTATTAGGTTGTATGTTGAACTAAATATGATTCGCAGCTCATATTACCCTATTGAACGACTATTTCCTGAAATCATTAGATTTGAGGCCAATTCTAACTTAAGAAGTTGTATTGCTGATTCTAATGATTATAATTCTGTAAAGCCATATTAGTTACGGCCGCGAATCGTATTTTAATCAACATTATAACCTGACACTGACCTGCAAATTGCAAAAAACTTAAGAAAACTTGCATTTCGCGGGCTACTTTAGCGCATCTCCTTAATGTTCCTATAAAATGAATTTTATGCTGCTGTTTTATTTAGCTTTTAAGCACATATATCTGACGATGCGATTTAATCATGATATTGAGCGTGTCAATTTATTTGGGGTCGGCGAAGGCCAGCTCTTCTTGTTTAGGATTCCATACGTAAAAAGGAAAAAAACGGAACCCTAGGATCACTCTTGTCACATGTGTCTGTCTGTCTGTCTGTCCGTGTGTCACAGCCACAGAAATCTAAATAATAAAGATTTCTGTGGTCACAGTAAATTTGCTCTGAATCTAATAATAATGGATTTAGTTGACATTTGGTACAGTACCTCTACCTACATATTAATTTCCGTGACCCAAACACGACGTGTCAATCAATCTGCCTAGCCTTTTCCCAACTATGTTGGGGTCGGCTTCCAGTCTAACCGGATGCAGCTGAATACAAGTATTTTACGTGGAGCGACTGCCTATCTGACCTCCACAACCCAGTTACTGGGTAATACGATACCCCTTGGTAAGACTGGTTGTCAGACTTTCGAGCTTCTGACGACCCGTATCGACTGTCAAAGATCCACGAATAACAGCCGGGACCAACGGCTTAACGTGCTTTCCGAGGCACGGAGGAATCTCGGTATGTAAAGATGGTCACCCATCCACTGACCAACCCCGGCAAGCGTAGCTTAACCTGACGGATCGCCCCGTGCGGCTGTTATTACTTAGCCACGAGCTCCCAAACACGACGTGTAATGTAAATAAATGAATTTTGAATATGGGTATCACCATAGAGGGCCAAATAAGAACCTTTCGGCCCCATCGGCCATCTGTTCTGCAGAACAATGCCCTGCCCACTGACACTTAAGTTTGGCAATTCTTCGGGCTATGTCGGTTACCTTGGTTCTCATGTGGATCTCTTCATTCGATCACGTAGGGAAACCCCAAGCAAAGCCCGAGCCATTGCCCTTTGGGTGGCAAGAAGTATTCCCGAATACAACAGGCGGTTTCGATGTCATGACATCTTCGTGACATACACAACATAACATAATGCCTTGTTACGCCGAAGGGTTCGGCAGAGGTGTACCTATACCACCCACATTTCGCCAATTATGTTTTAGTCCTATTTAATAGGCTTCGTAATATAATCAGCCTATAACTCCCACACTGCCGGGACACAGGCCTCTGTGGGAGGGAGTGCCCATAATCCACCACGTGGACCCAGTGCGTGTTAGTGGATGGCACATCAATCAATCTGCCTAGCCTTTTCCAACTATGTTGGGGTCGGCTTCCAGTCTAACCGGATGCAGCTAAATACCAGTACTTTACATGGAGCGATTGCTTATCTGACCTCCAAAACCTAGTAACTGAGTAATACTACCTATTATTATACCGTGGTAAGACTGGTTGTCAGACTTTCGGACTCCTGACGACCCGTAACGATTGTCACAGCCGGGAACAACGGCCAAACGTGCTTTCCGAGGCACGGAGGAGTCTCGGTATGTAAAAATCCACGGACCAACCCCAGCAATGGATCGACTCGTGCGGCTGTTATTACTTAGCCACGAGCTCCTCGCCTTCGATTTCAATGGCGCTCCTGCACGAGGCGACTTAGGTTTGCTATAGGTAGCGTCGCGTACGGACAACCATTGAAAAACCAGTGCTATGAAATTCTGGCTACACATTGGTGACGAGAGTTTGAACTGGTTACTTTTGAGAAGCGTCTTGGACGAACGGGCTTAGACATATCTTTTCCTCATCTTCGTGCAAGTTTCAAACTAATGCCTTTGTTTGTCTGGTCAAAAGACCGAGCCATCTTACTGATCAATCGATTTAAAACAGAAATAACTTGTCTAGACTGCAATTCAGAGGTGCAGAAATGCATTACGATATGCAGTGGCTATTTGCTCGTTTTCAAATAAAGGCCCCATCTTTAGAATCTTATGCCCGCGGTGGTTTCTGACCTAGACGCGTACCGCAAGGGTTGGATCGATGTGGCACTGGAAAAGGATGCCTGGAAGGATTTGGAGGAAGCCTTTGCTCAGGAGTGGGACAGTGTAGCTAACATAAAAAAAATAAACTCGGTGCTCGGAGTGTCTTTGACGGATAAAATCAGGAATGAAGTTATCCGCAAAAGGACCGGAGTAACCGACATAGCTTGCAGAATAAGCAAACTAAAGTGGCAGTGGGCTGGCCATGTTTGTCGAAGGACCCATGATAGCCGGTGGAGCGATGAGTCCTGGAGTAGAGACCGCGTATCGGTAAGCGTAGTGTGGGACAGCTCCCCAGCTAGGTGGACCGACGATCACCTTAAGTAGGTGGCTGGGACAGACTGAACCCAGGAGGCGGACGACAGGGTGTTGTGTCGCAGCCTGAGAGAGGCCTATGTCCAGTAGTGGACTACGATGTGCTGATTTGAGGTAACGTAACATCGAGCCTATTTCCCCGAAAGAGAAAGCAGGTGTATAAATACACCCAAAAACGCCATTTTTCACTAACACTAGGCGACACCTAAAAGAAAGCCTAAATAAATGCGAGCTGTAAAGTTTCAATTTACGGTGCTGTACCGAGTTGAAAATCCAACAGCGCGATTTTATTAGGGCATTCCTTTAGACGTGACCTAGTGTTAGTGAAAACGAACAAAATATCCTCTACATAGGACCCTTTTCAGTCCTATGTCAACGGCCTTCCTAGTGCCTACTAAACTAAGACGTTTATAAGCGTCAGATGCAGTAAAAGCATTGTGGATTGGCCTATGCTGTGTTTGTACGTAAAGTTTGTAACACATGCTGTTCTACTGTTTCTGCCTACCGTCATGGAGGAAAGTCGTGAATTTTATACTATGTTGGTTATGAAGGAAAATTGGTAAAAGTTATGACAGGTAAAAATATTAATAAAAATACAGGAAAAGTATTTTTGTTACTTATAATAATTATGACATAAACATTGAACATGTTAATCCTTTACATCTACCTAATAATTAGCATTATTACCTATCTACATACTTTGTTGTAACTTGTTATGATAATATTATTATAGTTTAATAGTCTTATTAGTCTTTGAAGCCATTATTGGAGGGCTGGTTCTAATATAATGCTGTTGATATACATAGAGCGAACTGCTCTATGTATATCAACTGTAGCATAATCACTTAAGATGGAGACATGGTATTTGGATGATAGGTAATTATCTAATATATAAATGACTAGCTGACCTGCCAACCTATTTTTTTTTTTCTTTTAAACCACCTCTGTATAATCAAATCAAATCAAATCAAATCAAAGTTTATTTGTGAACATAGGTGGATAAAAGGTCTTAAAAATACATTTTAGCGTGATCTCTATATTCTACCAATGCAATTGGTATACAAATAATTCGTTAAGTATATAATTTTAATAAGTACTTATAATGATTCGGAAACATGCAATAATAAAACAATCAAAAGAATTTTATAAAATCAAACAAATAATTTCAAGAGTCTAAGTCAGATAATAACATACTTAACATTGTAGATGATGTCAAAAAAATTATTAAAAACAAAATGTCAATGTCATAAATTATTATTAAAACTTTTAAGGAGTAATAATAAATAAGGTCTTCTCTAACTAGAATTAAGGAATATTTACTTTTAAAATGTCAACATTTTGTACACTTCTTATGCATTTTTGTAATTTATTGCTTTGGAGACATTACATAAATCATACATCATTTAATTATTTGCAAAAACCAGATTCAAATAGATTGCAATTAAAAAAAAAATAAAAAATAAGAGTAAACAAGACAAAAATATTCAAATTGGTCAAGCCATTTTTGCGTTTTAGCGGAACTAACAAACAGCAATTGATTTTTTTTTTTTTAATATACCAGTAACTTCATATAGGCATTAATGGAATAAAAAATAGAAAAAATTAAATAAACCCATTCTTAAAATCTTTTCATGAGAATCTTAACTGAAAGTAGGTACTACACTACACTTGGTAATGTAATAAGAAAATATGTTTGTGACATTCTTTTGTTTCTGCCTTATCCTCTTGGGAATAAGGCATGATTTTATCAAGAATGTATGTCTCAATATCACATTGTAATAACATATTTAGTTAACTGCATAAGTGGTTACAAATCGACGGCGAAGTGCCAATAACACCTAACTACTTACCACCTAACTGACAAAGTCAAAAATTTACACAAACTGAAACATAGACACTTGAAATAGACCCGTCGGTTTAATTGGGAGGTATGTACCTATTTCCACATTTTAACTTAAGGGTGCGTTTCCACTGACGCGGAGCTGGGCGGAGCGGAGCGGAGACGTGCAGGAATCGACCAATCATAATGGTTGAAATCCTCATCGCGTCTCTTGCCTCGTCTGTAATTGGACGATTCCTGCACGTCTCCGCTCCGCTCCGCCCAGCTCCGCGTCAGTGGAAACGCGGCCTAATGCTGCTGCTGTTGCAACTGAAAATACACTAGGAGATTTCACTAAAACAAACGAATGACGCCTTTAAATTCAAAATAAAAAAAAAAGAGAATTTCTCGAAAAATGTCAGTTATGACTCATAACTGACATTTTTCGAGAAATTCTTAAATAACTTATGAGATATTGGTACTTCACTGTCGAAATGTGATTATTCATTGAGAATTGGACATCTTTAATTTTTGTGATTGTTGTACAGTTGAAGGGATTACTGAGAGCAGGAAGCAGCATTTTTATCGTTAAAACAATGTAGATACACCATACCTGAAGGGTGCCAAACAGAACCCTATTATTAAGCCTCCGCTGTCCTTCCGTCTATCTGTCAGAGGGCTGTATCTCATGAACTGTAATAGTTAGACAGTTGAAATTTTCACAGATATTTCTATTGCTGCTATAACAACAATTTGTAATAAAAATAAAATAAAGTTAAAAATTATTATTTTTTAACTGACCCGTGCAACTGTTATTACTTAGACACGAGCTCCTCTATGTAGGTTCTGTAATTACTAGTTATCAATGTTTTTTTTAAGTCTTGCAATGAAGATTTTTATCTCAAGAGTTTTCACTTTCAGTGTAGCAGTCTTAGCAGAAACTTTTGTTTAGCTGTATTATGGGCAGATTTTAATGATGTTGTCAAACCGTAAGGGAATAGAGAAATATGAAATGCTTTAGGACATTCTTTATTTTTTTATAAGAACATAGTTTTATTAATTAAAGTGGAGAATATGTCAATGAATTTGAGATGGTTAAGTCACTGTAATTTATTGTGTTCATTGTTTAGGATATAATTATTTTAGTTTATTTTGCATGAGATTTGTTGGTGAAAAATGAAATATTTGTGCCATTTGGCTAGGCATTTCATCAAAGTACTATTCTAATTTAATATTAAAAATGTATCAAACAGTGAACAGAAACTGTGACAAACAATGTTCTTCGAAAATTAAATGATAAGAAATAATGACAGCTTATCATTACTTTGAAAGCATAGCTTGTACCATTTTCATTACAAACAACAGTACCTATTTAATTTTACAAAGTAACAGATCTGACACATTTAATCAAGCTTATATGAAGGAACATTGTTAGTCAGTTAAGAATACTATAGCCACTTAAAAACATGGATCATCCAATAACGTGCCCAAAGAATAGTTAAATGAGCTAATTAACCATTAAAGCAGATGTTAGTATTAACGTGCGGACCACAAAAATTCTATTGTTTAATTATTTTTTTGACATTTCACACTGGCCTCTTTCATACAACCAGTTTTTATTTGCGCGAAAAATACGCGAGCGATTCATAACGGTGGACGAATAGGTAAAACATTATTCATTGAGCAATACAGCACAGCTTGAATTGAAGTAGCTTCAAATGACCCCGAAAGGAGTTACCTACTTTAATTGTGAATGAACGGAGAACTCATTGATTATCTAGCTACACGGAACAGGGTTGACATAAGGGCGGCGGTCGACACTTACTTGTATGCATTTTATCATACTCTTTAGCTCATAAAACCCATCCCCATCGCTCATACACCCCATTGAGGAGCTGTACAACTTTAGAAAACACCATAAATCACATCACACATTCCATGAGCTATGGAAAATGGCCGGGGTAAAGCCCTACCTAGCCCGAACAGGGCGAAGCACAAATCACAAAAACTGAGTTACAGATACACCACTTACTTTTCAGATGCCTCGGTCATGATTCGACACGTCGAATATCCTAATTTCTACTCGCCACTTCACAGATTTCACCATTTTTATGACATAAATACATCAGATTCACTTACGAACCGTTCTTATTTCGGCCCTTTGTTGGGCCTCAGTGCGCTTGCGTCAATAAAACAGTCCGGGCGGGTTATTCAATGAACGCGGCGTGTTCGCGCGACAGGTGGCGTGTCAGTCGCGCACAACTTTGCTATCTAGCCTCGCGATTGGCCCGTTTTATACTCTATCGCTTTTCCACCAATGACGCAGCTTCACACTCTATATCCACCAGTAACCTCCCCCTTAGGGCGAATAAAGATGAATGGCGGGCTTTTTAAAATATTAGGCTGCCGGCAGTAATTTTATAATACCCTCGCACTGAGCTTCTGGAATTTAGGGACGCACAATTATTTTATGGAAATAACACTGAAACACGCAATAAAATCACTAATTTCACGGTATTCTGATCAAAAATCGCGATATTTGCGGCTCGCGAGCGAAGAGCGGAAGTAGGTCACGCCGGCCTCGAGGGTTCGACTGTTACTGAATGAAGCATGGCTCGCAATGGGCCCATCCCCGTTCATGCACCGACCCATTGAAAAATAAATAGGTCAAATCATTGCAACGTGCCCTACATGCAGGTTGCCTGCACCATTCATAGGCGGCGCTTGCATACGGGGCCCCCGGTTCTATTTATAGCTGCTCTATATTTGGGCAGGTCATTCGCAGCAAACGTAAATGCAGCCTCCGTAAAGTAGGTTACCTGATTTTCTTTGTTAATAGCCGGTGCAGTGACGTAGTTCGCGTTTGTCATGACGTCAGCAGTGATTTTTGATTGGCCTGTTTAATAATTTTCTAGATTTTTTTAAACTGTCAATTATTTTATTAATCAATGTTACGGGGTGATATTATGTGTTAAATTGAGAAACAAAAAATGTTCAGTAAGTAAGTAAATTTTGAAACAAAGAAATAATTTTCATAATAAAAAAAATATAATCAATTTGTTATTTAATAAAAAAAATTAATATTAGGCCAAAACGTAAAGTTAAGTCCAAATTTATTAAGCACCTAATTATCAAAAAATTAAAAATTTTAAGTAAAAAATATAATCTTGAGTCGCCTGCTTACTACCGCTCTCCGAAAGAAACTATAAAAAGCAACTTCTTAGTGTAAGTTACCTAAACGGTACTAATTAAATTAACCATAATTGGATATTTTCGGAGCCAATTTAGTGGATAACATTCACGTAATCCATTTTTATTCGATTAAGTGCGTGTCACGCAGATCGCAGTCACGTAGATTTTTTTAAAAATTATTTCGTGTTTTTTTTTAAATGACCTACTTCCAAATAACCGGCAGTAGGACATGAATGACGTATTCGCTGTTGCCAACCAGTCGAGTCGACGATTGACCCAACTTGTCGAATTTATCAATGGTGTTGGTTGGATCGAGTCTTTCGCGTGAAGCGAACAAAGGAATACCTACGTCATAGATAATAATCTTAATACATATCTGCAGTAACGGTGGTAACCGTCTTAGGTAATAATTATGAGTAAATTAATTAGCAAGTGACAGTTTGACTACAACAATAAACAAAAAATGTTTTAATGATCACTCGTTTGTCGACGCCCTAATTCATCCCGCACTGTATCTTGACCCAAAATAGTTATATATATGTAGGTACTTGTACCTATTATCTATGGCGTGCGCTGAGGGATGCTCGTCTTATGTAGAAGGGATTAATCAAAGTACCTGTTAGTATTATTAACATTAAAATATGCGTTGAATAGCTACACTCATGGACAAATTTAGAGGAACGCAAAAAAAAAAGTGTGTTTAAAACACCATGAACACCAAATATCATGGATATTTGTGACAATTAAGTTTATTAACTTGGATATTGCTTATTAGTCGTTAATTTAAAATTGCAAACGTCGAAAAACCAATGACCAAATGACAAAAATTAACCAAATTAAGAAAAAAAGAAAATTTTACATGAAAGTAACATTTTTGTAACTCATTATTTTTATTATTTTTTTCATAAGGGCTTAGGAAAGGCTATAACGTAGTCTATAATCAGTACTTAGTGTTGCCCCTTCTAGCTCTTCGAACTGCTCCCAGTGGCCTTGGCATACTCCTAATCAAGTTATCAATAAAACCTTGAGAGATTGCGCTCCATTCTTCCTGTAATGCGTTTTTAAGAGCTCTCTAATTAGCGGGGGCAGGATTTCTTTTCTTAATTTGTCTTCCAAGCTTATCCCATACATCCTCTATGGGGTTTCAGTCGGGCGAGCGCGCTGGCCACTTGAAAACATTGATATCAACGTCTCGAAGGTATTCGACAACTACGGGCGCAATATACGGGAGATCTCCTATATAAGGGCCAAAAGGCATTGCAATTTCTTCCAAAGTCTGTTACATATCGTGCCGCTATTATTGACCCATTTTCAATGACGCGGAGTTCCGTACGTGGCCCCTTACAAATACCCCGCAATACCATAGGCGACCCTCCACCATATGCATCCAATGATGTTGCACTGAGTGTACCTTACTCCCGCGCGTCTCCACACTTTAATACTTCCAACATCTGGCTTCAGACAAAATCTGAACTCATCTGTGAATAGAACTTGACTCCAAGCTTCGTTATTCCAATTTTCGTAAATGCGAGCAAAATTAGCTCGAACTATTCGATGGGATGTGGCAAACAGGGGGTCTCTGGCAGGCAAGTGTGAACTTATTCCGGACGATTTTAGTCTTCTTCTCACAGTTTTTGTGCTTATTGTAACCCCTCGAACTTCTTGGAGCTTCGTTCTTACCTCAGAAGAAGTTAAAGTCCGGTTTCTAAGCACGCTGCTAACTATGAACCGGTCATCTCTGGTCTCAGTTTTCCGTTTAAGTCCCCGTCCTGCGAGTCTCGTATACTGTCTGGTCTGCCGATACCTCTTGACAACTCGGTGTACCACAGATTTTGATACTTGTAATGTTTGGGCCACATGTTTTTAGGTTTGCCCATTCCCAATTAAAGTAACACCACTAGCAACTTGAGTGGCGTTTAGATCTGGCATTCTCAGTTTATTTGCAGTAACAATTCACGCTTAACATTATAAACAAGGCAGTCAAGGCAAACATTTAAACAAGACCTAAAATTAAACTCAAATTCAAAAGTTGGCAAAATTTTTCGCAGTATGAAAGAAAGCATTACGCAATAATTACATAAAAACAAATGAAATTCGAAAAAAAAACATTCCAAAACTTTTTTTTTTTAATACCATTTACTAATGTTAGTGACAAGTACGCAGGATAACTACAACAGGAAAAACTTAACCTTTTTTTTGCGTTCCTCTAAATTTGTCCATGAGTGTAGATTCGCGGGTTGATTTCTTAGGCGTAACATTCAAAACAAGCGCGCTTTGTCTCTTCCTGTATAGGTCTGTCTGTGGTCTAGCGTCTTCGAGATTTAAGAGGATATATTGAAGCGTGGTTTAGCTCCGTGTAAGTGAAATGGCGTTACAGCTGTCTGTTAGTGACGAATATACATGTTGATGGATGGAGAGGCAGAGGAAGGCCAAAGAAAAGATGGATGGATTGTGTGAGGAATGATATGAAGGAGAAGGGAGTGAATGATAGCGTGACGGTTGACAGGGGAGAATGGAAGAAGAAAACGTGTTGCGCCGACCCCAAGTAACATGGGATAAGGGCAGGAAGATAATGGGTGGATGGGTGCTATTGATGGTCGCGAGTGGTGTTGCTGCACATTGCTGTGCAGAGCTCCCCGTAGTTTCCCTACTGTCGATAAGTCGCATAACTCGAGCTGCGCATCTTCCTCGTACAGCTACCTCGCGGCGGCGCATTTTCATAGCACATCTTACTCGCTCCGCTAGGTACATAGCTTAGCATTAGTGGAAACGGTCACATAGTTTCGTAGCTTAGTGGAGATGTGCTATGTATCTGTCATATATTTAGGTATTCGTTCAAGAGATTCGGAGCAAATCGGCTGTGAAAGACGGACAGACACGATAACACGAGAGATCCTTTTTTTTTTTTTTTTCTTTTTTTGTGGATGGGAAGTCATCAAATAACTTCTCCCGCTCTGGTTGGAAAGGGCTTGTCAGACTTTAATTGACTAAAACCCACCCCTAGAGCGTTATCTCTGTCGCACGAAATACAAACAGTCCGGTATATATTAGGAGCTGTTAAAACAATTATGATTTGCTTCTTTTGATAATTCTTTTTATTCTTTGTATTAAATACACCAATTTTTCAGTAAGTGATGGCTTTGGGTTGAGGTAAAATAAAATAAAAAAAAACATGTTCACATTATGTTTACGTATTTAATTATTTTGGAAAATTACAGCTGTTTTTAAATCTGTCAGCTTCGGTTACGAAATATTTATAAACATTGTAGATAATTTCGCGTGACTGACCTCGTAAAGGTTTCCCTCTTTTTCCTAAAGATGCATAGTACAACTTTAAATTATTTAAATTTGGGGTTGTTAACAACTCTAAAATTATATATTTTGAACTAACACTCTATCGCACTTGAGCAACGACTGACAAAACGTCACATAGGTAGTGTGCGACAGAGATAACGCTCTACGAAGCCGAAATTAGCCGATCGTCTCTTTCCAAAGGTCGATGTGCAATATTTATCGCCGGGTACTGTACAAATAAACACAGAATAAAGTTATTCCAAATTTAAACCTATGAAAATGTATGGTTATTCCTTTGATATAACTTTATACCGTGTTTTATTTGTAAGAGGGTTACCCTCTTACAAATAAAACACGGAATAACCAATTAAACTCTTACCCTCTTACAAATAAACACTTTATTTGTAAGAGGGTAAGAGTTTATTTTTTTCATTGGGACGTACGAAACCCTAAAACAAAAAACCTTCATGCTTAGTTAGTATTTATTAATTGCATAGATACCGACACTAATATTACGACTAATATTAGACGACGATAATTTGTTTTATAAGCGCGGTGATAAGATTAAAATGAATGGCGTCACTCGACCTCGCAACCATTCATTGAAGCTTTCTTTGTGGAGGGAGGTTCATATTTTTATTGCTCGCTCACTAGCTGAATGAGGCAAAGAGGTATCTACTACTTACTTGAAACAAAAGAGGTATGCTTATATACTTGGTTAAAGGTTTAGGTAATTTTATTAAGTAGGAGAAAAGCACACCAGGTTATACCAAAGTCAAATTCTCCAAATGATTTTAAACCTTAAAATGTTGACAGTTTAGTTCAAAATCGAATGAGAAAATTTGACAGTCTGTTCTGTAGTAACTTGACCTGCTGCTGAGCGTGAGCAGGTCAAGTTTCTACAAACTGTCAAATTTCCTCATTCGATTTTGAACATAATCGTCCACACTCTATGGTATAAAATCATTTGGAGAAATTTGACAGTTTGGTATAAGTAACCTAATGTGCTGTTGTGTGTACCATGGTATAAATAATATACTGTTTTTTTAGACTATGGTTTGTACGTAATAAAATAAAAACACTAAACAGTTACAAGTAATTTTCCGTGCTTCTGATTGATATTGAATGTAAAGCGAGGGCGGAAATCTACTTACCTGTAATAAAATCGATGAGTAGGTGAACTTTTGTGCAATGGCAATCTTCGATCGACCATTGTGGGCCAACGTGTGAATGTAAGTCGGTACCTATTTAAACTGCATACTTCTTTTCGAATTTAGAATTATGATGATCAGACTCGTTTTCTATGTAATTAGGAGGAGGAGCTCGTGGTTGAGTAATAAAAGCCGCACGGTTCGATCCATTAGGTTAAGCTACGCTTGCCGGGATTGGTCAGTGAATGGGTGACCATATTTACATACCGAGACTCTTCCGTGCCTCAGCTGTCATTCGTGGATCTTTGACAGTCGTTATGGGTCGTCAGACGCCCGAAAGTCTGACAACCAGTATTACCAAGGGTTATCGTATTACCCAGTTACTGGGTTGTGGAAGTCAGATAGTCAGTCGATTCATGTAAAATACTGATATCCAGCTGCATCCGGTAAGACTGGAAGCCGACCCCAACATAGTTGGGAAAAGACTTGGCAGATTGATTGGTTTCTATTGTAATTAATGGATTGTTCTGATTACCATTCGTTATTTGGTGGAAGATATTTCTGATTATTTTCGGGTACCTGGTATAGGTATGAATTTAGATACTTACTTATAATAAACTTGTAACCGTACAGTGCGTTTCAAATAAGAATAGGATCGACTCAGCGCCATGTTGTGACGTCATAGCTGTCAAATCGACTGAATTGGGTAGGGTGGACAAAACAAGATATTTTTTAGTTAACATTTATTTACGAATCACGAATGAAGAATTTGAAAAAAATTGTTACCAACAATGAAAATATGAAAGAAAGAAGCATAATTTATAAAAAACTAATTATGAATAATTTTTTGATGTCTGTTTTCACTTTGATTTAGCTAAGACAAAACAAAACGTTATTGATACGCAAATAAGTTTTCTTTGCAAACCGTACTTTTCAATCAACATTTGACAGATAGAGATTGACGTTCCTATTCTTATTTGAAACGGATTGTACTGCGACTCATATCAACAAGAAAAGGAAGATGGCGCGCCGCGAACTTCAAAAGTAAAGCCACCTTTATCTATGTGTGTGTCCAAGGGTTGCCATTTGTTAAATTGTTTCCATATAAGTAATTTGGGGACTAATGTCGTGCGGGTAAGATATCAAAATATAAATTTGTTTAAGGAAATTTTTAAATCGTACTAGGGTAACCCTCGCACTTTATGCTATTAATATAAACGGGATGTTTACCATGTTTACTGTTAGATTCGAGTTCCCGATATTTCGGCACTGTTGCAAGCACCATGATCATGGTGCAACACATAAACATGTTAAATATCCCAGACATGATTTTGTTATAATTATTTTATTTTGTATTTATCAAATAAAACACACATTATAAATAAACATTTTATTAAATAGTAAATTCATTTTATATAAAAGGTACATAACAACTGTATACATTTCAAAAACATTATCTTATAAAATACATATATGCCTTTTCACTTATCGCTATTTTAAATAATGAACTGTAGTCTTGTGTTTTAAAGTTTTTTTTTCTTGTTTTTTTTCTTTTTAGTCTTGTCTTTTTTTTATTGTGTTTTAAACCATATCCCAAAAACTAGGGGATACTTGTATTAATGTATTAATCACTAAGATTTTTGGCGTAGATCAAGTATAAAAGAGGTACTAGGTAAGTAAGTAGTAAGTAAGTAGGTACTATTGTATAGAATCTAGTTCTTCTAACTGAACAGACAGCTGTGCTGCTGGGGAGTTTGTTCCGCTACTTCTTCTTCCCAGCTAAAGCACTAGGAAGTGGTGAAGGGCGGGCGTTTTGTGGGGACTGTCTTACTGTAATTTTGGTGTGCGTTACTGCAGCGGAATGTTGTCGCTTTTCAGGATTTCGTCTTGACAGGAATTAGTACCCAATCTCGTGTAAATGTGCCCGAAATTTAGAATTTGTGCGTCCAGCCGATCCAAAGATATTCACGAAAAACAGATTCCGCTGGAGTAACGTTACTGCAGCGGCATGTTTTTTTACCAGTGGTCGTAGCTGAATACAAACTAGCTACTTAGATAGATATAATTTGTGCCTAATTGTGCCCAAAAAATAGAATTTGTGCGTCTTGAGGTTTCAGAGTTATTCAAGATGCCGCTGCAGTAACGTTTAGCAAATTGCTGTATCTCTTAAACGGCATGACATACAACTACGATTTTTTTTACTACGGTGGGTCTTAATTTGTGCTTAATTTGTGCAATTTTATTTTTTCTATAATCGACACCATTGGAAAACTAGATTTTTTTTTTCAAAAACCCTAAAATCGATCCTCGCGCTTCAATGAGAAACCCTAGAAACTTACCAATTATGGTGATTTATACCTTTCATGAACTCAAAGCATCATGTGAAATTCGATGTTTATATTCCAACTCCTTAGAGAGTTATTCCATTTTAATTAAAATCTGGCCATGATATAATGTAACGCTCCAATACATGAGTTATTATTAAGTGACTGATATTATGATTATACTAATAATTAGTACCCTTATTAAATTGTTTATTCTTAAAGTTTCAGCTGAAAAAACCTTCTAACTACTTAGATATGAGAAAAAAACGATAGGGAAAGAAATCACACGATTGACCGAACAAATTCGAATGACTACATAAAAGCGGGCTCACAGTACATTATGCCCACCTTCTTAAATTGGTAGTATTATAATTGAATTTTGATGGGTACAGGTGCGTACAAATGGTTTAATTAGGTAACTATTTATTTACTTTTACATAAATATGTGACGTAGAGAGTCATCAGAGAGTAGGAAGTGACCTAAGGGCGAGCGCGCACTGCGGTGCGTTTTTGTAACGCATAATCTGTGAAGTATGGAATGTCTTTGAAGTACTCTAACGCACAGAAAATACAGGTGTGTCGATCTTCTTTATCACCGAACAGTTAATTTATTTCACCATAAGCACAATGTACCACAAAACCAATGCGTATTGTCCAGCCGAAATTACACGCGTCGTAATTATACACACAATTCCTTGAATTACTGGGAAAAAGATAATGTGCACACGCTCTCCACACACGAGATTGGCGGCCAATTACTCGTGTCAAACAAAGTTAACACCGAACCGAACTAACAGTGCGTTTCACGAATGTTGGTACCATTGTTTTTCATTGAAGAATGTTTACAAAAAACCATTCCATACGGCAGTTTCGAATGAAGCAACGACAAGCTCTGGGGATTCCCCCCAAGTAATGTTTTATTATCCCGGTCGTTCTGACGGCATAGCATAGGGTAGATGTATTTTATATATGTATGAGTGTAATAGTTCCGATTGACGAATTGGCTGAGATCTAGACAATATAGACATTCACTTTCCTCAATTTGATCAATTTGTGAATATTTCTATTAAGTAGGTAACTAAATAATAAAACAAAATTTTACAGAGGTATCAATCATGCTATTTTATTTCAATTCAAAACTAAATCTATAAACGGTATTTGAATAACCCTCGACTTCGTGGGGTTAGTAACTGGGGGTTGGGAAACAAAAAAGTTTTGAATTTTTACTTGGGTGTGCGGCGAAGCTGACCAGTATTACCGACACGACCTCAAGTCTGATTTATTCGTGGATGTAGTGGTTACACCTTAGAATATCAGTAGTGGTAGTTGTTAACAAGCATTCTTAATCCTAAACCTTATACTATATCGTCGGAGACTCTTAACACCGCGATGTAGAAATCGAACGAAATGGTACAACGCCATCTAGGGAAGAGTAAGTAAACAATTTTTAACAAATCATTTCTATATCGCGGCGATTTCAGATCTTGTCTCTGTGTGGCTAAACAGTATTTTTTCTTTTATTTTATTGGCAACAAAAATACACTTTCTCGTCAAATAAACCTTTGGTCTTTATTACATTGCTGTACTTACTAACATTTGACTGAGAGTTTAAAGGTTTGCAAATCCTCAATATCATTTATGGCTTACACACTGTGTGTACGTAATACCTATTGAGTTATAATGTACTACGTACTTACGTAATACCTACGTGTTTTACAAAACAATAAATTATAAGTAACTCTTTTGTGCGAGACTGTTTCAAAAACCGAAATGTTGTACTACATATTTAAGAAGGTTGGCACAATGTACTGTGAGCCCGCTTTTATGTAGTCATTCGAATTTGTTCGGTTAATCGCTTGATTTCTTTTCCTATCGTTTTTTTCTTATATCTAAGTAGTTAGAAGGTTTTTTCAGCTGAAACTTTAAGAATAAACAATTTAATAAGGGTACTAATTATTAGTATAATCATAATATCAGTCACTTAATAATAACTCATGTATTGGAGCGTTACATTATATCATGGCCAGATTTTAATTAAAATGGAATAACTCTCTAAGGAGTTGGAATATAAACATCGAATTTCACATGATGCTTTGAGTTCATGAAAGGTATAAATCACCATAATTGGTAAGTTTCTAGGGTTTCTCATTGAAGCGCGAGGATCGATTTTAGGGTTTTTAAAAAAAAAATTCTAGTTTTCCAATGGTGTCGATTATAGAAAAAATAAAATTGCACAAATTAAGCACAAATTAAGACCCATCGTAGTAAAAAAAATCGTAGTTGTATGTCATGCCGTTTAAGAGATACAGCAATTTGCTAAACGTTACTGCAGCGGCATCTTGAATAACTCTGAAACCTCAAGACGCACAAATTCTATTTTTTGGGCACAATTAGGTACAAATTATATCTATCTAAGTAGCTAGTTTGTATTCAGCTACGACCACTGGTAAAAAAACATGCCGCTGCAGTAACGTTACTCCAGCGGAATCTGTTTTTCGTGAATATCTTTGGATCGGCTGGACGCACAAATTCTAAATTTCGGGCACATTTACACGAGATTGGGTACTAATTCCTGTCAAGACGAAATCCTGAAAAGCGACAACATTCCGCTGCAGTAACGCACACGTAATTTTGACGTTCAAAAAGTGCTGATTCTCAGCCTAATTTGAATAAAGGACTTTGATTTTGATTTTGGTAATCATGATTGTTAGCAGTTTTAAATATTAGTAATTTTAAATAAATATATTTTTCACATTGTTTTTTGGTGTACAGGAAAGTATTTAATAAATAAATAAAAAGATGTAAGTAGGTATTCACTTTTAAGACTTAAATGCTGAAAATGTTTAAAATTAAATACCACAAAATCTCCGTGCATTATGTCATTACTTAATCCCACTTGTAAAAAAACCGGTCAAGAGCGAGTCGGACTCGCACACCGAGGGTTCTGTTCCGATTTCTGACAAAGTGTGCTATTTAGAGACATCGTTTTATTTTTCCTGTAATCTTTACATAAACTTCTATCACATAGAATAATTTCAGATTTTTCTCTTTGCAAACTTCGGAGATGGGGCGGTATTTTTTTTTACATTTTTCATCAAAACTCGAAAACTATGCCGCCTAAAAAAAGAAAAAATATGTTTAAGAATGTGCAAATAGCGCTCTTTCATATGATACCCCACATGCCCTAGTAGCCCCACTTTGAATTTTTAAGACCCCCTTTCAGTCCCTGTTGCAAAAAAAAATTTAAATATTTTTATCTGTTTCTTATTTCCAAAATAGTTGAATAAACGTCATCTAAAACTGTTCCAAATTTCAAGTTGATAGCATTAGTAGTTCTAGAGATATCCAGCTGTGACAGACAGACAGACAGAGAGACGGACTGAGTCACACCATAAGGGTTCCTTTTTTACCATTTTGGTACGGAACCCTAAAAAAGGTCTCGATACAAACAAAAAAAAAAAACATGCCACGTACACACGTCAAGGACGCCTCTTACCTCTATACGTTTATTTTGATCGTGTTAGCGACACTGCCCTAACATTTTGATCGTGTTAGCGACACTGCCCTAACATTTTTTTGGAATCGTTTTGAAATATTGGAATATATTGGTAGAGGGCGTCAACGACTTTTATTGCACGGTTATCTGGCGGAAGTAATAATAATAAAAAAGTCATAATGTAAAAACCATCGATTTGTCGTACTTTCCTACTCTTCATATAAATATTTTGGACGTAACTATACCAGTTACGACATTCCATATTTCTTCCGTGGGGCTAGCACGAACGCGCGGTGTAAACGAAACGTTTATTCGAACGATTTTAAAATTGAAAATATTTTCTTCGCACATAATCAATAATAAAGATTATACTAGAGATGGTTTTCATGAAAAATCACTCCACCAGTTGGCGCCACTTTAACAAGAGGTCTTCTTATTCGACAATGAATATAAAATATAATGATAATGATAACGTTCATCATTTCATTCATTAGTTCATCATTCAGTCACGACTAAAGAAAATATTGACACTTTTGACAGGTGCCCGGACCTGACGTCTCAGTGCTGCCACCTAGTGACCGGCATTTCAGTAAACCTTCAATAAAACTGAATCCTCAAGATTTTTTACGTCACACATTTCACACAACGCCATCTAGTCCCAAGCTAAGCAACCTAATGCTTGTGTTATGGTAACGAGATGGCTCATAAACTACTTATATACATTTTTTTTTTTTGTAAATACATACATAATTATAGATAGAAAAACACCCAGACTTGGAAAAAATACTTGTAGGTCGTACAAATATTTGTTCCGTGCGGGAATCGAACCCGCGACATGCTGCGCAGCAGTCAATCGCTCAACCACTGCGCCAACAGTGTCGTCGAAAAAATCCGAGTCTATTAAAGTTTCTACGACATTTGAACTAATTCAACTAGTAGGTATGCTGCCATTATGATATCACTGTTATTCGATTATAGAAGGAAGCATTGTCATTGAAGATATTAAACGTTGTCAAACTCTGGTACTGGACTCTTGGTGGCTTGTGCGATAGCTGCCTTCGTTAGGTCCTCGCCTTGGTTGTTCACACAGTTTAGTAGCCGCTGTAATAGAAAATATTCTAATTAGTCATGCTACACTCAAAACCTATAAATGCACTGGATCTATGCTATTTGATAGATTAATCCGATTTAGCCTGTCCTTTGCTGACCTCCCTCAGCGATGCCCTAAGCCGAGGTCGGTACCCCACAGGGGGTGCCCTTAGCGAGTGGTCGCTTATAGTATAGTTAAAATCTCGCTACAGATTTGGTCATAAATCATAATCGGAGTAGGGATGTGCGCTAGTTGCGCGCGCTCAAGGCCATTATCGATAACAGATGATGACGATGACTCAGACGAAGAATTTTAATTTTCTATTTTTAGTTTTATATATACGTTCTTTTGTTTATATATTTAATATGCTTTGTAGTAAAGGACAATGCGACAAATTGGGCCTAATGACCAATACACATGAGATATTATTTTTGTGATAGGTCATAACACACAACTAACGAGAAAAATAATAATAAAAAAAAAATGTACCGGGTTCTTGTACAGCTACGTCGAAAAGTTTTATTTAATTATGTCAAATATTTTTCAATTATTAAATGTTTTTCAATAGGAGTGAAAGAATATTACTTTAAAATATTACTAAAGTCACTAATTCTAACCACATGGAGCCACATGGGATTATAATAACACAATATACCTGTTACAAAAATAATAATAAGTGTACTTCGACTATTAGAGTAATAAAAGTTCTATATGCGAGAGTGAATTGCAGACCGTTGCTTATTATATTGGCATTGTTTGCGATTAGTCCTCAAGCAAGATAAGGGCGAGCGCGCATTGCGGTGCGTTTTTCTACCGCATAATCTGCGAAGTATGGAATGTCTTTGAAGTGCGCGCACTGCGGTCATGCGTTTTGTTACTGTAGGCCCCGCCCACTGCGGCAGAACTACCGGAAACGCACCGCAGTGCGCGCTCGCTCTAACACACGAATGCTAACGGGGCGCGTGAAAGAGAGAGAAATATGTTGACTTTGGACAAGCGCCCGCGCATAGCAGGTAAGTAAATCGTTTCATTCGACTGTTTTATGCAGTGATCAGTCGGTATTCTCCGCTTCTGACTGTGCAGTGCTCCTGTTATTCTTACTTTTAACGTATTTCTATTACGACGACCCTGCTTGTTTTTGGACTCTGGTGATATTCTTACATGAACTGACTTTGGCTACCTTTACGGACTTGAATTCTGTTCTTAAAAATGCAGGAAGAACGTTTGTGTGTTCTGTGTCCACGTTCTGTTCATAGACGTAGACAAAATCATATTTTGCAAGCAAGCTTGTTACATACGCATCCTGCGCATGTTTCCTATATACAGGAAAACGCTATAAGACAGGTGAGTTTTATACTGTTTATTATTATTAATATCAGTTATTTAAATAATGTTTATCTAACGCATGTAAGTATATTTAATACATGTAAAGCGCAGGCTAGGTATACATAAAGTGCGATCCATATGAAATCTACAAGGTGTTACAAAAAACATAATTATATGTTACACAACCCGTGTTGCCGATTGTGCAGGATAACTGCTCCATTAGTTAGCGTGGTATTAATATAGTTTTAAGGCATGTGGTATTTTCAGTTTGCGGAAAATTACCATGCAGCTTTAAGTCCAACAGATGATAAAGATTCCCACGGCGCCCGAAATGTTTGGTTATTGTTTTGCTTATCGCCGGGCGGTTTCGTAGTAAAATGCATTGTTTTATATTCTAAAATGTTTACTAGCGGCACTGTTAAAGGAACTCATTATTGTCGGCATATTGAGACCTTGTGTTGAATAGGTAACAGTTGTGCGTAAATTGTAATGCGCACAAAATATGTTTCTTAGTTTTAGGAAACGAATTCATTATTGTCGGTGTTTTTTGATGTAAAATATGCATTTCTTTAGCCATTTGTAGTTAATAGTTCCAAGTAAGTTTGTGTTTATGTGTTTACAATAGTTTTAAATAGCGTAGCCAGTACTTTGTTAGACCCAAAGCGTGGGAAATAGTAGGGATAGAACTAACGCCACTGGGGCATATAAAAAGCCTTACTTGTAAAACCAAAATCAGTTCGAATTTACACTACAGTTCAGTTCGGATTCCTATCTGGTACAAGTACAGTTCGAGTTCTAATTCATACCTTGTACCTACAGTCAGTTCGAATTTATATTTTCTACAGTCTACAGTTAGTTCGAATTCATCTCTTGTAAGACAGTTAGCTGGCAAGGCAACAGTATTCTCAATAATAAACGTTAAGAAAGAACACGAGTATCAGTCTCCACCAATCCCAGTAACAGCAAAGTGTACAATACCGTACACCGACTACGGTGATGTGTGATGCCAGTTTCGAATAGTACCACGATCTCTAATCCCTCTCTATTAACTTCTTTAAGAACCGTATGTTCTTCGGTGGGAACTCGTATAGGCTGCTTGCTTAGAATACCTTCTTAATCCTTTAGAAAGTGTATAACAGGTAATCTAAGTTGTGAATTATTTTATTTGCAGGTATCATTTAACAGCACACAATCTGTCTGTCACCGTTGTTGGCAAAGAGTCGACCACAATGTTTTAAATCCAGTACAAAATCCAGTAGAACATGAACCAGAAGTTCCACCACCAGTACCAGTTCCAATATCAGTTCCACCTTTGCAAAATGATGTACAGGGTTCCAATGATGGCGAACTTTATGTGCCTTCATATAAAAGAGCACCAAACACATCAAGCCACTGCATATTTGGCGCTTGTGGTAACGATAACCGCCGGCGTATACCGAAAACAATCAAGCTGTATATGATGACTACACATCAGTTGTATATTCCTCAACATGCACGAGTATGCAGGGAACATTTAGAAAGTAATATGTGGGATGAATTAGAGAACCACTGCACAATTTCTCATTACTTTACAGCAGAACATTTCACAGACGTATGTAACATCTTCACTGAAGGAATCATTAGTAACAAGCAGTATGATTTCGAAACTATGGTCGGTCTCAATGACGACAGTCTTCATTTTTGGGTGGGACTCAATGGAAGTGAGTTTCGCTCCATATTATTGCAAACACCATCGCTACGTGCATACAGCGATAATAGAACCATACTCGGTCTTTACCTCGCTAAGCTACGGACTGGTGAGAGCAATGAAAGGCTTGCGAACCTATTTAAAATGTCTCGACGAACATTAGAGAGGAAGCTGGCGATTGCAAGGCAATGTTTGATTGATGAATATGTTCCTCAGCATTTAGGTATTGACCACATAACCAGAGAAGATGCACTACAAAGAAATCTGGCAATACCTAAACATCTCTTCGGAAATCATGAAAACACGAAGTTGATTGTGATTTGCGATGGAACATATGTCTATATTCAAAAAAGTTCCAACTTCTTATTCCAGAGACTGAGTTATAGCTTGCATAAGTTTTCCAATTTATTGAAACCGTTCATAATTACAACTAGTGATGGATACATAATAGATATTTTGGGTCCATATGCTGCAACAACAAGTGATGCGACCATATTGAATTCCATTTTGGAAAACGAAGAACACCCGCTGCACGTATTTCTTGTCCCAAACGATGTGTTTATTTTAGATAGAGGATTTCGTGATGCCATCGAAAATCTTGGAATGTATGACTATGAAGGTCATATCCCTCCTACAAAAGATAGAAGTGCCACACAATTAACGACTACCCAAGCCAACAAGTCTCGACAAGTAACAATTTGTCGTTGGGAAATCGAAGTAGTCAACGGGCGTTTTAAGCGTGACTATAAACTTTTACGCCAGGAATATTTCAACAAATCACTTTTACACATGTTTGATGATTTTAAGGTGTGCGGAGCATTAATTAACCATTTTCATCCTGTAATCAGTGATAGTGAACGCTCTCCTGCAATAATAAACCGCATACAGGAAAGGATACACACACCTAACATTTTGCAAGAATATGTGGAGCGAAAGCATCTTAACAGACAAAGGATTTCTTTTGTGAGAATAGAAGAAAATCAAATAGAGGACTTTCCACATTTGACTGAGGAAGAAATAATCCTTTTCGCGCTGGGCACATATCAATTGAAACTGGCAAGGTCTTACTGCAGTGAACATTTACGGAATGGCGTTTACATAATTGAGGTTTATCGAGACGAGCAATTAGAAGATTTGACAGATTTTAATATCTTTCAAACAAATGTATTTTTGATTAGAATTCATATTCAATCACGACATGCGAGGGCACGCGAGTATCGTAGCTACATATTAATTGACAGAGACCAAACTGGCATCAGCTCTATTTTACAATATTATTGTACTTGTTTGACCGGAAGTCGTACGCTGGGAAGCTGTGCGCACATTTTATCCGTAGTTTGGTATATGGGCTTAGCTAGATACGAAGGATTTAACCCTCCAGCCGCATTTTTAGATTCTATTGTTCTGGATATAGACTAATGTAAAGAAAAATAAACAAATGCGTAAAAGGAAACTTGTTGTTTCATTTATTGTATTTATTATTATACGTACCTAGTTGTCGATGGATGTCATAAGAGGCGTTTTAAATTGCAAATATTGCAATCAACAGCATTTGGGAGTGGCTCCAGTGCTATTTTAGGGTAATATAGTATCACTCGTATTAAAAAACAATTATTAATTGCAAAATATTTAACATAAATAAATAATACTTTTCGACGTGACTGTACAACAACCCGGTACATTTAATTTTTATTTTTATTTTTCTCGTTAGTTGTGTGTTATGACCTATCACAAAAACAATATCTCATGTGTATTGGTCAGCAGGCCCAACTCCCATAGTGTTTTGCCCATTGTCCTTTGGTAATAAAATAAAAAAAAATGTGTATTTATTTCTATCACCCATTTATAAATATATAAAACCATCGATATCACTCATCGACTGCAGTAATGCACAGGACTACGTGTGGGCGTGGCCTACCCATAAGGCCCGTGAGTGGGAAAGAGAGCGAAACACTCGAATGATTTATGACCGAGTCTGCAGCGAGATTTTAACTGTACTATAGTTTATAAGTTTCATGCTCTGGCTGGAGGCCTTCATTTATTGTGGCACACAGTAGGTTGACCTGCGAGATGCCATTCTATACTGATTTACTTATTTCTAGATTATACTTACAACATGGTCCAATCCTTCTTGGTTTGGCCGGCTCTGTGAGTACACTAGGTTCACTTTCGTAGTCTGCACAGCGATGGGACTCTTAGCTGCGATGTTCTCTGCTATTTCAAGCACTTTTGCTAATCCACTGTAACAAAATAATATAGATAGATTAATGAGGTTTACTTTGGGTGGATCACCCTACTTATCTCAACGGTGATTATAGACATTTTTCAGAAAATGTAACTTTTGTCGGACTTTTCATTAGATGCAGTAAAATGACACTTCTTATCTGTCATTTCGATAAAAAATGTTCCCATTTGATAGCGAAATTACAGTAAGAATGGGACTTCTTATCTGTCATTTCGATAAAAAATGTTCCCATTTCATAGCGAAATTACAGTAAAAATGAGACTTCTTATCTGTCATTTCGATAAAAAATGTTCCCATTTCATAGCGAAATGACACTTCTTATCTGTCATTTCGATAAAAAATGTTCCCATTTGATAGCGAAATGACACTTCTTATCTGTCATTTCGATAAAAAATGTTCCCATTTGATAGCGAAATGACACTTCTTATCTGTCAATTCGATAAAAAATGTTCCCATTTGATAGCGAAATGACACTTCTTATCTGTCATTTCGATAAAAAATGTTCCCATTTCATAGCAAAACGACATTAGAAGTGTCATTTTACTGCAGTTAATTAAAAGTCCAACCATAATGATCTTTGCCTTTCAATTCAATGTAGAATATTCATTGTTAAAACTAAATACCAATAAAGTATATAATATGTACTAATTTTTATAGACAAAAAAAAAGGTCAAATTAGATTAGCTAGCGTAACTCCGCAGACTGGGGGGTATCAATATCTAAACACGATAAAACACAATTTACAGTAGTGATGTTATGTTTATGTTATTTATTGAATAAACGAGATAATAATAGTACTGCACACAGATACCTACACGTCATTAACTATGTAAGTAATAATATACAGGATGTAAGTGTAAACAGTGGCAATATTTTAAGGGGTCATTGTACTCAACACTATAAACAACTTTTACTATGGGACCAAACCTGAAATCGACAAAAAAATCAGCTGTTCAGTACATTTAACCTAAATAAATAAAAATAAATAAATTTTATGTTCTCATAATTCGTCAAAATGTAGGAGACTATGTTTGTAACTATTTTATGTTAAAAAGTAAATTAATATTGAAAATACTTCAGACAATAAGTAATTATTGTCGTTTTTTGCAAACACTAGAAGGTGAGTTAAGTAATACACTTTAGCTTACAATAAAATCTATAGAGCACGTTATTGCGAGGGGCTGAAACTTAACTGTCAAAATATGGGTGTACAACAGCTACTCGAGCATTTATTTCAAATAAACCAATTACAGGCACTCTTTGTGTCAAGGGGTCGGTCAGTCAGAAAGATGAGCTAGTCGCCCATTCCAAAGCTTAGTAGGTTCCTATGGAGAAGAACGGGCAAGAAACTCCACGGACACTCTTTTAAATCAAAATATTGTTACAAAATATTGGTTACATCATTCGTGTTGAAATTATACATGTGAGAACGATGCAGAATGTTAAAAGCGTCCGTAATAAAAATAATCAAAATTAAATTCAAGTAAGCCATTAGAGATGACCAGCCCCTACTGTAGGCGCCAGTTCAAGAACCTGACTACTGCTACTCTGCCGTCATAATGAAAAAAGGCACAACTAACATTTTTGTCAAAATTGAGTTATATACATATTTAGAATCAGAAAAAAAAGGCACATCTACTAAATTTTTTATAGAATTTTGACAAAAATGTTAGTTGTGCCTTTTTTCATTATGACGGCAGTACTGCAAACCCTCTGTCTAAGAATAATTCTTGTACAGACGCCAGCAGGTCAAGCTACACGAAACTGTCAAATTTTCCCAATCAACCTTGAACTTTAATGCTTTAGCGATCTATCTATCTGCCTAGCCTTTTCCCAACTATGTTGGGGTCGGCTTCCAGTCTAACCGGATGCAGCTGAATACCAGTATTTTACATGGAGCGACTGCCTATCTGACCTCCACAATCCAGTCACTGGGTAATACGATACCCCTTGGTAAGACTGGTTGTCAGACTTTCGGCCTTCTGACGACCAGTAACGACTGTCAAAGATCCACGAATAACAGCCGGGACCAACGGCTTAACGTGCTTTCCGAGGCACGGAGGAATCTCGCTATGTAAAGATGGTCACCCATCCTAACCAGCCCGTAGCGTAACCAACCAAAGCGTAGCTTAACCTGACGGATCGACCCGTGCGGCTGTTATTACAATGCTTTAGCGATAAATATAGAAATTTGACAGATTGTAGTATCTTGATGTGCTGGCGTCAACATACAAACAAACAAAACAAACCCTTCGGCTTTATTCTTACCTATAGTATACGGGGTGTAATTTTAATCTCCGTTATCCTCTTAAGGGGTCATTGTACTCATCATTATGAACAACTTTTACTATGGGACCGAACCTGAAATCGCGAAAAAAAATCAGGTGTTCAGTACATTTATGTTCGCGTAATTCGTCAAAATGTACTGAACTGCTGATTTTTTTTTCGCGATTTCAGGTTTGGTCCCATATTAAAAGTTGTTTATAATTTGGAGGTATGAGGAACAGGGTGTAAAGTTCACTCATCCTCCATAGAAAAGGGAGGATCCTTCGACCAGACGGGTGTTGTGTCTGGCGGGCTACTGCCCGACGGTTGATGTCGGGACGTTGTATATATGCTAATCGCGTGGTAAACTCTAATTGCGCGATGCAGGTTTGCGTGACGTCATGTCGTTGATGCGTAGTTCATATGTGGCGATGTAGATGCCGCCACAATAGTGATGAGTACAATGACCCCTTAAGAGGATAACGGTGATTAAAATTACAGATAGTATAGATTTTTTTTTTAATTTTCACGAACTTTATTTGTAACAATAAACAGTATAATTATATTCTAACTAGCTTTTGCCAGCGGCTTCGCCCGCGTGGATGTCGGAAAATATCCCACGGGAACATACTACCGGGAATTCCTTCCTTATTCCTTGACTACATTATAAAGGGAACCTCTGTGCAAAATTTCAGCTTTCTACGTCCAAGGGTTAGGCCTGAGCGTTGATGAGTCAGTCAGTCAGGACTTCTCTTTTTATTTATATAGATGAGTGACTCACGTCTCTTTATCAGGGAAAACTTGGCTGACTAGACCGATTTCCTTCGCCTCCTTAGCGTCAAAGTTTCTGCCGGTGAAGCAAAGTTCTCGGGCCACAGACACGTTACCTACGACCTGTAAATATAAGTATAGTTGTTTTATCTCACGAAAGCGGGCGAGCCATACCTGTATGTGTAAATGTTACATGCACATTGTCTTCGTGTGCGTAAGCTCGGGAGCGCGCTACCTGCAGGCACGCAACAAGAGCGCGTGTCTATACGCATTACATCTACAAGTATGGCTCAACCGCTTTCGTGAGATAAAACAACTGTATTAGATTTAATAGTAACTTTGACGTCGTACTAATTAAATAGATTTGCCAATTATAGGGCCCAGTGCTTTCATAACACAGTATTTTACTCTTTATGAGAAAAAATATAAAAATATATTATTTAGATAGCATAAGCAAAAAGCAGTCGGAAAATGTTCGTTTTAGTTCATGAAATAACAATATAAATTTTAAAATTCAATTCAAAGTTTTCAGTTTTTTTATCTGTTTTCTAACACCATGAAATTAATATTAATGTAAATTAAAAAGTGTCAACTGTCAACTGATCAGCATATATAAAGTGTTTGTTTATACAGCGAACTGACCTCATGACCACAGAGCAATATGGCGTCCACTGCGTCTAGCGTTTTCGCGCGTTTGAAAATGTAAAGTTTAAATGCATTTTTATGGTACTTATCGATTGAATAAAAATTTTGTGTTTTTTTAGTAGCTTATTATTATACTAGAATCAAATTGAGTAAGGGAGTAATACACTATTATATGCCTCGGACCCTCGGTTCAACCGCCTTTCTGAAGAAGTCAGATTCAACTCGACAGTCTATGAGCCATGAGATGTTCACACAAACAGTATTACTGTAAATAGGATTATAGTAATCGCTTTTACAAGGCATATACAGGGTGACTTTGAAAACATGCGACAAAATTTAAGGGGGTGTTCTACGCATCAATATGAACAACTTTTACTATGTGAACAATTTCGAATTCGCAAAAAAAAAATCCGACCTTTTACAAAAGGGTCCAATACCTTTAACTATAATATGGGAAGGTAATTTTTTTTTTGCGAATTCGATGTTGGTCCCTTAGTAAAAGTTGTTCATATTGATGCGTAGAACACCCCCTTAAATTTTGTCGCATGTTTTCAAAGCCACCCTGTATAAGAAAAAAAATAATAATAAGCTAGTTGGAGTCGACATTTACTATCTGACAACCCGTGAGAAGAAATGGCGAAACAAACTCAGGGGTCAAAGTCTATTAAGTCCAGACATAATCTTGGTCAGACCATGTGAGGACCATGTGTCTGAAATGGTCTTTTGACGAAATAACCACACTTGAATGGACCTGTCCAGTCAATGCAAGCGTTAATCAATAATCGTGTAGCTCGAGACAGGACTAGTAAAGTAGACGCAGTATACAAAAAAAAAATGTGTATTGCATTGCATTGCATTTTATTTACTATATATTTTTTGTATTAGGAGCTTGTGGCTAAGTTATAACAGCCGCACGGGTCGATCCATCAGGTTAAGCTACGCTTGCCGCGGTTGGTCCGTGGATGGGTGACCATCTTTACATACCGAGACTCCTCCGTGCCTCGGAAAGCACGTTAAGCCGTTGGTCCCGGCTGTCATTCGTGTATCTTTGACAGTCGTTACGGGTCGTCAGAAGCCCGAAAGTCTGACAACCAGTCTTACCAAGGGGTATCGTATTACCCAGTAACTGGGTTATGGAGGTCAGATAGGCAGTCGCTCCATGTAAAATACTGGTATTCAGCTGCATCCGGTTAGACTGGAAGCCGACCCCAACATAGTTGGGAAAAGGCTAGGCAGATTGATATTTTTTGTATTAATGTCTTACCTTAGGTAATCTTTGCAGTGTGCCAACATCGGGAGCTAAACCGACGTCTACCTCTCGCACTGAAAACCAGCAGTCTTCCGTGCAGTATCTGTAATTATGATGATTTCTAAGCAATTTTTTTTTCTCACGAAGCGACACGCGCTTTACTTGTGGTTCCCAAGTGTACAAAACACGCTGTGACTGTGTGTGTAAGCGCAGGAGCTCTCGTCGGCATGGCAAAGTCGGAAGTGTGTGTATATGTTACTGTAAAAGTCCAAACTGGGGTAAATCTTAGGATTTACCGGAAAATCCTAAGATTTAGCAAGACTCACCCCGCTAAAAGTCCGAATTGTTCTATAATAATCATCAATTTCTGACTTTTACCGGGATTCAGTCGGTAAATCTTAGGTTTTACCACAAATACCGGTAAATGTTTGTTTTCAGAGTTAAAGAATGCAGTTTTAATAATCAGAAACTATTTATCCAACATTACCATTGTTATTAGTCAAATCTTAAAACATGTTTAACAAGGTTTAGAAAAATAAAATGCAGAAAAACTGCTACCTTCTACCCGAGTGGGTGTCGAGCGAGATACGAGTTGACACCACAACTATTATTATATTTCAATCATAGACTTATAAAAAAAGATGGACTCCGCGCTGCGCATATCGAAAGTGAAGCACAGCAAGTATGCCGGGTCCGTTTGTACAAACACGCCTCGCGCACACATTTACATCATAGTATGCCGACCGGCCGCCATTACGTGACACGAGCGACGGCGTCTTTGCAGGTACTCAAATCACGCACACATAGATCGGTAGGGTGCTTCACTTTCGATATGCGTGGCGCGGAGTCCATCTTTTTTTATAAGTCTATGATTTCAATATTTGATTTCATTTACCGGTGTCTGCGGTAAAACCTAGGATTTAGCGACTGAATGCCGGTAAAAGTCCGAAATTAAAGATTATTTTAGAACAATTCGGCCTTTTACCGGTGAGATTTGGTAAATCTCATTCATTCTCAATTTTGAATCTTAGGATTTGTGATGATCTGTGTGTGCTTGTGTGTGTTATGTTCTGACGCTACTCGTCTGCACGCACACATTCACAGCGTGTTTGTGCACTTGGTACAGTACGACCGATTTATCTTGTTTGCTCTGCAACTTCGTGCAGAAGGCTGCGCAGTAACACTTTTTAGGAACCAAATGGTGACATGATTGCAAACATGTGTACAGTAGTACTCAACTAATATGGCTTATCGATGTACCTACGCAGAAGATGAATTTTCAAAGCGCGGGAAATGCTATTGACCAATCGGCACGCTCCACGCTTTTTCCTGTACCGCTATTGGTCGGTAGCTGCCGCCATGGTAGCGCGCGTCGCTTGACAGCCGCCATACTTGCGAGTGAGACGGAACTAACAGCTGCAGTGTATTATGAACCTTATAGTAGTGATCTAAGGTTGATTGTAAGTTTTAAGTATTCTCGTTAATCTTCGGGGCCATATTTTCTTTTCTGTGCGAACGAAGCGAAATTCACGACGCGCCTTATTACTTGGGTACTACTGTACTAAATACACACGTTTGCAAACAAATAAATGATTTCATTTAATTAAAGAATATATCTTAACTTGCCTCATGTCAGCCGCTGTGATCAAGTTGACTGCGGCGCCGATACAAGCATTATGTGATAATGATATAACTGGCTTCACACACTCTTCCAATGATGAAATGGTATCCTATAACAGTAACTTATTTATTTTACTACTTATTTAAAAAGGTCGGGAGTAAGTTGATATAGATAGAGTGAAGCTACTGACAAACGTGCTCATTAGTAGCACGAAAGCATGCTTTTATTAAGCAACATTACTAGTAATGAGCATGCTATTTCTATTATGTTTTCGAGTAAGCAAGCTTATAATATAAGCATGTGTGTGCATGGATTTTTTTGGATTAGGCATTTGTAGTAAAGTTATACAAATTATTCGAAAACTATTTAAAACCTAGCTCAGCGATCTAAATTGGAACGAAGTTCATTGGAACGAAGTTCTTTCGCGACTTTCGGTAGGAGTTGTCTGGTAGAAATCGTCACGTTAAGAAAAAGCGTTACTCTCCATGCGAGTTTCTCTCTCTATCTCTTTTTATCATATACGAGTGTGTGTGCCCGTGCGAGTATTGTGTAGGTAATACGGGCTGGTATCCGCAACTCCACGACAATGCGCGTATTTTGCGTATGGAAATCGAGTATTGTGTAAGGAACTTGGTTCTTGACGGCCCGCCCGCACGTTTTTTTTTTCATCAATATTCAAGTCGTCAATATTAATTTGTTTTGAATTTTTAACAAATATATTTTATAAATCTGGTAGCGCCTCTAGCGGCCATCAAAGGCAACAAGGCCAATCAATCTGCCTAGCCTTTTCCCAACTATGTTGGGGTCGGTTTCCAGTCTAACCGGATGCAGCTGAATACCAGTATTTTACATGGAGCGACTGCCTGTCTGACCTCCACAACCCATTAACTGGGTAATACGATACCCCTTGGTAAGACTGGTTGTCAGACTTTCGGGCTTCTGACGACCCGTAACGACTGTCAAAGATCCACGAATAACAGCCGCGACCAACGGCTTAACGTGCTTTCCGAGGCACGGAGGAATCTCGATATGTAAAGATGGTCACCCATCCACTGACCAACCCCGGCAAGCGTAGCTTAACCTGACGGATCGACCCGTGCGGCTGTTATTACTTAGCCACGAGCTCCTCTCAAAGGCAACAAGGCCATAGTGATTTAAAAAAAAGATTTTTTTTTTCTTTAAGACGAAACGATTTGTTTAAATAGATAAAAATGTCCGTTACCTGTGCAAATTTGATGAAGTTATAATGGAAGCGAGCCTTCCTTGCTACGTCTTCTAGTTCGTCAGCCTCAGATGCCATTTGCACTAGAGTTTGTAAATCTATGCCTGAAACAGGAAGCATTTAAAATAAACGATTTGCGCAATGTTGTGTGTTCGTGTACACATCCATCGATCACTAATAAAAGTAATAAAGAATAAAATAATTCCGATTCATAATGCCTTTCTATTTACAATAACAACAGCTCTCGAGCTCCACTGGTCCACAAGTGTACCAATTTCCGTCCCGACCGCCAAGCTTCGTTGGTCCACATGTGTATCACCCATTCACGCGGCTTTGGCCTCTATTTTTACTCTGTGGATATTCTTGTCGACTAAATATCGTTCGGAAACTTGAAAAAAAGTAGAAAATGACGTTTCGGGAATTCCTGAAACGGAACGGAAAATTCGCCGGGGTTCGGGAAACGTCGGAAGTGACCGGTCATCTTACCATTTTTTTTTTTCGTGATTAGAAAACTAGTAAATCTATTCTCTCAATTATAATAGACTTTTAACGATTTTATACTGAATATCTCGTCTAAACTAATAGTGTTAATGATTTGGAAAAAAATATAACGTTAAATTAGAGCATTTCCTTAATAACTTAATCTGTGAATATTTTAGATTATGTTTATATTACTGTAATTAATATGTAAAGTTATTTATAACGCGTATATAAAACTGAGAATCAGGCAAAAATTATCAAGCGTATTTTTATGAAACCTTCACCATTTTATAGATAATTTAATTATTTATCTCTTAGTATACGTATTTTATTAAAATACCTTTTGTTTTATGTATAATAAATTAATAATGCGTCTAATTTGGGACAGCGCTCCTTGATTGGCGAGTCCTATCACTGACTGGACTTACGACGCAAACTCAAACTCAAAACTCTTTATTGCATTCATGTGTACATGTAGTTGTTACAATTTAATTAAGTTTCAACATGAAACCCGGTTAGGGCACGGCAACATAATGACAATTTTAACACAAGAATGTAATACTAATAATAACACAATAGCAAGGTGTATGTAATTACTTACTACAATGTTACTACTATAGTATAGTTAAAATCTCGCTGCAGACTTGGTCATAAATCATAATCAGAGTAGGGATGTGCGCTAGTTGCGCGCGCTCAAGGCCATTATCGATAACAGATGATGACGATGACTCAGACGAAGAATTTTAATTTTCTATTTTTAGTTTTATATATACGTTCTTTTGTTTATATATTTAATATGCTTTGTAGTAAATTTGGTAATAAAATAAAATAAATGTATATTTATTTCTATCACCTATTTATAAATATATAAAACTATCGATATCACTCATCGACTGCAGTAATGCACAGGACTACATGTGGGCGTGGCCTGCCCATAAGGCCCGTGAGTGGGAAAGAGAGCGAAACACTCGAATGATTTATGACCGAGTCTGCAGCGAGATTTTAACTATACTATACCATTACCATTATTTTAAAATGTCATTGACATAATCTCGGGACCCTTTTCTTTTTTTTTTTTTTTTTTTTTTTTTGAGTGTGGGAAATTAACTTCTCCCGCACTGGGTGGAGCGGAAGGGCGTGTCAGACTTTTACTGACTAAAACCCACCCGTGTTCCTTCAGTTGCCTATGCCAGGGCCGCGGTAACCCCTTCGGACAATCCGCGACCCCAGCGGCTTTTAGAGGGGGACGGCGCGTACGCAGTCCCCACTACCAAAAATAACGCATCCGAGTTATCCACATTAGGGATAATCGCAGGGGTCAACCCAATCGCAGTGCAATGGCTAGGCCTCGCCCTGGGGGAACCGCCTTATTGATCACGGTTTCCCCTATGCCAGGTAAGGGACCCTGGGATCTTTGGAAGGCGTACGCGGGGCCAAAGCTAACTCGCAGAGGCCCCGCATTGCGTGAGCTCAGCACAGAACACGCTCAAGTCCATTGGCTTAAATTTGCGTCTTAAACTGCAATTTCAATTTTTTTTTATCATAAAATAATAGACTAAAAACCTAATAAATCCATAATAATATTTAATTATTTTTCAAATCCAGAAACCAATTGACGATTTATTCTATCGCTTGTGATAGTGGCGCCATCTATAGCACTCGTTTCGCTTATACGGTACTAGTGTATACTACTCAGAATATGCATTTATTTACTCACCACCACAGAAATGTTTTCCCTGACCAGACAGCACAATAACTCTGCATTGAGGAATGTGACTCAGTGTTGAGAAGCATGTGTTTATTTCTCTGAAAAAAAATAAAATGTTTATTGTTACCAGGGGCCGTATGTACTATGACGTGAAAAAAGATCATGGATCCGTTGAGAAAAAAGGATGGTGCTATAGGTCGTATATAACTCCGTCTCTCTCTCAAACTGGAACGGTTCAACTTCTGCCCTGCTATAAGAGCCCATGGTAAGCCCTTAGTGCTGTATTCAAGTTTATAGGGTATATTTGCCAGTGGAACAAAAGGTAATACAAACAAATAGGGCTTGACCTAGATGGACTCTTAACCACCCGCTTGTCCATGTTTGGCTTATGACCTGTTTCACCAGCTACTATTAAGATCTTAGTAACTTAATTGATAACAAATTCTGATCCATTTTTGAATTTCGACGGCCCCCACGTAAAGTATTGAAACTGCAAAACCTCTACTTTACAGGAGAGCGATTTTAAGTTTAGATTTAGATTTTTGTTAAACATAAAATTCCAAAATTTTGTATTACCGATGTATCTTAAGTGGAAAATTTGACTGTTTTATACTGTCTACTATAGTTTTTGATAATTATTATACTTTTTCTAATATTACACATTCGATAGTGTACTTGGTTATTGCTGGTTAATTTTTTATCGAATATGCCAATTTCGATAGTTATCTATGACAAAATATTCTAGTCTAATATCGAATGTGCCCGTTTCGATACTTTTCCGCGGCAACAATTTCTAGTAAACTATTGAATGTGGTAGATTCGATTGTTTTCTTTGTCAAATTGCTCAAGCCAAGGTAACATAACACTAGATTCGATTTAAGATACCTTCCTACTACTTATTTATGTCAAGCTTTTCCTGGGAAATGAAGAAAAACAATTTAATCAAACAATTTGTATTAAAAATAAAGAATTAAAAAACACAAATACTTAGTTACAAAGCGGCTTTTACCTTGTAGATGACATTTCAATGTTTTTAATGTTTTATCTATTAGAATTTTTACAAGAAAATTCGTTTTCTAAGAGTAAAAAGATAAAATTATGTTTATGGCACAATGCTTTTATAAAGCTATAATAGTACAGAACATAGTACTAACTCTATACTAAGAATAATGAGTCTATGTAAGTCTTATGCTCTTGAAATTACAATCTACATAATCGTTTGTAACAAAAATGAAAGAAAACTTAACACACTTTATCAATCATTATCACATTAATTACAAAAGAGATCTTCACTAGATGATTATCACAACATTTTGCTTTATGTACTATTAAACTTTCTTAAGTTAGGTACTCAACATGCTTTAGTATTAATCAACAATCAATGTAAATAGATAATAATTATTATTTAGGTACTGAGCTTTTTTGAGCTTACACTAGAAAGTGAGTATTAAATGAGATCGTCATTTTTTTTTAGTAATTAGATTATTATATAAATAATAGCAAATAAAATCACAATCTGTTTTTCTTAAAACTCTAGGTAATAACAAATTAAACATGAAGTGGCTTAACAAGGCTATTAGTTTTTTAACATTCTTCTAAATCTCAGTCACAATCAGTTCCAATGTTCTTAAAATTCTACAAATAATGGTAAAAATAAACTATTCAGTCCTCTTCGTTAAATTCTTCATCATTGCTTTGAGAAATTTGGAGTGTTTTGTAAAAATTATGGTATTGCTTTGGAATGTGTCCGGCATTACAAAGTGACAATAAATCTTTATATTTTGCTTCCGATATCGGCAAGCTGCTAGAATATAATGGCGACAATTCACTTTCTTGATTACTAACCAAGGTTTTTTTATTTCAACGGGTTCGAACTAAAGTATTTAGTGTCATGTAGTCTGAGTCCAGGTCATATTTGTAAAGAATAGTATTAGGGTCAATTTTTTTTACATGAATTTCCTTCATATTATTCCACTTCACATCTTGGTTTTCAGTGTTTTTCTTCCAATTTCTGTTGTCTAACAAGGTTTTAAAATCAAATAACATATCTTGAGTCACTTCAGTAACTTTGTAAGGAGAACTGTTTGTTTTCGCCCAACGAACTAACGCGTACCATTGGTCAGGGGTATAAATTATTTTGCCTTTGGAAGATCTCTCAACAAGAGCATGCACACTGTCTGCTTCTTGTTGAGTGTGACCAGACTCTAAAAATCGGTGTGTGATGTCGATGTTGAATTTTCTGCTAGCGTACATAATTATAGAGGCTGTAGACAACTCTGTTACGGTTTTGTCCGGCGCAGTTAACCGACCAAAATCTGAAGTCTTGTGCTCCATGTGTTACTTTAAGTTGAATAAAATCTAACAAGCAACTAGCAACCTCGTTAGCCCCACGTTTAGCGATATTTTCAGGCCACATGTAGCATGATGCTTCCTTCTTTCCAGCATCGAATACTGTCAAATGCATAAGTGACAACTTCCTTTTATAATAAAACAAAGAAACCTCTCCACTAGGGCAGTTAAGTACCTTCTGAAAGTCATAAGTTGCACATACTATTTGACTAGGATTTTTAATAGCTAGTTCTTTATCCTCAGCTTTGTATTTTCGTGCAGTTTGCTTGTTAGAAAGATGCTTGGCGTGAGATTCTTTTTCTTCTTCGGTAGGATTTTCTATGTTATCAAACGCATGACACTTGTCACATAAATCTTTTTTCGGCATATAAAATGCAACGTTCATGTTGTCGTTTACAATCGTGCGATATTGCCTTTCCGTTTGTGCTGTATTGTTGTAGTTTTGCAATTGATTCCATTCTTTGTATAACGCAAACATCTTAGCAAAACTTAGATTGTTATCCAAGTACAATTTACTGCTGCTTTTCCTGGTATAATGGGACTCAACAGGCTGAAATGACTTCGCGTGATCACAAACACTACGGATCATCTCGGTGTCAATTTTTTTAGGGTGATTAAGATGTTTTCCCCTGTTATCAGTTCCCGTTACACCACTTATGTCTAGCTTTTCTTGCGCTGTACGTATGAATTGGTCTGTAATAGCCAGAGTGGCACAAAACATTTTTAAGCACACTTTCATTGGTTCAAAGATATTGGAATCTGCGTTCGGAACAGGTAAGTAATAATTAGTAGTGAACTTCCTTCTCGATGGTCCTTCCTTAGTTTGCCTCTTTTTTTCAATTTTCTTAGTAAATTTGTTAATATACTCCCATTGCTTAGAGTGGTTTGAAAGTTTCCAAAACTTATCGAAAATAAGTTGTCTTATTTCTTCCCTAATATTAATGGAGCATTTCAGCTTGCAAGTCAAAGGACATGGACTTTTCAGTATTTTGGCTGGCATTTCCTTACCTTTTTTGCTTATGTGTTTTTGTCCGGAATTTTTCAGCAATTTCCTACGAACATCAGTCCATCGGTTTACATGCCTCTTTCTTTTCTTACCCGGATCTTGCTTGAGGGTCCTTTTTCTGCTGACAGTGTAGGTATTGGGTGTTCCTGGTTCAGATGCTGATGCTGATATCAAAGAATTTACACTTGGAATGTCACAAGGTTCTTGAACATCGTTGTTACAAGATTGTTCGGTTTGGTTTATTGGGCAATCAAAATCTTGAATAGGATTTACACTTGGAATGTCACAAGGTTCTTGAACATCGTTGGTACAAGATTGTTCGGTTGGGCTTATTGGGCAATCAAAATCTTGAATAGGATTTACACTTGGAATTTCACAAGGTTCTTGAACATCGTTGGTACAAGATTGTTCGGTTTGGCTTATTGGGCAATCAAAATCTTGAATAGAGTTAGGAGATGGAACCGGAGTACATTCATTGCTATCAAAAATAACGATATCAGAATCATTATGAACAATATTCCCATCATCCGAATCATTTTCATTGTAAATGTCATTTAAATATCTCCACTCCTCGTCGGTCAATTGACACCGCATTGGAGATACTGAAAATACAAAAAAAAAAAAATCAAATGAATACAACATAATATCGAAAATGCAGGGCAATCTATTACTTTGTCGTAGTAAAGTATCGAAAGTGGTACATTCGATGTGTTCATAGCAGAAAAAAGTATCGGATGTACCACTTTCGATAAATTTGCTAGTACAAATACCAGGGAAAACTATCGAAAGTGGTACATTCGATAGAACAAATTTAGTCTTTGTACCAGTATAGTATCGAATCTACCACTTTCAATAGTTTAAAATCAATTATTCCAAAACAACAAAAAATTGACTAATTTTTGTCATAAATAGACCGTCACTACACAGGTTCCAATAACAAATTTATATATTTTTTACATTTTAGATTTTAAACAAACAAAAACTCATAAAAGAATGAAAACTTTAAAACTTACCGGGTTGATTATCATTTGTTTCGGAAGTAATATTATGTTCTGGTGCACCTTCACTGTGTTGTTTTATCATATTTATCATTTGTAAACCTCTTCTATTCATTTTGAACTAAAACTTATAAAAACTAACCTAAACCTAACCTCGAAAACCACGCGTGCGTTCCACTCACATATTCGGGTAACACTGACGAAACAGGTAGTTTCGTGCTGCGCCCGCGCACAGCTGACCACGTATAGTATCGAAAGTGGCAAGTTCGATGTTTTAGTATGTTCATTTTATGTATTTTCGATTTTGTTCGATTGAAAAATAGTTGAGGGTATAAAAATTGGTACATAATTTTTATATAGAATTATACATCTTTATCTCTACTTGCTATTAGTGCAATAAAACGAAAATGGCTTTTTTGCAATTTCGATAGTATACGTGGGGGCCGTCGATTTATTTGTTAAATAATGGCTATTTGGACTTCGTGAAATAGGCCCTTACTCTTTCGCATTATCATCACCAGAGGCCTTAGTGCGAGTTTTTATACTTACTCGAACACGTTAACGTAAACTTCAATTTGTACTGAAACTAAATAAGCGCCGTCTGGTGTTTATAATGGGTAACACAAATATTACATACAAATTGACGTACAGTAGTACCCAACTAATATGGCTTATCGATGTACCTGCGCAGAAGATGAATTTTCAAAGCGCGGGAAATGCTATACTACCAATCGGGACGCTCCACGCTTTTTCCTGTACCGCTATTGGACGGCAGCTGCCGCCATGTTAGCTCGCGCTGCTTTACAGCCGCCATACTTGCGAGTGAGACGGAACTAACAGCTGCAGTGTATTATGAACCTTACAGTAGTGATCTAAGGTTGATTGTAAGTTTTAAGCATTCTCGTTAATCTTCGGGGCCATACTTTCTTTTCTGTGCGAACGAAGATTCACGACGCCTTATCAGTTGGGTACTACTGTACGTCAATGTTAACGTAAACGCGATCGAGTAAGTATAAAAACTCGCACTAAGCCCTCAGAGGCCTTAATGCGTGTTTTTTATATGTACTTACTCGATCACATTTAATGTTACCTTATGTCAATTTGTACGTGCCACTGGCTGTTAATCTAGACATATTTATACACCACTAATTTTTAATTAGTACAAATACTTAAAGGACTTATTAGAGAAGGTCTTGTTATTACATATGTAAAGTCTCAATAAATAATATTCATAGTCAGCAAAGTTATTAGCGTTTGTTTATATCCCAAAATGTCACTCAATTTATGGAAATATTGTACATACTAGTATTCATTAATTATATCGACGGTTAAGAATCAATAGTGTCTATCTCACAAAAGTCTTTTGTGAGATAGACACTATTAAATAAATAAATAAATTTTGGTATTTCGTTTTTTTGACTTTTGACTATGCAAATATGATCAGTAACGGGTATAGATAGAGCCCCATTTTTTTTGTACTAATTAAAAAATAGTGGTGTATATTTGGGACAGTAATAGTTACTGTCCCAAATATATAAATATGTTAAAAACTTAAATATATACTTACTGCCACATAGTTCTAGTTAGTGTGTTAGATTTCTTTGGCCTGTTTAACTCAACGTGGTATACATATTTCTTTGGTTCGGACACAGCTAGAGTTTCAAACTGAGGTAGTTCTGCTTTAGTGAATGTGCGTTTCAGGATGTCTGGAAACAGAAAATTAATTTGATTTAATACCACTGTCATTATGTTCAAGGAAAAAAATGTAAGTAAGGCTGGAGTTTTTATAGAGGGTATTTGGAAGCTGGGTGCAAAGGCTTAAGGGGCTGATAGTTGACAACATTTAGGGAATTATAAAAACTTAAAAAAAAATTAACATAAGTACTTACCAACTTTAGCTCGGGCAAAAATAAAAAAAACATAAGTACTTTGTCTAAGATAAGTATGGCTCAAAATGCTTTATACTAAATGGTGTCAACTATAATCCTGTATAATATGTACCTACATATTATACAGGCTGTTTGGAAGCTGGGTGCAAAGCACTTTTATTATTATATTATTATTTATTTATTTTAAAGAAGGCTTACAGATTAACAAACCATTAATAAAAAGAATTTAATACATAAAAAAATAGCTATAGTATAGTTAAAATCTCGCTGCAGACTCGGTCATAAATCATTCGAGTGTTTCGCTCTCTTTCCCACTCACGGGCCTTATGGGCAGGCCACGCCCACACGTAGTCCTGTGCATTACTGCAGTCGATGAGTGATATCGATAGTTTTATATATTTGTAAATGGGTGATAGAAATAAATACACATTTTTTTTTAAATTTTATTACCAAATTTACTACAAAGCATATTAAATATATAAACAAAAGAACGTATATATAAAACTAAAAATAGAAAATTAAAATTCTTCGTCTGAGTCATTGTCATCATCTGTTATCGATAATGGCCTTGAGCGTGCGCAACTAGCGCACATCTCTACTCCGAATATGATTTATGACCAAGTCTGCAGCGAGATTTTAACTATACTATAATAACAAGCCTCCACATAGAGTCAAGGAAAAAGTCTTTAAAAAGAAAATACATACAAGTTAATGGATGGTATTTAAAAGTACTTCAATTTATTCCCATTTCATTTACCTAATTTTGCCTGTGTTCCACCAAATATACTGAATGTGCACCAAAATATGTTCATTAAAATATGTCATAACGAGCATCTATTGGATATGGCGCTCGGCGGCCGCTGCCGCGGCACCGCTCGCTTCGCTCGCTCGCCGTCGCGCGTTAAGGGTCACTGTTCTAACCTAACCTAACCTAACCCAAATGATTCTAACCCAAATGATTCACCAATGTGAAGTTTCGGACGCGCGGGTGTTTTGTATAACATTCAGGAATATTTGGTGCACGATCAGTATTTTGATGTACCTTTAGATTTTTGGTGAACACAAAAAAGATTTTTGGTGAACACAAAAATATTATCCCAAGTTAATATCAATAAATAAGAGAATAATAGATAATTATGTTAACTATCCTTGAAAAAAAGACTGTGCCAATAGCCGTCTAGGGGCCTAGGGGTCTGGGTTAGGTACCTATAAGTCTGAAACTGCTAACACGCAGTGAGGAAGAGTAGTGATCAAAGCTCATTTCTTCTCTAATGACATCTAATGGGAAGAGGAATTTGCCTTTAAGATAAACAGTTTTTTTTTTTGCATCTGATTGGGGAACTTCTTAATTTACCAAGATAAAGTATGCTAGGTTTATGCAGGACATGATCTATCTTTATGCTAAATTCCAGCCAAATCTGTTCAGCCATTAATGACAAATCCATTTGTTACAAACAAAAAACTTTCAGTCATTCACTTGATCCTATTGAGATGTTATTTGTATGCACATGAACGAACTTTGGACTACCTACGATAAGTTAATCTCCAACTATATCGCAGTACAAAGTCCATGTTTCCTTCCCCAAGTTGCTTTATTTTGATATAAGTAAAACAGGTTTTCCTTAAACGAATAAAATATGAAGCCTAATTAAAACTGTCGAACATTATCACATTATACGGTAATGTCATTATTTAGAACCTTTAATATCCTCCAGTTAGCCATAAAATCAAGTAACTACAGATATTAATAAAGTATTCAAATAGATTACAATGATGGAACATAAACATTGATTACTTACTTGAAATAACTTTCCTAGGTTGGTTAAAAGCAATTGTTTTGATTAACGAAGACATTGTTCTTTTATTGAATTGTATACTTTAGTTAAAACCACGTCAGAATTTGCAAATAGCTGCATGCAAAATGAAAACAACAAAAAAAACAACCGGGCAAAGTCCAAAGTTGAAAAATCGAAAACAAGCTACTGTCAAAGTTGACATATCTGATTTGCATTTTGTTATTTCGCTAATCGTGATTTCGAAACATGTGATGTGACGTTTAGTGTATTGGCTTTAATTATTAGGGAATTAAAGTACGAACTGCAATGAACTGACCGATTTCCTTCCATAAACAAAATAATATATAAATGTTTAAATGAGGAAAACGGGTATTCGATTGAATTACAATAAGAAGGGAATAAATTAAACGCAACACGAAAGCGTGATGCGTATTCGTGATGCTTGGCGTGACGTGATGCGATCCGCTCAGGCGCTCATTATCAGTGGGTAGCACAATCAATATTACTATCTAGGTATTAGGCATACCTACTCTATCTATGAGGTAGCATGATAATATAAGTAGTTAGTTTTGTTTTACTAAGTCCTGGGATGGTTTCTGAATGAATCAATAGATACTGGTGTAATATTATTCCCATGGGCGTACCCAGGGGGGGCAGGGGGGGGCAGCTGCCCCCCCCTGGATCCTGTATGCTTAAGTACTGTTGTCGAAAAAAGTTATGTTAGAGCCACGTCACGTTGTCGTTTACTTACTTTACAATTAAGTAAACTAAAAAAAGCATTAATTTTAGAAAAAACTGCGCTGCGCGGCCATAAACCTGTCTTTCTTAGTCTATGAATTAAGCGACTGCATGATAAGGGAACCCCCTATGGTGTACGTCGCTGGGGGGAGTACAGCAAGGAGGGATAGGCTGGATCATATCTGGATAATTACTGCTACAGGCTCAGCTACGCCACCAGTTGGCACTCCTTCACCGATCAAGGCTGGGGGGGAATTACGTGGGGGTCGTCGTCGCAAGGGGCGGCGAAGTCGGAATGTAGATTTGTGTTTGTAATCTGTGCTGGTGCTGGTGTAATCTGTAGGTACTTTTCTCCTGGAAGAGGGTTAAGGGGTCATCGGGGTCGGTGAGAACATGCTTTGACTTTACTGATTTTAGAGGGGATTTAACTAGACGATTACGACGAACCAGAGGGATTTCGATGTTTCGCGGGGGTATCGAAGAAACGCTTGGAATTGTGTTTGAAGAATTGATGGATAGTTGGGATTTTAAGGTCTAGGTGGAGGATTTCATTCCGAATGAACCAAAAGGGTATCCCGTAGCCGTTCGGACGAAACGATTTTGTAAGGTCTGCATCCTATGGATGCTTTGGGACTTTGCGTGTGCAAATACTGAACCCGCATAAGTCATGATTGTGAGAATACATGCTGTATAGATGCGCAACTTGCACTTAAGTGACAATTTGCTATACGTACATTCAGAACGAGACTGTTTTATGTGCTTAGAGGTGCTTATCGAGGGTCACACCCGGATATTGGGCTCGCTTCTCCCAAGGGATCGGCTTGTCAAACATGGTGATCGGTCAGTGGGGGGAGATCGATTGAGACGCGGTTTCAAAAAGAGAACCGCTTGACTTTTGTCGGGATTGACTACGATTCTCCACTTTCGAAACCACGCACCGAGTTTATCGACTGCAGTTTGGAGAGTTCGAGATATCGGCTCTTGGCGTTGGCCGGAATAGTAAATGATACTATAATGATAATATAATCGTATCGTCTGCGAACAGAGCCAACTGTGCCTTTTTACTTTTCGGGATATCGCTGGTAGCTAAATAACGTGGAACTGAGTGGAGAAAACACAGAGCCCTAAGGGAAACCTGCGTGAACGGGGTGGGAGAGGATAGCGCTCATTCGGTACAATAGCGAAAAGTGCGGAAAGACAGAAGTTTCGTAAGAAGAGCACGAGATGGTCTGGCACAGTGAGTTTGTAAAGCTTATTATAATAAACCGTTGTGCCAGACTTTGTCAAACGCTTTCGCTATATCGAAGAAAACAGCACCCGTCATCGAACCAAGTTGGAAACCAACGCTTATGTGTTCGTTAATGTAGTGAACCTGTTGTACACAAGATTGTTGGGTTCGAAACCAAACTGTTCGTAAGGAATTAGGCCCTTTATCTCGGCATAATCTTTAAGGCGCTTATAAATAAGTCTCTCATAGATTTTGCCGAGGTCATTGAGCAGACTGATGAGGCGAAAAAAAAACATGTGGGGGGACCCGGCTTAAGAAATTTCTGATTTGCCCCCCCCTGGGCCAAAAGCTGGGTACGCCCATGATTATTCCCATCAGCTGCTGACCCTTTTCCCAATAAGCCGACTGCCGATACGATGATCAGCTTCCACTGGCTTCCGGTCTAACCCATAGCACAGATTAATAACTAATATTATATTTATACAGGAGTCCTTTATAATATCACAGGACGTCCCACGACTTTGTCACATGGAGGGAAAGTAGGTACTTAGCTTAAATAATACTGTACCTACTTATACTAGAAAGAAGAAACTACTACTACTAGTCTTTAAAGAAAATTTTACAGAATGAAGACTTCATTTTTATTTAAAAAATACGAACTGCATTCATAGAATTTTAAAAAAACCTGTAATTTTATTGTGCCTTAACATTTAGCGGGTTCGATTCCCGGTTCAGACAGGCGATTATTTGGTTAGTGCTAAGTAGTTTAAAATATTTTTGACAGTTACACAACTTGGGCGGTTGCCTAACTTCAACTTCAACGGAATTCCCGCTAATAAAATCCCTAATAGGGCCTCTAACGATGCCGTAGATCGATCCCATACAATTTAACAGTAATTAGTAATTTGTTCACGCCTCCATGCGGGACAGCGTACCAAAAAGGAACATGTGAGTCAAATATCTAATGGAATGACTCATGACATCGTGTAGCCAAAAATCGGTTAGATTTCGGCGATACCGCGCACTTTGAGTTTGAATATTATGGAATTTGAGGCGGTGGCTAGGATTTTGGACAGAAAGGTACCTACTATATTAGTACTCTAAAAGATTATTTTGTGTTTTGTTTCCCGCACTTTTTGGATTGCAAAAATAACTTCTAACAAGATTTTAAGCGTCCCTGAAGGCCGAAAACGTACCATAACTTATTTTCGTCTTCATCAAAATTCTTATAATTGTCATGCTTAATCATTAGGCGAGTTTTTTTTATTCATGTGTGTTCACCGATTTCTTTGTGATTACTGGGCAGATTTACGTGATTCTTGAAACAATACTATAGACAAAAACACCGACTAAAAGTTGTTGCCTGATTGGACCCTGCTTTCTCTCTCCTTGACAATCCCTAAAGCAGCGTCCAACTTTTTGAACTGGTGAAAAGCCATTTTCATCCGGCAACCAAACGCGTGGTCAACCTACGATATTTCCGATTCTATCAATCAACTGTCAACACCCTACATGACATCAACCATGCCGCAAGCCGACTTTCTCACAAAGTCTAGATGCTATTTAGGGCACCTAAGTCGGCTTTCGTAATAAAATGCAATGAATAAATTACAATAATTCGTAGAGACATACTTTTTATTTATAATGTGTTGACGGCGAGAATGCAAATGGTAGCTATTAGACTTTATCAGGCGCGAAAGACATACCGCCAAAGCTTGCAGATTTGGCAAGCTGAGGAAGAGGCAGTGAGCCGGCCATGATTGTGGAAAGACCCGATGATAGAGTTCACAGAGTACGGAGTCAGACAAATCTGACTGAGTGGAAGCCGAGAATCGACAAGTCAAGAGTAGCCGACATACGACTTCAGCTAAAATTGCTAAATGGACCGACCTACGATTATGGACCTTCGAAAAAGGCAGGCAGAAGCTGAGATGATAAACTTAAAGTGGAAATCAGGTGTTGTGGACTTGTGGTGTAACCTGGGCTGGCTGAAACTATATTTCAGCTGTTCGCGTCCAGATCAGATGAATTCGAGCAACGCAAGACCGGTTGTAGTGGCGAATTGGCGATGCTTAGGGATACCTAATCATAAAAATCCCTAAAGTGTCGACTGCACCCCATGTGTGCATAAATAAAAATTCATTATATAATATGTACTTATATAAGCTTATATCAGTATCTTAAACTGTTTAAACGTAAAAAAACATCATCCGATGGAAAAAAAAACATCATGCAGTTGTTGTGAACATATGGGGTTCGTAACTAAACTGAGATCTTCGTAATTTAGCTCATAGGTAACTGTAGTGCAGTGACCTGTGAAAGCCTGGTTTAATCAAGTTCTCCAGCAATTTAGAACGTCATTTGCGATCATTTTGCGGTTAACCACAGGTATAAGGAAATTATCAACATAATTTCAACCGGACTAAGAAATGCGATATTATGCTTGTCAATGTAATAGATACCTATCTATATTAATTTTAATAAGTACCAATGAGGACTTCCGTTGAAAAATAGTATCGTGACTACTATAGGTACCTTCCTACCTACTTATATAAATTAAATGTACGTAATAAAGTGTATTAAAGTAATAAAAAATACATTTGATATGTTAAGTTAGTCACGTAGTCGTTTAGTTCGACTATTTTATTGCCCTGGAGTTTCTCGATTTCTATGCTGCTGAAACGCAGAACAGTGATGGAAGAGCAGTGGTGGCCCGTAATGGTCGCGATTTACCTACGAGTCGGTCGCAGGTTCGAACCCAGACAGGCGCTTTACTTTGTGGAAATTATTTCATCACTACTGCTCTCAAAACGGTGAACGAAAACAACTGGATTTCAACTGGATGAGAGTATACAGGGTTATTTGTAAAACAACAGTAACCTCTTAAGGGGTCATTATACTCATCATTATGAACAACTTTTACTATGGGACCAAACCTGAAATCGCGAAAAAAAAATCAGCTGCTCCCTACATTTTGACGAGTTTGATGTAGATAAATGTACTGAACAGCTGATTTTTTTTCGGGATTTCAGGTTTGGTCCCATAGTAAAAGTTGTTCATAATGATGAGTGTAATGACTTCTTAAGAGGTTACTGGTGTTTTACAAATAACCCTGTAAAAGTACAGACGCCAGCAGGTCAAGCCACCCGAAACTGTCAAATTTTCCCAATCAACTTTCAACCTAATGCTTAAGCGATAAAGATGAAAATCTATTAAAGAAATTTGACAGATTGTAGTAGCTTGATGTGCTGCCGTCCAAACCTCAGCCTCTGAGATTGGGCTAGGTTCATGCTTAAGTAGAGGGAGAGTGCAAGGGCAAGCTACTGTCTTCAATATTATCATTCATGGGCTAAACATAAATGCAATATTGATTTATTTAACTACTTAATTCTTTTTCTATTTTTTTGCTACGTAGCTTAAACGCTTAGTTTTAGTCTAGTAAACATTTCAGCAATTTAATATTTTGGTGAACGTTAGAGATCACGACTAAATTGTCATGTGCGTGTGTGTGTGCGTGTGTGTTCGTCAGTTATTAAAATTAAAATTGTTTCTAGCACACAAAGTGACGTGGTTTTGCTTTTTTTTTAAATAAACGTTTCCCTCTTTGATAAGATTAACTGTAATCTTTACACAAATCTCTTTAACTTTGTTTTTTCGATGCTCAATTGAATCGGGTGGCTAGTTTAGTTATTGGCGAAAAGACAAGCAGACAAACAGACATACATTTTTAGTAAGCGTATCAGATTATGGTAAGTAGCCATAATATATTTGAATAGGTACGGTTGATTTATTATTGTTACTAAACAGATTAGGTAAGTAGGTACTTATTTAGTATGTGTCACACCTTACCGGTACCTAATTTGGTATGTAGAAAGCCACGTATTAGTCACAGCTTGTGAACTTAAAATAGAAGTTGACTTTGTGTGTGGTCAAACGCCTTACAGAATTAAGATAGATTAGAATTTCAAAATACATTTTTATAGTAGAGAGAACGCAATCAACCCCAGACCCCGACATCACATCGCTGACTGGCAAAGATTATAGCACGACATGCTATTCTTTTAGATATAGTGGATGACCTTATGATACGAGCTGCTCGTAGCTTTGATTTATAGTATTTTAACATTTATTTATTCGAGACAGAAAATAATGATCCGAATTCAAAACCATATTAATATTCAATAATTATCCACAACGAATTTTGGCAACACTTAGACAGTATTTTTTTGGTAGGTCAATACTTTTTTGACACTTGAGTTTGCTGATTGTCGTTTGACCATGGACCTAATATACAAACTGGACTGAGCTCTCATACCAAAAACACGAGCAGAGAGAGCTGAGAGATATGTCACATGAGGCAGTTATCTCCTTCTAATAGGGTGACCAAACATTTTTATGACAAACAGGAAAATTCGTTTATACAGAGATAATTTGCGTTGCGGTTGACCATAAGTGATTTCAAATTATTGTTTGTATTACAAACATATTGTAATTAAATAATATAAAGAAATAGACCTTTTTCGAAAGCTCCTTTATGAAACTGAACATTATTGTGTTCTGTGTCGGTGTTGAATCGTGTACCTACCCATGTTTTGAGGCAAGAAGGAAGGACTACAATATTGGTGAGATTCGTCTTGTGGCGAATCATCAAATTTGATCACGTAGGTATACGTGGCTTATGATGAAGTAGGCATGTAGAATCTCGTTCTGGGACCATGGTACTTTCTTGCTCTTTTTTCGTTTACTCTACAGAGCTGGTTTGGGTAAGTATGTAATTAAAAAAAAAAAAAAAAAAAAAAAAAAAAATACTTTTAATTCAGACATGGTCCATACATTGTTAGTAACACTTAAAACTATGTTAGATTTAAAAAATTAATTTAAGTATTTGCCGCCCACTGGGGCCCCGGGCACACGCACTTGTGCTTGAACCCAGTGCCCAAGAAGGGGGCTGTCCAGCTTGTGGCTGAGCACGTTCAGGATGGTGTTGGCGCTCCCACGCGTGCGGAACATCAGCGAAGCGATGCGGCGCCGCAGCACAGTGTGAAAGCCGTCTACGTGCGCGTGCGCAAACATCGCAGATGCACTACAGCAGCGTGGGAGCCCCACCAGCACCCTGAACGCGTTATTATATTGTATTCGGAGAGCGTTGATGGCCCGCTGCGTGTAGTTGACCCACAGATTGCAGGTGTAGAGAGTTTGGCAGAATGCTTTAAACAGAGTTATCTTTACCTCTACACTACACCTTGCAAATCTGCGTGCCAACATGTTACAGCGGACCGCCATCGCCCTCCTCTCTCTCTCAATGTCCCCATCGTCTTTTAAGTCCTCAGTGACAATATGGCCGAGGTATTTAAACTCTCTTACTCTTCGAAGAGCGACATCGTTAAGCAGCACAGGTGCCACATCCCCCAGTTTACGACCCCTGGCTTGAAATATCAAGAGTTCGCTTTTCTGTACATTGTACAGGAGACCGTGTGCCCTCACATACTCCTCACACACGCCAATCAGCTTTCTGAGCGCAGCTATTGATGGGCTGAGCAACACCATATCATCTGCATAACTAATACTGTTGATACAGTGACCATCGATCGAGCATCCTACTCCGCTGTCGCTCAGCTCGACAATCAGCCCATTCACGTACAAGTTGAAGAGTGAAGGAGATGTCAACCCCCCCTGTCTCACTCCACACTCCAACCTGTACTCATCAGAAAGTTTGCCGAGCCATTTGACCTGGTTAGTTTGGTGGTCATACCAATATTTAAAAATATTAATTAACATATAATATATATATATTATTATTTATTAGTAATTGAAGCAAAGGGAACTAAAATGATTCTGGAATTACATCCAACCATATTTGTTGAATTTCTTCTTTGGATGGAAAGCTGTAAACTACTTAAAAATAATGCTATTTCAATCATGCGATACATAAGTACAAATTGTATTTATTATACGCCTAATATTAATAGTTTTAATCAGAAATACACTACTTATAGCTTTTGTAGACAGAAGACGCTAAGTCTTCTGTCTACAAAACGTCTAGAGCATGGTTACACTACTTATACTCAAAATTGTTATTATTTAGTACCTAACAATTTTAAGTCTTTTATCGAGATTTATTTAAATCTTTGTTATTCCTTACAAGTTCCTTACCTGTGAAATTAAATGCCACAACCAGCATAACATTCACTTTTACATTTCTTGATGCAACACTTTCTCACCATTTTCGCTATATAAATTGAAAAAAACCGCCATGAAACCATTGATGTCAGATTTCAGTGTTACCAGAGTAATTATATGATAGCTACCAAACATTAATCAAAATTATATTATTTTGATTATTTTACTCATGGAGCTTACTTATAAAATTATTGACTATGATATACAGATTGTAAACCTATAAATAAAATTATTTAAAACTAATCTAAATGCTAAAAAAAAATATACGTAACTTATTTTACCTACTTGTAGTTGGTAAAATTTTCTACCATCTTTATCATTTTTATCTGTTGGCAATTGAGCAAAAGGGACACACTACACAACTCGGGGCCTCTCTCTCGGCTCGTTTTGCCTCAGCTAAGATATCCTATCAAAAGTAAACCTAAACTGCAGTCATTAAGGTTAATTTTTGTATGATACGATTTTTGGAGAGCTCAGTCCTGTTTATATAGTATATTAGGTCCATGCGTTTGACTCAATACTACTTAATCTGAATCTGTGTTTGACTCTTTAGGCTTGACTGACACTGACAGATTCATTTTTTTAACTGAATGCTGAAAGTCAAACCAATCATGTGTTGTTTTTGTTTACGGTTTGTTTTCTGGTGAAAATATTAATTATTACAGATGTAGTGTAATGTTTATGAATTTATGAAGTAACAATAGGTATTCGTTCATGAAAATGAACTCGGCTTCTCAAGCTTCTATGCAATGCGTGAATTGCGGCATATGCTTAAACAGAATAAAAAGACGATGGATAGCTGAAGAAAGTGAAGGATTAAGTCAATTATTGAGTGATTGGACATGCAAAGAGGTGATTGGGATCTTATTAACTTACTTAAATATTAAATTATTCCCAAATTATGTTACGAATACGACTGACAAGGTATTGCAGCTCTTGAAATAAGTAGAGGTTACCGCTGGATACATTATCCTGTACCATCAAAAAACTGATCTTCCTACAGCATTAAATTGCCTGCTTTCTTTCCCATGATGTTCGTATTAATACTGTGCGGTAATTAAAGCTAGTATTCTATGAAAATAGTACACCCCAAAGATCAAAATCTTGGGGTGACAAGATTATTATTATTATTATTACCAAGGCTTTAAGGTTACATCGTAAGTCCTATGTAATATAATTTAACAGGGCACAAATAATCACTCCTGGGGGTCTAAAACGGCCACATTAAGCAATTCCTCTAAATGTGATTCCTTTCCTGATTTCCCAGCAATTTATTCTGATTGACGTATTTGACATTAAACTTCATTATAGCAATTCATAATTTGTGGACCATTTTACGAATCTCCATACAAAACTGTCAAACAGATGAATTGCATGCTATAACGCAGATAAATTATGAATTGTCAGTTTGTGACCGTTTTACGATTTCAAATATGATTCTTACATATTATCCTACTATGATTCTGCCAAAGTGGCCGTTTTAGCCCCCCTGGCTGCTATTGAGAAATTCTGAATTCAAAAATTTCTTTTTTTTTGCAGCTTGAAGATAATGATGCGCTTTGCTCTGAATGTTATTCCTTATTATACTTGGCTTATGAAAGTGTCGATAAATCTAGAAGATTTGGCCACAAAAGCACATGCCTGCCATGTGGTAGATCATTGTGCCGGGCGCGGACTTCGCCAGCATTGGACAGTCGTCCTGAAGAAAAGCTTCTCATTGCTGAGTGGACCCCATCTCATCAGGTATAATTATACTGTTATTTTTATCAAGTAATTATAAATCCTAAGTCCTAACTAATATTACAAATGCGAAAGTGAGTTTCATTGTTTTGTTTGTTACACTTTCACGGCTAAATGGATTTGGATGAAATTTGGTACATGAGTAGAGCATGACCTGGATTAGGACATAGGATACTTTTTCATTCACATATTTTATTGGAACTTACTCGGAGGTGATGAAATAAACTCTGTATTGATTGAAATTGTTTTAAAGCTAAAGTATACCTTACACGTTGTTTTCAGGTAAAGCGATTAGAGCGTGTTTGTGGGAGATGCTGGTCAAAAGCAAACCGGCATGTAAAACAGAAAAATGAAGTACATTCCCAGACCAACAACGCCAACGTCAAAGTCAAAGTGAAAATAGAACCGTTGGAATCATTTCTATTATTAGGAGATGGTGAACTAGACATTCCCATGTCACCAGAATCACGATCGGAAGAGGAAGAGGAAATTGTACCAGATAGAAACCCACAACCATACTCAATCTCTATGGAGACTTACAAAAGAGCCGCTGATTCCTCTGCCCGTTGTGTCTTTAAAAACTGTAGACAGACAGAAAGGTTGATACCCCCTAGAGCTATCGTAGAACGTTTACTAATTGATTATTCCTACTACGTACCAACCCACGCTCGTATTTGCAAGAAACATCAAATTAACACTCATAAAGAATGGCGTGAACTGGTCAATGACAGTAAAATAACAGATTTCACTGTAGACCATTTGGAAACCTTAATTGCGATAGTTAAATACACTAGATGTAACACTTATTGTAAAAAATTTGAGTGTAAACTAAAGCAGGATAGTAAGCTATGTAATTATTTCTTAGGTGTTGATTATAAGAAGTATGAAGAAATGCTAAAAGATATTATACCGATTAGAAAACAGGTATGGTGCGTTAAAAAAGCATTGGCTATGTATTTAATGAAGAAGCACACTGGTTTTACTTATGATAAAATTTCCAACTTTTTTGGAGTGCGTCCAAAATTTTTAATGAAAATTATCACTAGGGTGCATAAACATTTAGCAAGTTTAATTGCCTCTGATGATAGTTATGTAGCAATATCTACTGTTGGTTCTGATAATAAAGAAGAGATTGTGTATTATAGGGTATGAATGGTTATTATTATTATGTACTATGTATGTACTATCAGTGAAATGAACATCTATACACCACTGTAAGGACTATTCTTGCTTGCAGCGCGCAGCGCTCGGCCGCTACTGATACTGGAATACTGTTCAGGTTCAGGTTTGCGGGGAAAAGCGTGGGTGGTTTTCATGCCATCATGCGGAAGCGCATGCGGGCCAGCTCGAACAGCCATAAACGGGCACTCCTGTGCGGTGCCACTTTGTGATTTTTATTTTTATTTCTTTCTGTGGCTTTGTTTTTGTATGTACAGGCACCAGCACATTAAGCTACTATACAATCTGTCAAATTTGTTTAATAGATTTTCATCTTTATCGCTAAAGCATTAAATTCAAGGTTGATTGGGAATATTTGACAGTTTCGGGTGGCTTGACCTGCTGGCGTCTGTACTAACAATAGCATTATAAGGTTTTTTGTGTTACTAACAGTCTAAGGACTACGTCTAAAATAAATGTCTTAATTATTCTATTCTATTCTATTCTATTCTATAGTAACGTTTGCTTGCTAACAGATGTGGTCATTCATCTTGTGCTCGGAATTTTGTTTTTCAATTGGTCAGACGTAAGTTTCCTCGCTAGTACACAGTATAAAATGCTATAGGGCTTTAAGATTTTCGTAAGATTTGTATGAATTATGTTTACACCTGTGCTTACACATCAATTTAAAGTAAATTTTATGATTGTGCGAATTAAAGATTTGACATGTCATGTTGTTATAAGTTTTTATTTTCAATATTTCTGTGCCCTTATACAGGGTTATTTGTAAAACACCAGTAACCTCTTAAGGGGTCATTATACTCATCATTATGAACAACTTTTACTATGGGACCAAACCTGAAATCTCGAAAAAAAAATCAGCTGCTCCCTACATTTTGACGAGTTTGATGTAGATAAATGTACTGAACAGCTGATTTTTTTTTTCGCGATTTCAGGTTTGGTCCCATAGTAAAAGTTGTTCATAATGACCCCTTAAAAGATTGCCACTGTTTACACTTACACCCTGTATAATAGAAAGAGATAGAGAGAGAGAAACTCGCATGGAAAGGGGAAACCCCCTAAAGGGGTTACTGGTGTTTTACAAATAACCCTGTATAACCGGACGGATGGCAACGCTATAGGTACACACGGCTACACATTAAGCTATACATTTCCAGTTTACACTGACCTCTCTTTGTAAAGAAATCCTATACCATGTGAGATCAGCTTATACTGGAAATGTACAGCTTGATCTACAAATCAGAGGTCGTAGTGTCAATGTTAATTTGAGCTCAGTTGTTTCACAGGCATCGTTGTGCATCATATGCGAGATAAGGACATGGAATGGCGATAAAAGGATATTTCTAGCATATCGTAATATGAAAGTGAAGCTCTAGACGCTCTGTCTGTAGAGATAGGGAGAGGACAGGGGCCGTACTCATCATCTCCCTGCCCTTGTCCCATGTTACTTGGGGTCGGCGCAACACGTTTTCTTCTTCCATTCTCCCCTGTCAACCGTCACGCTATCATTCACTCCCATATGACGTGAAAAAGATCATGATTCCGTTGAGAAAAAGGGTTCCGTTCCGATTTCTGAAAAACTGTGCTATTTAGATACATCGTTTTATTTTTCCTGTAATTTATAGGTAGGTAACATAAACTTCTATCACATAGAATAATTTCAAATTTTTCTCTATGCAAACTTCGGAGAAACGGGGCAGGGGGGGGGGGGGGGGGGTTTTTTTTAAACATTTCTCATAAAAAGTCGAAAACTATGCGGCCTAAAAAAATGTTTGAGAATGTGCAAACAGCGCTCTTTCATATGATACCCCACATGCCCTAGTAAACCCACTTCGAATTTTAAAGAGCCCCTTTCAGTCCCTGTTGCAAAAAAAAAACATACTTTCTTAAGTACCTATATATTTTTGTTTCTTTCTTATTTGCAAAATTGTTGGCCAAACGTCATCTAAAACTGTTCCAAATTTCAAGTTGATAGCATTAGTAGTTCTTGAGATATCTAGCTATGACAGACAGACAGATAGACTGAGTCACACCATAAGGGTTCCTTTTTACCATTTTGGTACGAAACGTACTAAAAAGATCATGGATCCATCATGATTCCGTTGAGCAAAAAGGATAGTGCTATAGGTATATACAGGGTTTCCCGTAAATAATGGATAATCTCTTAAGGGGTCATCGTACTCATCATATGTTATGAACAACTTTTACTATGGGACCAAACCTGGAATCGCGAAAAAAAAATCAGCTGCTCCCTACATTTTGACGAGTTTGATGTAGATAAATGTACTGGTCAGCTGATTTTTTTTCGCGATTTCAGGTTTGGTCCCATAGTAAAAGTTGTTCATAATGATGAGTACAATGACCCCTTAAGAGATTATCCATTATTTACGGGACACCCTGTAGATCTTCTCTCTGACACTGGAACCATGATGGATCAATGATCTTTTTTCACGTTACAGTACGACCCCAGCGGTCAACTCACTATAGCTTCTCACATTTTAACATTCTCTAATAGAGCTTGGCTCCTACCGAAAAGACTAGCAAAAGACAGAAAAGTGACAATACCGACTTTCAAAACAAAACATTGCCTGCTTTTCAGCCTTTTCCCAACTAGGTACTTAAGTTTGGGTCGGCTTCCAGTCTAACCGGATGCAGATGAATACCAGTATTTTACATGGAGCGACTGCCTATCTGACCTCCACAACCTAGTTACTGGGTATTACCAGCGGCGTAACAATACCCTTCGAGGCCCGTGGCAAAATCGTCGGATGGGCCCTCATATAAAGAAGCTGAACCAACAATAATAGTATTTTTAGGGTTCCGTACCAAAATGGTAAAAAGGAACCCTTATGGTGCGACTCAGTCTGTCTGTTTGTCACAGCGATATCTCAAGTACTACTAATGATAACAACTTGAAATTTGGAACAGTTTTAGATGACGTTTGCCAAAGTATTTTACAAATAAGAAAAAAAAACTTTTTTTTACAAAAAAAACAACCGACTTCCAAAAAAACACTAGTTAGGTACTACAAAGTGAAAAATAACTTTAATTTTGGAAGTCGGTGTCTTTGGATCTGTATTTTAGTTTTTCGCCACCGAGTTCCAAAATTAGTTATTTTTCACTTTGTAGTGTTTTTCTTGGAAGTCGGTTGTTTTTTTTTAAGTTTTTATTTTTCACTTTTTAGTGGGTCAGTTTGTAATTTATCTAAGTTACAATAGCCCAATGTAAACTGCTCATCACCTTTTACAAATTATTGCTTTTCCCGATGCAGGGACGTTAATTGTTGAGGAGTTCTCCTAGTAAGAACCAGGAGAACTGGAGCTCCATGGTGAAGTCATCATCACCATTATGCATTTTGACGAGCATAAATTACTTACCAACCGTATTAAAGTAATCGAATCGCAACCCGTGAAATACTTAGGTATAATTGAGTAGTTCCGATGGCCATCTGTGGTCTTTATCATCAGTTCCACTTCACCAAATGGTGCTTTCCGGGAGCAAATACACGAGTTACTATAAAAAATACCCAAATTGCTATAGGTGTGCCTATAAAATTTGAGGGTTTCCCTCGATTTCCATGGGATCCCCTCATCATATTCTGACTTGGTGACAATGGGACCATCTGGAGAGTATACCCTTTCAATCAAAAAAAGAATTTTGCAAATCCGTCTATACAGGGTGGAAGGGACATCGACGCGCAAACGTTTACCACGTATTCAGTACATCATTCTCAGCCCCCATATATAGAAATTTTTCATCGGTTATTGAAAACAAATCTGCTCTTCCACACATTTTGACCAATAAATAACGTCGTGGTGGGGCTTGCACGCTCCAAACTGTAGGTCTGTGCCGGTAGAGGTTACTTTGCGGGAACAGGTCTAGGGTGAGGAGCCAGACCAAGAGGGATACATGAACCCGCAGGGCAGCATGTGGCGAACTGTTGGGCAGTAGCGACCCCACGGACCCTATCTCCCGGGAGAAGCCTTGTTCTTCGCCTCTGGCTTGACTTTATTGGCCGGCTGGAGTGAACGATGACGAGGAACAGTGCTCCCACCTCTTTCCTTCTGTCCACCTCTTTTCTTCTCTCTGTTCCACCTCTTTTCTTCTTTCTTATTGGCCTGATAGCCGTGGGATACCTCTCCACTCCTCACAAGCGCCTCAGGACATGTTGCCCCCTTGTCGCTACTTCACTATGTGCTAGCGACCGTTTCCAGGGGCCCATTATTGAGTGTGCAAGTCAACCACTGCTAATTTATCTGTGTATTATACAACATTGGTCAGGCAGGGGACATAGTTCTACCATAGTTCAAGGTACCCAATCCACTATAGCCACCCAAATATCCATTGCCCAATATATTTTGTTTCCATGTTCTGCAATAGTCCTGCACCAGCCGGGGGATGTCCTTGGGTGCAATTGCATAGTGCATACAGGGATAATCGTCGGCTGGTGCCTTCTCGTCATTTAAAATTGTATAAGGGGCCTCTGCGAGTTGGCTTCGGCCCCTCGTACGCCTTCCAAAGGTTCGGGACCGCAGGGTCCCGAGATATGTCAAAGACAAAATACAATAATAAGTAATAATAAATGTTGGAAGTTCGGATTCTCCTCTGGCCGGGGCCCCTTCCAGCTGGGGGCCCGTGGCATTTTGCCGACTTGCCACCCTGTAGTTACGCCACTGGGTATTACGATACCCCTTGGTAAGACTGGTTGTCAGACTTTCGGCGGGCTTGTAACGACCCGTCGACGACTGTCAAAGATCCACGAATGCAAGCAGTTGGCTGCTTAACGTGCTTTCCGAGGCACGGAGGAGTCTCGATGTGTGTAAAGTTGGTCACCCATCCACGGACCAACCCCGGCAAGCGTAGCTTAACCTGATGGATCGACCCGTGCGGCTGTTATTACCTTAGCCACGAGCTCCTCCCAAAAAAAAAACTAAAAATTTAAAAAAAAAAAATCGGAAGTCGGTGTCTTTGACTCCTATCTAGGTGCTCTAGGTAGGTACTCGATGAGTTCTAGACAATGACACCCATCATGCTAGGGTAAGATTTTTTTTTTCAAAATTGAATGTTTACTAAGTATATTGAAATAAAATAAAGTTAAAAATTAAAGGGGAGGGGGCTTTAATTTTTAACTTTATTTTATTTTTATTACAGCCGTAATAGAAATACACAATCTGTGAAAATTTCAACTGTCTACCTATTACGGTGATCATGAGATACAGCCATGGGGCCTACTCCCTAAGTCCGTCCGTCCGTCCGTCAGTTCGTCCGTCTGACATAACGATCCATCAAAACAAGTGTAAAAGTTAAATATTTCGGACGGGCAAAAACACATCGGGAGTCAAATCGTGTTGTCATTCATACTTCGTTCGGGCCCCGAAACAATCATCCATCCATCCGTAGGTGATACGGAGTAGTAAACGCCCGTAACGAAGACCGAAACTACGGACTTCGTGCTTAGGGAGTAGACCCCCTCGCACGGGTCTACGGCGCGGTGTGTTCCACGCGCGCCTCAAAGAGATTCAGCAATGATGGGGTCCAATAGGGCCGATGCCGCCGGGGTCGCGGGTTGTACGAAAGAGATACCGTGGCCCTGGCATAGGCAACTGAAGGAATACCTACTGGTGGGTTTTAGTCAGTACAAGTCTGACACGCCCTTGCGCTCCACCCAGAGCGGGAGAAGTCATTTGATGATTTCCCATCCACAAAAAAAAAAAACCGGTCAAGAGCGAGTTGGACTCGCGCACCGAGGGTTCCGGTCCCATTCCTGAAAAAGTGTGCTATTTAGAGACATGGTTTTATTTTTCCTGTAATCTTTACATAAACTTCTATCACATAAAATAATTTCAGATTTTTATCTTTGCAAACTTCGGAGATAAGGGGGTGGAACGGTATTTTTTTTTTACATTTTTCATCAAAAGTCGAAAAATTAAAAAATGTTTGAGAATTTGCAAGCAGCGCTCTTTCATATGATACCCCACATGCCCTAGTAGCCCCACTTTGTATTTTTAAGGCCCCCTTTCAGTCCCTGTTAAAAAAAATATACATATTTTTACTTTTTTCTTATTTGCAAAATAGTTAGGTTAACGTCATCTAAAACTGTTCCAAATTTCAATTTGAAAGCATTAGTAGTTCTTGAGATATCCAGCTGTGACAGACAGACAGACTGACTGAGTCACACCATAAGGGTTCCTTTTTTACCATTTTGGTACGGAACCCTAACAAGACATTTAAAATGTTGCCACATCCAAAACTTTTTCTAGTTCGATGTTGCCAGTTAATTACCATAAGGTCAGTACAGATAACATTACCTACAATTAAAAGGGATAACGGGTTTCATTTTCAACGCTTCGTTAAGTATATGAACGACAAATTAATAGTTTAGTAATGTAGGAAGAATTATACGTTAATGGTAGCGTATGGTTTTTATCTATGATTAACGTACGTAATTATTATTAATTTCTGTGATGGGAATGGGAAATTAGAAAGTGTTAATCTTAATAGTAAAAGCTTTGAAAGTATCTACCTACCTAAACCTGTGCCTAAACTTTGATATAACTGAGGATTTGTACTTGTTATTATATACTGACAGTGCCCCGCGGTTTCACTCGCTTAGGCCGGGATCCATGGGCGTCCCCAGGGGTGGCGTCAGCGTGGGGGCAACTGCCCCCCCTGGATCTTGTATGCCTAAGTACTGTTGTCGAAAAAAGTTATGTTAGAGCCACGTCACGTATATATTAGTCTATGAATTAAGAGACTGCACGCTAAGGGCACCCTCTGTGGTGCACCTCAGCTTAGGGCGTCGCTGGGGGGAGTACAGCAAGGAGGGACAGGATGGATCATAGCTGGATAATTATTATCTGCAACAGGCTCAGCTACGCCACCAGCTGGCATTCCTTCACCGATCAAGGGTCGGGGGGATTTACGTAATTCCCCCCGGGGTCGTCGTCGCAAGGCACCTGGCCGTCGAGGTCGGAATGTAGATTTGTTTGTAATCTGTACTGGTGGTGGTGGCCCTACGATGTAACTAGCGGATCCGAGGCTGTTTGAGGCGCTTATAAATAAGTCTCTCATAGATTTTGCCGAGGACATTGGAGCAGACTGATGAGGCGAAAAAAAAACATGTGTCCCACCCCACCCGCCTTAAGAAAATTGGTGGAGGAAAATTTCTAATTTTCCCCCCACTGGGCCAAAAGCTGGGTACGCCCATGGCCGGAATAAAATTAACATATCCAGGGTGTCAGCTACCTCCATACGAAATTTTATCAAAATTAGTCCAGCCGTTTGAGCATGAAGGAGTAACAAACATTATATTTGATTTATTATTTTATACACGGTTAATTTTAGGTCGTTCTGGAATCGAAAGCCATGAACTCGATCATTGAAACTATTTGAAACCGAATCGATTGGGACTATTATTTACAAAAAGTAACCATAAAAAAAAACTTGAGAGGTGTCAAGGGACACCCGGATGGAACGAAGTTCCTTTCGATTAATTAGTGAAGGAATTGTAACAAAATTTTATTTTTATACTTATCATCATCATCACCATCATCACCATCACCACCACCATCATCATCATCATCATCATCATCATCATCATCATCATCATCATCATCATCATCATCATCATCATCATCATCGTCATCGTCATCGTCATCGTCATCGTCATCGTCATCGTCATCGTCATCGTCATCGGCATCGTCATCGTCATCGTCATCATCATCGTCATCGTCATCGTCATCGTCATCGTCATCGTCATCGTCATCGTCATCGTCATCGTCATCGTCATCGTCATCGTCATCGTCATCGTCATCGTCATCGTCATCGTCATCGTCATCATCATCATCATCGCGACACCACACTGTTCAATGCGAAATAGAAATGAAAATATCTGGCTTGCATTCTATAAGAGGGAGAGAGAGAGAGACAGACAGAGAAACATACGCACGCCGCACGGCTTAACATAGCTACCTATAGCAAAAAGTGTCGTGACAACTTTTCGTGAGACTTTTTTCCGTCGATTCGAAAAATTCTTCTACTTGCGATCATTGCTTAGGTGTGTGTAAAACGTATCGACAAACGGCAACACATGCGAACGGTAGGTAGGTACCCATTGAAAAATCCATTCATCGATCAGACAGCATGATCCGTAAGCCACGCCCCCGACCCCTTACCCCACGCTTACTGTCTGGCCGACCGCCCCCCTTCCCTACGATCTTGCGTTTATGACTGAAATAGTGGCAGCGCAGAGCTACTAAAATTTAACTCGAATGACAGAAAAAAAAAACCGGCCAAGTGCGTGTCGGACTACGCACAATGAAGGGTTCCGTAGTTGGGATGAAATTATCCCAAGAACAAACTTAACATTGAAAAACATGTTCTCACATACATTTCAACAGTAAATGTAAGTTTGTACTCACAATATTGAGAGTTTTACCATGTTATTTTAAGACACACAAACACAAACTTCTTATAGGTTTTTCTGTAATCTACAGATAAATAACTATTTTCTGTATTTTTTTCAAAATTTTAGGCTCACTAGTTTCGGAGATAAGGGGTGGGGGGAATGGTCAATTTGCGTCTATTTTCTTAAATAACTTTAAAAATATTTATTTAAAAGATATAGGAGCTCGTGGCTAAGTAATAACAGCCGCACGGGTCGATCCGTCAGGTTAAGCTACGCTTGCCGGGGTTGGTCAGTGGATGGATGACCATCTTTACATACCAAGACTCCTCCGTGCCTCGGAAAGCACGTTAAGCCGTTGGTCCCGGCTGTTATTCGTGGATCTTTGACAGTCGTTACGGGTCGTCAGAAGCCCGAAAGTCTGACAACCAGTTTTACCAAGGGTTATCGTATTACCCAGTATCTGGGTTGTGGAGGTCAGATAGGCAGTCGCTCCACGTAAAATACTGGTATTCAGCTGCATCCGGTTAGACTGGAAGCCGACCCCAACATAGTTGGGAAAAGGCTAGGCAGATAGCAGATAGAATATAAAAAAGTTTGCAAACCTTTTTTTTTTTAATTTTCTTATTTGCCCTTTAAAAGTGACCCCATGTTCAAAATTCATTCATTAACTTTAGCCGTACGGTTTGGGTCACAGAAATCCATATGTATACCAAATTTCAACTTAATGGGTCCTTTAGATTCGGAGCAAATTGGCTGTGACAGACGGACTGACAGACAGACAGACACACGAGTGATTCTATAAGAGTTCCGTTTTTCTTTTTGAGGTACGGAACCCTAAAAAGGACATGTTGCGCCGACCCCAAATAGATTGGGATAAGGGCAGGAGAATCATGATGAATCTGTGACCATAACGACACAGCCATGACACAGCCTGACTCCCTGAAGCACGATGATTTCATTCACACAATAATTATAAAATTATGAATGACTGCATCTTATGTAAACAGCAATAATAGCAATTTGCAATAACAAATGTAGCGTTTAATACTAGATAACACCAAGACGATTCTAGGAACGATTTCTTATTCATTGTGTAGTATTGTACTCAGATAATGAATGACATAATTGTCTTCATATCGGCCTTCATATCTTTTGAATGCCGAGCGGTCAAATGATTAGCTGTAGAATAGACCTTTGGTCTACATTTGAAAAAAAAAAATGGAACTGTCAATTTTTACCGCACTCAGCCAGAGACGTCGTTAAAAGATGCATATTAGTAGATAGTTATCACCCGTCTCTCCACAATTCCAATTTTTATGGCGTGCATACTCGATAGGCCTTACTTTACGGGGCATACTGGGTAGGCTCTTTATCCCCTCCATATCCTAAGAGAACGTCTTCCCTACAATTACCGCGCCCCCTAAAAATAAAATAATTTCGCGGGTTACCACAGCGCATCCCCCTTAAACCGAAGTAAAATTTGCTTTGTTTTACTTTATTTTAATTTTGTTTTCTACTCTCAATCTTGTTTCGGTCTTTTTAATGCATTATTGGTAAGTAATAACAGCCGCATGGGTCGATCCATTAGGTTAAGCTACGCTTGCCGGGGTTGGTCAGTGGATGGGTGACCATCTTTACATACCGAGACTCCTCCGTGCCTCAGAAAGCACGTTAAGCCGTTGGTCCCGGCTGTCATTCGTGGAACTTTGACAGTCGTTACGGGTCGTCAGAAGCCCGAAAGTCTGACAACCAGTCTTACCAAGGGGTATCGTATTACCCAGTTACTGGGTTTTGGAGGTCAGAGAGGCAGTCGCTTCATGTAAAATACTGGTACTCAGCTGCATCCGGGTAGACTGGAAGCCGACCCCAACATAGTTGGGAAAAGGCTAGGCAGATTGATTGTTGGCATTGTTGCATATGAGTTGATTTTTTTGCAGTCGGGTTTTTTGATTTTTTAAATACGTGAAAAGATTTTGCACAGGCGGCCTATGTAAAGCACAGGTAATGTTTATATTCAGATGCTGCCGCGCTGGTTGCTTAGACTGAAAGCGACAACAACGTAGTCAGAAAAAGGGATAAATGATAAATGATTTATTTTCTGTAAGTAGGTTTGTACAAACACTTTTTTTACACGTCAAGCATATTTTTTTTAAAGCTAGATGAGTTCGACGTTTCCTATCTGACTACTCTGAGAAGAAACGCCGAAACAAACTCAGAGGTCACAGTCTCTTTTAAAGTCCAGACATAATCTTGGTCAGATCATGTGAAGACCATGTAGATTGCAGTCTGAAATGGTATTTTGAGGAAAGAACCACACAGATTGAGTGGACCTGTCCAGTCAGTGCACGCATTTGTCAGTAATCGTGCAGCTCAACTCAAAACTTAAGGAGCTTAACGATTCGACGAACAATACCAAAGAAAAGACATTTGGGTAGGCCGCATAAATTACTCAAACTGTCAGACTATGACTAAAACTAAGAAAAGGATAAAATAAATAAAAAACAATGATCCACGTAGTCTTCACATTCATTCAGGATGATGTGATACATACGAACCATAAGGAATATGATGCAACCTCTGTTCTGTCATCCTTTATAATGTCACAGGATTAAACGCAGCTGCAGTTCTGTGGTTAAAAACATGAGTTGACCGCTTTTTGCGTCTTAATTTAAGATGCCGTGGTGTTGCTGAATAGCTATCTAATAATAAATATACAGATCAAATAGAATACTCTATAATATGCATACCATAAAATACAGAAATAAATGTTGTAAGTCCGCGAGGCGTAAGCTGAGCTTTGCATTTGTGTGAGTGATCACCAAAATGGTACGAGAGCCCATGACCAAAATTTTTGTCTTAAGGTTGATGCGCCAGGGTAGCCCGCGAAATTCAAAATTTCTTAGGTTTTTTGCAATTTGTAGGTCAGTGTGAGCTTGTATGTTGATTAAAATATGATTCGCGGCCGTAGCTAATATGGCTTTACAGAATTATAATCATTAGAATCAGTAATACAACTTCATAAGTTAGCATTTGTCTCAAATCTAGCGATTTCATGAAATCATGAGGTTTGAGGTAAATGCTAACTTATGGAGCTGTATTGCTGATTCTAATGATTATAATTCTGTAAAGCTATATTAGCTACGGCCGCGAATCATATTTTAATCAACATACAAGCTCACACTGACCTACAAATTGCAAAAAATGTACCCTGCCGCTTTCGCCTTAAGAATCGTTTTACGTAAGACAAAATCTTCAATCGTCTTATCGTTTTACGTTTTACAACGATGCGACATGCTTTTGGTCATGGCCTCTCGTATTAAAAGAACAAAAGCCGATTGCCAAAAAGCAGTATAAAAACCAAACAGAACGCGTCGCGCTCAATGCCGGATGTCACACATAGTGTACACTATCTATGTGCACTCACACAAATGCAAAGCTCATCTTACATCTCGCGGACTGCAACAACTTAAGTAGATACCTACTTGACTTTTTTTTTGTTTAATTTTTTTTAAATGTTTTTAATAATTATGTGAGATGTGGGTGCTATGAACATGTTGGGAAAAATTACTTTTACTCCATCGACTTGTGTGCTAAAGGAGCGGCAGGCGGCAGCACAGATCACGTATAAACAGAGATCCCGAACGATTCCTCGGCTACCGCTTTTCGTAGACAATTTTTTAAAAATTTAGTTAAAAAAAAAAAAAAAAAATTGTACTTCAACCCAACCACCACCCACAGCCGCCTACCAGAAAGTTTTGTTTCTTGATCTTGGATGGAGCTTAAAGAAGCTTAATTTGCTAGCTCAACATTCTGCAACTTTTTAAGGTTCCGTATCAAATGAAAGGACTTACAAGTGGGCATCATAAACATATTTTTTTTGTAATTTTAAGTTATTTAAAAAATAGATGAAAATTGACCGTTCCCCCCTCCGAAACTACTGAGCCTACAATTTTGAAATAAATCTTACATAGGTAAATTATGTAGAATTGTAGAGTACAGGAAAACCTGTAAGAAGTCAAATAGTCTTAAAATAAGGTAAGTCTCTCAATATTTACTACGTACAAACTTACATTAGCAGTTGAAATGTATGGGAGAACATGTTTTTCAACCACAATATTAAGTTTGTTCTTGGGATAAATTCATACCAACTACAGAACCCTTCATTGTGCGTGGTCCGACTCGCACTTGGCCGGTTTTTGTGGAATTAAGTCGAATGGTATGATGCCTAATTTTGCAGAGAACTTTGCCATACTTAGCATAGCTTAATTGCCAAAAACTTTCTTTGTAGAAAATATCTTCAGACTCAAATTACTGAGCCTGAAAGTTGCCTTGAAACCTAACATTAAGGCCGCTTTACATCAGACGAGCGAATGCTCATTCTATCCCCTCTCCGTCAATTTCTATCAGAACATTCCTTCGTTATTCTATCTTCGCTCGCATAGATTCTATGGAATATTCTAAGAATGCTCGCTCGCTTGATTCGGCACTAGAGCGCGCGAACAGTAGGCAGCTTAGAGCGTTCTTACGTGTTCGGACCAGGGGGTCTACTCCCTAAGTTCGTCCGTCCGTCCGTCAGTCTGTCCGTCTGACATAACGATCCATCAAACAAAGTGTAAAATTTAAATTTTTCGGACGGGCAAAAACACATCGGTAGTAGGGACAACTGTCAAATCGTGTTGTCATTCATACTTCGTTCGAACCCCGAACCAATCACCTATCCGTAGGTGATTGGTACGGAGTAGGAAACGCACATAACGAAGGCCGAAACTACGAGCTTCGTGCTTAGGGAGTAGACCACATGGTTCGGAGTTTCGAACATGCTCGCTCCCTGGAGCGGTCCGGACCAGCAGTGCGATTCTGTAACCATCTCACCGTGAAAACTTAGGCGAAGTGAGCGTGGAGTGAGCTGTCAATAGTGTCAATTCTTAGCAAAAACAAACTCACTTCACCTAAGTTTTCACGGTGAGATTTTTACAGAATCGACCGGCTTGTGTTCTAGTGATTCTAGTTCTTGGTTATCATTCTTGCTCGTTGATATTTTGGTGTAAACTCTGAAAACGAGCTTTCGTTTCCACTAAAAGATCAAGAAATAATGCTCTTGTTCTAGCTCTAGCTCTTTGTTCGTTTGGTCTAAACCCATCTTAAGATTTTATAGATAGGTCAGTACTAACAGTACCTATGATGACTAACCTTGCACCTCTTAATTTGTAACAAAGGCTCTAGTTATGTCACCCGCGGTATGTCATCCATTACAAGTTATTGTTTCTCAAAATGGCCGCCAGCCCTGCGGTAACACGTGACTGGATAACAGATGTACTCTATGAGTAAGCTTTTCTAAAGATGCATGTTTGATGGTTTTTCTAATGTGGTTTACTGTTTGTCTGTCGATCACTTCTTTTACTTTTTATTTTTCGCTTAAGAGGCTACCGAGCGCGCAGTGGCGCCCTCATCGTTTGTTTGGTTATTTCTTTTATTTTAGAATGAAAATGCAGAAAATAAGCCGGAATAGTTGTGCTCCACAAGACTATACGTTATTTGATTTTTTTGTTTCTTTAATATAATCGTTAAAACGGAAAAAAATTGGTCTTTTCCGTTTTAACGAATAGAATAAAACTTAACAATATAAAGCTACATCTATATAAGTAAAAAGAGAAGTCCTGACTGACTGATTGACTGACTCATCAACGCCCAGCCCAAACCCTTGGACCTAGAAAGCTGAAATTTTGCACAGAGGTTCCCTTTATAACGTAGACAAGGAATAGGGAAGGAATTCCCGGTAGCAGGTTCCCTTGGGATATTTTCCGACATCCACGCGGGCGAAGCTGCGGGCAAAACCTAGTTTGTAATAAAAAATGCGTGAGTATCGTGGAACACTCGATTGGAACGAAGTATTCAGTGACCTCAAAAACCATGAAAATGTCACCCTGACGAAAAATTTTAAAATTTTTGCAGCCGCCATTTTGGATTATCATTTTAACCTCATTATCGTTTTAAGCGACCTCAAAAACCATGAAAGTGACATCCATGTCATTATTATTAAGTATTTCATTTTATACATTTATTTTGTTGTTGTTGTTCTTCTATGTAGTTTTTATGTTGCTGTTGTTGTATGTTATTGTTGTGGTTGTTGTTGTTTATTTTTATTTGTTATTAATGATAAATAATAATAATTAAAACAAAACAACATTTTGTTCTTCTTCAAAATAAAGAACGTGACGGAATAATCTTAAATTTTTTTGCCTAGCCCCCATACGCCAGGCTCGTACCGTCCGGTAAGGAACTTCATTCCAATAATACCTATAGATAGACAGTAAACGATAGAGCCTGCTTTATTACTTATTGTTTCAATAAAATTGTTAAACAAGCAACTACAGGAGTCTGTCTAGTGTTTCTGATGAGCTAAGAAAATAAACAATTAAATGTTGTTATGTCATCCCTACGCAATACTTTTATTATCACGAATTGTCTTGCAAATGTGTCACCGTCATTAATGTAGTAGGAGGAAAACTGGGTCTAGTACCTACCTACTGACTGTTCAAAATATGAATTAGGTTTCTAAAATACGTGGGGAATACTGAAAGTTACCGGAACTGGCCACTTACAATAAAAAATAAAATAAAAAAGTATTTACGGACTTCGAAAATGGAACTCTCTGGGAACATGTTACTTTTTAATTTGCGAGACTATCATTTGTTTTTTTCATTGTGGCAAGATTGTGGCTTTAAAAAATTGTGTGTCGCTATTTTACAATACTCGTGACAATTTTCACTCAATGATTTTTTACGATTTTCGACCAGATACTTCAATTGGCATTTTGTGATGAAGCCCCAATGTAACAGCTCTGTATATTCGTGATGGTCCGGAGAATTTAGACGTGGACGTGATCATCTCCATGACGCGGTACCTACGTTAAGATCGGCGAGGGCGGTTACAGAATCCAATATTGATTCCATAGGATAACTGATTGAAAGAAACTGATGAAAAAATTACTAGTCGAGTAGTAGTAGTGGCTTAGTATTAGGCATTGGAATAAGCCAAGTGCAAAACATTTTGCATGTGCATCTGAAGGGTCGGAAGCTTTGCACTCGATGGATACCGCACGATTTAACGGAAGACCAGAAATGACTGCGTGTCGAGTGGTGCCGTAAAATGATAAAAACCGGCCAAGTGCGTGTCGGACCACGCACAATGAGGGTTCCGCAGTTGAAAAGAATTTATCCCAAAGACAAACTGAACATTGTGTTGAAAAACATGTTCTCCCATACATTGATATACTTACGTCACGGACAATTCTCCAACTGCATATTTAAGTTTGTATTCGCAAAAAACTATTCTTAAACATAACATCACGCCTTATTTCACCGAAGGATTGGGCAGAGGTGTACCTATACAATCACATTTTGCCAGAAAAAAAAAAACTACAAATTATTTTTTTATGTGATAAACTACAAATGATAAATTTTCGGACTGTTTCCTTTACTTTGCTGTGAGCGCTTGCTTCTTACCAAATTTCATGATTCTAGGTCAACGGGAAGTACCCTATAGGTTTTGATTTACTTGCGAGTATCAAAATAGTAGTAGCATAAATGGCCGTGTTTTTTTATTGCGTTGACTTAGAAGATTGATTTTTTTAGGACTCTAAGGGATCATAGAGTTACGTATTTAACATTAATTTCAACTTGATACCTCCTCGCGATCCTGAGAAAAAGGGTCTTGACAGACTGACATACTTGAAAATATTTTTATGTGACAAAATTATAAATTAACAACTTTCGGACTTTTTCCATTATTTGTGCTGTAAGACCTTGGTTCTTACCAAATTTCATGATTCTAGGTCAACGGAAAGTACCCTATAGGTTTTGATTTACTTGCGACTACCAAAAGATGTCGCATAAAAGGCCGTATTTTTTTATTGTGTTGACTAAGAAGCTTGATTTTTTTAGAACTCTAACGGTTCATAGACTTACTTATTTGATATTAGTTTCAAGTTGATACCTCCACGCGATCCTGAGAAAAAGGTTCTTGACAGACTGACATACTTGAAAATATTTTTTATGTGATAAAATTACAAAATAACAATTTTCGGACTTTTCCATTACTTCTGCTGTAAGACCTTGCTTCTTGCCAAATTTCATGATTCTAGGTCAACGGGAAGTACCCTATAGGTTTTGAACTACTTGCGAGTATCAAAATATATCGCATAAATGACCGTATTTTTTTAAGACAAAGACAAAGACATTTATTCGTCGGATATGGTACAACAAAGTTGGTATTTATAATTTTAGTTCAGGACACATCCGCCGCTAAAAGCGGCATACGAATATTTACAATAGGTGCACATAGGCATAAAACCTAACTTATATAATACATGCCTATATCTACTCTAAAAACAATACAAAACACTTAAAATTATTGCGTTGACTTAGAAACTTGATTTTTTTAGAACTCCGAGGGACCATAAACTTACGTATTTGACATTAATTTCAACTTGATAGTTACCTCCACCCGTTCCTGAGTAAAAGGGTCTTGACAGACTGACAGACAGACGGACAACAAAGTGATCCGAATTAAACATAGAAACAACTGAAGAGAATAAACAAAAATTAAAATACGTTAAACACAACAAATTTACATTTCAAAGAAAAAGTTACTTCATTTTTTTTTAAATTTCTGAACACTATTTGAGAATAAACCAAGCTCAACATCCTGGCACACAATATTGAACATTCGACATGCTCTTAAAATATATGTATTTTGCCTGTAAATACTTTTCGCAATGGGTACATGAAGGAGATGAGGTCTACGACGAAACACAGACGGTACACGAAGTCCAATCTTGGCCACCAGCTCAGGGACATCAGAAGACCCGTTCATTATATTAAATAGGAAAGCAAGACGAGTTTGTTGTGTCAGCTTTCTGGTGTTTGTGATACAATGATTTTTTCCATTAGTACATACACCAACGATACACTTATTTCTGTTATATTTCTAATTTTACTTAATTAATATTATTTTATTAACTGGAAGATCGGGAAGTGGGTCAAAAACTTGTAAATTTTGAAAAGGACAACATAAACTTGTAAAAACAATCTCTACTAAACTGCTGGATATAGAAACTTGATTTTGCGTCTCGAAAATCAAAACCTTGTTCTTATCTAAAGTAGGATTTACAAACATAACATCACTGACCTCCAGTGGCGTAACTATACCGTTCGAGGCCCGTGGCAAATTCATCGGTTTTTTACTAAATGGGTAATAATAAATGTTGGGAGTTGGGATTCTCCTCTGACCGGGGGCCCCTTCCGGCTGGGGGCCCGTGGCATTTTGCCGACTTGCCACCCTGCAGTTACGCCACTGCTGACCTCTAAGATACAGGGATACCCCTAGTTTGGAGATCAGGGTTTCAATGTATTGCGCATAGCATAACCACCTAGTTATAAATATAACATTCTTTGGCTTTTCTTCAATAAACATTTTTTTTTATCACAACTGTAATCCCGAAGGGTTAGGCAGAGGTGTGGCTATAGGTAATAGTACCTACATCCTCATTTAGCCATTATGTTAATGGGGGGCTAAAGTTGTTACATGAAATACTGTTACAATCATAGAAACATAAAAAACCGGTCAATAGCGAGTCAGACTCGCGCACCGAGGGTTCCGTTCCGACTTCTGAAAAAGTGTGCTATTTAGAGACATCGTTTTATTTTTCCTGTAATCTTTACATAAACTTCTATCACATAGAATAATTTCAGATTTTTCTCTTTGCAAACTTTCGGAGATAAGGGGAGGGAACGGTATTTTTTTTTACATTTTTCATTACAAGTCGAAAACTATGGGGACTAAAAAAAAGAAAAAAAATGTTTGAGAATGTGCAAACAGCGCTCTTTCATATGATACCCCATATGCCCTAGTAACCCCACTTTGACTTTTTAAGTCCCTGCTGCAAAAAAAAAAAAAAAATTCTTTCTTATTTGCAAAATATTTAGTTGGGTCAACGTCATCTAAAACTATTCCAAATTTCAAGTTGATAGCATTAGTAGTTCTTGAGATATCCAGCTGTGACAGACAGACAGACTGAGTGACACCATAAGGGTTCCTTTTTTACCATTTTGGTACGGAACCCTAAAAACAGGAGAAGTGGCAAGCAACCAAGCAGCTCATTCTGCTCAATTGTTTTCGCGACACAATAGGGATAAAAATGTCGGACATGTCGGTGCCTGCCGTTTCTCCGGCGATGGTAGCACGGGCGTCGATCACTAATTTAGACATTGAAATTTTAATTAGTTTAGATGATCGAAAGCTGTAACGCTCATCATGTAATAACCCGAAAATTTTTTTGGATGCGCACGTAAATCTTCGTATCTCACAAAAAAAAAACCCTTTAAAGGCCTTAAGGCCGTCAAGGGGTGCACCCAATACTGTTTTGGTACTCTTTTTTTGTGCAACAGTAAATATGTGCAGATAGTCATTTTTGTTTGATAGTCCATTGCGAATTTATTTACGACAACGCGCGACGTCGTGCGAGCATCACAGTGAGACTCGAATGAAAAAACATGCGTTTTTTCACCCGCAGTGCGCGGACCCGAGACTGCGTTTGTTTTACCGGTGCGGCAGAACTACCGGAACGTTTTCCACCGCACCGCAATGCGCGCTCGCCCTTACTCAGATACATTTCGACGTGTGCGTACGCGCAGCGGAATGTTGTTGAATTTAAAGATTTTAATTATGCAGATATTTAGTGTATGACGTCGTATAATTGTGTATGGTAAAAAAAAATTTGTGCACGCAACCATTGTGGAGAAATTCACCAAAAACTGATTCCGCCGGGCGAACGTTGTCCTGGCGGAACTTTTTTTAATCCATAGACTTTAGAAGAAAAGAGATGTGTCCAAAAATTAGTGTGTATTTGTGTGTAATTGTGTATGTATGAATAAAACTAGTGCATGCATAAACTTCGGAGAAATCCAAGTTTCCGCTACGCGAACGTTTGGCCATTAGCTAGTTTTCATATAAAGCGCTTACATAGAGAGCTGTAGATTTTTACATACGTTGTTTTGAATTTGTTTATATTTGTTTAAAAAACAGATTTAGAAAAAATCGTAGGGCTTAAAAGATAAAAATATAAACGTAAAATACACTTATTAGGTCTTAGTTCTTAAAGTATGCACTTTGGGGTCTAGATTTTCACGTTTATACAAACCTTGTAAGTGTCTGCAACATGTTGCCAAGTATCAATGATGTTCCGTTAGTAACTAAAGAGTTATAGGACAAATTTACCATGAACAGATCACTGTTTACAAAGCAGTCAAATATCACGACGTTCTGAAGGAATTGCATGGTAATATGTATGTCAATAATTAGTGTATTCATTCAACTATTCTTATGCAAAATTTCATGTCATTAAATTCAGTAATTAAAGAAAAACAATTATAATACTGACGAAGCATCGAAAACCTACATAACTTGACCAAGTTCGGATGGCTACAAAAAAGCGGCCGTGCAATATATTTAGGTAACATCCCAAAATTTACAGTATAATACCGGTATTGAATTGGTATAGGTGATAACACAATTGTTGTTTCGATATAATTTATAGGTCATTTATTTTTGTACACCTACTTTTTTAAATGTATTTGACTATGACAGAAAGTAGGTACTATTTACGTAGGTACTTTATTTAAGTATGCGCTTGAGACTTGAGATATAATCTAAATATATTATTTAAGACAAATAAAATTCATACAGCTAATTTCTATTGAAGATTTCACGGATCAGGATTCTAACTATAGACCCCTTAGGGAAATTAAATATTCACCACATGTAAGTATGTACTACTGTTTAGGTAAATATTTATCATATTGTAGCTTATTACACTATTTAACCAATAGACTAGGCATGCACGAGCGTTCCCCTTTGCAACTTTAGTGGATCAAACAATCTAATAACTTAAAAAAAACTACTTCTTGAATCGATTTTTTTTTCTTATGTATGTGAGCGTGTTCCCCCGCACCCCACCAAAATATGCAGAATTATTTTGTTCGAAGTTCGGTACGCTTAATCCTTTAGTTAAATAGTCTAAGTATTGTAGTTATGAATTAATCAAAAATATTCTTGTGTGAAAAAATAGACAACGCGCTGCGCGCAACGAGCAATAGGCGGCTTCCCGCTTGAAACGGTACTGTCATCCTTGAATAAAAGAGAGGGCAATATGTTTTCGCGCGTATTCGTTTGCTGTTGAACTTGAACCTGATTTTGTTTCATCCCCAGTCACAAACAAATAAATGTGCAGTCAAGGACAATGTGCGTATGCGCTGTTGTTTTGCTATGCATCGCCAATTCTCTGTAATAATAATATTGACAAAGTGTGTTATTAATGTTATAGTGTAACAGTCTCAGACCAAGAAAAAAAGATAGACGGCGCGCCGCGAACATCAAAAGTGAAGCCATAAAACCGTGCTCCTGCAAGTAAACATACACGCTCACGCACACACCTACATTAAAACCATGCTCATCGCTCTTAGTACGCCACGAGTTGTCGTCAAGTAAACTTAAATTAAAAAAATAGAATTATGCCTTCCTCTGTAGTGAAAAGTTGCAAAAACAACAGCAAATCACATAAAAAGTCTCACGGAATCACTTTTCACTTGTAAGTACTTGAAATAACATCGTTTCTCTATTATTAAACTGTGAATTTTAGGTTACTTGGAACAAAAAACCTCAACAAACGAAAGCAGTGACGTAAAGTATGGTTGTTGCCATAATACGATTTAAAATTTCCCATTTGATTAATATATTTTAAATAAATATGATTTATTACTTCCAGTTATAGTCCTATTTTCTTTTAATATTTTAAGTAGGTATTCTTTGTTTTGGTATTTTTATTTAATATTTTAGATTTCCAACTAATTATGAAATAAAAAATAAATGGATAGTAGCTATAAGAAATAGTCGGAATGATCCGGAATGGTTGCCATCGAAAACCAGCGTGGTTTGTTGTGATCATTTTGATGATTACTATCTCTATAGGAAAGAGATGGATGTATGGATGAATAGGCAAATTTAGGCAGTTAATGGACAGTCCATCCTCTATGTCTATGGTCATATTAGTATCTAAGTTCATTGTATACATGTCAATAGTTGTTTTTCTCTTTTTCTAGATAGTGGACAATTTCATACAGGTATCGCAGTCCATCCTATATGTCTACTTTCCTACCCACACAAATATCCCCAAATTATAGGGAAAAAATTTAACAAATGACAACCCTTCGATGCACACATAGAAAAAAAAGTGGCTTCAGTTTTAATGTTCGCGGCGCGCTGTCTATCTTTTTTTCTTGGTCTGAGGTAACAGTGAAGCATAACATAATTATGTAGTAGGAATATTGAGTGAATGATAGTGAGAAGCTGATAACAGATATAAGGTAAGATTTTATAATAAATTAATAGCTATAGACTTATTCATTTACGTAGGTAGTTTATTAGGCAGATAAATTATAATAATTGTGTTATGTTAACATTGGACAGACACCATAAACCCAAGTTAATATCTACTGATTGATCTAATTCTATATCTATTTACTTAAAGAAGAAGGGTCACGCTCCATACAAAATTTACCCAGGCACGGCGCGAACGGAACATATTTTAGTTTTTTCATTATTTTAAGTACATCAATTATCAGGTATTTCTTTTTTCGATTTCAGTGGCTAACGTATTTAAATTGCCTTCACAAGGCAAAATATTATTTTTATCAAACCTACCAATAACGACAGAATTCAAAATAAGAAGCTTTACAGTATATAGCTATGTTTTAGTAAAGACAATTACAATGGAAAAAACCAAGTTATGTACCATTGTAGCGAGATAATGGTCGTAAAATGATCAGCATTTCGGCTTATCTCGCTAGTGTGAGATACAAAAGAACTCGAACATGCTATTTATCACTCCTGCACTCCCTAAAAGAGCGAGTATTATACAGTCAAACCTGGGTAAGTGAGAACTGGATAAGTGAGAAAGCTCTTTAAGTGAGAGTAATAGCCAGGACCTGTCATTTTAAGCTCCCAAAACCTCTATTAGCGAGAAACAGAAACCTCTGTAAGAGAGAGTCGTTTTTCCCTCATGGACCTCCGTAAGTGAGACTGCTACTTATCTATACCCCTATAAGCGTCAGTCGAGCTTTATTTATTTATATTATTTAGGAGGAACTACACACATACAGTAACAGATTTCAAAACAAATTACAAATTTAACATCTGCTATTTTATGACTCATTCTTAACTTTCGTGGAACTTCCTACCATTGTTTTTGTATTGTTTTCTCGTCAATATTGTACTTATTCTATTTCGTGGAACTAAATAGGTAACGTTGTTATTTTATCGCATTCTTTTCGAATGGACACGTGTGCCTGTGTACCGTCCTGTTTGTCGGACTTACTCAGTTTATAGTTAATCAATTGCGAAGGAAAGTTCTGTTCTGCATCATGACAAAACGGAAAAACAGAAATAAAGATCATTCCAATGAAGCTAGCTTTAAATGCGTTGGAGACGGTCCATCAGTACTTTGAATACGCGGTTGTTGATCAAGCAATATTCGACAAAATTTATGAGTTAGAGAAAAACATTCAAAATACAAAAACAGAAACCCAAACGAAATTGACGGATTTTTGTTGTGTTCGGTTGTCGGTTTGTGTGTAAATAAGTTCTAAATAAAATAAAATTACATAGTGCATGAATTTTTGTTTTGTTTTCGTAAGCATCTTGATACCTACCCTTATAAAGTACTTATATGTCGAAATCTAATGAACGTAACATAGGAACTCACTAAAAAACACTATTAAAAAATATTATATAAAATTATTATTATTAATTATTATTTTACATATGTTTACATATCTCGGGACCCTGGGGTCCCGGACCTTTGGAAGGCTTACGAGGGGCCGAAGCCAACTCACAGAGGCCCCTTAGACAATTTTAAATGACGAGGAGGCAACAGCCGACGATTATCCCTGTATGCACTATGGAAGTGCACCCAAGGACAACCCCCGGTTGGTGCAGGACTATTGCAGAACATGGAACAAAACATATCGGGCTATGGGTTTGGGTAGCTATAGTGGATCGGGTACCTTAAACTATGGAAGAACTATGTCCCCTGCCTTACCAATGTTATATAATATACACAGTTAAAATGGCAGGGGGTGACTTGCACACTCAATAATGGGCCCCCGAAAACGGTCGCTAGCACAAAGTGTCGTAGCGGCAAGGGGGCAACATGTCCTGAGGTGCTTGTGAGGAGTGGAGAGGTATCCCACGGTTCTCAGAACAATCCCAGAGCCCGGAAGATGGTCAAGATCCCTACAAACACTTACTGGAATACTTCCTTCCTCCGAGCATGCTTGCTCTTGCGAATCTCCACTCAAGCCAGCCAATAAAGGCAAGAAAGAGGTGGGAGCTCTGTTCCTCGTCAGTGTTCACTCCAGCCGGCCAATAAAGGCAAGCGAGAGGTGAGGAACAAGACTTCTCCCGGGAGATAGGGTCCGTGGGGTCGCTACTGCCCAACAGCTCGCCACATGCTGCCCTGCGGGTTTCTGTATCTCTCTTGGTCTGGCTCCTCACCCTAGACCTGTTTCGGCAAAGTGAACTCTACTAGCACAGGCCCAGAGATCGGAGCGCGCAAGCCCCACCACGACGTCAACGTAGAGATACGGCGGTGGGGTTAATTATTATTATTATTATTAAAAGCACTATTAAAAATATTTATGTACTTGCTGTGACTTGTTATTGCTGCGTACCTCTATAAGAGAGAAACGCTACCCATGTACCTGCATTAGCGAGAAACTCGGGTTAGTGAGAAACCTCTATAAGCGAGAATGAGATTCTGCTCCCTTGAACTCTCGCTTATCCAGGTTTGACTGTATTATATATATTATATTATATTATATATATTATATTATTATATTATATTATATAATTATATATTTGGGTTTTTTACTAAGTTAGAATTGTTAAATTGCCTGTGTAAGACAAAACGTAATGTTTTTCTGGAAATTAAACAAAGGTTTTTTCTTTAGATATCTTTATTTTCAATGAAATCATAATAACCCTTATTCCTATAGTAATAAGGTCGAAAAGTGATGGTACATCTTGACGATAGCCCACCATGAGTCCATGATGTTGAAATTATATAATATTTAAACTATATAATCATGTAAGTACAGTGGCGTTACTTTCCGGTCGACCACCCAATAAGGTATTTAAATAGAGAAGTACTTGTTAATTGAAGATTTGTTTTTATCGTAGATAGTGGCGTTATTATTAAAAAAATATTTTTCATTCAAGAAATGCAATTGTTTTATTTTTTCCTAACGCTTGTGTACGCAACTGTACCATATTAATAAATACTATATTGGAAGGTTAAGAACGTTTCTAAGATATATGGCACGGCCGCTTTTTGGTAGCCATCCGAACTTGGTCGGGTTATGTAGGTTTTCGATGCTTCGTCAGTATTAGAATTGTTTTTCTTTAATTACTGAATTTAATGACATGAAATTTTGCATAAGAATAGTTGAATGAATACACTAATTATTGACATACATATTACCATGCAATTCCTTCAGAACGTCGTGATATTTGACTGCTTTGTAAACAGTGATCTGTTCATGGTAAATTTGTCCTATAACTCTTTAGTTACTAACGGAACATCATTGATACTTGGCAACATGTTGCAGACACTTACAAGATTTGTATAAACGTGAAAATCTAGACCCCAAAGTGCATACTTCAAGAACTAAGACCTAATAAGCGTATTTTACGTTTATATTTTTATCTTTTAAGCCCTACGATTTTTTCTAAATCTGTTTTTTAAACAAATATAAACAAATTCATCATACAGACTGCTTATAACACTAGTGGTTATATAATTGTAATACGCTATTATTGTATACTCGTGGTGTTGTTTGTGTTTGATTGTTCAACCATTTTTGTTCAATAAATCTTTATTTATTTATTTATTTATTTTTATTAATTCAAAACAACGTATGTAAAAATCTACAGTTCTCTATGTAAGCGCTTTATATGAAAACTAGCTAATGGCCAAACGTTCGCGTAGCGGAAACTTGAATTTCTCCGAAGTTTATGCATGCACTAGTTTTATTCATACATACACAATTACACACAAATACACACTAATTTTTGGACACATCTCTTTTCTTCTAAAGTCTATGGATTAAAAAAAGTTCCGCCAGGACAACGTTCGCCCAGCGGAATCAGTTTTTGGTGAATTTCTCCACAATGGTTGCGTGCACAATTTTTTTTTTACCATACACAATTATACGACGTCATACACTAAATATCTGCATAATTAAAATCTTTAAATTCAACAACATTCCGCTGCGCGTACGCACACCATTTCGACGCAATAATTCAAGTTCATGTATAGATAATATGTTGACTAATATTGATGAGACAATTATTAAAAGTGTAGACACAGACCACAATGGTCTATCTGATGGGCATGCGGGCCTTTTTTGCACATTATCACTGGAAAAAGTGGCTTATAGGGAACAGCAAAATTGTATGCACATTGAAAGAAGATTATATAATGAAGGGAACAAGTCTTGTTTTAGGCAAAAGTTGTCACAAGAAGACTGGTGCGCAAGTACATTTATTGACAAACTCAGTGAACTACATTCTAACACATTTAATAAAAAGAAAATAAAAATAAATATAAAAAACACCAACAAATCTAAATGGTTAACTACGGGGATAAGAGTTGCTAGTAAAATGAAACGATTTCTGAATTTTATTGACAAAGATAATTGTGACGATTCAATACTAAAATATCGTAGTCATTATTTTAGGGTATATAGGAAAGTAGTACGACATGCGAAACGACTAGTAGTAAGAACGGAAATAAATCTAGCTCAGAATTCTGGTAAAGTTATTTGGAAAATTATAAATAGTAAGAGGAATCCTAAAAAATATGTAAGTGACAATTTTATCCTTATGGATGATAATAAGATGGTTCATAATCCCTCAGAAGTTGCTAATATTCTGTTGGAAAAGTTCAGTAATAATTCGAATTTTATCATGAGTGACATTAACACAGCAAAAGAGTATCTTCAAAATCATGGGATAAGAGTAGAGGAGGATATGGTCTTCGAACCTGTTACACCTATGGAAGTTTTCAAACTAGTGAAGATTATGGATAGTAAAAAGTCTTTTGGCCATGATGAAATTCCTATGACTATCATAAAAGAAAACATTGATGTATTAGCTAGCCCTTTGGCCGATTCAATAAATGAATATGTAAATAAAGGTGTTTTTCCTGAGCAATTTAAATTAGCTAAAGTACTACCTATACATAAGAAGGGCTCTAAAACAGACCCAGGGAATTATAGGCCTATCTCTTTGTTGCCTGTATGTTCTAAAATATTTGAAAAAATTATGAAAGTGAGGCTTGTTTGTCATTTGAATAAACACAAAATTATAACTGACCAACAATTTGGTTATCAAAATAATGTAGGAACAATAGATGCTATTGACATGTTGATTGATGATGTGGTGGGTAAGTTGAATGCTAAACTAAAAGTAGCAGGACTTTTCCTTGACCTAAGTTCTGCGTTCGATACAGTGGAACATTGTATTCTTCTTGATAAGTTAGATTTCTATGGCATTAGGGGAAATGTGTTGAATTTATTCAGATCCTATTTACATAATAGAACACAGTATGTGGAAATTAAAACAGTTCAAGAAGATGGACATGAAAAACTACACAAATCAGACATAGTTATAATAAATAAAGGCGTACCACAAGGATCAGTTCTAGGCCCTGTCTTCTTTATAATATTTATAAATGATCTGATAGCTTACATGAAAAGTATTTCAGATGATACTAAACTTGTAGTTTTTGCCGATGACACAAGCGCTATTATAGCTAGCGACAATTTAGAAAATTTAGAAAAGAAGATTAATTTTATCCTAGGTGCTCTTGAGAAATGGTTCACTATGAATGATTTAAAACTAAATCTAAAAAAGACGCAATGTTTATTATTTAAATCGACCGTGAGGAACAACGATACTGTCAAAGTACATTTATTAGGGAATAAAGTGGATATTGTGGACAATGTAAAATTTTTGGGGGTACAAATAGATGCAGTTTTAAATTGGAAGAAGGAATTGGAAGTGGTCACTAACACTATGAGTAGTGCTTGCTATGCTCTCAGGAGTCTTAGAGATGAATTAACCATTGCTCACTTCAGAATGGTGTATTTTGCACTAATAGAGTCTAGACTTAGATATAGCATAAAGTTTTGGGGCAACAGCTACCAATACAATGTTAATGTTGCTTTCGTTATGCAGAAACGAGCTTTGCGAACTATGCTTCGCATTAAACAAACAGAGTCTTGTAGAGATCATTTTAAGAAACTGCACATTCTTACAGTACCATGCCTCTACATTCTGGTCCTGCTTAGCCATTTTATTAAAAATTTACATAAGTTTGAGACAGAAGAACAGAGACATATCAGAATAAAAACGCGAAGAAAGGATCTACCTAATTTCATACAGCCTAAGCTTAATGTCATTAAACATGCCTCAAGAGTGCAATCAGTAAATCTGTACAATAAATTGCCCGTGCAATTTAAAAATATGAATCCAAACGAATTCAAGAGAAAATTAAAGTCATTGTTGTTGATGAAATGTTATTACAGCATTGAAGAGTTTCTCAAAGATAACAGTAGTTTGAACTAATATGTGATTTTAATGACTATTATAATGACTCTAAGTAATATATCCAATATTCTATCATGACATTACATTTTATTGAATATTATTGACATAAGTACATTTATTTTTTATTGAATTTATATTGATTTTGAATTAATATTATGTTAAATTATTATAATTAATATTATACTAACCGTTACTTACCCTTACCCTTTACTTGGATGTTATGACCAATGTATGGAATGTAAAGTTTAATTTTTGTGTTACATTTATTGTTAAAACCACTTCGTCTGTTATTATTCGTGTATTTATTGTTAAAACCACTGTTCGACACAAATGTAAATTTGTTGATGAATAAATAAATAAATAAATAAATATTACGGTGATCATGAGATACAGCCCTGGGGGCCTACTCCTTAAGTCCGTCCGTCCGTCAGTTCGTCCGTCTGACATTAACGATCCATCAAAACAAATGTAAAAGTTAAATTTTTCGGACGGGCAAAAACATCGGGAGTCAAATCGTGTTGTTATTCATACTTCGTTCGGGCCCCGATCAATCATCCATCCATCCGTAGGTAATACGGAGTAGGAAACGCCCGTAACGAAGGCCGAAACTACGGACTTCGTGCTTAGGGAGTAGACCGCCTTGCACGGGTCGACGGCGCGGTGTGTTCCACGCGCGCCTCAAAGAGATTCAGCAATGATGGTGTCCAATAGGGCCGATGCCGCCAGGGTCGCGGGTTGTACGAAAGAGATACCGTGGCCCTGGCATAGGCAACTGAAGGAATACCTACTGGTGGGTTTTAGTCACTACAAGTCTGACACGCCCTTGCGCTCCACCCAGAGCGGGAGAAGTCATTTGATGATAGTTGTGAATATTTGTGGATGATCCACAAAAAAAAAAAACCGGTCAAGAGCGAGTCGGACTCGCGCACAGAGGGTTCAGTTCCGATTCCTGAAAAAGTGTGCTATTTAGAGGCATCGTTTTATTTGTCCTGTAATCTTTACATAAACTTCTATCACATAAAATAATTTCAGATTTTTATCTTTGCAAACTTCGGAGATAAGGGAACGGTATTTTTTTTACATTTTTCATCAAAAGTCGAAAACTATGCGGCCTCAAAAAAAATAAAAAAATGTTTGAGAATTTGCAAGCAGCGCTCTTTCATATGATACCCCACATGCCCTAGTAGCCCCACTTTGAATTTTTAAGGCCCCCTTTCAGTCCCTGTTAAAAAAAAAATATAAATATTTTTACTTTTTTCTTATTTGCAAAATAGTTAGGTTAACGTCATCTAAAACTGTTCCAAATTTCAAGTTGAAAGCATTAGTAGTTCTTGAGATATCCAGCTGTGACAGACAGACAGACAGACTGAGTCACACCATAAGGGTTCCTTTTTTACCATTTTAGTACGGAACCCTAAAAAGACATTTAAAATGTTGCCACATCCAAAACTTTTTCTAGTTCGATGTTGCCAGTTAATTACCATAAGGTCAGTACAGATAACATTACCTACAATTAAAAGGGATAACGGGTTTCATTTTCAACGCTTCGTTAAGTATATGAACGACAAATTAATAGTTTAGTAATGTAGGAAGAATTATACGTTAATGGTAGCGTATGGTTTTTATCTATGATTAACGTACGTAATTATTATTAATTTCTGTGATGGGAATGGGAAATTAGAAAGTGTTAATCTTAATAGTAAAAGCTTTGAAAGTATCTACCTACCTAAACCTGTGCCTAAACTTTGATATAACTGAGGATTTGTACTTGTTATTATATACTGACAGTGCCCCGCGGTTTCACTCGCTTAGGCCGGGATCCATGGGCGTCCCCAGGGGTGGCATCAGCGGGGGGGCAACTGCCCCCCCTGGATCTTGTATGCCTAAGTACTGTTGTCGAAAAAAGTTATGTTAGAGCCACGTCACGTATATATTAGTCTAAGGCACAGATTTCCTGAAAACGATCAAAAAGGTGGTTTTTTAAAGCAGTGTATCTCATAAACCGTAAATAATTTTGACATGTAAAAAAAATATGATATTTTCAAGTCTTTTTCGCATACAGTGATGGAAGCCAAAACATAATTATACATATTTTAATGCACCAAAAAAATCTTTAAACATACCTCCTAATAATCTTTAAAAGCAGTTTATCCCTTCATTAACAATTATAATTATAATTAAAAATATACCATGAAATGTCAAATTCCAAACTGCATCCAGTGATGGATTACTTTTTATTAAATAGTTAATTTCTAATTTTATACGATTTTATTTGCATTTTTACGACATAATTCCGGTGCGCGTGAGAATCTTCTATCTCGTGCGTCAAACTAGACAGCCATAACGCCATTTCACTTACACACCGAGCTAAACCAATCTTGGAACCTGGGCCTTAAGAGACTGCACGCTAAGGGCACCCTCTGTGGTGCACCTCGGCTTAGGGCGTCGCTGGGGGGAGTACAGCAAGGAGGGACAGGATGGATCATAGCTGGATAATTATTATCTGCAACAGGTTCAGCTACGCCACCAGCTGGCATTCCTTTACCGATCAAGGGTCGGGGGGAATTACGTAATTCCCCCCGGGGTCGTCGTCGCAAGGCACCTGGCCGGCGAGGTCGGAATGTACAATGTAGATTTGTGTTTGTAATCTGTACTGGTGGTGGTGGTTGCCCTTTTTTTTTTTTTTTTTTTTTTTTTTTGAGGGTGGGAAATCATCAAATAACTTCTCCCGCTCGGGGTGGAGCGGAAGGGCGTGTCAGACTTTTACTGACTAAAACCCACCCGTGTTCCTTCAGTTGCCTATGCCAGGGCCGCGGTAACCTCTTCAGACAAACCCGCGACCCCAGCGGCGTCGGCCCTATTGGGCCCCGTCACGTGGTGGTTGCCCTACGATGTAACTAGCGGATCCGAGGCTGTTTGAGGCGCTAATAAATAAGTCTCTCATAGATTTTGCCGAGGACATTGGAGCAGACTGATGAGGCGAAAAACAATAACATGTGTCCCACCCGCCTTAAGAAATTTCTAATTTTCCCCCCACTGGGCCAAAAGCTGGGTACGCCCATGGCCGGAATAAAATTAACATCCTAAGACTGCAACATTATAAAATGTCCTCGTTGTTAGATAGAAGAAAAGTTCTAGATCTCACATTTCTTCACAAACTGTTCAACGGCACTGTCGACTGTAGCGAGCTTCTTGGAAAGCTGCAAATAAGCGCACCATCTCGCTTGCCGCGGAAATGTAACTACAACCTTTTCTATGTGCCGGGATCCAAAACAAACCTCGGACACTTCGCCGTTTTGCCGAGGCTAGTAGGCAGTTTAACGTAATATCGAAGCATAATGATTTGGATATTAAGTACATGTTTAAAAAAGATGTAAAAGTCTTAATAACCAAGTCATAATATTTTGTATTTTTTTGTTGGGTTCTATTATTATTCTTTGATTATTATTATTATTTAATTTTATTTGAATTTAATTTGATTTAGTTATTTTATATTTGAATTTTATTTTTGAATCTCAATTTGTTAATATTTGTTTGTATTATTTTGTACCTGTATTATTTTGTATGACTTTCGACATAGTATTTTGATTAGTTTTAATGATTTCAATTCTGAAAATTTTAACTTTAATAATTTAAATTTTAATGATTTCTTGTTTATCAAACTTCTTGGATTTACCTAGTTATTAATTGAATGATGTGGTCGCCTATAATTGGAAGCGCACACTTGTATTGTCCGTATAACAGGCATGTAACTGTGTAGCCTCTGTTGGCGATCCAATAAATAAATAAATAAATAACATATCCAGGGTGTCAGCTACCTCCATACGAAATTTTATCAAAATTAGTCCAGCCGTTTGAGCATGAAGAAGTAACAAACATTATATTTGGTTTATTATTTTATACACGGTTAATTTTAGGTCGTTCTGGAATCGAAAGCCATACTCGATCATTGAAACCGAATCGATTGGGGCTATTATTTACAAAAAGTAACCATAAAAAAAATTCGAAAAATTCTTCCTTGCGATCATTGCTTGGGTGTCGACAAACGGCAACACATGCGAACGGTAGGTACCCATTGAAAAATCCATTCATCGATCAGACAGCATGATCCGTAAGCCACGCCCCTGACCCCTTACCCCACACTTACTGTCTAGCCGACCGCCCGCCCTTGCCTACGATCTTGCGTTTATGACTGAAATAGTGGCAGCGCAGAGCTACTAAAATTTAACTCGAATGACAGAAAAAAAACCGGCCAAGTGCGTGTCGGACTACGCACAATGAAGGGTTCCGTAGTTGGGATGAAATTATCCCAAGAACAAACTTAACATTGAAAAACATGTTCTCACATACATTTCAACAGTAAATGTAAGTTTGTACTCACAACATTGAGAGTTTTACCCTCTGTCTACGGTTTTACCATGTTATTTTAAGACCATAAACTTCTTATAGGTTTTTCTGTAATCTACAGATAAATAACTATTTTCTGCATTTTTTTCAAAATTTTAGGCTCACTAGTTTCGGAGATAAGGGGGGGGGGCAATGGTCAATTTGCGTCTATTTTCAGGAGAATCATGATGAATCTGTGACCATAACGACACAGCCTGACTCCCTGAAGCACGATGATTTCATTCACACAATAATTATAAAATTATGAATGACTGCATCTTATGTAAACAGCAATAATAGCAATTTGCAATAACAAATGTAGCGTTTAATACTAGATAACACCAAGATGATTCTAGGAACGATTTCTTATTCATTGTGTGTAGATATATTATATTGTAGGTACTCAGATAATGAATGACATAATTGTCTTCATATCAGCCTTCATATCTTTTGAATGCCGAGCGGTCAAATGATTAGCTGTAGAATAGACCTTTGGTCTAGATTTGAAAAAAAAAAATGGAACTGTCAATTTTTACCGCACTCAGCCAGAGACGTCGTTAAAAGATGCATATTAGTAGATAGTTATCACCCGTCTCTCCACAATTCCAATTTTTATGGCGTGCATACTCGATAGGCCTTACTTTACGGGGCATACTGGGTAGGCTCTTTATCCCCTCCATATCCTAAGAGCACGTCTTCCCTACAATTACCGCGCCCCCTAAAAATAAAATCTGCTCTCTTCCTCCTCTTACTTTCAATGGTACCGTCATACCCATTACCCCTAGTGTGAAAGATCTCGGTTTACATCTTGACTCGACACTTAGCTGGCAACGTCAGGTCTCCAGTGTTAGTCAAAGGGTGAACGGTACTCTGCGGTCACTATATCGTCTGAGAAACTTTTTGCCTGCTAAGACGAAAACTATGCTTGTGCAGACTTTGATTTACCCTATCATCGACTATGGTGACGTGTGCTACTTTGACTTGAATGCGGTTTTGCTCAATAAGCTTGACAGACTGCTCAATAATTGTATCCGGTTCATATTCAACCTCAGAAAATATGACCATGTGTCGAGCTATAGATCTGAGCTCAAATGGATGTCCATTCGTCAAAGAAGAAGTTTACGTGCTTTGACCACGCTTTTCTCCCTTCTTAACTCTCCCACTCCTCCTTCTTATCTTGTGTCTCACTTCCAATATCTATGTTCTTCACACGCTAGGAATCTGCGTTCTTCTAACAATCTTCTTCTACTTTGTCCTTCTCACACTTCTGACTTTGTTCATTCTTCCTTTCATATTCAGTCCATTCTTCTTTGGAATGCGCTTCCTCCTGATATCAGGACGGCCACCAGTCGGTATGCATTTAAGCGAAAATTGCAGAGTTATTTTCTTAACCAATAGTGTAGAGTTATTGCAACATCTCTCTCTCTTGAATTTGTATATAATATGTATTGTATATATATATATATAATATAGGTATATTTTATAGTAAGTAGGTATGTATGTTTATTATTAGTTTATAACCTATTTATGTGTCTGTTTATGTAGTCTATTTATAATTAATTAAGATATATTTTTAGTGTTCTTTCTATTTATGCCTCTCATACTGAGCACCTGCCATAATTCTCTTCACCACCCTTGGTTGACTGGTAGAGAATGCCTAAGGCATTAAGTCCGCCTTTGTACAAATTTAAGTGCGAAAAGTTTAAATAAATAAATAAATAAAATAATTTCGCGGGTTACCACAGCGCATCCCCCTTAAACCGAAGTAAAATTTGCTTTGTTTTACTTTATTTTAATTTTGTTTTCTACTCTCAATCTTGTTTCGGTCTTTTTAATGCATAAGTAATAACACACGGTAAGTAATAACAGCCGCATGGGTCGATCCATTAGGTTAAGCTACGCTTGCCGGGGTTGGTCAGTGGATGGGTGACCATCTTTACATACCGAGACTCCTCCGTGCCTCAGAAAGCACGTTAAGCCGTTGGTCCCGGCTGTCATTCGTGGAACTTTGACAGTCGTTACGGGTCGTCAGAAGTCCGAAAGTCTGACAACCAGTCTTACCAAGGGGTATCGTATTACCCAGTTACTGGGTTTTGGAGGTCAGAGAGGCAGTCGCTTCATGTAAAATACTGGTACTCAGCTGCATCCGGGTAGACTGGAAGCCGACCCCAACATAGTTGGGAAAAGGCTAGGCAGACTGATTGTTGGCATTGTTGCATATGAGTTGATTTTTTTGCAGTCGGGTTTTTTGATTTTTTAAATACGTGAAAAGATTTTGCACAGGCGGCCTATGTAAAGCACAGGTAATGTTTATATTCAGACGCTGCCGCGCTGGTTGCTTAGACTGAAAGCGACAACAACGTAGTCAGATAAATGATAAATGATAAATGATTTATTTTCTGTAAGTAGGTTTGTACAAACACTTTTTTTACACGTCAAACATATTTTTTTTTAAACTAGATGAGGTCGACGTTTCCTATCTGACTACTCTGAGAAGAAACGCCGAAACAAACTCAGAGGTCACAGTCTCTTTTAAAATCCAGACATAATCTTGGTCAGATCATGTGAAGACCACGTAGATTGCAGTCTGAAATGGTCTTTTGAGGAAAGAACCACACAGATTGAGTGGACCTGTCCAGTCAGTGCACGCATTTGTCAGTAATCGTGCAGCTCAACTCAAAACTTAAGGAGCTTAACGATTCGACGAACAATACCAAAGAAAAGACATTTGGGTAGGCCGCATAAATTACTCAAACTGTCAGACTATGACTAAAGCTAAGAAAAGGATAAAATAAATAAAAAACAATGATCCACGTAGTCTTCACATTCATTCAGGATGATGTGATACACACGGACCATAAGGAATATGATGCAACCTCTGTTCTGTCATCCTTTATAATGTCACAGGATTAAACGCAGCTGCAGTTCTGTGGTTAAAAACATGAGTTGACCGCTTTTTGCGTCTTAATTTAAGATGCCGTGGTGTTGCTGAATAGCTATCTAATAATAAATATACAGATCAAATAGAATACTCTATAATATGCACACCATAAAATACAGAAATAAATGTTGTAAGTCCGCGAGGCGTAAGCTGAGCTTTGCATTTGTGTGAGTGATCACCAAAATGGTACGAGAGCCCATGACCAAAATTTTTGTCTTAAGGTTGATGCGCCAGGGTAGCCCGCGAAATTCAAAATTTCTTAGGTTTTTTGCAATTTGTAGGTCAGTGTGAGCTTGTATGTTGATTAAAATATGATTCGCGGCCGTAGCTAATATGGCTTTACAGAATTATAATCATTAGAATCAGCAATACAACTTCATAAGTTAGCATTTATCTCAAATCTAGCGATTTCATGAAATCATGAGGTTTGAGGTAAATGCTAACTTATGGAGCTGTATTGCTGATTCTAATGATTATAATTCTGTAAAGCTATTTTAGCTACGGCCGCGAATCATATTTTAATCAACATACAAGCTCACACTGACCTACAAATTGCAAAAAATGTACCCTGCCGCTTTCGCCTTAAGAATCGTTTTACGTAAGACAAAATCTTCAATCGTCTTATCGTTTTACGTTTTACAACGATGCGACATGGTTTTGGTCATGGCCTCTCGTATTAAAAGAACAAAAGCCGATTGCCAAAAAGCAGTATAAAAACCAAACAGAACGCGTCGCGCTCTATGCCGGACGTCACACCTAGTGTACACTATCTATGTGCACTCACGCAAATGCATAGCTCATCTTACACCTCGCGGACTGCAACAACTTAAGTAGATACCTACTTGACCTTTTTTTTGTTTAATTTTTTTTAAATGTTTTTAATAATTATGTGAGATGTGGGTGCTATGAACATGTTGGGAAAAAATACTTTTACTCCATCGACTTGTGTGCTAAAGGAGCGGCAGGCGGCACCACAGATCACGTATAAACAGAGATCCCGAACGATTCCTCGGCTACCGCTTTTCGTAGACAATTTTTTTAAAATTTAGTTAAAAAAAAAAAAAAATTGTACTTCAACCTAACCACCACCCACAGCCGCCTACCAGAAAGTTTTGTTTCTTGATCTTGGATGGAGCTTAAAGAAGCTTAATTTGCTAGCTCAACATTCTGCAACTTTTTAAGGTTCCGTATCAAATGAAAGGACTTACAAGTGGGCATCACAAACATATTTTTTTTATAATTTTAAAATAAATAATTTTAAAGTTATTTAAAAAATAGATGAAAATTGACCGTTCCCCCCTCCGAAACTACTGAGCCTACAATTTTGAAATAAATCTTACATAGGTAATATGTAGAATTGTAGAGTACAGGAAAACCTGTAAGAAGTCAAATAGTCTTAAAATAAGGTAAGTCTCTCAATATTTACTACGTACAAACTTACATTAGCAGTTGAAATGTATGGAAGAACATGTTTTTCAACCACAATATTAAGTTTGTTCTTGGGATAAATTCATCCCAACTACAGAACCCTTCATTGTGCGTGGTCCGACTCGCACTTGGCCGGTTTTTGTGGAATTAAACCGAATGGTATGATGCCTAATTTTGCAGAGAACTTTGCCATACTTAGCATAGCTTAATTGCCAAAAACTTTCTTTGTAGAAAATATCTTCAGACTCAAATTACTGAGCCTGAAAGTTGCCTTGAAACCTAACATTAAGGCCGCTTTACATCAGACGAGCGAATGCTCATTCTATCCCCTCTCCGTCAATTTCTATCAGAACATTCCTTCGTTATTCTATCTTCGCTCGCATAGATTCTATGGAATATTCTAAGAATGCTCGCTCGCTTGATTCGGCACTAGAGCGCGCGAACAGTAGGTAGCTTAGAGCGTTCTTACGTGTTCGGACCAGGGTGTCTACTCCCTAAGTTCGTCCGTCCGTCCGTCAGTCTGTCCGTCTGACATAACGATCCATCAAACAAAGTGTAAAATTTAAATTTTTCGGACGGGCAAAAACACATCGGTAGTAGGGACAACTGTCAAATCGTGCTGTCATTCATATTCATACTGCGTTCGGGCCCCGAACCAATCACCTGTCCGTAGGTGATACGGAGTAGGAAACGCCCATAAAGAAGCCCGAAACTACGAGCTTCGTGCTTAGGGAGTAGACCACATGGTTCGGAGTTTCGAACATGCTCGCTCCCCGGAGCGGTCCGGACCTTGTGTTCAGCCCGATTTAGACTAAACGAACATGGAGCCAGAACAAGAACTAGAGCATTCTTTTGTCGATATTCTTGACATTTTAGTAGGGAGAGACCAACGAAGGAGTGCTCTATCCCTGTTTACACAAAAAGAATTTGGTAGAGTGGGGATAGAATGAGCATTCGCTCGTTTGGTCTAAATCGACCTTTCTTCTAGCGATTCTAGTTCTTGGTTATCAGTCTTGCTCGTTGATATTTTGGTGTAAACTCTGAAAACGAGCTTTCGTTTACACTAAAAGATCAAGAAAGAAAGCTCTTGTTCTAGCTCTAGCTCTTTGTTCGTTTGGTCTAAACCCATCTTAAGATTCTAAATATAGGTCAGTAATAACAGTACCTATGATGACTAACCTTGCACCTCTTAATTTGTAACAAAGGCTCTAGTTATGTCACCCGCGGTATGTCATCCATTACAAGTTACTGTTTCTCAAAATGGCCGCCAGCCCTGCGGTAGCACGTGACTGGATAACAGATGCACTCTATGAGTAAGCTTTTCTAAAGATGCATGTTTGATGGTTTTTCTAATGTGGTTTACTGTTTGTCTGTCGATCACTTCTTTTACTTTTTATTTTTCGCTTAAGAGGCTACCGAGCGCGCAGTAGCGCCCTCATCGTTTGTTTGGTTATTTCTTTTATTTTAGAATGAAAATGCAGAAAATAAGCCGGAATAGTTGTGCTCCACAAGACTATACGTCATTTGATTTTTTTGTTTCATTAATATAATCGTTAAAACGGAAAAAATTGTTCTTTTCCGTTTTAACGATTATAATAAAACTTAACAATATAAAGCTACATATAAGTAAAAAGAGAAGTCCTGACTGACTGATTGACTGACTCATCAACGTCCAGCCCAAACCCTTGGACCTAGAAAGCTGAAATTTTGCACAGAGGTTCCCTTTATAACTTAGACAAGGAATAAGGAAGGAATTCCCGGTAGCAGGTTCCCTTGGGATATTTTCCGACATACACGCGGGCGAAGCTGCGGGCAAAACCTAGTTTGTAATAAAAAATGCGTGAGTATCGTGGAACACTCGATTGGAACGAAGTATTCAGTGACCTCAAAAACCATGAAAATGACACACTGGCGAAAAATTTTAAAATTTTTGCAGCCGCCATTTTGGATTATCATTTTGACCTCATTATCGTTTTCAGCGACCTCAAAAACCATGAAAATGACATCCATGTCATTATTATCATTTTCTTTTATACATTTATGTTATTGTTGTTGTATGTTGTTGTTATGTTGCTGTTGCTGTATGTTATTGTTGTGGTTGTTGTTGTTTATTTTTATTTGTTATTAATGATAAATTAAAAACAAAACAACATTTTGTTCTTCTTCAAAATAAAGAACGTGACGGAATTTCGTGACGGAAAAATCTTAAATTTTTTTCGCCTAGCCCCCATCCGCCAAGCTCGTACCGTCCGGTAAGGAACTTCATTCCAGTAATACTTATAGAGAGACAGTAAACGATAGAGCCTGCTGATTTACTTATTGTTTCAATAAAATTGTTTAACAAGCAACTACAGGGGTCTGTCTAGTGTTTCTGATGAGCTAAGAAAATAAACAATTAAATGTTGTTATGTCATCCCTACGCAATACTTTTATTATCACGAATTGTCTTGCAAATGTGTCACCGTCTTTAATATAATAGGAGGAAAACTGGGTCTAGTACCTACCTACTGACTGTTCAAAATATGAATTAGGTTTCTAAAATACGTGGGGAATACTGAAAGTTACCGGAACTGGCCACTTGCAATAAAAAATAAAATAAAAAAGTATTTACGGAATTCGAAAATGGAACTCTCTGGGAACATGTTACTTTTTAATTTGCGAGACTATCATTTGTTTTTTTCATTGTGGCTTTAAAAAATTGTGTGTCGCTATTTTACAATACTCGTGACAATTTTCACTCAATGATTTTTTACGATTTTCGACCAGATACTTCAATTGGCATTTTGTGATGAAGCCCCATGTAACAGCTCTGTGTATTCGTGATGGTTCGGAGAATTTAGACGTGGACGTGATCATCTCCATGACGATGTACCTACGTTAAGATCGGCGAGGGCGGTTACAGAATCAAATATTGATTCCGTAGGATAACTGATTGAAAGAAACTGACGAAAAAATTACTAGTCGAGTAGTAGTATTAGGCTTAGTATTAGGCATTGGAATAAGCCAAGTGCAAAACATTTTGAATGTGCATCTGAAGGGTCGGAAGCTTTGCACTCGATGGATACCGCACGATTTAACGGAAGACCAGAAACGACTGCGTGTCGAGTGGTGCCGTAAAATGATAAAAACCGGCCAAGTGCGTGTCGGACCACGCACAATGAGGGTTCCGCAGTTGAAAAGAATTTATCCCAAAGACAAACTGAACATTGTGTTGAAAAACATGTTCTCCCATACATTGATATACTTACGTCACGGACAATTCTCCAACTGCATATTTAAGTTTGTATTCGCAAAAAACTATTCTTAAACATAACATCACGCCTTATTTCACCGAAGGATTGGGCAGAGGTGTACCTATACAACCACATTTTGCCAGAAAAAAAAAAACTACAAATTATTTTTTTATGTGATAAACTACAAATGATAAATTTTCGGACTTTTTCCTTTACTTTGCTGTGAGCGCTTGCTTCTTACCAAATTTCATGATTCTAGGTCAACGGGAAGTACCCTATAGGTTTTGATTTACTTGCGAGTATCAAAATAGTAGTAGCATAAATGGCCGTGTTTTTTTATTGCGTTGACTTAGAAGATTGATTTTTTTAGGACTCTAAGGGATCATAGAGTTACGTATTTAACATTAATTTCAACTTGATACCTCCTCGCGATCCTGAGAAAAAGGGTCTTGACAGACTGACATACTTGAAAATATTTTTATGTGACAAAATTATAAATTAACAACTTTCGGACTTTTTCCATTATTTGTGCTGTAAGACCTTGGTTCTTACCAAATTTCATGATTCTAGGTCAACGGAAAGTACCCTATAGGTTTTGATTTACTTGCGACTACCAAAAGATGTCGCATAAAAGGCCGTATTTTTTTATTGTGTTGACTAAGAAGCTTGATTTTTTTAGAACTCTAACGGTTCATAGACTTACGTATTTGATATTAGTTTCAAGTTGATACCTCCACGCGATCCTGAGAAAAAGGTTCTTGACAGACTGACATACTTGAAAATATTTTTTTATGTGATAAAATTACAAAATAACAATTTTCGGACTTTTCCATTACTTCTGCTGTAAGACCTTGCTTCTTGCCAAATTTCATGATTCTAGGTCAACGGGAAGTACCCTATAGGTTTTGAACTACTTGCGAGTATCAAAATATATCGCATAAATGACCGTATTTTTTTAAGACAAAGACAAAGACAAAGACATTTATTCGTCGGATATGGTACAACAAAGTTGGTATTTATAATTTTAGTTCAGGACACATCCGCCGCTAAAAGCGGCATACGAATATTTACAATAGGTGCACATAGGCATAAAACCTAACTTATATAATACATGCCTATATCTACTCTAAAAACAATACAAAACACTTAAAATTATTGCGTTGACTTAGAAACTTGATTTTTTTAGAACTCCGAGGGACCATAAACTTACGTATTTGACATTAATTTCAACTTGATAGTTACCTCCACCCGTTCCTGAGTAAAAGGGTCTTGACAGACTGACAGACAGACGGACAACAAAGTGATCCGAATTAAACATAGAAACAACTGAAGAGAATAAACATAAATTAAAATACGTTAAACACAACAAATTTACATTTCAAAGAAAAAGTTACTTCATTTTTTTTTAAATTTCTGAACACTATTTGAGAATAAACCAAGCTCAACATCCTGGCACACAATATTGAACATTCGACATGCTCTTAAAATATATGTATTTTGCCTGTAAATACTTTTCGCAATGGGTACATGAAGGAGATGAGGTCTACGACGAAACACAGACGGTACACGAAGTCCAATCTTGGCCACCAGCTCAGGGACATCAGAAGACCCGTTCATTATATTAAATAGGAAAGCAAGACGAGTTTGTTGTGTCAGCTTTCTGGTGTTTGTGATACAATGATTTTTTCCATTAGTACATACACCAACGATACACTTATTTCTGTTATATTTCTAATTTTACTTAATTAATATTATTTTATTATTATCTGATTTTTTTTTCGCGAGATCAGGTTTGGTCCCATAGTAAAAGTTGTTCATGATGATGAGTACAATGACCCCTTAAGAGGTTGTGCGTTATTTATGTTACACCTTGTATATCGTGACAGTCTACTAAAATGGTCTTATTTAACAGAAACTTTCAGTATGACCTCAGTATTAAATTGTTGATGTGTGATTCATCATAACATTTAAATATAATATAATTTAAATTAATACATAACTAAATGTGTTGCTAAGCGCAAAACTCGCTGGACCAATTCGTTAATTTTTTTTTTCAAACAGTCGTTGAAGTCCTAGTATGGTTCTTAGGAAAAGAAAAATTGGAAAAGTTGCCGTAAAAATTCGAAAATTCGGGAAAATTGAAAACGCATCTTCTATGGGAATTTTGTATGAATTATTGAAATTTGGACAGGACAAGATCTGTCGGGACACCTAGTCATAAATAATTATATTCCTCCAATGCTTCCAATCAATCAATCGGCCTAGCCTTTTCCCAACTATGTTGAGGTCGGCTTCCAGCCTAACCAGATGCAGCTGAATACCAGTATTTTACATGGAGCGACTGCCTATTTGACTTTCACAACCCAATTACTGGGTAATACGATACCCCTTGGTAAGACTGGTTGTCAGACTTTCGGGCTTCTGACGACCCGTAACGATCGTCAAAGGTCCACGAATGACAGCCGGGACGGGCTTAACGTGCTTTCCGAGACGCGGAGGAGTATGTTAAGATGGTCACACATCCACGGACCAACCCCGGCAAGCATAGATGGACCCGTGCGGTTGTTATTATTTAGCCACGAGCTCCTCAAAAAAAAAAAAAAAACTGGTAGCTATGTGTTAAAATTATTTAATGGGATGCAGCAATGAGGCTTTTCTATGACAGTTGATTTTACTATTCACATCAATAGATGGCGCCTGGAAAACCTAACTCTGGAAGATCGGGAAGTGGGTCAAAAACTTGTAAATTTTGAAAAGGACAACAAAAACTTGTAAAAACAATCTCTACTAAACTGCTGGGTATAGAAACTTGATTTTGCGTCTCGAAAATCAAAACCTTGTTCTTATCTAAAGTAGGATTTACAAACATAACATCACTGAACTCTAAGATACAGGGATACCCCTAGTTTGGAGATCAGGGTTTCAATGTATTGTGCATAGCATAACCACCTAGTTATAAATATAACATTGTTTTAGTGAGTAGTTGAGTACCTACTTTGGCTTTTCTTCAATAAACATTTTTTTTATCACGACTGTAATCCCGAAGGGTTAGGCAGAGGTGTAGCTATAAGGTAAGCAGGGGTTATGGCGAACGGAAGGTAATGGCGAACAGGCAAATAACTCGTAAAATGCATGGCTAAGACACATGGTATGTAAAGTGCAGGGCGGGGGCGTAACGCAATAGCAGGGGCCGTATTATGACGTGTTAATGCAGACCTTAGCCATCACATTTAACTATAATGCAATGTATTTTTATCAATTCATTTTTATACTTAAAAAAAATTGCCTCAATTTCAAAACGGTCGTTTGGGGTTATGCCGAACACTGACCGGGGGGAACGGCGATATGGCGGTGGACGAACAGTCTAACAAATAAAGAGTTTGGAATGAACGACGAGATAATGGTATCGCTGTACAGCATGAGGGACGTGGTCCCATGCCATGTGCTCAGGATAGGATTCTGCGGTTACTATAATCACAAATACAGCCCGTATTTGTGATTTTTGTAACTAAAATAAGAAATACCAAAGACTAGATACTTATAATTACGTAACAGTAGGCTAAAAGACTATTTAAGCCACATAATCTGTGCTAGTACAATGTGTCAAATTGATCTCAATTGCTATTTAACTATTTTAAAATATGTGCTAGTTGGATGGATAATGCCGAACATGTCGTGGGGAATCCCACGACATGTTCGGCATTATCCATATCAGGGGGTTATAGCGAACAAACCTACTTTTTTTTTACGAGTCAGTGGTTTCTTGTAAAAACAGAAGCTATGTAAATCATGGAATCACTTTGCGTACCTATGTAAGTACAATTTTTTACCGTATTTGTCTTTAAAATCATGAAAGTGACAAAGGGAAAAAGTGGAGACACAGCGTTCCAATACATTTTATCATACTGGTCACATCTTCTTCTTTCTTATATCTATGGTTACAATATTCAACCCAATTCAACCTATAAATATAATGTTACTTTCATTGCTATTGCCGACTGTACCTTCCATTTAATTTAAAATGCAAAGCAGGTAGGGGAAGGAAATAGCTGGACCGACACCTGTCATGGTTGTCACTATCCTGACTACTTCAATTACCAGGAAAAAGCACTCGCCACCTGTTCAAACGCTTATGTCATCTTGCGAGAAAAAGCTAGTCGTGGTCTCTTTTCCATACTAAGTAAGCAGTGATATTTAAAATAGTATCAAAGAGTGATAATACTTAATAATAATAGGGCCATAGTTCTTTCATAATAGTTCTTGGTAACCAGTCCACTTTAGCCACCCAAATAATAATAGGGCCATAGTTCTTTCATAATAGTTCTTGGTAACCAGTCCACTTTAGCCACCCAAATAATAATAGGGCCATAGTTCTTTCATAATAGTTCTTGGTAACCAGTCCACTTTAGCCACCCAAATAATAATAGGGCCATAGTTCTTTCATAATAGTTCTTGGTAACCAGACCACTTTAGCCACCCAAATAATAATAGGGCCATAGTTCTTTCATAATAGTTCTTGGTAACCAGTCCACTTTAGCCACCCAAATAATAATAGGGCCATAGTTCTTTCATAATAGTTCTTGGTAACCAGTCCACTTTAGCCACCCAAATCCATAGTCCAATAGGTATCTTTATTTCCGTTACTTACCATTTACTTTGCCGGAACCGATTCTAGGGTGAGGAGCCAGAAAAAGAGTGGTACATGAACCCGCAGGGCAGCATGTGGCGAGTTATTGGGGATTCATTTTGTTTAAGGCTACTCTTTCGAAAAAAGCTTAAAAACAGCGTGCAGATGAAGCAGTTTTTCGCCGGAACCTACAGAGAAACTACATCTGAAAAAAATTGTTAGTAATCTACATGATATGAATCGTAATTTGGTTTAGCCATAATTTTTCTATCGGTATCACATAATAAGAAAAAAAAACCCCAAATCACCTCCAAATCGTTAAGATGAAACCATTTTACTCCTTCATTTTTTATCAAAAGAATATAAAAAAAATATCTACTACTTTGCAATACAAACGAAAATGATTTGGTTTTGTTACTTTTTAAAAACATGTATATTTTTTATTATAATAAACTAAAAATGCGTCTAATTTGGGACAGCGCTCCTTGATGGGCGAGTCCTATTACTGGCTGGACGTACGACGCGTTGCGTGAGCTCAGGCCAGAATGCGCAAGCTAACCACTGAAGGTCATTGGCGTATAGTTCGGCCTTAAGACCTCTGGTATTTCTACATATTGGGGGAGTCCCATAAGACTATGACACCTTATAATAATAATCAGCTTGTAATGTCCCATTCCCACTGCTGGGACACAGGCCTCTTCTGGGCTTATAAGAACAATTTTCTAACTAATCTGTCCGGTCCGACCTAAGGCTCAAAACACACCGAGAACACACTTCTCGTGTTCTCGTCTGCATCGCCGCTTTGACAGGACGTAAGTCTGCAGGGTGCAGACTGGGGAGCAGTGGTGGCCCAGTGGTAACGGGCCTTGGATTTTCAACTCTCTGCTTAACGCCGAGAGTTGAAAATCCAACAGTGTGTTTTTTCAACGCGCTGGGATGCACTCTATTGTTGTTAGGTTGGATTTACGGATTTTCGAAGCTCGGCTGAACACCGAGAGTCGAAAATCCAGTGCGCGATAAAATCCCGCCGCGTCATTTTTACGTCCGTCCGAACGTTAGTAGGTTGTGTGTTCGAACCCGGACAGGCGCATTACTTTGTGTAATTTATTTCATCACCACTGCTCTCAAAACGGTGAAGAAACATCGTGAGGAAACCGGCATGTCCTAGAACCAAAAATTCGAAGACATGTGACATCTACCAACCCGCACTGGACTCGCGTGGTAGTTTACAGCCCACTCCTTCTCACAGAGAGGAGGCCAGTGTTCCAGCAGTTGGAATGGGAACGTTATTATGGAAATCTGCAGGCGGCCGCGTGACCTTTTCAGCTATTCAAGCGATAATTACTACATAGTCTATCTATTTTAGATGAGATAAAGTTTAAAATGCTTTGAAACTGAAACTGCTCGCCGCTGCCCTGGCTGCCGGCCGCTGCTCTTTCGGTGTGTTTTGAGCCAAAGGGCCTATTTCACGATGTCCGAATAGCCACTACTTACCGAATAAATTAAAAAATGGAACAGAATCTGTGTGCAATTATCTGTTAAGTAAGTTAATAGGAACTTAATCGTAGGTGGTGAAAGCCCTTTTTTTTTTTTTTTTTTTTTTGTTTTTTTTTTTTTTTTTTTTGAGGGTGGGAAATCATCAAATAACTTCTCCCGCTCTGGGTGGAGCGGGAGGGCGTGTCAGACTTTTACTGACTAAAACCCACCCGTGTTCCTTCAGTTGCCTATGCCAGGGCCGCGGTAACCCTTTCAGACAACCCGCGACCCCAGCGGCGTCGGCCCTATTGGGCCCCGTCACTTGCTGACATCTCTTTGAGGCGCGCGTGGAACACGACGCGCCGTCGACTCGGGCCTGGTCCTTACCGGACGGCGAGCTACCCGCTGCTCACCGTCCGCAGGCCCGCGCCTACGGTGGCCGGAAATCGCCCCGCGATTCCCGCCGCCCAGGGCGTCTCCTGCGGCGACTGAGGGCGTGAGGCTGCCTCTCCCTCACGCGTTCCGCCTCCTCCTTCGCGAGCATCACTGCTTCGCAGAAGGAGGTGACGGCCTCCCATGCACTCTCGCTCCGCACCATGGCCTGGACCAGGCTCGGACGCGAGAGATCGCCGCCGCCGATCGCCTCCGTGAGAACACGGCGGTGCTCTGCCCAAGCCGGGCAGACCTCCACTGTATGCTCCACCGTGTCCTCCAGGCGATCTACATAATGGAAACACCCGGGCGTTTCCTCCCGCCTTATGCGAAACAGGAACGTCCCGAAACAACCGTGTCCGGTGAGGACCTGCGTCAGGCGGAAGGTGAGGACGCCGTGGCGCCTCTCTAACCACTCCTCAAAGAGGGGACTTATCGCCGCTATTGTGGCGTGCCCAGCGCTGGGTTGCGACAGTCGCGCTCTCCATGCCGCCATGAGATCCCGCCGGAGCTCTGTCCGCTGTACCGTGATTTCTCGCGGCAGCGGAGTTACGCCCCGGTGCTTCGCCTCCTCGCGCCACTCCCACACGTGCGCGAGGACCTTTGCCTCCAGATCCCACGGCGGCAATCCGGCAAGGAGGCTCGCCGCCTCCCGGGAGACCGTGCGGTATCCCCGGACTAGCCGGATGGCCATGACCCTCTGGGACGCGTTCAACCTGCCGGCTGGTCCCAGCCTTAGGGAACGCGCCCACACCGGTGCTCCGTAAAGGGCCATGGACCGCACGACCCCCGCGTAGAGCCTCCGGCAGGAGGCGTTTGGACCCCCCAGATTGGGCAGGAGCCGCCTCAAGGCAGCCCCAGCCCGTGCCAGTCTGGGAGCCAAACGTCGGAAGTGCTCCACGAAGTTCCACCGGCTGTCGAGGACGAGTCCTGAAAGCCCTAAGTCGAAGTTCGCACGGACGTAGAAATATCGCGGCGGGATTTTACCGCGCACTGGATTTTCAACTCTCGGTGTTGAGCCGAGCTTTGAGAATCCAACCTAACAACAACAGAGTGCATCCCAGTGCGTTGAAAAAACATACTGTTGGATTTTCAACTCTCGGCGCTAAGCAGGGCGTTGAAAATCCAGTGCGCGATAAAATCCCGCCGCGATTTTATTACGCTCGAGGAAACGGGGGTTAAGTCTACTGTGTTTGTATAGTAGATATTATTGTTAGTTTTGTTTATCTAGCCTTAGCCATTTCTTATCTGGCCTCCGATTGTTGTTTGATGTAGCCTCAGTTTCTTAGAATAATACTAAAGACATTATTGTTTTGTTAATGTAGAATGGATAAGTACCTAGCAGTAATTTATATTTTATGGCTTAACAGTAATTTATATTTTATGAATTGCCTGATGTTGTGGATAATTTTTATGAGTGCACTTTATAGAGCTTTTAATGAATCTGTGACTCTTGCATTTTCAAGCCGGAGCGCCTTCGTATTTTAAAAAAAAAAAATTGATTGCGATACATTACATTAAAACATTATTTCGATGCCTTCCACGTAAGTTGTTGTAAGCCACAAAATTGAGATTTTGTGTTTTTTACGCAAAAGTGTCTAATTTTATATATATTATCGTATTCAAAATAAATCAAATGCAAAAAACTATAATTTTAGGTAGTTTTGAGACGTATAATATCGTAAGTTCCAAACTATTCCGGCGCAGATTACTGTATTATTACTTGCAATGGCTTACGGCGGGCGGTGGGGGGGCTGAAGAGCGTGCACGCACCGCGTATGAGTCACATAAAACAGACTACGCTGGAACTCGCTGTCGGCTGTACTTCACGAGCGTTTTTTTTTTTTGATATAATATTTGCGTAATAACACTATCACTTAAATATTTTCTTATTGTAGCATAATGAAACGTTATCAGATACAATTCAGAGAACGCAAACTATACGCTATGGTCAATAATGTCAACACACAAAAAAGATACATTGAGGAAATCCATAGAAAATGACGATATCACAATAAATCAAATTGAACATATCGATTTCCATGATTCATTTTTCCGAAGTATTGAAGGTATCTTAAAATTTAGTGTCTTTATGGCAATACTTTTAGTAATTATAGTGATGGTGATTTAAAATGTGGTATAGAATACATACAGCAATATACGTTGCTGAATTTAGATGTATTTTATGTTAAGTAACACATACAACATTTTACTTTGGAATTAGTTATACTAAACTAAATTGTAAGATGACATACAATGATTTACGTTGACATATTTACTGTTTCATGGTTAATAAGTAATACATACAACAATCAACGTCGCTAATCACAGACACACTTATGTTGTATTGTAAGTAATATTTGCGATTTCCAGATGTAATCAAACTTACGCATAATAATCATTGAACTTCGTGGGTGTTTTAAGGATGATTATGAGATTTTCTACTCTATTGGCACTATTCACATCTTATTTAAACGCAATATTGCGTTGTTTCAGAGTCACCCTTACGAGTAATTTTTTATGAATCTGAGATCTTTGTAGTTAATAATATTAACAACTTCAAAAATCTCAGTTTCATTTATAGGTGATGACTTTTCGCAATAACTATACTATTTCTATAGATAGAAACTGATACTACAGATCACTCTTATCTTGAAACTGCTCACTCATCTCCTAACTGTAGTCTAAACCACTTGGATTACGACTGTGATATCCATTTTTATCCGTATGACTTTGATAAAGAAAATGAACCCATATTAGGATCAAAGACTAATATGGCTCCATCTGAGAACTGAGTCAAAATCTGAGCCTGAGAACTGCATAGGTGATTGCTGAGTACTGGCTCAGAAATCACCTGCGCAGTTCTCAGACTGTTCCACTCCTCAAGCTAATCCTCTATACGTTTTGTCTATATGTTATGTGTAATAAATAAATAAATAAATGCTATTTCTAATAATAGTCCACGTGTAAGGAAAGACAAAGGTAATGTAAGAGGAAGACATGTAAAAGACTGGATAGATGTGAAAAGAAAGACTAAGGAATTTGGGAAAAGAATGTCTGTCTAGAAAAGGAGTAGCAAAAGCCAGTAGAAAAATGGGCCTACCGTGGCGCTGTCGTAACGTGCAATGTTTTAATAAATTAAACGAGGAAGAGAGGGAGAATAATTTTGAAAGTTTTTGTAAATTAGGAGATAGGGACAAGCAGTGGATGTATGTGGCTAACTTAGTTACAAGGAAGACTATACTGATAATGTTTCGAGACGTCCTATAGATACTTTAAAATACAGATTGCCAGTTGCCGGTGATGAAACTTTATGCAGATGTGTGTAAAAAACACTTTTTGAGTAGGTATCATCTCTGTCAGCGATCAAGTTATCAATGCGGCCCTAGATAAATATTTAGATACAACAACGGCAACATTAAGCCCCGATCAAAGAGGCAGACATTCAAACAACCTCTAAAAATGACCGCATGTGTTAAAACCAGTGTTTGTGACCACACCAAATGTTAAATGTTCTTCTAAAGCTTAAGAGGCCTATCACAAAATTGCGTTTTGACAGATTAGGTATATTGAAACACGGCGACGCATCACAATAAGCAACAATTTGGCATTGTAATTACGTTCATTTTGAGTGTTATAATCTAATTTTTTTTGTTTAAAATTTGAAATTATAATTTATTATGAACTAACGTTTATTCTTGAATAAATTTTACGTAATAATATTAATGTAGTAGGTACTTAAGAATATATTAACGGTTAATTTCTGAGCGTTTTTAGTAGTTTTGGTTTTGAATGGGATTTTTTTATAGCTATTCCATACATATTTCAAAAATTCTGAGGCCGCTATGAACTAAACCATTATTTAAGAGATATTATTATATATTTTTCATTTCACAGTAGTCAATCCACGTACTCGAAAAAATGCAGTCGCACATTTTTTCTTCAAATGTAAATATAAATAGTACATAAAACTTGCATCGGTTTTATTTATATAGATAAGAAAATTGCGAAAGCGAGACAGCTATAAACTATACTGATAACTATTCTCCACCTCTCAATAAGTCAAAGTGGTCAAAGTCTTTCAGTTTCTCCGAATAAAAACGCCACAATTGGCTATTTAACTAATAAATCACGGTCGAAATGTATTATGCCTCTTCATAATTTCGACAGTAAGTTTTTAGTTATTTAACGATTTTTTATTGGTTTAGTAACGTAGGCACGAAACAGTTTTGTAGGTAGGGTCACATAACTAAATTTCGCAAAAAAATTGTTATATTTTTATTTTATAATATCTAATAATGCTATACATACGGTACTTAGCAGACCCTTTTATTTTTTTTATTCGGAGTAAATTGTTGTACTTGTAAGTAGCATATACGTCTAAATGCGACTCTTGTGTTCCAGTGTAAATTAATGTAAGTGACAAATACAACAATTTGCAAGGGCCATAAGCCGCGGTAAAGTGTTGTAACAGCAAAATCTCTGAAACCTTTAGTATTTTTAAATGAAGTCATGCAGTAAACGCTAAAGTATTGCCAACTATATTCACATACTGAATTTTATGAAGATTACTTGAAAAATACAGTTTTTATTGCTCATAGTATCTTTGAAACGCTCTCCTGTAAAATTGCAGTTTATGGGTTACAACAACGTACGTGGGAGGCATCGATTTATTAGGTAAGTACCTATTGTAAGTATAATTTACCATTGTTGTAGCCAAAGAAAACTTTTCTAACTATACTTCAACGTGAGTTCAAACGAAATCTTTACTATAGGAAAGGAAACTTCTCATAAAGTTCAAAAGTTTAATAATCAAGTCATAACTCTCCAACATAAAGTTACGGACAGTCGGACAAATCTTTTCATAATTGCTAAACGAGATATGAAAATAAAACATATAAAAGAAAACAAGCAGAACGGTTTTCATTTATTTCGGTATTTCGAATCTGTTGTGCATCACTGACTTTCATATACGCATTCAAATATCAACCTTACAGTTCACAGATAAGGTTGGGATTTGTACGACATTGTGTCCTAAAGCTCAAAGCTCGATGTTTGAATGTGTGTGTAAAGTTACAGCATTTATATTAGTGTGAGTGTGTACGTGAATGTGGGATACTGTTACTGAATAGTGTTGGGCCTTCGCTTCGTCGATAAAAAATAGTGTGCGTATTATTTTTTAAACATTGGCATTCATTGCTTACTTTTTGTTTAAATATTCTAAAATAAGAATACCGGATGTTTATAAGGAATTCGATATTTAATATTGATTTTAAATTTCCCTAATTTTTCTTACTTCGAACGATGCTTCGAATAAGTAACGAGAAAAACAATATGAGATGAAGTGTGTTTGTTGTGTATTATATTTATTTATCCATATCAGTATTTTGATATTTAGGTACTTACTTATTTATTTAAAAATTTTGGATGCCCAAGCAAGTCCTTTTTTGTATCTTTTTAAATATTAAGATATTATTGTAATTGTAAGTTAGTTATTAATTAATTAGTTTACACATCATTAGTTCGTTACACATGTTCATAATTAAAGGTAAACTGGTTATTGGAAATTAAGTATTTGTAAAATAATTATAATTGATAACAAATAACGATAATGTTGATCATTGTATTAAGAAACACAACTATATTTATTTATTTAATTTTATAAACACGCAAAGCTTTGGAGATTTGTTCTAGTTTTTTACTAAACATTTTCTTTTCTTTTCTATATTTGGTAAGAAATTAGGAATGTTTTAGTTTAATGTGAATGATAACATTTTTCGTTTCTTTCATAACTCATAACTATCGACAAAAACTATCGACATTACCCCACCACTAGTCACGCACACACAGAAAAATCTCGCAGAAGATTCAACACGCGTAGCTGCGCTCGGCTCGTTCGGAAACCGACGCGTCGGAAAAATAAAAAGTTTGAATTGAAAGCCGTCTCACTTCTCAGTTCAGTCCGAGAGCGCGGCAGTGAAGTCGCGTTGAACGATAACACACGGTATGTCGGCAGCAAACGAATTAACTTCATATCTATTATACCATTAATAAAATAAAACAAGCAAAAAATTGAGTACGTTCCCTATATTTTTTTTGTGTTCCTATTTTTTTTTCATTCATACTTTGTGGTAAAAAGTGCTAAACTAAATCTGCATATCTATATTCAAATTTCGAAGTGACGTGACAGTGAAAAAAATAAAAAATAAAAACACAGTGGATTCTTTTTGCGGTGCATTTTGTTTCGTCGCGGTTTATTTCTAAATATACTTATGTTTAAGCGGTTTTGTGTCTGAGTTGTTTATTATAGAAAGCGAAAATAACTGTGGAGCGGTAAGGGATTAATTTAGACTGTAGCTGTTGGCGGCGTACCTAATATTTTATTCTGTATCTAGGTACTTTCACTTGCAGATAACATATTTAAAATTCATTGAAGAGGACCTTGAAAAAAAGTACCTACTATCATTTTTGTCATGAAAATGCCGAACTTAAAAAAAAAAGTGAAATAATACTGAAAGAAAAACGATAGATATTAAATATTCAAATGAATTTACGAAAATCGATAACAAATCATTGATAAGTAATAAATTATTAATCTGTAGATTATTTTTTATCTCACGTTTATTATCTTGTTTCCAATTTTTTTCATTATCATTATCGCATGGGGCCTTGAATCAAAATGTTGTGTTTATTTTTTGACAATTATATATTTTTTTTTAATTTTTTTTGTCCGAGAAAAACATACGTAGTTTACGAACTTATTACTTGACCTGAAAGAAAATAGTTGTAGACCTAAAGGCGCTACTAAAAAGACGTCTTCCATAAAATTATATTTTTGGTTCAACAATAATTATTCTACTAGTCATAATTTTAGAATATCTAGGTACATCATTATTACGAAAACTGGCAGCACCTACCTAGTTGTAAAATGACAGTTCAGTGGAAATAGGTACCTACCAACATTAAGTAACTATGTTAGAAGCAGTTAACTTGAAGGTCTTTTAATCAATAAATTTAACTCAAATGTGTAGCTGTCTGCATTATGTTTTTAGTTAATTTAGAATTACGATAGCGTTTTTCTTTTATTTTTCCGGTTTTTTAGCCCTTCAAAATCCACTGTCTGGATTAGCAACTTTGTCCTACTCGATCGGTGTAGCAAGCCCACCGGGCCAGGCGCTTCGATATTCAAACGAAGTTTATCGATGTCGATAGATTTTTAACCGTGTCTTTGGAAAACCGAAATCGTAATTTTATATCCGAATGTCGTATAAAAATGAATGTTGTGTTCTATGAATTTTATTACTTTTTACGCAACTATCAAGACGTTATAAGCTACTACTATTTCCATAAGCATGAATTCTTTATCTGATAAAGGCTAGATTGGTCAACGAGTTAAACACCGCTTCTGTTTAACAACCTACTTGAAGGTTTGCGCAATGTTTGTCTTAGAGTGAGTTTTTACTTGAAAACATATTTTTCTTGCACTTAGATTTTATTTTTGTTACGGACTATTGAAGGTGAGGCATGAAATTGATGAGTTTATTGACTGCTTTTACCAAAACCTACTTAGGCGAAGTACCTAAAATGTCATTTGTTTTTCCTACAATATTAAGAAGGATATTTATGTTGATCTATTTTTGTGGACCTGAGCATTTCAAAACCATTAATAATTTTTAATTCTATTTTCAAATTCATATTTTTTTACAACTTTATTAAAGAGGACATCTGTTTTCCTAAAAGCGTCGAGATCTATTAATTACGCGTATTTCAACGTGGTAGCATTTCCACGTTTTGCGTCCGCCGATGTCGTTGACCTATCTGGCTGTCAAAGCCGGCCCACTTACGACGGTTTTACTATAACGTTTATGTTTTTGTTGTTTTCTTGAGAGAAATATTTACAGAAAATTCTTTATTCTTGTCCCATTAATGTGACATAAATCTCCTCTTTTTTTCTTTCATCTAGAGCCGTTTTTTTTTCTACTAGAATTTTGCGATCTTATAGGTATAGAATAGATGTATTGAATTCTTAGAAAATTACGTTAATTAGTATGATTTTCCGCAGTTAGTTCACATTCTTTGCCAAGACCAGCGTGATGCTTCAGATTTTATTGCTTGAATTTATTTGCGGACGGAACATTATTGTCATATATGATTTATTAGAAGTAGAGGGAAGTTAAGTCTCCTTGTCAGTATGAAAGGATAATTATATGTTCCTGGATATTTGCATTCTGGCAGCCATAAGGAAAGTTTCTCCGTGAAATGTCTGTCATACATTTATAGGTACCTTGTCTATTCTGCTATATTTCTACCCAACACCCTGACTTCTCTCCCAAATTACAAGTGAACAGGCAAAATAAATAAAATAGACGAAATATATTATTAACTACAACAGATTTGAAATAATACTTGTTGTAAGAGGAAATTGCTAGTTTTTCTAGTAATACCTATTATCCATGACTAATGCTAGGTATGCCTCTAGACTCAGATACAATTACAGTAGCTATGCATAGTATTAAATTGAAGGCCAATTGTAAAAGGAAGGAATTTAAATTATTCGACACAATAGTTTGAACGGGATTGCTTTGTAAATACTACTTGTGAAGCAAAAGTTTGTGTTCCGAATTACTAGAAAATGTATTGGAAAGGTCTGAGTTCTGACCTAATTTTCGTCTCATTGAATACCTCGATCCAATCTTGTAATTTAACAAAGAAGTTGATTTCTACTTCCAAGCAAAAAGGAAAGATAGACTGGAAAGAAAAATTCTGGGATTAATTTAATCATGATTATCATGGCATCTTTGTACTATTGCCAGAAAATGATAAATGGTAGAATATCGTAAGAAAGTCCTCCATTAGCTTCCTGCTAAAATTTTTCAGTCATTTTAAATATACAATAGCTTCAGCGCAAAATGCCTACCTGCTAGAAGGTCAGGTCACATTCAAGTTCCTGAAATAATTTATCTCGCGATTTTAATTAAAATTTGACCGATTAGCATCCAAACTAAAAATACCCGGCTGCCGGCCAGTTCCTAAGTATAGGTTAGTAGTATAACTCGCATATCGATTTATATCTATAGCCGTTATCAAAGAGATAACTCACAATCATAACTGATAATATTTTGAGGTCGACAACAGAGTTTATGTACCTCAATATTTTGTCAACACGCTAAGTCATTCAAACTTACGAACACTATTGATATTGGATAAGTTGAGGAGCGTTGGTGGCAGTTGGTAGTGTTAGTACCTACTAAGTGTTTTTTGGTTTTACCAACTTTTGGAAAATAGGTATAGAATTTCAGAAAAAGTACCTACAGTTAAAGGAGGACTAAAACTATTGGTTTTGACCACTACAAGCCAGGAGAACAAGAAAATTCCTTATAAATACTAGTGAAGTTCTAGTCTTCTATATAATATATAGAAATCAATTGCTGTCCGTTAGTGTCGCTAAAACTAAAAAACGGCTTGACGGATTTGAATTTTTTTGTATTTTATTTTCTTCTTTACTGGGGTGGTTTAAAAGAAAACAAAATAGGAAAAAAATAAATTGAAATTTTGACAGGACGATGTCTGGCGGGAGCTAGTTTCTAGGAAATTTCTGTTAAAAACACTTAACAATAAAAATGTAACATCTGAACAAACAGCGCCGTATAATTTTGTTCGTCTTTTGTAATTATGCGCATACATTTTGTAATTAATGAAACGACCACGTGACGAAGACCGCTTTGAAGTAAACAATATTGTTACGGTAGTTTATTTACGACTTCGATATAATTATATAAAGTACAATATAATATGGGTATATAATCGAACATAATACAATATCATTCCTAACGGTTATTTTTTATGCCTTTTAAAGTGAGTTCATAAAAATTTAACTAAATTCCCATGATTTTGATGCTTTTTTTTTAAATAATTAATTACCAAATAAAACATCTATAAACTTAATCTGCGTATCCAATCCATTTAAAGTCTATAAAAAATAATAATAGAAAAAAGTATCGATAAGAAATCTCGTCATTTCCATCACTACTGTTACTGTTAAAATGCAAAATGGCGACACTTAAAAGTCAAGGGTACAGATAATAAAAGTAAACACTGCAAACGGTGACTAAAACTTATGCAAAATATGCATATGATTTTACACAATGAGAAGGAATAATAATAAAAGTTATGTGTTCGCTTTTATTTTAAGAAAATGTTAAAATGTTGCTCGAACTGTTTTTCTCATTTTTTGTCTAGAGTTCTAGACTAATAGGTGTCCTTGTCATTATTTTAAGCACTAACGTTAGGTCATGTGTATTATTTCTGAGCTGACATAATATTCTTTTACGTAAAACAAAGTTCGGTACCTCAAAAGATGCCCATTTTAACCCCACTGCTTCTGATGGAATTATTCGAAGTTTATGAAGATACCATTAATGTTTTAGTAATAGTCCAGCAAATCTGAGTTTTATATTTGTTAGGTTTTATTGTGTCCCACTGTTGGGCAAAAGACTCCCCTTTTTACTTCCAAACTTCTCTGTCTTGTGCGATCTCTGGCCATGTTGGCCCTGGAGACATGATCCTGATCGTCACACCACCTTGGCAAAGTCTTCCTCAGATAAAACGGTCTAAAAATTTTTGTTAGCAAAAAAAAAACGGTTCTGAAATTTTATTCACCACATTTCTCCGATGACAGCGGCATTACCATTTACCGTGGTAAATACCATTCGAAGTGACAGCAACAAAAAACTCAACCCGCATAATTTACCATTATACGCCAAATTACGTGACGTAAATGTAATTAATTATTTATTAATCCTGTATAAACGATTCATGCCATTGAAATTTAAATTCATAGAGAAGAACCGGTATTTTTCAAGGTCTCTGTCACCCCTTTTGAAAGTAGGTACTCTTCACACCTTTTGACTTTTTTTTTATTCTCAAGTTACCGGTATTGTCTTCTCCCCTTATGTTTGCTAAATGATTTTTTCAAGGTTGGCAACTGTCAAAAATCCCACGGTCAGTATTTAAAATAGGACCGAGTTTGATTATGACTAGGTACTTTGGTGTGACTAGATTTATATTTGGTCATTTTATTATTACCGATAATTTCTAGAATAATGGGAATCGTGCCAGCTGAGTTTTGTTGAGTAAATAGGAAATTACAGAGAAAATAGGTTATGTGTAGTGAGTTGACTAAGAATTTTCTCGTAGAAATTGGAATTATTTATAAGATGCAGCTGGCACCGAGGCTGCATTTCTTAAAGTTATTTTCTCCACATGGATTTATGCAGCACATAAATTGAAGTATCTCCACTACGCTATAGAATACACACGTACAAATATTTTCTGACTCTCCTGACCTTTAAAAAGATTTAACCATCGACATCGTTTTGTTTCTTTTACATTGTGGTATCGTGCTGCTATGTTTTTGGTCTTCTTATTCTTTTCGAATGGATCAACATAGGTACCCATAGGTAGGTACGTATAGTTAAATGAACTTTAGACCAAAATGACAGCTGCGAATTTTTTTAACCGTTTTCCAAAAAGGACGATGTTCTCAATTCGACTAAATGTTTTTTTTTTATTTCTCAGTAGGTGGCTTCATTAGCTTTACGTCTTCAAATGTGCAGGAGGGACACTTTGGAGAACCGAGAACCTGTGATGGTCCTTTGTACTTCAAAAAGGAAGGAAATGAATAAGAAGGTACTGTTGCCCAGGAGTAACGAGACTCCTCCTAGCCTCGGAAGGTCCCGGCTGTCATTCGTGGATCTTCGACAGTCGTTACGGGTCGTCAGAAGCCCGAAAATTTGACAACCAGTCTTATCAAGGGGTATAGTGTTACCCAGTTACTGGGTTGTGGAGCTCAGATAGGGAGTTGCTCTATGTAAAATACTGGTATTTAGCCGCATCCGGTTAGACTGGAAGCCGATCCCTACATTGTTGGGAAAAGGCTAGGTAGATTCGAAGAAGTCCCTTTCTTATGATCTTTTAAATCTACAGGAAGACATGGTTTTATGGATCTATGGCATTAATTATGAGAAAGCATGAACAGTTCCACCTCTCACCAATACACTTATCATTATAGTATTTTATTTATGCTCGTTATAATTTAGCACGTAAACAGGATAATATAAATGAACGGTAATTTTATTTTATCTGTGTAATGTAATATTGACATAAAACATACGCCCAGCATGTTTAGCCACATTCATAGATATATGTATGAAATGTCTACATTTTTATCTTGAAGGTACTTACTTACCTACTTACTATGATTGCGAATGATGGATGAATAGAGCAAAATCTTAAATGTAAAATAGGTTTTATTGTTTTTTTTCTGCTTTGATAATATCCAAGGAATACTTCTACAAACATTTGCAAAAAAAAAATGTTCTTTCTGACACATTTGAATGAACGAATAAATGAGCAATTTATTGGTTTCAGTGGTGTTCAAGCTAATAGCATAGGTACTTCGCATTATCCTTGCTTCGGTACTGCCAAAAATAACGGTATTAAAAAAAAGAAGTTAAAAATAATTCAGGTACTTAAACGATTCCTTCAAAATTATTCAGACTCAACAATACAAGTTTTTTTCCTCACATAAAATGATAATTAGCAACAATAAAATTAACATTGATAACCTCGATTGCAAGGAGAAAGAAATCGTGTATTGTCATACTTTAATTAAAATTACGTTGTCCCAGATAGTGAGAAATTTTAATCGATACCTATACTTACGGAAATTGTGGAAATTTATGGTCCAGGCATTTACTAAAAATGTAAGAATTAAATGGTAGTGAAGTGAAGAAAATCTTCAGATTTTAGTTTATCAGAAATTCGTCAGTAAAAATGTTACATGCATTGTTATACAAATCGATTCGTTATAGATTTGATAACTGGTCATCAGAATCATCCCGTGATTCCCTGGAAACAAAAATACAACTGCTATTTTTCCCGTACCTATATCATACGAAGAACTAAATTTTCAAGTGGCTATCCTCAGTTATCCTGAGACTTAAAATATACCATAAAATGGAGTATGGAGAGTTCACCTCGAGCCAGCTCGAACCCATGTTTCAAGAATCAAGAATGAAACCAGTTATGGTAATCATTCCGTTCACTCAATATTCAATACTAGCCAGTGAATGAGTTGGAATTTCGGGTTCGATGTTCGAAATTCAAAATACATAAATGTAAATAATTTTGTTTGTTTAAATTATGCATGGAAGTGAACGAAACGTGTCATGGGACAGATGTTTGTTCCATTTTTAAATTATTGATAATTTGGTATTGAAAATAGTGTTGCTCCACTATTCGTTAATTCGTATAAAAATAATGTCGATACTTTTTCTATTTACAGCTGACTAATTATAATAGTTTAGGTAAGTATTTGCTGATTTTCGTCACAAAAGAAAAGATTTTCGTAATTTTTCTTATCAACTGACACGTAAACCTTATTGTGCTAATTTAAAACCCAGACTAGTCCAAATAATACACCGAAAACAACAACAATCGCACAGAAACACAATTTAATTCAACAATTCCCTTCTAAAATAGATAAAATTGCAATAAATCGTTGCATTGAAGAGTCCCTATCAAGAAAGTCGTTCCACTGACCTGTGGCACTCAACATATTTCATAATAACGATATTAATAACGTTAGGAAATTAATTCGAACAAACAGAGCGCGTTTTGTAACTTCTTTTTTATTGCAGTATGTCAATGATAACAGTAGGTAAAGTAGAAGTAATTTGTTCGGTCAATAAATCTTATGCCCTTTGTCGGTCGGTCTGTCTGATTTTTGTTCTTGATTTTATAAAAACCGGCCAAGTGCGAGTCGGACTCGCGCACGAAGGGTTACGTACCAATATCTATAAAAAAATCACGTTTTTTGTATGGGAGCCCCCTTAAATATTTGTTTTATTTTAATTTAATTATTTAATTTTAAAGTGAATATATAACTAAATACTCTTAATAATAAATATTTTTAGCGTCTACCTGTTGCCGTTATCAATATCGAGCAAAAACTAGCCAAAAAATCACGTTTGTTGTATGGGAGCCGCCTTAAATATTTATTTTATTCTGTTTTTAGTATTTTTTGTTATAGCGGCAACAGAAATACAATACTGTGAAAATTTCAACTGTCTAACTGTCACGGTTCATGAGATACAGCCTGGTGACAGATGGACGGACGGCCCTCATGATAAGTTGCAAGTGTGACTGCGGAGCGTGGGGTCCTTCATTCAGTCCCCAGGTTGGGCAACCAGTTATTGAGTTTTACCGTTAGGGATTTATCAGTACCTAGTAGCCTAGCAACCGAGTTTTGTTTGAAAGGTGACTGATCGAGAGTGTTCTCAGCTATGATCCAAGAAAATTTATTCAGGCGGTTGAAAATTATCAGCTTTTTTTTTATTAATGGATGTGAGCATCTTCCATAGCACAGTAACCTTGAACTGTTGCAGCATTACCTGGAATTTGCAGGATACACCACTCTCTCACCAATTTACAGCAGAGGTATCGTGTTTGGGCTCATTGAAATGGTGTCAATTAATAGGTTATAGATACATAGATGGCAATCAAGGTCTGATGATGGAGTAGCAAAAAAATGAGGGTAAATTTAAGTCAGGGGTTTTTTAAATTTTAAATTTAACTTTAATGCCCATCACTATGTTAGATAAGAGTCTGTTAAGAGCTAGTGAATCATAGCTGGAAAATGAAACTTGTTAGCGTTAAATTTTCGATGGTCTCTGCTAATTTACCGCCTACAATTGGCATAGTTAGCTGTTCCTGTTTTAGGCTTGTTTGGCACTTTCTGCCTAACTGTCTATTCAGTTTATATCTGCCCACATTGCTTTTTACTCGTACCTTTTTGGTGTCTGCGTAAAATTTGGCTTAAAATGGCGCATTCTTGGCCTTGCTGATTGGATATTTTCTTTTTGCCACTTCTTACCAGAGCTCTGTGTATTTAGCTCGTTTTGGCGATAAACAAGCCTATAATGGCCCCACACATTAACAGTTAGGGTCAGCGCACACCAAGAGCAGAGCATTTTCTGAGACTACCTATTGAAAAATTAATCTTAATGACAATTCCATACATTGCAAAACTAAATACACGCCAAGCATGCTCGAGCGTAGTTGAGCATCAAGTTTGGACGATTTAATTTTGCAATGTATGGAATAGTCTTAAGATTAATTTTTCAATAGTCTCAGAAAATGCTCTGCTCTGCTCTGCTCTTGGTGTGCGCTGACCCTTAGCCGACGTTGGCACAGACGTAAAAATAACGCGGCGATTTTTTTTTTCGCAATGGGTTTTCAACACTGTTTAGCGCCGAGAGTTGAAAATCCGAAAACAGTGTGTTTTTTCGACGCGCTGGGAATAACCGGGATGCACTCTGTTGGTTTCTCAAAGCTCGGCCAACACAGAGAGTTGAAAATCCAGTAAGCGATAAAATCCCGCCGCGATATTTTTACGTCCGTGAGAACGTCGGCTTGGCTTGCAGTCTCTGATCCTATCATGCGGCAGTCGGCAGTTTCACATTATATTAGTGTATGAGTTTCACACCGCAATCGATGCAGCGACGCAACTGTCGATGCAGGCCTGCCCCGCCAAGCGGCCACACCGTGGGGTCGTCAATCCAAAACCATAAAGGGAACTGAGAGTCTATGATCTATAGATATGTGGGGCCCTTAAGAGGGAGTGGTCCTAATTAACCCACTCAGCGGGCAAAGTGCGGAATTTTGAAGGTCTTCCAATTTTTGCTCGTTCCGAGACGAGCGAAAAAAAGAAGATCTTAAATTATTTAAGTTTGGTATGCGCGTTACACCGGGGGTCTACTCCCTAAGTCCGTCCGTCCGTCCGTCCGACTGACAAAACGATCCGTCAAAACAAGTGTTAAGTTCAATTTTTTGGACGGGCAAAAACATTATCGGGATCAGGGACAACTGTCAAATCGTGTTCTCATTCATTCTTCGTTCGGGCCCTGAATGAATCATCCGTCAGGAGGTGACAGAGTAGGATTCGCCCGTAAAGAAGTCCGAAACTACGGACTTCCTGCTTAGGGAGTAGGCCCCCTGAAGTCTTGTACCATTTATGAGATGCTTTAAAAAACACCTTTTTGACCGTTTTCAAGAAATCTCCGCCTGAAGTTCTAGTATTTTTACCACCCACGACAATTCGGCGGGTGGTCGTTATATTCTAGGAACTACTTAATGCATAATACCGTATATACAAAAACATTGTAAATATCTAGCATGCAATCGATAAGTTATCACATTTTGCGTCAGCAATGTTTATGCAAGCAGAACGGATAACGTTACGTTTTACGAAGAATTTTATTTAATAACGTCCTTTTTCACAGTCAAAGTCAAAGATTTATTTGCAAATAAATATGGTTAGAAAAGTTCTTACAATAGTAGTTTAGTAGCTTAACATATTTAATCATAAATTTTGGTAAATAAACTTTCAGATTATTTAAATTTAAACTTAAGGAATTCTTTTATTGTATAGAACGAATTTTCAATTAACCACCTGCGGAAAGCCCTTCTGAAGGGGACCATTGGAAGTTCTTTAATTTAGTTAGGAATCTTGTTGTAAATATGAATACACATAGGATAGCAACTTCGCCTATATAGAATTTATTTTGTATTGAAATTATATTAAGGCGAAAGCCAGGCTAGCCCGCGAAATTCAAAATTTCTTACGTTTTTTGCAATTGGTAGGTCAGTGTGAGCTTGTATGTTGATTAAAATATGATTCGCGGCCGTAGCTAATATGGCTTTACAGAATTATAATCATTAGAATCAGCAATACAACTCCATAAGTTAGCATTTACCTCAAACCTCATGATTTCATGAAATCGCTAGATTTGAGATAAATGCTAACTTATGGAGCCGTAAAGCCATATTAGCTACGGCCGCGAATCATATTTTAATCAACATACAAGCTCACACTGACCTACAAATTGCAAAAAACGTAAGAAATTTTGAATTTCGCGGGCTACCCTGGCGCATCAACCTTAATCTCTCACTTTTTCAAACATCTCAGGGTGAGATTTGGTAAATTTACATATTTCCTCAATATAAATACCAGTTAATGTAAGTATTCTCAGTTTCCTAAATAGGGGTTTACAGGATGTAGGTAAGTGGGTCTACATTACAAATCGCGCGTATACATATTTTAATGGTAAGGTCAGAACTTAGGGGAAAAACCGAGGAACGTCTGTAAATATAGACTATAAATAGTACACAGGATATGCAAACTGAAGGGGCAACATCTAGTATTGTCCCCAGGGTTAAAACCTCTTTTTACTCGACTATGCCAAAGCCTAAGATGGTTATGATTTTAACAGGCTGTGTATGTATGCTCATCTGTTTCCTCATAACTCCTAAACAATCCCTTTTATTTGACAATTCAACAGTATTCATTGCATTATTTGCGTTGTTTTATTTGCGTAATTTTTGTTGTTGTCGCACATGTTGATTTTTTTAATTATTGTTATTTTAATCTGCTGTTATTATTTTGTGTGCCTTTTAGTCTGTGCTAAATAAATGTATTTTCTTTCTTTCCTTCTTTTTATTTATGTTGACCACCAGACGATTTTTTAAGCAATGGAATGTGATTTCACGTACCTAATTGGGGTGCAGCTCTTTAATCTTCGAAAAATTTGTCTTCTCAACACCGTACCTAAATAATGCAATGAATGTTGTTGAACTGTCGAAATCAAACCGATTCCGATTGATAGTGAGTTACGAAATTGCCCCGCAGGTCTGGACATAGACGACATACATGAGTACGGATATTGGCTCCTACTCCTAGTGAGTATCTTGCCTGTGCGCATCTGGATCAGCTCTGTGTTATTCACAAACTACGCAATAATTTTTATGATCACTCTAGTAAATAGTAATTTGAATTATTGTCATTCTAACCTTCCGCCAATTACCTATAATGCCAAAGTCAACTCCATAAGCTTTGACGTGCCAGACGACGCGACGTCACAAGTCAGTATATTTATTAAAAACTTTATGCACAAGTAAAAAAATACTGTACAAAGGCGGACTTAATGCCTGAGGCATTTTCTACCAGTCAACCTTAGGGTGATGCAGAGACAAAACAGTTAAAGGCAGGTGCAACATAATTACCTATAGATAACTCGAAAAAAAGTAAATACTCATACATACATACATACAAACAGAATAAACTTTGTCAGGAGAAATAACGATAGGTAGAGGGGAATACGAAGCCAGTAAATCAGCACTGGGATGATTCTACTACTAAATAAAGCGCTACAGGTTTTTTTGGCGAATGGCTAAAATCGGAACTAAAGTCGCCATCTTGTTTTTTAAATACATTTCAAGTGACATTTCACAAAACAATTGCACAATGGTTTACCAACAGTGCCATATCAACAAAGCGCCAAAAGATCCTCTTAGCGATGAACACAAATCTAAATCTATCGAAGATTCCTAGCCACACATTTAGGTCACTAGAATACTGAACCACGGTCAAACTGTCAAAGTAAATAGACAAACAGACGGACAGACAAACAAAGCCAATGTCACGTTCACTTTTAGAGTGAAAGAGATAGCGGATTAGTTAGAAATACGTGACTTGGGATCGTGACTTTCTAGTTTTGTAATAGGGCCTTAAAAAGGGTTATCAGTTCGTGGAGCTTTTAGATTTTTTGTAAGGCAATCGGTAGCATTTATCTTAGTACGTCTTTGGATTAGAGTGCTTGAGCCTAAGCAATCAACTGAGATTGGAAAGGTAGTCAGAAAAATCTGTTTGAAAATCCGTGTTATCCTGATTGGTTAGAGCAACGTCTTACCGAATTTGCGGTTCCTGAATTGCCGCTTGGTAAATATAATAGAATAGAATATCTTTATTTTGCATAAAATATAGTAGTTCCACATATTTTGCTTACTTTTTCAGCAGGCAAAAAACACCTTGAAAATAAAATTATCAACAAATAAAAACCGGCCAAGTGCGAGTCGGACTCGCGCACGAAGAATTCCGTACCATTATCTATAAAAACAAGTTACGTTTGTTGTATGGGAGCCCCCTTACATAGTTGGGAAAAGAGGCTAGGCAAATGATGATCCACTAGTTATAGGATTTTCTTTCTACTGCAGCAATCCTCTAGTTTCAGGATTTCTTCATGATTTTCTAAGACCTCACCTTTGAACCTCATTCAAGACTCAAGTGTTACTTACATGAGTAGTTTCAACCAATCAAATGGCTGTAAACTAGTCTTAAGTAATGCTTGAGTCTTGAGTAAGGTCTTACTTCAGCTTATGTTAATCCAAATACTTCAACATTTATCTCAGACAAGAACATTTCCAGTCTATTTCCACATTTAATAAGACAATTGTTATAGCATCATCAGGGCCAGGGTCATGGCTACAGAGTTCAATGGGACGTGAACTATTTGTGTTGAAGGTCGGAGCATGGCGTCTGTGGGCTATGGATGAAGTATTTACATCAATTGTGATGGATTAAATTGTTGTTTATACATGTGAAGAATCGGACATTATGTACTGTGATTTTGTAAAAATCTCACCTTGAAACTTAGGAGAAGTGAGTTTGAAGTAAGTTGCATTCCAGCTGATGCCCTCAACAATAGATTTTTGTATAACTAGCACTCTCCGCGCAGCTTCGCCCGCGTGAATGTCGGAAAATATCGCACGGGAACGAAAATCCTTCCATATTCTTTGTCTACATTATAAAGGGAACCTCTGTGAAAAGTTTCAGCTTTCTAAGTCCAATCGTTTAGGCTGGGCGTTGATGAGTCAGTCAGTCAGGCAAATCCCTTAAAAGTTATTCCTTTTGGTGCCAGAAAATGCCTAAATTCGAGAATTTCTCTCGGAGAAATTCTGTTTCCACTCATGATGTTATAAGCATTGGCGAACTTATTTTACGGGTAATTCTTCTGACTGAATCAAGTAAAGTTTAGCAAGAATTTCTAAATTCATACTAAACAGCAAAAAGTTTTCAATAATTTTGAATTGACCTTCCAAGTTAGTGACCTTCCACAGTGACCACTATTTTTGATCTCAGTGAATTTAAAATTAAAGTAAACGTTTAACAGACTCTAGATGCTTTAGATAACACTTAATATATTAGCAGTCTATTGTTTCTTTAGCTTTGCCTTATGCTAATTCCCTTTCTAAATCCTTTGTTTTCGTTTGATCGTGTTTTTGTGATAGGTTAGTCTAGACTCGGGACCGTTAGATTGAGGGAAAGTTCCGTGGTGAAGTGAATTAGCGGTTTTATTGCTGTTTGTGTTCTAAGTCTTATCGTATTTTCTTGTGATGCTTTCAATCTTCCGTATTTATTTAAATAAGTCAGTCAGATATGTGAATGGCCAAAAAATTTCATCAAAAACTCAATAATGATGTTCTTTATCATTATCATCTTCTGCTGAATGAAGCTTAATACCAAACCACTTAATTCTTTTCAATCTCTTTATCAATTAATTACCTATATCAACCATTCGGATTTCTAGCATTGTGAACAATTAATGAATTTCTGAGAAAAATTATGTCGTATAATATATATTATTATTTCATCCATTATTTAAGTAATTTTATTTAAATGCAACAATTACTATTAGTCAAAAACACAATACGGAAACCCCAAAATAAGCTCATGAACGTGCGTCCTTAATTCGCGAACCATCCTCCATTTTACGGAACGATTAAAATTGTTCACCATTGCATCTGGGACACGGCAATTTAAATTTAATTATGACAATACGCGTTTTTATACCGTTTAACATCAAGGCAATTAGTACTGACAATCATGTACTTAATTTTGGGGATAAACTTGAAGCGGATTCTTATGTATCTACCAATCCGATTTTTAGCTGTCATCAACTCATCACTCATCCTTCAGTTTTTCTTTGTAGCTTTAGGAATGTTTAAATTTTAAAGTACTCTATTGTCAAAACACTTACTTGTGCTTCATTTTATATCATCCTTCCCTTTTCCCTATTATTTATATGATGAAGTTCTTTTTGTTTCAATATCTCTATTAGGCATCATCTCAAAATCTACCTAGCTAGCTATATCATCTTTCACATAATCCTTTGGTTTGCCAATTTTCATATTGAAATTGAAACTTTTGTTACCGTATCGCATTTCACTTTTATGTAAGTATCTTCACTTTCTTAATACGGTGGAGTTTTAAATGGATTAAGAGCTTTAACTAATTTAAAAGCGTTGACATGATTAATATCTGTCACTAAATTTGTAACTTAATATAAATTTAATAACATATTAACCTAGTTCTTAAATTGCGTGTGAAACATGATAAAGTTCATCATGATTTTTAACTTTCTGATACAACTTAATTTTTTTTTCCATTTATGATAACCATAGAGAACCGAATTCATGTTAGATCATTATCTCATTTTAAATTAGTTTTCACCAATCAATGTTTAACATTCTATAGTTTTGTACAAGCCCGTTATTTTCGAAAATTAGTAGCATCCGTCATTTTGTACAACAGTTTGTTATTAGGGTCCAAGTTATAATAGGAAAGTAGCTATTTATTTTAAATCTATATGAGGTTCTTGATCATAATTATTGACCAAATATAAATGAGGTTTAATGATCTATTTTGCAGCTATGACTGAAGATCACGAAGTTGTACGAGACTAAATAATTGATAAGTGCAAATGTCAAACTGGCTTACATTACATTATTATAAAGGTTATTTTAAGATTTTCACTTGTCATTAATTTAGTTTCCGAGATTAAAAACCAGACCATAGATAAAATAGAAAATAAAACGAGTGAAATTGTGATAGTACCTACTTATCTCTACAATGGCAAAAGCAAATTTCAACGTTGAGATTATTAAGAGAAACAAGAAGCTATTACAATCAGGCTCTAGATAAAGGTAGAAGTAAAGTTTTTTAGTTTGTATGTATGAGGTAATCTTCGAAACTACTCATTCGATTTCAAAAATTCTTTCACTGATAGAAAGCTACGCTATTAATTACAATTGCAATTGAGGAAAATTTAATTGTAACTGTAATGTAGACCTGCCTGATCTAGGTTTATGAAAACCTGTGTTTCAGGCCATCAATTTACATCAAACATTTAAAAAGAAGACAACAGTAAAATTAGAAGCTAAATTAAAAAGAAGTTACAATATTTTCAGCGAAGAGTAGGTAAATTATTTTAAAACTAGATTATGTAAGCTAAATATTATGTTCAAATAAAATTAACGAATAATATTAAAGTAAATAAAGTAGAGACTATTATTAATTGGGTTAAGGAAGAGACTTATATTAGAGTTGGTAGAAAGAAATTTTATTTTAAGATTTCTAGTAGTTTTTCCGTGTCTGCGTAATTGAGTTTTGCCAAATATTCCTGTACTAATAAACTACATCTATTATAACTTAAACTATAAATTATTATATTGCCGGCTAATTGAAATCAGTAATTAAAACTATCCGTATTACCACTAAACTGTGTTTTTACTTACTCGATCGCGTTTACGTTAACGTTACCTTACGTCAATTTGTATGGAATTATTGTGTTTCCCATTATAGTCACCAGACGGCGCTTATTCAGTTTCAGTACAAATTCAAGTTTACGTTAACGTGATCGAGTAATTATAAAAACTCAGACTAAGGCCTCAGTTGTTTGGTATAAACAACTGTTTAACGTGACATTTATCTGTGGAGTTTGACGTAAAATTGACATTAGACACGCGATGAACAAGTGTCTAAGTTTTTGTGGTAAGACCTCTATAACTTTAAGCTTCAAATCGCTCGCCTCTTGCACCAAATCATCAATATTTATTAGGCGAGATACGCAATAATCACAACATAATTAAAGCTCCATGGGAACCAAAGGTCCGAAGAACCGGTCTTGTGACCTCAAACTATGTTGCACGATTAACTAAAGTGAATTTGGATGCGAGCAAGAACAAAGGGTTTTGGTTGTATTGCTAAAAGAAGCTTTAGATTACTTTTTACCCAACTGCGGCGATGGGTTATGTGTTTGACCTGTAGGTATGTATATCCGCTCCTTACGTTCCTTACTACTCAACAGCTCAACCAATTTTAAATGAATGATTTCTTGTTAGATTCGTCTAGTGTCACTGGTTATATTAAAATAATAAAAAATCAAAATGGCTGATTTTTGGCGCCAAAATGTTTTTTCCGTAGACGGGTTACAGTTTTTTTAAACTTAATCCGTGTTCTTGTTGATTAATTTAGTAAAACTACCTCCACTGGTGATCATACTAAGAAATAAGATACCTACCGTGTACTTTTAGCCCTACTTACTATAAATTTTGCTGAATTGCGTCATTCAACTTTTTACTCTGGCAAAAGCTTTTCTCGCTAGACACTAGTGTTGAAGATGCTACCTTAGATATACAACGTGTCGACGTACGTTGTCGTTAAATTTCAGGGTGAGATGTCAGAACATCTCAAGCAACATTAGCGTTAAATCCAACTCTAGCACCGCGCGCACTCATTGGTCAAATCAAATAGCGCGCGCTTCCCCGGCTTCCTGTTACACACTTCCGTCCCTTTTCACGAAATCACTCCCACAGATTGCAAGAAAGCGAGAGGAAAGATGTTACACATCAATAATTTTGGAGACAAAAACACCCTTTCCATTAAAAATATTTAGCATCCATAATCATAACAAGTTTATAAATACAATATTGATTAGTATAATGGAATCTCGAAACATACAATCTGTTGTCGAGGGTGCTTCAGCCACGTTCATCATAGATAAAGTACGCTCACAAGCTAATAAAACCCTCAACGTGGAAGTGAAAAGGCAACAAGTTGTCAATCAGTTACCCATATCTACTAGTACTGTGTGACGTAACACTTTCCCTATATCACCTTTTACGACATCTTCCATTGATAAGGCACTGATATGTCCAGCAGTGAGCTTTGAACATGTCAGCTATTTATGTGTGACTATCTTTACATAATGTCCATTCAATGTTCAATGTTCATCAGCATATGTTTTTTCTACGTATGTTGGTATCAATATCCAGTTCACTATCAATATCTCACAAAGCAATTGCCATTTGACGAAACACAATTATTGGAAGATATTTGTAGTCCTAAAAACAAAAGTTTATTAAGCCAAAGCTAGATGAAATAATGATGAATGCAAGCTATATAAGCAAGAAAGAGTATTAAGACAAAACTTAGGATATAATCCATTTATGATGCCAACACTTTAGTTAAGGGAGTTTGTAAGGGATTCCCCAAGAACTTATTAAATAAATAACTTACTACCTACTCATAATTTAAATCTCTATCCTTCACGATATTTTCACTACCAAGTACATTACTATAATTAATACTTAACCCATCTTAAACCAGGAAGACGGTACTTATGGTACTGTATGTTAAAAATAACCAAAGATTTATTGGTTTAGGCCTTCCATCCGTTCTCCCTTTGATCTTAAAGACATTATTGTATCTGGTGTAGAGGGTAGTTGAAACGTTTTTTGGATACTGTATATTATTGGTCTGGATGGATTAGACTGTCTATTGATGAATTCTTTATTGATATATGTGTTTTGTTTATTACGTTGTTATTAGTGTGAGGAAAGTCTGATGGATTTGTTGAAATAGTTTAGACATTTTGTAAAACAATGAGTTAAGAAATAAATTACCTACTTGTATTTTTTTTGATAATTTTAAGAAAACATCGCATTAAAGTTTTCTTGAATATAATTTAGTGATCGCAAAAATTGACATTGCTCCGTTAGTCACTACAGAATCATCTTGATTGAGTACCATCGTGGACATTTAAGGGTTTTCACCCTTATTACCTTAGCAATAAGGTGGAAAAGTGGTTCAACGCAAATGTCCGCGACATTTTAAGGACAACCAGTTTTACTCAAGAGGTCAATAAGCTGTGATAACCTTTCAAATTGTTTCGCCTAGAATTATAGCATTTATTTGATTTGAATATCTGTCTGTGTCGTTTCTACTCTCATCTTCTTAAAAAACCGGTCAAAAGCGAGTCGGACTCGCGCACCGAGGGTTCGGTTCCGATTTCTAAAAAAGTATGCTACTTAGAGACATCATTTTATTTTTCCTGTAATCTTTACATAAACTACTATCACATAGAATAATTTCAGATTTTTCTATTTGCAAACTTCGGAGATAAGGGGGGGGGAACGGTATTTTTTTTACATTTTTCATCAAAAGTCGAACACTGTGCGGTCTAAAAAAAAAATAAAAAATGTTTGGGAATGTGCAAACAGCGTTCTTTCATATGATACCCCACATGCCCTAGTAGCCCCACTTTAAATTTTTAAGACCCCCTTTCAGTCCCAGTTGCAAAAAAAATATCATTATTTTTATTTCTTTCTTATTTGCAAAATGGTTGGGTAAACGTCATCTAAAACTATTCTAAATTTCAAGTTGATAGCATTAGTAGTTCTTGAGATATCCAGCTGTGACAGACAGACAGACAGACTGAGTCACACCATAAGGGTTCCTTTTTTACCATTTTGGTACGGAACCCTAAAAACTGTGGAGTCTTCTAAAGTTCTGGTCAAATTGAAGCGAATCCCGCTCCTCGGTCTCCATACAAGTTAGTCGTCGCGAGCAAATTTCGTCCCGCATGGGATGGGAGCTTTATTCTCTCTACCTCTATTCTCTTTTATTCGATGTTAGTTACAAAATTATCATGTCCAATCAAAAATACATCATCATATTTCTCCGTAGCACTCTCAGACTATCCTGTCCGACCTATAAGGTGTTATAGTATAAATATATGTAACACAACAGTCTGTCGGGTCGTGTCGTATCTCTCCGACGTGTTGGCGGTGTCACAATGTCAGTCTACGGTATCTTGTTAGGCTATGTTTATGTAGTCGCTTTTGCAATGTATGTGTTGGGTTGAAGTATGAATTGTGGTGGGTTTTAAGTTCTGCTTGTGTATGTTAGGATTTGGTCTGATTCTTGGGAATTGTTTTAAGAGAGGCTGATTTTTGGGTTTCATTTTGTAAAGTCATAATGAAAGGCGACTATTGACCTTGTAGTCAGCTGTAGCATTTTTTTTGCACACGCCCGTTTTTGGCGATAACTGTATCTAACTTCAAACCTAGGCGGCCTTATTACAAAACAAGGTTTATCTTTAGACCCAGGTTGAAAGCATCTAAGCATTTTTGAATTTCGAACTTAAGTTCGACAGTATTAAAATTCTAATTACAAAAACTGACGTTAGACGCGGGTCTAAGTTGTTAATTTTGTATTAAGAACTTTACGTTCATCGGAATTAAGTTCAAAATACAATAACTGGCTCCAAGTTTTGGGCTTGGATTAAAGTTAGAACTCGTTTTGTAACGAGACAGAGGAGGTTTAGTGTTGATTTTTTAATACAAAAAAATTTATCTCATCTGACTAAAAATGTGAGCATAGGAAATTTCAAAATGTTCCTTAACTCCAGACTTATTAATTTTTCAACGGTGGCGCTGCCGGTTAGCTTACTCACCTTAAGAAGGTGGACAGGGTGCTGTGGCGCAGTCTGGGAGCGGCCTATGTCCAGCAGTGGACTCAGATAGGCTGAGTTGTTTGATTGATTGAGATATCAATACCTCACGTCTGTGAAGTTTTGTCAGCTATTTTAATTTGACCTTGTACTAGTAACTAGCTGACCCGACAGAAGTCCTGTCCCAATTTAAATAATTCACACAAAATCCCAATAGAAAATACACTTTAAATTTTCCCGAATTTTTCAATTTTCCCGGCAACTTTTCCAATTTTTCTCTTCATAAGAACCTTCCTCAGACATCAACGAATATTTGAATTAGCCGGATCAGTCCAGCCGTTCTCGAGTTTTGCGCTTAGCAACATATTTAGCCATTCATTTTGATTTATATAGGTAGAAGACAGATTACTTAACTAATTTCAATATAGGAGTGACTTTTGAACTCACAACAATGTCGTTAGATAAATAATAAATATATGCTAAGTAACCATACTACGTAGTCGAGGAGGGTTTGCCTTCTGTAGGAGCAGGGGTTCACTTCCCGTTTGGGGACAAATATTTGTACAGGTTTGATTCTGTATGTTTGTCGACATCCATCCAGCAAGCAGTCTTTGAAGTTTATCTAATGGATTGTTTTCTTGCTTTAATATATCAGAATATAGAGGAATGAACTCTAAATCCAATGGATTTTTTTTTATAATATTTTTTTTGTTTAATATTGTTCACTTAATGTCAAAGTTATGTGTGGTCGTTTAAGGAAACTTAAACACGCAACAAAGACCTATTTAACCTCAATTCCTGCCAAAAATAATCAATATAAAAGATCATAACAGCACTAAAAATATATCGTCCACAAATAATGTGTATTCTGGCAATAAACATGTTTATTACTGGCCATAATTTAGATGGCAACACTTAAAGAGTTGGGGAGAATGCCATTAAGGTTTTATACTTGCTGTGTTTGCATTTCGAACGTTATATTATCATGGTTATATCTCGTGCCTCTACTTTAAAAAAAATGTTTTGAGTCTTGTCTCTGGTACCTATTCGTTTTATACTGACTATACTGACTCCTTGGTTGCAACTGTTGCGAGTTTAACCCTCTACGATTCTAAAATTTACGAATCCTAATTTGACTTTCGATTCAGGGGGCCTACTCCCTAAGTCCCTCCGTTCATCCGTCCGTCCGTTTATCCGTCCGTATGACATAACCATCCATCAAAACAAGTGCAAAAGTTAAATTTTTCGGACGGGCAAAAACACATCGGGAGTAGGGACAACTGTCGTATCGTGTTGCCATTCGTACTTCGTTCGGGCCCCGAACCAATCATACGTCCGTAGGTGATACGGAGTAGGAAACCCCGTAACGAAGGACCAATTTACGGACTTCGTGCTTAGGGAGTAGACCCCCCGTTCCTTGTCGAATTTTTCTGAACTGCAGATGCAACTATAAATTCGAAAATAATCTATCATTTAAATAAATTTGCGTGAAATGATTATTAGTTAGTCTATAACAGTCATGTATAACATTTATAATGTCTACAGTTTTTTATGTTCGCAATCAAATTAATGACCAAATCAGATTATGTTTAGTAGGTGTTCGCTAACGGCTAATTTTATTTGTAGGCCTGTTTCTTATGTTATGATTGATTCTACATATGGCTGAAACTAAGAAGAAGAAGAAGTAGACTGATGATTTGTGTAGAAACAACGGCTCTGTTGGCTGTGATGATTTTGGCTTTACCTAGGTTTTCGATGTCTTTGGTTATTTTGTTGTAAAAAAAAAAAAAAAAAGTAGAACTAATACATAAGTGTTAGCAATAACATTTGACAAGATAATTCCTGTTTGTGTTTCCATAACAAATGGTAGCCAGGAAATAACAAAGCTCACAGTTTTACTTGTTAATAAAAATGTTTTCAAACTATCGAATTAATTTGAAGGTGCTCTTTGTAGGTTAGGACAACTTATTAGTTTAATAATTATCATTTAAAATGATATAATTCGTAGAAAGAAGACGAACGCTCGACGATATATAACGCTCCACAGAAACAAAATGCACCGCTGAACTGATTTTAAAATAAATTAAATAAACGGGAACGTATTCGAAAATAGAACAAAGTCCGTATTCTGGATCGATGTTCAAGCTTGAATCTCGATTAAAAACTACTTTATGTTTTCACCAATTCTGTCATTCGAATCGAGATTTATTTATTCTTGGAGCTGGGACCCAATTCCGCTCTCGAGCTAGATATCACGACCATGGAGATAAATCTCTGTTTCAAATCTCCGCATCAATGTCCGGTTCAAATCTCGATACTATCAAAAAACCGTATTCTGGTAGACCATGGAGAAAGATTTACAACGGAGAAAATAATCTCGTCTAAAAGACGTTCCATTTTTATCGATTCACTTTGATTATAATCGATTATGCTACGTTTTTCTTTTTTTAGTATTAATGACGTATGTTTAATTTATTAAATCCAAGCAAACACATTATAAAAGATAATTTTAGTATATTGTGTTTCTATAACTGTATTTTTTTATAATTACTTACTGAAAATAGTAATTGCAAAGTAGCGTGATCCGAAACGCATTTCGCATGATTTGTGTCCTTTTTCTGACGTAGGTAGGTTTTAATTTTCATACTAAATAAGACTATTTTTAAACGCGATTAAAAAGGTGTGGAATAAAATTACTTGTCATGAACTAAAATTCACACCAACACCTTGACTTCAAGTGCAAAAACAGTACTGTATTTTTTTTTCTTTTGCTTATAACTCGAAAACGGTGTGTCCTATTACAAAAATAATGAAAAATTGGCCCCCCTTTATAAAACCTATAAACCCCTAAACCTCTACATGTAGGTACCAAAAAAAAATACGAATATTAGCATACTAATGTAAATTTTGACAGGTGTTCCAACGGAGATTTCATATCTACATACCTTAGGACCAGCCGTAATATCTCGCTGGTTTGCGATCGAAAAATTTATGAATGGAGATCGTTAGAATAGCATTTTTTCGTTTTCGACGGAGATAAGCAGTTTCTCGACTGATATTTCGACCATGGAGATAATTTCCATGCCACCGGAATTGGCTTCCTGGCGCCAGAATACTAGGTCTGAACAACAGAAAATATTCATGTAGTTATAAAATAGTTTCTTTTTCTTTTACAGATTTAAACGAGAAAGTGCCTGAATTACGAAGAAAGGAGTGCCTTCAGTGATAGTGCCAGTGTTTTAACAGTTTTTGATCAGTTTTAGTAATTTTTATTACTAAGTGAACTGTATAGTGTTTTCATTTAATTTCTAAGTGATATTTAGAAGAGCAGCACTATGGAGCTAAGGAGATTGACCATTTGTATGGCGCTGTTCGTGCTAGCGATCTCACATTGTTCAGGTGAGTTTTTCCATACATTTTCTTGATGAGATTCTTCGAGTTTTCTACTGGATGGAATGTATTCTATGTAGAACGATGCTCAGTCAGGACTAGTTTTTAAGTATCTTGACTCAGGAGTCTATAGCTACGGAAAACTGACAGATCAAAATACTATAACTTTCATGATTGAGCTTCGTTCGTTCTAAAGGCCACTCAAAACAGGTATGTGTGTACAGAGTTTTTTCTGACATTTTATTAGTTTTTATTTATTTTCTGTATGATTCATTTCATTCAGAAAAGCAGTTATTCACCGGACGTAACAATGTTTGACATGAGCCATTGAGTAAACATTTTCTCACACCACTAAAAAAACCCCAAAAAACGGATGACACAAAACCCACATAGCTATAAAAGTTTAACCCAGTAATCTAGACAGTAGCATCATCAAAAATAAAACAATACCAGGAAATTTAAAGTTCTAGGATGAGTAACAGACTAGTTTAGATTTCTAGGTCGTTGCGACCAGCCAACTGTGAGTACATAATGACAGTTGTAAATTACGAGGTCGAGTTTTTAGCAAAAAAAATCTCTGATGCTTTAGGCCTGTATTTAAGAACGATGCTCAAGTTTTGATATCGTATTCAAACTAGATTTGAGTAGAGTTTAGTATCGTCCGTGTCAGTTATGAATTTATGATTCGACATGCACGCTTGAGCCTTGCTCTACTCTAGAATAAGGATCTTTGAGTATAGATTTTTGAATAAAGGTGGGCAGAATATTTTTTTTACTATGGTAACACTGAAAACGTGTTAGCCGTTGGGTTTACGAAGCCGTGTTGGATTATTGAATCCATAGCCAAACTTTTTAAATTATCTTGTGGGATCAAACATGGTATTGTTCCAGCCAATGCAGGGAAAAGACCTCTTCCCATACCAGGATCTGATCACCAGGCTTGCTCCTTGGTTTTTGATAATTTTGGACTACCAAACATCGCTTTCTGAGAGTCTATTCCTCCGATTCTGGAAATCCAATCGCAGTTGGCTGTTATGTAATTTCAGCCCACCAATCACAAACAGCTTCAAACAGATTTTGAAAAACGAAGTTTCTTCACATTTCTTTTTTTCCTAGATTTAATGAAAATCAACATTGACGACAGTTGTTAGGTACTAACGTGTAATACTTATCGTGTGTTACTTTACAAAATGTAAGACAAACATGAATGATTCATTGATAAAACGTATATTTTTCAGTGTTTATTCAAGGAGTCAGATACTTAAGTCCTGTTATTTTCACTTAAGAGTCCGTTGCTCCTAACGTTCATGAGTTACTGTGATACATCATAGGAATAATATTTGCCGGTTCAGGTGATTCAGGCAAATATTTGAAGGGAATTTTGAAGCATTGTAAAATATTTATTCATGAATGTAGTGTTTAAAGAGTGTTTTTTAAGAATTAATAATTATGTTTGTTTTTGTGTTAAGTATGTGAGTTTTGGTTTTTGAGTAAAGAATTATAATTCAATTTTGCAAGCATATCAAAAATCTGATGTTTTCGTGAGCGATAATTATGGCAAAAGATAATGACAGATGCAGAGGAGATGTTTTCTTGTGAAGTAAATAAAAATCTTAAATTCATTCATTCAATTCAATATTTTCAGGAATTGGAAATTATCCTATGATAACCCCTTTTCTCTCACAGAGGTGATGACCTTTGTCGCAAAAGTGGGAATCCTATAGACTGGTCATTCTAAATTCTCCTGAGAGTAGGGTTACCATACGTCCAGATTTGTCCGGACATGCGTCCGGCTTTTTGGTCCCCTGTCCGGATTTCTTGAATTTGGCTTTTTTTAAAAATAAATATTAAGCATAGAAGTAAAATGTTTTCCTTCTTTGCAAATGTACGGCTTTTTGTCAGGACTTTTCAAATTTTGAAAGGGTTATCAGAAAAAAAACCAGACAAATGACAGATACCGCACAGCCTGAAACCGCTGGGTCTAGAAGCATGAAATTTTGCACAAGAGTTTCTTATAAGTAAAGCAAAAGTGACCACTGAGGTAAGATTTTTGAAAAAACCCTTATGGGATTAAATGGACGATGAAATTTAATATGGAAGTTCGACATTTTTTCCGATGGGAGATCCCATCGGGCTTACGTCCACAATAATTTGTAATTAGAAGACATAATAAAAACAAAAAAGGTCACGGTAAAAGAAGTATTTCTTCTCTAAAGTTTTATTAACAACAAAAAATAAAGAGTTACGAAACTGCGTGTCTATTTTTAGTTAGAGTCAACAACATCTCGAAGGTTAAGGCAAGTTAATCATTCACTCAGCCAACCATTCAGACAATTTGTGAATGAATAAATAGATACAAATGTATGATGTGCGGGCTCGGCTTTATTTTTTAAACGTAAGTTTTTATCAATGCATGTTAATGGAGTAAAAATATTCTTACGTGATCAAAATATGAATAAGGCTGTCCTTGATCGAGACCTAGAAGAATAACACATTCTATTATACGTACGAAATGCCACAACAAAAGTTTGAGGTCGCGAAGCTTTCGTTTCGACTTTTGACCGCATATTATAACTTTAAAAGGTAAATCAGAAAAAAATAACTATTATGGTATGGATGGTGGTGGTGGTGGTATGGTGGTTATGTTTTTTTTGTTATGTATTTTTATGGTGTACAATAAAGTATATATAAATGAATAAATAAATGGTAATAATAAAGCCATTTAAAGCAAGCAATCTTTACAAAGTCACCTACAGAAGTCTCCCTCACTCTAAGTCAGAATTATAATATAACAAAACTGCAATTTCATTGTGCTCCAAAACAGTCTACAATTTCTTTCAATCAAATACTTTCATTGTAGGTACGCCACCAAAACAAATAAAAGTAAGCTTATATTCGAAGTGCAGTATTAACACACATATTCCTAACGGGTCTCTAATTGCAAGCTCTCATTGACAGCCGCTGTCAAAATGATTGTCTCGACGCTTGTCAACATGACAGATGTCAACTCGAGGGTTCTTTAACGTGTGCGCCTCCGGAAATTACTTTTGGGGTCACGACATTAGTTTTTTTTTAGGTCGGATGTAGTTAAGAGATAGGAATTTGATAGTTTTTAGGGTTCCGTTCCAAAATGGTAAAAAAGGAACCCTTATGGTGTGACTAAGTCTGTTTGTCTGTCTATCTGTCTGTCACAGCTGGATATCTCGAGAACTACTAATGCTATCAACTTGAAATTTGGAACAGGTTTAGATGACGTTTACCCAACTATTTTGCAAATAAGAAAAAAGTAAAAATATTTATATTTTTTTTTGTAACAGGGACTGAAAGGGGTTTTAAAAATTCAAAGCTACTAGGACATGTGGGGTATCATTTGAAAGAGCGCTGTTTTCACATTCTCAAACATTTTTTTAATTTTTTTTAGGCCCCATAGTTTTCGTGTTTTGATGAAAAATGTAAAAAGAAATACCGTTCCCCCCCTTATCTCCGAAGTTTGCAAAGATAAAATTCTGAAATTATTCTATGTGATAGAAGTTTATGTAAAGATTACAGGAAAAATAAAACGATGTCTCTAAATAGCACACTTTTCACACACACGCACACTTTCAGAAATTGGAACGGAACCCTCGGTGCGCGAGTCCGACTCGCTCTTGACCGGTTTTTTTTGTACTAGTTGGAATTAATAAGTTTTTTTGAAGTGGATGTGGTCTAATTCCATCTTTATTTTTATTCTATTACTATTGATTGATTAATAGCACTGAAGGTGGACTGAATCTAGCCATTAATGATATTGATATTGTCTATTGCAGTTCAGCAAAAAGAAAAACCCACTTTAAACTTTTTTTGAAGGAAGTAGATTTTATTCATGGCTAGCAATTTGAATATTCTGGTTTGATCGTATTATCATTATTTTATAGACAGTACTAGATGTTTTTTTTTGTCTATAGGCGTTGGAAATTGATCGATGGTTAGCATTATGGCGGCTCTTCACAATCGGCTATCATAGATCTGAAAAACTAAACTAAACCACTGAACGGACTTGGATAAAATTTGGCATGGAGATAGATGGCATCTTGGGGAAGGACATAGGTTACTTTTTGTCTCAAAAATAATCCTAAATGGGGTGATAAAGGGGATGAAAGTTTATGATCACCGATTGTGAAGAGGCGCCGCTAGGTAAGTAATTTAGAATGAATTCACAAGTAGGTTACCATAGACAATGATTGAAATGTTGTTTAAAAATTAAATGTCATTATGTATCATTATGTTATGAACTTATGACTTATGACACTTGTATTTTGCTTTTTATTTTCTTAAAGAATTGGCATCTTAAACTTGTTATAGATACTATGCGTGCCAAATAAGAATAGGATCGCGCTTGTTGCCAACTTCACACTATAGCTGTCAAGTTAGTACGCATTAGTAATGAAGTTCGCGAGTATTGCGGAACAAAATGGCGTCTTGACAGTACTATTCTTATTTCGCACGCATACTAAAATACAGATAATGTTTGCATTTCAACTGGTAGACAGGCGTTTATAGTTCTATGTGAGTTAAATACCTACTTGATAAATAATTGTCCTGTAATAAGTGTAATTGATTTATTTAAATTACTATGTTGGCTGGTAATGACATGAATTGCTGGTAAGTAGCCTCATTTGTTGCGACAAACAGGCGTGACACGCGACGTAAATCGCATACGACACAAAGGCACCGCGTATCGCGCGACGAGCAGTAAGAGCGGTTTCGCACTACGTCCGATCCGAATCCGAGAAATTTCGGTCCGAAGTACCCACAGTACTATTTGTATGAAGGATTGCGCACTAGATCCGAACTCTGTCCGTCCGAATTTAGAACCATCCCAATTCGGTTTGAACTCGGATTTTGAATTCGGATTCGGTTCGGACGGAGTGCGAAACCGCTCTAATGCTATTCTGTAAGAATCTCACCGTTAGAGCGATTCTGCACTGCACCCGATCCGAATCCGAATTCAAGATACGAGTTCAATCCGAATTGGGAATGTTCAAACTAAAATACTGGTATTCAGCTGCATCCATAGACTGGAAACCGACCCCAACATATTTAGGAAAAGTCTAGGCAGATTTGATTCTAATAGTAAAAACTAAGTTTATTACTGACTATAAGCTGACCCGACAGACGTTGTCCTGTCTTAGCTATGAATATTGTAATGAACACGTGAAGTTAAAATAGTCGTTAAGTTTTCTGAAATTTTCCAATTGTCTGCGAAATTTTCTCATTTTTCTTTCATAAGAACCTTCTCCTGACAATAATAAACACAAAAAAAAAAAAGAATTAGCGAAATTGATCCATCCGTTCACGCGTGATGCGATGACCAAGGGAAATAGGGATTCATGTTTACATATATATAGATATCTCTAGATAAGATTGTAGACCTACAGAATTAACCCCCGTTTCCACGAGCGTAATAAAATCGCGGCGGGATTTTATCGCGCACTGGATTTTCAACTCTCTGCTTAGCGCCGGGAGTTGAAAATCCAACAGTGTGTTTTTCGTCGCGCTGGGATGCACTCTGATTTTGTTAGGTTGGATTCTCAACGCTCGGCTCAACAACGAGAGTTGAAAATCCAGTGCGCGATAAAACCCCGCCGCGATTTTATTACGCTCGTGTGAACGCCGATTAGATTGACAGTATTTTCTTTAATTGAAATACAGATTGATTGATTTATTGATGTTAGCTACGCTGAACGTGCGGTATAAAAGATAAGATGGATGAAGGATCTCAGCATAATCTGGTGTTCTATAGTTTCTGCTTACCCCCATCGGCAGAAAGCGTGAGTTCAAGTATGTGTAATTGTATGTGTGTGTGTGTGAAATACAGATTCAAAGTGTAGGACCAACCCAATATTTCGAAAAACTTTACATCGTACCTACATTCATTATAAATCGTACCTTATACAGAGTGTAATTGTAAACAGTGGCAATCCTTTAAGGGGTCATTGTACTCATCATTATGAACAACTTTTTATATGGGACCAAAACTGAAATCGCGAAAAAAAAATCTGCTATTCAGTACCTACATTTACAGCTGATTTTTTTCGCGATTTCAGGTTTTGTCCCGTAGTAAAAGTTGTTCATAATGATGAGTACAATGAACCCTTAAAAGATTGCCACTGTGTACACTTACACCCTGTAAATACTTTTTTCTGACCTATGCCTTTGTTAAAAAAAAATCGAAATAAATAAATAAAACTGTCCCCTATAATCATATCTTAACGATGCACTCACAATTTATTTGCACGACAGTATAATGGCGATAATAAAAATGTAAAATACTCATTACATGTCATTTTTTTGAACCAATTATCTTCGTCAATGCTGTCAGCTTTTTATAAAGCTTTTAGGCTCCTGTCCCACCGCTCGCCGACGAGAAAGCGACTCCATCAGCGATTTTCTCGCTCTAGATACGTACAAAATATTGTACCTAGGTCCTGTGTAAGTAAAAGAGATGCATATATAATAATTAATAATTGATCACTGACTGTTCACACAAAGCCTCCCACAAGGTAGACCGATGATCTTGTCAAGGCCGCAGGAATCCGCTGGATGCGGAAAGCACAGAACCGGTCGAAGTGGCGGTGCTTGGGGGATGGCCTATGTCTGGCAGTGGACGTCTTTCGGCTGAAATGATGATGATGACTGTTCACCTTCACACCGCCGCCACCTAGTACTCGTTTGTGGCAGCGACAAGGCTAAGAGGTATTGACGCTCGTTTGGCGAGTAGAATACTCGTTAAGAGACTCTCGCTTGGTACATCTACATACGTATCAACTCAGCCTATCGCAGTACACTGCTGGACATAGGCCTTCCGCATCCAGTCTGTCCCACCCACGGAACCTTCTTAAGGTCGTCGGTGCATCTAGCTGAGCGTAGCGATCCCAACTCTGGACTCGTCTGCTCCACCGGCCATCGGTCCTTCGACAAATATGGCCAGTCCACTGCCACTTGAGTTTGTTTACTCTGCAAGTTATGTCGGTTACTCCGATTCTTTTTCGGATAACTTCGTACATACGTATACCAGCGAGTAATCGCACTCGCTGCTCGCTGCTCGCCAACTCGTTTTCAGTTGCTAGCTCTACTCGTTACTTGTTAATCGCGGACGGTGGGACAGATGCCTTATAAAGCTTTTATGAAGTAGTCAGACAGCTAGGCGGCTAATTCTTTTTGCAATATTTGTATTGATCACACCTACTTTTTGCGCGCGAGATTCTTTTGGATGATTCATTATTGTTTTTAAGGATTATTATGAAGTCATTGTGTTTTACTATGATCATAAATGTGCTGACAGAAGTCGGCAAATGAACCAGACCTGCGGGCCTATTCTGTAAAAAAATCACTGTGGTAACTTTCGTGAACTTCATACATATTATAGTTATACTTACGTGTGCTCTGGGATAGACTGTCTGCAGGAGCCTTAAGGCGAGTATTACTGCTAACAGGCAGCGCCACCATTGAAAAATTAACAAGTCTGGAGCTAGACAAAAACATAAAACAGCCCACTTTTGACGTTAACTGCTATAACTTTGAACCTAGGAGGTTTAGTGTTGATTTTTTTGAATACAAAAAATTCTACCTCATGTGACTAAAAATGTGTAAATAGGAGATTTCAAAATGTTCCATATCTCCTGAGTTTTAATTTTTTTTCTTAAATGTGGCGCTGTTAGCTGCTATACTCACCTTAAATGTGGCGCTGTTAGCTGCTATACTCACCTTAAATGTGGCGCTGTTAGCTGCTATACTCACCTTAAATGTGGCGCTGTTAGCTGCTATACTCACCTTAAATGTGGCGCTGTTAGCTGCTATACTCACCTTAAATGTGGCGCTGTTAGCTGCTATACTCACCTTAAATGTGGCGCTGTTAGCTGCTATACTCACCTTAAATGTGGCGCTGTTAGCTGCTATACTCACCTTAAGGCGCGGTGTTAGCTTAACATTCACAAATATTGGTTTCTTGGATTGTCGAGTATGACGTAACGCAATGAAACTATCCGACGCAAAAAATATAATGGACACAGAAGGGCAAAGAAAAACTTTAACCGAATAGAATAGTAAAAAATAGTTTGATATTCCCAGTAAAAAAATTTGAAGTTGCTCCGCAAAATACACTTTGACGTCGAACATCTGTATATTTTCAGCGATAACGACATTCTTTTTTTTAAGAATTTAATAGAATTAGCATTTTTTAAAAACTTTAACCGGACAATTATTTAATTTATTGTGTACATTCTTAATAATCTAAAGAAAACTGGGGAAAATAAATGCAAATTCGCAGCTTAGTCACATCTCGGCAACACAAATATTATTTTCAATTTTCAACCTTATTTCAAGCCAGCTAATGGTGACAATAGATTACGCGGGTTGTGTGACGTTTAAAATCGTAGTCAGACCGCGTCTTAAGAGGAAAGGCGGGTGGCCAGTTAGGTATTTTAAGAAGGTATTGCTGTCGCTCTGCGAGCGCTCCGCCCTCGAATTCGTGCGATAAGGACAACTGCAGATCCGACTAAATACCCTATGTAAAAAGTCACATTTCGAGGTTTGGCTCTCGCCTATTTCCTCCTCCAATATTGGACCAATTTAAAAGATATTTCATAAACTGAATAAGAAGGATATATACTATGCCCCTATGTTTTTATTTTTTCGTTAATAGTTGTGAAATTGGTACACTAGGCGTCTGTTGACAGCGGTCTGAATAGGCAATTTTGAGCATTTTTGGAGGGTTCTAGTTCCTATAAAAATAATATATCATCAAAAAGTAGGGGCATACAATTAACTGATATTTATATTTCTGTAAAAAATCATTGCTTTATGGTCATTAACCAGAAAAAAAACAGGCGAGAGCGTTTGTATCTTTTTGTATGGAGAAAAGAGCACCCACGTTTCCTCTTAAGTAAGATATTTACTTCTCTCCAACATCTTTTAACAACACTGTTTCTAAGTTTCTCTCCACGATCAATGACTAATTTTCTCCACGTAACAGATATCTATAAGTACCTACATTTTATTCCTCAAAACACGAGGTAATCCCGCCCCACGGTTGCTCAGGGTTCAAGAAACCCATACAATTAATTAGCGGTATATTATCGCCGGTACATTTGTAAGTGTCAACAGTGGCGTTACAAGTTTGGATGCGGCATTTATAACGGAGTTTCTTTTGTTTTTGTTCGAGTTTGCGAGGCGTGAAGTTGATAAAATGTTCTTGAGTAAATTAGTTGATTTATTAGGGCTACAGTGCACAGTGCATCAAATAAGGTGGACCGTTTATAGGCCTCAGTTCACAGGCCAGGTGGTACGTGTTGACAGGCCAACACTGTCGTCCAATACCTACACCTAAACACTGTAATTTGAAAACATTTTCAAATCCAATTATTTTTTAAAAGAGTAACCGTGGAGATTCTTGACGGCTGGTCTTCATAGGAAACGACCAATTGGAACCATTCTTCTGAGTTTTCATGTGAATTACAGTGGACCAAAACGATTAGAAGCCTCTCGCTGAGGGCTTTCCGAAATTTCCACATTTATGTTCAGCGATTATTTATATCTTAGGAGAAAACTGAATGCAGTGGGAATTTTTTTTTGCAAAAATTCGATTGGGATTCTCAGTCCCTAAAAATTAAGGGCCTTACTCCCGTTTAGTACCGTAACACGGTCACTTTATAAAGCCTACTTCTCATTAACGGCTTGTTTAGAAGATTTGAAAAAAATATATGTTTGATATAGATTCATAAACAACATTTGAGCTACAGGATTTTTTCATATGGCTGATACTTTTGCCTTAAAAAAATATATACCAAAACGCTATTTTTTGGCTAATATCCCTACTCCTCCTAAACGGCGTTGGTGTTTGGAAATATTTTTACACTAAAAAATTGATGGTTAGAAGTGCTACAAAGTGTCAACAGCTTTTGTAAATCAATCAACATTTGCAAAGAAAATGTTCCCATTTTGAGATACAGGCTCAGAGGAGCTCTGCGCGGGCGCGGGCGGCAGTCTTGCTTTGGCATTGAGACGGGAGGGTTGTGTCGCTCGCTACTCCGCACCGGCTATCGTTCGACATGCTCATACGTATGTGTTAGGGCATAATATTTACGAACTTATTGTAGTAGTGTGCGTTTATAGATTAGCTCGCTGCAGAGGTCCCAATTCGATTGCGGGCGTGGGCGCTTTATTGTTGACTATTTTTGATGTGCATTTATAAATACTTTTTTTACATTGTAACAATTCTAGAGAGGAGCTCGTGGCTAAGTAATGATAGCCGCACGGGTCGATCCGTCAGGTTAAGCTACGCTTGCCGGGGTTGGTCAGTGGATGGGTGACCATCTTTACATACCGAGATTCCCCCGTGCCTCGGAAAGCACGTTAAGCCGTTGGTCCCGGCTGTTATTCGTGGATTTTTGACAGTAGTTACGAGTCGTCAGAAGCCCGAAAGTCTGACAACCAGTCTTACCAAGGGGTATCGTATTACGCAGTAACTGGGTTGTGGAGGTCAGATAGCAGTCGCTCCATGTAAAATACTGATATTCAGCTGCATCCGGTTAGACTGGAAGCCGACCCCAACATAGTTGGGAAAAGGCTAGGCAGATTGATTTTTTACATTGTAGCAATTTTAAAATATAAACAAAAAAAATATTTCAGTAGTAAATATGAAATACTAGCACTCCCTGCGCGGCTTTGACCGCGTGGATGTCAGAAAATATTCACGGGAACAAAAATCCTTTTTTTTTTTTTTTTTGTGACCTTCATGTTCAGTCATAGGGGTTTATGGGTTTCATATAAGGGGGCAAAATTTTTATTATTTTTGCGATAGGACACACCGTTTTCGAGATATAAGCAAAAAAAGAAAAAAATATACAGTACTGTTTTTAATCGCTATTAAAAAGATTTGGAATAAAATTAGTTAGTTAGTTTAGAACTAAAATTCACACCAACACCCAACCAACACCTTGACTTCAAGTGCAAAAACAACTTTTTTTTTTGGAACGAAGTTCCATAACGGCCGGTACGAGCTTGGCGGATGGCCGAATAATATAGGCGAAAAAAAAATTATTTTGAAGAAAAAAAAAATGTTGTTTTTTTTTTTTAATTATTTTTATTTATCATTAATAACAAATAGTAATAAAAAACAACAAACAACTACAACAACATGCAACAACAAACAACACACTACCATGATTAGTTATTTAATTAATTTTATATCATTTCTATATTTCTACATTTTCTAAATTGATAACTGATTGTTCAATTTAATTAATTTGTGTATTGCCATATCTGAGTTCTATTTCTGATGTTTCCAAGGCCAATCCTACAGATATATAAAATGAAATAAAGGCAATAATAATAATGACATGGCATGGGTGTCATTTTCATGGTTTTTGAGTCCAAGATGGCGGATGCAAAAATTTTCAAATTTTTCGTCATGGGTGTCATTTTCATGGTTTTGAGGTCATTGAAAACGATAATGGGGTCAAAATGAAAATCCAAGATGGCGGCTGCAAAAATTCTCAAATTTTTCGTCATGGGTGTCATTTCCATGGTATTTGAGGTGACTGAAAACGATAATGAGGTCAAAATGAAAATCCAAGATGGCGGCTGAGAAAATTTTTAAATTTTTCGTCATGGGTGTCGTTTCCGTGGTTTTTGGGGGCGCTGAAAATGATAATGGAGTCAAAATGAAAATCTAAGATGGCGGCTTCAACAATTTTCAAATTTCTCCGTCATGGGTGTCATTTTCATGATTTTTGAGGTAGCTGAAAATGATAATGAGGTCAAAATGATAATTCCGTGGAATATTTTCCGACATACACGCGGGCGAAGCCGCACGGGAAGTGCTAGTACTCGTATTTCATATTTACTACTGAAATATTTTTTTTTTGTTTATATTTTAAAATTGTTACAATGTAAAAAATCAATCTGCCTAGCCTTTTCCCAACTACCTACCAGGTATCTACGTACCAAAAACCTACGTTCCATATAAAACACGTTTAAGCTGCCCTCCCTGGGCGCCTCGGGCTCTAAAAAACATTCTCGGGGTAGGGCAAACAAGTGCCACGCGGAATCGCGATTGTCAAACTCGATTTTAGTTGCGTCAAAATTGTTTTTTTAGAGATTTTTTTTTTTTGCAGAATAGTTCTAAGATTCTCATAGCCAAAAGTAAGTTTTAGTGATAGTTTAGTTAGTTTAGTTGGTGTATCTACACTGGTGCCGATTCTCTTGTACAAGAGAATCGGCACCAGTGTAGAGATAAAAATGCAATCCACAGGAAATTACTACTTTTTATTTATGAGTCCTGCGAGCCAATATTCAACAAAACTTCGTTTGTTACCGCTACCATCTCTATACAACGTGTAATGCTAAATGCGCAAAACCTCTTAAGGGGTCATTGTACTCATCATTATGAACAACTTTTACCATGGGGCCAAACCTGAAATCGCGAAAAAAAAATCAGCTGTTCAGTACATTTTGACGAAATTTGCGAACATAAATGTACTGAACAGCTGATTTTTTTTTCGCGATTTCAGGTTTGGTCCCATAGTAAAAGTTGTTCATAATGATGAGTACAATGACCCCTTAAGAGGTTTTGCGCATTTAGCATTACACGTTGTATATATATGAAAATTGCATGTTTGCATGGAAATATAAAGAATATTTTGTAAAAGTGTCTGACGTAAGCTCTCGAAATCGCAGAGACCAAAATAGATTAGTTTTTCAGATTGTCCAAATACAGCAAAAGTTGTCTAACTATGTGTGTAAGAATTTATAATAAAATACCTAGAGAACTTAAAACTCAAAATAATATATTGTTTAGGAATAAATTGTTGGAATTGCTGAAAGCCCACAACTTCTACTCCCTTAAAACATTCCTTGAAAATAAGTTATGACTCGGTTTAAGCTAAGACTCGATTTTGCATGCTATAGTTCCAATAGCTAAACATGTTTGTACTTCTGTTTCAATTATAAGACCTATAAACACCATGTTTTAAGCAAATAAAGAATTTGAATTTGAATTTACTATAAGCATCTTTCATCACAAAATCTTAAATGAATTATGTGGAATAATTCCCATTTTTCGCTCCCAAAAATATTATTTAACACTCAAATATAATATTTGCGATTCTTTTTGTGAACTTCAAATAAATCCAATATCATCTATATTTTAATAACTTTTGATAAACTGATGAGTTTTTTTTTTCTAGGGTGTTTGGAATGAAAATCTAAGATGGCAGCCGCAAAATTTTTCGTCATGCATATCGTTTTCATGGTTTTCAAAAATTTGAAAATTTTGCGGCCGCCATCTTGAGTTTTCATTGAAAGGTGGTAAAACAAGACTTTGTAGTTAGGTACTAAATAATTTTACAAAGTACACATAAACACAACCATTACTTGGCAGATAATTTCATACAAATTCTGTTCCATTTTTGAATTAATCGGTGAGTAGTGGCTATCCGGACATCGTGAAATAGGCCCTAACACCGGCGCCACAGGTTGCCACCAACACTCGTACCAACGTTAGTCGGTTAATTTCGTGAGGCGTCCACACGTTGGCTATCGTACCAATCCTGTCCCGTCAGAGGCAATGTGAAGATGTCCGATACACCAGCGTTGTCAGGGAGTATTTATGTAAAAAAAATTTTACTAAAAATATAGGGTCACTGCGCCTCACTTTACTTTTATTACTCAAATTGGTGAAAATATCACTCTTTCTGTAAAACATTAATTTGTATGTAAGTACTACAGTTTGTGCAAATATAATTTTATTTTTTTTCAAAAAAAAAAGTTACACATCACTTCTAAAGTTTTGATGAACCGATCATGGTAAAATTTGAAAAAAAAGTTAGATAGATTATTATACAAAACGGTTGCACACGGCTACATATCAAGCCATTGACTTAGAATTCTATAGACTCATGGAATCCGTGCCGTCGAAAGGGACAGAAAAAAAGTACATCTTTTGTTTAGGGTTACCAGGTGATGTACATTTTACCCAATATTCTTCAAAAAATAAGATTTTTTTAATGAGGTTTGTATTTCAGGAAAAATAAAAAAATATGAGTAATGATGCGACTGCAATGTTTTATTCAAACTCAAACTCAAAGCAAAATAAAAAAAAATATTTATTTCAAAATAAACTAATCATACGTACGTTTGAATTGTCAAGGGATCGGTCAGTCAGAAAGATGAAGCTAGTTGCCCATTCCAAACCGTTGTCCCCTATGGAGAAGTCCTTTTAATAAGGGTAAAACTGATTTTTTAAAGCAATGTCTATAAAAAATATTTTATTTCAGACCTTGATCCATTAATATTAGTAATACACACTTCTCATAAGATATTTTAGTAACAAACGTAATAAAAGAGTTTAATTCATATATCTGCACTCACTTGATGCCCCGCATTGGGTACATGTTGTACTCACGGCTACAGATCAAGCTATACATTTCCAGTTTAAGCTGATCTCGCAATGTATAGGATTTCCTTAGAGTATAAACTGGAAATGTATAGCTTGATGTGTAGCCGTGTGTACATATACATAATGCGTCATAATGGTGCAGCACGGCTGTTTACTGATGACCTTAATGTCGTTGACGCTCCCACGTACTCTGCGCATCATGGAAGCATTCTTTTTACTCAAGATGGTATTAAAACCATCAGTATGTACTTCGGCAAACATTCCTGATGCACTGCAGTAACGTGGAAGCCTCAACCACATCCTGAAAGTATTGATATACTGAACTCTGAAGACGTCGTATGCCGTCTGCGTCTATCGATCCCACAGAGTGCACATGTACAAAGATTGGCAAAACGCATTATCGAGTTATTTTTACTTCTGGTGTACAACGTGCAAACCTGTGGGCTAACATATTGCATGCTATATAGCTACTAATAATAATAATAATAATAAGCCTTTTAATTCTGAACTTCACAGTTGAGTACAAAATACTAGATAATTATGTTCTTATCGTTATAATATATCCCGAAGCTCAGTTTGCCTTTTGGCATTGGCCTCCTCTAACATTTTCCATTGGGACCTATCCCGCGCTACCCTTCTCCAATGATGTCCCGCCGTGAGTTTTAGGTCGTCTTCCCATCTTGTTTGTTGACGTCCTCTACTTCTCTTGCCATCTCTGGGATACCAGTCAGTGACAACTTTGCACCATTTCTCTTGTGGATCACGTATCATGTGACCTGTCCATCTCCACTTTTGTTGGTCTATCCGGCTTATTATATCTACAACTTTGGTTATATCCCTTATTAAGCTACATCTCACTTTGTCCTGTTTCCTTATTCCCATCATACTTCTCTCCATGGCTCTCTGACAGCGTTCTAGCTTTTCTCTGTGGTGTTTGGTGAGTGCCCAGGTTTCGCATCCATAAGTAATGACTGGGAGTATACATGTGTTGAAGACTTTCCTTTTTGTTTGCATACTTAGCTCCTTGGATTTCAAGACTTCTTTCAAAGACCAGTATTTTTTCCATCCGTTTCCTATTCTTCGCTCAATTTCCTTAGTGGTTTGGTCTTTATGAGATATTATCTGTCCTAAATAGATGTACTCTGGCACATATTCAAGTGGTTGTTTATCCAATTTCATGGTTACTGGTTCGGAGTTTGTAAGCAGTTTTGTTTTGTCTTTGTTCATACATAGGCCCACTTTCATGCTTTCGTCGTTTAATGATTCTATCATTTTATTTAGGTGCGTCGGGTTTTCCTCAAATAAGACTATATCATCTGCAAATCTTAAGTGGTTCAGTTTTACACCTTGCACGTTGAGACCATATTCTTTCCAATTTAATTTACGGAAGATACTTTCAAGAGCTGCAGAGAATAATTTTGGTGAAAGAGGGTCTCCCTGTCTTACTCCCCTCTCAATCTTAAACTTTCTTCCCAAGGTTTCTAGTTGGATCCTCGCTTCGCCATTCAAGTAGATGTTCTTTATAACATTGATGTAAATTATAGGTATCCCCTGCTGCTCTAGGCTATCCCATATTGCTGTGTGCCTTACACTATCGAAAGCTTTGGAGTAATCGATGAATGCCATATAAAGTTTCTTATTATACTCATTATATTTCTCTATTATTTGTTTCACTGTGTGTATGTGGTCCAGAGTGGAGTATCTTCGTCTGAAGCCAGCTTGCTCCCGTGGTTGGTTTTCGTCTAGCTTTTTGCTTATTCTTTCCAGGATAACTTTGGAAAATACCTTGTAGATATTTGACATTAGACTAATAGGTCTATAGTTACCTATATCTTCCTTTTTTCCTTTCTTAAATATAAGAATAATATTTGAGGTTTTCCATTGTACAGGGATTAGACCAGTTGTTAATATATCATTAAATATTGAAGTGAGTATTGGTAGTATTTCCTCAAGGGTGCCTTTAAGAAGTTCATTTGTCACTTTGTCTGGACCTGGCGCCTTTTCCATCTTCTGACTAAATACAGCTTTTTCTACTTCGCTAGAAAGTATTTTTGGTTCAATTATTACCTTTTCCGGCTCTCTGTACATGACTGTCCTCGGATCATGATTTTGTTTATTGTCTGGATTTGAGTACAGGTCCTGGTAAAATGTTGTAGCTATTTCGTTTATGTTTTTTCTTTTAGATGAGGTATACTCCTTTTGGTTTAGTTTTGGTATCCATTCTTTATTATATTCTCTCAGTTCTCTAAGCGCTTTTTTCACTCCTCCTGTTTTCACTATATGTTTTTCTAATGTTTGCAGCCTCTTTGTCTTTCTATCTTTTCTTATGTGCTCTCTGATTTCCTTGCTTAGTTGCGTTATCGCTTTTATGTTATCTTTTTTAGGGTATTTTGAAAATAGGGTTTTTCTTTTTTCTATGAGTTGTAGCGTTGTATCCGTTAGTTTGTACTTGTTTGTTCTTGAATTGTTAATATTTACTTGAGTTAATAGATTTTCTAGTTTTCCATAGTTCGTATGAGCATCCATGTTACTCGTAGTTAATTCTTCGGCTGATTCAATTAGAGATTGTTTTATTTTTTTGAAGGTTTCTTCGCTAAGGTGTCCTGTATTGTGTGAGGCAAAATATTTTCTAGATTTCTTTGATGGTTGTACTCTTATATTGCTTCTTACCATACGATGGTTTGTATTAAAATTGAATTTAGTTAGGACTGCCGTATCTGTGAAAGCTTTTGGATAGTTTGTTGTTATGTAATCAATTTCATTTTTGGTGCTGCCGTCAGGAGAGATCCATGTCCACTTGTTATTTTTGTTTTTCATAAACAAACTGTTCAGGAGCGTTAAGTTGTGTTGCAGTAAGAATTCCACTAGCAGTTCGCCATGTGGACTTCTTCTTCCTTTGCCAAAGTTTCCCAAGACATATTCCTCCTTGCATTGCTTCGCACCGACTTGAGCATTAAAGTCGCCCATTATAATAATATGGTTGTTTAAACATCTTGTTAGCGTTTGTGATAATTCCTTATAGAAAAGTTCGATTTCTATTTTTGTTGCTTGCTCTGTAGGAGCATAAATTTGTATAATTGACCATACTTTTTTGTATCCTGGTATGCCAATGTTTAGGATAGCTATTCGATCGGAGATTCCAATTAGCTCTTGTATGTGTTGTTTCATTGACTGTTTGATTATGAATCCTACACCTCTTTGACCGGCTATTTCGCCTTTATGAAATAGTATGTAGTCAGTGCGTTCTTCAATCTTTTCTCCTAGTCTTCGCATCTCACTTATTCCCAAGATGTCCCATTTTATGTCTTCAAGAGCTTTTTCTAGTTCATGTAGGCTTTCTTCAGTTCTAAGGGTTCTCGTATTTAGGGTTGCAATGTTGAGTATTTTGTTTCTTTTTGATGTTAGAGGGTGGTGGTCTATAACTCCCGCGGGGACCAGCCGTTGTGGGAGACTTTTTGTTATGTGGTTTTGACTGTTAATTCTAGTTGGTGTAATTATTGTTTGTTTCCGATTTTCCGAGGCGATTAGTAGTTTTTTGAAGCTACTACTATACTATAAATATATAAGTAAAAAAATCATGGAAAGCAAGATCACTGGTTAAAATGAAAGGTAATAAAAAAATCTACCCGATTTATTATTATTCTAGATTTCCAAATAAACCCGAAATAAAAAACATGTGGATTGCTGCTACTAATAGGCCTAATTGGGCTCCAAAAACCAATTCCAGGATTTGCATATATACTATACATTGCGAGATCAGCTTAAACTGTAGCCGTGAGTACAACATGTACCCAATGCGGGGCATCAAGTGAGTGCAGATATATGAATTAAACTCTTTTATTACGTTTGTTACTAAAATATCTTATGAGAAGTGTGTATTACTAATATTAATGGATCAAGGTCTGAAATAAAATATTTTTTTAAAGACATTGCTTTAAAAAATCAGTTTTACCCTTATTAAAGGGTAAATTCCCCGTCAAAAAGTGGCAACACTGAATGTTCAGGTAAGAAAATAAAAATATTGCGCAAATCACTATTTTTTGAGATTTAACACAAATACAAATTAGTTTGTACATTACTGCGACTATTTGATTAGAAATAGCAGCACACACAGCGATAAAATACATAAAAAGGTGGAATACTTACGTGTGAAAGGACAATCCGGCAATCTTCATCAAACTATCACTTTTACAATGTAATACACTGCACCTAACCATTTTGCACAGTTGCACAGATGGTATTAAAGAATTGAGCACGAAACGGCTCGTATTTTGTGTAAAATCTCGATGTAATTATTAATAAATAATTGGATTTCAATCTGCAATCGCCAAAAACGTCAAACTTGTTGCGCACGTCGACGGTCTTGGCCGGCACGCGATAAGGGACAGAAATATTTTTACTCTGTCTCTTTTGTATGCTAGTGACGTTAATATATTCTTCTTTTTCTAGTGTGAATGCAAGGGAAGATAACCAGCAGTCTATAGAATTCTAAGTCAATGTATCAAGCAGTACATTTCCAGTATAAGCTGACCTCTCATTGTACGGAAATAATGCAAGATCAGCTTATACTGGAAATGTATAGATAGCTTGATATATAGCCGTGTGTACAATGGGCTTTATCAATTAGGTACCCCAGTTGTATTAAAATTTTAATACCCAATTGACGCAGCCCACTGTACATCCTAATGGCTAGTGCTAATTCAAGTAGCTCTATTCTAATTTTACTATAACCACATACCTACATGCTAAAAATAATGTCCCGTTAAAACTTAAAGTAGTTGCGTAACAAATATCAGCCCTGCATTCCCTTCTGGAATCGTAGGCAAAAATGCCGCCCTACGTGCGCATCTCTGCGACCCTGCATATTCTTTGACATTCGTTTTAGTGTAGCGCGCCACCGCGCTCGCTTTACGTATGAACAGGGGTGGTGGTTAAGCTCCGCCCAGATGCGCAAGGTCATCGAGGCATCTATACACCTTAAATGAAAGGATTGATGCAAAGTCTTCCCAGTAGTTTTAAAAACTCTTTTGAATTGTTGGGCTTCTTTAAATCGTTTTGGATTATAAATAAGTAATTGATAACGTTTTGTTCTTTATCTAGCCTAACTTATTTCTAGAGTGTTTTATTTTATACGATTGCAAGAAGCTACTGTTTTTTCAGTTTGAAGGTAAACGCTCACTTGTCGGAGCCAAAGGAAGCGAAGGAGCCGAAAGAATCGAATTTTATATTGAAACCTCGCACAGCGTTGCATTTACCTATTAAGGTCGTTCTCTTTTTTGCAAGCATACTACCTAATTTGTAGCTATGTCAAAATTGTATGATAATTGATAATACATGTTGCGAAGCGAAGCGGTCGCGTAGCGCTTCCGTAGCATGGGCAAAACGCGTAGCAAAAGCGTAGCCTTTCCGTAGCGGTTGCGCTGTGTATGCCTCGTAGTCTTGTAGTGTTTACGTAGCGGTTCCGTAGCGTTGCCGTAGTGACGACATTGGCTGAAACTGATTTAAGTAATAATTATACCCTTGCTTCAGAATAAGAATAAGAATTTATCTACTTTACCTATTTTATAACAAAATTGTTCAACTACCGCATCCAACCAATCCCCTTCATATATTCACGGCTATCATCAAAACGGGCTTGGCACCGTTCATGGTTATCAGTCACGCACATTTCGTGTTTCACTCGAAATTCTTAAAACCTATAATAACTGATGATTAGTGGCACACTTAGCGTAATTTGGTTTCCGTGGAGAGATTGGCAATTAGCAATCTAGAGTGAGAAATAAAAGCTTCTGATTCGATTTAGGTGATTAAGACTTAGACTTATGCAAATAGGGAAATAAGGGGGTCTTCCTAGTGTCTATGCTAGACTAAAAAGGCTTGTGGCTAAGTAATAACAGCCGCACGGGTCGATCGATCAGGTTAAGCTACGCTTGCCACGGTTGGTCCGTGAGTGATCTTTGACAGTCGTTACGGATCGTCAGATGCCCGAAAGTCTGACAACCAGTCTTACCAAGGGTTATCGTATTACCCAGAGCAACTGGGTTGTGGAGGGCAGATAGGCAGTCGCTCCATGTTAAATACTGGTATTCAGCAATTCAGCTGCATCCGGTAAGACTGGAAGCCGACCCCAATATAGTTGGGAAAAGGATAGGTAGATGATGATGACTGGAAATGTGTTCGAATGGCTAACATTTTGAGGGAAACCTTCTTCTGGACTATACCCATATGTAGTTTATATTTTTACCAGCTGCGGCCCGCAGTTTCACCCGCGTAGACCAGGATAAAAAGCCTAGCCTATGTGTTAATCCAGGGTATAAGCTATCTACATACTTTCCTCCAAACTTTCATTCAAATCGGTCCAGTTGTTTGAGCGTGAAGAAGTAACAAATATACAATCACACACACATACACACACACACAAAATTTCGCCTTTATAAAGAGTGATTTCGGGTGTGACAGTACTAAAGTAAGTACTTGCATAAGAATAAGCTCAACTTTTATAAAAGCATCAATGTGCAATGGGAATTTTCCATACATTTTGGTTTCAAGGAAAAGTCTGATGTTTTTTCATAAATTCAAAGTTACCCTTTAAGTTCTTAGATAAAAGTCTTTTCACGACATGTAATTAATTAATTTATAATTAATTTATTTTAAGATGTCCGAATAGCCCTATTTACCAAATAAATTCAAAAATGGCCAAGTAAGTTAATAGGAACTTAATTGTAAGTAGGTGGTGAAACAGACCCCAAGTATTATTGCACCTTTTTACCTGGAAGATTTTTAATTTAATTAATTAGAGTTAATTTAAATTCTTCTAATGAAATGCAGGTTGTGGCAGGTTGCCATGTCTTTACAACTGTAAATTAAAGTATCGTTTACACTATGTTTCGCTTGCGTTGGAAAGAATGCTAGAAAATATTATTTTAAATTATCATCATACCATCATCAAACCGTCAGGAGCTCGTGGCTAAGTAATAAAAGCCTCACGGGTCGATTCGTCAGGTTAAGCTACACTTGCCAAGGTTGGTCCATGGATGGGTGACCATCTTGACATACCTACCGAGACTCCTCCGTGCCTCGGAAAGCACGTTAAGCCGTTGGTCCCGGCTGTCATTCGTGGATCTTTGACAGTCGTTACGGGTCGTCAGAAGCCCGCAAGTCTGACAACCAGTGTTACCAAGGGGTATCGTATTACCCAGGTACTGGGTTTTGGAGGTCAGATAGGCAATCGCTCCACGTAAACTACTGGCATTCAGCTGCATCCGGTTAGACTGGAAGCCGACCCCAACATAGTTGGGAAAAGGCTAGGCAGATTGATTGACCATCATCAAACCGGGATTCTGTAGATGGTAACAACAGAAAGAACAATGACAGATCACAAGTTCGAGAGCTGGACCTATACTTATTATCGTGATTCCAGATTTTGAAGAATCCAAGACACCTGGAAATCCGGGCTGGAAATTGTCTAGGCTCTTCATGTAATACCAAAACCTCCACCGAATTCTCAGAGAACTCTTTATTTAAGAGATTTATGGGGAAAAATTGTCATCCCTATTTCTAACTTTTCAACTGGTTACGAGTATTTTTAGTGCGCCATCTGATGCTGAGTCGAGGCCCTTTTGCATAAGTTTTTTTTTAAAACCTAAGTAACTAGTTTTTGTTGCATTTATAAATACATTTTCTTTCTTTCTAGTGCAATCAATCTGCCTAGCCTTTTCCCAACTATGTTGGGGTCGGCTTCCAGTCTAACCGGATGCAGCTGAATACCAGTATTTTACATGGAGCGACTGCCTATCTGACCTCCACAACCCAGTAACTGGATAATCCGATACCCCTTACCCCTACTGGTTGTCAGACTTTCGGGCTTCTGACGACCCGTAACGACTGTCAAAGATCCACGAATAACAGCCGGGACCAACGGCTTAACGTGCTTTCCGAGGCACGGAGGAATCTCGGTATGTAAAGATGGTCACCCATCCACTGACCAACCCCGGCAAGCGTAGCTTAACCTGACGGATCGACCCGTGCGGCTGTTATTATTTAGCCACGAGCTCCCTCTTTCTTTCTAGTGCGTTATCCAAAATAGTTATTAAAAGAAAAATAGTAATAATAAAAAAAAACAGTCTGAATAAACGCACTAAATTGTATACCTAGTGTAAAATGCGCTTAAAACAATACACCTTGTCCTCTCCTCGTCACTATGACAATATAAATTACATTTGACTAATTAATTAATGCAAATAAGAACATTAAAATTCTACGTTTAAGCCTTCAGCTTGCATTGTCTTGTAATACTTTAATTAATTACAATTACGTCTATGTTACAAACATACTACTTCGTAGTACTGTTAACCTATTTTGTTTATTACTTCTTTGATACATAGACAATAGAATTGCAGTGTGGTCTATGCAGCTTAATTTGACACTGACAATGCATTTTGACAGTTATATAATGTTTGTTGCACCGTATTTGACAGCTAAATGCATTAGTTGATTATATTCAACTGTCAAATTAATGCTATTGTGTTAAGTAATGAGGACGCTGTGCTGGTAAAAATACTGGTTTCTAATTTTTCTGAGTATGATTTAAGATTCTCAGTTAGATTTAACCTGATTTTGTTGGGTTTTCTTTTGGTGTTAATATTTTCGTTATTATTAGCCTTTGATCATAGGATTTGCAGATAAGAATAGACTTTTTATTGTTCTTAATTTCTTGAGTGCGTGAAATTTTAATCACCGTTATCCCCTTTAATTGTACTCATCATTATGAACAACTTTTACTATGGGAATAAATCTGAAATCGCGAAAAAAATCAGCTATTCCCTACATTTATGTTCGCATAACTCATCAAAATGGAGGGAACAGCAGATTTCTTTTGCAGCAGATATTCTTGAAGTACAGCAGAGAGCTGATTGACTCATGTCAATGAGTCAATTAGCTCTCTGCTGTACTTCGAGGATATATCTTAGATGACGTTGGAGGCTTTTCCTTGGATCCAAAAACTTTAAACTATAAGTCTATTAATATGCGTTCTAAAAGCAGAGTCTCGAATGTTAATGACGAAACTATTTTTATAGTAGACAGATATAAGAACTTGTTTTTCGACAAACCGGAATCTCATCTTTCGTAACGTTCGCGGTCCTGATTTGATAACGCATGACTGATAAAGTCCCTATCTCGGAGACTTTCTTTGCAAACATAAGTAAGTTTCGTTTATTCACCTATAAAAAGAAATCGTTTTATTTTTCCTGTAATCTTTACATAAACTTCTATCACATAGAAACATTAAAAAACTGAAATATGGCGTCGAAAAATTCCTCCGCATCGCTGTCGACTGGTAGAGTACCCAAGAGACAGGCGGCATTGCCACGTTGTATGGCAATGCTAATCCTCTGGCCAAGGTAAAAGCCAGCCCTTGGGTCACGGGAAGTGTCAATCAGCCGTTTGGAGATTTCGTTGAACAAACCATGAGCACTCGGACCCCACGGCCCAAGGGTTTCAACCCCAAACGGCTCGAAAATATAATTACCGATAAAGTTATTGTACCTACTTCCGCCGCTTGAGGTTTTCCGCAGCCGCAGCAGCAGTGCCAGCACAGCACGCCGAGCCAGGAAATAATCACATATTCACAAAACTTTAGAGAATTTTGTTGGTTGATGTCTTCATCATTTTCCTGCCCTTATTATCCCAATTTATTTGGGGTTGGCGCAACATGATGTCTTCTTCTTACTTGTTTCTCTAATAGTCGCCATCTCGGTAGGTCATTCCCTTCCTTATCATCTTTCATAGAGTCTATCCATTGTTTCTTTGGTCTTCCCCTACTCTAGCCCTTATATCCATGTCCGTAAGGAGTGAATCTCAGGACTTTTTAATAGCGAGAGGTATCTGTTCAGCAGTCAATGGCTTTATGATGATGGAAATGCTTTACGGGATGTTCATTAATTACGTGAGGCGTTTGGGGGGCGGGGAACGGAATTTATTGTGTATTGTAAAATTGCGAGTAAACTGGGTAATATAATTATTATAAAAAATAAGCATAATAAAAAAAAAATAAGCATGTTTAATTAAATAAATCCAATTAATTAAATTCATAGTACACATTATGAAAAATCTCACGTAAGATATGGAGGGGGGGGGGGGGGAGGGTCTCGGGCCAAATCATCTCACCAAGGGTGGTAGGCGGGTGGAAAAATCACCAAAATCAACTCACCCCCCTTTCCAAGATGCCGTGCAATGCGTTGCATATTCGCGGTGGACAGATAAAATGCTGGCGCCTATTGGTTCATAAAAGGACATGGAAATAGGTATTTAAGAACACTTTTGAAAATAAAAACAATTTCTTTACATTAGCTATTTTGTCACCGAGTAACGATAGCTACTGTGTTCCTTTACAACTTTTTTTTTCTGGAACGGCTTAGAAATTTCGTAGATCATTTATAACAAAACACTGTCGCCGAACATTCTAATCAAATGAAATATTTCAAGCCACTTATGTCGGTATGCTTAAAAGATAATTAAGTAATAAATTATTATCTAAAAACACTATAATTTAAACAAGATTACGCGAAATTTTGCAATCTCACTAGCTTGACGACATTCCTAAATGAAGTACCAGTTGTCATTTTGTCATCAAAGTTTTGTAATAATTATTTAATGGCGTAACTTCGATTATGTTAAGATGGATACGAACAATTTGAGTTTGAGTGTGGGTGGGATGCCTTGAGGCTGTAATGAGCTGCACGAAAGACATGATTTATAAGCTGTTAGGTTAAAGTTGTTTAGTTTGGCTTTTGACATGATAAGCGTGGCTTTTATTTATGTTTGAATTAAGGACCTAGACTGCTGTTATAATTTAAAAATATTCATCTGTGCGATTTGTGCCCCTCGTGATAGTTTTAAATCAATCTTCTTTGTTTTTCTATAAATTATCGACGTCTCTGGCAGAAACGTTTCTTTTAAGTTTATCTTTTTGCACTACCATTCATTTGGACTTTACATCACCTTGGCCTTCATTAGGGCCGAAAGAAGAAGCTTTACTGCTAGGTTGCCTACAAAATGTAGGTGGTCTTTTTACATGTCGCGCTTTTTACGTTCGCAAATCTCGTCAAAATGTAGTGAACAGCTGATTTTTTTTGCGATTTCAGGTTTGGTCCCATAGTTAAAGTTGTTCATAATGATGAGTAAAATTACTCCATAGAAGTATAACGGTGTTTACACTTACACTGTATAATAACATCAGCCGTCACTGCACTCTTTCATAGCTGTCACATTTAGGCGAAATTATTATCAAAATGATCGTTTTAATAATTATCAAATACATGTTTTATTGCTCATAATTATCAACGAATTTCCAAAACAAGCATAGAAGCAACAATAATCTAATTAGAGCAAAAGCAACTTATCAAAACACTGCAGTGACTAAATACCTCGTTCCATATCCGTATTGATTTAATCCAAGATAATGCAAGCAATCAAAATCGAATCGCGCATTCATGAATCAATCCGACGTAAATCGATTGATTGATTGATGAATCCATTAAATCTGAATCGTGTATTGTTTATATTGTAATTTCATTGTGTGCGGTAACGTGTTATTACTGTTATAATGAATTTGAGCGACCTATTTCTGATGTTTCGTTTGAATACGGGAATAAAAAAACTGTTACTAGAATAACCTGTTATTTTTTGAGATATCGGTTATTTGGCAACGATATTTTCTGTATGTTTCTGTCTTTTCTGGAGGGATGAAACGCATGTGACTAAAAGAGTGATGAATATACATGTTGATGGATGGAGAGGCAGAGGAAGGCCAAATAAAAGATGGATGGATTGTGTGAGGAATGATATGAAAGAGAAGGGAGTGAATATAGTATGACGGTTGATAGGGGAGAATGGAAGAAGAAAACGTGTTGCGCCGACCCCAAGTAACATTAGACAAGGGTAGGATGATGATGATGATTTTCTGTTTGAATGAGAATGATTATGAAGCAGAGGAACACTAAAATTATGGAAGGATTGTGTGACAGATTCTTAGCGGGAGCTTATGGCTACAAAAGTAGATTAGTTTGACGTAATTACCTGAATTAATGAGAGATTGTGGGTTATCTCATTTTAGCAGAATTAAGTCCCTCTACTAAAGACTGGCAACTTGCAAACAGGGCTTTCGAAACATACCTAGGTACATAAGTCCACGCCAGTTAGCCGCCTGTATCCCAGTCGTTATTGGTTGTTTCTCAAGAGGATTTAGAGCCGTACTTCCAATGTGGTGTCGGTGTAATGGTTTCAGCTAAAATTAGACTGAATCGATGTTATTTACGTGCGTATATGATCCATTAAATTGAATGTCTGAGCTATAGGGCTGCTTTAAAAGAAAGAGTTAGTGACGATATTTTACTTAAGGTGAGTTGTGCTGCCAAATAGTTGAAACCATTGAGAAAAATAACATAAGTCTGGTGATATGGGACATTTTGAAATTTCTTATGCTCACATTTTTAGTTAAATGAGGTGCAAAAATTCTACCTCATCTTATGATTTTTTTCTCAATACTCGCTTTAAGAGTCCTCAGCATGAGCTCTATTTCAGTTATCTGCTGTTGATACTAAGCTCAAAAAAGAACTGGGTTCCGTACCTCAAAAGGAAAATTAGGAACTCTTATAGGATAACTTCGTTGTCCGTTTGTATTTCTGTCTGTCGGTCAGTCTGTCAAGACCCTTTTTCTCAGGAACGCGTGGTGGTATCAAGTTTAAATTAATATCAAATGCGTAGGTCTACGGTCCCTTGAAGCCCTAAATCAAATTTCTAAGTCAACGCAATAAAAGAATACGGCCATTATACGATATTTTTTGATACTCGCAAATAAATGAAATAAATCAGAACAAGTAAAGGAAAAAGTCCAAAAACCGTTAATTTGTAGTTTTATCACATAAAAAATATTTGAACGTGAACCATCGCAACAATCAGGTTAATTTACGCGACTGACATAATTTTGCCACTTCCATGCAGCTGTGGCGGCATCTACATCGCCACATATGAACTACGCATCAATGACATGACGTCACGCAAACCTGCATCGCGCAATTAGAGTTTACCACGCGATTAGCATATATACAACGTCCCGACATCAACCGCCGGGCAGTAGCCCACCAGACACAACACCCGTCTGGTCGGAGGATCCTCCCTTTTCAATAGAGGATGAGTGAACTTGGCACCCTGTTCCTCATGCCTCTATACAGCTGACTATTTTTTTTTGGGTTGAAGATGATCCCAAAAACCATCCCATAAGGTTTTGGCGCGGAATGAAATTACTATTTTCCTAAGTTTTTTATTACAACTTTGACATGCCCTAACTTTGGACTCCCCCACTATTGGAGCAGCTGACCCTCAGATCTCATATGCACTAAGGAAAAACTTTTTTTGGTATGATTTTCAGCCGGTATAAAATTACTTTTTCAAACTAACGCCCTTACTATAAATGTCTGCTGTCAGCAAAAAGGGTTAGTGGAGACTTATAATAACATTACTAGCATTTGAAAATATCCCACGGGAATGTACTACCGGGAAATCCTTCCTTATTCCTTGTCTACATTATAAAGGGAACCTCTGTGCAAAATTTTATAGCTTTCTAGGTTCAAGGGTTTGGGCTGGGCGTTGATGAGTCAGTCAGTCAGGACTTCTCTTTTTATTTATATAGGGCGTAAGTGTAAACAGTGGCAATCTTTTAAGGGGTCATTGTTATGAACAACTTTTACTATGGGACCAAACCTGAAATCGCGTAAAAAAAATCAGCTGTTCAGTAGGTACATTTTGACGAATTATGCGAACATAAATGTACTGAACAGCAGATTTTTTTTTCTTGATTTAAGGTTTGGTCCCATAGTAAAAGTTGTTGTCACTATCACTGTTTACACTTTATACATAGATAGATGCTAACGTGAAGCCAGCTGTTTTAAAGTTACTATCGGCGAGAAAAAGGGCCAATTCTTTCGATTACCGGTAGCATGTCTATGCTGTCCTACAAAAAGCGGAAGACGTAAGATTTTAGGCGCTTTATCAAACATGTCGTAACAATGATAACATATCTGGGGCCCTTACTACTTGTGTTGGGTGGAGACACGTGGCTGACGAGTCTACTTCTTGTTTTTAATATGAGGAGAACACATGTTTTTTTACTAAAACGATAAATATTGTCAATGTGTCGTTAAATGCATGATTATGTATTTCTGTAAATTAATTAATAAAAAAACAAAATTGCACGTAAATACAAATATTGTTTTTTAAAAGAGCCCATATCACCCGTCTCTCCACAATTCCATTGCTTACTATACAGGGTGAAATTTTAATCGTTTTAATTCTCTTAAGGGGTCATTGTACTCATCATTATGAACAACTTTTACTATGGGACCAAACCTGAAATCGCGAAAAAAAAATCAGCTGCTCTCTACATTTTGACGAGTTTGATGTAGATAAATATACTGAACAGCTGATTTTTTTTTCGCGATTTCAGGTTTGGTCCCATAGTAAAAGTTGTTCATAATGATGAGGCTCCAGGTTCCTAGTGTGAATCTTTGTGCTCATTCGAGTAATCGACTCTACATTCAGTAATAATCAGTAAGTAATCAGTAATAAATTAGACTAAATTATTTCAATTCAATAAATAAATTAAATTCAATTATTTTAATTTTTAATAATTTAATAATTTATTTAATCAAAACTGTTAACATTAAAATGTATCACTATGAACACTCGATATAAGCTAGTTAACGATTTATATTATCTACATTAATGAGGGTTTTCATGAAAATTCATGCCACCAGTTGGCACCACTTTGACAAGAGGTCTGCCGTTTCCACAATTATTATAAACTAGCACTTCCCGCGCGGCTTTGCCCGCGTGGATGTCGGAAGATATCTCACGGGTACAAAAATCCTTCTTTTTTTCTTGTCTACATTATAAAGGGAACCTCTGAACCACCACTGCTCTCAATTGGGATAAAGGCAAGAGAATGATGGTGATGACCAAGTGATGACTGATGATGGAGTTCCGTATACCTCTGCCTATCCCTTTTGGGGAATACTGGCGTGATATTATATTGTGTCCTGTTTCATTACCAGTAGATTCCTTTTCCCTTTCGATCTCTAATTGTTTATATATTAGGTACCATAGAAATATAAAAAACAGGAGAAGTGGCAAGCGCACGAAAATGTGACCTCGCGACATGCTCATTATGAGCCGTTCATAGTACAAATTCCGTCTGCCGCGAACTAGTGCGCTTTCGACTGTGACCGTGACAATTTATAAGAATGCCGTGTTGTTCAGTGGTTTCTTGTAAAAACCGAAGCCATATAAATCATGGAATCACTTTCCATAATGTAAATAGGTACAAGTATTTTACCGTATTTGTCATTAAAATCATGAAAGTGACAAAGGGAAAAGTGGAAACACAGGGTTCCGATACTTTTTAACATACTGGGCACATCTCCTTCTTTCTTGTATCTATGGTAGGTACCTTGGTCTATCATCTTACGTCACATCCCTCGACGCACGGCGACGCCATATTTTATCTCGGAGACGTAAATATTGCATCAACGAGTCGCTATGAAGACTGTTGTGAATGTAGATGTTATATTATGTAGGTACTAAATATTTTGTAGGAACATAGTGAAGGGAGTGCTTACTTAGTCAAAGCACGTTTAGTGTTCGCAATGAAGTTTTAGAAGGTTTTTGTCTCCAGCTAAACATGCTTTTTGGATATAAAAATACGTTTGTCAACTTAGATACGAGGCTTTTGCTTACATTGCTTTCTGAGTGTACTTTGCTTTGTCATTTTAGTTTTTTATTTTTTTTTAAAGTGCGTTTTATTTGTGCAGAATAAACATGTTTTCTTTCTTCTTTATGTTTTAATTAAGTAGTCCAAAGTGCGTTTGGACTGGAGCTAACACTAGGACAATACGTGGGCTTGCTCAACACAGGCAGGCACTTGAGTTTGTATACTTTATTTCATCACCACTTGCTTTCAAAACGGTGAAGGAAAAAATCGTAAGGAAGACACCCAACCCGCACTGAGCCTGCGTGCTGGATAACGGACTAACCACGGGACCTGTGTCCCAGGTCCCCCCAGCGGGAACGTTATAGGCTGATTTTACGTTTGGACTAACCAATTATGCTAGACAGCAGTAAATAATAAGTAGGTAGGTATGTGCTATGTCAATAGCCCTACTCTTGCATTCCAATTTGAAGAGTATCAGTGCTGATGATATTATATGCAATATTTGAGTTTGAACTTATCAAAAATCTAATAAAATCATTTATTTCAAATAAATATCCATAGGTATCAGATCATAAAAAAGTAAAATTAAACTCGAAATTAAAATCAAAATTAATATCAAAATAAAAAAAAAACCAAACTGAAAATAAAATTAAAATTAAAATCAATATGAGCAGGTTAAATCAAGGTTTTTCATTTATGAGAGAATTGATGAGAGAATATAATGCGTAAATAATTATGGAATGTTTTTGCCTCCATATTTGATATTAGCTATGTATGACTAATGCTCTCAAAGTGTGTGAAGGACATCTTAAGTTTCGGTAAATAAAGACATTATCGTATTTCATTCATTTCGTTATAGGTACGCGTACTTTCCTTACTATCCATAAACAGGGTGTAAGTGAAAAAAGTGGCAATATTTTAAGGGGTCATTGTACTCATCATTATGAACAACTTTTACTAAGGGACCAAATCTGAAATCGCGAACAAAAAAAAAACAGCTGTTCAGTACATTTATGTTCGCATAATTCGTCAAAATGTAAGGAATTGCTGATTTTTTTTCGCGAGTTCAGGCTTGTACCCATAGTAAAAGTTGTTCATAATGATGAGTGCAATGACCCCTTAAAAGATTGCCACTGTTTACACTTACTCCCTGTGTTTATTGTGGCTTAACTGTTCGACTAATGCCTCAACAGTTGAGACTGAGGCTATTGCCGCTTAAAAACTTCTTGTGCTAAACAACATCTTGTCATAATCATACTTACAAGGAAGTCTGCTTGAAAAATCTTCTCAATGACGATAATTCAGACATTTTTAAGCTCAAAACTCCTTGTGCTAATAAACTACACAGTTCTTAAAGCAAAAAAATAAACTTACTCAGTGTTATTTCTCAAAATCACTTTCCGTTAAGCTAAATATACCAGTCACTGTGCGAATAAAATAAATCTTTATTGTATGAGCAATAAACGTCAAAATCGTTTGTAGACAATGAGCTGATCGTTTTGCGAAAACAATTGGCGCCCTTTTGTTTTTTTAAGCACCGTGCTTAATATAAACGGGTGCATTTACACCGTAGTGCGTTTAACGTAATTTTTTAATCGTGATGCATAAAAAGTCGCACACTCAATGACACCCTGCATTGAAAAGATGGCGGAAGTACCTATGTTTATCGGGCGGGATATTCCTTACTACCTAAGCATAATTTTCAATGAAAGTAACCCGTCATCTTTATAAACTTAACGTTAATAAATGCTTACATTATTATTTTCGAAGCTCCAATTTGGCTTTTACAAAACCTACGATAGAATAGGCTTATATTAAACACTCGCACAAATAAGTTTGTTATCACCGCAAATCACTTAAATACAAAGATTTAGTTTGTTTCATTGGCCCACATTGTACCTAAGTAATTAGGTCGCATGAAAAGTGTACTATGCGTAGACTGAGACGAGTGAGCTGACACATCCCGTATAATTATGGTATTCAGTATGAGTGAGCGAGACTATACTATTCAAATGTCAATGAAAATGTCAAGAGAAACATGGACATCTTTTGACGCGGTAAGGTGAATCTAACGATTTAAATCTCTTTGCATAAACCTTTTTTTCAATCGTCTTCTTACATGCCGGTGTAAATGCATCCAGTCTCTCGTTGCAAAAGCCCGTAAATTACAAAGGGCTAATATTTTCAGTGATGACTCATTGTTGACTTACTTAAGTCGTGGCTTGAGCACGTCGATAGCTTAAGTTTAAGCCCTTAGGATGTGGAGTATGCGAGGATAAGAATTATTGTGGTTTGCGGTATCGTATTTGAGTTATTTTGAGTTGTATTTAACTGTTATTTATTATTCCTGGTTTAAGAATGCCTTCGTTATTAAACATTGTATCATAATAATTCTATAATAATGTATCTAATATGATTTATAAACAATAAAAGTAGCCTATCGCTGTTCACAACTGACCAAAGGCTTTTCTCAACTTTTAAAAGCCATCAGGATTCAGGGGTGAACTTTTGTAAAAGTTCTTGGAGTGATAAGAAATTAAATATTCCAAATTGTTCCTACATTTCTATTGCTGTCTTAATATAAAACTGTCAGTCAGTCAGTCAGAGAACTTTTATGCTTCTACAGGTAAGTTTTGAGAACAAAGAAATCATAAAATTTTGTAATTTTTGAAACTCAAACTCAAGTATTTATTTAAAATAAATCAATTCTGCCCTGATAAGCCGAAAAGCGCTAACTCAATCAGAATAAGTTTTGAGAAAAACGACTTTTTGTGAATGGATTTTTCCCACCTTCAAACGGGGGTTAAAACTTCTTAGTGGTTTATTTTAATGTTTTAATTTAGATATCGCTATTTGGCTTATACCATTAGATGCGAAATTATTCTAGCTATTGAATGGTATAAAAAAAACTAAAAGGGCGTATCTCAGAGATAGCGCCTTTCGGCTTAGCAGGGCAGAATTACAGGCACTTTTGAATTGTCAAGAGGTCGGTCAGTCAGAAACATGAAGCTAGTTGGCCATTCCAAAGCGTAGTAGGTTCCTATGGAGAAGAAAGGGCAAGAAACTCCACGGACACTGTTTTAAATCAAAATATTGTTACAAAAAATATTGGTTACATCATTCATGTTGAAAATATACATGTGAGAACAATGTAGAAAGATGTGCACGTTAAAATCGTCCGTAATAAAAATATAAAAACAACTAAATTAAAATAAGCCGTTTCTTAATTCAAAAAAGAATGACAGTGCACAAAGAAGTACGAGTATCACGACGACATTAAATAATCTTGAAAGTATATCTGGACAATTAAAAGTCATCATGATAAATGATCGTTGACTTTACCCACAGACCGTTTGACTTGCTTCTTCCCTGCCGCCATTTTGATTTTGAACAGCTGATTTTATTCCTTACCTTATTATTATCATCATGTATTCACATTTATGAACATAAAAAACCGGTCAAGAGCGAGTCGGAACTCGCGCACCTTAGAGACATCGTTTTACTTTTCCTGTAATATTTACGTACAGTTCTATCACATATAGTTTCAGATTTTTGTCAAAATAAAAAAGTTGATAGCATTTTTTTATGAAATTTGATAAATTTCAAGTTAGTAGTTCTTGAGATATCCAGCTGTGATAGACGGACAGACAGACTGAGTCGCACCTTAAGGTTTCTTTTTTACCATTTTGGTACGGAACCCTAATTAAAACTACTTCTTGAAACTAAAAAAATATAGATATAAATAACTAGGGTAAAAGCTACAGTCTGACAGCTACTCTTATCAAGCAACCAGTAACTGGGTTGTGGAGCCCAGTTAGGCAGTCGCTCCATGTAAAATACTGGTGTTTAGCTGCATCCGGTTAGACTGGAAGCCGACCCCAACATAGTTGGGAAAAGGCTAGGTAGATGATGATGAACAAAAAATAAATGCTACTGGGTCAGGGCTCAGGGTTCAGAGCGAGGAACCTTCTAACAATACGCGCCGTTCTTTTGTTTCATTTCTCCTATCCATCGCCATTTTATGCCAAGTCTTTCAATATCAAAAGATATGACATTGATATCCCTCATCCAAAAATATTTATTTATACACAAAATAACATAAGTACAGTAATAATTATTTCCCCGAAAAATAAAATTAATAACCTAAAAAAGTCCCCTACGTTAGTCGCAGACTAAACAAAAATACCGTTAAAATTAAAAATGTCTGGGTTTTTATAAGTTACGGCCGTAACGTAAACAGTGGGTTATGTTAACCAGTTGAGGTAGAACCGTTGTACGCTGGCAAAATAAAATAAGGACATGATTATTGGTTCGTGGTTTTGTATAAAAATAACTGACATTTTGATTATTTTTTTATATGCGAAGTATGTTTTGGGTTTGCGTTCTGTGTGGTCCTTGGTTAATACAGAAATATAATTTTTGCCGAAGATAGCGAAATGTTTCTAAAATATTGTTGCTTTGGTACGCAAGGGCACTGCTGAATATGAAGTCTTGGGTTCGATTTCTGGTTCGGGCAAAGTGTTACTGGGTTTTTCCATATGAAATTTCTCAGTAGCTGCCCGGAGGCTGGATTTGTACCTATCTGGTTGATGGCAATAGGGTCGCCACCTATTACATGGGACTAATACATAACTGGCGAAATGTGTACGGTAGAGTTACAGGCGTGAAGTTATGTTTTGTCAAGTATTGGCCTCTCTAAAATACGGCGAAACTAAATAACTTTGTGTCCATCTTTTACAGTAACTATAGCATCTTTTTGATAGGAAAAAATACACAGTAATCTACAATACATATGAAGTGATTTAATTTGTCCTGAAATCTAATTTAGTTTATACTTAGAACTAAAGAAAAAAAAACTAAATCCAGGTCTATTTCTTCATTACTCCTCATTAAGTGTTCAACATTTATACAGTTCTCTACAAAATAATGAGGAATGATATCATGCCATCACTTTTTTAGTCCAATCAATAGGTTTTTTGTAAATAGGTACTCGTAAATGCCTCATATTTTGCAATGAATTACCAGCGTTGTGTCATCGCGCTTCTCTTTCTTTTCTATGCAATCCGACAGTGACCGCGCTTTTTACGGAGGACAATTCTTAAAGGTGCTTAAAATATAATGTTGTTTGCATGTAAACGGTTTTCACGATTATATTTACCGTCGTCTCGAGAGTATTTTTCATAAGAAGAATCGCTGTTTCATACGATATTTTGTCGGGTTAATCTACGGCACTCGCCACGCGACAAGGTGGTATGCCTCAAGGCAAAGACATTTCTGAATTAAAACAAAAAGTACTTACGAACGCTTTCGTGTAGAAAATTACAGGCAATTTATTTATACGAAGTCGTTAAAGAAAAACTGAAGCTTTAATTAACAAAACGTTTACATTATTAATTATAGGTGTTAACTACCCTTTAATGTTTAGTAAACTGTTTCATTTTTAACACTTTCGTGTTTATGTTTTCATGTTATAATTATAATATCACTTTGTGTTTCTCTATTTAAGTAAAAGGTTTCAGGTAATGAGTTTCATGTGGAAAGATTAATGAGGAAACGGTTTAGTAGATTAACTAGTTGTTTTTAACATGTTTTATGGTAACGTTCCGGAAAAAGTTAATAGTTAGAAAGGGTATAAATGGCTTTTTTACTTATCAGTTTTCAAATTAGGTAGATAAAATTAGGTACTTACAGAAATATCTGAAAAAGTTTTTTAAAAAAGAAAAAGTAGGTACCAACTGTCATGATTTCCAAATAATAATAAATTTTGTTGATTTAAAATATTGAATTTAGAGTTGAAAGTATGTGATTTGACTCGGATGATTTTGTATCTGTGTTTTCGAGTAGTTAAAAAGTGTCTCATTTGATGTTTACCGCCAAAAGTATTGGTATTTTCTAGCTGGTAGTTAAAAAGTATCTCATTTGACATTTACCGCCAAAAAGTATGGCTGAAAGTTGGTAAAAAAACGTGATGTTTGGAGCGTCACCTAGTTTCTAAGTTAATTCTCTTGGATCTTCGAAACCTAAAGGTTGTCTAGAAATCTAGTCTATACTGATACTTATTGACTGCCTAGTTAAATAGTTTGTTCAATATTGTTACCCTGTACCAAGTTTGTATGTGTGCAAGAAGATAAAATATAAATATTATACCAATGAAGAGGTTTATCATTTCACAACTGAAAAGAAAAGAATAGAAAGACCTGGATTCAGACCAGTCAGTTTTCAAAGTTGACATCCGAATCTTACCTCCACGTTTCTCTTCGATAACGTTATCAATAACCAGTTTTTTTTAACTGTTTTGCCATAGTGTTTTCACAACACAAAAAACAATGGTATTGTTACCTCTGCCCCTATAAGATCATTAAATTCATGTTTTCGCGGAAATCGCTTATCAGAATTGCAACTTCCTGTGAGTTTTTGCTGAAAGCGAAAAAAAGAGGTATTAATTAGGCATGCCTATTGCAAAATTTAAAGCAGGACATCGATTTCTTATCGCATATTCTTAGGAATTGACAAATTATTTTGTTGATTATTTTCATTCTAATGGCTGCTGTACACGCTCGTCGGAACACCACGGGATAGGCCGAGTACGAGTGTGTATAATGGTACCTTCATCGGGTCGCGTCGCGTCTCGCGGCCGTCTTCGCTCTCGGAAGCGTGTCGAAAGGCACGAGACGAGCGTGTACAGCCGCCATATGAGATACCACAATTTAGTGTATATAGTTAATACTAAAAGTTAATAAAGTTTTTCTTCCTATTTCAGGTAATTAATGGCGATGCGTACCTGCATAGACATAGTTGCAGTAACAAAATATTCTGTAAGTTAACATAATAAGTAGGTAATTCCACATCTGGCCTTGAGTCTGATCCAATAAATCAATTTCTTTAGCGTGGCTCTCTGTCCCGTTAGCTGGAGAGTTTACTAACAATTCTGCTCCTTTAAAGTGGGGTAGGTACAGACTGCTATAACATAACATGCAATGTATTAGTGGGGGGGGGGGGGGGGGGGTTGAGCCGAATCTTACCGAATCTCACGTGGGGGAGAGGGGATCTCGGCAAATATCACGACATTTTTGTTTTGCAAGAAACTGTAAAATTAGTAGAAAACTGGGATTATTATAAAAAATAATTAAACAAATCATGTTTAAATTTAAATAAATCCAACGCTCAGCGTATTTACACTAAAAATACACATTTTGAAATATCTCATGTTAGATTAAGAGGGGGAGGGAGGGGATCGAGCCAAATCTCACGACATCTTACCGAGGGAGGCGGGGGTAGGGGGTCGAAACATCGTCAAAATCGCCTCACGTAGTTAATGAACTCCCCCTTATGTCACACAATACCCATTGAATACGGTAATCGAACGGTCGCGGTCGGTTTGGTTTTTTCTTCAACTGTGCCTTCTTAAAAGGATTTCAAAGCTTTATTTCTTAAAAACAAAGCATAGTTCAAACAATACTGGTGATGTAGCCACGTGCCTTCGTGGGGGTGGCTACCCCCGGCGTGACATCCATTCTTGTCGGTTCACGCTCATTAAATAATTACTGTGAATAATTACCGTAGCATTTCTGTAATGAATGACCTGTTGGCATGCAAATGTTTGGATCGTTTGTTTGGAAGAAAGTTTGAGAATACTTTATAAAGAACTTTAGTGTTTTGCGTCTTCTGCTTTTCAAAAGTTTTGTCACGCTGTCACGCGGCACGACCCCTGCCGGTTTTCATTCTTAACAATATCATTGTTACGAAGTACATAATAATATCATCTGCATAACAGCCTTTTCCCAACTATGTTGGGGTCGGCTTCTAGTATAACCGGATGCAGCAGATTACCAGTATTTTACATGGAGCAGCTGCCTATCTGACCTCCACATCCCAGTAACTGGGTAAAACGATACCCCTTGGTAAGACTGATGACCAGTAACGACTGTCAAAGATCCACGAATCACAGTCGGGACCAATGGCTTAACGTGCTTTCCGAGGCACGGATGGTCACCCCTCCACAGACCAACCGCGGCTAGCGTAGCTTAACCTGATCGATCGACCCGTCTTTTCTCACAAAGAGAACGAACGGGTGAAGTCCTAACAAAAGTTACTGCCTACATTCTACATGATGCAATGACAGTACTTAATTGAATCAAATGGGTCGAATCGTTGAGCTAAAATTTGATCTACATCGCCCCTTAGCCTAAACGATCTAGCTTCATCTCACGATCTACTAGGCTAACTAATAACTTCAACATATCACCTTGACAGCAATAAATCACATCGAACCCATAAACACCTGGTCGAAGGCCTCATTAGACCACACTCTCTAACAAGCTTTAATTTGCGTGACACGAGAATTCATTACTTTTATCGTGCGTGTTTAGAAGCGTGACAAAGATGGCGGTTTGGCGCGAAATTTGACATAACGCTACTAGTTGATGGAGAGGTTGTTTATGATCATAAAAAGTAATTTGTGACGTTTGGGAGATGGTGTTTTAATTTGTGTTTTACATAGTTTTGATTTTATGACTAAATTGTTGTTTTTCTTACTTTGTATTTGTCTTTTTAATACATTCTCTATCTATGCTGATGAAGTGATGATAAACGTTAGTTTTTTGGGAATTTTGCAAATAGCGGATTTAGTGTCATCTTTATTTTCATAAATCAAAAAGTTGTTTTAAATAAAAACTAATATACAAAAAAAAAACTACTACTAACTGATAAACTAATAAATAGAAACTTTTCATAAAAAAAAAATCAACGACACTATCAAAAAAATAAAGAACTAAATTGCTTAAAAAACTTAGACAATTCTATAACTGTCCGATTTCCCCATCTCTCAGCAACTAAAATTGAGCCACTGCTCTCAGATTGATACAAAGAGACTATGAATCACACATTATTATAAGAGTGCATCATTTATTGATACTTATTACTTGCTTGCAGAGGTCAATGTCAATATACGCGAGGTTTTGTTTTGGCACACGAGGTAGTAAAAAGATTGACACAGAAAGTCCAATCTGTACAGTCATCGATTTCCATTCGAATCGAATATGACTTATAGGTATGATTTTTTACAAGGAGCGACTGTCAAAATGCTAATGATCTCCAAATCATCTTCTATCTTCTCAATGTATAAAAAAACCGGTCAAGAGCGAGTCGGACCGCGCACCGCGGGTTCCGTTCCGATTTCTGAAAAAGTGTGCTATTTAGAGACATCGTTTTATTTTTCCTGTAATCTTTACATATATTTCTATTTTTTTTTACATTTTTCATCAAAAGTCGAAAACTATACGGCATAAAAAAAAAGAAAAAATATGTTTGAGAATGTGTAAACAGCGCTCTTTCATATGATCCCCACATGCCCTAGTAGCCCCACTTAAAAGCTTAGCCCCATTTAAATTTAAGACCCCTTTCAGTCCCTGTTGCAAAAAATACATATATTTTTATTTCTTTCTTATTTGCAAAATAGTTGGGTAAACGTCATCTAAAACTGTTCCAAATTTCAAGTTGATAGTATTAGTAGTTCTTGAGATATCCAGTTTTAAGAATATTTTTGTCCGTTTGGCTGGATTTGCGACAATCCTGAACATACTTCCGGTTTGGCGCAAAAACGGCTGAACGGTTTTGAACTATGGGACTTCCCGAGTGATCTAAGACTTTATGAAGTCCACCCTGCCTTGCAGACTGCTCGATCCTTTCACCAAAGTATGAGCCTTTCTCATACAACTCGTTTCGCCCCCACAATTAGGTGGAATTGTCACCACAGCATGAGATATCTATTTAAATAAAAAGAGAAGTCCTGACTGACTGACTGACTCATCAACGCCCAGCCCAAAACCTAGAAAGCTGAAATTTTGCACAGAGGTTCCCTTTATAATGTAGACAAGGAATAAGGAAGGAATTCCCGGTAGTACTCGTACGTTCCCGTGGGATATTTTCCGACATAATTTTAGAAAAGCTAGTATTCTAATACAACTCCGGACAACTCATGTCAACGCCAAAGTTTGGTAGAACTTCGCTTCTTCTTCGTACAGTGATCTTGTTTTAGCAAATGTGCGCTAGTTATCAATTGTACCTAATTAATTAATTGGCACGACTGATGAAGGCGCTTCCGTGTCTAGAAAAGTGAAGCGAAGGTCAATTAAATGCGACTGGAATTAGGTAACGCAATACTATGCTAGGAGAATCATATTACAGCGGTTTTAATGTTTGACAGATGAATGGTTTTGGCAATAAACAGATGACATAAAAATATATGTCCTCTAGCACTTCCCGCGCGGCTTCGCCCGCGTGGATGTCGGAAAATGTCCCACGGGAAAGTTTTACCGGGAAATCCTTCCTTATTCCTTGTCTACATTATAAAAGGAACCTCTGTGCAAATTTTCAGCGTTCTAGGTCCAAGGGTTTAGGCTGGGCGTTGATGAGTCAGTCAAATCACTTCTCTTTTTACTTTTAAAGAAGATCATAAGTGGAAGAGTTTGACAGTCGTTACCGGTGGTCAGAAAGAAGTCCGAAAGTCTGACAATCGGTGTTACCCAAGGGTATCGTGTTACCCAGTAATTGGGTTGTGGAGTTTAGAGAGACAGTCGCTCCATGTAAAGTATTGGTATTCAACCGCATCCGGGAAGTCGACCTCAAAATAGATGGGAGAAGGCAAGGCAGTTAATGATGACTGGAAGAGTAGTATCCAGAAATGGTCCAGAAGTTTTTGAGAACATGTATGAAATTAAAACTGCAGAATTTACTTCCATATTTTGAAAATGTCTGACCATGTTCAAAACTCATACAAGAGTTCGAGCCTTCTAAATAGCTTATATTTAAAGATTCCTTTATAGCCTGAAGCTTGAGCAATAGGCAAACCCGAAAGTTCTGGGTTTCATCTCCAGTTTTGTGTCGGATTGGAGTTTGGGATTCTAATTTCAACAGGCTTTTAGTTATCTTATTAAGTTTATTTGTTGTTGTTGTTGTTGTTTGTTCTTAGTTTGGTTGTTGTGTTGTTTGTTGTTTTAGTTATGTTATTAAGTTTGTTTGTTGTTGTTCTTGTTTGTTCTTAGTTTGGTTGTTGTGTTGTTTGTTGTTTTAGTTATGTTATTAAGTTTGTTTGTTGTTGTTCTTGTTTGTTCTTAGTTATGTTATGTTGTTTGTTTGATGTTTTAGTTGCGTTATTAAGTCCCTTATATGGGACTTAAAAACATAACTGACGAATTGTGGGTGATCTTACACCTCTGAGCTTCGGAGAATACAGGAGCGATATTAACGGACCATACAAGCCCAAAAAACACATAAAGTTTTTTTATAAACCATGACTCACACATTACCCTGATCAGCTGTGAAGTTAACCCCATAATGCTATAAGCGATTCGACAAACAAACCATAAAATAACCGTATCGTTCGTCACTTAATACGTAACTAGGGTTAACGAAGCGAGCCGTCAGCGCGAGAGGGTTATAACCCTTTAATGTTAACGTGTGCTATAAAGTACTGAGTAAAGTGATAATTATGTGATTTTAACAAAATGGCCGACACATTGTGACATTACTAAATGAACGTTCAGAGCATCCTACACCCGAATTGCGAAAGCACACTTTAAATCAGTCTTGGAAGGAAATTGCTAATCCATTACTTCATTATGTTTGAAAAATTCGTCTACTCAACAATGTAAATAACGCAATGAATGTTGCTGAACTGTCAAACAAAAAAAAACAACCGACTCCCACAAAAACACTACAAAGTGAAAAATAACTTTAATTTCGGAAATCGGTGCCTTTGGATTTGTATTATATTTTCGTTTTTTGCTACCGACTTCCGATATTTAAGTTATTTTTAACGCTGTGGTGTTTATTTTGGAAGTCTTTTTTTGTTGTAAAAAAGTTTTTATTTTTTCACTTTTTAGTTGTGGTATGTAGCGAAAAAATTATAGCCCCATAGTTTTCGACTTTTGATGAAAAATGTAAAAAAATACCTCCCACCCCTAAAAAAAAACTAATGGAACCTAACATACCTATCCTATTTTTAACCTAAGACCACACAAAATAATAACGCCATCGCTCACCACTTACTGAGTGAGCACCCTTTTTAAACAAAGTATTTTAAACATCAAACTTATTTTTATCCTAAAACATACCGTAGAATTAATTTGTTACACTTTGTATAAGTTTTTTTTTTCGTCAATATGTCATGGTGATGTCAAGTCAGCATTTACGGGTTAGTGATTAAGGTAATTACATGACAAAAGGGTTAAGATTGATTATGAAGTTTTAATAAGGGTAAAACATTTACTTACTATTTCTTTTGGGATTTTGACTATGTCTCTTTCTTATTTTAAAGATTATGATGATGAACTGAAGTAGGTATTCCATAATCTATCGTTTGTTTAGTCGGGTCTTTTGCCTTATAATGTTTAAGGTCTAGCATTACCTACCTATTTTATGCTGCTAAAAAACTCTTGAAGTTCGCTTTTAAACTTCAGTATCTCCTAATTGTCTCAATACATTTTTGAATACACGAAAGTCTACATGTGTCAATAGCATCATTAATAAATTATAGTTAAAAAAAACTAAAAAACACGCTTTAAAAAAAGCGCAAATAAATAAAGCGTGGGGTGCTTTGTACGACATTCTTACACTAACTCTGTAATTCGAAAGCACCCCACGCTTTTTTAAATTTTTTACTTCAGTTTAATTGTATTAAAGCGAGTTTTTTAGTGTTTTTTAAACTATAATTTTTTTTTAAATTTTGTAGAGTCGTAATTCCCAAATAAAATTTATTCTATAATTATTACATTTATTTATATACATACATTTTAATTTTTTTAAAACTATATTTTATTATTTTTATTTTAAATTATTGTATTATCACGGGGCCCTGATAAGTGTGCAAAATTTCGAATTAATCTGACCATTTAAAGCGTGTTAAAATCGAGTTCAAACATTCCGTTACATACAAACATACATACATACAGGTGAAGCTAATAAAAGCGTGTTAAAAAAGAATGCCTTTCTCAAACAAAACTTTACAGATCTATAATTTAATTTACGACCTCCAATCCATCCCTCGACTCCTATAAATATCAAAATCGAACACAAACTATTCCCCACAACCCCAGACTTACGACAAAAAAAAAAAAACTATAGGTATGGTAATAGAAGCAAATAAAATATCTCTCTGCACCCCATGAAGAGAAATAACAAGATCGCCCCAAAAATATCAAGTGAAGACGGAGTTAACGATGTTAGGTTGCGAGTGCAGTAGTTGTATGGAGCTATGGTATGCTATAGTTTGAGTAGACGGGGTCAGCTAGAAAAACTTCGCAGACGTGATTGGTATCGATATCTGAACACGACAAAATAGTAATAAAAACCGGTCAAGAGCAAGTCGGATTCGCGCACCGAGGGTTCCGGAAAAAGTGTGCTATTTAGAGACATTTTATTTTTCCTGTAATCTTTAAGTACATAAACTTCGTGGCTTGAAATAAGAAAAATAAATGTTTGAGAATGTTTAAATAGCGCTCTTTCATAATATGATACCCCACATGCCCTAGGAGCACCACTTCGAATTTTTAAGATCCTATGTGCCGTTAAATCCGTTCAGCCGTTTTTGCGTGATTTAGTAACAAACATCTTTATTATTAGTAGAATTGAACCTTACGTTGTTACAAGTGGCGGAAAAGATCTCGTAGTTGCTGTAAAATTCTATTTTAAATTCTACTTTTATTATTCTATTTTAAATTCTAGTTTAAATTAAAGATAGCTTTCTGTGTGAAGGCAAAAGTGGGTGTCAGCTCCTGTTATATCGCAAGTTCTTAACTCATTTATTTCGTAAAGTGTAACATTTTCTTCCATGATAACTAGGATTATTTTTATGTAGTATTATGAATTTAAATTGTTATACACTATGCTGCACTCAGCTTTAAAATCACTCCTAAACTATTAACACGTTTCCATATCCCAATAAATCTTCTCATAGCTTATCAACAGCTACTTCTCCAATATATTTCGTCACTGAATCACTACACAAGAATGCAGATCGAATCGACGTGACTTTCGTGAGGGGAGAGGTACACTATGTATACAATGTATACTATACATTGTAATGTACATGACTGTAACGAATTTGATGCGGTTTTTTATCGGAGAAATGTACTTTTAGTGGCTTCAATTGACACTGATTTGGGGTCGAAAAGAATAGATCATTGGTAGAAAGTAATCGACAGCGTTTTTCTGTTTGTATTTTTAAGCTTATTTTGTGAAACGCTAAATAGTTTTTTATAAGATTGACTTAAATATGTAGAATTTCGAAGCAGTAAGTAACTCGAGCAATGGTGGCCCAGTAGTAACGGCCGCGACTTACCAGTTGTAAGTCGTGAGTTCGAACCCTGCCCTAATGATATCTCGGAGAAGCTCGTGGCTAAGTAATAACAGCCGCACGGGTCGATCCATCAGGTTAAGCTACGCTTGCCGGGGTTGGTCCGTGGATGGTTGGACCATCTTTACATACCGAGACTCCTCCGTGGCTCAGAAAGCACGTTGGTCCCGGCTGTCATTCGTGGAATTTTGATAGTCGTTACGGGTCTTCAGAAGCAAGTCTATGACAACCAGTCTTACCAAGAGGTATCGTAATACCCCGTTACTGGGTTGTGGAGGTCAGATAGGCTGTCGCTCCATATAAAATCCTGGTATTCAGCTGCATCCGGTTAGACTGGAAGCCGACCCCAACATAGTTGGGAAAAGGCTAGGCAGATTGATTTTTATATCATCACCTCTGCTCTCAAAACGGTGAATCTACCACTACATTTTAAAATAATTCTCCATATTAAAGCTAAGTTAATAAACAAAACTTTCTTCATAAAACTCACCGTTTATGCGAAGATATGGCGACCAATGATTTATGTTAAGTTATGTCGTGGTGTCGAGGAGAGTCTTTAATACGCTGAACTTGACCTCGACCTTAAACCTACCTCATAAATTATATGGCTTTCTCCTTGAAAAGGACATGTTTGTGTTATGGTAGGTTTTTATGTATGGTACCTTTATCTCTTCAGGTGTTCTTGTAGCTAAGAAATAACAGCCGCACGGGTCGATCGATCAAGTTAAGCTACGCTTGCCGCGGTTGGTCCGTGGATGGGTAACAGCCTTTATAATACCAAGACCCCCGGAACTCGGAGAGCACGTTAAGCCGTTGGTCCCGGCTGTCATTCGTGGATCTTTTACAGTCGTTACGGGTCGTCAGAAGCCTGGAAGTCTGACAACCAGTCTTACCAAGGGGTATCGTATTACCCAGTAACCTATCTGACCTCCACAACCCCCATACCCTTTATGGGTATCGTATTACCAAGTAACTGGGTTGTGTAGGTCAGATAGACAGTCGCTTCATGTAAAGTACTGGTATTCAACTGTGTCCGGATAGACTGGAAGCCGACGCCAACAGTTGAGAAGGCCGATGGGGCCGAGATGTTCTGGAGCGGCGGCCGCGTACCGGAAGACGTAACGTGGGAAGGTCTCCCACAAGGTGGACCGATGATCGCTACTACTACCAAGGACCAATAAATTCCATTTCACCTACATCAACATTCTCGAAACACATAACACCATTTCTGCACAGTCGGCTTGCAATTTCTGATTACATTTTTTTTTTATCTTTCTTATAAGGAATTGCAATAAAATCTAATTGTATCAGCTCTCTACAGCATCCGGTTAGCGTGAATGCGAGATAAAAATGTGTTTGTCATGTGTGATTTTCTCAGAAAGTGCCAAGCCTTTGATTGTGGTGTTTGTAGTTTCGTATTGCGGTGCTAAAAGGATATTGTTAGTTTACACCTTCTAAAATGATTATTTGCGCATGATTCACGAATTTCATGCATGGATTTTAACCGTTTTTAACCGACTTCTAAAAAAGGAGGAGGTTCTCAATTCGGATGTTTGTATTTTTTTTTTTTTTTATGTTTGTTTGCGCATAACTCCGTCGCTTGCCAACCGATTTGAAAAATTATTTTTTTGTTGGAAAGGGTATACTTCCCAAATGGTCCCATTTTTGTCAAAATCCAGTTCTGATGATGGGATCCTGGAGAAATCGAAGGAACTCTTCAAATATTATAGGCACATCTATAGCGATTTGGGTATTTTTTATAGTAGCTCGTGCATTTGCTCTCAGAAAGCACCACTTGGTGAAGTGGAACTGATGATGAAGACCACAGATGGCTGCCGGAACTACTCAATGATAAATATTTCACGTGTTGCGATTCGATTACTTTAATATGGTTGCTAAGCAATTTCCGCTCGTCACACAATGCGTGTGGTGAGTGGTTGTTGAGGAGTTCTCTTGGTTCTTACCAGCAGAACTCCTCAACAATTAACGTCCCAGCATCGGGAAAAGCATGTGATGAGCAATTGACATTAGACTATTGTAACTTATACAAATTATAAACAGACCCACTAAAAAGCGAGAAATAAAAACTTTTTAACAAAAAAAAAAAACCGACTTCCATAAATCACTACAAAGTGAAAAATAACTTTGATTTCGGAAGTCGGTGGCAAAAAAAAGAAAGTAAATAAAAAATGAAAGACACCGACTTCCGAAATCAAAGTTATTTTTCACTTTGTAGTGATTTATGGAAGTCGGTTTTTTTTTTGTTAAAAAGTTTTGTATGCAAAGGTAGCTAATAAAAATCGGCTTCCAAAGTAAGCACTAAAAAGTGAAAAACTTTAATTTTGGAAGTCGGTGTCTGGATATGTATTTTAGTTTTTGCCAGAAGACTGACCCAGAAGGAAGGTAATGTTTTTCGTATGTATTTATGTATGTATGAGAGTATGTACCTATAGTATGTCCGTTCCATTGTGACCTCCTGTAGCCTAAACGGCTTGACATAATTATGAGGTGTCGTTAGTTTCGTCTTAATTGTGGGAGTGACACGGGCTATACAGGGTGTAATTTTAATCGCCGTTATCCTCTTTTGTACACATCATTATGAACAACTTTTATTATGGGACCAAACCTGAAAAAAATCAGCTGTTCCCTAAATGTAGGGATGATGTTTAGCAAAAAGGAGGACTTACAGTAGGTAAGGGAGGACGGGAGGACAAAACATGGAAACAGAGGACACGTCCTCCTGTTGGATACCATCTGGCAACCCTAGACAAAATCTAAAAGGAGTCGTGCCAAGGACACGAAGAAGAAGAATACATTCCCATGCTTTTCATCACCTAGACACTTCGAGTTGATCCAACCCTAGACATAATAAATGCCACACTACGCGTCTCAAATTAGCTTTTACAACTCAAGCAGATTCAAAACGCGCCGACGCAATTGACTCCAATTTCTCCTTAACAAAGCACTATAATATAAACAAACTGCAATAAATACTATTTAAACGTTCTTTCCCACGAAACTTCAGGACTACATCTGTCCCTTTCTCACGTACGTTAATATACAGAGATATACATAATGAGTGAGTACCATTTGTTATAATTAAGGATGCTTAACTCGTTTTTAGGTTATGCGGGTGTAAAAACGGTTTTTGGAGGGTCCTAACTGAATCCTGCTGTGTGTGAATTGTATGAGAATTTAGGCAAAGATGCATTCGGGTTCCCTCCCAGTCAAGGCTAGCTTTCTGCATACCTAGTTGAGCATAGTCCAAGATTTAGCAGCAGAAAATTTCGAAAGTTAACAGGCTAATTTTATGATGAACGTATTATAAATCTGAAATCATAAATCGAAAAGATATCTTCCAAAGCCAAAAGCCATGTTTACACCTTAGAAAAAATAGAGAAATTCTTCAAAGTCGTGGCTCCTTATGATTTTAGAGTGCATGAAGTGCCTAATAGTTCAGTTTGTTTGCCCATTCTTCTCTATTAGTTACGAAATTACCTTTTAGAAGAGAAAACTACAATAATTTCTATTTTCTTGTAAATTTTGATATTCAAAAGTGCTTTTTAGTGGTCTAATTGAAATAAATCATTTGACTTTGATGCGAAATATCATTTCTTTTCTATTATCTTATCTAAGTTATCCAACAAGAATATATCAAAAAGCTCTCGCCGAATCCAAATACAATTGATACCAGAATGGTTATCTAATCAATAGTACCTCGAAAGTGACGGTCAATCGATACCCATAAAAATGAAGATATCGACTCCCCCATGAGACATACAATCGTTCAATTAGCTAACTCTATGGGGATAGTGAAGGGAGGGTCAAATTCAGGGGGCCGGTTATAGGAATTCATTTTTGTGGGTCGGGCCAGAATAGTATAGCTGAAGTAGAACTCAAATTGGCCAAAATTACTTTGCAATCGGTTTCTTAAAAATTGTGACATATTTCGAGCAATTTGACAAAAATGAGTCTGACTGTTTCTTCATGGCGTAAATTACGCCTAGTTTCATTTCGTCAACGCTTAGTTTCCATGGCTTGGTGACTAAAGCGAAATTTGCTTTCATTTTTCAAGGGTAATTTATGGCGATTTATTTTTGGACTGGAAAACTACTTATTACCGCCCGTTGTTTCGCACTATGTCAAATTTGTACATTAATATCTGTAATTTGTATGGTGTACATAATAAAGAGTATTCTATTCTGTTCTATTCTATAATATATCTATCTATAGAAATAAAAATCAATTGTCGAATGTATGTACGCGCATCACTTCAGAACGGTTGCACCTATTTGGCTAATTCTTTTTTGTTGTATTTGTGTTAAATCAATCTGCCTAGCCTTTTCCCAACTATGTTGGGGTCGGCTTCCAGTCTAACCGGATGCAGCTGAATACCAGTATTTTACATGGAGCGACTGCCTGTCTGACCTCCACAACCCAGTAACTGGGTAATACGATACCCCTTGGTAAGACTGGTTGTCAGACTTTCGGGCATCTGACGACCCGTAACGACTGTCAAAGATCCACGAATGACAGCCGGGACCAACGGCTTAACGTGCTTTCCGAGGCACGGAGGAGTCTGGGTATGTAAAGATGGTCACCCATCCACTGACCAACCCCGGCAAGCGTAGCTTAACCTCATGGATCGACCCATGCGGCTGTTATTACTTAGCCACGAGCTCCTCGTGTTGTATTTGTGTTAACATGAAAGAAAATGTTTGAAAAATTGTACGGAAAAGTGAACCTGCTATTTTTTTAAATATCAGCAATAGTACCTAGTTTATAGAACTTAGTGTGTTAACGTTGTGAAATTATTTAATTGTCATATTATTTCATTATGTCGTACCTACTGTAACGGGAAGACTTGGGTATCATTTTCGCCATTAGCACCCGTGCGAAGCCGGGGCGGGCAGCTAGTTACCTATATATATCGCCACGGCATCTACATCGCCACATATGAACTACGCATCAATGACATGACGTCACGCAAACCTGCATCGCGCAATTAAAGTTTACCACGCGATTAGCATAATACAGGGTGATTTTTTAATGACCAGCCAAATTTTCACAGGGTGTTCTACCCATGAATATGAACAACTTTCACTATGGGACCACCTTTGAAATCACGAAAAAAAAACCAGCGGTTTCCTACAAAAGTTCAATACCTACTCGATCAAAATGTATGAAACAGCTGATATTTTTTTTGCGATTTCAAAGTTGGTCCCATAGTGAAAGTTGTTCATATTCATGGGTAGAACACCCTGTGAAAATTTGGCTGGTCATCAACGTCCCGACATCAACCGTGGGGTAGTAGCCCACCAGACACAACACCCGTCTGGTCGGAGGATCCTCCCTTTTCTATGGAGGATGAGTGAACTTTACACCCTGTTCCTCATGCCTCTATATATATATTTCAAAACAGGAAAGTCCTTGCACCTAATTTAACATAACTGGTTTATTTTGTCATTCTAATTCTAAACCGCAACTTTTTGAATGAAACATGAGTAATTTAATTCTGACCACAGACAATGTTGGTTGTTTGTGGTTACGTCAGCATTATGATTGAAAGTTTGTTTTTAGAACGTGTGCTATTCATTTGTTTTTAGGTCATTTATAAATAAAAATATACGTGTATGGAGCAATCCTCGTATTTTTAAGAGCGTTCTAATCTATCTCAATTTTCCAAAAATACTTACCATTAAAGTTATAGGTAACTGTTCTATTTTCCTATAATTTTCCTTGACAAGTTTTTGACACTGATTGTTGAACGTTTTTACGGTTCCGTACCAAAATGATAAAAAAGGAACCCTTATGGTGTGACTCAGTCTGTCTGTCTGTCTGTCACAGCTGGATATCTCAAGAATTACTGATGCTATCATCTTGAAACTTGAAACAGTTTTAGATAACGTTTACCCAACTATTTTGCAAAAAAGAAAGAAATAAGAATATTTGTAGTTTTTTTGCAACAGGGACTGAAAGGGGGTCTTAAAAATTCAAATTGGGGCTACTAGGGCATGTGGGGTATCTTAAGAAAGAGCGCTGTTTGCAAATTCTCAAACATTTTTATTAATTTGTTTTTAGGCTGCATAGTTTTCGACTTTTGATAAAAAATGTAAAAAAATACCATTCCACCCCACCTTATCTCCGAAGGTTGCAAAGAGAAAAATCTGAAATTATTCTATGTGATAGAAGTTTATGTAAAGATTATAGGAAAAATAAAACGATGTCTCTAAATAGCGCACTTTTTCAGAAATCGAAACGGAACCCTCGGTGCGCGAGTCCGACTCGCTCTTGACCGGTTTTTAATTACGAGAATTGCCAATGTATCCCATAATAAGTGTACCTACTGTTTCATTACTGGCTTTGGCTGAGTTTTGTCTGTCAATCAGTCACGGATCTCTTTTATGCAGGATAAAATTGAATTGAGGGGGATCCTTTTAAGATATAGATAGATAAGTAAAATAATGATGAGTACAATGACCCATTGTACTCATCATTATTTTACTATGGGATCAAACATAAAATCGCGGAAAAAAAATCGTAAATTTATGTTCGCATAACTCGTCAAAATGTAGGAAACAGCAATTATTAAAAAATAATATTAATCACCAAGGTGTGGTGTAGACGACTCATTGTAGCTAGTAACTACTAAAGATAAATGTTTACTTATTTACTGAGAGTTAAACGTTAACTGCGTTGCATTGAGAGGCACTTGAGCGTAAGTACATGGTTGTGATTTTACGGATGTATGACTGCGTAGAGTTAGAACTACTGCGTCTCATCGTGTTTGGAACAAGATTGTATATTTGTATTGTGATTTCGAATAAAAATAATTACTCTACTAGGTTTTCACATTTTAATTACTACTTACATCGTTCTTGCTTTTTCTACAAAAAAAAAGCAGCTTCGTTTTCCACTGGCACCCCGTAAATTAATGCTGCTGTCATGTAAGACCCTACCTAACAATTGCACTATGGTAGTATCACACCAATGCATCTAAAAATCTCATAAAAGTCCATAGTTTTCGCTTCCTACTGCAATATCCCCTCTTTGAGTCTTGACCTCCGGCCCCCCATAACGGTCCACACTTCGCTTGTTTCTGCTATTCATAAATTCATAACTTATGGAGTTATGGGTATTTGGGTTAACGTCACTCAGACAATCATAGGTAAGATAGACAGCTTGGGAATAAACGTTTTTGATTCTTCATGGTTCGTTGGTTTGTTGTGGTTTAAGTTAGGTATATGTTTCGGTTTCGGGGTGTTCCGACTGGTTTCTGACTCGAAGGAGGCTTTTATACATGGGGCAGGCTACGAATTTGCGAAAAAAAATTAACATGTATTTGGGAAAAGCCGTTAAAAACTTCAAATGAAATGCGAAAATCACGTAACATAAAGAGGTTATTATACGTAATCAAGAACTTCGTCGATACTCTTGCGCCATCCCATCTTCCTGGCTCGGCGTGCTGTGCTGGCACTGCTGCTGCGGCTGCGGAAAACCTCAAGCGGCGTAAATATAATAACCTTAATGGTAATTATATTTTCAAGCCGTTTGGGGTTGAAACCCTCGGGCCGTGGGGACCGAGTGCTCATGGTCTCTTTAGGGATATGTCGAAACAGCTGCTTGACACTTCCCGTGACCCAAGGGCTGGCTTTTACCTTGGCCAGAGGATTAGCATTGCCATACAACGTGGCAATGCCGCCAGTCTCTTGGGTACTTTACCAGTCGACAGCGATGCGGGTGAATTTTTCGAATAGTTTGTGAATAGTTTTATTTATGTTAGGCTATAATTTTGTTATTTTTAGGTTTTATATTAAAAAACAAGAACTTTGACAAAAAAAGACTTTTCTGAATAAGTTCTGTGTGGTGATAGGTATTTTAGTGTGACACAATATTGCTAAATAATATAATTTAGGTATTTCATAACTCGTCAAGTAAACACGTGTTTCATTCCTCATGAATATAAATCATTAATTTATTCGCTAGTACCTGTTTACATAAAATATTCACTAGATTAATGGCGTAAAGTAAACAAAGATATCTACTTTTGGTAATTAATTATCAATCTTCATGTTAAAGGTGTAACAACTTAACAAGCGTCCTAATTTACGACCAATTCATTGATTGAAAGGCTGATGGTAGATTGATTGATTGATCTAACTTGTTTAGATTAATTACTTTTGTAGTTTAAAGGGCTTGTAGGTTTTGTTACGATACCAATCCTGTTTTTAATTAATTAATTTATAATCAATGGCCTAAGTATTTTTATAGAATAGAATATTACTAGCTGCGCCCCGCGGTTTCACCACCACCCAGACCGGGATAAAAAGTAGCCTATGTGTTAACTTGGGGTATGAGCTATCTACATACCAAATTTCAGCCAAATCGGTTCAGCCGTTCTTGAGTTATAAATAGTGTAACTAACACGACTTTCTTTTATATAATATAGATTAACTTAATTGCATTAAAATAAAACCCAAATATTGCCGAAATAAATGTCTTCATTTATCCCCCGGGACAATCTATTAAAACTATTGCCTGGTATATATTTCAATCTGCGGGCGTGCCAATTTATACCAAGTGTTAGGGTAGGTCAAATATGTCTATATTGAAAAGTGACAAGGGTCATATCCCCCATAGCAATTCGTGGCAATTGAATTTGCTCAATTTATTTCCCATTTTCAAGTACAAATAGAAATATATGCGTCTATTTGAGTCACCGTCTACGGTGCTTCGATCGCCATTTGCAATTGAGACTGACTGTCAGTTTCAAAATTGGAATGCGAGAATTTTGTTTTCATAAAATGACGCGGTTATAAAACATGATGTAATTATTTGTAAGTAAATAGGAAAATACTTAATGATTCACTGAGTATTTTTCTCATTAGGTAATGTTTATAAAATGATGACTAAGTTATAATAATGAATTCTAAATCATTTACATAATAGCAAATAACCTTTGTCAATAAACATTTTCATTGGCAAAATATAAAACAACAGCGTTAATTGAAAAAATTAAGAAAATTGATTTAAAATAATAATGCATTTTCTTTATTTTAATGGCAGGATAAATTGGTCATGAACATACTGACAAACTGCCAAACCACATACAACCTAAAATTAGACATTTTGAATGCTATGATATTTCTAAATTATTATATCTGATTAAAAATTTTATAAAGCGTGTTCCCATGCAAACGTCGTCAGTCCGTGGTAATGGATACAGTCAGCAAAACAGTTCAAACAAATCAATCTAATTGTCACACATAGCACATACGGTGCTCCACAAAATTGTCGACCGCAATTGTTTCTGCAGACCGTACAGTTGGTCAATAGGCCTATAGGATATTTGTTTACCTATTACCTGAACCTATGAAGGTCAGTGAGGAACTAATGAGTCAATATTTGCTTTTTAGTTTGTGACTAGAGTTTCCATGGGGGCTTTGCTTGGATTTTGCAAACGTAGTGAATGATTTCTGAAAGTCGAATGAATCTGTAGTCATATCTTATGTAATCTGTGGTGATTGACTGATTGATTGATCAAATTAAGAATAACTAACCATGAAAGTACACATATGGATTTCTGTGACCCAAACATGTACGAGTAAAGTAAATAAATGAATTTTCAATATGGGGGTCACTTTTAGGAATAAGACGAAGAGAAACAAATAAGAAAATTAAAAAACAAAGTTTTGCAAACTGTACTGTGTGACATATCAAATGAAAGGGCTTATATTATGAGGGTCTCAAATATATTTTTAAATAATTTTAAAATAAGTTGTTTTAAAATTATTTAAGAAAATTTACGAAAATTGACCATTCCCTTATCTCCGAAACTACTGAGCCTAAAATTTTGAAAGAAAATAGTTCTTTACCTGTAGATTACAGGAAAACCTATAAGAAGTCTGTGGTCTCAAAATAACATGGAAAATTTTGCATTATTGTGAGTACAAACTTACATTTACAGTTGGAATGTATGGTAGAACATGTATTTCAACTACAAGGTTAAGTTTGTTCTTGGGATAAAATCATACCAACTACGTTGGCCGATTTTTTATAAATATATGTGATAGTCTGTAAGGTATTTATGTATTTATGGGTCGTAGCTACCCGAAATACATGATATTTTATATTATATTATATTATTAATATTAATTAGATGTTTTGTGTCTGGGGGACGTTTGACCACTACGATTGGTCTGGCTTACAAATAGTAGGCATTATTATAGTATTTAAATCTTTGATCTAGAGTCTCCAGTCCAGCATTTAGCTTGCCACTACCACATATTAATACAGATGGACACTCCGCAGTTTAGGTATGAAGCTACAAGTACGCGGCGGGCCCCGTCCGCGGGGCTAATTCAGTAGGTCAAAAGGTATAAGAGTTACGCGATAGAAAGAGAGGCAACTTGTAGTTGAATATAACTGTAGGTAATAAGCGTTGTGCGACCTGAATTGCACTGTATTGTGTCGTAGCAAGAGTCGCTTTTTATTTAATAAATGATTTTGCGGAGTGTCCCATCTGTATTAATCTGTGGCACTAGATACTTTATAAATAGTAGGGCCATTTTCTCACGGTTAAGCCCGTGGGTGCTAAACTACGATGCTTCGGTGTGTAATTTACCTAACAGATTAAGGGACCAGCCGTTCTTATTAACGGGTGTGACCAGTTACATACACCCGTTAATGAGAACCACCAGAGAATGAGTTACCAGTTCCTTAAAACTGGAGTAAAACCTGGTCTAAGGAAATTAATGCCAGGTGTGTAGTTTCGTTACTTTTAATGTGCGTATTGTTAATCAATTCTTTTTTTTTGTTACAGGTAAATGTTGATCTATTTGTCAACTGCATACTGTTATAATTATAGTCCACTGATGGATTTAGAAAGAAGATTACAGTTTAACAGGTAAATTAATTTTTTGATGTGTAACATGCTCTCTCGCTTGCGTGGGAGTGATTTCGTGAAAAGGGACGGAAAATGAAAATATTTTTCTTTTGGAATGCGCTAAGGTAACCCACGAAATTCAAATTTTCTTAAAGAAAACTCAATTTCAAATGCACATAATACATAGTTATCTTCAGAATTTACTTAATCGCTCTGCTAAGTAACAAAAAATAAGCACCTAGTTTAGTGTTTGCGCTCTTATGACTCTGTAACATTAAACCCGATACGTGCGCCAGCGACATCAACTAAAGTATAGCAAATCAACTCCAATAGAGCTTATTGAACGTTCAGTTCCGCGTTCAGATGCGCCTGAGTCATACAACAAACATACAGTCATACATAACGGGTATAAAAAGGCGCATAACGAAGCCCAGAGTTACTTTATTCTCCCTGTCATTGTGAGAATTTTGTACTGGTGTGGTTTTTTATTTGGTACTTTCTGGTTACAGAGATATTGAAGGTCAAAGTTCGAACTTTTTTTTCACGAAAGCATGAACTTTACATGTGGGAATGTGCATGCACAAGAGTTTATTTAAAATTAATTAGAGATCTTTTAGTCTAAAACTGCACGCCACTCTCCATGAAAATGTCTATACTGTTTGTATATATTTTTTTTAGAGGAGCTTGTGGCTAAGTATTAACAGCCGCACGGGTCGATCCATCAGGTTAAGCTACGCTTGTCGAGGTTGGTCCGTGGATGGATGACCATCTTTACATACCGAGACTCCTCCGTGCCTCGGAAAGCACGTTAAGCCGTTGGTCCCGGCTGTCATTCGTGGATCTTTGACAGTCGTTACGGGTCGTCAGAAGCCCGAAAGTCTGACAACCAGTCTTACCAAGGGGTATCGTAATTACCCAGTTACTGGGTTGTGGAGGTCAGGTATGCAGTCGCTCCATGTAAAATACTGGTATTCAGCTGCATCCGGTTAGACTGGAAGCCGACCCCAACATAGTTGGGAAAAGGCTAGGCAGATTGATATTGTATAGAAATTTTCGTGGAGGGGCGTGTAGTTTTAGACTGAAAGATATCTAACTTTAAATGCTCTCATAACTCTTGTACAGTTGCATGCACAATACCCTCAACGTTTGGCATGAGTTACAGTGGCTCTGAAAAAGGATGCCTGGACGGATTTGGGGGAAGCTTTTGGTCAGCAAAGGGACAGTGTAGCCCAGTGTAGGACAACTTAAAAAAAAAAAGTTTGCGAGTGTCAGCTTCGACGCACGGACGGGACTTTACTCCTGCTTATTGTGACGTTCCGACTTTCTATTTTTAGACGAAAACAAAGGACCATAGGGGCAGGGTTTCTTCAATGAATCAGTGCTATACAAAAAGCAACTGTAAGGTGTAAAGGCGTTCGTTTTGTTTTACGTTGCGCAGAAAAACGTAACAACGCTTTTTAGTTAACGCTTGTATTTCAGTTCTCATAAAATTTTCAGGCCTTATAAAATCGATTCAACTGTTTACGGAAGCCCAATGTTTTTTTTTGGGTTGCCAAAAAAAAACATTGGGCTTCCGTAAACAGTGATTTTTCACACCAAAAATACGAGCCCAGCAATGATTTTTGCTCAATGCTACACAGTTTGATGTACAGAGGGGCAATTCCCGTATTTTTAACAACGTTCGCAATCTCATAGATCTCGGTCTCAAGCTGACAAAATTGTATAGCGTTTACCATGGACGTATAGATAAAGGAGGACTCCGCGCCACGCATATCGAAAGTGAAGCACCGTACCGATCTATGTGTGAGTGAGGCGTGTTTGTACAAACGGTCCGGCTACTTACTGTGCTTCACTTTCGTTATGCGTGGCGCGGAGTCCTCCTTTTTTTTATAAGTCTATGTCGTTTACATTTTTGACATTTATTGATTGTCGCTGGCATGAGATTGCTACTTGAAATTGAACGTTTTTAGGTACGAGACTTGGCCTTCAAAATGCGTAGATAATGGCTAATGTCTTAGTCTTGTTACACCCTGTACAGTCATAACAAGTCATACATACATTTACTAGTGTTTATTTCATTAGTTGTGTCATATGTATGGTGGACATGGCCTAGGTAAATATTGGTAATTAAAGTTGACAGTTTTATTTTATTTACTGCTTTGGAAGAGTCAATGTTGTTTTAGAATTATGGTTACGTAAGTAGTCAGCCTGTTTCTGCTTCCTGCATTATCTTAACACTAGCTGTTGCCACGGCTTCGCCCACGTTGGTGTCGGAAAATATCCCACGGGAACATACTACCTTCCTTATTCCTTGTCTATATTATAAAGGGAACCTCTGTGCAAAATTTCGGCTTTCTAGCTCCAAGGGCAAGGCAAGGGCAAGGGCAATTGCTCTAGGCGGGGCGTTGATGAGTCAGTCAATCATGACTTCTCATTTTACTATAGATGATCTGGAATCTTCCTGGGAGCCGGTGTAGGATGTTATTGTGCGAGAAAACCCAGGTTTATAGAAACCATAAGAAAAGTACCTATGTATGAAAGTGCTTCTTCTTCTTCAAGCTATATTCCGCAACTGTCGGATTTTTTAAATGTGTGATCCGCCCAGATGTCATTGATAGTTGTCAACAGAATATCTCGAATTTTTATTGGGTCCTAAAGAATGGTCACTGTTCAAACTTTGTTACAGCTGCCTACACAACCATCCAAATATTGAAGATCTCGCATAGTATGCGTAGTAAACCTACACGCTACGCTATCGAAACCGAAAGCGCTAATTACAAATCATAACAATCGGCTAATCCTACAAACATCGTAACCATAATTAACGTAAACTCAATTAACACTTATAACCACAGCTGTGAACTTCTCATAATATGGACGAGACATGAGTCCGGAGCATAGAAATATAAAAAACAAGTGGCAAGGGGGCGAATCTGTGTCCGCGCGACATGCTCAGTATGAGCCGTTCATACTCAAATGGCCGTCTCCGCGAACTAGTGCGCTTTCGACTGTGACCGTGACAATTTATAAGAATGCCGTGTTGTTCAGTGGTTTCTTGTAAAAACCGAAGCCATGTAAATCATGAATAACTTTCCATTATGTAAGTACAAGTATTTTACCGTATTTGTCTTTAAAATCATGAAAGTGACAAAGGGACAAAGTGGAGACAGGGTTCCGATACATTTTAAAATACTGAGCACATCTCTTTCTTTCTTATTATGGATCCGAGTATGTGGAAGCTGCACACTACACACATACACGTAAATATCATTACACCAGTAATATCTGAAGGGTTAGTCACAGGCAGAGGTGTAGGCATAGTAGATAGTACACCTACATTTCGTCAGGAGGCGACCCTGTTGCCATTAACCGGGAACAAATCCAGACAGCAGCGGGCTGATTTCATACGAAATTCCATGTTAAATATCCTGCCTCTCTGACGGGTTATGGTAGAAACACAGTCGTTTTTCTAAGCAGTAGGTTCATTTAAGGGCGGGTGTTTTGAAAAGCATCGGATTCCATTACTTTCGACAGTTAGATACGCTGGTTAAGTTAGGCAACTTAATTATTAACTAAAATTGACTGTTAATTACCCTATATTTAAATCACAACTGTCATTCTTTGACAGTTGTATGAAATGGCTATGACCATTTGCTTAACAACTTATATGGTATGAGGAACAGGGTGTAAAGTTCACTCATCCTATACATATAGAAAAGGGAGAATCCTCCGACCAGCTGATGTTGAGATGTTGTTACATATATGCTAGTCACGCTGTAAACTCTGCTTGCGCGATGCAGGATTTGTGTGACGTCAGGTCTTTGATGCGTAGTTCGCATGTGGTGTTGTAGATGCCGCCAGAATCTAATTTCCATGATTGTACATATCATCTTTGGTGATCTATGATGACGAGTTCTATAGTATAAATGATAAATTTTTGACAACTGCAGAACTTTGACATACGTCAGATTTGAATCCGAAGCTTTTATTTAGTTTCACCTGTCCCGGTGTCTGTCTGTAATCAAAATCTTGCAAGTAAAATTTTACCGACTTCCCGGTTTCCGATTGAGCTGAAATTTTACATGCATATGGCAATCGGTTGACAATGCAATATTATTATGACATGGAGCTGATCTGAAGATGGAGCTGGAAGGTGGCCACAGGAACTCAGTAATAAAACGACGCAACCCGATCGAGTTTGGGCTCGTTGGATTCGTCTTGACAAGGAATCTGGTCCTAGACAGCAAAACAAGTACTAACTAAACGTACTGAGGCCCGGTTGCATTAACTGTTTGAGAGATGCACACGTCAAAAATGGCGCTAACGGGCAGTTAACCAAGAACAAGTGTATTTTTTTTTAAATTGGTTTAACGCTAACGGGCAGTCAACCAAGAACAAGTGTATTTTTTTGTATTTGGTTTAAAAAAAAATACACTTGTTCTTGGTTAACTGCCCGTTAGCGCCATTTTTGACGTGTGCATCTCTCAAACAGTTAATGCAACCGGGCCTCAGTGAAAGTGTGTATTATCTTTGTTTAGTGATTAATAAGGAGTTTCACTTTGTTCAGTTCGTTTTTGTTAGTGTTAATTGCTTACGTCTGCTTTGATTTAGGAGGGTTAGTTACTCGCCTTACATTTAGTGAGGTAGGTAGAATTAAACTAGGTTTGAAAGACTTGCAAAAGCCATTAACAATCGTTTGTATAGTCTAGCAGTGTGAAGTTTTTTATAATGTTCAAAAAAAACTATAGTTCCAACGTCATTGCAGATTCTTTGACAGAGTTTCGTCATTGATTGGCAAATTTACGAAATGAAGCTCACACTCTTCTAGAAACCTGTAGTAACTGTCAACGATGACTCCTTTTTATTGAAATAACTAGCTGTGCCCCGCGGTGTCACCCGCGTAGACCGGGATAAAAAGTAGCCTATGTAACCATATTTGTTTGTTGTGTTGTAACCATATTTATCTGCAAAATAAATCTTTGACTTTGACATTGACTTTATGTGTAAATCCAGGGTGTCAGCTACCTCCATACTAATTTTTATCAAAATTGGTCCAGCCGTTTGATCGTGAATAAGTAACAAACATACAAACACACACGCACTCTCACAAACTTTCACCTTTTTATTATTGTGATTAGAGCATTATAATTTATGATCAACAAACACCAAAATTGTTTGTTTTGTGATAAATTACTAAAATAAAGGGTAAGTAAATAAATAAATAAAATAAAATCATTTATTTTCAGGTAAATTACACCCATTGCCAGACATCTCAAATAAATCAAATAAAAATAAAAATACATCAAATAAAATTAAAAACAGATCAAATTAAATTAAAATAAACCAAAATAACAAAACAAATTAAATTAAAATCAAGTCAAATTAAATTAAAATAATAAAACAAATTAAATTAAATCAAAATAAATAAATAAGGTAAGTACCTACCATAAAAACTGCAATTGTTAAGATTTTTTGTAAAAAAATATACATAATCCAATTTATGGTTGAGTCAAGATTGCTTGAAAACGAACTAGGAGGGTTCAATGAACCTATATAAACAAAAGCATTGTAACTAATTCGAAAACAATAGAATTTACACTAAAAGTACTTGATAATGTATCACAGATCTCTTTACAAATCAAAAATACAGGAAAAATGCAATATTTCAAAAGGTGTAACAATTAAAATTAACCGTTTGTCACGTGACGAGAATTCATTAATTTCGAACGCATTCAAATTTCAAATTCAGCAGCCATCTTTGTTTAGTTGCGCGCGCATTTTTGTCCAAACGTCAAAAGATTTATGGCCCACTTCCGATGCGTTCAGTTTTTTACTATATTTTTATACTGTAACTCATTCTAAATAAGTAACACGTAGTTTTTGGTAGTTTAATTTGTGTTTGATTTATTTGGGTATTTTGTTTATGTTATTTTCGTTATTAATTACGTTTTGTAAGTGCTCGTGGCTCCTGTAAATAATTTGTGAATATTTAAATCAAATCTTCTGTTCCATTCCATGTCAACCAATAACATTATACATCTAGACGTTGCCATGATTACAGTGTGAAGTGTGGAAGTGAGACACATATATACGAAATAATTAGGAGAATTGAGACAAAGCATCGTATATTCTGTCCCTTACGGCGTGCCGTATTTTGCATGGAAAAAATTAAAAATGTTGCCAAACAAAGTACTTTCACTGTTACAAAATTTATCTTGCGTCGATTAATTTAACATTTTTGGACAGTTTTTGCATTGTGCAAATGTATTGACATGGGTTTCAGTCCAAAATATGGAAGATTTCTTACGTTAAAACTCATTTCTCATACCACATAACCTAGAAAAAGTATAATATTGCTGTCTCGTGACCGGCCACGCGGTGGCTCGATCTAGATGTATATTATCTAAGATGTCAACCAATTCGATTTCCTGTTGTTATTTTGACTGAGCAATCATAACAGCTAACGTCAGATTTGACAGATAGTTTGTTAAGAGGAAATGTGGGTGCTCTTTCCTCCATACAAAAAGATACAAACGCTCTCGCCTGTTTTCTTTCTGGTTAATGACCATAAAGTAATGATTTTTTTTACAGAAATAGAAATATCAGTTACTTGTATGCCCCTATGTTTTCCTTTTTGATGATATATTATTTTATAAGACCTAGAACCCTCAAAAAATGCTCAAAATTGCCTATTCAGACCGCTAACCAATTTGACAACTATTAATGAAAAAAGAAAAACATAGGGGCATAGTATTATATCCTTCTTATACAGTTTATGAAATATCTTTTAAATTGGTCCAATATTGGAGGAGGAAATAGGCGAGAGCCGAACCTCAAAATGTGACTTTTTACACAGGCTATTTAGTCGCATCTGCAGTTGTCCTTATCGCACGAATTCGAGGGCGGAGCGCTCGCAGAGCGACAGCAATACCTTCTTAAAAACCTAATTTTCAAAAGTCTGGTCACCCCCATTTCCTCTTAATGAAAGACTGTCAATAAGGGGTCAGTATGAAGCTCGATCTTAGGCTGATTCTTTACCTAAGCATTTGATTTTATAAGGAAGAAAACACCGGAAACATTTTCCACTAACAAAGTTGCTCATAGAGTCATTAACTTATCTACAAACGACATATTATTGTAATTAAATACCACGGCGCCAGCTTATCGTGGGTAGAAGTGCCGTAATGCATATTAGTGTCCTTTTCACCTTGCTATGTAACTGATATGACACTGACCTCTATAGTACATAGTAGGTATACAATGTACATATTATGTGAAATAGCATAATAAGTGCAACTTGTTTAGCACACTTGCACTGGTCTGTTACAAGACTTATGTCACGACTCAGTTACATTTTTTTTAGAATCACCACGACATGAAGTTGACAAAATCGGAGAAATTATTTGTCACGGCTTATTTTTTTTAGGGGAGTGACGTTTCATCTATCTATCTATCTATATAAATGAAATGAGAAGGACTCATCAACGCTCAGCCCAAACCCTTGGACCTAGAAAGCTGAAATTTTGCACAGAGGTTCCTTTATATTGTAGACAAGGAATAAGGAAGGAATTCCCATGGGATATTTTCCGACATCCACGCGGGCGCAGCCGCGGGCAAAAGCTAGTTTTTATTAAGTAGATGACACTTATAAACCTACTTATTCTACTAGGCAGACAATACACAAAATAATTAATCTTGACTTTTTTATTGCTGTATTGGCATTGAGGCTGAAAAGTACATTGAGTACATATTTCATTTGTACCTTATAAAAGTACTAGCTGCGCCCCGCGGTTTCACCCGCGTAGACCGTGATAAAAAGTAGCCTATATGTTAATCCAGGGTATAAGCTATCTACATACCAAATTTCAACAAAATCGGTCCAGCCGTTTAAGCGTGAAGAAGTAACAAACATACAAACACACACAATTACAAACTTTCGCCTTTATAATGTTAGTGTGATGTATTGTAATTGTTCAGGCTTTATCATTCTGAACGACTTTATTTTTCATTTGATCTGAGCAACACACTACATACTCTCTCTCTCTCTCTCTTCTCTCTTTACTCTTTTCCATACTCTTCTGCCAAACCTTTCTGAAATCACACGCGTATCGATAGATGATAAAAATTAAATTAAAAATTTAAAAAACCCCCAACGCAAAAAAGAAAAGAGAACATTTAAAAAGTCAAAAATAATACCTATCGTTGAGCCATCAAATTCGATTGAGTAATACCTATATATATTTTAATTACAGAAATTGATGGATGGCACGATAAGGTTTGCTCATTGAATTGGCGCTATAATTTCGCGGCGGGGTACCGCATATGTACATAGTCAATCAAGTGAAGGGTCTGACTTACTTATGCGGTACCCCGCCGTGACATTATAGCGCCATTTCAATGAGCAAACCTTATCGTGCCATCCATCAATTTCTGTAATTAAAATATATATAGGTATTACTCAATCGAATTTGATGGCTCAACGATAGGTATTATTTTTGACTTTTTAAATGTTCTCTTTTCTTTTTTGCGTTGGGGGTTTTTTAAATTTTTAATTTAATTTTTATTTTAACCTTTTTAAACTTTTTAAACAATTTAACTATACAGAAATGCATTTTTATTACTGCAGAATGTTAAGTTTCTCTGCACATAACATTAACTTATAATGATGCCACCATCGTACTGCAAATAGAATTAAATACTGATAAAAAAACGAATACAAACACTACTATATGCTATTTTTTTTTTCAAGAGTGTACTAGTGTACTGGATATCCTGACTGCAACATCAGCTCATCGCGTAGCCACCATTGCATTGTATGTAGAATCAAATACTGATCAAAACGAATCCAAACACGACATATCTGCTATTACTTTTTCAAGAGTCTTCTAGTGTGCTGGACATCCTGGCTGCAGCATCAGTTCATCGTGTTGCCACCATTGCATTGTATGTAGAATCAAATACTGATGTAAATGAATCCAAACACGACATATCTGCTATTACTTTTTCAAGAGTGTTCTAGTGTGCTGGACATCCTGGCTGCAGCATCAGCTCATCCTGTTGCCACCATTGCATTGTATATAGAATCAAATACTGATGTAAATGAATCCAAACACGACATTTCTGCCATTAATTTTTCAAGAGTGTATCCAGCACACTAGTGCTGGATATCCTGGCTGCAGCATCAGACCAAGAATTCCATAATCTTGCATAGATAGATAGCATACATGGATGTTTCAAATTTTAGGTCACACTAAGGTTTGAAAGTAAAGTAAATACCCATTACGCGTCTAAGATCCCTACCGCAGCTAACAAAAGAGCAAATAACTTTGAAACGGCTGAACCGATTTTGATAAAACATGTCTAAGAACCATCGCTGGAAAACCTGCTTTCAAATAAAAAAAACCGCATTCAAATCAGTCCACCCGTTTAAGCGCTACGGTGCCACAGACAGACACACAGACACACACACACACACACACACACACATAGCGGTCAAACTTATAACACCCCTCTTTTTGCGTCGGGGGTTAAAAATGGGAACAAAGCATATTCCATTGTATTGTAATTTTAATGTCTATTTTTAACCCCCGACGCAAAGAGCACCCCTCTTTGCGTCGGGGGTTAAAAATAGACATTAAAATTACAATACAATGGAATATGCTTTGTTCCCATTTTTAACCCCCGACGCAAAAAGAGGGGTGTTATAAGTTTGACCGCTATGTGTGTGTGTGTGTGTCTGTGTGTGTGTGTGTGTGTGTCTGTGTGTCTGTCTGTGGCACCGTAGCGCATAAACGGGTGGACTGATTTGGATGCGGTTTTTTTTATTTGAAAGCAGGTTTTCCAGCGATGGTTCTTAGATATGTTTTATCAAAATCGGTTCAGCCGTTTCAAAGTTATTCGCTCTTTTGTTAGCTGCGGTAGGGATCTTAGACGCGTAATGGGTATTTACTTTACTTTCAAACCTTAGTGTGACCTAAAATTTGAAACATCCATATATGCTATCTATCTATGCAAGATTATGGAATTCTTGGTCTGATGCTGCAGCCAGGATATCCAGCACTAGTGTGCTGGATACACTCTTGAAAAATTAATAGCAGAAATGTCGTGTTTGGATTCATTTACATCAGTATTTGATTCTATATACAATGCAATGGTGGCAACAGGATGAGCTGATGCTGCAGCCAGGATGTCCAGCACACTAGAACACTCTTGAAAAAGTAATAGCAGATATGTCGTGTTTGGATTCATTTACATCAGTATTTGATTCTACATACAATGCAATGGTGGCAACACGATGAACTGATGCTGCAGCCAGGATGTCCAGCGCACTAGAAGACTCTTGAAAAAGTAATAGCAGATATGTCGTGTTTGGATTCGGTTTGATCAGAATTTTATTCTACATACAATGCAATGGTGGCAACACGATGAGCTGATGGTGCAGCCAGGATATCCAGCACACTAGAATACTCTTGGTAAAATAATATAGCAGATATGTCGTGTTTGGGTTCGTTTTGATCAGTATTTGATTCTACATACAATGCAATAGTGGCTACACGATGAGCTGATGCTGCAGTCAGGATATCCAGCACACTAGTACACTCTTGAAAAAAAAATAGCAGATAGTAGTGTTTGTATTCGTTTTTTTATCAGTATTTAATTCTATTTGCAGTACGATGGTGGCATCATTATAAGTCAATGTTATGTGCAGAGAAACTTAACATTCTGCAGTAATAAAAATGCATTTATGTATTGTTAAATTGTTTAAAAAGGTTAAAATAAAAATTAAATTAAAAATTTAAAAAACCCCCAACGCAAAAAAGAAAAGAGAACATTTAAAAAGTCAAAAAATTTAAAAAACCCCCAACGAAAAAAAGAAAAGCGAACATTTAAAAAGTCAAAAATAATACCTATCGTTGAGCCATCAAAGTCGATTGAGTATTACCTATATATATTTTAATTACAGAAATTGATGGATGGCACGATACGGTTTGCTCATTGAAATGGCGCTGTAATGTCACGGCGGGGTACCGCATAAGTAAGTCAGACCCTTCACTTGATTGACTATCTACATATGCGGTACCCCGCCGCGACATTATAGTGCCATTTCAATGAGCAAACCTTATCGTGCAATCCATGAATTAATGTAATTAAAATATATATAGGTAATACTCAATCGACTTTGATGGCTCAACGATAGGTATTATTTTTGACTTTTTAAATGTTCGCTTTTCTTTTTTGCGTTGGGGGTTTTTTAAATTTTTTGACTTTTTAAATGTTCTCTTTTCTTTTTTGCGTTGGGGGTTTTTTTCTATTATACTATACCCATTTAGTTCAATATAAAAATATCGGTGATCATTGAAACTTAGTCACCAGGATGACGCGTCACTATGAATCGATTTTTTAGAATCGATTCCAACAATCGATTTGGTCTCGCACCACTGATTCGAGTTACAATGATCGATTGGTATGCAAATCACCGTTTAGTGGCCATTAACATAAATATTATGGTTTTTTTCTAGTATTTTTTATTACCTTCGTCGAGTCATTTATCTTTGGTTCTCATCAAGTTCGGTACTGGCAGACAACGACGCCCAGAGGTCTACCAATAAAGGCCAACATATGATGCTAAAATGGTGTAAAAAGATTTTTCGTAATTATACCTAAAAGGCCAAAATATGTTGCTAAAATGGTGTAAAAAGATTTTTAGAAATTCTACCTAAAAGTCCAAAATATGTTGCTAAAATGGTGTAAAAGGATTTTTAGATATTCTACCTAAAAGTCCAAAATATGTTGCTAAAATGGTGTAAAAGGATTTTTAGAAATTCTACCTAAAAGGCTGCCTTGTTGGTTGAGCTACAAGTGTGATTACTGAGAATGATGTCCCGAGTTCGATTCCCTGGTCGGACGAAGAAATCTTCAATATCAGCAAAGGGAGTCTGGATTTGTATCCGATTAAAGGCAATATGATCGCTCCCTATTAGGTACCTACATGGGACTCAAACACTGGCGAAATGTGTGTACTTAAAAGCTGAGGAGTTTCTTGTTTTCTTGTTTTTTTGTTTGTTTGAACGCGCCAATCTCGGGAACCACGCGTCGGATTTGGAAAATTCTTCCTGCATTTTATAGCCTAATACTTGAGGAAGGTTGTATATTATTCAACATTATGCTATGACCTTTAGGAGCTGAGCAAAAAAAAAAAAGCCAGAAAGAACCCTAAGGGAAAACGAAGTAATAGCGCGGGCGAGCGATATGATGCGACGCGGACGGGGTGGGATGGGGGACAAGTTTTTCACGCGGACGAAGTCGCGGGCAGAAGCACTTCGTAACTCTTCGGGGAATAATCGTGATGATATGTCACCAAAGTTAATAATTATGCAAATTAAATCACGGGCTGTTAGTCTAAATTGTATTTGTCAAAAACAGCAGGAAATATCTAAGTAATGAATGTAAACGAGGTTTGTCTGTGTATTAGAGTAATATGTTAGTCTAATGGGTGCGGCTTCTGATGTAATTCTGTTTGTTGTGTCAATAATTAGAAAATTACTGGCGGTATTATGCCTAATTTTATGTAAATGCGACGAACTAAGTTAATAGCAATTACTTGAAAACAACTACACCGATTTTAATAGTAGATGAAACGTCAAGAAAAAACTTTTTCATAAATGGGATAAGAATTTTTTGTAAAAAAAAAAAAACGAGGTACCTATTTTGTATGCACTGGTTTATATGGGGTTGAGTCGATTTGGTTGCTCGCTAGTGTATGTTGGGGCCAGTTTTCAGTCTAACCAGATGCAGCTGAATATTGCAGTATTTTGCATGGAGCGACTGCCTTTATGAACTCCACAACCCAGTTACTGGTAATACGATACCCTTGGTAAGACTTCGGGCTTCTGACTGCCCGTAACAACTGTCAAAAGTCTACAAATGACAGCAGGGACCAGAGACAGAGGAACTCTCTGTCGTATCTTCGACAATATCCAAATGTCATTGGTTTTTTTTTATGAAAACATTACTTATTTTTCCTAGAGCCCAATATTACAGTTGTGACACTGGATGGACAGGGTGTTGTGACGCAGTCTGGGAGAGGCCTATGTCCAGCAGTGGACTGCGAATGCCTGAGTTGATCATTCAAAGTCAAAGTCAAAGATTTATTTGCAGATAAATATGGTGTTCTTACTAATTCTTAATAGTAAATAAATAAATAAATATTCTTGAACATTTCACACAACGCCATCTAGTCCCAAGCTAAGCAACCTAATGCTTGTGTTATGGTAACGAGATGGCTGATAAACTACTTATATACATTTTTTTTTTGTAAATACATACATATTATAGATAGAAAAACACCCAGGCTCGAAACAAATACTTGTAGGTCGTACAAATATTTGTTCCGTGCGGGAATCGAACCCGCGACATGCTGCGCAGCAGTCAATCGCTCAACCACTGCGCCAACCGTGTCGTCAAATATAGTAGTATAAGTAGCTCAACATATTTAATCGTAACATAATGACGTGCAAATTTTTGGTAAATATTGATTTCAGATTTTTATCTTTGCAAACTTCGGAGATGGGGGGGGGGGGGGGGCGGCCTTTTTTTTTACATTTTTCATCAAAAGTCGAAAACTATGCGGCCTAAAAAAAACTAAAAAAATGTTTGAGAATGTGCAAACAGCGCTCTTTCATATGATACCCCACATGCCCTAGTAGCCCCACTTTGAATTTTTAAGACCCCGTTCAGTCCGTTACAAAAAAAAAATATATTTTCAAGTCTTTCTTATTTACAAAATAGTTGGGTCAACGTCATCTAAAACTATTCTAAATTTCAAGTTGATAGCATTAGTAGTTCTTGAGATATCCAGCTGTGACAGACAGACAGACAGACTGAGTCACACCATAAGGGTTCCTTTTTACCATTTTGGTACGGAACCCTAAAAAAGGGGGAAGAGCTCATAGGACATCAAAAAATTCGTCCACATCGCTGTATATTACAGTTCCAATACTTTCAGACCTCGCACTACAAAACCACAAATCAAAAGTCAGTAGATTAAAGACATTACTGACCAATAAAACCCGTTTATCTATTACCTATTCATCACACGACGCCAATAACGTTATCTGGTCTCAAAATAACTGGATAACTAACCCACATCACGCCAGCTTTAACTAAATGCGAGGTACTGAGAATTTTTGAGAACTTTTTAACTATGTAAGTATGTAGAAATTTAACTGATAAGGTATGTTGTATACTGAGATTGAAGAGCGATGGTGAAGTTACGCTGTGTTTAAAGCTACGTTTCGTTGTGTCAGTTAGGTAAGCAGTATTTTGACTTAACTACAGGACCTAAACGCAACTAAACGCCTAAAAGTATATGATCTGCTGCAGTAAACAAAATCAGAAAAATATATGATATTCTTCAGGATATATGCTAGTTAGATAGTGTGTTGAAAACATAATACAACTAATTTGATACGATACAAAAAATATATGATATTCTTCAGGATATATGCTAGTTAGATAGTGTGTTGAAAACATAATAGAACTTTGATACGATAGAAAAAAATATATGATATTCTTCAGGATATATGCTAGTTAGATAGTGTGTTGAAAACATAATAGAACTTTGATACGATAGAAAAAAATATATGATATTCTTCAGGATATATGCTAGTTAGATAGTGTGTTGAAAACATAATACTACTAATTTGATACGATAGAAAAAAATATATGATATTCTTCAGGATATATGCTAGTTAGATAGTGTGTTGAAAACATAATAGAACTTTGATACGATAGAAAAAAATATATGATATTCTTCAGGATATATGCTAGTTAGATAGTGTGTTGAAAACATAATAGAACTTTGATACGATAGAAAAAAATCACGAAGATACATCTAAAATTTTTTTTTAACGAATAAAAACCATACTAGTATACATGCAATCATTCTGATTTTTCGTCAGATTATTCTACAAGCAACATATTATCGTAATAGTGTTTTATTTTTTTAGTCCAATCAATAGTTTTTTTGTAAATAGATAATTGCTTCATATTTTGCTATAAATTACCAGGGTTGTGTCATCGCGCTTCTCTTTCTTTTATATGCAGTCTGACAGTGACCGCGATTTAGGTCCTGTAGTCCCCTTAAATGTGCAAAAAATGGAGAAGGAAGGAACAAACAAAATGTCTACTTGTTATGTCTTGAAAATGTTCAAAACTTCTGGCTGCAACATAAAAAACGTCTTTTTTTTGGTTGGTTTATCATTAAAAATAATATTATCAGAGTGTTTTTCGTAAAATAAAACAAATATCTAATTAATAGGACCTCTCCTGAAGGCTCTGAAACTAAGATCACCTAAGGACCAAAAGCATCTGAAAGCCAGATGTGCAAAACCCTTGTATCCAGACCATCATTCTGAACAACTTTTTCCATGAGACCAAAATCGTACTCGCAAAAAAAAAATATCAACTATCCCATACAAAACATAATACTTACTTGACCGAGATGTATTCCATGGCTGAATTTTTTTTTCGCAACTATGATGTTGGTCCCATGTAGAAAATTGTTCAGTTTTATGGTCTGTACCACAATCACACCTTTCTGGTACACCCTGTATAGCTATAGCTTCTCTATCTCTTCTCTAGCTTCTCTATCTCACAAGTCTAATGTCTACTTACACACCAAAGCCGCCGCTGGAACCCTTAGCCAGGCTCATTTTAAACAAAAATTGTCCGACTTGCAACGTTTTGATGCCGGACTACCCCGCCGGCTTTGGTGTGTCGACACCTTTATAATCACCATACATACTCGTAGATCAAAGCAAGCATGAATCGACAATGTTATGTCTACGTGAAAATATTTCAAACTTGAGACTTACGCCACGTCCAATGGCGGCGGTAACAATAGTGCCATTTCGATTTTTATTCTCAGAATTTTCGATTTTGATTCTTGTATTTTTTCGTTTTGTGGTTTTATTTTTTAGAGTTGATATGTGACTTGAATTTTAAATGAAGTTATTTGGCAAATGTCCCATGTTCTTTGAAAGTATGATGTGATGTCGCTTACATGTGAAAAATATATTATCTTGTTTATCGATTTTGCTCTCACTTCCCGTAAACCGATTGAGTTGAATTGAATTTTGATAGGCATGGGCCTTGTACCCAGTTCTTTTTATTTAGATAAAAGCTGTTTTATCGTGTTGAGATATCGACACCGCACGTCTGTAAAGTTTACAAAAAAAAAAATCGGTCGAGAGCGAGTCGGACTCGTGCACCGAGGGTTCCGTTTCCGTACCATCATTTATATGTAATTTCAGTTGATGATTTCTGATAAACTGTGTTTTTTAGAGACATCGTTTTATTTTTCCTCTAATCTATACATAAACTTCTATCACATATAATAATTTCAGAACTTCGGAGATAAGGGGGGAACGGTATTTTTTAAACATTTTTCACCAAAACTCAAAAACTATGTGACCTAAAAAAAAAGAAAAAATTGTTTGAAAATGTGCAAACAGCGCTCTTTCATAATTATGATACCCACATGCCCTAGTAGCTCCACTTCAATTTTTTAAGACCCCTTTCAATGCCTGTTGCAAAAAAAACATATATATTTTTATTTCTTTGTTATTTGCAAAATAGTTGGGAAAACGTCATCTAAAACTATTCCTTTCAAGTTGATAGCATTAGTAGTTCTTGAGATATCCAGCTGTGACTGCACTACCAGCGGTTAATGACCCCGAAGAAAAATATCATCAAATTAATTTATTTTTGTTTTATCATGTTTAAATAAATAAAATAAAAATAAATATCCTTGGACATTTCACACAACGCCATCTAGTCCCAAGTTAAGCAACCTAATGCTTGTGTTATGGTAACGAGATGGCTGATAAACTACTTATATACATTTTTTTTTGTAAATACATACATATTATAGATAGAAAAACACCCAGACTCGAAACAAATACTTGTAGGTCGTACAAATATTTGTTCCGTGCGGGAATCGAACCCGCGACATGCTGCGCAGCAGTCAATCGCTCAACCACTGCGCCAACCGTGTCGTCAAAATTTAAAAATTTATACGAATCTACCCGTCACGTCCGCTGAGTTTTGCTAAGTAGGTAATTTAATTTTACCCTTTAGTGTTTTCAAGTTGCAAACTAGGACATAAAAGTCGACTCACTTTCAAATTTAGCTTTTTAGCAAAATACTTCAGATAATTTTTACGGTTTTAAAAGCTTTCCACGTAATCCGTCTACTTCAAAGACTCTCTCAAAACATCCCTTTTATATTATTCACTCCGTTTCTCCGTGCCTCCGAGACAGGAAGTCAATCTCGAATTCCACATACATTTACGAAGCCCTTTTAAATATTTTATGCATGCAATTTGTGTAATATCGATTTTTACATACACTCTTCTTTGAGGAGCTCGTGGCTAAGTAATAACAGCCGCACGGATCGATCCATCAGGTTAAGCTACGCTTGCCGGGGTTGGTCCGTGGATGGGTGACCATCTTTAGATACCGACACTCCTCCGTGCCTCGGAAAGCACGTTAAGCCGTTGGTCCCGGCTGTCATTCCTGGATCTTTGACAGTCGTTACGGGTCGTCAGAAGCCCGAAAGTCTGACAACCAGTCTTACCAAGAGGTATCGTATTACCCAGTTACTGGGTTGTGGAGGGCAGATAGGCAGTCGCTCCATGTAAAATACTGGTATTCAGCTGCATCCGGTTAGACTGGAAGCCGACCCCAACATAGATGGGAAAAGGCTAGGCCGACTGACTCTTCTTTGGCACACTTAGCTTATATTATTATATTTATTAAACTTTCCTTCGACATTCTTTGGAAGTGGACTAAATTATTGATTCGTTATGAATGATTCACACTTTATTTATTATAGTAATCAATCACTCTTGGGATGGTCAAGTGCTGCAGAATAAGGCCATTCAATATTATAAAGGGTGAATCTTTCAATAAATTTGAATAACTTAAAATCATGCCTTTTTTTTTGTGGATGGGAAATCATCAAATGACTTCTCCCGCCCTGGGCGGATCGGGAGGGCGTGTCAGACTTTTACTGACTAAAACCCACCCGTGTTCCTTCAGTTGCCTGTGCCAGGGCCACGGTATCTCTTTAATCACACATGTACAGAAGAAATAATGTTTAGTTTTGAGTTTTGATCTTAGCACTTTTCCTTCATCTTTTAACCAGATAGAGCTGAGTGGAATTCTCACTTTTAACCAAAAATCTACGTGGTTTTTTAACTGAAAAATAAAACATATTATAATCGAACTGCTACAGAAAATTTATTAGCCAAATCGTATAAACACAATTTAGCACAACACTAACCACACACAGGGTGATGTAAAACAGCGCAAAAGAAAGTAATTAACATTAGCAGCACACTAACAGACACATCCTGTAGCTCATACTCAAACATGCGTGGCACACTTTCTCTGGATACCCGAAATATGAGTGCAATGTGGGGTGACCATGGTTTGTGGTGAGGCATACACTTTGGCCTAATAACAACAACTGGGGTCTAAAACGGTCACATTAAGCAATTCCTCTAAAAGCGATTCATTTCCTGAATTCCCAATAATTTGTTATGATTGACGTAGGTACTTGACGTATTTCACATTAAACTTCAATAAAGCACTTCATAATTTGTGGACCATTTTACGAATATCCATACAAAACTGTCAAACAGATGAATTGTGTGCTATGAATTGTACGCTGATAAATTATGAATTAATTATCAGTTTATGACCGTTTAACGATTTCAACTATGATTCATAATACCTATCATCCTATTATGATTCTGCCAAAGTGGCCGTTTTAGCACCCCAGAAATGAATCACTCATTTGCCTATCCTTTTCCCAACTATGTTGGTGTCGGCTTCCAGTCTAACCGGATGCAGCTGAATACCTGTATTTTACATGGAGCGACTGCCTATCTGACCTCCACAACCCAGCCGACCCTAACATAGTTGGGAAAAGGCTATAGGCAGATTGATTGACACCACTTTCTTATTACTTCCGATTAAATCTTTTTTTTTTAGGTTAGATAACTAGTACATAACTAGTCTTTTCCGACTTTAAAAGACAGGATCTAAAAATATATTTTCAAAGGAAACGTCGATTTCTTTTTTCATTTGTTTATTTTATAGTCAACAAGCTGCGCCTCGCGGTTTCACCCGCGTAGACCGCTATAAAAAGTAGCCTATATGTTAATCCAGGGTGTCAGCTACCTCCATACCAAATTTTATCAAAATTGGTCCCGCCGTTTGAGCGTGAAGAAGTAACAAACATACAAACGCACACACACACACTCACAAACTTTCGCTTTTATAATATTAGTGTGATCAAATATTTCAATGTTTACCCATTTCCACGACAAGAAAAATAATATCCTCAATCATAACGAAAATAATTAAAAAAATTGCTGCACATAAATCATATAGAATGATGGATGGTGTCCCAAAAATAAGTTCATATTACATACTGCTTACCCAAACAAAGCTGGTTGCCATAGCAACACGTAGCGTCATGGCGGCGCCGTCAAAACGTGGGGGCTTAGGAAACCACCCCTGAAAACTGAAGGGGAATAGGAAAATAGTTGTTCATAACGGTCCGTGAAAGATTTTGCTGAAATGTGAATCTTTGAGAAGTAGGGAGCTTATTTTGGGTTAGTAGATATACATATGATGAATGACTATTTCAGGAGTGCTATTTGTTTCATTAAGGATATTTTAAATCTTAATGCAGCATATTTTTAGTATTTGACTCTTTGTTATCTCAAATTTCTCAACGAAAAATTAAGCGTGAAATTCAGTTAAAAGAATTAGTTACTTACACTCATTTTGGGCTCACTCGCAGTCGGGTAAAAATAGCTATTTACAAGAAAAAACACAAAGTCAAGAATTAACGAAGTTCATTTTTAAAAATCTTAAGTATCGAAGATTTCGTTTTTCTGTTCAGCTTTTATAAACAAAATAATTTTCTAAATCCCATCAAATCCTGACTCCTAAAGTCACAGGTATTCCTAGTTTAGGAGCCAGGGTTTCAACTTTTGTGAGCCTTTAATTATTGTGATCTTTAGCTAGATATTAAGCATATTGTAAGGATTTGTACCAATAAAGTTTATAATATACCTATATTATTATGATGATTAAATCGCCAACGTAAAGCACTTTAAGCCGTTGGTCCCGCCTATCATTCGTGGATCTTTGACAGTCGTTACGGGTCGTCAGAAGCCCGAAAGTCTGACAACCAGTCTTACCAAGGGCCAAGGGGTATCGTATTACCCAGTTACTGGGTTGTGGAGGTCAGATAGGCAGTCGCTCCATGTAAAATACTGGTATCAGCTGCATCCGGTTAGACTGGAAGCCGACCCCAACATAGTTGGGAAAAGGGTAGGCAGATTGAAATAGCCAAAATTAACAGAAAAAAAAAATACCCACTGAAAAACGTCCATCATGGCCGATTCTGTACAGGCCAAGCACCAAAACCAATTTACATCAAACCTTTCATTTTTATTATTATGAAAGAGGGGTAGAACTGAAATATTGTGTTCATCGGAGTTCGGAGGTTTTATTACCAGTAATGTATGTCAGGGGTTGTAACAGCCGTAAGTACTGGTCACCCCATTTTACAGGGGTCGTTTGTTTATGTAAGTTTTGGGAGCGACTAAATACATAGCTAGGAATAGATATAACGTAGTACATGGAATAAGTAGGAGAGAATTTTGGTTGCCAATATTTTCTTTACTACGGGCTGTGTAGTGCGCAGGTTTAAGGTTATATCCTGGATTATGTTGATATAATTATCCTATACTATTAAATGAGCAATATTTGTATAATATATGCATAATATATTATATAATATATTTGTATATATATGCTGTAATTGAGTACCTACGCATTACGTTTATTACGCATGTTTGTTACTGTAGAAGTTAATTGTAATGTATCTCGTTGGTAATCCTTAAATAAATAAATAAATAATTATATGTATTTAAATAAATTTGTAATCACGTTCTCGAAGACGGCTCTAAAGATTTCGATGAAAGTTGCAATATAGGAGTTTACGGGGGCGAAAAATTGATCTAGCTAGGTCTCATATTTGGGGAAATTCGTATAGGATTAATCGAACATTTTCATGTGTGCATTTCGTTTGTCTATTTCATAGCTGGTTTGAGGTAGATTTTATTTGGGGATATTATTTCTATACTGGATCATTAACTGAAATAACTGGTGTGTTACTGGTTCGTTAAGCACTTCTTGATCAATATACATAATTATTTCCAGTACAGATTACTACTATACAAATTCCCCAAAACTGTAAAATCTATTTGATGTCACACACACCTAACATCATCATAACCAAGATGACAATCTCCTATCAATCGTAGACAACAATAGACTCAGCTGAGCCTAGAGGCTCAGCCTCAGAACAATAACAAAGCATAGAAGTAGTGTTAAAATAGCAACTGAACTCAATATATTTGTTTCATTTTGACTTATGGAGCCGCTATGATGTTAAAGAAGGACACGTATACAGAAGACGTTTCGAAATTTTGTAGGTTGTCATTCATTTTATTCTGACTAGTGATGTACCCACTAAATTTCAACGTCGATAGAATTTACAATGACATTCTTTCTTACACTGCCAAGAATAATAACCGTAGGTACACACGGCTACACATCAAGCTATACATTTCCAGTTTACACTGACCGCTCATTGTAAGGAAATCCTATACAATGCGAGATCAGCTTATACTGGAAATGTATAGCTTGATCTGTAGCCGTGCGTACCAAAAATTTTGAAGTAACTAAGCATACTTATGATACCAATACTTAATATATTCGTTCAAAATGAAACAATACTTTAAGTATGAACTAAATAGTTCGTCATCATCATCACCAAAGTCTTCCTTGGTTCCCGACAGCTCTTCATGTATTAAATCTGACCCGGCTAAACCCGAATGTATTTAGTTGCCATAATAACTGATGAGTTTATTGAAAAGAAGTGGGAGACATTCGGTTTTGCAAATGTTTTTAGCAACTTACTTTCTCATATTTATTTGAATTTTAGATTACATCATAGACTACTCAACAAAGTCTAGGGAAAAAGGGTATTCAAAGTACCTAATAATTTTTATTTTAATACTTTTTATGTAACATATATTATTGTAAATCAGTAGGAGCGTAATTTAATAGAGATTTGAATTATTTGATTAAATAAAATGGTTGTTAGTGAAAAAATAAAATTTACTATGAAAATTTAAAATGGTACCAAAGCGACAAAAACTTTTCGTAGATAAAAAAATAAATAACGACCAGATAATATTTTAAATAAAAAAATAAAATGCCTAGCCACTTTAATAATCTGTTAGTCGAATTCCAGCCCACACCATAATCATTCCGCCCTGGTACGGATGAACTTCCTGAGGATTCTGGAGTCGGCTCTGGCGACCAGGAACTCGCCAAAAGCGCAGTCTTCTTGAATCGGGATGGAATCCAATTATTTCTGAATTTGTTATTGTCATCTGTGTCAAGGATTCCTAAAACAAACAGTTCTCAATAAAATTTATGTAATATTTTTTATCAACATTTTTATTTAGGTAAATAGTATTATTTGTATGTCTTACCTGACTGATGTGAGATGATTTCACGAGATGTCAAGATCAGTGGCGATTCATTAATTTGTACCGATGTACTAGGTCCTGTTTCAACTTCCATTGCTACGGGATCCTACAATTACGTATCTTGTATTAAAAATAAATAAATAAATTTGCACTCGATTATATTTCCGACTGGGATAATTAGAAGAATGATATCGCATCAATGATATTTTTAATATAATATCATTGTATCGCATATATCAAGTGAACATATTTCTGAATGTTATACCTGTCTTCATGTTAGATTACTGTTGATGGTGAGCGGTTTTTTTAATTTGCAGTATTGCGCTATGTCCTTCTTCGCAGACTTCCATAAGTATTTCCTGTAATGTAATAAATCAAGTTTTAATTTGAACGGGATACTATTTATTGCCAATAAAATACCTTAATTATATCATAATATATCAAGACCATTTCATCTGTTCTATCCATAACAAATAATGTAGGAACAGCATGTACTCTAAGTGACGACTTAAAGAACATGCTACATCCATTTCATAGGTTCATTACCAAATGAATACAAAGTAAAATGTTTGGAGCATATTATGTGGCTGTGCTGTTTGGAGTCCAATTTCGTCTACCAATACAATTTATCCATTTTTTTTTCACATCGTCTAGGAAATCTGTAAAAGAAAAGTATCGACAACATTATTTACGTCACTATGGCTGATCAAGATAACCCCAAAACAATTTCCGAATATTCGCTAATAACTTCTATTGGAATAAATATTACGACTGGTTTCAGCTATATAGTGACACAGCAATATTTGTTATGTATTTATATTCGTTTATCAGATCTTAGGCAACAAGAAATTGAGCAAAAACTTACCGATGGAAGGTCAATATTTATTTTTCATTTTATTTTCGCTATGAATGGGTCTTGCAGCCCCCAACCACACAAGAAATTGCTCCACAGCGTCCACACACTCACTATTTGTAGTTAAACAAAGAATTCATGCAATCTAACAGTAGAAATATTATTAAAACATCGCAAAACCATGGAATATTACGACAGACACGTAAACAATGAACACGCGAATAAGTCAGCTAGTTCAATGAACGAACTGTCAGACATTGAAACAAAGTACTATCAAATTTGGCCGCGTCATACTATAACTTTTTTAACCAAATGACAATTGATCTTGTGACCATGCCAAGAAAGTAAAACAAAGAGTAAAACATTTATCTCTTTCCCACATCCTTTATCGTACCTTTATCGTACCTAATAATAGAACGGGAATAAAGGTAGTTACAGAATTCTGTTTTTAGCCTTCCTTCTATGCTTTGTTATTGTTCTGAGGGCTCAGCTGAGTCTATTGTCATAAAGACCATAGTGTCATAGATGACACTATGGTCTTTATGACGTCATAAACCATAGCCACAATGGTACCCATGAGTCATCTACCTACATACCATACATGTATGGGAAATTTTACTGTAGGATTATGGCTAGATCTTGTAAGTTGGGTTTGGAATAAGTGTCTTTCTATTCTGTAGGATGATGTAAGATAGTAAACGAGAAGCGACAATGGGATTAGAAAATGAGTTTATCTGCCAAACATAGTACCTTTAGTGCCTTGTGTCAGCCAAAATCATCCGTCAAAAGCTATATAAGACATAAATATTTAGAACCTTTTTTCTTAATAAACTTCCAGATCTACTTGCAAACGTTATACAAAAATTGTGAAATAGGCTAAGTGTTCCAGAAATAAATAAATAAAAACATGGAAAAGCCCCCTCAATAGGTAATAATTATTATTGGGTAAATATTATTTGGTTCGACTGATTTAGTATAACCAAATACGTCTAAATGTGCTACTGTTATTCAAAGAATTGTCAAAATTTTGACTTTCACTGCTACATTTTTACTAGGACAGTGTTGACAGTATCATTTTTTTTTACATTAAAAATTGGTTGAAGTCTAATTTTATTTTAAGCTAAGCTAAAATGCCTTTATATTCAATTTGAAACTCAAGCGTTCTATTCAATAAAATGTTCCTCTATTAACTTTGTTCAGGACGACACACCTTTTGAATTAAATGACTTCTCTAAAGGTATTGTACAAATCCTTAGAAGGAATAAAAGGATGCATTTCCACTCTCTTCCTTGCAATTTAATGTCTATGGTTCGCGCCAAACGTCATTTGGAACCGTTATATTCTATCAAAGACAAAACGACGTTGTTTTATTATACATAGTAGTTACAATGAAACATTTTTAGTATACATCGATGACATGTTTCCATGTTTTTTTATGACGAGTTATGAATGGCAATGGATAAAACAATAAGTCGTAAAAAATGTGGGACAACATTCGGCAGGAAAGTTTGTATGCAAAAATGAAGGAAGATATGGTAATCAGTTCCTTTTAATTTTAATTCGTGTGGTTTGATTTGTGGGTCAGATTAAGGATTTGTGTTATGAATATTGAAGTTTGAGAAGGCTATTTTTCATTCTTATTTTTTTTTTTCATTTATGACTGCCCGTCGTTTTATAGCTAAACATAGAGGCTTGCAATTATCATACTAAGAACGGTCAGAGGCGAAGTATCGCCTAATTTGTTTTAAAGACTAATTTGTTTTAAAAGTGTGATCATACCAGTAGGTATGATCACACTTTTAAAACAAATTAGTCTTCCCAATATGTTATATCCGCAAAAATACTGACAATCCGCTATAAACCAAACTTTCAGTATAGAAAGGTAAATTGAGATTACTGCCAAAATATATCGTGATCGTGATTCATGATCCACGTTTTCATTCCACGCAACGTCCATTAAGAAAAGTAATTTCCAGCTTCCGCACACAAAAATTCCTTTGCTCAATCACGTGTAACATAAAAAATAAAATTCATGACATATGACGTCAAAAACAATATGGCGTCGACATCTGCCGCATTTTGATTACAATCGTCATTATGACTTATGTCTTCATTAAATTCTGTGGGGAGCTCAGTTTTGGGGCTTAAATGGTTATGATTACAAATTATTATTAATATTTACTGCCTTGTTATTCTAGGGGTTGCAAGGTTCCTGGATTCGATTCTCGGGTCGGGCAAAATATTATTGAGTTTTTGCATCGGTAAATTCTCGGTAGCAGCCCGGAGTCTAGATTTGTGCCCTGTTGGTGGCAATATGCTTAATCATCATCATTCTCCTGCCCTTATCCCAAGCTATTTGGGGTCGGCGCAACATGTCCTTTTTTTCCATACTTCTTTATTAGTCGTCATTTCGGTAGTCACCCCCTTTCTAGCCATGCCATCTTTAACACAGTCCATTCATCGTTTCTTTGGTCTTCCCCTACTCTTATAGCCATCGACATTCATACTCAAAACTTCCCTCACGACATTTTCCTCATTCCTCCGCATCACATGCCCATACCATGACAACCGATTTCCACACAACTTTTCAGCCATCGGTGCCACTTTTAAACTTCCTCTTATGTAATCATTTCTAATTCTATGCATTCGTGTAAAACCACTCATCCCTCTTAGCATTCTCATCTCAGCTGCATTCTGATCCATACAAGACCGCAGGTCTATGGCAATATGCTTAAATGGGACTTAAATAGGTACACCTCTGCCCAACAATTCGGAAAAATAAGACGTGGTGTTATGTTATGTTATGTGTAATATGTACTAATATTTCATGCGTTTTATGGATATTATGACATTTTGATGTGCAACCTACGACATTGTATGGATTGAGTGAATAGGCCGAATGTGATGTCTTTTCATGTCAATATTTTGAAGAAGAAATTGCTTTTTTTAACCGACTTCTAAAAAAGGAGGAGGTTCTCAATTCGGATGTTTGTATTTTTTTTTTTTTTTTTTTTTTATGTTTGTTCGCGCATAAATCCGTCGCTTGCCAACCGATTTGAAAAATTATTTTTTTGTTGGAAAGGGTATACTTCCCAAATGGTCCCATTTTTGTCAAAATCCAGTTCTGATGATGGGATCCTGGAGAAATCGAAGGAACTCTTCAAATATTATAGGCACACCCATAGCGATTTGGGTATTTTTTATTGTGGCTCGTGCATTTGCTCTCGGAAAGCACCACTTGGTGAAGTGGAACTGATGATGAAGACCACAGATGGCTACCGGAACTACTCAATGATAAATATTTTACGTGTTGCGATTCGATTACTTTAATATGGTTGCTAAGCAATTTCCGCCCGTCACACAATGCGTGTGGTGAGTGGTTGTTGAGGAGTTCTTCTGGTTCTTACCAGCAGAACTCCTCAACAATTAACGTCCCAGCATCAGGAAAAGCAATATTTTGTAACATGTGATGAGCAGTTGACATTAGACTATTGTAACTTATACAAATTATAAACAGACCCACTAAAAAGCGAGAAATAAAATTACAAACTTTTTAACAAAAAAAAAACCGACTTCCAAAAATCACTACAAAGTGAAAAATAACTTTGATTTCGGAAGTCGGTGGCAAAAAAAAAGAAAGTAAATAAAAAACGAAAGACACCGACTTCCGAAATCAAAGTTATTTTTCACTTTGTAGTGATTTTTGGAAGTCGGTTTTTTTTTGTTAAAAAGTTTTTTTGTAACCAAAGTATGTATTTATATTATGTCTCAATAGTAGTTAAAATATACCATAGACTGCTCACTGCGAGTTAGTAATTTTAGATCAGTAAATCTCAGTTTCTGAAAGCCTTAGTCAATGTAATGTGTTGTCTTATTATTATGATATTGTGTTGTGCAGTGATGGCCTAGCGACGGTATGATCGTCTTACTGCCAAGTCATACCTCTTGAGTTTGAACCCAAGGCACAAACCTCTGACTTTTCGGATTCATGTGCGTATTGTATAAACTATCACTTGCTTAAAAAATGGTGAAGGAAAACACCGTGAGGAAACCGGCACGCCTGAGAGATATTTCTTGACGGCAAGTGAAGGGCCCATAAGCGGCATAAAAACTCTGACACCAGATTAGTCACTAACCACACGAAAAAGAAAAGAAGAAGATGATATTGTGTGAAATGATTTTGATTGGCTTTTGTTATTTCTGCCAACAGTTAACAACACAGCTAACATAATTAAGTATGTATAATTTACAACCAATTTAAGCTACAAAGTTTTTCTAAGCTTTCGGAAACTCGGCCACGAGATTTTTACTTCGCCTTTTTTCTAAAGGTAAAGGTACCAGTAATAAGTCTTGTTATTGTTAGTTATATGTAGTTCGAATAGTATCAAAGGTTACGTTTTGGCCTCCAATATTCACTTTGGCAATCTATATTGACATCTATAAAGTCACTTTATTCAGAATATACATGTCAAACAAAAATGACGTCACCACAAAATCAGTAATATCGCGAATTTCCCGACCGTGCGCGCTAACGGTCACATACCGTTAGGTAGGGCAGCTGTTCGAATATCGAACAGACATCGTGCAATATTGTGTTACCGATTGCCAGCCTGTATTGTTGGCGCCATCCGATAAAGTCATAGACTATAGAGATTGGGTCGGCTCTGATTTGTGTAAAAACTGCTTTGTGTTTAGAGTAGATAATTTATTTTTAATAGATGTAGAATGGATTAGGTGGGTATTGATAGATATCGGGTAACTTGGCGCTTGCAAGGACGAAAAAGTGGAAAATGAATGCTTAATGATAATTCATGACACAAAATAACATTACGCCTGTATTTTAAGACGGGTTTGGGAGAAGATCAGAGATGTAAGTACCTAAAGTACACCCATATTCAGGCAGTTAAATTTAAGTCCCATGTATCGGGGGCAAGCCTATTGCCATGATACTGGCACTCTGGATCCAGACTCCGGGCTAAATGAGCTTTTAATATGAATTGAAAAAGAAAAAATATATACTGAACGAACAATTTTTATTTTTTTGTTTTTCGTTAAACTAGGTTGCCTATAAATGTAGGTTTTGTCAATGGAAAAACGTAAACTTCTTGCGTAGTAGTGTGAGTTTTTTTCAAAACTTAAGCTTTGTTTTTCCTAGGAAACCGGCCGTGACGGTCGTCATGAAAATCTGTCATTTTCAAACCATTGACATTAAATCAAGTCCCGCCCCCCCAAGATTTAAATCGCTAGATTTACCCTCACCGTACTTAGTCACAAGAAAAAGTGTCCATACTGAGAAGAGTGAGTTCACACATTATTAAAAAGCATTTTCATGATAATAAAGTGAAGTTATTGCGTCATTGCGTGACAGAGGTGTAAAACAAAACGAAACAGAAATGCGACTATCTTTTGCCACGGTAGAGCAAATCTAACGATTTAAATCTTTGCCGCTGTCATAATTTTCATGACAGCCGGCCGTTAAGTCACCGCTTTTCTAAGAAACCATAGTTTTGCACTATATTGCCTCCAGAGAGAGAGAGAACTATAGATCTCTCAAACAGTTATTGAAAGGAAACAATGGCCATTCAAACAAGCATGATCGTCGAAACGTCAAAGTCAATACCTCCATCACTTTGATGGGCGCCTAATTAAAAAGCCTCTAGCCCCAAGGGACGCCATGACAGGCAATGAAAGGGGCAACTTACAATGTATTCCACATGTCATTACTGACCTAATTTAGACCTACGTATGATTAACATAATTAAATACACTTTGTGGGTTTTTGAAATAGTGATGAGTAGGTTCATCATATTTTTATCATATCTACATCAGTTTTATTTTGGAGTGGGATAAGAGGTTTCATGACTCACATGAGTGACGATTTTAACGTCTGGGGGCACAATTTGGACAGTCGGTTCCTCAGCCCTTCAAGCAACCTTGTTGGTTTGATAATTTTGTAACCATAGTATGAGGTATTCCTGTATAACTTGTGTTGATATGAGAAAAGACAAATAGAGTGATTAAGAATTTGTGTTTTTGGTCTTACAGATGTATAACTCATCTGTTTTCAGGGGCCATAAGTGGATCCTGCACGGTAAAACTGTTATTTTTAATAACAGCTTTGGTGTTTGGTAAAGGCTTATTGTGACTCAATCAAATTTTATTGGGTTGTAGTGTGAATCTTTGGGTTCATTCGATTAATCGTCAAACCTCTCTGGGCACGTACGTCGACTCTGTAAAATTCAAACAACAACTCGCATCTCACATCGCTATTCACTCTCACTTCGCATCACTTCTTCTCACTTGTTTTTTATTTGACACTTTGATTTTAGAACGCCAATCAAGAAACTCACAGCGGATTCAGCAGTGCGATTCTGCCGGTCGATTCTGTAAAAATCTCTCCGTGAAAACTTAGTGAGTTTGTTTTTGCTAGGAAGTGAGCGTGGCGTGAGCTGTCAATAGTGTTATTGACAGCCCACGCCACGCTCACTTCACCTAAGTTTTCACGGTGAGATGGTTACAGAATCGCACTGCTGTAACCATCACACCGTGTCCATAATTGTGACATTATTTTAAGCTTACCAACTGTTATTATAACATTATGGAACGCAATAAAGAATTGAGAATTGAGAAAAAAAAACTTAGGTGAAGTGAGCGTGGAGTGATCTGTCAATAGTGTCAATTCCTAGCAAAAACAAACTCACTTCACCTAAGTTTTCACAGTGAATTTTTTACAGAATCGACCGGCTGATTCGAAGTTTAGAATGAGGTCTTACAGAATCACACGGCTGACCTTTCTGAACAACATTACCAATGAGGTCACTATCGACGATTGTCGTTCTTATAATTGCCCCTCTGATGTATTTGAATTATTGTAGCTATTATTCAGGAAAAATAGCCGAACAGCAATGTAAAAAGTTTGAGTAATAAACCTGTCAAGCGTGCCAAGATTCGATATAAATAATATTCAAATAAAAGTTATTGTTTTATTCGAAAACTTTTTATCTGACATGCTCCCTGCGGTGATCGAATTAGGGAACACCGTAAAACGTCCAGTTTTTTGTTTGTTGAATATCCGAAATTCTTTTGTTTTCCCAATCTTCATGTAAGTTATTGTAATCGTGTCAACCCCTCGTCTTTTATGATTTAGTACTTAAATACTTAAGTTTTTTTTTAACACAACATATTTTTTACTTTAACTTTGGGGTTTGGAAACGCAAATTTTGGTGAGATTGTGTCTGTGTTTTTACGTGTTTTTTTTAGGTAAAAATGTTCCTTTTCTACATCAATTCCCACTGCAGTGTTAATTTTTAGTACAAGTTTGCTCTAAATTGCCATCAGTCGAGCTTTTAAACCTCATTTTAATATACTTTGGTGTTGGAGTTATACAGTAAAGTTGATTGCAGGTGTAATTACAGTTTTAACGCAAAGGGCTAACAAGCTGATCAAAATTACATACGCTTTGATCTCGAGATATAAGTATACTTTATCTTGAGAAATAATGACGTGATAATTATTGCTTGAATTGACAAGAGTAATACGTAAGACGAAGATTACTATAACACTAGAAATGTGATGAAAGTGATAATCATACTAATTAACATTTAATTTATTGCTTTCGACTTAAAGGTTTGTTCAGTAGTCGAAAGTTGATGGGCTATTAACTAGCAAAAAAAACGATCGTTGTCACATCTCTTAGTATTTTGGAAGTGCAGTAAAAACACGAGAAAACCATCAAAACTTTAACGGGCATTTAGCAAGAGCAATTCACGGACTTGTTTGAGATAAAAACAAAATGCTGACGAAAAATTTATTTTTGATCCCAAAAAGCGAAACATTACTTAATTTCTTACGAAATTAGGTTCAAAATCGAATGTGAAAAATCCACAAAGTTTTTGTCAAGTCCAATTCATATTATTTCTTTTTAAAACGTCGATAAAATCTGTACCAAACATCGAAGTTTGCCCATTTTGTATAATCTTTTAACTTTTCGGGCCACAAAAGAAACCGCGAGTTTTTGCTGTTATTTTTTTCTTTCACAAATTCCTGAGACTTGATACCTGATCAGAAGGCAAATAATCAAGGTGTTTCAAACAAAAGAACATTTTAACACAAAACGAGTAGAGTTTAGAATTGTCTGAATTCACATTTTGACTGGAACATAGATTTCCCGCCTTATAATTCAGACTGGCGCCATTTTGGGATATTTTATTTTATTTTAAAAGGGTTTTAGTGTTTCTTTGTGATTGTGAATTAGTGGCTTTTTGAGGATATTACAACATTATTACGAGCCAAAGTCAAAGATATAGAGATTTATTGAATGTACAAAAACTACGCATCTTTTATGGAAGTCGCTAAAACGATTTTAAAAGGTTAGTAGGTTTTGTGGGCGATAGTTAAACAAGGTATGATTAAGTTCTCAGTTTTGTTTGTACTACCACCTTTCAAGTGATCCTCAATGGTGTGGGCAGAGGTGTAGGTACAGTTTCATGTGTGGTCCTTGAGACTAAGCCATGGCTTGTTTTATGTGGGTGTGGGAACGTAATAAAGGATTACTTCAAGACGACGGACAGCACCATCTTTTTCTGTGTTCACTATAACAATTATGTCAATCGTGGTGACTACGTCCCTGTCCGAGGCCCGCGAAATTAAAATTTTCTTTCTTTTGTTTTAGAATTTGCAGATCAGTATCAGGTTGTATGTTGATCTGAATATGATTGGCGACCGTATACCGTGTTTATAGAACTATAATCATTAAAATCATCTCTCTAAGTTCATAATTATAATCCTAATGAATTATTATTTCATGAAATCTTGACATTTGAAGATTATACTAACTTAAGATAATAATTCTCTAAAGCCATGTCAGTTACGGCCGCGAATCATATTTTAATCAACATACAACCTGACACTGACCTGCAAAGTGCAAAAAACGTAAGAAAATTTGAATTTCGCGGGCTACCAGCGCATCCTCCTTAGCTACATAATTATGAGATAGCTAACACATGAAGTTTGTTCGAGAAAGTTACATTGAAAGGTCTTTCCTCAAAAGGCCCACACGTTGCCCTTCATTGTTAAAATCTTTGTTCAAGATATCAAATGGATGTATTTCTAAAGTTATTCACTTTTGTATTTGTTGCTGTTGTCAACCACCTATGTATTACTAGCTGCACCCCGCGGTTTCACCCGCGTAGACTGGGATAAAAAGTAGCCTATTTGTTAATACAGGGTATAATCTATGTAGGTACCAAATTTCATCCAATTCTGTCCAGCTGTTTGAGCGTAAAGGAGTAACAAACATACACACATACACCCTCACACACACACACCCCCTCTCACAAATTTTCTTATTTATAATATTAGTGTGATACGGAATTCCAGGCTCATCTTGGACCTTTCACTTCTCATGTGTAATAAGTTTATTGTTTCTCTAATGGCGATAAATATCAAATCTTTCATACCTCCCACAAATGTCTGTTATCTACCTTAAAACGTTCCTAGACCACCTAAAGAAAAACACCATGCTTGCACTTTGAAAACGACACAAAAAGCCGTAGCAAGCACTTAATACTTCACTCTGTTATACAAGATACTAGAACCACAGTATAAATAAAAACATGTATAGACTGTGCGCTGTGCGCTGTATGCTGTGTGTGTGTGTGTGTGTGCTTCTAAAATGTTGCTTCCATGAAACGTCAAAGAAAGAAAGAACACAAAAGACTCGGTACTGTAAAGGTAACTTCAATTGGTAGTATTCATGTATGTTATAATGACTATGGAAAGGTACTGCGGGTGACATCGGTCGCTAAATTTTGAGAGACACTCCTGGTATTTTTTTGCCTATGCATAATATCATTTGTAGAGAAAATAAATTCAACAATATTACTGTAAATACCCACTCGTCTTTGTCATGCATAGTAAAACTATTAGGTAAGTATATTATTACTATGCATGTATATTTGCATGTCTAGTACCTACTACAGTTTGTCTTTTGTCACTTTGCATGCTGGTTAATAAAAGAGAAATGCATTACCAAAATTAAAACTTGCACCTTACTTAAAATCGTGCAAAAATCTGGCTATTATACAGGGTGGAGTCAAAAGTCATCGACATTCCATTAAATACTAGAACTTCACATGAAATCAGACAAATAAATACGTTTGCATGAGAAAGAAACATTAATACAAAGGGCGTCATGAAAGTCAGAACAATGAAGTGTCATTAACACGAAGTTCTAATTAATTTAATTATGCTATCCTATTAGTGTTTATTTTTATGTGCTAAAATAAAACAAAGGTATATTGTAGAGATAACATTCACGCAAAAATAAATGCTATAATGACACTTTACTTAATCATGTAACGTTATAAATAGAGTTTAGTTTTCTTTCTCTGAATAAAATAAAAGGTGTAGAGCTTATAGCATTCACGCAAATGTAACCCATTTTATTCAACTTGCAAAAGGTAGGGTTCTCTGCTTCTGTTCTTGTAGTTCATTAGTTTTACGTATTATATCATTCATCAATAGACTGCCATTCTTATACATATATAAAGTTGTATATTAGATTTGTATTGGTTTAGTATTGATTGTAGTTTTCCCATAATTAGTTAATTTGTTTATTTGTATATTTAATTTTGAAGTCTCGATGAGGTTAACTAGCTGAACTGTAGCCAGCTTCAACTTTTTTTTTTAAATTACCGAAATATTGTACCTACCTATTTAATGGTATCCAAGATACAGGTTGTGCCTAGTTTGGGACCAACAATACCTCCATATTGTATTTTTTAATGTTGAAATAATGGAATTTTACTTTACTTACTTTACTATAATAGTCATAAAACTTTCTCTTTACCATAGTCATTAAAATCACTTAAAAAGGAACAAGATACCAGGACAATCCCTCCTCTCTCAAAACCATAGCAACACTACAACAGCACGTTCCTGCCATAGATTTATGTGCACCTTTATGCCCACACCCGCCCGGCGGCAGGTGATGGACGCACGCGCATGCATTGTTATTGGGGGCTCAACGATGGATGGACAGAAGGACGAATGAACGGTGGCTGTGTAAAACGTGATCTATGTAGGTTAGATTTTATGATATTTTTATAGTGGATTGGTAGCTCGCGTTTGACTACTATCTCTCTTGATTGTAAGCGATGGTAGTGTGCTGGTGGTGTACCACCAACCTCAACCTTATTACTACGAGCATAATGGTGAAAAGTGGCCAACCGTGGTTTTGAAGATGACATAGATCTGTGACTGAGACGGAGGGTCTGTGACGTAATCTAGGAGTTTTAACGACTTATTGTGAGCCTGGAGTATAGAGCATTTGTATCAGCAGCTTATCGAATCAAAGGTCTTACGCAGTATTGAATGGACTGTAAAAGTTTTGTGTTTAAGTGGCGTAACTCGTAGCATCATGCGGTCGTTTAGCTTCGTTTAGTATTTTGACGTGAACACGTCTTTTCGCTTGGTGTACGTACCACCGTACCAATATTTCTGACAAAAACATGTAAGATTTCAACCGCTAATAACTACGAGACTTTTAATGCTAGAGTAATGTTTGAGCATTCAAAAGATAGGTCATATTTGTAACGATTTTGAAGCAGGACTTCATTTGATTATGACGTCACATCGCGAGTGCAAGCGAATGCGAGCGACCCTCTATTTTGCTCTATTTGTCGAAATTATAATTCGTATAGCGCAAAAATGATTTTAGCTAGATTGTTGATTCTGGCGTCATTGTCAACAGTTGACAAAGCACTACTAGGATTTAAAGAGAAACAGTAGAAATATTGGCCAAAATAGGATCAAAAATGCATATATTAATTTCAGATATTGTCTCATAAAGCTCGTAAATCTGGTCAGAAATTTAAAAAATCCAGTCAAGGAAAGGTTGCATCATAGGGAATGTAATAAGCCGAAAAACTCCAGTGCCAAACAAATACCTCTCACTAGGCTAGATTAGGTTACAGCTGTAACCAAACGTTTTCACGAAAATAAACGGGGCGGACTCGATCTGCGTCTACTAATTTTTTTTTAAGTAAATGCTTTTGTTTTTTTTTTCATTTTCAATATTTGCGTCATAGTATTTAGTTTGTATAATCGTCCTGTACGAGTCCCTAACAATATTTTTTCTTTATAAACATAGGGATCTAGCCCGAGTCTTTACCTGCACCGACCATTAATTTGTACACAGCAAACCTCTGTAACCTGCGTTGACCCTAATAGGAGATTCTTCCAAGAAATAGTTTAATGAAAATGGTAGTAAGGTCAATGGTCAATAAAAATGGTAGAAGCAAATTGTAAACATGTTTTCTAGAAAGTTTACAAAAATCCATATTTCACAGTCTACCTACAACATGCAACAATGGCAGTATTTACCCCACTTTCTTCCATTATTTTTTTCACTTTCGAGAATATTGAAAGAAATCCTTTTATTTCAATGGGTATTTCATTGAAATAAACAACTTGTATACAGTTCGTGGTCACGGAGATTGTATCCGTTGTCACGAATTTGTAAATGGCTTGAGGGATTTCACGACATCTTCTGAAAAGGAATAATTTCCGAGTGAAGGGGATAATATCGACTGTTTCCGCTACAAAGGGCGTAAAGACCATTTTGGGCCAAATTCACTTTTTGATGCAGTCTTACTTAGAGCCTGTCCAGATGACGCGTTTTAGGGCGAGCGCGCATTGCGGTGCGTTTTTCTACCGCATAATCTGTGAAGTATGGAATGTCTTTGAAGTGCGCGCACTGCGTTCATGCGTTTTGTTACTGTAGGCCCCGCCCAGTGCGGCAGAACTACCGGAAACGCACCGCAGTGCGCGCTCGCTCTTACGCGCGAGCGGACTAGCGCGTTTCAATTTGAAAGAATGAGGAAACGCGCGTAGGCATCTGGACGGGATATATGTAGCTCTAGTATCTCGGATAACCGCGTAAAACGCGTCATCTGGACAGGCTCCTAGTTGACCAATAAGACTGCATCAAAAAGTGAATTTGGCCCAAAATGGTCTTTACGCCCTTTGTAGCGGAAAGAGTCGATATTTTTGTTTATATCGCGTAGATTATTGTGTTATCCTAATCCTAACTAATATTATAATCTCTCTAGTTTTGTAACGCGGCTTCATCCGCTTGAAATGTCTTGTTTATAACATAAAATATATCCTATGGTACTCGGCAATAATGTAGCTTCCCATTAGTATTATTTATTAATTTATTTATTTAATAATGTATTTTCGGAATCGGATCTGTAGTTTCGAAGATTACCTCCTACATACAAACTCACAAATTTTACTTCTATAATATATTCTCTTTAGTAGGTATAGATGGAATCATCATACTTCATACTATCATACTTCATACTAATATTATAAAGGCGAAAGTTTGTGAATGTGTGTGTGTGTGTGTATGATTGTTAGTTCTTCACGCTCAAACGGCTGGACCGTTTTGGATGAAATTTGGTATGTAGATAGCTTATACCCTGGATTAACACATAGGCTACTTTTTATCCCTGTCTAGCGGGTGAAACCGCAGGGCGCAGCTAGTATTCTATAAAAATAATTCATATAATTACAACTAAATATAATTTGAACCATGACCATGCTCTTTGAACAATCCCCCATAATGATTCCAAGTTACAAATTACCATGGATTCAAGACCACCACAGACGTACAATCGCACACAAAAATGTTTAAACGTCAAGATTATTACCATAATCTTGACGTTTGAACTACCTTTTTTTGAAGTCAAATGGGATCTGTGCTCCGAAATCGTGGTAATTACTTTTGTTAAGGAAATTGTGTATTTGAATTTCAAATTATCAGTATTGTGTGGAGCTAAGTTATTAGAATAAGTAGTTCAACCAAGTCACCTGACTTGGTTGAAGCGCTTTTTAAGATTTTTTTTTTGAATCCTATTTATGAATAAAGTTATGTGTCTGTTAATATATTTCACGTTGTTGTTTTATGATTCCCTTTAAACAACATTGTGAAAATCCTAATGTATTTAATAATACGGACATCTTAGTACCTAATTATTAAAATTCGGACATTTTTAAAATTCTGACAATAGATCTATAAATTTAAAAGCGCAAGAAAGTGGCGTCAATATACGCAGAATGAGAGGAAGCAACAATAACATTCTGAAGGTATTTTCTGACAGGTTAGACTTTAGAGGGGCCTGCAACGGATAAGTTTATCAAGCTGCATGTCAGACATGGGGCTTGATTAACCTTCTTGTGATTGGATGCTTTGTTTTTTGTTTTTATAATGTTTTAATATTGTATTGTGTGCCTAATTTGTTACGACTAACATTGTTTCTAAGTTACTTGTAGCTAACACGCTATGTGCCTATATATTTATTATAAAATAAATAAAAATACACCAGATTACAAATGATTAATTAATTGTAAATTACAACGAGATCATAAGGAAATATCGTCAGATGTTTGAACTATTGCTAAACTAATAATGAAAATGCCTTGCTGATGTGATGAAACCTTTGGCCAAGAATTATAAAGAACAAGTTATAAAACATCAAACACTTTTCTACCCACCATTACCAAAAGTGTAAGAAATACCTTCAAATTCCCACCTTTGCCGCTCAACCATTGTTTTTAATATTTTAATGACATATAACCCGTGAGTTATGGCACAGAACACCATAGATCCTTTTATCTATGTTTTACGTGCTTTTAAGTTATATTTTTGACTCCTTTATGCCTCTGGGCATGAGCCTGTTAAGTTAGAGATAATTTTATGTTAAAGTTGATGTTTTTCAATGTGTTTTTAGTTTTGTGGGTGGGCTTAAAGGTTATGGGTCTGAGTTATATTAAGTTAAGGGTCAGTTTGACCCCTTAAAAAAAACCCGTGATGGATTTGCAGTATAATCGATCACAAAAGTGACACGACGGAAAAAAAAATCGTAACACAATAAGTGGCAGTCGGCAAAAAAACCGCACACGCAGTCTATCCGTTTACCTGGACATTTCTTGGAAACTGACTGGTGTTATCAGATCCGCTACTTTGTATATTAAAGCTTATTGGTTAGGAGACAGCAGAATAGATGGGCAGTGATATTAACTTGGCTAGTACGTCCGGTGCATCCTGGAGACCTAGAGATACAGCCCCGCTATCACCTTTCTGACTGCATAAGTGAAGTTCGAGCTTATTATACATTATATCGTCGCTAATCTAAGTATAAATAAGTTTGATTGCCCTGATTTGGTGTCTGGTTTGTGTTACCTGGTTCCTCGAACAGTACATGGACGGGAGGTACGCTCCAGGCGTCTTTTCGCTACCAGCTTTTGTAGATCGAATGCTGGTGTACGCTCACCACTATACCGCTTAGTCGACACGTACAATACGCATTTTGGTGCAATAGACATATTATTCCTAGGCAGATATAAAATTTAAAACTGATATAAATAAAATTCTAAAGGATCAGCAGTGGGCTACATAGGTTTTACTCAATCTGGGTCAATCTGCCTAGCCTTTTCCCAACTATGTTGGGGTCGGCTTCCAGTCTAACCGGATGCAGCTGAATACCAGTATTTTACATGGAGCGACTGCCTATCTGACCTCCACAACCCAGTAACTGGGTAATACGATACCCCTTGGTAAGACTGGTTGTCAGACTTTCGGGCTTCTGACGACCCGTAACGACTGTCAAAGATCCACGAATAACAGCCGGGACCAACGGCTTAACGTGCTTTCCGAGGCATGGAGGAATCTCGATATGTAAAGATGGTCACCCATCCACTGACCAACCCCGGCAAGCGTAGCTTAACCTGACGGATCGACCCGTGCGGCTGTTATTACTTAGCCACGAGCTCCTCAATACTCAATCTGGGTATCATTAATAATACATCTATAGAGAATATTGTTTATCTTTTCTTTTTTTTTTTTCCTTTTAACTTCTTTTTCATTAATAAGCCCTGCTACAGTTATTGTTTGCTAGTAGCTTGGTTTTAGTATATAATGTAGTAATCTATGGAAAATGTTGTGGGTAGTATATTTGTAAAGTTTTAATTGTAAGACAACACTGTTTATGCTTAGTATACTATTGTTTGTTTTCCCAAATTTAATAAATAAATAAATAAATAATCTAACTAACTGACGTATCTGACATTTTGGACTAAGCCGATAGCCGAGCTAACTATAGTGATTTGATATTTAGAGGCATGAGGAACAGGGTGTAAAGTTCACTCATCCTCTATTGAAAAGGGAGGATCCTCCGACCAGACGGGTGTTGTGTCTGGTGGGCCACTGCCCGACGGTTGATGTCGGGACGTTGTATATATGCTAATCGCGTGGTAAACTCTAATTGCGCGATGCAGGTTTGCGTGACGTCATGTCATTGATGCGTAGTTCATATGTGGCGATGTAGATGCCGCCACATCACTCCCCTCCGGAGACCGGAGGTCGATAGTGGGCTGAGTCGTGTATCTTGCGATGCTTGCCAGTGCCAGTTGTGGTTCCAGTGAGTCGGAACTGGGTGCCGCATAGTTCACGGTGAGTCGGAACTGTCTGCGATGATACCCCAGTGAGTCGGTGTGGCGCTGCGTTATGCTCCAGTGAGTCGGAGTGTACAGCGCTGGGTTGAGGCTGAAGGTGATGACCGGGAATGCGCGTCCGCTGCATGCTGGTGGTCAGGATACTTGTTGAAGCCGTGGATGCTGGCTGGCTGTGTGACTCGCCGCTCGAAAGCTTGAGGAAGTGATGCTTGATGACGTCACGCTGATGTAGTTGCACGAAGGCTGCGCTGACGTTCATGCTCGGGGTCACCAGTTTAGAGGCATGAGGAACAGGGTGTAAAGTTCACTCATCCTCCATAGAAAAGGGAGGATCCTCCGACCAGACGGGTGTTGTGTCTGGTGGGCCACTGCCCGACGGTTGATGTCGGGACGTTGTATATATGCTAATCGCGTGGTAAACTCTAATTGCGCGATGCAGGTTTGCGTGACGTCATGTCATTGATGCGTAGTTCATATGTGGCGATGTAGATGCCGCCACAGATACATTTTCCAAGTCGAATCGATCTGTCTAATCGGCGTATCTGTATCTATCCTACCATGATAATGCAAAAATCGAGACCAATGTCCCTATACTTTACAAAAAAAAAAGAAGAAAAATAGCTTGCCCTGTAAAATGTGCTTCAAATCAATTACGTCACTTAGTTAGATTAGTGACGATATTATACAAGAGAAAAATCATCTTTACTTCCTATAAGCGTAGTCATAATCTGCTGGGACACAACGGCCAGGCCTCGTCTCTGCGAGAGGATGTGGGTCATACATACTCTTAAACCACCACGCAGGCAGTGCGGGTTGGTAGGAATACAGGATGTAAGCGTAAACAGTGGCAATATTTTAAGGGGTCATTGTACTCATCATTATGAACAACTTTTATTATGGGACCAAACCTGAAATCGCGAAAAAAAATCAGCTGTTCAGTACATTTATGTTCGCATAATTCGTCAAAATGTAGGAAACAGCTGATTTTTTTTCCCTTAAAATATTGCCACTGTTTACACTTACATCCTGTATACTATAAATATCGTCATCATAATTATCTACGTAGATTTTGATTTCAAGATCGACCACACCAAAACTTTATTTCTTCTTTTTGTGTTACCAGCTCATTAAAATTTCACAGGAGTTTGGTTTATCCTATGAAGGAAAGTCAACTCAAAACTTATTTAAAACAAAAACAAATGAACATCATTTAACAAGAATTTATTCTCAAACAGATAGGGTGTTCTTTATGAAGTGTGAAACCGTCGTTATTAAGCTGATAAATTAAATGAATGATCCTATTTTGTGCCCCATTCTGTCTTAAGAGCGTTGTTGCATTTTTCATACGTAAATCGAGAACTTGGGAGATTTTGAAGTGATTTTGGTCACATAATTTATTTTTTTAGCTTCTTTTGACTTCAATCATCGTAATTATCATATATTTTTATTTGAAGTCTATTAAAAAAAACTTGTTCAAATTGAATTATTGACTACGAAAACAGTCGATTTCGAAGGCGCGATTTCCAGATGACGCGCGAAGGCTCAACTTTGAAGTAATCTTACACCAATTATTACTACTAATTAAGAAGGTAAAGTGGTATTCATTCGAAGAGGCATATCCTGATATTTAAAATGCATTGAGAAAAGTTTGATTTTTAATTCATTAACTTGTATTTTAATCACGTCTAAGATAATCAAAAATCGAGAAATCGACTACAAAAAAACACGTCATTTCTCAGAATCTAAAAGTCATTTGGCAACACAAATCATTTTATACGTAAGAAGAAAGATTGTACTATATATGTGTAAAAAATAAAACATATCTGTCTTCAATCATTTACGAAAATAATTTTTTAAAGTGAGTATAAAATCGGGTGCATCGAACGGCCTAAGTCAGTCGCGCTCTGGCGCTCTTCGACGCAGGACCTATGTCGGTTGACCTCCCGCCGCCGCGCATGCGCCTTGCGTGATATATAGTCAATTGTAGTGCGACTAAATATTTTTAATCCTTTCATTTAAGTAATATTTTAAGACGGTTCGGCGGTTTCCTCACGATATTTTCCTTCACTGTTTTGAGAGTAGTGGTGATGAAATTATTTACACAAAGTGCCTGCCTGAGTTCGAAACCATGACCTACTCGTAAGTCGGGATCGTTACCATTGGGCCACCATTGCATTGCTCTCTTGGGCCGCATAGTGCAGCCAATCATCCCTTCTAGGATGATTGACTTCACTATCGGCTTCATCCTCGAGAACTATGAAAACGACACCCATGACGAAAAATTTGAAAATGTTCGCAGCCACCATCTCGGATTTACATTTTAACGCCAATATCGGCTTTAGCACACTCAAGAACTATGAAAACGACATCCATGACGAAAAATTTTAAAATTTTCGCAGCCGCCATCTTGGATTTTAATTTTGACTTCACTATTGGCTATAGTCGAAATCGAAAACTATGAAAACGATACCTATACAAATCCTTATCACTTACCACTGACGTGCGACGTGTGGTCGACTGTATAGTCATTAGGTCGACTGGGCACGTACAATACCTGCCTAGGCTAATAAACATTATAAAACCAACCCCACACGAACGCAGCAGTACTATTATTTATTCTGTGGCAGCGGGGTGACCTACCTATTTGAAATTTGAAAACAGTAAACCAAACATTTGCGCATGAGGCGGCTTTATGTATTTATGTATTATTGTTGGTTCAAATTCAACTGTTTTATGAACTTGATGCGGTTGCTAAACCTATAATGCCGCAAGAAAAATAAATAATTATAGCTAGCGCGTGGCGTCTTTATCTACATTGAAATAGGGCTTAAATTGAACTGTTTTACACAAAAAAAACGATGATTTTGGACAAAAGATGGCTCCGCTGTTAACAAAATTTTGTTCTGATTGTGTTCTCCCAGAAATTATAGATCCAAGGAAAAGTCGATCAATCCCCTTAGACAAATAAATAAAATAAATAATAAATAAATATCCTTGGACATTTCACACAACGCCATCTAGTCCCAAGCTAAGCAACCTAATGCTTGTGTTATGGTAACGAGATGGCTGATAAACTTCTTATATACATTTTTTTTTGTAAATACATACATATTATAGATAGAAAAACACCCAGACTCGGAAACAAATACTTGTAGGTCGTACAAATATTTGTTCCGTGCGGGAATCGAACCCACAACATGCTGCGCAGCAGTCAATTGCTCAGCCACTGCGCCAACCGTGTCGTCAAATACAAATACTTTTATAAAACTTCAATTACGTAAAAGTATACAAATACTTAAGCAAATAAGTAAAATGAGTTTAGTTTTTATAAGTACCTACATAATATTATTTTCTTCATCCATATTTGTATAAATTTAATTAAAATACACTAATAATGTATTGTGGACAGTCTTTTTATTTTCTCCGTAAACCTCTAGCTTTTACTTCAAAAAAATATAGGTACGCCATAGCTACAGATCAAGATCGTTTAGTCGTCGCAGCATCGCAACTGTGTGCCGTACATGAGGAAAAACGCACACACGCGCACTCGCTACGCGGCGTCGAGCGTCAGATGTTTAAAATCCGAGCGCGAAAATAGGCGACCACAGTCTTAATAAGGAATCCTGTGTTGTAGAACTAAAAATACAAATGCTTTTTTTTCTTCGTTATAAATCTTAGTTTTTGTGGACTAGTTTTGTTTCAATTTTATATCTACGTAAATGGGCTTTGCGTTTGACCGACACGGTTGTCGTGTATCTCAGCTACGGGTACAATGATTTAACTGTACGTTTTTTGTCAGTAACATCAAATATCCCGTCGAAATCGATCCAGCTGTTTTGGAGATTATACGGAACAAACAGACAGACGAAAAGCACAATCTAAAATTTTTTTGTCTGTCTAACAGAGACAAAAATTTTAAAAATTGTTTTTTTGCTATAGGTACTTGTAACTTTCATACTTATGCATTTATTAAAAAGCTGTTATTCAGACACATCATTCATTTGTATAGATTTATAGATTATGACGAGTAAAAATAAATGTTTTTAATTTCAGAAATAGTGTTTTTAAAAGTTTTATAATCACTTTACTTATGATTTTCTTTTGTTTTGTTTACAGGTAAGCAAAGTTCTGCCTTCACCAAGTTAACCCCTCAAGTGTCGAATGCACCCCATGTGTGCATAAGAAAAACTCTTTTTTATTAGGTATATAAGCTTATATCACTTATATAATATAAATGTAAAAAAACATCATCCGATGGAAAACCAATCATATCATTAGTTGTGAACCTATGGAGTTCGCAGCTAACCCCCCTCTCCCCCCGCGTGTCAAATGCACCCCAAGTGTGCAAAAGGACAAAACTTTACATAATAGGTATATAAGCTTAGATCACGTATATATAAACGTAAAAAAACATCATCCGATGGAAAACATATCATCATCAGTAGTTGTGAACCTATGGGGTTCGCAACTAACCTCGCTGGGGTTTTGGGTCTAAAATTAGCCAAACTCAGACACTTGAGGGGTTAAGGACTTCTTAATGTAAGTAATACATAAATCTAATATCATTTAGCAAAAAAACAGGAATGGCTTGTCAAATATCTGGCTGTCAAACATCAGTCATTATGTTATTGACAATCTGAATACATTTAGTTTGTCCAGAACTTGACTAAGAGAACGATATACAACGTGTTGTTTTGTATCCTCTGTATTGTCTGTAGTGTCTTTGTATTGTCTTTAAGGGTGCTATAGACCATCAAACCGAACAACTTTTTCCATGGCACCAACATCATAATCGCGAAAAAATAATCATACATTTGCGTCGAGTAGGTATTAAAGTTTTCTATGGACAGTTGAAATTTTTTTCGCGAATACGATGTTGGTGCCATGGAGAAAGTTGTTCGGTTTGATGTTCTGTATCACACCCTGAAATTTGACGAGGATGCAAAACGACACGTTGTATATGTCGTAGATAAGTAGATTAATCAGCCTTTTAGTCAACAGCCTAGCCTTCTAACTAAACGGCGCTTTTCACCTAGCGGCCTGAATAATTCAAATTCAAATTCAAATATTTTATTTCGGATAAAATCCATATGATGTTAGTAGCAATATAACTTAGCCTAATGTTAGTAGGTATTAAATTAAATTACAATAATAATAGGACCCTTGAACTCAACACCTATCCAAATAAACCAGTGTACCGCTGAACGAATAGTTCAACGGTACACCAGCCTACCCGGACAAGTGTGTCTGCACTCTTACCCATCTTTGTAAGAGGGGAGAGTCCCACCGGTCTGAAAACACATTCAGGATGCCATTGGAGGAGGAGCGCAAGCGCACCACCATGGAAGCACAACGCTTCCGCATGATGGCGGAGAACCCGTCGATGCAGGCGTCCGCGAACATTCCTGACGCGCTACATCGCCACGGCAACCCCAAAAGCACCCTGAATGCGTTATTGTACTGTACGCGCAGGTCGCTGTATGCCCGCTGGGTGTACTTGGTCCACAGGCTGCACGTGTAAAACGACTGGCAGAAAGCCTTAAAAAGCGTTATCTTAACAGAATCAGTACAGCGTGCAAACCTGCGGGCCAGCATGTTGCAACGGACAGCCAGCGACCTGCGCTCCCTATAATAATATTCAATTGTAGGTTATTTTGGAGTCGTGACCAACCACGCGTTAGCTGAATTGTTCGCAGTAACTTAAGCCCGGGCCCCCCGACCAAATGGGTTAGGTTAGAACTTTGAACAAAACGCGCGCGAGCTGACCGAGCGAAGCGAGTGGTGTCACCGCAGCGATCGGCGAGCCTTCCAAAGGCTAGGTTGTTGTTGTTGATGCTAATTAGGTTAGTTACCTGCATCATAGACATATTAAAGCAAAGTTATCCACATCGTCGTGTTTGCATTTATATCAAAATATCCTCCTCAGAAGTTACACAAGATCGCTATGTGTAACAAAAACCCTGTTCGATCCGATAAGGGGTCATTCTATTCATCATTATGGACAACTTTTACTATGGGACCAAACTTGAAATTGTGAAAAAAAATCATCTGTTCCCTACATTTTAACGAGTTATCCTACTATCGTACTAATATTCTAAATGTGAAAGTTTGGATGTTTGGATGTTTGTTACTCAATCACGCAAAAACGGCTGAACGGATTTGGATGAAATCTGGTATACAGATAGTTTATAACCTGGATTAAGACATAGGATACTTTTCATCCCGGTAGAAGGTTCCCTTGGGATAATTTCCGACATCAACGCGGGCGAAGCCGCGGGCAACGGCTAGTGTGAACATAAATGTAGGGAATAGATGAATTTTTTTTCGCGATTTCAAGTTTGGTCCATAGTAAAAGTTGTTCATAATGATGAGTACAATGACCTCTTATCGGATCCGACAGGGTTTTTTTTTACACAATATACCTATACTAGAAAAAACCACACGAATAGTCTCGTTGCTCTCAATTCTGTCTACTACATAACACACAACTTACACGGGCTCATTGCCCTCTGATAAGAAGTACAGAGAAACACAAACAGCTGATAGTTTATCAAGATCTCAATCAATGCGTCATTCATTGAAGACTTTATCTACTTATTTTCTTTAGTACTTTCTTATTATACTTATTTATTATGGTAGTGTATGTAGGCTATGGAAAAAACTTGGTTATCTTTCTTTTGTTTAAAAAAAAAATTATAAAAATAAGTTAGGAGGTGCCGGGGAACACCCGGTTGAAACGAAGTTCCTTTGGCTAATATATTATGTACTATTAATACAGATCTTGCTGAAAACAAAAAACAAATATTTTTGACACTTGAAACTGACTTTTTCGGGCATAACGCTCCTAAATTTTCTTTACGTGATGATTTCTGCTAGTTTACTCCTACCGTAAGCCGCGTTAAGGCCCCGGTTCCAAGCTTGATTTAGCTCGGTGTGTAAGTGAAATGGCGTTATGGCTGTCTAGTTTGACGCACGAGATAGAAGATTCTCACGCGCACCGGAATATATGTCGTAAAAGTGCAAATAAAATCGTATAAAATTAGCAATTAACTATTTAATAAAAATTAATCCATCACTGGATGCAGTTTGGAATTTGACATTTCATGGTATATTTTTAATTATAATTATAATGGATAATGAAGGTATAAACGCTTTTAAAGATTATTAGGAGGTATGTTTAAAGATTTGTTTGGTGCATTAAAGTATATTTAATTATATTTGGCTTCCATCATTGTATGCGAAAACGACTTGAAAATATAATATTTTTTTACATGTCAAAATTATTTACGGTTTATGAGATACACAGCTTTAAAAACCACCTTTTTGATCGTTTTCAGGAAATTTGCGCCTTAAAGAACGTTCTCAAAACATAGAGTTCCTTCGATACTTCTACGTATAAATTTATAAACCCTTATTGTCCTTTTGAGCCCGTGATTTTTGACCTCTATCTGGACTGTCCTATTCAGGTACAGGTATTCAGTACAGTCGTTCCTGACACCTGTGAGTTGGACAATTTCTGGTTGTAATAAAAATCCAATTTTTACCTTTGAATCTGGGCAGCAAAAATAATGCGAGATTTTAACAAGCTGCAAATAATAAATTGCATGTCCTATTCCTGTCCAATACTGGACTAAAATCTTCTTCTATATAAACTGAATACTAGTCACAATTGATCAGTAAAGTTCATGTCCATAAATACCGTTATCTACATAATAAACAAAGTCTTCTTTTATTTTCAACCAGCATTACAATATTTTTCAATCAATTCTGATTTTGACTGACAACACACAATATATTTCGAAGGTATTTTTAATTTGATGCCTCGTTACGCATTCTGATCATTAATCAACAATATTATCTCTCTGCCTACGTCCCAAGACGCTAGCGTGAAGTTTACGCATTAATTAACTTGTTCGGTTTAATTGAGTGGAATTTGGAACAATTATCTTGAAATATGCAGCTTCATTATTAGGTGTTTTGTAACTTGAAACGGTACAATCTTATTACCTTACTGCGACATATAGATTGGCGAGCAAATATCATTGTTCAGACTTGGACAATGTTCAGGTTTTCGGTTAGAAAATCTATTAGGTTAATTACTAGAAGTTAATTAAAATGTCACAATATATGTGTATAGTCTTCTAGTCTGGAAAATAGTGCACTGAAAATCAAGCCTTATAGCACTTATTTCTTCTAATAACCAACAGCTTCTTAGACACATTTCAACCTCATAAAAAATGTGTCATGAATTCATGAATATTTTGTCACCAATATTGGGTAATACATTGAATAATGTCACCCACACATCCATTTTAAGAAGAAAACTTGTCGATAAAGCAACCGGTTAAAAGAAAGTGTTTACTCTATGGAAAGTGAAAAGAAAAGCTTTGTTTAATCATTGTTTATGGTAGACTGTGTGGATGTGTCATCTTGTTAACTCTCGTACTCACAGACGCTTCGTAAAGTTAATGAATAATTAACTAACGAATGAAAAGTTTTGAATGATGTGATACGACATTATTGCGGTTGTAGTGACAAAAGTATATATGAGCATGCTTAGATGGTGTATTCATGTCGTAGTGTGTAGTCGCTTCGTCGTGTGTAGTCGCGAAAAGCGTCTAATAAATTGAAAATAATTAAATTTCAAACAAACTAAATAATAAAACTAATAACCAACATTAGGATCACTCTATGCAAAAGACTCTATAAAAATGAAAACGCGGAACCGTATACGCGAGTTGAATTAATATCGCGATTGCAGGGGCACGTTGTATATACAGAATCATCTGATATAATAAAAATTTGTCCAAAGATTTAAAAATTGTATTTAACCTCATATTCGTTAGTAAATCAGATCGGCTTTAGTCCAATCGTGATTAACAAATTGAAATCGGATTACATAAAAATACTTAGTAAGAAAGAAAGTAAAAGAAATGAAAAAAAGTACCTAGAATTTCTGTACATCACAATCTAAGAAAGATTCAAGATATAAAGCCCAGGGAAGTGAAGAACGAAAAAGACAACAACGCAATCATACGAACCAGAAAAGGACAGAGTATCTGCAGTTGATTGCACTTTGATAGTGCGTTCCAGTTTTATAATTAAAAAGATTAAAAGAAAAAGGTTGTGTCCAATGAGGTTTTAATACGGCATTTCTTATTTCCGTGACTGACTTTTTAATAACTAATGTTTCTAATAATAATGATTATCTAATCATCACAGTTTTTTTTTAACCTTACGTAATGTTTTCAATAATATTTCATCATAATCTGTGATCAAAAAATGTTTGGGCGGGATTATTTTTGAATGCAATGAGCTAGACACGATTTTTATAACTGAAGTCATAAAAATTAGATACTGCTGTACTTTTTTGTTAACGAAATGCAAAAAAAAAACAAAAAACAATAAAAAAATCAATCGAATTGGTTTAGATTTTAGATACTTGTACCTCCCATATTTGTAGAGAATTAGAAATTTTGTAAAATATTCAAATCTTTTGAAGAATTCTCTTTTTCACCCTATAAGTATTTAAATTATGTGAAGATTTTCCTACGCCGGAGATTGTCTAAGTCAAAATAAAATGCAAATTGTATACCTAAGTACCATCGCGGAGATTGGTGGTGAACCGCTTACAACCTTACCTGATCTTAGTAATAAGGTTGAAAAGTGGTTGTATAAATATTTCAATTAGGCCATTAAAAGCCACTTTTGAACGTCACAAATTACAAGACAAAAGAAGAATATTGATTCTAGTTGCCCCTTCCAGAAGGTAGTTTAATGTGGAGAAGAATGAGTTATAAACTCCATGAAATTAAATGAAATTTATTAATTTGCCAGAATTTAGGCCAGAGTTACTCTTTAAAAGAAAAATTGTTTTAGAATATTTTGTTTACATTAATTGTAAAGGTAATGGTTTTAACACACGTACTTCTTTGAGTCTTACCAACCACTGCCACTGCTATAAGCCAGAATTACAGTAGCGATCAACCGAAAAAGCGCCGAGATAAACCTCGACGAATGCCATGATTTGGAACTCTGCTTGAAAAGTTTATTCTATAAGAACCCGCCAGTTACAATGAGCAAAATTTTATTATTGCCCAAAATGTTCTTGCCCAGAAATGATTGAAACCGAGAAAGTTATGAATCACCCAATTCAGAACTTGATGTTTCCTGCATCAATGATCAAGAAAAAAAAGATCGTGCATTACGACACAGCTTAAAGTACACTTGGAATTCCGCCTACCCCCAAACGGGAAACAGACGAAAAGATAAAATACTTACTCATGATGGTCCACCACATCAAATCATCGGACTAACAAAGAAAGACAGAGACACAAGATAATCTCTATACGAGTGAAAGAGATGAAGAACTGTCGGCTACTCTTTGATGAAAGAACCGATGCTATCTAATTCAAGGGAAGCGACTGGGCCATATAATTTTTATGGATTTTTTTTTAACATTACAAAGGGTTTTCGACTTTGTATTGCAGTCACGGATAGTAATTTTAGACGGTATGGCCCATTGAGTTGTTAGGCCTTTAAAATACTGAAGAAAGTTTTCCTATATTTATGTAGATTGGTTTACCGGCGAACTTTCGCTGGATTCTCATCTTGGTGGACCGATGACCTTAAAAAGGTAGCTGCCAAATTCGGTGGAGAACCAGATGTTCCAGCGTAGCTTGGGCATGCATGAGCCTCTCCCAAGCTACGCTGGAACAGTCCAGCAGTGGACTGCGAAAGGCTGAGATGATTGTAAGCCATAGTAGAAACGGAAGAAATGAAAGACAAAATGACAGATTGTAGAAAGATTTTTACGATGCGATGTGAAAATAAAGAAAATACATATCACTTTAGAAAAAAAGAGATTTACTAATCATAGAAAAGACATAGAAAGTGGTCATGCTGTGCGTGCTGATGATAATACAAGCCGATATACTTCAGGACAAAATAATAATAAAAATACGCACCTACTAATATAGAAGTGAATTTAAATACCATCCGACTATCAACAAAAACATTGGCAAGTAACCAAAAGTAATTGCATGGATACAATCTTGTAAAGAAACTGAAAGGGAATTGTAATTTGAGAGCCAAGAATGCTATATGAATATAAGAATGAAATATTATGTCCGGCCGGTATGTGAAGATATTGGCGTGATTATAACATCTAAGAGGGATGTGTGGTGTTACAACACGAATAATAATAAATAAATAAATATCCTTGGACATTTCACACAACGCCATCTAGTCCCAAGCTAAGCAACCTAATGCTTGTGTTATGGTAACGAGATGGCTGATAAACTATTTATATACATTTTTTTTTTGTAAATACATACATATTATAGATAGAAAAACACCCAGACTCGGAACAAATACTTGTAGGCCGTACAAATATTTGTTCCGTGCGGGAATCGAACCCGCGACATGCTGCGCAGTAGTCAATCGCTCAACCACTGCGCCAACCGTGTCGTCAATGGATATAATGTGAAATGAGTAGGTATATTAGAGAAAGTCTGAAAGTGACACCGGTGACTGAAAAGTTGTGTGGAAATCGGTTGTCATGGTATGGGCATGTGATGCGGAGGAATGAGGAAAATGTCGTGAGGAAAGTTTTGAGTATGAATGTGGATGGCTATACGAGTAGGGAAGACCAAAGAAACGATGGAGGGACTGTGTGAAAGATGACATGGCTAGAAAGGGAGTGACTACTGAGATGACGACTAATAGAGAAGTATGAAAGAAAAAAATGTGTTGCGCCGACCCCAAATAAATTAGGATAAGGGCAAGAGAATGATAAATGATGAAATATTATAACATCTAAATAATATGTAGTATAACATCTGGGCTCTAAAAGCGTCATAGTATTTGTTACATAAGCTTGTAAATCATATTATTAATAAAATGCTCTCATTTAAATTACTTCTTAATATACAGGGTGTCCGGTAAAGAATGGATAAGCTTGGAATAGCATATTACAAACATGATGGCCGTTCTTAAAAAAATACAAAAAAAAATATCCCCAGTAGTAGGTACTGTGAGGGCTCGAACCACACAGCGGGAGGCTAACTACTTTATAATAAAAGACAGTAGTGTACAGAAGAAATGGGGCTGAAGCCCGCTATATTTAAATAGAAATAAAATTATAATTCACTCCCTAGGTCCTACGTGGAGCCCTAGCTATCCGCTATCTCCCGCTGTGTGGTTCGAGTCCTCACAGTACCTACTACTGGGGATATTTTTTTTTGTATTTTTTTAAGAACGGCCATCATGTCTGTAATATGCTATTCCAAGGTTATCCATTCTTTACCGGACACCCTGTATATAGTTTTTATTGAGTTTTCAGATACATCAATCATGGTGCTGATAACAGCCTTACCAAGTGGTACCGTAACTGGGTTGATTAGATTAGATAGGCAGTAGCTCCATCTATAATACTGGCATTCAGCTGCTCCCGGTTAGACTGAAAGCCGACCCCAACATAGACGGAAAAAGGTTGGGTAGATGATGAATCCTGTTGGTTATAATTTTGGGCACCGCCTGATCTAGTCTAAAAATATTTCTATCTTTTGCTAAGAAGTAAAGGAAGAGAGAGACGTCAAATTACATGAGTTCATGGTACTCTTCAGGATATGCTACTAAAACGATGTGAAGTTGAACGTGTAAACTTTTTTGATAGATCTTTTATTCTGTCTCTCTCTTTCATCAATCACGAAGCAATATTATTACAAACTAGCTGCGCCCCGCGGTTTCACCAGCGTATACCGGGATAAAAAGTAGCCTATGTGCTAATCCAGGGTATAAGCTATCTAAATACCAAATTTCATCCAAATCGGTTCTGCCGTTTGAGCGTGAAGAAGTAACAAACATACACACACACACACTCACTCACAAACTTTTGCCTTTATAATATTAGTATGATTAACAAGCTATTTAGTTTCACATGTCCCGGTGTCTGTCTGTAATCAAATCTTGTAAGTTAAATTTGACGCACTTCCTGGTTTCCGATTGAGCTGAAATTTTACATGCATGCATTTTTTTTATCGCATGACAATGCAATATTATTATGACATGGAGCTGATCTGATGATGGAGCCGGAAGGCGGCCAGGGGAACTCGGTAATGAAACGACCCAACCCTATCGAGTTTGGGCTCATTTGATTTGTCTTGACTCTGTCCTAGATAATATCCAGATTAATTAATAAAACATGTTAAAAAAATAACACTTTTTCTTCTCTCAGTTTAGTCGATGTCCAAGAAATGTTGCCAATATTTAATATGAATGAATAAATTTATAATTTCAAACACAAAATATTTAAAATAATCCCTGATCTTCGATGATGTATGAACGCCATTTTTAATTTTATCTCCACAACCTAAATTCTTTTAACGATTAATAGAACAACATTCTCAAAAAGCTTCCGTATACATTATTAAACCAATAACTAGTCTGTCCGTCTGTGTATAAATAACTCGGGAACATTGCATAAGTCTGGAGCGATGCCAATGACAATATGCACATGTAGAATTATATGCATTTCGATGTTTTATTTGTAGTAAAACTAGTAAGGTCGTTTGTTATTGGGTAATTAAGAAGTAATTTAAAATACATAATGGTAGAGCTTGGAGGTATATTTTGTGAGAAACTGTCATAGAATGGTTTGGTTAGATACATACAGGCTACCGCAGACAGGCACGACACGACACGACGCGACTCACGGAACTCGCGCGAACTTCATGGAATTTGTTCTATTAGAATTGCGTCGCACTTTATGTCGGCATCGCATCGCGTCGCAGTTGTCATGAACGAGACTGGCATCGTGAGGAGTTTCCAGACTGGATCTCTTAACGTCATTAGCTTCATTGGGTGTTGGCTCTTTCTGCAGACAAGAAACGATTTTTGTAGGTAAATAATTAGCAGCAGTCTCGGTATGTAAAGATGGTCACCCGTCCACGGACCAACCCCGGCAAACATAGCTTAAACTGATGGATCGACCCGTGCAGCTGTTATTACTTGGCCACAAGTCTGGAGAAGAATAACTATACTGCTAGAATGAATAAACCAAAAATTTACTACTAATTACCGGTTCATACTCATATTTAGTTCCAACTGACCTATAAATTACCATATTTAGTTTCGCTGACTACCTACTGCATATGCAAAAGAGGCGTGATTGTACAACCAAAAGGGTGTTCGCCACGTGTGTGCCGGTTTATAATTTATACGTATGAAGTTAATTGATGTAATTAGTGTGCGTACATAGTGGTTAATGGAACGGGTTTAGGTTTGGGGTGACCGCTTCCGGTTGGGCGCAGTTACAAGCGCTGAGCGATTTATCGGGCTTAATTAAAAAAAACCGGGTAAGAGCGTGTCGGACCACGCACAATGAAGGGTTCCGTAGTTGGGATGAATTTATCCCAAGATCAAACTTAACAATGTAGTTGAAAAACGTGTTTTCCCATACATTCTAACTGTATAAATAATGTAAGTTTGTACCTATTCACAATATTCAGAGACCACAGACTTCTTATAGGTTCTGTATTTTTTTTCAAAATTTTAGGCTCGGTAGTTTATAACTTTAAAACTATTTATTTTAAAATTATAAAAAAAATAGATTTCAAACCCTCATAGTAAGCCCTTTCATTTGATATCAACCAGACACGTGGTTTATTTTGTTTAACTTTATTTAATTACCTAAACCGATGGACTATAGATAAAGCAGATTTTTATCAAACAAAATTTTCTTCGGTTTTAACATAGGCTTATGAAAAAAGGTTTTTTTATACGTCTATTTTTCAATGCCAGATTTGCATCGAAGTGCACAGCTTGAGTGCTCAATCTTATGTTTTATACCACCGCCTATTTGCTCCCGTGTCCTACAAACACAGACTGTTACGTCATCTATAAGTATAATGTATTATTAAGTGTAACTTCTTCAAACAATACGAACTGATAAACTCTGCGAACTTTGAGAAAAATATAGAGAAAGAACTATTTACATGTCATTAATTACTTGTTAAGTAGTTTCACAATGGAGGTTAGATTCATGTTTAGGTATGCAATATCATCATTACTTCAACATAAAAGAATTTTGAAATCATTGATAAATGAAAAAATATTTTATTTCTGTAAGTTTGTACGAGGCTAAGTAATTACAGCCGCACGGGTCGATCCGTCAGGTTAAGCTACGCTTGCCGGAGTTGGTCAGTGGATGGGTGACCATCTTTACATACCGAGACTCCTCCGTGCCTCGGAAAGCATGTTAAGCCGTTGGTCCCGGCTGTCATTCGTGGATCTTTGACAGTCGTTACGGGTCGTCAGAAGCCCGAAAGTCTGACAACCAGTCTTACCAAGGGTTATCGTATTACCCAGTAACTGGGATATGGAGGTCAGATAGGCAGTCGCTCCATGTAAAATACTGGTATTCAGCTGCATCCGGTTAGACTGGAAGCCGAGCCCAACATAGTTGGGAAAAGGCTAGACAGATTGATTGATTTTTCTGTAAGTTTGTACAAATACGTCAATCATATTTTTAAAAACTACATAGATGAGGTCGGCGTTTCCTGTCCGACTACTCTGAGAAGAAAGGTCGAAACAAACTCAGAGGTCACAGTTAAAGTCCAGACATAATCTTGGTCAGATGTGACGACCTTTGTGATTGACACGGAGATAGATACTGTAATACATTATATTTCCTGTATCAATCACAAAGGTACGAGTATCTCCTGTGTTAAAACAATCCTGTGTTAAAATAACACTATGATTTAATTTAAAATAACTTTTTTTTAAATTCAAATTATTTGTTGGTATTTTAGCTTGTTTTTCAACCAACGATCCTAAAGGCTCTTACAGACAGAGGCGATATCGCGTCGCTCGTGTGTGGTCGCGCGCGATTTCATAGAAATTGTTCTACAGATATAATAACGCAACACACCACTAATTTTTAATTAGTACAAATACTTAAAGGGCTTATTAGATGAGGTCTTGTTATTATATATTTAAAGTCTCAATAAATAATATTCATAAACAGCAAAGTTATTGGCGGTGGTTTAAATCCCAAAATGTCACTCAATGTATGGAAATATTGTACAGGCTATTGATAGTTGTATTTATTTTCCCGCTATCGCATTCGCGTGCTCTCGCTCGAACTGGCCCCGCCTCCAACAACTGTTATCGTATCATATTCATGAATTTACCAAAATTTTCGTGGACAATTTTGGTATTTCGTTTTTTTTACTTTTGACTACACAAATATGATCAGTAACGGGTACGCATAGAGCCCCATTTTTTTTGTACTAATTTAGAAATAGTGGTGTATATCGCCTCTGTCTGTAAGAGCCTTAACTCGGAGATTGTAAAATCATTTGATAACTGCAGTTGCACCAGTCAACTGAGAATACACATAAAGTTAACGGAATTTACAACGTACTTAATCGGGTTTTAATAATAGTAAGTATATAACAGAAATAATAAAATAAAATATTGTCAATAAAATAAAATAAATTAAGGAAGTGAAAGTAATTTTCCGCATATTTTCTTGATTGCTTTTTAATGATAAATAAGAAATTATTGAGAAGTTCTTCCGTGTGACTTGCGGTGAATAAAAAGTTAACTCTTTGTAAGTAACTATGGGAATCAGTCGAGAGGATGGCCTTGGCCACTAATTATAATCTATATCGGTCCCGAAAATGTATTGGAGTATTTCTTTAAGTAGAGTTTCAGCTCATCTTGATTAACTATTGAGGTTCTTAGAAGCATTGTAGAATGTTTAATTCTTGCTGGAGGCAAAAAGGTTGTTTATTTCTATACATCTATTTTCCTATTATGATGTGGCGGCATCTACAGCACCATATGTGAACTACATCACACTGACGATACGCAAAATCCTGCATCGCGCAATCAGAGTTTACAGTGCGAATAGCATATAATTATACAACGTCCCGACATCAGTAGCCCATCAGACACAACACCCGTCTGGTCGGAGGATCCTCCCTTTTCTATGTAGGATGAGTGAACTTTACACCCTGTTCCTCGTGCCTCCAAAAGGAGATTTTAATAGGTATATATCTACCTATTTTTATAACAATACTAGCTGACCCGACAGACGTTGTCCTGTCTTAGCTATGAATATTGTAATGTAAACGCGTGAAGTTAAAACAGTCATTAAGTTTTCTGAAATTTTCCAATTTTCTGCGAAATTTTCTTAATTTTTTTTTCATAAGAACCTCGAATAAGTTTTTTTTCACGCGTGATGCTATGACCAAGGGAGATAGGGATTCATTTTTATATATATTTAAATAAGATAGATTATATTCACCAATTATTCGAATTCTAAATTTCGTAAATCATAAATCTCCGTTTATACGAGTAAGTCCTTGCAGTGGAATCTTATGGGTAGCTAACAACCGTTTTACTTCAATACCACTGTATTCGAAGTATCCGTTATTCGCATTTTACGACGCCAACGGGTAGATAGGGTAACCTATTATTAGGTCGACCACAGGACATTATTGACAGTAATGATTTACTGTTGCAATGCGAATTGCAGCTGGGATGAATGGCTAAACGTGCGAGAAGACACAAACATGTCGATTTTACAAGAGTTAAAAAGTTTTTTATATTACAAACAAATTCTTTTAATTGAAAAATCTTTCATTTTCTTCGACAACACTGCCGAAGAAAATGACAGGAAACCAGGAAACTGTTAAATACACCGCAGCATTTAAATATTTTATAGAACTTTAAAATCGGCATTTTTTACGAAAGTCAGAAACAATATGCACTATTGTCATTCGTAGTGGTTTCTTTAATGCATCCCATGCTACATTAATTTGTTTAATAGATATTATATTATTACATAAACGATACCGAGAACCCATAATAGCACCGCGGTATTTATTTTAAAATTAACCCTAATGCAACAATAACTCTATCTAACAGCAATTTGTGTTATATTTAAATAACGTTTTATTACAAAAGCACAGGAAACGCCGCGCGATTGTTGTTGTATAGAACATTAAGCACTACATGTTATGTCAATTGTCACAACTTGCGGGAAGTTTAGTAAAAGTTATTAGGGGGACTGTGATTTGAGAGTTTTACGGGATATTCTATGTACCTGTGATGCGACGTGTGGTATTACATCGTAGAGAACTTAACAGAAAAAAGAATTGTTTGATACTCTTTAAAAGCTAACGATTTCATATTAATTTAGAAAACAATAGAACTGAAAACAAATACAGTCCTTTGTTTTCTAATTATGAATTTATTTTTATGGCAATCGCCTTTGAGAAAATTGTCTTTGACAAGCAAACAGATACCGATGTGTTTTCCTGTTTCCAATTATTTTTTTTATAAAAAAATTTAAACAAACTAAATATCGAGAGGAAATAAGGCAACAGAATACACGAATATTTCTTTCATAGTAAGTAGTAAATACGAAACTATCTCTAATAACGTATATTCATTCAATAGATTCTGTTCACAGTCTACGTATGTTTCTTATCGATTGACTAGGACAAGCGCCGTTTAATCTAAGTTCATTGACAGCATTCATAGTTCGCATAGCAATCAATAGTTAAATAATGCAACAGCTGTGAATAATTTTCTTGTTATTTGAATAGCAACAAATACCGTCTAAATTCGACTCGTTTTTTTTTTTGCCAGTCTTAAAAGTATGGTGTCAGGGATAAGTACAGAGAGGGATAAGTATAAGCACATCAAGCTACTACAATCTGTCAAATTTTTTTAAAAGATTTTCATCTTTATCGCTTATGCCTTAGGTTCAAGGTTGATTGGGAAAATTTGACAGTTTCGGGCGGCTTGACCTGCTTTCGTCTGTACATATTTTTTCTTTGACGCCATGCACCATGTTATGGTCAGCACCGTGTACTTTCTGGCTGATAATTCCAAACCTTTCTTCATTGTTGTCCATTGTTTTTTGGACGTAGCGAGCGAAGCGTCTCTGCTTCAAGTCTGGCAAGATTTGCTTTCGTCTGTCGGTTTGTTGCTAATCCTCTACAGGTCGTATTTTACAACCGATCTGGACGAAACCTGGTATACAGGTTTTACGATTTTATAGATTTTTTTTGTCTTCAGTGATTTTTGATTGGAGGGATACCTACTTCCTCCAAAAAGGGGCAAAAGGGGGCTTTGGAAATCTCCGCCTTATGGGATCCGATTTCGATGGTTCTTTTTTATTTGAAAGGTAGTTACTTTAAGTTGGTCTCATAAAAATTTGGTAAAGATCTGATGAAAAAAAAACCTTGGTAAATATCTGGTTTTAAATAACTTTAATGGTATTGTTACAAAAAAGATTGTGCTCGCAAGGTCTACTGTTCGCAGAACTACTAGTATGTAAATATCGGTGAACATAATGGGCAACAGCATCTTCTTTAGTACTCAATATCTTTATTGCATTCCTGATGCCACAATGTGAACTTAGGTGGTAGGTTTTACAAAGACCTTGTGGACCCTGTCGAGCACAGCAAAATCGGAGAGAGGAAGAAGGCTTTAATTTGACTAATTAAGTATAGGTAGTATATAATATTATTTGTAGTAGTTTTGGTATCGAGGGGCTTGTGGCTAAGTAATAACAGCCGCACGGGTCGATCGATAAGGTTAAGCTACCCTTGCCGTGGTTGGTGCGTGGATGGCTGACCATCTTTACATACCAAGACCCCTCCGTATCTCGGAAAGCACGTTAAACCGTTGTTCCCGGATGTCATTCGTGGATCTTTGACAGTCGTTACGGATCGTTAGAAGCCCGAAAGTCTGACAACCAGTCTTACCAAGGGCTATCGTATTACCCAGTAACTGGGTTGTGTAGGTCAGATAGGCAGTCGCTCCATGTAAAATAATGGTATTCAGCTGCATCCGGTCAGACTGGAAGCCGACCCCAACATACTTTGCTATAGGCAGATTATTTTGTTAGTGGTTTTGGTACCGGCAAACTTTCTTATTTTAGGTGCATCTCCTTTGATTTAAGACTGATAATGAAGATCATACGGTTATGCTACATAATAAATATGTCATGACAATTGAATTGAGTGATAGATTCTGAAACAAAACAAACTATCTTTTGTTTTTTGGCTTGAAAGTGAGGCATGTGATGAGCCAACATTGTTTAAGTTTTATTAGCTGCGCCCCGCGGTTTCACCCGCGTAGACCGGGATAAAAAGTAGCCTATGTGTTAATCCAGGGTATAAGTTATCTACATACCAAATTTTAACAAAATCGGTCCAGCCATTTGAGCGTGAAGAAGTAACAAACATACACACACACAATCACAAACTTTCGCCTTTATAATATTAGTATGATATAATACGTAACAGCAGCATCAAAAATATAGGGGTGTCAGATTAAAATAAAACCACAATTAATCAGGCCCTCATTATAAAACAAAACGAAAGCCACGCTTATTCATAGCCATATTTGCATTTACAATTAGGATTATTTATTTTAATTCGTCCATGAACATATGGTCACCCTACACCACAATGAACGTAATAATGTGTCCACATTTGCTGGGCTATTAACCCCGGACAACAGCAAAAGGTAATAGAGCGAAAATAGTTTATGAAAAAAAGGGAAAGACTTTTATTTAAATACGAAGGCTTGTTATATAACAATTTGTGGTGATCGTGATAGTAAAGATTATTTACGGGATATTGAAAAATTGGTTTAATTGTTTTTTGGTGGTTGAGTCTTCCTGCGTTTTAATATTTTTAATAGTCCATAAAAAATAATGGGTCACAGCCCACAGGCTCAGGATTTTATTTTTCCTAAGTATTAATATGAGAATAAATGGAGGAGGTGGAGGAGCTCGTGGCTAAGTAATACCAGCCGCACGGGTCGATCCGTCAGGTTAAGCTACGCTTGCCGGGGTTGGTCAGTGGATGGGTGACCATCTTTACATACCGAGATTCCTCCGTGCCTCGGAAAGAACGTTAAGCCGTTGGTCCCGGCTGTTATTCGTGGATCTTTGACAGTCGTTACGGGTCGTCAGAAGCCCGAAAGTCTGACAACCAGTCTTACCAAGGGGTATCGTATTGAAAAAAATAGAAAAATAGAAAATAGAAAATAGTTTATTGTCCAGGTAATACAGTAAGCAGGTTTACATGTTAAAAATAAGTTGAGACGACATGAGTAGCTTAAAATATTACTTATAGCTAGGTTACATAATATTATTTGCCAGTGAGCCCCAAACTAGACAGTTAGTCTGTATCTTGGGGCTCGGAGTACGGATTCCAGAGTGGAGACTAGAGAGGTGATTTCAGTTGTATGTTGTTAAATGTGATGTTATGTAAATGTTTGTGTAAATGTGATGTGTGTATGGTGTGAGTGGGGGTATGTGTGTGCGTGCGTATTCGTTCCCATTGTGCGTCATTTGACGTTTGATTCAGTGTCAGGTCAGGGTATTTATATTAGTTGTTCCGAGTCATCATAACCAGAGCTTTGCAACATTTTCTTTGTATTACCCAGTAACTGGGTTGTGGAGGTCAGATAGGCAGTCGCTCCATGTAAAATACTGGTATTCAGCTGCATCCGGTTAGACTGGAAGCCGACCCCAAAATAGTTGGGAAAAGGCTAGGCAGATTGATTAATATGAGAATAAATCTTGTGAGAGAAACTATGCTTAATTTTTGGTAGAATCCAGTAAATAAATAACGAAGTGTAAATGGAAATCCAATGCATTGAACGAAATTGTGCAGTAGTAAAACCTCAGAACACAGTCAGTTATTCAAATAAACGAATGAATGGAAACATTCATGAATGAATCAGAGATTGAAATGGTACAGGAAAACCGCAAGTAAGTAATTACTTTTATCTTTTATTGTGGTTTCCTTTACTGTATAACTGATTTTTTTTTATCTCTGCAAATGACCTTCTTACCTGTATTCATTATAAAATGTCCGTCTCTTACAGTTTTTGATGTGCATCAATAACGGCTTCTTCTTCTAGAATCGTGCTTTAATATTCCACGCTCACACTTTTTGATTGTAAGAATTGTTTGTACTTTTCGCATAGTTAGTTTATTTGTTTGAATAATTATTTTATTTGGTATTGTAGTCTCTATGAGGCTAACTGGCTAAAGTGTGGCCAATTTCAACTTTTATTTTAATTTACTTAATTCGAAAATTACCAAATTAGCTTAGAATTTATTTAATGGTGCCCAAGATACAGGCAGTGCCTAGTTGGGACCAACGATATCTCAATATTATTTATATTGTATGTTTAACTGAAGTTTTTTCTTATCTCTGCAAATGATGTCATCTTACCTATCTTCATTATAAAATGGCTGCCTCTTACAGTTTTTGATTTGCATCTAACGGATTTTGTAACAGTGTCAGGATCGTCTGTAAGTATGTTTAATGCTTCTCGACATTTTCCTAAAGTAGTCGTTATATATGTAGGAAAATACTGTGACCCTTTAATCATCATCATCATTCCGTACCTACTCTTTAATATCATCTTAAAATATCATGGATATAAATATTCAATTCCATTTGGCTACTAACTTGAGGATCTAAAAGTAATTTTAAACAGACAGCAATGTAAATATCCCGCCCTTCAACCACTAAAGCAGACTCATCAATCACCAAGCTCTTTTCAACAACTAAAAAACCATCCTATAACTAACTCTCCAGACTTACTAAATCACACCAAAATACTCTGAAGGAATCCGTATCACCGCCATGGTAAAACCATCAAACAATATATTTGGGCCAACAGTTCAACGCTCTCAACCGAGATTTTTTCTATAAATTTTTCGCACTTCGAAGTTTACAAATATTTGTATTAGATCATTATGTTCGAAGTCTGAAGTAAACTGGGTTACTAGCCTATTCACAGTGAGTTATATATGGACCAGATTTTGGGGTAGGAGAAGATCGTGGCCTAATTTAAAAGGGAATATATTTTTAGGAGTAAAATTTGGGGTTTATTGTAAAGCATTAAAGAGTTTGTAATGACTTATTTGGCTTTATATCCACTTAAATTCATTAATTCACTGACCGACAATGCACTTCCTAAACCACTGGGTCTAGAAACATGAAATTTTGCACAAGAGTTCCTTATATAGCGAAAGTGAGCATTCAGGAAGGATTTTTTTGAAAATTCATCCTCTAAACGGGTTAAATAGGGGGATGAATGTTTTTTATTTGTGCCGATAGAAATCTTATCGGGTGCACGGTTTATAATGAAGAAGTCTGCAGTTATCTGGTATATATATAAATGTATATATTATACATGTAAATGGAGTTATGTGCGTCATATCATGACGCAAATGATAACTATTTCTTTATTTTCTTGTCATTCAATGGTTTGGTTTTATGAATGAAATCGCCGTTTGCTTTGCTTTGCTGCTACTGAAGACGTCATATATTTTTATCGTATAGGAGCTTCCTTTCTTCGACAGTTAGATTTTTGTGTTGCATTATTTTAACACAGCTTCACCATCGTCAACTCCACCTTTCCCATCTACTCTGCCTGTCTTTAGGTTTTATTATCCATTCTTTTAGTATTATTCACCTTAAAATTTATTATTAATTTTCCCTCTTACATCATCATCATTTCTTTTTCTCTTTTAATATTATATTAGCTCTTAAGGGTAATATCACCATCTTTGATTTATTTCACATATTATTTATTCTAAATCAATAATATGTTTTACAACAAGGTCCGTATTACAGAACGTCACTCAATACTCAAGCATTACTTAAAACTAGATTCAAGCCATTTGATTGGTTGAAAACTAGATTTAAACAAAGATCAGTGCTTGAGTTTCTTTCTGTAATACGGACCTTAGATCTCTTCAAAAGCGTGCAAATCAGATAAAACTGGATTCAACACTGATTCAAAGATTGTCCGATTCATATCTTGGAATTCGCAGACAACTGTGCTATCTTACATTGTAATCATAATATATTATATTATTATGACATAAGATAAGCCTTGTAACTAACCAAAGTTTACTGTGAATTGTATAGTATGCATTGGTAATCAAATTCTGATATTATCTGGGATTGTATAAAGATCAACGGCCTGGGCACTTAGTCCATTTATTTGGTAGTTTTACCTGGAATGTTTTCCGGGAGTTTTGATAATTGGTGATTCTATTAAATTCTATTAATGTGCTCTCCTCGAAGTTTTACTTTGCCATGTCGTATCAGATCGTTTAGCAGCCCGTGACTGTGAGATTGTGTCGTTTTGGGTGAATTCATAGTTGTCCTACTGTTAGTTAGTTCAATGAACTGTAGCCTAGACTTGGTCCTTTATTACCAACACCCACGGAAGAGAAGGATGGTGACCTTGTCCTTTAATTAACCCTTAGGGCTACGGTAAATTGTAAACTTCAAAGTAATAGTCATTCCTGTGAAGTTTAAGTTTAAAAGCCTTGACTAACTGGGTTAAGAGCTTTAACAGAAAGCAGTTTTCCTCAAAGATCTGAAACCGTTTGATTTGTCCTCACCGTACCTAGTCACGCCCAAAAAGTGACTAAAAAGTGTTACAATGTCACACACACAGTCACAGTCATACACAATCACAAAATAATAAATAAATAAATAATAATGCTGTTACCATGGCAGTCAAGTCAAGTCACGACGTCATTGTTCTTGTTAGAGGTGCAAAAGAAACAGAAACGTTACCATCTTTTAACGAGCGGAAGGGCAAATCTAACAATTGAAATCTTTGGTTTTCCTAGATATGTGTCGTTTTATTAAAACACTAGCTTTTGGTCGCGGCTTTGCCCGCGTGGAGGTCGGAAATTATTCCACGGGAGCGTACGACTGGTATAAAAAGTATCCTATGTTCTATTCCAGGTCATGGTCTACCCATATGCTAAATTTTATCGAAATCCCTTCAGCCGTAATATTAGTTAGGATATTCCTTTTTTTTTTTTGAGTCAAATCAATGGCACCTAAAGCCAGTTTTGGGTCACCAACTTTTATCAGAACAAGACCAATCATATCGAGATCAATCTATCTTTGATTACACATTTACCTTGTAAAGATAAACACAAGATTTCAACACGAATTTGAATTCTGAACTAATGTAACAACTGGTTCCTTGCCAAAAGGATCACACGTTCGTTTTATCCCATTTACTCATGAGGTAAATAGATCTAAATGTTTTCCAGTAATAACACTGAAATGAACCCAGATTAATTCGGAAATGGTTAATCTAATAGTGATGATTTTCTTATTGTAATAACTACAGAGCTATTCTATAAAGTTCGGTTGGAATGTCACTCAAGTGAGCGGATTCACTCAGATACCGTCCGAATTTCGAAAGCTTTAGTCCTAGAAAAACGGTTCCGTCATAGTTTTGATATGACGGAACCGCTTTTCTGGCCATCATGAAAATCTGTCATTTTCACCAGTATTTAACACTTGACAAACGTTATTGTGTGACCGTTCACTGTTTTCTTAGGAAAGCAAAGATTACAACTTTGCTGAGTGAGAATAACGCTCAAATATGAAAGAAGTTTAGCCAAAATCAATTTCAGATATTTTATTTAGAGTTTTTAGATCCAGAACTTTTCTGTGCTCTAAATCTATACTTTGGGCTGGATAATCTCACAAGCAGCTTGAAAACGAACACGAATCTGAAAATATAACTTGAGCTAACCGCTTCAATCCCGTGCCATTATTCCCATTTACCGACAAGGCCAGGTATATAGGTCTTGTAGATTTATCGTCAGGTCAGACCTAATTCCATGGAGTGTCGATACTAATATCATTATTAGCTTTTAACACTCATTTATGTACGTTCTATCCAATTGATTTGTTGGTTTGTACTCATTTACGGAATTATCTGGGAGGTGTAGAATTTTCTTTGCTGGATTGAATGGATGTTTGTTTTGCGTTACAGTTTCTTTTTATTTAATGGGTAGTGGGGTTTGTGGCTAAGTAATAACAGCCGCTCGGGTTGCTTGCCGCGGTTGGTCCATGAATGGGTGACAATCTTTACATATCAAGATCCCTCCGTGCCTCGGAAAGCACGTTGGTCCCGGCTGTCATTCGTGGATCTTTGACAGTTGTTACGGGTCGTCAGAAGCCCGAAAGTCTAACAACCAGTATTACCAAAGAGTATAATATTACCCAGTAAGTGGGTTGTGGAGGTCAGATACGTAGTCGCTCCGTGTAAGATACTGGTTATCAGCTGCATCCGGAAAAGGCTAGGCAGACGAGGCAGACGATGATGAGGCTAGATTGGTCGTTTTTCTAAATATTAGTTATAATTAAAGTTTGAGTTTTTTTTTTTATACTTCTTTTAAAAATATAGTACTTATTATGGCTATGATAATTATTATTGAAAGTGATTCTCCTGGTTGTACTAAGAGCATGTTTTATTTCGTGACCTGCCATGATTACCTGGGAGCTTGGGATTTCCTAATATATAGGTGGGAGGCGTACCCACAATTCGTCTGGTATCTTTAAATACCATGTGGCGTTAGGGACCCTGTCGCAAATATTCTAGTATGTGTTGTATCGTTTGATAATCTTGTAAAAATAGTAAAATATTTATGGAAATTTACACAAACATTCTTACCTAAACAAATATTTGAAATTTGTAGTAATATGCCAATTCAATTCCCAGGCAATATTCTACAATATAATAATATAAATCTCTAATACATAAACTGAAGCTACTAGATTTATAGTTTCCAATACTGAATTACATATTTTCATAGGAAATCCATAGTTGAGTGTGTCTGGCTACAGATTTACGACTATGTTGGTGATTTACTAGATCGGCCGTTTGTTCTTGACATATATGCGAGTGCGCTCATCTGTTGTTTACCGGTTTTAAGCACTGCAATTATGGAGTAACAGTTTTTGTGTTCACTAGGTCTCGAACTAGGTTTCGTTGATGATTAGGTACGATCGGGATTTCGATGTTGATCGAGTCGACCAATTCGATCGAAGGATCGGGATGATTCTTTGATGTTTCTCTTGGTGGACTTTTGTATGTTATGTTTATCTGAGGTTTTAGTGTGTCCTTTAGTGTTTATTAAATTTTTGGTTTTTTGCTCAGGAATTGAGTTACAAATAGTTTTGAGTTTATTTTGTTATAGCATTATGTTTAGCTTTGACCTTTTTGTCGTTTACCCCAAACTACATGGGTCATAGTCAAGGTCAAATTAAATTAGTTAGAAAAACTCCGCAAACGTGATGTGTCAACTCTTAATTTCAAGTCTCTATAGCTGAATATGGGGTCAACGGCCGCCTGATACTGTAGAATTTTGAGAATTATGACTTTAGATTTTTTTTTTGTTTTATCTTCATTAGCTATGGGTAAACCCATCACATCTACGGAGTATTGCTAGATAATTTGACCCTGTATCTATCAATAGCATCAACGAGTGTCCACTTGTGTATAATTTTGACAAATCTAAAGAATGGTCTCTGGTTTTGATAGCTAGGATGCTGATTATCATTTGATAGCATTATTTCAGCATTTTTGAAGGCTAGATCAATAATTCTTTTCACTGACGTTGATACAGCTCAGTTAGTCTACTTTACTTATTTTCAGAGCGTTATGTCCTACAGTATTCTGATGTGGGCCAAAGCGGTTGACATTCAAAATATATTTGGTCTTCAAAAACGAGCTGTTCGAGCAATTTACCAGCTAGGTGCCAGAGTATCTCTCTGATTCTTAGCCTAATTTGATTAAATGACTTCTGATTTTGATTATTTATATGCAGGCAAAGGGCAACCATGATCAATAGTTCAGTAGCATATTTTATGCGTCTGATTCATTAAGATATTGTTAAAACAATAGATACTTACAAAACTTTCCTTCCTTAATTAATAATTATCGATAGACGATAAAAAAAACCATTTCTCTAGCCTATAAAAGGTAATTGATATAAAAGCCAATAATTTACAATTTGGGGGTCCAATTTGAACAAACTTGACCCCATAAAGAGGTCAGTTACTCAGTGTTCCGAAACGACATGTGCTTGGACAAAAAATGTTCCGTTACCAAGGGGTTCGGGCGGCCATCATTTCGGGGAAATTGTATGGATAGTTTGGGCAAAATGTTGGTGAATTTACTTGTAAGAATGTTGATACTCAAAATTTTGGTATTTAGCTGCATTCTGTTAAACTGGAAGTCGACTCCAAGATAATTATGTAGTTGGAAAAAGAGTTAGACGCCAAGTTGTCAGAAAAAAGATTTCAAGGATATTTTTACCTACCATTTAGGTACAATCAAATTCCAGGCAGAACCACATGTTACAACTAGGTCGTCAAATAGATCAAAATATAGACAATCCTGCGTTTTTTCTATCCTGACTTTTTATACTTGCATAACGCAACGTTTCTGCTTGTCTTTCTCTGATAAATTAAAGGCATAAGAACCACATTTTCGTATCTAGGATTAAGTAATAAAATGGCATAAGTAATAAGTAGTGATGGGTAGCCAATATCTCGCCCACTTTATCTATTCAAGGCATAGCATTAGTTGATTCTTATCACGAGAGTGGGAAGCTAAGCCTGTAATAACGTTGAAAAGTTATCGTTACATATTGTAACTTGGACAGAAAACATTGAAAGTTATAATTTAATGATATAGCTTTGCATAATTTTGTAGAGCTGAACTTTTACGGTCTTATTACAAAATAAGGTTCATCTTCAAACCAAGGTTTAAACCATGGACCCATTTTTGGAATTTCGAACTTTACTCCGACACATTAAGATGTCAGTTTTACAAAAACTGACAACTTAGTACTGGACTAAGTTGTCAGTTTTAGACCGTTACCGTCTTATTACAAAACGCGATTTAAATATAGTACTGGGATTATTACTAGGTTTAAACCATGACTAAATAAAACATTATTATAAAATGAAGTTTATCACTAGTTCATGAACTATCTATGGTACTAAAGTTAAACCACAGAGACCCCTAGTTTATCTATTGGACTAACTGCGGTACTAATATAATAATAAGAATATAAGAACATCGCGTTAGGTAGTCTAAATAAGATGGTTATTATTTACCTAATAATAATTTAAAATCCATGTTTTACTAACTTTTTCTTCAGAAATCCAGTTTTCAACCCGTTTTTTCTTTTGTTGTTTTCCATTTTTACGATTAGTAGTTCACAATTTAACCAGACACAACAACTCACGAGCAAACCACATAGCAGTAACAGTAATATTAAAAACAATTAGTGAAAATAAGAAGTTCATCCAGGTATTTGTTATTATAGGATGCAACAAAAACATTCGTCTCAAGGCTCTCAACTCTCAAATTACACGCGCCGCTCGCTGAATATATGTCGCTCCACTTCAAGCTAGAGGTGTTAAAAAATATGACAACTTGTTTATAAAAAGCGCGTCAAAAGTACGAATTGTGCTTGTTCAATATATTGTAACATAGACAAAGAACAATTTTTGACCTATTTTTGTATTGATAAATAATTATTTAAACATTTCAAGTGATACTATTATATCAATATTTAGAGAAACGGAACGTTGCTTCAAATAAATACTGTAGGAACGAATGAAAGAATGCCATTTTTGTTTCTATTATTTTAAAAGCATGGACCAGCATGGACCTTCATTGGTACTAACCATGGTACTAACTGATCCTCCGATAGTCTTCGTTTTGTAATCGGAACACATTTTGGTCCTGGTACTAGCTTTAATACCGTAACAATCCTAGACCTTTTCTCTCTCTGTAGTCGGTCCCTCATATCTGAGGATCGTGGTCAGCTACGGAGTTGCACCTGGAGCGGATGATTCGCCTCCACCGGTTTCTGTCCAGCGCATCCCTTACCACCGTGTAGAATTTAGAGGACGATGATTCCTTCACCTGATCGGTCCATCGTGTTGGTGAACGACCGCGCGATCGTTTGCCTTCGGTGTTCCCAACCACAATCAGTTTCTCCAAGCTTTCATCGCCTCTGCGTACTATGTGGCCGAAATAGGAGAGAATGCGTCGTTGACATATGGTCGACAAGCGGGTTTTTATCTGAAGCTGGGTTAAGATTGATGCATTGGTGCGTTTGGCAGTCCACGGTATTCTCAACATTCTTCTCCAGCACCACATCTCAAATGCATCAATCCTTTGTCTTTCCCGGGCCAAAATCGTCCACGTCTCTACTCCATACAGGAAGATAGGGAATACTAGGGCTCGTATCAATCTGACCTTGGTTTTGATACCAATTCCTCTCTTCTTCCAAATGTTGTTTAGACGGGTCATAGCATCTTTGGCCATCCCAATACGCCTCTTTATGTCTGGGACACAGCTACCATCACTGCAGATTTGCGACCCAAGGTAGATGTAGCGGTCGACGATATTAATGCCAGGAATGTTGCAGGTGACATTTGTTAGCTTCCCGGCTCGATCCACAATCATTACCTTGGTTTTCGCTCTATTCACTGCGAGACCAATGCTGTTGCTTTCACTCTCGAGTCTTTGGAATATCTCACTCATATCTTCCATGGATGTTGCAAGGAGAACGGTGTCGTCGGCATATCGGAGATTTGATACTCTTTTTCCCCCTATAGGAAAACCCTTCTCCCAGTATTCGATGGTCTTCCGAATTATGTACTCTCCATATATGTTGAAAAGGGAAGGGGATAGTATGCAACCCTGCCTCACACCTTTTTTAGTTTGGAACATATTAGAGCATTCCGTACCTATCCTAATGAAAGAACGATTCCCTGTGTACAGACTCTGGATTAGAGCAACAAGGTGTTCAGGAACTCCCATTTCCAGTAACAATTTCCATAGTTTGTCCCATTGTACGCAGTCAAAAGCTTTTGTATAATCTATAAAGCATAGGATCACGGGGTTGTTGAATTCCCTGCTCTTCTCAATGATTTGGCGAATGTTCAGTATCTGCTCCCGCGTTCCTTTGCCCTTAACAAAACCTGCCTGCTCTTCGGGTATCTGCCGGCTTAAAAAGTAGTTAAGACGTCGACTGATGACATGAAGGAGGATCTTACTCGCATGAGATATTAACGCTATCGTCCTGTAATTTCCACAGTCTTTGGAAGAGCCTTTCTTGTGTAAGGGTATGAACACCGATTCAGTCCAGTCTTTTGGCCATCTTCCGGTTTTCCAAATGGCGTTGCATATTTCGGTGATAACGTTAGTGCCCCGTTGACCTAGGTTTTTTAGTATTTCGGCTGTTATACCATCTTTACCTGGTGATTTCTTGCACTTAAGAGCTCCGATGGCATGCTCAACTTCCGAAGCCAAGATATCAGGTTCTTCTGCTGACCATGTAATTTCAGCGTTTGTTAACTCTCTCGTGTCATACAACTCCGCGCAGTAATTTTTCCAGCGCTCTAACACGTGAGCCACATCTGTAAGTAGACGCCCGTCTTTATCTTCAATGGCACAGGTCTTTGGTTTACGCGTTCCAGTCAATTCTTTTACTTTTTGAAAAAGATATCTGGATTCGTTTTTCAGAGAGTGTTGTTCAAGTTCGAGACAGATGCTGTTGATGTGGGCATCATAATCTTTCCGACAGCGTAGTTGAACTTGGCGGCTCAGCTCTGAATACCGCTGCTGATCCTCAGGTGAACTTAAACCGCTCTCCTTAAGTTCACGTCTCTCAAGGATAATTTGCGCCGTCTCTGGTGTGATGAATTCTTTCATGATAGGTCTTATCTGCTTGTTGTCAGTAGCTGTTTTCTCTATCATCCTTTTCAATTGATCCCACTTACAGTCGCTCTCTGTGATGTCATTCGGAAAGTTTATCATTACCTGTTCAAAGTTTTCTCTGAAGCCGTTGAAGTCTATACTTTGCAAATTCGGGACTGTTTTAGGTTTTTGTATCCTCTTTAGCCGTATTTGGACTGTTGCTACAAGAAGCTGGTGGTCGGAGCCGCAATCAGCACCGGGGAAAGTTGTGGCGTTCGTCACTGAGCTTCTCCACCTTGTCCCTATTAGTATGTAGTCAATTTGGTTCCTACATCTGTCGCCAGGGGATATCCATGTGTATAATCTGCGGATATGATGTTGAAAGCAAGTGTTGGAGATGGTAAAATTTTCTTCACAACAGAACTGTAACAGTCGCTCACCCCTATCATTACGTTCCCCGATTCCGTGTTCACCTGTAACACGACGGAGATGGTCGTCGTCCTTGGTAACTCCAACTTTGGCATTGAAATCCCCTAAGATGATCGTTATTTCCCGCTTTGAAAGTCCTCTGAGTGTCGCAGTCAGCGTATCGTAAAAGCCTAGACCTTTTAGTCTTGGTTTAAACCAGTACTTAAGCATTTTTTTGTAATAAGACGGTTCAAGTTTGATGATTTTTTTGTGCTTTATTTTGAGTATCAGACGAATTGAAATTGGTCTTGTCGTAAAGTTTTGTAATTTATTATTTTTCTAAAAAATGGAAAGCGATATTGATTTATTTGCTCTTCAATACACCATGCATTGTTAGAAGCTTCCCTGCACTAAAGCCTCAACAACCTGGTGTTGGTCCCAAGTAGTTGCTGATGGAGCTATAGAAAGAAAACCTAGGGAGCATTATTCTACTGCTCATATCCCAATTTAGCAGACATCTTTTACACAATCCATTCTTTTACACAATTTTATTGTATACTTGTAGATGCTATGAAAAAAAGACCCAGGAATTTTATCATCATCATCACCAGGAATCATTCTTGTATATTTCTATAATATTTATCAGTTAATATGTTTCTAATAAAAACCATTTCTTTTGTTCCAGGTAAGGACAGTCCCACAACATCACACGTCATGCGGAACTGCCCGATATCTTTATTTGCCGTTCACGCTTGACGGAACGTGGGTGTGCTCCAAGCTCAATTATTGGTAATAACGCTTTGTCGCATACGAACGGGTAGGGTTGTCGCACTTGAAAAAGTGTCAGTTATAATTTTTAATTTGTAACAGTTCTAATGCCAAGGGTGTTCGCATATAGAAAAGGTAGGGATAGCCTGCTGTGGTAACTAGCATGGTTATCTACTTAAGGGCTTAGACATCTTTGCGTAGATAGAAGGAGTTAGCTTTGATGACGCTTGCACTGTAGGTGTTGGCAATATAAGATTAGTCAGTCTAGATTTCGGAATCGTTGGTCATGGTATAGGTATGTGATGAGGAGGAATTAATAAAAAATGTCGTGAGGAAAGCTTTGAGTATGAATGTGGATGGCTATACGAGTAGGGGAAGACCAAAGAAACGATGGATGGACTGTGTGAAAGATGACGTGGCTAGAAAGGGTGTGACTACTGAGAGGACGACTAATAGAGAAGAATGGATGAAAAATAAATTAGGATAAGGGCAAGAGAATGATGCTAGTCTAGATTTCAAAGTGATGAAAGAAGTTGGTCTAAATTTAAACAAAGCTCAGGTTAGCTCGCTAAAAGAGCTTTCGTATACAAGACCGAAATTGTTCTTAAGTCATGTTTTCCACCATAATAACTTGAACTTATTTTTCCATGTTGAAAAGCTGCGATAAAAATAAATTCTTTTTGCCAACCGTTTGGTTCCTAAAATTGACTGAAACTCTTGTATAAGTTCTGATTTTAGGCTTTTATCTTTATAAAAAAATTTTTTCGGCAAAAAAATCTCCAACCTTTTAGCAGACTTGGTAACCCTACTCCCAAACCAAAATGGGCGTTGTTGTATTTTTGGCTGTAACAGCTTTTTGTATCATTCATTCGTTTTGCTGGCCAGTTCAGGGACAAGTTTCAACTGAACTTGTATTTTATTCCTTTTCGGGGCAAGCAGTAATCTTGGCGGTACCTATTTTAGGCGTAATATTGTTTCATGGTAATGTGAAGTTATTTTTGTCTTTACAAGGAATGAATGAGTAATTTGAGAGTCGCTCTTGTAACAGATTTGTAAAACAAATTGGTTACCTTAATATGTTTGTAACGAAGAGCTTTTATTGAACATTATTTAATAAATAATACTGTCTTTCAGAAATATTCACTGAAATATTTTTACCTACATAAAATGTCACAAAAATGGCATACCTACTTCGTTCCTACTACTTTTTCGATGGCGATCTAAAATTGTGACAGCCCAGAATTTAGCTACCAATACTGCATTGTCAGTAACACTCATAAGTTTCAGGACAGGACTATTTACATACAACAACTTTACTATTACTTTATCAAAAATACATTAGCTCTACCTTTCAAATATACCTAAAAATATGGGAGAAGTCGTGGGATACCCGGTTGGAACGTAGTTCCTTTCGCTGTATATTATGTAATACAGAGTCATCTAGTATGGTCTCAAGATTCAAGACGCAATAGAATAAAAGCACCAAAATATATTCCTTTTAGTTTTTATTCTATGAGTTCGGGGAATTCTAAATAAGACTAAATCTTTTACAAATTTTTCGACTTATGGAGTCTGCCTGTGGAAATACGAGTTATAGAATTTAAAAAAATCGAGACCGCGTAAAGAGCAATTATTTGTGGTTTACTAAGGATTACAACTTAACGAGGTTCGAGTTATCCAGATTCCACAGAAGTATGAAAGCTTTTTCGTTAGTGACGATTTCTATCAGTCAACTCCTATCGCTGAACTACGTTCCAAAAAAAAAAAAACGAATCCTCAAAAATAACTCACAGTTTTTTAAACTAAACTTAAGCTCAGTATACTGCCGAGCCCTTTCATGTCCACACCGTGATTATATACGTTCATGACACGCTTGTAATGTCCCATAAAAAAAGGAAACGAACAAGATATCGCAGAAAGACTTCGACCTAATTTCTGTGTGAAGTTTATCTTATGGTGTGTGTTTCCGTTGTCTCACGGAGAAATGGGGGACGGCCTTGTGTTGTACGATACGATATTGATTGACGGAGAAAGGGATTTAACATGGTATGATACTGGCAGAGAAATGAGTTCTTGTAGTAAAGAAAAATAGACAAATTTTTTTACAGAATGTCCTCGTTTATTTTTGTCATAATCTAAAGTAGTCTAGACAAGACCGTCTCGTCTATTATATTTCCGCTTTAAGTAGATATTATAATGACACTTTAGATAATATTATTACAAATTACATCATTATTCTTATATTATAATAATTATTATCTTACATCGAAATAATAATAATTGTAAGTTTCATCAGCTGCATAAAGCATACTCATACTAATAATAATCAATCAGGGGGGCTAAAATGTCCACTTTGGCAGAATCATAATAGGATAATAAATATTATGAATAATATTTGAAATCGTAAAACGGTCACAAACTGACAATATAATATTATGAATTGTCAGTTTGTGACCGTTTTACGATTTCAAATATTATTCATAATATTATCCTATTATGATTTTGCCAAAGTGGCCGTTTTAGCCCCCCCGGTCGATTGATTCGAAATCATACTATTAAGTACATACTTAAAAATACAATTTGATGTGCCAAAAGATCTCATTGGTTTTAATACAATTTAATTGCTCTTTCTTCATAAATTTCCTCGTATCCTCCAAACAATGTTCACACACTCTGCGTTTGCGCAACCCGTCTAACGTTACAGCACATGTGCGCCGTATACGACTATAATATAAATTATTTCAGGATCTGCGCCAACCGACTCACGAGCATGAATCGACCGCTATTTCTAATATATTGTACTGAAATTGTTAGTGTAACCGTTAGTACTGAATGAAGGTTAGTTATTAATATGTTCTATTAGGACTCTGAAAACCACAAGAAATGTAGTAGTTACACATCTCGGTTCAGTAAGAGCTAAACGATATGAAACCATCATATTCTAGCAAAATGATAAGCCAATCAGCCTAGTTGATAGCGAAGCTAACAACCCAGAGAGAGCTTAACGTATCTACTTACGTGAAAAGGTCCTTTTTCTCATCATCACCCCCCCTGTTACTGTAACAAGTAACGTTTTCTTCTTCCATTCTCCCCTGTCAACCGTCACGCTATCATTCACTCCCTTTTCTTTCATTTTACACAATCCATTCATCTTTTCTTTGTCCTTCCTCTCCTTCTCCATCCATTAACAAATATTCATAATATGACACCTAAATTCACATCTTCCTATCATGCTAAGCTGTTTCCTAACTCTCTTTCATTCTCTCCCATTTCTTGCTGCATCTGCTATATTTTCAAAACCGTATTTTTGTAAAATATACCTGAATCATAGACTAGATTGGACTGTTTTTCATCATCTTATGAAGTTAGAATATTTAATCTATGTAGATAAATATGTTCAGTTCGGCTAACCCACGAAATCCAATTTTGAAATGATATGGTACTTGTATTCAGCCGGTTATACTGGAAGCCGACCCCATCTTACTCGTAGTTGGGAAAAGGTTAGGCAGATTGATTGATGGTAAAGAAACTTGTTACAAAAGAAAATCGTAGGGCATAGCTATATAAAGAGTACTAAAATAAGTAATAACTCCCCTCTCAGCTGTCATTATCAATTAAAGTCGCACCATTTTAATTGAGACGTAAAGTAAACACCAATGACAGAGCGTCGATAGATGCAACACTCGTTAACAAATGAATAGCGACCAATCATCTGTATTGTGCTAATTGATGTAAACCAATTAGTAAGGGAATTCAAGCGCATATTGCCAATGTGATATTGACATTGTAGAAGTGTAATAAAATTGTTGTTGTTGTTGTTTGTGTGACAAGTATGAGAAAAAAGGACATGTTGCGCCGACCCCAAATAGATTGGGATAAGGGCAGGAGAATTATGAGATGTGTAATAAAATTTAGAGAGCATTGGTAAATCTTGACAGGAATATTGGATTTGTTTCGGCTGATTTCCTGAAAACGATCAAAAAGGTGGTTTTTTAAAGCTGTGTATCTCATAAACCGTAAATAATTTTGACATGTAAAAAAAAAATATATTTTCAAGTCCTTTTCGCATACAGTGATGGAAGCCAAAACATAATTAAACATACTTTAATGCACCAAAAAAATCTTTAAACATACCTCCTAATAATCTTTAAAAGCCGTTTATCCCTTCATTAGCAATTATAATTATAATTAAAAATATACCATGAAATGTCAAATTCCAAACTGCATCCAGTGATGGATTACTTTTTATTAAATAGTTAATTTCTAATTTGATTCGATTTTATTTGCACTTTTACGACATAATTCCGGTGCGCGTGAGAATCTTCTATCTCGTGCGTCAAACTAGACAGCCATAACGCCATTTCACATACACACCGAGCTAAACCAAGCTTGGAACCAGGGCCTTAAACTAGCTACGGCCGCCAATGCATTTGTCGTGCATGGTGATCGATGCCAATACTAACATGGCATGGCACATTTTACATGGCATTTAGCGGCTTGCAATTCGAAGAGAGTTGCCGGATTTGCCAGCAGCATATTTCTATAAAAAGCTAATCAATTTGTCAAGCGTGCTGATTAATGGCAGCTTTGTTTGATTGACAATCTTCTAGAAGACTCTTGAGCATTAATTCATTATTGTCACTTGTATGTATGTCTATTTCTTTGGCACGCTCTGTAGCCTAAAGGACTTCATAGAGCTTAACATCCGGTGGTGTGGTTAGATTCGTCTTAAATTATGGGAGTGACTTAATGCTGTTTAATATTTTTATATTGCATCTGGCCATACAAAAAAAAGGAAGGTTTTTTTAAAATAAGTTATAATAATAGTATAATGCAAATATAATGATGAAACTAAAAAGCATGAAATAAAGCAAATTACTTAAAAAAAAAACCCGACTGCAAAAACAGATAAACTGAAAAGAGAAAACCAAGCATTATAAGTAATCTATAGAATTTTGGTAGGTATCACAGGCGGAACAAACAAAATTTTTCTTTTTTTCTGTTATGTAGGTATGTCGTATTTTTGCAGTCGGGTTTTTTGTTTTTTTTTTAATAATTTGCTTTTTGATTTAATTGTCTTAACTGAGACTGCGAAATTATTTAATTACAATTTATGATTATTTATCTGTTGGCATATTTTATTGATCAGATTTTGGACCTTCAAAGCAAAGCCCCCTTTAAAATTTATCTATTGGAGCTAAAGCTATCATGAACAGAAGAGTCAAGTCCTATAATATGTATAATAGTTAATATCATTAATAGAAAAAAAAAAACTTAAAAACAGGAAACTCATCTTCATTCTCAGCTCATTTTATTTTAAAACTGCATAATTATGATATGACGCTTACGATCTTGAATTCGCCATACTGACCTACTAACAACGTTCAATATTTTTCTCCGAACTGATTTAAATTGTAAACATTCATACATAATATTAGTGTATATTCTTGTATACAACAGGATGAAAGGAGTACATTGTTTATATAACCTTGACGCGGGGATGTATTTTGGTGCAGGATGCGTTGTGTAAGCTATTGATCGTGAGATCAGTTGCTATGCTGGGTACTAACTGATGTTGCTTTTAATAATAGAAATGGATGAAGACATCGATAATAGAAATGCAGCCAAACATAAATAGATGGATAGATCAATCTAGAAATGAACGCTTTGGTAGACTATTCGACTCAACGGAAATATCAAGTAGCTTGAATTAAAAATATACTCCAGTTTTATAAAAAAGAAGGCACTGGTTGATATAGAAAACATTAGATGTTACAGTAAGTGATCAGAGATTTATTAGGCCTTTCAAAGATGGGGTTTAAATTATTAGACTGAACTAAGTGGTTGCTAAATAAAAAGTAGACAGAAGAAATAAATGTGTAAAACTTATGTACACCATGGTTCATAAATCTATCTATCTATCTATACAGGATATTTTTTTAAGCAGTGCGCATCTCAAGGTGTTCTACCCATGAATATGAATAACTTTTACTATGGGATCAAACCTGAAATCGCGAAAAAAAATCAGCTGCTCCCTACATTTTGACAAGTTTGGTATAGAAAAATGTACTGAACAGCTGATTATTTTTTCGTGATTTCAGAGTTAGTCCCATAGTGAAAGTTGTTCATAATCATGGGTAGAACACCATGTGAAAGTTTGCGCCCTGCTTAAAAAAATATCCTGTATAAATAAAAAGTGAAGTCCTGACTGATGACTGACTCATCAACGCCCAGCCCAAACCCTTGGACCTAGAAAGCTGAAATTTTGCACACCCTTTATAATGTAGACAAGGAATAAGGAAGGATTTCCCGATAGCACGTTCCCGTGGGATATTCTCCGACATCCACGCGGGCGCAGCCGCGCGGGATGCGCGGGGGCGCTAGTATAACATAACATCACCCATACAGAGCGTAGGCAGAGGTACCAATAGTACACACACATTTTTCCAGTAATGTTTAAATCCCATGTAATAGGGGGGAGCCTATTGCCATCAACAGGGCACAAATCCAGACCTCGGGCTGATACTGAGAAATTCCTGATAGAAAGTCCATTATGGTTCATACTGTGGTAATGATATTAAGTAGTCAGCAAGGTGGATGCAGGGATAAAGCTACGAATGCTAGTGAAGAAGATGTATGTTACAAAAACACTTCCCAAATGGAACCATTTTTACGACGCAAACAGCCCATTGCATTTAATATCCTCCGTACCTATTCACAACCATTCGACGGGCTTCTGAGTCGAAAATTATACATTTTTGCTTGCCTAGATTTGCCACAATGTCTCAGTTTCAGTATTTTTTTTTTGTAATTTTTGTCTAAGAAAAATATAAATTACGAAATAAAATGTTTAAGTAACTGATCCTTTGTCAAAGTTTTAGGCATTTTTCAACTTTTACTTTTTTACAAAGATCTACTATGGCTATATAGCTATGATAATAACTTAAATTCCAGTAAAGTCGCGCCGTAAATCATTTTTGAATTGTATTTTTCATAAACTAAAAATCTAACTAACTCAAAAGCTATTGAATTTCGGTAGAACATTCGGTGGCTTAGTTTGTTGAATTTTAACCCTACTATGACGTCTGCAAGGAATATGTCGAATTACAAGTAACCCTGTAGAATAGCGGCCGTCTATTTGGATTAAATTGTCAACATTTTTCAGCGTTTAATTTAATTTATCTTTATTTCAGACCACAGGGTCCATAAAAAAAAACAAACAGCAACCGTGCATAAAATATTACAAAGACGGTGTTAGTAGAGTTGTTAGTAGTACACACAATAACAGAAAATAAAAAAGGTGTTAGGAATTTGTTAGTAAACAAAACAGTTTATACAATAATTCTATCTCCTATTTCCTATTCCTGTGCAAGTGTACACCTGCCCAGTTTATAGCAAACGCACTATCAATTTTGCACGCTAACGTTCTGAGGACAGTGTTGGTGCTACCACGGACCCTGCTCATCATCGACGCAGTTCTTTTTCTAATGATGGCGAAGAAATCATCAATGGAAGCATCCGCATACATTGCGGATGCACTGCAGTACCGTGGTTTTTAGAGGACACCTTCGATAACATTGATTGCTGTTCGATTCGGCACAGATTACGTATTGAATGGCTGTGAATAGCTGGTCACAAAAATAGCCTTTATCCAAATTCGCAGCCCGAAAAACATTACTTTTATAGCTAATAAAAGTCAATAATCATTTGTTACTTCAACGTGATGTTTATCGAGATACGAAAAATGACGTAACGTGATATAACCGCTATTCCTCGTGTGGCAGATTGCCAGATTGTCTTCTACCATACGGATGATTAATCCTACGTTTTCTGTGAACTGTTTTAGAGCTGGGTAAAGTTTTTTGCCTCGTTTTGTACTGAGAAACCGTCGCCTTGCTGTCTCTAGATTTTGCTGAATGTAAGTGGTTTACATTGAGTTACTGATTTAGCTTTCCAGGATATGAACGGGACATCAATCAGTAACAACATGGTTGGAAAATAGACAAATTTTGATACTTTAGTTTTGTTTGCTGATTCGTTGCGTTTGTTGTTTGATTTTGGGTTTCAGTTGAGTTCGTCACCAGTCAGGCATCTTAATAAAAACAATTCTTCCTAGTTTCTGCCCGCGACTTCATCCGCGTGAAATTTTTTGTCCCCCCCGACCCACCCCGTCGCATCGCATAGCCTGCTAGTGCTATTAGTTCGTTTTCGCTTTTTTATTTTTGCTCCCAATAGTCCTAGCGTGAAGTTAAATAACCTATGTCTTCCTCAAGAATTGGGCTATCAAATGCAAAAAGATTTTTTCAAATCCGACTGACAGTTGCAGAGATTAGTGCTTTCAAACATACAAACAAAAAAAACAAACTCTTCAACTCTTCTTCTCTTTTTATTAGTATAGATTCCTGAATAAACACTAGTTATTTCAATATCTCCTTGATAACTGTGTTGTTTCCATGGCAAAACTCACATCAAAGCAAAATTTTATTAAATCAATTTCTTTGTAGAGTCACCTTGCAAATACCATCAAAACGACAGCCAAATAAACAGTAAAATCTATTTACCATTAAAAACCCATTCACCTACATAAGTTTTCAATCGTCACAATCATGGGAACGAACTTAAAAAGACAACAAAAAGCATAAACAATGGTCTATTACGAACGGATGAACTCAAGTAAATTGTATTAAAAAAATAAAAATATGTAGTATAAAAATGTGTTAAACGGACGGAGCGTGGTATGTGTGTGTAATGAGACCACAGAGTAGTGTGGGAAACAGAGACTCCTGTTTGATGCCGTTTTGTTATTTTTGGGGCTATTTTCTTTGACTCAACTCAATCAATCAACTCAGCCTATCGCAGTCCACTTTCTTCAGGTCGTCGGCCCATCTAGCTGAGGGGCGTCCCACACTACGCTTACCGATACGCGGTCTCGACTCCAGGACTCGTCTGCTCCACCGGCCATCGGTCCTTCGACAAACACATAAAAACATAGGTAGTATTGGAAAATCAAAGTAATAACGGATGGACTGTGTGATATGGCTAGAAAGGGGTGACTACAGAGATGACGTCTATGGTAGAAGAAGACATGATGCATCGACCACAAATAAATTGGGATAAGGGCAAGAGAATGAATATAAACATAACATCACGCCACACATTTCGCCAATTATGTTTAAGTCCCAAGTAAAAGGCGCGAGCCTGTTTTCTTTGACGTACGATTTTCGCATGAGTATTGAAGTGTGTCTCCTCATGGGCATTTGAAGGGTTTATATGAATTGCAAAGAGCTTTCTCCTGTCAATAACATTGAGATCATTATCAATGTGGTTTTAGAAATCAGGAGGTTTCCCAAGGAATAAGGTCAAATAAATATTAATAGTTATATGCGGAAACTTGTCGATTCATGAATAATGTAGTTCCTTATCGTTGGATTGTTACTTTTAAATATTTCTGGATAATGAAAGGCTTAGAAATTAAGAGAAGGTTAACAGAAATGTAAACTATTATAATTTTTATTCTTTCAAGAATTTACATGATTTGTTCAATTAACGCATTAAGTCTCTGTTGCAACCCTACTCTGTGCACGTAGCCATATGCGCGAAGGAATGCATTTTACTACGCGACGAGCCTAACACTTGTGTTAACATTAACTCGAAATAACGCCATATTTAAATAACTCAGTTATGCATGTAATTATATGCCAGACAGGTTCTTGCAGTACTAATCGGTATGTGTGCAGTCGGAAGACACAAAGTTTAACCAAAGGTTATCTCAGCAGTCATTTGTTTTGTCAGAGGAGCTCGTGGCTAAGCAATAACAGCCGTACGGGTCGATCCATCAGGTTAAGCTATGCTTACCGGGGTTGGTCCGTGGATGGGTGACCATCATGACATACCAAGACTCCTCCCGTTAGCCGTTGGTCCCGGCTGTCATTCGTGGATCTTTGACAGTCGTTACGGGTCGTCAGAAGCCCAAAAGTCTGACAACCAGTCTTACCAAGGGGTATCGTATTACCCAGTAACCTATCTGACCTCCACAACCCAATTGTGGAAATCAGATAAGTAGTCGCACCATATAAAATACTGGTATTCAGCTGCATCTGGTTAGACTGGAAGCCGACCCTAACATAGTTGGGAATAGGCTAGGCAGATTTTATTTTTAGTATAAAGTACATTTACTAAAATAGGTAGGTACTGTTTTGTTTTAAATTAGCTCGAAAACGGCTAGGCTGATTGCTGATAGAGAATGGCCCTCATTTTTTTCAATAGATGGTCATGGGGTTACAAAAACACACGAACAACCATATGGGCTGTCAGCCTATATTTATCAACTATCGATCAAATATACTGATCACAGTTGTCAACTTATTTAGAAAAACTGTATTGCCTTAATTTTTCCACACCTATTTAATTTTTTACTTATAATTGACGCTCATTTAGTACAATTGATATCACTAATACCATTTAAGGGACAAAATAATGACTTGACTATCAGCTGAATGGAATAGAAACCTAGATTTTAATAGTCTGTTCTTCATAGATAGAAATCGTCGATTACAATGCAGGTTTTATTAAATCGATAGGCATTAAATAGTAGCCATAAAGGCTACTACAAACAAGCGTGTCAAGAATCACGCCTGTTTGTAGGAGCCTTAATGGTAGGTACAGGTACAGTCATACTCAGAAAGGATAGTGAAGAAATGATTTCTTTGATGCGAAGTTAGAGATTTATGAAATTCTAATGATTATTATTTTGTAAGTACACATTTGTTACGATTGGGAATCATATTTGAATCAACATACAAACTGATCAGCAAATTGCAAAAAACTTAATAAAATTTGAACTTGGCAGATTACTGACCAACTCCACTCCACTCTCACTTACTATGCGAGCCAAACAAGAATCTGTCAAGACGCCATTTTGTTCCGCAATACTTGCGAACTTCATTACCAAAGCGTACTAATTTGACAGCTATCGTATGAAGTTGGCAGCAAGTGCGATGCTATTCTTAGTTGGCACGCATAGGTAATATATAAATCAATGGTACTAACTCAAATCATTCCTAGAAGTTCCGGGTAATTTCAAAAATCAAATGAAATCAAATCATTTATTACTTTGCAAACAAATATAATTTCTAAAAGCAAGCAAAAATCTCTCTAAAAAAATAATCAATTTTTTCTCAGAATGCGGCCTTAATAATACGCTCATAAATATTAAAAATAACCATTATACGTCTGTCTGTCCTACTTAGAACTGTCCCACTTATCTCCAGTGTAAGTGTCACAGGCCCTATATGGAGGCTAGGCTAGTCTTTGATTTCTGTTCTTACCTTAAAGAGTTACTAGTGATGGACTGATTTTATCGATAGTTTCTACGATTATATTAAAGTTAAATAGGTTGATACTTAAATGGTTAAGGCACACATAAGTTTATTTTTTTAATGACAGTGTGAGATATTAATCCTGTTTTTGTGCTTATATGTATTTAATTAAAACAATTTAGATTGAATAAAGAATATTTCTCTAGGATTGGATTGAAACATTTTTACATGAATTTTCCGTTCCAAAATGCATTTTGGACCGAAGTTCTTTAACGCAGCTTACGGTAGGAGTAACCTGGCAGAAATTGTCACGCAACGAGAAAGTATTGTGCTTGAATAAGTCAGTTTCAAGAGTGTCAAAAGTTTTTGGTTTTTGTTTTTTTAATACAGAACCATCTACTATAAGTTTTAGCTAACTGGAAACCATACTAGATGCCTCTGCTTCAATACATAATGTACAGCGAAAGGAACTTCGTTCCAACCGGGTGTCCCACGACACATCCCGACTTTTTCTGTTTTTCTGTGTGTAAGCTGTACATTTCCAGTATAAGCTGATCTCGCATTGTATAGAATTTCATTACAATGAGAGGTCAGTGTAAACTGGAAATGTATAGCTTGATATGTAGCCGTGTGTACTTACTTGCACTTAATGTAATATTTCATCAAGATTTAAGGAGGTAATCAAATATATAGAGAAGGAAGCAGACTGTTTTAAATTAATAAAACAACCTATTAAACCTGCAACAACCTTCAGAAGTAAGGTAATGAAGTTATTTAAAGCTGCAATGCAATCGTGAAATGTTAGCACTTGCTACATAGTAATGGCAACTAAATAATGTTATGTTTCTGGTGAATCACATTTTAACTTTTTTGTTTTGAAATGTTGATGCTGCTAAATGTTAGCTTAGTGTTAACCATGAAGTCCTTTGCCGGCTCTTCTCCAATTGGAACCGAGCACTGTGTTTATGTGAAATTAAATAATATGTTAAAATGAATTTGAATATTATTGAAGTTTCTAGTCACCTAGAGCAAGGCAAGGAGGTTTACGTTAAACTGTTCATTCTAAACTGAAAATTTTTTTGTTGGTGTTTCTTGTTATCGTTTTCATACAAAAAACTCAATCAGGCTTCTTCTGGTTCCATTTGTAAGTATTGACTTTTGAGAAGCTGTCTTTAGTCATAGCTAAGATTCTTATTTTATGGATTTGCTTGAATCGATATTTGCTCCTTTTATTGGTAGATATTTCTCACATCTCTTGTACCGTCCTTTCAAAGGGGTAAAATGGTTTGTTTTTATTTTTTGCAAAATGTCTAAAAGTCCTGCTCCAATTACAAAAATTATTTCTAAAAATACCTAAACTATTGCCGAGTGTCATAGGATATTTTTCATGTTAAAGTCATAAATACAATCGGTAGGTTCTTGTAAATCAGATAAATATTGGTTTAAATCTTTTACCACCCCACTTCTACACAATTATTAAGATCAATCAGTAAGCTTGAGTTTATCATAATTGAAAAGAATCTTTCATCAGTCATAGCTACAAGAAAAACCAATTTACAAAAATAAAAGAAAATGAAGCCACATAAACTGTATGATTAAAGTAAAAAGGGCAATAAAATAGATTAAATGGTTCGCTAATATCGTTAAATTATAGACCATCGCGATTTGATCGCCATGTTGCTATTCTTTGTGAAGCTTCGCTTATTTTTCTTCAAATTATATAGATTACTTTTTACTAAATTGGCAGGTAATTTAGCAAATGGATTACCTAGATTGTCTAAAATAACTATAATGTCTAATCACTTTTATGAACTCAGGTTCTCTACTAAAATGGTACCTACTTTCATTTATTATTTTGTGTCTGGTTTATTATTATTTTTTGGGGCTGTTTTAAAAGAATTATTAAAGATATTTTTCCTTTATTTCTTAACATGGACTGGCTCGTTGGTCGCAAATGGATTACCTAGATTGTCTAAAACGTTTATGAACTAAGGTTCTCTACTAAAATCGTACTTTCATTTATTAGGTTGTGTCTGGTTTATTATTATTTTTTGGGGCTGTTAAAGAATTATTAAAGATATTTTTCCTTTATTTCTTAACATGGACTGCCTCGTTGGTCGCAAAGGGATTACCTAGATTGTCTAAAACTTTTAAGAACTAAGGTTCTCTACTAAAATGGTACCTACTTTCATTTATTATTTTGTGTCTGTGGTTTATTATTATGTTTTGGAGCTGTTTTAAAAGAACCAGATATTTTTCCTTTATTTCTTAACATTGACTGCCTCGTTGGTCTAGTAGTTGTAAGCGCTACTGCTGAGCATGAAGGTTTTGGTTCGATTCCCAGGGCGGGCAAAGTGTTGAATAAGTTTTTCCATCTGGAAATTGTCAGTAGTAGCCCGGAGTCTGGATTTGTGCCCGGTTGATGGCAATAAGCTTGCCCCCTGTTACGTGGGAATTAAACATAACTGGCGAAATGTTGGTGTATGTTATATTATTTTTTATCATTTCATGGTAAGGCAATGTTATGATTGACTATATACTGTACGGTCACATTATTATGTTAAACTAGCTTTTGCCCGCGACTTCGTCCGCGTTTCCGTCGTTTTTCGTAAAAAAGTACCATATGTCCTTCCTCACGGTTCAGTGGTTTTGATGTAACAGACAGATTAACTTTCGTATTTTAGTAGGGAAATATAATATGTTAATCCACAATACTGTTGAAAAATATCGCAATAAGGAACCGCAGAATATTATTATTAATAGCTGTGCCCGCGACTCCGTCAGCGTGTAACTCCTTGTATGTTATTAAGTTAATGTATTGGACTGCTAAGCTATCGGGAGTTACACGTGTTTTTGTGAGTCAACCATAAAAGATAGACATATGCTGTTGTAGGATATTTTTTAGATAATTTTATGTAGAACATTTCCGTCATAAATGATTTCTATGTAGCTTTAACCATTAAGGCTGCACACGCGACGGAAGCTTCAAAAATGGAGCAACTTCTCCCGTTTTCCCAACATTTCCCTTCACTGCTCTGCTCCTATTGATTGTAGCGTGATGAAAAGTATACTATAACCTCCCCAGGAGTATGAAGAGTAATTGTACCAAGTTTCTTTAAAATCCGTCGAGTAGTTTTTGTTTCTATAAGGAACATACAGACAGACAGACAGACAGACCGACAGACAAAAATTTTACTGATTGCATTTTTGGCATCAGTATCGATCACTAATTACCCCCTGATAGTTATTTTGAAAATATATATAATGTACAGAATTGACCTCTCTACAGATTTATTATAAGTATAGATTTCATTCTCCATATAAAATAAAAACATCGATAGTATATTCCTTCATTGTCACATCACTATTTACCTTGTCACATCGACCCATATAAAATTAAAATAAACTAGTACTTATTGCTTTTGGTCGTATATGGAAAAGTGGGTATTTTTATATTAATTGGTCAATGAAAGCGGTTTATCTGCGCTATTCAGTAAGTGGTAGTTTTTCTAATTGCTGCACAACTTAGGTACAACTGGTTGTTTATTATACTTTCTGTATTGCTTTATATGGGGTGGTCAGATGGTGGTTGTACCATATGCGATAAATGAGTCAATGGGAAGATGAACGTAAGAAAAGTGAAGACATGGTTTTGAGAAGGAAATGTGAGCTTGTAGATTTCTTTGTTCTCAAAAAAGGGACCAAATTTCGATGCACCCTATAATATCCACTGCATTTTGTGTGTGTGTTAAGAAAGATAATATTTTCTGTTTAATTAAGTAAGTAATTTTATTCTAGGCGCATGGTCTTCACATATAATGATATAATTTATGTATAAAAAATATTGTAAAACAATTTTAAATAAAATAGTAACGTTAGAGTTTCTTGCCCATTCTTCTCCATATGAAACTACCATTTGGAAGGGTGCAACTAGAATCAATTCAAAACATTTTTTTTTTGTAAATTTTCACGTTCTATTTTTTTATCTTTTGCATATGCATTTAAAAATAAACGATTTTACTTTGACTTTGACATCCTAGAGTTCACTTTAGACATCGTCTTATACGTACTTAAGAGTCGTATCGTAATCTTCTACAGCACTTTTTAGCTCTTTTTTTTTTTAGAGATAGAGATAGAGATAATTTATTTGTCAAAAATTCAGAATTAAGCTCTTTCTATTCAGAATCAAGCTCTGTTTGCCCTTTAAGAGTAGTACTACTCTAAAAGCAAATTAAAATTCCCTCTACCCATCGACACACATGCCTCTTTAGTCTACGGTCTAATCAATGGTGTTATCTATGCATTCATGGTGGGCGGATCCCATTACGCCACGTGCCGCAACATATGGCCTGTTGCATGTGTTTCAAGTGTGAATTGTATCATCTATGGACTGTTTGAAGGTGTGAAATGGTTTGGTTATGAATTTTTGCTTAATTTTTTTTGTGTGAGTTTTCGATGGGTCTAAGGTATGGCATATGCCATGGATATGGAAAAAATACTGCTTGTAGGTATCTTAACATGAGCTAAAAGTAATTGCGTTTTAATTTCTAAGCATGCGAGATTTAGATCCATATCATTTTATTATGTTGCTTTTATGTGCGGGATAACCCCTAGAGACTAAGGGAGGGTATTTATTTCGCATTTCTGTACTTAGGAGCTTAAAAGAGGCTGCAGGATTTCTGGGGGGCTGAAACTGAACTTTGGCAGAATCATAATAGGATATTAAGTATTATCATATTTGAAATCGTAAAACCGTCACAAACTGACAATTATTATCATATTTGAAATCGTAAAACGGTCACAAACTGACAATTCATAATTTATTTCATAGCACGCAATTCATCAGTTTTGTATGAAGATTCGTAAAATGGTCCAAAAATTATGAATTACTTTATTGAAGTTTAATGTCAAACACGTCAATCATAATAAATTGCTGGGAATTCAGGAGATGAATGGCTTTTAGAGGAATTGCTTAAGGATGATGCGCCAGGGTAGCCCGCGAAATTCAAAATTTCTTACGTTTTTTTGCAATTTGTAGGCCAGTGTGAGCTTGTATGTTGATTAAAATATGATTCGCGGCCGTAGCTAATATGGCTTTATAGAATTATAATAATTAGAATCAGCAATACAACTCCATAAGTTAGCATTTACCTCAAACCTCATGATTTCATGAAATCGCTAGATTTGAGGTAAATGCTTTCGCCTTAATGTGGCTGTTTTAGGCCCCCTGATCATATTAAATTAAATCATTAGGAGAAGTTAAGGTGATTGCGCTGTGTAGCCCGCGAAATTCAAATTTTCTAGTTAGATTTCGTTCAGATTCGTCTTTTGTGCAGAAATGTATGTATATATGGTACACCACAGACTACCTACAGTATTCTCTCCTTCTCCCCATAATCCATCCAAAGGTTGTCTGTAAAAGATCGCTTTTAGCGATAAGACCGCCCATTGTGTCACCCTATGTAAAATTTCAACATTTATCTGTAATTTTTATGGTGTGCATAAAGAGTATTCTATCTATCTATCTATCTATCTATTCGTCGAACGAACGAAATCTAAGGAATCTGCATGAAATCTAACTTAGAGAGATGTATTGATAATTTTTATGGTTAAAATTATTTAAATACATATGTTTTATTGCCGCGTACCTATTACATTTTGATCAAGATACAACCTGACACGGACCTGGAAATTGCACAAAACCCAAAAAAAAAAAGAATTTCGCGGGCTGCCACTGCGCATCCCCCTTAATATAGTGTCATTAATCAGCGTTCAATCGTTCATATTTGGTAAGTAGGTATTCTGTCATCTCGATATTACAAGCTTTTCTTCCATTCCATGAAACACAGAACAACACAACAAAATAACCAAAAAACAACAACTAGAAAAACAGTCGTCGCCTGGTGACTTGAATCATAGTGATTGACACCTGGGGTACTTTTATTTATTTCTTAAATAAACTAACATTTCAGCTGTTTTTATTATACAAACAATAGTGACTTAGATTTTGGCATATAAACTAGGGTTGCCAATTATTTTGATCAGGAAAAAGCTTAATTATTTTGCGGACACATTTTTTTTTGCAAATCATTTCGATACTTTTTCCCTTGCTTTGGGCACATTGTCGGAATTTCGACTTCCTTTTAAATCTAGAATCATTCTTCAGTGAAAACTAATTGTTACGTTTAGAAGGATCATGTAGGTAGACCGACCAGCCAATCTTGTTGAGGTAAATCTTTTCGTTATAGCAGAACTTTCTAAAAGCTCATATCGACTTCCGAGTGAAAAAGGACTAGATTATAAAATGCATTAATGAAAGCTCTGTTGGAGCAACCCTAAAACAAACGAACAAACAGACATTTTATATGCGCAGTGATGAGTAATACCTGACTCATGATGAAAATCGTAAAAATGTGTGAGATGTGGGTACCTACACATGTGTGAAATTGTAAATATCATTTCTTTTTTTACGTTTGTTTTTCGTTTACACAGTATGATGCGATGTGCGCGTGTGTTTCCACTGTACCCATTTTTGTATTAGCCTATACTGCTTATAGGATTGGGCTCTTTTATTGCAAAAGGGAGAGAAAAAAATAGGAAGACGGATTCTGTAAATTGTGGTCCCGTAGTGGGGCACAACAAGCTCATAATTCTTTGCTGGCCCCCCTAGGCAAAGGCTCCCTTCATTTTTATGGTCCCGTAGCCAAATGGCAAAAACGGATCCCTTATAATTTTTCCATCTCTCAGGATCCCACTAATCTTGAATGTCCACCCCCCGTCCACCCCCCCGCAAAGATAGCGAAGCGAGTCCGCCGGGCGATAAAGAAATGCTTATAAGTATTTCGCAAACTGTATAACACTTTGTCGAAATAAAAACTATGATCTGAAAGCTGATTTAATAAGCAAATCACGCCTCGAAGGGTTGGGCAGATACAGAGGTCTACCAAACGTACAAAAAGTCTGTCGGACATCAAATAATTCTGTAAAGTTATATAACTTCGTAAAGATTTACATATAACTAACTTGTTCTTTACAATATTTTCTTTTAAGTTAGGGCCGATTTTTCAATAGTCAAATAACTTTTATCTGGGGAATATGTTTGACGTTTTGACAGCTTGTGTTAGAACATATTATGTCAAACCTCTATGTTTATTCCTCAAATAAAAGTTATCTGACGATTGAAAAAGTGCCTGAAACATTATCTGATAGTCTTTCATTCACAAATAATTTTAAAAACTTCATTCATCTTGGGGGCAATTCCCGTATTTTTAACTACGTTCGCAATCTCATCTCAGTGTCATCTGGTCAAAAATTGTCTATTGTTTACCTACATTTTTGACATTTAATTGTCGCTGGCATGACATTGTTTTTAGGTACAAGAATTGGCCTTATTCTTTCATTTCAATAGAGCATGACGTTAGTCATACTGAATCGCTACCGAAATACCATAACGTACACAACGATGGATTCACACAGAATTTAATTTTAACACATACGTTCACCTCCCGAAATAAATGACATACTTTATGAAAAACTGTAACAGTTTCAGGTCAGTGCAATATTTTCGCAGAATTTAATTATTATTGAACACTTACAATGAACTTTTCACGGCCTCTCGTCTATGTGACGGATCCAATATATCATCATTTGCCTAGCCTTTTAGTAATTTTTGTTGTCGATGACTTCCAGTCTAACCAGATGCAGCTGAATACCAATATTTTACATAGAACGACTGTATTTTATATCTGACCGCCACAACCCAGTTCCTGGGTAACACGATACCCCTAGATAAAACTGGTTTTCAGACATTCCTGCTTCTTCTGACGGTTTTAATGTATCGTGAACTCGAAATTGAGTTGTTCATTTGATGTAAATTTTCAGATTTCATAGACGAAATACAAACAAAACAAAACCATGATTTATTGGATCAATTCATCAATTCAACGGTTTTTAGTGTAATTTCAGACATAGAACTATCTTTTTCATTTCATTTCATTAGTTTATTCATTAACAATTAACATTGTCTTGAACATTACATATTAAATAAAATTATCACATGCAGAAACAATACATTTAAAAGCCTAATTAAAATTGATATTATATGTTTATTCAATTAATTTAAAATATGTAAATGTTCAATGTCAAAATATTTAGAGTAACTTCATCAAGGTCCTAGTGATGAGAACAGTGTTACTTTAAAAGAAAGGACACTCCTGAAAGTTGTTGTGTTTTACATAGGTTTATTTACCTGGCAAATCGTAGTGATGACAGTTGCAGTAAGGTTGTGTGTTACTGAGTGGTGTCCAAGGACTACGTAGAAGACGAGTGTCGGTCATCCGGGGCGAGAGAGCAGACGATAGTGTTTTCATCGCGATAGAACTTGGATGAGGCTGGCACAGGAGCGTGGAGATTGGCACAAGAAAAGAGAGGCCTATGCCCAGTTGTGGGTTAAGTCGGGCCGTGGATGATGATGATAATGATAATATCATTAATAAAGATGTTTAGTTGGCTGTGTGGGTATATTTTAGCATGTTTTTAACCGACTACCTAAAAGAAGGAGGTTCTAAGTTTGATTATGTTTAAAAAAAATATAATGGGCTTCGCCCGCGTGAAGATCGGAGATTATCCTACGGGAACGTACTATTGGGATAAAAAGTATTTTATGTTCTAATCCAGGTCATAGTATGTCCATGTGCTAAAGATCCAATTCCGTACAGTGTTTCCGTCTGAAAGCGTACCCAACCAACAAACTCACTTTCGCTTTTATAATATTACTGAGAATGTTCACTGATTTTTCCGTCAATTGTGGACCGATTTTGAAAATTCTTTTTTTTTTGTATTGCTCTCGAGGTGGTCCCATTGTCACCAAGTCAGAATCTGATGAGGGGTTCTCATGGAAATCGAGGGAATTCGTCAAATTTTATAGGCACATCTATAGCGATTTGGGTATCTGCACTACAAGAAGATAGAAGTTGCATTCATTTTATGCAGTATGCAAAAGACGCGACGAGTTGGCAACGTTTCAATAAATAGCACTCAGCTTAATCCTGGCGTACAAATCAAAGCTTTTAGACTTTTAATAGAAAAAAAAAAATAGCAAAAAAAAATAGTTACATTGACAGATTGGTAGGCACATAGGTGAGTATACTTCTAGAACTTTCTGACTTATTTTTTCTAAAAAAAAAAACTCGAAACTGGAAATTAAATCCACATCCTCAAGAATCAGATTTCCAATCACAGACAACGAGATCGAAACACATCAAAGTCTATGGTATTTATAGAATGCAATGCTTTCCGGCCGTAGACTAGATAGAATGTTGGCTTTGGGCCAACGCGGACATCGGTTGTCTATGGAAATAGACTCGGCTTGTATTTCTTGATTGTCTATGGTTTTTGTCAACCTGTGAGTTAAGAGAGATGGTGAGACGACTGATGGAGTTAAAAGGATTAAGTATTTAGCTTAATGTGTTTACATTTTTTATTAAATCTTGTAAATTAACGGCTTGTTCCCACTACTATAGTGTATTCACGGAGACGAGTTAGTATAGCGCCTTCTCTATCGCACATTATCATACAAATGACAAAGACAAAAAAAAACTTTTTTAGGGTCAGTGGGCGTTAACAATACCTTAGAAATGTAAATGTGCGTTCAAACTGCGCTTCTTAAAATTTCGCTTAGTTTATTCCTGCGGCTTCGTCTGTCGTATAAATTGAGAGACATTTATTTGATAGAAATAGCTATAATACTGGAAACAATAAACGTTTATTCTATTCATCTTCTATTAGTTCTATTCCATTCCTACCAGTGTTAACTATATATAATATATTAATATCTATTATAATATATTTATACAATATTTTTTTTGTTTAATATAATGATAATTAATAATATAGACTGTGAAGAAAGTTCACAGTCTATACAACAGGTGTGAGCAACAACGCATATTAAGTACTTATTTACAGTACCGATTTAAGGCTCTTACAGACAGAGGCGATATCGCGGTCGCGACGCGATATTTCGATATTATATCCGTAGAAAAATATCGCGTCGCGACGCGATATCGCCTCTGTCTGTAAGAGCCTTTAATGTCTGTCTGTCTTACATGATTTATGTTACTTCTTTTTTACCAATACCTAAGTGCCTATCTTGTTAAATATTCAACTTTAATTTCGCTTTGTTTAGCCTGGACATCAAACCCTGGTGCACTAGGTTTTCCAGAGACTGAAAAAGAAGGACAAATCTTGGATAGCTCTGTGATGAACTGATTTTAAAGTATTATGTGTCAAGCTTTTTTCGTTTAAGGCGACGATAACCAACTTTTATTGATTTTAAACTGAAGATCACGTCTAAACGAGTAGTGATAATGATTTTGAAAAAATATATGTTAAATTAGAGGATTTTTTAATAACTAAGTAGGTGAATATTTTAGATTAAATTTATGTTACCTACATAGTGTAACTAATTTGTATTGTTATAGTCTAACGCGGATAAAAAACTGAGAATCACGCAAAAACTGTCAAGCGTATTTTTATGAAACCTTCACCATTTTAAAGATAATTTAATTATTTATCTTTTAATAAACGTGTTTTAAAATATTTTTGTCGTATGTGCAATAAATTAATAATTCGTCTAATTTGGGACAGCGCTTCTTGATGTGCTACTGCTATTACTGGTAGGAACTCGCAGGTACTCAAGGACGCTGGCACTTATCTGAGTCTTAAAGGTATCTTTACTACAGCATTAAAGATACTTTAAAAAAATATTATTTCGATACAATGATGTTATAGTAATAAAAAGAAAATAATAATATATTCTATCACCAACTTACCACCCATGTTCCAAGTCGTCTTTATTTTATGGTGTTTGTGGGCGATTTTACTACTTGTCATTATTGATACATCATTCATTGATTGATGTAATAAAATTAATATGTGAAGTATCAATGTCTGTGGTATTAGATGAGTTAATAAATTATCAATCAACTTTATATATGATCGGTTGTGGTACTCTGCTGAGTATCGGCGTCTCCTAAGTACCTAGAGTTAATAGGTCACGACACCATTAAATAGTAAATCTTCTACCTTCCTACCTATTGTCTCCAGACGACCCTTAGGTCGTTAACGTAACGTCAACGTTATCACTGATAGAATATCAGTATATTTATGATAACGTTAACGTTTTGTGATAACGTTGAAGAGTTAAAAATGTATTTGACTGATGTCATCTGCCTAGACTTTTCCTAACAATTTTGGGGTCGGCTTCCAGTCTAACCAAATTCAGCTTAATACCAGTATTTTTACATGGCACGACTGCCTATCTGACTTTCACAACCCAGTTACTGGGTAATACGATACCCCTTGGTAACAACTGGTTGTCAGACTTTCGGTCTTCTGACGACCCGTAATAGCTGTCAAAGATTCACGAATGATAGCCGAGACCAACGGCTTAGCGTGCTTTCCAAGGCACGGAGGAGTGTTGGTATCTAAAGATGGTCACCCATTCACCGACCAACCGCGGCCACCGTAGCTTAACCTGATCGATTGACCCATGCGGCTGTTATTACTTAGTCACAAGCTCCTCTTAAGTTTGCACACATACAAACAGAAAATAAAATATTTTATTTACTTAACTACTTTTTTATTATTAGGTAACGTCATAAATTCAAATCGTATTATCCTTGAAGTTTTAAATAACAACATTATTCCACATTGAATACACACACATACATAAAAAAACTGATTCATCATTTTTCAAAACCACACACGTTTGTTGATTCATCTGTCAAAAAAAACAACCCTCTGAATACAATCATACTTAATTGGCAATATTACCAACGTGCGAAAATAAATGAATATTGCCACGTAACCCTAAACTGCTAACAGTGAGTTATTTATATGTTTTTGCACCTGGACCGTCAAAACCAATGGGGCGGCAAATAGAGGGTTGATTGTAATCTATAATTTATATGGAAGCGCATGAGTTGATTTAAAATTTAGGTGGATTATGGCATCAATGACTTTAAAACTTAAATAATTTGCATGATTTATTGTTTGACAATATAATAGATACCTATGTAGGTATAGGCAATCAATGGAACCTCGATCACTGAGTTTGTTTAATTTTTTTACTCAGATATAGTCAATTTAAAGGTGATTTAAAAACGTACCTTAACCCTTCGTATGCCGTGAATGCGGATCCGCGCGAGACACAATAGCTTTTTAATTGTGTCTGTAATTACGGCATTCAACTCGTTAATAAATAATTTCTCCCTGGAACTTATATTTCTACAGGTTATACCAAAAAGGTGTGGTCAAATTTAAGGATGCGGTACAGATCATAAAACTGAACAAGTTTCTTTATGGGACCAACATCGCAATCACGAAAAAATTATCAAGTGTCCCATACAAAACTTCACATACCAAATGTCGGACGGCTAATTATTTTTTCGTGATTACGATGTTGGACCCATTGAGAAAGTTTTTCAGTGTGATGGTCTGTACCACATGTCACCCTTAATTTGACCACACCTCTGTACAATAATCTACATGACATCAATGATTATACAATAAATGTTTTAGCAAAGAGAAAAAAAGAATTATCATCAAGTTTTATAGAAAGACTGGTGATTGAAAGTGGCTTAGTGGCCTCTAAATTCGCCTCCAACTCATAATATAATAGGCCCTTTTTCATAGAAACATCATACATAATTACACACACATTTACACCTTTGCTGATTACATCATTCTAATCTCCGTAAATATCAAAGTGTCATTATGACATTATGTGTTTTTCTCAATCCGCCATGACACAATTTGTTGTTTGTTTTTCACAAAAATGTGTACTCGATTACGAAGCACTATGTTGCTATTCGACGTGTGAGGTCACTTGTGTCCTTAATCATATTGACTTTGTTGACTAGTGTAATCTGTGGTGTTGCTTGCGCGAATAAACATATTTTGGACACAAATATTGGGCTTCAGGATAAAAGAACCAGAGGTAGACCTAGAGAGAGGTGAATCGACGAAAGAAATAAAACAGCTGGAGATGACTGGATATTCAAGGCATCAGATAGTTTTGGAGAAAAAAGCAGGAGAGCTTTACTCGTAAAGAGGTCCTTCATTATAAATACACCTATAAGTATAGGTGTACTTTCTTATATTCAAAATATACACTGAAACTTTAAAAGCATGAGTAGTGAGTAGTGATAGTAATAATTTTGAAATTTAAAAACAAAAAGTTGTAGGAAAGAAATAACAAAATTGATTGAAACATGAAATTGTATGATTGTTATATTTATTACTAGCACTTCCCTGGATGTCGGAAAATATCCCACGGGAACGTAGTACCCAGAATTCCTTCCTTATGCCTTGTCTACATTAGTATAGAGGGAACCTCTGTGCAAAATTTCAGCTTTCTAGGTTCAAGGGTTTGGGCTGGGCGTTGATGAGTCAGTCAATCAGTCAGTCAGTCATATTTGTAGGTAAGAAATATTGCAATTGATTAAAATATGAAATTGTTATATTTATCATGTACTAGCTGCGCCCCGTGGTTTCACCCGCGTTCGGGATAAAAAGAAACCTATGTGTGTATCCACGGTGTCAGCTACTATACCTTCATACCAAATTTTAAATATTGGTCCAGCCATTTGAGCGTGAAGAAATAGCAAACGTACAAATTCTCGAAATAATGGTGAAAACCGCATCAAAACCGTTGCATATATTTTATAAAAACAATGCGGTCACATGGACAGACACATAAAGCGACTTCAATTTTTAATATATTAAGTACAACAGCGCATTCACGAATATTGAAGAGGTCCTCATTTGTGGAAAGTATCCAAATGATTGCTACAAAAAACATTTTTTTTTACCAATTAACTAAAGCTCCGTGACCATGACTTGAGAGTACTTACGTACAACAAGCAATAACCCTTTAACTGCTACAGTCACATATTAATAGTGACGGAGTGACAGATGACATCAGAGTCAAGTAAGAAAGGTGACGCAAGTTATACGCTGTGAGAAACATATGAACACTATTTGGCACATGACAGAGATGTCATCAGAAGTGTCATTTCACACAAATGGAAGCGGAAAGCAGGATCTTTGACAGTCGTTACGGGTCGTCAGAAGCCCGAAAGTCTGACAACCAGTCTTATCAAGGGGTATCATATTACCCAGTAACTGGGTTGTGGAGGTCAGATAGGCAGTTGCTGGTATTCAGCTCCATCCGCTTAGACTGGAAGCCGACCCCAACATAGGTTTGAAAAGGCTAGGCAGATTCATTGATTGGAAGCGAAAAGCTCACTCACAAACAATTTAGAAATTCTTTGCTACCTAAGTCCCAAACTGTGTGTTTGTATTAAAGTTTCGGACAATACACTAAACTGCACGTCAGTAACAAAAATTTGGCATTCTTCTGCTTCTTCTTAGCGTGTCGATGGGAATTTATATACAGTCGCCCAGAATTTGGCTACGAGCTTGTCACCTTCAGTAGCGTCCATCAGCTCCTGTAGCGTACAGACAGCAGGACACGCTGGACACGACATTAAGTGCTCTATTATTTGTTCATTTGTGAATCTCCACCTGAGCAGGTTTTCTTTGCTTCCTGCCTATCTGAAACCAAAGCCGAGGCAACTCATGTCTAGGTGGCAGATTTTCAGCTGGTGGAACGAATGTGTTGGGTAGAGAAGCACTGTCGCATTTGGCTTTAACATCGTCTTTATTCAGTAGCAGTAAAAGTTTTAGCAGCTACTACAATGTGTCGTTGATTGTACGATAATAGTTGAAAGGACACTTCAAAACAAATGTTCCGGAATTTGGCCATCTGAAAGGCAGATATTAAAACTGTCATAAAATTCGTATGACAGCCAATTTAAGCCAATAGATATTGTGCTAACTTTGTCTCCAAGTCACATTGTCTTGATCGCTATTTTTTCGATAGACATTGGGTTCTACTGTTTGATCCAAAAAAGACAACATACAGGCTGTTCCTGGCTGGTCTTTAAGGTCAATAATTCGGAGATCATAAAGCTGATCGGTTAAAAAGTAATAGACTATTAGCACAGACGAACTCGTAGTTCGGCGAACTTCGTAAGCAGTTCGGGCTTTCGTCGGACGACTGTATGATGTATAGACACTGACCTCTATTGTACAAGACTTGTACAATAGAGGTCAGTGTGTATAGACTGTGCTATTAGCCCTTCTCTACATTGTTTGCAACTTGCAACCGCCCTATGTGTTTCGTCTTTGTCTCTTGTACGGACTTATCCTTCTGTATCTCTTCATCCTATGTTTTTGCACATGTGTATGAGATTTATGCCGTTACAAAATACACGATTTGTTTGTACAAGATTTTCAAATGTAGAGATGTTGATTTTTATGATTTTGGCAGATCATCAGATGACAGTAACTAAACATACTTACAGTCAGAGTACCAGTTTTATATTAAGGCTTGTCCGTCGCAAAAAGCGCGGTCACTGTCGGACTGCATAGAAAAGAAAGAGAAGCGCGATGACACAACGCTTGCAAAATATGAAGTAATTATCGATTTACAAAAAATCTGTTGATTAAACTAAAAAAGGAATTACAAGAAATCATTCCTTATTAGTTTGTAAAGAACTGTATAAATTTATGAACACTTTTAATGAAAACTGTAGGAGTAATATGGTAACAACTCGAAAAAATAGACCGAAATAGACCTGGGTTTAGGTTTTCTTTTCCTTAGTTCTACAAAATAAAATAGATTTCAGGACACATGAAATCACTTCTTATGTATTGTAGATTACTGTGTATTTTTTCCTATCAGAAAGATGCTATAGTTACTGTAAAAGATGGTTACAAAGTTAATTAGTTTCGCCGTATTTTAGGAAGGAGCAGCCTTAAGATTATTTTTTTAACTGAAGAAGGTAATTATGAAAGAGTTTTTAATCAAAGAGTATTTGATGCTTTAAAGTAATTTATAGGGTCTAGTTTCCACAAGCTCATCTGATGTCCACAGAATCACTAGACGAAAATATTTACATACCTTCGTATACCACTCTAACAGACCAAGATCACCAAGACTTACCTACTCCAAAATCCCCATAGCAAAATCTGTTCACCATAAAAATAACCTGCAATAAATCCATCGCTACATTAATACAATTTGCTAATCTCACCCACTTCTAATACAGAATTAAAAACAAATAAAAAAAAAACCGGTCAAGAGCGAGTCGGACTCGCGCACCGAGGGTTCCGTTCCGATTTCTGAAAAACTGTGCTATTTAGAGACATCGTTTTATTTTTCCTGTAATCTTTACATAAACTTCTATCACATAGAATAATTTCAGATTTTTCTCTTTGCAAACTTCGGAGATAAGGGGGGGGGGGGGGAACTGTATTTTTTTTTACATTTTTTTATCAAAAGCCGAAAACTATGGGGCCTAAAAAAGTAAAAAAAAATGTTTGAGAATTTGCAAACAGCGCTCTTTCATATGATACCCCACATGCCATAGTAGCTCCACTTTGAATTTTTAAGACCCCCTTTCGGTCCCTGTTGCAAAAAACATAAATATTTTTGTTTCTTTCTTATTTGCAAAATAGTTAAAAGGGTAAATGTCGTCTAAAACTGTTCCAAATTTCAAGTTGATAGCATTAGTAGTTCTCGAGATATCCAGCTGTGACAGACAGACAGACAGACAGACAGACTTAGTCACACCATAAGGGTTCCTTTTTTACCATTTTGGTACGGAACCCTAAAAACGCGAAATATTGACCCGATTCTATGATTACAAACCTATGTTTCAAATACAAACAAACTATCCGCTTGTAGATTTATCTACAAAACAGATGAGTCTTGTACTAAAAAACTGGTATAACTTAAACTGTGAAATGGATCTAAATGTACGTAATTGAAGACCAGGTTTAACTGGTAAACATGTCTTGTAATGACTATAAAAGACCAACATAATTTGAGCTACAGACTAGATGGTAATGTAGGAAGGGAGAGGTCAAGTTAGGCTGGTGTTTTGTTTAGTCTATTTTCATTGGGTTTACTTTTCGCCAGAAAATTAGGTTTTTGGGTTGAAACGTTGTGTATATGTCGGAGAATCCACGAAACAGTGGTTGTACTTTAATTGTAGTTTAAGTAGATTAGGTTGGCATCGTTGAAATATTTTAGTACACTATAGCGGATCCGACAGACGTTGTCCTGTCTGAACGATTCCAGAACACGACTGCAGCGCCACCTACCGGGTCCAATTATGTTTTCAACCCATCCGGGAACCCATTGAATTATACACACAAAATTTCATCTGAATCCGTCTAGTCGTTTAGGAGGAGTTAAATAAACAAAGAATTACAAAATATAGAGTCGGTTCAGTACCTCAGGGGACGTTTACATCCTAAACTCTCCTCTCCAGATACTCAGTGGCGATATTTTTATCATCAAAATAATGTCTATAGCTTCTATAGGTACTTACTTCAAAACTATAGAATTTCAAAGCTTTACAAGAAGCTCAATAAAACAGCTTAGCCTTTTCCCAACTATGTTGGGGTCGGCTTCCAGTCTAACAGGATACAGCTGGATACCAGTATTTTACATGGAGCCACTGACTATCTGACCTCCACAACCCAGTTATTGGGTAATACGATATTGTCAGACTTTCGGGCTTCTGACAGCCGGGACCAGCGGCTTAACGTGCTTTCCGAGGCACGGAGAGATCTTGGTATGTAAAGATGGTCACCCCTCCAAGGACCAACCGTGGCAAGCATAGCTTAACCTGATCTACTAGCCTTTCTTTTCATAACAAACTCATCTATTTTCTAGCTTCACTATCGCGTATTTAGCAGCCCGAGTAACCGTTTAGTTTATACTTCCGCTGTCCTATTTAGTTTTATGAATGAGTTGCACACTATGTAATACATGTTTACAGAACTGCCAGTAAGAATATTTAGGTTTTAGGTGTAAGTATAGTTATTTGGGTCAAAGACGGGATGCAGTTTTTCTATAATATCACGCTTTCTTCCAATGGGGGTAGGAAGAAACTACAGAACGCTAGTTCCTTACGTTCATACATCAGGGGGCCTACTCCCTAAGTCCGTCCGTCCGTCCGTCCGTCCGTCCGTCCGTCCGTCCGTCGGTTCATCCCTACGTTTGACTTATAGATCCATAAAAACAAGTGTAAAAGTTAAATTTTTCGGACGGTCAAAAACACATCAGGAGTAGAGACAACTGTCGTATCGTGTTTTCATTCATACTTCGTTCGGGACCCGAACCAATCATCTGTCCGTAAGTGTTACGGAGTAGGAAACGCTCGTAACGAAGGCCGGAACTACGGGCTTCGTGGTTAGGGAGTAGACCCCCTGGTCATGCACGCAAGCCGGTTGCGAATACTATGCACCTGACCTTTCTGAAGAACATCACCAATTAGGTCACTGTACGTCTTTCTAGGGCGTCCCCTCCCGGCGTTTCCACTCACGTCTGCCTTGTATTTATTAGGTCACTGTACGTCTTCTTTGGGCGTCCCCTCCCGGCGTTTCCACTCACGTCTGCCTTGTATTTATTAGGTCACTGTACGTCTTCTTTGGGCGTCCCCTCCCGGCGTTTCCACTCACGTCTGCCTTGTATTTATTAGGTCACTGTACGTCTTCTTTGGGCGTCCCCTCCCGGCGTTTCCACTCACGTCTGCCTTGTATTTATTAGGTCACTGTACGTCTTCTTTGGGCGTCCCCTCCCGGCGTTTCCACTCACGTCTGCCTTGTATTTATTAGGTCACTGTACGTCTTCTTTGGGCGTCCCCTCCCGGCGTTTCCACTCACGTCTGCCTTGTATTTATTAGGTCACTGTACGTCTTCTTTGGGCGTCCCCTCCCGGCGTTTCCACTCACGTCTGCCTTGTATTTATTAGGTCACTGTACGTCTTCTTTGGGCGTCCCCTCCCGGCGTTTCCACTCACGTCTGCCTTGTATTTATTAGGTCACTGTACGTCTTCTTTGGGCGTCCCCTCCCGGCGTTTCCACTCACGTCTGCCTTGTATTTATTAGGTCACTGTACGTCTTCTTTGGGCGTCCCCTCCCGGCGTTTCCACTCACGTCTGCCTTGTATTTATTAGGTCACTGTACGTCTTCTTTGGGCGTCCCCTCCCGGCGTTTCCACTCACGTCTGCCTTGTATTTATTAGGTCACTGTACGTCTTCTTTGGGCGTCCCCTCCCGGCGTTTCCACTCACGTCTGCCTTGTATTTATTAGGTCACTGTACGTCTTCTTTGGGCGTCCCCTCCCGGCGTTTCCACTCACGTCTGCCTTGTATTTATTAGTCGCCTTTCATTCATCCTCTCAACATGACCAAACCATCTAAGCATACTCTTTTAAATTGTTGTCACTACATCTTCTTTTAAACCGCACCATTTTGCTTCAGCCTATCATTCATAGTCACCACACCACACATGTTTCGCAAGGAATGCATTTAAAGAAAGAAAAAAAGGAAACAAATTTTGTTTATTTGCGGCAAACGTGACGCAAAGAAACAACACAAACACAAAAAGAAGAAGTTGGACGAAAATATGCGTCACATCCACGCAAAACGGGCATCACTCAGCATAATGCTTTTTTTTATGGATGGGAATCATCAAATGACTTTGCCCGCTCTGGGTGGAGCGGAAGGGCGTGTCAGACTTTGACTGACTAAAACCCACCCGTGTTCCTTCAGTTGCCTATGCGAGGGCCACGGTATCTCTTTCGAACAACCCGCGACCCCGGCGGCACTCAGCATTATGCTGAGACCCTATGCGACACAGAGCCCCAGCGCTGGTTTTTAGTGACAATAATAAGTCGAGAATTTGTCAAGATGTTTTATTTTACCGTATACCTTACTGACTTTTATAGTTTCTTAACACTCCAATTCCTCTCTGTTTTAAAGCTTAAAGTATACGGTATGTCAGAAAAGCTCTTTAACATTGTAAATCATTATAATTTATACTGATCAGTTTGTAATCCGATCAGTTATAGGTTTATTTTCTATGGTTTTATGGTTCATATGCTCATGTTCGTTACATTTATTTCTGAGAAGGACAAAGCTTTTGCCGAGCAGTGACTGGGATTATAACAGTTTGGTGTTGGAAACAAGTAATCTTTGTTTTTAGGGTTCCGTACCAAAATGGTAAAAAAGGAACCCTTATGGTGTGACTCAGTCTGTCTGTCTGTCTGTCACAGCTGGATATCTCAAGAACTACTGATGCTATCAACTTGAAATTTGGAATACTTTTAGATGACGTTTACCCAACTATTTTGCAAATAAGAAAGAAATAAAAATATTTATATTTTTTTTGCAACAGGGACTGAAAGGGGGTCTTAAAAATTTAAAGTGGGGCTACTAGGGCATGTGGGGTATCATATGAAAGAACGTTGTTTGCACATTTTTAAACTATTTTTAATTTTTTTTAGGCCGCATAGTTTTCGACCTTTGATCAAAAATGTAAAAAAAAATACCGTTCCCCCTTATCTCCGAAGTTTGCAAAGAGAAAAAGCTGAAATTATTCTACGTGATAGAAGTTTATGTAAAGATTACAGGAAAAATAAAACGATGTCTCTAAGTAGTTCAGAAATCGGAACGGAACCCTCGGTGCGCGAGTCCGACTCGCTCTTGACCGGTTTTTTTTATTCATAGTTCTTTTCGTATAATTAGCGTCCAAATAAACCAGTAGTTCTGCGGAACAGGTAGACCTCGCTAGCAGAAACTTTTTTGCAACACAAAATTTATTTAAATCACTAAATTATTTACCAAGTTCTTTCACCAAATTTTTATGAAACCAAATATAAGTAACTACACCTTTCAAAATAAAAAAGAACCATCTAAATCGGATGTCATAAGGTGGAGATATCCAGTAGCCCAGTTTTTGCCCCTTTTTGGAGGAAGTAGCCCTCCAATCAAAAATCCTCGACGGCAAAAAAAGTCTATAAAGTCGTAAAACCTGTATACCAAGTTTCGTCCACATCAGTTGTAAAATACGACCTGTAGAGGAGTAGCAACAAACTGACAGACGAAAGCAAATTTTGCCAGAAATGTAGCAGAGACACTTCGCCCGCTACTCTCGCTCCCGAACTAAATGAAGGTAGCCCATGATGTAGGTAGTCAAAATACCAGCCAAGCAAGACCAACTGCCATTATTATTCATCATGTCAGAGTTCACCCGTCGGGCTGTGTCATCCTCGAACATTTAGGTCCAGAGAGGTGGCACACAGTGTTCCATGCTCGCCTTATGGGAGAACGTGAGGTCGTGGGATCGGCCGCACTTGGTGATGGGGCCCGCTAGACATGGCGGGCTGATACCAGTCGTGGGTGCGGCGATTGTACAAGTATCTCCCGGGCCCCCGACTCATGGTACTAGAAGGAACAGTGGGGTTGTCCGACATAATCTTCTGTTTTCCTCAGGTGGAGGGTATATCCCTGAGGATATCTCCACGGAAAAAAAGGGTATCACCTTTACTGATTTTAGTAATATTGGAGCTTCTTGTGTAAATCTTCTAATCAAGAATTACCGTCAGACCTACATATTATGTCTGACACCAACCATTACCGTTATCTCTTTCAAAGGATCTCTTATTGCAAATTGCTACAGCAATATATCAAAACTTAAATTGATTACTCAATATTACTTAGTTTAAGATTGGTTTTCCATTAAAATCGTAGCTTTGACTTCTAAACGTACTAAGTAGGTGTCAAGTTGTAAAATATGTCAGTTTATGGCTAATTTATATGAGTAGAATTTCTAACCTCAAATAGGCGATTATCGAAAGCAGATAATAAAACAGTCGACTCGTGTAAACTGTACGATCAATACTCGCATGTTAAAAAGAAGCTTCCGTAGATAAGTGCGTGTCGGACCACGCACAATGAAGGGTTCCAGCATTGAAAAAATTTATCCCAAAAACAAACTTATAACTAGGCCAGAGGCATACAACGTAGCAATGCTATCAGTATCTTGGGTACATTACCAGTCGACAGCGATGCGGATGAATTTTTCGACGCCATATTTAATAAGAAGAGTTTTCGAAAAAACTGTCTGACGAATCTCAACATAATAAACATACCAGGGGATCATAGCCTGGCGGATCTTGCCACGAGACTCGCAAAGACACACTCGCTTCTCGGCGGGCTAGAAACCTCTCTTCGTGTAAATGCGCCTAAAGTTTCGCAACTAACGCTAAGCTGAAAGTCAGCTAAGCAACAAATCTGTTTCCCAATCGGCGGGTTATCTGGGTATGCACGCAAAAAATTAATATATCAAAACCATAGATATAAGAAAAAAGGAGATGTGCCCAGTACCTATGTTAAATGTATCAGAACCACTTTGTCCCTTTGTCACTTTCATGATTATAAAGACAAATAGGGTAAAATACTTGTACTTACATATGGAAAGTGATTCCATGGTTTACATGGCTTCGGTTTTTACAAGAAACCACTGAAAAACACGGCATCCTGATAAATTGTCACGGTCACAGTCGAAAGCGCACTAGTTCGCGGAGACGGAATTTGTACTATGAACGGCTCATACTGAGCATGTCGCGCGGACACAGATTCGCCAGCTTGCCACTTTTTTTTTTTATATTTCTATGATCAAAACGCTGCAGTTGATAATTAATTGTAGTAAAAAGTTTCTCATGTGATTGGTTTGAACTTTAGACAACTTTTGGAGCTACTTTCTTGGTTGATTGCCTCGTCGTCTGGTGGTCGCAAAAGCAACTGCTGGTCCTGGGTTCGATTTCCAGGTCAAGCAAACTGTTATTGGGTTTTCTATCTGGAATTTCACAGTAGCAGTCCGGAGTCTGGTATTGTGCCCCGTTGATTGCAATAGGCTCACCCCATGTTATAACTGGCATAATGTGGGTGACTCGTATAGGTACACCTCTGCCCAAGCCTTTGGGGAAAGAAGGCGTGATGTTATGGTATGTGGTATCAGTAGTTGTTCTTGCCATGATTTTCTGATCATCATAGAAATCCTTAAGGCTCCTCCTCCTTAAAATACGGCGAAACTTAGTAACTTTGTGTCCATCTTGTACAGTAACTATAGCATCTTTTTGATGGGAAAAAATACACAGTACCTAATCTACAATACATAAGAAGTGATTTCATTTGTCCTGAAATCTATTTTAGTTTGCAGAACTAAGGGAAAAAAAACTAAACCCAGGTCTATTTCTGTCTATTTTGTCTAGTTTTTACCATGTTACTCCTACAATTTTCATTAAAAGTGTTCATTTATACTGTTCTTTACAAAATAATAAGGAATGATTTCATGTCATTACTTTTTTAGTCCAATCAATAGATTTTTGTAAATCGATAATAACTTCATATTTTGTAACCGTTGTGTCATCGCGCTTCTCTATCTTTTCTATGCAGTCCGATAGTGACCGCGCTTTTTACGGAGGACAAGCCATATGTAACCTTTAATCTGCGGACAACAGTAAATAAACTCAACGTAACAGTATCCCCTAGATTAGGTGAGTTTGCGTTAGCGAAATCCGAGTACACACCAAACCCTGCTGCCCACGTACACTATGTACTTATGTACACAAAGTACACCAAATATTTGTCTCGTGAGAATTGCAAACAGAATCGTGGGGTAATCTTTTTAGTAGTGACGTCATTAATTTGAACAGAAGGTTGAATTGGAAGTGTAAGCCTTGACTAGACTGTGTTAGTACTGCAAGATCATTGCATCTTTCTTATCACTAGGTCACTTTTGAAGTCCTGACATTTCTTGTAAGATCAAATCAATCATCATGCATAATATTAGTCCGGTCAAGTTAGCCCAAAAAGTAGGAGTTTACAAAAAATTTTTAGATAGGTAGATATAGATGAAAAATTTATTCAGTGCACACAAAAGTACAATTAAATGATAAAAAATTAAGTAAAAATATACAGGGTTACTAGTAATTCGCCGTATTCCTTAATACAACAAATTAAGCCACCAAATGTTCTACCGAAATTTATTAGTTATGTAGTTAGATTTTTAGTTATTTTTAGTTTATTAGAAATACAATTCAAAAATGATTTACGGCGCGACGTTACTGGAATTTAAGTTATTATCACAGCTGATACCGTAGCAGATCTTTGTTAAAAATTAAAAGTTGAAGACTTTGGCAAAGATCACTAATTAAACATTTAATTTTTCGTAATTTATATTTTTCTTACCACAACAATTACAAAAAAAATACTGAATTTCGGTAGAACATTTTGATGGACTAAAGATGATGAAATTTTTAGTCTAAGATGTTATCTGGAGTTGACATTCTGTAGTTCCTTATTTAGTGGTGATGACGTGGGTGTAATTTAATGAACCACTTTTGGTAATTGAAGATTGATTCAAAAGCTTTGTAATTGGCTTTTTGGTTACTTTTAAGACTGTGGTCGCATATTTTCGCGCTCGGATTTTAAACATCTGACGCTCGACGCCGCGTAGCGAGTGCGCGTGTGTGCGTTTTTCCTCATGTACGGCACACAGTTGCGATGCTGCGACGACTAAACGATCTTGATCGTAGCTATGGCGTACCTATATTTTTTTGAAGTAAAAGCTAGAGGTTTACGGAGAAAATAAAAAGACTGTCCACAATACATTATTAGTGTATTTTAATTAAATTTATACAAATATGGATGAAGAAAATAATATTATGTAGGTACTTAAAAAAAATAAACTCATTTTACTTATTTGCTTAAGTATTTGTATACTTATAAGTAATTGAAGTTTTATAAAAGTATTTGTATTTGACGACACGGTTGGCGCAGTGGCTGAGCAATTGACTGCTGCGCAGCATGTTGTGGGTTCGATTCCCGCACGGAACAAATATTTGTACGACCTACAAGTACTTATTTGTTTCCGAGTCTGGGTGTTTTTCTATCTATAATATGTATGTATTTACAAAAAAAAATGTATATAAGAAGTTTATCAGCCATCTCGTTACCATAACACAAGCATTAGGTTGCTTAGCTTGGGACTAGATGGCGTTGTGTGAAATGTCCAAGGATATTTATTTATTATTTATTTTATTCATTTTTCTAAGGGGATTGATTGACTTTTCCTTGGATCTATAATTTCTGGGAGAACACAATCAGAATAAAATTTTGTTAACAGCGGAGCCATCTTTTGTCCAAAATCATCGTTTTTTTGTGTAAAACAGTTCAATTTAAGCCCTATTTTAATGTAGATAAAGACGCCACGCGCTAGCTATAATTATTTATTTTTCTTGCGGCATAGGTTTACCAACCGCATCAAGTGCATAAAACAGTTGAATTTGAACCAGCACTAATACATAAATACATAAAGCCGCCTCATGCGCAAATGTTTGGTTTACTGTTTTCAAATTTCAAATAGGTAGGTCACCCCGCTGCCACAGAATAAATAATAGTACTGCTGCGTTCGTGTGGGGTTGGTTTTATAATGTTTATTAGCCTAGGCAGGTATTGTACGTGCCCCGTCGACCTAATGACTATACAGTCGACCACACGTCGCACGTCAGTGGTAAGTGATAAGGATTTGTATAGGTATCGTTTTCATAGTTTTCGATTTCGACTATAGCCAATAGTGAAGTCAAAATTAAAATCCAAGATGGCGGCTGCGAAAATTTTAAAATTTTTCGTCATGGATGTCGTTTTCATAGTTCTCGAGGATGAAGCTGATAGTGAAGTCAATCATCCTAGAAGGGATGATTGACTGCACTATGCGGCCCAAGAGAGCAATGCAATGGTGGCCCAATGGTAACGATCCCGACATACGAGTAGGTCATGGTTTCGAACTCAGGCAGGCACTTTGTGTAAATAATTTCATCACCACTACTCTCAAATCAGTGAAGGAAAATATCGTGAGGAAACCGCCTAGAACCAAGAATTCGAAGACATGTGACATCTACGAAGCCGCACTGGGTCCTCGTGGTGTATTACGGCCCACTCCCTCTCACCGAGAGGAGCCCTGTGTCCCAGCAGTGGGAACATTATAGGCTGATTATGATTGAGACCCATTATGTTGTGAGCGAGCACGTTTCAGTGCCAGAGGTCATCACTGATGTGAGACGAGAAGATATATTACGCTCAACACCGCCGCGCGCGGCCCTTGTCCGATCAGAGCGCGGCTAGCCGCGCGTGGCAGCCGCGCTCAAATGCCGCTCTATATTTGGACACACCTTTATATAGTGCCTTTATCTATGCCTCACTCGTTTCGTATCGTTTAGTGCGGTCGCGATTTGAGTGTATTTCCCATAGTTTTATTGATGTTTTCCTCGACCCCTGTTTTCTTTCTGCGGACTTCTGATCTTGCTTCTTGTACGAACCTTGCTACCACACCGGACACGGTACGGAGAACCCCGCATAAACGTTGGACTTGAACTTGTTATTTTGTATATTACGACCAGCCTACTGATTTCATATTGGCACCATGGATCGTTGTGTAAATTGTGGCAAAGTGAGTGTGTGAGTGGGAGTTTACGTGGTCGTCGAGCTGAAGAACTTCAAAAATCAGCTGTTAAGTACCTATATGTAGATCGTTATGTAACCTCACTTTTATTACATCTCTTTTAACTCGGAACTTGACCGCGAAAATCCGCAAAATGTTCAGTGATGGTTTGATAATATAGTAGCTATAAATTGACACCAATTTCATTTTTTTACAACCCAGGCCCAGGCCCAAGTTTATATGACATGGTTTCCGTCTCCTTTGTCACGGATCCACAATAGAGATTGTGGCAGTAGATATTTCAAATAAAAATCTGATATAAATTTTTTCTCCATATTCATCCTCCAAAATTCTTGTAGCCATCTTGGATTTACATTTTGACTACACTATCGACGTTAGCACCCAGAAGAACCATGAAAACGATACCCATGATGAAAAATTTGAAAATGTTCGCAGCCGCCATCTTGGATTTACATTTTAACGTCACTATCGGCTTTAGCATCCTCGAGAACAATGGGAACGATCCCCATGACGAAAAATTTAAAAATTTTCGCAGCCACCATCTTGGATTTACATTTTGACCAAATTATATTGTATTATTGATATTGTAATTACAATATCAATATTACAAGTAATACAACATAATTCAAGAATTGTAACATAATTCTCCTAAAGTAAGTGTGCCTACCACGTTAGCTTCTTAAAATATTACTTAAATGAAAGGATCAAAAATATTTAGTCGCACTACAATTGACTATATATCACGCGAGGCGCATGCGCGGCGGCGGGAGGTCAACCGGCGTAGGTCCTGCGTCGAAGAGCGCCAGAGCGCGACTGACTTAGGCCGTTCGATGCACCCGATTTTATACTCACTTTAAAAAATTATTTTCGTAAATGATTGAAGACAGATATGTTTTATTTTTTACACATATATAGTACAATCTTTCTTCTTACGTATAAAATGATTTGTGTTGCCAAATGACTTTTAGATTCTGAGAAATGACGTGTTTTTTTGTAGTCGATTTCTCGATTTTTGATTATCTTAGACGTGATTAAAATACAAGTTAATGAATTAAAAATCAAACTTTTCTCAATGCAATTTAAATTTCAGGATATGCCTCTTCGAATGAATACCACTTTACCTTCTTAATTAGTAGTAATAATTGGTGTAAGATTACTTCAAAGTTGAGCCTTCGCGCGTCATCTGGAAATCGCGCCTTCGAAATCGACTGTTTTCGTAGTCAATAATTCAACTTGAACAAGTTTTTTTTAATAGACTTTAAATAAAAATATATGATAATTACGATGATTGAAGTCAAAAGAAGCTAAAAAAATAAATTATGTGACCAAAATCACTTCAAAATCTCCCAAGTTCTCGATTTACGTATGAAAAATGCAACAACGCTCTTAAGAGCTCTTTTGGGATTCTGATCGTTATCAAGGACAGAAGGTTTTTTTTAGGGTTTAATTACCCTTGAATGGTATTCAAGTTCATTAGGACTCAGTATCTGACTCCATAGATATATAAAAAAGGAGGACTCCGCGCCACGCATATCGAAAGTGAAGCATAGTAAGTATGGCCGGACCGTTTGTACAAATATGCCTCACGCACACATTTACATCATAGTATGCCGACCGGCCGCCATTACGTGACACGAGCGACGGTGTCTTTGCAGGTACTCAAACCACGCGCACATAGATCAGTACGGTGCTTCACTTTCGATATGCGTGGCGCAGAGTCCTCGTTTTATAAATGTCTATGTCTGACTCATAATTTTTTGATCACTAATCAAAGCCTTAATAAAATAATCATTCGACATAGGTGAAATCAATCTGCCTAGCCTCCCAACTATGTTGGAGTCGGCTTTCAGTCTAACCGGATGCACCTGATTACCAGTATTTTACATGGAGCGACTGCCTATCTGACCTCTATAACCCAGTTACTGGGTAAAACTGGTAAGACCCTTGGTAAGACTGGTTGTCCGACTTTTGGGCTTCTGACTACACATAACGACGATCAAGATCTACGAATGACAGCCGGGACCAACGGCTAAACGTGCTTTCCGAGGCACGGATCTCGATACGTTATGGCTGCTCACCTATCCTCGAAGCGACCGCAGCAGGCGTAGCTTAAAACCTTCAATCGACCCGTGTGGCTTAAAAGCCACACGGGTCGATTGAAGGTTTAAAGACAAATACAGTAAAACGGTTTTTAGGATTTGGTTAAATTATAAAATAAAATAAATAAAATTCGATTATTTCAGACTATTATATTATGTCCCTTTTGTTAGTAAAACATTATGTTAAAAACATAGACTTATAAAAAAAAGATGGACTCCGCGCTGCGCATATCGAAAGTGAAGCACAGTAAGTATGCCGGGTCCGTTTGTACAAACACGCCTCGCGCACACATTTACATCATAGTATGCCGACCGGCCGCCATTACGTGACACGAGCGACGCGACGGCGTCTTCACGGCAGGTACTCAAATCACGCACACATAGATCGGTAGGGTGCTTCACTTTCGATATGCGTGGCGCGGAGTCCATCTTTTTTTATAAGTCTATGGTTAAAAACTATGTTAGTAAACTAGTACTAGTATTACAACTAATTTAACCAAAAGCCCCTCTCATCATCAGGTCCGTTTTAAACCTATTGAAGTCCCTGGGCATTTTAGTATACCGGGACGCTATGAAGAATCAAGGATGCAAGAGCGATTTTTTGCACCCTGCCTCTGATGCCCCTAGCTACGACTCTGGCAGGAAATAGCCCTATGAATCGCGGAACCCTGGGCACTTGCCCAGAGTGCCCAATGCAAAAGATGGCCCTGCTCATTCAACATAGGTTATAGGCATAGAAATATAAAAAAACCGGTCAAGAGCGAGTCGGTCTCGCACCGATGGTTCCGTAACTATTTCTGAGAAAGTATGCTATTTAGAGACATCGTTTTATATTTCCTGTAATCTTTACATAAGTTTCTATCACATAGAATAATTTCAGATTTTTCTCTTTGCAAACTTCGTAGAAAAGGGGTGGGGGGGGGGAACGGTATTTTTTTTTACATATTTCATCAAAAGTCGAAAACTATGCGGCCTAAAAAAAAAAATGTTTGAGAATGTGCAAACAGCGCTCTTTCATATGATACCCCCCAAATCCCTAGTAGCCCCACTTTGAATTTTTAAGACACTGTTGCAAAAAAAAATCTATATTTTTATTTCGTTCTTATTTGCAAAATAATTGGGTAAACGTCATATAAAACTGTTCTAAATTTCAAGTTGATAGCATGAGTAGTTCTTGAGATATCCAGCCGTGACAGACAGACAGACAGACAGACAGACAGACAGCCAGACAGACCGACAGACAGACTGAGTCACACCATAAGGGTTCCTTTTTTACCATTTTGGTACGGAACCCTAAAAACAGGAGAAGTGGCAAGCGGGCGAAAATGTGTCCGCGCGACATGCTCAGTATGAGCCGTTCATAGTACAAATTCCGTCTCCGCGAACTAGTGCGCTTTCGACTGTGACCGTGACAATTTAGAAGAAAGCCGTGTTGTTCAGTGGTTTCTTGTAAAAACCGAAGCCCTATAAATCATGTAATTCCATATGTAAGTACAAGTATTTTACCGTGTTTGTCTTTAAAATCATGAAAGTGACAAAGGGAAAAAGTGGAGACACAGGGTTCTGATACATTTTAACATACTTGGCATATCTCCTTCTCTCTCTTCGCTTTCTTATATCTATCGTTATAGGTCATCTATGGCTAAATAAAACCAAAAAAAAAAAAAATGGATTTTTATGGTTAGAAAAATATCTTATCCCATAAATCCTTGTTTGGCGTACGAATAGTGATTGACGTTAGCAGACAAGAGGACGCTGCCCATCCTCTGATTTAATCCCTTAGTACCTATTTAAACACTCATGGGTGGTCTGGTCTAGTCCCTGACGAGAAAATCATGCCGGAAGTTAAAGCTTCAATTTTTAAAACAAGATTATTAAGAAATAGCTTTTGCCCGCGGCCATGACGGAAATTATCGCACGGAAACGTACTACCGAGATAAAAAGTATACTATGGCCTAGTCCAGGTCATGGTGTACCCAAAAGCCAAAAGCGTGAAAGCATAACAAACAGCAAAACAAACTCACAGTCACATTAATTTATAGGTAATATTAGTTAGGTTACATGACATTTTTTCAAGGGCGACAATACTCCCTGCCCGTGCCACAAACATACTCTCGTCTGCATTTATAATATTAGTTTGGATAGCTCAAAGACGATTTTCAGTCTGACATCTGATTCTTTACTTCAACTTAGCTTAGTATTCATTCTTCAAATTAGCTTAGTATTGCTTTACTACTTTACTTTAATCCACACCTACTACAATACACACACACACACTTCACACACACACACACACACACCCCACATACCCTCACACACACACTGCATCATTATTTAGAATTATTTTATATTGCTCAAATTACTTTATTTTTAACTTGTTATTTCTCTACCCTTAATTAATTATAATTCTTGTATTATGTCCATTTTCAAACATCCTGAAATTAAATTGTTAACACAAAATGTCTCGAATTAAAACTTAGATAACGCAACTCAGGCCCCCAAGATACAGGCGCTGCCTAGTTTGGGGACCACTGTTCAAATAAATATGTTACTTATTCTAGTTACAGCAAGCACTCAATATTATTATTTTTGTAAGTAATTTATTTTGTAACGATGGACCAATAAAATTATTCTTATTCCTCTTATTCTTTACTTCAACTTAGCTTAGTATTGCCTCGTTACTGTAGTGCGTCGGAAATGTTTGCGCAAGCCCGCACCGACGGCTTCTATTCAATTATACGCAAAAAAACAGCGTCGCTACTGAGGACAGTGAGGGGCAGTCGGAACAGCATCCTGAAAACTGTAGCCGAGAGCCTCGGCTCTCCAATTGTGCAGCAGTTTGTGCGGAGGCTGATTTTTACTAACACTAGGCAATAAGTTATTTTTGTATGTCACTAACACTATTTTGGATATTGTGTGTCCGAAATAAAAATATTCTATTCTATTCTGTTAAGTATTTGCATTGAATATTTGTAACTAAATTTTTATTTTCTTTTTCAGGTAAAACTACAATCTTTTTCAAAAGTCCTTCTGCATCTCTACAACCGTAAGTGCTACCCATAGATCTATCTATACCCATAAATCTTTGTTGCCTACATAATAAATCCCCGTAAGCAAGAACAATGACTTGGAGCATAATTATACTAATTACCGAATTAAAGACACATAATGGAACTACCTACACGGCAAATCTAAAATCAAGAGCCAAACAGCTTACCATACATTCGACATTAAATATAATTAATAGACTGTTAAAAATAATAGGCTAACCATCAAGATTATATCATCACGCTATACAATAAAGGAACCAGGAAATGCCTAACTCCACGATCGCCTGCCACAGGGTAATGAGCAAATGGAATGTCAACTGATACCGCGGCGGGACTCATCTGACATTCTAAACATATTTGTAGGCGCTTTATGTTTAGAAAGAAAGAATAATACGTATATTGGCTTAAGAACAAAAAAAAAACTATGGAAACAGAATGTGATTGTTTTATTTAAAATTGTTATACCTACTATAGTAGGTACTCTCCTCTAACTCTTGACATTTACTTTACTGGATCATAATTATAACTGGCCGAAGTTAAGCAAGCCAAAATCTTCTAAAAACTATAATCTTTAGTAGTAGTACAATATTCATACAAGTTTTAAGTCATAAGTTCCTCATCTCGTCTAAAGCTATCACATTTTGCGAAGCCCTCGTTATTCGGCACTCTTCAATCATTTTCTTCACCAGTGAGCTCTTTATTTACTACCTACTCCATGCCCTTACATACCTTAGTGTATTCATATCTAATTCATCATAGCAACTACATTTCCCAACGAAGATCCCACATGATGAATATTAAACAGCATATTTATCAACGACTAGCTTGCATCACCATTCTGTGAGCGTCGAAAATTACCATTACCAGATAAAATTGAGCTCCCTTATCAAACATATTGTTCTACACTACAGACCAACTTATAATAAACGTATTTTGAATCAAAGATATTAATTGCTAGCCAGATTTATTAGACCTATATTTCCAATACAATTACTCTACAACAGAGGTCTTGTTATACCGGTCCAACCATTTTAAAAAGAGCTCAGGCAAGAAATGAAAATTATGACAACATAGTTCTACATTCGCTGGTTACTAATTTACATAGATACTATCTACCGCAGGTGTAAATACATTGGTTACTAAATGATAGTATGATTATAATATAATTGATTAATATTCAAGAGGGTAGTCGGAAAAAACTATCGGTATAGTATTACTAAGGTTTTAATTAGATAAAGGGAAGTCTTTGTTAAGTTATGTTAGGTAGACAAAGAGGCTACAGTGTGTCCAGTAATCAGTATAGGGTGGCAGGAGTGTGGTGTGTAACTATAGTGAGGGGCATGAGTTTGATTTTATCGACATTTAAATTTGTGTCTATGATTTTCAAAAAAATCTATTTCATACTAATGTTCGTGTTTTTTTAGAAAGCATTTAACATTAGCATATAAAAAGTGAAAAATTATACGTTTATCTTTCGAAGGGAGGCCGTTAATCTTTGCTTAAAATAGTCAAATCTAGTCTTCACCATGGACACACTGGTGCATATTAAAGTGCTTATTAAAATGGTTTCTATCAAAAACAGCTATTTTAGGAAAACAAAACAATTTCATTTTTATTATTAGAACCGTGTAATCCCGTGATGGACAGACGACAGTTGCTCCATATGAGATCAGTAAAATAAATAAGTACTGTATTCTAGTTAAAATAAATTAATTGCTTGTGCACTTGCCAATGAGGGCAAGGTTGGTCTCTTTTAGCAAAATGCATTCTGACAGAGATATTTGTGAGAAGTAATCTATTCCTATTAGATAGAGAGGAGAGGGCTTATGACATCTGGGCCCCATGTCTGCTATTTTTTACATTCCAACACGATCCCATTGTTACTGCATTGTCATTTTGCAAAAAGTTCGTAATCTGCTAAATTCATAATTTCATACAGTGGAGTGTCAGTGGTTGACCATTGGAAAGTCATAATGACGCCATTATATTAGTAGATTACCAAACTTGTCAAAATCAACAATTATGAAATCAATGATAGACCATTCTGACACTATTGTAATAGCAGACTTGAGGCCCTGTAATCGTGTAGATATAATTTTTATTATCAATACCAAGACGAAGATGGCCGAATGAACTTGACTCTTAAAGGCTGCCGTATTAGCAGAGAACGAAGTGTGTGGAAAGGGGAAAGTCAGTATTAATAAGGATCAAGTTAGCAAAATACATATTCGTTAGTTATACTTGTATTTTGACACCTGTGTTTTAACACACACACTTTTATAAACTGACAGGTGTCAAGACCGCATTCTCTCAAAGGCCGGATTCTACTACTATTAAAACTACAGACTACCATCAGTATTTCAATCAACATTAAATTTGTTTGTTTACATCAACGACACTGCAATCTCGAACACTAAAAGCCTCAACAAAGCTTATTTTTCTCACCCATAATATAGACACCAAAAAACCGTTAAATTCTTAACTATCCGAACAAAATAGCAGCATGACTCAGCACAAAATCTATCCCCAGAATCGAAAGCGTCGAGCATCTGTGAAATCAATTAAAATAATTGAATCGCCTAAAAATAACATGGCTTCCTTTGGCGCGACGATTGACAATGTGATTTCGGTGTTTCCCGCCTAAACTCATGGACAAAATTAGTTTTTACAGCTAATTTACCAACTTTCAGTCGATTTTCAACTCTATCTGGCCTTCTATAAAGTTTTAGTAAGTTTTGGTTTGAAAAAGAACGGTTGTACCATAGAGTACGCTCCCTTTCTTTTGTTAGTAGTGATGTGGCTAAAAATAATTCTGAATGGATGTATCGAAACAATTCTATCGGTGTTTTGAGGTTGGTATGTTTCTTATTACGGTGATCTTTTTATAGTTACACTGGGTATCCGGTTGTGTATGTACTTGGATTGTTCTGTTCCTAAAGGGTGGATTAACTGGACATTGGGTAACTGGCCGTAATGTTTTGTTTAATGCCCGCCTTTTCGATAGTGAATTCATTAATCAATCATATTTTTTTTAAAAGTTTATTTTTAAAGTCAACGTGGCTGCTCTAGTCGCTGGATATTCAAAGGGTATCGTTTTGGTTCATCTTATTTCGACTTCCTGCTAAGATGGTACTTGAACTGGTATTTGAAGTCCTATAGGTGAACTTAAAACAAGTACCTACTTAGTTAAATGTATCAATAGCATTTTACATCCTTACAAAATTATACTGATTCTTTTGTAGTGCACATAATATTACCAAGATCGTTATTTTTGTGTTTTCAGTATTTGAACGTTTTAATCATTTAAAAATACATTTAAATAAATCAAACAATTATAGGCTTCCACGAGTCCCACGGGAAGTTCTTCTAATTATATTTTGTTTTAAAAATACATCTTCCTGTCTTAATTTCTGTCAAACGATTTTGTTTTTCATCGGAAGTTTAATATTAATCGTTAGTTACAAGAAAAAGATAGAAATCACAGCCAGCCACAAACTTTAGGTATGTTTTATAGTGTGATTAAGAGGCATATCTCATATAACTAATGTACCATTCTCGACACTCTAAAACGAGCAAAGAAATAATAAGAAAACATCATTTAGGTTCTCTAGATCTCAGAAAGAGAATTTATTACTCTGTGACAATCAATTTCAAAATAAGAACAACAGAACAGCACAACCATAAACAAAAATAGTAAGGAGAAAAAAAAACATAAATAGTATCGATTGTGCGTAGGAGCGAACGGGCGCGCCCCAGCTGGGTTAATAACCCTCTAACTAAAACAATATGGGCACGGGAATTTCGTAGAATGCCACCGTTTTACAAAATCGGTATAGTGAGAGAAAAAGGTGTTTTATTCAAACGAATGATTGGGCTATTAAGTTAACTGCGAACGATGTTTAAATTTTATGAAGAATACCAATATAAAATTCATACATCAAATTGATAAACAAAATTTAATTTAATCATTATGTATAATCCTGTTGGTTTCTGGTTTTCTAGACTTCCATATTAACGTTTACAAAGATCTGTAAAATAATTAATTATAATTATTTCGTTGTTTCTAGAAATATTTCCCAATAAAACTCTAACTCTACTAGTTTTATTGCCAAAGGCCCCAGGCATCTAGCATTCCTATCTTTATTTCTATTACTAGTATTGCAATCTATGCTAGTTGTAAAGCTACACCTTACTAGCTTTTCATTTAGCTTGTCATTTTAAAATGAGTCGTATTAATCAAAAATCTATCTGGCCACTTCGAGTTTTTAAAATAATATTATTATTCTTGTTATGTCCCTATAAAATTTACAAAAAAATAACACCAATAACTCCATTAATAAATTTGAAATTAGAACGTTTTTTATGGATAATTTATCTATATAAATTAATGCTTTTATACTAAATTGGATACTTACTAGTTAATCAGTCCCTTTAATTAATGTAATTGTATAAATTGGATTCTCATTCTCTTTTACTACTTTATTTCTAAGAAACGATACATTAGTTGTTAATTGGACATCCTCCACTATACAGGTATTCATTAATTACTAATTTATTATTTATACGAAGTCTTATAGTCCTCATCACATCATGCCATCATAATAGTTGATTTTCTAATTGCATTCTAGTTTGTAAATGAGAAATGTGATTATTAAATTATTCCTGTTGGAAAATTATGATTTAAAAAGGCATAGAATTAATGATAGTGATGTAATTAATAATAGTAAATCCATAATAAAATCCATACGCCAGGAGCGTAATGGATTTTTTTTGTGTATCTGTGTTCTATATTTTATGTATTATTTTATTGATATTGATAATTATTATCAACAAGTCTTTTACCAAAACTCTCTCTCGAAGAAGCTTTTACTCAATTTAATGAATTCCTTTCAAGTAAAAAATAAAATAGAAAGTGTAGGGTAACCCAACGCTTCCATTTTATCATTTGGATCGCTGGCGCACGTGGGTGTTCAATTCCTTTTCGTTTTGGTATCTTTGAATGTGACTAGACCAGTTTTATTAGCGACATCTTCTGGGGAAGAATCCTCACCCACGGTGTACTTTCCGTGAATGAAACGTTGATTCCGGATTTTTGGAGTAGATTAAAATTGTTTCTGTAACTTTAGATGTTAGATTCTTTGATAAGACAAGTGAGGAATAGGTATTAATAAAACTCGATTTATCTACAATAAAATCTGCGACTTTAAAAAAAAAGGCAAAATCTTAAAAACTGAGTGAATTAACTTGTAGGTACCAAACCTATGAATAATCTGTCTGTATCAACAGTATTTACTCTAAAAGTATAATTATAATCATTTCTAATTGAACGTTTCTAACGCTTCCAACGAACCATTACTAAAAAGAATTAATTATTCCCGCTAAAACTAAAAAGCCCATGTCTACACTTCTGTGTCAGTTCCACTATCAAAATGCTACGTCAGTGGTGTTAATGTGTTAAACAATTCTAATTTTAATCTAAATAAGCGGAGCGTGAAGAAACAATTGTATGATGTTAACCTAAAAAATGTTTGAGGTTACTTGAACCATGAGCTTGTGCAACAATTACAATTACAATGATAACGAAATAAGTAGTGGCATTCATTTTCTTGGCATTTCAAATCAACATCTACGTGATTAAAAAATACACAACGAAAATTATATTATTAGTAAAAAAAAAAATATCGATTTTTTTCTGCCAAACTTTTCCCAACCTTATGCTAGAGGTGATTTATTTATTTGATGATTTGAAAAAAGAAAAATAAGTTAATTTGTCACAGAAACATCCAACATTCACAAACACTCGAAATTCAACATATCTCTAACAAATAATTATCTTGATAAATAGGTTTGTATATTTATCTTACCAAAAATATGATCATAAAATTCTGATTAATGACCGATTCTTTCCAAAAGTAATTAGTATGTAAAATAAATAAATTACCCAAGGTAGATCCCTTCTTCCTGACAGACAAACTACGTTCTGAGGAAAGACAAAATGTTTACAAAAATAGACAATACCTCTCGTAATCTTTATTAATCGTTGACAGATCTTTGTTTACGTTTTCATAATTAAGATTATTATTTAAAAGCTGTTATAAATCTGTCAATTTTGAAACTTGAAAGGGCGAAGTTTTAGTCGCGTATTTAAATTTTTGACATTTCGATTTTTAAAGATAATATACCTAATTTGTTTGAAGTTATTTTCAAAGTTCACATTACGTTTCACGATAATCTTTACAATTAGAAAGTTCTATTTGAAATAAACCTCTGACATTTATAACTGAAATACATAGTTTCAAGGAAACGTAGGGCCATAGGAATGCGTGACATTTCTAGAATAGCCATAACATTTATATACAATGAGATGAGGAGGATGACGATGATGTGTTCAACAAATATTACCATTATAATCTTGGGACTAAATAAAGTAATAAAATGTAAAATATCTTAATTCTTCTGTCTATTTTATGTCAGTTAGATATAAACATCGTAATTTATTCAAGCATTGAATTGCTAATTGGTAATTAGCAGGTGATTTAATTTACGTATTAATCTTTTTATGTAATCTTAATAAAAAAGATTAAAAATCTACTTCGTAAAAGTGTTTTACATTTTGTAAAAATAAACAGTAAGTCATCTTGGCACAGTTGGCACCAAATGCATTTCAAAGTGACATAAAGTAACCACTTGACAGCATCACAGCACTAATGACTTCTTAGTAACATTTAAGACGTCCCCTCCCTATGCTCATTGTCTATGACATCTTGTAACACGTAATCTCGAGATTCAAATCAATTTCATTTCATTAAAATTTTGACTTTACCATTGCGAGCCCGCATGCTTTCGAATACTTTCATTACACCAATTGAATGAGTTTTTTGACCTCAATACACAAAAGGGATGAAGTTTTAATCGTGTCAATCGAGATCAAACATCGATTACGATTTATCGATTCGATATTGTTATTGGAAGAATGAGCGGTTGTCATTGCTTGTTGATAGGACCGAAAAGAAAAATAATGTTCGGGCGGGAATTTTAAACCATACTGTCGATATTTAAACAGTCGTTACGGGTCGTCAGAAGCCCGAAAGTCTGACAACTAGTCTTACCAAGGGGTATCGTATTACCCAGTAATTGGATTGTGGAGGTCAGATAGGCAGTCGCTCCATGTAAAATACTGGTATTCAGCTGCATCCGGTTAGACTGGAAGCCGACCCCAACATAGTTGGGAAAAGGCTAGGCAGATTGACTGTCGATATTTAAAAAAAAGAAGGAACAGGCTGCTGCTGTATTGTTTCTATTTTTTTGAATTTATTTTTTTACTGTTTCTAGAGCCAATGTAAAATAATGTTCCCTAAATGTCATTAAAATAAAACTTTTTTCAGGAATTCAGAATAATAAAATTACCTATCTTCCGGGATTTCACCGTTGCACTTAGTTCTGTCCTCAGCATCTCATAATTATTTATCCTACATGTTTATACACCATCCAATAATATGTACTTAAAACTAATTTATTACACACACCAGATATAATTTCAAGTGTCTCTTAAAGTCAAGTGGTAGCCAATCTTTCGAAGTGAACCATTTCTTTTGTACATAACAGCCGGGTGGGCTAAAATAACAAAAAAACTAACGTCATTATTACGCTACGTGCGAACTGTTTACACATTTACAATAATTTTCGAGGTTAGAAATGGCGGGCATTCTTTCGTTCTATTTTGACGCCATCTTGGGGTTATTGACCTGGGTTCGCGCGTCCCGTTCACGGGGAACGCTACTCAAACGAGTTGGTTGCATTTTGCATTCTGTTTAGTTATGTTTAAATGGAACAGTCGTAGAGTCGTAGCATGCTTTGTGAAAGTTCTTTGTTTTGAAATAAGAATGTTTGTATTGGCTGGTGATCGAACTTTTTTATTTTTTATTAAAAATATTTGTACTATTATAATTAGTGGCTATATAAAATAAATATTAATGGGGACTACAGCCTAGATTTCAGATTAGCTGTGAATCAATATTTTATGCAAAAAATAATACAGATGACTTAGATTTTCTGGGATTTAAACATATCAGTCCTCGACTCACCGTGCATTCTGAATGTCGTCTGAAATCCGACCTACTCTAATTGTCTAGCTCACTCTAGTCAGTCAAAGGAAAAAGGAAAGTTTTTCTTGCATGCCAGACAGCATGGCAGTCATAACTTCTTAAGTGTCTCGCCCCACGCAAATCATAAAGTTGATTCCACTAATGCAGCAATGTCAATAAACTATGTTGTATTGCATGCGACTATTGGGTAGTTTATTTAGTTGAAATTAGTCGTAATTTTGTGTTCTTAGTTCAAACATTTTGTTTATAGAAAGGTTTAAGCGTTGATATGTTTTCATAGCGTTGGGATTTGTAAGAAAATTTAAAATGCCTCAACAACAAAATGTGATTTTAAAAAAAATTTAGGAATTATCTATGGGTCGTCATAATGACGACCCATAGACAATTCCTAAATTGTTTTTAATTTTTAATTTTTAATCAGGGATCAATGATTGATCCCTGATTTTATAATATTGTGTGAGACTACTTTGTATCCTGTAACAAGATTGGTGGACTGCAAGATAGTATTTACATAATATCAGATTAATTGCCTTTGTAAGTGCTCCTTTACATAGACTTATGCTAAATTCTAGCCAAGCGGTCAAGCCATTCTTGCCAGAAATACTGGCATACATACATTTCGAAGTCTATCAATCTGCCTAGCCTTTTCATGGCTGCCAGTTTAACTGGATCCAGCTGAATACCAGTATTTTACAAGGAGCGACTGCCTATCTCACCTCCACAACCCAGTTACTGGGTAATACGAAACTCCTTGGTAAGACTGGTGGACAGACTTTTGGGATTCTGACTACCGATAACGCCAGAGATTTTCAAAAAGTACAGCCGTGCTTTCCGAGGCACGGAGAGTGATGGATGGTCACCCATCTATGAAATGACCTCGGCAGTAGCGGCTCAACCTTCAATCGAGACGTGCGGCGGTTATTATAATTTAGCCATAGACTTATAAAAAAAGAATTTAGCATACATTTCGAAGTACCAATAGATTTTATTGGTATAAATTTATTTCACATTGAATCATTTCAGTCATAAAACATTTTATTAGGACCTTGAAAGATTTTATTTCAGTTTCCTGAAGCACATATCTGCTAATAAAAGAATCGAAACGGCAAAATTAAATGTCTGCCACAACCTTGACTTCTATGCGAACTCTTTATTGCCGAATTTATAGCTTCAAGCCTACACTAGCCGAAAAAACTTATCTTGGTCACCAGACTATGAAATTAGCGTCCTTAAGGCACCTGTCCCACTGTCAACGATTAGCGAGAAGCGAGTAGATCTCGTAATAATTAGAAACGAGTTGGCGAGCAGCGAGAAGCAAGTTTGTGTGTAGTTCGGATAGTACTGTCGCTGATGGACTATGAGCTAGTGCGAAGAGAAGAATGACTGCCCAGCAGTGTTACCAGATGCAAAAACGTAAAATACAGTAGCATAGCTTGAAAATTACAGTGAGTCCTCATGCAAGATCACCAAAATATTCAAAAAAATACGATGTTTGTATGAAAGCTCTGTTGCAAAAATTAAAGTGTTTGCATGAAATTGTACAAAATTAATTACAGTAAACAACATGAAAATACAGTAAATCTGCTGTAATTACAGTGTACCTGGCAACACTGTTGCCCAGCCACTTGTTGGTACTATGTGTTATGTATGTACCAAGAGAGAGTCCCTCAGCGAGTTTTCTGCCCTCCAAACCAGCGTCGCAGAGAAAATATTGTCCTTGATAGCTCTTGTCGTTGCGACAAACTAGTGCAAATGCAGTTCTCGCCGGCAATGTAAACAGTCAGCGATCAATTATTAATGTGTATATGCATCTCTTTTACTCACCACGGGACCTACAATCTTTTTTACTTACTTGAGCGAGAAAACAGTCGATAGCTGCTAGTTCATCGTCGGACGGTGGGACAAGTGCCTAATAAGTCCAGTTACACACATCTGCCATACATTTGTTGGTAAAAGAACAGCATTATTAAAAAAGCTTATTACGCAACTTAATAGGCGTAAAACCAACATGTGATTTGAACGCTGTGTGGTAATACAGACCTCCACATTACTTCCTGTAAGTGCTATGTGACTAATGTGTGCAAGATGTCTCAAACTTTGCATGTAATAACGTGATTCGCAGACATACAACGTGTCGTTTTGCATCCTCGTTAAAAAAGGTGTGGTATAGACCATCAAAACGAACAACTTTTTCCATGGCACCAACATCGTAATCGTGAAAAAATAATCAGCCGTCCCATGCATTTGCGTCGGTAGGTATTGAAGTTTTCTATGGGGCAGTTTTGAAATTTTTTTTGCGATTACGATGTTTTGCCATGGAAAAAGTTGTTCGGTTTGATGTTCTGTATCACACCCTGAAATTTGACGAGGATGCAACAGGACACGTTGTATATGTCATAATCAGCATAAATAATGGGACACAGGCCTCTCTTCTAGAAGAGTGGGCTCTAAACTACCACGCGTTGTTTTCCTTCACCGTTTTTGAGATCAGTGGTGATGAAATTATTTACACAAAGTAAAACACCATCTGGGTTCGAATACGACCTACTTGACTTACCTATTCGTAGGTAAGTCAAGTTACCACGTCACGTGGCCACCACTGTTCTAGAGATATGTACAGTATATTGTAACTAGGCTGTGGAGGGCAGATAGGCAGTCGCTCCATGTAAAATACTGGTATTCAGCTGCATCTGGTTAGACTGGAAACCGACCCCAACATAGTTGGGAAAAGTTAGGCAGATGATGTAGACATAATATGTGCAATGCCTTTCCCACATAGGTAGATTAGATAGGTAGATTTCCTACTATGCAGAACAATCGGTAGGTACCTACATACTACAGTATATCCACGTTCATAAATTATTTCATGAATAATTCTATGCATATTAATTTCATAAGCGAAAAAGCTCTAGATACCCACTAAATAATAATTAATATGTATTATAAAACAATATCGACAATGGGTCTTATCGCGAAAAAAAAAGCGAAGGAATGTCGCGATAAGACCCTTTGTCGATATTGTTTTATAATGTGTACAAATAGCGAAAGTTTAAAAAGTTTAATTAATATGTAGTCTCTCAGACTCGGAAAATGATAGACTAATGGCATTAGGACCCGAAACTAACGCGAGAAGTATGTCACATAAAATTGTTTTACCAAATAAGGTCCATGAAAGAGATTTTTGACTGCAGATTCGGTAGGTATACCCTGGGAATGCAATCAATCACTAATCTTGTTAACTTATTTCTTGCATATATCGTATGAGCGTGTGATGGCTAAGTAAACAGCGGCACCGGTCGATCGGTCAGGTTAAACTACGCTTGCCGCGGTTAGTCCATCGATGGGTGGCCAACCAGCTTTACACATCATCAAGACCCCTCCGTACTTCGGAAAGCACGCTAAGCCGTTGGTCCCGGCTGTCATTCGTAGATCTTTGACAGTCTTTACGGGTCGTCAGAAGTCCCAAGAGGTATCTTACTACCCAACTGGGTTGTGGTAGTCAGATGGGCAGTTGCTCCATGTAAAATACTGGTATTCAGGTGCATCTGGTTAGACTGGAAGCCGACCCCAACAAAGTTGGGAAAAGACTAGGCTAAGCGAATGGTATCGTACGAGAGAAGGATCTTCCTCTGCTGCTTATGAGCTTTCCAAAAACCGCTAAACCATCAGCAGAAAAGTTCCAAATGCGCTGATTGACCGACACATCGCCAGAGATCATCCAAAACATGATATTACTGGCAATATCCCTTCCTGATTATACTATAAACCAGTCGAAGACGTAATATTATGTCAAAACTAAACGAAGTTCAATCTGTATAGCCTTTTCCCAACTATCTTGGGGTCGGCTTCCAGTCTAACTGGATGTAGCCGAATACCAGTATTTTACATGGAGAGACTGCCTATCTGACCTCCACAACCCAGTAACTGGGTAATACGATAGCCCTTGGCAAGACTGGTTGTCAGACTTTCGGGCTTCTGACGACCCGTAACGACTGTCGAAGATCCAGAGGAGTCTCGGTATGTAAAGATGGTCACCCATCCACGGACAAACCCCGGCAACCGTAGCCTAACCTGATGGATAGACCCGTGCGGCTGTTATTACTTAGCCACGAGCTCCTCAAACTTAACGAAGTAACCACAGCCAAATGTCACAGCATGATTAGCTATGCACCACAGCTTCCAGTATAACCAGAAGTGGTCAAGCTGGTACTTGACCACTTCTGGTTATACTGGAAGCTGTGGTGCATAGCTAATCTTAATATTTTACTCAAGCAACTGTGTGACCGCAACCCAATTAGTTGGTATACTGATATCCTGAGGTTTGACTCTGTTATGTTATGATTTCAAGCTTTCATTACACACATAAATGTTTGATATTGAAATGTGATCGGGAAGTAAGTCGAAATGCTACAATTTTTTTGTCACTGTGTAAAAAAACTGTAACCAAATACTGCTACTGTTTTGTTTTAAACTCTTTCTTTTTTGTAACTGAAACGAGGTAACAAGTAAGAAAATAAAACTACAGTCTCATTGTTTTTTTTTATCCCGAAAAGCTTGTACCTTGTTCGAGTTACGGCTTTATAATCCTTACGTGACTTGTGCCGTCTCTTTCGTTCTTGTAAGAGTCGTGGGCGTGAGAAAGGGATGGAGAATCGGTATTATAAACTCGAGACAAACTGTAGTGTTCATTCACATAGAGTCACTGCACCGCATTCTGCAATAGTGTTGTTACCTTTATCGATATTAAATTGTAGTGATTTGTTGTTCCAAATATGTTTATAATTTAAAAGCAGTTTTATAATATGTACCAATTATTTTAGTAGGTAGGTGAGTCAATTTTCATTATGCTAGAAAAATCTCTCATCATCATCTTCTTTCCATTCATGAGGTTGCAGAATGTCGTTTTCTTTCAAAAATCTCTACCAGCTGTCATCGTTCACAAAATTCATCCATTTTTTCTTTAGTCGATTCTAGATACACTTTCAAAACTTTCCTCATGACATGTACTTCATTTTTCCGGATCACAAACCATACCATTACCATGACAACTTATTTAAAGTATATGGACCACCTGGAAATATTAGAGAATAACAGGTGAAAGCAAATTCAAGGTCGCTCAGCGGGCTATGTAGCGGGCTATGCTCGGAGTTTCTTGGAATGATAAAATCAGAAATAAACTAATCGGGAAAAGAACCGGAAACATAGCTTGCAGAGTGTAAGCAAGCTGAAGTGGCAGTGGGCTGGCCATGTTTGTCGAAGGATCAATGGCCGTTGGAGTAGACGAGTCCTGGAGTGGAGACCGCGTATCGGCAAGCGTAGTGTGGGACGCCCCCAGCTGCATGGACTGACGACCTTAAAAAGGTAGCTAGGATAAACTGAATGCGGAAGGCAGAGGGAAGGGTGTTGTGGCGTAGTCTGGGAGAGGTCCAGCAGTGGACTGCGATAGGCTGAGTTGATTGTGGTGAAAGCAACCGCCTCTGATCCCTTTATCACGGAAAACGCCTAAAGCCAACCAGCATACGTGTTACGTTCAGAAATGGCAAAGATCCACGATAATCAGCACATCAACCCGACATCTCTATTAATTGAGTAGTTAGGAAGTCCGTTCCGTTAATCGCAGATTGAATATTCAATTGGTTAAGCCGTGTTGTGTTGTAAGCAGCATTCATCACGACTTGTGACTCCGGAGGGACTAATACCTGTTAAAGTACAAAGTGTACTGTGGTGTAATGGTGTTAGATAGGAAAATAACCTAAGAAATGTCAGTATAGTTTATCAAATAATGTCAAAGTGACATTTTGTACATTTGAGTGAGGCGTAAAAAGAGTAGGTGCCTAGGTAGTTCATTGTTTTTCCAGAGATAGACATGAAAAGAAATGTCAAGAAAATGTCATAGTGTTTGTGGGTTGTTAAAGTAGTAAACGATACATTTCTGCCAAGGATTTAGTATAATGTTACAGGTTTATTTGCTACTCGAGAAATATTATTTAGCGCTTAATGCAAAGCAAAACTACCACCACCTAACAGTATTTTTTTAAAGTTGTATCTAAAGTATGGTAGATGACACTACCTTGATTTTTGAGAAAATGCCGGCAAAATACATCTGTTTGAAATTATTAATTTGCAATCTGCTTTCTGGTATGGTGATTGCGATGATTTAGCAAATTATGCGGCGGCGGTGAGTAACTTATTTTTAGCCAAGATATTGCACAATCTCCAATTGCACGCCATTCAGCTCGATTCTCGGCCACTCTCATCCTGCTGCTACCAGCCACCCTGCGCAGATCATCGCTCCACCTAGCCTGAGGATGTCCTACCTTACGTTTGCCGATTCATGGTCTCCACTTAAGAACACATCTACCCTAACGGTCATCGGTGCAATGTTCAAGACCTCATTATTAAGTTGCAACCGAAAAAAAAACCTTTTCATTTCCAGCCAATATCTTGAACTTTAAAATACAATATCACTTTTACCATCCACAGTCGATATTACGCTATCGATATTCCAAAAACATCGATTCGTCTTCCCATCCCTGCCTCTTCAGGATAGCGAACCGGTTACCCGGTTCAATTGGCACACAATCCTTGTTTTTGTCTACACCTTGTATCACGAGATGTTTTGTAACATGCGTATATGGCGAATATATTTCATTCATAGATCCTTTGATTAGATGAATGAGTTACATATAGTAGCCTGGTTTCGTTTTTAAGTTCTTTGTTTTGTTGATGTGTTTTTGTTTATTTAATTACTTATATAAAAACGATATAATCGCGCGCGACATTACGGTGCCTTCTTGCGCTCGATTATATCGTGTGTCGTGCTTGTTTGTAGGAGCCTTAATTCTTACCGATTACCGTTCGTTCCCGGTAAAACATATACTTTTGTTTTTTCGCTAATATTCAAGAGTAGATTATAATGGTTTCAAACTAAAATTAAAATATTTTATTCCACTCATGTGGTAAGTAGATGAAACCTAATACTCAAGGGGTCCAACCCCTGACATGAATCCTGAGCACAGAAATTTACACAGTATTAAAATTACTAGGTACATTTCATTTTATGACTGATTAGCTTTTGTCCGCGGCTTCGCCCGCATGGTCGCGACTTACCCCACGAAGACGTAAAGGTATCTTTTATCCTAAGCCTACCTGTGTGCCAAATTTCATCGAAGTCCGTTCTGCTGTTAAGGCGTGAAAACAGACAGACCCATTTACTTTCGCATCTGAAGTTGGGCACTTATTGGTATGAATAGATTTTGTAAACTGCCTTTCACAAAACCTATACTAATAAACTGCTGGCTTCTAGTAGAGATTTCTGAGTTCATAAATTGTAATATCCAGATAAATCCCCGCATCCTACTGCCTACATCTTGTAGAAAGGTTTTTAAATAATTTTAGATTCCTTTGTAGAAAGGCTATGTCTGGATCTGGAATCTAATAAAAGCTGCCCATTTTAGGAATAGACCGGTTATAAACCCACGTAAGTGTTCTATTGTAGTTCATAGATATAGATTTCAAGGTACCTAGATAATATAAACATTACTCCTATTTTCAACAATGGATAAGCCTAACCAACAATGGGTTTGAAAGGCCAATGGCCAGGAAATACAAGTGATCTTTGTAATGTAAAAGCTCTCAACAAGTATAATTCAGTTCATCATCATCTGCATAGACTTTTCCCAACTATATTAGGGTCGGCTTCCAGTCTTACCGGATGCAGCTGAATATTTTAGATACAGTATTTTACATGGAGCGACTACCTATCTGACCTCCAAAACCCAGTTACTGAGTAACACGATACAATACCCCTTGCCAAAAAGTATTGCAGTTACCCATTTTAAAATTAATCTATATCGATCATATAGGTGCCTATTATTTTCATTATGTCTGGGATTCCCCTAATTTGGTTTAAAATTAGGGTTCCGTACCAAAATGGTAAAAAAGGAACCCTTATGGTGTCACTCAGTCTGTCTGTCTGTCACAGCTGGATATCTCAAGAACTACCAATGCTATCAACTTGAAATTTAGAATAGTTTTAGATGACGTTGACCCAACTATTTTGCAAATAAGATAGAAATTAAAATATTTATATTTTTTTGCAACAGGGACTGAAAGGGGGTCTTAAAAAATCAGAGTGGGGCTACTAGAGCATGTGGGGTATCATATGAAATAACGCTGTTTGCACATTCTCAAACATTTTTTTTTTTCTTTTGGCCGCATAGTTTTCGACTACTGATCAAAAATGTAAAAAAAATACCGTTCCCCCACCCTTATCTCCGAAGTTTGCAAAGAGAAAAATCTGAAATTATTCTATGTCATAGAAGTTTATGTAAAGATTACAGGAAAAATAAAACGATGTCTCTAAATAGCACACTTTTTCAGAAATCGGAACGGAACCCTCGATCGACTCGCTCTTGACCGGGTTTTTTTTGACGGCATGGCATCCGCTTGGGTTTTTCTTAAAGCGTCTGGGTAATTACCGAATCATTTCGACTTCCTGGGAAAACTTTAACAAGTCTCTTGAATGGTGCGAGAGTAAAATGTTGTTTACTTTCATCACCCTAATAGAATTTTCAGCATCATATTCCGTCTTGAGGAAGTTCCTAGTCGGACCATCATCATCTGCTTTGCCTTTATAGGGTTCGGCTTCCAGTCAAACCGGATGCAGCTGAATACCTTCCAGTATTTTACATGGAGCGACTGTCTATCTGATCTCCACAACCCCGTTACTGGGCATTACGATACCCTTTGGTAAGACTGGTTGTCAGATTTTCGGGCTTCTAATGACCCGTAACGACAGTCAAAGACATGCCGACCAATGCTTAACGTGATTTCCGAGGCACGGAGGAGTCTCGGTATGTAAAGATGGTTACCCATCCACGGACCAATCTCGGTAAGCTGTGCGGCTGTTATTACTTAATAGTCACAAGCCCCTTACCGTACTTAAATATTTTTAGGGAAATTGGTAAAATCGATTCCAAATCTTTCATTGCCACATATCTAATGTAGATACTTTAATGCTTCAAAAAAATGCTTCCAAAATTATCAAGCACACTTTCAATACATCAACACAACTAAAAATTCTATTCAAACCTTTAAAAAAAATACCTCTTTTCTTGTCACAAGCTCATGACTCCCGATAAGTAGCCCGTATTGTTGTTGAGCATAATAAGCTGTTCTTATGAGCTCTGTGACTCAGCTCAACAACTCAGCACTTACTTACTTGATAACGTAGCCACTCAAAGTGGGTCACACTTTAATTTGAATGAACGATTTCTGAGGGCCAATTCTCGTACCTAAAAACGTTCAAATTCTAGTCGCAATCTCATGCCAGCGACAATCAACTGTCAACAATGTAGGTAAACGCTATACAATTTTTGAGAAATTGAGACTGAGATGAGATTGCGAACGTTGTTAAAAATACGGGAATTGCCCCTCAGATATGCATTGTATTGCTGGTCGAAAGTATTAAAGTTGAAAGGATATTGTTTACTTGGTATGCGATGAGGAGAGACGAAACGTTTGTGATTAAAAGAGTGACGAATATACATGTTGATGGATGGAGAGGCAGAGGAATGCCAAAGAAAAGATGGATGGATTGTGTGAGGAATGATATGAAAGAGAAGGGAGTGAATGATAGCGTGACGGTTGGCAGGGGAGAATGGAAGAAGAAAACGTGTTGCACCGACCCCAAGTAACATGGGACAAGGGCAGGGAGATGATGATTGTATTGCTGGTCGAACTTTGTTACATTTATTCATCTTTAAAGCCTTCTGCTATACATATAGGGTGACTGGAAATTAGTGACTGATACCTAAACACATGATTGTGCTCATAATAACAAACAACTTTTACTATGAGACCAAACCTGAAATCGCGAAAAAAAATCAGCTGCTCCCTACATTTTGACGAGTTATGGGAACATGAATGTATGGGGCAGCTGATTTTTTTTTTCGCGATTTCAGGTTTGGTCCCATACTAAAAGTTGTTTGTTATCATGAGCACAATCATGTGTTTAGGAATCGGTCACTAATTACCAGTCACCCTATATATTGTTTTAACCTGCCTGCGACTGCCTCTGGTCTACGGACGCAAGCGTTACTTTACTAATGAGTATGATATCCTGGGTTCAATTCCCGGATCTGGAATTTCTCAGTAGCAGCCCGCAGTCTGGATCTGTGCCCGGTTGATGGCAATAGGCTCGCCCCCTATTACATGGGGCTTAGACATAACTGGCGAAATGTGGGTGTATGTATCATATTATAATATGTTGTATTTTAGCCTCAAACAATAGGTACCTGGCAAAAGGGTTGACTTCAGCCGTTTCTGGTTAGACCTTTTCGGTCTTATTACAAAACGAGGTTTTTCTTCCGTCATGGTTTAAACCATCGAGCCAGTTTTTGTAATAAGAACCTAGCTGTGATAGAAATACAGTTCCTGAAACAAAACTGTCAACTTAGTCCGGAACTAAGTTGTCAGTTTTGTAAACTGACATCATAATGTGTCGGAATAAAGTTCGATTAAAAAAGGGTCCATGGTTTAAACTTGTGTTTGAAGATGTACCTTGTTTTGTAATAAGACGGTTTAGGTCTTGTAAGTCCAAATAATTTCTAAATCTTGCAGGAGACAATATATACCTACCTATAACAAATTATGAATTGAAGTGTACAAATACAAGTGTGTATATGTAATTATCACTTAGCACTTTATTTTAATACAAACTCTTAGTCTCGTTTTAAATTTTTTTCATCACTTTCTCAAAATTTTAACATTTACAAACAACTGTAAAATTAATAAGAATTCACATCCATATAAAAGTGATATCAAGATTCCTCTTATAAACATCATAAAAGACGTTGGAGAGGCCCAAAAAACCGCATTTTATCTCGTAAGAAACGTTATCTTGATGAAATGACCATAAAATCCTCACGATTTTATAAAACGTATACAATCCTTTGGTAAACATACTTTAGATATCACTGTGTAACACTTATGAGGGAAAAAATTGTTACACAAGTAAAAGACTTGTGTAACAATTTGGTGTCGAGTGTACTTTGGTTGTTTTTTTTATACTTTCTTTGTGATTTTGTTTTGAACGTTGGGAAAGGGTTAACTTTTACATATTAATGATAGGACATATCAAAACAAATACGAGAATTTTGAGGTCGAAGAAAGCATCACCGTGTGCAAAAATGGTTATCGATGCAAACGAAGACAGTCACAGATTAAACATACTATGTCCGGATTCACCTTGACCTAACCATTCAAATGGCAATATTGTTGCATTTACAACGCCACATGCGAATTACGCATCAAAATCCTGACGTCACACAAATCCTGCATCGCGCAAGCAGAGTTTAATGCTCGACTGGCACATATACAACATCCCGACATCAACCGTCGGGCGATATAATACCGGTCTGGTCAGAGGATCATCCCTTTTCTATGGAGGATGAGTGAACTTAACACCCTGTTCCTCATACCTATATTGCCACAATGTCAAGTCTATCAAGAATGCTAAAATGATACTACAGTACCTCTGACACGTCTTGGGCGTTCAGATCGACTACCAAACTTGCTAAAAAACTTTTCTTTTTCATTAACTGAGGACTAAATAATCAAGATCACAGCCATGAATAAAAATTATTTGCCATCATCTTCCTGTTCTTGTCTCATGTTACTTGGTGTCGGCGCAACAAGTTTTCTTCTTCCATTCTCCCCTGTCAACCGTCACGTTATCATTCACTTCTCTTTCATATCATTATTTACACAATCCATCCATCTTTTCTTTGGCCTTTCTCTCCCTCTCCATCCATCTTTTATTTGACCTTCCTCTCCTTCTCCATCCATCTTTTCTTTGGCCTTTCCCTCCCTCTCCATCCATCATTTCTTTTGGCCTTTCTCTCCCTCTTCATCAACATTAAAAAAAAAATCCTTGTACTAACAGATATTTTAATTTTTGTCTACCCTCTAAATACTTGTTCTCAAACGTGTACCAACTCCGTTTTCCAAAGCACTTAACCCGATTCTCAAAATAACAATATTGAATTTTCATTGGCCATCGTTTTAATGTCATCGTTTACTGTTTTACTGAATGAAATTAATTTCTTTAAAACAGTTATTGTTGGTTGGCTCTCTCACATTTTATCTGAGCTGTGTTTATTGGTTACCCCCTTTTCTGAGGTAGGTATTTAAATGCATAATGTATCCTGCATGGAGACTTCAGGATAGTTTATGCAGAACTATGCTAAGCATTCTGGCAGCGGTCAGTTCAACTGCCAACCTTACTGACTAACTTTACGACATATGTAGATCATCTAAATGCCTATCAGCAGGATGGATTATTGAAGTTCTTGCTGCCATGCGTTGGGACTTTGGATAGTACTGTTAATCATGGATTTAAGGTTAATACTGTCACAAAAACAAAAAATGCGGGCGACGAATGGTGCACACTTGCCTTGGAATAACCAATTCATTCGAGACTTGCCGACTCCCAGGTTATATATACAGCTCCATCGGGAAACACAGACTAGTGAAGACTTCCAGGTTATAACTCCATCGGGAAACTCAGACTAGTGAAGAATAGCTCCATCGGGAAACACAGACTAGTCTTCACAGAGAGTTATACAAATATGTCGAGTTGGTTAAAGTTTATTCTTGAGCCGAACCTTTAAGTAAAAGTAATATAAATTCATGACAAAAAGTACTTAATGATCGACTGTAAAACATTCCATAACAACAAACAATGCATCGAATGTCAATTTTAAAAATTACAGCTTTTTGTATTGGTCGTAATTGTAATAAAACTTGGCTCTATAATTAATCACATATGTCTTTTTAATGATCGTAATTAAGATTTTATAATAGCTAAAGCTACATAGAGAGTAAAAGTTCGCCATATTTTGTAATCACACTATTGGGTTAAACTTCTTGATGTAGAACAAACTGCCATAATGGGAAGTTGAAGTTCCTGGCCATCTTGAAATATGTTAGCCTCATCGAATTGATAGTGAAGATGTTAGGATTTTGGCAGTATCACCATCCACCTTTACTGTTTACAGTACAAGCCATAAGAGAAAGTCAATGTTACGAAGAAAATATTGATCAGTCAGCTACGTTGGAGCTGATTGCCAAATTGCAACAAAAAAAGAGGAAATAATTGGTAATGCAAATAAACATACTGTACAATCTAATAGATATAGTGGACATACTAATAGAAATAGTGGACATATCAATAGACATAGTGAACTTACCTATAGATATAGTGGACGTACCAATAGACATTGAGGACTTACTGATAGATATAGTGATCATACAAATAGACATAGTGGACTTACCAATAGATATAGTGGACATACCAATAGACAGAGGACTTACCTATAGATAAAGTGGACATACCAATGGACATAGATGACTTACCAATAGAGATATATTGGGCATAGCAATAGTTAATTACAAACATTTTGATGTAATTGCCTTTCCAGTTCATTCCTCACCGGTAAATGGAAAATAACCATTACTTGAAGATATAGTCTTAAAAGTAGGTTATACTAAAGTAGTCATGTTAAACGATATTTTTAAGACCAATAGAAATGTTTATAGTTTCTATTTACAGCATTTGATTAACCTAGTTGTAGAGAACAATTGTGGCAGTCAACTTGTTGGTGGTATGAGAGAAATTGATAGTGTGAATAAATGCATTTTAGATGTTTTAAAATAATTCAATGGGAGAAGCTAGACAAGAAAAGTCAATTAGTTGATTGGTGATAAAATATATGTCACGATTCCTCGTGTCAACTTTTATTCCCAATGTATCTAATCTCATATCTGCCTAGCCTTTTTCCAACTATGTTGGGGTCGGCTTCCAGATCCAGTCTAACCAGCAGCTGAATTTACATGGAGAGACTGCTTATCTGACCTCCACAACCCAGTTAGTGAGTAACACGATACCCCGTTGGTACGATTGGCACGATTGGTACGATTGGCTGTCAGACTTTTGGGCTTCTGACGACCCGTAACGACTGTCAAAGATCTACGATTGACAGCCGGGACCAACGGCTTAACGTGCATTCTGAGTGTGATTTGTAACATCCATTAAAGTGGTCACATCATGTGGTAGAAGCTCTGGAAAGTAAATAAAAAAAGGAGAAAATTGTGTAATGGCGACATTTGCATGGGGTCTGGAAATTGACTCAAATGGATGATTTATCTGACGATCGAGCTTATTGGCAAGCTGCCTATATCCACCAGTGGATTGCGGACGATAACAATAAAGATGAAAGAGTTAGCCAATTAATTACTGAGCTACAAGATAACTGACAAAATAATGCTAGCATTGACTGGACAGACACCCTCAAATCATTGTGGTTCTTTCCTCAAAAGTCCATTTCAGACACTAATCTACATGGCCTTCACGCCCATGTTGTCGATGTGACTACTCTGAGACGACCTAATCTTAGTCAGATTATTCTGAGCAAGATTTTCTGGATTTGTGACCCCTGAGTTTGTTTCATCCTTTCTTCTCAGACTAATTGGATGGGGAACGCCGACCTCATCTAGTTTTTAAAATATGATAGACGTGAAAAGGTGTTTGTACAAACCTACTTACAGAAATAAAATCATTTATCATTTAAATATATGAAAACTGGCCTCTGCCTTTAAAACTCTAAAACTAAAGTAGATAGCACATACCATCAAAATGCATCCTACTCTACATAACAACAGCATGACAGTACATATTACTATAATTATAGTTAGTATCGCACGGAGCATCGGAGTGCATGTCACTACAGATCTTAACAGATTTGATATTATGACAATGAATTGTTACTTGCTTGTACGTTCTGCTTGGGACTTCGGTGTTACACCCAATTTTTGCAACACTTTTGGATGGAATTTTTTTTTTTTTTTTTTTTTATCTCTTCTTTTTCCTGCGAGCTGTCTTGTCGACATTAAGCTGGAGTTATGTAGTTGGAGGAATTATCGTGCATGGTACAGTATCCAGTGATACGTCCATATTATCCATTCAAACTCCTTGTTTTAAAGGAGATCTTGAGGGGCTCGTCTTTTAAGTCTCTTGAACGTTTTCTTTGGTTGCTCTTCCATTAAGTTTCTTGCTAGTTGGTTGGGATGTTTATGGATTCGTTCAGTGTACGTCAGTAGTGAGTCTTTGATTTCTTCTCTTACAGTTTTTATCTTTAGATCGTGGTGAATGCGATTATTGGTCATGTACCATGGTGCTCCAGTTATCATACGTAAAGTTTTTGACTGGAAACGTTGTAGAATTTCTATGTTCGATGTGGATGCTGTGCCCCACAGCTGCAAGCCATAAGTCCAGATAGGCTTAAGGATACACTTGTACAATAACAGTTTGTTTTCTAGAGTTAGCTGAGACTTGCGTCCCATAAGCCAGTAAAACTTTCTTAATTGCTGGTCAAGAGCTTTTCTTTTGGTTGATATGTGCTTTTTCCAGGTAAGTCGCCTATCCAGATAAACGCCTAAATATCGAACATCATCTGACTGAGGTATTTTTATTTGGTTTAGTTCTACTTCTGGGCAAGTATCCCGTTTCAGGGTAAAAGTGACATGAACTGATTTGGTTTCATTCGCTTTTATGCGCCAATCTTTTAACCATTTTGTGATGTGATTTAGGTTGTTTTGCAGTTTTGTAGAAGCACCCTCAGCAGTTTTGTCAACTGCAAGCACTGCGGTATCGTCAGCGAAAGTCCCGGTAAGTATATCTATCGTGTTTGGCAGATCTGAGGTATATACAAGATAGAGCATTGGGCCCGTCACACTACCCTGTGGGACACCTGCTTTTATCGCACAGAGCTTTGAAATGCTATCGCCGTATTTGACGTAAAAATGTCTTCCACTAAGATAGGCTTTTATGAAGAGATAGTAATTTAAGGGCAAGTTTTTGTGAATTTTGTACAGGAGACCGTCATGCCAAACTCGATCGAATGCTTGTGAAATATCCAGAAAGGCAGCGGAGCAGTATAATTTATGCTCGAAGGCGTAGTTGATTTTTTCCACTAATCTATGCACTTGCTCAATTGTTCCATGGGCCTGTCTAAAGCCAAATTGGTGTTCTGGTATTAGCTTAGCAGCTGCGATTTCCGGAACCATGCGATTGAGTACAAGTATTTCTAGCACCTTTGATGGAATTGGGAGAAGACTGATTGGACGGTGGGATTTAACGTCGGTAGGATCTTTTCCAGGCTTTGGGATAAGTATTATTTCTGCAACCTTCCATTGCGGTGGTACGAAATTTCTTTTCAGACATGCATTAAAAATTTGAGTTAGGAATGTGAGGCCAACGTCTGGTAACTCTACCAGTATTCTAGCTGTTATCAAATCATACCCAGGCGCCTTGTGGATGTGGAGTCTTTTGATGACGTTTATCACTTCCCTTTTGGTGAATTTCTCAATGGGTAATTCCATCTGGTGCGGCTGTTCCAGTAGAGATTGTATTTCATCACTTTTGGTGGAACCGTTGTCATCATTTGCTGTAAAGACACCTGACAAGTGATCAGCAAATATTTTGGCCTTTTCATCATCACTTTTCGCCCAAGAACCATCAGGTTTTTTGATGGGGGAACTGTGTATTATCGGACTCTTGAGTTTCTTTGTGGCTTTCCAGAGAGAGTAATCACTGTTTGGCGTTGCGTCTAGGCTTCTGAGATAGTTTTCCATGCCATTATTTCTGTGCATTGTGAGGGCTTCTTTGAGATCACGTACTAATTTATTAAACTTGGTCTTATTTTCAGGATATTTTGTTTCCTGCCACATTTTTCTGGCGTTACGTTTTTCTTTTACTAATTCCAATATGTTTTTCGGGTAATGAAAGTCAGATTGGTTTTTGTCGGGTTGGTATGGTGTCGCAGTCCACGCAGCTTCCTGTACTGATTTGTTAAAGTGTTCTACAGCCTGTATAATGTCTTCATCTGATTTAAGGGGTATCTGGCAGCCTAGTGATTTTTCAACCAACTCCTGGAAGTATGGCCAGTTTGTCTGTCTGGTGTGGAGCCTGCATGTTTTAGAGATTTTTTTGGCACGAGATCCAACTAGTGTCACTACAGGTGAGTGGTCTGACGTCATTTCGAAGCAAGAGCTACACTGTATGGAAGATCGGGGTAGTCCCTTACTTATAATAAAATCTACAAGATCAGGTTTTTTATTAACATCGCTAGGCAACATGGATGGAAATGAACTCATTTCTATTGTCATTTGTTTTCTTTTCTGATGGATTGGTTATGTGCAAAAAGATATGGCTAGAAAGGGGCAGAATGCTGAGATATGACGGCTGATAGAGAAGTATTGAAGAAGACATGCTGCGTCAGGCTGCGTCTAACAGGATTATAAGCAGAAGAATGATGATGAAATAAAATTAGATTCTAGCATTGAAGACTCCTTCTATGAACTTACCAGATTTTGTAGAATCAGATGCAAATTTTTGTCAGGCACTTTAAGATGCAATGATCATGTCATAGTAAATAGCCTGTCATAAATTTGTAGCGACGCTGAATCCAAAAGTGCGCTAGACGTACATTTATGAGCACATAGAGAAGGTATTATATCAAATACAATCCAGTATAAAACAGGTGATTTATGAAACAAATCAAGGACTGAATAGATTTATAGAGATCGATTTATTAGTAACAAAAACAAATAAAATGTCTTATTTATTAGTCATCTAAATAAATAATGCAGTCGTCTATTTCCAATTCCAATGCATTATGCGGTTCACATCACCTATAAAATACTTTATGAGGAACATACCATAGAAATGACACACAGGATTGACTCATGAGATGATTAGACAGAATGGACGATGATGGGCTGATTAAATTACGAGACGTCAAGGAAGAATGAACTTTTTTTTCTGATATGAGTATGTCCAGTTTTCTTCCTATTTGAGTTATTGACGAAGCTAGGGTAACTTATGTTAAGCAGTTACTTCTGCCTATTATTAGTACTGCATTAACTGGAAAGGTAGAAGTAACAAAGTGACATTCCAAAACAAAATGGATGGATTACAAAAGGTGATGTGGCTAGGAAGAAAGTTAACTTTGAAGATGACTGCTAATAAAGATAATATGGAAGAAATAGACGTGCTGCGCTGACACCAAATATATTGGGATAAGGGTAAAAAGATGATGACTTAGGTTTTCAATTTATACCATGGTCCTCTTAAAGCCAACCAGTCAGACTGGTCGGTTTTCCCCAGTAACGATTCTGGAGGTCACACAGGCAGACGCCCCATTTAAAATACTAGTATTCAGTTGCATCAGGTTAGACTAGAAGCCGACCCCAACATGAGAAAATGGTAAAAGACAGATGATTATGATGGTCATATAAAAATTGAGGAAAAACTCAGTTGATATCTAACTCCTTTGCTTTCACTACAATATCATTACTGATGCACATTACATTTTCAAGTCCCAAGAGGAACATACCACATAAATGACGCATGCATTTGACTCACGAGATGATGGGACTCAATTGAAAAGCTGAATCAACCGCGTTTGACGGACTGAGTCGCCGATGACTTGGTGTGTGGTGGAAGTGTTGAGATTGAAGCGAGCTTAGCTAATATTTTTTTATATGTAGTTGTTTCAAGCAACGGCTTTCAAGTATAGAATTAGAGAGAGACGTACCTACTGCTCTACTCTTCTTAACTTTATTAAAGTTCAAGTATAGGCATTTATCAGGAATACGGATTCGCTTTAAAAGCAACACGATTTCGTTCATAGCCCAGCTAGATTAAAAACGTTTTAGTCTTAGTTAGTATATTTCCGTGTATACTTTCAATATCAATTCCAGACAAATTAACGATATAAGAATAGTACATTTTGATACAAGTGGAGAACGTTTGTTATTGCATTCGAGGCGGAATTAACACCCGAGCCGTAGGCGAGGTTGTTTTTGAGCCGAGAACTGCAATAAAAAATGTCCACGAGTATCAAACGACGTTTTTCAATACACTTTTGAGGAAATAAAATAAAATAACGGAAAATATTTTTGTCATGAATTATTAGGAAACTATGATTTAAATTTTCTTTTTTTTCCGCGCTTTGCTTTCGCCAGGTTGAAGGAGAAGCAAAGGGGTAAAGCCGATAAACAGCCATTATGAAAAATAGAAAATTCAAATATTTTTGAGTTTAGAACACAACTAAATGTTAATTTGTTCATAAACGTTTTTTTATTGTAATAATCATAGTTTTTGATGATATTCTATTTATAAACATTATTTGAACATTCAAAAAATATTAACGCCGTAAAGATGCTTAACTCTTTGCCGAAATTTAAATAAAACATTCACCTCCGAATAGAGAGTTATGAATAGAGGCATTGAACCAATTTGGACATTTGGATTTGGATTTTGGACTAAGTATAGGTATAAGTTACCTGTGGCAATTTTTATTCCCGCACACGGGTGGGAAAATGAAAAATCGCACGCGTGCGACACACATTGCATTGTGAACCTAATCGTAGTGCGATATGAACCAGTTTTCGAGGAAGTGTATTGAAAAATATTTAACCTGAACTTTCGCAAATCGTACAAGAGCAAGTATGGTGAAGTGGCGATCAATGCTCATTCCTTTGATGTGTAAAGGCATATGCACACGGCGTCTTTTTAAATGCGGCGATGACGAGCGTTTACGCGCTGCAGACGTTACCAGCGCTGCTTTTTCATGGCAGAAAACGCGTCGTCGACGCGCAAACGAAGTGCGTTACATGGAACGCGCATTTGAAATACCCCGTGTGCATAGGCCGTAAGAAGAGGCCTTTGCCAAATAATGGGTAATTTATTGAAATAATTATGGACAGCTTAGCTTTTTGGGCTGTTTTCTTTCAAAAACCAATTTAATTAATCCGCTGTAAGCTTATCAAATGCACTCAACCCCAACTCACTCACGCGTTACAATTCTAACTTAAATTGCTCGAACAAAAATGCATCGACACTTATAAATTACAGTTAGTACCTATTTGAGATAAGAGGCAGTGAGTTATGCCCACAGCTGGGCAAAGGTTGCCCACAAGTAGATAATTGGTATAAATTGTGACAGTCGTTAAGGCGCGTTAGGCAATTGTTTTATGTAAAACCGACAATTAGCGGGTTCTCGTAATCGCTTATTTACGTGATTAAAGAAGATGTGTCATTATGACCGGTCGTGTACGGAGAAAGGATGCTTTTAAAATAATAATAGTCAAGTCGCTTAGGGCAAATATCGTGAGGAAACCGGCATGTCCAAGAACCAAATATCGTGAGGAAACCGGCATATCCAAGAACCAAAAATTCGAAGACATATTGTGATATCTACCAACCCGCACTGGGTCTGCGTGGTAGATTACACCTTACAGCCGACTCCCTCTCGAAGAGAGTAGTCCTGTGCTCCAGCAGTGGGAATATTATAGGCTGATTATGCTCTAGTCTAGTAAGATTGATGATACGTCAAGAAAACTTTTAAAGTTCTTGGGACAGAAGTTGCAAGCGACTGAAATATAATTTGACTAGTATTAGACAAAGTGAAGATTAGATTGAGGCCCGAAAAGAAACATGCTTTGATTAAACAGAAATCTGCCGTCGTTTGTGTTCCTATAACCCATCAGCTTTCGAAGCAACAGTGAACAGGCATCTTCTGAGCACGCTCTTTAATAGACTTTAACAATATTTTATTGTCATTAAAAAGTAAATCGCACATTATGATGTCTTTTTGAGAATAATTTTGATACTGTGGCATTTTGCTAGTGTGCCATTTTGAGAAAAAACAATTTGCGAATGTGGCATTGTGCGCCGAATCCCCATCGTAGACCTCATCCATCGGCTTTATAAGTAGTGGAAGACCGAAGAAACGTTGGATAAATTGAATGAAAGATGATATGGCTGGAAAGGAGTGGACTTCAGAAATGACGGCTAATGGAGAAGTATGGAAGAAGAAGACGCAGTATTCGTCGACCACAAATAAATTGATATTAAGGCAGAAGGGTGATGATATTTAGTATTATGATGACGTGACATGTGTCAAACTTTCAACAGACGTGAAAGTCACAAAAATGCGCAAAACTACACCTCGCTCTATGCATACACGCTCACACGCACACACTTACACCAAACTACACCTCACTAAGTGCACACATGTTTACGAAACCGGCCTCACTTCACTGTTGACAGCGCTATGTCTTGGTTTTTTATTTGGTCTGAGACCTGATATACAAAACTATTTTATTTTGTTTCATACTTTCGTGAAATCGGATAGCGATTTCATGAAAAAAACATATGTCTTGTTATACGAGCAATAATTTATGGTAGACAAAACAAAGGATTATCGCTCGCGTGTTGTATTTGTAATAATTATGTCAGACAGTATTTATTGCAGTTGTCATAATTATAACACAGATGATCATATTTCGTATATTTAAATTATATGAATCGTGATATGAAACAATAATATTTTAAATGGGTTTTAGTTATGTCAAGATATAGGTAGGTACATTTGTTTAAGTCAGATTTAAGTGTAGTTATCAATCTGACTATGAATTGATTTGACAGCAAGTGTACCTACATGATTCTGATATTCCTAATGATATTAATAATTAAAATGTTGAATTTATTTGTTTATTTCATTCGGAAATTATGCTTTATGCTTTTGCCACCTATCATAGACGACAATGACTCTTTTTTACAAATCAAGGAGTATATGTCTCACTTTGAGACTTTGCGACCTATTTTTTTTATCAACATAAGGAGTAAAATACCCCGCCAAAATCCACCAACCATCCGCCAATCCGCACCGGGCCCGCGTGGAGAATCCCGCCCACTCCCTCTCATAGAGAGGAACCCTGTATTAGGAACGTATATAGGTAATAGGTAATACGAGTTGGTATCCGCAACTCCACGACAATGCGCGTATTTTGCGTATGGGTGGAAAAATCGGTTATTCGATCCACCCCAGCTCCTAAAAGTAGGCTAGCAGCGCCTTAATATTACTGACAACCTCCCGGAGGGTACCGGGGTTACCGAAGTACTTTGCCCTGTATGCGGCGACCACCGGGCACCGGGTTTAGGAGGACGATCTGTGCTGTCTCGTCGTCCTCCATGGGAACGTATATAAGCAGATTATAATAAATCAAAAATATCGAACGCGTTGAATTGAGAACCTCCTTCTATAAAGGGTAGGTTAATAGAGACTCGTCAATCATCATAGATTTCAACACAACATGAAAAAATCCTCTCCATTTACAGATATCAATTTTGTCACACATGGTCACTTACCTACTATATTTAGACGAACAATCCATACATATATATGTCCAATGTCTCTTTAGTCAAGTCGTGACTGACCCTAACTTATCTAGACTTTTAGAGGTTTGTAATGCCTGGGCATGATTTCGTGCCTATTTGATATTCGTATTGTCTCTGTGTTGTTTTGTTTATGGTTATTGTCAATAGACAATAGGCTAAACTAAGAGGCTTACTGTGGAGTGCTGTCTTTGGTTAGGACTGTCTTTTCAACAGTGACCGTGTATAAGATATGAATGAATTAAATTCACCGACCCCAGCGTGGTTTGATTGTGGCGGCATCTACATTGCCACATGCGAACTACACACTGACGTCATGCAAAATTCTGCATCGCGCAATCAGAGTTTACCGCGCGACTAGCATTACAACGTCCTGACATCAATCATCGGGCAGTAGCTCACCAGACACGACACCCGTCTGGTCGGAGGATCCTCCCTTTTTAATGGAGGATGAGTGAACTTTACACCCTGTTCCTCATGCCTCCATATGGTCACTCGATTACTCGAATGAACCCGAAGATGCATACTAGCCCCTGTAGCCTCATGCTTCATGGTGCAACGCGGAGACATTTGGGGGTTGCCTGGTAGTTTCGTAGGTACTCTTCCGTAAATGTCGCACATCAAATTAAGTTTCCCAAAAAATTTCGCTATGTACGGTCAGCAACGTAAGTCGATTAACACTGCTACTTTTACACATCATGTAAATTAATACAAAATGATTTGATTAAGTATCTCCTTTTTCCTAAAATACCTAAGAGTCTAGTAGTAATTAAATATCTTGCTCAAAAATTAAGATAAAAAAAAACTGAAGTGTTAATCGACTTCTGTTGCTGACTGTACCTAGAGCGTTTCCCGTATCACTCACATAGTGAAAGTCTTATTTTAACACTTAATTTCAATTGGTTTTTTAAAGTAAAAAAAACCTAAAACGAATAAAATAAAATCCGCTTCGAAATGCCGGAGATACAGTACTGCATTTATGCATACGTGTATAACTTCGTACATAAAAATAGACCTTCCTGAAAGTATCTATGTAGATTACGTTAGTGAAAGAATACTTAATCAGAATTGATTCATTAGTTTTTGAGAAAATCGCGGACATACAAACATACATACGGGTCGAATACAGAACCACCTTTTTTGAAGTCGGTTAAAAACGTTTTATTTATTTTATAATGTCTCGATTTACAAATAAAAAAAAATAAACATCATCATTAAAATATAGCATTAGCATTTCGTTTAATTTTTTTTACTTTTATGTGCAAAAATAAAATTCAATATTATAGAACATCTCTACAAACAAAAGTTACTGTGGTAGCAAGCTATTAACTAGAACTTTGTACTCTATAAGCCTAGTAATAACTTTTGTATTAAGTCTATGATTTTACTTATGATTATTTTTGTATTGTTACAGGTAATTCAGAAAAAAGTCAATAAAAAGGAGCAACAATACGAAGAATGCTATCATCGAAAAGGTTTTTATAACAACATGCTAAATCAATATAAAACTATAAATCAACATTTTTAAGGATTTCTCATCCAGCGTCTCGTCAAGGAACCCCAAATACAATAATTCATCTCATACCGCCGACAAATAAAAGTCAATTGGTTGTCTATGGAAGATATACAATGTACTGTTTGACCCAATCATCTGCCGACTCCCTGCTGTGTCCAGCGTGATGATTTAGCTGTATTATACCATGGTGCTATCCCACATTATTATACTGGGTTGTTATGGCGTGTGAATATGATTATTATACAGATTATACAATAAATAAATACCTACAAAAAAAACAAAAAAACTTTTTTACAAAAACAAAAACCGACTTCCAAAAAAAAACACTACAAAGTGAAAAATAACTTTAATTTCGGAAGTCGGTGTCTTTGCATCTGTATTTTAGTTTTTAGCCACCGACTTCCGAAATTAAAGTTATTTTTCACTTTGTAGTGTTTTTTTTTGGAATTCGGTTTTTGTTTTTGTAAAAAAGTTTTTATTTTTCACTTTTTAGTGGTTCAGTTTGTAATTTATCTAAGTTACAATAACCCAATGACAGCTGCTCATCACGTTTTACAAAATGTTGCTTTTCCCGATGCAGGGCCGTTAATTGTTGAGGAGTTCTCCTAGTAAGAACCAGGAGAAATGGAGCTCATGGTGAAGTCACCATTACCATTATTTTGACGAGCATAAACCATATTAAAGTAATTGAATCGCAACCTGTTATATACTTAGATATAATTGAGTATTTCCGATGGCCCTCTGTGGTCTTCATCATCAGTTCCAGCTCACCGAATGGTACTTTCCGAGAGCAAATGCACGAGTTACTATAAAAAATACCGAAATTGATATAGGTGTGCCCATAAAATTTGAGGGTTTCCCTCGATTTCCATGGGATCCCATCATCAGATCCTGACTTGATGATCATGGGACCACTTGGGACGTATACCCTTTCGAACAAAAAAAGAAAAATCCAAATCGGTCCAGCCATTTTCGAGTAATCGGGGAACATACATAAAAAAAAAAAAAAAAAAAAAAAAAAAAAAAAAAAAAAAAAAAAAAAAGGTTCCGACGAATTGAGAACCTCCTCCTTTTGGAAGTCGGTTAAAAAAGAAAGTATATACACATAGACAGTATCGCTGAGAGCAGTGGTGGTGCGAGTTGTAGGTCGTAGGTTCGAATTCAGACAAGCGCTTTACTTTGTATAAATATTTCATCACCACTGCTCTCAAAACGGTGAAGGAAAACATCGTGAGGAAACCGGCATGTCTTAAAATCAAAAATTCGAAGACATTGTGACATCTACCAACCCGCAATTGGCCCGCGTGATGGATTACGGCCTACGGCCCAACAGCGGGAAACTGGGAACTCGTTCCGTCTTATTACAAAACAAGGTTCATCTTCAAACCCAGGTTTAAACCATGGACCCTTTTTTGAATTTCGAACGTTATTCCGACACATTAAGATGTCAGTTTACAAAACTGACAACTTAGTACCGGACTAAGTTGACAGTTTTGTATAAAGAACTGTATTTCTATCACAGCTAGGTTCTTATTACAAAAACTGGCTCTATGCTTTAAACCATGACAGAAGAAAAACCTCGTTTTGTAATAAGACCCAGTTATGATTACCAAGGGGTAATATCTTATCCAGATTTTAACTCAATGTATCGCCGTAATCTTTTGATTACGGAAAAAAAGAAAAAAATACGTGTCCAATATTTTTTACTAATCTGGATGACGGATAAAAAAAAATGCTTTAGTCATCATTCCTATGCGCAATGCGATGTACAGACGCCAGCACATCAAGCTACTACAATCTGTCAAATCTAATAAAGAATAATAGATTTCATCTTTATCGCTAAAGCATTAGGTTCAAGGTTGATTGGGAAAATTTGACAGATTGGTGGCTTGACCTGCTGGCGTCTCTACAAACAGCATCACCAATAGCAATATATCACTAATTTTATCACCCCACTGTCAAAATATTTTGCCAGCCCAAGGCCCAAGGCCCAATCTCCTAATAAAATTGGACACTGTTACTTCTTGCCCTCATTACATGACACTAAGCAAATTTGTTTAAGCACTATTAACTTTGGGTCAGTGTTGCCAGCAGGACAACTTGACCTCTCCTGTCCTATTTTCTGGTATATTTGGTATTGGAAATATGGTATAGCTATGAGTAATAATTATTTATGGGTTGATAAGGTTTTAAACACCTTTAAACCTCGGTCAGGTCTTGGTAATTTGCACCTTGAAATTATGAACGAAATAAGTTTTTGGAGTTTATTGGACTTCAATCCTTATGAATCGATTTTCATGTAAGGCCCTTGGTATGGAAATTTTATGAGGAGTGAAATTATTACAAGCGTTAACTCAAAAGCGTTACTTTTTTCTGCGCACTTTGAAATCATGTATGTGTTTACTTGTTCTGTTTATTTTCGGCCAGTTTTCAGTGTACACACCGCATATACCGTGTTTTTTTTTATTTGCGTTAACTTCCAGGGAACATTCTTCAGGAATAATTAAGTTAATTTCTTCAAGAGACTTCCTTTTACAATGGTCATCAACTCCTTATTTTTAAAGAAAAACAATTTTTTTTTTTTCAAATTTAATAAAAACGGATTCACAAGATAGTTTTTGTTAATGTACCAAGCACCATGTCGATTAAAGAGAGAAGTAGAGAGATGTATTGACCTTAATCCATCCTATTCAATAACCCCCCATTTTAGTCCACAATCCTAACAAGGGAAAGTCGCCCACATACTACGTCATGCTTGTCCTACATTATTTTATGACTATGATATATTAAACCTAAAATTATTAGACTATTATTAACTTCCCGCTGTGGCCACCACAGCATATAAAACAAAATGACATCATGCCCTAACGACCTAACTATTAGGTCTCGGATGACCTAAGTATGGTGTAGGGCGGAGTTTATTTATTACTAACAGTACTTATATAACTATATGCCTGTCTAGCTGAAACCAGTAGGGAGTCATTTAGGCTTTGTATGGCCTAGGCTATACTTAATTGATTATGAAGGATGGCTTTGAGTGCCAATATCATTATTAAAGTCTGGGATGGCAACGCATTTCAGTAGCTTTCAGAGATCCATTCATATCGTGTGGTTAAGTCAACTAGATATCGACGCAAAAAAAAGGAAACGTAGTACTGTAAAGTGTCTAAACACACTATGCCGAAGTTACGCGACCGAAGTTCCGCGGCTGATGTTACGTTCCGACGTGTTCGGCTGATATGACACACCATAAGGCCTCTGCCTCGAATCTTGCGGGCAGCGGGGCGGCGCCGGCGGCGGCCCGGGAGCAGCAGGATCTTATGCGTACATTTAAATGGACCGGTTCTCGAAAACAGCGGCGCGGGAGCGGGGCGGGACAATGCGAGACGCGCCGCCGCCGCCACCGCCCCGCTACCCGCGAAATTTGAGGCAGAGGCCTAAGTACCGAACTTACGCGGCGGAAATTCAGTTGCGGAACTTCAGTGTCTTGAACCCCCTGTCCCCCCCCGTCCCCGCCCCGGATCTTCTTTGGCAATCGAACCGAACTTCGGTCGCGTATAATGTGTGCTCTACAAAATACGTTGCCGCCGAATTGCCGCTGAACTTACGCCCGACCGAAGTTCGGCTGTACGCTAGAACGCAACGTAATTTCGGCATAGTGTGTCGTCAGTAATTCAAATAGCATTGCGGGCGTAATCATGCCGAACTTCGGTCGCGTAACATCGGCATAGTGTGTTTAGACACGAAGGCATTGTTCAGACCAAACGTATTGTCGGCCGCTGACTGTGAGCGGCTAGTCCAAAATTAAAAGAAAAAAACAACTTCGGCCGCCGATTGACTAGCCTTTATTTTCCATATCTCACAGTCAACGGCGGACAGTACGTTTGGTGTGAACAATGCCTAAGAGGTTGGTTGTAATCAAGCCTTTGCATATATTACTGGCTGACATTTCAATCATTCAAACATCGAAAATGCTCATAGAAAAGCGATGCTCGCTTTTCCATGAGGATTGACGGATTGACAGATAGATTTTAGCTAGGGCTCCGCGTATGACCTTAGGGAGTATGAATTATAATTTTACTAGCTTTTGTCCACGGCTTCGCCCGCGTTTATTCTACTTAGAAACCTTCCTCTTGAATCACTCTATCTATTAAAAAAAACCGCATTAAAATCCGTTGCGTAGTTTTAAAGATCTAAGCATACATATCGACGCCTTAGAGTGAAAACCTCGTAAGTGTAAAAGAAGTAACCTTTCAGGAGGAAGAAAAAACTGCGCGCTGTAAAATTTTTGTATGGCGTCTTTTATGTTTTTTTTTTATTAATTAATGTGGAAATTTAACCCGTTTTTATATCAAGAACTGTTCGATTCTATAGGATTGTCCAAAATGCATAAAATGCTACTTTCGAGGTATTCGTACAAAAAAGTCGACCTAAAGCATGCAAATACTAGGTACTGTCATAGATGGCGCTACGAGTGTCGAATGAACAAATTAGTCCGATCAGGATGTGCGTTGCGAGGTTTTCTTTATAGAAACGCAATAAAATAAATTTGAGCAAAAATGCATTCCCGAGGTTTTCACTCTAAGGCGACGATATGGACAGACAGACAGCGGGAAGCGACATTGTTTTATACTACCTATGTAGTGATTCTGTAGTTTTAGTGTGTATAATAATTTTATAGCGGGCTTCAGCCCCATTTCTTCTGTGCACTACTGTGTATTTATTATATATCGTAGTTAGCCTCCCACTGTGAGGTTCGAGCCCTCACAGTACCTACCTAACCCGCACCCATGTCAAATTTTTTTATTGCAAATTCGGAATCAGAAAAAAAAATTGCGTCATATGGTCCGACTCCTGTGGCTCTACGCCCAATAAAAAATTTTGTACAGCGTTTAAATAGGTAGGTACCCTATTTTTTGAGGAGCCACCTAAACATTTGCTGTAAATAGCATAAAAAATTGTATTTTTTTTTATCATTTTGCATTTACACCAATTCAACATTTTGAAAATGTTTGATCCCGGTAGTTACAACGCTTCTCCTTTTATTATTCTTCAAAACACTTGATTTGGAGTCACCCATACATTTATCCATTTTATTTACAGCGTTTTATCCTAACAAAAAAAAATGCTATTGCTGTAATGTAACCCACAGAAATATAGATCAAAAGTAACTTCTAGTAGACTTTGTGTATTTATTGTCTTGATAAGGGATCAGAAAATAAATTTACGTTAAAAGAATGGCACTTGTAGGTTTAATAATAAAGGAGATACTTATAATTTTTTCTGAAATCTCAAAAGTTTTTCGGCTCTGGTGAACATTTTCCATTTTGTGGGTTACTACGTTTCCGCTTTTTTGCATCGATATGTAAGCCATTTCCTATGGTACTCAACAATAGTGAGCTTCATTTCAGTGGAAGAATGTTGAAATCGGATCAGTCATGGATCTATCATGGTTCCAGTGTGAGAGAGAGAGACGGAGTGGATCTATGACATTCGTTACGGGTCGTCAGAAGGCCGAAAGTCTGACAACCGGTCTTACCAAGGGGTATCGTGTTACCCCGTAAGTGGGTTGTGTAGAGGTCAGATAGGCAGTCGCTCCATGTAAAATACAGCAGCATCCGGTTAGACTGGAAGTCGACACCAAAATAGATGAAAAAAGGCTAGATTGATTTGATGTTTTGATTAAAATATAATTTGACTCGTGCATGACCTACAATTAGGTACCTACATTATCGATGATGCCTGACTCACTTATAGTTCAAATATTTACACTAAATTTTAGTGCACTAAAATATTCAGAAACCATGCCAAATCCTGCCAAATGCCGTCCACATGGACTGCACGTGTCAAAATCAGGTCATGGTTATCAAACAAATAGGTTTCCCATGTAGGTACAGTCAATCAAAGAATAAATATGCAAGGCGAATGTTTGTGTGTGTGTTTGTATTTTTGTTTCTTCTTTACGCTCAAACGGTAGGACTAAATTTGATAAAATTTGGTATGAAGATAGGTGACACCCTGGATTTACACATAGGCTACTTTTTATCCCGGTCTACTCCGGTGAAACTGTGGGGCGTAGCTAGTATTTTATAAATAATCAAGTTTTTGAAAGCCTTACCAAGGGCTATCGTGTGTGGAGGTCAGATAGGCAGACTCTGCATATAAAATACTGGTATTCAGCTGCATCTGGTAAGAATGGAACCCGACCCCAACATATTTGGGAAACGGTTAGGCAGATTATTTTTATGCATAGTCAGTTTTCCTTAGAAGTCGGGAGCTAAGTTTAAGATGTTATTTACACAGCACAATAAAAATTAATATTGCCACAGTTTTCAAAATCTGAATATTTTTGCCTATTCACCTAACTCTTTTGCTGACTGTACTTAAGTTATGTTTGCATACTTACAAGTGACGTCACTGGCTCAAGCTGCGAAGTGCGATGTTCGTAATGGGGTGGAAAGTGTCCCATAAAGTTATAGGTTAATGTCAGTGGGTTGTACTTTATTTAATATATTCTATTAGGTCAATGCAGCAGTTGTTTTAGACTGCAGTATAAACTTTTACTAACGTTCCCTTTCGTTTAAAGTGAGCGTTTAATAGATAATTGATTTTCATTTTATATCTAGCTTCTGCCCGTGACTTCGTCGACATAAAATATGGTATCCCATTATGATACTCACTCAGGAATAGCTGTAGCTTCCCATTAGTCAAGAATTTTTTGGAGTCGAATCAGTAGTTGCGAAGTACAACCCCCTACATACAGTCGGCATCAATAATATCGGGACGAACAGACTGTTCAAAATGATCTAAACAACTATGAAAATGAAATATTTACTCAATGACACAAGGGATGTTTCAGAATGAAGAGTACACGACAACTGTCATTCTGAGATAAAGTTTAATTTTATTAGTTGTTGAGATTATTATTGTCTGTTCTTCCCGATATTGTTGACACTGACTGTAGAAACTCATCTCTATATAAGGAAGTCTAAAAGTGACACCGGTGACTGAAAAGTTGTATGGAAATCGATTGCCATGGTGTGTGGGGCATGTGATGCGGAGGAATGAGGAAAATGTCGTCAGGAAAGTTTTGAGTCTGAATATGGATACGAGTGGGTGAAGACCAAAGAAATGATGGATAGACTGTGTGAAAGATGACATGGCTAGAAAGGCGGTGACTACCGAGATGATGAGTAATAGAGAAGTATGGAAGAAAGGGACATGTTGCGCCGACCACAAATAAACTGTGATAAGGGCAGGAGAAAGATGATACAACCTCACCTCTTTACAATATTAGTACCTACCTATCTACAGAAATAGTATCAGCAGCGAATATTATTAATAATTTTATCGCAAACTAGCTTTTGCCCGCAGTTTTTCGCCCGCGTAGATGTCGGAAAATATCCCACAGGAACCTACTAACTACATTATAAAGAAAACCTCTGTCTACATTATAAAGGAAACCTCTGTGCAAAATTTCAGATTTCTAGGTTCATGAGTTTGAGCTGGGCGTTGATGAGTTAGTCAGTCAGTCAGGACTTCTCTTTTTATTTACATAGAATAAAGATAATAGTTCACATAGGTAGGTAATAAACAGAAAACTCAATGTTTGTGAATAAAGAAGTAATGTAGTAATCTATATAGATTACTACATTACTAATAAAAAGAGAAGTCCTGACTGACTGACTGATTGACTGACTCATCAACGCCCAGCCCAAACCCTTGGACCTAGAAAGCTGAAATTTTGCACAGAGGTTCCCTTTATATTGTTGACAAGGAATAAGGAAGGAATTCCCGGTAGTATGTTCCCGTGGGATATTCTCCGACATCCAAGCGGGCGAAGCCGCGGGCAAAAGCTAGTGATATATTATAAAAACTGGTTGAGTCTTAAAATGCATAAAATAACATGTTATTAGTCAATTCCGTTTAAAAAATAACGGGTTTGACTGAACATATCGATTGCATGTCAAACGATCGTAAATAAATCGATAAACTTCCAACTTCGATCCATACGAGCGCTTATTAAAATTATTTAACAGCAAAAATTTCAAAGAAAATTAAAATTATAGTCGATTATTTGTATTCGATTCACATCACAGGTAAAATATAGGCGATTATTTTACTTGCAATTATACGATTATGATGTGAAATAAAATTAATCGTTTTAAAAAGTTCTCACGGTTTTAAGTACCTAGTACTTTTTACTAATTAGGGAAATGAAAATATATATGTAGTTTTGATTTAAGTACCTTACATTTTTATCAATTCATCTTTCTTAATTTAAGACAGACCTCTGACGTTTCAATTGGATGGTTAATTTACCATTAATTATATGACTTATTGCAATGCTGGATTTTATGATGAGGTAAACAAAAATGTTGGTAGGTAAGTACAATCAGCGTCAAAAATATTGGGACGAACAGACTGTTCAAAATGATCTCAACAACTAAGAAAATTAAACTTTATCTCAATTGGATAATGTTCTTGTCAGAATGACAGTTGTCGTGCACTGTCTTGAATTCTAAAACATTCCTTGTGTCATTGAGTTAATCACACTAATATTTTATAGGCGAAAGTTTGTGAGTGTGTGTGTGTGTATGTTTGTTACTTCTTCACGCTCAAACGGCTGGACCGATTCGGATGAAACTTGGTGTTTAGATAGCTTATACCCTGGATTAACACATAGGCTACTTTTTATCTCGGTCTACGCGGGTGAAACCGCGGGGCGCAGCTAGTATTTCATAAACGTGCTTTAATTATGAACAGTGCACACAATAATATTCTACAGTTATTTTCAGTACTGGCCCTGTGCAATATGAAGATTTTGAAAAAATATTCATTCAATTCCAATCGTTTACAAAGCTTACCTACAGATAGCGCGCGAGTTGAATGCAGTCGGGGTCTGAGGTAAAGAGCGCCCCGCTATCCGCACGCCCCACCTCACGCGCCTGCAGTGTAGTGCTAATCACAATTAGGTCACAGCACTACCGCATTCCTAAGCTCTGCATTCAACCCTATATACCAGCCTATTACTGTCCCTCTGCAGGGCAAAGGCTCTCTCTTCTCGAACCGAGAAGGCAGAAGTCCGCACGAGTATTTCACCACCCTTGGTCAAGACGGGTTGGCGATTTCAATATAACTATAAGTCCATACAAAGCTTACAATAATTAAAAACACATATAACAAATCATCAAATAGAACCGTCACTCCTCCCCTTAACCCAATTCACACCTCATTGTTGCCATATAAAACAAAAGAATAACAGATAAATCTACCAAAACAGTCTTTACAGTATACACGGCTGTCTTAAAAATATCTAATGCTAATAAAAATCGTATAAAACCAGCATCGTACAATGAATGGGGCAATAAAATCTATTAAAGTTTTCTTACAGGGCTCGGCTGTAAAATGGAGCCATGTGTTCAAGGGCTTTTATTATTTATTTATTTGTTGATGACCCTGAAAAGAGTCTTTAGTTCTTTTACGGTGCGGGAGTAGCATCATCATTATTTTTCTATGCTTTGATGTCTTGTTGAGTGTTAGAAATTATTATCATTATAATCAGGCAACACTTTTCTACTAGACCCATTGATATAATATATAAGTCAATGACTAGACCTGTTTAAAAGGCGGCATTGTCTATGGCAATTGAAAATTGCATGGAATTAGTATGTGCTAAATAAAAAATAATGCCTTTATCAGCACTTTCTTTTGTTATTCTTCATTACACCAGAGATATTCAAAAGCTTTTCATTGCAGAAAATTAGTAATGTAGTAATCGAAAAGAATCTAATCCAAGTAATATTTAACGAAGTAAAATTGTTGCTTTATAAGTCTAGATAATTTCTGCAAGTACTGATCTGATTACAAAAGTTCTTTCGCTGATAGAAAGCTACCCTTTTGCCGAGTGCCATATAGGACTATAATCCTATGTTTAATGATATAGTTGACTTCCACGCGATCAAAGTCACGGGCAGGAACCAATAATTCACAAAATAGTAAATTTATTAAAAACTCTTTTAATATTTCAAACCTTGTTTAATAATTATTATTAAGAAGAGTTCTATCTTCGTGTTCCACGATAAGATTAATTCAAATAAAAATATTTTGCTCCAAAAAAAACCCAGACCATTCCATATTTAAAACTGGAAATACCATCTAATTCAGAGTTACAGTTCAGAGAAAATTATTCGTCACCAGCATTAAACAAAATGAAGGACACTACTCAACGGGATTATTCCACGGCTGCCATGATGGTTTGTGACGTCATGGCTTAAAGCAGGGTACACATGACTGTTTAAACAAGAAAGTACGTGCTTTATTGAGTGGGAGAAAGTGAGTGCTAGATTCTAAATAGGTCGGATTAGTTAATTTTTTAGGTCATGGGAATTAGTGGATGTGTGTGAAAGGGAGTACCTATCTAGTTATGAAGTGATAGTGACCTAGTATTTTTAGTAACAGTAAAAAGGAACCCTTATGGTGTGACTCAGTCTGTCTGTCTGTCACAGCTGGATATCTCAAGAAGTACTAATGCTGTCAACTTAAAATTTGGAACCGTTTTAGATGACGTTTCCCCAACTACACTTGCGTGCAATAAAATCGATCCACCCCGTCCTCTTCGATATGAAACGAGAAAATTTAACAAGTTTAATTAACAATAACCTAATATATTGTGTACCTAAAACCTTCCTGACTGTATGTAGATTACGTAAGTGAAAAAAATATCAAAACTGATTCATTACTTTTTGAGAAAAACGCGAAATTTAAAAACATACAGATCGAATGAAAAACCTCCTTTTTTTCAAGTTGGTTAAAAATTCAAGTCAAATGATCAATAAACGAACAGTAATAAACAAAATTAAGCTTATGTCAACTTCACTGACAAAAAAAAGTCACGCAGTTTTTTCAAACAAAAGTGATTGATGAGAACATCAGAAGAATCGAGTCGATCTTGTTAAGAATATTGCTTTTATCAAAGTATATGTGTATGTGTAAATAAACTTTATCTTACCTACCTTCGCACAATATAAAATAATTAAAATAAATACATTAATATCTTTGAGCTATCGTCTCTCAAATAGAGAGCATGGGGTGGGCCAATTTTTTTGCACGCAAGTGTATTTTGCAAATAAGAAAGAAATATTTTTTTTTTTTTTTGCAACAGGGACTGAAAGGGGGCCTTAAAAATTTAAAGTGGGGCTACTAGGGCATGTGGGGTATCATATGAAAGAGCGCTGTTTGCACATTCTCAAACATTTTTATTTTTAGGCCGCATAGTTTTCGAGTTTTAATGAAAAATGTAAAAAAAAGTACCGTTCCTTCCCCTTATTTATCTTCGAAGTTTGCAAAGAGAAAAATTTGAAATTATTCTATTTGATAGAAGTTTATGTAAAGATAACAGGAAAAAAAAACCATGTCTCTAAATAACACACTTTTTCAGAAATCGGAACGGAACCCTCGGTGCGCGAGTCCGACTCGACATTTTTAAAATTCAGTATGTTTGCTATGTCTGGGTATAAAATTTTTTGGCAATGTTAAATCAAGAATGTGCGTGGTGGGGAAACCCAAACCCATTTTCTGAGGACTTTGAATTATAACTAGCTTGCGTCATAGCAATTCATTGTTCAGGATTATTTGGGAATAACCCTGAACGACCTGAACCATGAATGAATGGACCAGTCATCGTCCCAGAAGCCATGATATGTTTTTGTTAGTTCTCATAAACAAACATAGGTACAGTACGGCCGAGTTATCTTGGCATGTTCGAACTTCGCGCAGAATACTGCGCAGTAAGATTTTTTAGGAACCAAATGGTGACATGAGGCGAGTGTCAGTGAGAGAACATGCGCGAAACTTCATAGTGCCTATGTTCGGACCTGCCAAGATAAATCGACCGTATTGTACTTAGTTCGTGCTGGAAAGAAAAGATTTAATGATATACCTCCACATTAATTAGTTAAGTGGGTAAGTACCAATTTGTCCGTTTTTAACTATTACCTGGTCGATATAGCTCTGCTCTGGTGAAAATAGAGAAAACAATTTTTTCCAGATAATTATGAGACCTAGCTAGATAGATTTTTCACACCCTTAAACCTCTAAAATGCAACTTTCACCGAAATTGTTCGAGCCGTTATCGAGAACGTGATTAAAATACAAATTAGTATAGGATTTGTAAAATTCTGTTACTGCGAAAGAGCCACAAATGTAATTAAATTACAATATATCCACTAACGTTGTGTAAAACTCAAGTCTAATTTGAATTAAACACCAAATGACCTTTATAATTAGGTAGGTTAGGTACTTGATTAGCAAAATAATCACACACGCTAAAAACTAATTAAATAGACTTAATAATTACCAGATCATACATAATTCTTGACTAATTCCACAAACAGCATTTTAGTCGATTATGCAAATAATAATGTCTCATCACATCACTATTATATGTAAATTATTTATTAATTTGGTGCAGCACTAATATTCCCGGGCGAGTGATTTAAAATATTATTAAGCCGCGTTTACTTTTGCTCGAGTAAATAGTCAAGTACTGGAATGCTTACTTGATCAATTTTTAAAGTTGTAACAATGTGCCAAGCATTGATAAAACTTCCGCTACCATTTTTTTCCTACTACTTATAATAATTTAAAACTATGTCATACACCACAGGTGCTTGTGGCTAAGTAATAACAGCCGCTCGGGTCGACCGATCAGGTTAAGCTACGCTTGCCGCGGTCGGGCCTTGGAAGGGTGACATTCTTTACATACCAAGACCCCTCAGTGCCTCGGAAAGCACGTTATGCCGTTGGTCCCGGCTATCATTGTTAGATCTTTGACAGTCTGACAACCAATCTTACCTAGGGGTATCGTGTCACCCAGTAAGTGGGTTGTGGAGATCAGATAGGCAGTCGCTCCATGTAAAATACTAGTATTCAGCTGCATTCTGGTTATATTGGAAGCCGACTCCAATAGAAAAAGGCTAGGCAGATTGATTGAGTGCCTTTTTCACCACGATTTATTTTTATAATTGTAGGTGATCGCTATAATGATGTTGTTACAGCGGATAGGGCGACCCTCTTGCCCACCTGTTGACATAATCCCTAATTCTATTTTGACAACACTCACCAGCGAAGGGAACCTCACCACAAGGTCAGGCCAGTTCAAACACTAGCTTGTTCGTCACTAGACTATACCGTTTACTAGATAGCTTACTCATCCAATGTAAACGCGCCCTAGTAGAAATAGGTCGAGGCTAGTAGGAAATTGTGCCAATGGATCGAGTTTATGGAAAAAGGAATTTTATGACACCAATTAATGTATTTCGCATAAAGTATAAATGGCAATAAATTAGGAGGCCCGGATACTGGGGAGTGGAATATTTTGGTATATTATTGGATATTCAGGTATCAAGGTATCATCATTCTCCTGCCCTTATCCAAATTTATTTGGGGTCGGCTCAACGGCTCAGGCGCAAAATGTCGCTTTCGCAAAATGTGTAGTGGTAGTAAAATGTCGCGTTAGTAAGTTAGAAAAAAATTTAGCCAGGTTTAAACAAAAAAGGTTATTTTTTTCCAATTTCTTATTAAATGTTTACAAGTTTTACAACATTTATAATTATAACATAAGCTGTTTGGAGTTTATTTTTTTTTGGTTTATTTTCGGTTTGGTTTCTTGGTATTTTTATTTGGTTTTTCTTGGTTTTTTTTTTGTTTTTTTTTTGGTGTTTCAAATTGAATGAAAGAACCACCAGAAAAAAAAACCTTTTCAACTTTTAAACCTGGCAAAAATTTTTTCTAAGTTACTAACGCGACATTTTGCGAAAGCGACATTATGAGAAAGCGACATTTTACTACCAGTAGACATTTTGCGAAAGCGACATTTTGCGCCTGAGCCGGCGCAACATATATTTTTCTTCCATACTTCTCTATTAGTCGTCATCTCAGTAGTCACCGCCTTTCTAGCCATGTCATCTTTCACACAGTCCATCCATCATTTCTTTGATATTCCCCTACTCTTACAGCCAATGTGGTACAATGCCCTGGACGTCAAACAAAGTGTAATTGAATTTTTTCATTAGGAGTTTCTTACAGGAGCCCTGGAGGATCTTTTGCCATCTGTCGTCGAGTGCGGTCGTGTCGCTCCGACAAAAATAAAAAATCCCCGTCGCGAGAAATAAGTGGTTTGCGAATCGAGCAATGCATCGGTCATAAAAATTAATTTAGCGTTTCGAGCGTAAATTAACCTGTGCACCTGATATGTGACCTGAAACAAACGACACGTTCCAAGCGTGGAACTGCGTAGGATCCAGAGATCTCCCAGCAAGCAAATTTGGTGAGGGCGTTCCTTATATTCCTTAATCTAAAGTAATGCATGTTTATAAAATTATAGCATCAATCCAAATTCTTAGGAGATAAAGTTAAACAAACAGTTTACCTACTTCTTAAGAGCCTATACTGCCTCAGGGTTTTGTCTCGCTCGCAAGATACCACTTGCAGACTAAGTGAGAGCGAGACTGAGTGTGGTGCTGGGCGCCGATAGTTTAGGTACCTAATTGCCTTTTACTGTGAAAATAATGGTAATTATAAAAATAAATAAACAAATAGGTAACATATGACCTGCTTTATAGTTGATTCAGTTAGTATGCAAAGTTTCATGACCTAATGATTTACTTTTTGAATACCAGCGGCTTATTGTCCGGCTTGGAGGTAATTTTCGGATCTTTTTCTATCGAGAAAATTTTATGGAATCGTGTTTTCGTATAACATAGTATGTACCTAATATAAATCTAACATAGTACCTATGAGTACCTAATATAAATCCTCAACTTTAGATTATAGGTACCTATTTATTTTAAAATTAAAGCTGCAGTGTGTTCGACATAGCCGAGGATCATGCTAAGCCATTTGAGGTAGTATGGGCCCTTAATAAGTGCAAACCAACAAAAACCACTGCAAAAACTGGATCCTTTTTTTGTTGAATGTCGACTTACGGCAAGTTAAATTCTATGTTCACACAAAAACTTCGGTAAAGCTTAGAACTAAGGTCTTTGTTTTAAAACACGAGTCGGTCATTCTAACCAATTTTGTTAGCATTCTAACAAAAACATACCAAAACAATGGCTTCGATTGTACCAATGAAAAGGGACCGAAATTGTCTATTTAGAGCTATAGCATGTCAAATAAACAATTTAATGGGACTGCCATGCGACCACGTGTCTGCTCGCAGAGACCTAGCAAGTTATGTATCGGCTAATCGTAACGACGACCATACGACGATCTTAGCACTATTGACCAATATCCAGTCCGGATTTTTTTCCTACCAACAATATCTCTCAGGAACAAAAGACAGAAAATACACTACCGCGCAGTTTAACGAGACGTTACGTGGGGTGGCAAAGATATTTTAATCGTTGCCTCCGAATTCTGCCTCGTAAATGTACATGTTCACACAAATAACGAGAACACACTGGTGTACGTACGTACCTACCTACCGGCAATAAGGATAATTATCAAGTTTTGGGTGGACACGGCCGAAGAAAGAGATAAAATCAAGAAAGCAGCTAACGAGATTTACAAGAAACTTGAAACGGATAGCACAAAGACCTCAGACGAAGATAAACAACAACGTGGCATAGCAGTGACAAGAAATGAGTCGAAAACGCAGTATAATCACCAAAAGATTCACCGGGGAAGCTGAAGTTATAGCAACATTGCAACGACGTTGCGTAACAAGAGAGTCCAAAATCCGGACATCGCGGCGCCACGCACCATCTGTAGGTACTTGAGTTTACTTCTCGGGTCGTCTCAGAATTTCATCGCCTTCACGCAAAAAAGCACTCCAATTTTGGGACACAGTAACACTATACACGGCACATAATATTATTATAATTGACAAACTCGCGATATACTTAATTTGAATGTAGAGGTGTGTGCTTTGCAGAGAGAAGCATATTCCTGAAAGACATGAAAAGATGTCACCCAGCTTGTCGCTTGGGAAACGGGATCCTTCGTCAGCCAATCAGCCTCTCTTACTTTCAGCAGACCGTTACAAACTCACTACCTATGATAGAAATAATCACTGACACTCAATCACACACCACACATGAAATATATGTTACGGTAGGAGTGATTAATTGAGGGTTGCTAGTGATTGTCCATCATTATTAATAATTGCCTCATGATTTGGTAAATGTGAATATAAAATTGAAGTTCATTACATTAGGCAGTTGTTATTAATAGTTCACTACTCTCGTCGGTAAAAGTAATGAAATAAAAATAAGACTCCAAGCGGATTGTCCAGTAGATATTTATTTATTTATAATACCACAGCACTTACGAATACATAACTAAAAGAAACTTACATTGAAAATCGTTTATTCTTTAGAACAGATAAAATAAAAATTATAAGTACAATCATAGGCACGAGGAGCTCGTGGCTAAGTGGTGGCAGCTACGCGGATCGATCTATCGGGTTGAGCTGCGCTTGCCGGGGCTGGTCGGTGGATGGGTGCCCATCTTTGCATGCCGGGCTCCTCCGTGCCTCGGAGGGCAGGTTGGGCCGCTGGGGACTGAGGGTCTGGCAGCCGGTCTTGCCGGGGACTGTCGTGTTGCACAGTCGCTTGTTTGTGGAGATCGGATGTGCAGTCGATCCATTTAAATTGCAGGCGTTCGTTCGGCTGCATCCGGATGGACTGGAGGCCAACCCCGGCAGGGTTGGGGGAAGGCTAGGCAGATTGATTGAAGTACAATCATAGACTCCGTAAAATCAACGTAAAAAATCAAAATCTTCTATTTCTTTGTTCAATAGGTATTTATTGTAAAATCCATGTGCCTGAACTAGGTAAACCTATATGTTTCAGGCAATATGGGCTAAGCTTTAAGTATATAAAATAATCACGATTTAAAATTTACAATAAAATAGAAATGTATAGTTGGCAAACACGAAAAGAGAGACATACATTTCATGCGAATTTGTTAAGTGTACAGTCAACGACTTTTGTCCGTCACCCCCATAAGAGTGTTTTTCGTATGCACGGGCCAGTGGCTAATGGACTACATTCTTCTCGTCCACCAATAGCGCTTCGGCGCACATCATAAAAAACGTTACATTTTTTTTTTTTTTTTACGAAACGTTTAAGAAAAGGGACATTGTATATTTTAGGGTCATTGGTCAAACAAAAAAATAACTTTGAAAAAAGCCTCATCCTTCATTCATTGGTCCATTTAAAAAATCGGGACTCGCACACGAAGGGTTCCGTACCATATACGTTTAACAATTGAAAAGATAACTTTGTATTTCATAATGATAATGTGAATTACAGGGTTGTTTTTTGCAGTTGCAGAAAATCGTCCATATTTAAACAAAATACCTTTGAATCGCCCTTTTTAGTATTTGTTGATTAAATACAGTATAATAATATTGTACATGATATTAAAGAAGTTTCAAATTCCTAATTTGCAATTGTTGCGATAGAGCTCGTACTAAAATGGTCTAAAAGAGACAACTCTTAAGTAAAGAACTATTTTTTGTATTTTTTAAAAAAAGTTTTGGCTCAGTAGTTTCGGAGATAGGGGGCCCCCCCCCCTATCTCCGAAACTACTGAGCCGAAACTTTTTTTAAAAAATACAAAAAATGGTAAATTTCGTATATTTTCTTAAATAACTTCAAAACAATTTATTTTAAATTTAAAAAATTATTTGAGACCCCTTTCATTTGATATATCACGCGGTACAGTTTACAAAACTTTTTTTTTTTTTTAATTTTACTTACTTGCCCCCAAAAAGGGCCGCCATATTCAAAATTCATTTATTTACGTTACACGTCTGTGTTTGGGTCACCAAAATTCATATGTGTACCAAATTTCAACTTAATCGGTTCATTAGATTCGGAGCAAATTGGCTGTGACAGACGGACAGACGGGCAGACAGACAGACAGACACACGATTGATCTTATTAGGGTTCCGATTTTTCCTTTTGAGGTACGGAACCCTAAAAAGGGCGTTGCAAACTACGATTTTAACGTGCAACCGAAAAAGTTCTGAAAAGGGTGAGGCGCAGAGGCTTTTGATAGTACCTTAATACCTACTTAATCTATAAATAGAACAGGGTCGGGTCTGTTCGAACACTTATAACATCGGAGCGGCTGGACCGACTTTCCTGGTTTCTGGCTTGTTGTGTTTGTCTCCATCCCGAATGGCGGAGTAACTGTTAACAACAATGGAAAATTGACGAAATAACAAAATAAGGGAAAGGTTTTCCAATACAAAGTGTTCATGGGTTTCGTAACTGTCGGCCATATGATGTTCGTCCCCTCGTTGGACTCTCCCCTCAAATTAGGGAACGTGTTTAAGTAAAGGTTTCGCATCGACAGGATATATCCACAATCTTCGGATGGTGGCGTGTTTTGGATTTTAAAAATGTAGAATATAAACCGATCAAGTGCGAGTCGGACTCGCGCAGCGGGGGTTCCGTTCCTATTTATGAGAAGTAGTGCTGTTTGGAGACGTCGTTTTGTTTTTCCTGTAATCATTGCATAAACTTCTATCACATGGACCCCCGTTCAGTCCCTGTTGCGGGAAGAATACCTATATATATATTTGTCTCTTTTTCGTAACTGCGGGATGGTTGAGTAAGCGTCACCTGGAACTGCTCCGGGTTTCTGGTTGATGGCGTTGGTCGTCCTTGGGATATCCAGCTGTGACAGACGGACGGACAGACAGACAGACGGACGGGGTCGCGCCATAGGGGTTCTTTTTGTCATTTTGGTACGGAACCATAAAAAGGATTGACATATATATTGGTTGACAAATATTTGTGCGTGCGTTCGGAAATGTATGTTGTTTAAACTAAGTCTCTTTCATAATGTTGACCTTTTACTTTGAATTGTTCCGGTACTTTGCTTTTCGGCAAAAGATCGTAGTTCGCTTTTTAAAGCGTAAATTGGGTTTCCTACACAATTCAGAGTGTTCCCGGCTTGCGCCTTCGGGAGCTTCGCGCGTTTACATTGGGATGTTCGTGGCTAGGACGAGACAGCGTCTGTCGGGTCAGCTAGTAAAAGTATAAAACAGTAATTATCTCACGACGGTTAATAATTTTTCTGTATCAGATTTTGGAGAGCCTCATGGAGAGTTTTCTCACAATTCCTGTAATTTCGAGGATAGATGTTCGCTGCTGCATTTATTCTATTGGAGATTAGCGGACCAAGGAAAACAAAAATTTGTACGAAAATGCACGTTTCGTTTCCACTATCCGAGGACGAACTATGTCTTTCTGTCTTTTGTTAGTACATACAATACTTACAGGTACTGAACTAAAATACTAAATAAACTTTGAAAATTATTACAATTATCGGTACTAAGGTTACATTATTGATAATAACAGGTAAATGTGATTAATTTTTCACTTTTACCTCGATTTTCGGTAGTTTTTGGTAGTAGTGGGCGGTTATAGAGTTTTGGGTTGATCGCGCTTACCGTAACACATACACTACATGACACGATCAGACGCTAAACAATCTGGAGTCATTCTAAGTCAGAGTAAACAAGCTCTACACACGTCTTGCAAACGCGGTCTTCACGCGTCGCAGTCGCGCAGGTGTGGAAGGCGCCACACGATAGAATGGGCGGCGGCGTCGCCCCCGCTCCACAGACGCTTTGGTCGCTCGGGTGTGACAGAAGCCTATGATTTCTACAAAAACAGACAACCAAATTTATGGCCAAATAATAATAAACCTAAGCACGATGATAGCTGGGTCATCAGTAGCCAACAAACTCTAACGCAGAAATTTTCTAACACCAATACAGTAAACCTAAGTGCACATCAAGCTGTACTACATTTCCGGTTTCAACTGACCTCTAGTTGCAAGGAACTCCTATGCAATGCGAGATCAGCTTATGCTGGTGGTGTATGGCTTGATCTGTAGCTGTGCGTTCAACATACGAGTGGAGCAGGAACAATCAGAACTCCGGTTCCAAATCACCAACCCCACAATTACCACAGGACAAAATTGACTTCAATAAGGAACTTTTCGGTGGGCACGACTGAATAAAGAGTTAATATCAAGAAGGCTGTTTTTAACGGGATTTACAGGAAAACTGAAACGGATAGCAGCGAGACCTCAGACGAAGATACTGGAAACAGCAACGGATAACACAGCATAGCAGTGACATAAATGATGTCGAGAACGCAGTCTAACCCCGCCAAAAGATTCACCGCCGAAGCTCGACTTTAAATAACATGTTAATACTCGTACTTGCCAATAAGGAAATCAACTTTTCGGGAGACACGACTGAATAATGAGATACAACAAGAAGGCTGCTAGCGAGATATACAATATAAATATAGCGACATAAATGGTGTCGAGAATGCAGTCTAACCCCGCCAGAAGATTCTCCGCTAAAGCTGGACTTTAAATAACATACTACTACTACCCGCCGCCGCGCCGCCGCTCCGGTCACCCCCGCTCCGCAGACGCTGTGATCGCTCGGGTGTGACCGAAGCCTAAGATTTCTATAAAAACAGACAACGGCCATAAATAATAATAAACCTAAGCACCATGATAGCTGGATCGCGATCGACAGCGATCAGTACATCAGTAGCCACCAAACTAACGCAGAAATTATCTAACACCAATACACCACAACAAATAGTAAACCTAATTAGCTACAACAGATGAGTACAGCAGGAGCTCCGGTTACAAAGCACCAACCCTAATTACCACAGGACAAGATTGACGTCAATAAGGAACTTTTCGGTGGACACGGTTGAATAAAGAGATAATATCAACAACGCTGTTAACGGGATCTACAGGAAAACTGAAACGGATAGCAGCGAGACCTCAGACGAAGATACTGGAAACAGCAACGGATAATACAGAATAGCAGTGACATAAATGATGTCGAGAACGCAGTCTAACCCCGCCAAAAGATTCACCGCCGAAGCTCGACTTTAAATAACATGTTAATACTCGGACTTGCCAATAAGTAAATCAACTTTTTGGGAGACACGGCTGAATAATGAGATACAACAAGAAGGCTGCTAGCGAGATATACAACATAAATATAGCGACATAAATGGTGTCGAGAATGCAGTCTAACCCCGCCAGAAGATTCTCCGCCGAAGCTGGACTTTAAACAACATACTACTACTACCCGCCGCCGCGCCGCCGGCGCGGTCACCCCCGCTCCACAGACCTTTTGATTGCTCGGGTGAGGCCGAAGCCTAAGATTTCTACAAAAACAGACAACGGCCATAAACAATAATAAACCTAAGCACCATGATAGCTGGATCGCGATCGACAACGATCAGTACATTAGTAGCCACCAAACTAACGCAGAAATTATCTAACACCAATACACCACAACAAATAGTAAACCTAATTAGCCTGTACAACAGATGAGTGGAACAGGAACTCCGGTTATAAATCACCAACCCCAATTACCACAGGACAAGATTGACGTCAATAAGGAACTTTCCGGTGGACACGGCTGAATAAAGAGATAATATCAACAACGCTGTTAACGGGATCTACAGGTAAACTGAAACGGATGGCAGCGAGACCTCAGACGAAGATACTGGAAACAGCAACGGATAACACAGCATAGCAGTGACATAAATGATGTCGAGAACGCAGTCTGACCCCGCCAAAAGATTCACCGCCGAAGCTGGACTCTAAATAACATGTTAATACTCGTACTTGCCAATAAGGAAATCAACTTTTCGGGAGACACGGCTGAATAATGAGAATGATACAACAAGAAGGCCGCTAGCGAGATATACAAGTATCAGGAAACAGATAGCAGCGAGACCTCAAACGATGATTTTGTAAATAACAACTAATACTGCAGTGGCATAAAGAGTCAAAAACGAAGCTTAGCCGCCAAAAGATTCGCCGGGAAAGCTGACGTTGAAGAAACATGGCAGCAACGTCGTAAAAAAGCCCATCCATATTATATCACCCGTCTCTCCACTATTCCAAGGCTTGCTATACGGTGCATACTGGGTAGGCGCTTTATCCCCTCCATATCCTAAGGGCATGTCTTCCCTACCATTACCGCGCCCCCCGGTCTACTCACAGATATACAATGGTCTCTGTTGCACCATGTAACATGAGGCAACAGGGGCTAGTGTGAATCTATGGGTTCATTCGAGAAATCGAGTCTGGTTAAACCACGCTGGGGTCGGTGCAATTCATTCATTCATTCATAGGAGTTTCTTACAGGAGCCCTGACTTAGAATTTGTCCCCAGTTTATATCATTAGACTCGCCCCCTTCAAGAGACTTAAAATCGGTGAAATGTGCCCACCTCTGCCTACGTCTTACGGAATACAATCGTGAAGTTTGTAGGGTTCCGTACCAGAATGGTAAAAAAGGAACCCTTATGGTGTCACTCAGTCTGTCTGTCTGTTACAGCTGGATATCGCAAGAACTACTAATGCTATCAACGTGAAATTTGGAACAGTTTTAGGTGACGTTTACCCGACTATTTTGCAAATAACAAAGAAGTAAAAATATTTATATTTTTTTTGTAACAGGGACTGAAAAGGCGTCTTAAAAACCGGCCAAGTGCGAGACGGACTCGCACACAAAGGGTTCCGTATCCGTACCATATTATAATGTTTAACAATCGCAAAGATAACTTTGTATTTCATAATGATACTGTGAATTACAAGGTTATTTTTTGCAGTTGCAGAAAATCGACCATAATTATTTTAAAAAAATACCTTATAAATCGCCGTTTTTAGTATTTGTTGATTAAATACAGTATGTACCTTATATTATAATGTACCTTACATTATAATAGAGCTCGTACAAAAATGGTATAAAATTGACAACTTTTACGGCCCCCTATTTCTTCATTTTAGAAGATAAAAAAATAAAAGTATCTTTGTACTCTACTCGATGTGTTCTAGACAATAACACCCCACACACAGGTTAATTATTATTTTTTTCAAAATGAAAGGTTTGTATGGGAACCGACCCCTTCAATTTTAACTTTACCTACTTTATTTTTATTATTTATTGTTATAGTCGTAATAGAAATACACAATCTGTGAAAATTTTAACTGTCTACCTATTAAGATTCGTGAGATACAGCCCTGTGACAGACGGACAGACGGACGGACGGGCAGCGGAGGCTTAGTAAGTTTGTACGCACAATATTGAGATACTAGCTAGACTGCCCGCGGCTTCGCCCGCGTGGATGTCTGATTTCATGGGTTTTAATTTTCTTATTATTGTTTATTTTACATCAAAAGTATAAATACTGAGTTTCAAGTTAATCGGACTACGCTTTAAAATTCTTGCATACAAACTTTAACATCCCTAAACCCCATTTGAGGGGTAGTTTTGAAAAACTAATAATGACAAACTTTATTACTTACATAAGCAAGTATTTACACCAATTTTCAAGTTAATCAATCCCCAATAAAATACTCCGCTGTAAAATTTACTACCCCTTTTCACCCCTTAGGGGTAGATTTTTGGAAAACCCTGATACACGTTAGTTAGTCTTCATTTTTGGTCTCAAGTTTGTACAAAATCTGAGTTTTGAGTAAATCGGACCGCGTGTTCCAAAATTCCTCTATAGAAACTTTGACACCCACCAATACCGTCTTCTGGGGTCGCGGGATGTTCGAAAGAGATACCGTGGCCTTGCCATAGGCAACTGAAGGAACACGGGTGGATTTTAGTCAGTAAAAGTATGACACGCCCTTCCGCTCCACCCAGAGAACGAGAAGTCATTTGATGATTTCCCATCCACAAAAAAAGGGGGTAGTTTAGCAAAACTAAAAGTGATTAATTTTATAATTAACTTAGATGAATATTCGTGCTAAGTTTCAAGTCTAATAACTCAAGAGATAAGATTTTTCATACAAACTTTCATCCCCTATTTTATTCCCTTAGGGATGGAATTTCCAAAAATTCTTCTTTAATGGATGCTTACACTATATAAGGTTTATATGTTCAAAATTTCATGTCTCTAGGTCCAGTGCTTTGGACTGTGCGTTGATTATTATCAGTCAATGAGTCAGTCAGGACTTTGAATTTTATATATATAGATTTACAAGACCATAAACTTCTTATAGGTTTTCCTGTAATCTACAGGTATAGAACTATTTTCTGTATTTTTTTCAAAATTTTAGGCTCAGTAGTTTCGGAGATAAGGGGGGGGGAATGGTCAATTTTCGTCTATTTTCTTAAATAACTTCAAAACAATTTATTTTAAAATTATAAAAAAAATATATTTAAGACCCTCACAGTAAGACCTTTCATTTGATATGTCACACGGTACAGTTTGCAAAACTTTTTTTTTAATTGTACTTATTTTCCCCCCAAAAGGGACCCCTATATTCAAAATTCATTTATTTACGTTACATGTCCGTGTTTGGGTTACCAAAATACATATGTGTACCAAGTTTCAACTTAATCGGTTCATTAGATTCGGAGCAAATTGGCTGTGACAGACGGACAGACGGACAGACAGACACACGAGTGATCCTATAAGGGTTCCGTTTTTTCCTTTTGAGGTACGGAACCCTAAAAATTCAAAGTGAGGCTACTAGGGCATGTGGGGTATGATAATTATGAAAGAGCGCTGCTTGCACATTCTTAAACTGTTTTTTTATTTTTTTTTAGGCCGGATAGTTTTCGACTTTTGATGAAAAATGTAAAAAAAAATACCGTTACATCTGAAATTATTCTATGTGAAGATTACAGGAAAAATAAAAAGATGTCTCTAAATAGCACACTTTTTCAGAAATCGGAACGGAACCCTCGGTGCGCGAGTCCGACTCGCTCTTGACCGGTTTTTTACAATGTACACTCACAAAATATGACATGAAGAAAGACTATGTAAATATAAATGTCACGTACATATTCAAACCTACGGAAGTGCTAATTTCGTATTCAAACTTGCCAGATCGTCACTTCCATCGTCAATTTTATTTCCGTGACACAGAGGCATAATTTTAGATGATTAATTTTCTAATAATAGATCTGACGGTAGCTGTGACGTCAAATCACACATTGATGCCCACTGCGTGTCATGGGACTCGTAAACTGACACATTTTCTACTAATCTGTTGAGATCATAGATATAAGAAAGAAGGAGATGTACCCAGTACCTATGTTAAAATGTATCGGAACCCTAGTGTCTATACTTTTTCCCCTTGTCACTTTCATGATTTTAAAGACAAATGCGGTAAAATACTTGTACTTATGGAAAGTGATTCCATGATTAACATGGCATCGGTTTTTAGAAGAAACCACTGAACAACACGGCATTCTTATAAATTGTCACGGTCACAGTCGAAAGCGCACTAGTTCGCGGAGACGGAATTTGTAATATGAACGGTTCATACCTACTGAGCATGTCGCGTGGACACATTTTGAACAGTTTGCCACTTCTTCTGTTTATTATATTTCTATGGTTGAGATTCTATAATAATCTTCTTTAGTAGGTATAGACACGAGGAGCTCGTGGCTAAGTAATAACAGCTGCACGGGTCGATCCGTCAGGTCAGTGGATGGGTACAGAGATACAGAGACTCCTTCGTGCCTCAGCTGTCATTCGAACCCAAATGATTTTAAACCTTAAAATGTTGACGGATAAGTTCAAAATCGAATGAGAAAATTTGTCAGTTTGTAGATCGATACGACGAAGAAGAACGGTAACGGGTCTGACTGCCCATAGTGCGCCAGAGTAACACTTATAGCTGTATGCTATTACTTAAAATGCATTCTGCACTCTATGATACCACTGTATCACTATATGTGTGTTGTAGAATAGGAATGGGCAAATAGCTTCATTTTTCTGACTGACCGACCCAAGACCGACTCCTTGACAATTCAAAAGTACCTGTAATTGGTTTATTTGAAATAGAGTCTGGCCACGCTAACTCTGCAGTGAAATAATGGTAGAATTTGGAAATCTGTATAAGACATCACCGTCTGTACTACGGAAAAAAGTAATAAAAAAATTCTTAGATAAATAATCTATTATGCAAAAATCAAAAGGCAAAATACCAAAATCATTAGATCTACATACACGTCAGAAAATGTAAAACTTTTTGGGGTTGCCCATTTATTGCATGGCAGAGTTAGCGTGGCCAGACTCTAAATGCTTTGAGTTTGAGTTTGAGTTTGAATACTAGGTCTGGCGAAATCGTGTAAAGGACATTGATCATACAACGGAGGATCTAAAACGGACACTGTCATAAACAAATAATTTGCTAAGCGGCTTTTCACGACACCCTTAAAAGGTGATATTGTGGATTTTTTTTTGCCAGGATGCAGTCAATCCGGACGATGATTTCTAACCTTTTTAAAAAGAGTCAATTAAAAATAGCCACCAAAGGTGACTAAAGTTCGACTGTAACACCAACCAGATCAACCAGTAGGAAGTGTCGATCATAAAAGTTTACATTGCCATCGAAATATTATTACTATTTATAATTAGTTTATCTGTGGTATCGTGGTGACATCACCACGGAAGTGACGAGAATTTTGTTTAGTCTATGCTTTACTGTGAGAATATGTAATGAGCTTAGTTTACATTGTATATTATCTAAGGTTTACATAGAGTTTTTTTTTTAGTATGTGGAGGCTAGCATAGTTGTAGAAACGCCAGTATCGTATACAAAGAAAACTTTAAAGAATGGGTCCCATCCATGTGTAAAGGATTATTTTTCGCAAAAGTGTATGCCCTGAATTTATTGTAGAGCTTTTCCGATATTGAATTTAAAGCTCACTATGCCATGCCAAATGGCAAGAGGTTAGCAAGAAATATGACATAATTGAATAGGGGAACTTTATTTATGCTAAGATAAAATTAAAACCCTTATCTTATAATCATAAGAATAGCTTATATCATCATAGTTGATTGAAAAATCGGCCGGAAGATTTTTTCTGCCTTTCATCAAATAATTCGTCTACCAACTCACTCAAGGGACATACACAACCATATCACACACTTAATGATCCCTATATGTCAATAAATTAGTAATCTTGTTTATCCCAGCTCTTAGCGATGACTCAGAGGACCATACCAACCTAATTATAATAACTTACTGATAACATTCCTAGAACTTCCTGTTTAGACTTGAGATAAAGTCTTGTGTGAAACATCTCGTAATTAGTCGCCAATTAGTCATTAGGGAATTCAAAGGCTACATGAACTCGTATAATTAGTAAGCTGATACCCTGATACCATTCGTACATTTATTTATATAAAAGGGAAGATACGGTACGCGCTCTTCGATGTGGACCGCATACATTGTGCCAACTGGCAGAATTGACCTTAGGCACAATCGAACTGGCGTTTGTGTAGCAAATGTGTAGCACGCTATGTAAAATTACCGTAATCGTCTAAATAAGCAGCAACAATGCCTTTCTGTATTTTTAAAATGTGCACAAATCGTTCTAAAACCAAAAACAACTTCCACGGGATTACTTTTCACTTGTAAGTACCTACATAAAAAGTTTTTTTTTAATTCTCAAGCGGCAAGTGGCAGCGTAAGTGGCTTATATAGATTTGTTATGGGTACGTAACAGTGAAAATTATTGCTATCTCGTTCCCGCTACAGCCCGCGTATTATATGACTCTCTATTTCGGTTGTTGATGCCCATGACACACGAAATCGGGAAATGTAGTTGTAAAAACACACCCACACATTATGCTATGCTACACCCAGCATAGCATATATCACACATATGTGCTATGCTGGGTGTGTTTACATGTAATTGTTTCTAGTCCAATAATATTTACGTGACGCTAAAGCCTACCGTATCTTCCCTTTTCTAAAAATCAATACATTCATCACAATAATTGAACCTTCAGCAAGAGTTTTGGAGGATAGAAAATTAATACAATAAGGGATCAAGGACAAGTGGATAGATTTTATTATAAAGTCAGTTAGTAACTTTTTGACAGAGGAGAATGGAAGAGAAAATCATTACCATAGTAACATTGTCAATAACACAATATAAATATGTACAGTTGGAAATGCAGAGTTGCAGAATGTAGATGCAAGTTACACAACATATAGCCATCATTTAACACTTCTCCCGAACCCAATGTACAAATCTTCTTCACTTCCCAAAATCTCTCTATAAACTGTACCATGAACAAATCCGACCTATATGTGCCCGAATATAGGACACTTCCTTATATCGTCTGGCTATTTATGACCTTTTTACTATAACACATAAAAGTTTATGTGATACGCCACTATTTAGACGTTTTCTATGAAACGATGTTACAGGCATTGAATGCGTCCATCAATTTTGGCGGTATGTGTTGGTACGCACGGCTACACATCAAGCTATACAAAACCAGTTTACACTGACCTCTCATTGTAAGGAAATCCTATACAATGCGAGATCAGCTTATACTGGAAATGTATAGCTTGATATGTAGCCGTGCGTACGTTGGTAGTTACCGGTTCTAAAAGTTACCAGTCGTACGCGATAGAAAGAGAGGCTACTTGAAGTTGAATATAACTGTAGGTAATAAGCGTTGTGCGACCTGAACTGCACTTTATTATGTCGGAGCAAGAGTCGCTTTTTATTTAAATGATTTTGCGGAGTGTCCCATCTGTATTAACCTGTGGTGTAAGTGAAATGGCGAGGTGATTGCGCTATGTAGCCCGCGAAATTCAAATTTTCTTGCGTTTTTTGCAATTTTCAGGTCCGTGTCAGGTTGTATCTTGATCAAAATATGATACGCGGAAATAAAATATATGTATTTACATAATTTTAACCATAAAAATCATCAACACATCTCTCTAAGTTAGATTTCGTGCAGAGTCTTCGAACGAACGAAATCTAACGAATCCGCACGAAATCTAACTTGGAGAGATGTATTGATGATTTTTATGGTTAAAATTATGTAAATACCTAAGTTTTATTTCCGCGTATCATATTTTGATCAAGATACAACCTGAAGCGGACCTGCAAATTGCAAAAAACCCCAAAAAAATTGAATTTCGCGGGCTACCACGGCGGTCTAATTTGACGCGCGAGATAGAAGACTCTCACGCGCACCGGAATTTAAACGCGCTTCGTTTAAATGTAGATTTATGACTAAATGCTTATACTTAAATCAATTTTAGCTTAGTAAGAACTTAAGGAACTGTTTACATTCTTCTCCATTTGATGACATCAGTATTATAAAACTGTACACTCTTCATTTAAGCGCACTTAATTTGTGGAGCATTACTTCAATATAACAATGCAGATGCATTCGACTCAACTACGTAGGTAGTTCAGTTTCCAGCTTTCTCTGACTCGGGTAAAAAACAACTTGCAGAAGCTAACTTCAATTTTGGTAGTGAACATCCATACTAATCCATACTCCATACTAATATTATAAAATCGAAAGTAACTCTGTCTGTCTGTCGGTCTGTCTGTCTGTCTGTTACCTTTTCACGCCTAAACCACTGAACGGATTTCGATAAAATTTGGCAAGGCTATAGATGGGGTATAGATGGGGTATACTGGGGACGGACATAGGCTACTTTTTTTTTCAAAAATAATCCTACAGGGGGTGATATAGGGGATGAAAGTTTGTATGGGAAACTCAGTATTTCTTAAGTTAGGGATGTGAAAATTAAAATGTATGCTTTTGATAGGAAATAATGAAATATGCGGTTGAGCATTTTTGAAAAATCATCCCCTAAGGGAGTAAAATAGGGGTTTATTTTAAAATTTACAAAAGTGCACGGATTTCGATAAAATTTGGCAAGGCTATAGATAGCATCCTGGGAAAGGACATGGGCTACTTTTTGTCTTAAAACATAATCCTACAAGGGGTGATATAAGGGATGAAAGTTTGTATGGAAAACCCAGCATTTCTTAAGTTAGGGATATGAAAATTCAAATTTATGCTTTTGGTAGGAAATAAAGAAATATAATTATGGTACAGCGTTTTTTAAAAATCGTCCCCTAAGGGGTACAATAGGGGTTGACAAATGTTTGTGTACCTACCTCTTTTTAAGAGATTTAAGGGATTGGAAATGTAGTCATAGTTCGAATCTTTGGGTAACATTTAGTCTTTATTTCATTCGACGTTTTTACGAGAAAATTATTTGAACGAGTGGACACTCGGACAAAAGTTATTTGTTATTAGAGCGTGACTGGCATAATACATTTTAAGTAATTAACAAAGTCCCCCCGCCACGTAAGTCTGTCTGTTTGGATGCGATAATGTCAAAAAGTACCGAACGGATTTTCATACGGTTTTCTCCAATGAACGGAGTGATTCAGTGTAATTCATTATGGTTTTGTGTAAATTGGCTGAAATATGACGACGACTGTTGAAGATGTCGGAAAAAATCATGCCAACTGGTAGCTTTATGCCTATTAAACACGGTAACGATATATCGTAGCGATTTGAGTTTGCACAGTTATATCGGACGGCCCTATGTTTTCCACATGAACGTTCCCATGGGATATTTTCCGACATCCACGCGGGCGAAGCCGCGGGCAAAAGCTAGTGTCTTTATATGTAGAATAATGTAGATATTTGAACAATATTATATCTGTGTCAATGACCACTTAGAAAAACAACTTCCACATTTAATTATTGCTTTCAAAACGTGCTTGTTTCGCTACGAATTTCTCACTCAAGTAGGGAAGGTAAGCAAACTATTATAGTGAGCGTCTATCTATTTCAACGATAAACACCTGTATGACACTATTAATTTCGGTACAAGATCATAGCAGAAAGCGATTTCTACAGCTGGTTCATGAAAACACAACAGCACAAGAATAATAAAGCACACGCAAGGAAAACGCAGTACAATAGTATGTGATCAATCAACTCAGGCATTCGCAGCCCACTGCTGGACATACGCCTCTCCCAGACTGCGCCACAATCTTCCACGTTCCGCATCCAGTCTGTCCCAGCCACTTTCTTAAGGTTATCAGTCCATTCTAGCTGGGGGACATCCCACACTACGCTAGCCGATACGCTTAGTATGTGATGATGAGGACAGGACGTAAATCATCAATAATTTAGTTATTTTTACCAGAATCCCTCCGACTCCCTCATTCCCCTTAAGTTTAAGGGTAATGCGGGAGTAAATGTGTAAGTAAGTAAGTGTATATAAAATAATGGTTAGGCCTGCTGTCTTGTATGGATCAGAATGTTGGCCACAAAAGGGATGAATGAAAAGCAATTGCATGCAACTGAAAAAGGGATGTATATATTGTTACACGAGTGGGTAGATTGAGAAATGAGTACATACGAGGAAGTCTGAAAGTGGCACCGGTGACTGAAAAGCTGTGCGGAAATCGGTTGTCATGGTATGGGCATGTGATGCAGAGGAAAGAGGAAAATGTCGTGAGGAAAGTTTTGAGTATGAATACCTATAGCCATAAGAGTAGGGGACGACCAAAGAAACGATGGATAGAACGTGTGAAAAATTATATGGCTACCGAGATGACGACTAATAGAGAATGTGTATGAGAATGAGTATAGGAAAAAGGGACATTTTGCGCCGACCCCAAATAGATTGGGATACGGTCAGGAGAATGATAAACGAAAGAAATGAGAATAATGGACAGCGTCTTAAAATGTTTGCATTTCTGCACATCAGCGCAAAAAATGTTTAGAGTAACTCAGTATAGCTCATTTTGTTGATCAAAACCGCTGCTTTCTTTGGCTTAAACCACACAATCATACACAAATATTTGCCATCAAACGCGATAGGTGTTACCGAAAATCAGTGAAAGAACGAAGCCGTTCTGTTTGATCGGTCTGTGGCCGAGACGGTGCGTTCTGTTTGAACGGTTTGTAGACCGATCCGTTTTAGGTGAAGGTTAAGCAAACAAGTAAATAGCACGGCATGCAGTTTCGTAAGATAATGGTAATGCATGCAGAAATATTTTGGAATTTTGTAATGGTAACCTATTTTCCTTGGTAATAAATTAAATGCTGATTGAAAGCAGTTTTCTGCCACTTTTATACGACTTTCTGGAAATAGGCTAAGTAGTAACAGCCGCACGGGTCGATCCATAAGGTTAAGCTACGCTTGCCGTGGTTGGTCCGTGGATGGGTGACCATCTTTACATACCAAGACCCTCTGTGCCCGTTAAGCTGTTGGTATATTCGTGCATCTTTGAAAGTTGTTACGGGTCGTTAGAAGACCGAAACTTTGACCACCGGTCTTACCAAGGAGTATCGTATTACCCAGTAATTGGGTTGTGGAAGTCAGATAGGCAGTCGCTCCATGTAAAATACTGGTACTCAGCTGCATCTGCTTAGATTGGAAGCCGACCCTAATAAAGTTGGGAAAGTTACCTTCATTGGATTTTGGTCAGAATTTAGTAGGTACTTAAATATTTTACTGCTGAATTACTGAACCGATTTTAGTAATATTTGGCAGATAAGTTGCTTAAAATACCTGTAAAAAGAAATAGGTAGTTTCACCTTTCATCTTAGAAAATTAAATACACTTCTTAGAGATAAAATCGATACAATTACATTCATACAACATTACTATGTTTATTGTACTTAATAACTTCCTGTATTGCTATCGACTAAGTTATTTATAGAACACACTAGAACTTAACTCAAGTGTTTCACTTGAATTAATATTGTGTTGTGTACATAGGTACCCACTTTACATTCTTATTGTATCGATAAACATTTGTAGGGATCAATAGTTGCATCAGCTAGTACCTATATCGACTACCTATGCAAAGTCAAATCTGGAAGAACCAAAATACGGCTGACTCGTGCTCTAGTTTTTTTTTTCATCTTTTTATATAATGGCTTAGAAACGTGGAGGAATAATAGCCGCGAAAGCACTAAGATCGATGCTTTGGAGATGATGGATGATATGGGGTTATAGAAAAAAAGACGCACAAACAAGCTGAGCCGATCCCAAATAAATTAGAACTAGTGTGGAAGGAATAAATTAGAATAGAATAGAATAGAATAATTTATTTGTAAAACATAGGTAATGTACATAGAAAAATCTTAAAAGTTAAAAATAATTTATTTGTAAAACATAGGTAATATACATAGAAAAATCTTAAAAGTTAAAAAGAAAAGAAATAATGAAAAGTGAAGAAGAAAAAGATAAAGAAGAAGAAGTGAATAAAAAGAAGAGTGGAAGATAAAGTGAAATTGGGTTTCTCTCACGCACACACAAATCTTAACAAAGAGGGTACCTACCACGCAAATAATTATAAAGCGATACAAAGTTGATCCAGAAAATTTAACCATCTGATTCCATAAGCCTTTGAAAACAACAAAGACTGCCAAGCAAAGTTAGCTTAAAGTATAAACTAAAGAACAATATCATACGCTGTACAATAGTCCACAAGTCTGTGAGATATAGGAACAAGATTATAGCAGTGACGTGCGCAGGAGTCCGTTTATTGAACTTGGCTCTTGGAAGGTGCTAGCGAGATTCGATAGCAAATTACATTTCGTTTAGATAATGGAGAGGGAATTTCGATAATCGTGTGTGTTTTGGGATTTTGTTAAGACAGTTATAGAAAGCGTTAAAGTTATACAGGGTGTCTGGTAAAGAATGGATAACCTTGGAATAGACATATGCAGACATGATGGCCGTTCTTAAAAAAATACAAAAAAAAAAAATATCCCCACTAGTAGGTACACACGGCTACACATCAAGCTATACATTTCTAGTTTAGACTGACCTGTAAGGAAATCCTATACAATGCGAGATCAGCTTATACTGAAAATTTGATCTGTTGTCGTGCGTACATTATGATTTTTTGGAGTCTCCAAAAAATATTTTTTTTTAAATATTTTTTTTTGTATTTTTTTAAGAACGGCCATCATGTCTGTAATATTCTATTCCAAGGTTATCCATTCTTTACCGGACACCCTGTATATTTAGCACCAAAAATCCTTATCCCGTATCGAGTTTCCTTTGTCTAATAAAAGTGATTGGGTTGTTAGATCTTCTACCATTTGCGTGGCCAACTTTGTCATGTGTTAGCATGATGAGTGTCTTCCATTTATATGGAGTTATTCAAACCTTTAAATTAGGTTAACTCAGAGGCAAAAGTATCACACTAATAATATATTATAAAGGCGAAAGTTTGTGAGTTTGTGTTTGTATGTTTCTTACTTCTTCACGATCAAACGGCGGGATCGATTTGGATGAAATTTGATATGTATATAGCTTATACCCTAGATTAACACATAGGTTACTTTTTATCCCGGTCTACGCGGGTGAAAAGACGGGGCGCAGATAGTTTTATCATAAAACTGAGAGGTTTAATTATGTATTTCAAAAATAATAATGTTCCTATACCTACCTGTGGATCACCGCATCCTACAAAAATCTTCGCTGATAGCTCAAATCTTTTACTGACAGACTATCTTAAAGCCACAAAATAGACACGTCGAATTTCCTACCAAAAAGTAAATAAGACCACCAAAACAGTAGGTACATTTCTATCGCCTGTCTCGAAAATCCCAGAGCTCCTTTCAACCCCAATTTATTACCATGTCAAAAGTTCCCGCGCTAGCCTACGACCATTCCACAAAGACCTCTATACAACACCGGAATATTCCCTGAATTCCCTTCATTTCTTCACGTAAAGGGAAGCAAGGGCGGTCGTGGTTATCTGGTTAGATTTTTTCACTTCTTAAAGGAGATTTATAAGAGTAAGGACGTGGACTAATGTGTTGAAACGTGGACGTGTTTTTAGTAGTTTTATTAGTGTGAGTTTTCATGTGAAGAAATTTTGGTTGGTTGGTGGTTTGAATAGTAGGTACCTATTGTTTTTTGATGGAGTGTGGTAGGTTTTTGGTTTGCGATTTGGTATTGCTCTTCAGGGGGACAATTTCCGTATGTCTATCAACGTTTGCAATCTTATATCAGTCTGCCAAAAATTGTACAGTGCGATTCAAATAAGAATAGGAACGTCAATGACTTCTATCTGTCAAAATGTTGATTGAAAAGTTTAAATAATACTACTTTCTTTCATATTCTGTCGCCAACAATTTTTTTAATTTTTTTCAAATTCCTCGTTCATGATTCCTAAATAAATGTTATTTAAAAAATATCTTGTTTTGCTCGCCCTACCCAATCTATTCGATTTGACAGCTATGACGTCACAATATGGCGCTAAGTCGATCCTATTCTTATTTGAAACGCATTGTATAGCGTTTACAATACGACACAACTTATAAATGTAGCATCGGCAAAATTCGTAAAAGCGATCACGATCCGAACTGAGTGCGCCTTCAACATCACCAATCTATATTACTGCTTTATGATTTTTATGCATACGCAATAACTTGTAAAGTCATATAACCCAAATATATTCGTAAAATTGAAATTAATTAATGCAAATTTTCAAATCTATGCTACATTTAAGTATTGTGTCGTACTGTGCCTACATTTTTGACATTTGATTGTCGCTGGCATGAGATTGCGACTTGATTTTGAACGGTTAAGGTACGAGAATTGGCCTTCAGGAATAGCGTCATTGGTACTTTTATTCATAGTGTGTTGTTCAAACTCTTCACACTCGTGGTCATCGTTCTTCGTCTAGTTCATTGAAAACTTCACTCTTTAATAGCTCAAAAGTTTCGAATGAGGTGATCAAGCGAAACTATTTTGTGTGTGCTTTTTGTAAATATTTTTTTTCTCTCGTAACATCCTCGTCAAATTTCAGGGTGTGTTACAGAACATCAAACCGAATAACTTTCTCCATCGGACCAACATCGTATTCGCCAAAAAAATTTCAACTGTCCCATAGAAAACTTCAATACAGGACCTACTCGACGCAAATATATGGGACGGCTGATTATTTTTTCGCGATTACGATGTTGGTGCCATGGAAAAAGTTGTTCGGTTTGATTGTTTATACCACACCCATAGACTTATAAAAAAAGATGGACTCCGCGCCACGCATATCGAAAGTGAAGCACCCTACCGATCTATGTGTGCGTGATTTGAGTACCTGCAAAGACGCCGTCGCTCGTGTCACGTAATGGCGGCCGGTCGGCATACTATGATGTAAATGTGTGCGCGAGGCGTGTTTGTACAAGCGGTCCCGGCATACTTACTGTGCTTCACTTTCGATATGCGCAGCGCGGAGTCCATCTTTTTTTATAAGTCTATGACCACACCCTTAAATTTGACGAGGATCCAACGACACGTTGTACCTATAGACGTAGATTTGTATTTTAAAGACGTTCAGAAATCGATTCGAAGTCAGAGACCAAATAATAGAAATAAAAAAATATTTTTAGGTAGGTACTAGGGTAGACTTACTGTCAAAGTTTATGCTTAAATGGATAAAAAATATCATTTATTTATTTAATTTATAGGCCTATTCTGTTCCAATCTAAGTTTACACTTTTACAGTAATCCAACAATTCCCAAAGAGCTTACACACGTAAAGAGATCATCTACCCTTATTACCACTTATTTACATAATCCATGAATCATGCGCGTACGCAGCTGTTTAAATAATTTCTCGTCTATTATTAGATATTATTGCCAGCGACTGCACGCCCACTTTCACTGTCCGGCTCCGTTTTGACAAGGCGTTATATTTAGAAGTTACTGTACTAAAGGGAATACTAAATTTTGTTAGTCGTTTTTTGCGACATAAAATGGATTGTGTTGTGAGCTCAAAAACGTAGCTTTTTGGTCTTGCACACTTTAATGTCCTAGTGGCGGTGAACCATTTTTCAACCCTTTTACATAGGTAATAAGGTTGAAAAGTGGTTCTGCCTGCCACTTTGCCCACGTGACTTATGTCACTTGGCAATAGTGTTGCTTTCTATCAATGAAATAATGTTTGTAAACGGATCAGTACTTCCAGAGATTATCTCATAAACACAACCAATCAATTTTTACCTTTATGATATTAGTTTAGATCCGTGCCTCAGAAAGGACTTTAAGCCGTTGGTCCCGGCTGTCATTCGTAGATCTTTGACAGTCGTTACGGGTCGTCAGAAGCCCGAAAATCTGACAACCAGTCTCGTGTTAGACAGTAACTGAGTTGTGGAGGTCAGATAAGCAGTCGCTCCTTGTGAAATACTGGTATTTTTTCTGTATCCGGTTAGACTGGAAGCCGACCCCAACATAGTTGGGAAAAGGCTAGGCAGATTGATTGATTGATTTTTGTATTGTACCAATTTGTAGTATAAATAAATCGATCCCAACATATTTGAATAGTTGAGAAAAAAATTAATACTGAGAAAATACAGCCAATCATTTAAAACAGGACAAATATAAAGAATAAGTACTGTAATAAAGCAGACCCCAAAACCCACTAAGGATCGTGCTAATCCATACAAAACCTTTAATAAGCTTATACCCAATATTTTAAATCTTAGGTGCCTCTCTTGTCTGCTTAGTGCTTATAATGTTGCAATAAACGATATCCTACGAATAGGTTTATTGGCCTTTTGAAGATATTTCGTGGCTATACATAATAATGTGTACGGGATCTAAACTAAGATTATACCTAGTTGTCGATGATTTAAATGAAGAGAGGAGAAAAATTGATCGATAGAAGTCGTTCATAAAATTAAAAACACATTACGAATTTCATTTGGACTCAATTTAAATGTTTGAATTAAAAAAATGCTTGTAAAAAAAGTATAAAGAAATTTTGAAAAATTATTTAAAAAATAAGTTTGACAACAAAGAAAGTTAAGATTACTTGACCTATTTCAAAAGCAAATTGTGATAAAATGAGAGTCCTAATCCTAAATCCCACTTGACCCAATTATAACATCAGACTTCAAATCACCAACCATAACTGACCAACAAGGCGAATATTTCCTAGACAGTCTTAATAAATCAGCCACCGACAAATAAATGCTACGTTGCCGTGATAATCCACCATAAATAATCCCATATTTATGTGGCCGCTCTACGCTCTATGGGCTAATTCGTCTATGCTTCATAGTCTATGGTAATTGGGTCATGGACTCACAAATTCGTCAGCGCGACCTTTTTAATTATTAGTTGCAATTAATTTGCAACGTTTAGTTTAGATGATGTGTTTTTGTTTTTTTTAATGGCTTATCTTGTTTTGTGATCGTGTTTAATTTTATGGCTTGAGGCGTTGGTCCCGGTTGTCACTCGTGGATCTTTGACAGTCGTAAAGGGTCGTCAGAACCCCGAAAGTCTGACACCCAGTCTTACCAAGGGGTATCGTATTACCCAGTAACGGGTTGTGAAGGTCAGATAGGCAGTCGCATCTGGTTAGACTGGAAGTCGGCCCCAACATAATTGGGAAAAGGCTAGGCAGATGATGATGATAAGTCATATTTTTCTAGGATATTTTGCGAAATCATGCATTTTAACTAAGCCTGAATATACAACGTGAAGTTTTCCATCCTCATCAAATTGCAGGGTGTGATACAGAACATCAAACCGAACAATTTTCACCGTGGGACCAACATCGTAATCGCGAAAAAAATTTCAACTGTCCCATAGAAAACTTCAACACCTACTCGACGCAAGTACACAAATATGACGAAGTTATGCAACAACATAAATAAAAAAAAAACATCCGAATTGATAACGTCCTCCGTTTTTTGGAAGCCGGTTAATAAAATGGGTTGCTTTGTTTAATTTTGGAAATACTTTATATTGGACCAACTGCGAATTGGACCAACTGCGAATTGGACCAACCGCGAATTGGACCAATCGCGCCTAAAGGATGTATGGGATGGCTGATTATTTTTTCGCGATTACGATGTTGGTGCCATGGAAAAAGTTGTTCGGTTTGATGGTCTATACCACACCCTTAAATTTGACAAATGCAAAACGACACGTTGTACCATTCAACATTATACAGCCAAGTTTTCCCTATTTGTATAAAATAATATCTTCAAAAGCCACCACCGCACCGCTAAACCCACAAAGTGACATTATTATACAAAGAGCTTACTCCTGTCGTGCCTGTGGGATCCGTGGTGAATACCAATGGGTTTATTATGGTGGCCAGGACAGCGTGTCGAAGACAGACATGGCATATTGATGGCAGCATGGTAATTGTTGAGATAACTGTGAAAATTATGATAGTTCAAAAACTTCTAAGTTGTAGTTAGTTAGGTTGATTTCTTAGAAGTTTATGTAAAAAAATAATATGTTTGTCTTTCGGATTTGAGGAGGTGGAGTAAAGAAACACTACAAAGTGAAAAATAACTTTAATTTCGGAAGTCACAGTCATTGGATCTGTATTTTAGCTTTTTGCCACCGACTTCCAAAATTAAAGTTATTTTTCACTTTGTAGTGCTTTTTTTTTGGAAGTCGATTGTTTTTTTTTTTTGTAAAACGCTTTGTTTTTTATTTTTCACGTTTTAGTAATGGTACCTACCCCACACCAATTCGTATTTCATTACTTGCTATGTAAACAACAGTGACAGGAAGTATTAGAACATCATCAAGATACACAAAGTGGATTAAATACGTATTATCGAAGCTTAATCAAAAACTAACAAAGCAAAATTAATACAATTTATATGGGACCACCTCTGGAGTATGACCTACCAAATAAAAAAATAATCATCAAAATCAATTCATAATTGGCGGAGTAATCGCGTAACAAACATACAAACAAAAAAATAAAACTTACAGTCGAATTGAGAACCTCTTCCTTTTTTGAAGTCGGTTAAAAATAGAAAATGGTGAATCGTTTTTATCCTCTTAAGGGGTCATAGTACTCATCATTATGAACAACTTTTACTATGGGACCAAAACTGAAATCACGAAAACTTTGATGTAGATAAATATATTGAACTGCTGATTTTTTTTCGCTATTTCAGGTTTAGTTCCACAGTAAAAGTTGTTCATAATGACGAGTACAATGACCCCTTACGAGGAGAAAAACGATTAAAATTTCACCCTGTAGGTATGTTAAGAAAATTAGATAGCTATGAAAATCATTACCTACCATAGAGAAATCCCTTCTTCTCTGCAGACAAATAAGTAGGTACCAATATTTCTATATTCCTTTCATTGTCTTTAACTCAATCAGTATGGAAATAGTTAATTTTATTACAACCGTACATAAGCAAGTCTATTGACGGGTTCCGCTTATTTAAAAAACCTGGTCATGCGCACATTAGAACACGACCGTTTCCTTTATACATGATACGATTACTTCCTGGTTTTAATAATATACAAACAAAAAATCATACAATTTTATTAATAAACTAGAATTTTTAAAGTTCTAGATTCATTTCAATTAATCAGTAAATATCTTAATTTTTAAAACTGTAGATACCTAGTAATGACCACGTGATTAATGTGATGTGATTAGACGCGATGCGCTGCGATGTGATGTGATGTGGTTATGTGAGGTGTAAGGTGTTCACGTGCATATTTCCAGTGATCGTAGCAATATTGCCGACGCGCGTTTTTCCGCCTAAATTCGTCACTTTCATTAGATTTCGACTTGCTATAGGACAAAGCGGCGCCATGTTTTTCCGCAGATGCTACAACATGAAATTTCGCCGCTGTTTCGGTCAGATTTCTTCGTCATTATCAGCTTATTTCTAAGCTAAATATAATATGGCCAGCGCAAACTAGCGTATCACACTCTTTAATGGCCTACAGTCGGTCAAAAATAGGCTAATAAAACAGATGTACAAGCCTAACTGACCTATAATCCAAACTACCGCAAAACTGTCCGTCCGTCCGTTAATAAGACTAATTGATATGCCCCGGTTTCGCCCGTAATTATATCGAGAGCGCTTCCTTACATTATGTGGTTATACTGGTGAGGGAAATGTTATGATGTTTGCTGTGGCTATTTGTTTGAGCTTAATTAAGTGAAAATTGTGGGAGGGAAATGAAATCCTGATGAAATGACATGAAGGAGATGATGCTAAGGTTTCGGAGTTTCATACAAAATCTGGCAAGATTCCAATGACTTTATCAATTTTCCATCAAGTTACATTGAGATACTCTGACTTAGGTATTGGTTTGATATCTTCAACAGGTGCTCAATGCGTAAGTATTTATTAGGTATTTAATGAAAGTTAATATTTACTCAGCAATTTCAATATTGAGACCCCTTTGAGCCTCAGAGAACATTTTCATACTTTTCAGCGTCAGCGTGCCGAAACACATCCCTCGATTTTAGAATATCAATAATAAAATACTTATTCTGTTGTGGGGGACCCATTAACGTTTCTCTGCATTACATATTAATATTTTAACCGTATTTGATTCAAATAGACTTGCCAATAGGAAGCAGATACAACAGTTCGCAAAATCATATTGATAATTCTGTAATAACTTAGGCAGCTACATAGAATTCAATAAATCCGTATTTATTTCCTTTAGAGTTAAACTAAAATAATGCTAAAATATGTCTGTAATTCCAAAGATAATGTCTGTGCTGTGCTACCGGCACATGTCACTAGTCGCCACAGACTACTGACTAGGGGCCATGTCTGGGGCCGTCCATTGTAACATGTTGCTCCTTAAATGGTAAAGCAAACAGAATTCAATTGGAATACAATTTTAGATGTTTAGAACTATTACTGGTTAAATTCGAGAAATGTTGGGGTGGAACAAGTTAGAAGTTATGGGAGACTTAGAAAAATAACCGACTTAAAAAAAAGGTAAAAAGGTATAAATATTCTTGTGCGATGACGCATTTCGCCATATTTTGGCATGCAAATATTAATAGTAGGTAAAGTGCTCATTTTTATAAGCAATATCTAAGGTATACCAACAGTTGAAAAAAAAATCGGAACATTAATTATTTAAAGTACAACTTACCCAGCCAATAAAAAAAGAAGAAAATACACGTTTGGCACAACATTAATATTAACAATAAAATTATATCTACAGTCACGGATTTCAATATCTATATAAATAAAAAGAGAAGTCCTGACTGACTGACTGACTGACTGACTGACTCATCAACGCCCAGCCCAAACCCTTGAACCTAGAAAGCTGCAATTTTGCACAGAGGTTCCCTTTATAATGTAGACAAGGAATAAGGAAGGAATTCCCGATAGCAGGTTCCCTTGGGATCTTTTCCGACATCCACGCGGGCAAAGCCGCGGGCAAAAGCTACTTATACAATAATCTACGTCTAGTCTATGTTACTTTAAAAGGGACTGCCTCGTTCTAGTGCTCGCAAGCGTTTGATTCTGTTGAGCATGCGGTCATGAGGACCCGGCAAAGTGTTATTGGGTTTTTCCACCTGGAATTGCTCAATAGCAGCCCGGAGTCTGGATTTGTGGCCGGCTGAAGGCAATAGGCTCGCCCCCTGTTACACGGGGCTTAAACATAACTGGCGCAATATGGGTGTACTATAGATACCTACACCTCTGCCTTACCCTTCGGGGAATATGGGTGATGTTATGTATGTTATGTTTAAAAAAAAGGTGTAATTTTAACTGACTTTTTAGTTAAGCCATTGGTCCCGGCTGTCATTATTGTGGATCTATGAGATCAGTCGTTTCGGATGGTCAGAAGCCCAAAAGTCTAACAACCAGTCTTACCAAGGTGTATCGTGTTACCCAGTAACTGGGTTGTGGAGGTGAGATACTGTTACACTGGAAACCCCAATATAGTAGGGAAAAGGCTAGGCAAATTGATTGGGTAGATAAAACCTCAAAAATTAAAAGATTCTAAGACTGTTTGTCCACCGAACCGGGAACGAGACGTTAACGAGAAACGAGATTATTCGGCCATAGTAAATGTACCTACTACTGTCGCTACTGCGGCGTCGTCATCTGTTTTTTCGTTGACGTCTCGTTCCCGGTGCGGTGCAAAAACAGTGTAACGCTACAAACTCCGAACTTGGACCACACCCCACACTATTTACCGATACCGGTTTCAAATATCTACAGTAAGTTAACTAAAATAGGTTTTACTTAGCACTGAATCACTTCATTGGGATACCACGTTGTTGTGTTTCATGTAATTTCCTTTTACTGCTAGATAATTATTTTGGTACACATTTTTAATAGGTTTGTATTACCTTAAGGAATTTATTTACTGAATTTATTTATGAAACCAAAATCTTAACTCAATTTTGGATACTGACAGAATCAGATTATGAGTTGTACGATTTTGTCAGGTTGCATGATTCTTTTAGTAAAAAATAAATAGGTAGGTGGGGTGTAAAAACATCTTTTTTACATTGACCTTAAATACGAAACTTTAAGGAGTGCTTTAGACCATCGAACTAAATAACTTTTACAATGGGACCAACTTTGAAATCGCGAAAAAAAATCAGCTGTCGGATATATAGCGATGTAAACAATACGTCTCTAACACCCTATTAATCTAAATAGCTTAAGAATGAAGTCCAGCGAAGATTAAACTGGATTAGACCTGATAAACTGTACGATTTTATTATGTTATGATATGACCATGGACATGTTACGAGTTACGACCCAAACCTATCAACAATTTACTTTTAAGATTTTTATAATGAGGTCAGAGTTTTGGCTCATCCCTGGCTCAGGACCTGTTTTTTACTGATGTCGCTTTTAATGCATATAACTTTACGATATGACATAATAACCATTGGTAGTATACAGGCTTATTGGTAAAACACCAGCAACCTCTTAAGGGACCTCTTAAGAGGTTGCTGGTGTTTAACCAATTGTTACCAAGTGTTGTACTCATCATTATGAACAACTTTTACAATGGGATCAAACCTGGAATCGCGAAAAAAATCAGCTGCTCCCTACATTTTGACGACTTTTTAACGGATCTGCACGAAATCTAACTTAGAGAGATGTATCGATGATTTTTATGGTTAAAATTATATAAATATTATGTTTTATTGCCGTGTATCATATTTTGATCAAGATACAACCTGACACGGACCTGCAAATTGCAAAAAAGCCAAAAATAAAATGAATTTCGCGGGCTACCACTGCGCATGCCCCTTAAGAGGAAATGGGGGCGAAAAATTAGGTATTTTAAGAACGTATTGCTGTCGCTCTGCGAGCGCTCCACTCTCGAATTCGTGCGATAAGGACAACTGCATATTCGACTAAATAGTCTGTGTAAAAAGTCACATTTCGAGGTTTGGCTCTCGCCTATTTCCTGCTCCAAATATTGGACCAATTTAAAAGATATTTCATGAACTGAATAAGAAGGATATATACTATGCCCCTATGTTTTTCTTTTTTCGTTAATAGTTGTCAAATCGGTACACTAGGCGTCTGTTGACAGCGGTCTGAATAGGCAATTTTGAGCATTTTTTGAGGGTTCTAGTTCTTATAAAATAATATATCATCAAAAAGGAAAACATAGGGGCATACAAGTAGCTGATATTTATATTTCTGTAAAAAATAATTGCTTTATGGTCATTAACCAGAAAGAAAACAGGCGAGAGCGTTTGTATCTTTTTGTATGGAGAAAAGAGCACCCACGTTTCCTCTTAATAACACTAATTAATAATAAACTTTATCTATTGTTTCAGAAGCCTACTCGAGGCACCGGCGGCAAGCGGTGGATGAAGTCAACTACGATGATCCTCTACTAGGAGATGAAGCGACTGACGATGAAACGATGAACGATACGGAACAATCAGGTAAATGAGACAACATCTTAATGATAACATTCTCATCTCCTTCACTAAGCCACCTGACCCACCGCTGTAGAGCTCTAGCAACTAAAAACCGGTCAAGAGTGAGTTGGACTCGCGCACCGAGGGCTCCGTTCCGATTTCTGAAAAAGTGTGCTATTTAGAGACATCGTTTTATTCTTCCTGTAATCTTTACATAAATAGAATAATTTCAGATTTTTCTCTATGCAAACTTCGGAGATAAGGGGGTTTGGTGGTATCTTTTTTTACATTTTTCATCAAAAGTCGAAAACTATGCGGCCTAAAAAATAGGAAAAAAGCGTTTGAGAATGTGCAAATAGCGTTCTTTCATATGACATCCCACATGCCCTAGTAGCCCCACTTTGAATTTTTAAGACCCCTTTCAGGCCCTGCGCTGTTGCAAAAAAAATATAAATATTTTTATTTCTTTCTTATTTGCAAAATAGTTGGGCAAACGTCATCTTAAACTGTTCCAAATTTCAAGTTGATACAGATATTCTATTTCACGAAGTCCGTTCGGCTTTGATTGTAGTAGTGACGTATCCCGACAAGCGCGCTTGTGTGTGTAAAAGTGACTCCTACCCACGGACGCCGAAGTGATAACACTGTTTTGAATTTTGCTTCGTTATAATATTTAGAAAAGTGGTCAAAAGTTTTCTTAGTGAGTAGTGCTATATATCCCTGTGAAGCTGTGTTCACGGACTGCCCAGTGGTGATTACATCTTACCAGGACTCTCGTGCGTTCGTGAGTAATCAGCAAATTACTTTCAAAATATCTAATTAACCACTGCGTTGTTGCTGCGTCCCTGACCTAGGGCAACCCGCGGATCGCTCGCGTCTACGCACACATGCACAACACTCACACGCACGCTCGCTTGCCGCCTTGCACTTAACGACTTCAAGCTTTGTACTACCCATTGATAACGACTAGTTTGTTTAAAAGTATCAATTTGAATGCAAACTTAATATTAATAAAATGGAATCGGAAAGAAATACTTGCGCTGGATGTCGAAATAAAATAGAAAATTTGGATTTTTTGGATTGTTGTGAGTGCAAATCAAGATTTGATATTTTTTGTGTGAACATACCAAGTAGCAACTTTTATCTTATGGATCATGATTCTAAGTCCACCTGGAAATGCCCCGAATGCTGTTGCAAACAGCTAAAAACCGATAATACTAATACGCCTGCTCGCCCGGCTAATAATACTGGGAACCTCGGTCGCTCACCAAGTCGGAAACAAGCACCGAGCTCCAAAACTGTAGTTAAAACTGTCTGTAATCAAAACACTCCACCTGATGTAATGAATGTGACTCTAAGGAAGAAAATTAGTCAACCCATGTCTACGAAATCAATTAATCAGGAACTTTGTTTTAACGAAGATACTCTAAGAGATATAATTAAGGAAGAATTGGCCGTGGCTGTTAAATCGTCTTTCAAAGAGTTACTTACTGATCAATTAAAAAATATACAGGGAGAGATATCTGAATTCAAAGCTTCGTTCGAATTTTTCAATGAGGACTTCGAAGAGTTCAAGAAACGCTTTGATGAAAAAGACGCAATAATTAATCAACTGCGCAACGATAATGCAAACCTCCAGCAGAGTGTCAATGACCTTACTACACGGTTATGTATAGTGGAACAAAACATGCGCGAAAACAACGTGGAAATTAATGGTTTACCCGAAGATAAGTCTGAAAACCTTGTGAAAACTCTACTAGACATCGCGAGGGTAACTAGTTGCGATATTGGCGACAGTGACATCATGTACGTTACAAGAGTAGCCAAACTAAATAAGGATAATAACCGCCCACGTACTGTGATTGCTAAGCTCCGCAGCCCCCGCCAGCGTGACAAAGTTCTGGCTGCTGTAGGTGATTTTAACAAAAAACATCCTTCGGACAAATTAAACTCGCATCACTTAGGCATGGGTGGTATCCGAATACCTATTTTTGTAAGCGAACATTTATGCCCTGCTGGCAAACAATTGCATGCGGCGACACGGAAACTGGCTAAAGAGATGTCATATAACTTTGTCTGGATACGCAACGGGCGAATTCTTGTACGAAAAGATATTCATTCGAAGCCAATCTACATTCGCAATCAGGATAGTTTAAAGTTAATGAAAACAACTGACATCACAATTTAAGACTTAGGTATATTAATGTTTTTATATAAATGTTCTTGACGTTATTTTTATTCGCAATGCTTGATATTTATTATCAAAATGTTCGTGGAATGAGGACTAAAACTGAAGATATCTATAAAAATATTTTGCTTACTAGCTATGATGTAATAGCATTTACTGAATCTTGGTTAAATCCTAACATAAATAATGGAGAGTTCATTGACCCGCGATATGTGGTGTACCGTAGGGATAGATTAAGTTCTCAGTCAAGTAAAAAAGATGGGGGTGGGGTTATGGTTGCTGTTAGTAATAAAATTAAATCTGTAAGAATGAAAAACTGGGAAAGTGATTTCGAAGATTTATGGTTGTCGGTAGAGTTAACTGTTGACAATATTACTAAGAAAATTGCTCTTTGTGTTATCTATATGCCACCGCCTGTCAAACTGGATTCTCTACAATGCTTCTTAAATAATGTTAACAATGTTCTAAATAATGTTGACGATGTTGTGATGCTTGGGGATTTTAACTTGGGTTTCATCGATTGGAACAAGAGTGATGACGGCCTGCATTTATCGCCATCTAATTATGAAAATTCACTGGGGTACTCACTTGTAGACTTTCTGTCAATCAATGAACTTCACCAATTTAATTCTATTCTAAATGCTGACTGCAAAATTTTAGACCTAGTATTTAGCAACATGTCAGATGTTACAGTTACTAAGCCCAATGACTTGATTAGTAAATTAGACTCCCACCACCCGAACATCCTCATCTCTATTCCGCTTTCAAATGTAAAACAATTACAAACAAAATGTCGTTCAGGTTATAACTTTTTTAAAGCCGACTATGCACAAATCAAAATGTATCTTAAAAATATAAATTGGTATGATGCCTTTCATGATTGTGTTGATGCTAATGAAAGGGTTGCTGCCTTCTACAGCATACTACAGAATGCTATAGATGATTTTGTACCCAAATATGCAAGAAAAAAATCTAAATATCCCTCTTGGTATTCTGAATCACTTGTTAGAGCTCTATCTGAAAAAGAGAAATATAGACAAAAATACCGCAGATATAATAATCCCCGAGACAGACTCACTTTTGAATTACTTCGTAGTCGCTGCCACACTTTAATAGATAACTGTTATAATACATATAAATGTAAAATTGAAATTGATATTGCCAAAAACCCTAAAGCTTTCTGGCGATTCATAAAAGATAAACGTCGTGGGGAATCTTGTATACCTGCTGACATGTTCATGAATGATAAGATGGCTAGCAGTGGTCCAGAAATTGCTAATCTTTTTGCGGATCAATTTGTCTCTGCTTTTAGCCAAAATCCAACCACTACTTGCAATGCTTCCAATGGATTTTCAGGTATTGACTCTGTCATAAGTACTATTAAGTTTACGGAGAAACAAATTTTTAACAAGCTCAAACTCATAGATGCCTCCAAAGGTGCTGGACCTGATTCTATACCACCCTTGTTTATAAAACGCTGCTGCCATGAACTTGCCTTACCGCTGCGGATTATTTTTAATTCTTCTCTTGCGGAAGGAATTTTCCCCGATGTATGGAAAAGCGCAAGAATTGTCCCGGTTTTTAAAAAAGGTGATCCTGCGAATGTTAAAAATTACCGCCCTATTTCGATACTACCATGTTTTTCGAAGATCTTTGAGTCTCTTGTCTGTCCAATCATTACTCGCCACATTGATAGAATTATTGCACCAAGTCAGCATGGCTTCAAAGCTGGACGCAGCGTTGAAACAAATCTCGTCGAGTTTGTATCTGATGTAACCCTAGCTCTTGACAAAAGACTAGAAGTAGATGCCGTGTACATGGATTTCAGCAGTGCGTTTGACAGAGTTGACCATTCTCTGTTGCTGGCCAAGTTAGAATATAATGGTATACATGGCTCACTTTTAAACTGGTTCTCATCTTATTTATTCCATAGATCGCAAATTCTTGTTGTTAATGGTTACGAATCTTACCCATACTATGCCGACTCAGGAGTTCCTCAGGGTTCACATCTTGCACCAGTTTTGTTTTTACTCTACATTAACGATATTACTATCCAAATCCATCATTGTAAATACCTAATGTTTGCCGATGATCTCAAAATTTATAAAACTATAACTTCAAATGAAGATACTACCCTAATTCAGGATGATTTGGATAGAATCGAGCAGTGGTGCAACCTTAACCACATGAAACTTAATGTACAAAAATGTAGCCATATACGATTCACGAGAAAAAAACAGTCCTGTACTATCTCATATAACATAAAAGGAGCATTATTGGAAACTGTGAATGAGGTTCGTGATCTTGGCATCATCATGGACAGTAAAGTTAACTTCAGAAGCCATATTGATAGCATTGTTACGAAATCGGCGCGGGTTCTAGGGTTTCTTAAGAGAAGCACTAAAGGGTTTAAGCTGGCAAGAACAAAAATTGTCCTTTATAACGCCTTAGTTCGGAGCCGCCTTGAGTTTGCCAGTGTGGTGTGGAGCCCGCACTATGCTGTGCACTCACAAAGAGTAGAAAGTATCCAAAGGGCCTTCACAAAACACCTAGCCTATGCCTATGGTGACATATCTCCCCGGAGTCCATACGAACAACGTACTCAATGTTACAAAATGATTACTCTGCGCGACCGCCGACTGGTACAAGATCTCATGTTCTTTTTCAAATTGGTTAACAATAAATTGGACTGCGATAAATTAACTGAACAAATTGGACTAAAAGTCCCCTATAATTTACCCAGATATCCTACTACCCATTTATTCTACACTAAAGCATCCAAAACAAATCTAGGACTAAACTCACCTCTCAATAGGCTCAGCCGAGAGATGAATTCTTATATAAAATCCTATCCTGATGTTGACATATATCATGACTCCGTAAATATCTTTAAAACCAAAATCTTGGGGTCCCTAAGCACACAACCTACGCCATCTAAAGATTAATTGTGTTTAGTATGTAGGTAGGTATTTCGTGCAACCTCTGTAACTTAGCTCTTTTATCATTTTGTTATTTCTGTTTATTACCACTTAATTTTTATACTTTTCGTTTTTACCTGTTATCATTGTATTTGAGAATGTTGGTTCACCTGTTATTGGCAACTGTATAAGACTATTACTTTTTAGCTACTATTATTTGATGTATTGTATACAGAAGCTGTTGGTGTACCTTTTTAAATAAAATAAAAATAAAATAAAATAAAAAAGTGGGTAACGTTAGCAAAGAAATCCGATATATATTCAAGTCGAGATTTAATAATCGAAATAAAATTTTGGTTTTAAAAGTATATACTTTTTGTAAATAAATTAGATTAGGTTGCAATAAATACAAAAATATTAAGAAGATGTAGGCATTTAATTAAGCATTGGTATAACAGAATGGAAACAAAACAAGTAGGACTATTCAGTATTTTCTATATACACTTTATTATCTCGCTTTCTCCTTTTCTTCATAGATGAAGTGAATTTTGATGAAGTGAATGGCAATTCCTTCTCTTCTTTTAATATTCTTTGAACTGTTTTTTGGCTAACACCCGTAGCTTCAGCTGTACGCCGTGTAATGTCTCGTAAATGAGACAAATCACAGTTGGGTTCCATGAATGATTTTGTAAATTCATATTCTTCTCATCATCATGTTTCGACCCTAAAACAAAATGTAATCAAAATAATCAAGAAATATAAACATTTTATAACACAAAAAAACATTCATTTTATAAATACTTCTATTGCAAAATTAAGTGTCTTTGTATAATTTTTTTATTGAAAACGTATAAATAAATATTACCTCACTATGGACAACTCTTCTTCGTTTTGTTGCCATGCTGACCTTACTCCGTGAAACAATTTGGCGCAAACTAAAAACACTACTGATCCGGACCGTGTCCCGATCGACACTGAGCGCTCTCGAGGTTACGCACACAAAAACAATGTGCATGTGCACGCTTGACAACATTCATAGCCAAACGGACTTCGTGACATAGAACATCTGTAGCATTAGTAGTTCTTCAGACATCCAGCTGTGACAGACCGACAGACAGACAGACATGTGAATGAATGCGAATATGAAAATTGTACAACAGTAGCAGAAAGAACAACAGGCTCTTTACATAATTGTTTTCCAACATGCCCGCAAAGAATGAGAAAGATTAGTCATGCAGCTTTCCTAAAGTCAAATTAAGCCAGTTCGCACCCCGCAACGCAACGCATTGCAAAAATTCTCCTTCATCATTTTCGTACATTTTACAGTCCGGCGGCGTCGAGAGAATGCGGTCTTGACACCTGTCAGCTTCATACTAACGAATATGTATTTTGCAAATTTGATCCTTATTATTACTTACTGGAAAAGTAGAAATTGATCGTGTCAGGATCAGGAACGCCTTCTTTCGACGCCGCGGCGGTGGCGGGGCTATCTATGAACCAACACACGCTACAATTGACACATTACAACGTATAAATTATTGCCATGAATATAACCGATCTATTTTTACAGAACCCCAGCCAGAGAAGATCCCAGCCATCATAGAAACGACTCCTACTCAATATGAAGTGGAAGCTGGTGCAGACGTCCGATTGGAGTGCAAAGTTACTCCTGAGAGTGAGTATATTCATCCCTATCATTAACCAAGGTTAGACGCAACGGTTAGACGTTATATTACCCAAGTATCTTGGAGTTAAAGGTAGGTATGGCGGACCAGTGGCGGCCCAGGGGTAACGGCCGACGAGTTGAAGGTCGTAGTTTTGAACCCAGACAGGCGCTTTACTTTGTGTAAATTATTTCATCACCACTGCTCTCAAAGCGGTGAAGGAAAACATCTTGAGGAAAAATGTCCTAAAACCAAAAATTCGAAGACATATTATGACATCTACCTGGGCCCGCGTTGTGAATTACGGCCCACTCCCTCTCAAAAAAGAGGCCTATGTTCCAGCAGTGGCAACGTTATAGGCTGATTATGATAGCGGAGAAATCGAGTACAGAAATCTAAAGGACTGTCATATTTTCCTCAATTGTAACGGCCTCGAAAACTCAACTACAATGCGTTTCAACGAAGAATAGGAAAGTCAATGACCTCTAACTGTCAACTGAAGCTAGAAATCTAAGGCTTGCAAAGTTTTGTAGTGTTATCCTTATCCATTTTAGTTCTGTTTTTGGAAATTGTTCTTGTTAAAATATGTCACTGACTTTGCAAATGTGTAAACGAGATGCTATTTTGCTAAATCTTCACAATATGGCGCAAGGTCATTCCTATTCTTAGTTGAAACGCACTGTATAGATATTACAGCTGCATCGTAGCCATATACATAAATCTTTGCGCGTAACGCTGACGCAGGATTTGAGAAAGTTTTTCTTTAACGACTTCAACCGAGTATACCTGTAAGACTGGAACCCGGGATTTTATCATTATAACTGGCTAAGCTAATAAATAAATAAAATAAATAAATATCCTTGGACATTTCACACAACGCCATCTAGTCCCAAGCTAAGCAACCTAATGGTTGTGTTATGGTAACGAGATGGCTGATAAACTACTTATATACATTTTTTTTTTGTAAATACATACATATTATAGATAGAAAAACACCGAGACTCGGAACAAATACTTGTAGGTCGTACAAATATTTGTTCCGTGCGGGAATCGAACCCGCGACATGCTGCGCAGCAGTCAATCGCTCAACCACTGCGCCAACCGTGTCGTCACTATAGATATTACAGCTCATCGTAGCCATATACATAAATCTTTGCGCGTGACGCAGACGCAGGTCTTGAGAAGGTTTTTCTGTAACGACTTCAACCTGTAACCCGGGATTTTATCATTATAACTGGCTAAGCTGTATGTAAGGCCTGCCTTTTGAGCTATGTTATCCAAATGGTGAGGCTACCGGTATTTTGAAATACTTATACCAGACCACTTCCAGTCAACACTATAACAATTCTAGACTCATATATTAGGTACCTACCTAAAGGGAAGATACGGGACACGCACGAAGCAGCGGTCATACAAGACATGCAAAAACATATTCAAATTCGCTCAGGCTGCACAAAAACGCATCCTCCTTCCCAAAATACACATCAACACATTTCCTTTCCCGTTCCAAATTCAAAATAATATCAGCCGTGATTCATTGCGCAATAAAAAATGTTAAAAACAAAATGGTGGGGCTTCCGGTTGGCGCCAAAGCGCGTGCGCAAGTTCCGGCTAACTGTCAGACCTATGTTCCAGCAGTGGCAACGTTATAGGCTGATTATGATAGCGGAGAAATCGAATACAGAAATCTAAAGGACTGTCATATTTTCCTCAATTGTAACGGCCTCGAAAACTCAACTACAATGCGTTTCAACGAAGAATAGGAAAGTCAATGACCTCTAACTGTCAACTGAAGCTAGAAATCTAAGGCTTGCAAAGTTTTGTAGTGTTATCCTTATCCATTTTAGTTCTGTTTTTGGAAATTGTTCAAGTTAAAATATGTCACTGACTTTGCAAATGTGTAAACGAGATGCTATTTTGCTAAATCTTCACAATATGGCGCAAGGTCATTCCTATTCTTAGTTGAAACGCACTGTATAGATATTACAGCTGCATCGTAGCCATATACATAAATCTTTGCGCGTAACGCTGACGCAGGATTTGAGAAGGTTTTTCTATAACGACTTCAACCGAGTATACCTGTAAGACTGGAACCCGGGATTTTATCATTATAACTGGCTAAGCTAATAAATAAATAAAATAAATAAATATCCTTGGACATTTCACACAACGCCATCTAGTCCCAAGCTAAGCAACCTAATGGTTGTGTTATGGTAACGAGATGGCTGATAAACTACTTATATACATTTTTTTTTTGTAAATACATACATATTATAGATAGAAAAACACCGAGACTCGGAACAAATACTTGTAGGTCGTACAAATATTTGTTCCGTGCGGGAATCGAACCCGCGACATGCTGCGCAGCAGTCAATCGCTCAACCACTGCGCCAACCGTGTCGTCACTATAGATATTACAGCTCATCGTAGCCATATACATAAATCTTTGCGCGTGACGCAGACGCAGGTCTTGAGAAGGTTTTTCTGTAACGACTTCAACCTGTAACCCGGGATTTTATCATTATAACTGGCTAAGCTGTATGTAAGGCCTGCCTTTTGAGCTATGTTATCCAAATGGTGAGGCTACCGGTATTTTGAAATAATTATACCAGACCACTTCCAGTCAACACTATAACAATTCTAGACTCATATATTAGGTACCTACCTAAAGGGAAGATACGGGACACGCACGAAGCAGCGGCCATACAAGACATGCAAAAAGATATTCAAATTCGCTCAGGCTGCACAAAAACGCATCCTCCTTCCCAAAATACACATCAACACATTTCCTTTCCCGTTCCAAATTCAAAATAATATCAGCCGTGATTCATTGCGCAATAAAAAATGTTAAAAACAAAATGGTAGGGCTTCCGGTTGGCGCCAAAGCGCGTGCGCAAGTTCCGGCTAACTGTCAGACGGTTAACGGACGGATTTGGCTATCTTTGTAATTAAGTGCAATCGTAAATGGTCATGTCGGTATGTCTGTCACAATGTTAGTTATGTTTTATTGCTTTCGCCAGGAAGGAAACCTGGTTTATTTGTGGCAGACATCTTGGAATCAAATTATACATTTGTGATTTGTGATAATAATAATATATTGTATAATACACGATACGGTAGACAGTTTTAGTCAAGACAGATGACAGTTCCTGTTTGTGGTTCAGGCTCATTCTGTAAGACTGGAAGCAGGCAAATACTCAATTTGATCATCTGCCTAGACTTTTCCCAAAACGTTAGGATCGGCTTCCAGTCAAACTGGATGCAGCTGAATACCAGTATTTTACATGGAGCGACTCCCTCTCTGAGGCAGGCACGGAGGGCTTTCCGAGCTTTCCAAGGCACGGAGTGGTCTTGGTATGCAAAGATTGGCACCCATCCACGGACCAACCGCGGCAAGCGTAGCTTAACCTGATCGAAAATATAGATTTTTAAGGTTATGATGATAATGTCGGAAACATGTATTAAAAACTGCCGTTTTTTAAAATAAATTATCAGTATTCTACCATTTTACTTGACACTTCGAAATTGCTTTAAAACCTCTTTAAATATTCTTCTTTATTCTTCTTCACAGAGGGTACCGTGGTGGCGTGGCACAAGAACAACGAGCAGTACTTCATGGGAACCATAAACATGCACGAGGATATCAGATATTCCATGTAAGTTTAAAATTAAATGTAACTGACTGACACTTAAATTCTTTTTAACAGACTTCAAAAACAGGAGGAGGTTCTCAAATTCGTCGGAATCTTTTTTTTTTATAAGTAGGTATTTTGTTCCCCGGTTACTCGAAGATGGCTGGGCCTCTTTAGAAAATTATTTTGTTTTGTTTTGGGTATTAAGATCAGGATCAATCAAAAAACCTGTATACCAAGTTTCATCCAGATCCGTTGTAAAATACAACATGTAGAGGAGTAGCAACAAAAAGACAGACGAAAGCATATTTTGCCAGACTTGAAGTGGAGACGCTTCGGTTCGGTCGCTCGGTCAGTAAGAAAACATGTTGAAAGACGCAATGGGCACCAGAGGACCTACAAGTGACATTCTATCTGCGGTAACGATGATGGAAAAATCAAAAATACATATATAAAAAAAAAACATATATGGACTGACATAAGCATATATCAATCCTCTTCAAAGTCGTTGTAGAAATACGAAACGCTTTGAAAGCCATTATCTCTTATCTAGCACCTAAGGTGGATCTGTCGCAGTAAGACGGTTGTAGCCGTGATATAGTTATGTGGCGGCATCTACATCGCCACATAAGAACTACGCATCAATGACATGACGTCACGCAAACCTGCATCGCGCAATTAGAGTTTACCACGCGATTAGCATATATACAACGTCCACCAGACACAACACACGTCTGGTCGGAGGATCCTCCCTTTTCTATGGAGGATGAGTGAACTTTACTCCCTGTTCCTCATGCCTCTAAAGTTATATCCCTAGGGATACTGTGATAGATACACGACCTAGAGAAAGTCACAGGGATTTGTTGGATACGGGCAGCGCAGGACCAGTCGTTGGGGCAGTATTTGGAGAAATTTGGAGTGAGCTAAGAAGATGATGACAATAACTTAGTTATTTAGCTAACCATCTTGTTCGCTTTGACATAATCTCGGGACCCTGGGATCCCGGACCTTTGGAAGGCGTACGAGGGGCCGAAACCAACTCACAGAGGCCCGTTAGATGCTTTTAGTGAAATGCACGCACTGTGAAATGTACGCACTGTGAAAGTACACCCAAGGACAACACCCGGTTGGTCTGTTTGGATGCCTAAAGTAGACTGGTTACCTAGAACTATGAAAGGATTATGGCCCCTGCCTGATCAATGTTCACTGGGAAAAAATGGCAGGGGGTGATTTGCGCACTTAATAATGGGCCACCGGAAACTATCGCTACCATTTAGTGACGTAGCGACAAGGGGGCTTGTTAGCTTAATTATTAATTTATACGTAATAAGACACTCATTACCTAAAGTGGAAATGACACTCGTGCAACCATGTTTGATTCTCCATGTCTTCATTTCCAGAGCGGAACATTCCAAAGACCTTATAATCAAGAACGCTAAAGTAGATGACAGCGGAGTCTTCAGATGTGGAACGGTGCAGAAAGTGCCGGTTGCCATCAACCACACGCTTCTGGTTACGCAGAAGCCTGAGATTATTAGTAAGTGGATTTGTATTACTTTGTTTGATTGGAGTTTACCATGTCGAGAAGATGCTGATAGCTTTGAAATTACAGAAGACTTTAAGTATCTTTTATACTCTCATTTCCCAGATTATAAGTGTCTCCTTGGTCTCAAAAGGCTACTTTGAATTTACTACAAACAACTTTTTGCCATTAAACTTTTTAAACTTTCGCGATTTGTACACATTATAAAACAATATCGAGAACGGGTCTTATCGCGATATTCTTTTTTTACGAGGTAAACAGGTACCTACTTGTTTCCCAACGTTTTGCCATTGACAATAATAGTGTGTATAAGTTAGAAGATGGGATGCCTCTGCTTTGCATTGACATCAGATCAGATTGACCTGCAAGAAAGGCGGAGTACCGTGCTACATACTAGAATTCTCTCTTGAATATATTGCTAAGACTAGCTAAGACAATCTCAGAAAACTCCCAAAAACCTGCCAGTATACCTACAATGATTTATTTTGTGCATTCTGTGATCTCGTAACCAAAACAAAGCCTATTGCTTACCTAAACTTTGCCGCATACTAAAGCAACATCTTCTCTTTCCAGACATGACAGCCACAAACGGTGGTAGTGTAGCAGTGGGGGCTGACCTGATGGTAACTTGCAACATCACCGCATCGCCTGTGCCTACTGTATTGTGGTCGGTGACGAAGAAGGACCAAGTAAGTATACCTTGTAGTGAAACTCGTAAGTTTGTCAGGGATTTGAAAAATCTATTTTGGATTAAGTACAGACGCCAGCACATCAAGCTACTACAATCTGTCAAATTTCTTTAATAGATTTTCATCTTTATTGCTATAGAATTAGGTTCAAGGTTGATTGGGAAAATTTGTCAGTTTCGGGTGGCTTGACCTGCTAGCGTCTGTACATTGAACTCCGTAATTTGCTTTTCCGTACACTTTGACCGCGTAAATGCACTTTTAAAGTAGGAAACAGCAGAGTTTTTTTAAGTATCCTACCAAAAATTTAAATACAGGAGATGTCGAGAATCATGTACCTACCGTAATTGCGAGTTACTTTGACTCTAGGGCATAACTTTGTCCCAAATCGAAACAACTGTTTAAACTGCTCGAAGTGTCACGACCACATTACCGAACGTTGTACTATGCCATTCGGTAATTAAAAGATGGCAATATAGACGCATACACTTGCGGAACTTTGTGTGAACTTAATGACACTAAACATCTGTTTTGATTTGGGCCAATGTTATGCCCTAGAGTCGAAGTTACCCGCCCTTACGGTAACACCCTGTAAAGTTTGCTTGAAATACTTTCATTTCTTACCGGCTCTGTCGTATCAACTAAAAAAAACTATCCATATTTCTCTAAATTTAGACAGAAACACTTCCTTACTCCGGTGTGTTGTTACCAAGAAACATCAGTTACTACAATGTAACCAACGATTCTACAAGAACATGCTCTAAGGGACGACGGTAGTTTCTAGCCGTAATATTTATTATTAAACCTTTCACTTCCGTTACTTCTCATAGTTGTCATAATAAGAACAAAATAACACCAAGTTTAAGACAGCGGCGACGATTACTGAGAAACGGGAATATTATTATGCGTGTATCGTGTACATTTTAGAGATGTCCTATTTGAACTGTGTATGATATTAATGGGAAGGAACAGGCAAAGCTAATTATAGATGACGCCATTATCGCTGGTAACCGTCAGCGGTCTATCTGTTGAAGGTTTTCAAGGATATTAAAAAAACCGGTCAAGAGCGAGTCGGACTCGCGCACCGAGGGTTCCGTTCCGATTTCTGAAAAAGTGTGCTATTTAGAGACATCGTTTTATTTTTCCTGTAATCTATATCTTTAAAAGGAAAGCGTTACTGACTGACTGCCTGATCTATCAACATACAGCTGAAACCACTGAATGGATTGGGCTGAAATTTGGACCACAGGTAGCTATTATGACCTAGGCATCCGCTAAGAAAGGGTTTTTGGAAATTCGATCTTTAAGGGGGTAAAAAGGGGGGATATTGTTTGTATGAAAAATCTTATTCCTTGAGTTAATAAACTTGAAACTTGGCACGAATATTTATCTAAGTAAATTATGATTTTTGTGATTTTTTGTTTTTCTAAACTACCCCCTAAAGGGGAATTGGGGGGTCTCAAAGTTTGTATGAAAAAATTTTAACGCGCTATCCGATTAACTCAAAACTCAGTATTTATACTCAAAACCAAAAATAAAGAATAATTTGTGTCAGGGTTTTTTGAAAATCTACCTCTAACGGCGTGAAAAGGGGTAGTCAATTTCACTGGGGAGGATTTTACTGCGTGGCTTGATTAACTCGAAAATTGGTGTAAATAATCTTTGAGTCAAGCTATGGAAATATCTCAAACCATTTTTTTTAATTCCACCCCTGTGGGGGTGAAAACAGGGAATACAATTTACATGAAAAATGTTATTCTTTTGGTTTTAATTGACTTGAAACTTGGCACAAATATTTGCCTAAGTTTGTCATTATTAGTTTTTTAAAACTACCCTGGAGGGAGGGTTAGAGGGGGGGGGGGAGCAAGGGAGGCGTGGTGAGGAGTGTGAGGGAGAGGATGATGGACGCAGGGATAAAGGGCAGGAATTGGTGAGGAGAGGAGGAAGACATGGTGAAGGCTGAGGGGTGGGGAGTGGTGGGGAGGGGTTGGTGAGCCGTAGGTGGAGGAGAGGGGTAGAGGGAGGGGACGAGGTGGTGAGAGAGAGAGAGCGAAGGGGAAGTGGTGAAGGGGGTGTGAGGGGGAGGGAGAGGTAGCGGAAGGGGATGTGGTGAAGGAACGAGCTAAACTCTGGAACTACCCTACCAGTCGGACTTTAAAAAAACTTTTTGCATTAATGATAGCCCAAATCTTATAGAAAGCATATTTAACATCACTCTAGGACCCTTAGGTGCCGAGCAAAAAGAAAAAAAGTCTGAAAGAACGCTAAGTGAAAACGAAGTAATAGCGCGGGTAGGCAATGCGATGCGATGGGGTGGGTCGAGCAAAAAATAAATTTCACGCGGACGAAGTCGCGTGCAGAAGCTAGTCTATACATAAACTTCCATCACATAGAATAATTTCAGATTTTTCTCTTTGCAAACTTCGGAGATTGATACAACATTCGTCTAGTTAGGGGGTGGAGCGGGAGGGGGGGTTGGGGCTAACGGTATTTTTTTTTACATTTTTCAAAAAGTCGAAAACTATTTGGCCTAACTAAAATTTAAAAAAATTTGAGAATGTGCAAACAGCGCTCTTTCATATGATACCCCACATGCCCTAGTAGCCCCACTTTGAATTTTTAAGACGCCCTTTCAGTCCCTGTTGCAAAAAAAAAATCAATATTTTTATTTCTGTCTTATTTGCAAAATAGTTGGTTAAACGTCATCTAAAACTGTTCCAAATTTCAAGTTGATAGCATTAGTAGTTCTTGAGATATCCATCTGTGACAGACAGACAGAACGACAGACTGACTGAGTCACACCATGAGGGTTCCTTTTTTACCATTTTGTTAAAGAACCCTAAAAAATAAACGCGCTCTCGCCCTAAAAAACATATAATTATGTAAATTGGCAGTGTCTCTCCTCATTTTGTTCCGCCACTTCTTCCCAGCTAAAGCACTAGGAAGTGGTAAAGGGCGGGCGTTTTGGAATTTTGACGTTTCAAAAAGTGCTGATTCTCAGCCCAGTTTGACTTTTGATTTTGAATTAGTGGGAATGATTTTAGGATGAAAATATTTTCACTTAGATCTTGGTCCTCGTTTTATTTAGCGAGAGAAAATGTCTCGTCAAAAAAAACCATGTGTGAGTGAGAAAACACGAGGATCAATGCTCAATCACCTCACTAAACAAAACTATAACCATCCCTTTCTCTCTCACAGAACGAGCGTCTAACAGAAAAGGACGCAGAATTCCACGTCGAAGGCAACATCTACTCCATGCAAATCAAGAATGTCAAGAAAGAAAATGCGGGACAGTATTACTGCTATGCCATCAATAAGCTTGGAAGTCACCAGGCGGAGACGAGCGTGGTGGTCAACGGTAAGAACATCCTCCCCCCTACCTCCCACCCTATCCTGCTCCGTGTATCATCATCGTCGTCATCTGCCTAGCGGTTTTCCAACTATGTTGGGAACGGCTTCCAGACTAACAGGATATAGCTGAATATCAGTATTATAGAAGAAGCGACTGGCTATCTGACCTCCACAACCCAATTACTGAGTAACACGAAATGTATCTCTTGGTAAGACTTAAGAGTTGTCAGACTTTCCAGCATCTTGACAACTCGCAACGTCTGTACGTCTGTCTGTCTGTATCTTAACGTATTTTCCAAGGCACGGAGGGGTCTTGGAGCACCACTGTGAATACTGCCACTGCTGAAAATGGGGTCCTAGGTTCGTTTTCCAAGACGGACAATGGATTTTTCCATCAGGAAATTCTTAGTAGCTGTTTCGTGTTTGGATTTGTACCCGGTTATGGCAATGACCTCACCCCCTATTACATGGGACTTATACATGGCTGGTTAAAATGTGGTGGTGTAGGTACAATATGTGCCACGAAAGATGAGACTTGACCGCACCTCCCGCGCTCTTTCCGCCGCCCTGATAACGCCCGGTCCCTTCCCGCGCTCAGACCTCATATCGCTAAAGAGACCTAAAATCATCTACTGCGCAAGTCAAACTACGTGATCTGTCAAGTCTCATCTTTAGTGGCACGTATTATACCTATCTTGTTGACAATTGTGCTAGTCCTTTCGGCGAAAACAGGTGTGTATGTATACCTACATGTTTTGTTAACAAATTATTATATTAATTTTGTGTTTTTTCTTTGCAGGGAAACCTCAAGTTCATGTACCGAAGACCATTGTGAACTCAGATATCAAGATCGAAGCAGTTCTGGAGTGCTCCGCTCATGAAGAAGCCAGGTAAACGACCAAACTCGAGATAAAATTATCAATTTTGGAATAACAAACTCTATATCAGACAAAGTTTCAATTTCATTAACAATGGAAATGTGTTGTTGCTGTTCCCTGCCTAGACATCAGCAATTCTCTGGTATTGCAGCGGTGGTCTGGTCTGGTCTTTTATTGGCTTTTTCACCATCCAATAACTTAAAGGAGTCTCAAACTCCGTCAAAGCATTATGATCTAAAATATTGTGACGTCACGTATTGTGCATTTTCGAACGCACCTTAGAATACATGGCGTCGCCTGTATTATGTTTAGATAAGTATTTATAAGTTAGTCAAGAACACACCCCTGTTATGTGGCAACACTAAACCACGATCTGGGGCTTTACCCCTAGCGTCCCTTAGACCTCTTGCTTGTCTACCTTCGCGGGACAGCAACTAGATTCTAAGCCACTTGTTTATTTTATCCCTAATAGTTTCATAAATTAGTTATTATGTGCTAAAATAGTCTATCTAACTTCAAACTATACTACGTGTGTGATAATTACAAACACATTAACTGCAACTTGGAGTTTCACTCCCGCTCTTCGATCATAACTTCACCTACAATACGCGTAAGACGAGACAGGTTCCACCTATGTCCTCAAAAGATTCAGGAAGGTAGTTTTCAGAACGTTTCGTTTCTGACTGTTTTTCTACTTGATTTCAGGCCACACATTCGCTGGTACAAAGATGGTGTGCTGATTGAAGACAGCGCCAGCCAGTACGTCATCAGCACCCATGGATCACACTCGAACTTGACTGTGTCTCCTACTGTTGATGGTGACTTCGGTACATTCACGTGTGAGGTAAGAAACCTTTGATTATCCGTCTTGGTACAGTTAAAGTGGTTGAAATTAGACAGTAATTAGTTCTTGATTGCCACAAACACACCGCGCATGCTATGCATAAGTACCTAGTTTTAAAGTTATGAATCCAACTTTGTCAAAAACTTTTTTTTGCTGTTCAAAATTAAGTCATAATATAACGTTGTTATTAATTTACATGTCAAAATTATTCAGACATTTTTATCACAAAAAGATCGTGCGTTTTTGTATGTAAAACAATAGACAAACGATGAACAAAAAAAAACGTGTTCCAGCTGGCATTGAACAATAGCTTCGTGAATGAATCTTTTGGATAGTGATCCTAATTTTGACTATTATTTTATTATTTAGTTTGTTAGATATTTATTTTTTTTCAATTTACTTAACTTATTTATTTTTTTAAATTATTTATTAATTTAATATATTTATTATGAAATTTTACTATTTCATTATTAAATTCAAAATAAAAAAAAACATTCAAAAGTTTTAAGTTTTCACTCCTGTCGGGAGTCCCCATGAATGCCAATTTTTTTAAAAAATATCTATTTAGCGGTCACAGCCAATAGGGATGATGACTAAAAATTTATTTTTTGTCCGTCATAGAGATTATTAATAAAAACTTTTTAACAAAAAAAAAAAACCGACTTCCAAAAAGCACTACAAAGTGAAAAATAACTTTGATTTCGGAAGTCGGTGTCTTTCGTTTTTTTATTAACTTTCTTTTTTTTTGCCACCGACTTCCGAAATCAAAGTTATTTTTCACTTTGTAGTGCTTTTTGGAATTCGGTTTTTTTTTTTTGTTAAAAAGTTTTTATTTCTCGCTTTTTAGTGGGTCTGTTTATAATTTGTATAAGTTACAATAGTCTAATGTCAATTGCTCATCACATGTTACAATATATTGCTTTTCCCGATGCTGGGACGTTAATTGTTGAGGAGTTCTGCTGGTAAGAACCAGGAGAACTCCTCAACAACCACTCACCACACGCATTGTGCGACGAGCGGAAATTGCTTAGCAACCATATTAAAGTAATCGAATCGCAACCCGTGAAATATTTATCATTGAGTAGTTCCGGTAGCCATCTGTGGTCTTCATCATCAGTTCCACTTCACCAAGTGGTGCTTTCCGAGAGTAAATGCACGAGCTACTATAAAAAATACCCAAATCGCTATAGGTGTGCCTATAATATTTGAAGAGTTCCTTCGATTTCTCCAGGATCCCATCATCAGAACTGGATTTTGACAAAAATGGGACCATTTGGGAAGTATACCCTTTCCAACAAAAAAATAATTTTTCAAATCGGTGGGCAAGCGACGGAGTTACGCGCGAACAAACATAAAAAAAAAAAAAAAAAAAAAAAATACAAACATCCGAATTGAGAACCTCCTCGTTTTTTAGAAGTCGGTTAAAAAATATTGGACACGGATTTTTTCTTTTTTTACGTAATCAAAAAATTACGGCGATACATTGAGTTAAAATATGGCATGACGTCACGCGTAGCTAGGTTTTATACGTACAAGTGACGTAGCGAGCCCCCACTCCCCAACTTTAATGCGTGATAGCTAAGTATTTTTTTATTAATATGATAAAGCAAAAAATACGTGTCTAATATTTTTTTATTATCTGACTGACGGACTAAATAGAATTTCTTTTTTTTTTACCCAGGCATCATCCCTATTCAATTTGTTACGCCACATACCGAGTTATTTGGCCTATAATACAACAATTAGTTTACAACCTTAATGGTGATTTACAACGTCACCACCAACCAATATTCCCGTTTTCATCAACCATATCATATGTCAATATATGTGTGTATGATATAGTGTGTGTCTACGTGTATGTGTGATCAATATGTTTTTATTAAATTCCAGGCTGAAAATAACTACGGCACCCACAATCGTTCTATCGAGCTGGTCCAGAGCCCTGTGGTTGAAGACCTGGATGTGGACGGACCTAAGATGACCTGGACTGTGCACTCGCATCAGCCAGTTGAGGAGATGGAAGTGCAACTTAAATCTACCACTGGGGTAAGCCATATTTTTGGTTTTTGATTTTGTTTATCAAGGAATAAATTCGTGGTACGGTTTCCCGCTGACCAGGATTTGTGACGATGAAAGAAATCTTGGGATTAACCCATTATAACTAAAATCCATTCTTTTTGACTATCTATATAGATATCTATATAACTATCGACATACATAAATTATACTATATAGATATCCTATTGCTAGACAAAAGACAATCAGTCAAAAACGAGTCCAAGGCGTCTCGCCAGCAATTCTTGGGCCAACCTCGGTGAAACATATCAGTCTTTTCCTATTTGGGCTTCAGAGCGCTGAGGTGCTCTAAAGCCGAGTCAAATCTGTCTGTATACAGGATGTCAGGGACATCGACGCCCAACGTGTGACCATGGATTCAGTACATGATTCTGGACTCCCCTGTGTTAAAATATAAGTCGGTTATTAAGAAAAAAACTGCTGTTTCCTAAAGTGCAGTACCTACGCGATAAAAATGCATGGAACAGCTAATTTAAAAAAAAAAATATCATACAGAAAAATTCCAGAATCGTGTACTGAATCCATGGGAACAGGTTGTGCGTCGATGTTTCTGCCACCATGTATAGATAGATAGAAAGATAGATAGAATACTCTTTATTATGCACACCATAAAAATTACAGATATAAATGTTGAAATTTTACATAGGGTGACACAATGGGCGGTCTTATCGCTAAAAGCGATCTTTTACAGACAACCTTTGGATGGATTATGGGGAGAAAGGAGAGAATACTGTAGGTAGTCTGTGGTGTACCATATATACATACATAAATACAGATACTTATATAAATATATACTTATATATACTACTTGAAAAAGAGCAAGGAACTATACACGTAATGACGATATTTAAAGAGAGAGGAAATGTTTTTTTAACAAAATTTTAAAAGTTGACAATGATTGTGCACACCTTATCGACACGGGTAAGTCATTCCACAATCGTACTGCTTGAACAGTGAATGTATATTTTGTTAAATATAGTCCTTTTGGGGTTCAATCTTTGGATTTCAAATATAAACATACTAGCTGCGCCCTGCGGTATCAACCACGTAGACCAGGATAAAAAGTAGCCTACGTGTTAATCTTAGCTTAAGGCCCAGGTTCCAAGATTGGTTTAACTCGGTGTGTAAGTGAAATGGCGTTATGGCTGTATAGTTTGACGCACGAGATAGAAGATTCTCACGCGCACCGGAATTATGTCGTAAAAATGCAAATAAAATCGTATAAAATTAGAAATTAACTATTTAATAAAAAGTAATCCATCACTGGATGCAGTTTGGAATTTGACATTTCATGGTATATTTTTAATTATAATTATAATTGTTAATGAAGGGATAAACTGCTTTAAAAGATTATTAGGAGGTATGTTTAAAGATTTTTTTGGTGCATTAAAATATTATGTATAATTATGTTTTGGCTTCCATCACTGTATGCGAAAAAGACTTGAAAATATCATATTTTTTTTTACATGTCAAAATTATTTACGGTTTATGAGATACACTGCTTTAAAAAACCACCTTTTTGATCGTTTTCAGGAAATCTGGGCCTTAATACAAACACACTCATTGACAAAAAAAATGTCATTTTTGTGTGATTGTTATGACAAATATATCACTGCCAAACTTACGACTATTTTGTACACTTTCATACATTCATCGCAGTAAGAAAGTGTTTATGCAACGTGTTCGAAGTAATGAAAATCGAACAAACGAGTTTTGCACTAGAATAGTACACCCATTATTTTTAGTTAATTTCTGCAAATTCTTCTCTAGGACGGTGAATGGACGACCCTCAGAGTACCAGTCCCAGAGGGCAAGCACCATAAGTACGACGTCAGCTATTCTCTTGAAGGCAAACAGATGCAACCCGGAGAATACCTGGCCGCTATCAAAGTAAAGAATTCCAAGAGTTGGGGAGGTACCGAAGCGGCTGTTGTTAATATCCGTAAGTTTTTGGAAATATTTTTTTCGTGTAAAAAAAATTAATAATAAAAAAATGGAAATAAAAAATAATAATAATTTAATAGGTAAATATTATTATCAGAAAAATATGAAATGTCTCAGGGCTAAGCAATTTTACCTATGAAGATCATTTTCTTCGAGGTTGACATTTAAAAAGAAAATCTATCTGCCTAGCCTTTTCCCAAATATGTTGGGGTCGGCTTCCAGTCTAACCGGATGCAGCTGAATACCAGTATTTTACGTGGAGCGACTGCCTATCTGACCTCCACAACCCAGTTACTGGGTAATACGGTACCCCTTGGTAATACTGGTTTTCAGACTTTCGCGTTTCTGACGACCCGTAACGACTGTCAAAGATCCACGAATGACAGCCGGGACCAATCTCGCTATGTAAAGATGGTCACCCATCCACTGACCAACCCCGGCAAGCGTAGCTTAACCTGACGGATCGACCCGTGCGGCTGACATTTAAAAAGAAAAATGAAATATTAAAAAAAAAACAAAACTAGAAATTTATTAAAATAAATACAAAGTTGTACATGAGGGGCTCGTGGCTAACTGATAACTGCCGCACGAGTCGATCGAAGGTTAAGCTACGTTTGCCGCGAACCATTACATATCGAGACCCCTCCGTGCCTCGGAAAGCACGTTAGCCATTTGTGTCGGCTGTAATTCGTACATCTTTGACAGTCATTACGGGTAGTCAGAAAGAAGTCCAAGTCGTAACAACCAGTCTTAGCAAGGGATATCGTTTACCCAGTAACTGGGTTGTGGAGGTCAGATAAGCAACCGCCTATATAAAGTATTGGTGCTGGCTGCATCCGGTTAGACTGGAAGCTGATCCTAACATAGTTGGGAAAAGGCTGAAATTTTACATGATTTGGTCTAAATGTGACGTTAAATTAAATGCTATGATTGACCTGAACGAGTGTAATTTGATTATGGATTTAACCACACCTAACAAAATTTAATTGTGACGTTTTTATTGTATTTTTTTTTACTCAAAATTTAACTCCCTTTTCAAGGATTTTTTCTCGATTTATTTTTCTATTTTACTAAATTAATGTTTTCATTATTTTTGCTGTTTTAATTTTATGTTTTGTGTTGAATAACATGTTTTATTTTGCTTTTTCTTCTGTTTTATTTAGAAGATCCTCAGTCGCTCTACATCCAGACTGCTTCAGGTAATTTTCGTGTCTTTTTTTTTGTTTTGTTTTTTTTTTATTAAAATAATAAAAATAATGTCATTAGTAGGTAATAAATAAATAAATTTAGGAAATGATGATTTATTAATTTTTGCTTATTTTTTTTCAGTGTTTCGTGAAAACGCAGCGCATTCCATCCGACCCGTATACACCGCGCTATCGACAGTCCTGATGTACCTCCTTGTCCGAATGCTTTAAACTAACTAGCATAACTTATTTATTGTTATCAAAAGTATTCGACGTTTATCCGAGACAAAACGATGTAACTATGCTGTTAAAATTATTAAACGCTTCAAAATTTTACCCTCGATTAACAAAATTTAGAAAAAAATCACAATTGTTTTTTTTTAATTTTCTATTTTTTTTTTTTTAAATATTATTATTTTGGTCTCCATGTCATAAAAAATTAATTGAACACAGTTTTTCTTCTTTGTTTTGTCTCCGTTCCATGAGGTTTCATTATATATTATTGTACAGAATAAATGGTAAGGAAATTAATTTTTATTTTAGCGTAAGTGAAAATTTTGAAACTTATTTTAAAAAGCGAAGATACTTAAAAATTGATAATTTTTGGCACGAAATTAAAAAAAAAAAACGCATTCTTCGGCTAAAAAACGGATTTAGAAAACTTTCCTGTTCCAAAATCTGTGCTTTTGTTCCAAATTGCATTTTAGGAAATACGCAGTTTTTATTTTAATTAAGAAACATGTTTTTTTTTTTTTAAATGACAGCTCTTCGAACCAGTTTTAGTAATGTACATATTTATTATTAAAATTCATTATAATTTTAATATAACAGTGAATTTAGTATCTACTAATCACTTTTATCATTTACGAAATTGACGTTCCCTTTTAGTATTTTTTGTTCCCGAAAGTTGGAAAAGAAATCTGCACATTTTAAGGATTTAGTATGTCTTTTAGTCTGCTATAGTTCTTTTAGTTTATTAATAATTAGTCGATTTTTCTCACATTATTATAGTTTTTTAATAGGTAAATATTACCAAAGTGTAATTAAGATCACATTAGTTATATTTAAGCTTATGTTAAATGTGTATTACAATTAATTAAATGCTTAATAATTATTAAAAAGATATTTAATTTGTAGGTTAAAGTACCAATCGCTTTTTGATAATATTGTTAAAGACGTAGACGGTCACACTAAGATGTTTTCTTCTATTTTATAATGCTAACGCTTTCTATGTAAATGGTTAAAAAGTACAATAATAATAGTTTAAAATGATAATAGTGATTTCTAGAGATAAGTTTGGCTTAACGAAGAAAAATTTTTTTTTAATATATTTTTTTTTAAGAACGATGACAGTGGAAGTTATTCGTGACAGAACCTAAAAATTACTGTGCAAAAAACTGCATTCTCCAACTTTTTTAATGATCGATGTTTATATTTTATACTTAAAATCTCATCTCATCTTTATTTTTTTTTTTTATTTTTTTTTTTTTTTTTTTTTTTTTACATAAAGATGAATCGGGAATCTTCTTAAAGCTAAACTTATCGATAGTTTTAATAAAATAATAGTGACTAATATTTACAAGTCAAGTTAGCTGCCATAATACCTTTGAACGCACAAGTTTTAACTATCTTCCATAATATTCACACGGTTATCAAATAAAAAAATTGATGCAAGATAAATAGATTTTAGTAAAAAAAATAAAATTAACACCATTAAGTACGGTGTTAATTTTATTTTTTTAGTAAAATCTATTTAACTTGCATCAATTTTTTAAAATCTGGAGCTGTTTTAAAGTTGATATTAATAATGAACATCCGTTCTTTTATCAGATACAATTTCTATTTTATTTTAAAAACTGTACGGAATTGTGTACTTTCCTATTATTTTTTTTTTAAACTGTGCTAAACAATTAAATCTATTTTCTTTCGCTTTTTGTCGTAAACGCGTTCAAAGTGTTAATCGAAATAATAATAAGAATTATATTACCAATTATAAATGTAGATTTTAATAAAAAAATGTGCCTGTAATTTATTACAATAATAATACAATAGTTCCATACAAGGTGCTTAGTTCTTTACAGATAATAGAATATAACATTCTTCCATTTTAACTTAAAATATTAGTGAAAAAATATTACCTACTAGTCTTATTTTGTATTTCAGCAAGGTTTTTAATAAGTAAAGTACCAATAGACGTAGATTTTGGGAAGTGTAAAAGTTACAGAGAAAACTTAATTGTTTTTGCAGCTAAAATCGTTAATTTTATGAATCGATAATTATTATTTTACCGTCAATCGACTTAGCAAAAAAGACGATTAATTGAAACAAACATTTTATAAGTTTTTGAACGTAATTAATTGAAGGAGGAAATACCAGTGAAATAGAATTAATTTCGAAATATCACCACAAAAAAAAATACGAAAAGGTTTTCCGATTTTGTCTCGTCCTAAGTTGTATTTCAAATGTTTTAGAAACGTTTCGAAATTGGAAAAAACGTAATTTCGTATTTTTTTAGTCTAAAAACCTGATTGGTTTCTCTCAGATTGAAGTATGTGTCCATTTTACCCTATGAATAATTGTCTTTATTTTAGGGTTAAATTAATTCATCGCTGACCCAAGCCAGATAATTTTATCATCGGGTAAATCTGATAAATTATGTAACAATCAAGTACAATAATTATATACCTATCGATTAGACATTTTATCGATATAATAAATCGATTTATTGTAAAATATATAATTATTATTATGTTCACGTAAAATACTGTGCCTTTCTTTATATAAAACTGAAAGAGGGTGATATATTTTTTCTTTAACGAATAAACGATTAATGTTTGTAAATATTAAACTGATTGTTTCATTTTTGTTACCATAGACAACCTGTAAGTAATCAACATCTAGTTTTGCCTCCAATAACACGGTGTCCGCAAATTTTGTATTATATAGTTGCATAGCCCATGCGTGAGTACCTACTATGTACGAAGATGTATTCACACAATCAAATACTGGTGAAAATGATTGATTTTGACGCCCAAAGCCTAGGAAACCAAAGCTTTAGTCACTTTGGACCAGTATCGCTCCCTAGCACGCTAGCGATATCACTTTTATCTGAATTAGCCTTAACTCCATCAGGGGGCTTACTATGAGCTCTTATAGCAGGCCAGAAGTTGAACGTTTCCAGAGAGACGGAGCTATATAGCACCGTCACTCTCTCTCACTGGAAATGTTCAACTTCTGCTCTGCTATAGCTCATAGTAAGCCCCCTAAATCATTTATTTATTTTTTCTTGAACGTTTATATTCACTGGAATCTTTGACAGTAAAATACTTGTCAGTGTTGACAATAGGATTACCTACTTGTCAGTTTCGCAATTTCATGCATCGATAGAAATCATTGATTTCATGGCATTTCTTGCTTATCCTACAAAGTATTGCAAGTTAAATGGTTCTGGCCAGGGACTATTATCTCCTAATTGGATCTAGCATATAAATGGACATCATGGATCTAGCAGTAAGTACTATCCATGGTGTAGGTGCCTAGATTTGTTCTAGTCTATGCCCTTAGATTATGAAATTTCATAATCTAAGAATTTTATCAGGGTCCTTAAAGTATATCCTCGACAGTGAAACTGTGGACATTGGCGTAGTTCTACAGGTAATTTAAGCGTTATCTATCTTTCTCAATAGATCCCTAACAGCAGCTTTTGTGTAAACTATGCAAATGCCACGTCACACGAAAAAATAGCAGAAAATTTCTGCATCATCGTGATTATTGTAGCAAAAGATCATATTTGACTAGGCCAAACAGGTATGTATAACCCTCTCTACTACGACAAACGATTCCCTTCCAACTTTTCGCTCGTTAGTATTTACGCTCCGCTCACTGGTCTCGAGAGTGGTCTTCTCCACTCGCTTTTCTTGTAAAGAAAGCTCGCTTCAGTCGCTTTTATCGTGTGAAAACTGGCATAGATGGGCTCGCTACACTGGGCTGAGAGGGAATACCATCCTTAAGTCAACTTAGCTCGACGTGAATGTGACCACCTCTCATTAGTTGGAATAGATCAAGATTGTCGTAATAGCGGCTGTCAAAACCGACCTCTGGGATCTCACTAGGTTAGGTTAGGCTGCAGCTTTCACTGTCGGGAAGATACGGCGCGGCATACACTGGCAGAATATGACACATGGAAGGAGCCGCGCCGTGCCCTCATATCAGAAGTCGGAGCCGACCTGTCGCTACCGGCCGTCACTCGTTCGATGGTCGGGAGCGCCATGAGAGTCATGGGGCGCGGTGGTATCCTTCTGCAAAACAGTCATCTCACAGAAGGAAGCTGCAGAAAGGGCAAGGGAGATCACGAGTTCTCTCCCGTCCCGTAGCAGGTGCACGGGGCGTTGGCGGAGGGCAGATAATGCCCTCTTCCAGCCCCCCTAAATAGGTCCAAGGGCGACAGACTCGGGGACATCCATCGCCCCTCATTCTCAGCGGAAGTCACATTTGCACCCGCAGCCCCCGACGCAGGTGTACGAGGGAACACCGGGTCCCGTAAGTAGTAAGAGCCCCCGCCAGCAGACCCTCCACCCCAGGGCAGAGGACATCCATGAGGATTTCCACCCCGACGTTTAAAAAAAGGTTACAGCTGTGACCAAACGTTTTCACGAAAACAAACGGCGCGGTCTCGAACTGCGCCTAATAACATTTTTTGTTTCAGTATAAGTCCGTAATACACATGCTAATATGTGTGGCTTAGGTAGTGGCCTAGTAGGGCTCCATGGTGTGCGTACGCGCAGCGGAATGTTGTTGAATTTAAAGATTTTAATTATGCAGATATTTAGTGTATGACGTCGTATAATTGTGTATGGTAAAAAAAAATTTGTGCACGCAACCATTGTGGAGAAATTAACCAAAAACTGATTCCGCTGGGCGAACGTTGTCCTGGCGGAACTTTTTTTAATCCATAGACTTTAGAAGAAAAGATATGTGTCCAAAAATTAGTGTGTATTTGTGTGTAATTGTGTATGTATGAATAAAACTAGTGCATGCATAAACTTCGGAGAAATTCAAGTTTCCGCTACGCGAACGTTTGGCCATTAGCTAGTTTTCATATAAAGCGCTTACATAGAGAGCTGTAGATTTTTACATACATTGTTTTGAATTTGTTTATATTTGTTTAAAAAACAGATTTAGAAAAAATCGTAGGGCTTAAAAGATAAAAATATAAACGTAAAATACGCTTATTAGGTCTTAGTTCTTAAAGTATGCACTTTGGGGTCTAGATTTTCACGTTTATACAAACCTTGTAAGTGTCTGCAACATGTTGCCAAGTATCAATGATGTTCCGATAGTAACTAAAGAGTTATAGGACAAATTTACCATGAACAGATCACTGTTTACAAAGCAGTCAAATATCACGACGTTCTGAAGGAATTGCATGGTAATATGTATGTCAATAATTAGTGTATTCATTCAACTATTCTTATGCAAAATTTCATGTCATTAAATTCAGTAATTAAAGAAAAACAATTATAATACTGACGAAGCATCGAAAACCTACATAACCCGACCAAGTTCGGATGGCTACAAAAAAGCGGCCATGCAATATATTTAGGTAACATCCCAAAATTTACAGTATAATACCGGTATTGAATTGGTATAGGTGATAACACAATTGTTGTTTCGATATAATTTATAGGTCATTTATTTTTGTACACCTACTTTTTTAAATGTATTTGACTATGACAGAAAGTAGGTACTATTTACGTAGGTACTTTATTTAAGTATGCGCTTGAGACTTGAGATATAATCTACATATATTATTTAAGACAAATAAAATTCATACCTACAGCTAGGTAATTTCTATTGAAGATTTCACGGATCAGGATTCTAACTATAGACCCCTTAAGGAAAACCACATGTAAGTATGTACTACTGTTTAGGTAAATATTTATCATATTGTAGCTTATTACACTATTTAACCAATAGACTAGGCATGCACGAGCGTTCCCCTTTGCAACTTTAGTGGATCAAACAATCTAATAACTTAAAAAAAACTACTTCTTGAATCGATTTTTTTTCTTATGTATGTGAGCGTGTTCCCCCGCACCCCACCAAAATATGCAGAATTATTTTGTTCGAAGTTCGGTACGCTTAATCCTTTAGTTAAATAGTCTAAGTATTGTAGTTATGAATTGATCAAAAATATTATTGTGTGAAAAAATAGACAACGCGCTGCGCGCAACGAGCGATAGGCGGCTTCCCGCTTGAAACGGTACTGTCATCCTTGAAGAAAAGAGAGGGCAATATGTTTTTGCGCGTATTCGTTTGCTGTTGAACTTGAACCTGATTTTTTATTAACCCCCGACGCAAAAAGAGGGGTGTTATAAGTTTGACCGCTATGTGTGTGTGTGTGTGTGTGTGTGTGTGTGTGTCTGTCTGTGGCACCGTAGCGCTTAAACGGGTGGACTGATTTGGATGCGGTTTTTTTTATTTGAAAGCAGGTTTTCCAGCGATGGTTCTTAGACATGTTTTATCAAAATCGGTTCAGCCGTTTCAAAGTTATTTGCTCTTTTGTTAGCTGCGGTAGGGATCTTAGACGCGTAATGGGTATTTACTTTACTTTCAAACCTTAGTGTGACCTAAAATTTGAAACATCTATGTATGCTATCTATCTATGCAAGATTATGGAATTCTTGGTCTGATGCTGCAGCCAGGATATCCAGCACTAGTGTGCTGGATACACTCTTGAAAAATTAATGGCAGAAATGTCGTGTTTGGATTCATTTACATCAGTATTTGATTCTATATACAATGCAATGGTGGCAACAGGATGAGCTGATGCTGCAGCCAGGATGTCCAGCACACTAGAACACTCTTGAAAAAGTAATAGCAGATATGTCGTGTTTGGATTCATTTACATCAGTATTTGATTCTACATACAATGCAATGGTGGCAACACGATGAACTGATGCTGCAGCCAGGATGTCCAGCACACTAGAAGACTCTTGAAAAAGTAATAGCAGATATGTCGTGTTTGGATTCATTTACATCAGTATTTTATTCTACATACAATGCAATGGTGGCAACACGATGAGCTGATGCTGCAGCCAGGATATCCAGCACACTAGAATACTCTTGGTAAAATAATATAGCAGATATGTCGTGTTTGGGTTCGTTTTGATCAGTATTTGATTCTACATACAATGCAATGGTGGCTACGCGATGAGCTGATGTTGCAGTCAGGATATCCAGCACACTAGTACACTCTTGAAAAAAAAAATAGCAGATAGTAGTGTTTGTATTCGTTTTTTTATCAGTATTTAATTCTATTTGCAGTACGATGGTGGCATGATTATAAGTTAATGTTATGTGCAGAGAAACTTAACATTCTGCAGTAATAAAAATGCATTTCTGTATTGTTAAATTGTTTAAAAAGTTTAAAAAGGTTAAAATAAAAATTAAATTAAAAATTTAAAAAACCCCCAACGCAAAAAAGAAAAGAGAACATTTAAAAAGTCAAAAATAATACCTATCGTTGAGCCATCAAATTCGATTGAGTAATACCTATATATATTTTAATTACAGAAATTGATGGATGGCACGATAAGGTTTGCTCATTGAAATGGCGCTATAATGTCACGGCGGGGTACCGCATAAGTAAGTCAGACCCTTCACTTGATTGACTATGTACATATGCGGTACCCCGCCGCGAAATTATAGCGCCAATTCAATGAGCAAACCTTATCGTGCCATCCATCAATTTCTGTAATTAAAATATATACAACGTGTAATGCTAAATGCGCAAAACCTCTTAAGGGGTCATTGTACTCATCATTATGAACAACTTTTACTATGGGACCAAACCTGAAATCGCGAAAAAAAAATCAGCTGTTCAGTACATTTATGTTCGCAAATTTCGTCAAAATGTACTGAACAGCTGATTTTTTTTTCGCGATTTCAGGTTTGGCCCCATAGTAAAAGTTGTTCATAATGATGAGTACAATGACCCCTTAAGAGGTTTTGCGCATTTAGCATTACACGTTGTATAGGTATTACTCAATCGAATTTGATGGCTCAACGATAGGTATTATTTTTGACTTTTTAAATGTTCTCTTTTCTTTTTTGCGTTGGGGGTTTTTTAAATTTTTAATTTAATTTTTTTTCATCCCCAGTCACAAACAAATAAATGTGCAGTCAAAGACAATGTGCGTATGCGCTGTTGTTTTGCTATGCATGGCCAATTCTCTGTAATAATAATATTGACAAAGTGTGTTATTAATGTTATAGTGTAACAGTGAAGCATAACATAATTATGTAGTAGGAATATTGAGTGAATGATAGTGAGAAGCTGATAACAGATATAAGGTAAGATTTTATAATAAATTAATAGCTATAGACTTATTCATTTACGTAGGTAGTTTATTAGGCAGATAAATTATAATAATTGTGTTATGTTAACTGTGGTGTCTTGGTTTTGGTTAGGTTTAGGTATCACAATAAAACACTGTTTGCAATATCACTGCGTTAGGCGTGTTGTCATAACGGCCGCTCGGACCAGACTGAGTGTGGCGCACCACTCCACAATCCGCCCACTGCGCAACCCCTACCACAGCACGCATAACTTGTTTATTGAACGTCACATCCGCATAACTTGTTTATTAAACGTCACATCTCTTCTTTACAAAATGTAAAAAAACAATAATAAAATCATTTGCTTATAAAATAAATGGCTGACAATATTTCAATTAATCTTGCCTGTAATTAATCAGAAAGCTAGTCGTTCGTTCACAAATCTACGTCTTCCTGGAGAATAAGTACAAGAAACTTCATGGAAACAGTATTAAAGTATTCTATCAACACATTTCTTACATTTCCATAACTTATCGTTAACTTCAAAACAGTTCTATCTCTTGGACCATTACTCAGAATAATAGCAACAATAGAACTTGAATATTGCATTATACAATTTCAACACATTAGCAATATAATATACCTTACACAAAGACATAATCATAATAAACAATAATTACGGTATAATATATGTAAATAGTTAGTTTGTGAATCAAATTCATTACTGGAATCACCAGTTTCTGATTTATGGACCGTCCATTTACTTTCTAATTTCTTTAATTGAATAATGTTTCTACGTGACGTCTGTTCTGTAATATCATCCTGTTCTTCATCACCAACTCTTTTTTTTTAATGAGATTGATCATTAAATTGTTAAGTTAATACATTTCCTTTAATCATTTTTGTTGTTTTCTTTGATCATAATATTGCTATTTTACTTTACTTTCAAGTAATTTGACATTTTTGCTAGTCTAGCAAAGATTTCAAATTTCAGATTTCAATTTAGCTAGCTTTGTTATTTTACTTTCAAGTAATTTGAAATTTTTTGCTAGTCATACTGCTAGTGTTGTGAAAGACATAAATCCTTTAGTCTTTATTTCTAGGCCAAAATAGATTTACAAGACTTGGGGACTATTAGTCAAAAGTCACGACTCCTTTGAGTCTTTTAAGTCCCGAGTTCTTTGACTCTTTGAATCCTATGTCCTCTAAGTATTATATTTTAAACACACATCTAATTTCAATTATTTTTTCCTTGGCTTAACTTTAGATAAGGAGTCAGGCGACTCAAACCCAAATTCTTTGAGACATACTCGAGGAAGTAGCTATCATAAGCAGGTTTGGGTAGTACCTGAATTTCTTGTTATTTGAAATACAACTACCTATTTGTTTTCAAACTACTATTACAAACGTAATTTGTAATTAATATTTCAAATACCTGACGCTGAATTGTTTTATAACTAGTATTTCAAACACTTATGACTTCAAAATACATTTTTACTTAAATACATTTAGTGATCTTATTAATGAAAACGAAAAATATGCTGCCTTATACATACACTAGCATCTGCACTAGAAGCAGTATATATGTTAATGTTTAGAGTTGGCAACACTACGTGTACCGACTGAATTGTTCAATTTTCTATTGAAATAGTTATGAATTTTGTCTATTTGTATGCTTGTATAAATTTGAGTTATAGGGCTCTATAACTACCTATCACTTGTACCATAAGTATTCCAAAATTATATAAGCATTATTAGCACATTCAAGTGTGGAAGTTGAAATCGTTCTTACATTAGGGCACTTACGACAGTTATAAGGCTCTGAATGTATTTTAAATAAACAGAGTCAAAATATTTTGTATTTCAATCGAAGCAAAGCATATTATATTTTGCCCAGCCCTGATCACAGGTAAAATTAGCTTACGAATCTATTTACATAAATTCCCAGTTTGGCAATAAATTAGCTTACGAATCTATTTACATAAATTCCCAGTTTGGCAATAAAAATGCTACCACTGGTAAGCAAAACGATTCTGTTTTGTTTGTAAGAACCAAGCATTAGTTGCCCAGGCACTAAATATAACTTGATAGTTTTTTTTTTTAGTTTTATTGAACTCGAAAGAATTAATTAAACAAAATACTCAAAATATTCATTGCAAGATTTTGATCACTTACTTTACAAATTAAAGTGCTTTTAAGTTTATTTAAATAAACAGATGTGGTCTGATTGCATCTGCACTTTTTATATTGGTAAGTTAAAACATTGTCAATTTGAAGTATTTAAACAAAGTAATACCATCTGCCTAGCCTTCTCCCAACCATGTTGGGGTCGACTTCCAGTCCAACTGGATGCAGTCAAACACCAGTATTTTACATGAAGCGACTGCTATCTCACCTTCAGTTACTGGGTAATACAATACCCTTTGGTTAGACTGGTTGTCAGACTTTCGGGCTTCTGACGATGACGACCCGTAACGACTGTCAAAGTTTCACGAATTACAGCCGGGACCAACGGCTTAGCGTTTTTTTTTTTTTTAAATATTGAAGTCACCACACATAATTACTTCTTTATTTACAGTTTCAAGTTTTGCCAAAACATTCAGTTTCAAGTTTTGCCAAAACATTAATTGCCGACTCATTTATAGAGTACCTATATTTAATAATTTGGGGGTCTGTCAACGCACATGGTATATTATGACGTGCTTAACTAGCACAACACAAGAAAGTTCACAGGTATGTTCAACAGATAATTCAACTGTCTTTACGAGTTTTTGATTGAATAAACTTTTGATTAGGATTAGTGAACCAGCACACACAATATTATTTTCATGCAATTTAACTGCAATGGTTCGTGTCACTAAAATGACTTGACCTTGTGTTCACGTTCTGTGTCCAAACAGTTTATTCTTTCATTACTTCTTTTTTGTTTTGATATCACCTTTTGTCATTTAAAAACTATTAGAGTAATAATGGCATTAGGGTCATAAATGTATTCATAACTGATGAAATTATGTATTTGTAGGAAGCCTGTGGCATACAATAATTTTGAGAAGAATGACTCAGTTTGTTGCAAAGTAATTTCCATAACCCCTTTTCCAAAACTATCAGAAAACATAATGGAGCAGTAAAACTTTACTACTTACAAGGAAGAGAACTAGTTTTTAACTGAGCTACTTGCAATGGACCTTGTTCAATGCCTGGTGTATCCTGATTGGGGATACAGACCCAAACACTTCCTAACTGGGACGGGTTCTCCGTTGCCTCAGTTTGGAGAGTGGCAAGTTTGGATTTCCTTAGCAAAGAACAATGAGAGCTGCTGAGAGTTGGTGAGTCCACTTGTCTGCATTAGATTTGCACATGTCCACTAACTCATTTGCAGCAAGGATATGCTTCTGAATTAGTTTTTTTCCAGACCTCACATACCTAGTATAAAGTGACTGCATTGACTCTTCTACCTGAATTTCAGAGTAAGCGTTGAGTGTCAATCTCATAGATGTTCTTACTGTCTTCTCATTTAATTTGGTAGTTATTGGATTTATTTAGTAGCAAAACAAGTTTTTTCATTATATTTGAACCGCGTTTTTTTTTTTATTCCTTATTGCATCTTTTTATGATTTTATTTAGTTTTGCATATTTTTTCATTTTATTTTGAGCTACCCACTTTATAACTATTATTATTATGTTTCAATTTTCAATATAGAAACTTCAGTAAGGTCTATGTTTAGTAAGGAAGAAATGTTGAAATTGGTTTTATATTATTCAATATATGTTACTAGTTTTCATAGCCAGAGTACATTCTTTTTGTTTTGTTTCAGTAATTTAGTAACTTGTATTTTTGCATAAATTAATTGTGCTACTTACATGTATAGCTACTTACATGTTTTCCTATTTATCTGGTACCATTCAGACTTAACTGAATTACCACATTAACAATAACTCATTTAAAATGCAACGAAAGACATTCAAAAACAACTGTTCCATTTCAAACAGAACAACAAATTTATAGTATTATTATTACAGCGTAACTATAGTGAAAACCATTAAAATTGACTGTATTTAACTGATAATTAATCTTATAAGATCAATGAAATAATATTGCTTGGAAAGTAGACCAAACAAATATTGTTATTTTCACTCGAAATATTTTACTTTGCAATCTTTAAAGTGTTTATTATAAATATGAAACTTTAAAAATTATAAGTTTCTTGTAACACTAAAAGGTGTTATGATAATGTTTAAATTTCGAGATAATTATTTTGATAAAACCTAATTGGTTTTTATTTTCACTGGCGCTGACCCAATTTCTGTTGAAATCTCGTTCTTGGGGATTAATAACGTATTTGGATTTTGTAGTCTATATTTGCAAAAATGTATATATGATTATCTACCAATGTCCGTGGTTTGTCGACCACAGGTATAGCGTGATTAAATAGGTAACTCACTTGATATTTTCACATTGCAAATTGTGAAAATGTAAGAAATGTTTTCAAGATTACTTTGGGCTATCTGCTACTATTGTCTTTTGTTTGTTGTTTGACATTGCTTATAATAGTTTTGTTTTTATTTACTGATTTTAGCAGTTCATTATTTAATTCATACCAATATGTTTTTTCTAGCACTAACAACTTAGCTAGTTCGTTTTTTATCCACTAAGGTACCAGGTATCCAGGTAAGGTACCCATTGGATTTATTTAAGCTTATTTAGCTTAAAGGTACCCACTATTCATTTGATAGTTTACCTTTTCAAATTACTTCGTAATGTTATGATATCGATTAACCAAATAATCTATCAGTTTAGGTACCCACTATTCATTTAATAGTTTACCTTTCCAAATTACGTGTAATGTTTTGATACCGATTAACCACATAATCTATCAGTTTCGCACTTTCCACGACTCATTTGCCTTTTTGGCAATTTCGTTATAGTTTAGTTGGCACATGTATATCAACAAATGAGGTCATTATTATTTTGTTTTTTTTTTAGATGTTTAAAGTGAAATGTAGGTAGGTAAGTAAACATTTTTTTTTATTCGTGACTAGATATTCACAGTAAATAAACAAAGAAAATTAAATGCCACTCACGAATGATTTACGATTTGATTTGATTTGACGATGATGATGATGCACAAAATGACATTCACGGTTTTCACGATTATTTACTGTCATTTCATGTGTATTTTCTTAAGAGCACTAGGTACACTCTTAGGTATTGGTAGTTTCATGAATATATGCTATGTTTTACCACAAATTATTCAGGGGAAACTTAAACTACATGAAACCTCATTCGTTAACTTGCCAACATATCTCGCAACCATTAGGTTGTTTTAATTTTAAATTTTATGCACGACATACCTTAATCCTCGTCGCCACTTGTGGTGTCTTGGTTTTGGTTAGGTTTAGGTATCACAATAAAACACTGTTTGCAATATCACTGCGTTAGGCGTGTTGTCATAACGGCCGCTCGGACCAGACTGAGTGTGGCGCACCACTCCACAATCCGCCCACTGCGCAACCCCTACCCCAGCACGCATAACTTGTTTATTGAACGTCACATCCGCATAACTTGTTTATTAAACGTCACATTAACATTGGACAGACACCATAAACCCAATTTAATATCTACTGATTGATCTAATTCTATATCTATTTACTTAAATTTATAATAATAAATTATACTAGACATATATTGTAATATAATCGTAACAAAGTAGATGTTTTTCCTGGTTAAAGACAAACTACTGAATAGATCTAAACTACTAAACGACCGACCAGATTATAACGAAATGTTGAAAAGAAATATTGTTATTAAATAATCACCTTATGTTTATTACCTACATGTAATGATATACGTATGTGGGCCTCTCCCAGATCGTCAACTCCTCGGCAACCTGGAACAACTTCCAGAACAAGATCACCACCTTCCTGGGTAAGGATAAACCGAGTAACAGGAACTTGCTCATTTAGTTGCAATTTTGTTTCAAGTATTATATGTAATTAAAAATATTTTAGTACGCGGATATTTAAATAGAGAAGTACTTGTTAATTGAAGATTTGTTTTTATCGTAGATAGTGGCGTTATTATTAAAAAAATATTTTTCATTCAAGAAATGCAATTGTTTTATTTTTTCCTAACGCTTGTGTACGCAACTGTACCATATTAATAAATACTATATTGGAAGGTTAAGAACGTTTCTAAGATATATGGCACGGCCGCTTTTTGGTAGCCATCCGAACTTGGTCGGGTTATGTAGGTTTTCGATGCTTCGTCAGTATTATAATTGTTTTTCTTTAATTACTGAATTTAATGACACGAAATTTTGCATAATAATAGTTGAATGAATACACTAATTAATGACATACATATTACCATGCAATTCCTTCAGAACGTCGTGATATTTGACTGCTTTGTAAACAGTGATCTGTTCATGGTAAATTTGTCCTATAACTCTTTAGTTACTAACGGAACATCATTGATACTTGGCAACATGTTGCAGACACTTACAAGGGTTGTATAAACGTGAAAATCTAGACCCCAAAGTGCATACTTTAAGAACTAAGACCTAATAAGCGTATTTTACGTTTATATTTTTATCTTTTAAGCCCTACGATTTTTTCTAAATCTGTTTTTTAAACAAATATAAACAAATTCAAAACAACGTATGTAAAAATCTACAGTTCTCTATGTAAGCGCTTTATATGAAAACTAGCTAATGGCCAAACGTTCGCGTAGCGGAAACTTGAATTTCTCCGAAGTTTATGCATGTACTAGTTTTATTCATACATACACAATTACACACAAATACACACTAATTTTTGGACACATCTCTTTTCTTCTAAAGTCTATGGATTAAAAAAAGTTCCGCCAGGACAACGTTCGCCCAGCGGAATCAGTTTTTGGTGAATTTCTCCACAATGGTTGCGTGCACAAATTTTTTTTTACCATACACAATTATACGACGTCATACACTAAATATCTGCATAATTAAAATCTTTAAATTCAACAACATTCCGCTGCGCGTACGCACACGGCTCCATGCGGCCTAGAGTGCGTTTCATCAAATAGTTCCTATGCCGTAATGTTGGTCCACTGTTAAACTTTAACACATGGACCTATCAGGTCCATCCATTCCAACAGTAGCGTATCGTGTTCGTCCTAAAACAGTGGAGCCAACATTACGGCATACGAACTATTTGATGAAACGCACTCTACATGGAATGTGGACTATTTGCATCAATGGTCATGAATATTTTTCTTTCTACCATTGTCAGCTACTGCGTCCGTGTGAGTTTTATTTGTTTATTTACTACACGGTTTTTGCGACTTGACAAAACATCGAGACTTCTATAGTACAAGCAGCGTCCCGCGGTTTTACCCGCGTAAACCGGGATAAAAAGTAGCCTATATGTTAATCCAGGGTATAAGCTACCTACATACCAAATTTCGTGCAAATTGGTCTAGCCGTTTGACCGTGAAGAAGTAACAAACACACACACACACACATTCGCAAACTTTCGCCTTTATAATATTAGTGCGACATCTAAGTATAACATTAATGTATTATACACAAAGAAGTTTCGTGGTAATTAATAACAGCCGCATGGGTCGATCCATCATATTAAGCTGAGCTTGCCGGGGTTGGTCCGTGAATCGAGGACCAACCATCTTTACATACCGAGACTCCTACATGCATTGTAAAACACGTTAAGCCGTTGGTCCCGGCTGTCATTCGTGGATCTTTGACAGTTGTTACGGGTTGTCAGAAGCCCGAAAGACTGACAACCAGTCTTACCAAGGGGTATCGTACCCAGTTACTGGGTTGTGGAGGTCAGATATAGGCAGTCGCTCCATGTAAAATACTGGTATTCAGCTGCATCCGGTGAGACTGGAAGCCGACTCTAACATAGTTGGGAAAAGGCTAGGCAATTGACACATTAAAGTTCCGGAATAAATTCCATATAATTATGTAGTTTAGAGAAGAATAAAGGCTCTTACAGACAGAGGCGATATCGCATCGCGACGTGTCGCGTAACGGTGTTGCGACGCGATAATATCGCAATATCGCTCACGATATCGCCTCTGTCTGTAAGACCCTTAACGCGGTCTCAAAGACAAACACGAAAAGCGATTTTAATTTATATAGACAAAAGTCACAGGTTTATGACAAAATCTGGTTTTTCATCTAAAACCTGGGCTTTTGATCGAGAACCGGAAGTTGACAAAATTATTATTTTCTTTATGTTATCACAAACCTGAGAAAATCCAGCCATACAACGTGGCACTTTGACACTTTTCCCATTGAGTTGCTAGCGATCCAGACAATAATTTGTTGATTCATAATGAGCTAATCCCCTTTTTTATATACTTTTACATAATTGTAAGCTTCTATTACACTAATTATTATAAAGGCGAAAGTTTGTGAGTGTGTGTGTGTGTATTTGTATGTTAGTTACTTCTTCACGCTCAAACGGCGGGACCGATTTGGATGAGGTATGTAGATAGCTTAGACCCTGATTACCACATATGATACTTCTTATCCCGGTCTACGAGGGTCAAACCGCGGGGTGCAGCTAATGATTATAAGTACATACAGGGTGTAAAAAGCATCACAAAGCCGTCAACTATGCATACTGTACATCTAACTAAGTAGCTTTAGGCAAAAATTATGGCAGGGAAATTACTTTTATTTTTAAGTGTAGGTACTCGTCGGAAAATGTTTAATAATAACACTTGGAATACGTTTTAGTAAGAAAAAATGCAACTTTGACCTTCAATATCTCCAGAACCAGTGGATTCCCAGGTAGTCCCAGGTCTAGTGAAAAAAAAAACGATCGAAATATTTGGTAGAATATGTGGTCGGCTTCGGCAAGTGTTTTTTTACACCCGGTATTCTTCACAGTAAGTAAAAGAGTTCTAATGGATCACTAGTATGTCGTCAGAAATGCAAGTCGTCAAATACGCATTTCGCCAGAAAACGCATGTTGACAGAAACGCATCTTGTCAGATTTGCACCACGTCAAAGACGCAACTCGACAAACACGCAACTTGACAGATGCGCGTCTCGTCAGATACGCAACTCGACAGTCAATCAATAAATAAGATTTAAAAGCAAAGTAATCTGCTATTTCGTATTTTTTCATTAAAAAACTAATACCTATGATTAACTTTTTGACCGCCACGTCTTAAAAGCAAAAGCGTGTCCTCTGTGCCAAGCTACAAATACCTACATCCAATAATACCGACAAATAAAACACTTTTTTAAAAAAAAAAAAAAAAAAAACAACAGACTTCCAAAAAAAATACCACAAAGTGAAAAATAACTTTAATTTCGGAAGTAGGTGTCTTTTGATCTTATTTGATTGTATTTTTCCACCGGCATTGCGCGTTTAGCCTAATGTCAACTGCTCATCATCTTTTACAAAATATTGCTTTTAACCAGGAGAACTGGAGCTGATGGTGAAGTCACCCTCAGTTTCACTTCACCATATATGTATGCATTGTGACGGACGAGCATAAATTGGTAATCGAATCGCAACCCGTGAAATACTTATTATTGAGTAGTTCCGATAGCCATATTATTTGGTCTTCATCATCAGTTCCACTTCACCAAATGGTGCTTTTCGAGAGCAAATGCACAAGTTACTATATAAAATACCCAAATCTCTATACGTGTGCCTATAAAATTTGAGGGTTTGAATTGATAACCTCCTCTGTTTTTTTTTTTGAGAAGTCGGTTAATTAGTAGGTAGTGTAGTCGGAATTTTATGTAAAAAGTTTTTTTTTTTTCATTTGTAGTTCTTGAGTTATCCAGCTGTGCTGTGACAGACAGACAGACAGACTGAGTCGCACCATAAGGGTTCCTTTTTTACCATTTTGGTACGGAACCCTAATACTGATCAAGTGATCATTACTCTTTTATTTGACTATTTTTTTTGTTTACATCAATCTGGGTGGATGGTTTCAAATATCTGACGAAATGAGTATCTGTCGTGTTGCGTGTCTGCCGAGCTGCGTATCTGTCGAGTTCTGTTTCTGACAAGTTGCGAGTCTATCCTGAGAGATGACGAAATGCGTATTTGACCACATGCATTTCTGACGACATACTAGTGATCCGTTCTAATTATAATTCCTTTTTTCACAGATTCTTATCTGGTCACCCCAGAAGTTGTACGGGCGAGTGTAGATGCACGAACTGACCTACCCTGATGTAATGGAGGCTGCCATGCTTCTGTCACCGTGGCCTAAGTGCCGGAAAGCGGCTAGAGGCTCCAGGTAATCATAATAAAACCAAAAAAAAAATAGGCAGTCAAGGGGTCCTGCCGACAGAAGTGAAAACTTATTTTTTTTTAAATTTCGAATTTACCTAATTGTTTAGGAATAAGTAAAATTTAATAAATAATTTGACAAATTTAAAAAAAATCAAAGAAACTAAATAATAAAATAATAACCAAAAATACGATCATTGCAAAAGACTCAATCACGTAGCTAATATTGTCCTATGCCAGCTGGGTAAAAGGCCGTTGACCAAAACCTTTTTTTTTGTTCATCGTCCGTCTACTGTTCGACACAAAAACGCACGACCATTTATAAAAATGTCTTTATTGATTTTGACATGTAAAATAATAACAACGTTCATGAGTTGTAATAAGCATTTATTTTCAACAACGAGTTTAGCCAAGTGCGCAGGAGATAATTATAGTGCACAAACGTGTACGCAGACACAACTGCACTCTCGGTTCCTTTAGTCTCATAGGGCAATCCAACACGACCTGGCGGAGCTTAGGCGCAGGACCAAAAGACATACTTTTCGAGGCACGAGGGTGTCACACCACTAACCTTCAAACTCCTACTGAGAAATTTAACACTTTAACCCAGAACTCCACGCTCAGCAGACTAGCTTCCGATCAGGAGAACCACGGGGCAGGCTCCAGGTATGTTAAGAAAATGGAGAAAAAGTAAACATTATTTATTCGGTTATCTTGCAGATATCTAGTAGAAGCAACATTACTATGCCTTCACGGTTCCTGCTTTTTAATTGCGTAACACATTAACGATCGGAGTTGGTTTCATTTTGAAACAAATTCCTGATCTATTGCTTCGTATGTTCGGAAAATTTGTCTGCCCCACAACGTAAATAACGCAATGAATGTTGTTGAACTGTCAAAATGAAACCAACTCCGATTGATAATGTATTACGCAATTAGGGTGCTGCTTAGTTTTAGTTATCATGATAGCCCGGAATCTGCAGGAGCTGATAACAAAAGATGGTCCAATCAACGAGGGCGGCAACCCATCCCTCAAGCTGGTTATTCTTTCACTGATGATACCATGTGCTTCTGCATGGTTACAGATATGAAGAGCCTTGCACCATTCGCGTTGATCTGTGACTTATTTGGCGGTACAGAACTTGTGTCATTGTTATGGCACTAAGAGTGAAGCCAGACGAGCGTAATTTTTTGAGTTGTGAGTCGCGTAATTTCGGTCGCGTAATTTCTGCTGGGCAGAAATTCTGTTAGACCGCCAGACGAGCGTAATTTATTCAGTTGCTTTCAGTACAGTATAAAGTACTCTGTGGGTGCTTTTCAACGCTAGTGGCCTCAAGTATGCTATTACAATAGTGTCAGAATGGTCTATCATTGATTTCCGTTGATTTCATAATTGTTGATTTTGACAAGTTTGGTAATCTACTAATATAATGGCGTCATTATGACTTTCCAATGGTCAACCACTGACATTCTATTGTATGAAATTATGAATTTAGCAGATTACGAACTTTTAGCAAAATGACAAGTGCAGTGACAATGGGATCGTGTTGGAATGACGAATTTGTAAAAAAATTGCAGACTTGCGGCCCTTGGTGTTTGTGTAGTGTAATGGATATAATAAAACGGTGTGTATTTACGAAGCATATAGCGAAGACACAAAAGATGATGATAGAAGAAAATACTGGGTGAATCCACTCAACAGTGAAAGACTGATGTGCTGAGTGTCGATTCCCTAGTCTCCCTCTCGCCGCGAACTCAATTCAGCCGGGATTGTGAACTCATTTTGCGTTGCCGTGTTTCCATTTCCGCGACTGAAATTACGCTACTCACAACTCAAAAAATTACGTTCTTCTGGCTTCACCCAGACTTCGTTCCGCTCACATTCCGTCAAAAAAGTTTGGTTTTCTAATGTAAAAGGTTACGTCATCCAACTTTGAAGTATATCGAGTAGTCGAAAATGTGCAACATGTTTTGATGGAGTGTGTGCGGAATGAGGCTTTGCGACGTCATTTACTTGGTCCAACAAATAAATATTAGAACGGGGAAAAAGTTCCTTCGTATTTTATATATAAATTCAAGACACTTTTTTTTTCATAGTTTATTATTTAGTTATGTGTCATTTGCCAAATGGGTCAAAACTGTTTTGTGGTCAATTCCCAGTCCTTCAGCTACGTCGTAACTATAATATGCCGATTTTGCTCCACTTTTTCAAAAATGGCATCCATTTTATCGGTAATAGGGCGACCAGAGCGACGTGCATCTTTGACATCAAAATTTCCGGATTAAAAACGCTTAAACCAAATTTGTGCTACTCTCACAGATACTGCACTAGGCAATGATATTATAAGTAAAAAGGTGTAGATAGGCCATAAGGGCTCAGCAAGCGGCACGTTAAAATGTAGACAAGTGACCAAACTGGACCTCAGTCAGTACGTTAGTACCTCAGAACAATAACAAAGCATAGAAGGAAGGCTAAAAACAGAATTCTGTAACTACCTTTATTCCCGTTCTATTATTAGGTACGATAAAGGATGTGGGAAAGAGATGAATGTTTTACTCTTTGTTTTACTTTCTTGGCATGGTCACAAGATCAATTGTCATTTGGTTAAAAAAGTTATAGTATGACGCGGCCAAATTTGATAGTACTTTGTTTCAATGTCTGACAGTTCGTTCATTGAACTACCTGACTTATTTGCGTGTTCATTGTTTACGTGTTTGTCGTAATCTTCCATGGTTTTGCGATGTTTTAATAATATTTCTACTGTTAGATTGCATGAATTCTTTGTTTATCTACAAACAGTGAGTGTGTGGACGCTGTGGAGCAATTTCTTGTGTGGTTGGGGGCTGCCAGTCCCATTCATAGCGAAAATAAAATGAACAATAAATATTGACCTTCCATCGGTAAGTTTTTGCTCAATTTCTTGTTGCATATGATCTGATAAACGAATATAAATACATAACAAATATTGCTGTGTCACTATATAGCTGAAACCAGTCGTAATATTTATTCCAATAGAAGTTATTAGCGAATATTCGGAAATTGTTTTGGGGTTATCTTGATCAGCCATAGTGACGTAAATAATGTTGTCGATACTTTTCTTTTACAGATTTCCTAGACGATGTGAAAAAAAAATGGATAAATTGTATTGGTAGACGAAATTGGACTCAGCCACATAATATGCTCCAAGCATTTTACTTTGTATTCATTTGGTAATGAACCTATGAAATGGATGTAGCATGTTCTTTAAGTCGTCACTTAGAGAACATGCTGTTCCTACATTATTTGTTATGGATAGAATAGATGAAATAGTCTGATATACAGGATGAATTTTTTATCATGCACCAAATTGAAATGGGAGATTTTACTCATCATTATGAACAACTTTTACTATGGGACCAAACCTGAAATCGCGAAAAAAAAAATCAGCTGTTCAGTACATTTTGACGAGTTTGATGTAGATAAATGTACTGAACAGCAGATTTTTTTTTCGCGATTTCAGGTTTGTTCCCATAGTAAAAGTTGTTCATAATGATGAGTACAATCTCCCATTTCGATTTGGTGCATGATAAAAAAATCATCCAGTATTATGATATAATTAAGGTATTTTATTGGCAATAAATAGTATCCCGTTCAAATTAAAACTTGATTTATTACATTACAGGAAATACTTATGGAAGTCTGCGAAGAAGGACATAGCGCAGTACTGCAAATTAAAAGAACCGCTCACCATCAACAGCACATGAAGATCTAACATGAAGACAGGTATAACATTTCAGAAATATCTTCACTTGATATATGCGATACAATGATATTATATTAAAAATATCATTGATGCGATATTATTCTTCTAATTATCCCAGTCGGAAATATAATCGTGTGCAAATTTATTTATTTATTTTTAATAAAAAATACGTAATTGTAGGATCCCGTAGCAATGGAAGTTGAAACAGGACCTAGTACATCGATACAGATTAATGAATCGCCACTGATATTGACATATCGTGAAATCATCTCACATCAGTCAGGTAAGTATGTCTTACCTGACTGATGTGAATAAATAAAACTATTTACCTAAATAAAAATGATGATAAAAAATCTTACATTAATTTTATTGAGAACTGTTCGTTTTAGGAATCCTTGACACAGATGACAATAACAAATTCAGAAATAATTGGATTCCATCCCGATTCAAGAAGACTGCGCTTTTGGCGAGTTCCTGGTCGCCAGAGCCGACTCCAGAATCCTCAGGAAGTTCATCCGTATTATGGTGTGGGCTGGAATTCGCGTAACAGATTATTAAAGTTGCTAGGCATTTTATTTTTTTATTTAAAATATTATCTGGTCGTTATTTATTTTTTTATGTACGAAAAGTTTTTGTCGCTTTGGTACCATTTTGAATTTTCATAATAAATTTTATTTTTTCACTAACAACCATTTTATTTAATCAAATAATTCAAATCTCTATTAAATTACGCTTCTACTCATTTAAAATAATGTGTTACATAAAAAGTATTAAAATAAAAATTTATAGGTACTTTGAATACCCTTGTTCCCTAGACTTTGTTGAGTAGACTATGATGTAATCTAAAATTCAAATAAATATGAGAAAGTAAGTTGCTAAAAACATTTGCAAAACCGAATGTCTCCCACTTCTTTTCAATAAACTCATCAGTTATTATGGCAATTAAATACATTCGGGTTTAGCCGGGTCAGATTTAATACATGAAGAGCTGTCGGGAACCAAGGAAGACTTTGGTGATGATGATGACGAACTATTTAGTTCATACTTAAAGTATTGTTTCATTTTGAACGAATATATTAAGTATTGGGATCATAAGTATGCTTAGTTACTTCAAAATTTTTGGTACACACGGCTACAGATCAAGCTATACATTTCCAGTATAAGCTGATCTCGCATTGTATAGGATTTCCTTACAATGAGCGGTCAGTGTAAACTGGAAATGTATAGCTTGATGTGTAGCCGTGTGTACCTATGGTTATTATTCTTGGCAGTATAAGAAAGAATGTTATTGTAAATTCTATCGACGTTGAAATTTAGTGGGTACATCACTAGTCGAAATAAAATGAATGACAACCTACAAAATTTCGAAACGTCTTCTGTATACGTGTCCTTCTTTAACATCATAGCGGCTCCATAAGTCAAAATGAAACAAATATATTGAGTTCAGTTGCTATTTAACCACTACTTCTATGCTTTGTTATTGTTCTGAGGTTAGTACTATTATTTATTCTGTGCCTCAGTGTCGCGTCGCCACAGAGTACTTTTACTTATAGGGCATAGAGATCTGACTTCACGGGTTTTTCAAGCAATGGACAACAGCGACATCTAGATTTCTCCGATGAAAACTTTATCTGTATTTATTTCTATAGCTATAGGTACCTAATTAAAGCTTGCTCATTCCTTTTTAGCGTTTTAAATTAATGTATGGATTAAGTATAGTGTTTTAAATGATTATTAAAACCATTACCATCGTAATCCATACATTAAATAAAATGAAACATTATAAACTTGTTAGGTAATTAATTACATTTATTTCATCAACTATGAGGCCTTTTACAATGTTTTTTATAGTAATTTCTAGTCATTACTTGGTATTTATCGGTGTCGCTGATAGTATCTTGCTTTCCAGTAAGAATTTTATAGTCATTTCGGTACTTGGTATTAACGGTGTCGCTGATACGTCGCTGATAGTATCTTGCTTTCCAGTAAGAATTGTATAGTAATTTCTAGCCATTACTTGGTATTTATCGGTGTCACTGATAGTACTTATCTTGCTTTCCAGTAAGTAAGAATTTTATTAATTGTTTTGCAATAATTAAATACAAAAAATCTGACTGACAATACTGACGTATTGACATGAAAATTAATGTTACCAGTAGCCGTAATTCTAGAATTCTACTAACTCTGTTTGGAGTAATTTCTAAAAATATCGAAATAAACTGTTACAACTGTTTAAAAAAAAAAAGGAACATCATAAAACTAGAAACGCAATAAAATGAATGGCAAATAAAAGTATTAATTGATTTTAATAATTAAAATTAAATAAGTACACACACCCACAAACACACACAAAATTACCATTACGGTAGTAAACAACACTAAGGTGAATGATGTTTAGAAAATAACCCGTCTAAATTATACTGTCCGTTAATTGTTGAAATATCGTACAACATAATATTCATTTTAATATGTCTGTTTAATGCTATAGTAGTGACCTCTATATCCATCAGATCGAAGCTCTCGCAATATAATACTACTAATGACAAAACTACTTCTTTACGAAGATTTTTAAGTTACATTTGGTACTCCAGAATTTTTTAGTATAATGATCCAAGTTCTGCCAGGCTTTTAGTTCTAAGTTTGATGACCCTGCGCGTCGCCGACGTCAACGGATGCACTTCACGTATCGAGTGCATTAAAAGTGACCCAAAAACACCGAAAATGCCGTCGTATGTTATGAGATATTGCACAAATTATACAAGAAAAATTTCTAAAACTCAAGGAATCACATATCATTCGTTAGTATACTATTTATCTTAATATTTTCAAAAAATCAAACATTATATTCGTAAAATATGGCGTCAGAAAAGAATAGACGTCAAATAGAGATATACGCTCATATACGTCCTCAGAACAATAACAAAGCATAGAAGTAGTGTTAAAATAGCAACTGAACTCAATATATTTGTTTCATTTTGACTTATGGAGCCGCTATGATGTTAAAGAAGGACACGTATACAGAAGACGTTTCGAAATTTTGTAGGTTGTCATTCATTTTATTTTGACTAGTGATGTACCCACTAAATTTCAACGTCGATAGAATTTACAATGACATTCTTTCTTACACTGCCAAGAATAATAACCGTAGGTACACACGGCTACACATCAAGCTATACATTTCCAGTTTACACTGACCGCTCATTGTAAGGAAATCCTATACAATGGGAGATCAGCTTATACTGGAAATGTATAGCTTGATCTGTAGCCGTGCGTACCAAAAATTTTGAAGTAACTAAGCATACTTATGATACCAATACTTAATATATTCGTTCAAAATGAAACAATACTTTAAGTATGAACTAAATAGTTCGTCATCATCATCACCAAAGTCTTCCTTGGTTCTCGACAGCTCTTCATGTATTAAATCTGACCCGGCTAAACCCGAATGTATTTAGTTGCCGTAATAACTGATGAGTTTATTGAAAAGAAGTGGGAGACATTCGGTTTTGCAAATGTTTTTAGCAACTTACTTTCTCATATTTATTTGAATTTTAGATTACATCATAGACTACTCAACAAAGTCTAGGGAAAAAGGGTATTCAAAGTACCTAATAATTTTTATTTTAATACTTTTTATGTAACATATATTATTGTAAATCAGTAGAAGCGTAATTTAATAGAGATTTGAATTATTTGATTAAATAAAATGGTTGTTAGTGAAAAAATAAAATTTATTATGAAAATTTAAAATGGTACCAAAGCGACAAAAACTTTTCGTACATAAAAAAATAAATAACGACCAGATAATATTTTAAATAAAAAAATAAAATGCCTAGCCACTTTAATAATCTGTTAGTCGAATTCCAGCCCACACCATAATCATTCCGCCCTGGTACGGATGAACTTCCTGAGGATTCTGGAGTCGGCTCTGGCGACCAGGAACTCGCCAGAAGCGCAGTCTTCTTGAATCAGGATGGAATCCAATTATTTCTGAATTTGTTATTGTCATCTGTGTCAAGGATTCCTAAAACAAACAGTTCTCAATAAAATTTATGTAAGATTTTTTATCAACATTTTTATTTAGGTAAATAGTTTTATTTGTATGTCTTACCTGACTGATGTGAGATGATTTCACGAGATGTCAAGATCAGTGGCGATTCATTAATTTGTACCGATGTACTAGGTCCTGTTTCAACTTCCATTGCTACGGGATCCTACAATTACGTATTTTGTATTAAAAATAAATAAATAAATTTGCACTCGATTATATTTCCGACTGGGATAAGTAGAAGAATGATATCGCATCAATGATATTTTTAATATAATATCATTGTATCGCATATTTCAAGTGAACATATTTCTGAATGTTATACCTGTCTTCATGTTAGATTACTGTTGATGGTGAGCGGTTTTTTTAATTTGCAGTATTGCGCTATGTCCTTCTTCGCAGACTTCCATAAGTATTTCCTGTAATGTAATAAATCAAGTTTTAATTTGAACGGGATACTATTTATTGCCAATAAAATACCTTAATTATATCATAATATATCAAGACCATTTCATCTGTTCTATCCATAACAAATAATGTAGGAACAGCATGTACTCTAAGTGACGACTTAAAGAACATGCTACATCCATTTCATAGGTTCATTACCAAATGAATACAAAGTAAAATGTTTGGAGCATATTATGTGGCTGTGCTGTTTGGAGTCCAATTTCGTCTACCAATACAATTTATCCATTTTTTTTTCACATCGTCTAGGAAATCTGTAAAAGAAAAGTATCGACAACATTATTTACGTCACTATGGCTGATCAAGATAACCCCAAAACAATTTCCTAATATTCGCTAATAACTTCTATTGGAATAAATATTACGACTGGTTTCAGCTATATAGTGACACAGCAATATTTGTTATGTATTTATATTCGTTTATCAGATCTTAGGCAACAAGAAATTGAGCAAAAACTTACCGATGGAAGGTCAATATTTGTTGTTCATTTTATTTTCGCTATGAATGGGACTTGCAGCCCCCAACCACACAAGAAATTGCTCCACAGCGTCCACACACTCACTATTTGTAGTTAAACAAAGAATTCATGCAATCTAACAGTAGAAATATTATTAAAACATCGCAAAACCATGGAATATTACGACAGACACGTAAACAATGAACACGCGAATAAGTCAGCTAGTTCAATGAACGAACTGTCAGACATTGAAACAAAGTACTATCAAATTTGGCCGCGTCATACTATAACTTTTTTAACCAAATGACAATTGATCTTGTGACCATGCCAAGAAAGTAAAACAAAGAGTAAAACATTTATCTCTTTCCCACATCCTTTATCGTACCTAATAATAGAACGGGAATAAAGGTAGTTACAGAATTCTGTTTTTAGCCTTCCTTCTATGCTTTGTTATTGTTCTGAGTATACGTCATTACTGATCATAGAGTAAAATTATGCCTAAGAACAGACAAGTCAGCCTGACAGTAGGTAGGTATAAATGGTGGCACATTGTTTAGACTTAAATGTCATTTTTATTTTTGTTATGATGAGGTAGGATAAATTAAATACATACATATAGTGTATGTAACACTATTATATTCAAATCAAAACATTAATTGTTTACTACCTACTTTCAATACAATTTTCCTACTTTATTACTTTTACTACATGAACTCATGAGTGAATCAAATTTTTAGGCAAAAATCACGGTTTTGCGGTAAAATGTCATATCTGATTATTATTCTATATATTTTCTAGTACACGAGACGACGCACTGTCGCAAATTATATTTGTCTCTTTTTCGCCCGCGATAACTGAATCGTGCCATCCAAATTTGACGTATAAACGTAATTTAGTGTGCTATTGCAATATTAAGTTATTTATGTGTGCATTAGTGTGCCGATTCTGAATATCGAATGTTGTATATGTAACCTATCTACACCTTTTTACTTATAATATCATTGGCACTAGGTCCATAAACATCGCAAATTTTTTCGCGGCTTGCGTTGTATTGTTACCTTTTTTGTAGTAAAATTTTAAAATGTATCGAATTTCTTCATTAGATTCACTCATCTTGTCAGTACGAAAAACAAATGAAAATCACACATTTTCCTAATTTGAATTTGGAATTATGTTCTTTAAAATTTAAACTTTCAATGATATCAAAACCAGCCAGATACAAACAGTAGAGCCAAAGAGAAACTTTATACCTATAAAATACGAAAAAACTTTTTCCCCGACCTATTATGTTATTGGAGAGTGTAATGCTATCCTGGCTTGTTCTTTATCGGATAAGCTAGGATAGTGTACAAACTAGTTTTAACTTGAAAGTAAGGGTTAACTGTTTTTAGGTTAAGTTGATTGTGCTGATGTTACAGGGCGACGTTATCGCTCAGGCATAAAGCCCTTAAAATAAAGAAAAAAAAAACTTGTCATTAATAAGGTGTTTTTGTGTTATTGCGCCAGCCATATCAACCGTAGAACCGATGACAGACAGTAGACGTATTCTTGATTGGAGTTTTCGCGAATCAGCTAAAGTGAGGTAGAACGCCAGGCTAAGTGGAGCGACGATCAAAATCAATGATGATGCACGTTTTAGGAGAACTAAATACCAAAAGCATAATCAGCCTATAACGTTCCCACAGCTAGGACATAGGCCGTAATCAACCACGCAGGTCCAGTGCGTGTTGTAAACATTGATATATATACACTAGATTAGCAATTGCCGCGCCAAGGCGTTGCCACTGGACATACGGCCACGGCCGTATGCGTAGCTAACGTCAGTTCAGTGCTCTGTATGACGGCAGCCGAAGTGAACCGAGTGACACGCGACAAAAAATATCGCCCAAACGGGTAAATGCGTAATGAAAGAATGCGATTCTAGATTACAAAAACTACCGGAATTACTTTTCACACGTAAGTTTATTGTTTCTGTGTTTATATCATCGTAAAAACGCAGTAAAATAAATAAAATGTAGATTTTTTTTTAATCATGATCAGTGTTACAACTAAAAACTATGTTTTAGTTTCCCACATTTGTGGGAGTTTTTAATTTATGGAATAAGCGATTTTAAATATTTTTTAATAATAATTAACAATGTTCCAGAGTACCTAAAGATGCAATCAATTTTCTCAATCAATAATCCGATTGCTGAGAAAAGAGACTGACTGGCTACCTACTAAATCTAACGTCATTTGTTTGAAGCACTTCCGTGATCAAGATAAAATAGGCCAAAAAAGCGAATGTGGCCGTGTTTATTTGTCCAATCAAGCAATTGTAATGCTTATTGTAAGTAATGATTTTATGCGGCAATTAATATTATAAAATTATAGGTAATGCCAACAAAAAATGCCTTCTCATTGAACTACCACAGCAACAAATTAGTTTATATCGACGCAAACTACATTGTGTACTGAATGTTTTTTTCAACTTAGTTTTTAGATTGTAAAGAGCTGTTTTGCCTACAATAAATTGTATATTTTTCAGGACAACCGTTATTCTAAAGAGCAGGTGGAGCTTTCAGAAGAAGAAAATATGGATGTGGATGCTGTGGAAACTGACGAAGAGATAGTCGAAATAACTGAAACGCCCCGAAAGCCCAAAATGAGAAAAATAATTCACCGTTTGAAAAATTTATCGGCTAGAAGACTAAGAAAAGGAAAAAATATATCACAAAAAATAAAAGACTAGAAATAAAAAAAATAAACGATAGAGGAACTGAAAAAAAAAACGTATGTTGAGCGAAGAAGACGAAATGCAGCTAAATGTAAATGACGAAACAGTGCAATTCATGGAAGAATTAAAAAAAACCTTCAAAAAGAAAAGGACTTATAGAAAACTGACTCTTTGGGGAAACCGCAGGTTTTGTCTTCGCGATTATGGACGAAGTTATGATGACGAACAACTACCGGAAATATATTGTGAAGGACGGCACGGTTGACATCTGTCGGGCATTCCACCGTCCGGGGGAATCAATCCGTCACATTATTTCTGACTGGTCTCGTCTGGCTAACGGAGACTACTTGCATAGGCACAAACTTGTAGCCAGGATTATCCACCAGCAACTTGCTCTGAAATACAGTCTTGTGGAATTGGAAGTACCGTACTGTAGGTAGGCCCGACCCAGTTCTCGAAAATGGCAATATTACGTTGTATTGGGATCGATCTATCATCACTGACAGGACTATTGTTGCCAATAAGACAGACATAGTGGTGATAGATCGATTAGAGCGTTGCACAATGATTATTGATATAGCGGTCCCGCATGACGAGAACCTCGTGAAAGCTGAAAAAGATAAGCAGATTAAGTATCTTGACCTGGCTCGCGAGGTTGTCGACATGTGGGATGTGATACAGCAATCGTTGTGCCGATAGTCGTGACGGCTAATGGCATAATAGCCAAGAGCCTCGATCAACACCTGAAGAGGCTCTCGTTAGGCAGCTGGATTAAGGAAGATTGCTCCAGAAAGCGATACTTCTGGACACCGCACGTATCGTTAGGAGGTTCCTCTCTAAGCAGCCCTGACCACCGGTACCTTGGACCCTGTTCCCGATACCGGTGGGCTACTATTTTTAATATTTTTTAATGTTTTTATATTTTAATATTTAAAAATGTAAATTATATGTATGAAAATTAACTAAAGGAAATAAAAAATGTTCAAAAAGAAAATGCGTTGATTATTTTCATTACATATAACTTTCTAATACACATCTAATAAGAAATACATAATTTACATACTTAAAAAATAATTTAACGTTTACCGTTTAAACGTTACGTTTTTTTTTTAACGTTTAAAAAGTTGGGTAAAATTTCGCATGGGTAGGCAACCCCATCCCGCCATTGCACTTTTATATTGCGGTCTTTGTCTAATCTAAGCGACAGTATTGTTCTTGCGACTTGTGTAAGTGAGAGAGATATATGTTTACTTTTAAATGTTTAGTGGTTTCAAAGCTACGTCGTCGCATTTAAATAGTGGTTATACTTTTTTTACATATTTTAATGAGGTTTGCTTCTCTAGTTATATAACTCAATGGTTGTAAATGTCACATATTAAGTCTTCGATTTTTTGGTTCTAAGAGATGCCCTATACCTTTACTAACATAGTTTTATAAGTGTTACTAACAACAATATGAATTACACATGTATTCGCTTGAAATAAATAATAAAAAAAATAAAATATACAGTCAGGAAAAATAATTGTTGAGAAATTGACACTACTCAATTTTCCGAGTTGTAACTTCAAAACACAACAACAAAAACAAACAAACTGTGCAGGATAGCTGCTCCATTAGTTAGCATGGTAATAATATAGTTTTAAGGCATGTGGTATTTTCAGTTTGCGGAAAATTACCATGCAGCTTTAAGTCCAACAGATGATAGAGATTCCCACGGCGCCCGAAATGTTTGGTTATTGTTTTGCTTATCGCCGGGCGTTTTCGTAGTAAAATTCATTGTTTTATATTCTAAAATGTTTACTAGCGGCACTGTTAAAGGAACTCATTATTGTCGGCATCTATTGAGACCTTTAGTTGAATAGGTAACAGTTGTGCGTAAATTGTAATCCGCACAAAATATCTTTCTTAGTTTTAGGAAACGAATTTATTGTCGTCGGTGTCTATTGATGTAAAATATGCATTTCTTTAGACATTTGTAATAGTTCCAAGTAAGTTTGTGTTTATGTGTTTACAATAGTTTTAAATAGCGTAGCCAGTACTTTGTTAGACCCAAAGCGTGGGAAATAGTAGGGATAGAACTAACGCCACTGGGGCATATAAAAAGCCTTACTTGTAAAACCAAAATCAGTTCGAATTTACACTAGAGTTAAGTTCGGATTCCTATCTGGTATAAGTACAGTTCGAGTTCTAATTCATACCTTGTACCTACAGTCAGTTCGAATTTATATTTTCTACAGTCTACAGTCAGTTCGAATTCATCTCTTGTAAGACAGTTAGCCGGCAAGGCAACAGTATTCTCAACAATAAACGTCAAGAAAGAACACGAGTATCAGTCTCCACCAATCCCAGTAACAGCAAAGTGTACAATACCGTACACAAACAACACAACAAACAACAACAAAGAATGACATCTGTGATTTGAATATGACGGTAGCCATATTATTTAGCAGCTACGAGAGACGGCGACTAGATGGCGCTAGTGGAACTTGCACCAGACGCATTTGGCTTAAAGGACTTGAAGTCAGTCAGTAAAATATTGTGACGTTTTCCCACCACTAGCGATCGCCTTTATAAGGAGCTGCGCTGTGGAGTTGGGGGGCATTTCGTACGGATGCGTCTTGGAGCACGGACCACTGTCTCTCGACAGCGAGTACTGCCCGGTTATTGGATGTGGAACACTGTCTCTGACAGTCAGTCCTGTCCTATGTGACCGCCTTCACTACTATTATTAGTTTCATTTCTATATTGCTACTGTTTCTAAATTAATAACTGATTGTTCGATTAAATTAATTTGTGTATTGCCATATCTGACTTCTATTTCTGATGTTTGGGGCCAATCCTACAAATATACTAACAATTAAAGTTGGTAGTTCTAAACAATTAATTTCTCCGATTTTAGATTAACAAACATTTTAATAATTTCCAGTGGGCCTTATTCTAGTTATACTATGGTACAGCTTACACGATATTAAGGACAGTCTGTTGGACAGATCTCCCTTTTTTTTTCTTTTTTTTTTTTTTGAGGGTGGGAAATCGTCAAATAACTTCTCCCGCTCTGGGTGGAGCGGAAGGGCGTGTCAGACTTTTACTGACTAAAACCCACCCGTGTTCCTTCAGTTGCCTATGCCAGGGCCTCGGTATCTTCTTCAAACAACCCGCGACCCCAGCGGCTGGACAGATCTCCCTACAGGAGTGTGCCAGGTTTTGTAGAATTTACCTGCATTTGTATATTCGTACTTGAACCAGTCTGTTACGCCTTCCCGATTGAAAATAATATGAAACAGCCGAAAAACAGCCTTTCACATCGTTGTTCTCAGTGGTAAGGATTTTGGTTCTTGCAGGTATTATAGAAGCTCATTTGTTTCCCAAAAGTTGCGACGCAGAGTTGTCAAAATTATAATGTGGATTTCTTTTGAAACCATTAGAAGTGAACCGTTAGAAGTGAAGACCAAAGAAAAGATGTACGGATTCTGTATGACGAGGGATGATTTATGAATGACAAGGGAATTAATGACAATGAGAAGATTGATAGGAGAACGGAAGAAAAACTTTTAGCATCGACTCCAAATACAATAGACTCGGCCGTAATACATTTACGGCCGAGTCTATTGATTTTCACGAAAAGTTTGCCTTTTTAAAGCGATGTCTCTGTCGATATCGATACGCATCACATCTGCGGAGTTTCGCTAGCTTATTTAATTTGACCCTGTATACGGTATGGAACTCACATCTATGCAATAAATCCAACCACATACTTGATATCGCCTTTGCGGACGATATACAAAAAATTAACGAAAGCGGTCCAGTAATTAGGTCAAAAAGTAGAGTTTTAATTTTAGTTTTAATAAATAAATAAATAATTTTGAGCAAATTTGAACACTGTAAAATTGGATCACTAGGTCAATGAGTCAATGAACTTGAATCCTTGAACATGTGTGTAAACAAAAAAAAAACATGTCTGTCCAACAATGGACTGGGCACTGTGGTGCACCGCAGGTGGCCAGCTCGGTTGTCTAAACAGAGTGATTACTTTAACTGAATTTATTTTGATATTATTTTGTTTCAAAAAATAACTTTTTAATTTACGATTTTTAATTTAACATTTCATTTTGCTATACTTCTGTTGACCAGTATTACTAGTAGTTTAATAAAATTTCTTGCACATGGACCATGGTGTTGGTTCTATACTGTATAACAATTGACGTAATTATTCACTTCCTTTTCATTAATAATTATTATCCACACCAATCCGTTAATTTTGTGTTTTATTAAAATAACATTTTCTTCTTTTGTTCCAGCTTGGGGCGGTCAGTACAACTCCAGCAGTCTTTGTATACCCCCCATTTATTGATCTGCTTGTTAACTGGGAGCATCGAAGTTTTGGTAGATACAAACTCAGACTAATTTCAAGTATTTCTATGTTGTCACTGGGATTCTTTTTGGCTGTTGCTGGTAGTTATTACAATATTGTCGAAATGCTAAAGGAAACATCTTTAAAGACAGTTGATAATGCAGACATTTTTTGGAGGAGAAAAATGTCAAATTCGGATTGAAATGGTACTGACGTTTAATTCAAATAATTGATGGTTTAACTGAGTATACATATAAATTTCAGTGTTTATGTAACCTTATTTAATGCTATTAAAGATTTAAATAATAATATGAGCATTTTAACATTTAACACTAGTTACGTTTAAATTATCAAATTTTAACAATTTCAGCGTGTTTACAAATAATATATTTAATTTTAATGTTATATCTAACAAAAACAGTATCATTTATCATTATACATGATAAATGATACTGTAGGTAATGTTATTCCTAATATTAGTTGGGATAGTGAAAATAAAATTCAGCATAACAGATTTATTTGTATTTTATTTTTTGTAAACACACTCCTGGACTAAAACTGCAATATAACGGCCATATTGGTTGAACCTGCACAGATTTTAACACCATACGCCATCTGTAGGAAAAAATAATTATTAAAAAAACCGGTCAAGAGCGAGTCGAACTCGCGCACCGAGGGTTCCGTTCCGATTCCTGAAAAAGTGTGCTATTTAGAGACATCGCTTTATTTTTCCTGTAATCTTTACATAAACTTCTATCACATAGAATAATTTCAGATTTTTATCTTTGCAAACTTCGGAGATAAGGGGGGGGGGAACGGTATTTTTTTTACATTTTTCATCAAAAGTCGAAAACTATACGGCCTAAAAAAAATAAAAAATGTTTGAGAATGTGCAAGCAGCGCTCTTTCATATGATACCCCACATGCCCTGGTAGCCCCACTTTGAATTTTTAAGACCCCCTTTCAGTCCCTGTTACAAAAAAATATATAAATATTTTTAGTTCTTTCTTATTAGCAAAATAGTTGTGTAAACGTCATCTAAAACTGTTCTAAATTTCAAGTTGACAGCAATAGTAGTTCTTGAGATATCCAGCTGTGACAGACAGACTGAGTCACACCATAAGGGTTCCTTTTTTACTATTTTCGTACGGAACCCTAAAAAGATTATGATATTGAAAAATTATCAAAATTTGTTCAGGGGTTTTCGAGAAAAGCAAGGACGTAATTACGACGACTTAGTTATTTCAAGAATTTTATTGGGCCACCCATTTAGTATTAAAAGTCAGACTATATTCTTACCTCTGACTGTCCAGTCTGACATAGACTTGGCTGGTGACGGTGCCATTTACAGCGACATCAGACCACAGGCGCTCCGCTACCGCTGCCGCTCGTGGCCATAAGTGATAATCCAGATTACCTGTAAAACAATCAATCTGCCTAGCCTTTTCCCAACTATGTTGGGGTCGGCTTGCAGTCTAACCGGATGCAGCTGAATACCAGTATTTTACATGGAGCGACTGCCTGTCTGACCTCCACAACCTAGTAACTGCGTAATACGGTACCCCTTGGTAAGACTGGTTGTCAGACTTTCGGGCTTCTGACGACCCGTAACGACTGTCAAAGATCCACGAATGACAGCCGGGACCAACGGCTTAACGTGCTTTCCGAGGCACGGAGGAGTCTCGGTATGTAAAGATGGTCACCCATCCACTGACCAACCCCGGCAAGCGTAGCTTAACCCGATGGATCGACCCGTGCGGCTATAATTACTTAGCCACGAGCTCCTCCTTTTAGATTACCTGTAAAACATAGAAACATAAAGTCCGCGAGGTTTAAACTGAGCTTTGCATTTGCGTGAGTGCACATAGATAGTGTAGGTGTGACGTCCGGCACCCCTAGAGTGTTTTCTGCACCCCATGTGTTCATAAGGAAAAACCCTTTATATAATAGGTATATAAGCTTATATCGTATATATATATAAACGTAAAAAAACATCATCCGATGGTAAAAAAATCATAATCGTAGTTGTGAACCTATGGGGTTCGCAACTAACCCCCTCACCCCCCCGCTGGGGTTTTCGGTTTATAAATTAGTACATAAAAAACACTTGAGGGGTTAAGCGCGATTCGTCCTTTGCTTGGTAAAACCGGTTTCTACGTTGCATTGTCCATCTCTGAAAAGCAACCTAACTCTTGACGCTGCGGTCGAGTGGTGACCGCAAACCAGTACCTAGTGCCGTCACTGGTTGTCACTAACAGAGCGACAAGACGTATTTTTTTGTTGTAGACGCTGTGACCGAATCTATAAGATTTCCCCCTACCTACCAGAAATCGCACAACGCGACTAACGAAGCTTTCACTTCAAAAAAAATTGTCGGGAAGACCTGGACATAATTGGTACAAAAAAAGAAAGAATGCTGTAAAATGAGGAGGTGTTGGTAACAGGTACGTATAGGCATTGCAGGTGGGCACACGCGAAGTGAAGTACCTAACTGCAGATTGTGATGATGACAACAAGAAAATAAATGTTACCAGTATCAACAAGGTCAGTCCATAGGATAGCTTCGCCCCCCTCAATGGTGAACACCTCAAGATTCCTCCAAGATTTCCACGAGTACATGTCTTGCCAAGTCCTGTCAATGAAACAATGTCCTGGTAAAAGTTTAATGTCCTGGTATTAGGCATAACGTATATATTATGAGATTGGTAAAGTTCAACACCGTTTGACTAGAACATTCCAACAGACGTTGCACAGCTTGAATCTCTATACAGGGTGTAAAAAGACACATCACAAAGCCGTTAACTATGCATACTCTATGCATCTAAGTAAAAATTTAAAAAAAAAAATTGCAGCAAAAATTATTGCTGGAAATCGAATTTTATTTTTAGGTAGTAAAAAAACATATTTTTTTTTACGCGCAATGTAACGCGAACCTAGGTAAATGGACTTAAGGCCCGCCCCTTCGGCCTACGGTATGCGTAATTGCGTAGGTACTTGTCGGAAAAAGTTTATTACTATCACAAAAAATAAGTTTTAATAAAAAAATGCGACTTTGACCTTCAATATCTACAGAACCAGTGGATTCCCAGGTATGGTCTAGTGGGAAAAAACGATCCAAATAATGGGTAGATTATGTGGCTTTCGGCTTCGGCAAGTGTCTTTTTACACCCGGTATATAAAAATATACATACATTTAGAGAGATTAACCTTGGCCCTAAACAAGTTGAAGTTTGTATAATCTAAAAACGGAGTCGTGATCAACAGGAAACAAAAACATTGTTTCACAATAATTCGTTTGTATAATTATCCGGATTTTAAACAGAAGATAAGAAATCAGACTGTCGTATATCTTCTAAGGGTCTTGACCCTTCAGTTTAGATAATGATAATGACGATGATAATGATGTTTAGTTTTGATAATGGTATTTAGTGAGTGTAATTGGGGTCAGCATAACGCCCTTTGTTACAACACGCGTAATTTCCAGTACAAACGATTTGATATCACTTTTATTTGTACGAATTCATATAACATGATGCCCGCGTAGCGTGACCACCATAGAAAAGAGTTTTGTCGACGGAAGAATAGACAACATGACTTATTGTAGAAAGTTTTATAACATCTAAGCATGACAATGTGTCATTTTGTTTATTCTTCCGTCGACAAAACCCTTTTCTATGGTGGTTATGCTACGCGTGCTGTAATCTCCGAAGGGTTAGTCAAAGGTGTACTATAGTAAACCTACGCTTTGCCAGTTATGTTTAAGTTCCATGTAAAAGGGGGCGAAACTAATTGCCATCAACCGGGCACTAATATAAACTCAGTGCTGCTACTAACAATTCCTAGTAGAAAAACCCAATAACAATTTATTCGACCTACACGCGTAGCAAGACCACGATGGTAATAGGTTTTGTCTACGGAAGAATAGAGAAAATGACAGATTGTAGAAATATTTCTACTCATTCTACGCGTCAAAAAATGGCAATGTGTTATGTTGTCTATTTTTCTATCGACAAAACGTCGTCAGCATGCGTAGCATGACCACCATAGAAACGTGTTTTGTCGACGGAAAAATAGACAAAAATTGTCTATCTTCCGTCGACAAAACCTATGGTGGACATGCTACGCGTGCAGCAAAACCAGGACCTCATGCTCAGCAGGGCTTGCAACCACTACATCAACAAGGCAGTCCTTACACATCAATCACTATGACATTTCAAGAGTGCGCTATTTATAAATTAAAATTCGCTGGTTCTTTGGTAAAGCCCGGAGATATTTTGACGTTTCAGGGGGCTTACTATGAGCTCCTATAGCAGGGCAGAAGTTGAACGGTTCCAGTGTGAGAGAAACGGAGCTATATACGACCTATATCACCATCTATAGCACCATCCTTTTTTCTCAAAGGATCCATGATGGATCCATAATCTTTTTTCACGTCACAGTACGGCCCCTAATCCTTTATTACAAGCTTTTATTTAGTTTCACCTGTGTCTGTCTGTCTGTAATCTAATCGATCTAATCTTGCAAGATAAAATTGACCCACTTCCCGGTTTCCGATTGAGATGAAATATTACATACAGATGTAAATTAGATGACAATGAAATATTATTATGACATGGAACTGATCTGATGATGGAGCCGGAAGGTGGCCGCAGGAACTCAGTAATAAAACGACGCAACCCTATCGAGTTTGGCTCTTTTGATTCGTCTTGACAAGGACTCTGTTCTTAGCTGATATTCAGACGGTTAAACGATTTCGGTTACAACCGCAGTATTAACGTTGTTTTTATAGTTGTTTCAAAACAACTATACGCTTGACTGTGCGTAGCCCGACACGCATTTGGCCGGTTTTTCTTACCTGTATTTCTTACACCTATGTTTTTTAACTTCGCAGGATAGATCCCATCTGCTTGAATGAATCACCTTGAATCTGCTTAGAAACTGATCTGAGGGGTTCGGCTGCCATTCCGTTAGTTGCACTCCAAATCTAGAAACACAGGAATAATGATTAAAATATACTTTTTTTCCCCGTTTTTTCTTAATCCTTTGATAAGTAGCATCTGCCTAGCCTTTTCCCAACTATATTGGGGTCGGCTTCCAGTCAAACCGGATGCAGCTGAATACCAGTATTTTACATGGAGCGATTGCCTGTCTGATCTCTACAACCCAGTTACTGAGTAATACGATACCCATTGGTAAGACTTGGTTGTCAGACTTTCGGGCTTCTAACGATCCTCGGCCCCGACCCCTGTTTACCTGATGGATCGACCCGTGCAGCTGTTATTTCTTAGCCACGAGCTCTACTTTTTGGCTAGTGCAATTCTACAATAAAATATGACTGACCTAATAAAAACTATGTCGGCGATAAAAAAACGTGCGTTCCTTTAGTTAAATTGTGACCGTTAAGACTGAACGTAGTTCAGTGTTAATTATAGTATAATTATTTGAGTCCTAATTACTGTCGTGCGGTGTGGTTGTGTAATGGTGGTTTGGTATGTGGTGCGGCTAATCTATGGTTCTTTATTATTATTGATTATGTCAGCCTGGCAAAAACAAGAAAACGACAAGTCCACAAAAAAGTTGACCGTATTAGTATAAGATACCAGCCGGCCTAGACAAAGTTACATTCGATTAGCGATGCGATGACGCTAGTATAAAAGCCAAAAAGCTAAATAATGTTGGGGTTTACATAAGCTATTGAAAAGTCACGTGATCATGTCAATGTCACTTAAGTTATAGCGATTGTAGAAATAGAATCGCTCCGAAGCGAATGCCATTTGTCTAGGACCTCTGTACATTACAATACCTGTCCCACGTCCTAGCTTCCAAATTCTTCGTCAAATGCGTCGTATACCAAATAATCGGTAATTTCGGCAAGAACCCTTTGTTAGCTAGCTTCAGTCTTTCCAAAGCTTTATCGAGAAATCCTTCCCTCTCCTCCATCAAATTAAAACAATTAACCATAGAAAACATGCCATCACTCAAATGAAATATATCATCAACCTTCGTCATCTCCAAGATTTCAGAATAAATAATCTGGATTATATCAAAAACAGTTTCGTGTATTCCTAAACTTAGACAAAGAACGTTGTTGCAAGTTAAATTCTTGTTCTTCGTTGGGCAGGTGGCTTCTGGTATCCATGACCATGCTCTTCCGACAGGTCCTGGAGCCGCTACTTCTAATAGAACTCTTATACCACGGATCCCAGCTCTTCTGACAACTGCTTTGACATTGTCCTTACTGTAAACTAGGTCCCTACCATAAGATCCATATTCAAAAAGTTGAGGAACTGCCGGCAGATGCAGAGGGAAACTGGTAACGTCAGAAATTCTCCAGTGAAATGTGTTGAGCTTAACTGAGGCCATAGCATCTATAGTCCTCATAATATCTGGGACTGGGATGTAGTTTCTTCCTGTGTCTATCATGAGGCCCCGGTATTTGTAGCTGGGAGCGTCTTTGATGATTATGTTTGATAAGGTGATGAGGTTACCAGTAGTCTGGTCCAGTAAGATCAATTGGCTGAGAGTTTCTAGCGCATGTCTTAGTCCACAGAATGATGCTGAAAGCAGCTTTATTATCACCTGATTCGTTACAGTCTCGACCTTTATCGTGTATGATTCTTCTGTATCTAGCCTGATTCGAGGATCAGGGTCAGTTTCTACATCCATCTGTATAAACATCTTTTTGATCATCGAGTCTCTTGATATGTTCATTCTTCTAGCATCTAAAGTGTACCTTTCCAGTTTCGCCAGATCTCCGAGAAAGAGTTTAAATGCTTCTGCCAAAAACATATGGACTGCTTCCGAAGGTACTGATTGTAACTTGTATTCCAGTTTGTTTGTTGCAAGGATTACAACCTTTTTACTGTAGTAGGTGTATCCTATAGGGTGTGGCCAGAGTTGTGGTCCCATGCAGAGCAATATACATCTACTTAGCGATGAGTAAATGTATTCTGAGGTTGGTTCGTAAACCTTTTCACAGAGGCTTTGCTTGCAAATGTAGAAATTCAGCTGGAAAATCCTGTGAAAACTACATTAGGTATAAGAAAAGAAATTAGAGCAAATTATTAAAAACATTAAATTGTTTATTGGGACAAAGAAGATGTAACCTTCCTCACTTAAATACAAGTAAGCCTAGTTATCTTTATATCCCGTGTAGTAAAAGGCCAGTTATGGGGCACAATTTATACATATTCCGACATTGCCCGACCTGGGCATCGAACCTGTGATTGCGATTTCAAACGCGCTACACAATACGCAAAGCAGTGGTGACCCATCAGAGAGCAATGGTGGCCCAGTAGAGAGCAGTGGTTGCCCAGTGGTAACGGCCACGACTCACGAGTTATTGTAGGTTGTAGGTTCGAACGCAGACAGGCGCTTTACTTTGTGTGTAAATTATAATCATCACTACTGCTCTCAAAACGGTGAAGGAAAACATCGTGAGGGAACCAGCATGTCCTAGAACCAAAAATTCGAAGTCATGTGACGAATACCACCACTGTCTTCACGCACTTGGCCCGCGTAAAATTTTTAAATTTCTACTGCCCACTCACTCTCACCGAGAAGAGGTCCGTGTCCCAGCAGTGGGAACATGATAGGCTGATTATGCTAAAGAAAATGTAGGTACTGTGAGAGACGATGATGACATTGATGACACAATACACAAGTGAATAGCCTTCTCTGGATGACCTCAAAGTTTTCAACTTTCGAAGCGTAATCCACGCTAATGTTATAAATGCGTAATTATGCAAAAGTCTCTGCGAATTTAGATGAAAAGCACACAGGTAGACCATGGCCTGAGTTAGCTTATAGGACACTTTTTATCTCGATACAACGGTCCCGTGGGATAATTTTCGACCTATCCGCGGACGGTATATTATCTTTCTATTTGAGTCTAATTTAATTATGACTTACCTGGCTTCTTGATTGGCACTCAATCCTTCCACTTTATCGTCGGCGTATAGTCTAGTTCCAGAATTACTTCCAGACCTTAGTATGTATACCAGTATTCCTATCATTAGCAACAATACAACCACCGCCGTTAAAATAATGCAATTTTTGCCAAAACGAAATAATCTCTTAGACCTGAAATAAGATAAAAAAAAAGTGTGTGTGTTAGCTCTGACTAGAGTTTACTCCAGTTTTATATGCCGTTTCGACTTTCTATTATTCGACAAAAACAAAGGACCATAGGGGCAGGGTTTTTTCAATGAATCAGTGCTATACAAAAGGCAACTTTTAAGGTGTAAAGGCATTCGTTTTGTTTTACGTTGCACAGGAAAACGTAACAACGCTTTTGAGTTAACGCTTATATTTCACTCCTCACATTTCCATACCTTGCCTTGTATTAAAATCGATTCCTAAGGAGGAAACTCCAAAAAATATTTTAAAAACCTCGGGTGTATACACTCGGAATGACAGTATTTTTTATTTTTAAACTACAACTTGGTCAATAGTGAAAAATAGAAATGTAAACAAATGGATCCATACTTTTAAAACAGATTATAAATCCATGTTTGAAAAATTCGTCTGTTCGGCAGTTAAAATAACGCAATGTTATCATTTGTTACATGCTGCACCGGTCGACGTCATCGCGTCAACGCCGGCTATCGCTGAAAACCAGCGCTGGGGCTCCATTTCGCATGGGGTCGCGGCATTATGCTGAGCGGTGGCCGTTTTGCGTAGATGTGACGCATATTTTCCTCAAACTTGTTTTATAAATAGTTTTTTATTTTGTTGTTCTTTGCGTCATGTTTACCACAACTAAACGTATTTTCTTTCTTTTCTTTTCTTTCTTTATCAAAATGAAAGGGGGCTGATGTTTGTCTGACTTAGGAATCGAACTTAGGATCAGACGCGAAACAGTTTTACTCTATGTGACGGGAATTTTTACACCCTGCACTTACAATTATACAGAATTATTCTTTAGAACTACAAAAAAGTAGAAGAAAAAGAGAAGAAAAAGAGAAAAGATTAAAATGGATCATGTTGTCTGAAATAAACAAATAAATACCAAACTCACGGATAATATTTTCTCTCTTCCCCTTTCGGTTTCTCAGGCTCACGCACGGGCAATTCTGTCGATCGGACATATACGTCAGACGAAGAATTTGTTGCTGTGCCCTCATCCGCATTACAATCGTATATGAAATTGCCAGGATCCCCACAGCTTGGGCTAATGGGACTGCATCTGCTGCAGGAGCAGTTTGACAAGCAATGATGTTCTGACCCTAATAGAGAAAGGGATATTATTTATTAATCTTTGTGCATGATAAAAGTGCAAAGTAAAGTTGTAATTGAACTTCGTTACCGCTTTCGCAAGTTAACGGAGCCCTAATAAAGAAAATCTCTGATGTGGTGGAGATAACTCGAAATGACATCATTCATGATTCTGTACCCAAAAATTAGTGCCAAGTGCCAGAAAAAAAAATGCATTTTTTACTATTAAAAAGAGAGTATTCCTACTTTAACCCTTCCGCTGGTATTTGAAGTTGAGAATACCAAGAGGATAATTGTAGACTTTCGTTGTAATACAGGGTGTAAGGGACAGCCCTCCGCAAACTGATAGGGTGAATTCAGTATGTCATACTAAGATGACCGGTTCATGAAATTTTTTCAGGAACGTTAAGGGAATATAATATATAATGAACCTGATTTGTTTGTGTTTTTGTGCACAAATCGGAGCGTCTATTACTGGTTGGGAGGGGTAGGTAATAGGTATGCGGTGAGTTCGATGAACTCTGTAGGTAGACAGAAAGTGAACAGCTGATTTCACGCGTCGTTGGTTAGAGTATTTCGACATCCATTGCTGGTTTTTTTTTTTGCTGTTTTTTTTTTGCAGTTTTTTTACATAAATGGAGTGCTGCGAACACATAATGCAATTTTACATTGAAATAATGAAAATGTAACTGAAAAAAATTAGAAAAAATGAAAATTGTCCGGAGAAAATTTCCGGTGGAATATGATTCAAAATGAGGAGCTGAATGCACCCTGTTAGTTTGCGGAGGGCTGTCGCTTACACCCTTTATAAAAAAATGTTCAAGATGTAATTTCCCATACGACATTTTTTTTTTTTGTTCTGGCTTTTAATTTTTGGGCAACTACGAAATTAATGATGTCCTTTCACGTTTCAGCTGCAATGTCATCGCCGTCGCCAGGTTCAGTGCCTATCCTTTATTACGCAAAGGATAGGCACCCATGTTGCTTGTTTACGAAAACAAGCTTTAAATGTCATAACTTAACTTTAAATACTCTTACGATTCCTGTACAAGGGCACGCAAAGTTTCTGGGGTGTCTGGGGACGCGAAAGTATGTGAGGATGGATTTAGGTTACTCTTTCACACTAAAACTACTGAACGAGTTTTGATGAAAATTGACACATATAGCATAACAGCATACAGTATACAGCATATAGTAGGTATACTTTTTATCCCAATATTCCGACGGGTTCGAGACTTACGCTGGTGAATTGAAATTGTTGGAATGGCTGAAAGCCCACGACTTCTACTCCCCTAAAACATTCTTTGAAAATAAATTATGACTCAGTTTAAGCTATGACTCGATTTTTGCATGCTATAGTTCCAATAGCTAAACATGTTTGTACTCCTGTTTAAATTGTAAGACCTATAAACACCATGTTTTAGCAAATAAAGAATTTGAATTTGAAATCGCGGGGCGCTGCTAGTGGTAATATAATAGCTGCGCCTCGCGGTTTTACCTGTGAAGACCGGTATGAAAAGTAGGTAGCCTATATATTAATCCAAGATACAAGTTATCTACATACCAAATTTCATCTAAATCTGTCCCGCTGTTTGAGCGTGAAAAAGTAACAAACACACAAACACACCCCCACACTCACACACACACACACTCCACACACTCTTTGTGAGACACACTCTTTGTGCATTCACATTCACACTAATATCACAGTCTAATATTATAAAATATTAGTGTAAAATGTGATATCTACATTTAAATACATAGTAAAAAGGTTCGGTTCAGTGGACCATGAGAAGAAGGCGCGAGTTTATGTATGTATGTTTTAAAAGAATCTCACTAAACTTACCAGACTCAACAGTTGGCAATATCTCAACGTAATGTGCGACATTAAGTTTGCACTTCGAGCTTGCAATATAAGGTGACTTTTCTTCCGTATCAGACTTAGAGCCATTGTTCACTTCACAATCAATCTCTGAATACGATGCATCAGTTGTAACGACTGACGGCAAAACTGTCATTGACGATTTGAACTTCAAAGAATCAAATTTTTGATCCGATTGTGATTTGCCGGTAGTCATAATGGAGATCACGGGAGTTATTTCAGGCTTTGCGCCTGATGGAGATTTATACTTAACCGCTTTGGATTTAGGATCTTTCTTCTTACGGCTTTCTGTAGGTGTTTCGTCTACAGCCTTGGAGTTACAGGGAGATCTGTTACGTGATGAATATGATTCATAAGATTTGTACTTATCTTTAGATTTAGTACTAAGTCTTTGCTCCAGGCTTCCTGTTGGTGATTTGTCTAAAGATTTTGTGTTATACGAAGGAGTTTCAGCCGATGAGCATGAAAATTCATCCTTAGCTTTGGTTTTAGCATTCAATCCTTGCTTCTTGGTTCCTGTTGGCGATTTTTTTAGAGTCTTGGAGTTATAGGAAGATTTGTCAGGTGCTGAGCATGGTATATAAGATTTGTACTCAACCGTTTTGATAGTAGCATTCATTTTTTGCTTTGTGCTACCTGTTGGTGATTTACATATAGCTTTTGGAACATGGGAAGGCCTACCAGCCGATGAACACGGTACGTAAGATTCGTACTCAACCGATTTGAACGTAGCAGTTATCTTTTGCTTCATGCTGCCTGTCGGTGATCTTCCAGCAGCCAAACAAGGAGTTAATTCACCTTGTTCATAAGATTCAAACTCAAGAGATTGGAATGTAGCATTCATTTTTTCTGTTGGTGCTGCATCGGTAGCCATGGAGTTCAGTGATGACCATGGATTGTCGGATGTTGAGCATGGTTCATATGATTCAGACTCAGCCGATTTGTACTTTAAAGCATTACATTTCTGCTTCATGCCTTCTGTCGGTGTCGCATCGGTAGCCATTGAATTAAATGATGATAAAGGCATTTCAAGTGTAGAGTAACAGGACTCGGACGGCTCCGAATAAATTTTTGAAGGTTTTTGGTTGTGGTCGATTTTTCTGTAGGTTCTAGGATCTTGTTGTACTGAATCGAAGGCTTCTGCAAAGTAAAAAGGTTTCTGGTGATTTGATTATAACAAAGACAAATTATACCTATTTGTGTTTGTACGAGTATGTTTAAAAATATTGCATTGACAAGATTGGCAGACTGAGTTAGCTTGACGTTTGTCTACCTCCCCCGTCTCACCGCTCACATACCCACATGCTGCGCATTGTTCGCGCAAGTGCTAGGTGACTAGCACTTGCGCAAACAATATAGGAGAGACATCATTAAAATTCTAACCTTTTACAGCTAACTCAATATTATTACACGTGACTTCCATGTCCATTAGATTCTCACAGAACTTCAGAATCATTTCCTGTTCGGTTTTGTTCAAACTGCCGCAAATATCACCGTCCACCGTTCCAGAAATTGAACTGACGCAACAGTGAAACAGTATTATCGTGGTCATTAGATACATCTTCTTTTGTATTTCTTTTATGTCAATGTATCTGAAAATTTATGGATATAAATTATTATCGTAATCAATCAATCAATCAAAACTCATTTATTTTAACTAGGCTGAGAATCATACAGCGCTTTTCGAACGTCAAAATTACATAAGAGAGTCCCCAAAAACGCACAACCCTCACCACTTCCTAGTGCTTTAGCTGGGAAGAAGAAGTGGTACAACAAACTCCCCAGCAACACAGCTGTCTGTTCAGTTACTACTTAACACCTTTCAACGCAAATTGTGCGTCTTCTTGATTAATTGTTTTTGCATCATCTTGATATAAAATACGATAGGTAATTAAAGCTCATTATTGACTTTAAAAAAATTGCCTATAGTGGGAACACCCACTGCACTCCCTCTCTCAGAGAGGAAGCCTGTGTTATCTACCACCCATCGGCAAAAATGCAACATGGGATAAGGCAGGGAAGATGATGATGAATAAGTTGAAAATTTTATTCGAAATAAAGATATTCACACTCGGCCACTGGGCCAACCACTGCTAAACTATCTACCGTATATCACAGTAGTAAAAAAAAAAAACCTTTCGCTCCACCAACCTCAGTCTCAATAGCGGGTACTTATGCCTGATAAACGCCTCAATGTCAGAACACAGTATGGCACCTTCAATCTCATCCGAACATATGTCCTGCCTGTATTTTTTGAGCACTTCCACCAAACTCCATGGGTTTAGCTCATTTATTTGAGCGTTCATATGCACACATTTGTTTAGCTGTAAAGCAATGGTACCTATTACTACTTATGTTATTGGTGTTAAGGGTCAGTTTTAAACGGAAAATCCTGTGGGATGCTCGAGCTACAGGGAGTATCTGAAATGTGTAGTCAATCTTAAGGGTGCGATACATACCATCAAATTAATATTATTCCGAAAGATTGTTGTATACAGAGTGAATCAGATCAATTGACATTACTTTAAACCACGTAAAGAGTATCATGTTCTTGCACCACTGTTCTTGATTGTGTGATGTGTAATGTGTTTGGTTTGGTCTTCAGGTGCTCTTCAATGACTAGAGGTATTAATTTGCTGGTTTTTAATTTTATCAAAGTTACAGGGTTATGAGTAGTACAATTTTTCACGTGTGCACTCGCTCGCGGTTCGATTGGTCAATGTTGCGTCGGCGCGGGGCGGCCGCGGCCGGCCGGCTCGCCCCCTCCCGCTCCCCGCTCCCCGCGTGCTTGTTGCTTCGTCGTAATTCGTATAGATGCGTAAACATAGCCCCCGCCTTGGAAGGACCCGCTTCCAATGAAGTGCAGAGGTATCACAAAGCAGCTCCGAAACTATCTTCTTCACCATCGAGGAATAAAGGGCATAATTTTGTGTAGGCCCGTCTGATTACTCCAGTCGCCGTTGTTATGTCAGCGACTCTAGAAATGCCGTCCTTTCCGATAAAGGTTTTGCTGACTCTACCGAGGCGCCATCTTAACGGTGGTAAATTGTCCTCCTTTATAAGAACAAGTGTATCAGTTTTGATGTCTTGGTCCTTGTTCTTCCATTTGGTTCTCATTTGTAGCTCCGTAATATATTCTCTCGTCCATCTCCGCCAGAAGTGCTGTCTTAATTGCTCTACTCTTGCATATCGCGACAGCCGTAGTATTGGCGTGTTCGTGATGTCATCACATGCTGCTGCGGTGAGAGGACGACCGATGAGGAAGTGCGCCGGCGTCAGTGGCAGTGCGTCAGTGGGATCAGAGGATAATGGGGATATAGGACGTGAGTTCAGAATGGACTCGATTAATGCTAGTACTGTACTTAATTCTTCGTAGGTCAAATGCGCATTACCGACCACGCGACGGAGATGGTATTTGCAGGACTTTACCCCTGCCTCCCACAAACCACCGAAGTGAGGAGAGTACGGCGGAATGAATGAGAACCTAATATTTTCGTTAGCTGTATAATTTATAATATCATTAATGTTCTCTTTATTATTTAAAAACGAATTAAATTCTTTAGCAGCTCCGACGAAGTTTTTCCCGTTATCAGAAAATATCTCCGCAGGTTTGCCTCGTCTGGATATGAACCTTTTTAAAGCGAGTATGTAGGCTTCGGTACTGAGACTGGTAACTAATTCTAAATGAATAGCCTTTGTTGAAAAACATATAAATAAACAGATATAACATTTTTCTAATTTAGCCCCTCTTCCTTTACGGCTCAGTATGAGCAGTGGTCCGGCGTAATCTACGCCGCAACGATAAAAGGGAAACTCTGATTCTAATCTCTCCACTGGTAAGTTGCCCATTTGAGCCTTTATTGTTTTGCCTTTTAACCGAGTACAAATAACACAAGTACGAGTGGTTTTTTTAGATAAGTTCCTACCGCCCACTGGCCACCAATTTTCCCGTAAAGTGGACAAAAGTAGTTGAGGCCCAGCGTGCAATAAACGATGGTGCTCATATTTAAATAAAAGTTTAGTAAAGTTATGGTTGCTAGATAACACTACCGGGTGTTTTTTGTCAAAAGTAAATTCAGGAGAATTTTTTATCCTCCCCCCAACTCGCATGAGTCCGGATTCATCTAAGAACATATTTAGGCCGGATAAATTACGATTGGATTTTATTGGCAACTTATTTTTGAGACATTCATATTCAATGGGAAAAGATTCCCTTTGTGATAATCGAGACAAAATAACCATCGAGTTATTGAGCTCCTCAACTGTTAAGGCACCGTGAGCCCGGTTCGATTTAACTTTAATTCGAAGGTTAGAAATAAAACGCAACACATACGCCATTGTGTGTTTTAAACGATTTAAAGAAGAAAATCTATGAAATAGGTTTAGGTATGCATCTACTTGACATTCCAATGCAACAGTATTTAATTTAAGTTCCGGTAATTCATCAAAATTAATATTGTGACAGACGGACGGACGCTTTTCCCAACTTGAGTCAGGTTCTTGTAAACAACTCGGACCGTGCCACCATAAATCAGAACTTTGAAGCGCGTCTATGCTAACGCCGCGCGAGACTAAATCGGCTGGGTTCTGCTTACCCTTTATATGTAACCAGGAACAGCCTTCAGTAAGCTCGTTTATCTCTACAACCCTATTCTGAACAAACGGCTTTAAAGAACTCGGTGTTATATTTAACCATCCTAAGACTGTCGTTGAGTCAGACCACAAATAAACATTTTTATATTTAATCTTAATTGCTTTAATTATTTTAATATATAATCGCGCACCTAACAATGCAGCGCATAACTCGAGACGTGGGATACTGACCGGTTTTACTGGAGCCACTTTACCTTTTGCACACAATAAACGAACTGATAACACGTCGACTAAATTATTATTATTAACATTAACCGCGCGGACATAGGCGCAGGCGCCGTACGCGCTTTGCGAGGCGTCGCAAAAAATATGAAGTTCAAGTTGTATGTTATCGTTACATAAATCGCCTATAACATGTCGAGGGACCCGTATAGTGTGTAAAACATTTAATGTTTTTATGAAATTATTCCAAATTAATTCAATGTTTTGTGGAACAGGATCGTCCCATCCAATTTTGCATAACCATAATTTCTGCAAAATAATCTTTGCAATTATAATTGTCGGTGACAATAAGCCTAGTGGATCGTAAATTTGCGAAACGATTGATAAAATAATTCTTTTGGTAACGACTAAAGCATTTTTGTTATCAAGTTTTGTTGTGAAATGAAGTTCATCGCTCGCGCAAAACCAACCTAAACCTAATGTTTTGTTTTGACAATTCTCTCCTAAAGACATTTCTTTTGATGAACTATTATTAATACTTATTGTATTCGTATCCGAAACTGACGCATCATAATTATAAACCCATTTACGTAATATAAAGCATCCCGAGCATAACACTTTAGAAACACTATCACATATTTCCTGTAATATCAATTTATCATCATTACCGGTAATTAAGTCATCTACGTATATATCTTCCTTTATTACATGCGAAACAACGTCATCATTACATTCTATAGCAAGTTGTCGAATGCATCGCATGCTAAGATACGGCGCGGACGCGGTACCATACGTCACCGTGTTAAGCTGATACACATCGAGCGGATCGGAAGGATTTTCCCGCCATAAAATACATTGTAAATTACGCTGGTCTGGCTGTATAAGTACCTGCCTAAACATTTTTTCGACATCGGCACAAGCTATGTACCTATGTTTGCGAAATCGTAATAAAATTGAAAATATGTCATTTTGCAAAATAGGACCTGTTAATTGAATGTCATTCAAAGATTTACCACTAGTTGATTTAGCACTGGCGTCGAAAACTACCCTTAATTTAGTGGTACTACTGTTTTCCCTAAGGACTCCGTGATGTGGTAAAAAATAAGTGGGAAATGGGTATGATGTAATGCGACTCATGTGCCCTAAGCTTAAATATTCCTGTAAGAATGCACTGTACATTAATTTGTAATCGGGATTGTGCGCTAGCTTTCGTTCGAGTGATAAGAATCGGCTCTCTGCTATCGAAAACGTGTCACCTAACGAATCAGCTGATTCCTTTAACGGTATGCGCACGGAAAATCGACCCTTATTGTCGCGTAATGTGGTACTAGAAAATAAATTTTCGCATGCACGTTCATCTTTAGAGTAATTGTCACTAGGAATTATAACTTCTTCTAACTCCCAAAATTTTTTAAGTTGAACATCAAGTGTTTGTATAAAATTACAACTAATCTGATTAATGTTCAAATTCTTAGTTTTAATTGGACCTGATATAATCCACCCAAGCTTCGTGTTCTGTAGACAAGGTCCTGCAGGTAATCTAATTAACCCTTCATTTAACAATTCCCAAAATAGATCTGCACCAATAAGAAGCTGAATTTCATGAGGTAAATAAAAGTTTGGATCTGCTAATGTTACATGATCAGGAATGTTAAAATTAATATAATTTATGTTAAGTGATGGTAATTGAGCAGTAATATTAGGTAAAACTAAGCATTTTAAGTTTTTATTATAATTGTTAGTTTTAGACCTTAATTTAATTTCACATGATTGCGTGGACTGTGTAACGCAGTGCCCTACGCCTGTGACTTGGACAGTGGACTGTAGCATTTTTGTATTCAATTGTTTGCATAAAGGTTCAGCAATAAAACATTGTTGACTACCATTATCGAGTAATGCACGAATGGTGTGATATTTATTTTTGCTGTCAGCGATCTCCACTAATGCTGTGGACAGCAAGACAGGCTGCAAAGCTAAGGATGAACAGCTGTTATTTTGCTTATTATTGATGGCTTGAGTAGCTGAGTGCAACACCGCTGTTTGGGAAGGCCCTGCGACAGGCTCATCCTGCGGTTTTGCTTGTGATGACTCATTGGACACTTTGACACATTGAAGTAATGAGTTGTGCTTTAAATTGCATTGTTTGCAAGGTCCGAACCAACAGTTTGCTTCAGTATGGCCTACTCGCAAACAATTGCGACAAAGTTTCTTGTCTTCGATAAATTTAGACTTTTCATTAACTGACAAATTTAAAAACTTGTTACATGAATAAAGAGCGTGATTACCATCACACAAATTGCAAACTCGCGAACGCTTTGTAGTTCTAGCGGATTTGTTATTGTTATTTTTTAAGTTATTATTATTAGCTTGTGTAGCTACATAACTATGAGTATTATTATGATTGACTTGATTCGACTGCGGCTTTTTTGAATTATTGTTGTCGCCTACTCTATTATTATTATTAGAAACTTTGACCATCTCAAGCACATCTGCTCTATTTTTAAGAAATTTTATAAAGTCATCTAGTTTAATTTTTGGTTGGGTCGTCTTAGGGACGGAGCCCAAAGAGCAATTTCCCTGTAGTACATTATTTATTAAATTCCCTGCATAATTTTCCCATTCCCTTTCTGTATTTGCATCTAACTTTGACACAGTAGTAAAAATTATTATGGAATCCCACGACTCAGTAGGTTCCCCTAACATTTTTAATGATCTAAGGTTTCTCAAAATACTGTCTATTAATTTTCTAATTTGAGCTGAAGACTCTTTACTCATTGACTGTATAACAAATAAGGATTTTAGGTGATTATTTAGTAGCAAACGATCGTTATTAAAGCGATTCTCAAGTAGATCCCAGGCAATAGAATAATTGCCAGCAGAAAATTCTAACGATTTAATTACTTGTAAGGCGTTACCAGTGAGAGCAGAACGTAGGTAGTGAAACTTTTGTATGTCATCTATGTCTTTTGAATGATGAATAAGAGACAAGTAAGTGTCTTTAAACTCCAACCACTGATCATACGAGCCATCAAAGGTCGGCAGCTTAATTGTTGGTAATTTAATGGAGGTTATAGGTTTAAAGGCTATTCCCTGTGGGTTAAGTACGACGGGATCATTTAAATTAAGCAAACATTTGGCATTAGCTATAATAGAGTAATACCTATTCTCAAAAGACTCTCTTTCCTCTATTTCGCCTTCTAACTGACTATCTGACAATAAAATATCTATCTCATCTTGAATTTCCGAGAAATCTTTCAATAAAGCTTCGGCTTTTTGCAAACGAACTTGTAATTCTGTTATTTGCGCGTTACTTAATGCAGTACTTTCTAATATTTCTAACGACGTAATAAATTTTGCAAACAAAGTCAATTTACATTTAACTATGCCTCGCTTTTTAACTAAGTCTTTAGCTAGTAACTCTTCAGACTCCCGCGTTTTCGTCACATCGGTAGGCATGACAGACAAGGGAAAGTAGGTACTTACGGTTTTGAAGAATAACTGAGAATAACTTTACTGTTGAATTTACACGTAAATTACACAAACAAACACGTATTAGCACTAATCGCAAGGAATGGGAAAGGAATTGGTAACTGAGTTACTGACCGACCTCCGACGCGCTGATCTTCGTCTTCTTTATGCAGACTTCTGACTCGATTGGACCATTATGTTCTTGATTGTGTGATGTGTAATGTGTTTGGTTTGGTCTTCAGGTGCTCTTCAATGACTAGAGGTATTAATTTGCTGGTTTTTAATTTTATCAAAGTTACAGGGTTATGAGTAGTACAATTTTTCACGTGTGCACTCGCTCGCGGTTCGATTGGTCAATGTTGCGTCGGCGCGGGGCGGCCGCGGCCGGCCGGCTCGCCCCCTCCCGCTCCCCGCTCCCCGCGTGCTTGTTGCTTCGTCGTAATTCGTATAGATGCGTAAACAACCACTAATGTATAATTTGCGTAAGTAATATTTCTTTTTCTTTCTAGCTGTAGGATTTTGTTGGACGGGGCGGGGCGCGTCAGGGAGGAATCGTTTGACCACTTCACACTCTCCACCTTTCTCTGTCTTTCAAGCATATTGAGACGAAGAGAATAGAATCATATATTTTGCACAGGTTCTGGACCTTACAAAAAAATCATAAATCATAATGTTTATTGCAAAATAGACAGAAATAGCTATTTTGACAATATTCAGGCAGATCTAGAGTTGGAGAGTGTGAAGTGGTATTACTTTTTGGTTGTGTTTAGACAAATCGTCGCTAATCTAATTAAGTGACGTAACTGATTCGAAGAAAATTTTACAGGGCAAGCTATTTTTCTTTTTTTTTTTTTTGTAGACTGTAGATCTATCGGTCTCGATTTTTGCATCATCATGGGTACCGTAAGGCATAGGTACAGATACACCGATTAGACAGATCGATTCGACTTGGAAAATGTATCAAATTACTGTAGTTGGGTCGGCTATCAGCTTAGTCCAAAATGTTAGATACGTCAGTTAATTAAATTAGCGACGAAATGTTTACCTATTATTACGGACTCTGATCTACATCATGTTGAAAAATAATTTCCTGTGGCTGAAGTATAGTTACATTAGATTTGATTGATTTTTTGTATACGGGTAAAGAACATGATACTCTTTATAAGTTTTTAAACTGTATTATAATAACTTTATTGATACTAAAAAACCTTCGTTACAATAAATAGTACATGTAGGTAACAAAAACAATTGATTGTAAAAAGGTGTCTGGAATGGTGGAAACCCTGCCTCCTAAACTAGGGGAAACCTGTGCCTTAGGAGACAGTGTTCTACTGTTACTTCGTGCTCAAATAGTCCTTTTTATCGCACCTTGATTGTAATGAACCTAATTAATTACATGAACGGATTATTAAAAAAAATAATAATAATAATGATGATGATAATACTTAATAAAAATAGGGAACAAAAGAAAAATTTCAATGAGGAATATGAAAATATGGTTACCATGACTGCGTATGTAAGTATAATGCGAGTGAGGGTGAGTGCACCTGTTTATGTGTGTGTGTGTTTATGTGAGGGTGTGTTATGTGTGTGAGGGTGTGGGTGTGTGTAAGAGTTGTGTGTGTTTGTTAAACAACTACTAACATTCACAATATTATGCTTGAGCGAGATGATTAATTTCGCAAGACAAATAATTTGGTTAAGCCTGTTTGAGTACAAACGTAATGGAGTGTGATTGCTGCATTCAACCGCGAGACTAGCGAGGAAAGATGAGTAGCTCTTCTGTTTTAGAATAATCTAAGTCATACAGCCAATTTTTTAATTTTGTTTTTGCCTCATATCTATTTAACTTATTTAATTGAACTTTAGTGCTGATCTTTTTATAGATTAGAGAACTTACAACATACAGTTGACGACTAGCGAAGGACGTTTTGTAGGGTATTGAAGGGCATGATGTGATAAATGACCGCTTGTTAGGATTGGGGGGTGGTATCTGGCTGTGTTTCCAGAGGGTGGCTCGAAGCACAAAGAGCTGTCGTACAGTAAGTACTTTGCAGTCCGCATATAATTGGGTTGTGGGGAACTTAAACGGTTTGCCAAGCATCACATTAAGAACAGCCCTCTGTGCCCGCTCTAAACCCAACAGCTTAGTTTTGCCGGTGCCACCCCACACCGGGATGCAGTAACCAATAACGGACACCATCTTCAGTGTTATTGAATCCGCACAGTGTCTTAGCGACTTAAAGATGTAGATTAGCTTCCTAACTTTCGAAACCAAATTATCGACATGGGTGTACCACTTCAGCCTGTGATTAATCACTACACCCCGTACCCTAATTGCGTAACACATTATCAATCGGAGTTTGAATCATTTTGAAAGAAATTGCTAATCCATTGCTTCATATGTTCGAAATATTTGTCTGCTCGACAACGTAAATAACGCAATCAATGTTGTTGAACTGTCAAAATGAAACCAACTCCGATTGATAATGTGTTACGCAATTAGGGTGCAGGTATTTGGTGTGACCGGCACGAGAAAGTGTTATGCAAGAACACGAAGAGGAATCATCACATGTATGTGCGGTTATGGTAAATTCCGGTGGGGCTTTGGTTCTGTGACTAACACAGAATGGGATGAAATTGGTTTTGGATAGGTTCGGGGAAAGCAAATTATGCTGCAGCCAGCTCATAACCACCTGCAACGATTGTTGAGAATGATATTTCACATCAGCCCACGTATCCCCATAAACTACGATTGCCGTGTCGTCAGCATACGTGAAGATATTGGAGTTGAGCAGTGGCAGTGTGCAAAGGTCATTTATATAAACAAGGAACAAAGTAGGACCGAGCACACTGCCCTGCGGCACTCCATATGAGATAATTTCTTCACCACTGACGCACGTATCAATCTTGACACTGAGTCTTCTGTGTTGGAGATAACTTTTAAACAGATCAAGCGTTTTGCCACGAATACCCATGATTTCCATTTTTGAGAGATGTGATGGTCATTACCATTATTATTAACACAAACGGGATATTTATGTAACATGTTTACTGTTAGATTCAAGTTCCCGATATTTCACAACTGTTGCAAGCACCATGATCACGATCACGATCAATAGGGTAGCCCTCTGTTACAAACTGGCAAAATGTGACATTTCACAGACAGAGGCAGATGTTAGGCGTAACTGTACTTTAACACCCGCGCGTCCGAAACTTCATATCGGTGAATCATTTGGGTTCGGTTAGAATAGTGACCATTACCTCTATTGCTGGTGAATCATTTGGGTTCGGTTAGAATAGTGACCATTACCTCTATTGCTGGTGAATCATTTGGGTTCGGTTAGAATAGTGACCATTACCTCTATTGCTGGTGAATCATTTGGGTTCGGTTAGAATAGTGACCATTACCTCTATTGCTGGTGAATCATTTGGGTTCGGTTAGAATAGTGACCATTACCTCTATTGCTGGTGAATCATTTGGGTTCGGTTAGAATAGTGACCATTACCTCTATTGCTGGTGAATCATTTGGGTTAGGTTAGGTTAGGTTAGAACAAATTGTTGGTGAATCATTTGGGTTAGATGAGGCGGTGAATGTCTCGTATATTAGATGATGAAAGCTTGACTTCAGAGTCATTGACCTTGAGGTTAAGGTCAATAGTACTGGTACTGTAAAAAGGCGACTTTTTTTCTTTTTTTTTTCTCGACGTCTATTATTTTACGCACTTTGGGGTTTTCAGAAATACACTAAAAATGGTCTTTTCTAGATTACAGATGTTAGAGTTATGTGGTAGTGTGTCCCTTAGCCTTTATGGTAGAAAAAGAAGATTACCCAATTTAATAAAAGAGCTGTCCATCTTTTCTCGATGAATTCTAACTTGCAGTCGGAGCAGGACAGGCAGGCAGTGTCATCGGCACACATCATTAAAATTAACAATATAAATTATTAAAGAAATAAATAAAAATACATAATCATCTTGTAAAATACTACAAAACGTAATACTGTCAAACAATTATGACGGACTTGATGCCAGACTATGTATTGACCAAAGAGGTAAAAGTAGTAGGTAGTAGTATTTAGTAACTCTTGTTAGTTTTCCGTACCAAAACTTAGAATGGAGAAAGGAGTGCCCTTATGGTGCGACTCAGTCTGTCTGTCTGTCACAGCTGGATATCTCAAGAACTACTAATGCTACCAACTTGAAATTTGGAACAGTTTTAGATGACGTTTACCCAACTTATTTAGCAAATAAGAAAGAAATAAAAATATATGTATTTTTTTGCAACAGGGACTGAAAGGGGGTCTTAAAAATTCAAAGTGTGGCTACTAGGGCATGAGGGGTATCATATGAAAGAGCGCTGTTTGCACATTGTCAAACTTTTTTTTTAGGCCGCATAGTTTTCGACTTTTCATGAAAAATGTAAAAAAAATACCGTTCCCCCCCTTATCTCCGAAGTTTGCATAAAGAAAAATCTGAAATTATTCTATGTGATAGAAGTATATGGAAAGATTACAGGAAAAATAAAACGATGTCTCTTAATAGCACACTTTTTCAGAAATCGGAACGGAACCCTCGGTGCGCGAGTCTGACTCGCTCTTGACCGGAGCACTAGGACTAGCAGGTGACGTACTATAGTTTCTGCCTACCCCCATGTGAACAGGCGTGAATTATTAGTATGTCAAGTATTATTGACAAGTATTATAGAAAACAAACTTTTAACGCATACTCCTTCACAGAAAGATGTGATCTTTGGCAAGAACTGCTTAAACCTCCTGATTTCTATAATGAACCATCCAAAATCAATCTGCCTAGCCTTTTCCCAACTATGTTGGGGTCGGCTTCCAGTCTAACCGGATGCAGCTGAATACCAGTATTTTACTGGAGCGACTGCCTATCTGACCTCCACAACCCAGTAACTGGGTAATGCGATACCCCTTGGTAAGACTGGTTGTCAGACTTTCGGGCTTCTGACGACCCGTAACGACTGTCAAAGATCCACGAATGACAGCCGGGACCAACGGCTTAACGTGCTTTCCGAGGCACGGAGAAGTCTCGGTATGTAAAGATAGGTCACCCATCCACGGACCAACCCCGGCAAGCGTAGCTTAACCTGATGGATCGACCCGTGCGGCTGTTATTACTTAGCCACAAGCTCCTCCTCTATAATGAACCATCCACAGATATACAGGGTGTCCCGTAAATAATGGATAATCTCTTAAGGGGTCATTGTACTCATCATTATGAACAACTTTTACTATGGGACCAAACCTGAAATCGCGAAAAAAAATCAGCTGACCAGTACATTTATCTACATCAAACTCGTCAAAATGTAGGGAGCAGCTGATTTTTTTTTCGCGATTCCAGGTTTGGTCCCATAGTAAAAGTTGTTCATAATGATGAGTACGATGACCCCTTAAGAGATTATCCATTATTTACGGGACACCCTGTATATATTTTTTTTAAGTAGAAATTGTAGTTTATTTTTGTGGTTTATATACAACTACCTGCACCCCGTGGTTTCACCCGCGTAGACCGGGATTAAAAGTAGCTTATGTGTTAATCCAGGGTATAAGCTATCTACATACCAAATTTCATCCAAATCGGTCCAGCCGTTTGAGCGTGAAGAAGTAACAAACATACACACACACACACCCCCTCACAAACTTTCGCCTTTATAATATTAGTATGAATTGTGATACACAACTATACAAATAAATACAAAAACAAAAGCGCACTTAGGCGTCGAAGTAACTTGTCCGCATCAATGTCATCCAGAATCGTGCCCAGAAGACTGGCAGCATTACCACGTTGAATGGCAATGCTAATTCTTTGGCGAAAGAATGAGCCAGCCCTAAGTCTCGACGAGTCGATATAATTTTATATTTCTATGGAACCATCAGAGTCTCCCATCCGGGCACAAGTTACCGTGGCCCACTTGGAAAATCTTAAATAAACTTCGTGCCCAAGTAGGCTGCAGCTAAGACCACCTCTACAAGTGGGGGCTCACGGACCGCTCAGCCGGTCGATTTTGTAAAAATCTCACCGTGAAAACTTAGGTGAAGTGAGTTTGTTTTTGCTAGGAATTGACACTAGGTATTGACAGCAGCTCACTCCACGCTCACTTCACCTAAGTTTTCACGGTGAGATGGTTACAGAATCGCACTGCAGATCTCCGGTGTTTATGTGGCGTCTCTCCACAGATAATGGCTCACCTCCCATCTTGCACAGCATGCCCGGTCAACTGCACACGTGAGGACCTAATGGCTGCGTCAGCAAACAGTATTCGCGTTGCTGAATTTATTTATTTATTTATCATGTGGAAAAGTAACAGCTTTACATAAAAACAATAAATATACTGAAATAAGAAACATGAAGCCAATTACAGGGTTTCACGGCTAGCTTTACAGTAATTATAATAAGAGATCTTATACACGACCAGACATAAAAAAAAAGATGAGCACCAATCGTCAAATCGGTACCACCAAATATAGGGAATGAAATGAAATAAAATTAAGTAAGAAACAGAACTACTTACTATTAACACTAAGAATTAATTTTGAAAAATTCCAGGTTCAGCCTATTGCGTACGCTTGAGCCTTTGGTTGAAAACAAGTCAAAAGAAAACTGCTTGCATAGGTCTTTACTCGTTCGCACTAAATATGAGTTTTGCCTGTAGTTGGAAGAAGACAACGGAATAGATATAGGAGGATTAAATCTGAGTGTTCGCTGGGGAACATTATAGTACAGCCGGTCGATTCTGTAAAAATCTCACCGTGAAAACTTAGGTGAAGTGAGTTTGTTTTTGCTAGGAATTGACACTATTGACAGCTCACTCCACGCTCACTTCACCTAAGTTTTCACGGTGAGATGGTTACAGAATCGCACTGCAGCTTACGCAGAAGCTGCGGACAGTCCACCTCATTTGATATAATTTTGACCTAAAATGTACAATCTGCTAATCGACGACGGTTAATAAGTGGTTGTAGGTGAAATTTCCTGAAGAGATCTAAATAATCATAACTGTGGTATGGTATGCGCAAACGACAGCACAGAAACCGAACAAATCTTTTTTCCAAACAAATTTTAAAAACTGTATACAGGGTGTAAGTATAAACAGTGGCAATCTTGTAAGGGGTCATTGTACCCATCATTATGAACAACTTTTACTGTAGGACCAAACCTGAAATCGCGAAAAAAAAAATCTGCTATTCAGTAGGTACATTTTATGTTCGCATAATTCGTCGCATACTCATGTAGGAAACAGCTGATTTTTTTTCGCGATTTCAGGTTTGGTCCCATAGTAAAAGTTGTTCATAATGATGAGTACAATGACCCTTTAAAAGATTGCCACTGTTTACACTCATACCATGTATATATATTTTTTTAGAGTTGTTTTTACCATTCGACACGATAATAAGATAAGGACGGTATGTTACAGAGATACTATTGCTTAAACTTTGATCATCTTTATTTTGTAATCCTACATGCAACAACAATTAATTATATTCTATTCTAAGGAAAAAAAAAATTAAAGCTGAAGATACTTTAATATATTTTTAGTGTAAGTACCGTCAACCATGAAATTGCTTTTAAACTTTTGATAACAACTCCTTGTACACACGGCTAAATATCAAGCTATAAATTTCCAGTACAAGCTGATCTCTCATTGTGCGGAAATCCTATACAAGCGAGATCAGCTTATACTGGAAATGTATAGCTGGATATGCAGCCGTGTGTACTTTAAAATTTTACTATGTTTGAAACTTTTACCAGATACATAATTTGCGGAACCCCAAAAACACAATGTTATACACCCTAGATATAGTACACACGAATAAAAAGTAACATACTGGCACAGACACTCTGAAGACGATGCTTTTATCAGTTCTTCATAATATCAACAGTCCGGTCTTCTTTTCATAAACTCTTAACTTCGCTTCAACATAGAAGTTCAACCTCATCGTCTCTGTCGTTGTAAGTTCATTCGCGATGTGTCCATAATTCATCATAAGCTCGATCTGTTCACACATCCCATTGACTCTAATACCTTTAACGTAATAAAGAAAAGGCATCCCCATATACCCTTTAAGAGAAGCCGTGTGCACAACTTCTATTTCTAAATAACCGGCGTTTGCCGACAAAACCGCTGTCACAGTTTCTCCTGGCTTCAATTCTACCTCCACGCCGCTAGTAGTACCAATAGTTTCGGTTTTTGATTTCGACTCACTGACACCTCCGTTAGTTGTGTAAGAAAAGCCGGTTCGACCGCCAACTTTTACGATTTCCACGTTTAACTCATATTCTACATCTTGGGATATTGTTAACTCGTGTCCTCTTGACCAAGTCGTTGTCAAGGTGTTTTCGATGGTGTGTGATATACCTGTGTTCACTTTTATAGTATGGTTTGATGAGTTCTCGAAGTCTTGTGACACCACTACGACTGGTTTCATCGTTACGCTCTTAACTGTAGCTGATTTTATCGATAACACTCTATTTGCTCGTTCTGCCGGCTCCCGTGAGTTGCACAGGTCTTCAGCATTATTATCCTCGAAGGTTTTAAGCCACAGCCATGTGAAACGATCAGCATTATCTAGAAATGTTTTATACACTGTGTCTAACTTATTCCTTCCGACTTTGAATGTATTGAGGTCACCATCTGTTACTAAACGAGTTTCTGTCCCTGTGTACGATATGTTCACTTTCTGGTCATCGTCTATACTCACATCGAGTTTTATTCTGGCTGCCACTATTTGTATTAAAAGCGCTAACACTAGTAATTTAAAACCCATTTTTTCCACTTATGTAGGTAGGTAGCTGTGTATTGGGCGGAGATTTGGGTAACACTGGCTACCATTTCGTGAAGCATTTGATTTAACTACAAGTCTGACCTTTTGATCTTCATTTTTAGGGTTCCGTACCTACCTCAAAAGCAATGACATTATACATCTAGACGTTGCCATGTGAAGTGTATGTATGCTCTCTAATAGTGTACAACGTAGTAAGTACGCTCCTTTAGAACATAAGTATAATTTTAAGCTAAGTAAGCACTTTACTTGAAAGCGCATTATGAAATATTTTCCTTTATGCATTGATTAAAGTACATTCGATCGAGTTGGTTGTCTAATTTAAAATACTATAGGACCCCCAACATTTCACATGATTACAGTGAGAAGTGTGGAAGTGAGACACATATATACGAAATAATTAGGAAAATTGATACAAAGCATCGTATCTTTTGTCCCTTACGGCGGCGTGCCGTATTTTTGCTTTAAAAATGTTGCCAAACAAAGTACTTTGCATGGCAGAATTTAAAAATGTTGCCAAACAAAGTACTTTCACCGTTAATATTGTTGTCTCATGACCGGCCACGCGGTGGCTCGATCTAGATGTATATTTGTCCGTGACGTATATGGAAGAACTTGTTTGTCAACTACAATATTATGTTTGTTTTTGGGATAAATTCATCTTAACTACGGAACCCTTCATTGTGCGTGGTCCAACATACGTTTTATTTAAATATGTACTATACCTACACAGATTATACTAACGACTGCGTCTTATAATAGTACCGTCACCGTTCAGTTTGGCACTTGAACTACGAAAAGCGTTCTTACTGCCATGACATAAAGGCGCTGTCAATGACAAATGTTACCAGAGGCGTGTGGATAACTGTACTTAAACAATTTGAGATAGTGAGGTCAAGAATATATTCTTGACCGCATAATCTCCAATCGTTCATGGGTTAATTTACAGACTAGTACTTTACAGACTAATGATTATAACTTAACATTAGTTATGATTATTAAAATATATTTTAATAAAAAAAAATATTAAAATTTTAAAAAATCGTAAAGCTAAACTTAGTTATTGTAGTTAAAATAAAATAATTAAGTTTCGCTTTATGATTTTTTAATTTAACTTAATTACTTAATAATTACAAATCATGTACCCCCTGCATTTATTGATTTCAATAATTTATTTTTTTAATTGTTAAAAGTAAAAAAAAAATCTTATACATTACAATACAAATTAAATTAAATTATACAAAAAACATAGCTTTTCTCAACTAAGTTATGAGAATTGCGTTTCTGACACCCTTTGGATACAGAACTTGTTACGGCCCGCCGCCATGGACATACTAATGCCGTGCCTGCGCGTGGCCGTGCCGCAGGGCGCAGCGCGCCCAAGGCAGTCGTCGTCCCACCTTCAGACGTCGCTCATCGTATTTTATTAAGTGATTTCACATATATTGTAAATCATCAGAACAGAATTATAAAACTAATCATATAAATACATCCATTATTTCGAAGACCCATAATATAAATAACACAGCGGCAGCAGCCGGAACAGTGGTCCTTCTACCGGGAAAAAAGAAAATCAAGGACACCACTCCGCCATCTTGTTCACGTACGACTACAACGAAGCAATCGCAGAAACAAAAGAAAAAAAAAAAACAAGCAAAAAGAAAAACGGACTTGGGGACTGTAGCTGAGTGAGTTCGTTCCGATTTCCTCTCTATTACCCTTTTAACTCAACTGTGTTCTTGCCTCAATTTGTGCTTGTTGAGTCGGCGCCTTTCTCGTGGGCGGGGGTGTGCTTGGCCTTATTCACTCACAGATATGCTTATTTTCAAAGCTTACAGACATCTCTATACTTAATACTTTTCACTACACTTAACATTACCTTCGAACCTACACGCAGCATGCACGCGTTCGATAAAAATGTCTGAAAATCGCTTAAAACAATTAATAGCAGCACGTGGCAGCTTGAAAGCCAAGCTGACTCATTTTAACAAACATTTAAATTCATTAAAAACAGAGTCCCTAATTCCATTAACAGAAATTCAGCTAACCGAACTTGAATGCCGCTTAACAAAATTAGATACAATCACCGCTCAATTTGATACCATACAGACGGAGATTGAGGCGCTATCCCACGAAGATGAAGATGAGTACGAGCAACGAGAGCTGTTTGACAACCGGCTCTACGCGCTGCTAGCAGAAGCCACCGCGCTGGTTAAATCAGCACGGAAACGGGCGGCCCGTGACGAGCGGGAGGCAAGCTGGCACGACGCCAGCGGTTCCGACAACGATGCTCATCAAGGTTTCGTGAGGTTACCTAAGATCAACCTGCCTCACTTCGACGGCAACTTTCAACTCTGGCTCGAGTTCAAAGATACGTATATTTCACTCATACACAACAACAAAAGCATAAATCAGATTAACAAGTTTCATTACCTTCGAGCTGCTTTGAAAGGTAACGCAGCTTTAGTCATTCAAAGTGTAGAATTCAGATCAGACAACTATAATATAGCATGGGATTTGTTAACAAATAGGTTTGACAATGAACGCCTCTTAATTAATAATCATATGAATGCGCTCTTTGATTTAGAACAAGCTCAAAAGGAATCGAGTGCCTATTTAAGGAATGTCATTGACATTACTAAGAAAAACTTGTGTGCGCTTTCCACTTTAGGTTTACCAACAGGCCACTGGGATGATATCATTATTTATTTCATGACAAAGAAATTAGATTATAAATCATTCCGGGAATGGGAAGAGCATCGCAGTTCAATAAGAGGTCGTCCTACACTTGAACAATTTCTTACTTTTTTAACAAATCGAGCAGACTTGTTGGATACTATCCAACAAGAAACATTACACAAAAACAATAAACAAAATTTTCAAAAGTCAGATAGTAATAAAACTAAAACATCATTGGCCTCTAATTACAATGATTCATCTTCAATAACATGTCCTATGTGTAAAAAGAATCATGAACTTTTTAGTTGTCAAGATTTCAGAAACTTAGATGTTGTCATGCGCAATCAGAAAATGGTTAATTTTAAAGTGTGTAAAAATTGCTTGCGGTCAGGTCATACAGAAAAATATTGCAAATTAACACACTGCAAATACTGTACAAACAGACACAATACTCTTTTACATATGGACAAAGAGACAGAAAATTCAGTTCCTGTCGCTTTGGCAGCTGAAATTCAGAATGACAGATCTTGTATCCTGCTTTCCACAGCGCTCGTGAAGGTGGCAGATTCCACGGGAAGACTTTGCACAGCTCGAGTCCTTCTAGACAACGGCAGCACTTCTCACTTCATCACGCAGCACTTCTGTGAGAAACTAGGTCTTATTATATACAACGCAGGCTCCATTGTATCAGGTATCAACAGTCAATGTTCCTATAGTGCAGAGTCTTGTGACATAACCATACAATCATTCTCAGGCAACTATGTAGCAAAACTTAGTTGTTATGTATTACCTAGAATTACAAAGTCTTTGCCTTCGTCTTACATAGACATCAAAGACTTGCCTCTTCCTACGGGCATAGTTCTAGCAGATCCCTCTTTTAACGTTCCCTCCACTATAGACATATTAGTTGGAGCAGAGATCTTTTGGGATATCTTAACTTCCAATTTCATAGATTTAGGTAGCCAACGTCCTAAGTTGCAGCAAACTAAATTAGGTTGGTTAGTTACAGGCAGAATTAATATAACTAAACAGACACATAAAAATACAGAAATACAGAATTATCATATTCAGACTTATAAAAATACAGATAAACAGAAAAATCAGAACTTACAGAAATACAATAAATATACAGAAAAACATACACAGAATGAAGCTTTACAACTTACCCGGTTTTGGGAGTTGGAATCAGTGTCTTCAAAGCACAACTTATCACAGGAGGAGCGAGCTTGTGAGCAGAGCTTTGCAGAGAACACTCGACGAGATGATGAAGGTAAGTTTGTAGTATCTATACCATTAAAATATTCACCTGAAGTACTCGGAGACTCCTACTCGATGGCGAAGCAACGTTTTCTCTCCTTAGAACGCAGACTGCTACGTGATCCACATCTTAAAGAGGCGTACTTACATTTTTTGTTAGAGTATCAATCCCTGGGACACATGACAGAAAATAAACAGAATACAGAACCAAAGGGTAGCTATTACCTACCTCATCATGGAGTAATCCGGCTCGAAGGACCACTGTTCCGGCTGCTGCCGCTGTGTTATTTATATTATGGGTCTTCGAAATAATGGATGTATTTATATGATTAGTTTTATAATTCTGTTCTGATGATTTACAATATATGTGAAATCACTTAATAAAATACGATGAGCGACGTCTGAAGGTGGGACGACGACTGCCTTGGGCGCGCTGCGCCCTGCGGCACGGCCACGCGCAGGCACGGCATTAGTATGTCCATGGCGGCGGGCCGTAACTCCGCGAGGCGAGTACAACTACTAAGTTACGAGTCGTCTTCGACGCTTCGGCCGTGACAACAACAGGAAAATCACTAAATGATATTCAGATGGTTGGACCAGTGGTCCAAGACGACTTATTGTCCATATTACTCAGATTCAGACAACACAAATTCGTAGTTACAGGCGACATAGAAAAAATGTACAGAGCCATATCAGTTACAGCTTCACAACGTTCACTACAGCAAATTGTGTTTAGATTTAGTCCTTCAGAACCTTTAAAAACATACACTCTTAATACGGTGACGTATGGCACGGCATCAGCGCCATATTTAGCTACTAAGTGTTTAGTTTCCCTTGCAGAACAATGCTTGGATCCAGATGCAAAACAGGCTATTATTAAGGACTTCTACGTTGACGATTTTGTTAGCGGCGGGGAGACAATTCCAGTAGTAATAGACCTTTGTCAGAATGTTATTAAAACATTAAAAGATGCCAATTTTAATTTAAGAAAATGGCAGTCCAACAATTCAGAAATCTTAAAAAATATTTGTCCTAATATGGAAACAGAAATAAATCAGAAAACATTAGATTTAAATGAATCTCTACCAAATAAGATATTAAGACTAAATTGGGACACCAAAGCAGATAACTTATTGTTCTGCATAAACATCAAGTCAAACAAAAATAAGGTTACCAAACGGATAATATTATCATTAATCAGTCAAGTCTTTGATCCCTTAGGGCTGCTAGGGCCATGTACAGTTGAGGCGAAAATGCTCTTGCAAACATTATGGCTTGAAAAATGCAGTTGGGATGAAGAAGTGTCACTTGACACCAGAACCAGATTTCAGAACTTTATTCAGTCACTATCACATTTAAATACACTACGAATACCACGTTGGGTTTGTAGTGAAACCGCTGTAACATTTGAATTACATACATTCACAGATGCGTCAGAACGTGCTTACGGTGCATGTGTGTATGTTAGGACAATTGATACACAAGGTAAAGCCAGTGTCAGACTACTAGCATCTAAAAATAAGGTAACGCCTTTAAAACCAGTAACTATTCCTAGGCTAGAGTTGTGTGGTGCGTTATTGGGTACAAGACTCTGCATTAAAATTTTAAAATCCATTACAATAAAATTCAGTAATTCTTACTACTGGACTGATTCCATGATCGTCCTCGGTTGGCTCAATACTTCACCGAGCCGCTTGAAAACCTTTGTACGTAACAGAGTAGGTGAAATACAAGAATTAACTTCCGATAGCAAATGGAGTTTTGTGCCGTCTAAAGATAATCCTGCAGACCTGGTTTCTCGCGGAGTGAAGGCTGATCTCATCACTAAGTCAGCACTGTGGTGGCACGGACCAAGTTTCCTTCATCAAACGCACATCAGCTTTCCAAAAATACCAACCACACACACACAGGCATCACTTCCAGAAACATCATTACATACAATAGCAACTACAGACAAAATCAATGATAACAGCATCTTAAATCTTATTAATAATAAAAGTAATTACAATAAAATAATTAGAACAGTAGCTTATGTTAAAAGATTTATTCAAAACTGTAAAAATCCTGGCAACAAAAGCACAGGTATCTTATCAGTATCAGAACTTCAATGTACAGAAAACATAGTGCTAAATATAGCACAATGTGATATGTTCTGTGAGGAATATCACATAATTAAATCAGGCCAGTCCTTACATAAAAAACACAGATTAAATTCATTATCACCTTTTGTTGATTCCAACAACATATTGCGCGTTGGTGGACGCCTAAACAATTCAAATTATGAATACAATGTAAAACATCCAATTTTACTAAGTTGCAAACATCATCTTACACAGATCATCTTTCACAAGCAACACATAGACTTGCTACACGCAGGCCCACAATTGTTACTGTCACACATCAGACAATCTTACTGGCCAGTGGGGGGGAGGAACCTCGCCAGGCGTACCGTACACAATTGTGTACGTTGCACTAGATTTAAACCTAAGCCGGTTCAGCCTATCATGAGTAACTTACCACATGACAGGACACATTTAGAGTTTCCTTTCCTACATACTGGTATTGATTACGCTGGGCCAGTGTTGATATCAGATCGAAAAGGCAGAGGTAGTAGACTCACGAAATCTTATATTTGTGTTTTTGTCTGTTTCGCAGTTAAAGCCTTGCACCTCGAGCTCGTCACGGACCTTACCAAAGAGGCATTCATTGCTGCTCTTCATAGGTTTATGAGTCGCCGTGGAAAGCCACAGACTATTTCATCAGATAATGCGACAACCTTCGTCGGAGCTAGTAACGATATTCAGTCATTTTTTAGAACTTATTCAGACGATATTCAAACAGACATGGCCAGCCAGGGTATAGATTTTAAATTCATTCCACCCTATACTCCACACTTTGGTGGGTTATGGGAATCAGCAGTAAAGTCAGTCAAACATCATCTCAAGAGAATACTCTCGCTGACACACCTCACATACGAGGAGATGTCGACTTGTCTGGCACAGATAGAGGCTATCCTTAATTCCCGTCCCCTTACTCCTTTATCTACAGACCCTTCAGACCTTACATGTCTTACACCATCCCACTTTCTTATCGGACGAACCCTCACATCAGTACCCCATCCTCCCGTCGCAGCTGATATGAACCGACTACAGCGCCATGAAAGGATACAAAAACTTAAAGAACATTTCTGGCTAAGATTTTCACAAGATTATATTACCCTTCTACAGACCAAAACCAGGTGGCATTCAGCAGCTGGTGAAGACTTAAAGCTGGGATCCTTAGTCCTTGTCAGGGACCGGCACCAGCCTCCCCTGCTGTGGCTGCTGGGAAGAATAATCAAGCTGTATCCGGGGCCGGACAGCATCAGCAGGGTAGCAGACATACGGACCTCCAAGGGGATCATCCAGAGGGCATACAATAACATATGCCCTCTCCCTATCACATCTTGAAGCAGACTTCAAGCCCGGGAGCCTGTTACGGCCCGCCGCCATGGACATACTAATGCCGTGCCTGCGCGTGGCCGTGCCGCAGGGCGCAGCGCGCCCAAGGCAGTCGTCGTCCCACCTTCAGACGTCGCTCATCGTATTTTATTAAGTGATTTCACATATATTGTAAATCATCAGAACAGAATTATAAAACTAATCATATAAATACATCCATTATTTCGAAGACCCATAATATAAATAACACAGCGGCAGCAGCCGGAACAGAACTCATGGAATATACAAGGATTATAATAGTTTGGCAGAACCCTTATAAACCTCCGATAAAAGGGTTAAATCATAAACATATCCAAAAAAAATAATACTATTATTGTTTTTTTTTTTTATGTAATGAAACAGCACTCTATTTATATGGATTTGTTTTTACTAGTATGGATTGTTCGAAATATTCGAATCATGATAATAATAACATAGAGGAATTACGACCTTAAGGCCAAAGACCATATGGCTATTTTGGAGAATGATTGATGGCACAATTTCAAATTATCACTAAATAAACTAAGGTTACATTTGGCTCCACTGAGCAGTCGCAGCAATTTCTTAAAATTGTGTTCGTTCCGACCAAGCGCCGTTTTTCAGACTACAGTTGAGGCACACGTTGACTTCACTCCTTTGCCAAGAGTAATTGGCGTCACATCTGTAAAGAAAACGTAAAAAATGCACAATTAACACTTTCAGCTGAGCATCTGCGTATTCAAATGTTTGTTGCGCGGCACACTATTTTCTCATACAAAATATATGACGATTAGTGACGTTCTGGTTTTTCATACAAGCAAAGATAGTATGAAATGTGACACAACCGTTACTACACGTCAACGTTGCGAATGTACGCGTAATTATAATGTATGTGTGTGACTAGCCTTAAAAAGTGTACAAAAAACTAACGTGAAGTGGCGCTAGCAGTCCGAAAATTTAAAGTGATACGGCCTTAGAGGCGACGTTATAATACGTAAAATTTGATAAACGTTATTTGACACAACGTTTAATCACGTCAGCAAAAAATATGTCTTTCTTTAAAGAAAGTGTATAAACGACTGCGGCCTATACCAATTCCTTCAAGCTACGTCATCGCGCCGTATCCTTAGAGCATAGGTTAAATGCTCAAAGTGTTAATGCATCTAGGATAAAATTAAGGCACATATGAATCATACATCATACGTGACAGGGATTCGAACATTCATCTATGGAAGCTGGCATAGTGCCCCATCGTCAATTAGATTTTTCTGAAAAGTTGCGGTGCATAATAACAAGTCAATCGAACTTGAGGACGTAACAGACAGACACAGTACGGATTTAATTAGATCAGATGGATGTGAAGCTAGAACTGATCGTAAATGGTAGCTTAAGACAGATTTAAAAGATTTTACCTGAGTTTAGGATGTCCTTTAACATTGAAACTGTTTGGAAACATTTTACAAGAAAGACGGGAACATCACATCTTTCACCCTCATAATGTGCTGTGCATTGACAGACTGGCTCACTCTCCTCATTCAGGGAACAGACACCGTTGTTCAAACAATACTCATGGCACGCGTTGACTTCGCACCTTTCTCCAGAGTAACCGGCATTACATCTGAAATAACGAAGATAAGAAACAAAAATAACTCAGCAAAATAAAGAAGTCAACAAATATGGTCGCTAATCTAATTAATTGACGTAACTGATTTGAAGCATATTAATTTTACAGGGCAAGCTATTTTTTTATTTTTTTTTGTAAACTGTAGATACATCGGTCTCGATTTTGCATTAAGTATCATGGGAACGGTAAGGCATATAGATACGCCGATTAGACAGATCGATTCGACTTGGAAAATGTATCAAAATAGGTAAGTACTAATAGTTAATTCGGCTTAGTCCAAAATGTCAGATACATCAGTTAGTTAGATTAGCGGCGTTATGACTTGGACTTTTAAGGCCAGCCGATTAGGGCGAGCCGCACCACAACGAATATGCAACGTATTTTTCTCAAATTTGGTATTTATTACCAGGTATTCAGTCCCGCTCTTTTCGTAACACACCACCACGATATGAATCATTTTGAATCATACAATCCATTGATTTAAATTTTTGAAAAATTTGTCTACTCGACGACGTAAATAACGCAATGAATGTTTTTGTACTGTCACAATGAAACCGATTCCAACTGATAGTGTATTACGCAATGATGCTGATAATACACGAGAAAAACATAGGTCATCAAATAAGCAAGTTGCATATTCGTATTAAATTGCGGCTTTTACTTGGAGTGGTTGATGGGACGATCGTTGTTGGTTGGGATGGTTTATCCCAAAAATCAAACTTAACATTGTAGTTGAAAAACATGTGCTTCCTTATACGTCACGGTCAATTTGCCAACTGCAAATGTAAGTTTGTAATCGCAATTTTTTTTTGAATATGATAAAACTACAAATTAACGGTTTTCGGAATTTTCCCTTTTTTTTTTGCTGTGAAAACTTGCTTTTTGCCAAATATTATGATTCTAGGTCAACAAAAAGAGTATCAAAAAATGTCGTAGAAGCTTGATTTTTTTAGAACTCTAAGGCACCGTGACTTACGTATTTGATATTAATTTCAATTCAACTTACTGCCTCCACGCGTTCCTGAGAAAAAGGGTCTTGACAGACAGACGTACAGACGGACAACAAAGTGATCCTAATAGGCGGTCCGTTTTAGGGTTCCGTACCTTTAGGAAAAAACGGAACCTTTATAGGATCACTAGTGTGTCTGTCTGTCTGTCCGACTATCACAGCCAGTTTGCTCCGAATCTAATGAACCGATTAAGTTGTAATGAACGGGATGACGATTACGGGAGTTTCGTTTGCTCGCTTTGCTCGCTCACTCTAGCCCTCGTCATCCTCTTCGAACCTAACCTTTCCATGTAGTTTCAAAGCATGATTCGCTCGCTTTTTATTAGTTCAAGACTTTCAAGAGTAGTCGGGATCAAGTTGTCAGAAGCTTAAATTGAATGGGCCAGTTTTCCTAGGATGGAATTGTCACGGGGATGAGCTGTCGTAATACCTAGTAGGTACATAACTAATCGATTATGTATGGAATGAACATGTTTTACCTGCATTTAGGTTGTCCATCAGCACTGGCGCTACAATCTCCTTGCAAACAATAGTTGTGACAGACTGAAACATTGCATCTCTCACCGCTGTAACCCTGTGTACATTCACAACAAGACTCCCCACTAACATTCGTACCATGGACACTAAGTAGGCTCTGCTCTGTAGAAACATTGAGAGAGGCGGAGTCGTTGGGCTCTGAGTAATTTGGTAGCAGACGCTTTAGTGCTTTGCAGTTCTGTAATCCATGAGTTTGTTCTTCAATGTTATAGTTGGTGGCTATGCCTCGACAAATCCCAGACTTCGCTGTTTCATGCATTGAAATTTGTTTCAGTTTCACTTCTGTGTGGTGTGGTATATTCTTTGGTAGTCCCCAGAAGAATCCTTTATATCTGTTAACCCAATAGATATAATCTTTTGATACAGCTAATGCTTCTGGCACACCTTGCCGGCTTGTTCGGTATAATGTACTTATGTTGTTTCCATTCAAATCTGCACTTTTAATAGAAAATACTTCATAGTATTCTTTAAATTCAGCCCAGTATATTTTTTGTGTCTGTGGATCAATGGTCAAGCCTTGTCTCATCATATTATCACTACTGTATATTACAACTTCCCTCTCGGAACCATTAAATAGTGCTCTCTCTATTATGTTGTTAGAGTCTTTGTAAGTGGTCCAATAAATATACCTGTAATTTATAAATACCTATAAATTTTTACAAAGTAAACTATTGTATTTTTCTAGGCAATTTCCTAAATACAATTTTAAGTAAATACCTAATTATATTAATTTATTAGAAAGAAATAATTTCTAAGATCACATAATTTTAGCCACCGACACGCTAAACAGAAGTATTGAAACTGTTGTAGCAATAATTGGGCGCCCTTGCATAGTTAATTCAGGGATGTGTCTCACTTTATTTAGAGTGAAGATGTCTAAAAGACCTCTACGAGCTGGCTCCAATCCCCTCCAAAGATCAAATATTAAGCGAAAAAATACACAAATCATGATAATACTGATTTTTTTTCTATTAAAACTATAATTTTGTAATAATATTTTGATATAAAGAGTGTCGTAGAGTTTCTTGCCCGTTTTTCTCCATAGGCACCTACTACATTTTGGAACGGGCAACTAGTTTCATCTGAGTGACCGACCCCTTGACATTTCAAAAGTGCCTGTGTTTGATTTTATTTAAATAAATACTTTGAGTTTATATTATAATATTTTAACGGGTTATTATTTTTTATTAAGATTTTGATGCGTATTAAATAAATTACATTGAAGTACATACTTGCTAAAATCTAACAGACTTAAAAAAATTAATATGTACAAGTATAATACAAAAAGGAGAATTTTTCGATGCCCCATGATTTCCCATCATAGGGCATCGAGAAATTCATCCGCATATCTGTCGAAAGGATTATTATTATTTTTTATTATAAAAATTAGTTTAAAATAGAATAAAAATGTGTATTGATTATACTAGATAATATTATCATCAGTGACATACCCTCCACAGCTGTCCACGACAATTTCACTGAAATGCGTGTCCTTTTGAAAATCGATCACAAAAGTTTTGCTAGCTTCGATGTCAGATCCAGGCTTTAATAAAAACGAGTACATCGTTTGACCAATAATCACAAAAAGTAATTCTGTGGCTGGGTCATAGGCGAATCTCGATATGTGGTTGCGTGGTCGTGTCTCAATTAAAGTTTGTGTTTTTCCGCTATCTATGTCAAAACTAGTAAGGTTTCTGTAACCATCTTTTCTGGCAAACAGCACCCGCTTGTGTAATGGGTCGTAAGTTATCCACTCGTTATAATCAGACGTCAACACTGAGTACGTTAGTTTTCCGTCATTATAAAATTCTAGCAGTTTATTTCTGGCCACAACGATGTCTGAAACATGTGAATAACATTTTTCTAAGCTTAAATAATAAAATCTCCCCTTTCCACTTCTTCCCATAAATACAATTTTATGTCCATAAAGAGTTCCCATTACAAAAATATTGTAAGTAAGGATTATGTAACTCACCCCAAAAAAAGGTGTGCGCCAACCCCACGGAAAGCGCTAGCAACACCAACACACACTGCGTTCTACACATTTTACACTTATGACAACGTTGTTTCAACAGAGGTAGATGGTGCGTCCACTCTTGGGGAGCGCAAGTGAGTTAGAAGAGCAAACCGCTAGCTTTCCTCAATCGTGAAACTACGAGTAAATTGCAAGAGCTATATTTTTAGCTCAAACGGGTGGATCGAAAAATCCGCTTGTTCAGAAATAGATTTTATAAATAATATAATACAAAGTCGCTTTTCGTGTCTGTCTGTGTGACCGCTTAGTTCTTCTAAACTACACAATAGCCGTTGGTCCCGGCTGTCATTCGTGGATTTTTGACAGCCGTTACGGGTCGTCAGAAGCCTGAAAGTCTGACAACCAGTCTTACCACACATATACACACCAACACTCTCAACCTCACTTCCACTCCACATTAAAATAGGTAGGTATTTAAAAACTTATAATGATTTTTTATCTTTTGTAATTTTTAATTTATTATGACTTCATTAATGTGAAAGACTGGAACAAAAATGTCTTCCTTGTTGTATTTTGTGTTGTTGAATAGCTGCGCCACAGTATTTCACTTTTGCAGCTATCTTCGTGTCTATTGTTATGTTAAATACCTACAATTGTTCGTATTAAACTTTTTTTTTACCAAGGGTATCGCATTACCCATTTACTGGGTTGTGGAGGTCAGGTAGGCAGTTGCCCCATGTAAAATACTGGTATTCAGCTGCATCTGGTTAGACTGGAAGCCGACCCTAACATAGTTGGGAAGAGGCTAGGCAGATTGATTGTTCAGAGACTGGAGGAACATTGCGGATCGCCGAAGCCTCGAGCTACACTCGCGCAGCTGAGAACTGTATGGAAATCGCGGATACTGACCTAAAGGGTTACTAAGCCGAAATCACCGAAATCACCGAGTCACAAAGGACATCACGCCAAATCCAAGCCTTTCTCATCTGATGTCTACGTCGCATTCTCAGAATATACTGCCCCGAGACATTCTCTAACGAAGAGCTGTTGGAGAAGTAATGCCGCGATAGCAATCGAACGCCAGATCAAGCGACGTAAATGAAGATGGATTGGTCAAACGCTCCTGAGGGATTCCCATTTTTTTTAAACCACGAGGTTTCTCAAAAGGTGAAGAAGATGTTCAAAGCTTTTTTCGGTACGTATTTTTTCTGATTTCTAAATACAGTACCTATAGAGTCTTGGCAGTTACTTGGTACATTAAACCTCATTCTTTATTAATAAGATATTACAAAGCCCGCTCGCTCTGAACCATCCAGATGGTTCCACCCCCAATGATGGGATGGGGATGGGTTTTGCTCCGCTATCCATTATGACATTCCTAACTCTCACTCTTGATGTAGTATTTCAGTATAAAAGTTTTGAAAAATAAAGATGATTTATTTATTATTATTAGATCAGAGATCCTTATAGGCTACTAAAACCCTCCCTTCGCGTCGTGTACCGCAGAAGATGCTCTAACTCCAGCTACCAATCTCCAGTCGAATTGAGAAACTCCTCCTTTCGGAAGTCGTTTTTCATGATTTACTTAGTGGTAAATAAAGAGTCATATTTCTGAAGTTTGCTGTGTTGACTGTACAATATAATCCAAAATAGGCTTGGTAGTGTCATTAATTGGCAACGACACTACTGGTAGTGCGGCTGGTAGTGTCGTTGCCAAAACATGGGCCTGGTAGTGTCGTTAATTGGCAACGACACTACTGGTAGTGCGGCTGGTAGTGTCGTTAATTGGCAACGACACTACTGGTAGTGCGTCTGGTAGTGTCGTTGCCAATAAACGTCTCCGTCCACTACCATCCAGTTCAGGATCTACAGATAAATTTTCCTTTGCTTAAACGATATAACTTAATTTAGATTTCCAATACGTGTAGTCTACATATTTGTGTACAAGTAAGTATCTGTTAAAAGCAATTTTAATACCCCAATTGTACGAGCAAGCAGTGTTTATAGTATCGATTTGCTTATTAAAGGCTCCTACAGACAGAGGCGATATCGCGGTCGCGACGCGATATTTCGATATTATATCCATAGAAAAATATCGCGTCGCGACGCGATATCGCCTCTGTCTGTAAGATCCTTAAAGCGATGGATCTTGGGGGAGTTGCAATTCCTACAGGCTAGGTCGTCTTTATTAGGTTTGTTCAAGACAAAATACGCGGCTAAATCTCTATCACACTGTGTTTCCATTTTAAATAAAACCCCTAAAAATATAATTATCATTTTGATATAAAAATGGTACTTACCTGTAATTTTTAACCTTTTTTGTATTTTATAAATCTTTTTATAAAATCTGTTCAATTTAAAAGAGTTTTAAATATGTTTTCATTTAAAACGCTACAGTAGGTACTACTTAGTCTGAATTTCCGCGCATTATTTGAGAAAGTAATAGCTATACAAGCCTTGACCGCAGCGAGGTATTGATAGACTCACGTATGTCGTATGTTTTCACGTTCGTCCATCAATCCCTGTTTTGCCGGGCCGCTGCAGTATTATATTGCCGCCAGCCGACAGCCGACTTTTTTTTCGAGATTTCAGGTTTGTTCCCTTAATAAAAGTTGTTCACAATGAGTACAATGAAACCTTAAAAGGATGCCCATGAATTCAACTATTGAAACCTCGTAACATTTTTTGGTTCACATGCCAATGAAGCTACACCTAGCGAAGTTTATTATTGTCATCTTCTGCAAGCAGAATCTGAAATTATGCTCGGACTTTTAATTTTGCTGCAGTAAAATGACACTTCTTGTCTGTCATTTCGTTACAAAATTTTCCCATTTGATTGCGAAATGACAGTAAAAAAAAACCGGTCAAGAGCGAGTCGGACTCGCGCACCCAGGGTTCCGTACCATCATTTATATGTAATTTTTGTTGATGATTTCTGAAAAACTGTGCTATTTAAAGACATCATTTTATTTTTCCTGTAATCTTTACATAAATTTCTATCACATAGAATAATTTTAGATTTTTCACTTTGCAAACATCGGAGATAAGGGGGGGGAACGGTATTTTTTTTACATTTTTCATCAAAAGTCGAAAACTATGCGGGTTAAAAAAAAGAAAAAATATGTTTAAGAGCCTATACTACCTCAGGTTTTTATCTCGCTCGCGCGATTCTGCGCGCACACTAAGTGAGAGCGAGACTGAGTGCGGTGCTGGGCGCCGATAGTTTAGGTAATTGCTTTTTACGGTGAAAATAATGGCAATTTAAAAAAAATAAAAAACATAAGACCTGCTTTATAGTTAGTTCAGTTAGTATGCAAAGTTTCATGATCTAATTTGAAGTACTTTTTGAATACCAGCGGTTTATTGTTCGGTTTAGAGGTAACTTTGGATTTTTTTTCTATCGAGAAAATTTTATGGAATCGTGTTTTCGTCCAACGTAGTACTTGACATCAATCCTCAACTTTACCATATTATTATATTTATTTCAAAATTAATGCTGCAATAGTTTCGACATATCGGAGGATCATGCTAAGCCGTTTGAGGTAGTATAGGCCCTTAAGAATGTGCAAACAGCGCTCTTTCGTATGATACCCCACATGCCCTAGTAGCCCCACTTTGAATTTTTAAGACCCCCTTTCAGTCCCTGTTGCAAAAAAATATAAATATTTTTATTTCTTTCTTATTTGCAAAATAGTTGGGTAAACGTAATCTAAAACTATTGTAAATTTCAAGTTGATAGCATTAGTAGTTCTCGAGATATCCAGCTGTGACAGACAGACAGACAGACAGACTGAGTCACACCATAAGGGTTCCTTTTTTACCATTTTGGTACGGAACCCTAATGACATTAAAAATGTCAGTTTACTGCAGTTAGTTAAAATTCCGATCATAGTTTCTGTTGCAGATCTATAACACCAGTGTAATAATTACATTAGTTTTGAAAGCTCTTTCAAATACCTATTTAATTTCACTCAAATTGTCTATAATTTCCAAAAGTTTTTTAATTTTTATTTCTATAACGACGTATTTTTTTTTTCTGGGGAATACTGCTTAATCATTTATTAAAATTAAATATCAGACATATTTACTGTTGATTCTTTAATCAGCTCGTGCTGATTAAAGAATGATAAAAGCCAAGCTTTTTATTTGTCAATAACTTGGTTTACATATATGTATGATAGTGCCACGACTCTGCGGAATTTTGTGTTCGTGGAATGCCCAATTTATTCACCACTTCACAACTCCAAAATTCAGGGCTGTATTTTGCGAGTGTGTGTGCAAGTGCCGCATTTATATAATTCGCGTCAAGCCATGACAATCATTAAGGTAAATTAAGTATGTAACGCATGGACAACTTTACCTTCGAGTTTATCCTTGTTTATGGAAATATATTGCAATTTCATTAGCGGGCAGAAAACTATTGGGCACGTATACACTTGACATCAGTTTTAAATGTTATATCTTGGGCATATCTAGTCCCTAAGCTGCGGTGCTTGGACTTGACCGTATAAATGAAACTGACATCTGTTTAGTATTATGTCATCAAAATTTGCTCGCAAACTGTTTACGTACAGCTGCTTTTTCGAAATCAAAGATACAAACTTTTGGCGAAAATGTCATACAATTCTCTAAACCATATTCAATTAATAACTCAAACATGAAATCATAGGACCTTATGTTTATTAGTACACCAATACAGCAACGGATATGTTTTATTTTTAACCGACTTCTAAAAAAGGATGAGGTTCTCAATTCGGATGTTTGTATTTTTTTTTTTTTTTTTTATGTTTGTTCGCGCATAACTCCGTCGCTTGCCAACCGATTTGAAAAATTATTTTTTTGTTGGAAAGGGTATACTTCCCAAATGGTCGCATTTTTGTCAAAATCCAGTTCTGATGATGGGATCCTGGAGAAATCGAAAGAACTCTTCAAATATTATAGGCACACCTATAGCGATTTGGGTATTTTTAACCGACTTTAAAAAGGAGGAGGTTCTCAATTCGTCGGAACCTTTTTTTTTTTTTTTTATGTATGTTCCCCGATTACTCGAAAATGGCTGGACCGATTTGGATTTTTCTTTTTTTGTTCGAAAGGGTATACTTCCCAAGTGGTCCCATGATCATCAAGTCAGGATCTGATGATGGGATCCCATGGAAATCGAGGGAAACCCTTAAATTTTATGGGCACACTTATATCGATTTCAGTATTTTCTATAGTAACTCGTGCATTTGCTCTCGGAAAGTACCTTTTGGTGAACTGGAACTGATGATGAAGACCACAGATGGCCATCGGAAATACTCAATTATATCTAAGTATATCACAGGTTGCGATTCAATTACTTTGATATGGTTTATGCTCGTCAAAATGCATAATGGTGATGGTGACTTCACCATGAGCTCCAGTTTTCCTGGTTCTTACTAGGAGAACTCCTCAACAATTAACGTCCCTGCATCGGGAACAGCAATATTTTGTAAAACGTGATGAGCAGTTGACAATGGGTTATTGTAACTTAGATAAATTACAAACTGACCCACTAAAAAGTGAAAAATAAAAACTTTTTTACAAAAAACAAAACCGACTTCCAAAAAAAACACTACAAAGTGAAAAATAACTTTAATTTCGGAAGTCGGGGGCAAAAACCTAAAATACAGATCCAATGACACCGACTTCCGAAATTAAAGTTATTTTTCACTTTGTAGTGTTTTTTTTGGAAGTCGGTTTTGTTTTTTGTAAAAAAGTTTTTATAGTAGCTCGTGCATTTGCTCTCGGAAAGCACCACTTGGTGAAGTGGAACTGATGATGAAGACCACAGATGGCTACCGGAACTACTCAATGATAAATATTTCTCGGGTTGCGATTCGATTACTTTAATATGGTTGCTAAGCAATTTCCGCTCGTCACACAATGCGTGTGGTGAGTGATTGTTGAGGAGTTTTCCTGGTTCTTACCAGCAGAACTCCTCAACAATTAACGTCCCAGCATCGGGAAAAGCAATATTTTGTAACATGTGATGAGCAATTGACATTAGACTATTGTAACTTATACAAATTATAAACAGACCCACTAAAAAGCGAGAAATAAAAACTTTTTAACAAAAAAAAAAACCGACTTCCAAAAATCACTACAAAGTGAAAAATAACTTTGATTTCGGAAGTCGGTGGCAAAAAAAAGAAAGTAAATAAAAAACGAAAGACACCGACTTCCGAAATCAAAGTTATTTTTCACTTTGTAGTGATTTTTGGAAGTCGGTTTTTTTTTTTGTTAATTGTTTGCCCTTTCTGATATATTGCCGTGTATCGTATATAATTGCTGAAAAATATATGGTACAATTTTAAAATGTTTCGTCTATTAGCCAGAAATCCGCTTTATGCAATAAGTCCATCATATACTTCGTGGACATTAGTATTATTCTTTAGCTTTTGTCTTTGATGATAAAATTTTTGAGTTTCGTTTTCGTCTATTTCGAAGAAAAATATGTTACCTACTGGGTTCCACCTTTTTGTGGGACTTTGGACTTCGCTCGATAAATAGTTTGTTTACGAGCACTTGTCGACGGAAGATGGCTCAACAAAATTTGCGAACAAGTACTTTTATTACCTATTTTGAATAATTTGACAGTTTGTGATTCATTTTTAATTTTTTGCCGAATCTCCGCAATTTCTTTTCTCGGAGGATCTGGTTCATGGTTATGATTGGATAATTCTGGTGTGTTATGCAAGTTGTGAAGTAGTTCATTAGTTTCATTTATAGTTGTCACTAAAGATGCACTGCATTTATGGCTTTCGTGTTTTCGATGTTCACAAATCCATTAATAAAGGTTGTTAATCTCTTTATTTTAGTTATAACTAAATCTACAATAGTAACTATAATTTAAATTTTCCTCTTGTCAATTTATAGGTACACAGTAGCAAATCGCTCACTCATTTATTAATACTTTTAACGAAAAAAATAGTAATATGATAACCAATTGCAATGACTACGACGCACATCAACTGTGTAATTAACATCAAATGTAATTTATGATAATGGAATGCCGACGTTCACAATTTTTTACTACTGTCTACCATTCTTAGAATGGTGCCTGATAAAAAAGTAATAGCAACAAAAATTAGAGATGAAAAATTGTTTGCACAAACTTTCTAGGCGTTTGTTACTAAAACATGCAATAGTAATAGTTTATGGGTATCATTTAAGCTATCACCAATTTAATTAGTTTTGTGTTTCTTAAATAATAGGGTTTGCCCTCAAAATAGTAGATCTGTCACCAAAATGTAGTCACCAAACAATGCAAAATCAGTTCCACAATAAATCACCTAAAATCCTGAGATATAAGGTCTAGTACCAAATAAATGTTTTTGTATGTATTATAATAGGTGTGTCCTAATAAGTATTTAAGCAAACTAATTTAAAGAGATCACCAATAAATCATATTATGTTACTAGAAAATTGTGTAACCTACTAAAAACAATATCTTTTTTTCTATTAATGCAAGTCGTGTATGGCACTCGCCGGCCGCTACCGCGGCACCGCTCGCTTCGCTCGCTCGGCTCGTGCGTAGGGGGTCACAGTTTTAACCTTACCTAACCTAACCATTTTTTTTAAATAAGTAATTAACCTAATCTAAATAGTTGAGTTCCGGGTAACCTACTAAAAACAATATCTTTTTTCCTATTAATGCAAGTCGTGTCTGGCACTCGCCGGCCGCTGCCGCGGCACCGCTCGCTTCGCTCGCTTGGCTCGAATTATATTCATGTAATGCAATATAATTTTATTGGTTATCGATCTCTTATTTTACACATATATTAACATTAATTTGATAATTCATACCTGGGAACAATTTTTGTTTATCTGAGAACGAAAATATTTCGTGGCGATAGATCTATTTATTAGGTGATACAACTTGATGACAAATATAAATTTTGGTGACAGAAAATATAGTTCCCATAGTTTATTAAGCAATAAAAACACTGTGTTATGTGTGAATTATTTGTATTAATGTTTTTTTTAAACCCTGTGACAAAGGTCCATAAGCATCTATTCTATACTTCAGCATGTAGGTAGATAAAATATCAAAGACAAGCAAGCAAGTAAAATTTCGTCTATAAATATAAAGTTAAATTATATTTGGACTGCAAAAAGTGCCAGGTTGCGAACTGGCAGACTAATTATTAATATATTTTAAAGGGCATCATTGTAGCTACTACGAGAACTTGGTTTCACCCTGTAACTCGATCTCGATGAAGTAAAATATAGACCCCGGTGTGGCCCTTATGGTTCGACTGCGAAACCCTCCAACACTGCGCTCGGCGGACATAGTTTTTAAGACTCTACTAATAGACACTAAAACGAACGAAAAAGTTTCGTTCAATAACCACATGAGGTAAAATGATGGTCCAAAGTGGGTAGCATAACTTCTCACTGCCACGTATTCTCCAAGCCGAGCCCCGGCAGACCAAATTTTTTCCTACCTATTTCAGGTCTACTTTTCGTGGAAGATGGTATTTTCCAGTAACTTTATGGGGTAAGTACCTACCTAATCGTGCGGCGGCCGCGCCCGGCGGACTAAGGTCACGAAACCAGCGACGACGAGTGATGGGCCGAGGGGGGCGATGGCGACGGTACAAAATTGTACCCGCCGCCTAAGGTCCTGCGCGCACTGCCATGCGGTGGAATGCGTTGCGTTAGTTCTGCCGCACCTGCGGGCGGTGCCTACGGTGACTAAAACGCATGCGTTTTTGTCACCGCAGTGCGCACCGCACTTCAAAGACATTCCATACTTCATAGATTATGCGTTAGAAAAACGCACGGGAGTGCGCGCAGGGCCTAAGGGCGAGCGCGCACTGCGGTGCGTTCCATTAGTTCTGCCGCACTGGGCGGGGCCTACAGTAACAAAACGCATGACAGCAGAGCGCGCACTTCAAAGACATTCCATACTTCACAGATTATGCGTTAGAAAAACGCACCGCAATGCGCGCTCGCCCTAATAGACGTGAGTTATATCGTAACCGACTTTCAATGATTTTAAACTGAAAATCACGTCTAAAGGAGTAGTGTTAATTATTTGGAAAAAATAGGTATGCCTATTGTTGAATTAGAGTGTTTTTAACCGACTTCAAAAAAAGGAGGAGGTTCTCAATTCGTTTGTATTTTTTTTTTGTATGTTTGTTACCTCAGTACTCCGTCATTTATGAACCGATTCGGAAAATTCTTTTCATTTGAAAGGGTACTTCCAGATTTGTCGCATTTTTATCAAAATCCAGTTCTGATGATGGGATCCATGAGGAATCGAGGGAACTCCTCAAATATTAATAGGCATACATGTGGCGATTTCAGCTAGGAGCTCGTGGCTAAGTAATAACAGCCACACGGGTCGATCCATCGGGTTAAGCTACGCTTGCCGGGGTTGGTCAGTGGATGGGTAACCATCTTTACATACCGAGACTCCTTCGTGCCGTTGGTCCCGGCTGTCATTCGTGGATCTTTGACAGTCTTTACGGGTCGTCAGAAGCCCGAAAGTCTGACAACCAGTCTTACCAAGGGGTATCGTATTACCCAGTTACTGGGTTGTGGAGGTCAGACAGGCAGTCGCTCCATGTAAAATACTGGTATTCAGCTGCATCCGGTTAGACTGGAAGCCGACCCCAACATAGTTGGGAAAAGGCTAGGCAGATTGACATGTAGCGATTTTGGTATTTTCATCAACTTTCGATTTTGGGCTTATTGGAATTGTCATGAGGTGCTCTGGCTTTAAATGATTTAATGGTAACTATATGCCGCTTCAAATTGCGCTACTTGGGTTGTATGTTATGTGTGGTCTTGATTGTCAGGAGGCAGATTTCGTAGCCTCGTTATCTCCGTCAACTAAAACTACGCCTACCAAACTTTTGACATGACTTAGCGCGACGTATTTGCCTTTTTGCAAAGTTTTTATTTGAAATGGTATACTCCTGAGATGGTCGCATAAAAATATCTTCAATTTCTGATGAGTGGCTTTTGAGTTAGCTTCAATAATTTAATACGTATTTTTCCCATTTAGTCTATGTGGATGATGCTCCTCTAATTTATATTGCAGAGTGGTATTCAGATTTGTGTGGGGTAGGCACCACTGAAAAGTGAAAAATAAAAACTTTTTACAAAGAAAAAAAACAACCCACTTCTAAGAAACACTACAAAGTGAAAAATAACTTTAATTTCGGAAGTCGATGGCCAAAAAATTACGAAATTAAATAAAAAACCAAAGAAATCGACTTCCGAAATTAAAGTTATTTTTCACTTTGTAGTGTTTTTTTAGAAGTCGGTTGTTTTTTTTTTTTTTTTGTAAAAAGCTTTTATGTATAATAAATTAATTTTGCGTCTAATTTGGGACAGCGCTCCTTGATGGTCCAGTCCTATTACTGGGTGGATGTACGACGCGTTGCGTGAGCTCAGCACAGAACGCGCAAGCTACATATAACCACTCAAGGCCATGGGCTGTGTTACCCGGAACCGGAACCACGGAAGGTACCACGGAATGAGCAGAAGGAACTATTTCCAAACATTGTCGCTAGTGTTGTCGTTGAGATGCTGAGAAGAGTGGATATGTTACCGGTAATCTGTATAATCCGGTATTCTATACAATACCTAGGCAATGTATAGAATACCTAAAACGTTCAGGTAATGTATGAAATAATATTTATATTATACTTTGCCTAGGTATTCTATACAGTACCGAATGCGCAGCCGGCAATGTGTGTAACATACTATTGTGGTCGCTATTAGACTATCTGTAGTCTTACAAAAAGGCTTGTGTTTAAACGCTTACCAGAAAAGTACCTATTTTACTACCAAAAAATATAAATACTCACCAAAATTAAAACCATTTTATAGTGAAATTATAACTTTAGAAACCTGACAGCAGGTCGACGGAGCCCCGCTTGGCGGGGCCCCTATTTGTATCTGCAGGGTTTAAAGGAACCTAACCAACCAAGCCTCGGGGTGCCCCTGACGTCGACCGTCTAGGATTAGGGTTTTCGTCAGCAGGTCGACGCAGATTTGGTGAGTATTTATCCATTTTGGTGAGCATTTAATTTTTTTGGTAGGTAGTCATTATATTTAATCCGTTACAAAAACAGATGACGAACTTTATCAACTCCGAACAAAACAAGCTGTTGTAAAGACATTGTATTATTGCAGGTGCCTAGCCTGCCGCTAGCACCTATGCTTGCCTTATTGCCGCGACCAAAACGGCTGGTCGGAGACAAAAAGCACCTAACATTGATAAATACAGACCAAAATCTATTTACTTTACACATTGCCGGTGGACCAGCAGGTACTCTGTACAATGCCTGGGAATTGTATACATTACCTAGGCAAAGTATGTAACGGACATTAATATTCATAATATTTCATACATTGCCTGGACGCTCCAGGTATTCTGTACATTGCCTAGGTATTGTATAGAATACCTGTATTATACAGATTGCCGGTAACACATATATGATACCGTAAAAGCTCTAAGTGCGGTAAATCTTAAGATTTACCGGCAAATCCTAAGATTTAGCAAGAATCACTGGTAAAAGTCCGAATTGTTCTATAATAATCATTCATTTCTGACTTTTACCGGCATTCAGTCGGTAAATCTTAGGTTTTACCACAGATATCTACCGGTAAATGTTAGTTTTCAGAATAAAAGAATGCAGTTTTAATAATTAGAAACTATTTATCCAACATTACTATCATACTATTGTTATTATTATGTGATACTTAACACAAACTGATAATTTTGCATGCTATATCTTTAGCAAAACATGTAAGCACTAATTTTAATGTACCTAACACCTTTAATACCATGTTTAATGCGAATAAAAAAAAATGAATTTGAAAAATGAATTTGAATTTAAGTATTTTCAAATGAATTCGAAAATACTATTGTTATTAGTCAAGTCTTAAAACATGTTTAACATGCTTTAGAAAAATAAAATGAAGAAAAAATTACACATAAATTAGGTGGAGGATCGAGGGGATCACGTGGGAATTGTATTATCACTAGCCTCTAGCCGAGCAGTAGTGCGATTCTGTAACCATCTCACCGTGAAAACTTAGGTGAAGTGAGCGTGGAGTGAGCTGTCAATAGTGTCAATTAATAGCAAAAACAAGCTCACTTCACCTAACTTTTCACGGTGAGATATTTACAGAATCGACCGGCAGTTCTCGAGCGAGACACAAGTTGACACGACTATTATTATATTTCAATCTTTGATTTCGGACATTTACCGCTATCTGCGGTAAAACCTAGGATTTACCGACTGAAGGCCGGTAAAAGTCCGAAATTAAAGATTATTTTACCGGGGAGATTCGTAAATCTTAGGATTTATCGGTAAATCCTAAGATTTACCGCAGTTCGAGGCTTTTACAGTAACACATACACAACACACACACACAAACTTACCCAAATTTAACCGAACAGGTTACTGACTACCTTCAATAGTTTGAACTTGAACTGACCACGCTGTTGAGTACAATTGAAAGTCAATGAAAAAGTCACAGCACGGATCAAACTACATAGTTACATCACGCGGATAATGCAATAGATACTATCACAAGGTCAAGGTTTCATTTATTATGTACTAGCTATTGCCCGCGGCTTCGCCCGCGTGGATGTCGGAAAATATCCCACGGGAACGAACGCACGGCTGCAGATTAAGCTATACATTTCCAGTATAAGCTGATCTCGCATTGTGTAGGATTTCCTTACAATGACAGGTCAGTGTAAACTGGAAATGATACATTTCCGGTTATCCTAGCATGATGTGTAGCCGTGTGTACTACCGGGATAAAAAGTACCCTGAATGTTAATCCAAGTAAGCCGACGTTCGCACGGACGTAAAAATATCGCGGCGGGATGTTATCGCGCACTGGATTTTCAACTCTTGGTTTTGAGCCGAGCTTCGAGAATCCAACCTAACAACAACAGAGTGCATCCCAGCTCGACGAAAAAACACATTGTTGGATTTTTAACTCTCGGGGCTAAGCAGAGCGTTGAAAATGCAGTGCGCGAACAAAATCGCCGCTATATTTTTACGCCCGTGCGAACGTCGGCTAGACAATATCTTCTCGCACTGCTTTTAAAGTACTCGAGGAGCGGCGCTCAGATTGGTTTAAGATTGCTGGAGGATAATAAATCTTAAAAGCTTAAATCTTAAAATATTAAGACTAAGCCCACGTTCAATGCCGCCGCGATTTTTTATGGGCGTGGGAATGTCAGCTAAATGTTACTTCAAGATACAAAGTACCCAATCCCTTAAATCTCTTAAAAAGAGGTACTTACACAAACATTTTAATAGTGTTTGTGAATTTTAAAATCAACCCCTAGTTTAACCCCTTAGGGGATGATTTTTTCATAAATCAAAAGAATTTTCATATCCCTAACTTAAGAAATGCTGGGATTCTCATAAAACTTTGACCCCCTGTAGGATTATTTTTAAGACAAAAAATAGGTTATGTCCTTCCCCAGGATGTCATCTATAGTCTTGGCAAATTTTAGCGATACTCGTGCAGTTTTGTGAATTTTAAAATCGTCCCCCCTTCTTTACCCCCTTAGGGGATGATTTTTCAAAATCGCTGGACCACACATTTCTTTATTTTCTACCAAAAGCATAAAGTATTATCATAACCCTAACTCAAGAAATGCTAGGTTTCCCTTACAATCTTTCATCCCCCATATCACCTCCTGTAGGATAATTGTTTAAGATAAAAAATAGGCTGTGTCCTTCCCCAGGATGCCATCTGTAGCAAGCACACAAAACTGCACGGATATCCATGCAGTTTTGTAGATTTTAAAATAACCCTTATTTTACCCCCTTAGGGGATGATTTTCCAAAAACGCTTAACCACTTATTTTTATTTCCTACCAAAAGCATAAAGGGGAATGCCTGAAAAATGCTTGACATAGACAGAAACTACTTACAGTCCTTAATTCTATTTAGAATAAATTAGGTATAATTAAATAATTCTCAAGTTTGTATACCTAGGGTGAAAATATAACGATCTTTAAAATATTTAACTTGATATCCTTCTAATTCCTTCTTATTTTATCATGGAGGTCAGTGTTTATTTGACATGAGTAATGGACATTCAGCCAAACGGGAATCGTCAAATAATCTTTAACGAACTATTTTATAGAATTATTGCACAGTTATCAATTATCATTCATTTAATATAATTCGACCTATTTATACCGTAAATCTAAATAAAATAATATATGCATGTCAATATTAATTAAAATCAAATTATTTTCAAAATAGAAAACGTATCGTAGGCTGTATGCATCATAATGTCCTTTGCCGTACTGACACTTTGACATTACTGCATTTAATTTTTTCGATTGTTGATTTGATCGATTCATGGTTTTGCGTTTGCGACTTGAGTTACTAGTATATTACTTTTTAGGATATTTAACGACGACTTTGGCCATTTTTTAAGGATTTTGATTTTACTTCTGTACACGTTACCCATTTTTGAACACGGGCTTAGATTGGATCCGCCGAAACTTCGACTCGGCTCGACCTGACCTGCTTTATATTATACGACGCTGCTATTATTTCGGACTTGTGCCGTGTTTATTTAAAAATGGATAGAAACGTACACTGTGTTAATTGCTATCTCGATATTGCATCGATGAGACGTAATCTTATATCAGTGCAAAATTATGAAGTACGTCGTTTAAGAGCGTAGACGGGCTGCGCGGGAATTGAAAAATAGGTATTTGAAGAAACTATTGCCGTCGCGCTGCGCTCTAGCAACCGGGCGGTATCAATATTTGAGTGAAGTCTGTATTTGTGTGCGTAGCTCAGTAGCGCGCATCTCCCGCCCGCTCGCGCCAATCAAACTACCTACGTTACGTTCGTTTCTGTCTCAGTCGGATTGAAAATATCGGCGTGCGCAGTGTTTCGTGTGAACGTGCTATTTATACTAAATTTTTCCATGAATGCCTTCTCCCTGAAATAATTGACGGTCGGATACCAAGAAATTTACCTGTAAGAGAAAGGATGGAAATGACGACAGAATAAATGTACATATTATTATATAACTTTTGTATTATTTAAAATACCCACAAGCACCTTTTCTGCCTCTTCTGCATAAATATTAAGAACTAGCTTTTGCCCACGGCTTCGCTCCCGACAACTGACTACTACCCTACTTACCTAAAAAAATAATTAAAAAAAACTTATTATCCTATTTCGGACGACGGCGACGGCTAATCCAAAAACGCAAAAATATAAAAATCGGTGTAATTAACACGATTGTCGACTTCCTTTTATATAATAGGTCTTTACCTATGAAATTGCCGTTTTGTATGAAAAAATTTAAACGAATTTTTTTCATGTATTTTTTATTTGTATTAATAGAAGTAATCACCCATGCAATCAATGCATCTTTGCCAACGCAGTGGCAGTTTATTGATGCCTTTCTTAAAGAAATCAGCTGGTCGGGAGGCAACAAATTCTTCAAAGGCATTTTGTACTGCCTCTCGGGTATTGAATTTTTTTCCCGCCAAGAAGTTATCCAAATTCTGGAAAAAGTAGTAGTCTGTAGGCGCAAGGTCTGGTGAGTAGGGCGGATGACGGAGAGCTTCCAACCCCAGTTCTTGCAACTTGGAGACCGTCTGCTGTGCAGTATAAGGTCGCGCGTTGTCGTGCAGGAGCAGCGGAGACGAGCGATTGACCAATGCTGGTTGGAGATGTGCCAGCTTCTCCATCATTGTGTTTAGTTCTTCACAGTATACATCTGCAGTAATGCTCACCCCGTTTGGTAAGAAGCTGTGATGAATCACACCGGCGCTAGACCACCAAACAGTGACCATCACTTTTCTAGGGGTAAGTTTTCGTTTAGGGCATTGTTTAGGTGCTGAACCAGGATCCAACCAACTTGCTGTGCGCTTGCGGTTATCGAACAGAATCCATTTTTCATCGCAGGTAACAATGCGGTTCAAAATTCCTTCATTTGTGTGTCTGTTGAGCAGTGCAAGGCACGTCTCGACGCGTACTTCGCGCTGGCGATCATTGAGTTCGTGGGGCACCCATTTGTCAAGCTTTTTTACCTTGCCAATTTGACGCAAATGGACCAAGATTGTTTTGACGCTAACGTCGAAAGCTGCTGCTAATTCAGCCGTAGATTGTGTATCATCAGCTTCCACAATCGCCTTTAATTCGTAATTGTCGACCAGTCTTCGGACGACCGCGAGGTTCATTTTTCAGGTCTAAATTTCCAGAACGGAAGCGAGCAAACCAATAACAGGTGGTGCGTTGGTTTGTAGTGTTAGCTCCGTAAACGTCGTTGATGTTGCGTGCCGCTTGTGCCGCGTTGCTGCCACGACGGTACTCATATTCCATAATTACTCGAATTTTTAACGTATCCATGATGACGAAAAAGATTGAAATGCGATGAAAATGTAACACTAATCAATAAATAAATGACTACTTTTGGAAAAAAAAATCCATGTTTTTAAAATAAAATTTATTTAAAATTAGAATTCTTAGCCAAACAAAAAATATTTTAATTTGAAATGGCCAGTACTGCAGAACGGCAATTTCATAGGTAAAGACCTAATTATATAGATTTACTTGATAAGAGCAGTCATTATGCTTCGTGATCTCGTCCTCATTGTACACATGTAGTTTGTACTTCTCATACCCGCTAATCACATTATTTAAAGATGAAAACCTTCATCATAAAAAAAATATTAAAAAATAAAAATATTTTATCTGTGGTCCGCCCGTTGGCGCGTGCTGTCCTGGCATCTGTCAATCATTGTACTTTTTTGTGCCGCGCGCTGATCACGTTTTTCGTTAAATAGTTAAGAAAAATTTTAACGAAATGGAAAAATATCGAAGAATCCGAGACAAGGAAATGGAGGAGCTGAACGAGCGTCTACGAGATCTGGAAAATCGAGTGGAAAAGCGAAAACGGAGTCGTCTTGAAACTCGAGTAAGTTTCTTGATAAACCTAACAATTTGTCTTTATTTTAAATCATTTTCCTAAAATTTGTTTACCTTGGGTGCCGCAATATGCATATCAGTCTCTAAAGGTTTCACGAGAGGTTAACCATGAGAATTAACTGTGCCATATACTTACGAAAGAACGACATCACACGACCCGATGGCCTATACTTTCAGTGTTAAAAACACGTCCCTCCTGGATGCTTAACAGTCTCGTAAGAGTTTTTACGAAAAGTTAACTATGAGAACATTAAACTGTTCCGTATACTTAATAAAGAACGACATCACACGAGCTTTCACGAGAGGTTAGCCGATGGTATATACGTTCAGTGTTAAATACACGCTTCTGTTGGATCCCTAGCAGTCTCTTAAAAGTTTTCACGAGAGGTTAACCATGAGAAAAATATCTGTGCCGTATACTTACAAAAGAACGATACTATACGAGCTTTCACGAGAGGTTAGTCGATGGTCTATACGTTCAGTGTTAAAAACAAGTCTCTGTTATTAGACCCAGGAGTCTCTAAGAGTTTTCACGAGAGGTTAACCATGAGAATATGCTGTATACTTGCAGAAGAACGACACCACAAGAGCTTTCACGAGAGGTTAGCCAGTGGTACGATACGTTCAGTGTTAAAAAACATGTCCCTGCTGTGTCCCTAGAGCTATCACGAGAGGTTAGCCGTGGATTTAGATGTATGCAGTCTGGAACTGAACTTCAATTGTTCTTTGTAGATGAGTATGAAGCTCGCTTCCGTGGAAGACACTACAGTCGAACACGTTCAAGGAGCTATGTGTCACTTGACCGAATCCGTCGCAGCCGGACTCAATGCCGCCAATTTTAACTCTTTTATTTACCAGATAACTTCCAGTTGTTTTTCAAAAATTCCAAAATACTTACAATTCTAGATGTTGTATACAATCTAACTTAATTATGCTATGTTACTACTTAAATTCTACTACAATACAACTAAAAGGAGGCTGTGATTGTAATGGTATCTATACCACAAGCATGTAATGTCATGTCATTGTAATGTCTTACCTTCAAGTATTGAGAATCTACTCAGAGAGGAGGGGGGCGGTACAGTTAGCTACCTTATCTATGGAACAGCAAGGCAGTCTGGCCACATGGTGGTCCGGTGAGCAATTATAGATAGCAATTAAGAAGCAAAACATTTAAAAGAAGTATGAAACACCTGTAATCTAAGTAGCAGAAGCAGTAAATGAAAGAGGAATCAACTGCAGCGGATTATAATGGCTGTTGCCATTACATCCACTGGCAAAGTCCTTAACAGTTTAACAGTTTCTCACAAGGGAGTGCATCAATAGAAACGTTAACTGACTCAGCTAGACAACTGTGACATTTATCATGATAGTTCATCACACGGAGATCCTTATCCTTAGAGAACAAACAGATATTGATTATCTGATTACCTGGTCGGGCTATAAGCTTCAAGATAAATTCAATGACATCAAACGGTACTGAAACAGAACTGAAACTAGCTCAGATACACAATGGTAGATTGCAGTATTTTTCTGAAGTATGGAATAGTATTACTACTAATCCAACCATACATGAGTGAATCAAGGACTATAAACTACCTTTCACTGAGTTTCCTTTTGAAACTTCTGAATAAAAACTTCATTCAGAAATAAAGCAATCTTATATCCATACAAATTTTCCTAATAAATTAGATAATTTTATGTATTTTATCTATGGGCCTAGTTGCCTGATGATAAAATAGTTATTATCATTTTATTATTATTAATAATAAATAATAATAATATTTAATTTTTAAGAGATTATTATCTCTTACAGTTAGGTGCCATAGAAACATGTTCTCCTGTCAATAATGAATTTTTATAATTTTCCCCAAAATTAAATGGCACTTGGAGATTAAAAATACAATAAGTATGTTCCCACATACCATTTTAAACTGGTAGATTTAAGGACAGTATAGTCTTTGCCGACAAAAATGGATATAATAAATGCATACTATTTATTACCCATAGGAAAATATCAAATATACATATACTGGAGATACCTATCTCCAGTATATATTTGTATTTACAAATCATGGAGCCAGGTGGCTGTCAACTGAAGTTATTAGTGTCACTTTCTGTCACAATATATCTTGACAATATTCTGTGTCTTGCCTATTCAAATATGTAAAATGTTAGAAGGTGTTTACTATTCAAACTGCGTTAAAAAATCTAAGATTTATTATTAATGCTGAAAAGAATGTCCTAGAACCCAGACAGTACTGCCAGTATCTAGGATTTTTGTTAGATTTAGTCCAGTTTGCCATTTTACTTCCTCAGAAAAAGATTTTATAGTTTATCCCTTATTCCATAAAAATGAGATGCAATTAATAGATTTTGCGTAATTATTAGGTATTCTTCTTGCTGCATGCCCAACTGTAAAATATGGTGGCCTTAAAAACAACAATGAGAATAAAAAGGCCAGAACTAGATTCAAATTAAAATTCAAAATCATTTAGGTATTTGCAAGTTCAACAAAACTAGAATCAAATTCAAAATCATCTATTTGCAAAGGTTGTTTCACATTTCAACAAATCACAATAGGATTAAACAATTTGACTTTGTCCTGGAAATATTCTCTGATGCGTTTGAAACTGGCTGGGGACTGGTATGTTATGATATCAAAAGCCATGGGCACTGGACTGCTAATGATAAAGTTCCATATAAATTACCTTGAACAGTGTTCAACCGTTTGTAGGGCTCAAAACATTTGCAAGCAAACTCACATAGGTACTGTGAGGAATTACTTAGAATAGATATCACAATGTCATAGCTCCGCCTATATCATCATAAGATGTGTGGTACTTGTTTTACTTATCTAAATAGCTTAATTAGCCTTTAATTGTAGCAATGGTGCCGGGAAAGACAAAATATATGGGTTTATGCATCTTACATTAGTCCAAAGAAAACTCTATGGCAAATGTAAAATCTAGACAACCTAGCATAAAAATTGAATGGAAGTGATGTGATATAGCCTACAAGTCATTTGTTGTTAAACTGTGTCAGCCCCGCATTGACCCTGTTTGCAAGCAGCTCCACTACTAAGTGTCAGAATGACATATCATGGCTCCCTGATCCAGGTACTTACATGCTCTGTAGATGCGCGGTCTCACACCGATTGCCACCATATTATTATCAGGGACGCTTTCCTGAGAAGAGGAAGTCTGATCCTTTTAATTGATAGCTTCCTTGTTTAACAAAACAAGAAAACAATATGAATCTACTGTAAATCACCCCTCCTAGGCTTAGTCACCATGGTGATATTATTTTTGACCACTAAGTTTCATTGAAGGATTGTCATATGACTCACTCAATACCCTAATGAGTGCGCTGTATAATAATTGTAAACAATTTTTCTAGTTTTAGGCCCCCAAAATGGCTCATATGGTAGTGTCAAGATTTCTTGGGGGTGGGGGGGTGAGGGGGAACCGGGCTGGGTTTCTTATGTTTAAATTAAAACAAAAGAACCCTAAGTATGAAATACTTTGGGACCCCAGTATCGTTGGGTTATCTAATTTATTTCATAACTAAACCCTTAGTTTAGAATAAGTAACAAAAAATTAGTAAGTATCCATTTAGCTCTTGTAACAGCACATAGAATTCAAACCTTGTCACTCATTAGTATTGATAACATTCGATAATGAGGATAACATTTAGATAAAGATTCCAGAAATAATTAAAACTTCTTCACCTGGCAGATCTCAACTCAACTTGATATTATAATTTCTTAAAGAGAATGTATCCTAGCCCCTTTTTTTTTCCCTATCTAGATTTTACTAAGAGTATAAGATAAGATTGTAAATAATTAATTAGAACTATGAGAAAACCTTTTCATGCCACCTCTTCTGCAACCATTAGTAGATGGATGAAACAAAACTTAAGTAGTAGTGGAATAGATATTTCCAAATTCACATAAACAGACATGCCTCTACTTCAACTTAAAAGACCTCTGAAGGAGGTATCAACATTGTAGTCATAAGAAAAGCTGCTGGTTGAAACACAAAATTATCAACCATTAGTAATCATTGTGCAATCTAGAGCTTTTGCACAAGCTGTGTGCTCTATACACAGTGATTGTTACATTTTAATGTCAATGTTAAATGTCTGATTATAAGTAGATAATTGATGTGTGCCATATTAGATTATTAATGAGACTAGTTGATTCAGGACCGAATAAGAATTCCAGGAACTAATAACATTTAGAGAATTTTAAATTTTAATCTAACTGGAAGACTGGTTCATAAATAGAAATACATTTATAATGAATGAGTAAGTAAGAAACTTAGAATAACATGTTAAGTTACAATGTTCAATTATTAAACAATATGCTGAACTTATTACCAACACAACTTTGTTCTTTGAACATCTACATGTGTACAATGAGGACGAGATCACGAAGCATAATTATATAGATCGGACTAACTTACCTAGTGACGTCCGATCCTTAATTATGTGAAGTGATCTCGTCCTCATTGTATCCCAGCCCTTCCCAGATAATCAACCTACTTATGTGTAATGGATTGCCTTATCTAAACCCCCTCTAAAAGTTGTGTTGTGCTGTATGCACTATGCCGGGACTATACGATGCCCGTATCGGTCATCGTGAAGTCCCGTTCTTATGCTTTGAAAGAATGATTGACAGATGCCAGGACAGCACGCGCCAACGGGCGGACCACAGATAAAATATTTTTATTTTTTAATATTTTTTTTATGATGAAGGTTTTCATCTTTAAATAATGTGATTAGCGGGTATGAGAAGTACAAACTACATGTGTACAATGAGGACGAGATCACTTCACATAATTAAGGATCGGACGTCACTAGGTAAGTTAGTCCGATCTATATAATTATTTTATAAACTCCCCTGTAAATATTTATGTCAAGTCAAAAGCAGAATTATCACACCAAGCAGTATAGTGCAAACTTTAGTTACGTATTATACCTAATGCTTACGGTTTGTATTTTTGTAAGAGACACTTCGCTAAAGTTCATTTCAATTATTAGTTAATTATAAACCCTAAAAATGTCATTGAATTGTTACTTCGTTGTCTCTTAAAAAAAAACAAAATGAGCATCAAACACTATTCAGTAAATCAGTATAGGATAAACGTCGATATCGACTGACATCACTATGATTTCGATAAAAACTTCGACACTAGTCACTTCCCTAATTGTGTACGTATTAGTCTAACCCTCCCTCACCTCTCGTCTCCCCCCGTAGAGTGCGATAGAGACAACTGCAGCTCAGAACGATTTTACCTATACAAAACCTTGACCGATCGACGTTTCGTATTCTCCTGTTTTCTCCTCGAAACCTAAGCCAATTAAATTATATTTGGTATCAAAATTTAAAGGAAGAATAGATCTATGCCCCTATTACTTGTTTTTATTTTAAAAACTTTTCAATTTACTTTGGTAGTCGTCTGATTACGTAGGTAAAAACGGGGTATTTTTTTAGGTTTTTGGTTAGTCATATTTATTTTTGTAATAAATTTTTTGAAAAAAAAAATGACAGGGGCATGCCTTCAATAGACCTGGATTTTTATAAATAAAAACGATTACTCTAGAGGCATTATCCAGGAAGAGAATAGGGGAATACATTTGTATGGAAAAATGCAGCCCGTCTACGCTCTTAATATAGGCATGGATAACACCACACGCTGTAAGTACTGAGATTCCAGTGTCTTGACTATTTATGTTGAACGCACTGACATACAACAATAAGTACATTATGTTTGGTTCTTTTTCACAGGTTGAACAAGACAGTGTTGTTTGTGATGGATGTCTAAGATTAGCAATTCAAACTATCACCGAGACACCAGGAACCAGTCGACTAGATATTCGACAAGTAGGCATATATTGAGGAGGGTATCCAGAAAAAGTTTCTGAGATATCTCGATTATAAGGCGCACCAAATATCTATTGATTACAGTCACCGTTGTAAGAGATACCATTTTCTCCCACTGGATCGTAGGCGACTCATTAATGATATATGTTTGTTGATGAACATAGCCAATGGCTCGATTGACTGCTCGGAACTATTAGCAAAGTTATCATTTCGCACTAACACTATTGGATTGCGTAAAAGGCCGCTTCTAGGTGTGCCTTCTGCCAGTACGAATTATAGGCGTAATGCTTTTCTTATAAGAAGCGCTCGAAGCTTCAATGAGGTATCTTCTGAACATGATGTTGACTTATTTTGTACTAAGATAAGCACGGCAAGGACGCTCTTAGCCAAGTCATTTTTTGTGGATGATGCACCGGCTAGTGGTTCTTAAACTTATATTAGCAACATGAATAAATAAAACTAACCTACTAATAAATAAAACTAACCTGCTAATTGATAAAACTAACCTACTAATCAATAAAACTAACCTACTTAACTTTAACTACTGTTCAGCTTAAATTAATCGATATGTTATACATTTGTGGAGGCTTGTTATTAGCAAATTGATAATACGTTGTGGTTAAATATTGTTTGTAATTAGCCTGTAAGCCTTCCTAAGAGTAATAAAAAAAAATATATATATATATATATCATCGTTAACTGTCTAGTGGGACGGCGAACAGTTGGTACCTGTGCTCATACTATGTCAATAATATGGTACTTAGCTTGGGCCCGGTACCAATCCAATATCTAACCTCCTGCACAGTTTCTTTATGATATATTAGTGGTTTTTAATGATGATTAAAACATTTGAATGCTGTTTTGTTGTATAATTATTGCATATTAATCCTTAACCTTGACTTGACCTATATTTTAGAAAAAAATATTGGAACTGGCTTTTACCTAGTTTTTTGATAATTATTGAATTTGTAATGGATTCCCTACGATTTGTAGTGCAATTTGGCGTATATTTCATTGTTGTCCATTTCAAGCATTTTTTTGTGTGGCTGATGGGCAATTCCCTTTAATTTTCATATCCTTAACTTAAGAAATGCTGGGTTTCCCATACAAACTTTCATCCCCTATAAGTAGCTTAAGTCCTTCCCTAGAATACCACCTTATAGCCTTGCCAAATTTTATCAAAATCTGTTCGGTGGTTTAGGCGTGAAAAGGTTACAGACAGACAGAGTTACTTTCGAATTCTATCTATCTACATAAATAAAAAGAGAAGTCCTGACTGACTGATTGACTGACTCATCAACGCCCCGCCCAAACCCTTGGACCTAGAAAGCTGAAATTTTGCACAGAGGTTCCCTTTATAATGTAGACAAGGAATAAGGAAGGAATTCCCGGTAGCAGGTTCCCTTGGGATATTTCCCGACATCCACGCGGGTGAAGCCGCGGGCAAAAACTAGTAACTAATATTATAAATGCGAAAGTAAGTTTGTTTGTTACCATTTCACGCATAAACCACTGAACTGATCATCCTGAAATTTTTCATTATACGTTTTCAGGTGTACAGAAATGGACATAGGACAACGGACATTTTTTCATCCCGAGAAAAAAGTACAGTTCCATAGAAAAACCACAATAACGTTCCTATGATAACAGAGGGCGCCACGTGTCTATCGAATCATGATTGAATTATATTATTACAAGCAGAGCACAACCCGAAGCCACCAAGTATTGAGCTAGCGTGCTGATCAATGCTCCTGCCTTCTCTGTATGAGAAGAGGGCTTTGCCCAGCTGTGGGATAGTAATAATATGTGGACTGGTATTATTATTATTTAATTTACATTATTAAGTCAAAAAATCTGCCTAGCCTTTTCCCAACTATGTTGGGGTTGGCTTCCAGTCTAACTGGATGCAGCTGAATACCAGTATTTTACATTGAGCGACTGCCTATCTGACCTCCACAACGCAGTAACTGGGTAATACTATACTGGGTAACACTGGTTGTCAGACTTTCGGGCTTCTGACGACCCGTAACGACTGTCAATGATCCACGAATGACAGCCGGGAACTACAGCTTAACGTGCTTTCCGAGGCACGGAGGAGTCTCGGTATGTAAAGTTGGTCACCCATCCACTGACCAACTCCGGGAAGCGTAGCTTAACCTGATGGATCGACCCGTGCGGCTGTTATTACTTAGCCACGAGCTATTAAGTACCTACACCAAATTAAAGTTTCAATTATGCAGGGTGAAATTGAATTCATGGGAAATATTTTATTGGGTACTCATCATTATGAACAACTTTTACTATGGAAAACCCTAAAAACCGTTATCCTTTTAAGGAGACATTGTACTCATCATTATGAACAACTTCTATGGGACGAAACCTGAAATCGCGAAAAAAAAATCAGCTTTTCCGTACATTATGTAGGCATAACTCGTCAAAATGTCGGGAGCAGCTGATTCTTTTTTTCGTGATTTCAGATTTGTTCTCATGATAAAAGTAGTTCATAGTGAAGAGTAATTAATTGTATTATATTATTATTATATTGTATTATTGTAGCTTATTTTAGGCGACGCTATCTGACTTTTGACGATTTTAAACTGAAGATCATGTCTAAACGAGTAGTGTTAATGATTTGGAAAAAATATATGTTAAATTAGAGCATTTTCTTAATAACTTAATATGTGAATATTTTAGATTATGTTTATATTAAATAGTGTAATTAATTTTTAAAGTTATGTCTAACGCGGATACAAAACTGAGAATCACGCAACAACTGTCAGGCGTATTTTTATGAAACCTTCACAATTTTAAAGGTAATTTAATTATTTATCTTTTAGTATACGTGTTTTATTAAAATGCCTTTTGTTTTATGTATAATAAATTAATAATGCGTCTAATTTGGGACAGCGCTCCTTGATGGGCGAGTCCTATTACGGGCTGGACGTACGACGCGTTGCCTGAGCTCAGCACAGAACGCGCAAGCTAACCACTCAAGGTCATTGGCGTATAGTTCGGCCTTAAGAGTGACATTTGAATATTTGTACACCGTAAGTTGTGTTAGAATGTTTAGAACTTAAACAAATATTAACACCATACCTAGACCATACCATGTAAAACTACATTCTTACAAATAAATAAATTCTATTCTATTCTATATGTATGTCAAATCTGTTTTAACATTTGTGGACTGACAGATGTAGAATACTTGTGAACAAGCCATGGAGCGATACACTAACCAAGAACGCGGAATAATCGTGTCTATTTTTTTGCGTAACAATTCGTCTGTGGTGTTGGCGCAGCGCGAATTCGCGACACGAGTGCGAGTATCTGTCGCCCGAAGTTCTCGCCGAAGTCATGAAAAATGCCATAAAACGAGTCCGTATGGCAATCATTTGTGACGGCGCCTATTTGGCCGATATCATCTCCTCGACTTGACCAATAAAGTTCTAAAGGTTCAAATAAACATAATCAAAAAACAGAATCGAAGTTTTTCATTTAGAAAAAAAATGAGAGCCAAACAACATCGGATGACTTCTTTTGCCCCACCACAACAATGACCCCTTAGACCCCATGAATTCAATTTCACCCTGTATAGTAGTTATAAATCTACCTCCAAGAAAATTCCACCATGCTTTTTATAAGTGATCATCTCCAATACACTTGGAAAAACGAAGAAAAATGGCCAAAGAAAAACATTTTATTATGATTTTCTGAGAATATTTCAAGAACAATAGTCTATGGCCTTAGATTGTATGCCTCAATGGGTCAACAGACCGACTATTATATAATCGGCCGTGAAAACATAACGCGGGCAAAAAGTGATTGTAAAAAAATATGTTGCAAAAAAAATGTCGGTCAAGCTCAATGTTTTGGTTTTAGGGATCGTTTTGTGCGATGGAAAACCATTCGCTTTGTTAGGCTGATTCAGAGATGCTCGTAGCTAAATAACAACAGCGCCATGGGTCGAGTGAAGGTTAAGCTACGCTTCCCGAATCGATGGATTAGGTATTTATCGAGACCCCTCCGGAAAGCACATTAAGCCGTTGCAACGGCTGCCAATGAAGCAATGCCTCGTGAATTTAAGAAATTCATTCATTCATAGTTCGTTCGATTAGACAGTTGTCCCTACTCCCGATGTGTTTTGCCCGTCCGAAAAATTTAACTTTTACACTTGTTTTGATGGATCTTTATGTCAGAGACAATCAAACTTACTTTTGCGTTTATAATCAATCTGCCTAGCCTTTTCCCAACTATGTTGGGGTCGGCTTCCAGTCTAACCGGATGCAGCTGAATACCAGTATTTTACATGGAGCGACTGCCTATCTGACCTCCACCACCCAGTTACTGGGTAATACGATACCTCTTGGTAAGACTGGTTGTCAGACTTTCGGGCTTCTGACAACCAGTAACGACTGTCAAAGATCCACGAATAACAGCTGGGACCAACGGCTTAACGAGGCACGGAGGAATCTCGGTATGTAAAGATGGTCACCCATCCACGGACCAACCCCGGCAAGCGTAGCTTAACCTGACGGATTGACCCGTGCGGCTGTTATTACTTAGCCAAGAGCTCCTTTGCGTTTATAATATTACTTAGGATTCATCCGTCATGTTATTTGAGTAGGTGTGACTAACGTAACCGCAAGCGTGTCCTAATTCCGAAGTGGTTTGTCTGGTCAAATTTATTTCGCAAGTATAGTTTTGTGTTGTGTTCTGAATTCTGATCACGCTAGGCTTCTAAATACAGGGTTACTGGAAACATATCACGATCCCTTCAAGAGGTGATGTAGAGGTCATTATTTCGAGATATTTTATTATTTCAAAAAACAGTGGACATGAATTTTGATTGATTTTTCTTTCCTAAGAAATCTAGTTTATTCAGTCATTTTTCTACATATTGAAAATGTTTATGCCTCGTTGGATAGCTAATAAAGCGTAGATGTTTATGGAATAGTACGCCGATAAAGCTCCATAGTAATTTTATGTAGTAAACTTGCAATTTGTTAGGAAAGACTAAAAATACAAAAATTGTTACGATTTTGAAATTATTATTTATGTATGTTACAAGATTTCTTTTATTTTATGAATTATTGTTATTGACATGAAAAAGGGCTAATTAGAAAAGCAAAAAACACTAGTTCATTAGTTTTTTTTTGTTTTTAATTTGATACCTAATGTCCTCTAATAACATCCCTTAAAGAGATCGTGACATATTTCCAGTAACTCTGTATATTCTTCAGCATTCAAATAACCCCCAGGAGTAGCAATACTCGGTAATTACGCCGCTGTGCCAAGACTTTACATTTATACATAACAAGCTGCGCCCCGCGGTTTCACCCGCGTAGACCGCAATAAAAAGTAGCCTATATGTTAATCCAGGGTATACGCTATCTACATACCAAAACTCATCCAAATCGGTCCAACTGTTTGAGCGTGAAGAAGTAACAAACATACACACACACACACACCCCCTCACACCATCACACTCACACACTTTCGCTATCATAATATTATAGTGTGATGTGATATAATATCACGTCTGTAATTTCCAAAGGGTTAGGCAGAGGTGTACCCACATAACAGATACTTTATCTGTTCTGTGGGTGTACCTATAGTACACCCCCATTTTGCTAGTTATTATTCAAGTCCCATGTAATATAGCGAGCCTATTAATCTTTAATCTTTATTACATAAGGAAGTGGTTACAAATTATGTGAAGTCCCTGACACTTGTGCTAGATGGTTAACCTGTGTTACAAGAGCCAGTGCCCTCTCTCGGGAGTAAATACTATTGAAAACTTATGCAATAAGATTAAAAATAAAAAAAATAAAAAATTCTAAACTACTTAATACAAAATAATTTAAAAAATAGTTAGTAAAAGCCTGTAGTGGTGATTGTGTGTGTGCGTGTATTATGTGTGTGTGTATGTGGGGGTGTGTATGTGTGTGTGTGTGTGTGTGTGTGTGTGTGTTTGCTTGAAGTATTTCTATTGCCATCAACCGGGCACAAATCTATACTCCGGCCTGCTACTGAGAAATGTCTGATGGAAAAACGCAACAACACTGCCCAGTGTTGTTGCGTTTTTCCATCAGACATTTCTACCTGGGTTCGATGCCCAGGTAGGGCAGTGTTGTTGCGTTTTTTTACCCAGGACCTCGTGCAGTAGCGGTTCCGACCATCACGAGGTAATAAAACGTGTTAAAAAATAAATGTCTACGGAACCTTTTTCCTGCTTTTCAGTGCACACTTAACACAACAAAATGCTCTTTTATAAATATTGTTACCTATTATCTCATGAATTCTTATGACTCAATCGTTTTTTGTCAATAATTCTTATTGGGACGCCATGGCATGTAATCTCTAGCTGTTTAACAAAATAATAATATTGTTATAATTTGGTTCCTAACTTCCGATTTCGAAGTTGCTGCGGCTCACAAAAAAGAAAAGGATTTAGGTATTTTCAATTCTAAATAATTATTTAAGAATTGTAATTAGGAATTGAATTTTTAATGACAGTAATTTTCAAAACTTAATTAAAATATACAAGTTAATACTAAATTATTTATACTATGTACAAGTCGGTATAAAAAAAAAAGTGGTGGAAGAGCTCATAGGGCATCAAAAAATTCGTCCGCATCGCTGTCAGTGGGAAAAGTGCCCAAAAGGCTGGCGGCATTGCCACGCTGGATGGCAATGCTAATTCTTTGGGCTAAAAATAGGCCAGCCCACTGGTCCCGTGTGGAGTCGACCAACCGCTTGGCGATGTCCCGAAATACTCGATGAGCACTCGGACCCCAAGGCCTTAGTGTTTCAACCCCAAACGGCTCAAACATATAGCTCCCAACAAGGTTGTTATATTTGCGCCGTTTGAGGTTTTCTGCACCTGCAGCAGCCGCTCCAACACAACACGCCGTGCTAGGAAGATGGGATGGCGCGAGGGTGTCGACACAGGTTGCATCCCACACCAAAGGCCTATCCAACTTCCAAGGCATTATGGTCATTCCGTCTGGTCTCTTGCCACTGTCGCGCGCCAAGCCATTGGGTTCTAAAACAGCTGGCACCCCGGCGGTGACAAGAGCCCGACGGATGATGTCGTTAATGCTGGCGTGCCGTGCCATCCGGCCGGCGCTTTTGCTGCAGTCGACTCCTTCACCGCACTGACAGCGATGCGGAGCCCCGCAAGGAGCCCCCAAACGCAAACATGTAGCGAGCCGGAATGTGGTGTCACACAGCATAGTGCCTATGTTGGGTGACGGTAGCGCCTGAAGCCAGAGGCCCGACTCCCACTCACCCACAGCCAGCAGGTGGGCACGCACTGCAGTATTGGTGGACGTATTAATAAGATTGTACCGTACCAACCTACAGAGCGGCTCATCCCACTGTTTCTGGGAAGACGGGTTCTCGGGCTAAACCGTATCCGGGCAAGCCACTTTCCCGGCGTTCACCGCATCGGACAAACACGGCACTTCAGAGTCAACCTGAGAAGAGGCTAAGATTCTTGTGGTTAACTCTTCGGCGCCGTGGACCGAGGACAGGAATAACCGATCACTTTAATAATTATTTAGAATTGACGGACACACTAACTCGACGTTCGCACGGACGTAAACATATCGCGGCGATTTTTTTTCGCGCACAGGATTTTCAACGATGTGCTTAGCGCCGAGAATTGAAAATCCAACAGTGTGTTTTTTCGACGCGCTGGGATGCACTCTGTTGTTGTTAGGTTGGATTCTCAATGCTCGGCTCAACAACGAGAGTTGAAAATCCAGTGCGCGATAAAATCCCGCCGCGATATTTTTACATCCCTGCGAACGTTGTCTAACAGAATTTTATGGATCATATGACCTCATTTTATGATGTACTAGCTGACCCAACAGACGTTGTCCTGTCCCAATTTCAATATTCCCTTAAAAAATCCACTTTCAGTTTTCCAGAATTTTAAAATTTTCCCGGCAACTTTTCTAATTTTTCTCATCGTTTAAACCTTCCCTGGACTACGTCAAACATTTCAAAACCAAAATCAGCTAAATAGGCCCAGCCGTTCTTGTGTTATAAAATTACAACGAAAAGTGGCATTGATTTTTATAGATATAGATTCAGAAGTTTTATTATAACCTCTTCTGTTACGGTATTGTAAACATTATCTGTTTAACCTACCAACCGTTTCTGCATGACCACTGGACGGCGCAAAAAACCCTTTGGTCTGTCTGTGATACAAATATTTGTTGAATTATTCATTTGAAGGCTGTGTCCGCATTGAAGGTAATTTTATTGTGACTATAGCTTGAATTGTAACATCGTGATTATAACGTTATTGTGTTTAATAGTTATTTATGCAACTGACGTATAATAAGGGGTATTAAAACACGAATGTGGGTTTATGGTGATAAGTGATAATAATATCACATGAGTGTTTTAATACCTAATTATGTACAGTTGCATACAAGACTTTATCTACATCCATGTTATGAATCCTCTATATAAGGTTCTGAAACAGTTTTTTGCAATACTAATACTCGTATCGAACATGGCGGCCGGCGTCATAGTATACGACGTGAATTCGAATAAGTTCTTTTTTTTTAATTACGGCGCTGTTGTAATGAAACGCGCGGGCATTACAATGTTTTTTTTTTGAAAACGAGTTGCATTATGAAATTCAGTTCAACATTATAACACCCGTTTGGATGATATAATTGGTTACTATGACACTGGCTTTTTTAATGTTGGCAATAAGCTAACTGTTTCAGAAACTTTTATAGAGGATTTATAGCATGGGTGTAGATAAACGCTTAAACGCGTTTACGCTTGTGTTTAAACGCCTACCAGAAAAGTACCTATTTTACTACCAAAAAAAACGAAATACCTGCCAGAATGTATAAATGCTTACCAAAATTAAAACCATTTTATTGTGAAATTACTTTAGAAAACTGACAACATGTAGACTGGTAACACTGTCAATAAATAATTTTGAATAAAAATGTGAAGAATATAATACAGTTATTACTTCAGCCTAATTGTACTTGCTGTAATATGAAACTGCAAGACAGATCAACAAGTAATTGAATATTGCTTATTAATAATTTGATAACATATCACAAAATTATTATTTCAGGCAATCAAAATAACTCCTCTCAAAGACTTGTATTGAATTATTTATTTGTGTTTCAAGGAAATAGATAATAATTAAATTACTGTAGATAAGACAAGATTATATAACATTGAAGTTGTTAATATTTTTTTTTTGTAAACTTTGTTATCTAAAGAGGCCTATTTTTGTATTTTTTGTCAGTTTGTACATGTGATTTACATTTGTAGATACCGTGCAAAAATTCTTATTGGCACATACGCCACATATTGATCTGAGAACTGAGACATTGTCACTTGAGCTTTATGGCTGCTGAAGACAGGCGATGAGACGGAGCGATGCGATTTTAATAGAATAATTTCCATGAAGTATTCATAGAAATTGTTCTACTAGAGTAGGGTTGCCATTCGTCCCGATACGTCGGGATTTGTCACCATTCTTAACAGTGGTGTCCCGACGTCCCGACAAGCTATAAAGCGTCCCGAAAAATAGGTACATCAGCATCCCGACTTATAAGGAATAATATCATTGTACGGAATACATCGAATCGACGAATACGCGCACACACACCGAAGAATGGAGAGCAAAAACTATCACAGAAAAATGGGTGAAGGTGTTTGACACTGAAACGTCACAGGAGCTTACACAATTTAAGAAAATATGTATACATATAATAATATGTATGTGTATGTAATATGTATATGTGCCTTTTAGTCTGTGCTAAATAAATCTATTTTCTTTCTTTCTTTCTTTCTTTAATGTTTACAGTATTCCCTGCCTGCCATAATTGTTCCAGGTGAAATCATCTAAAAAATATAAAAAAGAATGAGGATACACCTCAGTAATTAATAAAAAAGTAATTTAAAAAAACTAAAAAACCCGACTGCAGTAAAAAACTAAAACTGCAAAGCTAAAAACAAGGCCATTTTAAATTTAATAAAAGTTGGAAGCAGGCGGGACCCGTTTGAGTTTGAAAATATAAAAATGGATGGGATAGTTTTTAATAAGATTTATTCATATGTGTTAGTTTATTAATGTTTAAGATATTTTGTGTATTTTATCTATGGGCCTAGTTGCCTGATAATAAAATGATTATTATTATTATTATTTTTAAAGTGTCTTTGACGTATCTCGGGACCCTGGGGTCCCGGACTTTTGGAAGGCGTACGAGGGGCCGAAGCCAACTCGCAGAGGCCCCTTAGACAATTTTAAATTATGAGGAGGCACCAACCGACGACTATCCCTGTACTATGCAAGTGCACCCAAGGACAACCCCCGGTTGGTGCAGGACTATTGCAGAACATGGAAACAAAACATATTGGGCTATGGGTTTGGGTGGCTGTGGACTGGTTACCTAGAACTATGAAAGGACTATGGCCCCTGCCTGATCAATGTTTTATTATTATACACGGAAAAAAAATGGCAGGGGGTGACTTGCACACTTAATAATGGGCCCCCGAAAACGGTCGCTAGCACATAGTGTCGTAGCGGCAAGGGAGCAACATGTCCTGAGGTGCTTGTGAGGAGTGGAGAGGTATTCCACGGTTCTCAGAACAATCCCAGAGCCCGGAAGATGGTCAAGATCCCTACAAACACTTACTGGAATACTTCCTTCCTCCGAGCACGTTTGCTCTTGCGAATCTCCACTCAAGCCAGCCAATAAAGGCAAGAATGAGGTGGGAGCTCTGTTCCCGTCATTGTTCACTCCAGCCGGCCAATAAAGGCAAGCGAGAGGCGAGGAACAAGACTTCTCCCGGGAGATAGGGTCCGTGGGGTCACTACTGCCCAACAGCTCGCCACATGCTGCCCTGCGGGTTTCTGTATCTCTCTTGGTCTGGCTTCTCATCCTAGACCTGTTCCGACAGAGTAAACTCTACAGGAACAGACCTAGAATTCGGAGCGCGCAAGCCCCACCACGACGTCAACGTAGAGATACTGCGGTGGGGTTATTATTATTATTATTCATATGTTTACATATCTCGGGACCCTGGGGTCCCGGACCTTTGGAAGGCTTACGAGGGGCCGAAGCCAACTCGCAGAGTTTAGACAATTTTAAATGACGAGGAGGCAACAACCGACGATTATCCCTGTATGCACTATGCAAGTGCACCCAAGGACAACCCCCGGTTGGTGCAGGACTATTGCAGAACATGGAAACAAAACATATTGGGCTATGGGTTTGGGTGGCTATAGTGGATCGGGTACCTTGAATTATGGAAGAACTATGTCCCCTGCCTGACCAATGTTATATAATACACACAGATAAAATGGCAGGGGGTGACTTGCACACTCAATAATGGGCCCCTGAAAACGGTCGCTAGCACAAAGTGTCGTAGCGGCAAGGGGGCAATATGTCCTGAGGTGCTTGAGGAGTGGAGAGGTATTCCACGGTTCTCAGAACAATCCCAGAGCCCGGAAGATGGTCAAGATCCCTACAAACACTTACTGGAATACTTCCTTCCTCCGAGCACGCTTGCTCTTGCGAATCTCCACTCAAGCCAGCCAATAAAGGCAAGAAAGAGGTGGGAGCTCTGTTCCTCGTCAGTGTTCATTCCAGCCGGCCAATAAAGGCAAGCGAGAGGTGAGGAACAAGACTTCTCCCGGGAGATAAGGTTCGTGGGGTCGCTACTGCCCAACAGCTCGCCACATGCTGCCCTGCGGGTTTCTGTATCTCTGGCTCTAGTAGTCTGGCTCCTCATCCTAGACCTGTAGATTTCGGAGTGCGCAAGCCCCACCACGACGTCAACGTAGAGATACTGCGGTGGGGTTATTATTATTATTATTATAGCATTTTGTAATAAATGGTGACGGTGCGCGTAAGCCGACGTTCGCACGGACGTAAAAATATCGCGGCGGGATTTTATCGCGCACTGGTTTTTCAACTTTCGGTGTTGAGCCGAGCATTGAGAATCCAACCTAACAACAACAGAGTGCATCCCAGCGCGTCAAAGCAGAGCGTTGAAAATCCAGTGCGCGAAAAAAAATCGCCGCGATATTTTTACGACCGTGCGAACGTAGGTTAAGAGTCTTCTATCTCGCGCGTCAAACTAGACAGCCATAACGCCATTTCACTTACACACCGAGCTAAACCACGCTTCGATATATCCTCGAAACCTAAGTTAATCCCAGAAAAAGACGTCAGATTGAATTCGTTTATTTCGTCACGTAGACCATTTCATTTCTTGCGGTTTTCCTATGTTAGATGTTATTTCCCTCTTCTAAAACGACATACAGTCATAGTTTTTAGTATTATTTCCCCAAAAATCACTTAGAATACACTGTGGATATTTTATTTTTTAACATAACAACAAACAGCCTGATGAAACTAAAGGCACCTACAAACACGCACGACACAAAGGCACCGCGTGTCGTGCGACGAGCGGTGCCTTCGGGTTACGCGTGATTCGCATTGCGAGTCACACAACTCCATAAGTTAGCATTTACCTCAAGCCTCATGATTTCATGAAATCGATAGATTTGAGGTAAATGCTAACTTATGGAATTGTATTGCTGATTCTAATGATTATAATTCTGTAAAGCCATATCAGCTACGGCCGCGAATCATATTTTAATCAACATACAAGCTCACACTGACCTACAAATTGCAAAAAACGTAAGTAATTTTGAATTTCGCGGGCTACCCTGGCGCATCATCCATAAGCAGATAAGTGCCAGCGGCATGAGTGGTAACTGCTGAGCCCCCGCAACGCGTTGTACTTCCACGCAGTAGTAGGACTCGCCAATCAAGGAGCGCTGTCCCAAATTAGACTCATTATTAATTTATTATACTTAAAACAAAAGGTATTATATTAAAACACGTATACTAAAAGATAAACAATTAAAACATCTTTAAAATGGTGAAGATTTTATGAAAATACGCTTGATAGTTTTTGCGTGATTCTCAGTTTTTTATCCGCGTTAGACATAACTTTACAAATCACATAAGAAATGCTATAATTTAACATAATATATTTTTTACAAATCATTAACACTACTCGTTTAGACGTGATCTTCAGTTTTAAATCATTAAAAGTCTCTTATCGTCACCTTAAAAGTTTTAATCAGCACCTACCTCATTTGGTATCAGTCAGCGCAGCATATCTTTTCCTTCCTATTGAACTTCATCTGAGACTTCTTTTCCTCCCTATTCATAATTATTTATCATTCGTTATGGTCAATATTACTTATTTTACTGTTAGTTTTCTGTTCCTTTTTTATATTGCCACCCAAAATTTTCTTGCCTTATTTTTTCCAGATTTGGAAAGTATGCAAATCAAATCAGTAGATAATTACAATAGTCACAGTATTGGCACTGTCACATGCTACGTTTTTGGATAAGGTCATCCATTAGTACTACACATCTGTTTGTCTGTCTGTTACCTTTTCACGCCTTAACGTTAGGACTTAGGATATAAAATTCTTATTATCCCGGTAGAGGACGTTCTCGTGAGACAATTTCCGACCTCTACGCGGGCAAAAGCTAGTAAAGATCGTCTAATTTAAAATTGCACGCCCCTGCACTATAATATAGATACAAATAATGGAGCAAGCAATGGAGGGGCGTGCAATTAGACGATCTTTAACTACATATTGTGAATTCGAGATGCAAGTTCGTAAGCCAGGGGCCGTACTATAATGTGAAAAAAGATCATGGATCCATCGTGGTTCCAGTGTGAGAGAGAGAGCCGACCTATAGCACCATCCTTTTTTCTTAACGTCCTGTCCGTCCTCAGACTGTTGTTTCTGAGAAAATACAACAGTAATTACTTACACAGCTTGGCTCAGGGGGTTTTTCGATGTGTTGATTCATTATGGGTTTTAAAATACAGGCAGTAAATTTTCGATTCGACTCATCTTATGGAAAATAAATTAAATAATGTGGATGTTCACAGTTTCCTAAAGATACTACAAAAATTAGTCATCGTCATTATATTCTTTGTTTTTTTCCATAAAATCTGGTAATTCCAGTGAAGAGTAATAAAACATGGGAACAGAATTTAAAATAGAGCAAAAACCAAACGAAATGGACCAGTAAACCAGCAACCAGCACTACCATCCAGCATCCACCAGCACCTTGCATTATTTGTGTGTGCATACTCATGTTTCAGACAAATATATAAATTAATAATCTCTCTCTCTCTATAACAAACAACAAATTTTCCAAGATAACATTTAACTAATATAAACAGTCTTAAAAAAATAATATTAATAGACCTAATATTTAACCCTGTTTATAGCCTTTACCCTGAACATGGTTAAATAGGTAACAATATTGTGTAGCACAACATTTTCTCGTCAACGTTCAAGAACATGCAGTGGTCAAGAGTTCAAATCTATAAAGAAGGAAAAAATATACACACCTAAAATATCAGAAGATCGGCCTTTGCACCAAAAAAACAAGAATTCGCTAAAACAAGGCTTTAAAACCAATATTAATGCTAGTTTTACAATAAGGTCACTAGATGGCGCTACTTTGTCGCTCGTCGGTTATGTCCCATCGAACATTTTGTGTACTTAACTGAGTTTTGTAAGGTGTCAAGTAGCTTCAAAAGTTCCGTACCTCTAAAGGAAAAACCGGAACCCTTATAGGATTGAACTTAGTTGTCCGTCTGTCCGTCTGAAGAACGTTCGCATTCTAATATTAGTCATAATCTATGAAAAAAATCTTCAATTTACCTACATTTTTGACAACTCTTTGACATTGATTGTCCTTAGGCTAAGACGTTAGGCTAAGACGCTTCATTTGAGTAAATGTCCAATTTGCTTATAATTCCACATTTACACGACACTGACAAAATTTTACAGAAATAGGTAAACGTTCACATGTTCATTTCATTTCATTTTTCGATCATTCGGAGCGTGGACGAAAGATCGAATGTAGAAATGCAATATTGTTGGATTGGTTCAATAACAAATTCATTTTTCACTTTTGATAAATTGTTAGTTTTGACGTTTCTCTTCGAGTGGAAAAATGCCGAATAAAAGACTTTAATTAATGAACAAAAAGTGAAGCTGATATCAATTTTAGTGACATCGTAAACAAAATCTATCACGTAGTTATTAAAAACTAATTAGTTGCGAGTTGAATGATTGATAACAATTGTATTTGTATACACAACTCGATAACAAAATTAAAAATATTGCTCAACATTTTACAAGTGCCTAAGCACTCATTACAGTTTTAAAAATATCTAATTAAAAGGTCAAAAGTGCATCATCTGCGTGATTATATACATGGAAGTTTATGGCAAATATAGCCACTTTATTTTGTGTTCTAATTTTAATCTATTTTTTGTTTTGTATTTAATAATAATTTTGATCGCGTCTAATTAGGTTATTTTAGATTACTTATTTATATTATACGCACGCAGGCAGGCAGGCAGATAAAGCAGGAGGGCTTGCTTACTTTTACGGTGAAGAGAATGTATGTTTTCTTATATAATTAGGTTGTTGTCTTTATTGTGAATGCTGCGTAAACCTCTAATAGGCTTACATACATCACTTTTATTTTTCTTGTTTTCTATTTCCTTATAGGTAGGTATATACTGTTCTTGGTGTTACCAAATAAATAAAATAATACGACCTCGGATATAAACCAAAAATTGAAAGAACGCCGTATGACATGTGAAAAGAAAGGATTACTCTTTGAATACACCATATGAATTACAGATATAAATGTAGGTGATACAACGGGCGATCTTATCGCTAAAACTGATATTTTAAAGACAGCTTATGGACGGATTAAAGAGAGAAATGCTGTGTCCTGTGACCCAGAATTTTTGACGTCCAAAAAGTGCTGTTTTAAAATCAGATTTGAATGGAAATTAATTTCGATTTTGATAAACCATTGTAGTATCAATAAATCGAACTATGTATTTAATTAGCCATTTAAATTTTGCATGCCATAAAAGCCCTGATAATGCCCACTGCTGAGACACAGGCCTCCTCTCTTCGAGAGGGAGTGGGCTGTAATCTACCACGCGGGCCCAGTGCGGGTTGGTGGATGTCACAAGTCTTCGATATTTTGGTTCTAGGACATGCCGGTTTCCACACGATGTTTTCCTTCACCATTTTGAGAGTTGTGGGCGATGAAATTATTTACACAAAGTAAATCGCCTGCCTTGGTTTGAACCCACAACCTATGAACTAGAAACTTAATCACATGTCGTAAACATGATCCTAAAACATATATTAGACTCTTCATATCAGTCGTTACGAAACTATATGTTTTATAATATAATGACCTCTTCGTTGGGGAGCACGTGGCTCTAGTTTCGTTATCACTTATCACTATAAGTTCATGTTACGACATTTTCTTCACGTGGTGGCTACAAGAAGTATTAGAAATATTTTTATTGTGGTGCAAGAGGACTGTGTGAAAAATGATGCTAGAAAGGTAGTGACTACCGACATGTCGACTATTGTTATGTAGGAGTATTGAAGGAAATGTCAATAAATTGGGATATAAATAAGGGCAGGAGAATGATGACGGTGATTATGCAAGAGGAATGAAAGAACAATGTCGTGAGGAGAAAGCTACAGAAGTAACCAGGCCCAAGGAAACGACCAATGAATTGTGTAAGAAATGATATGGCTAGAGAGGAGACGAATGAAATAAAATGAACGGTGAACGATGGCTAATAGAAGAATACACCATTATAAGGACCACAAGCCGTGTGCCCTATCGGATTGCCTACCAGGGGCTGTACTATGACGTGAAAAAACATCATGGATCCATCATGGATCCGTTGAGAAAAAAGGATAGTGCTATAGGTCGTATATAGCTCCGTCTCTCTCTCTCTCACACTGGAAGTGTTCCACTTCTGCCCTGCTATAAGAGCTCATAGTAAGCCCCCTGCAAAAGTGATAAATTTACAACCAAAATTATGGAACTTCAAGGATAAATTTTCAAAAATCCCTCCTTATAGATCATTTTCGTTATAAAAGGAACTTCTGTGCAAAATTGTATTCTCCTAGACGCAGTGGCCTTAGAGTGTGAGTAAATGAATGAATTTAAGGCCCTGGTTCCAAGCTTGGTTTAACTCGGTGTGTAAGTGAAATGGCTTTATGGCTGTCTAGTTTGACGCACGAGATAGAAGATTCTCACGCGCACCGGAATTATGTCGTAAAAGTGCAAATAAAAACGTATAAAATTAGAAATTAACTATTTAATAAAAAGTAATCCATCACTGGATGCAGTTTGGAATTTGACATTTCATGGTATATTTTTAATTATAATTATAATTGCTAATGAAGGGATAAACAGCTTTTAAAGATTATTAGGAGGTATGTTTAAAGATTTTTTTGGTGCATTAAAGTATGTTTAATTATGTTTTGGCTTCCATCAATGTATGCGAAAAGGACTTGAAAATATTAAATTTTTTTTACATGTCAAAATTATTTACGGTTTATGTTAACGCAGCGGTTATACGCAGCTTCAAAAAACCACCTTTTTGATCGTTTTCAGGAAATCTGCGCCTTAAGATTTTTGGAACAAAGCTCGGTGATGTGAAAGGCGAACTGGGCGGGAATAAGGCTCATTTACGAAGACGCGGGGCGTCGCGCGTCTAGGCGCGGATTTTCAAACATAGGGCGTTCTATGATAGTGTTTACGAAGAAGCGTTTGACTTAGGTTTAAGATTTCTTACACTTGACGGCCCGCAGCCCGCCCCGCACACCGCGCCGCTCAACGCCCCGCGTCTCCGTAAATAAGGCCTAAGAAAGTGACCGAGTCAATTACTTCTATATGCGAAAAAATAGAGTACAACAATACACTGGAACCGAAATTAAATGCGCCAAAACAAATAAAAATTATTTATTTATTTTATTTTAATTTAATTATTTTTTTATTTTGTTTAAAAATAAATTAAGTTATTTATCAAATACATTTTCAGCTAGTTTTCAATTACGTCTGTATCAGCAATCTGCCTAGCCTTTTCCCATTTATGTTGGGGTCATCTTCCAGTCTAACCGGATGCAGCTGAATACCAGTTTTTTTACTTGGAGCGACTGCCCATCTGACCTCCACAACCCCGTAATTGGGTAATACAATATACCTCTTGGTAAGACTAGTTGTCAGACTTTTGGGCTTCTGACGACCCGTAACGACTGTGAAAGATCCACGAATGACAGCCGGGACCAACGGCTTAACGTGCTTTCCGAGGCACGGCGGAGTCTCGGTACGTAAAGTCCCGGTGGTCATTTGTAGATCTGTGACAGTCATTACGGGTCGTCAGAATTCTAAAAGTCTAACAACCAGTCTTACCAAGGGGTATCGTATTATGCAGTAAGTGGGTTGCGGAGGTCAGATAGGCAATCGCTCCATGTAAAATATAGTAATATTATAAAATACAATAATACAAAATAAGAATAAAAATGTAAGAATAATTTATTGTATAAAATACAGGGTGTAAGTGTAAACAGTGGTATTCTTTGAAGGGGTCATTATGAACAACTTTTACTATGGGATCTAACCTGAAATCGCGAAAGAAAATCAGCTGTTCCATACATTTTGACGAATTATGCGGACATAAATGTACTGAACAGCAGATTTGTTTTCGCGATTTCAGGTTCGGTCCCATAGTAAAAGTTGTTCATAATGATGAGTACAATGACCCCTTAAAATATTGCCACTGCTTACACTTACACACTATAAAACGCCGATGAACTGTTATTGATAGAAGATAGGTATTGTTAGTTCGTCGTTGATAATTCTGCTGCATCAGAACCTGGAAACCAAAGGCCAGGCAAATTGTTTGACCGCCGGGGTTCGAAAGAGATACCGTGGCCCTGGCACATGCAACTGAAGGAACACGGGTGGGTTTTAGTCAGAAAAGTCTGACACGCCCTCCCGCTCCACCCAGAGCGGGAGAAGTAATTTGATACTTACCCATCCAAAAAAAAAAAGGCAACTTGGTTGAGTAAATACCTAACCTAAATGAACGACATATATATACGTAGATACCTATTTATAAACAATCACGAACAAACAAAATGTTTTATTAGCAACAAAAGGTTATCTCTCAAATTAAATAATTCGATAATATAATAATTGTTTGTAAGTTTCCGTAAAATGTATGGAATTATTTATTTATATACCTACTTCCTTAATGTATGTATTGATATTAAAATACAACCATGGTTTGTTTTCAAGCTTATCAGGCTGATGTTTTCATAATCTCACTAGCTTTTGCCCGCGGCTTCACCCGCGTGGATGTCGGAAAATATCCCATGGGAACGTTCATGTGGAAAACATAGGGCATATCCCTAACTTAAGAAATGCTGGGTTTCCCATACAAACTTTCATCCCTTTTATCACCCCTTGTAGGATAATGTTTGAAGACAAAAAGTAGCCCATGTCCTTTCCCAGGATGCTATCTATAGCCTTGCCAAATTTTATCGAAATCCGTGCAGTTTTGTAAATTTTAAAATCAATCCCTATTTTACCCACTTAGGGGATGATTTTTAAAAAACGCTGACCCGCATATTTCTTAACTTCTTACCAATAGCATAAATTTGTTATCCCTAACTTAAGAAATACTGGGTTTCCCTTACAAACTTTCATCCCCTATGTCACCCCCCGTAGTATTATTTTTGAAAAAAATAGTATCCTATGTCCTTTCCCAGGATGCTATATAAAGCCTTGCCAAATTTTGTCGAAATCCTTGCAGTTTTGTAAATTTTAAAATCAACCCCTATTTTAACCCCTTAGGGGATGATTTTTCAAAAACGCTGAACCGCATATTTCTTTATTTCCTATCAAAAGCATACATTTTAATTTTCACATCCCTAACTTAAGAAATACTGAGTTTCCCATACAAACTTTCATCCCCTATATCACCACCTGTAAGATTATTTTTTAAGACCAAAAGTAGCCTGTATCCTTCCCCAGGATGTTATTTATAGCCTTGCCAAATTTTATCGAAATCCGTGCAGTTTTGTAAATTTTAAAATCAACCCCTATTTTACCCCTTAGGGGATGATTTTTCAAAAATGCTGAATCGCATATTTCTTAATTTCCTACCAATAGCATAAATTTTTTATCCCTAACTTAAGAAATACTGGGTTTCCTTACAAACTTTCATCCCCTATATCACACCCTGTAGTATTGTTTTTGAAAGTATCCTATGTCCTTTCCCAGGATGCTATATAAAGCCTTGCCCAATTTTGTCGTAATCCGTGCAGTTTTGTAAATTTTAAAATCAACCCTAATTTTACCCCCTTAGGGGATGATTTTTCAAAAACGCTGAACCGCATATTTCTTTATTTCCTATCAGAAGCATACATTTTAATTTTCACATCCCTAACTTAAGAAATACTGAGTTTCCCATACAAACTTTCATCCCCTATATCACCCCCTGTTGGATTATTTTTTAAGATCAAAAGTAGCCTGTTTCCTTCCCCAGGATGTTATATAAAACCTTGCCAAATTTTATCGAAATCCGTGCAGTTTTGTAAATTTTAAAATCAACCCCTATTTTACCCCTTAGGGGATGATTTTTCAAAAACGCTGAACCGCATATTTCTTTATTTCCTATCAGAAGCATACATTTTAATTTTCACATCCCTAACTTAAGAAATACTGAGTTTCCCATACAAACTTTCATCCCCTATATCACCCCCTGTAGGATTATTTTTTAAGACCAAAAGTAGCCTGTGTCCTTCCCCAGGATGCTATATAAAGCCTTGCCAAATTTTATCGAAATCCGTTCAGTGGTTTAGGCGTGAAAAGGTAACAGACAGACAGACAGACAGACAGACAGACAGACAGATAGACAGACAGACAGACAGACAGAGTTACTTTCGAATTTATAATATTAGTATGGATTAATGAATTTGATTAATGAAAGTGATTCAGTGTTTTTTATAGAAGCACTATAACTTCTGCCCGGGACTTCGTCCGCGTGAAATTTCTTGTTCCCCCGACTCACCCCATCGCATCGCATTGCCTGCCCAAGCTATTACTTCTCTTAAGGCACCGCGCCTTTGAGATAAGCGCTGTTTGCTGCACATTGTCAAACAGAAAAAAAAAAAAAAAGTCAGTCATCAAAAGTCGAAAACTATATGCGGGCTAAAAAAAATAATAAAAAAATACCATTACATTAAGGGGGGGCTTAATCTCCGAAGTTTTTTTATTTCGTTGACTTAGAGCTTGATTTTTATAGAACTCTAAGGGACCTCCACGCTTTCCTGAGATAAAGATTGTTGACAGACTGACAGACTTGAAAAGATTTTTTTATGTAATAAAATTACAAATTAACAATTTTCGAACTTTTTCCCTTTACTTGTGCTGTGAGACCTTGCTTTAGGCCAAATTTCATGATTCTAGTACAACGGGAAGTACCCTATAGTTTTTGATTTACTTGCGAGTATCAAAATTTTTTCGCATTTTTTATTGCGTTGACCTAGAAACTTGATTTTTTCAGAGCTCCAAGAGACCATTTATCGCACTCTTAGTAATGTAAGGGCGCAACTCGGAATAATAAGTTTTTGTTTATAATAAGGTAAAAACATCGGATTTCCTTATTATATTAAAAAAACTCAAAATTTCGAGTTGATCGATATACCTACTAATACTAATACTCGATAATAGTCGGTATACTAATTTGAACTTGATACCTCCACGCGTGCCTGACAAAAAGAATCTTAACAGACTGACAGACAGACAGACGGATAACGAAGTGATCCTATAATATTAGAGGAACCGAGTTTAGAACGACCTGCACCGAGCTGGTTAATGAATGAAAAGTATTTTATATCTAACATGTACATGCACGCGAGTGGGTTGGCTGAAAAAATTCAGTCCAGGATTTTTTTAAACATTGCACTCTTCGATCAATAATGTGCTATTATTGATCGAAGATTGCACTGCATGGTTTGGTTAATAGAACAGAATTTTGCATATTCTTAGACTTCATACTTTCGATTGGTATATAATTCGTCTATCTCTTTAAACGTCGATTGCACACCCAGGGCCCTGTATAATAAACTTTACAAATTGTAAATTGTAATTGTATTTTACAAGTTACATATCTACAAGTTTCTGTTTAATAAAGAATACAACTTACAAATTGACCATGATGGAAAACTTACAAAATTACATATTTCTGTTTAATAAAGATTTTCTCTTTACAGGTGACAATTTACATATTTGTAAGGAAATCTGTTTTATTGAACGCTTAATTGTAAATACAAATCTATATATTTTGTTAGTTGTAGAAAAATTCTGACAGGTAATATCTCAATATATAAAAAGGAAAGTCCTGACTGAATGACTGAGTCATCAATTCCCAGCCCAAACCCTTGGACCTATAAAGCAGAAATTTTGCACAGACGTTCCCTTTATAATGTAGACAAGGAATAAGAAAGGACTTCTGCTCCCGTGGGATGTTTTCCGACGTCCACGCGGGCGAAGCCGCGGGCAAAAGCTAGTAGGACATAATCTTAGATAGGTACGATTCTAAGAGAAATGCAGCCCTTAGGCTGCCTGTCCACCGGAGCGGAGTGAGGCTGCGGAGCGGAGAAACGGAGAAATATTAACCAATAGAATCTTAAGTCCGCTCCACTCCGCCGCGCCGTCCGCTCGCGCTCCTATTGGTTAATATTTCTCCGTTTCTCCGCTCCGTAGCCTCGCTCCGCTCCGGTGGACAGGCAGCCTTACACCGACTCAGCAAATTTTGTGATTCGAATAGTGATTTTATTACTATGCTCCATGAATTTCGTTACGAACTAAACGCTAAAACCTAATTTCTAAGATTTTTAAATCTACCCGCGATCGATCTACCTCGAATCTTCAACAAAAACTTACATTTTATGTAACTTGTAACTTACAATTACAAAGTAGATACAATATTGTCATCGAAATCTACAGTGCGTTTTCTACACATGGTAAACGTTTATTGAACAGCATTTGTAATGGTAATATTTGTAATGTTTTTACTTGTATAATCTTGTCATACAACTTTACAAATATGTCACTTATTTACAAACTTGTCGAATTGTAACGTTTATTAAACAGGGCCCAGGTGTTCAGATAACAATAAAAAATCTATTGTGTCTGGTAATTGGCGTGCGACGCATGCACAGTATGGGAATTTCGCAATCTAGCAGGATTTAAATCAAAATATAAATTTCATTATTTGATAATATAGTTTTAACCTATTTATACCTAAGACCCTATTTGTCACAGCTACATATTAGAAATCCTTGTATGTAGGTTTAAAAAATAAATAAAAGATGTTGAAGTGAGTAGATATTAATCGTTGCACAATACGAACACACATTAAAGTGTCATCTTCACTTGATTACTGATCAAATTAACGTATTAGTGTTGTTTATTAGTTTATTATTGTGTTGTATATTTCAAGGTAAGTTAGAGTGTATTTTATATAAGTAATGGTTAAACATTGATCTAATACCATCATTTGAAAGCACAGTTAAATTAGACATTTTTTAGGCATCATTTGCAAAACAAAAGGTGATTTAAAAAAATGGCCTAAATATCCCGCTGTTGTTATTATTTTAATTTATAGTTATTTTTAATAAATAAACTAAAACTATAACAATAAATGGGAAAAAAAAATCCACTATTACACAACTCAATAATTTTTTCAACTAAAAGTCCCTGACCAAAAGTGCCCATCACACTCGCCGCGTTTCCACGCTGGATTGCGATGGCCAGCCTCTGCACCAGGAACGATCCGGAACGCGAGTCACCAGTCGACTATATGAGCCTTCGTCCAATCTCCTTTACCAGGTTTTTGGCCTCCTTGCCCCAGCTCCCTAAGGTCTCCACCGCCACTGGCACGAAGTGGTATAGCGGCTCCAAATCAGCGTACTTGAGCCTCTTTTTTGAGCTGGCGTCTTCTGCAGCGGCCGACGGGGAGTGAACGGTGCGACTAAGGTGGCTGGCGGCTACGGTACTGACGCACGTTGCGTCCCAAATTAAGCACCTGCCATTCTTCCAGGCCACCAAAGTCAGCCCGTCCAGCCTCTTACCTCTTCTCTCTTATTTATAGTTTAGAGTCTACTTTTGAGAAGAATTGATAAAACTTGCGATTTTGTGCGACCTTTATACATTTTTTTTTCGGTTTTCAGAATGACCGCTGAAATCACAAAAAAACAAATTTTTGGTATTTGGACCTAAATGCGAAAAAAGAGCGGAATTGATGCTGTTTTTGCTTATAATAGGTAATTGGTAATAATAGGTAAACGACGGAAGCTTTAAATTCCTCACCCGATGTCTCAATTGATTTATTAAGAGCGAACGTTCCAAACTGCCCGGTTGAATTTCAATTTAAACATATAAACCCTAATGGTAGTTATAAAAGCTTTTCGGCAAATTAAAATCAAAGTGACCGAAGATCTATGGGGAATGTCTATCAAAGTTTGTACATCCATAATTGAAACTATAGCACCATACTTAGCATTAATATTTAATTTGTGTGTGGATGAAGGAGTCTTCCCGGATTTAATGAAATTTAGTAAGGTTGTACCACTTTTTAAATCTGGGGATAGTAAAGACACCAACAATTATAGACCAGTATCCGTGTTACCGGTATTTAGCAAGGTGTTCGAAAAGGTAATGCTCAATCAAATGCTTAATCATTTTAACACCAACCAAATATTGCACGATCAGCAATTTGGTTTCACCAAAGGACGTTGCACGACTGACGCGGGTGTCACTTTATTAAAGCACATATTTTCAGCGTGGGAGGAGGCCCGAGATGCCATAGGAATCTTTTGTGACCTCTCCAAGGCATTTGACTGCGTAAATCACGAAACCTTACTCTTGAAACTTGAGCATTACGGACTAGGTAAACTTGCGCTCAGTTTAGTTCTATGTTCTATGTTAAGGATTTGGTTTCCGCACTTAGTCCTTCATGTGGACCATTGTGCGTGTAATTAATAGTAAAATCTTATTTAAATGATAGACAACAGCAAGTTCAAATAAATGGTATCAATTCACTCGGTCTAAAAGTACAAATGGGTGTTCCACAGGGCTCGATATTGGGTCCTTTCCTCTTTTTAGTATATGGTCTTTACCTATGAAATTGCCGTTTTGTATGAAAAAATTTAAACGAATTTTTTTCATGTATTTTTTATTTGTATTAATCGAAGTAATCACCCATGCAATCAATGCATCTTTGCCAACGCAGTGGCAGTTTATTGATGCTCTTCTTAAAGAAATCAGCTGGTCGGGAGGCAACAAATTCTTCAAAGGCATTTTGTACTGCCTCTCGGGTATTGAATTTTTTTCCCGCCAAGAAGTTGTCCAAATTCTGGAAAAAGTAGTAGTCTGTAGGCGCAAGGTCTGGTGAGTAGGGCGGATGACGGAGAGCTTCCAACCCCAGTTCTTGCAACTTGGAGACCGTCTGCTGTGCAGTATGAGGTCGCGCGTTGTCGTGCAGGAGCAGCGGAGACGAGCGATTGACCAGTGCTGGTTAGAGATGTGCCAGCTTCTCCATCATTTTGTTCAGTTCTTCATAGTACACATCTGCAGTAATGCTCACCCCGTTTGGTAAGAAGCTGTGATGAATCACACCGGCGCTAGACCACCAAACAGTGACCATCACTTTTCTAGGGGTAAGTTTTCGTTTAGGGCATTGTTTAGGTGCTGAACCAGGATCCAACCAACTTGCTGAGCGCTTGCGGTTATCAAACAGAATCCATTTTTCATCGCAGGTAACAATGCGGTTCAAAATTCCTTCATTTGTGTGTCTGTTGAGCAGTGCAAGGCTCGTCTCGACGCGTACTTCGCGCTGGCGATCATTGAGTTCGTGGGGCACCCATTTGTCAAGCTTTTTTACCTTGCCAATTTGACGCAAATGGACCAATATTGTATACATGCTCTGTCCGCTAGAATACGTAAACTAATATTTGTCTTTAAAAATCTTCGTCATGTTGCGGACACTGACTTATTGAGAGCTGTTTACTTTGCGTTATGCCAATCGCTAATCTCGTACTGTATAACTGTATGGGGTGGTGCGACAAAGACATCAATGCTCCGGATCGAACGTGCACAAAGGGCCGTTCTAAAGGTTAGTAATTTCATGCCTTTCTTGTTTCCCACTAGAGAACTTTATGAGCGAACTGGAGTGTTAACTGTACGTCAACTTTTCATTTTAAATACGATCTTGCGCAAACACTCTCATCTTACCTATAATCCTACTTTATTTGAAGGTAAGCGACGTAAATATGCTGTCTGTCCCACAACTCAGTTTCATACTGCTTTCTCCCGTCGACATTTTGGTTTTCTTGGAAGCTATTTATATAATAAAATTAACGGAATTTTGTCAATTTATGCCCTACCCAAGCAGCGTTGCAAAAAAACCCTCTCTATCTGGTTACAAAAATTGGACTATGACGCCACGGAGCAGCTACTTATTGTTCCATGGTGATATTTAATGTTTTGCAGGTTCTTGACTGTAACAAACACCATTCACATACACACACACTCACATCATCATTTTACATCTCCTTACACATAACACACACACACCCCCTCACACACACACACACACACACACACACACACACACACACACACACACACACCCACACACACAAGACATACATTGCACTATACAGTTTTCTTTTTTTTTGTTCTTAATTTTGAATTATTATTACTCTGTTTTTCTTTTTTCTTTTGTGGTTATTTAATTTAAACATGTCTGTTTTTTTTTCTTTCGCTTCAGCAATAATTAATTTGTCTAGAGTATTAGAATAGTTTGCCTTATTATTAGATTAAATTCGGGGTGAGGGCCTGGTGATCTGTCACACAGGGTATCCTAGTATGGACGCCAGTCTCTCACAAAGGATCATATTTTTGTTTTTGTAATGTTATTATTCTAGTCTCTATTTATAAAATAAACTAAGTGAACCTTTGTGAAGAGAGAATTAAATAAAGATTACTATTACTATTGTTTTGACGCTAACGTCGAAAGCTGCTGCTAATTCAGCCGTAGATTGTGTGTTCGTGTTCAGCTTCCACAATCGCCTTTAATTCGTAATTGTCGACCAAAGTCTTCGGACGACCGCGAGGTTCATTTTTCAGGTCGAAATTTCCAGAACGGAAGCGAGCAAACCAATAACAGGTGGTGCGTTGGTTTGTAGTGTTAGCTCCGTAAACGTCGTTGATGTTGCGTGCCGCTTGTGCCGCGTTGCTGCCACGACGGTACTCATATTCCATAATTACTCGAATTTTTAACGTATCCATGATGACGAAAAAGATTGAAATGCGATGAAAATGTAACACTAATCAATAAACAAATGACTACTTTTGGAAAAAAATCCATGTTTTTAAAATAAAATTAATTTGAAATTAGAATTCTTAGCCAAACAAAAATTATTTTGATTTGAAATGGCCAGTACTACAGAACGGCAATTTCATAGGTAAAGACCTAATATTAATGATTTAACAACCACAACATTTATTTAAAAACCTACCACAAATGGTGTTATTTGCTGACGATACATCCTTAATTTTTAAGATAAACAGACGTGCATCAAATCTTGACGACGTAAATAACGCCCTACTGCAGGTTCAAAATTGGTTCACTGCTAATAATTTAGTATTAAATGGGAAAAAGACTAAATGTATAAGATTTTCTTTACCAAATGTTAAAAGTACTGATTGTGACATAGTATTGAATAAAGAGAAACTAGAATTCGTCGATAAAACTGTTTTCCTGGGGATTACGCTCGACTCAAGGCTACAATGGGGTCCTCATTTAACATCTCTTGCAGGACGGCTAAGTTCAGCAGCATATGCTGTGAGAAAAATACGTCAATTTACTGATATAGATACCGCGAGGCTAGTTTATGTCAGTTACTTTCATAATATATGTCTTACGGTATCTTACTATGGGGACGGGCTGCAGATAACATCATGTACGTAAGGAAAAATCTAAATCTTTTCGGTAAAAGAGGTGAAAGACACAATTATAGGACTAGAAATAGGGACCATTTAGTTCAACCAGGTTTCAGACTAGCTAAAGTAGACTCATCCTTCATGGGGTACTGTTTAAAATGTTATAATAAAATACCTACTTATTTTGTTATTGATTAACAGGCTTTGTTTGTGTACATGTAGTTTAGGAAGAGGGAGGTCTTCTGTTACAGGTATTTCTACATACTTAAAAGAAGGCCTCTAAAATGTATCTGTTATACCTGTTGATTACGAAATAAATAAACTTATTATTAAATAAACTTATTATTATTAACACTTTCGCGGACAGAGCGTAATTATACGTCATGATTTGAGATTTTGATACGGCACAACGTATGATGACGTTCAAAAACAGAATATTATTTACGGCAGAACGTTGATATCCGTTGAATTTTAAAGCAAAAATTCGTTACATTGTACCTTGTGTCACAACATATCGAAAACTCAAAACTTTACTGTCACGTGAAGTGTGTTTTTAACCGTTTCAAAAATGTGCTGTTGATAGTGTGCGACGACACTACACACAAACGCACACCGTGATTATACGTCCCCCGCGCCTCTCGCGTCCCTACACCCGGTGCGGCAGCGTCGCGGTAGCGAGGTGCGCGCGTTCCATCAGCGCGGGAGTGGCGAATCGTAATATTTGCAGACAAATAAACATCGTAAATATTTATATTATGCTATTATCTTATTATTATTAGGTTATAAACTAATTAAATTATAACTGTATTTTATGAAAATGGGGTGTCTTGAGTTATTTTGGTCGTTTTCGATGGATAAGCGGAAGAGAAATGTGATGAGAATTTTTGAGGATTCCGATGACTTAACCGAGGCGGACTCATTCCAGGATCGTGCTGGCGACTTTGGATCTGACAAGAGAGTTAAGCTCTCAAGGAGATACCTACATCAAGTAATGAAAGTTCTCGTATTTGTTACCGCCAGAAATCGTCCAGAACCTTTGTTATAAGTAGTAAATTCTAAATCAGTTGGGATCTCGACTGGGAAACCTAACACCGATTTTAGCTCTGACTCTAAGTGATGATATAACGATATACAATCAACTAAAAGTGATTTTACCCAACTTAGAAGTTTGAGGTGATGGCGTGTTCATGGAACATTACAATTACATACTCAAGAGGATAATGACTCGAGTTCCTCAGAAGAAATCTAGCTAAACGATGACGTGATAAAACGTTTCTGTCATATTGACTTCTATATATCTAATATCATACAACACAACGTATATACACGCCAGATATATTTGTATGGCAATTTATTGTGTCATTCTAGAACACAATTTAAACTGAGACCGTCCGCGAAAGTGTTAATACCTCCGCACATACAACAGTTAAATGAAACGAAATTTAAATCATGTATAAAACGCACACTATGCAGCCAGGCATCATAGACTTATAAAAAAAGATGGACTCCGCACTGCGCATATCGAAAGTGAAGCACAGTAAGTAAGCCGGGACCGTTTGTACAAACACGCCTCGAGCACACATTTACATCATAGTATGCCGACCGGCCGCCATTACGTGACACGAGCGACGGCGTCTTTGCAGGTACTCAAATCACGCACACATTGATCGGTAGGGTGCTTCACTTTCGATATGCGTGGCGCGGAGTCCATCTTTTTTTATAAGTCTATGCCAGGCATATTATAAGTTGGGAGATTACATTGCTGACAAAAATGCTTGGCTAAATGCTGGTCCTGCTCCACAAGGACGCTTAAACTAATTGATTAGCATTCGGAAATATTGTTGGAGCTGCTGAAGATTAAGAATTTTCTTTGCATTGTGTAAATTCAATCTCTTAGTACTGTATAATTGCATAGCACATGTGTGAGCACTATGTAGCTAATATAAAGCTACCTTTTACTGGGTTCGTCTTTCACTGACTTGAATGTGCCCTGGCGGTTGAGAGTATGTCATGCTCACTCAAATGTCTCGCTGGTGGTGGCGTGTGTGTTGGATCATTAAGTTCCCTTCAAAATGGTTGAGCTAATTGGTGCTGATCCATGCGTCATGTTCGTGAACGGGCGCCGTCAGTTGGGAGTGGTCGTCTCTTAGCTGCCACGGCTTATTTTTAATTTAGTTGTTTTTAGTTTTTATCTTTTTCATTAACGACGCTTTTAACGTGCACGTCTTTCTACATTGTTCTCACATCTATATTTTCAACATGAACGATGTACCCAATATTATGTAAAATATTTGATTTAAAAGAGTGTCCGTGGAGTTTCTTGCCCGTTCTTCTCCAGGATCTACGCTTTGGAATGGGCAACTAGCTTCATTTTTCTGACTGAGATCGGTCAGTCAGAAAAATGAAGCTAGTTGCAAGACCGACCCTTTGACAATTCAAAAGTGCCTGTAATTGGTTTATTTGAAATAAATGCTTTGAGTTTGAGTTTGAGTTTGAATTGTAAAAAGTGGAATTAGTGACTAAAATAACAAAATTTATTCATATCGCATTTTTTTTGATACAACTTTATTTTCTATCACTATTTAAGTATTTTTATTTATTTGAATACCAATTAATACTATTTTTCAACTTGTATCTTTTATGTAATTCAATTTGGAATTAAATCCCGCTAGATTACAAGATTCCCATACTGTGCGACGGGTTAACCGAACCAGTGCAATGTTTAAAAAAAATCATTTTAAAATATTTAATTAATCATATCCTGGACTCAAATTTTTCAGAAAACCCACTCGCGATATATTTTTTAACATAAAAATTGATTTGATATAAAATACTTTTCATCCAATAACCAGCTCGTTGCAGTGAAGGTCGTTTTATACTCGGATCTTAGACTATAAGGGTTCCGTTTATTCATTGCTACGTTTATGGGCACTGACATGCACAAATACCCAAAGAAGACTAAAGTTTATCAGCTAAAGTTTACTCCTAATTTCATTATTCTTGATACGGATAATTATGTTTTAAGTGGCACGTACATCCGCGTGGTTCAGTTTATCGGTCACCACTTGGGAACAAAGGCCACGATATAAAATATTACCATCTAGCGGTACTCTATTAATTAGATGAGATAAAAATGTAGCAATAAAAGAAAATATTGTGTAACAAAAAATATATTAATATCAACAAAACCACCAACTGAACACTACGAATCTTACACAATACTAACTGTAGCAGAAAACTACGTATTTTTTGTATAAATATAAGAAACTTTACAGCCATAGCGATCATTTGTGCATACGTCGTTGTCCAATAAACAGCTCCGCTGAATTTTTAAATAATTCACCAGCTAGTCCTTTTAGAATAAAACAATTAATCCATTCTCCTTTTTTTGTCGATCGCTGTTACCTTGGCTGTTACCACGTAGTCGCAGTTACAACAGTTGGCGCCAAATCGAAGTGTCAAAGTGACGTTTGAAAACGCGCGAACCAGTCCTTTATTTTTTTTTATTTAACTTTTTAATTCGTGAAAATGAGGGAGCTGAACGGAGTTTCTACAACTATCGAGAATAACGGAGTTATTGTGGCCAAGAAGAAGAGTGAAAATGGAAACAGTGAGTATTTTTTCTTTTAATTTTCATTACTGCGTTTTATCCTTTAATTGAATAAGGTAAATTGTGTGTTACTAACTTGAATCTATTTTAATGAATGAACGAACATAAGTCATTAATTGTAGTGACAATGAAGTACCTATTTGCGTGTTCATAATTCATTAGTGTGTTATGCTACTGAAGTTAACACTATTGATATTAGGTACCTGTTTGTGTTATCTGTGTTTTTATCGGAGAACACCCGCTATACAGTGATTACATTACAAAAGAAAAACTTTTTTAGAGAATAAAAGACTTTCCTAAATTGAGCCTTTAAATTCACTGATGTTTTGTGGAGTTGGAGTATCTTTCCTATTCTACGTAGAACTAATTTTAACATGATATTGTTCTAAATACTTACATATAAAAATAGCCATAGAAAAATATTTATTATTTTTGTTCCCGTGTTTTATCGGATATAGAAATCTATTCATTTTTATTTTAAGAAAATCTTACTACTAATAAATGCGAAAGATTATATGGATAAAAGGATGGATGTTTGTTAGTCAATCACGCCGGAACGGCTGAACGCATCTGGATATAATTTGGCACAGAGTTAGATTATAGTCTGGAATAGCATATAGGCTACTTTATATCCCGGAAAAATACATGATTTCCTACATCCACGCGGGCGAAGCCGTTGGCAAAAGCTATTAATTATTGCTATATTAGCTGTGCCTACTAAACAATTTACTAATAGGTATGATAGTTTTAACATTATAAGCATTCATGCGAATTTGGTCATCATATTTTCGACTGTGGTCACCGTGTATTGAATTTACTACATTATAGGTGCTTCAATTATCTCCATTTTGGGAGTAACCTATATCACATTAAATGTGCTATCTGCGTGGCGATTACAGCTGTTAACCTTACCACCAACACCACCACCACCCTATACCTACCCACCACCACCTGAAAAATTAATAAGTCTGGAGATATGGAACATTTTGAAATTTCCTATGCTCACATTTTTAGTCAATCTAGGAGGTGAGTGTTGATTTTTTTGATACAAAAAATTCTACATCATCTGACTAAAAATGTGAGCACAGGAAATTTCAAAATGTTCCAGATCTCCAGATTTATTTATTTTTTTCTCAATGTTAGCGCTGTTAGCGGCTATACTCACCTTAATATGAGAAAAACGTAAACGCTAATTTACTAAATAATAATTATCTCGGCTTACATGCCATGCAATTCACATTGATTTTCTAAGCATGCTTGACTGGCTAAAACAGTGAACGTAATGCCGTATCTACCATAGACAATTCCTAGACGTGTCTATGGTTGTTATAATTGTATTATGTCACTAGTAAAGAAAGTAGTATATTTGTATGTGTGTAAAGTGTTAAGAAAATTAAAATTATAAGTATAAAAATAATTAAATTATAAATAATTATAATAATTATAAAAATAACGTACATTATTTTAAAGTACGTACTTTATAATAACGCACGTTATGATTGATCGACGTTACACGGTTACGGTACAACTGCTACGCTATTGCAGAGCGCCACAGGGTATGTTTTATACACAGAAATATTAGTATAATATATGGTATTACAGTATAGTTGACAACCACGCGGGCGAAGTCGCAGACAGAAGCTTGTCCTTTATAAACACTTGTCTTGTCATCTATCTATCTATATATATAAATAAAAATGAATCCCTGTTTCCCTTGGTCATCGCATCACGCGTGAACGGATGGAACAATTTCGCTAATTCTTTTTTTGTTGTGTTTATTATTGTCAGGAGAAGGTTTTTATGTAGAGAAAAATTGGAAAAGTTGCCGGGAAAATTGGAAAATTCGGGAAAACTGAAAGTGGATTTTCTATGGGAATTTTGAATGATTGAAATTGGAACAGGACAACGTCTGTCGGGTCAGCTAGTTATATATAGATTTACAGATTTAACAAAAAAAAAATACATAGGGTAACACAATAGGTATACATACAACACAGGGGACAGGAGGTTTTACACAGGGGTGGATACATGATGAATTTTTTTATCAATGGATACCCACGTTGTTGAATTATTTGTTATCGTGATATTTAGGTACGTATATGTATGAAGTATTTAAAAAGAAATGGGAAATGAATTTTTAAAAATTCACTCCTATTTCGATCAGAGATTTGTTGCAAAAAATATAAATTATTTTTATTTAATTAAAACCAAATGGTGTAACGTGATGATATTATATCCGTTTCTATATACAACGTAATTTTTAATTACTCTTAGGAATTTTAATAACTATAGATCTTATGCATCTGTAATCGATCAAGAATATTAATAATTGAGTTACAATCGATCACGACTTCATTGGTATAAATATTTCCATCGTTGGCACAGAATGCGACATTATACAGGACTAGCTTTTGCCAGCGGCTTCGCCTTATGCGTGGATGTCGGAAAATATCCCACGGGAACGTACTACCAGGAATTTCTTCCCTAATCCTTGTCTACATTATAAACGGAACCTCTGAGCAAAATTTCATCTTTCTGGGTCCAAGGGTTTTGCGCTGAGCGTTGATAAGTCAGTCAATCAGTCAGGACTTCTCTTTTTATTTATAACTTAGATGTGACATTTTTTAGAACGAATTTAAATTTATTTCCGCCACTAGCCGATATTCGGACTAAATTCGGAAAAACTGAAGTGAACTGAATTATTTACTATGGAAATTTTGTATGAATTATTGAAATTTGACAGGTATAGACAATTTATTTTATGACATTGACCTCCATGATAATAGATTACTCAATTGATTTAAATTATCAAAAATTATCCCAAAAGTCATTAAAAAAAAACACACAATGGTAGTTTTTTTTAGTTTTAATTAGACCAAACAAAATTTTTTTCGCAGTTTAGATTGATTACAAATGAGGTTTATCATTACACAGTTCAGGGTTAACGGTTTGAATTTGATATTTCACAATAACTACGAAAATTTAATAATATAATTATTATCTCAATACATAATAATGAAGTTAGATAATTTTAGTTTATTTTCTTCGTATTTGTTTATCTCATGTTAAAGGCTAAAAAGCATGCTATCAGTGCGTAAGTTTTAGTGCGTAAGTATAATTAAAACAAAACTGTTTCTATGTTAATAAAAAAATTCGCTTCAACGAGTAACGATAGGTACGAGTACCTACTTTAAAACGATAACCTTTTAGTGTCACGCAGTCAAGTAACAGTCAGTAATAACAAAACCAGTATAAGTTTGCATGTTGTCTAAACTCAAACTCAAAGCATTTATTTCAAACTACCTAGCTTCTGCCCGCGGCTTCGCGTCGTCGGGTTTCATGTGTTTAATTTATTTTTCCGCAGAAACTTAATTCTTTTTCTAAAATAAAATTACTGAGCCTAAGTTACTCCTTATAAGAGCAGCTATCTGCCAGTGAAAGTCCCGTCAAAATCGGCTCAGCTATTTCGGAGATTAGCCGGAACAAACAGAGAGACGGAGAAAAATTTTAGAAGTTGTGTTTTGTTACATTTATTTTCATACGCATTTTTAGTAAAAAGCTTTTATTTTCACATTACAAACAGACACTTCAGTTTTATTTATTTTTGTAGATGTATATAAATAGATAAACCAATGGGGAAGGCAACTGTCAAAATGGCGCTGTTGTAGCTAGTTCCCAACACAAACTAATAATACAAGGCGTGAAGTGGTTTTATTTTATTTTTGCGAAAATGACGCGTTGTTATGTTCTTAAATACTCCGAAATTGGAGTCCAACATTTCAAAAGAGACCCTAAAATTAGAAGATGGTGGATTGAAGGTTTTAGATTATAGCTTAAAAAATTAGAAGATGGTGGAGTGAAGGTTGTAGATTAAAGCTTGAAAAAAAAATAAACAAAGTTCGAAACATTTTGAAGAAAGTGATCACGAGGAAATACTAAAGGTTTTAAATTCCGACATTTTCCATGTCAAATACTTGATTAAAAACATTGAAATATACGAAATAGTGAAATAAAACCAAACTCATGAAACTTTTTTCGACGCCATATTTTAGTTTTTTAATAGTTTTAGTTACTTTAGGATATTATATTTTTAACTTAATTATACCTACTCTTTAATGATGTAATAAATAATAAATTAACTCATGAATAAACGAAATGTCAAATTTATTATAGGCCTAGAGCTATGATCACGGGATCTACAATTAGCATTGCTCGACCTTCGCCATTACAGGCACTTTTGAATTGTCAAGGGGTCTGTCAATCAGAAAGATGAAGCGATTTGCACATTCCAAAGTATAGTAGGTTCCTACCAACTTGTTGCATTGGAACTCCGTGCTCGCTAGGTCAGCAGAAGGTCATCGCCACTGACGTACGACTGTTGTGCCAATTACCACCTTTTCCTAGTGGCAATTCTTGCTTACGGTAGGTATTAGCTATTCCTAAATCAATCTGTCTAGCCTTTTCCCAACTATGTTGGGGTCGGCTTCCAGTCTAACCGGATGCATCTGAATACCAGTATTTTACATGGAGCGACTGCCTATCTGACCTCCACAACCCAGTTACTGGCTAGTACGATACCCCTTGGTAAGACTGGTTGTCAGACTTTCGGGTTTCTGACGACCCGTAACGACTGTCAAAGATTCACGAATAACAGCCGGGACCAACGGTTTAACGTGCTTTCCGAGGCACGGAGGAATCTCGTTATGTAAAGATGGTCACACATCCACTGACCAACCCCGGCAAGCGTAGCTTAACCTGACGGATCGACCCGTGCGGCTGTTATTACTTAGCCACGAGCTCCTAAATAGCTCCTTAGCTATTCCTAAATATGAGGCTTCAATAAGGAATTATGCATGTGATTCAATTATGGGTCAAATATTTTTTTTATAAACTGCATTACTTCAGAATTATGCCTCCATCAATATTTTTAATTATAATTTCTTTTTGAGTAAGAAATTAATTTTTAAAAAGTGCAAAAAAAATTAAAATTCGTCTCGGCCATTAATCCGTCCGTCTGACATAACGATCAATCAAAACAAGTGTAAAAGTTAAATTTTTCGGACAGGTAAAAACACATCGGGAGTTGTCCCTCAAAGCTGTCAAATCGTGTTGTCATTCATACTTCGTTCGGGCCCCGAACCAATCATTCTGTCCGTACACCTACGGACGCACACATACGCATACGGAGTAGGAAACGCCCGTAACGAAGGCCGAAACTACGGACTTCGTGCTTAGGGAGTAGACCCCCTGTTTGGTCGGAGTAACTTAGCTTAGTTACTTACAAATTGTGATGAAAGGCCAGAAAGTTAAAAAGGGGGTAATTTATTTAAAATGTGTGCATCATTAGAAGGTCAATAACTTTAAAGAGGATCTCTTCAAAATTGTTGAGCTGAATGGTGCTGATCCATGCATCATGTTCGTGAACGGGCGCCGTCAGTAGGAACTGGTCATCTCTTAGCTGCCACGGCTCATTTTAATGTAGTTTATTTTTTCAATTGTTTTTAGATTTTATGTTATTACTACGTAGGTACACATTTTTCTACATTATTCTCACATGTATATTTTCAACATGAATGATGTAAATATTTTTGTCAATTTTTTGATTTAAAAGAGTATCCATGGCATTTGTTGCTGGTTCTTCTCCATAGGTACCTAGCAAAGACATTTATTATCTAAGGTACCTAGGTACTACGCTCTGGAATGGGCAACTAGCTTCATCTTTCTGATTGACAGACCTCTTGACAATTCAAAAGTGCCTGTAATTAGTTTATTTGAAATAATGCTTTCGACCTTAGTATTACAAAACGAGGTTTTTCTTCTGTCATGGTATAAACCATCGACCCAGTTTTTGTAATAAGAACCTAGCTGTGATAGAAATACAGTTCTATATACAAAACTGACATCTTAATGTGTCGGAATAAAGTTCGAAATTCATAAAAGGGTCCATGGTAATGTAATAAGACGGAAATGAGTTTGAGTTTGATCAATTAAATAATATGTCGCATTTCGATATTTCTATCAACTTAACCTACCCTACAAATTATAATATTATAGACCCAGCTAATCCATCAGCTTTTTGCCACAAAAACAAACAAAAGTCTACAAACTTCTGGGTGGCCTAATTAAAATAACAATAAATCCTTTATTTCGGTAAACTCTAGGTTACATTAATTATGTTTTAACAATGTGTTGAAACTAATCTTCGCATGATATGCCATTTTCCGGTTAGTTAGTGCCACCCGGCGCGGTCTAGTAACTTCAAGGCTGGTAGATGATTAATATAGCCAATTAAATACTCGCTAAGTTAGATATGGTGACCAGATATTAGTACTTGTAATGGGACAAATGAATAAATAAATAAACACAATTTTTTTTTTGGAACGAATTTCTTTAACGCAACTTGCGGTAGGAGTGAACTGGTAGAAATAACACGTAACGAAAAAGCGTAATGCCCCCTCCATGTGATTTTCTCCCTCAAGAAAAAGAAAGAGAAAGTGTGTATTTGGTCAAAATGAAATCCAAGATTTTCACATTTGAGTGTCGTTTTCATGGTTTTCGAGGGTGCTAAAGCCGATATTGAAGTCAAAATGAAAATCCAAGATGACTTTTAATCTTGTGTGTCACTAAAGATATGACAGTAATCAAAATAATGCTATATTGTGAAAATGAAAAAAAAATAAAGTTGACGAACTGTATCAAATGTGGTATCATTGAATAGATCTTTAAAAATCATGTTTAGGTTTCTCTTATCATTTTTCATTTTGAATGACTGTTTAGGATCAATAACGATTTAAAGTTGGTTAGCAACCATTCTCACTTAAATTTTCAAAACTTATATTAAGGCTGTGAATGCTGTGATAAAGTTCTTACATAATCGTATAGTAGGTTTTATTAACGTGAAAAATAATTATTATATCATACCTATTTCTTAAGATCGAGTGACAAACCCAGAATTTTACTGCCTTGAAAGATGATTTTATTGCTTTGAGCGATAATTTTACTGCTTTGAAAGATAATTTTAATGGCCGTTACCTAAAGCGTTACTTAAAAAAACAAAAAGAGAAAAAGAGAAAAGGAGAAAAATAAACTAAATAAAAAAAGTAAGTACATAGTCGGGTTTTTGATTTTTTTTATTAATTTTTTGTCCACAGTAACATCCTAGGTTTACCACAAATAATCGCATGGATAGTACAAAATACTGTAAATAACTTACAAATGCCTTGCCAACGTACTTCTGAATTATTGTAGCTTGAATGTTACATTCATTGCCATAATATTTTTGTTTTCATTGCCAAATTAACATAAAGAGTTGGTTGTAATGTTATATAATTAGTTAGTAACAAACAAAATAGCATTGACCTCGGTTCCTGAAGGCCTATTGAATTTAAACTGTCATCTATCTAATCTCTGTTCTACCACAAAGCTCCCAAAGTTTAAAAGATTTATAGTACTTCAAGAGGTCAAGAGCGAGTCAGACTCGCGCACCGAGGGTTCCGTACCATCATTTGTATGTATTTTTGTTGATGATTTCTGAAAAACTGTGCTATTTAGAGACATCGTTTTATTTTTCATGTAATTTTTATATAAATTTCTATCACAGAATAATTTCACTACATATCATTACATAATGCATGATACTTTTGTTTTGCATATTATTTCACTAACTACATTTGACGTAACATGTAGCTTGTTTATTATTTAGGAAATGTCCTAAACGTCTTATCAACATGGCTACCCCAACTTAATGTAATAATCTTTTCAATTAGTGTTTATAGTCTTCAATTATTTTAGTATACAACTTGAACGTACCAGTAATTAGTAATTACTGAGAAATACATTCAGTTCTTAACTATACAGGTTAAGGTAAATAGATTTTTTTTTGCTTTAATTTGTCCTCCACATTTTTTTTTGTATTGGCTCTGATAGGTACTTCAAGTAACAAAATCAGAAGCGATCGTTGACCCCAAAAAATAAAATCATAAAATTTTTTTTTATTCTTTTTAGGGTTCCGTACCAAAATGGTAAAAAGGAACCCACAGGGTGCGACTCAGTCTGTCTGTCTGTCTGTCGGTCACAGCTGGATATCTCAAGAACTACTAATACTATCAACTTGAAATTTGGAATAGTTTTACATGACGTTTGCCCAATTATTTTTCAAATAAGAAAGAAATAAAAATGTATATGTTTTTTTTTTGTAACAGGGACTGAAAGAGGGTATTAAAAATTTTAAGTGGGTCTACTAAGGCATGTGGGGTATCATATGAAAGAGCGCTGTTTGCACATTCTCAAACATTTTTTTCCTTTTTTTAGGCTACATAGTTTTCGACATTTGATGAAAAACGTTAAAAAACCATTCACCTCCTTATCTCCGAAGTTTGCATAGTGAAAAATCTGAAATTATTATGTGATAGAAGTTTATGTATAGATTACATGAAAAATAAAACGATATCTCTAAATAGCACAGTTTTTCAGAAATCATCAACAATAATTGAGTATAAATGATGGTACGGAACACGGAACCACGGAACCAGCCGTGCGCTAGTCCGACTCGCTCTTGACCGGTTTTTTTTATCGTGTTTAGATGTCGATAGTATTACGTCTGCTGACTAAACTTGACAAAACGTAGACTCAAAGAGTAGGTATTTTACTTAGAACAAAACAGTCAATCCGCCTAGCCTTTTTCCCAACTACGTTGGGGTCGGCTTCCTGTCTAACCGTATGCAGCTGAATACCAGTATTTTACATGGAGCGACTGCCTATCTGACCTCCACAATCCAACTACCGAGTTATACGATACCCCTTGGTAAGACTGGTTGTCAGACTTTCGGGCTTCTGACGACCCGTAACGACTGTCAAAGATCCACGGAAGAGTCTCGTTATGTAAAGATGGTCACCTATCCACGGACTAACTGCGACAAGCGTAGCTTATCCTGATGGATTGACCAGAACGGTTGTTATGACTTAGCCACGAGCCCTTCAGTTATTTCACTCTAACTCTATCGTTGACAAGGCACTTTATGCTGTAAAATGTCGATTAACAAAGAAATTAATGTCGGTCAATTTATTTTTACTTTGACGTCTAAAATAGCGACAATAACCTATAGCTTCATCATCAAAATTATGAGGTTTCATATTCGCCTGCTAACGAGTTTGCTGATAATTTAAATAATAATCTATATACAGGGTGGTCCAAATAGTGACGTCAAAAAGAAAAACCTGAATTATTCATACCCACGGGTATTCGAAAATACCCCATGTATGTTCCGCGATTTTTTGTAGTTTTCGAGTTATTTTTGTTTTTGTAAAAATTTAGAGTCTTCTGCCGGTGGAGCTTCAAAAATTCATATCTTTTTTTGTATGGTGTATTTTACAATTTTTTTTTTTGTGTGAATCGCATTCTCCACTCCAGACGGCCATCGGTCCTTCGACAAATACGGCCAACCCACTGCCACTTCAGTTTGCTTACTCTGCAAGCTATGTCGATTACTCCGGTTCTTTTTACGTGTTAAATAGCATTATTTATAAGCAAAGTTACAGTATAAGTAATTTAATTATTGAGAACAATAACCTCTGTGGTCGCTGGAGTCGGTTAACCATTAGTCTAATATTACTTACAATGCAGTAATATAACTCCTACGAATATGAGCTGATTATTACATAACGGCTGGTGGTTTATTTCGTAATTACAAATTTACAATAGAATTATGTATTTGATTATTGGCTAAGCTATTGACATACATAATATGTCAAGACGATGCACCTTAAGGCGAAAGCGCTACGGTAGCCCGCGAAATTCAAAAATTCTTACGTTTTTTGCAATTTGTAGGTCAGTGTGAGCTTGTATGTTGATTAAAATATGATTCGCAGCCGTAGCTAATCTGGCTTTACAGAATTATAATTATTAGAATCAGCAATACAACTCCATAAGTTAGCATTTACCTCAAACCTCATGATTTCATTAAATCGCTAGATGTATGTCTTGAATTTGTTTTTGAATGAGTCTGTACTATTTATGATTTTATATTCTACGGGTAACTTGTTGTAAAGTTGTCCTATGGAGCAGGACCTACATATTGACCTGGATGTTTCCACATCTCTACATCTTTCAACTATTTAAGCTGGGATATGGGAGGTAATAATGGCGAATCAAACTGTACTGTTAAGTAGGTACTTTTAAACCTAACCCAACACGAAACAATAAAAACAAAGAAAAAATACATAAACCAACAAATCTCGTTCTGCCAATGTCTTTCGCTGACTCAAGGCTCGCTTAGACAAAGATTTATGATCCACACATACATAAAGAACTATACATAACTAGGTGTTGCCTGCGACTTTGTCTGCGTGTATTTTGTATTTCATATTTTTTTACAAAATCCAGGATAAAAAGTAGGCTTTGTCCTTTTCCAGAGCCCAGGCTACCTGACTGTCAAATTTCATAATAATCGGTTCAGTGGTTTAGACGTGAAAAGGTAATTTACAGACAGACACACAAAGTTATTTCCGCATTTTATTAGTACTAGCAGCGCCCCGCGGTTTCACCCTCGTAGACCGGCATAAAAAGTAGCCTATTTGTTAATCCAGGGTATAAGCTATCAACATACCAAATTTCATCCAAATCGGTCCAGCCGTTTGAGCGTGAAGAAGTAACAAACATACAAACACACACTCTCACAAACTTTCGCCTTTATAATATGGATTGTAGGTATTATAGTATAGATCTATATCTTATATACGTACATAACTATACATAGATATAGTATTACATAGACAATCTTTCAGAGGTTTTATCTGTGAGGGTCTACAGCCTCTTACTTCATGCTCACTTAAACATTCAAGTATGGAGTGACCATCATTACACGAAGGATATTTTTTTTGGGATAAATATTTCGTCTAAGTATTTTTTTTTTCCTCCGGTAGGTAAACAGGAAACTATTTTTGGCCAAACTGTTAGTATACAATATCAAAGCGTCAAACGGCTTAAAAAAGGGTTTATTTGATTAGAAAACAATATACAATACATACATACATACATACACATATACAATATTTTATTACGGTTAATGTTAATTTAATCACCTTTTATTTTCACTAAAGCCGTTTATGACAATTTTTTTTTGTCTATTTGTCACATATCGCAATTAAAATAATTAATTATTAATAACATATGTCCGAGTGAGAGCAATTTGAAAGCAAATTTTTGTTTCATAAGTTTTTATTTTTAATTACGTTGTTTGGTTTTTTTTTTGTTTTTTGTTGTTTTGTGTTGAATGTTGTGTATACCTGTAATAGGCATACATGCCAGTATTTTTATTGTTTTATTACTCTGTTTTTTTTTGTATGTTGGTGTACTTGTCTAATAAATAAAAAAATAAAGCAATTGAACTTAGTACTTGTAAGCTTTGGTACAGCCTTGTTGCTGTACCAAAGCTTGCAAGTACTAAGTTCCATTTTTGTTTACTGCTTATCAACAGAGCTCAATCACGCTAAGCAATAGGTCCCAGCTGTCATTCGTAGATCTTTGACAGTCGTTACGGGTAGTCAGAAGCTCAAATGTCTGACAACCAGTCTTACCAAAGGCCAAGGGGTCTCAAGTTACCCAGTAACTGGATTGTGGAGTTCGGCTAGGCAATCGCTCCATGTAAAATACTGGTATTCAGCTGCATCTGGTTAGACTGGAAGTCGATCCAAACCGAACATAGTTGGGAAAAGGCTAGGCTGATTGATTAAACAAAGCTCAATGTTATTGTATTTACAAAACGGGTTCTCACTAAAACTGACTGTTACATGACCAGTTAAATCAGTTGCCACTCGGTAGTCGTACCTACAATGTCTCGGCCACGGCCATTTTTATTATAGCCTTGACAATTCAATTGATTGCCAAATTGCAAGGCGATGGCCGTAATCTATACATCTTATACACACTATGTAGGTACATACCTACATACAAATAAATTAAATTGAAATTGTGAACAAAATCCGATTCAAATGTTTGTTTTTCTTATTATGTTTTTGTATTGTTTTTGTTTGTTGTTCTTGTTTTTTTTTTTTTTTTTTGATTATTAATAATAATAATACCTAATAACCCCACCGCAGTATCTCTACGTTGACGTCGTGGTGGGGCTTGCGCGCTCCGATCTCTGGGCCTGTGCTAGTAGAGTTCACTTTGGGTGAGGAGCCATACCAAGAGGGATACAGAAACCCGCAGGGCAGCATGTGGCGAGCTGTTGGGCAGTAGCGACCCCACGGACCCTATCTCCCGGGAGTAGTCTTGTTCCTCATCTCTGGCTTGCTTTTATTGGCCGGCTGGAGTGAACACTGACGGGAACAGAGCTCCCACCTCATTCTTGCCTTTATTGGCTGGCTTGAGAGGAGATTCGTAAGAGCAAACATGCTCGGAGGAAGGAAGTATTCCAGTAAGTGTTTGTAGGGATCTTGACCATCTTCCGGGCTCTGGGATTGTTCTGAGAACCGTGGGATACCTCTCCACTCCTCACAAGCACCTCAGGACATGTTGCCCCCTTGCCGCTACGACACTATGTGCTAGCGACCGTTTTCGGGGGCCCATTATTGAGTATGCAAGTCACCCCCTGCCATTTTATCTATTGTATACAAAACATTAGTCAGGCAGGGGCCATAGTGTTTCTATAGTTCTAGGTAACCAGTCCACAACCACCCAAAGCCATAGCCCAATATGTTTTGTTTCCATGTTCTGCAATAGTCCTACACCAACCAGGGCTTGTCCTTGGGTGCACTTGCATACTGCATACAGGGATAATCGTCAGCTGGTGCCTCATCATAATTTAAAATTGTCTAAGGGGCCTCTGCGAGTTGGTTTCGGCCCCTCGTATGCCTTCCAAAGGTCCGGGATCCCAGGGTCCCGAGATATGTAAACATATAGAAATAATAATAATTCCTTTATTGTCAGGCAACTAAGGCCCATAGATAAAATACACAAATTACAAAATAATAAACTAATACATATTAAAAACATTAACAAACTTAAAAACTACTGCACACGAAGTGACGGCGTCGTGTTACGTGCGAGGTGTCGCGTAGCTGGCCGCGGAAACGCCATTGTCTTGGTTTTTTTTTTTTTTTGATATACCTACCTAATATCAGTAAGGCAAGACTTAAACATAAGTGGCGAAATGTGGGGGTGTAGTATAATTAAGATACACCCCTGCCTAACTCTTCGGGTAATAATATAGGCATAATATTTAAATAAACAAATAAATATTATGATATGTGTATTATCAATACCTACTGCGAAATATCCTTCAATATCCTTTTTATTAGGTCACCCTACTCTAATCTCTATTCGTATAAAATTACATTTAAGAACACTTGAATTCTGAACCTTTGTGCAAATGTTAGCCACAGAGTATCTATTACTGACCTAAATTCTTATTTAATATACCTACCTACATATAAAAATACATATATTTATGTAAGTAGGTATATGTGTGGAGAAGAAGCTCGTGGCTAAGTAATAACAGCCGCACTTGTCAATCCATCAGGTTAAGCTACGCTTGCCGGGGTTGGTCCGTGGACGGGTGACCATCTTTACATACTGAGACTCCTCCATGCCTCGGAAATCACGTTTTAAGCCGTTGGTCCCGGCTGTCATTCGTGGATCTTTGACAGTCGTTACGGGTCTCGACTGACAACCAGTCTTACCAAGGGGTATCGTATTACCCAGTTACTGGGTTGTGTAGGTCAGATAGGCAGTCGCTCCATGTAAAGTCCTGGTGTTCAGTTGCATCCGGTAAGTACTGGAAGCCGACCTCAACATAGTTGGGAAAAAGCTAGGCAGATTGATGTACCTATACATGTAGGTGCCCTAGTTTTGTAGAGCCTCCACGTGTGACACTTCAGAACCTACGTCCGGCTCTCTGCAGCTACACATTGCATCTCGTATACCTATCTCGTTTAACACACAACATCATCTGCTTGCCTTTTCCCAAGTATATTGATGAACGACTGCCTATTTGACCTCCACAACCCAGTAACTGGGTAATTCGATACCCTTTGGTAAGACTGGTTGTCAGATTTTCGAGCTTCTGACGACCCGTAACGACTGTCAAAGATCAGCACATGACAGTCGGGACCACGGCATGACGTGCTTTCCGAGGCACGGAGGAGTCTCAGCATGTAATGATGGTCACTCATTCAGGGACCAACCCCGGCAAGCATAAAATATAATTTATTATATTTTTTATGGACATAAGTAAGTAAGTGAATAACTCTTTTACTATGGGACCAACTTTGAAATCGCGAAAAAAAAAACAGCTGTTCCGTATATTTTGACGAGTTATGTGGACATAAAATAATGTAGGGAGCAGCAGATTTTTTTTTTCGCGATTTCAAAGTAGGTCCCATAGTAAAAGTTATTCATTTCGATGTTCTAAAGCACTCCTTAAAGTTTTTAGAGTTAATTTTTTAACACCTCATATACCTTCAAAATAAAACATAGTCGTTATCAAAATAGTTTGTAAATCACAGCCATCTCTTTAGAACCACGTTTCATGTAAGTATCTACTACGTGAGATGCGTCAGCACTCCAAACGACTCATTAGACGCACATTAAACAAGGTAAATGGCAACATTTCTCGTCTAGGAAAATATTAGATAGGTATACGGAATCCCCCTAGCTTTTAAGGAACGAGCATAACCAGTTTGAGCGGCTGACTAGATTAAGCAGCAATGAAAGATGTAGATATGAAATATGATGATACTTAAGGAAGTTTTGCCTTATGGTTATTTTGACATGCATAGGGAATTTGACTGCTTTAAATTGGTTGGTGGGTTCAATCACCGTGTCGAGCAATAAATGCTATAGGGTTTTACCATTATGCCATTCTCAGTAGCTCGGAGACTGAATTTTTTTCCGGTTCAAGATATAAGAATCTCGCTTAGTCTCTACATGGGACATAATATAACATACTAATTGGCGAATTAGGTGTTTGTTACGCCTAAGTCTAACTCTTTAGGAAATACTGGCTGGCTTTTGTTATATGTTGTTATTGTTGTAATATAATTTAATAATAATAATAAAAGAGGAGTTTGTGGCTAAGTATTAACAGCCGCACGTGTCGATCCGTTAGGTTAAGCTACGCTTGCCGGGGTTGGTCAGTGGATGGGTGACCATCTTTACATACCGAGATTCCTCCGCCGTTGGTCCCGGCTGTTATTCGTGGATCTTTGACAGTCGTTACGGGTCGTCAGAAGCCCGAAAGTCTGACAAACAGTCTTACCAAGGGGTATCGTGTTACCCAGTAAGTGGGTTGTGGAGGTCAGATAGGCAGTCGCTCCATGTAAAATACTGGTATTCAGCTGCATCCGGTTAGACCGGAAGCCGACCCCAACATAGTTGGGAAAAGGCTAGGCAGATTGATATTGTTGTAATATAATTACCTAGTAGTCTCTTTTAGCATGGAACAATTATTCCATTCTGTATCTGGAGAAGGGCGTTGTTAGCTGTGCTACAGTTTATAGATACTTTTGCAGCTATCATCGTTTTACTTGTTGTAGGTACTTAGTCTTGCGTTGTGTGTGTGTTGTACTTAGTCTTGCGTTGTGTGTGTGTTGTACTTAGTCTTGCGTTGTGTGTGTGTTGTACTTAGTGTTGTGTGTGTGTAGTTGTCTTAGTGTTTAGTGTGTGTTGCTTGTGTCTTGTGTTCTGGTTTTCTTATTTTTAGGGTTCCGTACCTCAAAAGGAAAAAACGGAACCCTTATAGGATCACTCGTGTGTCTGTCTGTCCGTCTGTCACAGCCAATTTGCTCCGAATCTAACAGACCGATTAAGTTGAAATTTGGTACACATATGGATTTTTGTGACCCAAACACGTACGGTTAAAGTAAATAAATGAATTTTGAATATGGAGGTCACTTTTAGAGAGAAAATAAGAAAATTAAAAAAAAAAGTTTTGCAATCTGTACCGTGTGACATATCAAATGAAAGGGCTTACTATGAGGGTCTCAAATATATTTTTTTTTATAATTTGAAATAAACAGTTTTAAAGTTATTTAAGAAAATAGACGAAAATTTACCATTCCCCCCTTATCTCCGAAAGTACTGAGCCTAAAATTTTGAAAAAAATACAGAAAATAGGTCTATGCCTGTAGATTACAGGAAAACCTATAAGAAGTTTGTGGTCTTAAGATAACATGGTAAATCTCTCAATATTGTGAGTACAAACTTACATTTACTGTTGGACTGTATGAGAGAACATGTTTTTCAACTATAATGTTAAGTTTGTTGTTGGGATGATTTCATACCAACTACGGAACCCTTCATTGTGCGTAGTCCGACACGCACTTGGCCGGTTTATTTTAGATTTAGTACCTATTATGTTATATTATGGTATCATCGCACGAGCTTGTAAAGGCCACAGGAATCCTCTGGATGCGGGAGGCACAAAACAGGTTGAAGTGGCGGTGCTTGGGGAGGCCTATGTCCAGCAGTGAAGGTCTTTCGGCTGAAATGATGATGATGATGAAGTAGTCCAAGACAAGAAAGCAATTTTTTGTCATTTTTAGATACGATTTAATTTGCAGAAATTAATAAATGATTAATCATAAAATAAAATTATATTAATCATCACAAAAAGGACGGAAACTTAGCAAACCACAGAGTTAAAATTAACAATTTCAAAGAATTGACCGCGGAAGTTAAAGATTGAGGTACTTCACCGTAAAATTATCTGCCTGGGTTTTTACATGACTTAGGTGACAGAAAACATTAAAATCCTTGACTCATTTGTTTTGGAATATTTAGAATTTTCCTTTCGACGCCGCCATTTTGATTTACGAAAGTGTGTGACGTTTTTGAAAGCTGTCATATTATTTTTTCCCTAGTTCGTCATTGCATTCGTTTATTGACATTGATGAAGCTGAGATCGATTACCGGGTTAGGTGAAAACGGGTAAAAAGTTATTGGATTTTTTGTTAGGAATTTCTAATACTATTAGGTCGGGGAAAAAGTTCCTTCGTAAAATTCAAGACATTTTTTTTTCATAGTTTATTATTTAGTTATGTGTCATTTGCCAAATGGGTCAAAACTGTTTTGTGGTCAACCCCTAACTCTTCAACTATGTCGTAACTGGGTCAAAACCAAAATTTTGTACAATTTCATAACAATTTCATGTCCACCGACTTTTCCTTATTCCTCAAAAAATTCTGTAATGGTAATGTTATTTTAAAAAATGGATTTCATAGCGGAATACTACCTTAAATTCATATTTAATTTATTAGTTGGTGGTTCAGTTATACTTTACGAAATATTATGAAAATAATAAAACGGAATGAAAAATACCATATTATTCTCCCTCAAAAAACCTGTGTCCAACTATCGATTTCAATGTTTGAAACCGCAAAAACTTCGAAAAGGGTTTTATTTATTGAACATAGTATCCAGCATAACGAAGTGTGCGTAAATCACTCAATATCTAGGCAACTTATATGTACTAACAATTATATGTAATAATTAAAAAAAATAAAAACAATGCGTCTCAAAAAGAGTTCATTTATGTTATTCCTTTATGTAACGCGTTATTTTCCAATAAAATACTTTTTTTTAAACTTACTACTGGGAACATTGGCGGAAATGTCACGCCATTTACACCACCAATTTCTGCGCGGCAGTCATAATCTTGTGTCAAGAAAGTCGAAAGGTGTTGTGCGTGTGGAGTGACAAATAAACATTTAGTGGTTTCTCTTGAAAATTCATAAAAAAATAACATGTAAGTATGTTTGATCTTAATCTTATTATCTGAAAACTATTTTGTTTGTGCTATTCAGTCGCTTAGGAGCTGTAATCATTAAGTGAATAGTGAGTCTTGAATTGAAATGAAACACTTCAAAAACATCGTCCATGTTTCCTTTATGTTACATTTTTATGTCACGTTATTTAAAAATTGCATTAAGGTGTATTCACAAACACAGGCATGTACTTTTTGTAAGAACGGTTAATAAATATTTTTATCTTTACAATATGTTTGGTTACCGGTTACCGATACTGACAACATTTATTTTATAATACTTAATGCATTTATTTTAAGAAAACCTCTGGCAAAGTGGCAACTAATGAAAACTTAGTGAAAATTAACTAAATAGGTACATACCTTTAAACTAAGGAGGATGCGCAGTGGTAGCCCGCGAAATTTTTTTTTTGGGTTTTTTGGAATTTGCAGGTCCGTGTCAGGTTGTGTCTTGATCAAAATATGATACGCGGCAATAAAACATAATTATGTATTTCCATAATTTTAACCATAAAATTCATCAATACATCTCTCTAAGTTAGATTTCGTACAGATTCGTTAGATTTCGTTCGTTCGAGGAATCTGCACGGAATCAGTTAAGTTAATCAATCTGCCTAGCCTTTTCCCAACTATGTTGGGGTCGGCTTCCAGTCTAACCGGATGCAGCTGAATACCAGTATTTTTCAGGAATCAGTTAAGTTAATTAAGTAAAATTTGATTATTATATAAAGATTTATATTCCCTACTTATGTTATCAATAATTGTTATGTTGTCATTATTTTGATATCATTTTGTAGACTGACTCAAATACTTTTGGTTAAACATAATTTCACATGCAAAATTCAAGGGTTGTTTTTGCGAAAAAGTAAAAAATGTAAAAAAAAAGTTATTTTTGTGTAAAGTTTCGTGTTTTTGTATGTTTTTTGACTATTTTTTTATTTTATTTAGTTTTTCCATAGCCTCAACGTATACCTTTACAATTAAGTCATTTGGACGTCTGTAGGTTTTTTAGATTCAAAGATATAAGCATTTTATTGCACATTCCCTAATGCAGCCGTTAAAAATGGCCGCCATTAGCGGGGTGTTGGGTTAGGATTTTTTATAAAATTAGATTTGTCGATAAAAAAATTGTATATAATATGCCCTTTTAGTATCGGTAACCGTTAACCAAACACATTGTAAGTATATAAAACAAATTCGGTTCAGTTTCACATTTATAACTTAAGAACCGCTGGACCGATTGGATTTGTCTTGTTGGTCGGGTCAGCTAGTTTATCAGAAATATCGGATTTATCGAAACCTGCTAAACTCAAAGTGTTTGGTTTACAGATAATATAATATGCCTTTATCGGTTGCAGAAAGGCAGAAAATGTATCTAGAGCGGCTAAAAAATAACGATCCCGAAAAATAGAATCGAATGCAGGAGAAAAATTTTGACCAGAGCAAAAAATTCTACAAAAAAAATATAGTAGAGCTATCAGACAAAGAGAAGGAGACCAGACGAAAGTACTGGAGGAATTAAAAAAAATACTGACAACAAGCAAGAAGTAGAAAGTGTGAACATCGAAAAAATACCAAAGAAAATATCAGAAGAAATACAGAAAATTAACCAAAGAAAATGAAAAGATTAATCGGTACTACCATCGGTAGCCCACATTGAAGTGACTACCTGTTATTTTAAAATTAAGATCACGTAAAAGCTTAGACCAAAAACTTAAATGTTTTTTTAACGGCATTGTAGTTATTCTTTTAGGCGTCGAAGTGAGACTTTTGTTATGTCAATCTTTCAGATTGTTACATTTTTATCATGAATAAAAATAATTATAAAATACTTGACTGTTTTTCTCTTACATCATGAACACAGCCCTTATTTTCCTTTATGTTACTTTTATGTTATTGTGACATAAAAATAACACAGATGAAATGATCCAAAATTTTGGTTTTGACCCAACTACTAATACGCCAATCTTGCTCCACTTTTCCAAAAATGGCATCGGCCATATCCGTACCTAACAGGGCAACCAGGGGGCCTACTCCCTAAGCACGAAGCCCGTAGTTTCGGCCTTCGTTACGGGCGTTTCTTACTCCGTATCACCTACGGATGGATGATTGGTTCCGCGCCCGTACGAAGTATGAATGACAACATGATTTGCCAGTTGTCCCTACTCCCGATGTGTTTTTGCTTGTCCGAAAAATTTCACTTTTACACTTGTTTTGATGGATCGTAATGTCAGACGGACGGATGAACGGACGGACGGAAAGACGGACGGACTTAGGGAGTAGGCCCCCAGAAGCGACTAGAGCGAGCTGCATCTTTGACATCAAAATTCCCGGACTGAAAACGCTTGAACCAACTTTGTGCTACTCTTAATGACAATGCGTTAAGTCCATAAACGTCACAATTTTTTTACGTGGTTTGTGTTGCATTTTCCCTTTTTTATAATAAGACTTCAAAATGTATCGAATTTGTTCGTTAGACGCACTCATTTTGGCGGGCAGAAAAACAATTGAAAAATGGCGGGAAATTGTTTTTACTTTTTATTTTTCTTTTCTAAAATGTCATCTATTTAATGGTATCAAGACCAGCCAGATACAAATAGTTGAGCCAAAGAGATTTTATTACAACTTTATATCTATAAAATACGAAAAAACTTTTTCCCCGACCTATTATATACTCTTATAACCATATTATTATAGTATTAGAAATTCCTCGTGGCTAAGTACTAACAGTCGCACGGGTCGATCCATCAGGTTAAGCTACGCTTGCGGGGGTTGGTCCGTGGATGGGTGAGCATCTTTACATTCCGAGACTCCTCCGTGCCTCGGAAAGCACGTTAAGCCGTTGGTCCCGGCTGTCATTCGTGGCTCTTTGATAGTCGTTACGTGTCGTCAGGACTCCGTATAGTACTTAGTCCTTGCGACCACCAGACCAACAAAGAAGATCACGTGGAGAACAAATTAATTAACACATTTCCAGAAATTCTAGTTACCATATTGTTTTACTTCGCGTAAGTTTTTGGGTTTCTCTATTACGAGAATTCTCAGAAACAGCTTGTATTTTGTTTCCTGTAAGTGCGAGCGCGCACTGCGGTGCGTTTCCGTTAGTTCTGCCGCACTGGGCGGGGCCTACAGTAACAAAACGCATGACCGCAGTGCGCGCACTTCAAAGACATTCCATACTTCAAAGATTATGCGGTAGAAAAACGCACCGCAGTGCGCGCTCGCCCTTATTGTCATTAGGGCAAACCCCCTATTACGTGGGACTTATAAATGGCGAAAAGTTGCGTTATAAAACTCTCTCAAAGAATTTGTGATGTTATAATGTTACCTTTATCGAATGGAAGTAGGGGGTATCATAATCCTATATACCTAATATTAAACGAGCAATATTTGTATAATATACTAGATACAGGGTGTAAGCGTAAACAGCGGCAATCTAAGGGGTCATTGTACTCATCATTATGAACAACTTTTACTATGGGACCAAACCTGAAATCGCGAAAAAATCTGCTGTTCAGTACATTTTTTTATGTTAGCTTTCGTCAAAACGTAAGGAACAATCAGATTTTTTTTTCACGATTTCAGGTTTGGTCCTATAGCAAAAGTTGTTCGTAACGATGAGTACAATGACCCCTTAAAAGATTGCCACTTACACCCTGTATAATAATATTTGTAATCACGTTCTCGAAAACGGTTCTAACGATTTCGATGAAACTTGCATTATTTATTTATTTATTTATTATTATACGGGTTTACGGGGGTGAAAAATTGATCTAGCTAGGTCTCATATCTAGAGAAATTAAAAAAAAATCGATGTCAATTTCTTTCGAATTTTTTTAAGAGAAATCATCTTTTTATTTTACACGTGATTCTCAGACTAATCGTGCGCTAGCAAAATTCAGGACAAAACCGACGTCACACCATTTCGCAAACACATTCGATTTCTTGATAATTATTATTATTACTTATACATTTTGCTTTGTCATGTCTCATGTGTTGGCGCAAACGCTGACTCATTGGCTCAAACGTTTGCACCAATATGTCAACAAACAATGTTTGTCTTTTAAGTACGGGTCTCGAATAACGTGACAATATTCAATAACATGACGTATGAAATATGTCGTCATTTTACTGGAATGAGGGCATTTAATTTTCCATTTTTTTTTATTGTAAAACCTTTAGGTCACTTTTAAGATTTTATTTCTTGTTAATTTCTGTGTATTCTTAAGGTGCAGCGCAGACGTCTGACTTATTGTGCGATCGAGTCTGTGGCGCACAAAATGTCGTATGCGTTATACAGGATGTTTCTGTACGTATTGATTTAACCCCCATGTATGTTCTTCGATTTTTTGTAGTTTTCGAGTTATTTTGGAGACCTAATTTCATATCAATGGTAGTGGAGTAGGTATAAAATGTATGATTTTATTATCAACTGAGCTCTGCTTAAAACATAGAGGAATAGTAAATATCAGGATTGACAAAAATATGCAAAGATAATAAATTATAAAATATGAAAATCACAAGATTTCAGACCACACACACTCCACTTATCACTTTCAACGACCGACCAATTTCAGCAAAAATAATGCCCTATTTAGTACATAGTATTTTTTGTTCAAAGTTGACCCAAAAAAAGATATTTTTTTCAAGCCATCATCTCGTTGAATCAGGAAAAATATCGATAAAAAAAATATAACTCGAAAACTACAAAAAATCGTAGAACATACATGGGGGTTAAATCGATAGGTATGGTACTCTGCTATCAGCTCCCACTGACTTGACATCTTAAAAGAAACAACCTGTTTAGGAATATGAATAAATATATAAAGCGTTTGTATTACGACGCCTGAAATATTAATTATTATTAATACATTTTGTGTGCCACGGACTCGATTGCACAAAAAGTCTGTCGTCTGCGCTGCACCTGAGACGTGTTTGTTTTCATCTTGTTAAGAGGAAACATGGGTGCTCTTTTCTCCATACAAAAAGATACAAACGCTCTCGCCTGTTTTCTTTCTGGTTAATGACCATAAAGCAATGATTTTTTACAGAAATATAAATATCAGTTAATTGTATGCCCCTATGTTCTCCTTTTTGATGATATATTATTTTTATAGGAACTAGAACCCTCCAAAAAGTCTCAAAATTGACTATTCAGACCGCTGTCAACAGACGCCTAGTGTACCAATTTGACAACTATTAACGAAAAAAGAAAACATAGGGGCATAGTATATATCCTTTCGTATTCAGTTTATGAAATATCTTTTATATTGGTCCAATATTGGAGGAGGAAATAGGCGAGAGCCAAACCTCGAAATGTGACTTTTTACATAGGCTATTTAGTCGGATCTGCAGTTGTCCTTATCGCACGAATTCGAGGGCGGAGCGCTCGCAGAGCGACAGCAATACCTTCTTAAAATACCTAACTGTCCACCCGTCTTTCCTCTTAATTGCAAATCTTGTTTTAACGCGAGTTTAGTAGCTAACCGGCAACGCCCCATTGAAAAATTTGGAGATGAGAGATGAGAGAAACGTCTGGAGATATTATGCAACATTTTGTTTCCTACGCACATATTTTTAGTCAGATGAGGTAGAATTTTTTGTCGTAACGGGTCGTCAGAAGCCCGAAAGTCTGACAACCAGCCTTACGAGTATCAAGGGGTATTGTGTTACCCAGTAACTGGGTTGTGGAGGTCAGATAGGCAGTCGCTCCATGTAAAATACTGGTATTCAGCTGCATCCGGTTAGACTGGAAGCCGACCCTAACATAGTTGAGAAAAGGCTTAGCAATTACCTGTAATAAAATTAAAAAGTTAGGTTTTATTCCTAAATCTGGGTTTAGGGTATTGGGTTTTTTTACCATTATTGTCGGAATCTGGGAATATGGACGATAATTGTTAATTGAATCACCAAATATGAACTTGATGGAGCCTAATACCGTCATCAGAAGTGTCTAATACGGGTTTCATTTTAATATGTTTTGTACTAAATGTTCTCATTACCTATTAATTGAGTAAAAATTGCATTTTAATGTTAGATACTCTGCAGCAATATTATAAAGCTCACGATACCAGATGATTTGTCTATATTAGAAATATAATAAAAATAAGGAGGCTCTCGTTGGGCAGCTGGATCAAGGGCTTGATTCAGCAAGCGGTACTTCTGGACACGGTCCGCATTGTTAGTAGGTTCCTCTATCTGGAGCCCTGACCGCCGGTAGCTTGGACCCTGTTCCTGATACCGGTGGGCTACTATTTTTATATTTTTAAATGTTTTTATATTCTTATAATTTTAATAATTAAAAATGTAACAAATATGAGTAAAATAAAATAAAATAAATAATAAAAAATTGTCTCTGCGAGTTGGCTTCGGCTGCTCGTACGCCTTCCAAAGTAACGGGACCTGAGGGCCCCGAGATATGTCAAAGACAACTTAATAATAATAATCCATTGAGTGTGCAAGTCACCTCCTGCCATTTTTTCCATGTACCTATAATAAAACATTGATCAGGCAGGGGACATAGTTCTTCCATAGTTCAAGGTACCCAATCCACTATAGCCACTCAAATCCATAGCCCAATATATTTTGTTTCCATGTTTTGCAATAGTCCTGCACCAACCGGAGGGGTTATTCTTCGGTGTACTTGCATAGTGCTTACAGGGATAATCGTCGGCTGGTGCCTCCTCGTCATTTAAAATTGTTTAGGGGTAAAAATATCTGCGAGTTAGTTTCGGCACCTCGTACGCCTTCCAAAGGTCCGGGACCCCAGGGTCCCGAGAATTGTCAAGAGAAAAAAAAAAATACCAGCTTATTATTATCCCACTTCTGGTCAAACGCCTCTTCTCATACACAGAAGGCATTGATCATCACCGCGCTTGCTCAAGACGGGTTGGTGATATCAGGCTTTTATCCTAACTAATATCATAAATGCGAAAGTGAGTTTGTTTGGTATACTTTCACACTAAAATGACTGAATGGATTTGGGTGAAATTTGGTACATGGGTAGACCATGACCAGGATTAGGACATAGGATACTGTTTATCCCAGTGCTACGTTCACGTGGGATAATTTGCGACATCCACGCGGGCGTAGCCGCGGGCAAAAGCTTGTTAACTATAAGTCCAGGTTTTCTCTCGATGTTCCTTCACCAATGACACTAATAATTTATTTACGTAACAAATATTACACACTGTTTACAAATAATTGTGACATTTACAGTTTCTAAGAGATGCATAATTATCGTAATTTGATACTTTAATTTGTTACGTAATTTAGTTAATTACCTACTATCTAAATTATTTGGGAAACAATTAGTGATGATGATGGAAAAGTTATCTAAACTATTGCATTGGCTTTATAATACTTTTTTCATAATATTATGTATTCAATTATTTATCATCATTCTCCTGCCAAGGACCCCAATCTATTTGTGGTCGGCGCAACATGTCCCTTTCTTCCATACTTCTCTATTAGTCGTCATCTCGGTAGTCACCCCCCTTCTAGCCATGTCATCGTTCACACAGTCCATCCATCGTTTCCTTAGTCTTCCCCTACTCTTATAGCCATCGACATTCATACTCAAAACTTTCCTCACGACATTTTCCTCATTCCTCCGCATCACATGCCCACAACAACCGATTTCCGCAATTCTGCAATTTCTGTATTCAATTATTTATATACTTACGCAAAAAAAACTGATTCGCTAGTTACATCAATTTAATATTAACAATAAACTTAATTGTCAAAAACCATGTATTTGTCTGTTTTTGTGTTTTTCTCTCTAATCGAACTCGACTGTATTGTCACTCTACAGGACAAAAACCTCCCATCACTAGGTACATATTCCATACAGTTCTGTATTTTGCTAGTACCAGCAAATACCTATAATAAATAAATAATAATATACAGGATGTTTCTTTTAAGGTGTCAAGGCAGTGCGAGCTGATAGCAGAGTACCATAGCTTTCGGTTTAACCCCCATGTATGTTCTACGTTTTTTGTAGTTTTCGAGTTATAATTTTTTTCGATATTTTTCCTGATTCAACGAGATGATGGCTTTAAAAAGTTATATCTTATTTTTGGGTCAACCTTGAACAAGAATGTATTAAATAAGGCTTTATTTGCTGAAATCGGTCGTTGATAGTGGTGTATCTGAAATCTTGTGATTTTCATATTTTATATCTTTGCGTATTTTTGTCAATCCTGATATTTACTATTCCTTTACGTTTTATACCTACGACTATCTTTAACCACTACCATTGTTTGAAATGAGAGATCCAAAATAACTCGAAAACTACAAAAAATCATAGAACATACATGGGGGTTAAATCGATAGGTATTGTACTCTGCTGTCAGCTCGCACTGGCTTGCAATAAAGAAACATCCTGTATAAAAACAAAACAATTACTAACCTACCACAACACTGTATTATTTATGAAAATAATATAAATCATTCATAAGTTGATATAATAATAGTGTCAACGCATACTATTATATTCTTTTATAATTAAGGTACCTACTGCTATTATATTTTTTTTATATAATTGCTCTCAAGCATTTAAAAAATGATTATTTCTTAGACTTTTCCATGTAAAAACATTGATAAATTAAGTTGAAATGGTTAGAAATAAACAGTTTATAAAAAAAAGTATGGACAGCACTCGCACCCTATTACCTACATGTAATTTAGACATAATTGGCGAAATGTAGGTAGTGTATTATATCTCTGCCTAACCCCTCAAGGAACACAGGTGTAATGTTACGTCATGCTGTCGACCTCCTTATTTTAAGGAAGCAATTTAAACTAAACTAAAATCAAAGTCCAAACGGATGCTTTTAATAATAAATATCGAAAATAATAATTACAAAAAAAAAACTGTCGACATCAAATTTTATCGGTACCTATCGACTACCGGTATTAGTGAATTTATGCAAATTAATTTAAATTAACTAGCTGTTTTAATATAGACCAGTTTTTGAATAGATCAACGGAACTTTTTAATATCGATCACGGAATCGTTTTAGTTGAAATAAGACAGAAAATACATTTGATTTTTAAACACCCCTAATTGCCCCGAAAATAGGGATGTATTGAAATTTTTACTCTTTCCATCCCATATTTTGGGAGTTGCTGAAAAAGTAAAAAAAAATGCTCTTTGCTTGCTTGTAAATATCATTTTTTATGAGACAAGCTTTATATTAGCATAACTTACAAAAAAAAAATAGATTCAATTAATCATTGATAAAGTGTAGATAAAAATGAAAACTCTTTTCAGATACGTTTCACAGCTAAACTATAGAACCGATTTTGATAAAACTTGCCACAATGATAGCTTGTTACCAGGAAAACATAATTCAGTAGTTATATTCATGGAAAACTTTTCACGTGGGCAGAGTCGCGCCCACGTCCTTAAATTCATGTAACTATATTCAAAATATTTAAGTTTGAATAACTTACAAATAACAAATCATAGAAGGGTAAAATAACATAGGTTATCTTGTATGTTTAAGCAATTTAATTCTTCCCTTTCAATATAACACACCTGGTTAAAAGTGTAGACGTGAAAGTAAACTTAATCGAATCAGACTTCTAAATCGAATCGAACTAATTAACAAAGTCGAATCGATTCATCAAAAACTGGTGCGAATATCGATGCTTACACTCATTCACAGTAGTTATCGATTCCCAAGTTTTGACGCATGCGCAATAAACGTAGCTAAAGTACAAATATCATCTGTTGAATGCTTGTCCCAGTCAGTCAGCCATCGCCGTGTGTACAGACACATCGTCCACACAAATTTAATTTATTTTTCCGTGTTTTCTGTTTTAAAAACCCGCGAACCGTAAGTAGAGATAGCAAAATAACTAAAATACTTTTTTTTGTTAAACGTTCGTTTTGTGCAGTTTTTTTTTTGTGAAATTGTTTTTTTTTTATATTGAACGAGAGTGAGTATGAATAGTGATATAAACAAATAGGTGTTTGCCTTCGTTTATCTCGATTTATCACGAGTTATCAATGTGATTTACTTTTTATATTGTTTCCGGTTCCGGCCTTAAACCTAGGTCAACTTTTGACCTAGGTTTAAGACCGGAACCGTAACGTAACGTTTAGTTACTTTTAACTGCGTAATGATTTTTTTTTCGATAAAGCGTCGCGTGATTACATCAATTAAAAAAAACAAGGTTTGCCTGTACCACGTTTTCATTCATAATTATTAGCGAATAATTAGCGTGTTTGTTATCAAACGTTATGCAATCTACAATAGTTTCTGTCAGAAATCAATTGTTTTGGTACCTAGAGAATGTTTGATTGCATTCCTTAAAATCGTGATTGTTATCAAAATCATTTTTTAAATGTCACTTTATCTTTTTCTGCAGGCATAAATATTGCCTAAAAGACTGTCACTCCATGTAAAACACTAGTATTAATATTTTAGTATTATTATGTAGATCTGCGTCCAGTTAGCTTGAAAGCACGGGTTGGTACATGTCGCATGTCTTCGAATTTTTGGTTCTAGGACATGTCGGTTTCCTTACGATGTTTTCCTTCACTATTTGTGAGCAGTGGTGATGAAATAATTTACACAAAGTAAAGCTCCTGACTGGCTTCGAACGTACGACCTACAATTCGTCTACTGCACTTGATATGATGCCCACAACAATTGAAACAGAGTCCACAGTTGAATAGAATAGGATCTTCACATTATCTTAGATAAAAAGAGAAGTCCTGACTGACTGACAGACTAACTCATCAACGCCCAGCCCAAACCCTTCAATCTAGAAAGCTGAAATTTTGCACAGAGGTTCCCTTTATTATGTAGACAAGGAATAAGGAAGGATTTCCCCGGTAGTAAGTTCCTGTGGGATATTTTCCGACATCCACGTTTGCTAAGCCGTGGGCAAAAGCTAGAATTGCATATTTTGATACATTAGATTATCTTACAAAATAAACAATAAGATAATTTGCACTATCATTGTAAAATTACTCATCATTGTAATCATCCCATTAATATTCATTAGTAAGCATTTATTGATTAAATGATAAGAGTCAAAGGGAACTTCCCATAGATATAATTTTGATTTAGTTCAAAATACAACGTATCGTTTTGCATGCTCGTCATGTTATCCAGAACATTAAACCGAACAACTTTCTCTATGGGACCAACATCGTAATCGCGAAAAAATTTTCAACTGTCCCATGTCAAACTTCAATACCTACTCGACGCAAATGGTATATGGGACGGCTGATAATTTTTTCGAAATTACGATGTTGGTGCCATGGAAAAAGTTGTTCTGTTTGATGGTCTGTACCACACCTTTAAATTTGACGAGGATGCGAAACGACACGTTGTATATAGTAGGTAGTAGGTAAATATATAGTAGGTAGTAGGTAAATATAAAGTAGATTTAGTTAACTGGTTAAGATACGTTCAAAGTGGTGTTAACGAAAATCACTGTTTGTGCAATTAACAGTACGGTCAGACTAATTATTTAGTAAAATAATAGGTCATAAAATTTTATTTTTATAGGCAATTTTTAACTGACAATCACGACATGATTACAACGTGTATAAAAACTTTATTACAAAAATATACAACCGACTTCCAAATACAACACTACAAAGTGAAAAATAAATTTAATTTCGAAGTCAGTGTCTGGTTAGATCTTTGTTTTTGCCTCCGACATCCGAAATTAAAGTTATTTTTCAATTTGTGGTGTTGTTTTTGGAAGTCAGTTGTATTGTTTTTGTAACAAAGTTTTTATTTTTCACTTTTTAGTTGTGGTACCTACCCCACACAAATTCTAATACCACTATCTGCAAAATAAATTAGAACATCATCCTTATGAAAAGTTCTTACCAGAGGAGAATAATTTTTAAGACATATTCATATTTACGACAAAACTAGAAAAAGTGATTCAAAATTATACAGAATATTGGTTTTTCATAAGCAATTCGTAATGAACATAATAATAAATGATTCCTAATTAGATATACCACCGCCTCTAAGACGACCCACTGACCCATACGTGTCCTTTACACCCTTCGCGATGATGATATTAAGTTTCATACGATAAGGGTTGATCCCTATTGGACGGCTAAAGGAGATCGTTATAAAATAATTGGTTTTCTTTGTGGATAACCCAATTTAACTATACCTTACCTGAGCAGACATAATGGAAACCCATCGGAAAGCATGTTAAGCCTTTGGTCCCGTTTGGACATTTTGAGAATTGGACATTTTGACCCTGAACGTAACTGGGTTGTGGAGGATAGGCAGTCGCTCCATGTAACATACTGGTACTTATTCAGCTGAATCCGGTTAGTCTGGAAGCCGACTCCGACATAGTTGGTAAAAGGCTAGGCAGATTGATTGATGGAAGCTCTTGGCTAGGATAGAAAAGGAACTAAAGATTGTTTTAGATTGAAACATGTTTTTCATGACTATAACGGACAGGTTAGATAATTGGATTATAATGATGGTCTTTAATTTATGTATACTGGGTGATTTTTTAATGACCAGCCAAATTTTCACAGGGTGTTCTACCCATGAATATGAACAACTTTCACTATGGGACCAACTTTGAAATCACGAAAAAAAAACCAGCGGTTTCCTACAAAAGTTCAATACCTACTCGATCAAAATGTAGGAAACCGCTGGTTTTTTTTTCGTGATTTCAAAGTTGGTCCCATAGTGAAAGTTGTTCATATTCATGGGTAGAACACCCTGTGAAAATTTGGCTGGTCATTAAAAAATCACCCTGTATTTTGTGTAATGATTAGGTAATATTGAAGTCTTATTAGTTTTAAGTATGGACATCTAATGCAAAATATACTTGAAATCATTAGAGTTATAGAAAGTCTAAAACTATTAAGTACTTAAAAGCAAGTATGCAATTTTCTTTGACAGAATCTTTTTTAAGCTGTTCGAAAAAAAGAAGATAATCAAATTAAAAAATAATCTTCTTTTTTAATGAGATAGCAAAGGCACAATTAAATGATAACAAATTATATCATCATCATCTTCCCGCCCTTGTCCCGTGTAACTTGGGGTCGGCGCAACACGTTTTCTTCTTCCATTCTCCCCGTCAACCGTCACGCTATCATTCACTACCTTCTCTTTCATATCATTCCTCACACAATCCATCCATCTTTTCTTTGACCTTCCTCTGCCTTTCCATCCATCAACCTGTATATTCATCACTCTTTTAATCACATGACTTTCGTCTCTCCTCATCACATGCCCATACCAAGCCAAACGATTTCCTTTTAACTTTTATGTCACTGGCGCCACTTTCAAACTTCCTCTTAATACTCATTTCTTACATTATCCATTCTCGTCACTCCACTTATTTATCTCAACATTCTCACCTCCACAGCAAGCAATCTTTTTTCATCCGTCTTTCAGCGTTTCGATCCAGCATTCCGATCCATAAAGTACGACAGGCCTTATCACGGACTTCTAAATTTTCCCCTTAACTTGAGGGGCATCCGTGGGTCGCAAGTTTTCCCTGTAACCTGTCGCCATTTCAACCATACAGAGTCTGTTGATTCGGTGTGTGTATGAATATATAGGGTGACTGGTAATTAGTGACCGATACTTAGCACATGATTATACTCATGATAACAAATAACTTTTACGAGTTTTTTTTTTAAAAGTTGTTTGTTATCATGAACACAATCATGTGTTTAGGTATCGGTCACTAATTACCAGTCACCCTATATACAAAAGCCAGGTGAAGAAAAACAGATTTGAACACTTTAAAGTCCCTTGCCGACGATCTTCTCATTCAATTTAAGCAATATTTTTAAATGTTCACAAAACATCGAAGGTAGAAATACATGGCTACCATGCAACCTTTGATTACAATGAAACGATCCTGCTCGTCCCTAAATATAACCTAAAAAAGGAAAAGAAAAACCGCAAATTCGGTAAGCTTGAAATAAATTCACAAAAATCCCGAGTTCAGTATTCATTCGATCATTTCGAGTTAAAACCCCGACATTGAGAAATAAAAGAAAACAATTTCGAAGCCGCACTCTTTTTTACAAAATAATTTTGAAGTCCTTACTTTTTTTGTTGACGCTGCCCACGCGCCCGAGCAAAGGACACGCATTCACTTTTGCAACAAGGACATTAGGTACTAGCATTAGAACCATAACGTATTAATTATTATTATTATGCTGTCCGTACTTTTAAGTGAAGGGGAATTTTGTTTTTAACGTTATTTTGATTGTCAAATTTTGAGGTTATTTCGTGCAAAAAATTTGGTATGTAGATTGCCAAAAGTTAACTTAATTTGAATGTAAAATATTACTAAAAAGTCTGATACATTGACTGTATTAACGGGTTATCCCTAAACCAAATATTATTAAGACCATAATTCAGTAAAAAAACAGAACACAATTAGGTATTAATCTCTTCCAGTTTCAAATCAGAGACAAGGTAACGGAACTAAAACATAAATCCTAGTCCAGATCCTGCAATTATATCAAATAGAGCCATATTGTAATACTAATGTGAGAAAAACCACACGTTACATGAATATATGCTAACGTGGTGTTTTTATTAAGATAGTAATGATTGAACATCATCATTGTGTAGTTAATTTATGAATGCAACAAAAACTTTTGAATGCGCGGGAAAAATGACAGATGACAACTCGTTTTGGAGTTCCATAAACGAAATTTTTGACATATAAATTTTTAATAACTCTTAATATGCTAAAAAATTAGGCTATCATTCATCCACCAATACTTTAAAAGATTGCTCTATCCTCGATGGTTTTTTAGCCCGAGAAGTTCAATATTATTTATTTAAATATTTAATACTTTTAGTCTAAGCGCGATAAAAAAATCGCCGTGCGAACCGGCTTACTCGAGTATCAAACCTATGTCCTCTAGTCGTGCCGTGGCGACTTTAATTGATTTATAATTATTTTCCTAAGTATGTTAAGGTCTGCTAGTCTAACAGAGTGGAGCTTCTTATGTGTTCTGAGTTGGGCTAACTGGACAGGTCCATTAAAATCTGTGTGGTATTTTCCTCAAAAGATAATTTCAGACATCAATCTATATGGTCCTCACATGATCTGCTCAATATTATGTCTGGACTTTAAAAGAGACAACGACAGACCTCTGAGTTGGTTTCGGCCTTTCTTCTCAAAGTAGTCAGAATAAGAAACGCCAACCGTATCTAGTGTTTATTAAAATATGATTGACGTGTAAAAATTATTTGTACAAACTAACATTCAGAAATAAAATCATTTACTTATCTATCATGCAATAAATCGTCTAATTGAGTATTTTAATTACAAAAATAGTCTTTTAAAATACTTTTACTCACGTGTACAGTTATTAAGCATAAGCCAAGCCAAGATTGCATTTGGACCACTCAAAACGAGTCAAAGCCCAGTTCAACAGCAATGGTCGCGTTGCAAATCCATTTATGATGTTCAAAGTTCAGGCAAGCGTTTATTAATTGGCTACATGTGGATTTGATGTTCAAAAAGACTGCTTTGAACCTCTATATATTTGAAAAGGAGTTTAACTATTGAGATAAGCTGCAGATTTTAAAGAAATATTATTGAATTCAAAAGCTAGATTCTAAAGCAATAAGCGATTTTGTATCAATAAAATCTTAGGCATATATAGACACATAATAATTTTCTTTAGTACGTTACTTCCATCCATTTCTCTCAATGCCTGCAGGCTGACTTCCGTTGTCGATCAGATAAAGGTCAACTATAATGACAAAATATTTTTAACCTACATTATATTTTAACCATAATCTATTTACAACTTCCAAATTCCGTAATTAAGCTAAATCATTACTTATATCCTTATTGCATACGGAACCACTTTATCTATGTCAATAATACTCATACATTTTTTTGTATATGTATTCACGAATCTAATTGTATATTTCCATGCAAATAGTTAGTAGACAGTCATTTATTTTATTGTGTCATCGTTTCGCCGTGTTCATAAAGATTTTTGTTAATTATGGCAAAACACTGATGATTACTATCATCAACATCAATGGAAGCCTTATTCTATTCACTGCTATGTTTGGCCTCTTCTCTTTTGTGCCATGATTCCCTGGTCTATGCAATATCTCATCGAGTCATCATCCAACCATTCTGCAGTTCTGCAGATCTGCCAGCACTCGTTCCATCCCTCAAGTTATCAGTGATTTAGGTGTAGTTGCCATTTTTAAGACTAAATAAAGTGCTGATTTTTTAACAGTCTATATTACTTTTCCGAGGAATAGTTATCGGGGTTTGACAGCTTTTTTATAGTAAATACTATGTATGTCAAACTGTCATGTTTATTCTTCAGTTGAAACATATGTGACTATTGAAAAATCAGCCCTCATTTTTACTAGTGAAAATTGTAATTTCATCTTTGTTAATACTATTTTTAGTATTCTCTGTTTATGATTTGTGCTTTCTCTTAATGTCTTTATAGTTTAGTGTTTTAACTTTTTGATCTTTATTAAAACTACTCCGCATGGACCCGGCCTCCGCAAAAGTCGTATAAAAGTTGAAAAATATACCTTTATTCTGGTCCTAAGCTAGTTCTATGCCTTTAACTCCAGTAGACAGTCATATGAAATAAATATACTAAAGCCTAGACTGAATTCACTTTCATAAATGTAACACTAGTCGGTTAGTCATTGTAATTTAAACCGTATGTCAATGTTCATAAACGTGACATAATTCTCATGCTTTGCAACGAAGAAGGCAATAAGACACATTAATTCGACCACGTAAGACAGTCCCATAAGTGACCATTTCAACTTCTGAGTTGAGTCTTCTCAAAATCTTTCTAGATCATCTCATTTAAGATCTCTATCAGTAGACATAGGCATTCGGAAGAATTTCAATAAATTTCGTCGCTTACTTTACATCCAATTTTAGGTTAATCACGTAAACAACCACTTTCGTTCTTTTAATTGTTGCTACTCTGATTTCTCTTTCCGTATTTGATGCTAAAGAACTTATTACTTACATCATTAAGGCTTACCTACATTGCTTATCTTCCAATATTTTTCTTTCCGGGTCAACCTTAGTTTTTTTGTGTCCTTAACTTTGCCTTAAATAATATTTTCACTGTTTGAGACTATTTTTATAAGTTCCTTTTTTCTTCTAGTGGTCTCAACCATAACATTTGGAACCATTCAATGTGTGTTAATGCTCAAAAGCTTTACGGCCAAAAGCATTGTTAGATTTTTATACCTTTGCAAATATCCTTAGATAACTAAGCATTTCTGATTACTAGGCTTCTCTATCCTAATCGTAATTCTCAGTTTTCTCCACAGGACAGATATTTATCTGTTCTGTGATTTTCTCCCAGTTAGGTACTTCATTGATTTTTAAAGTAAAGTTACCAAGTTCTTTTTATTATTCTTCAGCTTTATTGGTTCTTTTTTCATCTGTTTTCTTCAATCAAAAATCTATCATCATTAAAACTACTTCTATGTCAAACCGTAGCCTAAAGACATCTAAATTATCACGAATCCATCTAAACCAATCTTGAAGGTCCATACAAAGGTCACAACAACAGTTGTAGTTCTCAAAATTTGCGATAGGTCCAATTACCGTAACAATGCAAAACCGGAAACTAAAACCGCACTACTTCACTAATAGGAAGCAAACCTTGATTGCGACCTCAACTTTCATATGTGGGTAAACGAACCGAAAAAGTATCAAGGTTGCATATCAAAATACCGGCTGCTACCGGTTTTTTCGGTATAGTTTTGGACATAAGATCACTATCTCGGCTATAGAGTTCCGTAGATGGTATTTAAAAACCACAATCCGTGTGCATTACTTGGTTTAACCATTGACCATATCAGACACTACTCAACATGGTCCTCACATAATCTGACTAAGATTATACCTGAACTTTAAAAAAAACTGTGACCTGAGTTTGTTTCGGCCTTTCTTCTCAGAGTAGTCGGATAAGAAACACCAACCTCATCTAGTAGAAATAAATCATTTATCATTTGATCTTTGTCATTTTCACTTTCATTAGTTTTGTTACCAATATTGTCTTCTACAGCATTTTTAAAGTTACTAAGTAAATTGTAATTAACTTCTTACTTTTCTTTCACTTTAAATAAATCGGAAAATAAAATAGCCTATGATTCTACGTTTTAATCAACATTAGCTACTTTTCATCGCAGCTTAAGCAAACAGCCTCGGTCACTGAATGACGCGTAACCAACACTGGTGGCAAATCTTTGTATAACACATTGGCTGTTACGTCAAACTAAGTATCTATATGTAATTATTACACTATAGCATAATAACATTTATTCTTAGACACATGACACAAATGGCAATGCACTTCGCCTTGCTAACGATTAGTTTGCTATTTCGAAATAAGCTTATAAACGATAATCTAAACATAATTTTGCTCTACTTGTAACTATGGCTTGATATTTGAGACCTTATGCATTACATTAATTATTTGAAATATGTTTTATTTGTATTCACAGTTTATGGTCAATTCTTCATTAATTCTAGCTGATTTTGTGATTATGTGTTTATGTTCTTTTGTTATTATTTTATGATATGGAGTTTTTCTCTGATGTAAATAAATACATATAATATAATAATATTAATGTTAGGTACCTACTAAATTATCTGCTACAAGTAATGCAAAAAATTGTTTTGAAAATTATGATCATGAAATAGATTTATAAAATAAGCTATTAGGTATACGGAATCTTAAAAATCACATTGATACTCAACTGCTCTCGAAAAACTCGTCAAATATCGCTACCAACTTACGCCTATAAAAAATATGGATATTTTTGCCCATAATTCTAAAAATTCTTACAATTTAAGCCATGCTATATACGGAAGCATTATTATTATTTATAACTTATGAAATAACAGTTACATTTAATAAAGAAATGATAAACGAGACACGGGTTATCATAATAATAAATTAAGTCACAATTATTTTAAGAGATAACCCAGAGGTCTTCCTTTATAAATTCACTCAGTCAAGCCGCACATTTGCACAAAACGGACGTATTTCAAATTCAAATACAGAACTGACTTAAAATTTAAATTTCGAAATTCAAATTTATAGTAAAACAAAATGGCCGCCGTTAACGGAAAGGATTCTGACCCGATCGTCCCTCCTTCGTCTTTGATCAGAAGGGTCAGTTCCCGATCTATCAGAAATTCAATATCGGAGGAGAAAGAAAATGGGGACGGTCCTGTGAAGGGATCTTTTGTCAGTAAATACAAGAAGGCTCCTGAGGCGTTAAAGAGTTTCCATTTGACTGATGCTGAGAGTGAGCTGGAGGTCCCCGGGACACCAATGACTCCAAGAACATCTACCACACCTGGTTTGTATATTTGGATGATGCTATAATAGATATAATTTTAAACGTGCTCTTTCTCATCGTATCTCTTTGCGTTCTATGTTTTACTTTTATTCACATGTTTTTTCTTTTGTCTTGTTTTATATGTTACTATCTCCTGCCCGTGACTTCGTTCGCTTCGAGGTCGAGACACCACAATATACTACAATATCAGCCACATTTTTATAAATCTTCCATTTATACTACGTTTGTAGTTTTGTTCTCAACAGCCAAATTAAACAAAGAGTCAGGACGGGTGACGTACAGTTGTCCGTGTAAGAATCAGCTTGTCCTGAGGTCGACACCCGTAGCTTTTAGTATATGCCCCTGTGACTTGTTGATAGTCATCACGAAGCATGCGCTTATAGGGAACTGCACACGCTTAAACTGGATGGGGTAATGGTGGGGAATTAGTGCTATACGAGGTATAAACAATGTCTCGCCAACGTCACAACCTGTTATAATTTCAACCTCGATGACGTTTCTCTGCTATGACGTAACTTTGAGCTGGGTTCTGTTCTTCCATTACACACTTTCGGCGGAGTTAGGTTCCGAAGAAGCATTTTATATGTTATAATAATTATAACTTACTAGCTGATCCGCTAGACGTTTTCCTGTCAAAATTTCATTTTTTTTCCTGTTTTTTTTTCTTTTAAACCACCAATGAGGAAAATAAAATTTTAAAAAATATTCAAATCAGTGAAGCCGTTTTTGAGTTTTAGCAGGACTAAAGGACAGCAAGTGATTTTTATACTTAAAAGTAGGTACTAGCGGACCCGACAGACATTGTCCTGTCTGAACGATCCTAGAACCCGACTGCAGCGCCACCTATCGGATACAGTGTGTTTTAAACTACCCAGGAACCTATTGAAATATATACCTAAAATTTAATTAAAATCGGTCCAGCCGTTTAGGATGACTTAGGTGACAAACACGTACAGAAGAATTGTATATTTGAAGAAGATTATGTTTTACAACCACATTTAAAGCAATAGACCGTATTACTTTGTACATTTTAAATTACTCTAAATCCTAACTGGTTTACCTGAACTGCTATTCAAAATGAAAATCAAAATATTTTATTTCACATAAACCTACATAGGCACTTATGAAACGTCAGAAGCTGGTGCGTGCTAGGTGCACGGTTCCAAATTGCTCGTTTCCTATGGAGAAGAGCCGGCAAGAAACTCAATGGTTACTCTTTTAAAAATAATTGGCTTTTACAATATTTTCAAATAACAGTGTTAATAGGTTATACTTAACAAAATAGAAAAAAGTCAACAAATGTACAGTCTACTAGGCCTGCAACGTTCTCACATTCACAACAAAGAAAATAATCTAATTAGAAGATTAAATTCCATCGCTTATACATGAATCATAGTGCAAGTTATATTATTATTTCCACATTTACCTATTTTACAACAAAAGCATTACAGTCAATTTGCCTTCAAAGTTTCAAGGACCATAACTATTAAACTACGATACTACGGTTTCTTAACTAAAACAGTAGGTAAACAAAACAATATCAAAATGTGTATTGTTCTTGAACTTAAACATAAACATAGCCATGTGATGTTAGCAGAAGGTCTAATACTAAATTGTGAACTAAATTATGCATTGTGTGTGAATTTTGTGCTATTTGAGAGATTTCGATCCTAGTTGAAATAAATATTTTAATTTTAGAATCGTCAAAGGCTTTCGACTGCGTCTCTCATTATTGAGCTTACGATTTGCGTGTTTTTGAGTAAAACATAGCATTTGTTTATGAATTACTTATGTTATGACAACCAGAGAAGTACAAAGTAAAGATAAATAGGTACTCTAATTCTGAATTTATATTTTATATTATAGGTACCTACTAAAAGTAAAATTATACAATTGTAAATAGTACAAATTGTGTTAAGGCCTTTTTATGTATTACCAGGGTCTGTGTAGCCCCGTATATTTCTGAAACAGTCATGAGCTGTCAAAATGGCTACTATTTTTTTTACAATGTCTTAATTTATTCAAGGCAGGTTTCAACGTTTTTTTTTTCTAATATTCCTAAGTATCTAATATTATTATGTTTCTAATAATTTTTGAACACGCAAATATCCGGAATGATTGCATCATATTTTTTTATCAAATGTTTGGTTTACTTAGCTCTAATTAAATAGCATGATCGACAAAAAAAAACTTGCAACGTTAGACCAATGTTGCGTAATATTTTACGATTTTATATCTTTGACACATTTGTCTTACATCCCGTTAGAACTGATAGATTAGAAATATATATCTATCTAAGCTGTATCATTCTCTTAATCTTAGGAATCTTTTCTATGTTGTGCCTTTGGTAATACATCCAGCCATTCTGGCACAATAATCTCTCTAAGGGGGGTAGGGGCTCAAGGCTAAGTAATAGTAGCCGTACTGGTTGATCTTCAAGATTTAGCAATGCTTGCCGAGGTCAGTCCGTGGATGGGTGACCATCCATTACATATCGACCTCCACTCTGAAAACACATTAAGCCGGCTTTGGCTGTCCTTCGTAGACCTTTGACAGTCGTTACGGGTAGTCATTATTTAATTCGTCACAAGAATGTCTTCAATGATCAACAGGTTGTATTGAACACTATTATTGTTAATGCCAAATGTGAAGAAATTTATAGTTCTCCTGGGGGCTTACTATGAGCTCTTATAGCAGGGCAGAAGTTGAGCATTTCAAGTGAGAGAGAGAGACGGAGCTACGACACATAGCACCGTCTCTCTCTTTCACTGGTAACGTTCAACTTCTGCCCTGCTGTAAGAGCTCATAGTAAGCCCCCTGGCCAATTTATTTGGGGTCGGCGCAACATGTCTTCTTCATCCATACCTACTTCTCAATCGTCATCTCGGTAGTCACCCCCTTCATAGTTATTTCATCTTTCACACAGTCCGTCAATCGTTTCTTTGGTCTTCCCCTACTCGTATAGCCATCCACATTCATACTCAAAACTTTCCTGAAAGTAATTATCTTTGGTTATTAAACCGTCGGTATTATAATCGACCATTGTGAACATTGGTGATAAGAATCAAGTGACAGACATATTATGAGCGAGCGTCAAGTATATTAAGGAATGTTTTAGGGAATTATCAAATTCTCTGGAAACTTCTTCTGAACTAGTTAAACTGACAGCTTCTTACTCGTAGGACATTATTTTGGGAAAATTCGTCACTTCCCCAAATTTCCCATTTAGGTTTGAATTGAAATCACAATTGAAGCTGATTTTACAAGTTAATATGTGTGCCAATAATTTGCGGATAAATTGCGAAACAAATAATTATGATAATTTTGCAGCCATGCAAATAAAATCCTACACATACTAACAAGACTGCAATATTATCTAAATTGCTTTTTGTCTATTCAGCGTCGACGACAGTTTTCAAAGAAATAAAGCACTTTATATAATTTGAAAAAACCCTTACTAGCAAGACTGAGAGATGAATCAAATTCCTTCTTGCCTATTCAGCACCTAAATCGACATTCAACACAATATCTAACTTCTTGGTCGGCGCAACATGTCTTTTTCTTCCATATTTCTCTATTAGTCGTCATCTCGGTAGTCACCCGCTAACTAGCTATATCGTCTTTCACACAGTCCATCAATCGTTTTTTGGTCTTCCCCTACTCTTATAACCATCTACCTTCATATATCTAACCTATTCTATTCTTTATTCACCAGGTCACGAGAACTGCACCTTCCACCATGACTTGGAACTGGATCACAGACCTCCTACTAGGGAGGCACTTCTCCCCGACATGGCCAACTCCTACAGATTGCTGCTTACAGGTAATTTTGGCATAAACTTCTAAAACTCACTTTCGCATTTATAATATTTGTTAAGATTAGAATTCGATCTAGTGCTGCTGCTGGATATAAAATATCGTGTCAAAGCTTTTAATTTAAACCACAAACAAAGTCACTTTGGACATGTAACAATGTGCATGGTACCCACATATTCTTGACCAAGAATTGGTTAAGAGACCATTGTGCCAATTTGGATACATAAAAAAAAAATATTTTTTTTACTGTTTTTGTTACTAGATTTCAATTAATAAAAAAAATTTGAAGATCTGCTCAGTTGTTTTGATTTGGCCACTAATGGGTTGACAGGAGCGGTACGAAACTCTGTTTAATTTCTATGTTGCAATGCATTGATAAATGAGCGAGCGAGGTGTCAGTTATTTAATATGGGTTTTACCTGAATTAAATAATTTTTATTTATATATTTAAAAGGACAGTGTTAGAGAAAACACTTTTTCTGAACACTCTTTCGAAATTATCAATGAAATTGATAATTTTAAATGTAATACCTACGTGTTTAATTTGCTGAAGTATGTTCTCCGTTTCTTCAGGTCTTGGAGAGGACCCAGAGAGGGCGGGTCTGCTGAAGACTCCGGAGCGCGCCGCCAAAGCTATGCTCTTCTTCACCAAGGGATACGACCAGAGCCTTGAAGGTATGTCCTTCCTAAATTGCGCCACAACATTCAGGTTTTCGCCTTCTACATCCATTACATCCATCTCAGCCGCCTTTTTCGCACGCACACTCGTTTTAAACAGTATATTCTTCAAAAAACATTAAGCAGTTATTGACTCGGTTGTGGAGGTCATATAGGCAGTTCAGCTGCATCCGGTTAGACTGGAACCCAACCCCAACATGTAGTTTGGAACAGGCTAGGCAGATTTATTGATTATTCAAAAAACACAGTTTACAGTACACAAGGTTGAAGGATATCACTTAACACAGGTTTTTAGGAAATACAGGAAAAAACATAGACTAGGTGGACTGATGGCTGAGATAAATGGAGTGATGATAGCATTCCTATCACCTAAACATAATGTTCATAAGCATCATAATTGATAAACTCGCATTGAAGTAATTGTATATAAGAAAACATCATCAGACACGATGTACTTGATGGAACAAGAAATTTTCACTAATGAGCGGGCTTTTATATGAAAGTTATTAATTATAACAAGCCCAATTTGAACTCGATTCGGATAGGTAACTAAAATCAATATCACCAAAGCCCAAACCATAAAAAAAAACATAATACGAAATATTCATTTTCCGTTTTTCGTTTTCCGTTTCATGGTTTGAAATGATTATTTTCAACCACCAATTAATGTACTCATATTTAAAATTCCAGAGGTTTTAAACAACGCCATATTTGACGAAGATACTGATGAGATGGTCGTTGTCAAGGACATTGAAATGTTCTCCATGTGCGAGCATCATTTGGTACCGTTCTACGGAAAGGTGTCCATCGGATATCTGCCTCAGGGCAAGATCCTGGGATTGAGCAAGCTGGCTAGGTAAGGGATTTTTATTTATTTGATGTTGATTGTGATAGGAAGAAATTCTTAAGAAAGGTCAGGTGCGTAGTACTCGCAACCGGCGCGCGTGTATGACCAGTGCCTCTACCATGAGTGTACACAGCTAAAAGTCGCTAGCGTCTCCGTAAATGATATAGATGAAATTTTTAATTCTTTCCGTGACCGCTAGGGGCGCTTGTACAATATTTCATAGAAATCATTTACGGAGACGCTAGCGACTTTTGGTTGTGTAAAGTCGTGGTAGAGGCTCTGATGTATAAACGATGCAAAATGAGTATGTAGAGATCGTTGCAGGTGGCGTTCTGTAGTTTCTGTCTGCCCCCATGGGAAGAAGGCATGAGTGTATGTATGTGATAGATAATTTTTGGGAGTGGATGTCATTTTTTTATTGATAAATAATAATTATGACACTAACCAAAGACCATTGAACAAATCAAATAAAATAATACAAATATTTACAAAAACAACACACGTATTTCCTAGATTTATGTAACTGCGTCAGAGTAAAGAGTTAACGTATGCAAATATGCGTCAGTGCCAAATTCAGTGATTAATGCTAAAAAACACAATCAGAGCAAAATGGTCAAGTCAGGCACTGTTTCTAAAATCACAAATTACTAAGTTTTGTTTTCTCTTTTGTCTCATTTTTTCTACAATATGTATTACTTGAGCTTATTCAATCGTTTTTTGGTAATATTCACAATCTCAACCTCTCTAACAATAACTCTTTCTTTGGCTTTCTTCAGCAATATATCACAATTCTCTTCTACAATTCCAGAATCGTGGAGATATTCTCCCGTCGTCTGCAAGTGCAGGAGCGTCTGACTAAACAGATCGCCGTAGCTGTGACACAGGCAGTACGCCCGGCTGGCGTCGCCGTTGTTATTGAAGGAGTGTAAGTATTCTTTACTTTCTTAATTGTAATGTCATCATCATCTACAGCCTGTTTTGAGACCCCCTGCTGGGCGTTGGCCTCTGTTTAATTGTGTCAGTCTCCGCCTCGCCGTACCAGTCTCGTACACTGGTTTGCAGTAGTGTTGAAATCCATCAAAGTGGTCATTTCTAATGGCTCCACCTGTTCACCTTCTGCTCAGCTTCAACTTGTTTACTTATTAACAGCCTCTTTGAGATATCAAAAATACTTTAAAAATAGTTATATTTTAACTAACGGTTTGAGTTAGAGTTCTCTTAGGGCGAAATTCACCATAAAACAGAACGCGATCGGCACAGACACTGCATTTAAGGGTCTATCAGTGTCATTGATTTCTGTGGAATATTATTCTAAAGTATTGTGTTATTTTTTGGGATAATTAGTAAAGAAGCGGTATTTAAAACCCAGAAGAAATGTATACGAGCCATAACTAGTATAAAAGTAACTGACAGCTGCAGACCATCATTTATTGGAGGTTATAATGTTCGCTAGGAAAAATACAAACTACTTTAATAAGTTACATAGCAAAAGATACAAATTCAATATATGTTTACCAATCAATAAAACAGCGCTATTAAATAAAAGTATATTATGTATGGCTCCACGCATATATAACCATTTACCAAATTCACTTCCGGAGATAAGTGATATAAATATATTTAAAAGCAATATAAAAACACTGTTACTAAAAAAAGCATATTACTCTGTCAATGAATATTTACAGGATAAACTTATAAAAGTAATGTTGCTCCATATGATATTTTAAATGATGTCTTTCTTTTGTTTTGAATTTTTTTACTGTTAAATTATTTTTATTATAACTGTGTATTTGCATGCCTTATGGTAGGTTATGGTTAATGAACTGTATTGCTTGTTTAAGACCTTTTCTTGTGTACCCATTTCTGCAAATTAATAAATGATTTGATTTGATTTGATTTTAGCTCTTGAACGCGTTTTAGATGTGCTGATTGCGTTCAGTTTCATTGGTAAAATTCGTACTTACTCGTAATCTTAGTAAAAATTTCACCGATGAAACTGAACGCGATTAGTACATCTAAACCGAGTTCAAAAGCTCTCAGTGTCAATATTCCAAAGAAAATAATGCTCTAAGTTTCATTAGTGAAATTCGCACTTAGAGTTTTAAAATGCAAGATGGGGAAGCAGAACTAAAGCCACAACATTATCTGTATCTGACGTCTTATGATGACAACAAGTAATAAATGCATCATAACATAACAGACATGATCTAATAGGTACCTACATAAAAGATTGAAATAATGAGCTGCGTAGAGACCATGATTTTTATCAAAGTAATTTGAATAACCCAGCCGATCTCAGTGCGATTGCGTTTAGCAGAATAAATTGACAATTATTTTGTGAGATAAACTCTTTATGGCAAGCATGCAAGCCATTCAAATCGCGCACTTAAAAATGTGAATAACTACACATCAGTCTCACTTAGCTTAGCGTAAAAACAGGCGAAACGGTTTCACTGATATGGAGAATACATAGGACTTTTAATCGTATTCAGTAACTTGACTATTCGAAGCAACATAATGTTCGTTTTTGAATTACTTATCGTTTATCAATCAATCTGCCTAGCCTTTTAACCCAACTATGTTGGGGTCAGCTTCCAGTCTAACCGGATGCAGTGAATACCAGTATTTTACATGGAGCGACTGCCTATCTGATCTCCATAACCCAGTAACTGGGTAATACGATACCCCTTGGTAAGACTGGTTGTCACACTTTCGGGCTTCTGACGACTCGTAACGACTGTCAAAGATCCACGAATGACAGCCGGGACCAACGCCTTAACGTGCTTTCCGAGGCATGGAGGAGTGAATGACTTATCGTTTATGTTATGGTATAAACGAATATAACTTGTTTCAATTAAAACTATAAGCACATCAAGGTAGTTTCGCTGATTCTTTTTTTCACCTCATTTCCTTTTTACTGTCAGGAACTTAACTCTTCAACTGTCAAGTTTTACTGAATACGATTGAAGTCCAAGTTTAGAATAGGTACATCTTTTAATTTCGTTTTTTGTATAACTTTTTTTGGTTTTGTGTTTTTTGCTTTTATCTAATTGCGATTACAGACTTATATTATAATTATAATATATTGACTCTAACCGTTTTGTAAATTAGCATGTCCTTTCTAAGAGAGCCAAGTGAACCCGAGTGATCTGTAACTCAGGACCCTTCTACCTCAGACACTTATCTCTAGTATTTAATAACCAGTGCCTCTATTACGACATTTACGACGTTGCGTTGAGTTAAATAAATATTTATGATTATGATAGTTTTCACAAAAAATTCTAGATGACGCTACATTTGACAATAGATCATTGATCAATGTGTACGAAGTACCACAAAGTTCTTTATTTACTCAAGAGGTGGCGACACTTCATAGTTAAATCATCTAACTTATTAGTTTTGTATTTTTTCTCTAGAGGGCGTTGGCTTACTTACATTTAGCATCTCTTTTACTGCTATTACCCCGTATGTATTTTAACTGACTGCACTGAAGGAGGATTATGATAAATTCGTTCTGATATTTTTGCAACAGGTTTTCGTTACATTATTTGATTATTTTTTTCTTTTTACAGGCACATGTGCATGGTTATGCGAGGAGTCCAAAAGATCAACAGTAAGACGGTGACATCGACGATGCTCGGAGTCTTCCGTGATGACCCGAAGACGAGGGAAGAATTCCTGAACCTCGTACACTCCAAGTGAGAAAGCGAGATTATGAGTTTACGTTGACGAGTCCTTAATATTTTTTCTGGGGTTTATTTTTATATTTTTTAAATTAAATGGCTAAAACTTTCTTCTCATTACTTCTGCCTTCGTTTTTTGTCTCGAGAATCGTCATCTTTCTTCTTGTTTTCTTTTTTTTTGGTAAAAATCTTCTACACTAAGTAACTTTATTATTAATTTATTAAAGAAAAAATATTACGGACGCCCCAAATTCACGCGTGGTTCATTCTCTAAGTTATTAGTTAAGTTATTGCTTTTTATTGCTCTAATTTGGTAATTTATAATTACTTTATAGAACAATTTTAATTGTTAAAACAAAAAAAATGTTGCAGCTTATATTTTGTTCCTTTTTTCATACTTTTGCTTTTTTTTGCAACAAAAAACTCAAACAACCACTAAACTGCTAAAACAGTATTTATTATAACGATAATAGGTATTAATTTATCTAAATAGACAAACAGATACTGCCCTAGTTTAATAGTATAATTTAATCTTTTTTTGCAATTGTATTTTTTGTATAGTTTTTTTACTTTTTGATTATTTCTTTTAATAATTAAATAGCACCATTTTCATTTTAAGTAAAAAAGATGCATGACAATAAAAATGACAAAAGAATATTTATTAATTTAACTTAAATTTTAGTGGGGAATGTGATAACAATATATATTGCCCAAACTTATCACATTTTCCAAAGTAAAATTATATTTTATTAAGAGATTTAGTACAAAAATAATTATTAAAATATTTTATAAAAATTGTTGAAAGTTTTTTGGACCGATTAGTATAATTTTTGACAAAAATCTCAAGCATAAAATGGCTGATGTTTGACATTTTTGACATATTTTTTATTTTTTAGCAATATAAAAAAATGCTAAGAGCCGATGATGTTGCCTTAAAATGTGAATGTACGAATTTTTGATATGTTTTAACTATATCATGATTTTATAAATAAATGTTTTTTATTTTAAGTTAATTACGCTTTTTATTACACACCTTTGTAGGACCATTACCCAAACATTTATTAAAATATCTCACGAACTTCCAAAAAAAATTTTTTTTTTAATAGCTTGCACGTGAATAGAAGTACCCCTTCTCTGTCCACTGTATTTTTTGCGTCGGATAGTTTCATTGCGTTACGTCATACTCGACAATCCAAGAAACCAATTATTGTGAATAATGAGCTAATACCTGGCCCCTCCTCCCTAATATCCGGCGAATATAAATAACTTTGTGTCCATCTTTTACAGTAACTATAGAATCTTTTTGATAGGAAAAATAGACAGTAATCTAAAATACATAAGTGATTTAATTTGTCCTGAAATCTATTTTAGTTTATAGTATTAAGGGAAAAAAATACTAAACCCAGGTCTATTTCTTTCTACTTTTTCTAGTTTTTACCATCCCACTCCTACAATTTTCAGTATAGTGTTAATTTTATATAGTTCTCTACAATAATAAGGAATGATTTCGTATCATTACTTTTTTAGACCGATCAATGTATTTTTTGTAAATCGATAATTACTTCATATTTTGCAAGCGTTGTGTCATCGCGCTTCTCTTTCTTTTTTATGCAGTCCGACAGCGACCGCGCTTTTTAGGGAGGACAAGATTGACAAACTAATTCGAATGATTTGATTGATTGGGCTGCCGTTATTTCAAAGAGCCAATCACAGCAATTAGCATGAGTTGATTGAACTCCTCTAGGATAACAGCCGCAAGAATAACAGGGTCCAACGATGAGGTTAAGCTTCGCTTGTCGCGGTTGGTACGTGGATGGTTGACCATCTTTACATACCAGCAAGACCCCTCCGTGACTCGGAAAGTTCCGGTTCCGGCTGTCATTCGTAGATCTTTGACAGTCGATACGGGTCGTCAGAAACCCGAAAGTCTGACAACCAGTCTTACCAAGGAAAGAAAAAAAGGAAAAAAAAAAACTTGTTTTTTCTGCACCAATTAAAAGCACATTACAAAAATAAAAAAATAAAAATGACAAAGTCAGACAAAACCTCATATCCAAGTTGACAAATATTTTTCCATTGGTTGATTTCAGACGGTCGTCAGAAGCCCGAAAGTCTGACAACCAGTCTTACCACAGGATATCGTATTACCGAGTTACTGAGTTGTGGAGGTCAGATAGGCAGTCGCTCCATGTAAAATACTGGTATTCAGCTGCATACGTTTAGACTGGAAGCCGACCCCAACATAGTTGGGAAAAGGCTAGGCAGATGATACGAGTATATCTAGCTAGGATCTTACGTCTAAGTAGGATCATAAATATCTCTTAACCTAGATACTATATGAAATAAAATATATACTAGAACAAAGAACCTAAAACTAAAAACCATAGTAACTAAAATATATTATTAAAAGGAGTCCCTTTAGGCAAGGTTCCGAAGATACTGGCAGCGTTCCCCCTTTGAATAGCTAGACTAATTCTTTGTCCGAGGTAGCTTCCAGCTCTTCGGTCTCCTGTGACGTCGAGTAACCTTTTCGTTATTTCCTTAAAAAGCCTTATAGCGGTAGGACCCCACGGACCAAGGGTCTCGACACCGAATGGGACAAAATCACATTCGGAGCCTAGACCCCTGTATTTTGATACTATATGAAATATATTTTATACCTCGGAGGAGCTCGTGGCTAAGTAATAACAGCCGCACGGGTCGATCCGTCAGGTTAAGCTACGCTTGCCGGGGTTGGTCAGTGGATGGGTGACCATCTTTACATATCGAGATTCCTCCGTGCCTCGGAAAGCACGTTAAGCCGTTGGTCCCGGCTGTTATTCGTGGATCTTTGACAGTCGTTACGGGTCGTCAGAAGCCCGAAAGTCTGACAACCAGTCTTACCAAGGGGTATCGTATTACCCAGTTACTGGGTTGTGGAGGTCAGACAGGCAGTCGCTCCATGTAAAATACTGGTATTCAGCTGCATCCGGTTAGACTGGAAGCCGACCCCAACGTAGTTGGGAAAAGGCTAGGCAGATTGATTGATTTTATACCGTACCTCGCGTCTCTATTACTTACATTGTTATAAACAGGGTATTAAATGTAAACAACGTTATCCTTTAAGGGGTCACTCATAGCTGTTATGAACAACTTTTGACCAAACCAGAAATCACGAAAAAATCAGCTGTTCCCTACATTTTGAAGAGTTATGCGAACATAGATGTACGGAAAAGCTGATTTTTTTTTCGCGATTTCAGGTTTCGTCCCATAGAAGTTGTTCATAATGATGAGTACAATGTCTCCTTAAAAGGATAACGGTTTTTAGGGTTCCGTACCAAAATGGTAAAAAAGGAACCCTTACGGTGTCACTCAGTCTGTCTGTCTGTCTGTCACAGCTGGATATCTCAAGAACTACTAATGCTATCAACTTGAAATTTGGCATAGTGTTAGACAACGTTTACACAACTATTTTTCAAATAAGAAAGAAATTAAAATATTTTTTTTTTTTTTTTTTGTAACAGGGGCTGAAGGGGGGTCTTAAAAAATCAAAGTGGGGCTACTAGAGCATGTGGGGTATCATATGAAAGAGCGCTGTTTGCACATTCTCAAACATTTTTTTTCTTTTTTTTAGGCCACATAGTTTTCGACTTCTGATGAAAAATGTAAAAAAAAATACCGTTCCCCCCCCCCCTTATCTCCGAAGTTTGCAAAGAGAAAAATCTGAAATTATTCTGTGTGATAGAAGTTTATGTAAAGATTACAGGAAAAATAAAACGATGTCTCTAAATAGCACACTTTTTCAGAAATCGGAACGGAACCCTCCTCGGTGCGCGAGTCCGACTCGCTCGTGACCGGTTTTTATACTTACACCCTGTATCTAAGACTCATTAATAGATCGATGCTGATCATAGTTACATTTCATGATATTGTAATATCCGCCTATGACCTAGAAGGCAGATGTTACCTCACCTAGCTCTTTACTGCAAAAGAGCGTTACTAGCGTAAAACTCCTAGGAAAATTAATCCATTTTCATTGATCATTACCCTTTCTTGCCATAGGGTAACCAGAATGCCATGTCCATCAGGAGCTTCTCCTTCGAAGACCTATAAAGATGAACAGAACTTGAATCCTCTAGAAATGTTTATATCTAAATAAACTTATATATTCTTGGCATTTAGTTTCATTTCAACACATACATTTGCTTATCACCAGCACCTGCTGAATTTCGTTAGAAACATTCCATTAATCACCACGCCTGGCAAAGATATTGGTGATAGATAGTACTGATCATCATTATTAAGGTTCCGTACTAAAATGGTAAAAAGGAACCCTTATGGTGCGACTCAATGTGTCTGTCTGTTTGTCTGTCTGTCACAGCTGGATATCTCAAGAACTACTAATGCTATCAACTTGAAATTTGGAACAGTTTTAGATGACGTATACCCAACTACACTTGCGTGCAAAAAAATTGGCCCACCCCATGCTCTCTATTTGAGAGACGATAGCTCAAAGATATTAATGTATTTATTTTAATTATTTTATACTGTGTGAAGGTAGGTAAGATAAAGTTTATTTACACATACACATATACTTTGATAAAAGCAATATTCTTGACAAGATCGACTCGATTCTTCTGATGTTCTCATCAATCACTTTTGTTTGAAAAAACTGGGTGCCTTTTTTTGTCAGTGAAGTTGACATAAGCTTAATTTTGTTTATTACTGTTCGTTTATTGATCATTTGACTTGAATTTTTAACCAACTTGAAAAAAAGGAGGTTTTTCATTCGATCTGTATGTTTTTAAATTCGCGTTTTTCTCAAAAAGTAATGAATCAGTTTTGATATTTTTTTCACTTATGTAATCTACATACAGTCAGGAAGGCCGCCCATTGTATGTTTTGTAGTGTATATGTTTTCTTTTGTTATGTATTTTTGTGGTGTACAATAAAGTATATATAAATAAATAATAAATAAATAAGGTTTTAGTACACAATATATTAGTTTATTGTTAATTAAACTTGTTAAATTTTCTCGTTTCATATCGAAGAGAATGGGATGGATCGATTTTATTGCACGCAAGTGTATTATGCAAATAGGAAAGAAATAAAAATATATGTATTTTTTTTTTGCAACAGGGACTGAAATGGGGTCTTAAAAATTCAAAGTGGGGCTACTAGAGCATGCGGGGTATCGTATGAAATTTCGACTTTTGATGAAAAATGTAAAAAAATACCGTTCCACCCCATTATCTCCGAAGTTTGCATAGAAAAAAAAAAACTGAAATTATTACACGAAAAATAAATCGATGTCTTTAAATAGCACACTTTTTCAGAAATTGGAACGGGACCCTCGATACGCGAGTCCGACTCGATCTTGACCGGTTTGTTTTATTATAAGTATAAGCTCGTTACCTATAAATAGATAAGCTATAGGCCAACTTTTTCGTTGTTGAAACTGCCATGGACCTAGCGGGTGAAGCCCGGGTAAAAACAAATGATACTCACCCTGACCGCACGAGGTAATCAAAGGATGATGTCTACAGATTTCTCTATGAAATATTTCATAATTTACGAGTACTTCCATTGAACAAAATTTCTGGTACAAATTAATAATAATAATAATGAAAAATCGGCCAAGTGCGTGTCGGGCCACGCGCAGTCGTCCGAGCCTGGTCCAGGCCATGGTGCGGAGCGAGAGTGCATGGGAGGCCGTCACCTCCTTCTGCGAAGCAGTAATGCTCGCGAAGGAGGAGGCGGAACGCGTGAGGGAGAGGCAGCCTCACTCCCTCAGTCGCCGCAGGAGACGCCCTGGGCGGCGGGAATCGCGAGGCGATTTCCGGCCACCGTAGGCGCGGGCCTGCGGACGGTGAGTAGCGGGTAGCTCGCCGTCCGGTAAGGACCAGGCCCGAGTCGGCCTCAAAGAGATGTCAGCAAATGATGGGGTCCAATAGGGCCGACGCCGCTGGGGTCGCGGGTAGTTTTAAGAAGATACCGCTGCCCTGGCATAGGCAACTGAAGGAACACGGGTAGGTTTTAGTCAGTAAAAGTCTGACACCCTTCCGCTCCACCCAGAGCGGGAGAAGTTATTTGATGATTTCCCACACTCAAAAAAAAAAAAAAAAAAGGCTACGCGCAGCAATAGGGTTCCGTAGTTGCACAATAATGCGGACTAAGAAGAGGGCTTTTTGTTGTTTCAAGAATATTTGACTATTACTCGTAAACTTGAAAAGCCTACTTAGCTGTGATAGTTTTCCTTTCCACCCACCCACAAAACTAACCGTTTAGCTGGCAGGGGGATCTTGACTCTAACAAAAATTAGCACTTTAAAGCTTAATATTTCAGAAACGGATCCCTAAATCGAAAAATTGTTTTCACAAACCTACAATATTTTTGAAAGACCCATCCAACAATACCCCACACCATGGAGTAGACGAGAAAAAAAAACATTCCCACTTTACGTGTAGGTAGTAGGTACAGAAGGGTACCCAAAACCTTTTTTTTCATGATTTTATTTTACCAATTTGTTGGCGTGATGAATATGTATATCTATGCCAAATTATAGTTTTCTAGTACTAAGAGTTACTGAGCTAAGCTGCGGACGGACAGACAGACGGACGGACATATCGAAACTATAAGGGTTCCTTCTTGACTACGGAACCCTAAAAATTTATCACTAAGCTCGTCCAAATGGTTGGTAATCTGCGTCATAACTTGCTTTAGTGATCTAAATACATTCTAGACCAACTAAAATAATTCAATCACGCAAAAATGGCTAAATGGATTTGGATGAAATTTGGCACACACATAGTTTATAACCTGGATTAACACTTATGATACTTTTTATGCCGGTAGTAGGTTCCAGTGGGATAATGTCCGACATCCACGCGGGCGAAGCCGCGGCAATAGCTAGTTGGTTTTATATAAGTACTTAATTGTTTTTAAAAACCAAAACCATAAAAATGTTTTTAAATTGATACTTGAATGGCCATAATTATTTTATTAATTTCCTGTTATGATAAACTACTCATTGTGTACGTCACCGCAAAGCAATTAAGGTTTCTTCTTATTCTTGTTGCAAGAAAGAAACAATTATCTTTATAGGTATCTATTGACTTGAAAAAGTTATTTATAGTTAACTAGATACCAAAGCGTCTACTGAAGTCTTGAAAAAATTGCTTTAGTCTGTCAGTTTGTTGCTACTCCTCTACAAGTCGTATTTTACAGCCGATAAAACGAAGCATTCCCGTTTGAGCACCTATTTTCTGAGCACCGATTTTTAGAGCACCCAAAGTATTCCCATTTGAGCACCTACGGTCCAGTAGCTTCTAGTGATTGGGTGTATTATTATACACCCAATCACTAGAAGCTACTGGACATATCGATACAAACATATCGATACAAACATTCTGAAAGTCAAGATCTGCTTTCTAAAGTCACTGACCTTGACCTCAAGGACACCAACCATGAATATTGACCTGTTACTGCTCCTTAGAATCGCTGATCTTGACTATCAGAATGTTAACGTTGAGATCAAGGTCAGTGACCCTGCGGTTAAAGTCAATGACACTGAGTTCAAGGTCAGTGACCTTGAACTCAGAGGCAGATCTTGACTTTCGGAATTTTGACCTTGAGGTCAAGGTCATTGACCCTGACCCTGAGGTCAAAGTCAATGAGTCTGACCCTGAGGTCAAGGTCAGCGACCTAAGGAGGATTTCAGAATTTGACTTCCAGAATTTGACCTCGAGGTCAAGGTCAATGACCCTGAGGTCCAAGTCAGTCACTTTAGGAGCATCGCAGATTTTGACCTTCGGAATTTTGACCTAGACCTCAAGGTCAAAATTCCGAAAGTCAAATTCTGCAATTCTCCTAAAGAGACTGACTTGAACTGATTGTTGTTCAGTCTGGGATCCAAAAAACTACCGGGATTTAATATATAAAAACTGCGGCCCACATGCACTATTACTTCTTTTTATCCGGCTACTCTAGACAAAAAAACCGGCCAAATTCCTGTCGGACCACGCATAGTGAAGGGTTCCGTAGTAGAAAATTTATCCCAAAAACAAACTTAACATTGTAGTTGAAAAACATGTGCTCCCATACATTGATATACGTCACGGTCAATTCTCCAACTGCAAATTTAAGTTTGTAATCCCAAAAAAGACTTTTTTATGGTTCCGTACCTCAAAAGGAAAAACGGAACCCTTTATAGAATCACTTCATTGTCCGTCTGTCTGTCTGTCTGCTAAGACAATTTTTCTCAGGAACACGGGGAGGTATCAAGTTGAAATGAATAAAAATACGTAAGTCCCTTGGCAACGCAATAAAAAAATACAGCCATTTATGATAAATATTTTGATACTCGCAAGAGTCCCAAGTAAATCAAAACATTAGAATAATGAAATTTGGCAAGAAGCAAGCTCGGACTTTTTCCTTTACTTCTTATGTGAATCACGAGTAAAGGAAAAAGTCCGAAAATTTATAATTTTTAATTTTGTCACCTAAAAACATACTTTTAAGGGAGGTATTACAATGTTAAGCTTGTTTTTGGTATAAATTCTTTTCAACTACGGAACCCTTCACTGTGCGTGGTTCGACACGCTCTTGGCCGGTTTTTCTGTGATAAAATTATAAATTAACGATTTTAGGACGTTTTCCTTTACTTGTGCTGTGTCTGTCTGTCAAGACCATTTTTCTCAGGAACGCGTGGAGGTATCAAGTTGAAAATAATATCAAATATGTAGGTATATGGTGCCTTGGAGTTCTAAAAAAATCAAGCTTCTAAGTCAACGAAAAAAAATACGGCCATAAATATGACATATATTTTGATACTTGCAAGTAGGAATCAAAACCTACTGGGTACTTCCCGTTGTCCTAGAATCATGAAATTTGGCAAGAAGCAAGGTCTTACAGCACAAGTAAAGAAAAGCTCCAAAAATTGTTTATTTGTAATAATATCACATAAAAAAATATTTTCAAGTCTGTCAGTCTGTCATGACCCATTTTATCAGGAACGCGTGGAGGACAATCAATCTGCCTAGCCTTTTCCCAACTATGTTGGGGTTGGCTTCCAGTCTAACCGGTTGCAGCTGAATACCAGTATTTTACATGGAGCGACTGCCTATCTGACCTCCACAACCCAGTTACTGGGTAATACGATACCCCTAGGTAAGACTGGTTGTCAGACTTTCGTGCTTCTGACGACCCGTGAAGGTATCAAGTTAAAATTAATATCAAATATATAGGGTGACTGGTAATTAGTGACCGATACTCAAACACATGATTGTGCTCATGATAACAAACAAATTTTAGTATAGGAACAAACCTGAAATCGCGAAAAAAAAATTCAGCTGCTCCCTACATTTTGACGAGATATGCGAACATGAATGTATGGGGCAGCTGATTTTTTTTCGCGTTTTCAGGTTTGGTCCCATAGTAAAAGTTGTTTGTTATCATGAGTATAATCATGTGTTTAAGTATCGGTCACTAATTACCAGTCACCCAATATAGATCTATGATTCCTTAGGCTGGGTTGCACCAGAACAGTAGTTAAAGTTAAGGTGTAAGTCAAATTTGACAATAACTTTAACGTTAACTTTAACGGTAACTACTGTGAAATGCGTTGCACCAGCGTATCCATAGCTAAAGTTAGCGGGGTAGCAAATCAAATGAGGTTAATTTACCATAGGTTCGTTGCAGGGAATATTTTTAAATATGGTAAAGAGGCGAGTTCAAATGGCGCTGTCATTTTATAATTCGTTTTTTATCGTAACTAATGTCAACTGTCAAAACAGCGTGGATTTGTGTTGTGTAAAGTGATTGTATTTATCAAGGATGCTAAACAGAAAATAACTATAAAACATGAAAATGGAAGATGACTTGAACACATAGTAAGCACCTATATACATATATAAACGTCAATAAAATGCGTAATGTCTTTAGCGCGTTGTTTTTTTGCAGTTGCACTTTACTTGCTGTCCTACGTAATAAATTATAATGTAAAGCATTGTTCTGTGATTGAACAATTTCATTGAATGCCGTTATTCACCTTAATACTCAAAAACTGTACAAATAATTTGTAGCTATTTACTCAAAATACGCCTTTGCTTAAATTAGATATATTTTTATGTTTCAGAGAAAGAAGTCCAAATTTTACAAAAGCGGAAATGGACAGACTGCACTCACTAATATCAAAAATTCAAAACATAAAAATACACTCCTTTGCAAAAAAAACGGGCAGTTTGGATTTTTCTACATTATTGGTAATCATTTAGTTCTCATGAGGTTTTAATAGGCAAACTATGTTCCTGGCACATAATAAAGAGTCTGGGTATGAAAAAAAGTTAATTTCAAATTCAGAACTGTTGTTTTTAATAATAATAATCCCTTTTTCAGTTTATGACTTTTTACTTACTATTCGCGGGTTTGCGGTTAAATGGTTATCAGGCAACTAAAACTAACTTCTCGTTATTTTTATTAGAATAATTTATGTTTGTCGCATAATCCTGCCTCATTGTGACTTAAAACAGATATCTTTGTGTCGATTATAATGGCAGAAAAAGCAACAAGAACTAGTAAAATTATAGTGCTGCTGGAAGTGGGGTGTAGCCAATGTTACGGTTCACAGCCGTTAAACGTGAGTGGTTCCACCGTCCAAAGAACATGGACTCGATACCAAGAGACAGGTTCCGTTCAAAGAAGGCAATATTGTGGGAGAAAACGTTGCACACAACCACGAGACGACCGCTTTTTAGTGACTCAGGTATTGAGTAATCGCAAATGCAGTTACATAGACCTCAAAAGAAACCTTGAAGAGGTACGAGGAGCACAAGTTAGCCTATGGACAGTGAGGAGGAGGCTTTTAGCGGTTGATATACGCAGTCGACGACCAGCGCGGGCCCCCAATTTACTCCGTGAGTACCGGATTGCTCGACCGAGGTTCACTAGAAATTGTCTATCTTGGACACTAGGTAACTGGAGTAGCGTACTCTTCTCCGATGAGGCTCGAATTTGCTTGAATGGTGAGGACCGACGTCGGCGAGTGTTACGAAGACCAGGGGAACGCTATGCCGACGTGTGTTTTGAAGAAATCACCCCTTATGGTGGAAGGTCCGTTATGTTTTGGTCGGGCGTAACTTCCAGCTATCGTACCGAGATAGTGTTCATTGCAAATGACTCACTAAATGCGCAAAGGTACATAACAGGAATAATTTGTCAACATGCACAGCCCGCACTGACTGTAATTGGTGAAGATGCCATTTCATGGACGATAATGCTCGGGACCACCGTTCTGGCGACGTAGATGCTTATATGCAAGAGGTCGGTATTCGTCGTCTGGATTGGCTAGCGCGGAGCCCCGACCTTAACCCCATTGAGCACGTCTGGGACCTCCTAAAACGGCGAGTACGACCTGTCCAACGACCTTCCACAAAACATCAGGTGTGATTTCGGCTGAGTGGCAACACATTCCACAGGACACCATCAAAAACCTGGTGGAAAGCATGCCAAGACGATTACATGCCGTAATCGCTGCAAGGAGAGGTCATACTCGTTATTAATTTTTATTTTTTAATGTCTTTTTTTTATTAAAATACCATAAAAATACTCGTAGTCTTAATTTAATTATACCCTAAAAATTTCCATTTTAACACGACTTTCTGTTTACATTGACTAAAACACCGATTCCAGGATTTAAGGGTTAAAAACTATATTCTCAATGATAATAAGAAATTTCTAGTCATTTATGCTAACGACATACTAAAAATATTAATATTATCCATAGAAAAGCCAATAACTGTAAGGTGCCCGTTTTTTTTGCAAAGCAGATTGTTTTGTAAAAAAGACGGACGGGATTAGCTCCAAACAAAAATACAGTGCTTGGAGTTTAATCGAGTGTGAGTTCAACGCTCTAGGAGACACTCCACAAACCGTAAAACAGCTCAAATATAAATTTGAGAATCTGAAGTTGCAAAAAAGGTAATATATTGATACAAATATTCTAATTAGTGCGTTTTCGTATTTCATTAAAACAATAAAGTGAAAAGTGAAAAATGGATAGAATATCCCTTTGTAAGTAATACCTGTATCAGAGCAGCATTCAAAAATGCACAACCAATTTTAATAAAATGTTCATGTTTACAGGGAGCTAGCAAAGAGCACCAAGAAATGCGTCGTACGGAGGAGGTTCCCCACCACCACCACCACCTGGTTTGGACGATACTACAGACTGGCTGAGGTCCCTTATACAAACATCAATTGATGGAAATTAAGCTAATAGGATGATGTCATAAGCCAAAAATCTGTCTTTGCGAGTGCTTAATATATGAAATAAAGATGGAAAAACTAAATTTAGAAATCCTAATATGAAAAATACATCAAAATTTTAGGATATTTATATAAATAAAAAGCATTAATTTACATATATTTAAATTTGTTTATTATTTACCTCTCCCTCATATACTGAATAACAGCTTGTCATTGCCTACTGAAATATTTGTTTATCAATAGTGATCTGTTACAATCATCATTTCTCACCACTGTATAAATAATGTCTTCCTCATCATTTGATCAATCACTGCCCTTATTCTTACTTGGAGGCATAGGATCCCGCATTTTTTGCATATATTATGTAGTATAGCAGTAGCTACTATGATAGGCTGGACTCTCTCTAGCAGGGTTCTTATTTTCATGGAAAGGGCAGGGAAATCTTCTTTTCCAACATCCAAACACCCTTTCTATTAGATTCCTTGTACGGATTTGGCTTTCATTATATAATTTAGCTCCATCACTAACAGGATCACGCAGAAGTGTTAGCAAATAAGCCTTTACTGCATAGCCTTCTGCTCGCATCTTGCAATTGCGCGGCTCACCCTGTATATTATGTGTGATACAGTTGACTTAAGGCTGTTACAGACAGAGGCGATATCGCGTCGCGACGCGATATTGTTCTACGGATATAATATCGCAATATCGCGTCGCCGACGCGATATTGTTCTACGGATATAATATCGCAATATCGCGTCGCCGACGCGATATCGCCTGTCTGTAAGAGCCTTTAGCACACCAGCTGTATCGCCAACGCATCTTTCAAAAGTCTTTTCAAAAGTTGAAAACTGTGCGGCCTAAAAAAAAATAAAAAAAGGTTTGAGAATGTGCAAACAGCGCTCTTTCATATGATACCCAACATGCCCTAGTAGCCCCACTTTGAATTTTTAAGACAGGGGGTCTTTCAGTCCCTGTTGCAAAAAAAATACATATATTTTTATTATATTTGAAAAATTGTTGGGTAAACGTCATCTAAAATTGTTCCAAATTTCAAGTTGATAGCATTAGTAGTTCTTGAGATTTCCAGCTGTGACAGACAGACAGACAGACAGACAGACAGATAGACAGACAGACGGACGGACAGACAGACAGACAGACAGACAGACAGACTGAGTCACACCATAAGGGTTCCTTTTTCACCATTTTGGTACGGAACCCTAAAAAAGCAACTAAAATAAAAACAAAAAGCTCGGTAGGTATCTAAAGACAGTATTTAGATAAGTACTACATGCTAGATGGTAGGCATAAGGAAACTTACTTCATCGTTGGGAGCTTTAGCCAGCGTTGCAACCGTAGAGTCAGCCACCAAGCTACGTTTTAGGAGACAGGAAATCTCGCCAAAAAAGACGCTTCGTCCCATGTGAAAAACGATCGGGTCTAGATAAAGAGGTACCGACACTATTCTTTTTCAAGACCTGACACTGACCAGGTCATCACCTTCGTCTTCAGAATTACCTAGTTTCCGCGAGTATTTGTCGGAGCAGAGACATGGTATTCGACGCTTCTGACAGAAATTTAACTTTAACGATAACATTAACCGGCGAAGCGTGGACGGTTAAGGTTACGGTTAAAGTTATGACGTCAGTTACCAAATTGTCAAATGGAGCATCCCGTTTTTTGTTTGACTAGTACTTTAACTGAAGGTGCGATGTTTGTTATCGTTAAAGTAAGATGGTGCAACCCAATCTAACTATAACTTTATTCAGCGAATCGTGATAGTTAGGTTAAAGTTAAAGTTATGACGTCAGTAAACAAATTGTCAAATGGAGCAACCCGTTTTTTTGTTTAACTAGTACTTTAACTGAAGGTGCAATGTTTGTTATAGTTAAAGTACGATGGTGCAACCCAGCCTTGAGTTCTAAAAAAATTTAGCTTATAAGTCAATGCACTAAAAAAAAAATACGGTCATTTATGCGACTTATTTTGATACTCCCAAAGTAAATCAAAACCTATAGGGTACTTCCCGTTGACCTAGAATAATGAAATTTGTCAAGAAGCAAGCTCAACACAAGAAGCAGCACAGGTAAAGGAAAAAGTCCGAAAATTGTTAATTTGTAATTTTATCACATAATAAAAAATTTTAGTTTGTTTTTGGTATACATTCTTTTCAACTATTGGAACCCTTCATTGTGCGTGTTCCGATACACACTTGGCCGGTAATTTTTTGCGATTACAAACTTACATTCGCAGTTGGAGAATAGACCGTGGCTGGATTCAAATGTATTTGCTACTGTTTCAAACTCAAACGGCTCAACCGATTGTGATAAAATTTGGTGTGGCAGTAGCTGACACCCTGGAATAATATATAGGCCACTTTATCCCGTAAAATGTAGTGTTCCCTTGGGATGAGCAAGGAATTCAAATATATTTGCTACTCTTTCAAACTCAAACGGCTAGACCGATTTTGATGAAATATGGTGTGGAAGTAGCTGACATCCGGGATTAACACATAGGCTACTTTATATCCCGAAAAAGTTTAGTGTTCCCGTGTGATGAGATGAGCAATTTTTGTGTGAATACGTTTTTAGTGTACCTATCTTATAAACCGCGGGTAACAACGCGGGGATCAGCTAGTTGATTATATTTTTCAAAAAAGCATCTTTTCACTTACTTACCATTCTTAATAATTTGGTTCCGTGTGAGCGAGAGAGGTGACAGTATGCGACAGCCCTCGATAAGTCACGAGTTCTCGACTGAGCAATTCGCTCGCTATGCGTGGAGCGCGGCAGCGGCTCGGTGCGATACATACCGGCTATGTACTGTAACAGTAATGGCGTTTGTCCACCGCCGCCGTCACCGGGATGTCACCGAGAACGAGATGACGGCGCCGCAGTAGTGATACATTTACTATGGCCACGTGTCCACCGCACGTCCTTCACCCGAGCGCCTTCATCCTGGCTACCGAAGATTCAACTAGCTCGGCGCGACCGCTAGAACTCATCGCGAGATTGTGACGGGCTGATGTGCCAGCACTACAAAACACATTACATGATGTCCACACAATGCTGTTGTACCGCATCATTCGCCCGCTTTTTGTTTTGTCTATCATAAATTCATAATTATCATACTGAATCGCCGAGTTCGGTTGCGGTGGACACACGATCTCCGTCACCGGGACGTGACGTTCGGTTCGAAAAATCTCATTTCTCGGTGACGTCCCGGTGACGGCTGGTGGTGGGCAAACGCCCTTAAAGTGATGATGGGTCCTGTCAATCGATAGTCATGAATCAAGATGTTGCATTGATTTAGACAACTGATGCTATATCGGTGTTGTATGAATTGTTGTGATTAGATGAATTGAATGAATGTCAATTAATAACTGTGTAAATGTTATATTCAATAGTTATTGGTATGTGTATTATGTAGTGTTATTAGTACTTATTAGATATTGTAAAATCGATATTTTAGTGAACAATTAATTCAGTGCTAAGAGAATAAATATTATAAGAGAAGCCTACACTACAAACAAAAGAATCGCGTTTCCTAAATTCTAACCCCCTTTTATTTATAAAAAACGAAAACGCTTTCTGAACCTATTTTAGTTAAAAATTCTTCTTTCAAAATCAAATCATATTTCAAAAGAAATTGACATAACACTTTTTAACTAAAATAGGTTTATTAAAGCGTTTTAGTTTTTTTTTTATGAATAATGAGGATAGTTTTTTTGAACCCTTTTTTTATTCTCTCGTTTAAAAAAAATAAATAAAAAAAAGTTAATTGCATATTAAAATAACATACATGACCCAAAGATCAGGCCTTGTATATTATTTATTCTTGTTATGTATTAAGCATTCATTTTAAAACGTTTTCCTTTTATTTTCAGATCACAACATGAAGCTGCTAATATTCTTCACGGCATCTCTCCTAGCGGGGTTAGCGTATTCCGCTCCAACCTCTGAAACCGCTGTTGCCCCTCCCGCCACCGGCAATGACAAACTCGCCATCACCGAAGAATTTTTCTCAAGCTCACTAGCAGTATACACCGCTGAGCAGCATGACATCGTCAAAATATTAACCCCCTTAACGCACTAAACGAAAGATGCAATGTTGTACTAAACTTTAAAGACGATGAAGATGATGATGATGATGTAGATGAGTATATTAAAGAACCTGACTCGGACATCGTCACCTTCATCGTCCAAGCTGACATCAATGAGAATGGCGAAAAATTCAACCAAGGTCTCTATATGCTAAAGAACGGACACGCAACCAAGTTACTTGATAACGGAAGGGATGCCGCTGCAGCTAACGATGACACCAAAACAGCTTACTTCGCTGCTAAAGACGGAATCTACTCATACAATGCTACCACAATCAAAGCTAAGAAATACGAAACAGTAACTGATGATCTCATCGCTATCGCTAAAGTTAACGGCAGTGACGTCAACTATGTCCTGACAGCTAACAATGTTCTGGACAAAGTCACAGAAAAAGGAACGAATAAGAAGGTAGTCGACAAAGTAGTCAAAGCCAAGGAAATCATTTTGGATTAACATAACAATTTGTATTTCTTAATAAATGATAATATAGTCCACGAGCTGGTTGGTGATGTATCAAAAAGATTCAAAGTCTCCCTGCTAACCAAAGTTTCGTAAAAATCACTAACCCACCTTTAGGAATCCTTGAAAATGGTATCCCGGTTATCATCGACAACAAGTCTTACATTGATTATGAAATTGGTACAAGAAAATTGGTGCCCATTGAGTTCACAGTAAAGCCTACCGCATACTCGATGGAAATCGTGCTCATTCAATACTATGGTTACACAAGAAGGTTTATGAATACAAAATTGCTAACATATTATTGTTAGCTAAAGTTCTGATAACGCTTAAGCCTTTCTTGGACCATTATGTTGACTTTATTAAATCAATGTCGTAACTTCTTTCAAAAATCATATCGAGAATTTGTACAGGGTGTGATGCAGAATACAAAAGTAACCTATTTTCTGTTTTTTTAATCAGGAAAATTAATTGCTTAGCAAATTGACTACCAATTACAACTGTCATTCGTAATAATTGGCTATAAACGGTTAATTGACGTGAAGTTAATTTGATACACAATTAATTTTCCTGATTGTAGATTTATCTATTTTGTATATTTGGAAAGAGCGCAACGGTCCTTGCTAAAAACAATCTCATTCAAACCATGCAAACCCACGAAGACATTTTAGACAAGTTGTGCCGGGTATTCGCAGTAAGACAACTTTTTATTTTCCAGATAATTATTAAAAACACGTATAGCTACCACATATGATCCAGGTAAACTTCGAAATAAGCGAACAGCTCCAACGTAATTGAATCTGTTAAATGTGGTACGGCTTTTGCAAGACGACAATACGATTTTTAGGGTTCCGTACCTCAAAAGAAAAAAACGGAACCCTTATAGGATCAGGATCACTTCGTTGTCCGTCTGTCTCTCTGTCTGTCAGTCTGCCAAGACCCTTTTTCTCAGGAACGCGTGGAGGTATCAAGTTGAAATAAATATCGAATACGTAAGTCTATGGTCCAATTGGAGCTCTAAAAAAATCAAGCTTCTAAGTCAACGCAATAAAAAATATGGCCATTTATGTGGCATATTTTGTACTCGCATGTAAATCAAAACATATAGGGTACTTCCCGTTGACCTAGAATCATGAATTTTGGCAAGAAGCAAGAACAGGCAGAAATAAAGAAAAAAGTCCGAAAATTGCTTATTAATTGTAATTTGATCACATAATAGTTATTTGTTATACAAGAGTGCAAAGTTGCTTTTGAACCGCGTGCTCAATTTTGATGACCAAGCAAGCGCAGGATTCTAAAATTGAATCACAAGCGGTAGCGAGTGATTCTAGGCTAGAATCCTGAGCGTTAGCGAGGGAATCAAAAGAGCACGAGGTGAAAAATCTTTGCACTCGAGTGCAACACGTAACTTTTCATCCCACCTCAGCGAGGAAATGACTAAATTAAAAAAAAAAAAAACATTTACAATCACAAGATACTTTTATTTAGGTATTATCTACTACATTATAATAGATAAGTAAAGTAAAAAAGTGTAAGTAATAGTAGTAGTGTAGTGTAAGTGTTAAATTATAACAAATAATACTTAGATATAATTAAGAAAAATTTTAATTAGTTAGGTACTGTAAGGTTGGTACGTGTTAGTGACTTGTGTACTGTTTTTCGGTAAACTATCTGTCATTAGTTGTACTGATTTATCGGATTCCCTTGGCGGAAATTTTGGCGAGAGAGGGCGATGGTTAGGTGTTTCGTAACGGCTCATTTTTGAAGTAGAAGGGCTAGTCCAAGGATCTGACTGAGGCTCTTTTAGTGTAATGGCTCCTACGATGCCTTACATATTTTAGACTTTTTTGGATGGAATCCTCTATGTATCCTTCTGCAACCGCATTGGACTTCCAGCCTCCATGGCGCTTAAGGAACAGGAGATCAGCTCCTAAATCGGCCAAAAGTGTGGCTGAAGTTCGTCGGAAACAATGACCCCGAGTACAACAGGGGTTCTGGAAGTTCAAGAAATGTTGCTATTTCTCGTTGGATAGTGCCAATTTTATTAGCACCCATAGGCATATAACACACTTTCCGTTGCGATACTGTAGAAAAAATCGATTGATGGGAGTGTTAGGCGGCCGTAAGGCATTATTTTTCATAACAATTGTTACGTATTCCTTGCGAATGACGAAGTTGCGGTCTCTTTTTGTCTTTGTATTAGTTAATTTAATGAATAGTAAGTCATCTGAATGTTTCTAATGTTTTTGACATGTTGTGTTAATTCATTAGTTCGACATGGTCCGTTTATACCAATAATAAGAACAACCTGTAACGTAAAGAGTATTCCGAAAGTCAAGATCTGCCTCCTAAGGTCACTGACCTTGACCTCAAGGTCATTGACTTTAACCGCAGGGTCATTGACCTTGATCTCAACGTTAACATTCTGAAAGTTAAGATCAGCGATTCTTAGGAGCAGTAACAGGTCAATATTCATGGTTGGTGTCCTTGAGGTTAAGGCAGATCTTGATTTTCCGAATATTTGCGTCGATATGTTTTATTATACACCCCGTCACTAGAAGCTACTGAACCGTAGGTGCTCAAACGGGAATAAAGTTGAATATTTTTTATTGGTCGCCTTTGAGCACCACGTAAAAATATTATTTGGTGCTCAAATGGGAATACCTTGGGTGCTCTAAAAATCGGTGCTCAGAAAATAGGTGCTCAAACGGAAATGCTTCGAAATTATGACTAAATGAAAGAGCACATAAAAACAAAACTATTATTATCTACCTACCACATCATTAAGCCAATACCTCGAATTATATTTCCCTCTTTGATAAGTAATAAATGTGATAACACTAGAAAGAAAATGTAGCGGTGATAAACATCCGTTATTACAGGCTTGCAAACCTACCTTATATACCACTGATTGGCGAAGACAAACACTGTGGTTATCGATATCGAAGCACGACAAAATAAAAATGAAAAAGATTTGATTATTTTTTGGGATCAATAACCGCTGGTAGTGTTGTTACTTGAAGTATCAGTTGAGAAATCAGTTTTTTATTTTATTTTATATTGTTTAGATACCTATTGATACGACTGTAAATTTTTACAAAATAAAATGTTTTTTTCGGTTCCGTACCTAAAAATGAAAAAGCGGAACCCATATAGGATCACTCGTGTGTCTGTCTGTCGGTCTGTCCGTCTGTCACAGCCAATTTGATCCGAACCTAATGTACCGATTAAGTTGAAATTTGGTACATATGTGGATTTCTGTAACCCAAACACGTATGTCTAAAGTAAATAAATGAATTTTGAATATAGAGGTCACTTTTAGGGAGCAAATAAGAAAATTAAAAATTAAAGTTTTTCAACCCCCCCCCCCCCCCCCAATGACCCCAAACTTTTAGACTGAAAGCTGACCCTAAGTTGTGAGAAACCCTAATTGCAACATACCGGGCACAAATGAAGGATTCCACAAACACATCTCACATCAGCAATCACATTGTAAAAAAGTAGACAAATATTGCTTTCCTGAACACCATAAGTAAGAGTAACACTGGGACTGGATTGGTCATAGTGCTATTTGTGTCAGCCTATTCTACAGGGTGACTTGTAATTTGACGTATTTCTTCCAGGACGTGAAAGTTGACCCATTTGCAACAATTAAACAACCCATAAAGCCTAGGAAAAAAATCAAAGGAAGAATTCGAGAAAACTCAACTTTTATATAGTTTGGAAAATTTCCCAGAATTCGTCATTAAATATCACTTTTCTCCAAACCGCTAAGTAACTCGAAGTTATCGTAGTCTACTTTATATATAAATATGGCTACATAATTGTTATGTAGTTTGATAATATCTGTCATTCTGTGAGCACGTACGAGGTAAGCTCCCATTTTTTTTTCTCATTGCCAGCACACATTAGACAAATCTGAGGGCCTAGACAAGAAGTGACAATGGCTTTGAAAGCGTTTTTTCTACATCGAGTTTCAACAGGATTGTCATAAGCTTTTCGGTAGATATGTTGTTCGCGCCTACTCCTTTTGTTCGAGCAAATCATCACCCGCGTGTTTTGCGTCTACAAGCAATTATTTTTTTTAAATTCACTGTTGTGTTGGTTAGAAGGAAGTTTAGTATATAAGAATGTTTAGTACTCATTGTTTCGGCTCCGTTTACAAATCTCAATTTATCGATGAGTTTTCTTAAAGAATTCCATTCTTGTACTTAAACATAATAAGTCAATCTATACATTTTTGACTTTTCCATCGTAGTTATTGGTGATAGAATGTCACTTTGTCTAGGCACTCTTGAGATCCCTTTTCCTCTCCCTAAGGGACCTTTGCTTTACAATGGAACAGTTAGAGACTAATAATATTATTATTTCCATGGATCACTTTTGCATTGTTATCGTCATCATCATAATTTTAGTCTATTGCTAATTCAAACTTAAACGTGTGTGTCTTTTGAAGTGTTGCCCTACTTAGGAGCCCCTTGATTAGTTTGATTGATAGCATCAAATGAAAATGTGAATTGTGAATATTTTATAATTTGTTGAGTTCTAAAAAAAACCAGTGTCGTCCAAAGTGTCCAGTCACTGTTATTTAAATTCTGTAAAATCAATTAAGCAAGCTACAAAACGCTGTATTTCGATCGGAAGGATCTCGAAACGGTGATACTACAGGAACATGAGATTAATATTTTACTTTGTATTTATGCCCTGAATAATTTTTGAAGTCTTGTTGTTAAAACAGCAGTCAAACATTTACGAACCTACACAACCTACCTAATACTTAGTGACTGTAAGTAATATTTATACATCAATGTATTAACGTGATCAATTTGATTAAACATTTGACATTTGAAGAGTTAGCCACTTTGTTCAGTCAAATCGAGGCTATCCTTAACAGCCGTCCTTTATATCCATTATCCTCCTGTCCTGATGACCCTTAGTCCTTAACTTCGGGTCACTTCCTGGTCGGACGACCGCTAACTTCGATGGCGTCTCCTAATCTGGAAAACTTAAATTTCAACAGACTAGACCGTTTTCAGCGACTGGAACAGCTGTGCCAAAGTTTTTGGAGACGCTGCCGCTGGCAGCTAGGATATTTAGCTGAGCTGCAACAGAGGCAGAAGTGGTGAATTCCCACTCCACCGCTACAAGCTCGGGGATTTGGTATTGCCCATCCATGTCTTGGAAACTAGGCCGTATTCAGTCTCTATTCCCAGGAAAAGACGGAGTGGCCGAAGTTAAGACAACTTCCGGCACTTACTGACTTACCTGCTGGATGCTGCAGAGGATGTTTTATTGGAGTCAGGAGCTTCCAAGGCCCCGGAGGATGTTCATGCACCACACTAATGGATGTGAGATGTCTTACATATCAACACACACAAGAAAGCGTACCTGCGCCGCGACAGTTCATTCGTCCATACGTTCTTTTCATACACACATTAATTCTGAGTAGCAACTGGATTTAGTAAACTTTTGAATAAGTATGGCTGTAACGACTTCCGGATATAACGACGAAAATAGAGTGGTCCCTTCATCGTCGTTATACCCGAAATCCACTGTGCAATTTGCCGAAAAGTACTATCATAGGCTAAAATTGTAGGGATATCTTAAAGTTTAAATGAAGAATCATTTAATGAAATCATGAGATTTGACGTCAATTCTAACTTATTTGTATTGCTGATTCTAATGATTTTAATTCTGTAAAGCCATATTAGTTACAGCCGCGAATCATATTTTAATCAACATACAACCTGACACTGACCTGCATTGCAAAAGACGTAAGAAAATTTGAAACGTCACAATAGAAATTATTGTGTCTGCTAGTTATCCGCAGACATGGTATGCAATCCACATTTTAAAAACTAAACATTAACTTTAAAACGTTTTTCTCTTATTTCCAGATCACAACATGAAGCTGCTAATATTCTTCACGGCATCTTTCCTAGCGGCGTTAGCGTATTGCGCCCCAACCTCTGAAATCACTGTTGCCCCTCCCGCCACCAACGATGACAAAATCGTCATCACCGAAGAATTCTTCCCAAGCTCACTAGTAGTATACACCGCTGAACATGACATCGTCAAAATATTAACGCCTATGAACGCACTAAACTTTGATGACGATAAAAATGAAGATGTTGAAGGAGCTGACTCGGAGTTTGTCACCTTCATCGTCCAAGCTGACATTAACGAGAATGGTGAAAAAGTCGACCAAGGTCTCTACATGCTGAAGAACGGACACGCAACCAAGCTACTTGATCACGGAAGGGATGCCGCTGCAGCTAACGATGACACCAAAACAGCTTACTTCGCTGCTAAAGACGGAATCTACTCATACAATGCTACCACAATCAAAGCTGAGAAATACGGAACAGTAACTGATGATCTCATCGCTATCGCTAAAGTTAATGGCAGTGACGTCATCTATGTCCTGACAGCTGATAATGTTTTGTACAAAGTCACAGAGAAAGGAACTAAAAAGAAGGTAGTCGACAAAGTTGTCAAAGCCAAGGAAATCATTTTGGATTACCATAACAATTTGTATTTCTTAACAAATGATAATATGGTCCACGTACTGGTTGGTGATGTAGTCAAGAAGATTCAAGGTCTCCCTCCTAACCCAAGTTCCGTAAAACTCATTAACCCACCTTTAGGAGGCCTTGAAAATGGTATCCCTGTTATTATTGACAACAAGTTTTACATTGCTTATGAAAATGGTACAAGTGAATTGGTGCCCATTGAGTACACAGTGAAACCTACCGCATACTCGATGGAAGATGTGGCTATTCAATACTATGGTTACAACAAGAAGGTTTATGAATACAATATTCCTAAAGTGTTAGCTGAAGTTCTGACAGTGTTAGAGCTTTCCGTGGACCGACTGACTCCTGACTTATACTGACTTTATTAAATCTGTCGCGACTATGTCGTAAATTCTTTCAAAAATTATATCGAATAGAGTTTGTACAGGGTGTGATGCGGCAGAAGACAAAAGTTTCCTATTTTCTGTTTTTTTTTTAATCAAAAGTTGTAGTCAGGAAAATTAATTTCTTAACAAATTGATACCAATCACAACTGTCTTCCGTTACAATTGGCTATAAACGGTTAATTGACGTGAAGTCAATTTGATACACAATTAAAATTCCTGATTGTAGATTTATTTAGTTCTTATTTATTTATTTAGAAAGAGCGCATCGGTCCTTGCTAAAACAATGTCATTCAAACCATACAGATTTTCCACGAAGACATTATATGAGTTGTGCTGGATATTTATAGTAAGACAACTTTTTATTTTCCAGACAATTTCGAATGTAAACATAAAGTATAAAACTGGCTCTTTAGTCCTGATTATGAGGATGTAGAGAACATAATAAATATTTAATCTCATTCTACCACACACACTCCCACACACACAGCACGATATAATAATTGAAGAATAAATTATATTTTTGATGTTTTTACATATTTTTTTATACTTTTCTATTCTGTTGTTGTATTTTATTTTATTTTGTTGTATCTTCTTTTAAAATTGTATTTTGTAGCACATAAGTATGTCTTTCCTTTTATTCCTATGTTGACATCTATAGTATCTACGCCAAATAAAATGGGAGAGTGCACTGACTCCTGACATACCTACAGGTACACCTAGTTCAGGAGTCAGAGGCTTCAAACAAGTATCTGTAATCTATTATGCAACGAATTAAGAATGATATTCTTAATTCGTTGCTATTATGTCAATAAAGAATTATGAATAATGACACCAATTAACAGACAGTATCAAGTCTGTGTGTTTTTTTGTTGTGTTCATCCTAGGTTTAAATATTCTTGTATACTGGTTCTTGTAAGTAACAAGATACAAGAACCAGTATAAAAGAATATTTGTTTTACTAAATTCGTGGTTATGTTACATGGTGTCATTATATTTAGTTCATAATTTTAATCATTGCTTGTAGACATTGATTTAAAACTAATCTTTAGTTGTAATTTAAGATAACTGTCTGTTACTAATAATAAAAGACTAAAAATACCGACTGGTATAATTTATATTTATTTCACCATCATCATCGGCCTAGCCTTTTCCCAACTATGTCGGGGACGCCTTCCATTATTACTGGATGCAGCTGAATACCAGTATTTTACATGGAGTGACTACCTACCTGACCTCCACAACCCAGCTACTGGGTAATACGATACCCCTTGGTAAGACTGGTTATCAGACCTTCGGGCTTCTGACGGCCCGTTATAAACAAAATGTTCACTATACCCGAGTGTTATTGGGTTTTTCAGTCAGACATTTCGTAGCAGCCCGCAGTCTGGATTTGTGCCCGGTTTGATGGCAATAAGCTCGCCCCTTATTACACGGACTTAATCATAACTGCGAAATGTGGGCGTACTACACCTCTGCCTAACCCTCCGTGGATTACAGGCGTGAAGTTATGATGTTATGTTTGTTCGTTGGTCTGTAAATGAAAGAGCATATAAAAACAAAACTATTATTATCTACCACACCATTAAGCCAATTCCTAGACTTATATTTCCCTCATTGATAAATTGTAGGTACAATAATAACACTAGAAAGAAAATGTAGCGGTGATAAACATCCGTTATTACAGGCTTGCAAACCTACCCTATATACCTGTAGCAGCAGCGGTGAGGTTTGTGAAAACTTTGGTGTATTATAAGGTCGTGTAGTGGATTTTCAAATAAAATACGATGCGTTAGTTAACGAGCAAAAATATGTGTGTAATCTCCATCTTACATGATTCAAGGAGAAGGGAGTGGGAACAATATTTAAAATTAAAACCAATCACAGTCGAGAGATAGTATGACGTAGATTTTGATATACTGTCTTGCCCCGAGATGTCGCCATCAGTAGCAGTTCACAACATGCCCCCGGCCTTGGAAGCAGTGGCTTTCAATGGTCTTCAGTCACTGCATCAGTGTCAATCTCATCGTGTAGTAGAGGACAAATCTTGGTAAGTGCGCCCCTCACCACACCCGATGACGTCTGTATATCAGCCACCCGGGATATACCATCCTTTCCTGGGATAGTGCAAAGGACACGTCCCATATACCACTTCAACGGTGGGAGGTTATTGTCCTTAATGACAACTAAGGAGTTTGGTTTGAGCTCGTCCTTATTCGCCGTCCATTTTGTCCGCACCTGCAGCTCGGAGATGTATTCCTTCGCCCATCGGTTCCAGAAGTGTTGGCGAAGTTGTTCTACCCTCTGGTATCGCTGGAGACGACTAGCAGGAACATCACGTAGGTCATCGCCGGCTGGCGCAGTCAGTGGTCGGCCAATAAGGAAGTGACCGAGAGTGAGCGGGGAAAAGTCATGAGGATCAGGGGAAAGAGGAGACAGAGGCCGGGAATTTAGTACGGCTTCTATTTGAGCCAATACTGTGCTGTACTCTTCGAACGTGAGGTGCGCATTACCTATCACACGACGAAGATGGTATTTACTCGACTTTACTCCTGCCTCCCACAGACTACCAAAATGCGGGGAATAAGGGGGAATAAAATGGAATTTGATATTTTGACTAGATGCGAATTCTAAAATATAATTATTACAATTACTTAGAAATTTTGAAAAATCGTTCATTACACCTACAAAATTACGACCATTATCAGAGTAGATATACCACGTTTGCGTTATGCCAGCCTATTCCTAAGGTTTTAGGACTAATATTTTCATCTAAACTTAAAGGTTTAAACTGACTAGACATTCGTCTAGGTCGGTCATCATCGTGATTAAAATTAAATATCCACTTCCTAAGTGGAAAACAGCCCGACTGCAGCGTCTTCTGAGTTTTGTCGCATAGATCGAATAATTTTATTTTACATCTAAGCCCGTAACATAATCGTCGACATAAAAATACTCTTTTATGGCTCGTGCGACATCAGGGTCAGGAGATTCAGAGGCTAATTGTTTCAGGCACCTAACACTTAGAAAAGGCGCGGAGGCGGTTCCGTACGTCACGGTGTTTAATTTAAATATACGTAACGGCTTTGAGGGATGGTCACGCCACAGAATCATTTGCAAGCTGCGCTGACCCTCATGTACCAGGCACTGCCGGTACATTTTCTCCACATCGGCGCACACGACGTACTTGTGCTGGCGAAAGCGGAGAAGAATGGCAATAAGATCACCCTGTATAGGAGGGCGCTTGCGTCAAACACCACGCGCAACTTGGTGGTGGTGCTGAGCTCGCGGAACACGCCGTGATGCGGCATGAAATAACACGGGGATTCATAGGACCTGTGTCATATGGCCTAAACTAAGATACTCCTGCAAAAAGTTGGAATAAAGAATTTTATATTCAGGCGAGCGCTGCAGACGTTTTTCTAGCGCAAGAAAACGACGTTCCGCTTGTGTAAAAGAATCCCCCAAGGTATCAGGTGACTGATGGAGTGGAATGTGCACGCAGAATCTCCCCTCGCTATAGCGAGTAGTAGTGCGAACAAAGTGATCTTCGCATGCACGTTCTTCCTCAGTCTGTGCGTCTCTGACCTTAGACGGTTCCTCAATCTCCCAGAACAATCGTAGTTGCGTATCTAAAGAATTAATACGAGTAATATTACAATGAATTGGCGCATTTTTGCGTGTACAATTAACTATAGGTCCGGAAATAATCCAGCCTAGTTTGGTGTTCTGTAGAAACGGACCACTAGACAAACGAATCTTACCGTCTTCTAACAGATCCCAAAACCTATCTGCGCCAATCAAAATGTCAATATTTTTGTAATCTAGAAAATGCGGATCAGCCAAGATAAGATAAGATAAGATAAGATAAGATTTTATTTGTCCAAAACATGAGTATACACACATGGCATGCAAGATGTTAAAAAAAAATATATATATATATCTGTCATGTTGCCAACCGTATGTTGTCTGGAATACAGACTTGCGCGCTTAATTTACATACGGCAGGCATTGACGCCGTAATCCTAGACAGCAAATAACAATTAATGCGCGTAGTAAATGAATTATCGACGCAGGATTTGATAACGATGTCACAAGTTTGCGAACAATGCACTACCGAATCACCCACGCCTCGAACTTCGTTTGTGGACTGTATTAATGGTACGTTTAAGAGTTGACACAGTGATTTAGAAACGAAACAGCGCTGGCTTCCATTATCAAGGAGCGCACGCGCTTTATGATACCTACCGTGTACATCTGCTATTTCAACGATAGCTGTTGACAATAACACGGACTGCACACCTATAGACTTAATCGATTGCGTTTGCATGTGTGCCTTGTTTACTTGAATAGGGACTGCGGAGTCCGAGGCGGCTGGTGCGGCCGCGGGGAGGTGCGCAGACGCGTCCCTCGCATTAGCATGCGCCACCTCAGTGTTCGTTGTGGAATGCAAAGCAACAGATCTATTAGCGTTATCATTGTGCAATAATGAGTTATGTTTTTGATTGCAGTGTCTACAAGGCCCAAACCTACAATCATTTATTGAGTGTCTCGAATGTAAACAATTCTCACATAAGTTGTGCTCGAGTACAAGTTTCAGCTTTGTGTCTATAAGTCGCAATTGAAAACTCTTTACAAGTATACAGTGGATGATTCGCGTTACATTTCGCGCATGTCAACTTACCGCGTTGTTTATTTGATTTACTCGGCCCACTGGAAACATTGCAGTGTGAAATATTAGAACGTTTTGAGTCTTGTTTTTTGCTGTCAGTGCTTTGAGCTTCTTTACTATGTGAACACTGCTATGCCTCCAGCATGTCGGCTTTGTTGCGCAAAAAGTTAGTCAAAACATCCACCGATAAACGTTTAGAATTGTTCTCGTTTGGGTTCGGGAACAATGTGCACTTATGAGACCCCCATTCTCTTTCAGTAATTTTATCTAACTTTGACACCATGATATTAATAATTAAGCTATCCCAGTAGTTTGTAGGCACACCTAGAACTGCAAGTGCGCGTAAATTTTTCAAAATAGTGTCTATTAATGTTCTAATCGAAGAAGGCAACTCTTTAGTTAACGCAGACATATTTAACAAAGCTTTGATATGGTGATCAATTAAAAGTCCGCAATTGTTATATCGGTTGAGCAACAAGTCCCATGCAACCTGATAATTATCAGTAGAAAATTGTATGGAACTAGTTCTGCGCTGTCTTTTAGAGACGATTTGAGATAGTGAAACTTTTGTATATTGGAAATATCTTTAGAATTATGAACAAGTGAGGTAAATGTGTCTCTGAATTCCAGCCAGTGCTCATATGAACCGTCAAATGTAGGCATGGAGATAGTGGGTAATTTCACGCAATGTATTTGATTGTTATTATGACTATGGCATGACCTGGAGCAGTCAGCAACTTCATCAGTGTTCAGCATAAATTCAGCAAGTGATATTAAATTGTAGTAACTATCTTCAAATTGTTCTCTTTGATTTAATTGTTCGCCTAATCCACTATTAGAAACTTTTTCTTCTATTTTAGTTTGAATGTCGTTAAATTCAGAAAATAAAGTAGTACATCCTTGAATCCTTAACTTTAAATCAATGCGTTTTTGATTAGGAAAGTCATGATCACAATCTTTTAAAGAGTCTAAATAATTGTTAAATTTGGTAAGCCTGCCTTTAATTATACCACGCTTCCTAACTAAATCGCGAACTAACTCACTACTTTCTACACTTAGAAAATTCAGAAAATAAAGTAGTACATCCTTGAATCCTTAACTTTAAATCAATGCGTTTTTGATTAGGAAAGTCATGATCACAATCTTTTAAAGAGTCTAAATAATTGTTAAATTTGGTAAGCCTACCTTTAATTATACCACGCTTCCTAACTAAATCGCGAACTAACTCACTACTTTCTACACTTAGAAAATTAGGAGATTTGTCACGGTGTTTAGCAGAGTCGATAGGCATTTTGGTGGTCAGTGAACAGAGGAGTACTCACGGTTTATAATCGTCAGCTCAATCACACGCGGCACTGATGCTAGCAACGTCACCAGGCTAGTAATTAACTGGAATTCAGATATTCCGAGAATACAATGCGGCAATTTCACTGAAATAAGAGCACAGACACAATGTAGCACCAAATAGAACTCAGGAGATGATGGAAAGGAGTAAGGATTGGCCCCACCGATTGCGTTTTCTTCTCAATCCGCCACGTGCAAGGGGTCGCCATCCAAAGGTCGCTCGGCGATCTTATACGTGTTTGGCTCGAAGGTCCACATGTAGCAGCAGCGGTGAGGTTTGTGAAAACTTCGGTGTATTATAGGTCGTGCAGTGGATTTTCAAATAAAATACGATGCGTTAGTTGACGAGCAAAAATATGTGTGTAATCTCCATCTTACATGATTCAAGGAGAGGGGAGTGGGAACAATATTTAAAATTAAAACCAATCACAGTCGAGAGATAGTATGACGTAGATTTTGATCTACTGTCTTGCCCCGAGATGTCGCCATCAGTAGCAGTTCACAACAATACCACTGGCACGACAAAATAAAAATGAAAAAGATTTCATGATTTTTTTGGGTTAATAACCGCTGGTAGTGTTGTTGATAGAGGGCTGGTATGGGTTGAGAAATCAGTTTTATGTTGTTTCTCAAATTTCGTGCATATTCCGTGATATTTCTAAGTTTCAGATTAATAGACGAATAACGTTGTTTTTTTTTCTTATTTCATTATTATATAGATAATAGTTCAAGATTTTGTGATTTATAATACCTCATTTCTACGGATAACAAAGAATTTACATAGAAAAAAACGACGGTAAACGAAGGCAGTGAGGAAGACGGTAATGAGGTTGGAGACATTGGGTTGGATCTAGAATCGTTTGGCAGGAGGAGGGGGGTGAATGGGGTGAAAGTTGGTAGGGGTTGGGTCCCTGATTATAACGCTACCACTCTCATTACAAGGTAATGCATATTTTTTGAGAAATTAATAAAAATTATTTCTAACCTCAAATCAGATAAACAGTGAAACGAAATGTCAAAATGGGCGATTGACAACCAAATTTGTATCAATATATTGTCTGCGGTGTAAAATGTCGTGTAAAATACGTGAAACGAAACGCAAAAAAAAAAGTCAGTGTCATTCAACCTAGAAATTCTACTCAGAAGGAAGTTAGTGTGCACCCCACTTTATAGTTAAAATAGGTCGAATCTGTCCCAAAACCGAATCGGGGCACCCCGACTTTACGTAGTCTTTTGGCTGGCATACTAGAGTGTATATAAAACCCGGAGGCGCGGAGGGAGAGCAGCCCCCGCCCGCTGTAACAAAGCTCACCTCCGCAGCTTCGGTTTGCTGGTCGCCTCCGGCGACCAACCTCAGCCGCTGCGGCTCGCATGGGTGCCTGTCCTTTGTTACGTAAGGGCGAAGGGGATGCACTTCCCGCAGCGCCGGAGACGTTGCAGAAGCAACTTAAGTGTTTAGAGGTTAGGTTGCAATAATTAGTTTTTTTTTCAAGAATGGTGCTTATCTTTACATGGGAGTTGTGGGGGAGGGTGCGTTAGGGTACCCCCCACCCACCCTCAACCCCTACTTCTGCCATACGATACTAAAAGTAACTTTAAAGTGTTTTGAGGTTAGGTTACAATAATTAGTTTTTCTCAAGAACGGTGCATTACCTTTTCATGGGAGTGGTGGGGGGGGCTCAAGGTACCCCCCTCCACCCCCCCACACCGCCCCAGCCCCCTCCTCCTGCCAAACGATTCTAGATTTTAACCTTATAATTTAATAATTGTGTTGTTTTGACCTGTAAATGTTCCATGCATGTAACACAACTTGATTATGTTTGGTTTCCTTAATAAGGAATACAGATTTTTAATTAATAAATAAAGATTTTTAACCTGGACGCGTAATATGAACGAAAATTGAGAAACACCCTTTATTTTTTTATTTTATCGTTCTTAGATACCTATTGATACGTACGTACGTGGTTTCGACTTTAAATTTTCACAAAATATGTAAAATGATTTTTTAAACTTATATTTCAACTATACACTGCGGTTGGTGACCCCAAAAAAAACATCAAATTCATGAATGTTTTGCTTAATCATGTTTAGATTATCGATACCCATCACGTGTGCGGAGTTTCGCTAGATTTATTTGACCCTGTATAAACCTAATTATAGTATCGGTTGATGAAGCAACTTGTGAGAAAAGCCTAATTGCAACTTACCGGGCACAAATGAAGGATCCCACAAACACATCCCACATCAGCAATCAGACGTTACAGCATCTAGCCACATTGTAAAAAGTAGACAAATATTGCTTTCCTGAACACCATAAGTAAGAGTAACACTGGGACTGGATTGGTCGTAGTGCTATTTGTGTCAGCCTCTTCTATATGCAAAATGGAACACCATCTAAATAATGCCAGAGGCATTTTCGCCATAGTTTCGCACGTCTTGATGTATAGAAATTTCGCCACGAGTAACCACGACCTCTCACCTCTTCTCTCATCCAGCTGCTATCAGCTGGATGAGAGAAGAATTGGACTTGAATGGCGTGCAATTGGAGAGGCCTACGTTCTGCTGTGGACTGCTATAGGCTGATGATGTAGTAAGCAGGTCGTGGTTCATCATTACCACACGTAAGTCAGGGCCATTACCACTGGGCCACCACTGCTCTCTTCACCGATGCTACTACTACATTTAAATTGGATGGGTCTTTCTCAAGTTTTGTCTAACCCTGGTGTCTTACATAACTTATCCAATCTGCACCAGATACCATTACCCACTATTTTGAATCCATTTATTCATTCTCAGGAACAACATTTTATTAAAATTATTTTATTTTTATTGTTAATTATGTGTTGACTGTATTATACATTACCTAATTATTATGATACTAGCTTTTGCCCGCGGTTTCGCTCGCGCATGTATTATACATTATATAAACCTTCCTCTTGAATCACTCTATCTATTAAAAAACCGCATCAAAACCCGTTGCGTAGTTTTAAAGATCTAAGCATACATAGGGACAGACAGACAGCGGGAAGCGACTTTGTTTTATACTATTTAGTGATTATATACTGTGACTAATGTCACAGTATATAACTTATTAATTTGAATTTATGACATTGTATAGGGTATAATTTTTGAATTAATGAAATTGTATAACGTATTAATCTGAATTTATCACATTGTATAGGGTATTAATAATGATTTTATGGCATTGTATAGGGATTGTAATTTATGACATTTTATGAAGCATTAATTGGAATTAATGACATTTTATAAAGTTTATGACATTGTGTAATAATAATATGTTTTTTATTTATTTTTTAAGAAATATTTAAAAATTCATTTAATTAGGAGAAAAGATGAATAAAGGAAATAATAATTTTGCGTGCATAAATTGGTGCAACACGTTCACCTGACATCTAGAAATGTATGATTATGTACTGTGTTGAGCAATAAACATTTGAATTTGAATTTTGAAAATGATCAAATCTGTAGATTGGATCAGTGACAGAAAAATGGAACTGGCCTGGGAACTATTTGTGTCAGCCTCTTCTATGGAATGATACGCCATCTAAATGATGCCAGTGGCATTTTCGCCGTAGTTTCGTACATCTTGATGTATGGCAATTTTGACACGAGCAACCACGAACTCTAGAAGTTATGAAGTTATCTCGTATATTTTCGTGTTTAGTAAAAACACTTTTAACTTCTCGACTCCCACGGACTTTTCCATATAAACTCGACCAAAAGTATGGTCATGTTGTGACAAACAAACTGATAAATCGCTAATTAACTCGAAGTTATCGTAGTCTACATTATATATAACTACGGCAGCATAATTGCTATGTAGTTTGATATTATCTGTCATTCTGTGAGCACGTACGAGGTAAGCTCCTATTTTTGTTTTTCTCATCGCCAGCACACATTAGACAAATCTGAGGGCCTAGAGACAAGAAGTGACAATGTCTTTGAAAGCTTCTTTTCTACATCGGCTTTCAACAGGATTGTCATAAGCTTTTTGGTTGATAATATGTTGTTGTTGAATCTATAAATTTTTTACTTTTCCTTTATCATTATTCGTGATAGAATTTCACTTTGTCTATGCACTCTTGAGATACCTTTTCTTCTCGGTCAGGGAAGAGGCATTTGCTTAATAATAATTTATTATTATTTACATGGATCACTTTTGCACTGTCATCGTCATCATCATAATTTTAGTCCATTGCTAATTCGAACTTCACCATAATTATGTGTCTTTTGAAGTGTTGGCCTACTTATAAGCCCTCGATTGATTTAATTGATAGCATCAAATGAAAATGTGAATTGTGAATATTCTAGAATTAGTTGGGTTCTAAAAAAAGCCAGTGTCAGCCAATGTTATTTAAATTCTGTAAAATCAATTAAGCAAGCTACATTACGCTGTATTTCGGTCGGAAGGATCTAGAACCGGTGATACTACAGGAACATGAGATTATTTTACTCATGTTCCTGTTTGTATTTATGCCCTGAATATTTTTTGAAGTGCTGTTGTTAAAACTGCAGCCAAACATTCACGAACCTACCTCTCCTACCTAATACTTAGTGAATATACGTTATATTTATACATCAATGTATTAACGTGATCAATTTGATTAAAACCATCGACCATGTACTCACGGCTCCATTAAGTAGTTACCCCCCAAAAGACATGTGGGTTCAAATGTGACCTAGAGTCATCAGACGATAACTTCATTATAGATTCATAAAATGTATGCATAACTTCACTCTATTGACAAACTATTCATTCATTAGATGGAGACGGAGTTATAACGCCCAGTAGATTGATAATTCATTGAGTTATTTACACGACTGCCCAAAGGAGTGGAGGAGTCTAATGTTTTTAGGGTTGATTATGTTTGTTTGTGAGTTTTTATTCCACCATAACTTTTAAATTCCTTAACCCTTCACGCGTCGCTATGTACTAATTTATAAACCCAAAACCCCAGAGGTGGGGGTTGTAGTTGCAAACCCCATAGGTTCACAACTACTGATGACGATTGGTTTTCCATCGGATGATGTTTTCTTACGCATTATTTATATGTGCTATATGTGTGCTTAGCTTAGTTTATCAGCCATCTCGTTACCATAACACAAGCATTAGGTTGCTTAGCTTGGGACTAGATGGCGTTGTGTGAAATGTCCAAGGATATTTATTTTATTTTTTTTATTTTTTATATAACTATTATGTAAAGGTTCTTCCTTATGAACACCCGTGTGTTCACTTGACGTGTGAGGGGTTGACAGATTTGGATAATTGGGATATCGTTAGAATCCTTACATCATCCCGAGTGATATAGGCTATAATTTTTTTTTTTTAATCAATATGGCGGCAGTACTTATGGTTCCATTTGGAAAAGTGAAAAACATATTTTTTTCTTTAATTATTACAATATATGGGTATTAAATTGAAGGCCTTGAACAGCACATTCTAAAAAAATTGTCTATTAGAATTTGTCCGACTGAGCATTTCTTATTATGGAACCGAAGCTGTCAGACCATTTCCCTTGGTTTTATTTGAATACAAAAATCTGTCTTTTTTCGATTAAGTAAATGAATTAATGGTTTGAAGCCACTTTTTTGTTCTTTGATTTTTTTTAGGTGTTGAATGTGCACTTCGCGAGATCCGGCTACCACAATCATCATAACAAAACTGGACATTTAACAACAAAATTCAATTTTTGAACTCAAATAATACCAAGGGCAAATGGTCCTAAAACTTCGGTGACATAATGAGAAATGCTTAGGTGGAAAAGTTCTAACGGAATATAGCACTATTTTTTTTTGGCGACTTTACATAGGAAAGGACCTACCTGCAAAATAAACATTTAATATTTGGCTGCAATCGATTTAATCAGGTTTTAGTAAGACTGCGAATGTCTACATTGTCACTAGAATGCATAAAATAAAAATAAATAATTAAATAAATTAAAAAAACACGACTGCCCTGCCAAAAAACAAACTAAAAATTAAAAAACAAGTTCTATTCCCTGACTAAACAGATAAATACAATTGTCATTGCAGTCGGGAGACCTCGTAGATTAAAAAGTATACCACGAACTTGTTTTTGGGGTTCCGTACCAAAATGTTAAAAAAGGAACCCTTATGGTGTGACTCAGTCCGTCTGTCCGTCTGTCCGTTTGTCCGTCTGTCCGTTTATTAACTACCTAACTGGCATATTTGGTAAGAGGTCGCGGTAATCATTGGATAAATCGATAAGAAAAATCGATATAATAATTCGATGAGTCGAATCTCGTCCGGGCATATTATGAAACACTTTTTGTATTATTCTTAACATAGAAAACCCCTATACTTTCATCGAGCCGTTTTCGAGAAGCGTGATTACACCTTTTAAAAGGTCCCATTAAATTAGACGGACAAATTTTAACAGGGTGTTCTACCCATGAATATGAACAACTTTCACTATGGGATATTTCACTATGGGACGAACTCTAGAACAGCCTGTGAAAATTTGGGAACCTTATTTATATGGTGCTATAAAAATATCTGCCACGGCTGCAATGGGAAACAATATTGTGTTTATAGATTACAATAGTGAAGATAAATTACTGATCTTATGTCATATTTTTTTTTTCATACAGCAGAATATGCGTAAAAATTTGAATTGATTTATTTGTATGAAACTGTCCCGTAATAATTAGTGTTTGTTCACAGAACAATTAGAAAGGGTAGCAATTGTTTTCATTGTAATGGACAAATTATATTGTTGTTCACACTTTTCAAGGAAGTCATTATTTTGTTATCTTCATTTTTAACTATGTATACTTTTCTCAGACTTATGATTCATTAGATAACAACTACCAATATTGAATAGTATTAAGCGTACGGATGTTATTAGGATATTACCATTAAGTAACTAGCTAGTAATGAATGTACAAGGGTCGTGGAACTTATCTATCCTTTCTAGAAATAATCTTATGTATATACTAGCACTTCCCGCGCGGCTTCCCCCGCGGCTTCCCCCGCGGCTTCCCCCGCGTGGATGTTGCAAAATATCCCACGGGAACATGCTACCGGGAAATCCTTCCTTATTCCTTGTCTACATTATAAACCTTTGTGCAAAATTTCAGCTTTCAGCCCAAACCCTTGGGTCTAGCCCAAGGGTTTGGGCTGGGCGTTGATAAGTCAGTCAATCAGTCAGTCAGTCAGGACTTCTCTTTTTATTTATATATATAGATAGATAGAAGACAGGTAGATAGTCACCACCGCTCTTCCCTTAGTCAGTTCAGTTCAGTCAGCACAGGCAGTCAGTCAGCATTGTGTCCTAATTAATATTACATGTGACGCTCCTTTGATATTAGTAAAAGTTCAGATATTCAAATTGTGTCTCAATCAAGTGTCTCCCACACACCTGTCGACAACGCCACCGCTCGGCCATTAAATCAGTGACGAAGCGACATCGCGCGTAGTTTGTGAACCACGTTAAACAGGATAAAATAAATGTTTATTTATTTATTTCACTTTCTCAAATTGATTTAGCTATTCCAGGGTATGAAATTTATTCACTATTGTAATCTATATACACAGAATGTTATCTCCCATTGAAGCTGTATCAAATGTATGAGCTACCTTTTTATTTTTATCACATAATTTTCATTAATCGACCTAAACCGGCGACTGTTTTGTGAATTTTTGCTGTAAGAGGTTTAGAATATCACATATTTACGAATTGTTTTGACTTCTAATGGGTATAGAAAAATTACAATATATTTGTGTGAAAGTTGTCTATACAATGTACGAGTATTAATCACTTTTTATCACTTACATACTTACCTACATATAAAATTTTCGAGTAAAAAAATATTTTTAGTTTTGTCAAATTTTACAGAAAATGGGCAAAGAATTGCTTAACGTTAATATTCCGGCTACTTACAATTCTCGTTCATAAAATTAAAACAACAGGAATATACTTCAGTTCAAAGTCAATCCATTTCCTAAAAAAAAATGCAAAAAATTAAAAACACTTGGCATTCAAAAATCTTTTAAAACAACCTAATTCTCGCATTATAAACTCGACGCAAAATAAAAAAGTAGCTCATTGTTATGATCATAATTGAAATGATCTTTCATCTTGTGCACTAAAACTTATAAAATACAGTATTTTAAGTGTAAAATAACCTCTGTAAAATCACATAAATCAGCGAAATCTTAACAATGTAACTTTAATCTTAATCGGCTCAAAGCAAAAATATATTTTTTCTGTTTTTGCTTTGAGCCCATGCAGCCGATGATGGGTCCTATCAATCTTTAATCATAAATAACGATGTTGACTAATGATTATCGACTTACACAACTGATGGTTTAGTTATTCTTGTTGTGTATTAAACATAACTTTAAAACATTTTTCTCTTAATTCCAGATCACAACATGAAGCTGTTAATATTCTTCACAGCATCTCTTCTAGCGGGATTAGCGTATTCCGCTCCTTTCTCTGAAATCACTGTTGCCCCTCCTGCCACCGGCGATCACAAACTCGACATCACCGAAGAATTCTTCCAAAGCTCACTAGTAATATACGCCGCTGAACATGACATCGTCAAAATATTAACCCCCCTTAACGCACTAAACTTTAATGACGATGACGATAAGGATGTTGAAGGATCTGACTCGGGCTTGCCCATAATCTTCATCGTCCAAGCTGACATCAACGAGAATGGCGAAAAAGTCGACCAAGGTCTCTACATGCTGAAAAATGGAACTGCAACCAAGTTACTTGATAACGGAAGAGATGCCGCTGCAGCTAACGATGACACCAAAATAGCTTACTTCGCTGCTAAAGACGGAATCTACTCATATAATGCTACCACAATTAAAGCTGAGAAATACGGAACAGTAACTGATGATCTCATCGCTATCGCTAAAGTTAACGGCAGTGACGTCATCTATGTCCTGACAGCTGATAATGTTCTGTACAAAGTCACAGAAGAAGGAACGAAAAAGGAGTTAGTCGACAAAGTTGTCAAAGCCAAGGAAATCATTTTGGATTATCATAACAATTTGTATTTCTTAACAAATGAGAATATTGTCAACGTGCTGGTTGGTGATGAGGTTAAGAAGATTCAAGGTCTCCCTGCTAACCCAACTTTCGTAAAAATCATTAACCCACCTTTTGTCATCGAAAATGGTATCCCTGTTATCATTGACAATAAGTCTTACACCGCTTATGAAAATGGTACAAGTGAATTGGCTGACCTTGAGTTCACAGTGAAGCCTACCGCATACTCGATGGAAGCTACGTTCATTCAATACTATGGTTACAACAAGAAGGTTTATGAACACAATATTCTTGTCATTGCCTTTGGTGAAGTCTTTGGTGAACTTCTGTCACGGCTTAGGTCATTCTTGGTAGATAAGATTCAGTCTAGCGCCACTTAGGGCCAGAAGCGACTTTGTTCTATAAATCATATCGAACAGAATTTGTACATACAGGAGATGCGACAGAAGACAAAAGTAACCTATTTTTTTGTATTTTTTATCAAAAGTTGTAAAGTCAGAGAAATTAATTGTGTAAACTTAAAGAACAATGGCGAAATCTTATTTCAAATAAATTTTAACGTCTAAAAGTGACACTTATACGAAAGAAATTCAGTAAATTATCTACGTTTTTTTAAAAGGCCGACTATTATAAAAAATATGTCATAATGAACAGTTATTTGACTACTTCATTTTAAAAGTTTAGGAAATTGTTGATTGGATTGCTTTAGTATTGCCATTTTATATTTATTTTCCTAAATAGTAGGTACACACGGCTACACATCAAACATTTCCAGTTTACACTGACCTCTTCATTGTAAGTAAATCCTATACTTACAATGCGAGATCAGCTTATACTGGAACGGTATAGCTTGATCTGTAGCCGTGCGTCCAGCATAATTGTCTTGGTGTTGTAATAATTTTTAGTTTGTTAATCCTATCCCTAGACTATTAAACGAGCAATATTTGTAATCACGTCAAACTTCAAATCAACTGATTTTTCGAGGCTATGTGGGAAACTTTTCAAAGAAACAGACTACGAGACCACTTCTAAGACGACCTATTACTAATGATGTTTTTCTATTAAGAAAAAATGTTTTTTTTTTTTAAATAACCATAAGTAACATTTTGTTTATCATTAGTATCACTAAGAAGCAAAAAAATTATGAGTTAAGTTTATTTTATAACTTACAAAACCATAATATTGTCCAGAATACGGCTAAAAGTCAATAAAATGTTAAATGTGATGCCTTACGACAAGCTCGGCTATCTTTCCTTGTTGTGATGCTCCTCTTTTTTCACTCCTCCTTCAAATGGGCGACGCGCCAGGTAGAATACATTGTGAAGCAAGACAAATTGACGAAAACAAAAACTTTTTACAAAAAAAAACAACCGACTTCCAAAAAAAACACTACAAAGTGAAAAATAACTTTAATTTTGGAAGTCGGTGTCTTTGGATCTGTATTTTAGTTTTTTGCCACCGACTTCCAAAATTAAAGTTATTTTTCACTTTGTAGTGCTTTTTTTGGAAGTCGGTTGTTTTTTTTTGTAAAAAGTTTTTATTTTTCACTTTTTAGTGGGTCAGTTTGTAATTTATCTAAGTTACAATAGCCCAATGGCAACTGCTCATCACTTTTTACAAAATATTGCTTTTCCAGATGCAGAGACGTTAATTGTTGAGGAGTTCTCCTAGTAAGAACCAGGAGAACTGGAGCTCCATGGTGAAGTCATCATCACCATTATGCATTTTGACGAGCATAAATTACTTAGCAACCATATTAAAGTAAGCGAATCGCAACCCGTGAAATACTTATAAATTGAGTAGTTCCGATGGCCATCTGTGGTCTTCATCATCAGTTCCACTTCACCAAATGGTGTTTTTCGAGAGCAAATGCACGAGTTACTATAAAAAATACCCAAATCGCTATAGGTGTGCCTATAATATTTGAAGAGTTCCTTCGATTTCTCCAGGATCCCATCATCAGAACTGGATTTTGACAAAAATGGGACCATTTGGGAAGTATATCCTTTCCAACAAAAAAATAATTTTCCAAATCGGTTGGCAAGCGACGGAGTTATGCGCGAACAAACATAAAAAAAAAAAAAAAAAATACAAACATCCGAATTGAGAACCTCCTCCTTTTCTAGAAGTCGGTTAAAAACACGCAAATACTTAAAAAATTGACAGGTAACAAACATACAACGCCACCTTGCGGCGAAGCTTCCGAGAAACATCACCATTGCTAGACTCGTTGCCAAATTCTGAACACTTGGTAAATTCAAACAAACAAAATGTTACAAAAATAATGAGTAACGTAAACGCACCTAATAACGACCCGTTAAAATCCGCGCTCATTACCGCCCTATTCAGAAAACTATCATTTTTATGTAATGTATTAAAGCTACACAATTGGTTGCTTTAAAAAAAATGTAGATGTATTTGTATTGCAAATGTTCATCTCTTGTTTGTGTGCGTAACTCGACGATTTAAATAATAATTGCTCAGTTCGTCCGTGGACGCCGACCTTAGTGCATTTTCCATAGTGTGGCATTCCCGATGGCGTAAGTACTCTTGTTTCTTTTTTAGCAGAAGATTATATCGTCAAGCATTTTAATGTAACTTCTAGTTCTTTTGATGCATTTTTGATACTTTCAGGAACACAAGTAATGATTCATTTTAATGAGATACTATTTTATTTTGCTTAAAATTCAATATTAAAAATAGGCGGTAATAGGAACAAAAATCACAATTTTATTCCTATTGTCGACCCATGTCGCTGATATGTCGCTGATAAGTACTTGTCGTATTTTTTGTGTGCCATGATTTTTGTTAAAATGCATAAATTAATAGACAGGAGGCTATACTAACTCAGTTCCTTAGTATGTTAACTTATATTTGAGCTATTAACGCCATATATTCAAGAGCTTTAGTAGCCGTATACACTAACTTTGTTCTTATGTAAATATTTTGATGAATAAAGGAGGTATAATTTTTAAATAGTGTATTTTTATAGTTGAAATATCATAATTATTAAATGTTTTTAGACACCGCACCACTTAAAATCATATACATGTAAAAAAATCACATGTATTTACACAATTCATACACATTCCCTTGGGTCGGTAATAGGTTATACGATTTCCTTTAAGAAAACCTATTACCGATCTACTTGTACATTAACGACGGACCCCATACTACATGTTTTTTTATTTGGTATTTATTTTGAGGTGAACATAAAGTTATTTAATAGACATTATATGTAGTATTCCATAATAAACATACAGATTTAAAATAACATAAGCTTTATTATATTATAGTAATACTTAGCTAACATTTATATGTGGAAGTCATATGGTAATAAAAAAGAAAATAAACATAAAGTATTATTTATTATTAGTAAAGAGTATTATGCAATAATAATAATATATTACATAATAATAATATTTATTATAATATTATGCATAATTTATTATATACTGGGTGTAATTTTAAGAGGATAAAGGTGATTCCTTTATCCTCTTAAGGGGTCATTGTAGTCATCATTATAAACAACTTTTACTATGAGACCAAACCTGAAATTGCGAAAAAAAAATCAGCTGTTCAGTACATTTTGACAAGAGGTTCTCTTAGAGAACCTCTTCTTCCTCCTCTTCTCTTCTTGGACGTCTTCTAAATCTAAATCTCTCTTCTAAATCTCTCTTCTAAAGCAATTATGACATTAATAAGTACGGCAATTTTTTTTTTTCAAATATTCCTTGCAGTCCTAGGAAGGTTCTTATGAAAAGAAAAAACCAGCCAAGTGCGATTCGGACTCACGCACGAAGGGTTCCTACCAGTATCTATAAAAACGGCAAAAAAATCACGTTTGTTGTATGGGAGCCCTTTTTGGGAGCTTGGACGCTGCTCCCGACACCGGCGGACCACTATTTTTTATATTTTTAAATGTTTTTTATTTATTTATTAAGAAATATTTAAAAATGTATTTTATAAGGAAAAAATATAAATAAACGAAATAATAATTATAATTATATAATAATTATTATTTAATTATGCATTATGCATTAATTATGCATTATTTTGCCCCCATTGGTTATATATTAATAATTCATAATTCGTATAAATATGATATTTTTTATTGATTTAACGCTGTTAAGAATATACTATTATAAGAATACATATAATTGTTAAGTGTTGACAGCATTCTGTACTGTGTTGGAGCATTTATATAAACAGTGCAATATACACGAGCATTTTTATTTAACTTTAACGGTTCCATTTATTTAGTGGTCGGTATTAGGTGTCACATAAACGGTATTAGGCACACACCCGATATTTTGAGTCGGTGATAGGGACATGACCCTTTTCCTTTTATTTAATTTTTAATTTTTTAAGTAATTCTTTGATTATCTGTTCTTACACATAACTAAAAAAATCGATAATTTCAGTACTTGAAAAATTATTTTTATTGAAGCCACATATAAAGAATGTGCTTATTTTTTGGATATCAATCTGAACTCCGCTTAAACTGGCGGTAATGGGTGCGTTTACGTTATTTAATTATTATTTAAGATAAATATTTTTTAACACATTAATTATTTACAATATTTACTTGCAACAATATAATTAAATAAATGGAGTGGAGCACGGTGGAGCACGATGATTGACATTACTTTAAACCACGTAAAGAGTATCATTATGTTCTTGCACCACTAATGCATAATTTGCGTAAGTAATATTTCTTTTTGTTTCTACTTGTAGGATTTTGTGGGACTCGGCGGGGCGCGTCAGAATGGAATCATATGACACCTTTCTCTGTCTTTCAAGCAAATTGAGACGCAGAGAATAGAATCATCCATTTTGCACAGGTTCTTGACCTTACAATGTTTACCTATTATTACGGACTCAGATCTACATCATGTTGAAAAATAATTTCCTGTGGCTGAAGAAGAAGGGGAAAGGATCATAGGGCATCAAAAAATTCGTCCGCATCGCTGTCAACAGGAAAAGTGCCCAAAAGTGCCCAAAAAGCTGGCAGCATTGCCACGTTGTATGGCAATGCTGATTCTTTAACCAAAACCAGGCCAGCCCTCTGGTCACGTGAGCAGTCGACCAATCGCTTAGCGATGTCTTGTAAAACTAAGAGGGCACTCGGACCCCATGGCCCTAGTGTTTCAACCCCAAACGGCTCGAAAATATAACTCGCCGTTTGAGGTTTTCCGCACCTGCAGCAGCCGAACCAGCACAGCCCACTGTGCTAGGAAGTTGGGATGGCGCAAGGGTATCGACACACGTTGCATCCCATACCAAAGGCCGACCTAACTTCCAAGGCATTATGGTCATTCCGTCAGGTCTCTTTCCATCGTCGCGTGCCAAACCGTTGGGTTCTAAAACAGCTGGCACCCCGGCGGTGACAAGAGCACGACGGATGATGTCATTAATGCTAGCGTGCCGTGCTATCCGGCCTGCGCTCTTACTGCAAGATAAGCCATGGTGTCCGAGGCAGTCGACAGCTTCACCGCACTGGCAGCGATGCGGAGCCCCGCAAGGAGCGCCCAGACGTAGACAAATAGCGAGCCGGAAGGTGGTGTGACCCATCATAGAGCCTATGTTGGGTGACGGAAGTGCCTGAAGCCAGAGGCCCGACTCCCACTCACCCACAGCCAGTAAGCGGGCACGCTCGGCAGTATTGATACCGTACCAACCTGCACAGCGGCTCATACCACTGTCTCTGGGAAGATGGGTTTACGGGCCGATCTGTATCCGGGCAAGCTAGATAAAGATTAGATTGATTGATTTTTTGTATACGAGTAAAGAACATGATACTCTTTACGTGGTTAAAAGGAATGTCAATCGTCCTGCTCCACTCTGAATGATAATTTCAATGGTATTCATTCATTAAAACGGAATGCGCCTGCAACTGAATGAGTTTGCAGTAAGTGTTGCTATGTCTAAAATTAATAATAATAATTTATTTATTTCACTATCAATTACATTCATTTCATTACAATACCAAGATCATTTAAGCTTTATCTAATAAGTTTTACAAGACATCTGTGTCTGAACTAGATAATTTAATATCTGTATCTCAGACAACAGCGATCCTCCCTATAAAAATGAACATTTAATAGCTAACAAGTAGGTACTAATGCGGCTCTAAAATTAAAAAAATTAATGCAAACACAAAAAGAAAAACAAAAGAGAAATTATAAAAAGAGTGTAGGTATTTTGGTTTTGTTTTGTTTAGATACTTGGTACTCAGATGCATCACTTAAAAATAATCAATCATCATCATCATCTGCCTAGCCAACTATATTGGGGTCAGCTTCCAGTCTAACCGGATGCAGCTGAATACCAGTATTTTACATAGGGCGACTGCCTATCTGTCCTACACAACCCGGTAACTGCGTAATACGATACCCCTTATCCCTTACTGGTTGTCAGACTTTCGGGCTTCTGACTACCCGTAACGACTGTCAAAGATCCACGAAAGACAGCCGGGACCAAGGGCTTAACGTGCTTTCCGAGGCACGGGGTCTTGGTATGTAAAGATGGTCACCCATCCACGGCAAGCGGCAAGCGTAGCTTAACCTGATAGATCGACTCGTGCGACTTTTGTTACTTAGCCACAGGCCCTTAAAAAACTCACTAAATGAGTTCCCCCAATTAAAATGACCCATTTTAAATAAAATACCCGTTCCAAAACGAACCATCAATCTATTGTAAAATAAGGGGTAATAACAAGAGTAGCAGTGTAGTCTGATAGTACTATATTCGTGGTTAATACTTTACAAGCTAGTGACACATAAAAAACATAAACAAGGCCGTAACTACGCTTATTTAAATTGGTGACAGACATGTATAAAAGATTATTCACACATGCCAGTGCATCTATAATATGCGACCTCCAATACGCCCCCTTAATCTATTACACATGCATAGAAAATTATCTATTACACAAAACACTTGGGTATAGAAAAAATAAAACATATAGAAAACATAAAACATCAAAACATCTAACTACTCATCAAGGTTCAGTCCCTATCTCCTCCAATACTTCCACGTTCTCGTCTACAGCATCACGGTACACATCATCGTGAGCCTCCAAGGGTTCAGATCTGCTTGTAGATCCGATGGATAAACTGGTAGGAACAGTATCTGTATTCAAGTTTATTATCACTTCCGACTTTTCCACGTTTTCTTTTTGAAGAAAAACGTTTTCCAGAAATTTGACATCTCTCGCAGTTGTCACTTCACCTGTCTTAGGATTCATTAGACGATAACCCTTCTGATTATCTGGATATCCAATAAAAATCATCGGTTCCGTCTTCATGTCCAGTTTGCGTCTCTTTTGTTTTGGTATCAATCTATACGACAAACAACCAAAGATTTTCAGATGACTAACATCCACATCTTTTCCAGTCCAAACCTTCTCTGGTACTGTATTGTTCAATGCTTTCGTGGGGCTTCTGTTCTTTAGGTATACAACAGTATTAACAGCCTCGGCCCAATACTTCTTGCTCAGATTTGATTCTGACAGTAATGTTCTGGCCTTTTCTATTATAGTCCGATTCGCTCTTTCTGCGACAGAATTTTGTTCCGGCGTGTACGGTACAGTCGTCTGGTGTTTTATACCTGCAGACTTCAAAAAAAGATTTAAATTTACCATTACAGTACTCTGTGCCGTTGTCAGATCTCAGACATTTAATAGATTTACACGTCTCATTCTCAACTTCCGCCTTGTATTCACGGAACTTATCAAAAGTTTCATTTTTGTTCTTCAAAAAATACACATGAGTCTTCCGAGTATAATCGTCGATAAATAGAAGAACATACCTCGAACCACCGAACGACGGCTCCTCGATAGGTCCACAAACATCGCTAAAAACCAACTGTAAGACCTCGTTCGCTCTCGTACCTTGGTTTTTAAAGGGACTTTTGCATGTCTTTCCTTCGATACATGGAATACACGGCTCGCATAAATCGGTACTCTTATATTCCATACCGCTTACTAAAACTTTCATTTTATTCATATAATTACGCGATAAATGAGCTAATCTTTTATGCCAAATGTTCGAAATATTTTCATTTTGTTTTGACAGTGTCACATTCACGACGTTATTTTTATTTTCTGTCAATTCATAAATTCCGTCGACCTCTTGACATCTTGCAACAATTCGATTCTTATTTTGAATCATGCAACCTCCTTTGTCAAAATTCATGCAATAATTCTTCTTGGTCAAATCGCTCACCGAAATTAAGTTCATGGATAAATCAGGAACATGTAAAACGTTTTCTAAAATAAATTTTTCGTTTTCGCTGACTCGTGGTTCAGCATTTCCTCTTCCTTTCACCAATAACTTCTCGCCGTTTGCTACTGAGATCTTCATGTTGCCCTTTTCAGGTGTATAAGACAACAATTTGCTTTTATCGTGGGTCATATGATTTGAGCACCCACTATCTAAATACCACTTATCTTTGTGTATCGCCTCCTTCGTATTCAGGCAGATATTCGCGGTTTTGATCCGCTCCTTGCATTCGGACGCCTTGTGTCCTTGCTTGTGGCACTTAAAACACTTGTAGACGAACTTCTGCTTACGATCGTTAGTTTTGATATTAGATCTTGCATCGTTCTGTACTTTACGTGTTACTAAGGCTTGTTCGTACTCTGTGTTCAACTTACTCTGTCTACTTCCTTCTTGTAACAATTTCGTTTTAATTTGCTCTAACGTGATCTCTTGTCCACTATTATCTACAGCCATGATAAGAGGGCTGTACTCAGCAGTCAATCCACCCAGAAAATCGATATGATCCAATCATCAGGGATTTGTGCATCGATATCGGACAATTGTTGTGTCAGGAATGTAATTTTGGATATAAAGCTTTCCATAGAATCAAAGTTCTCTAACTTACAGTTGAAAAGCTCTCGCTGAATATGTATACGTCTTCCCCAACCTTTGTCTTCATACGCTTTCTGTAAGCTGTTCCAGGCTTCTTTCGCAGTCTTCGCATTGTAGACGTGGGTAAAGCACTCTGGTTCTAACAACAAGCATATTGTCGTTCGTGCCTGCCGGTCTACGTCAGCATTTACTACATTTGTAGAAATTACTCCCCACCAGTTTTTATTCTCCAAGTAATTTCGCACCAAGAACTTCCAGTTTGGGTAGTCTGACGATCCTTTCAGCTTCTTAATACCACTTATGCCAACTTCAGTTGACATAATTGAGATTTCGTAAGTTTCACAATTAATATTTAAACCACTCCACTTATTAAATGCTCTAGCACTATCAGAGCATGTATAAGACCATAACCTATTGTAAAATAAGGGGTAATAACAAGAGTAGCAGTGTAGTCTGATAGTACTATATTCGTGGTTAATACTTTACAAGCTAGTGACACATAAAAAACATAAACAAGGCCGTAACTACGCTTATTTAAATTGGTGACAGACATGTATAAAAGATTATTCACACATGCCAGTGCATCTATAATATGCGACCTCCAATACAATCATCCAATGAACCATCAATTTTTTTTTAATACGTTGCCGGCTCTGTGTTAAAAAAAAACAATAATTAAATTTAATCGAAAAGAACATTTTAGAACGCTAAGGGCCCCAGTTTCACCACCTATGATTAAGTTCCTATTCCTTTCTTAATCCTTGGCAGATAATTTCATACAAATTTTGTGCCATTTTGAATTTATTCAGTAAGATTGCTATTCGGACATTGTGAAATAGGCCCTAACAGTGAAAAATATGAGTACCTAAGGGCTGATTTTTCAATATTCTGATAAACTTTTACCTGAAGATTATATAATTATGACACTTTGACATATTTTCTATACAATAGCTGTCAAACCGCCATAAATATTCCTTAAATAAAAGATATCTGACGATTGAAAAATAAGCCCTAAATAAAAGAGAATTGTCTACTATATCATATATGCCAATTCCTCGAATTATGTTTCCCTCATTGATAATTGTAGGTTTAATAACACTAGAAGGAAAATCTAGCGGTGATAAACATCCGTTATTACAGGCTTGCAAACCTACCTTTGGATACCACTGATCGGCGAAGACAAACACAGAAGTGGGTATCGATATATAAGCACGACAAAATAAAAATGAAAAATAATAGGGGTTAAAGTATGAAATTGCCATTTTATTGTATTAGGTACTTCGAATTGACATAGAACCTTCATGGTTTGAGATTTTTGAGTGAAACTTTTTTCACATGGTACCTATGAAGTTCTTCTTTTAAAAAATGTGCATCATTCGATTATCGACTTTCAGTTGTTTTTTTTATTCAGCTTAGACAAGAAAGATGGATACCGAAAATTCGAGTAATTTTTGAATACGAGTTCCGACGCGGAACTAACGCGGCAGAAACAGCTCGCAATATCAATGTTGCGTTTGGAGAGGGGACTGCTAATGAACGCACCGTGCGATTTTGGTTTAAACGCTTTCGTGATGGAAACTTTGATTTGAAGAACGAACCACGTGGATAATAAAAAAAAATAAAAAAAAAATATCCTTGGACATTTCACACAACGCCATCTAGTCCCAAGCTAAGCAACCTAATGCTTGTGTTATGGTAACGAGATGGCTGATAAACTAGTTATATACATTTTTTTTTTTGTAAAAACATACATATTATAGATAGAAAAACACCCAGACTCGAAACAAATACTTGTAGGTCGTACAAATATTTGTTCCGTGCGGGAATCGAACCCGCGACATGCTGCACAGCAGTCAATCGCTCAACCACTGCGCCAACCGTAATAATGAATAATAATGAATTGAAAGAGATGGTGGAAACTGTACAGGAACTGAAATTAGAAACCATTCGTCACCCTCCGTATTCGCCAGACCTTGCTCCAACGGACTACCATTTTTTTCGTGATTTGGACAATTTTCTACGTGATAAAAAGTTGTCTTCTCAGGAAGCAGTACAAAATGCTTTCACACAGTCTGTCGAATCTAGATCACGAGAGTTCTATCGCAAAGGCATTTAATGACCTTTCTATTAGATAGCAGCAATGTATAGATAATAATGGTAATTATTTTGATTAAATAAATATGTTAAATTAAAAAAAACGACTTTCAATTTTTAGTACAAATCGGCAATTTCATACTTTAACCCATAATATTTGATGATTTTTTTTTTGGGTCAATAACCGCTAAGAATTCTGGGAAATTTTCAAAAATACAAAAAACTTTAAAAAAAAAAAGAAAAACAACCGACTTCCAAAAAAAAACACTACAACGTATTTTGTAAAATTTCCCAGAATTATTCCTCCCGCCCGCTATGGCAACTGAATTATTCCTCCCGCCCGCTATGGCAACTGAATTATTCCTCCCGCCCGCTATGGCAACTGAATTTCGCAACTAGTTGTCAACAAAGAAATAACTTACGTTCGATGCAACCGGTTGCCAAAGAAGAAAATTAATTAAGTAATTATAAATTTTATTTTTACCGTTATTTCTTTTTAGGGTTCCGTACCAAAATGGTAAAAAAGGAACCCTTATGGTGCGACTCAGTCTGTCTGTCTATCTGTCACAGCTGGATATCTCAAGAACTACTACCTAATGCTATCAACTTGAAATTTGGAACAGTTTAAGATGTCGTTTACCCAACTATTTTGCAAATAAGAAAGAAATAAAAATATTTATATTTTTTTTGCAACAGGGACTGAAAGGGTGTCTTAAAAATTCAAAGTAGAGCTACTATGGGTACTTGCTACTTTCATATGGGGTATCATATGAAAGAACGCTGTTTGCACATTCTCAATTATTTTTTTTATTTTGGATAAAAAATGTAAAAAAAATACCGTTCCCCCCCCCCCCCCCCCCCCCGCTCTAATCTCCGAAGTTAGCAAATAGAAAAATGTGATAGAAGTTTATCTAAAGATTACAGGCAAAAAAAAACGATGTCTCTAAATAGCAAACCCTCGGTGCGCGAGTCCGACTCGCTCTTGATCGGTTTTTTCACTAAATGTCACTTTTCTCTAAACTCGCAAATCTATTGGCCTTTATTGACATTCCGTTGGGTACCTAATACTTTAACAAACTTTTCGACGTAACCAAAATTTCTAAAACATCAAGCAATTAAAAGTTAAGGATGATGCGCAGTGGTAGCCCGCGAAATTATTTTTTTTTTTGGGTTTTTTGCTTAATTCGTGCAGATTCGTTAGATTTCGTTCGTTTGACGAATCTGCGCGAAATCTATTATAGAGATGTACCTATTGATGATTTTCATGGTTAAAATTATGTAAATACATGTGTTTTATTGCCGCTTATTACATTTTGATCAAGATACAACCTGACACGGACCTGCAAATGGCAAAAAACCCAAAAAACAAATGAATTTCGCGGGCTACACAGCGCAATCACCGTAAAGAATAGTACATTATTGCAAAGGTCGTGAAATAGGCAATTGCAGGTCGAGTATGAGTTCACTAATACGAGACAGGCAATTGCTATTTCCGCCGAGGCATATATAGTGCTTTTCTCAAAAGAATGCAGGGAAATAAAAGTAGGTAGTTAAGTTTCCATAATTTTTCAAGTTAGTGCCGTTTTTAATATGAACTGTACATTTTAGCATGGAATAAATTGTCCATAATGTAGATGGGTTTTTAGTTTTAGCAATCTCATTAAAATACGCCAAAAATACTGTTTCAGAGAAAATGTTCACTTTTTTCTCGTTTTTCCATGTATTTTTCTTTTGACTTCGCTGGAAGCAGGTTTTCCATTGCCAATTTGGCTTCTGATCTTAAATCTGTGGAGTACCTACAATCAATCTTCATTTCACTTTATATTTATTATGAATGTAAGTTTGTTATTTACATACATAATACTTAAATATAAATTTTCAAATCAAGATGAATTTTCAGCTTTGCCGCCAATTTTCTATCTAACATCTGTGCCGAAAGGCATTTGTGGCTATCTATACAGCCACGTGAACGCAATTTATACTAAGCAAAGAGACTGCCATTGGTATGCCAAGAATGATAAAAGAGATCCAATGAAAGAGTATTTAACCCAGCACGCCGTTTCATACAACATTGCTGGAGCGCTGTAATGTTCGGTAATGTTCCAAATTCAAAAAACGCTCCTGCAATGGATTTGATTTTCTTTGACCGTAAATTCGATACTTCGCGTGTTCTTTGTTCGAAAATAATGACAACATTTCCATGCATGTTTGAGAAAAGAAGTTTATTAACCACTAACCGTTGCCCGCGGCTTCGCCCGCGTGGATGTCGGAAATGATCCCACGGGAACCTACTACCGGGATAAAAGTATCCTATGTGGTTAATCCAGGTTATAAACTATCTGTGTGCCTTTCATCCAAATCCGTTCAGCCGCCTGATTGAGTAACAAACATCCAAACGTCTTTCCAAACATTCACATTTATAATATAAGTAGGATTTTCAAAACTCATCTACGTACATGAACTTTGATGCCAGCTATCTCAAAGAATTAGAATAGGACTAAGCGTACAAATTACGGGGCAAACATCTTCATTTAATCAGCTATCTAACGAGGTAGAAAGATTAAAAGCATAATTAGAGATGCCGATGAAACAGTCGATAATGTTGGCAAAGGTCGAATTTGTAATTTGTTATATTATTTACAAATTGTGTTATAATCGAATTAATTAACTGGTTCATGCCATCCCACTACTTCCTAACCTCCCAGCAATCCATCACACATTAGGCACCTAGGTCATCATGACCAGGTCACAAGTCGCGGAGAGGTATTAATGTTTTTTTTACATGACTTACAGTCTACTCGCTGGTTGGGCACGCCACAATTGCGGCGATAAGTCCCCTCTTTGAGGAGTGGTTGGAGACGCGCCACGGCGTGCTCACCTTCCGCCTGACGCAGGTCCTCACCGGACACGGTTGTTTCGGGAGGTTCCTGTTCCACATAAGGCGAGTAAAACGCCCGGGTGTCACCATTGTGTGGATCGCCCGGAGGACACCGTCACGGTGGAGCATACAGTGGAGGTCTGCCCGGCTTGGCCGGAGCATCGCCGAGATCTCACGGAGGCGATCAGCGGCGGTGATCTCTCGCGTCCGAACCTGGTCCAGGTCATGGTGCGGAGCGAGAGTGCATGGGAGGTCGTCACCTCCTACTGCGAAGCAGTAGTGGTCGCGAAGGAGGAGGCTGAACGCGTGAGCGAGAGACAACCTCACGCAATAAGTCGCCGCAGGAGACGCTGGCTTGCGGACGGCGAATAGTGGATAACTCGTCGTCCGGTAAGGACCAGGCCCGGGTCGACGGCGCGTTGTGTTCCACGCGCGCCTCAAAGAGATGTCAGCAATGATGGGGTCCAATAGGGCCGATGCCACCGGGGTCGCGGGTTGTTCGAAAGAGATACCGTGGCCCTGGCTCAGGCAACTGAAGGAACATGGATGGGTTTTAGTCAGTAAAAGTCTCACACGCCCTTCCGCTCCACCCAGACCGAGAGAAGTCATTTGATGATTTCCCACCCACAAAAAAAAAAAAGTCTACTCGCTGGTACATAATAATTTAACTCCCATCCCCATGAATTTCCGACTAGGCTTTATGGGGTGCTTAATTGTTGCAAATGGGTTACACCATTACGTCCTGGAAGGAATTGGTACGTCAAATTACCATAAAATTCACCCTGTACCTTTATGTATAATGGTACCCCATCTTAATAATTCCAGTGTCATTTTTGCCGTAGTTTCGTACATCTTGATCTTAGCAATTTCGACACGAGTAAATACGAACTCACGAAGTTATCACATATATTTTCATGGATAGTCAAAACTCTTCTAACATCTCGACTCCCCCGGAGATTTTTCCATATAAACTCGACCAAAAGTATGGTCATGTTGTGACAAACAGACTGATAAACCGCTAATTAACTCGAAGTTATCGTTGTCTACTTTATATATAACTGTGGCAGCATAATTGCGATGTAGTTTGATATTATCTGTCATTCTGTGAGCACGTACGAGGTAAGCTCCTATTTTTGTTTTTCTCATCGCCAGCACACATTAGACAAATCTGAGGGCCTAGAAACAAGAACTGACAATGTCTTTGAAAGCTTTTTTTCTACATCAGCTTTCAACAGGATTGTCATAAGCTTTTTGGTTGATAATATGTTGTTGTTGAATCTATAAATTTTTGACTTTTCCTTTATCATTATTCGTGATAGAATGTCACTTTGTCTAGGCACTCTTGAGATACCTTTTCTTCTCCGTAAGGGAAGAGGCATTTGCTTTACAATGGCACTGTTACAGGCTAATAATAATTTATTATTATTTACATGGATCACTTTTGCACTGTCATCGTCATCATCATAATTCTAGCCATTACTAATTCGAACTTCACCATAATTATGTGTCTTTTGAAGTGTTGGCCTACTTATAAGCCCTCGATTGATTTAATTGATAGCATCAAATGAAAATGTGAATTGTGAATATTTTAGAATTTGTTGGGTTCTAAAAAAAGCCCGTGTTAGCCAATGTTATTGAAATTCTGTAAAATCAATTAAACAAGCTACATAACGCTGTATTTCGGTCGGAAGGATCTAGAACCGGTGATACTACAGGAACATGTGATTATTTTACTCGTGTTCCTGTTTGTATTTATGCCCTGAATATTTTTTGAAGTGCTGTTGTTAAAACAGCAGTCAAACATTCACGAACCTAGCTATCCTACCTAATACTTAGTGAATAATATACATCAATGTATTAACGTGATCAATTTGATTAAAACCAGCGACCATGTACTCACGGCTCCATTAAGTAGTTACCCCCCGAAAAGACATGTGGGTTCAAATCCGTGATAGGCCGAAGTAAATTTTTGTATTTTGCAAAAACATTTTATTATAATTAATATATTGTTTTAGTGAATAAATAAGTTTGTTAGTATTTATTTTTCAAAAGTCTGTTTTTATTATTGTCTTTTTCAATAAAAAATATTGCATATAACGACAAGCAATAACATTTACGAAGAGTTATTCGATGTCTAATTAGACCAGAGGTTTCAAGACCGCGCATAAGATTAGAGGTTCAAGTCCTCGCCACGAAATGTGCTTTTTGTCATGCATTATGTTATTTTAAATACAAAGTATTTATAAAAAAATCAAAATCGTAGCCGTTTAGTCTTCGTCGTTTTGAGTAACCGTATAGATCAAATGTTGTAGTTACGGTGTGGATTCATTTTAAAAAGAAAACGTAAGTAAGTAAAATTAATGAAAACCCTCATTATAACATCTGTCGATTAGACACAGACATAAAGATATAGTGACCTAGACTCATCAGACGGTAACTTCATTATAGATTCGTAAAATGTATGCATAACTACACTCAGTTGAGACTGGTCATCTCTTATCTGCCAGGCCTTATTTTTAATTTTATATTTTAACTTGGTTTTAAGTAGTTTTTTACATTGTTCTCACATGTAGAAGCAACAAATATAATGTACCTACCCATGATGTTGTAATACTTATCTTGATTCAAAAGAGTGTCCGTGGAGTTTCTTGCCCGTTCTTCTCCATAGATCTACGTTTTGGAATGGGCAACTAGCTTCAACTTTCTGACTAACTGAACGACTCTTTGACAATTCAAAAGTGCCAGTAATTGGTTTAATTGAAATAAATGCTTTGAGTTTGAGTTTGAGTTTGACTCTATTAACAAACTATTCATTTATTAGACGGAGACAGAGTTATAACGCTAAGTAGATTGATAAATCATTGAGTTATTTACACGACTGCTCAAAGGAGTCGAGGAGTGTAATGTTTTCAGGGTTGATGTATGTTTGTACGTGAGTTTTTTATTCCACCATAACTTTTAAATTCCTGATCAGATTTGGACGAATGGGATATCGTTAGAATCCTTAAGTCATCCCGAGTGACATATAATTTTTTTGAAAAAAAAAATCAATATGGCGGCAGGAACCTACCCATATTGTAATAATTAAAGAAAAAAATTTTTTTTTCAATTTTCCAATTGGAGCCACATTTGGAAAACTGAAAAAAAATATTTTTTCTTTAATTATTACAATATGGGTAGGTATTGAATTGAAGGCCTTGAACAGCACTTTCTAAGGAAAAAATATAATTTATTGGCATAAAGGACGTCAACCGCGTTTCATACATTTTTGGTCCAAATGTGAAAGTGCCAAACAAAAATTGTCTATTAGAATTTATCCGACTGAGCATTTCTTATTATGGAAACGAAGCTGTCAGACCATTTCCCTTGGTTTTATTTGAATACAAAAATCTATCTTTTTTCGATTAAGTAAATAAAATGGTTTTAAGCCACTTTTTTGTTCTTTGATTTTTTTTATGTGTTAAATAAATTATATTAAAATATTGCTGTGCATACATATCTTATCATCATATCCACACATCCAAAAATACCACACAAACAATCATAAGTATTTTGCAATCCCGCTATAGTCAGAGCCAGACATATGATGCACATACATATTGCCATAGTTAAATCATTATCAGGACGAGGGGTTTGACGCAGAATGTGTACTTCGCGAGATCCGGCTACCACAATCACCATTACAAAACTGGACATTTAACAAGAAAATTCAATTTTTGAACTCAAATAATACCAAGGGCAATGGTCCTAAAACTTCGGTGACATAATGAGAAATGCTTAGGCGGAAAAGTTCTAACGTAATATAGCACTATTTCTTTTTTTGGCGTTTGGACCAAAATGGATGAAGTCATGACTTTACATAGGAAAGGACCTACCTGCAAAACAAACATTTTAATCTTTGACTGCAAACGATTTAATCAGGCTTTAGTAAGACTGCGAATGTCTACATTGTCACTAGAATGCATAAAATAATAATAAATAATTAAATAAATTTAAAAAACTCGGCTGCCCTGCCAAAAAACAAACTAAAAATTAAAAAACAAGTTGTATTCCCTGACTAAACAGATAAATAAAATTGTCATTGCAGTCGGGGGACCATTCTGTGGTATACTTTTTAATCTAAGAGGTCTCTCGACTGCAATGACAATTATATTTATCTGTTTAGTCACGGAATACAACTTTTTTTTACTTTTTAAATCGTTTTTGGCAGGGCAATCGTGTTTTTTAATTGTTTATTTTTATTAACTACCTAACTGGCTTAGTTCGTAAGAGCAATGATTCGATGGGTCGAATCTCGTCCTGGCATACCTATTATGAAACATTTTTTGTATTATTCTTAACATAGAAAACCCCTATACTTTCATCGAGCCGTTTTCGAGAAGCGTGATTACACCTTTTAAAAGGTCCCATTAAATTAAACGGACAAATTTTAACAGGGTGTTCTATCCATGAATATGAACAACTTTCACTATGGGATATTTCACTATGGGACGAACTCTAGAACAGCCTGTGAAAATTTGTCCACCTATTTTAATGGAACCTTATTTATATGGTGCTATAAAAATATCTGCCACGGCTGCAATGGGAGACAATATTGTGTTTATAGATTACAATAGTGAAGATAAATTACTGATCTTATGTCATAATTTTTATGCGTATAAATTTTAATTGATTTATTTGTATGAAACTGTCCCGTAATAATTAGTGTTTGTTCACAGAACAATTAGAAAGGGTAGCAATTGTTTTCATTGTAATGGACAAAAATGATATTGTTGTTCACACTTTTCAAGGAAGTCATTATTTTGTTATCTTCATTTTTAACAATGTATACTTTTCTCAGACTTATGATTCATTAGATAACAACTACCAATATTGAATAGCATTAAGCGTACGGATGTCATTAGGATATTACCATTAAGTAATTAGGTAGTAATGAATGTACAAGGGTCGTGGAATTTATCTATCCTTTCTAGAAATAATCTTATGTATATACTAGCACTTCCCGCGCGGCATCCCCCGCGTGGATGTTGCAAAATATCCCACGGGAACATGCTACCGGGAAATCCTTCCTTGTTCCTTGTCTACATTATAAAGGAAACCTTTGTGCAAAATTTCAGCTCTCTAGACCCAAGGGTTTGGGCTGGGCGTTGATAAGTCAGTCAATCAGTCAGTCAGTCAGGACTTCTCTTTTTATTTATATAATTAAATAGATAGAAGATAGGTAGATAGTCACCACCGCTCTTCCCTTAGTCAGTTCAGTTCAGTCAGCACAGACAAGTCAGTCAGCATTGTTTCCTAATTAATATTACATGTGACGCTCGTTTGATATTAGTAAAAGTTCAGATATTCAAATTGTGTCTCAATCGAGTGTCTCCCACACACCTGTCGACAACGCCACCGCTCGGGCCGTTACATCATTGACCAAGCGACACATCGCGCGTAGTTTGTGAATCACGTTAAACAGGATAAAATAACTGTTTATTTAATTATTTTATTTTCTCAAATTGATTTAGATATTCCGGGGTATGGAATTGATTCACTGTTGTAATCTATATATACACAATACTATCTCCCATTGAAGCTGTATCTAATGTATGAGCTACCTTTTTATTTTTAGTATATAATTTTCATTAATCTACCTAAACCGGCGACTGTTTTGTGAATTTTTGCTGTAAGAGGTTTAGAACATCACATATTTACGAATTGTTTTGACTTCTAATGGGTATAGAAAAATTACAATATATTTGTGTGAAAGTTGTCTATACAGTGTACGAGTATTAATCACTTTTTATCACTTAGATATAAAATTTTCGAGTAAAAAAACATTTAAGTTTGTCAAATTTTACAGAAAATTGGCAAAGAATTGCTTAATATTCCGGCTACTTGCAATTCTCGTTCATAAAATTAAAACAACAGGAATATACTTCAGTTCAAAGTCAATCCATTTCCTAAAAAAAAAGTGCAAAAAATTAAAAACACTTGGCATTAAAAAATCTTTTAAAACAACCTAATTCTCGCATTATAAACTCGACGCAAAATAAAAAAGTAGCTCATTGTTATGATCATAATTGAAATGATCTTTCATCTTGTGCACTAAAACTTATAAAATACAGTATTTTAACTGTAAAATAACCTCTGTAAAATCATGTAAATCAGCGAAATCTTAACAATGTAACTTTAATCTTAATCGGCTCAAAGCAAAAATATATTTTTTCTGTTTTTGCTTTGAGCCGATGCAGCCGATGATGGGTCCTATCAATCTTTAATCATAAATCACGATGTTGACTAATGATTATCGACTTACACAACTGATGGCTTAGTTATTCTTGTTGTGTATTAAACATAACTTTAAAACGTTTTTCTCTTAATTTCAGATCACAACATGAAGCTGCTAATATTCTTCACAGCATCCCTTCTAGCGGGATTAGCGTATTCCGCTCCTTACTCTGAAATCACTGTTGCCCCTCCTGCCACCGGCGATCACAAATTCTTCCAAAGCTCACTAGTAATATACGCCGCTGAACATGACATCGTCAAAATATTAACCCCCCTTAACGCACTAAACTTTAATGACGATGAAGATAAGGATGTTGAAGGATCTGACTCGGGCTTGCCCATAATCTTCATCGTCCAAGCTGACATCAACGAGAATGGCGAAAAAGTCGACCAAGGTCTCTACATGCTGAAAAATGGAACTGCAACCAAGTTACTTGATAACGGAAGAGATGCCGCTGCAGCTAAAGATAACACCAAAACAGCTTACTTCGCTGCTAAAGACGGAATCTACTCATACAATGCTACCACAATTAAAGCTGAGAAATACGGAACAGTGACGGATGATCTCATCGCTATCGCTAAAGTTAACGGCAGTGACGTCATCTATGTCCTGACAGCTGATAATGTTCTGTACAAAGTCACAGAAGAAGGAACGAAAAAGGAGTTAGTCGACAAAGTTGTCAAAGCCAAGGAAATCATTTTGGATTATCATAACAATTTGTATTTCTTAACAAATGAGAATATTGTCAACGTGCTGGTTGGTGATGAGGTTAAGAAGATTCAAGGTCTCCCTGCTAACCCAACTTTCGTAAAAATCATTAACCCACCTTTTGTCATCGAAAATGGTATCCCTGTTATCATTGACAATAAGTATTACATCGCTTATGAAAATGGTACAAGTAAAGGTGACACTGAGCTCATAGTGAAGCCTACCGCATACTCGATGGAAGCTACGTTCATTCAATACTATGGTTACAACAAGAAGGTTTATGAACACAATATTCTTGTCATTGCCTTTGGTGAAGTCTTTGGTGAACTTCTGTCACGGCTTAAGTCATTCTTGGTAGATAAGATTCAGTCTAGCGCCACTTAGGGCCAGAAGCGAAGACAGTGGCCAGAAGCGATTTTGTTCTATAAATAATATCGAACAGAATTTTTGTACATACAGGATGTGATGCGACAGAAGACAAAAGTAACCTATTTTTTGTATTTTTTATCAAAAGTTGTAAAGTCAGAGAAATTAATTGTTTAGCAAATTGACTACCAACTTAAAGAACAATGGCGAAATCTTATTTTAAATAAATTTTAACGTGTAAAAGTGACACTTATAAGAAAGAAATTCAGTAAATTATCTACGTTTTTTTCAACTATCATAGTATATCTAGTTAAGGCCGACTATTATAAAAAATATATCATAATGAGCAGTTATTCGACTACTTCATTTTAAAAGTTTAGGAAATTGTTGATTGGATTGCTTTAGTATTGCCATTTTATATTTATTTTCCTAAATAGTAGGTACACACGGTTACACATCAAACATTTCCAGTTTACACTGACCTCTTCATTGTAAGTAAATCCTATACTTACAATGCGAGATCAGCTTATACTGGAACGGTATAGCTTGATCTGTAGCCGTGCGTACAGCATAATTGTCTTGATGTTGTCATAATTTTTAGTTTGTTAACCTATCCATAGACTATTAAACGAGCAATATTTGTAATCACGTCAAACTTCAAATCAAGTGATTTTTCGAGGCTATGTGGGAAACTTTTCAAAGAAACAGACTGCGAGACCACTTCTAAGACGAACTATTATTAATGATGTTTTTCTATTAAGAAAAAAATGGTTTCTTTTTAAATAACCATAAGTAACATCTTGTTTATCATTAGTATCACTAAAAAGCAAAAAAAATATGATTTAAGTTTATTTTATAACTTACAAAACCATAATATTGTCCAGAATACGGATAAAAGTCAATAAAATGTTAAATGTAATGCGCAAGCTCGGCTTTCTTTCCTTGTTGGATGTTCCTCTTTTTTGCACTCCTCCTTCAAATGGGCGACGCGCCAGGTAGAATACATTGTGAAGCAAGACAAATTGACAAAAAAAAACACGCAAATACTTAAAAAATCCACAAAATGTACACGTTTTTGGACCCCTCCTTCAAATGGGCGACGCGCCAGGTAGAATACATTGTGAAGCAAGACAAATTGACGAAAAAAACACGCAAATACTTAAAAGAATCACAAAATGCACACGTTTTTGGACTCCTCCTTCAAATGGGCGACGCGCCAGGTAGAATACATTGTGAAGCAAGACAAATTTACGAAAAAAAACACGCAAATACTTAAAAAATCGTATCCGTCAGAACCACGGGTGTATGACTTCCAAAAAGATCAAAAATAAACTAGAAAAATGTATGAAATATGTACGATTTTGTACTAAAATAAGTATAATTGTACGTGTCTGTATGTGTGTAGCAAACATCATTTTAAAGTGAGCCGCCATCCTGACGTCAGGATGGCGGGTGAATTTTAATGCAATTACCTTTTTTCAAATTTACCATTATAAATCAAATGTACGTCAATTGTACTAATAGGAACACTATTTGAAAACTTCTTAAATTATATACAAGCTCTGATATTGTAAAACGCAACTGAGCCGCCACCCTGATATCAGAATGCCGGGTTGATTCTAAACCAATCAAACTATTGTGATCAACCAAATAACAAATAAATGTACGTCTTATGTTCTTGTCAGATTGTAAAAAAAAACTCGATTAAATAACTCATAGCATGATTTAATCAATTTTATAACATTTGACATAGATGCCTTCAAACTTAACTTCTAATTATAATGAAATTGGGCTCTTTATAGTACCCAATTGAATCATATTAGAAGTTAAGCTTGAAGGCACATATTCAAGGCCTCCTATAATATAATAAGTATTATTGTGTTTTGTTAAGTGCCTTATTCTCGTTTAGTACCGTAACATGGTCACTTTCTTTTTATTGCCTACTTCTCACTAACGGCTTGGTTAGAAGATTTGAAAAAAATACTATGTTTTCTATAGATTCATGTCAAAAATTTCCTTAACATGATTTTTTCGTAGAACTAATACTTTTGCCTTAAAAAAATATCAAGGTCATCATGGGTGGCATTTTCGTGATTTTTGAGGTCACTTATAACTAAAATAGACCTCACGATCGGCTTTAGGACTCTCGAAAATCATGAAAACGACCGTACGTTGCATCCCGGTGGTAGGTTCCCGTGGGATAATTTACGATATATACGCGGGAACACCCGCTGGCAAAAGTTAGTTTCATATAAATCTGTCCGATTTGGCTAATGATTGAGTGTCTTTATAGGTAGAATAGGAGCCTTAAGAAAAACCAGGAAGACCTATATTCAATCACGCCATATATCCCGGTACCTATTCTTACTTCGAATACTTTTAGGTTTGCAGATTTTTCATAACCTGGGTTAACACATAAGATACTTTTCATCCCGGTAGTAGGTTCCCGTGGGATAATTTCAATAGATAGTGAATTAAAGAAAGAAAGAAAGATAGTTAATTAATAAAATTAAAATTGAAAAATTCATTAAAACCATAAAATAAAAATAAAAATGATTAATAATACGCCTGCCTCTGTGTCATTTTTTTGTTTGTAATTACATGAATCATGTAACAATGGTTAATGTAGGTTCTGACAATCAAAACTGTTCGCAAATATGCTCAGGACGGTGTTGGAGGTGGTCTGGAGCCTGCGCCCCAGAGATTTGCACCGCTTTCGCACTATGGTTCGTCTAGAACATGCTAGCTTTTCATTTTGACCTCATTATCGTTTTCGGCACCGTAGAGAACCATGAAAACGACACCCATGGCGAAAAATTTGAAAATTTTGACAGCCGCCATTTTTAACCGACTTCTAAAAAAGGAGGTTCTCAATTCGGATGTTTGTATATTTTTTTTTTTAAATTTTTTTTAATGTTTGTTCGCGCATAACTCCGTCGCTTGCCAGCCGATTTGAAAAATTATTTTTTTGTTGGAAAGGGTATACTTCCCAAATGGTATACTTCCCAAATGTCAAAATCTAGTTCTGATGATGGGATCCTGGAGAAATCGAAGGAACTCTGCAAATATTATAGGCACACCTATAACGATTTGGGTATTTTTTATAGTAGCTCGTACATTTGCTCTCGGAAAGCACCACTTGGTGAAGTGGAACTAATGATGAAGACCACAGATGGCTACCGGAACTACTCAATGATAAATATTTCACGGGTTGCGATTCGATTACTTTAATATGATTGCTAAGCAATTTCCGCTCGTCACATAATGCGTGTGGTGAGTGGTTGTTGAGCAGTTCTCCTGGTTCTAACCAGCAGAACTCCTCAACAATTAACGTCCCAGCATCGGGAAAAGCAATATTTTGTAACATGTGATGAGCAATTGATATTAGACTATTGTAACTTATACAAGTTATAAACAGACCCACTAAAAAGCGAGAAATAAAAACTTTTTAACAAAAAAAAAAACCGACTTCCAAAAATCACTACAAAGTGAAAAATAACTTTGATTTCGGAAGTCGGTGGCAAAAAAAAAGAAAGTAAATAAAAAACGAGACACCGACTTCCGAAATCAAAGTTATTTTTCACTTTGTAGTGATTTTTGGAAGTCGGTTTTTTTTTTGTTAAAAAGTTTTTTGGATTTTTATTTTGACCTCATTATCGTTTTCAGCACGGTCTAGAACCATAAAAACGACACCCATGACGAAAAATTTGAAAATTTTGACAGCCGCCATTTTGGATTTTCATTTTGACCTCATTATCGTTTTCAGCACCGTCAAGAACCTTGAAGACGACACCCATGACGAAAAATTTGAAATTTTTGACAGCCGCCATTTTGGATTTTCATTTTGATCTCATTATCGTTTTCAGCACCGTCAAGAACCTTGAAAACGACACCCATGACCAAAAATTTGAAAATTTTGATAAACGCCATTTTGGATTTTCATTTTGACCTCATTATCGTTTTCAGCACACTCGAGAAAACGATACCCATGACGAAAAATTTTAAAATTTTAAAAACACATGCTGCCGCCATCTTGGATTTACATTTTGACCAAATTTACATCCTCTCAAAAAAAAAAAGAAAAGAAAAACAGGTTGCATAAAGCTTTTCTGTTTCGTGACGACGATTTCTACCAGATTCCTATTTCAAGCCGCGTTAAAAAACTTAATTCCAAAAATAACGCTAAATAACACATCAACATTGTTATAAATATAAATTAACGGGACATCACTAACAGCACAATACAGCCAGTGGTGTCATGTCGTGGGGAATTATTGTATACACGCCGAAGCTATTCATCACCAAAATATGATGGTCTCCCCACCGTCATCGTTAGAAAGAGATAGGCGTATAAATTACCGGTACATGAATTGTTATTTTTACCCGACTACAGCGAAGCAAAAAGGAGGATTCTGATTATTTACCGGTACTATTATTACTACCTAATTATGTAACGATAACTGACTTATGGGTTTCGTTTTTAATGTCGTTACTTTTTTGTCATTAATACAACGGTTATTGGTACGTTGTAAAAAAAACGGTAATTCGGTCACTGGCTACATACAAGCTACGAATCTATCAGTCGATTCCCGCATGGAACAAATATTTGTACGACCTACAAGTATTTGTTCCGAGTCTGGGTGTTTTTCTATCTATAATATGTATGTATTTACAAAAAAAAAATGTATATAAGTAGTTTATCAGCCATCTCGTTACCATAACACAAGCATTAGGTTGCTTAGCTTGGGACTAGATGGCGTTGTGTGAAATGTCCTAGGATATTTTTTTTTTTTATGATTTTAATTTTTTTTTTAATTTTATTAATATTATTTAATTGAATATCTATTGAAATTATCCCACTGGAACCTACTACCGGGATGAAAAGTATCTTAATGTGTTCACCCACAAATCTGCAAACCTAAAAGTATTCGAAGTAAGAATAGGTACCGGGATATATGGCGTGATTGAATATAGGTCTTCCTGGTTTTTCTTAAGGCTCCTATTCTACCTATAAAGACACTCAATCATTAGCCAAATCGGACAGATTTATATGAAACTAACTTTTGCCAGCGGGTGTTCCCGCGTATATATCGTAAATTATCCCACGGGAACCTACCACCGGGATGAAACGTACGGTCGTTTTCATGGTTTCCGAGAGTCCTAAAGCCGATCGTGAGATCTATTTTAGTTATAAGTGACCTCAAAAATCACGAAAACGCCACCCATGATGACCTTGATATTTTTTTAAATATTTTTTTAAGGCAAAAGTATTAGTCCTACGAAATAATCCTGTTAAGGAAATTTTCGACATGAATCTATAGAAAACATAGTATTTTTTTCAAATCTTCTAACCAAGACGTTAGTGAGAAGTAGGCAATAAAAAGAAAGTGACCATGTTACGGTACTAAACGAGAATAAGGCACTTAACAAAACACAATAATACTTATTATATTATAGGAGGCCTTGAATATGTGCCTTCAAGCTTAACTTCTAATTATGATTCAATTGGGTACTATAAAGAGCCCAATTTCATTATAATTAGAAGTTAAGCTTGAAGGCATCTATGTCAAATGTTATAAAATTGATTAAATCATGCTATGAGTTATTTAATCGAGTTTTTTTTTACAATCTGACAAGAACATAAGACGTACATTTATTTGTTATTTGGTTGATCACAATAGTTTGATTGGTTTAGAATCAACCCGGCATTCTGATATCAGGGTGGCGGCTCAGTTGCGTTTTAATAAAAAAAAAATAATAATAATAAAAATCGTTTATTAACCAAAATAAATATCTTACATTTCCTTAAAAGTAATACAAAAATAACTCCTTAAATTATAGACAATTTAGGAAACATATTTTAATAAATTAACTAGTGGACTCCACACTAGGTCGAGCCTGTCTCGTGGAGTCCCAGAGAGTTTTCAAGGATATTTACTTATTGTTTTGAAAATTTAATGTAAGACAAAATCAATAATAAAAGTCTTGGAAAAAATAAAATAAAATCGTGGCAACAACTATGTTTGAAGTAGGGTGCGTCTTAAATGTAGGTGCTTAGTATTCGCAATTTAGCAAGGATGCGTCCAAGAGAATGTTACAGTGCGTGTGGGTATTTATGGGTGTGAAAGTGAAGGTATGAGTGAGGAAGTGAGTGAGGTAAGCAATAAAATAAGTGTTTGTGATTATGATAAATATGTTATGACATTACTCTAACAAAGGCTTCGGATTCTGAGTAGGATTGAGTTAACAGCCAATGTTTAATATTTTTTTTAACTTTGTTGGTGCTGCTATTCTTAATTTCACAGATTTTTGCAATTTTATTGTAAATGAAACTAAGCATAAATTCTTGCATGTGTTGTGCAAAAGCGGTTTTTACTACAGTAAGTGGACATTTGTAGATTCGTTGTTTAAGTAGTTGTTTATATTCTGTGGATTGGATTGTTATTTTATGTTGTTTTAGTGCTAATTTAAGAATGTATAACTGTCGGGCATTAAGTACTGATGCTTCTTTATACAAATGATCTTTACAATATCAGTTTTACAATATCAGAGCTTGTATATAATTTAAGAAGTTTTTAAATAGTGTTCCTATTAGTACAATTGACGTACATTTGATTCATAATGGTAAATTTGAAAAAAGGTAATTGCATTAAAATTCACCCGCCAACCTGACGTCAGGATGGCGGCTCACTTTAAAATGATGTTTGTTACGCATACAGACACGTACAATTATACTTATTTTAGTATATAAAAACTTTTTAACAAAAAAAAAAACTGACTTCCAAAAATCACTACAAAGTGAAAAATAACTTTGATTTCGGAAGTCGGTGTCTTTCGTTTTTTATTTACTTTCTTTTTTTTTTTGCCACCGACTTCCGAAATCAAAGTTATTTTTCACTTTGTAGTGATTTTTGGAAGTCGGTTTTTTTTTTTGTTAAAAAGTTTTTATTTCTCACTTTTTAGTGGGTCTGTTTATAATTTGTATAAGTTACAATAGTCTAATGTCAATTGCTCATCACATGTTACAAAATATTGCTTTTCCTGATGCTGGGACGTTAATTGTTGAGGAGTTCTGCTGGTAAGAACCAGCAGAACTCCTCATCAACCACTCACCACACGCATTGTGTGACGAGCGGAAATTGCTTAGCAACCATATTAAAGTAATCGAATCGCAACCCGTGAAATATTTATCATTGAGTAGTTCCGGTAGCCATCTGTGGTCTTCATCATCAGTTCCACTTCACCAAGTCGTGCTTTCCGAGAGCAAATGCACGAGCTACTATAAAAAATACCCAAATCGCTATAGGTGTGCCTATAATATTTGCAGAGTTCCTTCGATTTCTCCAGGATCCCATCATCAGAACTGGATTTTGACAAAAATGGGACCATTTGGGAAGTATACCCTTTCCAACAAAAAAATAATTTTTCAAATCGGTTGGCAAGCGACGGAGTTATGCGCGAACAAACATAAAAAAAAAAAAAAAAAAATACAAACATCCGAATTGAGAACCTCCTCCTTTTCTAGAAGTCGGTTAAAAACACGCAAATACTTAAAAAATTGACAGGTAACAAACATACAACGCCACCTTGCGGCGAAGCTTCCGAGAAACATCACCATTGCTAGACTCGTTGCCAAATTCTGAACAGTTAGTAAATTCAAACAAACAAAATGTTACAAAAATAATGAGTTTTTAATTATTATTTAAGATAAAAAAAATTTTTTAACATATTAATTATTTACAATATTTACTTACAACAATATAATTAAATAAATGGAGTGGAGCACGGTGGAGCACGATAATTGACATTCCTTTAAACCACGTAAAGAGCATCATTATGTTCTTGCACCACTAATGCATAATTTGCGTAAGTAATATTTGTTTTTGTTTCTACTTGTAGGATTTTGTGGGACTCGGCGGGGCGCGTCAGAATGGAATCATATGACACCTTTCTCTGTCTTTCAAGCAAATTGAGACGCAGAGAATAGAATCATCCTTTTTGCACAGGTTCTTGACCTTACAATGTTTACCTATTATTACGGACTGATCTACATCATGTTGAAAAATAATTTCCTGTGGCTGAAGTATTCATTAGATTTGATTTTTTTTCAATGTAGGTATTTATGTACATAATATATAAACTAACAGATTTAAAATAATAATATGTACACGATATATAAAGAAGAAGGGGAAATAATAATAGGGCATCAAAAAATTCGTCCGCATCGCTGTCAACAGGAAAAGTGCCCAAAAGGCTGGCAGCATTGCCACGTTGTATGGCAATGCTGATTCTTTGACCAAAAACTAGGCCAGCCCTCTGGTCACGTGAGGAGTCGACCAATCGCTTAGCGATGTCTTGAAAACTAAGTGGGCACTCGGACCCCATGGCCCTAGTGTTTCAACCACAAACGGCTCGAAAATATAACTCGCCGTTTGAGGTTTTCCGCACCTGCAGCAGCCGAACCAGCACAGCCCACTGTGCTAGGAAGTTGGGATGGCGCAAGGGTATCGACACACGTTGCATCCCATACCAAAGGCCGACCTAACTTCCAAGGCATTATGGTCATTCCGGCAGGTCTCTTTCCATCGTCGCGTGCCAAACCGTTGGGTTCTAAAACAGCTGGCACCCGGTGACAAGAGCACGACGGATGATGTCATTAATGCTAGCGTACCGTGCTATCCGGCCTGCGCTCTTACTGCAAGATAGGCCATGGTGTCCGAGGCAGTCGACAGCTTCACCGCACTGGCAGCGATGCGGAGCCCAGCAAGGAGCGCCCAGACGTAGACAAATAGCGAGCCGGAAGGCGGTGTGACCCATCATAGAGGCTATGTTGGGTGACGGAAGTGCCTGAAGCCAGAGGCCCGACTCCCACTCACCCACAGCCAGTAAGCGGGCACGCTCGGCAGTATTGATACCATACCAACCTGCAGAGCGGCTCATCCCACTGTCTCTGGGAAGATGGGTTTACGGGCCGATCTGTATCCGGGCAAGCTAGATAAAGATTAGATTGATTGATTTTTTGTATACGAGTAAAGAACATGATACTCTTTACGTGGTTAAAAGGAATGTCAATCGTCCTGCTCTACTCTGAATGATAATTTTAATGGTATTCATTCATTAAAACGGAATGCGCCTGCAACTGAATGAGTTTGCAGTAAGTGTTGCTATGTCTAAAATTGTAGGTATTTTGGTTTTGTTTTGTTTAGATACTTGGTACTCAGATGCATCACTTAAAAATAATCAATCATCATCATCATCTGCCTAGCCAACTATGTTGGGGTCAGCTTCCAGTCTAACCGGATGCAGCTGAATACCAGTATTTTACATAGGGCGACTGCCTATCTGTCCTACACAACCCAGTAACTGGGTAATACGATACCCCTTATACCTTACTAGTTGTCAGACTTTCGGGCTTCTGACTACCCGTAACGACTGTCAAAGATCCACGAAAGACAGCCGGGACCAAGGGCTTAACGTGCTTTCCGAGGCACGGGGTCTTGGTATGTAAAGATGGTCACCCATCCACGGATGGACCGCGGCAAGCGTAGCTTAACCTGATAGATCGACTCGTGCGACTGTTGTTACTTAGCCACAGGCCCTTAAAAAACTCACTAAATGAATTCCCCCAATTAAATTAACCCATTTTAAATAAAATACCCGTTCCAAAACGAACCATCAATCATCCAATGAACCATCAATTTTTTTTTAATACGTTGCCGGCTCTGTGTTAAAAAAAAAACAATAATTAAATTTAATCGAAAAGAACATTTTAGAACGCTAAGGGCCCCAGTTTCACCACCTATGATTAAGTTCCTATTCCTTTCTTAATCCTTGGCAGATAATTTCATACAAATTTTGTGCCATTTTGAATTTATTCAGTAAGATTGCTTATTCGGACATTGTGAAATAGGCCCTAACAGTGAAAAATATGAGTAAGGGCTGATTTTTCAATATTCTGATAAACTTTTACCTGAAGATTATATAATTATGACACTTTGACATATTTTCTATACAAAAGCTGTCAAACCGCCATAAATATTCCTTAAATAAAAGATATCTGACGATTGAAAAATAAGCCCTAAATAAAAGAGAATTGTCTACTATATCATATATGCCAATTCCTCGAATTATGTTTCCCTCATTGATAATTGTAGGTTTAATAACACTAGAAGGAAAATCTAGCGGTGATAAACATCCGTTATTACAGGCTTGCAAACCTACCTTTGGATACCACTGATCGGCGAAGACAAACACAGAAGTGGGTATCGATATATAAGCACGACAAAATAAAAATGAAAAATAATAGGGGTTAAAGTATGAAATTGCCATTTTATTGTATTAGGTCCTTCGAATTGACATAGAACCTTCATGGTTTGAGATTTTGAGTGAAACTTTTTTCACATGGTACCTATGAAGTTCTTCTTTTAAAAAATGTGCATCATTCGATTATCGACTTTCAGTTGTGTTTTTTATTCAGCTTAGACAAGAAAGATGGATACTTCGAAAATTCGAGTAATTTTTGAATATGAGTTCCGACGCGGAACTAACGCGGCAGAAACAGCTCGCAATATCAATGTTGCGTTTGGAGAGGGGACTGCTAATGAACGCACCGTGCGATTTTGGTTTTTATGCTTTCGTGATGGAAACTTTGATTTGAAGAACGAACCACGTGGAAGACCGCCGACACAGGTGAATAACAATGAATTGAAAGACATGGTGGAAACTCTACAGGAACTGCAATTAGAAACCATTTGTCACCCTCCGTATTCGCCAGACCTTGCTCCAACGTACTACCATTTTTTTCGTGATTTGGACAATTTTCTACGTGATAAAAAGTTGTCTTCTCAGGAAGCAGTACAAAATGCATTCACACAGTCTGTCGAATCTAGATCACGAGAGTACTATCGCAAAGGCATTTAATGACCTTCCTTATATTAGATGGCAGCAATGTATAGATAATAATGGTAATTATTTTGATTAAATAAATATGTTAAATTAAAAAAAAACGAATTTAAATTTTTACTACAAATCGGCAATTTCATACTTTAACCCCTAATATTTGATGATGGTTTTTTGGGTCAATAACCGCTAAGAATTCTGGGAAATTTTCAAAAATACAAAAACCTTTAAAAAAAAAAAGAAAAACAACCGACTTCCAAAAAAAAACACTACAACGTATTTTGTAAAATTTCCCAGAATTATTCCTCCCGCCCGCTATGGCAACTGAATTATTCCTCCCGCCCGCTATGGCAACTGAATTATTCCTCCCGCCCGCTATGCCAACTGAATTATTCCTCCCGCCCGCTATGGCAACTGAATTATTCCTCCCGCCCGCTATGGCAACTGAATTATTCCTCCCGCCCGCTATGCCAACTGAATTATTCCTCCCGCCCGCTATGGCAACTGAATTATTCCTCCCGCCCGCTATGGCAACTGAATTATTCCTCCCGCCCGCTATGGCAACTGAATTATTCCTCCCGCCCGCTATGGCAACTGAATTTCGCAACTAGTTGTCAACAAAGAAATAACTTACGTTCGATGCAACCGGTTGCCAAAGAAGAAAATTAATTAAGTAATTATAAATTTTATTTTTACCGTTATTTCTTTTTAGGGTTCCGTACCAAAATGGTAAAAAAGGAACCCTTATGGTGCGACTCAGTCTGTCTGTCTGTATATCTGTCACAGCTGGATATCTCAAGAACTACTAATGCTATCAACTTGAAATTTGGAACAGTTTAAGATGTCGTTTACCCAACTATTTTGCAAATAAGAAAGAAATAAAAATATTTATATTTTTTTGCAACAGGGACTGAAAGGGTGTCTTAAAAATTCAAAGTAGAGCTACTATGGGTACTTGCTACTTTCATATGGGGTATCATATGAAAGAACGCTGTTTGCACATTCTCAATTATTTTTTTTATTTTGGATAAAAAATGTAAAAAAAATACCGTTCCCCCCCCCCCCCCCCCCCGCTCTAATCTCCGAAGTTAGCAAATAGAAAAATGTGATAGAAGTTTATCTAAAGATTACAGGCAAAAAAAAACGATGTCTCTAAATAGCAAACCCTCGGTGCGCGAGTCCGACTCGCTCTTGATCGGTTTTTTCACTAAATGTCACTTTTCTCTAAACTCGCAAATCTATTGGCCTTTATTGACATTCCGTTGGGTACCTAATACTTTAACAAACTTTTCGACGTAACCAAAATTTCTAAAACATCAAGCAATTAAAAGTTAAGGATGATGCGCAGTGGTAGCCCGCGAAATTATTTTTTTTTTTTGGGTTTTTTGCTTAATTCGTGCAGATTCGTTAGATTTCGTTCGTTTGACGAATCTGCGCGAAATCTATTATAGAGATGTACCTATTGATGATTTTCATGGTTAAAATTATGTAAATACATGTGTTTTATTGCCGCTTATTACATTTTGATCAAGATACAACCTGACACGGACCTGCAAATGGCAAAAAACCCAAAAAACAAATGAATTTCGCGGGCTACACAGCGCAATCACCGTAAAGAATAGTACATTATTGCAAAGGTCGTGAAATAGGCAATTGCAGGTCGAGTATGAGTTCACTAATACGAGACAGGCAATTGCTATTTCCGCCGAGGCATATATAGTGCTTTTCTCAAAAGAATGCAGGGAAATAAAAGTAGGTAGTTAAGTTTCCATAATTTTTCAAGTTAGTGCCGTTTTTAATATGAACTGTACATTTTAGCATGGAATAAATTGTCCATAATGTAGATGGGTTTTTAGTTTTAGCAATCTCATTAAAATACGCCAAAAATACTGTTTCAGAGAAAATGTTCACTTTTTTCTCGTTTTTCCATGTATTTTTCTTTTGACTTCGCTGGAAGCAGGTTTTCCATTGCCAATTTGGCTTCTGATCTTAAATCTGTGGAGTACCTACAATCAATCTTCATTTCACTTTATATTTATTATGAATGTAAGTTTGTTATTTACATACATAATACTTAAATATAAATTTTCAAATCAAGATGAATTTTCAGCTTTGCCGCCAATTTTCTATCTAACATCTGTGCCGAAAGGCATTTGTGGCTATCTATACAGCCACGTGAACGCAATTTATACTAAGCAAAGAGACTGCCATTGGTATGCCAAGAATGATAAAAGAGATCCAATGAAAGAGTATTTAACCCAGCACGCCGTTTCATACAACATTGCTGGAGCGCTCCAGCAATGTTGTACATTGCTGGAGCGCTGTAATGTTCGGTAATGTTCCAAATTCAAAAAACGCTCCTGCAATGGATTTGATTTTCTTTGACCGTAAATTCGATACTTCGCGTGTTCTTTGTTCGAAAATAATGACAACATTTCCATGCATGTTTGAGAAAAGAAGTTTATTAACCACTAACCGTTGCCCGCGGCTTCGCCCGCGTGGATGTCGGAAATGATCCCCCGGGAACCTACTACCGGGATAAAAGTATCCTATGTGGTTAATCCAGGTTATAAACTATCTGTGTGCCTTTCATCCAAATCCGTTCAGCCACCTGATTGAGTAACAAACATCCAAACGTCTTTCCAAACATTCACATTTATAATATAAGTAGGATTTTCAAAACTCATCTACGTACATGAACTTTGATGCCAGCTATCTCAAAGAATTAGAATAGGACTAAGCGTACAAATTACGGGGCAAACATCTTCATTTAATCAGCTATCTAACGAGGTAGAAAGATTAAAAGCATAATTAGAGATGCCGATGAAACAGTCGATAATGTTGGCAAAGGTCGAATTTGTAATTTGTTATATTATTTACAAATTGTGTTATAATCGAATTAATTAACTGGTTCATGCCATCCCACTACTTCCTAACCTCCCAGCAATCCATCACACATTAGGCACCTAGGTCATCATGACCAGGTCACAAGTCGCGGAGAGGTATTAATGTTTTTTTTACATGACTTACAGTCTACTCGCTGGTTGGGCACGCCACAATTGCGGCGATAAGTCCCCTCTTTGAGGAGTGGTTGGAGACGCGCCACGGCGTGCTCACCTTCCGCCTGACGCAGGTCCTCACCGGACACGGTTGTTTCGGGAGGTTCCTGTTCCACATAAGGCGAGTAAAACGCCCGGGTGTCACCATTGTGTGGATCGCCCGGAGGACACCGTCACGGTGGAGCATACAGTGGAGGTCTGCCCGGCTTGGCCGGAGCATCGCCGAGATCTCACGGAGGCGATCAGCGGCGGTGATCTCTCGCGTCCGAACCTGGTCCAGGTCATGGTGCGGAGCGAGAGTGCATGGGAGGTCGTCACCTCCTACTGCGAAGCAGTAGTGGTCGCGAAGGAGGAGGCTGAACGCGTGAGCGAGAGACAACCTCACGCAATAAGTCGCCGCAGGAGACGCTGGCTTGCGGACGGCGAATAGTGGATAACTCGTCGTCCGGTAAGGACCAGGCCCGGGTCGACGGCGCGTTGTGTTCCACGCGCGCCTCAAAGAGATGTCAGCAATGATGGGGTCCAATAGGGCCGATGCCACCGGGGTCGCGGGTTGTTCGAAAGAGATACCGTGGCCCTGGCTCAGGCAACTGAAGGAACATGGATGGGTTTTAGTCAGTAAAAGTCTCACACGCCCTTCCGCTCCACCCAGACCGAGAGAAGTCATTTGATGATTTCCCACCCACAAAAAAAAAAAGTCTACTCGCTGGTACATAATAATTTAACTCCCATCCCCATGAATTTCCGACTAGGCTTTATGGGGTGCTTAATTGTTGCAAATGGGTTACACCATTACGTCCTGGAAGGAATTGGTACGTCAAATTACCATAAAATTCACCCTGTACCTTTATGTATAATGGTACCCCATCTTAATAATTCCAGTGTCATTTTTGCCGTAGTTTCGTACATCTTGATCTTAGCAATTTCGACACGAGTAAATACGAACTCACGAAGTTATCACATATATTTTCATGGATAGTCAAAACTCTTCTAACATCTCGACTCCCCCGGAGATTTTTCCATATAAACTCGACCAAAAGTATGGTCATGTTGTGACAAACAGACTGATAAACCGCTAATTAACTCGAAGTTATCGTTGTCTACTTTATATATAACTGTGGCAGCATAATTGCGATGTAGTTTGATATTATCTGTCATTCTGTGAGCACGTACGAGGTAAGCTCCTATTTTTGTTTTTCTCATCGCCAGCACACATTAGACAAATCTGAGGGCCTAGAAACAAGAACTGACAATGTCTTTGAAAGCTTTTTTTCTACATCAGCTTTCAACAGGATTGTCATAAGCTTTTTGGTTGATAATATGTTGTTGTTGAATCTATAAATTTTTGACTTTTCCTTTATCATTATTCGTGATAGAATGTCACTTTGTCTAGGCACTCTTGAGATACCTTTTCTTCTCCGTAAGGGAAGAGGCATTTGCTTTACAATGGCACTGTTACAGGCTAATAATAATTTATTATTATTTACATGGATCACTTTTGCACTGTCATCGTCATCATCATAATTCTAGCCATTACTAATTCGAACTTCACCATAATTATGTGTCTTTTGAAGTGTTGGCCTACTTATAAGCCCTCGATTGATTTAATTGATAGCATCAAATGAAAATGTGAATTGTGAATATTTTAGAATTTGTTGGGTTCTAAAAAAAGCCAGTGTTAGCCAATGTTATTGAAATTCTGTAAAATCAATTAAGCAAGCTACATAACGCTGTATTTCGGTCGGAAGGATCTAGAACCGGTGATACTACAGGAACATGTGATTATTTTACTCGTGTTCCTGTTTGTATTTATGCCCTGAATATTTTTGGAAGTGCTGTTGTTAAAACAGCAGTCAAACATTCACGAACCTAGCTATCCTACCTAATACTTAGTGAATAATATACATCAATGTATTAACGTGATCAATTTGATTAAAACCAGCGACCATGTACTCACGGCTCCATTAAGTAGTTACCCCCCGAAAAGACATGTGGGTTCAAATCCGTGATAGGCCGAAGTAAATTTTTGTATTTTGCAAAAACATTTTATCATAATTAATATATTGTTTTAGTGAATAAATAAGTTTGTTAGTATTTATTTTTCAAAAGTCTGTTTTTATTATTGTCTTTTTCAATAAAAAATATTGCATATAACGACAAGCAATAACATTTACGAAGAGTTATTCGATGTCTAATTAGACCAGAGGTTTCAAGACCGCGCATAAGATTAGAGGTTCAAGTCCTCGCCACGAAATGTGCTTTTTGTCATGCATTATGTTATTTTAAATACAAAGTATTTATAAAAAAATCAAAATCGTAGCCGTTTAGTCTTCGTCGTTTTGAGTAACCGTATAGATCAAATGTTGTAGTTACGGTGTGGATTCATTTTAAAAAGAAAACGTTAGTAAGTAAAATTAATGAAAACCCTCATTATAACATCTGTCGATTAGACACAGACATAAAGATAAAGTGACCTAGACTCATCAGACGGTAACTTCATTATAGATTCGTAAAATGTATGCATAACTACACTCAGTTGAGACTGGTCATCTCTTATCTGCCAGGCCTTATTTTTAATTTTATATTTTAACTTGGTTTTAAGTAGTTTTTTACATTGTTCTCACATGTAGAAGCAACAAATATAATGTACCTACCCATGATGTTGTAATACTTATCTTGATTCAAAAGAGTGTCCGTGGAGTTTCTTGCCCGTTCTTCTCCATAGATCTACGTTTTGGAATGGGCAACTAGCTTCAACTTTCTGACTAACTGAACGACTCTTTGACAATTCAAAAGTGCCAGTAATTGGTTTAATTGAAATAAATGCTTTGAGTTTGAGTTTGAGTTTGACTCTATTAACAAACTATTCATTTATTAGACGGAGACAGAGTTATAACGCTAAGTAGATTGATAAATCATTGAGTTATTTACACGACTGCTCAAAGGAGTCGAGGAGTGTAATGTTTTCAGGGTTGATGTATGTTTGTACGTGAGTTTTTTATTCCACCATAACTTTTAAATTCCTGATCAGATTTGGACGAATGGGATATCGTTAGAATCCTTAAGTCATCCCGAGTGACATATAATTTTTTTGAAAAAAAAAATCAATATGGCTGCAGTAACATACCCATATTGTAATAATTAAAGAAAAAAAATTTTTTTTCAGTTTTCCAATTGGAGCCACATTTGGAAAACTGAAAAAAAATATTTTTTCTTTAATTATTACAATATGGGTAGGTATTGAATTGAAGGCCTTGAACAGCACTTTCTAAAGAAAAAATATAATTTATTGGCATAAAGGACGTCAACCGCGTTTCATACATTTTTGGTCCAAATGTGAAAGTGCCAAACAAAAATTGTCTATTAGAATTTATCCGACTGAGCATTTCTTATTATGGAAACGAAGCTGTCAGACCATTTCCCTTGGTTTTATTTGAATACAAAAATCTATCTTTTTTCGATTAAGTAAATAAAATGGTTTTAAGCCACTTTTTTGTTCTTTGATTTTTTTTATGTGTTAAATAAATTATATTAAAATATTGCTGTGCATACATATCTTATCATCATATCCACACATCCAAAAATACCACACAAACAATCATAAGTATTTTGCAATCCCGCTATAGTCAGAGCCAGACATATGATGCACATACATATTGCCATAGTTAAATCATTATCAGGACGAGGGGTTTGACGCAGAATGTGTACTTCGCGAGATCCGGCTACCACAATCACCATTACAAAACTGGACATTTAACAAGAAAATTCAATTTTTGAACTCAAATAATACCAAGGGCAATGGTCCTAAAACTTCGGTGACATAATGAGAAATGCTTAGGCGGAAAAGTTCTAACGTAATATAGCACTATTTATTTTTTTGGCGTTTGGACCAAAATGGATGAAGTCATGACTTTACATAGGAAAGGACCTACCTGCAAAACAAACATTTAATCTTTGACTGCAAACGATTTAATCAGGCTTTAGTAAGACTGCGAATGTCTACATTGTCACTAGAATGCATAAAATAATAATAAATAATTAAATAAATTTAAAAAACACGACTACCGCGCCAAAAAACAAACTAAAAATTAAAAAACAAGTTGTATTCCCTGACTAAACAGATAAATAAAATTGTCATTGCAGTCGGGGGACCATTCTGTGGTATACTTTTTAATCTAAGAGGTCTCTCGACTGCAATGACAATTATATTTATCTGTTTAGTCACGGAATACAACTTTTTTTTACTTTTTAAATCGTTTTTGGCAGGGCAATCGTGTTTTTTAATTGTTTATTTTTATTAACTACCTAACTGGCTTAGTTCGTAAGAGCAATGATTCGATGGGTCGAATCTCGTCCTGGCATACCTATTATGAAACATTTTTTGTATTATTCTTAACATAGAAAACCCCTATACTTTCATCGAGCCGTTTTCGAGAAGCGTGATTACACCTTTTAAAAGGTCCCATTAAATTAAACGGACAAATTTTAACAGGGTGTTCTATCCATGAATATGAACAACTTTCACTATGGGATATTTCACTATGGGACGAACTCTAGAACAGCCTGTGATTTGTCCACCTATTTTAATGGAACCTTATTTATATGGTGCTATAAAAATATCTGCCACGGCTGCAATGGGAGACAATATTGTGTTTATAGATTACAATAGTGAAGATAAATTACTGATCTTATGTCATAATTTTTATGCGTATAAATTTTAATTGATTTATTTGTATGAAACTGTCCCGTAATAATTAGTGTTTGTTCACAGAACAATTAGAAAGGGTAGCAATTGTTTTCATTGTAATGGACAAAAATGATATTGTTGTTCACACTTTTCAAGGAAGTCATTATTTTGTTATCTTCATTTTTAACAATGTATACTTTTCTCAGACTTATGATTCATTAGATAACAACTACCAATATTGAATAGCATTAAGCGTACGGATGTCATTAGGATATTACCATTAAGTAATTAGGTAGTAATGAATGTACAAGGGTCGTGGAATTTATCTATCCTTTCTAGAAATAATCTTATGTATATACTAGCACTTCCCGCGCGGCTTCCCGCGTGGATGTTGCAAAATATCCCACGGGAACATGCTACCGGGAAATCCTTCCTTGTTCCTTGTCTACATTATAAAGGAAACCTTTGTGCAAAATTTCAGCTCTCTAGACCCAAGGGTTTGGGCTGGGCGTTGATAAGTCAGTCAATCAGTCAGTCAGTCAGGACTTCTCTTTTTATTTATATAATTAAATAGATAGAAGATAGGTAGATAGTCATCACCGCTCTTCCCTTAGTCAGTTCAGTTCAGTCAGCACAGACAAGTCAGTCAGCATTGTGTCCTAATTAATATTACATGTGACGCTCGTTTGATATTAGTAAAAGTTCAGATATTCAAATTTATTGTGTCTCAATCGAGTGTCTCCCACACACCTGTCGACAACGCCACCGCTCGGGCCGTTACATCATTGACCAAGCGACACATCGCGCGTAGTTTGTGAATCACGTTAAACAGGATAAAATAACTGTTTATTTAATTATTTTATTTTCTCAAATTGATTTAGATATTCCGGGGTATGGAATTGATTCACTGTTGTAATCTATATATACACAATAGTATCTCCCATTGAAGCTGTATCTAATGTATGAGCTACCTTTTTATTTTTAGTATATAATTTTCATTAATCTACCTAAACCGGCGACTGTTTTGTGATTTTTTGCTGTAAGAGGTTTAGAACATCACATATTTACGAATTGTTTTGACTTCTAATGGGTATAGAAAAATTACAATATATTTGTGTGAAAGTTGTCTATACAGTGTACGAGTATTAATCACTTTTTATCACTTAGATATAAAATTTTCGAGTAAAAAAACATTTAAGTTTGTCAAATTTTACAGAAAATTGGCAAAGAATTGCTTAATATTCCGGCTACTTGCAATTCTCGTTCATAAAATTAAAACAACAGGAATATACTTCAGTTCAAAGTCAATCCATTTCCTAAAAAAAAAGTGCAAAAAATTAAAAACACTTGGCATTAAAAAATCTTTTAAAACAACCTAATTCTCGCATTATAAACTCGACGCAAAATAAAAAAGTAGCTCATTGTTATGATCATAATTGAAATGATCTTTCATCTTGTGCACTAAAACTTATAAAATACAGTATTTTAACTGTAAAATCACGTAAATCAGCGAAATCTTAACAATGTAACTTTAATCTTAATCGGCTCAAAGCAAAAATATATTTTTTCTGTTTTTGCTTTGAGCCGATGCAGCCGATGATGGGTCCTATCAATCTTTAATCATAAATCACGATGTTGACTAATGATTATCGACTTACACAACTGATGGCTTAGTTATTCTTGTTGTGTATTAAACATAACTTTAAAACGTTTTTCTCTTAATTTCAGATCACAACATGAAGCTGCTAATATTCTTCACAGCATCCCTTCTAGCGGGATTAGCGTATTCCGCTCCTTACTCTGAAATCACTGTTGCCCCTCCTGCCACCGGCGATCACAAACTCGATATCACCGAAGAATTCTTCCAAAGCTCACTAGTAATATACGCCGCTGAACATGACATCGTCAAAATATTAACCCCCCTTAACGCACTAAACTTTAATGACGATGAAGATAAGGATGTTGAAGGATCTGACTCGGGCTTGCCCATAATCTTCATCGTCCAAGCTGACATCAACGAGAATGGCGAAAAAGTCGACCAAGGTCTCTACATGCTGAAAAATGGAACTGCAACCAAGTTACTTGATAACGGAAGAGATGCCGCTGCAGCTAAAGATAACACCAAAACAGCTTACTTCGCTGCTAAAGACGGAATCTACTCATACAATGCTACCACAATTAAAGCTGAGAAATACGGAACAGTGACGGATGATCTCATCGCTATCGCTAAAGTTAACGGCAGTGACGTCATCTATGTCCTGACAGCTGATAATGTTCTGTACAAAGTCACAGAAGAAGGAACGAAAAAGGAGTTAGTCGACAAAGTTGTCAAAGCCAAGGAAATCATTTTGGATTTTCATAACAATTTGTATTTCTTAACAAATGAGAATATTGTCAACGTGCTGGTTGGTGATGAGGTTAAGAAGATTCAAGGTCTCCCTGCTAACCCAACTTTCGTAAAAATCATTAACCCACCTTTTGTCATCCAAAATGGTATCCTTGTTATCATTGACAATAAGTCTTACATCGCTTATGAAAATGGTACAAGTAAATTTGGTGACACTGAGCTCATAGTCAAGCCTACCGCATACTCGATGGAAGCGACGTTCATTCAATACTATGGTTACAACAAGAAGGTTTATGAACACAATATTCTTGTCATTGCCTTTGGTGAAGTCTTTGATGAACTTCTGTCACGGCTTAAGTCATTCTTGGTAGATAAGATTCAGTCTAGCGCCACTTAGGGCCAGAAGCGAAGACAGTGGCCAGAAGCGATTTTGTTCTATAAATAATATCGAACAGAATTTTTGTACTACAGGATGTGATGCGACAGAAGACAAAAGTAACCTATTTTTTGTATTTTTTATCAAAAGTTGTAAAGTCAGAGAAATTAATTGTTTAGCAAATTGACTACCAACTTAAGCGAAATCTTATTTTAAATAAATTTTCACGTGTAAAAGTGACATTTATACGAAAGAAATTCAGTAAATTATCTACGTTTTTTTAAACTATCATAGTATTTATCTAGTTAAGGCCGACTATTATAAAAAATATGTCATAATGAACAGTTATTCGACTACTTCATTTTAAAACTTTAGGAAATTGTTGATTGGATTGCTTTAGTATTGCCATTTTATATTTATTTTCATAAATAGTAGGTACACACGGCTACACATCAAACATTTCCAGTTTACACTGACCTCTTCATTGTTTGTAAGTAAATCCTATACTTACAATGCGAGATCAGCTTATACTGGAACGGTATAGCTTGATCTGAAGCCGTGCGTACAGCATAATTGTCTTGGTGTTGTCATAATTTTTAGTTTGTTAACCCTATCCCTATACTATTAAACGAGCAATATTTGTAATCACGTCAAAGTTGTAAAAAATCAAGTGATTTTTCGAGGCTATGTGGGAAACTTTTCAAAGAAACAGACTACGAGACCACTTCTAAGACGAACTATTATTAATGATGTTTTTCTATTAAGAAAAAAATGGTTTCTTTTTAAATAACCATAAGTAACATCTTGTTTATCATTAGTATCACTAAAAAACCATAATATTGTCCAGAATACGAATAAAAGTCACTAAAATGTTAAATGTAATGCCTTACGACAAGCTCGGCTTTCTTTCCTTGTTGCGATGTTCCTCTTTTTTGCACTCCTCCTTCAAATGGGCGACGCGCGAGGTAGAACATTGTGAAGCAAGACAAATTTACGAAAAAAAACACGCAAATTTTTTTTTATTTTTTTTTATTTATTTATTTCACCAAAATAAGAACACTTATTACAAAATTGAGTAATGACAATATAAGCTGAATAATGGCTTGGTTTGTAATATACAAAGTTTTAAGACTATCTGCATCCGAACTAGGTGGTAAACCTGTATCTCGGATTACATTTGATCCCCATAATTAAGTTGTGTACATTTAGTAGCCATGTTTAAAGTGGTAAACATTATATAAGATTGCCATTTAGGAATGTAAGTGGAAAGTATGCATAATGTATAAGAAAAACTGTAATTGTGGTGTGAGTGTGTGTGTACGCGCGTGTGAGTGAGTGCGTGAGTATATATGTGTGTATGTTTGTGTGAAGTAAAGCAAGACAAATTTACGAAAAAAAACACGCAAATATTTAAAAAATCCACAAAATGCACACGTTTTTATCAATAACTTTGACAGGTAACAAACATACAGCGCCATCTTGTGGCGAAGCTTGCGGGAAACATCACCATTGCTAGACTCGTTGCCAAATTCTGAACAGTTAGTAAATTCAAACAAACAAAATGTTACAAAAATAATGAGTTTTTAATTATTATTTAAGATAAAAAAAAATTTTTAACATATTAATTATTTACAATATTTACTTACAACAATATAATTAAATAAATGGAGTGGAGCACGGTGGAGCACAATAATTGACATTCCTTTAAACCACGTAAAGAGCATCATTATGTTCTTGCACCACTAATGCATAATTTGCGTAAGTAATATTTGTTTTTGTTTCTACTTGTAGGATTTTGTGGGACTCGGCGGGGCGCGTCAGAATGGAATCATATGACACCTTTCTCTGTCTTTCAAGCAAATTGAGACGCAGAGAATAGAATCATCCTTTTTGCACAGGTTCTTGACCTTACAATGTTTACCTATTATTACGGACTGATCTACATCATGTTGAAAAATAATTTCCTGTGGCTGAAGTATTCATTAGATTTGATTTTTTTTCAATGTAGGTATTTATGTACATAATATATAAACTAACAGATTTAAAATAATAATATGTACACGATATATAAAGAAGAAGGGGAAAGGATCATAGGGCATCAAAAAATTCGTCCGCATCGCTGTCAACAGGAAAAGTGCCCAAAAGGCTGGCGGCATTGCCACGTTGTATGGCAATGCTGATTCTTTGACCAAAAACTAGGCCAGCCCTCTGGTCACGTGAGGAGTCGACCAATCGCTTAGCGATGTCTTGAAAAACTAAGTGGGCACTCGGACCCCATGGCCCTAGTGTTTCAACCACAAACGGCTCGAAAATATAACTCGCCGTTTGAGGTTTTCCGCACCTGCAGCAGCCGAACCAGCACAGCCCACTGTGCTAGGAAGTTGGGATGGCGCAAGGGCACAGAATAAATAATAGTACTAGCACAGTAACACACACACACACACACACGCACACAGTTGCACTCCTTTGATCTTGAAGAAAGCCGCTTTTATAATAGCCTACAAATTCTTTTCCCCTCCATGCGCAAGCTAAATAGCTCTTAATCGCCGCGCTTGAGAGTTGTTATTACTTTGTGTCGTTACTCGTCCGTAACATACCTACGCCGCTTAGCCGAGTACTAGGGCTGTCCGCAAAGAAAAATAAAATATGGTACCATACCACCATACCATACCATACATACCTTAAGGTATGGTGGTGGTGGTGGGGTATATGGTACCTTTTTATACTTTTATTGTATTTATGAGTGGTCTATCTAGAGTTGTTTCACTTTAATGTAATGTCTTATAATTTTCAAACGTTATTTTTTATTAATCAATCAAACAATCATCAATTATTTTTAATACACTATCATCTCGTATAATATTTAGAAGTGTTCTAAAGTAAACAAGGTACAAACACGTCTTAAAATTGAAAGTGACATTTGGGCCACTTTAGTCGCCTGAACATGGTCATAAAAGAACTAAAGATGCCTCAACGCACCAGTGGCTAAGTTTGTGCGATCGTACGATCGCGGGTAGGTACAATTGCTTGTTAATCCTAAGTTAATCTTTAATTACTTCAAGCGATTTTGGACCTTACTCCTGAAACAATACGACGCGCATACAAACCCCCACCACTCCGCCGAGAGGTCAAGTTAAATGTCGGCAACTATAGTAAGTAGGTAGGTAGGTAAAAAAAGGTAGCAACAAGATTCGACATTTCGTAATGGATTTTCGTCATTCAAAAAGTAACTATATCACTAATTTATATATAGTATAGTGATAATGTGAATAGTATACTTAAATTTAAAATCTAAGATTTAATTTTTTCATGGGCGGCCGTACGTCTCTCGCTCGCTGAGCGCGTAATACACCTTGACTGACTTGAAACCCAGAGTTGCCGCGAGCTGTAGGTACTTATCTCGAGCGGAATGTACCAGTGCAAGAGGCCTGGCAAGGGTATCGACACACGTTGCATCCCATACCAAAGGCCGACCTAACTTCCAAGGCATTATGGTCATTCCGTCAGGTCTCTTTCCATCGTCGCGTGCCAAACCGTTGGGTTCTAAAACAGCTGGCACCCGGTGACAAGAGCACGACGGATGATGTCATTAATGCTAGCGTGCCGTGCTATCCGGCCCGCGCTCTTACTGCAAGATGCCTATCTTGCAGTAAGAGCGCATGGTGTCCGAGGCAGTCGACAGCTTCACCGCACTGGCAGCGATGCGGAGCCCCGCAAGGAGCGCCCAGACGTAGACAAATAGCGAGCCGGAAGGCGGTGTGACCCATCATAGAGCCCATGTTGGGTGACGGAAGTGCCTGAAGCCAGAGGCCCGACTCCCACTCACCCACAGCCAGTAAGCGGGCACGCTCGGCAGTATTGATACCATACCAACCTGCAGAGCGGCTCATCCCACTGTCTCTGGGAAGATGGGTTTACGGGCCGATCTGTATCCGGGCAAGCTAGATAAAGATTAGATTGATTGATTTTTTGTATACGAGTAAAGAACATGATACTCTTTACGTGGTTAAAAGGAATGTCAATCGTCCTGCTCTACTCTGAATGATAATTTTAATGGTATTCATTCATTAAAACGGAATGCGCCTGCAACTGAATGAGTTTGCAGTAAGTGTTGCTATGTCTAAAATTGTAGGTATTTTGGTTTTGTTTTGTTTAGATACTTGGTACTCAGATGCATCACTTAAAAATAATCAATCATCATCATCATCTGCCTAGCCAACTATGTTGGGGTCAGCTTCCAGTCTAACCGGATGCAGCTGAATACCAGTATTTTACATAGGGCGACTGCCTATCTGTCCTACACAACCCAGTAACTGGGTAATACGATACCCCTTATACCTTACTAGTTGTCAGACTTTCGGGCTTCTGACTACCCGTAACGACTGTCAAAGATCCACGAAAGACAGCCGGGACCAAGGGCTTAACGTGCTTTCCGAGGCACGGGGTCTTGGTATGTAAAGATGGTCACCCATCCACGGATGGACCGCGGCAAGCGTAGCTTAACCTGATAGATCGACTCGTGCGACTGTTGTTACTTAGCCACAGGCCCTTAAAAAACTCACTAAATGAATTCCCCCAATTAAATTAACCCATTTTAAATAAAATACCCGTTCCAAAACGAACCATCAATCATCCAATGAACCATCAATTTTTTTTTAATACGTTGCCGGCTCTGTGTTAAAAAAAAAACAATAATTAAATTTAATCGAAAAGAACATTTTAGAACGCTAAGGGCCCCAGTTTCACCACCTATGATTAAGTTCCTATTCCTTTCTTAATCCTTGGCAGATAATTTCATACAAATTTTGTGCCATTTTGAATTTATTCAGTAAGATTGCTTATTCGGACATTGTGAAATAGGCCCTAACAGTGAAAAATATGAGTAAGGGCTGATTTTTCAATATTCTGATAAACTTTTACCTGAAGATTATATAATTATGACACTTTGACATATTTTCTATACAAAAGCTGTCAAACCGCCATAAATATTCCTTAAATAAAAGATATCTGACGATTGAAAAATAAGCCCTAAATAAAAGAGAATTGTCTACTATATCATATATGCCAATTCCTCGAATTATGTTTCCCTCATTGATAATTGTAGGTTTAATAACACTAGAAGGAAAATCTAGCGGTGATAAACATCCGTTATTACAGGCTTGCAAACCTACCTTTGGATACCACTGATCGGCGAAGACAAACACAGAAGTGGGTATCGATATATAAGCACGACAAAATAAAAATGAAAAATAATAGGGGTTAAAGTATGAAATTGCCATTTTATTGTATTAGGTCCTTCGAATTGACATAGAACCTTCATGGTTTGAGATTTTGAGTGAAACTTTTTTCACATGGTACCTATGAAGTTCTTCTTTTAAAAAATGTGCATCATTCGATTATCGACTTTCAGTTGTGTTTTTTATTCAGCTTAGACAAGAAAGATGGATACTTCGAAAATTCGAGTAATTTTTGAATATGAGTTCCGACGCGGAACTAACGCGGCAGAAACAGCTCGCAATATCAATGTTGCGTTTGGAGAGGGGACTGCTAATGAACGCACCGTGCGATTTTGGTTTTTATGCTTTCGTGATGGAAACTTTGATTTGAAGAACGAACCACGTGGAAGACCGCCGACACAGGTGAATAACAATGAATTGAAAGACATGGTGGAAACTCTACAGGAACTGCAATTAGAAACCATTTGTCACCCTCCGTATTCGCCAGACCTTGCTCCAACGTACTACCATTTTTTTCGTGATTTGGACAATTTTCTACGTGATAAAAAGTTGTCTTCTCAGGAAGCAGTACAAAATGCATTCACACAGTCTGTCGAATCTAGATCACGAGAGTACTATCGCAAAGGCATTTAATGACCTTCCTTATATTAGATGGCAGCAATGTATAGATAATAATGGTAATTATTTTGATTAAATAAATATGTTAAATTAAAAAAAAACGAATTTAAATTTTTACTACAAATCGGCAATTTCATACTTTAACCCCTAATATTTGATGATGGTTTTTTGGGTCAATAACCGCTAAGAATTCTGGGAAATTTTCAAAAATACAAAAACCTTTAAAAAAAAAAAGAAAAACAACCGACTTCCAAAAAAAAACACTACAACGTATTTTGTAAAATTTCCCAGAATTATTCCTCCCGCCCGCTATGGCAACTGAATTATTCCTCCCGCCCGCTATGGCAACTGAATTATTCCTCCCGCCCGCTATGCCAACTGAATTATTCCTCCCGCCCGCTATGGCAACTGAATTATTCCTCCCGCCCGCTATGGCAACTGAATTATTCCTCCCGCCCGCTATGCCAACTGAATTATTCCTCCCGCCCGCTATGGCAACTGAATTATTCCTCCCGCCCGCTATGGCAACTGAATTATTCCTCCCGCCCGCTATGGCAACTGAATTATTCCTCCCGCCCGCTATGGCAACTGAATTTCGCAACTAGTTGTCAACAAAGAAATAACTTACGTTCGATGCAACCGGTTGCCAAAGAAGAAAATTAATTAAGTAATTATAAATTTTATTTTTACCGTTATTTCTTTTTAGGGTTCCGTACCAAAATGGTAAAAAAGGAACCCTTATGGTGCGACTCAGTCTGTCTGTCTGTATATCTGTCACAGCTGGATATCTCAAGAACTACTAATGCTATCAACTTGAAATTTGGAACAGTTTAAGATGTCGTTTACCCAACTATTTTGCAAATAAGAAAGAAATAAAAATATTAATATTTTTTTGCAACAGGGACTGAAAGGGTGTCTTAAAAATTCAAAGTAGAGCTACTATGGGTACTTGCTACTTTCATATGGGGTATCATATGAAAGAACGCTGTTTGCACATTCTCAATTATTTTTTTTATTTTGGATAAAAAATGTAAAAAAAATACCCCCCCCCCCCCCCCCCCCCCCCGCTCTAATCTCCGAAGTTAGCAAATAGAAAAATGTGATAGAAGTTTATCTAAAGATTACAGGCAAAAAAAAACGATGTCTCTAAATAGCAAACCCTCGGTGCGCGAGTCCGACTCGCTCTTGATCGGTTTTTTCACTAAATGTCACTTTTCTCTAAACTCGCAAATCTATTGGCCTTTATTGACATTCCGTTGGGTACCTAATACTTTAACAAACTTTTCGACGTAACCAAAATTTCTAAAACATCAAGCAATTAAAAGTTAAGGATGATGCGCAGTGGTAGCCCGCGAAATTATTTTTTTTTTTGGGTTTTTTGCTTAATTCGTGCAGATTCGTTAGATTTCGTTCGTTTGACGAATCTGCGCGAAATCTATTATAGAGATGTACCTATTGATGATTTTCATGGTTAAAATTATGTAAATACATGTGTTTTATTGCCGCTTATTACATTTTGATCAAGATACAACCTGACACGGACCTGCAAATGGCAAAAAACCCAAAAAACAAATGAATTTCGCGGGCTACACAGCGCAATCACCGTAAAGAATAGTACATTATTGCAAAGGTCGTGAAATAGGCAATTGCAGGTCGAGTATGAGTTCACTAATACGAGACAGGCAATTGCTATTTCCGCCGAGGCATATATAGTGCTTTTCTCAAAAGAATGCAGGGAAATAAAAGTAGGTAGTTAAGTTTCCATAATTTTTCAAGTTAGTGCCGTTTTTAATATGAACTGTACATTTTAGCATGGAATAAATTGTCCATAATGTAGATGGGTTTTTAGTTTTAGCAATCTCATTAAAATACGCCAAAAATACTGTTTCAGAGAAAATGTTCACTTTTTTCTCGTTTTTCCATGTATTTTTCTTTTGACTTCGCTGGAAGCAGGTTTTCCATTGCCAATTTGGCTTCTGATCTTAAATCTGTGGAGTACCTACAATCAATCTTCATTTCACTTTATATTTATTATGAATGTAAGTTTGTTATTTACATACATAATACTTAAATATAAATTTTCAAATCAAGATGAATTTTCAGCTTTGCCGCCAATTTTCTATCTAACATCTGTGCCGAAAGGCATTTGTGGCTATCTATACAGCCACGTGAACGCAATTTATACTAAGCAAAGAGACTGCCATTGGTATGCCAAGAATGATAAAAGAGATCCAATGAAAGAGTATTTAACCCAGCACGCCGTTTCATACAACATTGCTGGAGCGCTCCAGCAATGTACAACATTGCTGGAGCGCTGTAATGTTCGGTAATGTTCCAAATTCAAAAAACGCTCCTGCAATGGATTTGATTTTCTTTGACCGTAAATTCGATACTTCGCGTGTTCTTTGTTCGAAAATAATGACAACATTTCCATGCATGTTTGAGAAAAGAAGTTTATTAACCACTAACCGTTGCCCGCGGCTTCGCCCGCGTGGATGTCGGAAATGATCCCACGGGAACCTACTACCGGGATAAAAGTATCCTATGTGGTTAATCCAGGTTATAAACTATCTGTGTGCCTTTCATCCAAATCCGTTCAGCCGCCTGATTGAGTAACAAACATCCAAACGTCTTTCCAAACATTCACATTGATAATATAAGTAGGATTTTCAAAACTCATCTACGTACACACAACAAAAAAGATCGGTATGCATAGAGCACATCAACACAGTTGTTGGTGTGCGTACAGTCAACGGGTGTATTGCTCTACGCCTATTAGTGTTTGCTTCACAATATATATGAAGCAAAGAATATGAAGCATAAATTTAACAACGTAACTATCTGGTCCCGTGGCATAGGTGCATAAGCATTCGGCTGGTAAATCAAATGTCTTAGGATCGAGTCTCACCGCAGGCGGCGCAAATTTTTTGCATCATAAAAAACTTTTTTTTTCATTTTGATGAATTTTATTTAAGTAATTTACCTGATAATAAAAACATTCGAAAAAAATATATGGAAGTAAAAATTAAACAATTTGTAATAAGAAAACAACAATATTTATTGACTAGGTTTTTAAAATTATAATTACAAATTATAAAGTTTTGTGCATGACAAATATTCTAAGCCGGACAAGAAATCAACATTATTTTTAATATTTAGTGGCTAATTTATTTGTTAGTGATATGAATAAACATGTAAGTAAGCTAGATATTAAGATACAGTAGGTATCCTAAATTGTAGTCTCACTAACAATAACATCACTCACATAAAATAAATTTAATTACCCCCCGATATTTTAATTAATAGCTCATGCTAGCAACCATATTTTTTTAATTATAAGAAGAAGAATATTTTTTTTAGTATAGCGCTTACCATCTTGTCGCCACAATATTTTGCGACCGTCCTTGTCTTGCCCGACTTAAAACATTTTTCATCGCTATTTATAACTATAATTATTATTGCACCTAACGAAATCCAAATATTCTCTTGCGAAGCGTACCCGGTTTTGCATGTAAATATCTGACAGTAAAATTTTCTTGGCTGGCCTACGAAATTTCACACCAGCTGCACGCAACTGGTTCCGTACAGTTTGTAATGTCACGTCATGTTTAGTCGCCATGGAACGAGTAGTGAGGAAGGGCTCAGTCATATTTATCACAGTGCCACACATTGGTAAATCCAGCCTTTGGTCCCGGTCGGCGAGGATCAATCCTTCCCGAATCTGCATAACGATGGACCCACAATTGCACAGTTATTCTCTGTGAACAATAATAAAGTAATGTTACAATAAACAATAAATTAAACCTAAGTATTAAACTTCAAAACATAATACCTAATAACATTTTGTTACTCACCGATATCTTTAAACGCCCCGCAATTATACCAATTGAAACGTTTTGCTCATGCAAAATAATTATCTCAGCTTTTAAAAGTGTAGTTATGTGATTCATAGTGATTCAAAAATAAAAGCACTTCTCAATCAAAACACGCTGGGTATAATGACTAAAAACGTAACGAAAGTCCGATGGTCAATAGCATTATGAACGTAAACTACTTGCTTAGCATGATATGTCATTTTAGAGGGTAGAAAATATAAAATGTGGCCAACACTTGAGTAAGGATACTCGCGACATTAATCATTATATTTTTGTCATTAAGGTTGAAAGTCTAATGAGTAACACGACTACTAAAAATAAAACAGGCGAGGGTGGATTAATAAAAAAATATCGCGCATCAGAAACACCTAAAGTTAAGTTTCTACGGTTAATATGTAGCTAATTCCGTGATTCATTTTAACAGCTGCTTGTGATTGTGCGATATTGAACTTTATGAAAATATACGCTAAGGTTCAAATTCTTTAGAATCTTGCGTCTAGCATAACAAATAAAGTTAAATTTCAAGATGTTTAATAAGAGTTGAGTTGGTCTCATGGTCACTAAGTCAATTCGATAATCATCGTTGCCTGAGTTCAAAACCAGGAATAACCTAATTATAGGTTTTTGTTCACAATGTTTTGTTTTTAATTATTATCTTTTTTTTACTTTTCTTTAACGAACGAAGGCGGGAAATATCTTTATAAATTATTTTGTATAGAAATAACACAAAATCTTTGCAAGAAATGAAAATGTTTATTATTTAATTAAAATATACTTAAGTAATTAAGTTATAGTAAGTATACGTTCTTAGTTCAAAATTAATATACCAACATTTTATAATATCATATTCAACTATAAACATTTTAAAAACGGCATGAAAAAAAAAGAAAAAGAAAATGAATTAATTTGTAAAATGTTTTACAGATTTAATTATTACATATTCTGTATTATGTAGTGAATCAACATGTTATTTAAATAGAAAAATGCATTTCCATTTATAATAATAACATTACCACAGAATCTGCAACATTTTAATGGTTTAGCATTCTTTCGCTATTTTTTTTTGTAAATTAAGGTGAAGTGTAAAAAATAATATAACACAAAAATTGTGGGTAGTGATATGCTATACAGTCAAAATAAGTTGGCTGAGAATTCCGTGCTCATATCTCAAACGTTGTAAATTACTCATCCATGAACGGGATTGAATCATTAGCAATTCAACTAGGTAATATGTTTTAGGAAAATTATGATTAGAGAATTTACAAAAAGAGAATAATATAGCACCGAGATTTGAACTTAGGACATCTCGTTTACCAACCAGAAACGTTAGCCATTGTGCTAAATCTGTTACAATGAACAAGTGCGAAATATTCTAACTCATTCAATTATATACATTATTACTGCCTATCGGCGCTGCTGCTACATACGCACACTAATAAAAAACTGAGCTCGCTCGTATCTAATAGTTAACGTTTGTGTGCGCAACTATTCATGCCGATACAGCTATCCGTGTGTGAATGTAAACCTAATTGATTTGCAGAGTGTACATGAACTTTGATGCCAGCTATCTCAAAGAATTAGAATAGGACTAAGCGTACAAATTACGGGGCAAACATCTTCATTTAATCAGCTATCTAACGAGGTAGAAAGATTAAAAGCATAATTAGAGATGCCGATGAAACAGTCGATAATGTTGGCAAAGGTCGAATTTGTAATTTGTTATATTATTTACAAATTGTGTTATAATCGAATTAATTAACTGGTTCATGCCATCCCACTACTTCCTAACCTCCCAGCAATCCATCACACATTAGGCACCTAGGTCATCATGACCAGGTCACAAGTCGCGGAGAGGTATTAATGTTTTTTTTACATGACTTACAGTCTACTCGCTGGTTGGGCACGCCACAATTGCGGCGATAAGTCCCCTCTTGGAGGAGTGGTTGGAGACGCGCCACGGCGTGCTCACCTTCCGCCTGACGCAGGTCCTCACCGGACACGGTTGTTTCGGGAGGTTCCTGTTCCACATAAGGCGAGTAAAACGCCCGGGTGTCACCATTGTGTGGATCGCCCGGAGGACACCGTCACGGTGGAGCATACAGTGGAGGTCTGCCCGGCTTGGCCGGAGCATCGCCGAGATCTCACGGAGGCGATCAGCGGCGGTGATCTCTCGCGTCCGAACCTGGTCCAGGTCATGGTGCGGAGCGAGAGTGCATGGGAGGTCGTCACCTCCTACTGCGAAGCAGTAGTGGTCGCGAAGGAGGAGGCTGAACGCGTGAGCGAGAGACAACCTCACGCAATAAGTCGCCGCAGGAGACGCTGGCTTGCGGACGGCGAATAGTGGATAACTCGTCGTCCGGTAAGGACCAGGCCCGGGTCGACGGCGCGTTGTGTTCCACGCGCGCCTCAAAGAGATGTCAGCAATGATGGGGTCCAATAGGGCCGATGCCACCGGGGTCGCGGGTGGTTCGAAAGAGATACCGTGGCCCTGGCTCAGGCAACTGAAGGAACATGGATGGGTTTTAGTCAGTAAAAGTCTCACACGCCCTTCCGCTCCACCCAGACCGAGAGAAGTCATTTGATGATTTCCCACCCACAAAAAAAAAAAAGTCTACTCGCTGGTACATAATAATTTAACTCCCATCCCCATGAATTTCCGACTAGGCTTTATGGGGTGCTTAATTGTTGCAAATGGGTTACACCATTACGTCCTGGAAGGAATTGGTACGTCAAATTACCATAAAATTCACCCTGTACCTTTATGTATAATGGTACCCCATCTTAATAATTCCAGTGTCATTTTTGCCGTAGTTTCGTACATCTTGATCTTAGCAATTTCGACACGAGTAAATACGAACTCACGAAGTTATCACATATATTTTCATGGATAGTCAAAACTCTTCTAACATCTCGACTCCCCCGGAGATTTTTCCATATAAACTCGACCAAAAGTATGGTCATGTTGTGACAAACAGACTGATAAACCGCTAATTAACTCGAAGTTATCGTTGTCTACTTTATATATAACTGTGGCAGCATAATTGCGATGTAGTTTGATATTATCTGTCATTCTGTGAGCACGTACGAGGTAAGCTCCTATTTTTGTTTTTCTCATCGCCAGCACACATTAGACAAATCTGAGGGCCTAGAAACAAGAACTGACAATGTCTTTGAAAGCTTTTTTTCTACATCAGCTTTCAACAGGATTGTCATAAGCTTTTTGGTTGATAATATGTTGTTGTTGAATCTATAAATTTTTGACTTTTCCTTTATCATTATTCGTGATAGAATGTCACTTTGTCTAGGCACTCTTGAGATACCTTTTCTTCTCCGTAAGGGAAGAGGCATTTGCTTTACAATGGCACTGTTACAGGCTAATAATAATTTATTATTATTTACATGGATCACTTTTGCACTGTCATCGTCATCATCATAATTCTAGCCATTACTAATTCGAACTTCACCATAATTATGTGTCTTTTGAAGTGTTGGCCTACTTATAAGCCCTCGATTGATTTAATTGATAGCATCAAATGAAAATGTGAATTGTGAATATTTTAGAATTTGTTGGGTTCTAAAAAAAGCCAGTGTTAGCCAATGTTATTGAAATTCTGTAAAATCAATTAAGCAAGCTACATAACGCTGTATTTCGGTCGGAAGGATCTAGAACCGGTGATACTACAGGAACATGTGATTATTTTACTCGTGTTCCTGTTTGTATTTATGCCCTGAATATTTTTGGAAGTGCTGTTGTTAAAACAGCAGTCAAACATTCACGAACCTAGCTATCCTACCTAATACTTAGTGAATAATATACATCAATGTATTAACGTGATCAATTTGATTAAAACCAGCGACCATGTACTCACGGCTCCATTAAGTAGTTACCCCCCCGAAAAGACATGTGGGTTCAAATCCGTGATAGGCCGAAGTAAATTTTTGTATTTTGCAAAAACATTTTATCATAATTAATATATTGTTTTAGTGAATAAATAAGTTTGTTAGTATTTATTTTTCAAAAGTCTGTTTTTATTATTGTCTTTTTCAATAAAAAATATTGCATATAACGACAAGCAATAACATTTACGAAGAGTTATTCGATGTCTAATTAGACCAGAGGTTTCAAGACCGCGCATAAGATTAGAGGTTCAAGTCCTCGCCACGAAATGTGCTTTTTGTCATGCATTATGTTATTTTAAATACAAAGTATTTATAAAAAAATCAAAATCGTAGCCGTTTAGTCTTCGTCGTTTTGAGTAACCGTATAGATCAAATGTTGTAGTTACGGTGTGGATTCATTTTAAAAAGAAAACGTAAGTAAGTAAAATTAATGAAAACCCTCATTATAACATCTGTCGATTAGACACAGACATAAAGATAAAGTGACCTAGACTCATCAGACGGTAACTTCATTATAGATTCGTAAAATGTATGCATAACTACACTCAGTTGAGACTGGTCATCTCTTATCTGCCAGGCCTTATTTTTAATTTTATATTTTAACTTGGTTTTAAGTAGTTTTTTACATTGTTCTCACATGTAGAAGCAACAAATATAATGTACCTACCCATGATGTTGTAATACTTATCTTGATTCAAAAGAGTGTCCGTGGAGTTTCTTGCCCGTTCTTCTCCATAGATCTACGTTTTGGAATGGGCAACTAGCTTCAACTTTCTGACTAACTGAACGACTCTTTGACAATTCAAAAGTGCCAGTAATTGGTTTAATTGAAATAAATGCTTTGAGTTTGAGTTTGAGTTTGACTCTATTAACAAACTATTCATTTATTAGACGGAGACAGAGTTATAACGCTAAGTAGATTGATAAATCATTGAGTTATTTACACGACTGCTCAAAGGAGTCGAGGAGTGTAATGTTTTCAGGGTTGATGTATGTTTGTACGTGAGTTTTTTATTCCACCATAACTTTTAAATTCCTGATCAGATTTGGACGAATGGGATATCGTTAGAATCCTTAAGTCATCCCGAGTGACATATAATTTTTTTGAAAAAAAAAATCAATATGGCGGCAGTAACATACCCATATTGTAATAATTAAAGAAAAAAAATTTTTTTTCAGTTTTCCAATTGGAGCCACATTTGGAAAACTGAAAAAAAATATTTTTTCTTTAATTATTACAATATGGGTAGGTATTGAATTGAAGGCCTTGAACAGCACTTTCTAAAGAAAAAATATAATTTATTGGCATAAAGGACGTCAACCGCGTTTCATACATTTTTGGTCCAAATGTGAAAGTGCCAAACAAAAATTGTCTATTAGAATTTATCCGACTGAGCATTTCTTATTATGGAAACGAAGCTGTCAGACCATTTCCCTTGGTTTTATTTGAATACAAAAATCTATCTTTTTTCGATTAAGTAAATAAAATGGTTTTAAGCCACTTTTTTGTTCTTTGATTTTTTTTATGTGTTAAATAAATTATATTAAAATATTGCTGTGCATACATATCTTATCATCATATCCACACATCCAAAAATACCACACAAACAATCATAAGTATTTTGCAATCCCGCTATAGTCAGAGCCAGACATATGATGCACATACATATTGCCATAGTTAAATCATTATCAGGACGAGGGGTTTGACGCAGAATGTGTACTTCGCGAGATCCGGCTACCACAATCACCATTACAAAACTGGACATTTAACAAGAAAATTCAATTTTTGAACTCAAATAATACCAAGGGCAATGGTCCTAAAACTTCGGTGACATAATGAGAAATGCTTAGGCGGAAAAGTTCTAACGTAATATAGCACTATTTCTTTTTTTGGCGTTTGGACCAAAATGGATGAAGTCATGACTTTACATAGGAAAGGACCTACCTGCAAAACAAACATTTAATCTTTGACTGCAAACGATTTAATCAGGCTTTAGTAAGACTGCGAATGTCTACATTGTCACTAGAATGCATAAAATAATAATAAATAATTAAATAAATTTAAAAAACACGACTACCGCGCCAAAAAACAAACTAAAAATTAAAAAACAAGTTGTATTCCCTGACTAAACAGATAAATAAAATTGTCATTGCAGTCGGGGGACCATTCTGTGGTATACTTTTTAATCTAAGAGGTCTCTCGACTGCAATGACAATTATATTTATCTGTTTAGTCACGGAATACAACTTTTTTTTACTTTTTAAATCGTTTTTGGCAGGGCAATCGTGTTTTTTAATTGTTTATTTTTATTAACTACCTAACTGGCTTAGTTCGTAAGAGCAATGATTCGATGGGTCGAATCTCGTCCTGGCATACCTATTATGAAACATTTTTTGTATTATTCTTAACATAGAAAACCCCTATACTTTCATCGAGCCGTTTTCGAGAAGCGTGATTACACCTTTTAAAAGGTCCCATTAAATTAAACGGACAAATTTTAACAGGGTGTTCTATCCATGAATATGAACAACTTTCACTATGGGATATTTCACTATGGGACGAACTCTAGAACAGCCTGTGATTTGTCCACCTATTTTAATGGAACCTTATTTATATGGTGCTATAAAAATATCTGCCACGGCTGCAATGGGAGACAATATTGTGTTTATAGATTACAATAGTGAAGATAAATTACTGATCTTATGTCATAATTTTTATGCGTATAAATTTTAATTGATTTATTTGTATGAAACTGTCCCGTAATAATTAGTGTTTGTTCACAGAACAATTAGAAAGGGTAGCAATTGTTTTCATTGTAATGGACAAAAATGATATTGTTGTTCACACTTTTCAAGGAAGTCATTATTTTGTTATCTTCATTTTTAACAATGTATACTTTTCTCAGACTTATGATTCATTAGATAACAACTACCAATATTGAATAGCATTAAGCGTACGGATGTCATTAGGATATTACCATTAAGTAATTAGGTAGTAATGAATGTACAAGGGTCGTGGAATTTATCTATCCTTTCTAGAAATAATCTTATGTATATACTAGCACTTCCCGCGCGGCTTCCCCCGCGTGGATGTTGCAAAATATCCCACGGGAACATGCTACCGGGAAATCCTTCCTTGTTCCTTGTCTACATTATAAAGGAAACCTTTGTGCAAAATTTCAGCTCTCTAGACCCAAGGGTTTGGGCTGGGCGTTGATAAGTCAGTCAATCAGTCAGTCAGTCAGGACTTCTCTTTTTATTTATATAATTAAATAGATAGAAGATAGGTAGATAGTCACCACCGCTCTTCCCTTAGTCAGTTCAGTTCAGTCAGCACAGACAAGTCAGTCAGCATTGTGTCCTAATTAATATTACATGTGACGCTCGTTTGATATTAGTAAAAGTTCAGATATTCAAATTGTGTCTCAATCGAGTGTCTCCCACACACCTGTCGACAACGCCACCGCTCGGGCCGTTACATCATTGACCAAGCGACACATCGCGCGTAGTTTGTGAATCACGTTAAACAGGATAAAATAACTGTTTATTTAATTATTTTATTTTCTCAAATTGATTTAGATATTCCGGGGTATGGAATTGATTCACTGTTGTAATCTATATATACACAATACTATCTCCCATTGAAGCTGTATCTAATGTATGAGCTACCTTTTTATTTTTAGTATATAATTTTCATTAATCTACCTAAACCGGCGACTGTTTTGTGAATTTTTGCTGTAAGAGGTTTAGAACATCACATATTTACGAATTGTTTTGACTTCTAATGGGTATAGAAAAATTACAATATATTTGTGTGAAAGTTGTCTATACAGTGTACGAGTATTAATCACTTTTTATCACTTAGATATAAAATTTTCGAGTAAAAAAACATTTAAGTTTGTCAAATTTTACAGAAAATTGGCAAAGAATTGCTTAATATTCCGGCTACTTGCAATTCTCGTTCATAAAATTAAAACAACAGGAATATACTTCAGTTCAAAGTCAATCCATTTCCTAAAAAAAAAGTGCAAAAAATTAAAAACACTTGGCATTAAAAAATCTTTTAAAACAACCTAATTCTCGCATTATAAACTCGACGCAAAATAAAAAAGTAGCTCATTGTTATGATCATAATTGAAATGATCTTTCATCTTGTGCACTAAAACTTATAAAATCACAGTATTTTAACTGTAAAATAACGTCTGTAAAATCACGTAAATCAGCGAAATGTTAACATTTGTAATCCCAAAAAAAGTTTTTTTACAAATTATTTTTTTTTTCTATTTTTGCTTTGAGCCGATGCAGCCGATGATAGGTCCTGTCAATCTTTAATCATAAATCAAGATGTTCACTATCGATAATCGACTTAGACAACTGATGGTTTAGTTATTCTTGTTGTGTATTAAACATAACTATAAAACGTTTTTCTCTTAATTCCAGATCACAACATGAAGCTGCTAATATTCTTCACAGCATCTCTCCTAGCGGGGTTAGCGTATTCCGCTCCTTTCTCTGAAATCACTGTCGCCCCTCCCGCCACCGACGATGACAAACTCGTCATCACCGAAGAATTCTTCCCAAGCTCACTAGTAGTATACACCGCTGAGCATGACATCGTCAAAATATTAACCCCCCCCAATGCACTAAACGAAATATATAATGTTTTAAAACCTGACTCGGAAATCGTCACCTTCATCGTCCAAGCTGACATCAACGAGAATGGCGAAAAAATCGACCAAGGTCTCTACATGCTGAAGAACGGACACGCAACCAAGTTACTTGATAACGGAAGGGATGCCGCTGCAGCTAACGATGACACCAAAACAGCTTACTTCGCTGCTAAAGACGGAATCTACTCATACAATGCTACCACAATCAAAGCTGAGAAATACGGAACAGTGACGGATGATCTCATCGCTATCGCTAAAGTTAACGGCAGTGACGTCATCTATGTCCTGACAGCTGATAATGTTCTGTACAAAGTCACAGAAAAAGGAACGAAAAAGAAGGTAGTCGACAAAGTAGCCAAAGCCAAGGAAATCATTTTGGATTACCATAACAATTTGTATTTCTTAACAAATGAGAATATTGTCAACGTGCTGGTTGGTGATGAGGTCAAGAAGATTGAAGGTCTCCCTGCTAACCCAACTTTCGTAAAAATCATTAACCCACCTTTTGTCATCGAAAGTGGTATCCCTGTTATCGTTGACAATACGTCTTACATTGCTTTTGAAAATGGTACAAGTAAAATGGTGCCCATTGAGCTCACAGTAAAGCCTACCGCATACTCGATGGAAGCTGCGCTCATTCAATACTATGGTTACAACAAGAAGGTTTATGAATACAATATAGCTAACATAATATTAGCTAAAATTCTGATAATATTTAAGCCTTTCTTTGACAATTTTTCTGACTTTATTAAACTTATCGAGGAGGCTTCGTTTCGCTTAAATTCTTTCAAAAATCATATCGAACAGAATTTGTACAATATGGCTAACATAATATCATCTGATATTTTGATAATGCTTAAGCCTTTCTCTGACATTAATTCTTACTTTACTAAACTAATCGAGGAGGCTTCGCTTCGCTTAAATTCTTTCAAAAATCATATCGAACAGAATTTGTACAGGGAGTGATGCGGCAGAAGACAAATGTAACCTATTTTATGTTTTTTAACCGACTTCTAAAAAAGGAGGAGGTTCTCAATTCGGATGTTTGTATTTTTTTTTTATGTTATTTGTTCACGCATAACTCTGTCGCTTGCCAACCGATTTGAAAAATAATTTTTTGTTGGAATCTCTCGAAAATGGGACCATTTGGGAAGTATACCCTACTTCCCAAATGGTCCCATTTTTGTCAAAATCCAGTTCTGATAATGGAATCCTGGAGAAATCGAAGAAACTCTTCAAATATTATAGGCACACCTATATGGGTATTTTTTATAGTAACTCATGCATTTGTTCTCGGAAAACACCATTTGGTGAAGTGGAACTGATGATGAAGACCACAGATGGCCATCGGAACTACTCAATTTATAAGTATTTCACGGGTTGCGATTCGATTACTTTAATATGGTTGCTAAGTAATTTATGCTCGTCAAAATGCATAATGGTGATGATGACTTCACCATGGAGCTCCAGTTCTCCTGGTTCTTACTAGGAGAACTCCTCAACAATTAACGTCCCTGCATCGGGAAAAGCAATATTTTGTAAAAAGTGATGAGCAGTTGCCATTGGGCTATTGTAACTTAGATAAATTACAAACTGACCCACTAAAAAGTGAAAAATAAAAACTTTTTACAAAAAAAACAACCGACTTCCAAAAAAAACACTACAACGTGAAAAATAACTTTAATTGTCGAAGATTGCAGTCGGTGGCAAAAAACTAAAATACAGATCCAAAGACACCGACTTCCAAAATTAAAGTTATTTTTCACTTTGTAGTGTTTTTTTTTGGAAGTCGGTTGTTTTTTTTTTTTTAATCAAAAGTTGTAAATCAGGAAAATTATTTGCTTAGCAAATTATCTACCAATCACAACTTTCATTCGTAAGAATTGGCTATAAACGGTTAATTGACGTGAAGTCAATTTGATACACAATTAAAATTCCTGATTGTAGATTTACTTATTTTTTTTATTTAGAAAGAGCGCATCGGTCCTTGCTAAAAACAATGACATTCAAACCATACAGATTTCCCACGAAGACATTATAAGAGTTGTGCCGGGTATTAATGGTAAGGTAACTTTTTTATTTTCCAGATAATTTCTATAAAACATGTATCTACCACATAATTATGATCCAGGTAAACTTCGAATTAAGCGAACAACTCCAATGTAATTGCATCTGTTAAATGTCGCACGGCTTTACAAGACGACAATATGATTTTCTTTCCGTATTAAAAAAAAAAAAAATAATAATAATATAATCCTAAATCTATATCCGCTAGCGCTACTCGAATGTAAACTTAAAGTAAAAAACTGGCTCTAGTCTTGATTATGAGGATGTAGAGAAAATAATTAATATTTAATCTCATTCTACCACACACACACAGCACGATATAATAATTTAAGAATAAATTATATTTTTGATGTTTTCCATATTTTTTTATACTTTTCAGTTCTGTTATTGTATTTTATTTTATTTTGTTGTATCTTCTTTTAAAATTGTATTTTGTAGCACATAAGTATGTCTATTCCTATGTTGACATCTATAGTATCTACGCCAAATAAAATGGGAGAGTGCACTGACTCCTGACATACCTACAGGTACACCTAGTTCAGGAGTCAGAGGCTTCAAACAAGTATCTGTAATCTATTATGCAACGAATTAAGAATGATATTCTTAATTCGTTGCTATTATGTCAATAAAGAATTATGAATAATGACACCATGTAACAGACAGTAACAAGTCTGTGTTTTTTTGTTGTGTTTATCCTAGGTTTAAATATTCTTGTATACTGGTTCTTGTAAGTAACAAGATACAAGAACCAGTATAAAAGAATATTTGTTTTACTAAATTCGTGGTTATGTTACATGGTGTCATTATATTTAGTTCATAATTTTAATCATTGCTTGTAGACATTGATTTAAAACTAATCTTTAGTTGTAATTTAAGATAACTGTCTGTTACTAATAATAAAAGACTAAAAATGATAACCGACTGGTATAGTTTATATTTATTTCACCATCATCATCGGCCTAGCCTTTTCCCAACTATGTCGGGGACGCCTTCCATTCTTACTGGATGCAGCTGAATACCAGTATTTTACATGGAGTGACTAGGTACCTATCTGACCTCGACAACCCAGCTACTGGGTAATACGATACCCCTTGGTAAGACTGGTTATCAGACCTTCGGGCTTCTGACGGGCCGTTATAACCAAAATGTTTACTATAACCAAGCAGTTTTTCCGACCCGCATTAGGCCCGCTTGGAGGACTACATCCCACTTCCTCTCACAGCAAGGAGGTCAGTGTCCCAGCAAAGGGAATATGTATTACTATTTCTGTTACTTGCTGTGTAGCCTGCATCATACCTACCACTACTGGGATGGGCCTCTCCCCATGACATGCAGTTCTTGCAATGCAGGGTTTTTTTTTTTTTTTTTTTTTTTTTTTGAGGGTGGGAAATCATCAAATAACTTCTCCCGCTCTGGGTGGAGCGGGAGGGCGTGTCAGACTTTTACTGACTAAAACCCACCCGTGTTCCTTCAGTTGCCTATGCCAGGGCCGCGGTAACCCTTTCAGACAACCCGCGACCCCAGCGGCAAAAAAACACCCAGACTCGGAACAAATACTTGTAGGTCGTACAAATATTTGTTCCGTGCGGGAATCGAACCCGCGACATGCTGCGCAGCAGTCAATCGCTCAACCACTGCGCCAACCGTGTCGTCGCAATGCAGGGCTAATGTGGACCACTGATCATTGGACTGCCTCGCTGGTCTAGTGGCCGCAAGTGCTACTGCTGAGCATGAGGTCCCGGGTTCGATGCCCGGGTCGAGTGTTATTGGGTTTTTCAGTCAGAGATTTGTTTGTCCCGAAACATTAGACCAATACCAATGAAATCAGCTTTTCTCAAGCTAGGTGAAGTGACGATCTTCGCAGTGTGGCTGGTAAGAAGAGCCGCGCATGGAGAGGAGAAGCCTCTGCCCAGCAATTGACTTCAGCCAGCAGCCAAACAGATCATGGTTAAATCTAACTACATGGTTAAATCTATGTACTCTTAAATCGTTACTGAAGTTTATATGTAAAGTAGTTTGAAGTCTTTCTTAACTTATTCTGCAAACCTGTGCCCAATTTTGCTTAGCTCTCTCTTGGTGGATATCCTCAACATACACTGATCAAAAAAAGTTTTGCACCATTTATTTGAAATGTAATTTCTTGTTTAACAAAAAAAGAGTTTAAGACGTAAACAGTCCACAAAGTTATGAGGGTATACAAAATAACATTCTCAAGTGCTGCTGACAACTTAAGAAACACTTGACTCAAGTTTTGGTTATCGCGAGTTATTTTGTTTACCTTGCAGTGGTCGCATTATAAATGGTGCAAGACTTTTTTTTGATTAGTGTATATTATTTGTCGAAAGGTATGGTTTTAACCAAGACAACGGTTAACGGCTGACTTGACCTTACGCTGCTTTGGCTTACTGTTATTATTGCTCTGAACCTTTTTTCAATTTCACTAAATTAACAGTAAGTATTGTACCACAAACAATGGGTCACTAATAATATCGTGTCCAGCGTGTCCAGTGGCCTTAGTGCGAGTTTTTATACTTACTCGATCGCGTTTACGTTAACGTTACCTTATGTCAATTCGTATGGAATAATTGGAATAAACTCGCACTAAGCCCTCAGTAGGCTTAGTGCGAGTTTTTATACTTACTCGATCACGTTAACGTAAACGTCAGTTTGTACTGAAAATGAATAAGCGCCACCTGGTGACTATAATGGGAAACACAATTATTCCATACGAATTGACATACGTCAACGTTAACGTAAACGCGATCGAGTAAGTATAAAAAACTCGCACTAAGCCCTCTGTTGCCAACACGTTACAGGAACTCATGTTGCCTACAGGTGACAGGAACTCTTGTTGCCTGCCTGACTCGTTGCCAAATTCAGTTCAGTTCAGAACAGTTTTATTATCTGTAATTCAATCAAACAAAATGTTACAAAAATAATGAGTATTTAATTATTATTTAAGATAAACATTTTCTAACACATTCATTATTTACAATATTTAAATAAATATAAAAATAATCCCATACATTTTAATTATTATACATACTTCAACATTCAAAAACGGAATGCGCCTGCAACTATGAGTTTGCAGTAAATGTTGCTATGTCTAAAATTGTAGGTATTTAGGTGTTGTTACTTGGTACTCAGATCTATCACTTAAAAATCAGCAGCTGAATAACAATATTTTACATAGTGCGACTGCCTATCTGACCTGTACAACCCAGTAACTGGGTAATACGATACCCCTTAGTAAGACTGGTTGTCCAGACTTTCGGGCTTCTGATGACCCGTAACGACTGTCAAAGATTCACGAATTACAGCCGGGACCAACGGTTTAACTTGCTTTCCGAGGCATGGAGGAGTCTTGGTATGTAAAGATGATCACCCATCCACAAACAAACCGCGGAAAGCGTAGCTTAACCTGATCGGTCGACCCATGCGGCTATTGTTACTTAGTCACAGGCCCTTAAAAAACTCACAAAATGAGTTCCCCCAATTAAAATGACTCATTTTAAAGAACATATCCGTTCCAAAATGAACAATCAACTCGGCACAGTGTAAAAAAACAATCATTTTTAATTCATATTAACATTTTGGAACGCTAACAGTCAAAAATATGACTAAATGAAAGAGCATTTAAAAACAAAACTAAGTATTCTCTACTACATCATAGTTATGCCAATTCCGCGAATTGTATTTTCCTCATTAATAAATTGTAGTTAAAACAACATTTTCAGGAAAATGTAGCGGTGATAAACATCCGTTACTACAGGCTTGCAAACCTACCTTTACATATATAGCACTGATTGGCGAAGACAAACACTGTGGGTACCGATATCTAAGCAAGATAAAATAAAAAAAACCGGTCAAGAGCGACTCGAACTCGCGCACCGAGGTTTCCGTTCCGATTTCTGAAAAGTGTGCTATTTAGAGACATCGTTTTATTTTTCCAGTGATGTTTAATAGTCAATACTTTATTTGCATTCCACAATGTGTATTAAAAATAAATAAATAAAATAAAATCATTTTATTTCGGATAAATAAAGATCCATAAATTGTTAGTAACAAAATTAGAACTTAAAACACTATTGTTAGTAACTTAAGCTAAAGACAATTTAAATACAGACAAAGAGACAGTCAATAACAAGCAACCCGACTGAACCTACACAACAAGAAATGGACACTATTGAAATGATAAACCTCTTCATTGGTATATTTATATTTTATCTTCTTGCACACATACAAACTTGGTACAGGGTAACAATATTTAACAAACTATTTAACTAGGCAGTCAATAAGTATCAGTATAGACTAGATTTCTAGACAACCTTTAGGTTTCGAAGATCCAAGAGAATTAACTTAGAAACTAGGTGACGCTCCAAACATCACGTTTTTTTACCAACTTTTAGCCATACTTTTTGGCGGTAAATGTCAAATGAGATACCTTTTAACTACCAGCTAGAAAATACCAATACTTTTGGCGGTAAACGTCAAATGAGACACTTTTTAACTACTCGAAAACACAGATACAAAATCATCTGAGTCAAATCACATACTTTCAACTCTAAATTCAGTATTTTAAATCAACAAAATTTATTATTATTTGGAAATCATGACATTCGGCCATCCGACACTGTGTTGCCTCCTGGCACACACAAAACAATCATAATTTTTAAATTTTTGAATAAATCATGACATTCTTGTGCTAGTTAGACAATTATTAACTTTAATAGCATAAAGAGTTAGATTAAACCTTTTAACTAGAAGGTGCGTGTTCGTCAACCACGACTCGATACAATGTCCAAGAATTAGTGATAAATACAAATCTGTATAAATGTTACCAGCGAACACATTTATATTGAAACAGTATACGTATCAACATAATTTATCAAAATAAACCAGATTTATAATATTGGTTGGTATTATTTGACACAAGCGTCAACGATGCAACCAGCATCGCGCACCACGCGTAACCAGCATCGCGCACCACGCGCAACCAACATCGCGCACCACGCGCAACCAGTATCGCGCACCACGCGCAACCAGCATCGCGCACCATGCACAGCCAGTATCGCGCACAACGCGCAACCAGTATCGTGCACCACGCGCAACCAGTATCGCGCACCACGCGCAACCAGTATCGCGCACCACGCGCAACCACCATCGCGCACCACGCGCAACCAGCCTCGCGCACAACGCGCAACCAGCCTCGCGCACCACGCGCAACCAGCCTCGCGCACCAAGCGCAACCAGCCTCGCGCACCAAGCGCAACCAGCCTCGCGCACCACGCGCAACCAGCATCGCGCACCACGCGCAACCACAATCGCGCACCATGCGCAACCAGCACCGCGCACCACGCGCAACTAGCATCGCGCACCACGCGTAACCAGTATCGCGCACCATGCGCTACCCGTATCGCGTATATACTCGTACATTACAACATGAAAATAGAAAAACAAAAAACAAACATGTTTAACACAAAAATTTACAATAAACCTTATGTATCCTAAGCGCAGATTGCGCTAGCATTTATCAGTTTACATTATCTTTGAATACAATAGACTACCATTCATTTGCCTGCATTTCATGTAACTATTTAGTCTCACTTCATTTTCTGACGATTCGTCAGTCTGATCCGTTCCAAGATAACCACGGATAAATCCCATCCACTGCGTATAAAAACAAACATGTATAACACAAAAATGTACAATAGACCTTATGTATCCTAAGCGCAGATTGCGCTAGCTTTTATCAATTTACATTACCTTTGAATACAATAGACGTATACCATTCATTTGCCTGCATTTCATTTAACTGTTCATTCTCACTTCATTTTCTGACGATTCGTCAGTCTGATCCGTTCCAAAATAACCAGGGATAAAATCCATCCACTGCATATATATATACCTCTTTCCAAAAATCGAAGCTTTCTTACATAACGCAACATACTCATATCATCATTGTGAAATACCTTTGTAACTCGATACGGATCAGATATGTAACTTCGGCAACAATTTCTTAATTTTATCTACACTATGAGTTTCTCTTGATAACAAGTTGACCATTTTGAATTTTTGCGCTTCCTTCTAATACTATCCTGTTCAATATTTTTTTTTTGTAACGTCTTCCACGTCCAACTCCATCTCGAATATGATATGACCCTTATTGATAGGTACTAGTGAGTTTAAGACCAAACCATAGAATGACTCTAAGGACCGAACAATATTTGTCTGGTCGCAACAAAACAAATCGGTTGATCAAACGATTTTAGGGGTCTTCAAAAAATGGTTTAGAAATAAAATCATTAGCTGATGCACAATTCAGAATCAGTATTAGGAAGATCTTGCCTAAATATAACGCAATATGTCACACACTGGACCCTATATCTAAATTAACCAAAATAATTAAAAATCTCAAATGTATACAAAATAAAGTACAATTCATTTAGCAATATCGCTATCGACTACTACGGAGACTCATTTGTTCAGATGATCACCCCATAGTTATGAATACAACAAACAATCGACAACTAGCCTCATTTAAAACATTCGGGTTTTGGGCATTGCGTCCGGCCCACAATTTGCGTCGTCTAAAGCTACAAATAACACAATTCTAAACTTTTAACACAAATACTGCTCCAGAAGTAGAGAAATATTAGGTGTATTAGCATAAAATATCACATAATCTTTATGTTTCAAATTACTCAACTATTGTAAATGTGACTAAACGTTTGTTTGTTAGCTATCCCTTCACGGCCAAACCACCAAACCGATCATCCCAAAACCTAAAAGTACTGTTCCCGAGGAAAACAACAATAACGTTCTTATCATAATAGATTGCGCCACGTGTCTTTCGAATCATGATTGAATTATATTACTACAAAGAATAAGGAAAGATTTCCCGGTAGCACGTTCCTGTGGGATATTTACCGACATTCACGCGGGCGATATAAATATAATTAGAAAGAGAACAAGTACTATATTAATGAATGTAAAGATATTATCTTGAAGGTATGCAACAATTATACATGTTAACTTAAAGAATAATCTAGCTTTAAGTAAAGCCAGTATTACTACTTCATTATGTACCTACTCAGTTTTATCCTGAATAGCATGTAACTGTTGATTCTGCCAATAAATAAATAAAATCCATCTGAGACGAGACAGGCGTTACTGTCTAATTGTCTAAAACCAAAATCAATACTAGTGTTAAACAAGAAAATACCCGGAAGCACTAAAAACTGGTGTAGTGCACTCAATAGGTATATAAAAAAAAATCAGTTCTATTGACTATGGAAACTATAGACCGTTTAGGTACTATTTTACCTCCTTTTTTATCGATTAAGTAATAGAAAAATATGTTTGTAACCAGATACAAGACCTTTACGTTCGATACGCTTAGACACGACACGCTGCTAACAAAATTTTATAACTTTGGAGTTCGTGGAGCAATAACAAAACCGATTTGAGGAGATGAACGCCATTAAAATCACTGAAGGAGCAACCCACAGTACTTGGACGTTTATACTATCTGACATATATATAAAAAAAAATCCTTCATTCTTTTAATCCTCAACAATAAAATGATCAGATCACATCGCTTACTAATGAATTAACAAACTTCCTCGTCACTGTTTATACTCTATCATTCCAAAATGCATATTATTTTTAAAAAAAAATTAACCTCTTTGTTATCTAGTGCAAAATTCCCGTTTAAAATTCAGCTCAAATAACTTCCTTTAGCGAAAAAAAAATATATAGCATACAAAATTACGAGTTATAGGTAAACGTTTTCATTTTAAAAACTGCGAGTTATGTCCGGTTTCTGAGACACTTTTAATTAACTTTGGTTTATCTATCCAATAGCGCTAGTGGTTCCATAACTTGTGAAAGTGAGTTTCTAAAAAGCTCAACTAGATAACTTATCTGACCAATGTTGGCCGTTTAATCGTTCCATAATTAATTCACGTAGTAATCATGGAAACAACATCACTTATTTTTAAAATGTCATAGACAAATTAGGTCCAAGCATTATCTATAACAGTATTAACTAAGACAGTGCTAAGCCACTTTTTTACCATCGAAAGAAATATTATTATGAATAAAACTATCAATTTTAGACGCGATCTCTTGTACAGACCCATCTAGCGGCATCTGGCTTGTTACGTATTCAGAAATGCGCTGACAGTTAACCGATGTTTATCGTTATTCGTTACGCATAACTCTCAATAGCTATTGCGAGTTTATCTGAGGATGTCAGCAACAGGGCATTAATCTTTTAAAACTCATCATACCTAACCTATCCAGAAAGATAAAACCAATTTATGGGTAACGTCATCGAACTTTTAAAAATTAAACATCCAATATGGCCTTCTTCAATCGCAAGAAATATTATCAAAAAACTAACAGTAACTCAGGTTAAAATTCACTATGGCAAGCGTAAAGTAACATTTTTAATTCCCGCAATAATTATTGCAATATCAAAACTTATAAACAAAATGAAACCCAAAACCTAATTTAGCTTAGTAAAATTTATAATTTTATTGCCAGGCTCGACATCAGATGTCATTGTTATACCTCACTGAAATATGGAAATATTACATACTATCTGATCCGATAGACGTTGAATCAAAATCTCAATATGGTCTTTAGTTCATAGAAAATGGAGGTTCAGTTATTCCAAAATTAAACTAATTCAGGTTAACGAACATTTAGCAAAAACAAAATATAACCAAATAGGTCCAGCAGTTATCAGGTGATGCCCTTACCAACGAACAGCATTTAAGTTTTATTTATGCAGATTACTTGGGGCGTAATCCATTCACAATCTTTACACACGAGTCGAGCTTAGAGATATTTTTATTCCCATAAAACCCAATTAGGGTTAACGAACATTTAGCAAAAACAAAATATAACCAAATCGGTCCAGCAGTTATCAAGTGATGCGCTCACGAACGAACAGCATTTAAGTTTTATGCAGAATACTTGGGGCGTAATCCATTCACAACCTTAAAACATGAATCTAACTAAAATCCATCATCGTCAGAATTCAAGGCTAGATATACTCAATGTCCCAATGATTCAAGCACAAAAAGCATTAAGCATCATAATTATCATAAAATAATACGGTATCAAAAACCATCATCATCATCAAGCTTAGACTATATCAGAATTCAAGGCTAGATATACTTAATGTCCCAATGATTCAGCACAAAAAGCATTATGCATCATAATTATCTTTAAATAATACGGTATCATAAAATCTATCATCATCATCAAGCTCAGAGCTATATAAGAATTCAAGGCTAGATATACTCAATGTCCCAATGATTCAGCACAAAAAGCATTAAGCATCATAATTATCATTAAATAATACGGTATCAAAAACGGAACTTTATCAGACTTCAAGGCTAGATATACTTAATGTCCCAATGATTCATATCAAAAAATCTATCATCATCAAGCTCAGAGAACTATATCAGAATTCAAGGCTAGATATACTCAATGTCCCAATGATTCAAGCACAAAAAGCATTAAGCATCATAATTATCATAAAATAATACGGTATCAAAAACCATCATCATCATCAAGCTTAGACTATATCAGAATTCAAGGCTAGATATACTTAATGTCCCAATGATTCAGCACAAAAGCATTATGCATTATAATCATCGTAAAATAACATGTTATAATAAAATCCGTCATCATCAGAATATAAGGCTAACAAAAAGCAAAAAGGGAAACAAAAAGCATTACGCATCATAATTATCATAAAATAATACAGTATCATAAAGTCCATCATCATCAAGTTTAGAGAACTATATCAGAATTCAAGGCTCAATATCCCAATGATTTAGCACAATAACCATTAAGCATCATAATTTTCATAAAATAACATGGTATCATAAAATCCATCATAGTATCATAAGATCAATAAGCATCATTATAGCTAAATGACGTGTAAAAGTGCTCGTACAAACCCAACCATTGAAACAAATCCATTTATCGTTAGCACAATCAGTATCATTTATCATTTGCCTACCCACAACTTCAATTCATTTGGTACTTAACCGCTCACGCGAGCGCGGTATAGGCTGTTCCCGAGTTGTTCGTGTGAGCGGCTAAAATTCATGTAAATAAATCCAAGCAAAAATAAAGTGTTGGCCAAGTTCGTTAATTCAATCAATTAAAATAAGTAATAGATTATGTCCAGCTACTATACACACTTAGAACAATTTAACCGACGACTAGTGATTCACTGGTAAATCACAAAGTACGCCCATTATCACAATCCGACGACTAGTGACTCACTCATCCATCAAAATCCATAAAATCCAGTGAAATCACAAAGTACCTACTCACCTTCCAGTATTTATTTATTTATTTATGGAAAACAAACGTAAGTAAGTAGGTACCATATCCATCCATAAATATCCATAATCCATAAAAATCCAGTGAAAATCATATCCACTCAAAATCCAGTGAAGTCACAAAGTACGCCCAACATAATACCACTGAACAACTACAGTTCACTTATGCCGGAGCAACACCAACGTCAATGCCCATAAACGCTTTAAACATCGCGATAGACTACGCGATAGATAAATTCGGTCAAATTATCGCAGCAAGTGGTGGCTACACCTACGGTTATCGCCCATCAAAGCGATAATCAACGGCAATGTCCGTATAGTGTGGCCGCGGCATTATCATTTATCATTTGTCATTTATCATTTATCATATTGTTCTTCATGGCAATTACTAAGGTAGGAATAGTCATAACCAACAATTTATTTATGCTAACCTCGTGTTGCTTGTAAATTATCATAAAATAAAATTGCTCATAATCCGAGTGAACAATCTCATATTATTATCATGGCAATAATTGCTAAGGTAGAAATAGTCATAACTCGCAACCAATAATTTAATAATGCTTACCTAATGTTGCTTGTAAATTATCATAAAATAAAATAAATACTTATAATCTGAGTGAACAACCATGGTTCATTTAACATTTATCATATTCATCATGGCAATAATTACTAAGGTAGAGATAGTCATAACTCATAACCAATAATATATTCATGCTTACCTCGTGTTGCTTGTAAATTATCATAAAATAAAATAAATATGTACTCATAATCCGAGTTAAGCATGGTTTACTTATCATTTATCATATTATCATCATCATGGCAATGGTTACTAAGAGTCATAACATAACTGCTTGTAAATTATCATACAATAGTTTAATATGTTCAACTGTTGTTCATTAATATCATAGAGAGGCTTATGGGATAGCCATAATTAAGTTACAACGGTAGCAACAATAAAAACATGGAATCATGATCAAATTAGAAATATTGTTTCATTTAAATTATCCAGAAATCATAAACCTAAGGCACCATCCTGGCTGAGATATATCCTGCGCTATCAGAGAGTGGCCCTGATCAAAGCGCGTGATAAGTCCAGTCAGCAGTGTACTTCACCGCACATCATCAGAGTGTTGCCCTGACATAATGTGCGACACCCACACCAGTACGCCAAAATCACGCTCATGGATTTCATTTAGGCAACCAACAAAATGATAGCAATATAAAATAAAATACAATAATCCATAAAGGAACAGGTAAGTACCTAGTTCTCATATGCCTCTGGTAAGTTTATCAAAAATTAACGTTTATCAATTGTTTTAAATATCATTAATTACAAGCAATTCATTATTATCATTATCAAGACAAAAATTAACGTCTATCAATTGTTTTAAATATCATTAATTACAAGCAATTCATTATTATCATTTTCAAGATTATCTACGTACCTTTTTGGGTTAACCCCGCTTCTGAAGTGAAATGATAAACCTCTTCATTGGTATATTTATATTTTATCTTCTTGCACACATACAAACTTGGTACAGGGTAACAATATTTAACAAACTATTTAACTAGGCAGTCAATAAGTATCAGTATAGACTAGATTTCTAGACAACCTTTAGGTTTCGAAGATCCAAGAGAATTAACTTAGAAACTAGGTGACGCTCCAAACATCACGTTTTTTTACCAACTTTTAGCCATACTTTTTGGCGGTAAATGCCAAATGAGATACCTTTTAACTACCAGCTAGAAAATACCAATACTTTTGGCGGTAAACGTCAAATGAGACACTTTTTAACTACTCGAAAACACAGATACAAAATCATCTGAGTCAAATCACATACTTTCAACTCTAAATTCAGTATTTTAAATCAACAAAATTTATTATTATTTGGAAATCATGACACTATGGTATCAGCCTTCTCACAAACTGTCTTATCATCGCAGAGGAAGTGTCTGCCGCCACAGCCTTCAGGATACTATTGTATTAGATGGTAACTTAAAAATATGTGATCATTATGGACCCTGTCGGGCACAGCAAAAATAGCAGGAGAGAGGAAGCTTTGAAAACTTAAATCTAATATTAATGCTTGTTTTTTTTTTTTACTGTACTTATTAGATATACTTACTAATTATAATAATATATTTATTTAATCAGGCAACAAGTCCTAATAAATAATAATCAAAATTACATAAAATCCATTCATCATAAAAATAGAAAACATTAAAATTAGAAATAGTCACAATACAATAAACTAAAATTAAATTATTCATTAACATTAATCGGACACCAAGTCCTAATAAATAATAGTCAAAATACACCATCAGGCACCAGGACCCAATTCCGGGCTCGAGCTAGATATCACGACCATGGAGATAAAACTCTGTTTCAAATCTCCGCATCAATGTCCGGTTCAAATTTCGATACTATCAAAAAACCGTATTCTGGTTGACCATGGAGAAAGATTTACAACGGAGAAAATAATCTCGTCAAAAGACGTTCCATTTTTATCGATTCACTTTGATTATAATCGATTATGCTACGTTTTTCTTTTTTTTTGTATTACTGACATGTTTAATTTATTAAATCCAAGCAAACACATTATAAAAGATAATTTTAGTATATTGTGTTTCTTTATCTGTGTTTTTTTTATAATTACTTACTGAAAATAGTAATTGCAAAGTAGCGTGATCAGAAACGCGTTTCGCATGATTTGTGTCCTTTTTCTGACGTAGGTAGGTTTTAATTTTCATATTAAATATGACTACTTTTAATCGCGATTAAAAAGGTGTGGAATAAAATTAGTTGTCATGAACTAAAATTCACACCAACACCTTGACTTCAAGTGCAAAAACAGTACTGTATTTTTTTTTCTTTTGTTTACATGTATCTCGAAAACGGTGTGTCCTATCGCAAAAATAATGAAAATTTGGCCCCCCTTTATGAAACCCATAAACCCCTAAGCCCTAGGTATGCCATGTAGGTACCAAAAAAATAATTCGAATATAAACCTACGAATGTAAATTTTGACAGATGTTCCAACGTAGATTTCATATTTCCATACCTTAGGCTGGGGTCGCGGGTTGTCTGAAGGGGTTACCGCGGCCCTGGCATAGGCAACTGAAGGAACACGGGTGGGTTTTAGTCAGTAAAAGTCTGACACGCCCTCCCGCTCCACCCAGAGCGGGAGAAGTTATTTGATGATTTCCCACCATCAAAAAAAAAAAAAAAAAAAAGGACCAGCCGTGATGTCGCGGGTTGTTTGAAGAAGTTACCGCGGCCCTGGCATAGGCAACTGAAGGAACACGGGTGGGTTTTAGTCAGTAAAAGTCTGACACGCCCTTCCGCTCCACCCAGAGCGGGAGAAGTTATTTGATGATTTCCCACCATCAAGAAAAAAAAAAAAAAAAAAAAAAAAGGACCAGCCGTGATATCTCGCTGGTTTGCGATCGAAAAATTTATGAATGGAGATCGTTAGAATAGCATTTTTTCGTTTTCGACGGAGATAAGCAGTTTCTCGACTGATATTTCGACCATGGAGATAATTTCCATGCCACCGGAATTGGCCTACAAGTCCTAATAAATACATAAACTTCTATCACATATAATAATTTCAGATTTTTCTCTTTGCAAACTTCGGAGATAAGGGGGTTGGAACGGTATTTTTTTTTTACATTTTTCATCAAAAGTCGACAACTATGCGGCCTAAAAAAATAAAAAAATGTTTGAGAATGTGCAAACAGCGTTTCTTTTCTCTAAATTCAAATCGTACACACACGTAGTATCCAAAGAATAGATCAAATAGAAATATATCACGTACAATGATAACTAAAATTTAAAATTAAAATTTGGGTATTTAAATAAAAAAACCGGCCAAGTGCTAGTCGGACTCACACACGACGTGTTCCGTACCATATACACTCCTTTGCAAAACAAGCCACGCCCCGCGCGAATTATAATTATTATTTACTTAGGCACCTATTACACATTTATTATTAGAAAATAATGGTTCACGGTTTATGCATAAGGTTTATGTTTATGAAATTAAATATTTTTTTTTATTTTTATATTTGAGTTGATGAATGAAAGGTAAATTGCGGTTTACGATTTATGACGTATTAAAAAAACTACTTACTAGATCTCGTTCAAACCAATTTTCGGTGGAAGTTTACATGGTAATATACAACAATAAACACGAAAAGTTTTAAATTATTGGCCTACCAGCCGGAAAAATCAAGAAAAATACGAAATCTAAATAACAATTCACCGAAAGTAAGAATCAAAACTAGCGCGGAATGATTACTTCATAGTTCATTGATTGCTACCAATATAAATAACAATAAACAGGAAGAAAAACTGCACAAAAAAAAACGCTTGCTTCTAGGCAAAATTCAGTATCAAAAGTCAGTTGAAAAGAATCGAAAATGACAACAAAATATATTTTGTTGATTTTGTTTTACTAATTTTGAAAAACCATAAAATGAAGAAATAATATGACCAAAAAGTTTTTAATACTAAACCGAAATGAAAAAGTTTTTAATGTCGTAGAATGTAATTCTACAGGGTGTAGGGGACAGCCCTCCGCAAACTCACAGGGTGCATTCAGCTCCTCATTTTGAATCATATTCCACTGGAAATTTTCTCAGGAAAATTTTCATTTTTTCAATTTTTTTTTCAGTTACATTTTCATTATTTCAATGTAAAATTGCATTGTGTGTTCGCAGCACTCCATTTATGTAAAAAAACTGCAAAACAAACAGCAAAAAAAAAACCAGCAATGGATGTTGAAATACTCTAACCAACGACGCGTGAAATCAGCTGTTCACTTTCTGTCTAGCTACAGAGTTCATCGAACTCACCGCATACCTATTACCTACCCCTCCCAACCAGTAATAGACGCTCCAATTTGTGCACAAAAACACAAACAAATCAGGTTTATTGGATTCCCTTAACGTTCCTGAAAAAATTTCATGTACCGGTCATCTTAGTATGACATACTGAATTCGGGTGAATTCAGTATGTCATACTAAGTCAGTTTGCGGAGGGCTGTCCCTTACACCCTGTATAGTAGCACTGAAATAGGTCTATAATTAGTAGGGTCAGATGTACAGTAAGCATCAGAGAAAAGGAACCCCCTTTGGTAATGACATCAAACTGTTTAACTTTTTTGCAGTGTACCTATCGTAAATGGCGTGTTGGTCTAGTCTAGAGGTTAAGACTACGGCTTAGCAATGCGATGGTCTCGAGTTCAAATCCGCGCATGAGAAGATTTTTTTTCTTTTTTTAGTTTCTTTAATAGGTGATTAGGTGATTTTAGTTAATTATTATTTAAACATTGAAATGTTAAAGTAGGTATGAGGTTTGTAAGAAAAGCTAGGCATGTTGCATAAACAATATTAATTTATTTCTATAATAACATTTCTAGCTCTTCATGGAATCCGCTTCCTAGTTGAGTATACAGTTTTCTATCTATATCTATGTTGAATTGTGGTTATTTACTTACAATATTAACTAAACACAAAATATAACCTGGGGTGAGGTTTAGAACGTTTAACATTAAATAACGGTTCGTTTATAGATATTTCTAGACACATAACTACTTACAATATTTATTTATTTAATCATATCGAAAAAAAAGCCTACTACTTACAATATTTATTTATTTAATCATATCGAAAAAAAACCGGTCAAGAGCGAGTTGGACTCGCGCACCGAGGGTTCCGAGTTCCGAGTTCCGATAAGGGGGGGAACGGTATTTTTTTTACATTTTTCACCAAAACTCGAAAACTATTTGGTCTAAAAAAAAATTAAAAAATGTTTGAGAATGTGCAAACGTTCTTTCATATGATACCCCACATGCCCTAGTAACCCCACTTTGAATTTTTAAGACCCCCTTCTGTCCCTGTTGCAAAAAAAAATATAAATATTTTTATTTCTTTTTTATAAGCTAAATAGTTGGGTAAACATCACCTAAAACTGTTCCAAATTTCAAGTTGATAGCATTAGTAGTTCTTGAGATATCCACCTCTGACAGACAGAGAGACAGACTGAGTCACACCATAAGGGTTCCTTTTTTACCATTTTGGTACGGAACCCTAAAAAAGCCTGGTTAAAAAAAAATATGTTGTCATTTGTGCCTGCGAATTACAGAGGAAGAACCAACATGCTAAACTATAACAGTATAGCAATATACATCTTTCTCTTTTATCACATTTTCTGATAACCCTTTTAACACAAAATTAGTAAAAATATGTGAGGTCATATGGTGCATCGTTAACACATTACAAGACTACTTGTAAACAACAGTAACTGGATTGATAATAATAAAGGTTGCTTATTTTTGATTAACTACGAGATAATGATCTCACAAATATTGGGAATTATTAACACTTGCAAACTAATACAAACTTAATAGATATAAGTTAAACAATCAATCTGCCGAGTAAATTGCCTAATAATAACGTCTATCACTTCTTGAAGTCGACTTTTCATGGCTGAAACCATATTGAAGCATGCAGCACTATTTCGTATTGGTTCCCAAGTTTTGTTTACCTCTTTATTCAATTTTTTTTTACTTTATTTCACTGGAGTCCCAGAACCATCTGACCCCACAAGTTTTCTACAGGATTTAGGTCCGGGTTATGTCTTCTTAGGCCTTCAGCCAGTCTTGCACGATTCGGGACCGATGCACCGAAGAATTATCTTGAACCACGTAAATTTGGCCCTCTGGATATGCGAACCGCACTGACGGCAGCATTATGTCCTTCAACACTTCAAGGTATGGCTCACTGTTCATGCGGCCGCCTATTTCCACAGGCTCGCCTGGTCCCATTGCAGACATCCATATCCAGTAGGTAACCTAAAACAGTCAACCTTTTAAAATCTGTTGCAATATGTAATCCAAGTAAATGTCAACAAAAATATTTTTTTGATACTCGCAACTGTCGCAAGTAAATCAAAACCTGCTTCCCGTTGACCTAGAATAATGAAATTTGGCAAAAAGCAGGGAGACCTTGCTTTTTGCCAAATTTCAAGCACAAGTAGAGGAAAAAGTCCGAAAATTATGAATTTGTAATTTTTTGAAGTAAAAAATTTAATTTTGGGATCCAATGTTAAGTTTGTTTTGGGGATGAATTCTTTTCAACTACGGAACCCTTAATTGTGCGTGGTCCGACACGCACTTGGCCGGTTTTTTTTTGCTTGTCGTTTTGCTACGTAGTAATATATTAAGTTCTCCATCGACACGACTGTATAATGTATATGCACACCGTTAAAATTGAATTAGCGACACTGCGTGAATAAAACGCCGCGACGGGTATCCGTGACGGGGCCCGTAGCGTTCCCACAGAGCCCACCCGCGTATCCACGCGCGTAGACAATCTAAGAAATCTTTACACTTCTCCGTAAACGCTCTCATATCATAGAACGCCGTATGTTTGAATAGTGCGGGCCGCGCCGCACAACGCGACGCGCGACGCCTTGTTCAAAAACCCTTGAATGTTTTGATGCACCAGGTTGATATTATTTAAATTGTTTACACATTTATTTGATTTATTATTTACCTTCCTTACATTAGGTATTGCAAGAGGTTGCCTATTTTGTCCTAATTTCTAATTTAAATTAAAATCAATGTCATTAATTGTGACCAAATGTGGCAGAATGGTTTAAAATGTCATTGCATTGCTCAAAAGAAGCAAGTTGTTTATCCAAATGTTTGGCTGAAATAGAAAAAACTATGATAGTGACACAGCTATTAGTAGTTTCGTACTTCTTGATGTATAGCAATTTCGCCACGAGTAATCACGAACTCTAGAAGTTATCACATATATTTTCGTGGTTATTCAAAACATTTCTAACTTCTCGACTCCCCCGGAGACTTTTCCATATAAACTCGACCAAAAGTAAGGTCATGTTGTGACAAACAAACTGATAAACCGCTAATTAACTCGAAGTTATCGTTGTCTACTTTAATATATAACTGTGGCAGCATAATTGCGATGTAGTTTGATATTATCTGTCATTCTGTGAGCACGTACGAGGTAAGCTCCCATTTTCGTTTTTCTCATCGCCAGCACACATTAGACAAATCTGAGGGCCTAGACAAGGTGACAATAGCTTTGAAAGCTTTTTTCCTACATCGGCTGTCAACAGGATTGTCATAAAATTTTCGGTAGATATTTCAATCTATAAATTTTTGACTTTTCCTTCATCGTTATTCGTGATAGAATGTCACTTTGGCTAGGCACTCTTGAGATCTCTTTCCTCTCCGTAAGGGAAGAGGCCTTTGCTTTAATATTATTATTTACATGGATTACATCATCATCATCATCATCATCGGCATAATTTCAGACAAACTTCACCATAATTGTGTGTCTTTTGATGTGTTGCCTTATTTAAGAGCCCTTGATTGATTTGATTGATAGCATCAAATGAAAATTTGAAATGTGAATATGTTAGAATGCCAGTAAGTATCAGCCAAAGTGTCCAGTCACTATTATTTCAATTCTGTAAAAATCAATTAAGCAACCTACTTATCGCTGTATTTCGGTCGGAAGGATCAAGAACCGATGATACTACAGGAACATGAGATTATTACTTTGCATTTATGCCCTGAATAATTTTTGAAGTGTTTTTGATAAAATAGCAGTCAAACAGTCACGAACCTACCTATCCTACCTAATACTTAGTGAATATACGTCATATTTATAAATCAATGTATTAACTCAATATTCTCAAAAATTGGTTTCTTGGATTGTCGAGTATGACGTAACGCAATGAAACTATCCGACGCAAAAAATACAATGGACAGAGAAGGGTTTATAGAAAAAAATTTACCGAATAGAATAATAAAAAATAGTTTGATATTCCCAATAAAAAATTTGGAAGTTGCTCCATAAAAATAAAGTTTGGCGTTGAACATCTCTGTATTTTCAGCGATAACGACATTCTTTTTTTTAAGAATTTAATAGAATTATCATTTTTTTTATCTTTTACCGGAAAATTATATAATTTATTGTGTATATTCAGAATAATCTAAAGAAAACCCGGAAAATAAATGCACATTCGCAGCTTAGTCACATCTCGGCAACACAAATATTATGTTCAATGTTCAACCTTATTTCAAGCCAGCTAATGGTGACAATAGATTACGCGGTTGTGTGCCGTTTAAAATCGTAGTAAGTCCACGACTAACGTGATCAATTTGATTAAAACCATCGACCATGTACACACAACAAAAAAGATCAAAATCAAAATCAAAAGTCCTTTATTCAAATTAGGCTGAGAATCAGCACTTTTTGAACGTCAAAATTACAGTAAGACAGTCCCCACAAAACGCCCGCCCTTCACCACTTCCTAGTGCTTTAGCTGGGAAGAAGAAGTAGCGGAACAAACTCCCCAGCAGCACAGCTGTCTGTTCAGTTAGAAGAACTAGATTCTATACAATAGTACATATGCAAAATAATTTACGCAACACAATACATTAAATCGGTCGGATCGGTTTGCATAGCACATCAACACAGTTGTTGGTGTGCGTACAGTCAACGGGTGTATTGCTCTACGCCTATTAGTGTTTGCTTCACAATATATATGAAGCAAAGAATACGAAGCATAAATTTAACAACGTAACTATCTGGTCCCGTGGCATAGGTGCATAAGCATTCGGCTGGTAAATCAAATGTCTTAGGATCGAGTCTCACCGCAGGCGGCGTAAATTTTTTGCATCATAAAAAACTTTTTTTTTCATTTTGATGAATTTTATTTAAGTAATTTACCTGATAATAAAAACATTCGAAAAAAATATATGGAAGTAAAAATTAAACAATTTGTAATAAGAAAACAACAATATTTATTGACTAGGTTTTTAAAATTATAATTACAAATTATAAAGTTTTGTGCATGACAAATATTCTAAGCCGGACAAGAAATCAACATTATTTTTAATATTTAGTGGGTAATTCATTTGTTAGTGATATGAATAAACATGTAAGTAAGCTAGATATTAACATACAGTAGGTATCCTAAATTGTAGTCTCACTAACAATAACATCACTCACATAAAACAAATTTAATTACCCCCCGATATTTTAATTAATAGCTCATGCTAGCAACCATATTTTTTTAATTATAAGAAGAAGAATATTTTTTTTAGTTTAGCGCTTACCATCTTGTCGCCACAATATTTTGCGACCGTCCTTGTCTTGTCCGACTTAAAACATTTTTCATCGCTATTTATAACTATAATTATTATTGCAAATAACGAAATCCAAATATTCTCTTGCGAAGCGTACCCGGTTTTGCATGTAAATATCTGACAGTAAAATTTTCTTGGCTGGCCTACGACATTTCACACCAGCTGCACGCAACTGGTTCCGTACAGTTTGTAATGTCACGTCATGTTTAGTCGCCATGGAACGAGTAGTGAGGAAGGGCTCAGTCATATTTATCACAGTGCCGCACATTGGTAAATCCAGCCTTTGGTCCCGGTCGGCGAGGATCAATCCTTCCCGAATCTGCATAACGATGGACCCACAATTGCACAGTTATTCTCTGTGAACTAATAAAGTGATGTTACAATAAACAATAAATTAAACCTAAGTATTAAACTTCAAAACATAATACCTAATAACATTTTGTTACTCACCGATATCTTTAAACGCCTCGCAATTATACCAATTGAAACGTTTTGCTCATGCAAATTATCTCAGCTTTTAAAAGTGTAGTTATGTAATTCATAGTGATTCAAAAATAAAAGCACTTCTCAATCAAAACACGCTGGGTATAATGACTAAAAACGTAACGAAAGTCCGATGGTCAATAGCATTATGACGATGAACGTAAACTACTTGCTTAGCGTGATAGGTATGTCATTTTTAGAGCGTAGAAAATATAAAATGTGGGCAAAATTATCGAACCCACTTGAGTAAGAATACTCGCGACATTAATCATTATATTTTTGTCATTAAGGTTGAAAGTCTAATGAGTAACACGACTACTAAAAATAAAAAAGGCGAGGGTGGATTAATAAAAAAATATCGCGCATCAGAAACACCTAAAGTTAAGTTTCTACGGTTAATATGTAGCTAATTCCGTGATTCATTTTAACAGCTGCTTGTGATTGTGCGATATTGAACTTTATGAAAATATACGCTAAGGAATCTTAGAATCTTGCGTCTAGCATAACAAATAAAGTTAAATTTCAAGATGTTTAGTAAGAGTTGAGTTGGTCTCATGGTCACTTAGTCAATTCGATAATCATCGTTGTCCGAGTTCAAAACCAGGAATAATCTAACTATAGGTTTTTGTTCACAATGTTTTGTTTTTAATGATTATCTTTTTTTTACTTTTCTTTAACGAACGAAGGCGGGAAATATCTTTATAAATTATTTTTTATAGAAATAACACAAAGTCATTGCAAGAAATGAAAATGTTTATTATTTAATTAAAATATACTTAAGTAATTAAGTTATAGTAAGTATACGTTCTTAGTTCAAAATTAATATACCAACATTTTATAATATCATATTCAACTATAAACATTTAAAAAACGGCATGAAAAAAAAAGAAAAAGAAAATGAATTAATTTGTAAAATGTTTTACAGATTTAAGTATTACATATTCTGTATTATGTAGTGAATCAACATGTTATTTAAATAGAAAAATGCATTTCCATTTATAATAATAACATTACCACAGAATCTGCAACATTTTAATGGTTTAGCATTCTTTCGCTATTTTTTTGTAAATTAAGGTGAAGTGTAAAAAATAATATAACACAAAAATTGTGGGTAGTAATTTATGCTATACAGTCAAAATAAGTTGGCTGAGAATTCCGTGCTCATATCTCAAACGTTGTAAATTACTCATCTATGAACGGGATTGAATTCGAGAATTTTGAATTGAATTGAGAAAGCAATTCAACTAGGTAATATGTTTTAGGAAAATTATGATTAGAGAATTTACAAAAAGAGAATAAATATAGCACCGAGATTTGAACTTAGAACATCTCGTTCACCATCCACAAACGTTAGCCATTGTGCTACATCTGTTACAATGAACAAGTGCGAAATATTCTAACTGATTCAATTATATACATTATTACTGCCTATCGGCGCTGCTGCTACATACGCACACTAATAAAAAACTGAGCTCGCTCGTATCTCATAGTTAACGTTTGTGTGCGCAACTATTCATGCCGATACAGCTATCCGTGTGTGAATGTAAACCGAATTGATTTGCAGAGTGTACATAATTATGTATGAATTCTTTCAGATAACAACAAATAGATAGTAAAAGTCAGGCAAAGATTATTTACTGTTTATAATGTCAAAGATCAGAAAACTTGGACGTATAGTTATTAACTGTGTTGCCTATATTATATTGTAATCTACTGGCTTTTGATTGATCGCAGCTTCACTTTCGCATACTGCTTTATGTACTCGAATAGAAAGTACATTATCGTCAATTCAGGTCATAGTCTACCTCTCTGCCAGAATTCATTAAAATCCCTCCTATTTAGCGATCGTAACTAAATAACTTAACGCGCTGGTAAGTAGCCACAGTTTTATTATTTTTACAACCAAATACAAAATCGTGAATGAAAAAATCAAAAGAAAAACCACAAGATCAAACTGACAGTAAAAACTATAATTTAGAAAAAAACGAAGGCCAATCCCAGCAGTGGGTGCTGTGGACTTAAAGCTGATTATGTATCTAAACCAACATCGCCCAAACTGCGTAACACAGCGTAACACACATGAAATGACAAGATCGCAACAGGTTTCATTTTGACAGTGCACTCAGCTGGTCGATTCTGTAAAAATCTCACCGTGAAAACTTGCGTGGAGTGAGCTGTCAGTGTCATCCCACGGATGCTAGGGATTGACCAAATTAAATTTACAATCATAATCGAGATTTTAATTATTTTTTTTATGTGAATTCTATACATCACAGTTTTATATTATTTATAGGCTAGTAAATAAGTAAATATTGTGTCTAAACATTACTATTTAGGGGGCTTTAAAATAAAATAGTCAAATAGAAATTCAGACAAAACTCAATATTTTTTTTTTTTTTTTTGTATTTTTGCAATGTGTAAATAATAGCTTTGAAATAATATAAAATGATCACTAGAATAACGTAAAAAATATTATTTAAATCTCGATTATGACTGTAAAAATGTGCTTGGTCCATTCCTAGCATCAGGTGGAATGACACTGACAGTTCAGTCCACGCTCACTTCACTTAGGTTTTCACGGTGAGCTGATTGCAGAATAGCATTGGTTCATTGTGTTATTTACGTTATTGTTGTTTACAAATTTTTCAAACCTATGAAGCTAGATTAGAAAACGGATTAGCAATATCCTTCAAAACTCCCGGAATAAGATTGAGGGTGCTGCAGTGCGATTCTGTAACCATCTCATCGTGAAAGCTTAGGTGAAGTGAGCGTGGAGTGAGCTGTCAATAGTGTCAATTCCTAGCAAAAACAAACTCACTTCACCTAAGTTTTCACGGTGAGATTTTTACAGAATCGACCGGCTGATCTCGTGTATGTATAAATTGATTAATAAATTTGAACTAATTATTTTGTTCAATAAGTTTGAAAAACGTAATCTCTGGAATTGATCACTGCTGCGGAATGCCATAGGATATGATGAAGCTATGTAGTGTTATATTGGAATTATGATCTGTTTGAAAAGTATCTGATGAAAATATAAACACATGGATAAAAAAACGTACTTGTGGATGCCAATTTGCAGTGCCACTTACAAATTGAATACTATGATTTGATTATTTGAATTTAAGTATTCAAATAATCAAATCATAGTATTCAATTTGTAAGTGGCACCCGAAATCCTAAATTTAAATCAATTTTCCTTGATGATTTTTCAATTATGTTGAATTTAATCTTCTTTTAATCTTTTTTAGTTTTATTTTTTTTTATTTTTTTTCATGTTATTCAAAAACTGATTCTTAGAAAAAATGGTGAAATATGTTATTGAAATCTTCCAAATATAGATAAATATGTTGCTATTTCCCTATAATGAGTGATTGTGTAGGAATTTAACTGAACAGGGTTTGTTTACACTTATAACAGATACTTTTGGTACAGACTATAATGTTGGGCAGTATCGTCCTCCTGTGTGAACAGAACTGCTATGATCAGTCTGATGATCACGATAATTAAGGCAATTTCCTCTTTGGTCACTCGCTGAAATAGCTATTACTCATTGGCCGGCCCATTATGTGCATTTGCCATATTTACAAATTGCTTTGACTGAAAATGAGACTGAATGAGTTTTATGATGACCGTATTTTTTTTATCCATCCTCTTTAAACTACGCAACGGATTTTGATGCGTTTTTCACCATCATTTCGGAAATTTATCCTGGAAGTTTTATGTGTACATCCACATTGTGTATTATAATACATCTAGAATACCAGGGCGAATAAGCTCTGCTCGGGTGAAAAAAGAGAAAACGAATTTTCCAAAATTCGTTTAAACTAACGAGCTAGACCGATTTTTCGCTGCTGTAGACCCCTATATTGCAACTTGCCGTTTTCGAGAGCGTGATTACAAATATTATGCTATAAAAATATCTGCCACGGCTGCAATGGGAGACAGTATTGTGTTTATAGATTACAATAGTGAAGATAAATTATTGATGTGTCATAAATTTTTTCATACAAAAAAATTTGCGTATAAATTTGAATTGATTTATTTGTATTAAACTGTTCCGTAGTAATTAGACCGTAGTGATTAGGTGTTGTCATTAATAACATAGAAACAACAACAAATAACAAATATTAGCAATATTATAGAAAGAGGTAGCAATTGTTTTCATTGACGAAGCGACACATCACGCTTAGTTTGTGAACCACGTACCTATACAGAATAAAATAAATATTTATTTAATTACTTTAATTTCTCAAATTGATTTAGCTATTCCGGGGTACGTTTCTTCACAATTGTAATACATATATATATACACAATACTATCTCCCATTGAAGCAGTGGCAGATATTTTTATAGCACCTTAATATAAATATATACATTTATATACAGGGTGAATTTTTCAAGTGCGCGTGGATGGCCAAATTCGAAACTATGAGGAATAGCGAAAAGTACTCAAAGGATCGAGTCTCGGTCTCAATTTAGATGAAAACTAATACTGCATCATTGGATTTTTGAAAAATCAATATTCCTAGCCAGCTAGAAATTGCTACAAAACGCGTATTTGATGTAGGTTATCAATTTGTTTAACAATTTCCCAGACTGTACTTGCATAGAGGTTTATCTTCACTAATCGAGATTCAAGTTGACGTGAGTCATCATCATCGCCGTCATCATCATCATCATCATCATCATCATCATCATCATCATCATCATCATCATCATCATCATCATCTTCCTGCCCTTATAGCATGTTACGTGGCATCGGCGCAATACGTTTTCTTCTACCATTCTCCCCTGTCAACCGTCACGCTATCATTCACTCCCCTCTCTTTCATATCATCAAGTTAACATTAACACCTACCTGCATGCCTACATAGACGTTTCAACAATTAGTAAGAACTCAATATGTAAACCCCATCGAACCTACGACCGAAAGGACAAATTACGTGCTCCATTTCACCGGCTTCATAAGGTTCATATAACTCATTTGTTGGGCTTGGCTATAACATTTATAACAAGCTAACTTCTTCTTTGCTAGATTTGCCTTTTAGTGCGTTTAAAATTAAAGTAAAATCCAATCTTTGTTCAAAGGCATACTATTCTATCAACGATTACTTAAACGATAAGAATAGTTGGTCGCTGTGATTAACTCAAGACAATGTTTATATTATGTTCTTTCTCCAGAGTTAGCTTACATAATGACAGGTTATATGAGTTACTAAAATTGTTTATTTTATTTGACAAATAATATAATTTAATGTATTGTGTTGCATAAATTATTTTGCATAGGTACTATTGTATAGAATCAAGTTCTTCTAAGTGAACGGACAGCTGTGCTGCTAGGGAGTTTGTTGCGCCCACTTCTTCCCAGCTAAAGCACTAAGAAGTGATGAAGGGCGGCCGTTTTGTGGGGACTGTCTTATGTAATTTCGACTTTCAAAAAGTGCTGATTCTCAGCCTAATTTAAATAAATGACTTTTGATTTTGATCTTGATTTTGACCCCACGCGCAGCAGTCCGTCCTTTTGACCAATAAGCCAACCAAACGAGTCTGTTTTAGACATAACTTTGAGTAACTTAAATGGCTCTATCACTCAGGGTTTTGAGTGATATTGTAGTTGCGTGTTAATCTACTAGTTCAAGAGGTCATTTGATAAACTTAAACAAAATAATATATTTATTATAACACTCGTATAATTATACAGGTTGTAAGTGTAAACAGTGGCAATATTTTAAGGGGCCATTGTACTCATCATTATGAACAACTTTTATTATGGGACGAAACCTGACATCGTGAAAAAAATCTGCTGTTCCCTACATTTTGACGAATTATGCGAACATAAATGTACTGAACAGCTGATTTTTTTTTCGCGATTACAGGTTTGGACCCATAGTAAAAGTTGTTCATAATGATGAGTACAATGACCCCTTAAAATATTGCCACTGTTTACACTTACACCCTGTATACAGGGTCAAATAAAATTAGCTATCGAAAGTTCACAGACGTGATGGGTATCACGAAAAAAAGAAACACACACACACAAATACTACACACACATACACAAAGAAACACTTTTTTTTTATTTATACACCAGTTTCTGCCCGCGACTTCGTCCGCGTGAAATTTCTTGCTGCCCCGACCCATCGCGTCCCATCGCACCTCCGCAATATTATTTCGTTTTTGCTTAGCGTTCTTTCTAGTTTTTCTTTCACTTGTTTTTGCTCGGCTTCTGACGGCCTTAATACAAAACGAGGTTTTTCTTCTGTCATGGTTTAAACCATCGAGCCTGTTTTTGTAATAAGAACCTAGCTGAGATAGAAATACAGTTCTTCATACAAAACTGACAACTTAGTCCGGAACAGGTAGTTCCGGGTCCGGTAGTTTTGTAAAACTGACATCTTCATGTGTCGGAATAAAGTTCGAAATTCAAAAAAGGGTCCATGGTTTAAACCTTGGTTTGAAGATGAACCTTGTTTTGTAATAAGACGGTGGGTCGTAGTGTGATGTTAAATAGCCTTTCTAAAGCATTCGGCTATCAAATGCAAACAGATTTTTTTAAAATCCGACTTGTAGTTTCAGAGATTAGCGCGTCCAAACAAACAAATCAAACTTTTCAGCTTTAATAATATAAGCTAGTTTAGTACTAATTTGAATAAATGACTTTTGACCATGATCATTTGCTACTGCAGAAATGCAATCAACGCGGACATTTACGGTGAACCACTTTTTGACCTAAAGTGATTCTACCGCAAATGCTCGCGATGGTATGTTACATAGGTATGGTAGCTAATTGGTCTGTGGGTATGGTCAGTTCGATGAATGATTATAAGAAGTCTTGAGGAAATAATATTCGACTCACGGTTATGGTCTACTTACAATATAACGGGCTGATGTGCCGACATTACAAAATACGTTTGACCTTATCCAAACACTGCCGTCGGACCGCGCCGCCCGTTCGCCCGGTTTTGGTTATGTCTATTATACTCATAACATACCTACCGAGTTCGGTTGCGGTGGACACACGATCGCCGTCACCGGGACGTGACATTCGGTTCAAATAATCTCGTTTCTCGGTGACGTCCCGGTGATGGCGGTGGTGGATAAACCTTAAAGTGATGATGGGTCCTGTCAACCGATAGTCATAAATCAAGATGTTGACTATCGATTGTCGAAGGCAATTACTGATGGTGTATCGGTATATTTTTTCTTATTGTGTATTAAACATTAACTTTAAAACGTTTTTCTCTTAATTCCAGATCACAACATGAAGCTGCTAATATTCTTCACGGCATCTCTCCTAGCGGGGTTAGCGTATTGCGCCCCAACCTCTGAAACCACTGTCGCCCCTCTCGCCACCGACGATGACAAAGTCGTCATCACCGAAGAATTCTTCCCAAGCTCACTAGTAGTATACACCGCTGAACATGACATCGTCAAAATATTAACCCCCCTTAACGCACTAAACTTTAATGACGATGACGATGAGGATGCTGAAGGATCTGACTCGGACTCCGTCACATTCATCGTCCAAGCTGACATCAACGAGAATGGCGAAAAAGTCGACCAAGGTCTCTACATGCTGAAGAATGGAACTGCAACCAAGTTACTTGATAATGGAAGAGATGCTGCTGCAGCTAACGAAGACACAAAAACAGTTTACTTTGCTGCTAAAGACGGAATCTACTCATACAATGCTACCACAATCAAAGCTGAGAAATACGGAACAGTGACTGATGATCTCATCGCTATCGCTAAAGTTAACGGCAGTGACGTCATCTATGTCCTGACAGCTGATAATGTTCTGTACAAAGTCACAGAAGAAGGAACGAAAAAGGAGTTAGTCGACAAAGTTGTCAAAGCCAAGGAAATAATTTTGGATTACCATAACAATTTGTATTTCTTAACAAATGAAAATATTGTCAACGTGCTGGTTGGTGATGAGGTCAAAAAGATTGAAGGTCTCCCTGCTAACCCAACTTTCGTAAAAATCTTTAACCCACCTTTTGTCATCGAAAATGGTATCCCTGTTATCATTGACAATAAGTCTTACACCGCTTATGAAAATGGTACAAGTGAATTGGCTGACTTTGAGTTCACAGTGAAGCCTACCGCATACTCGATGGAAGCTGCGCTCATTCAATACTATGGTTACAACAAGAAGGTTTATGAATACAATATTCTTGCCATAATCTTTGGTGAAGCTCTGACACAGCTGAAGTCATTCTTGGAAGATAAGACTGACTCTATTCAATCTATCGCGACTAGGTCCAGAAGCGATTTTGTTCTATAAATCATATCGAACAGAATTTGTACATACAGGGTGTGATGCGGCAGAAGACAAAAGTAACCTATTTTTTGTTGTATTTTTAATCAAAAGTTATAAAGTCTGAGAAATTAATTGTTTAGCAAATTGACTACTTACCAACTTAAAGAACAATGGCGCAATGCTATTTTAAATAAATTTTAACGTCTAAAAGTGACCCTTATACGAAAGAAATTCAATAAACTACGTTTTTTTTAAACTATCATAGTATTCAGTTATGGCCGAATAAAAAAAATATGTATAATGAAAAAGTTATTGGTATACTTCATTTTAAAAGATTAGGAAATTGTTGGTTGGATTGAATTAGTGTTGCCATTTTATATTTATTTTCCTAAATAGTAGGTATAAATTGTCTTGGTGTTGTAATAATTTTTAGATTGTTTATATTTACATGGAGTAAATGAATAAATAACACATTTATTTTGTTGTTTATCTAAGTTTATTCTGTGTTCATCCTTAGATAAGAATACGGCAGTAAAGTAGGAAAAATATCTAATGTTATGGCAATTCTGAACTAAAAAGACTAGTATTAAAAGTCTTAAAAAACATAACTTGGTTATTCTTTTCTGTATATTCAAATTACAACTGACATTCTTTGACAGTTGTATGACATGGCTATAAAATTGAGGTAAAGTGCGTTTCATCAAATAGTTCGTCTGCCGTAATGTTGGCTCCAGTATTGTAGGACGAACACGATACGCTACCGTTGTTAGAGCGTGGACCTAATAGGTCCATTGTTAAAGTTTAACAGTGGGGCCAACATTACGGCAGAGGAACTATTTGATGAAACGCACTCTAGTGTCAATTTAGATGTAGATGGATTTAGTTATAAAGTTTTAACAACTACAAAGTCTTAAATCTTATCTAAACCCAATGTATATGTTTAATAAATTAGTACCTGAGTGACCGAGCTCTTCTCGGGTGAAAATAGAGAAAACGAATTTTCCAAATTTTCCCAGAAATGAGACCTAGCTAGATCGGTTTTTCGCCCCCGTATACTGCATCTTTCATCGAAATCGTTTTCGAGAACGTATTACAAATACCTAAACAAATATTGCTCATTCAATAGTATAGGATAAAAAATGTGAACCAAATAGTGACGTCAAAAAGAAAAATCTGAATTCCTCATACCCAGGGGTATTCGACAATACCCCATGGTTTCGCGATTTTTTGTAAGTTTCGAGTTATTTTTGTTTTTGTAATTATTTACAGTTTTCTACCGGTGGAGCTTCAAAAAGTGAATTTCGTCAAAAGTGTTTAGTCTTTTTTTGCTGTGGGTATTTTTCAGATTTTTTTTTGTGACAGTGTCGTCTTGAATGTACTTTCAGGTCACAAAAGAAAACTGAAAAATACACACTACACTCGAGAGTTCTGATTTTATTTTTTCAGTTTGGTTCTCAATGACACGCAGATATATTTATAAAGACAAGAGACAACTACACCAATTTTTCACAAAGTAGGGAACAACCGGATTTTGGAAAAAACTATAATTTGCAGTAACATTGGCCTTAACCATTTCCTTGGTAATGCCCTATATTAGCTAAATGATATAAAATAGAACAAGATAGCTTTGTTATTTTATTAATTATCACAGTGTTGCATTCAAACTATTGTTTTATTGATTTTACAGGAGAGTAAAACTGTTGTTAGTACAACAGTTTTGCTCTCCTGCCGTGTGATTCTGTAAGACCTCATTCTAAACTTCGAATCTAAATCTTTCAATGGACAATGGGCAAAAATGTATGGAACGTGGTACCCGCTCCAATAGTCCTCATTAATATATCATTGAATAGACATTTTCATGCAGAAAAACGTCTACCATGGCGCCTGTCCCTATTCACGTTTGGAAAGCAGTAATCTCACTATCTATACTTATTATTATAAAGCTTTAATCTCAGGAACTGCTAGTCCGATTTAAAAAATTCTTTCAGTGTTAGATAGCCCATTTATTGAGGAAGGCTATAAGCTATATATCATCGCTACGCTACGACTAAAAGGAGCCGAGCAGCAGGGGTGAAACCACGGGGAACAGCTTGTGTTTTATAAATGATGAAGAATTTATTACAAACTACTTATATAAGTAAAATAAAGCTAGAATAACATGATATAACACATTTAGGATTCTATTATTAAAAGAAGTAAGAAAACAAGCATTCTTTAAATACAAAACATATATTTTATCAATAAGTGAGTAGATTTAAAACATTACATATCGGTATCAACTATAACAGCATTGAGGAAAGATGCCGGAGCAGTAAATCCCGTATGCCTCGCATAGCCTAAGTACCATACGATGGACACTATATGTGCACAAGTGCCGATCGTACGTCGCCCGGTTAAACATGTGCAATACTGTTGGACAATATTATTTGCACTGCTGATTAATATATAACAAATAGTAGATTATGCACCGAGGGGCTAAAGTTGTGTCTTATGTCACGGGCGTCATATTGAATCTCGAGCGCAATGAAGGATTCGGGATTTAACTCCCGAGCGCAGCGAGGTAGTTAAGAGTTTAACTCACGAGCGAAGCGAGGGAGTTAATACAAGAATCCTGAATGCAGCGAGGGATTTAAGCTAGCCCAAGGCAAAGATACCTTTAGCCCAGAGGAGGATACTCTACTTTTTACACTTACTGTGAGAAAATAATAGCCATAGTACGAAAAACAAAGTATTTATTAAATAAACAAACAGTAAGAATAACATATTTAGAACTAGTTGGTTATATGCACTTACATATTAATTGAAGTTAATGGTAACATTTGAGACATTAGTCCAGTTGTGCAAAGATAAAGTTAAGTTTTTATTTGGTACGTTTATAGATGTTGATGTGTAATTTAAAAAAAAAAAAAAATTGAGAGGTGTCAAGGGACACCCGGATGGAACGAAGTTCCTTTCGATTAATTAGTGAAGGAATTGTAACAAAATTTTATTTTTATACTTATCATCATCATCATCATCATCATCATCATCATCATCATCATCATCATCATCATCATCATCATCATCATCATCATCATCATCATCATCATCATCATCATCATCATCATCATCATCATCATCATCATCATCATCATCATCATCATCATCATCATCATCATCATCATCATCATCATCATCATCATCATCATCATCATCATCATCATCATCATCATCATCATCATCATCATCATCATCATCATCATCATCATCATCATCATCATCATCATCATCATCATCATCATCATCATCATCATCATCATCATCATCATCATCATCATCATCATCATCATCATCATCATCATCATCATCATCATCATCATCATCATCATCATCATCATCATCATCATCATCATCATCATCATCATCATCATCATCATCATCATCATCATCATCATCATCATCATCATCATCATCATCATCATCATCATCATCATCATCATCATCATCATCATCATCATCATCATCATCATCATCATCATCATCATCATCATCATCATCATCATCATCATCACCATCATCATCGCGACACCACACTGTTCAATGCGAAATAGAAATGAAAATATCTGGCTTGCTTTCTATAAGAGAGAGAGAGAGAGAGACAGACAGAGAAACATGCGCACGCCGCACGGCTTACAATAGCTACCTATAGCAAAAAGTGTCGTGACAACTTTTCGTGAGATTTTTTTCCGTCTAGCCCCCTTTCACAACGCGCTATAAGGAACTTCGTTCCAAAATTAAAAAAAATAAATTTAAAAAAAATGAAAAATGGTTCGTAGTTATCTAATTATTCTTACAATATTATGTCTTCGAAAACATGGCAACGATATGAAGAAGCAGTCGTTATGATTTTGTAGGAAATCGAGAATATCATCCACGCGTAGTAAGGGTTTCGAGAATAGCTTTCCTCTTTCTGGCACCAAAAGGTGTTTGTTAGTACTGTACTGCCAATTTAGCTGAGCATGTGAGATTCCAAATTCAAATCACATTATTGACCAGCGGGTCATAATGAAATCCAGTACAACATTATTGACCGGCTGTGCCCCCGGCCACTAATGACTCACTTTAGGTTAAGGTTGCTTGACATATAATTTGACATTTTCGAGCAGGTGGTGTGAAAAATATGTTTTTACACGGACATGTCGCGACTGGATTCGTCCACGCAAAAGCCAGGCATCTTCGTGTATGCCATAGTCTGGCAGATCATCAAGTGCTCCCTCTCTGTACGTTTCAATTATATATAGACCATTTGATAAATGCTCGGCACAGTAAGATCTTGCCAGCTTGAGTTGGTATGTACCTAGCGCTAATAGAATTATATCCTCCTCCGTCATTGAAGGGAAGTTTTCAATCTGGCTCGCTTCCATCCTCTGAAAATCTACTCTTCTGTGGTTAAGCCGTTTTCTCTCTACATACATATGCAGAAGATTCGGGGTATCTATTTTCTGCCTTATTATATGGACGAATTCGTCTGCGTGTACGCTATCCACGATGGGTTGGTGGAAGTGATTCGTGATAGCTGCGGCAATCTTAAAATCAGTGAACATATTGGGCAGTGACTTATTAAAATATTTTTGCCGCAAGAGCTTAAAATCACGTTTAAACCGGCCATTTGCCACTTCCACAACCCACCGGCATAGCGTTACCGATCGAGCTTCGTTGGATTGTTCAGTGGTCAGCTGTGTCTCTTGGCGGTTCTTTGTTGGTGGGACATAGGATTCATACCCACATTCATCAATGAGGTCCAAGCTGTCCCTAAAACCTCGATCTAATATAAAAGCATCGTTTGTTCGGAGTAACCAATGTAATGGATGTTGTCCATCATTCATAATATCGCCCATTATTTGCGCATCTGTTTTTGTTGCAGCGTATGGACCCATTACATCCAATATATATCCATCAGTACATACAAGTAGGAAAGGTTTCAGTAGATTCTGAAACTTGTGTAAACTGTAGGATAATCTTTGGAATAAAAAGTTCGAGCTTTTATTTATGTAAATGTAAGTACCATCACCAATCAATAATAACTTATCATTATTTTCATTTCCAAATAATGCTTTTGGTATAGTTAGACTTTTTTCCAATAATTGTTGTATGTCAATGTGATCCACTCCCAAATGCAGCCCGACATAATTGTTACTGAGACACTCCCTCACAATAACCAATAAACGTTCGAGCTTTCGTCGTGACATGTTAAATAATGTCGCAAGTCTTTCATTTGGCTCCCCAGAACGCAGTTTTGTTAGATAAATACCTAATGCAGTTCTCAGCTCTCTACATCTTTCATTTAGTGCAGGTGTTTGTACCAATATATTATCAAACTCTTCGCACTTGCGTCCTGTCCAAAAGTGCATTTCTTCGTTGGTTAAAGCTGAGCGTCCATTGGTCCGCGCCGGCCGCACCGCACGCACGGCACGCAACGGATTTTGGTTTGCTCTGTATGAATTTATATAGCACTGCGTCCACTAGCGGTACCGGCCGCACCGAACGCCGGCATATATGAGCAAAAAAGGCGATGCGTGCCGGTGACGTCACAAGGAATGCCGGTGACGTCACCGGCACGGAACGCATTTTTTAACTCACCGCATCTGTCAGTGTCATCCTACTGATTCTAGGGATTGACGAAGCATAACATTTACATTTTTTATCTAGACTAGTCCTTATATGTATAAGGACTAGTCTATATAAACAAATTAAAAACAAAATTCAGTTTCTGGTTTCTGACTGCATTTCTATTGTGCTTTATTATCAAAATTAAAAAATAATAATAATGTTTAGACATGAGCGGCATGCGTCAACGGCAGAGGCAACTGCAGTCATCGACGCGTCGGCGGCTGCAGTTGCCTCTGCTGTTAGCGTATACCGCTCGTGACTATGAGCACTTGAATAGGTACTACTAGCTATGAAATAATATAAAATGATCAATAGAATTAGCATTTATTATTAAAACCTCGATTATGATTGTAAGTGTAATCAGTCTTTTTGCGCTGGTACATACCGCTCGAGCACTTACAGCTTGCGACAACTACACGTTGTTAGTCAGAGTCAGTCAGGATCTATACTCACTCAGCGAGACACGTCCGACGCGATCACGCGACTCCCCGCGCCGCCAAGTACTGTTATTTATATTCTGTGATGTAAAGCTTGGTCATGACTCATGGACCTAATATGCTTGGTCAATCCCTAGCATCAGTGGGATGACACTGACAGCTCACTCCACGCAAGCTTTCATGGTGAGTTTTCTTTTGTAAACATTGTAAAAATGAATGACTCACTTTTAATTATATTAGTCGAAAGATATCCAGAATTGTACAATCTGAAACATCGACAATATTCTAATATGCAACGGAGAGATAATATCTGGGAAGAGATAGGATCAATAATGAAAGAAGAAGGTAAGTTGTTTCTAAATTTATTTTAATATTTCTATTTAATTTACTTTTGGTTTCGTGTACTGAACGCACCGGTAAAAGGTGCGTTGTCGTGAAGAAGAAGGACACCTTTGGTCAATTTACCCCTCCTTTTTTCTTTAATGCTTTCTTTCAACCTCTTGAGGATAGAAGCATAGTATTCTCCGGTTATAGAAACGCCTTTATCTTTATAATCGGTCAACAGGATCCCTTCTGAATCCCAATACACTGTTGCCATGATTTTTCCAGCCGATTGTGACACTTTAAACTTCTTGGGTGGTGGTGTGCCTTTTTTGTGCCACTGCATAGAGTTTTGTTTCGACTCAGGTTCATAATGATGAACCCAAGTTTCATCTCCAGTAACAATTCGACTTAATAGTCCATCCTTATCTTCGTTACAGAGGTCCAAAAACGTGCGAGAACACTCCACGCGGTGTTGTTTTTGAGGCGGCGTGAGGATTCTTGGCATCCATCTTGCACTGACCTTTGTCATGCCAAGATGATCGTTTAGAATTTTGAAAATTGTCGTATCCGATACTCCAACAATTTCTGCTAGCTGTTTCTTCTTTAGTCTGGCATCTTCCTATATTATTTTTTCGACTTTTTTAATGATTTCCAGAGTAGTCACCTCGATCGACCGTCCGGGCCGTGAGTCGTCTTCAAGTGAGGTCCTGCCTTGTTTAAAGAGACTGTGCCACTTGTAAACCATGGTTTTACCCGGGCAAGAGTCCCCGTAAACGGATTCCATCTCTTCCAGTATATTTTGAACTGACTTTCCTTGCTTTGTAAGGAACTTTATTACGGCACGGTACTCGATTTTTTCCATAATTCACACTTTCTTCCCAATTGAGTTGTTTGCTTGACGATAGTTCAAAGACTAATGATCCAATTAAGATAAAACCTGGTATTCATACTAATATTGAGTGGCTGAAGTTGGGGTCAGGATTCTCTGTTTTCCAAGTTCGTACTAGTTACATATTATCAATGGAGCTCGTGGTTCATTGTAATTGTCTTCCAGCTCGAACTCTCCTTTGTTGCCAGCTTACAGATCCAATTTCTGAGCAAAAGTATTCCTTGAACGCATCCCTTACTTCCGTGGCTTCGTAATTAAAATTTCCACCAATGTGTCCTAAATCTTGCAATCCATTAATTTCTCGGACACGTTTGGTTTTACGAGACAAGTAAGAACGATCGTCTCTCAAAAAATTATGTAGACAGCATATTGCCATTACCACAGAAACTGTGTGATCTGGAGACATGTGCAATCTGCGCTCGAAAATTCTGAATCTACGAACTAATATACCAAATGTATTTTCAACTGTGTTTCTGGCGCGACTCAGTCGATAGTTGAATGTCTTTTTATCTTCATTTTGTCGAATATCAGCTCGAGAATAGGGTCTCATCAAATTTGCACACAGTGGAAACGCTTCATCACCAACAATAACGTGTGGTAAGGGTAGGTTACCTCCCGCTAGTATTTTTGGAGGGGGTATTCCGAAATTCCCTGCTCTAATTTTTTTTCCCATTTTCGAATTATGAAAAATAGCTGCGTCTGAATTTTTTCCATAAGCACCAACATCTATGGCGATGAATTTTTTATTTGCATCTACTAGCGCCAATAACACGAGACTGAAGTGCTTTTTATAACAAAAGTAATTTGAACCACTGTGTGGAGGTGATTCTATTAGTATATGTTTTCCATCAAGAGCTGCTATAGCATTGGGGAAGTTCCATCTTTCACAGAAATCTTTTTCTGACCGCATCCACAATTCTTCATTTGGTTTCGGCATTACTATTGGTTGCAGAACATTCCAAATAATCTCACTAGTGGATTGGACAATTGCTCTTACTGTACGTTCACCCATGCGGTAATTATCAGCCAAAGAACGAAATGAGTTTCCTGTAAAAAAGTATCTGAAACAAAAAATCCTAATGTAAGTATATATTTTAATTTCAGGTAATACTTGTAGAGAACGTTGGTCTAGGATTAGAGATAATTATCGAAAAGCGATACTTTTAAGAAAAACGAAGAGTGGTCAAGCGGCTTGTAAAATGAAGGCTCCAAAATTTAACAAAGAGTTAAGTTTTCTCGTCCCTTTCCTAAACGATGAAGAAAATCGGCGGTCAAATATATCCGGCAGTGAGCCAGAAGATGACAACACGCATTATTCTATACCCAACAATATCCGAAACTTAGACGTACCCTCTCCATCTCCATCAATAATTAGAAATTACGGACCTTCTCCATCTCCACCAAGAACTATAAATTACGAATTCTCTCCACCTCCAGCAAGACCTAGAAGTTACGGACCTACTCCAACTCCACCAATAACTATAAGCACGCCAATATTTAACACGCAAAGCATTGGTTCTGTAAACACCACGAGCAGACGTAGGCATATGTCGTCTTCAAGAAACTGTTCTTCCAATAATGATGAAACTGCTGCATCTGTGCTAAAAGAATATTTATCGTCAAAAAAAGAAAAACAAGCAACTGCAAGTTCTACAGCGTGCCAACATGTCGATTTTGATCCTCTAACCAATTTTTTCCTAGCAATGGCTAAAACTGTACAAACATTCCCTATACATGAACAAGTTAATGTAAAAGCACAAATTTTTCAAACTATCAACAAAGCAGAGATGAGATTGGCAATAACCGCAAATTTAAGTCCTGCCTGTACACCTTCATATGAAATGATTCCTTCATCCACTGTAAATACTCAGCCGTGTGCCTCTGTGGTTGTTGCCAGCACACCTACATATGAAATTATTCCTCCATCCACTGTAAACACTCAGCCGTGTACCTCTCAAAATATGTTTACTGAAACTCCAAACTCTCGGAAAATAACGGTAATAAATGACACCTATTTACCAAAAATGTTTCATCATAATCCTATGTTATCTGCCTCACTTCACACAAGTCATCTTCCACCTTCACATCAATTAATGATCCATCCAATTAATACGATCACTTCAGCGAGTACAACTGCTTCAACAAGCTTAGAAACTAATTCGGAACAAAGTGAAACTGAATCCTCAAATATTTTAAATACATACCCAGTTCTACAGATACACGAAACAACACAAACGCAGCTGAATGCAACGGATTACACTGATTTGATAATATTAAAAAAATAATTTTATATTGTTTTGTACTATTGTATCAAAATGCGTATAATAATAACTCTATGTATCAGGGGCGCAGCCTTTAGAGCCCTCGCCCACGGCGACTTTTTGTAGCGATGCTGTCACGCGTTTACGAAACGCGCGACAGCATCGCTACTCGAATCGAATCGTGGTGTAGGCGAGGGCAAACAGATAGCACCGCATCGCGACTGTATCGATGCAAACGCGCGACAGCATCGCTACTGCATCGCTACAAAAAGTCGCCGTGAGCGAGGGCCCTTAGACATAGTGATTATCGTACGTATTTTCATTCAATAGTACAAAACCTAACAATATTTTTTTACGGCTATTTTTTTAAGGCTGAGTGTTTACAGCGGATGAAGAAATAATTTCATATGAAGGTGTAATGGTAGGATTCTAATTTGCGGTTATTGACAATCTCATCTCTGTCCTGAATGTTGATAATTTGAAAAATTTCTGCTTGTTTATTAATTCAATTCAAAAAATAACTAACTAATTAACTTGTTCATGTTCTTTTTAGGGTTCAGTACTTCAAAAGGAAAAACACAGAACCCTTGTAGGGTCATTCTTGTGTAAGAACATAGTTGTGATAAGGCGAGGCAGATCATTGTCTTTTTATTTCTGTAGAACATTGATCATTCGGTTTGTGTTGTGATAGCGTCCCTTTGGTTATGCTACTTGACAATAGTTAAGAAAAATAAAGGAATTACTTTAATTTTTGAGTTAATGAATTTATCAGAACTGAGTAATTTTTTCTTAATGATAATATTGTAGATTTGTAGCTGCGCCATTGCTATCTGAGAGCAGTGGTGGCCCCGTGGTAACGGCCGCGACTTACGAGTTGTAGGTCGTGGGTACCCAGACAGGCGCTTTACATTTTGTTAATTATTTCATCACCACTGCTCTCAAAACGGTGAAGGAAAACATCGTCGTGAGGAAACCTGCATGACCTAGAACCAAAAATTCGAAAACATGTGACATCTACCAACCTGCACAGTGCCCGCGTGGTGGATTACGGCACCACTCCGTCTCACCGAGAGGAGGTCTGTGCCCCAGCAGTGGGAGCATTTTAGGCTGATTATGTACTGCTATCTATCTATTAATCTATACTTATCCATACTAATATTATAAATTCGAAAGTAACTCTGTCTGTCTGTCTGTTACCTTTTCACGCCTAAACCACTGAACGGATTTCGATAAAATTTGGCAAGGCTATAGATGGTATCCTGGGGACGGACATAGGCTACTTTTTTTTTCAAAAATAATCCTACAGGGGGTGATATAGGGGATGAAAGTTTGTATGGGAAACTCAGTATTTCTTAAGTTAGGGATGTGAAAATTAAAATGTATGCTTTTGATAGGAAATAAAGAAATATGCGGTTCAGCGTTTTTGAAAAATCATCCCCTAAGGGGGTAAAATAGGGGTTGATTTTAAAATTTACAAAACTGCATGGATTTCGACAAAATTTGGCAAGGCTTTATATAGCATCCTGGGGAAGGCCATAGGATACTATTTTTTTCAAAAATAATACTACATGGGGTGATATAGGGGATGAAAGTTTGTAAAGGGAAACCCAGTATTTCTTAAGTTAGGGATAGAAAATTTATGCTATTGGTAGGAAATTAAGAAATATGCGGTTCAGCATTTTTGAAAAATCATCCCCTAAGCGAGTAAAATAGGGGTTGATTTTAAAATTTACAAAACTGTACGGATTTCGATAAAATTTGGCAAGGCTTTATATAGCATCCTGGGGAAGGACACAGGTTACTTTTGGTCTTAAAAAATAATCCTACAGGGGGTGATATAGGGGAGAAAAGTTTGTATGGGAAACTCAGTATTTCTTAAGTTAGGGATGTGAAAATTAAAATGTATGCTTTTGATAGGAAATAAATAAATATGCCGTTCAGCGTGTTTGAAAAATCATCCCCTAAGGGGGTAAAATAGGGGTTGATTTTAAAATTTACAAAACTGCACGGATTTCGACAAAATTTGGCAAGGCTTTATATTTATATAGCATCCTGGGAAAGGACATAGGATACTTTCAAAAACAATACTACAGGGGGTGATATAGGGGATGAAAGTTTGTAAGGGAAACCCAGCATTTCTTAAGTTAGGGATATGATATGTTTTCCACATGAACGTTCCCATGGGATATTTTCCGACATCCACGCGGGCGAAGCCGCGGGCAAAAGCTAGTAATATTATAAAGCTGAAGAGTTTGTTTGTTTGGTTGAACGCGCTGGTAAAGTACTGGTTCGAATTGAAAAATTATTTTATTGTTAGATAGCTCATTTATCGAGGAAGGCTATATAATATCAGCATCAATGAAAAATGTTGCAAACACGGGGAAAATTTATTCTTTTTGATAGCTAATGTTGCGTGCGCTGCGTAAACGGTTAAATTACGCAACAATCATGTATGACGCAATTGTTCCTCTTAAAAAGTTAAAAAAAGTCCACGACAACATAATAATATATCTTTTAAGGTTGGCTCACTATAACTTTTTTAATGATAATCAAATCTATACTAATAATAAAGCTGAAGAGTTTGTTTGTTTGTATGTTTGAATGCGCTAATCTCTGGAACTACTAGTCAAATTGGAAAAAATCTTTTTGCATTTGATAGCCCAGTTCTTGAGGAAGACTACAGGCTATTTTATATCACGCTGGAATTATTAGGAGCCGAGAAAAAAGGTCAGAAAGATTATTGAGCGAAAACGAAGTAAGTGATAGCTCGGGCAGGCGATGCGATGCAATGGAGTGGGTCGGGGGTTCAAGACATTTCACACGGACGAAGTCGCTGGCAGAAGCTAGTGAAAAATAAATACATACCTTAAACATACTACAAGTCTTTCTTCTGGTCCCACAGCCTTTCTAAATGTAGTGTTTTGTTTCGTCAAATAGGGTTTGAGTATATCAAGCAGATTCATGAATTTAGATCTTGACAGGTGAATATAATCAAAAAATCTTTGTTCATCATGAAGTAAATCGGTAACAAACAATGAATGATACTCTCCAAACATTGGTCGCTTCAAATTTATTTCATGAATCCACTTTCTCCGTTTAGTTTTACGTTCTTTTTCTTCTTCTTCTTCTGCCAACAAGCAACTGATAATAATAATATCTTCGTCAATCTCCATGACAGACGACTTCTACCTTAACAACAAAAACACTGAGACTAAATAAAAATGGTGGACGCATGACAACGGTAAATCCGTTCAATACGTTGCGTGCCGTGCGTGCGGTGCGGCCGGCCGGGGCGGACCAGTGGACGCATGCCATCGGCAAATCCGTTCAATCCGTTGCGTGCCGTGCGTGTGGTGCGGCCGGCGCGGACCAGTGGACGCTCACCTTAAAGCGCCTCTCGTGTTGAAGTCTAGCCGAGGTCCACGTTGTAAGGCCATTCTTAACATGTCACAAATGTCAGTAAACTGTTCTGTATTAAACTCATGAGTGACATTACATGTTTGAGGTAGCTCATCCCAAACGTTGTTCTCTAAGTGCTGTGTACACACTCTTGCACCATTTGGAATATAAAGCTTATATTCACAAAAGATGTGAGTTTTAATTGTTATTGGGATTCGATGGCGAGTTGCGTTTGGACAGTTGTTAAATATACAATGCCGTGGTGTGTTTGGAGCACGTGTATACTCTGAAACTTGAAATTCCTGAACATTTTGCACAGCTTCCGGCACAGCTTCCGGCACTGCTTCCGGCACTGCTTCCGGCATTGCATCCGGCACTGCTTCCGGCATTGCATCCGGCATTGCTTCTGGCACTGCATCTGGCATTGCTTCAGGCATTGCTACGGGCACGGCAGGGTTCGCATGTCTTCTCACTGCATTATCAGCGGACTGCCAACATCGGTGACACACACGTCGTGTGCCATCGAATACCACCTGAAAGTAGTAAAAATATGATTTAATATATATTTTTTTGGAACTAAGCTAAAAAACTGAGAAAACAACGTCACGTAAATACAAAATATTAAAGTGTCGATCGTAACCTAACAACACTTTTGTTATAGTAAGCGCAGATTCAACAAAGTCGTCGGGCCATAAATCATTTCTCTATGTCCATCTTGCTTGCACTTATAAAGCTTATGGAACGCTAATGCAAAATAATAGGGCATTGGAATAATAAAAGTGACTTTCGAAGGTCCGATGACTCCACACGTGCGCACAGTGTCCAGGTAGCTAATATCAAGTTAGAAAGGATAAGCCCTTTTCTTTGTACTGCTAACCATTATCTATTGTTATTGGTAATGACCGTCTTAAGTGGCAGCACCTGTGCTATACTTAGATTAAGAGTATAAACGGCACGGACGAAGGGATGATGAAATAAAACCACACCTTGATTATAATAATGGAAGTGCTTACCTCCAGAACAGCATGTTCATGAATAAACGCAGCGAACTCAGGGCGCGTTCTTGACAGATTAGTTGTCAAAACATGTTGTTGGTATCTTCTGGTATATAAAGCTCGCCGACACATTACACAGTTGAGACGTTCCATTGCGATATTCCAGTTCGAAAAGCAAATCAGTATAGTCCACAACACTAGCACAGGTCAGCGTTAATTAGAGCGGGTAACAAGTCCAGTAGGAGCGCAGGGGTCAGTAGTTAATAAAACCGAGTTATGAAAGCACAAAAGAAACTCAAACAGCAGCTAAACGTCGTCACGAGCGCAAAACGAACGAGCGACTGACGCAGGACGCGAACACGTCTGGTGTCAGTCGATCCCCTCCTCTCCCTCCCCCGCTGCTCTTGCGCACACCCCGCGCTCAGGAGCAACGGGACTCGAGTTAAAATGAGGAGTGCATGGCAAAGTCTTACGTAAAAACGTTATTAATAGAAAACATGAACGGAAATGCCGAAAATATTACCTTGGTACTCATTTTCTTACATAAATAAGTGGTAACTAATATACTCGTATATGTATGTTTATCGCCGGGGCCACGAGACTGTCTAAACAGGTTACTGTGGCCCTGGAAAGCAAAGGGAAACTGAAGGAACAGGGTTTTTATTAGTTAGTAAGACTGTCGTTTATCTTCAAACGCAATCAGATTTGAGAGTGGCGGCTATAGTAAAAATTGTTCCTCTTGGTAAGACCTTTTAAACGACACTACAATCATATCTATTGGAGCCGGGTACCATTTTGCTCAAACAGATTGGACGGTGACCCCCAAACTAGACATATTTATACCTGTATCTTGGGGGTCGGAATTGCAACATTTTCAGAGTTAAGGGTAGTACTTACATGATTATTGCTTTACAGGTGAATATAAACTAAATTTAACTAAACTAAAATCAATGAAAATAAAAATAATAAATCAAAATAAAACACTAAATTATACATTGCACAGTAAAATCATCAGTGTGAGATCAATAAAAAAATAATCATTAAGTAATAATAAAAAAAAAGTCTAATCAGTTATTATAGAATAGAATAGAATAGAATAGAATCTTTTTGTTTCGGACACACAATATCCATATAGATTATGAGATTAAACAAAGAATTAAGTGTAGACTGTAAGTATGAGTATGTGTTAGAGAGTGGGGGTGTGTTGGGGTGTGTGTGTGTGTGATGTGAATGTGAGCTGAGTACAGTTAGTCTGTGTGATGTTGCTTCTCCACTGTGAGTTTCTTGATTGGCATTCTAAAAACTCGGTTGATAATTCGAATTTACACTAGCGCTACCCTTGCGAACGTGTCAGCGAGTTGAACTAAATTGACCGTGACATTTTGACAGATAAAATAAAAGACGTTAGAAGTGGCATTCAGTAAGGTAATTCTCTGTCACTTTGACGCTTGCTTCGCACCGCAGTGCGATTCTGCAACCATCTCACCGTGAAAACTTAGGTGAAGTGAGCATGGAGTGAGCTGTCAATAGTGTCAATTCCTAGCAAAAACAAACTCACTTCACCAAAATTTTCACGGTGAGATTTTTACAGAATCGACCGGCTGATTCAAAGTATCAAATAAAAACCAAGTGAGAAGAAGTGATGCGAAGTGAGAGTGAATGAATGTGAGATGCGAGTTGTTGTTTGAATTTTACAGAATCGACGTACTGTAAAATAATTATTTTGTTGTTAACCAGGCCGTTGAGTAGAAAGTTTTCTACTGTCTTTAGCATGGTGATCACTAAGTCAAATTGTCTTCACTACACTAGACAATTGTCAGTTGTCAGTGTGATTTTCACAGTTTGAATAGAAAACTTTCTTCCGAAATAGTTCTACATGAAAGAAAGACAAAATGACAGACTGTGGAAGAATTTCTACGGTGCGATGTCAAAAAAGGAGAAACGAAATGTCACTTTGAATAGAAAGAGATGTGTCTATTCTTCTTTTAGATAGAAGTGGCCATGCTGCGCGTGCAGAAATATTATAGGCTAATTATAAAGCAATCAGTTTTTGTAAGTCCAGTATCACAGGGTGGCTGGTAGTACCTAACAGAATGAGAGGAGCCAGACAAAAAGAAAAAAATTGGAAAGAGACAAAAGTCTGTCCAGCATTGGACTTCAATAGGTTGACAATTTTTATCAGTTTTGTCAACATATTTGATAATAAATCTGCTGATTTGAACCGGTACGGCTTTCAGATAAAGTTATTGCTCTGAACTGTTTCAATGTCATGCGATAAAGCGTGCTATACTTGCGTAACACACTAACAATTTCCACGTCTTTCATTTTGACAATTCGACAACATTCATTGCGTTAATTACGTTGTCGAGCAGACAAATTTTTCAAACATTTGAAGCAATGTATCGGGCATTTTGGATTGTGAAAGAAAGTGTCTTACGCATTTTACTCTTTAGGAGAAAAAATCTAAAAATATATTATTTAGATAGCTTAGGCAAAAAGCAGTCGGAAAATGTTAGCTTTAGTTCGTAAAATAACAAATTCAATTCAAAGTTTTCAGTTTTTTAATCTGTTTTCTAACACCATGAAAGTACCCGCCATGTTATTATGTCATACGGTAATATAAATTTAAAAGTGTCAATGTCAACTGTCAGCCGACGTCATGACCACAGAGCAATATGGCGTCCACTGCGTCCAGCGTTTTCGCGCAAAATTTGAAAATGCATTTTATGGCACTTATCATTTGAAAAAGAAAAAAAGTTGTTAAATTCATTTATTGCATTCATTTTATTGTCATAGACAAGAAACTCATCATCTGCGTAGCCTTTTTCCAATTATGTTGAGGTCGGCTACCGGTCTATCCGGATGCATATAAATACCAGTAATTTTTCATGCAACAAACTAACATCTAACATCATACACGGGGCTTTAAGCGGTAGTAAATTAAAAAAAAAAAAAAAAGTTACAAAAATAACGAGATTTAATTATTATGCTCACATTAATGTTATTGTAAAACAATGTACTTAAGACATTTGAACATTATATATCTATATCTATCTATGTGTATATAAAAGAAAGTCGTGTTAGTTACACTATTTATAACTCAAGAACGGCTGCACCGATTTGGCTGAAAATTGGTCGACATGTAGCTTACAACCAGGAAACGGACTTAAGATACCTACCACTTAAAAAAAAAACGGATAAAATGTGGTATAACAACGGCTGGACCGATTTAGATGAAATTTTGTGTGTGTATTTGAAATGGGTTCCTGGATGGTCTGAAAACACAATTGGACCCGGTAGGTGGCGCTGCAGTCGGGTTCTAGGATCGTTCAGACAGGACAACGTCTGTCGGGTCCACTAGTTAATAATAAAATTATTAGAAAAATAAATCTATACTAATATTATAAAGAGGTAAAATTTGTATGTAAGTTTGTAAGTTTGTATGTTTGTAAGTTTGTAAGTTTAGGTAATCTCCGGAACTAATGATCCAATTCTAAAAAAATTTTCACTGGTAGAAAGCTACATTATTCCTGAGTGCTATAGGCTATAAATTATATTTATATCATGCATATTAGCCGAGCTATCACAATTTTTGTCTAACAATTCGGGAAGAAATACCCTTTAAACAGACTTTTTTGGATGCGCTGCCTAAACGGTTGTTAAAAATTGAGGACAATGTATGGCAGTCTGGTCTGCCTTAAATAATTCTACAAAAAAGTCCGCGACACCATATTTCTATCTTTTATATTTTATCTTTTATACATCTTTTATTGCTTTAAAAAAGTATTTTTTAGACATACTTACGTTTGGATGATTATTTAAACAACAAAACATTAATCCTTATCCAAATAAGTTATTTAGTGATCACAAGGACATCATGGAGATAAGATTTGGCCTTTACAGTATGTCAATTGGTCATACAGTTTCGGAGATAATATAAAATTACTAAAACGCAAAAAAACTTTAAATCATACCGGTCGCTCTTGAGCAATATAAAAAAATATCTTTAACGTTCAAAATAGAGTGCCACAAGGATCTTTTGGAGCCTGAATGACATTAACAGGGATGCGCTTGGTAAACATTTGTGAAGTTGTCACAGATATTGTACTGACAAAACCTACCTGTATGGCTCACATACTGAGCAATTTAAGTCTTATGTCCTTGTTTATGTGGTCTTTTATTTTATTTCTTTTGTGTTATTTTATTTTTTAATTGTGTAATTGACCCGACTGCCAAAGAAGGGTTATGTTTTTCGCGCGTAACTTGTATGTATGTAAATTTTTTTATTACAGTAGTACCCAACTAATATGACTTATCGATGTACCTGCGCAGAAGATGAATTTTCAAAGCGCGGGAAATGCTTTTGACCAATCGGCACGCTCCACGCCTTTTCCTGTACCGCTATTGGTCGCAGCTGCCGCCATTTTAGCGCGCGCCGCTTGACAGCCGCCATACTTGCGAGTGAAATGGAACTAACAGCTGCACTGTATTATGAACCTTATTGTAGTGATCTAAGGTTGATTGTAAGTTTTAAGCAATCTCGTTAATCTTCGGGGCTATACTTTCTTTTCTGCGCGAACGAAGATTCACGACGCGCCTTATTAGTTGGGTACTACTGTACCTCGTATCTTCCAAACGGCTGGATGGATTTCGACAGTTAAGTTATCGTTAGATTCGCCTCAAAAAAACAAGTGCCCTTAGATAGGTGTTTAAAAAAAATGGTGGAACAAAATTAAAATAACCTAAAAACAAAACAAGTTCTACTTCGGTTTGCTTTGTTTTTAGTTTATTTTAATTTTATTTTCTATTCTCAATCTTGTTTCGGTCTTTTCAGTGCGGGAGTGATATGTAGGTTCGAATGACGTTTTTGCGAAGGTCGCCATTTCGAAAAATTTTGCGAGCAGTACGCCAGTTCGGAAGTCATGGTATCGAAGTCCGATGTTGAGTTAATTTGTCTTTTTCTTTTTTTTTTCCCAAACTAAATCAAAAGACCATGCTCTCTGTGTCTCGTCTCATTGGGGTCGTGAGTCGTGAGTTCGATTCCCAGACAAATTAACTCAACATCGGATTTCGATAAGTACCATGACTTTCGAACTGGCGTACTGCAAAATTCGCAAAATTTTTCGAAATGGCGACATTCGCGATATCGTCATTCGATATAGCGGTTTTCGATTTAATGAGTTTTCGAACTGGCGTACCAATTGCAATTTTTTTCGAAATGGCGACCTTCGCAAAAACGTCATTCGAACATACATATCACTCCCCTGCATGGGATGCATATAAGTTGACTTTTTTGCAGTCAGGTTTTTTTTTATTTTTTAAATTATTGTGTTTATGATCCTTTGTTGCTCGAAATAAACGTTTTTATTATTTTTTACTATTATTGAAACAAGATGGCGGCGTTTGTTCCGATTGTGGCCGCGTGCCAAAAGAACCTTAAAGCGATGTAGTTATTATTTAAAACGTTGAAGTGTTTGATAATTTTAATCTTCGATCAATAATTATTGATCGAAGATTTTAATGGTAATACGAGTAAGTACCTACCATTAAAACGGAATACACCTACAACGGTTTTGCAGTAGGCGTTGCTTTAAAAATTGTAGGTATTTTGGAGCGATTTTTTTTTACTTGGTACTCAGAGGCGTCACTTAAAAAGAATCAATCATTAAATTTAATTGAAGAATTTTAAATAAAAAACCTTAAATCAAGAACATTTTGGAACGATAACAGTTAAAAATGAATGAGGGGCCCATTACGAAAGTCGATATATGTAGTCAGAAGCCCGAAGGTTGGACAACCAGTCTTACCAAGGGGTATCGTGTTAGCAAGTCGGGTTATGGAGTCGCACCATGTAAAATATTGGTATTTAGCTGTAGCCGGTTAGACTCCAGCATAGTTCGGAAAAGACTGGGTAGATGATGATGTTGAGAGAGAACATTACAATTTTGTTAACCTGTGCTAAGATATGCTAGGTAATTATAGTTAATGATAGATTATTTTTAAGTAACTTCTAATTCATTCGCAAACCAAATTGATACTTTCGCCGTTCTGTCTGGGCGAGGATCAAAGCTTTTAGGGTTCCGTACCTCAAAAGGAAAAAAACGAAACCCTTATAGGATCACTCGTGTGTCTGTCTGTCATTTGCTCCGAATGTAATGGACCGATTAAGTTGAAATTTAGTACACATATTATGGATTTCTGTGACCCAAACACGCACGGCTAAAGTAAATATATGAATTTTGAATATGGGGGTCACTTTTAGGGGGCAAATAAGAAAATTAAAAAAAAAGTTTTGCAAACTGTACCGTGTGACATATCAAATGAAAGGGCTTACTATGAGGGTCTCAAAAATATTCTTTTTTATAATATAATTTTAGAATAAATCGTTTTAAAGTTTAAATAACTACTATAAATACTTAGAAAATAGACGAAAATTGACCATTCCCCACCCCCCACCCCCCTTATCTCCGAAACTACTGGCCTAAAATGCTAGAAAATAGTTCTATACCTGTAGATTACAGGAAAACCTATAAGAAGTTTGTGGTCTTAAAATAACATGGTAAATCTCTCAATATTGTGAGTACAAACTTACATTTGCTGTTGGAATATATGGGAGAACATGTTTTTCAACTATAATGTTAAGTTTGTTCTTGTGATAATTTCATCCCAACTACGGAACCCTTCATTGTGCGTAGTCCGACACGCACTTGGTCGGTTTTTTTTTTAATGTAAACTAGATTAAGAACTAACAGTTAAAGCGTTAAAAGTGTAAATCCAAGTAAAGATTCTTTGGCATTACCAATAATTGACATGATAATCTTGGTCACATCTTTCGGCCATTCAGTTACGACACCAAACATTGACCTAATTAGAACTTCCATAACATTAAATTCATATATTTTCCCATTCAATGAGGCTACTAAATATAAGGCAGCATCTACACTAAAAGCTGACGGTCTTTCTTTCATTATCAAATCTTTCTTCTCATAAGTCCCGTTTGAATATAAAATATACAGCAATCCATCACCAAAGAAAGGTATACAATCCTCCATGATGAATGCAGGTCTTAAAAGTTTTAGATCTTTAAAATCTTCCATGACACTCGCTGTCAAACTAAGTACATTACCATCTGACTTGATAATATGAGGCATATGATCCCCACATGCAACATAGTATATGTTATTAGACGTATCTAGTACAAATTCTAAGGCACAAGTTATGCTTTTTATCCTGGTTTTAACAGTACCATTATTTTCAATTTTGTACACTCTATGTTCACTATTTAGTATGTAAATAGTGTCAGAACCATTAGCTTTTTGTAATTGGATGATGTCGTCTCTAAAAGGACCATATTTTTTTGCTGAGAGAGTATCAGGATGATATTTATACAGGCCGTCCTTTGCACCAAAGTATATAGCTCTCTCGAAACTGTAGTCTGCTGTTGAGTCTCTCCCTCCTTCTAAGATTTCGAATGCTGCGAAGCCTTCTAGAACGTAGATACAGCTACCTCCTTCTAACGTTGGATCTGCTATGGTAAAGAAGATCGATGGTATGTCAGAAGCTTCTGCTTGAAGGTACTTCTGGCCGTCTGCTGGTACTAGTAACCTCGTGATATTGAAAGCTGAAGCGAAGATAATCTGCTCGCCTCTGAACATTGTTGTGGGCCTTGCTCGTTTTTTCACGTATTTCATTGTTGCACATAATGTTATTATTAACGATGTTATGTATATTGATGATCGCATATTTGATGATTCTGTAAAAAAGAAAAAGTTGCTTATTTCCTGATTCTTATGTTAGGATATTTAAATACATCAGTAGGTACACCTTAAAATAAAAGCTAGCTAGTAAAAATATTGTAATATTACTCCTACTTACACCTGACTGTATAGAGTGATTACAGATTAGTAGGGCATTAACCAATAGGGTACCGTCAAAATAATATACTACTATACTACTGTTCATTGTTTAAATGTATAGTAGCAATCTAAACATTAACATTATAATTTTATGGTACTTGTTTGTTATCACTATCACTACATAACACTATAACAAAACAAAGTCGCTTCCCGCTGTCTGTCTATGTGCACTCACACAAATGCAAAGCTCAGGTTAAACCTCGCGGACTGTTATAGACTATGATTTAATAGTTAGCCCCCTATTACTGACATGGGACTTAAATCAAAATCAAAAGTCATTTATTCCAATTAGGCAGAGAATCAGCACTTTTTGAACGTCGAAATTACAGAAGACAGTCCCCACAAAACGCCCGCCCTTCACCACTTCCTAGTGCTGAAAAAATTTCACCGATGAAACTGAACGCGATTAGTACATCTAAACCGAGTTCAAAAGCTCTCAGTGTCAATATTCCAAAGAAAATAATGCTCTAAGTTTCATTAGTGAAATTCGCACTTAGAGTTTTAAAATGCAAGATGGGGAAGCAGAACTAAAGCCACAACATTATCTGTATCTGACGTCTTATGATGACAACAAGTAATAAATGCATCATAACATAACAGACATGATCTAATAGGTACCTACATAAAAGATTGAAATAATGAGCTGCGTAGAGACCATGATTTTTATCAAAGTAATTTGAATAACCCAGCCGATCTCAGTGCGATTGCGTTTAGCAGAATAAATTGACAATTATTTTGTGAGATAAACTCTTTATGGCAAGCATGCAAGCCATTCAAATCGCGCACTTAAAAATGTGAATAACTACACATCAGTCTCACTTAGCTTAGCGTAAAAACAGGCGAAACGGTTTCACTGATATGGAGAATACATAGGACTTTTAATCGTATTCAGTAACTTGACTATTCGAAGCAACATAATGTTCGTTTTTGAATTACTTATCGTTTATCAATCAATCTGCCTAGCCTTTTAACCCAACTATGTTGGGGTCAGCTTCCAGTCTAACCGGATGCAGTGAATACCAGTATTTTACATGGAGCGACTGCCTATCTGATCTCCATAACCCAGTAACTGGGTAATACGATACCCCTTGGTAAGACTGGTTGTCACACTTTCGGGCTTCTGACGACTCGTAACGACTGTCAAAGATCCACGAATGACAGCCGGGACCAACGCCTTAACGTGCTTTCCGAGGCATGGAGGAGTGAATGACTTATCGTTTATGTTATGGTATAAACGAATATAACTTGTTTCAATTAAAACTATAAGCACATCAAGGTAGTTTCGCTGATTCTTTTTTTCACCTCATTTCCTTTTTACTGTCAGGAACTTAACTCTTCAACTGTCAAGTTTTACTGAATACGATTGAAGTCCAAGTTTAGAATAGGTACATCTTTTAATTTCGTTTTTTGTATAACTTTTTTTGGTTTTGTGTTTTTTGCTTTTATCTAATTGCGATTACAGACTTATATTATAATTATAATATATTGACTCTAACCGTTTTGTAAATTAGCATGTCCTTTCTAAGAGAGCCAAGTGAACCCGAGTGATCTGTAACTCAGGACCCTTCTACCTCAGACACTTATCTCTAGTATTTAATAACCAGTGCCTCTATTACGACATTTACGACGTTGCGTTGAGTTAAATAAATATTTATGATTATGATAGTTTTCACAAAAAATTCTAGATGACGCTACATTTGACAATAGATCATTGATCAATGTGTACGAAGTACCACAAAGTTCTTTATTTACTCAAGAGGTGGCGACACTTCATAGTTAAATCATCTAACTTATTAGTTTTGTATTTTTTCTCTAGAGGGCGTTGGCTTACTTACATTTAGCATCTCTTTTACTGCTATTACCCCGTATGTATTTTAACTGACTGCACTGAAGGAGGATTATGATAAATTCGTTCTGATATTTTTGCAACAGGTTTTCGTTACATTATTTGATTATTTTTTTCTTTTTACAGACACATGTGCATGGTTATGCGAGGAGTCCAAAAGATCAACAGTAAGACGGTGACATCGACGATGCTCGGAGTCTTCCGTGATGACCCGAAGACGAGGGAAGAATTCCTGAACCTCGTACACTCCAAGTGAGAAAGCGAGATTATGAGTTTACGTTGACGAGTCCTTAATATTTTTTCTGGGGTTTATTTTTATATTTTTTAAATTAAATGGCTAAAACTTTCTTCTCATTACTTCTGCCTTCGTTTTTTGTCTCGAGAATCGTCATCTTTCTTCTTGTTTTCTTTTTTTTTGGTAAAAATCTTCTACACTAAGTAACTTTATTATTAATTTATTAAAGAAAAAATATTACGGACGCCCCAAATTCACGCGTGGTTCATTCTCTAAGTTATTAGTTAAGTTATTGCTTTTTATTGCTCTAATTTGGTAATTTATAATTACTTTATAGAACAATTTTAATTGTTAAAACAAAAAAAATGTTGCAGCTTATATTTTGTTCCTTTTTTCATACTTTTGCTTTTTTTTGCAACAAAAAACTCAAACAACCACTAAACTGCTAAAACAGTATTTATTATAACGATAATAGGTATTAATTTATCTAAATAGACAAACAGATACTGCCCTAGTTTAATAGTATAATTTAATCTTTTTTTGCAATTGTATTTTTTGTATAGTTTTTTTACTTTTTGATTATTTCTTTTAATAATTAAATAGCACCATTTTCATTTTAAGTAAAAAAGATGCATGACAATAAAAATGACAAAAGAATATTTATTAATTTAACTTAAATTTTAGTGGGGAATGTGATAACAATATATATTGCCCAAACTTATCACATTTTCCAAAGTAAAATTATATTTTATTAAGAGATTTAGTACAAAAATAATTATTAAAATATTTTATAAAAATTGTTGAAAGTTTTTTGGACCGATTAGTATAATTTTTGACAAAAATCTCAAGCATAAAATGGCTGATGTTTGACATTTTTGACATATTTTTTATTTTTTAGCAATATAAAAAAATGCTAAGAGCCGATGATGTTGCCTTAAAATGTGAATGTACGAATTTTTGATATGTTTTAACTATATCATGATTTTATAAATAAATGTTTTTTATTTTAAGTTAATTACGCTTTTTATTACACACCTTTGTAGGACCATTACCCAAACATTTATTAAAATATCTCACGAACTTCCAAAAAAAATTTTTTTTTTAATAGCTTGCACGTGAATAGAAGTACCCCTTCTCTGTCCACTGTATTTTTTGCGTCGGATAGTTTCATTGCGTTACGTCATACTCGACAATCCAAGAAACCAATTATTGTGAATAATGAGCTAATACCTGGCCCCTCCTCCCTAATATCCGGCGAATATAAATAACTTTGTGTCCATCTTTTACAGTAACTATAGAATCTTTTTGATAGGAAAAATAGACAGTAATCTAAAATACATAAGTGATTTAATTTGTCCTGAAATCTATTTTAGTTTATAGTATTAAGGGAAAAAAATACTAAACCCAGGTCTATTTCTTTCTACTTTTTCTAGTTTTTACCATCCCACTCCTACAATTTTCAGTATAGTGTTAATTTTATATAGTTCTCTACAATAATAAGGAATGATTTCGTATCATTACTTTTTTAGACCGATCAATGTATTTTTTGTAAATCGATAATTACTTCATATTTTGCAAGCGTTGTGTCATCGCGCTTCTCTTTCTTTTTTATGCAGTCCGACAGCGACCGCGCTTTTTAGGGAGGACAAGATTGACAAACTAATTCGAATGATTTGATTGATTGGGCTGCCGTTATTTCAAAGAGCCAATCACAGCAATTAGCATGAGTTGATTGAACTCCTCTAGGATAACAGCCGCAAGAATAACAGGGTCCAACGATGAGGTTAAGCTTCGCTTGTCGCGGTTGGTACGTGGATGGGTGACCATCTTTACATACCAGCAAGACCCCTCCGTGACTCGGAAAGTTCCGGTTCCGGCTGTCATTCGTAGATCTTTGACAGTCGATACGGGTCGTCAGAAACCCGAAAGTCTGACAACCAGTCTTACCAAGGAAAGAAAAAAAGGAAAAAAAAAAACTTGTTTTTTCTGCACCAATTAAAAGCACATTACAAAAATAAAAAAATAAAAATGACAAAGTCAGACAAAACCTCATATCCAAGTTGACAAATATTTTTCCATTGGTTGATTTCAGACGGTCGTCAGAAGCCCGAAAGTCTGACAACCAGTCTTACCACAGGATATCGTATTACCGAGTTACTGAGTTGTGGAGGTCAGATAGGCAGTCGCTCCATGTAAAATACTGGTATTCAGCTGCATACGTTTAGACTGGAAGCCGACCCCAACATAGTTGGGAAAAGGCTAGGCAGATGATACGAGTATATCTAGCTAGGATCTTACGTCTAAGTAGGATCATAAATATCTCTTAACCTAGATACTATATGAAATAAAATATATACTAGAACAAAGAACCTAAAACTAAAAACCATAGTAACTAAAATATATTATTAAAAGGAGTCCCTTTAGGCAAGGTTCCGAAGATACTGGCAGCGTTCCCCCTTTGAATAGCTAGACTAATTCTTTGTCCGAGGTAGCTTCCAGCTCTTCGGTCTCCTGTGACGTCGAGTAACCTTTTCGTTATTTCCTTAAAAAGCCTTATAGCGGTAGGACCCCACGGACCAAGGGTCTCGACACCGAATGGGACAAAATCACATTCGGAGCCTAGACCCCTGTATTTTGATACTATATGAAATATATTTTATACCTCGGAGGAGCTCGTGGCTAAGTAATAACAGCCGCACGGGTCGATCCGTCAGGTTAAGCTACGCTTGCCGGGGTTGGTCAGTGGATGGGTGACCATCTTTACATATCGAGATTCCTCCGTGCCTCGGAAAGCACGTTAAGCCGTTGGTCCCGGCTGTTATTCGTGGATCTTTGACAGTCGTTACGGGTCGTCAGAAGCCCGAAAGTCTGACAACCAGTCTTACCAAGGGGTATCGTATTACCCAGTTACTGGGTTGTGGAGGTCAGACAGGCAGTCGCTCCATGTAAAATACTGGTATTCAGCTGCATCCGGTTAGACTGGAAGCCGACCCCAACGTAGTTGGGAAAAGGCTAGGCAGATTGATTGATTTTATACCGTACCTCGCGTCTCTATTACTTACATTGTTATAAACAGGGTATTAAATGTAAACAACGTTATCCTTTAAGGGGTCACTCATAGCTGTTATGAACAACTTTTGACCAAACCAGAAATCACGAAAAAATCAGCTGTTCCCTACATTTTGAAGAGTTATGCGAACATAGATGTACGGAAAAGCTGATTTTTTTTTCGCGATTTCAGGTTTCGTCCCATAGAAGTTGTTCATAATGATGAGTACAATGTCTCCTTAAAAGGATAACGGTTTTTAGGGTTCCGTACCAAAATGGTAAAAAAGGAACCCTTACGGTGTCACTCAGTCTGTCTGTCTGTCTGTCACAGCTGGATATCTCAAGAACTACTAATGCTATCAACTTGAAATTTGGCATAGTGTTAGACAACGTTTACACAACTATTTTTCAAATAAGAAAGAAATTAAAATATTTTTTTTTTTTTTTTTTGTAACAGGGGCTGAAGGGGGGTCTTAAAAAATCAAAGTGGGGCTACTAGAGCATGTGGGGTATCATATGAAAGAGCGCTGTTTGCACATTCTCAAACATTTTTTTTCTTTTTTTTAGGCCACATAGTTTTCGACTTCTGATGAAAAATGTAAAAAAAAATACCGTTCCCCCCCCCCTTATCTCCGAAGTTTGCAAAGAGAAAAATCTGAAATTATTCTGTGTGATAGAAGTTTATGTAAAGATTACAGGAAAAATAAAACGATGTCTCTAAATAGCACACTTTTTCAGAAATCGGAACGGAACCCTCCTCGGTGCGCGAGTCCGACTCGCTCGTGACCGGTTTTTATACTTACACCCTGTATCTAAGACTCATTAATAGATCGATGCTGATCATAGTTACATTTCATGATATTGTAATATCCGCCTATGACCTAGAAGGCAGATGTTACCTCACCTAGCTCTTTACTGCAAAAGAGCGTTACTAGCGTAAAACTCCTAGGAAAATTAATCCATTTTCATTGATCATTACCCTTTCTTGCCATAGGGTAACCAGAATGCCATGTCCATCAGGAGCTTCTCCTTCGAAGACCTATAAAGATGAACAGAACTTGAATCCTCTAGAAATGTTTATATCTAAATAAACTTATATATTCTTGGCATTTAGTTTCATTTCAACACATACATTTGCTTATCACCAGCACCTGCTGAATTTCGTTAGAAACATTCCATTAATCACCACGCCTGGCAAAGATATTGGTGATAGATAGTACTGATCATCATTATTAAGGTTCCGTACTAAAATGGTAAAAAGGAACCCTTATGGTGCGACTCAATGTGTCTGTCTGTTTGTCTGTCTGTCACAGCTGGATATCTCAAGAACTACTAATGCTATCAACTTGAAATTTGGAACAGTTTTAGATGACGTATACCCAACTACACTTGCGTGCAAAAAAATTGGCCCACCCCATGCTCTCTATTTGAGAGACGATAGCTCAAAGATATTAATGTATTTATTTTAATTATTTTATACTGTGTGAAGGTAGGTAAGATAAAGTTTATTTACACATACACATATACTTTGATAAAAGCAATATTCTTGACAAGATCGACTCGATTCTTCTGATGTTCTCATCAATCACTTTTGTTTGAAAAAACTGGGTGCCTTTTTTTGTCAGTGAAGTTGACATAAGCTTAATTTTGTTTATTACTGTTCGTTTATTGATCATTTGACTTGAATTTTTAACCAACTTGAAAAAAAGGAGGTTTTTCATTCGATCTGTATGTTTTTAAATTCGCGTTTTTCTCAAAAAGTAATGAATCAGTTTTGATATTTTTTTCACTTATGTAATCTACATACAGTCAGGAAGGCCGCCCATTGTATGTTTTGTAGTGTATATGTTTTCTTTTGTTATGTATTTTTGTGGTGTACAATAAAGTATATATAAATAAATAATAAATAAATAAGGTTTTAGTACACAATATATTAGTTTATTGTTAATTAAACTTGTTAAATTTTCTCGTTTCATATCGAAGAGAATGGGATGGATCGATTTTATTGCACGCAAGTGTATTATGCAAATAGGAAAGAAATAAAAATATATGTATTTTTTTTTTGCAACAGGGACTGAAATGGGGTCTTAAAAATTCAAAGTGGGGCTACTAGAGCATGCGGGGTATCGTATGAAATTTCGACTTTTGATGAAAAATGTAAAAAAATACCGTTCCACCCCATTATCTCCGAAGTTTGCATAGAAAAAAAAAAACTGAAATTATTACACGAAAAATAAATCGATGTCTTTAAATAGCACACTTTTTCAGAAATTGGAACGGGACCCTCGATACGCGAGTCCGACTCGATCTTGACCGGTTTGTTTTATTATAAGTATAAGCTCGTTACCTATAAATAGATAAGCTATAGGCCAACTTTTTCGTTGTTGAAACTGCCATGGACCTAGCGGGTGAAGCCCGGGTAAAAACAAATGATACTCACCCTGACCGCACGAGGTAATCAAAGGATGATGTCTACAGATTTCTCTATGAAATATTTCATAATTTACGAGTACTTCCATTGAACAAAATTTCTGGTACAAATTAATAATAATAATAATGAAAAATCGGCCAAGTGCGTGTCGGGCCACGCGCAGTCGTCCGAGCCTGGTCCAGGCCATGGTGCGGAGCGAGAGTGCATGGGAGGCCGTCACCTCCTTCTGCGAAGCAGTAATGCTCGCGAAGGAGGAGGCGGAACGCGTGAGGGAGAGGCAGCCTCACTCCCTCAGTCGCCGCAGGAGACGCCCTGGGCGGCGGGAATCGCGAGGCGATTTCCGGCCACCGTAGGCGCGGGCCTGCGGACGGTGAGTAGCGGGTAGCTCGCCGTCCGGTAAGGACCAGGCCCGAGTCGGCCTCAAAGAGATGTCAGCAAATGATGGGGTCCAATAGGGCCGACGCCGCTGGGGTCGCGGGTAGTTTTAAGAAGATACCGCGGCCCTGGCATAGGCAACTGAAGGAACACGGGTGGGTTTTAGTCAGTAAAAGTCTGACACGCCCTTCCGCTCCACCCAGAGCGGGAGAAGTTACTTCATGATTTCCCACCCTCAAAAAAAAAAAAAAGAAAAAAAAAAAGGGCCACGCGCAGTAATAGGGTTCCGTAGTTGCACAATAATGCGGACTAAGAAGAGGGCTTTTTGTTGTTTCAAGAATATTTGACTATTACTCGTAAACTTGAAAAGCCTACTTAGCTGTGATAGTTTTCCTTTCCACCCACCCACAAAACTAACCGTTTAGCTGGCAGGGGGATCTTGACTCTAACAAAAATTAGCACTTTAAAGCTTAATATTTCAGAAACGGATCCCTAAATCTAAAAATTGTTTTCACAAACCTACAATATTTTTGAAAGACCTATCCAACAATACCCCACACCATGGAGTAGACGAGAAAAAAAAAACATTCCCACTTTACGTGTAGGTACAGAAGGTACCCAAAACTTTTTTTTTCATGATATTATTTTACCAATTTGTTAGCGTGATGAATATGTATATCTATGCCAAATTATAGTTTTCTAGTACTAAGAGTTACTGAGCTAAGCTGCGGACGGACAGACAGACGGACGGACATATCGAAACTATAAGGGTTCCTTCTTGACTACGGAACCCTAAAAATTTATCACTAAGCTCGTCCAAATGGTTGGTAGGTAATCTGCGTCATAACTTGCTTTAGTGATCTAAATACATTCTAGACCAACTAAAACAATTCAATCACGCAAAAATGGCTAAATGGATTTGGATGAAATTTGGCACACACATAGTTTATAACCTGGATTAACACGTATGATACTTTTTATGCCGGTAGTAGGTTCCAGTGGGATAATGTCCGACATCCACGCGGGCGAAGCCGCGGCATTAGCTAGTTGGTTTTATATAAGTACTTAATTGTTTTTAAAAACCAAAACCATAAAAATGTTTTTAAATTGATACTTGAATGGCCATAATTATTTTATTAATTTCCTGTTATGATAAACTACTCATTGTGTGACGTCACCGCAAAGCAATTAAGGTTTCTTCTTATTCTTGTTGCAAGAAAGAAACAATTATCTTTATAGGTATCTATTGACTTGAAAAAGTTATTTATAGTTAACTAGATACCAAAGCGTCTCTGAAGTCTTGAAAAAATTGCTTTAGTCTGTCAGTTTGTTGCTACTCCTCTACAAGTCGTATTTTACAGCCGATAAAACGAAGCATTCCCGTTTGAGCACCTATTTTCTGAGCACCGATTTTTAGAGCACCCAAAGTATTCCCATTTGAGCACCTACGGTCCAGTAGCTTCTAGTGATGGGGTGTATAATAAAACATATCGATACAAACATTCTGAAAGTCAAAATCTGCTTTCTAAACCATGAATATTGACCTGTTACTGCTCCTAAGAATCGGTGATCTTGACTATCAGAATGTTAACGTTGAGATCAAGGTCAGTGACCCTGCGGTTAAGGTCAATGACACTGAGTTCAAGGTCAGTGACCTTAGGAGGCAGATCTTGACTTTCGGAATTTTGACCTTGAGGTCAAGATCATTGACCCTGACCCTGAGGTCAAGGTCATTGACCCTGACCCTGAGGTCAAAGTCAATGAGTCTGACCCTGAGGTCAAGGTCAGCGACCTAAGGAGAATTTCAGAATTTGACTTCCAGAATTTGACCTCGAGGTCAAGGTCAATGACCCTGTGGTCCAAGTCAGTCACTTTAGGAGCATCGCAGATTTTGAAATTCCGAAAGTCAAATTCTGCAATTCTCCTAAAGTGACTGACTTGAACTGATTGTTGGTCAGTCTGGGATCCAAAAAACTACCGGGATTTAATATATAAAACTGCGGCCCACATGCACTATTACTTTTTTTATCCGGCTACTCTAGACAAAAAAACCGACCAAATTCGTGTCGGACCACGCATAGTGAAGGGTTCCGTAGTAGAAAATTTATCCCAAAAACAAACTTAACATTGTAGTTGAAAAACATGTGCTCCCATACATTGATATACGTCACGGTCAATTCTCCAACTGCAAATTTAAGTTTGTAATCCAAAAAAAGATTTTTTTATGGTTCCGTACCTCAAAAGGAAAAACGGAACCCTTTATAGGATCACTTCATTGTCCGTCTGTCTGTCTGTCTGTCTGCTAAGACAATTTTTCTCAGGAACACGGGGAGGTATCAAGTTGAAATGAATAAAAATACGTAAGTCCCTTGGCAACGCAATAAAAAAATACAGCCATTTATGATAAATATTTTGATACTCGCAAGAGTCCCAAGTAAATCAAAACATTAGAATAATGAAATTTGGCAAGAAGCAAGCTCGGACTTTTTCCTTTACTTCTTATGTGAATCACGAGTAAAGGAAAAAGTCCGAAAATTGATAATTTTTAATTTTGTCACCTAAAAACATACTTTTAAGGGAGGTATTACAATGTTAAGCTTGTTTTTGGGATAAATTCTTTTCAACTACGGAACCCTTCACTGTGCGTGGTTCGACACGCTCTTGGCCGGTTTTTCTGTGATAAAATTATAAATTAACGATTTTAGGACGTTTTCCTTTACTTGTGCTGTGTCTGTCTGTCAAGACCATTTTTCTCAGGAACGCGCGGAGGTATCAAGTTGAAATTAATATCAAATATGTGGTATATGGTGCCTTGGGGTTCTAAAAAACTCAAGTTTCTAAGTCAACGAAAAAAAATACGGCCATAAATATGACATATTTTGATACTTGCAAGTAGGAATCAAAACCTACTGGGTACTTCCCGTTGTCCTAGAATCATGAAATTTGGCAAGAAGCAAGGTCTTACAGCACAAGTAAAGAAAAGCTCCAAAAATTGTTTATTTGTAATAATATCACATAAAAAAATATTTTCAAGTCTGTCAGTCTGTCATGACCCATTTTATCAGGAACGCGTGGAGGACAATCAATCTGCCTAGCCTTTTCCCAACTATGTTGGGGTTGGCTTCCAGTCTAACCGGTTGCAGCTGAATACCAGTATTTTACATGGAGCGACTGCCTATCTGACCTCCACAACCCAGTTACTGGGTAATACGATACCCCTAGGTAAGACTGGTTGTCAGACTTTCGTGCTTCTGACGACCCGTGAAGGTATCAAGTTAAAATTAATATCAAATATATAGAGATCTATGATTCCTAAGGTCCGTATTACAGAACGTCACTCAATACTCAAGCATTACTTAAAATTAGATTCAAGCCATTTGATTGGTTGAAACTAGTTTTAAACTAAATTTAAACAAAGATCAGTGCTTGAGTTTCCTTCTGTAATACGGACCTTAGAGTTCTAAAAAAATTTAGCTTATAAGTCAATGCACTAAAAAAAAATACGGCCATTTATGCGACTTATTTTGATACTCCCAAAGTAAATCAAAACCTATAGGGTACTTCCCGTTGACCTAGAATAATGAAATTTGTCAAGAAGCAAACTCTCACAGCACAAGTAAAGGAAAAAGTCCGAAAATTGTTAATTTGTAATTTTATCACATAAAAAAAAATTTTTAGTTTGTTTTTGGTATACATTCTTTTCAACTATTGGAACCCTTCATTGTGCGTGTTCCGATACACACTTGGCCGGTAATTTTTTGCAATTACAAACTTACATTCGCAGTTGGAGAATAGACCGTGGCTGGATTCAAATGTATTTGCTACTGTTTCAAACTCAAACGGCTCAACCGATTGTGATAAAATTTGGTGTGGCAGTAGCTGACACCCTGGAATAATATATAGGCCACTTTATCCCGTAAAATGTAGTGTTCCCTTGGGATGAGCAAGGAATTCAAATATATTTGCTACTCTTTCAAACTCAAACGGCTAGACCGATTTTGATGAAATATGGTGTGGAAGTAGCTGACATCCGGGATTAACACATAGGCTACTTTATATCCCGAAAAAGTTTAGTGTTCCCGTGTGATGAGATGAGCAATTTTTGTGTGAATACGTTTTTAGTGTACCTATCTTATAAACCGCGGGTAACAACGCGGGGATCAACTAGTTGATTATATTTTTCAAAAAAGCATCTTTTCACTTACTTACCATTCTTAATAATTTGGTTCCGTGTGAGCGAGAGAGGTGACAGAATGCGACAGCCCTCAATAAGTCACGAGTTCTCGACTGAGCAATTCGCTCGCTATGCGTGGAGCGCGGCAGCGGCTCGGTGCGATACATACCGGCTATGTACTGTAACAGTAATGGCGTTTGTCCACCGCCGCCGTCACCGGGATGTCACCGAGAACGAGATGACGGCGCCGCAGTAGTGATACATTTACTATGGCCACGTGTCCACCGCACGTCCTTCACCCGAGCGCCTTCATCCTGGCTACCGAAGATTCAACTAGCTCGGCGCGACCGCTAGAACTCATCGCGAGATTGTGACGGGCTGATGTGCCAGCACTACAAAACACATTACATGATGTCCACACAATGCTGTTGTACCGCATCATTCGCCCGCTTTTTGTTTTGTCTATCATAAATTCATAATTATCATACTGAATCGCCGAGTTCGGTTGCGGTGGACACACGATCTCCGTCACCGGGACGTGACGTTCGGTTCGAAAAATCTCATTTCTCGGTGACGTCCCGGTGACGGCTGGTGGTGGGCAAACGCCCTTAAAGTGATGATGGGTCCTGTCAATCAGTCATGAATCAAGATGTTGCATTGATTTAGACAACTGATGCTATATCGGTGTTGTATGAATTGTTGTGATTAGATGAATTGAATGAATGTCAATTAATAACTGTGTAAATGTTATATTCAATAGTTATTGGTATGTGTATTATGTAGTGTTATTAGTACTTATTAGATATTGTAAAATCGATATTTTAGTGAACAATTAATTCAGTGCTAAGAGGATAAATATTATAAGAGAAGCCTACACTACAAACAAAAGAATCGCGTTTCCTAAATTCTAACCCCCTTTTATTTATAAAAAACGGAAACGCTTTCTGAACCTATTTTAGTTAAAAATTCTTCTTTCAAAATCAAATCATATTTCAAAAGAAATTCACATAACACTTTTTAACTAAAATAGGTTTATTAAAGCGTTTTAGTTTTTTTTTTTATGAATAATGAGGATAGTTTTTTTGAACCCTTTTTTTATTCTCTCGTTTAAAAAAAATAAATAAAAAAAAGTTAATTGCATATTAAAATAACATACATGACCCAAAGATCAGGCCTTGTATATTATTTATTCTTGTTATGTATTAAGCATTCATTTTAAAACGTTTTCCTTTTATTTTCAGATCACAACATGAAGCTGCTAATATTCTTCACGGCATCTCTCCTAGCGGGGTTAGCGTATTCCGCTCCAACCTCTGAAACCACTGTTGCCCCTCCCGCCACCGGCAATGACAAACTCGCCATCACCGAAGAATTTTTCTCAAGCTCACTAGCAGTATACACCGCTGAGCAGCATGACATCGTCAAAATATTAACCCCCTTAACGCACTAAACGAAAGATGCAATGTTGTACTAAACTTTAATGACGATGAAGATGATGATGATGGTGTAGATGAGTATATTGAAGAACCTGACTCGGACATCGTCACCTTCATCGTCCAAGCTGACATCAATGAGAATGGCGAAAAATTCAACCAAGGTCTCTATATGCTGAAGAACGGACACGCAACCAAGTTACTTGATAACGGTAGGGATGCCGCTGCAGCTAACGATGACACCAAAACAGCTTACTACGCTGCTAAAGACGGAATCTACTCATACAATGCTACCACAATCAAAGCTGAGAAATACGGAACAGTAACTGATGATCTCATCGCTATCGCTAAAGTTAACGGCAGTGACGTCAACTATGTCCTGACAGCTAACAATGTTCTGTACAAAGTCACAGAAAAAGGAACGAAAAAGAAGGTAGTCGACAAAGTAGTCAAAGCCAAGGAAATCATTTTGGATTGACATAACAATTTGTATTTCTTTCTAATTGCAAAATTCCTTGGCATTAAGATAGATAGTCAACTAACTTGGAAGCCACAAGCAGAAGAAGTATGCAAAAAACTTAGTGCATCTGCGTATGTGCTCTTTAACTTGTCTAAAAAAGTGAATTTGGCCACAAGATTAATTGCATACCATGGGTTAGTCGCATCGATTTTGAGATTCGGCATAATATTTTGGGGAAATTGTAGTCTGAGCGAACAGGTGTTCAAGGCTCAAAAACGCTGCATAAGGGCTATGTGCAATTTAATAGTAACAGATAGCTGCATACCTGTATTTAAGTCCCTAAAATTGCTAACATTCCCATCCCTTTATATTTTAGAGGTGGCAGTTTTTGTCAAGTCAAATATACATCTTTTTAAAAAAGTGTCTGAAAATAGAAACCGGCCAATTAGGAGACATTATAAGAATTTGCTAATTGTTAGTGGTTCCGATACCGCCCTATTAAAGAAAAGTATTATGCGTATGGGTCCGACCATATTTAACAAAATACCCGATGTAATAAAAAATGAGACACTTCCACTTTTTAAAAAGAAATTGACAGATCTATTAATTAATAAATGTTATTACTCAATTGGCGAATTTTTTACCGATAAAAATTTAAATTGATAATATGACATCTCTATTTTGTACTAATCTCATTTATATTTTTAATTTATCTGTATTGACTGTATTGCCTATTTCAATTTTTTTTTGCTGAATTTCTTCTTGACATGGTAAACTTGTACTGATTTGATTGAATGTGATAGTACCTAATATATTTTTAATATTTTTAATATTATAGCTTAAGCTGTTTGCATGCCTTAGTTAAGGTAGTTAGTATAAGGAACTTTTTAAACTAAAACACCTGTAACTTGTACCTACTTTCTGTGCAAATAAAAAAACTATTCTATTCTATTCTATTCTAACAAATGTTAATATGGTCCACGAGCTGGTTGGTGATGTAGTCAAAAAGATTCAAAGTCTCCCTGCTACCGCAAGTTTCATAAAAATCACTAACCCACCTTTAGGAATCCTTGAAAATGGTATCCCTGTTATCATTGACAACAAGTCTTACATTGCTTATGAAATTGGTACAAGTAAATTGGTGCCCATTGAGTTCACAGTGAAGCATACCGCATACTCGATGGAAATCGTGCTCATTCAATACTATGGTTAAAACAAGAAGGTTTATGAATAAAAAATTGCTAACATAATGTTAGCTAAAGTTCTGGTAACGTTTAAGCCTTTCTTGGACCATTATGTTGACTTTATTAAATCAATGTCGTAACTTCTTTCAAAAATCATATCGAGAATTTGTACAGGGTGTGATGCAGAATACAAAAGTAACCTATTTTCTGTTTTTTTAATCGGGAAAATTAATTGCTTAGCAAATTGACTACCAATTACAACTGTCATTCGTAATAATTGGCTATAAACGGTTAATTGACGTGAAGTTAATTTGATACACAATTAATTTTCCTGATTGTAGATTTATCTATTTTGTATATTTGGAAAGAGCGCAACGGTCCTTGCTAAAAAACTTTTTTAACAAAAACAAAAACCGACTTCCAAAAAAAACACTACAAAGTGAAAAATAACTTTAATTTCGGAAGTCGGTGTCTTTGGATCTGTATTTTAGTTTTTTGCCACCGACTTCCGAAATTAAAGTTATTTTTCACTTTGTAGTGTTTTTTTTGGAAGTCGGTTTTTGTTTTCGTAAAAAAGTTTTTATTTTTCACTTTTTAGTGGTTCAGTTTGTAATTTATCTAAGTTACAATAACCCAATGTCAGCTGCTCATCACGTTTTACAAAATGTTGCTTTTCCCGATGCAGGGCCGTTAATTGATGAGGAGTTCTCCTAGTAAGAACCAGGAGAAATGGAGCTCATGGTGAAGTCACCATTACCATTATTTTGACGAGCATAAACCACATTAAAGTAATCGAATCGCAACCTGTTATATACTTAGATATAATTGAGTATTTCCGCTAGCCCCCTGTGGTCTTCATCATCAGTTCCAGCTCACTGAATTGTACTTTCCGAGAGCAAATGCACGAGTTACTATAAAAAATACCGAAATCGATATAGGTGTGCCCATAAAATTTGAGGGTTTCCCTCGATTTCCATGGGATCCCATCATCAGATCCTGACTTGATGATCATGGGACCACTTGGGACGTATACCCTTTCGAACAAAAAAAGAAAAATCCAAATCGGTCTAGCCATTTTCGAGTAATCGGGGAACATACATAAAAAAATAAATAAAAAATAAATAAATAAATAAAAAAAAAAGGTTCCGACGAATTGAGAACCTCCTCCTTTTGGAAGTCGGTTAAAAACAATCTCATTCAAACCATACAAACCCACGAAGACATTTTAGACAAGTTGTGCCGGGTATTCGCAGTAAGACAACTTTTTATTTTCCAGATAATTATTAAAAACACGTATAGCTACCACATATGATCCAGGTAAACTTCGAAATAAGCGAACAGCTCCAACGTAATTGAATCTGTTAAATGTGGTACGGCTTTTGCAAGACGACAATACGATTTTTAGGGTTCCGTACCTCAAAAGAAAAAAACGGAACCCTTATAGGATCAGGATCACTTCGTTGTCCGTCTGTCTCTCTGTCTGTCAGTCTGCCAAGACCCTTTTTCTCAGGAACGCGTGGAGGTATCAAGTTGAAATAAATATCGAATACGTAAGTCTATGGTCCAATTGGAGCTCTAAAAAAATCAAGCTTCTAAGTCAACGCAATAAAAAATATGGCCATTTATGTGGCATATTTTGTACTCGCATGTAAATCAAAACATATAGGGTACTTCCCGTTGACCTAGAATCATGAATTTTGGCAAGAAGCAAGAACAGGCAGAAATAAAGAAAAAGTCCGAAAATTGCTTATTAATTGTAATTTGATCATATAATAGTTATTTGTTATAATGGGTGATTCATTTAGAGGTACTTTTTTCATAATTAAAAGAAAAGTGAAAACAAAAATTTTATCTGATTGTCTTTATTATCATACAAAAGAACCATTCATGACATGTATTTTTTAAAGATTATTTCTTTAAAATATTGGCGATAACTGCGGCTAACATGGTCCGTTCTGAAGTCCCAATTTTCTAGACGCGTCCGAGCATTTCGAGTGGTATTTGGCGAATATCGCGAGTAATGTTGGCTTTCTATTCCTCAATCATACCCGAGTTATCCATGTAGACTTTGGACTTTACATAGCCCCAAAGGAAAAGTCTAGAGGTGAGATATCACACGTCTAGGCTGCCAATTCAACGGTCCGAAGCGAAAAATTAACTGTGCACCGAATTTTTCTCGCAATTGGAACTTCAGAACGGACCATGTTAGCCGCAGTTATCGCCAACATTTTAAAGAAATAATCTTTAAAAAATAAATGTCATGAATGGTTCTTTTGTATGATAATAAAGATAATCAGACAAAATTTGTGTTTTCACTTTTCTTTTAATTATGAAAAAAGTACCTCTAAATGAATCACCCGTTACAAGAGTGCAAAGTTGCTTTTGAACCGCGTGCTCAATTTTGATGACCAAGCAAGCGCAGGATTCTAAAATTGAATCACAAGCGGTAGCGAGTGATTCTAGGTTAGAATCCTGAGCGTTAGCGAGGGAATCAAAAGAGCACGAGGTGAAAAATCTTTGCACTTGAGTGCAACACGTAACTTTTCATCCCACCTCAGTGAGGAAATGACTAAATTAAAAAAAAAAACATTTACAATCACAAGATACTTTTATTTAGGTATTATCTACTACATTATAATAGATAAGTAAAGTAAAAAAGTGTAAGTAGTAGTAGTAGTGTAGTGTAAGTGTTAAATTATAACAAATAATACTTAGATATAATTAAGAAAAGTTGAAATTAGTTAGGTACTGTAAGGTTGGTACCTGTTAGTGACTTGTGTACTGTTTTTCGGTAAACTATCTGTCATTAGTTGTACTGATTTATCGGATTCCCTTGGCGGAAATTTTGGCGAGAGAGGGCGATGGTTAGGTGTTTCGTAACGGCTCATTTTTGAAGTAGAAGGGCTAGTCCAAGGATCTGTCTGTGGCTCTTTTAGTGTAATGGCACCTACGATGCCTTACATATTTTAGACTTTTTTGGATGGAATCCTCTATGTATCCTTCTACAACCGCATTGGACTTCCAGCCTCCATGGTGCTTAAGGAACAGGAGATCAGCTCCTAAATCTGCCAAAAGTGTGGCTGAAGTTCGTCGGAAACAATGACCCCGAGTACAACAGGGGTTCTGGAAGTTCAAGAAATGTTGCTATTTCTCGTTGGATACTGCCAATTTTATTAGCACCCATAGGCATATAACACACTTTCCGTTGCGATACTGTAGAAAAAATCGATTGATAGGCGGCCGTAGGGAGTGTTAGGCGGCCGTAAGGCATGATTTTTCATAACAATTGTTACGTATTCCTTGCGAATGACGAAGTTGCGGTCTCTTTTTGTCTTTGTATTAGTTAATTTAATTAATAGTAAGTCATCTGAATGTTTCTAATGTTTTTGACATTAAGTTGTGTTAGTTCATTAGTTCGACATGGTCCGTTTATACCAATAATAAGAACAACCTGTAACGTAAAGAGTATTCCGAAAGTCAAGATCTGTCTCCAAAGGTCACTGACCTTGACCTCAAGGTCATTGACTTTAACCGCAGAGTCATTGACCTTGATCTCAACGAATGTTGAAACTTAAGATCAGCGATTCTTAGGAGCAGTAACAGGTCAATATTCATGGTTGGTGTCCTTGAGGTTAAGGCAGATCTTGATTTTCCGAATATTTGCGTCGATATGTTTTATTATACACCCCGTCACTAGAAGCTAGAACCGTAGGTGCTCAAACGGGAATAAAGTTGAATATTTTTTATTGGTCGCCTTTGAGCACCACGTAAAAATATTGATTGGTGCTCAAATGGGAATACCTTGGGTGCTCTAAAAATCGGTGCTCAGAAAATAGGTGCTCAAACGGAAATGCTTCGAAATTATGACTAAATGAAAGAGCACATAAAAACAAAACTATTATTATCTACCTACCACATCATTAAGCCAATACCTCGAATTATATTTCCCTCTTTGATAAGTAGGTAATAAATGTGATAACACTAGAAAGAAAATGTAGCGGTGATAAACATCCGTTATTACAGGCTTGCAAACCTACCCTATATACGACTGATTGGCGAAGACAAACACTGTGGTTATCGATATCGAAGCACGACAAAATAAAAATGAAAAAGATTTGATTATTTTTTGGGATCAATAACCGCTGGTAGTGTTGTTACTTGAAGTATCAGTTTAGAAATCAGTTTTTTATTTTATTTTATATTGTTTAGATACCTATTGATGCGACTGTAAATTTTTACAAAATAAAATGTTTTTTTCGGTTCCGTACCTAAAAAGGAAAAAGCGGAACCCATATAGGATCACTCGTGTGTCTGTCTGTCGGTCTGTCCGTCTGTCACAGCCAATTTGATCCGAACCTAATGTACCGATTAAGTTGAAATTTGGTACATATGTGGATTTCTGTAACCCAAACACGTATGTCTAAAGTAAATAAATGAATTTTGAATATAGAGGTCACTTTTAGGGAGCAAATAAGAAAATTAAAAATTAAAGTTTTTCAACCCCCCCCCCCCCCCCCCCAATGACCCCAAACTTTTAGACTGAAAGCTGACCCTAAGTTGTGAGAAAACCCTAATTGCAACATACCGGGCACAAATGAAGGATTCCACAAACACATCTCACATCAGCAATCACATTGTAAAAAAGTAGACAAATATTGCTTTCCTGAACACCATAAGTAAGAGTAACACTGGGACTGGATTGGTCATAGTGCTATTTGTGTCAGCCTATTCTACAGGGTGACTTGTAATTTGACGTATTTCTTCCAGGACGTGAAAGTTGACCCATTTGCAACAATTAAACAACCCATAAAGCCTAGGAAAAAAATCAAAGGAAGAATTCGAGAAAACTCAACTTTTATATAGTTTGGAAAATTTCCCAGAATTCGTCATTAAATATCACTTTTCTCCAAACCGCTAAGTAACTCGAAGTTATCGTAGTCTACTTTATATATAAATATGGCTACATAATTGTTATGTAGTTTGATAATATCTGTCATTCTGTGAGCACGTACGAGGTAAGCTCCCATTTTTTTTTCTCATTGCCAGCACACATTAGACAAATCTGAGGGCCTAGACAAGAAGTGACAATGGCTTTGAAAGCGTTTTTTCTACATCGAGTTTCAACAGGATTGTCTTATGCTTTTCGGTAGATATGTTGTTCGCGCCTACTCCTTTTGTTCGAGCAAATCATCACCCGCGTGTTTTGCGTCTACAAGCAATTATTTTTTTTAAATTCACTGTTGTGTTGGTTAGAAGGAAGTTTAGTATATAAGAATGTTTAGTACTCATTGTTTCGGCTCCGTTTACAAATCTCAATTTATCGATGAGTTTTCTTAAAGAATTCCATTCTTGTACTTAAACATAATAAGTCAATCTATACATTTTTGACTTTTCCATCGTAGTTATTGGTGATAGAATGTCACTTTGTCTAGGCACTCTTGAGATCCCTTTTCCTCTCCCTAAGGGACCTTTGCTTTACAATGGAACAGTTAGAGACTAATAATATTATTATTTCCATGGATCACTTTTGCATTGTTATCGTCATCATCATAATTTTAGTCTATTGCTAATTCAAACTTAAACGTGTGTGTCTTTTGAAGTGTTGCCCTACTTAGGAGCCCCTTGATTAGTTTGATTGATAGCATCAAATGAAAATGTGAATTGTGAATATTTTATAATTTGTTGAGTTCTAAAAAAAACCAGTGTCGTCCAAAGTGTCCAGTCACTGTTATTTAAATTCTGTAAAATCAATTAAGCAAGCTACAAAACGCTGTATTTCGATCGGAAGGATCTCGAAACGGTGATACTACAGGAACATGAGATTAATATTTTACTTTGTATTTATGCCCTGAATAATTTTTGAAGTCTTGTTGTTAAAACAGCAGTCAAACATTTACGAACCTACACAACCTACCTAATACTTAGTGACTGTAAGTAATATTTATACATCAATGTATTAACGTGATCAATTTGATTAAACATTTGACATTTGAAGAGTTAGCCACTTTGTTCAGTCAAATCGAGGCTATCCTTAACAGCCGTCCTTTATATCCATTATCCTCCTGTCCTGATGACCCTTAGTCCTTAACTTCGGGTCACTTCCTGGTCGGACGACCGCTAACTTCGATGGCGTCTCCTAATCTGGAAAACTTAAATTTCAACAGACTAGACCGTTTTCAGCGACTGGAACAGCTGTGCCAAAGTTTTTGGAGACGCTGCCGCTGGCAGCTAGGATATTTAGCTGAGCTGCAACAGAGGCAGAAGTGGTGAATTCCCACTCCACCGCTACAAGCTCGGGGATTTGGTATTGCCCATCCATGTCTTGGAAACTAGGCCGTATTCAGTCTCTATTCCCAGGAAAAGACGGAGTGGCTCGAGTCGCCGAAGTTAAGACAACTTCCGGCACTTACTGACTTACCTGCTGGATGCTGCAGAGGATGTTTCATTGGAGTCAGGAGCTTCCAAGGCCCCGGAGGATGTTCATGCACCACACTAATGGATGTGAGATGTCTTACATATCAACACACACAAGAAAGCGTACCTGCGCCGCGACAGTTCATTCGTCCATACGTTCTTTTCATACACACATTAATTCTGAGTAGCAACTGGATTTAGTAAACTTTTGAATAAGTATGGCTGTAACGACTTCCGGATATAACGACGAAAATAGAGTGGTCCCTTCATCGTCGTTATACCCGAAATCCACAGTGCAATTTGCCGAAAAGTACTATCATAGGCTAAAATTGTAGGGATATCTTAAAGTTTAAATGAAGAATCATTTAATGAAATCATGAGATTTGACGTCAATTCTAACTTATTTGTATTGCTGATTCTAATGATTTTAATTCTGTAAAGCCATATTAGTTACAGCCGCGAATCATATTTTAATCAACATACAACCTGACACTGACCTGCATTGCAAAAGACGTAAGAAAATTTGAAACGTCACAATAGAAATTATTGTGTCTGCTAGTTATCCGCAGACATGGTATGCAATTCACATTTTAAAAACTAAACATTAACTTTAAAACGTTTTTCTCTTATTTCCAGATCACAACATGAAGCTGCTAATATTCTTCACGGCATCTTTCCTAGCGGCGTTAGCGTATTGCGCCCCAACCTCTGAAATCACTGTTGCCCCTCCCGCCACCAACGATGACAAAATCGTCATCACCGAAGAATTCTTCCAAAGCTTACTAGTAATATACGCCGCTGAACATGACATCGTCAAAATATTAACCCCCCTTAACGCACTAAACTTTAATGACGATGAAGATAAGGATGTTGAAGGATCTGACTCGGGCTTGCCCATAATCTTCATCGTCCAAGCTGACATCAACGAGAATGGCGAAAAAGTCGACCAAGGTCTCTACATGCTGAAAAATGGAACTGCAACCAAGTTACTTGATAACGGAAGAGATGCCGCTGCAGCTAAAGATAACACCAAAACAGCTTACTTCGCTGCTAAAGACGGAATCTACTCATACAATGCTACCACAATTAAAGCTGAGAAATACGGAACAGTGACGGATGATCTCATCGCTATCGCTAAAGTTAACGGCAGTGACGTCATCTATGTCCTGACAGCTGATAATGTTCTGTACAAAGTCACAGAAGAAGGAACGAAAAAGGAGTTAGTCGACAAAGTTGTCAAAGCCAAGGAAATCATTTTGGATTTTCATAACAATTTGTATTTCTTAACAAATGAGAATATTGTCAACGTGCTGGTTGGTGATGAGGTTAAGAAGATTCAAGGTCTCCCTGCTAACCCAACTTTCGTAAAAATCATTAACCCACCTTTTGTCATCCAAAATGGTATCCTTGTTATCATTGACAATAAGTCTTACATCGCTTATGAAAATGGTACAAGTAAATTTTGTGACACTGAGCTCATAGTAAGGCCTACCGCATACTCGATGGAAGCGACGTTCATTCAATACTATGGTTACAACAAGAAGGTTTATGAACTCATTGCCTTTGGTGAAGTCTTTGATGAACTTCTGTCACGGCTTAAGTCATTCTTGGTAGATAAGATTCAGTCTAGCGCCACTTAGGGCCAGAAGCGAAGACAGTGGCCAGAAGCGATTTTGTTCTATAAATAATATCGAACAGAATTTTTGTACTACAGGATGTGATGCGACAGAAGACAAAAGTAACCTATTTTTTGTATTTTTTATCAAAAGTTGTAAAGTCAGAGAAATTAATTGTTTAGCAAATTGACTACCAACTTAAGCGAAATCTTATTTTAAATAAATTTTCACGTGTAAAAGTGACATTTATACGAAAGAAATTCAGTAAATTATCTACGTTTTTTTAAACTATCATAGTATTTATCTAGTTAAGGCCGACTATTATAAAAAATATGTCATAATGAACAGTTATTCGACTACTTCATTTTAAAAGTTTAGGAAATTGTTGATTGGATTGCTTTAGTATTGACATTTTATATTTATTTTCATAAATAGTAGGTACACACGGCTACACATCAAACATTTCCAGTTTACACTGACCTCTTCATTGTTTGTAAGTAAATCCTATACTTACAATGCGAGATCAGCTTATACTGGAACGGTATAGCTTGATCTGAAGCCGTGCGTACAGCATAATTGTCTTGGTGTTGTCATAATTTTTAGTTTGTTAACCCTATCCCTATACTATTAAACGAGCAATATTTGTAATCACGTCAAAGTTGTAAAAAATCAAGTGATTTTTCGAGGCTATGTGGGAAACTTTTCAAAGAAACAGACTACGAGACCACTTCTAAGACGAACTATTATTAATGATGTTTTTCTATTAAGAAAAAAATGGTTTCTTTTTAAATAACCATAAGTAACATCTTGTTTATCATTAGTATCACTAAAAAACCATAATATTGTCCAGAATACGAATAAAAGTCACTAAAATGTTAAATGTAATGCCTTACGACAAGCTCGGCTTTCTTTCCTTGTTGCGATGTTCCTCTTTTTTGCACTCCTCCTTCAAATGGGCGACGCGCGAGGTAGAACATTGTGAAGCAAGACAAATTTACGAAAAAAAACACGCAAATTTTTTTTTATTTATTTATTTCACCAAAATAAGAACACTTATTACAAAATTGAGTAATGACAATATAAGCTGAATAATGGCTTGGTTTGTAATATACAAAGTTTTAAGACTATCTGCATCCGAACTAGGTGGTAAACCTTTTTTTTTTTTTTTTTTTTTTTTTTTTTTTTTTTTTTTTTTTTTTTTTGAGGGTGGGAAATCATCAAATAACTTCTCCCGCTCTGGGTGGAGCGGGAGGGCGTGTCAGACTTTTACTGACTAAAACCCACCCGTGTTCCTTCAGTTGCCTATGCCAGGGCCGCGGTAACCCTTTCAGACAACCCGCGACCCCAGCGGCGTCGGCCCTATTGGGCCCCGTCACTTGCTGACATCTCTTTGAGGCGCGCGTGGAACACGACGCGCCGTCGACTCGGGCCTGGTCCTTACCGGACGGCGAGCTACCCGCTGCTCACCGTCCGCAGGCCCGCGCCTACGGTGGCCGGAAATCGCCCCGCGATTCCCGCCGCCCAGGGCGTCTCCTGCGGCGACTGAGGGCGTGAGGCTGCCTCTCCCTCACGCGTTCCGCCTCCTCCTTCGCGAGCATCACTGCTTCGCAGAAGGAGGTGACGGCCTCCCATGCACTCTCGCTCCGCACCATGGCCTGGACCAGGCTCGGACGCGAGAGATCGCCGCCGCCGATCGCCTCCGTGAGAACACGGCGGTGCTCTGCCCAAGCCGGGCAGACCTCCACTGTATGCTCCACCGTGTCCTCCGGGCGATCTACACAATGGAAACACCCGGGCGTTTCCTCCCGCCTTATGCGAAACAGGAACCTCCCGAAACAACCGTGTCCGGTGAGGACCTGCGTCAGGCGGAAGGTGAGGACGCCGTGGCGCCTCTCTAACCACTCCTCAAAGAGGGGACTTATCGCCGCTATTGTGGCGTGCCCAGCGCTGGGTTGCGACAGTCGTGATCTCCATGCCGCCATGAGATCCCGCCGGAGCTCTGTCCGCTGTACCGTGATTTCTCGCGGCAGCGGAGTTACGCCCCGGCGCTTCGCCTCCTCGCGCCACTCCCACACGTGCGCGAGGACCTTTGCCTCCAGATCCCACGGCGGCAATCCGGCAAGGAGGCTCGCCGCCTCCCGGGAGACCGTGCGGTATCCCCGGACTAGCCGGATGGCCATGACCCTCTGGGACGCGTTCAACCTGCCGGCTGGTCCCAGCCTTAGGGAACGCGCCCACACCGGTGCTCCGTAAAGGGCCATGGACCGCACGACCCCCGCGTAGCGGATTACATTTGATCCCCATAATTAAGTTGTGTACATTTAGTAGCCATGTTTAAAGTGGTAAACATTATATAAGATTGCCATTTAGGAATGTAAGTGGAAAGTATGCATAATGTATAAGAAAAACTGTAATTGTGGTGTGAGTGTGTGTGTACGCGCGTGTGAGTGAGTGCGTGAGTATATATGTGTGTATGTTTGTGTGAAGTAAAGCAAGACAAATTTACGAAAAAAAACACGCAAATACTTAAAAAATCCACAAAATGCACACGTTTTTATCAATAACTTTGACAGGTAACAAACATACAGCGCCATCTTGTGGCGAAGCTTGCGGGAAACATCACCATTGCTAGACTCGTTGCCAAATTCTGAACAGTTAGTAAATTCAAACAAACAAAATGTTACAAAAATAATGAGTTTTTAATTATTATTTAAGATAAAAAAAATTTTTTAACATATTAATTATTTACAATATTTACTTACAACAATATAATTAAATAAATGGAGTGGAGCACGGTGGAGCACGATAATTGACATTCCTTTAAACCACGTAAAGAGTATCATTATGTTCTTGCACCACTAATGCATAATTTGCGTAAGTAATATTTGTTTTTGTTTCTACTTGTAGGATTTTGTGGGACTCGTCGGGGCGCGTCAGAATGGAATCATATGACACCTTTCTCTGTCTTTCAAGCAAATTGAGACGCAGAGAATAGAATCATCCTTTTTGCACAGGTTCTTGACCTTACAATGTTTACCTATTATTACGGACTGATCTACATCATGTTGAAAAATAATTTCCTGTGGCTGAAGTATTCATTAGATTTGATTTTTTTTCAATGTAGGTATTTATGTACATAATATATAAACTAACAGATTTAAAATAATAATATGTACACGATATATAAAGAAGAAGGGGAAATAATAATAGGGCATCAAAAAATTCGTCCGCATCGCTGTCAACAGGAAAAGTGCCCAAAAGGCTGGCAGCATTGCCACGTTGTATGGCAATGCTGATTCTTTGACCAAAAACTAGGCCAGCCCTCTGGTCACGTGAGGAGTCGACCAATCGCTTAGCGATGTCTTGAAAACTAAGTGGGCACTCGGACCCCATGGCCCTAGTGTTTCAACCACAAACGGCTCGAAAATATAACTCGCCGTTTGAGGTTTTCCGCACCTGCAGCAGCCGAACCAGCACAGCCCACTGTGCTAGGAAGTTGGGATGGCGCAAGGGTATCGACACACGTTGCATCCCATACCAAAGGCCGACCTAACTTCCAAGGCATTATGGTCATTCCGGCAGGTCTCTTTCCATCGTCGCGTGCCAAACCGTTGGGTTCTAAAACAGCTGGCACCCGGTGACAAGAGCACGACGGATGATGTCATTAATGCTAGCGTACCGTGCTATCCGGCCTGCGCTCTTACTGCAAGATAGGCCATGGTGTCCGAGGCAGTCGACAGCTTCACCGCACTGGCAGCGATGCGGAGCCCAGCAAGGAGCGCCCAGACGTAGACAAATAGCGAGCCGGAAGGCGGTGTGACCCATCATAGAGGCTATGTTGGGTGACGGAAGTGCCTGAAGCCAGAGGCCCGACTCCCACTCACCCACAGCCAGTAAGCGGGCACGCTCGGCAGTATTGATACCATACCAACCTGCAGAGCGGCTCATCCCACTGTCTCTGGGAAGATGGGTTTACGGGCCGATCTGTATCCGGGCAAGCTAGATAAAGATTAGATTGATTGATTTTTTGTATACGAGTAAAGAACATGATACTCTTTACGTGGTTAAAAGGAATGTCAATCGTCCTGCTCTACTCTGAATGATAATTTTAATGGTATTCATTCATTAAAACAGAGTTTGCAGTAAGTGTTGCTATGTCTAAAATTGTAGGTATTTTGGTTTTGTTTTGTTTAGATACTTGGTACTCAGATGCATCACTTAAAAATAATCAATCATCATCATCATCTGCCTAGCCAACTATGTTGGGGTCAGCTTCCAGTCTAACCGGATGCAGCTGAATACCAGTATTTTACATAGGGCGACTGCCTATCTGTCCTACACAACCCAGTAACTGGGTAATACGATACCCCTTATACCTTACTAGTTGTCAGACTTTCGGGCTTCTGACTACCCGTAACGACTGTCAAAGATCCACGAAAGACAGCCGGGACCAAGGGCTTAACGTGCTTTCCGAGGCACGGGGTCTTGGTATGTAAAGATGGTCACCCATCCACGGATGGACCGCGGCAAGCGTAGCTTAACCTGATAGATCGACTCGTGCGACTGTTTTTACTTAGCCACAGGCCCTTAAAAAACTCACTAAATGAATTCCCCCAATTAAATTAACCCATTTTAAATAAAATACCCGTTCCAAAACGAACCATCAATCATCCAATGAACCATCAATTTTTTTTTAATACGTTGCCGGCTCTGTGTTAAAAAAAAAACAATAATTAAATTTAATTGAAAAGAACATTTTAGAACGCTAAGGGCCCCAGTTTCACCACCTATGATTAAGTTCCTATTCCTTTCTTAATCCTTGGCAGATAATTTCATACAAATTTTGTGCCATTTTGAATTTATTCAGTAAGATTGCTATTCGGACATTGTGAAATAGGCCCTAACAGTGAAAAATATGAGTAAGGGCTGATTTTTCAATATTCTGATAAACTTTTACCTGAAGATTATATAATTATGACACTTTGACATATTTTCTATACAATAGCTGTCAAACCGCCATAAATATTCCTTAAATAAAAGATATCTGACGATTGAAAAATAAGCCCTAAATAAAAGAGAATTGTCTACTATATCATATATGCCAATTCCTCGAATTATGTTTCCCTCATTGATAATTGTAGGTTTAATAACACTAGAAGGAAAATCTAGCGGTGATAAACATCCGTTATTACAGGCTTGCAAACCTACCTTTGGATACCACTGATCGGCGAAGACAAACACAGAAGTGGGTATCGATATATAAGCACGACAAAATAAAAATGAAAAATAATAGGGGTTAAAGTATGAAATTGCCATTTTATTGTATTAGGTACTTCGAATTGACATAGAACCTTCATGGTTTGAGATTTTTGAGTGAAACTTTTTTCACATGGTACCTATGAAGTTCTTCTTTTAAAAAATGTGCATCATTCGATTATCGACTTTCAGTTGTTTTTTTTATTCAGCTTAGACAAGAAAGATGGATACCGAAAATTCGAGTAATTTTTGAATACGAGTTCCGACGCGGAACTAACGCGGCAGAAACAGCTCGCAATATCAATGTTGCGTTTGGAGAGGGGACTGCTAATGAACGCACCGTGCGATTTTGGTTTAAACGCTTTCGTGATGGAAACTTTGATTTGAAGAACGAACCACGTGGATAATAAAAAAAAAATAAAAAAAAAATATCCTTGGACATTTCACACAACGCCATCTAGTCCCAAGCTAAGCAACCTAATGCTTGTGTTATGGTAACGAGATGGCTGATAAACTAGTTATATACATTTTTTTTTTGTAAAAACATACATATTATAGATAGAAAAACACCCAGACTCGAAACAAATACTTGTAGGTCGTACAAATATTTGTTCCGTGCGGGAATCGAACCCGCGACATGCTGCGCAGCAGTCAATCGCTCAACCACTGCGCCAACCGTAATAATGAATAATAATGAATTGAAAGAGATGGTGGAAACTGTACAGGAACTGAAATTAGAAACCATTCGTCACCCTCCGTATTCGCCAGACCTTGCTCCAACGGACTACCATTTTTTTCGTGATTTGGACAATTTTCTACGTGATAAAAAGTTGTCTTCTCAGGAAGCAGTACAAAATGCTTTCACACAGTCTGTCGAATCTAGATCACGAGAGTTCTATCGCAAAGGCATTTAATGACCTTTCTATTAGATAGCAGCAATGTATAGATAATAACGGTAATTATTTTGATTAAATAAATATGTTAAATTAAAAAAAACGACTTTCAATTTTTAGTACAAATCGGCAATTTCATACTTTAACCCATAATATTTGATGATTTTTTTTTTGGGTCAATAACCGCTAAGAATTCTGGGAAATTTTCAAAAATACAAAAAACTTTAAAAAAAAAAAGAAAAACAACCGACTTCCAAAAAAAAACACTACAACGTATTTTGTAAAATTTCCCAGAATTATTCCTCCCGCCCGCTATGGCAACTGAATTATTCCTCCCGCCCGCTATGGCAACTGAATTATTCCTCCCGCCCGCTATGGCAACTGAATTATTCCTCCCGCCCGCGATGGCAACTGAATTTCGCAACTAGTTGTCAACAAAGAAATAACTTACGTTCGATGCAACCGGTTGCCAAAGAAGAAAATTAATTAAGTAATTATAAATTTTATTTTTACCGTTATTTCTTTTTAGGGTTCCGTACCAAAATGGTAAAAAAGGAACCCTTATGGTGCGACTCAGTCTGTCTGTCTATCTGTCACAGCTGGATATCTCAAGAACTACTAATGCTATCAACTTGAAATTTGGAACAGTTTAAGATGTCGTTTACCCAACTATTTTGCAAATAAGAAAGAAATAAAAATATTTATATTTTTTTTGCAACAGGGACTGAAAGGGTGTCTTAAAAATTCAAAGTAGAGCTACTATGGGTACTTGCTACTTTCATATGGGGTATCATATGAAAGAACGCTGTTTGCACATTCTCAATTATTTTTTTTATTTTGGATAAAAAATGTAAAAAAAATACCGTTCCCCCCCCCCCCCCCCCCCCGCTCTAATCTCCGAAGTTAGCAAATAGAAAAATGTGATAGAAGTTTATCTAAAGATTACAGGCAAAAAAAAACGATGTCTCTAAATAGCAAACCCTCGGTGCGCGAGTCCGACTCGCTCTTGATCGGTTTTTTCACTAAATGTCACTTTTCTCTAAACTCGCAAATCTATTGGCCTTTATTGACATTCCGTTGGGTACCTAATACTTTAACAAACTTTTCGACGTAACCAAAATTTCTAAAACATCAAGCAATTAAAAGTTAAGGATGATGCGCAGTGGTAGCCCGCGAAATTATTTTTTTTTTTGGGTTTTTTGCTTAATTCGTGCAGATTCGTTAGATTTCGTTCGTTTGACGAATCTGCGCGAAATCTATTATAGAGATGTACCTATTGATGATTTTCATGGTTAAAATTATGTAAATACATGTGTTTTATTGCCGCTTATTACATTTTGATCAAGATACAACCTGACACGGACCTGCAAATGGCAAAAAACCCAAAAAACAAATGAATTTCGCGGGATACACAGCGCAATCACCGTAAAGAATAGTACATTATTGCAAAGGTCGTGAAATAGGCAATTGCAGGTCGAGTATGAGTTCACTAATACGAGACAGGCAATTGCTATTTCCGCCGAGGCATATATAGTGCTTTTCTCAAAAGAATGCAGGGAAATAAAAGTAGGTAGTTAAGTTTCCATAATTTTTCAAGTAAGTGCCGTTTTTAATATGAACTGTACATTTTAGCATGGAATAAATTGTCCATAATGTAGATGGGTTTTTAGTTTTAGCAATCTCATTAAAATACGCCAAAAATACTGTTTCAGAGAAAATGTTCACTTTTTTCTCGTTTTTCCATGTATTTTTCTTTTGACTTCGCTGGAAGCAGGTTTTCCATTGCCAATTTGGCTTCTGATCTTAAATCTGTGGAGTACCTACAATCAATCTTCATTTCACTTTATATTTATTATGAATGTAAGTTTGTTATTTACATACATAATACTTAAATATAAATTTTCAAATCAAGATGAATTTTCAGCTTTGCCGCCAATTTTCTATCTAACATCTGTGCCGAAAGGCATTTGTGGCTATCTATACAGCCACGTGAACGCAATTTATACTAAGCAAAGAGACTGCCATTGGTATGCCAAGAATGATAAAAGAGATCCAATGAAAGAGTATTTAACCCAGCACGCCGTTTCATACAACATTGCTGGAGCGCTCCAGCAATGTTGTACATTGCTGGAGCGCTGTAATGTTCGGTAATGTTCCAAATTCAAAAAACGCTCCTGCAATGGATTTGATTTTCTTTGACCGTAAATTCGATACTTCGCGTGTTCTTTGTTCGAAAATAATGACAACATTTCCATGCATGTTTGAGAAAAGAAGTTTATTAACCACTAACCGTTGCCCGCGGCTTCGCCCGCGTGGATGTCGGAAATGATCCCCCGGGAACCTACTACCGGGATAAAAGTATCCTATGTGGTTAATCCAGGTTATAAACTATCTGTGTGCCTTTCATCCAAATCCGTTCAGCCGCCTGATTGAGTAACAAACATCCAAACGTCTTTCCAAACATTCACATTTATAATATAAGTAGGATTTTCAAAACTCATCTACGTACATGAACTTTGATGCCAGCTATCTCAAAGAATTAGAATAGGACTAAGCGTACAAATTACGGGGCAAACATCTTCATTTAATCAGCTATCTAACGAGGTAGAAAGATTAAAAGCATAATTAGAGATGCCGATGAAACAGTCGATAATGTTGGCAAAGGTCGAATTTGTAATTTGTTATATTATTTAAAAATTGTGTTATAATCGAATTAATTAACTGGTTTATGCCATCCCACTACTTCCTAACCTCCCAGCAATCCATCACACATTAGGCACCTAGGTCATCATGACCAGGTCACAAGTCGCGGAGAGGTATTAATGTTTTTTTTACATGACTTACAGTCTACTCGCTGGTTGGGCACGCCACAATTGCGGCGATAAGTCCCCTCTTTGAGGAGTGGTTGGAGACGCGCCACGGCGTGCTCACCTTCCGCCTGACGCAGGTCCTCACCGGACACGGTTGTTTCGGGAGGTTCCTGTTCCACATAAGGCGAGTAAAACGCCCGGGTGTCACCATTGTGTGGATCGCCCGGAGGACACCGTCACGGTGGAGCATACAGTGGAGGTCTGCCCGGCTTGGCCGGAGCATCGCCGAGATCTCACGGAGGCGATCAGCGGCGGTGATCTCTCGCGTCCGAACCTGGTCCAGGTCATGGTGCGGAGCGAGAGTGCATGGGAGGTCGTCACCTCCTACTGCGAAGCAGTAGTGGTCGCGAAGGAGGAGGCTGAACGCGTGAGCGAGAGACAACCTCACGCAATAAGTCGCCGCAGGAGACGCTGGCTTGCGGACGGCGAATAGTGGATAACTCGTCGTCCGGTAAGGACCAGGCCCGGGTCGACGGCGCGTTGTGTTCCACGCGCGCCTCAAAGAGATGTCAGCAATGATGGGGTCCAATAGGGCCGATGCCACCGGGGTCGCGGGTTGTTCGAAAGAGATACCGTGGCCCTGGCTCAGGCAACTGAAGGAACATGGATGGGTTTTAGTCAGTAAAAGTCTCACACGCCCTTCCGCTCCACCCAGACCGAGAGAAGTCATTTGATGATTTCCCACCCACAAAAAAAAAAAAGTCTACTCGCTGGTACATAATAATTTAACTCCCATCCCCATGAATTTCCGACTAGGCTTTATGGGGTGCTTAATTGTTGCAAATGGGTTACACCATTACGTCCTGGAAGGAATTGGTACGTCAAATTACCATAAAATTCACCCTGTACCTTTATGTATAATGGTACCCCATCTTAATAATTCCAGTGTCATTTTTGCCGTAGTTTCGTACATCTTGATCTTAGCAATTTCGACACGAGTAAATACGAACTCACGAAGTTATCACATATATTTTCATGGATAGTCAAAACTCTTCTAACATCTCGACTCCCCCGGAGATTTTTCCATATAAACTCGACCAAAAGTATGGTCATGTTGTGACAAACAGACTGATAAACCGCTAATTAACTCGAAGTTATCGTTGTCTACTTTATATATAACTGTGGCAGCATAATTGCGATGTAGTTTGATATTATCTGTCATTCTGTGAGCACGTACGAGGTAAGCTCCTATTTTTGTTTTTCTCATCGCCAGCACACATTAGACAAATCTGAGGGCCTAGAAACAAGAACTGACAATGTCTTTGAAAGCTTTTTTTCTACATCAGCTTTCAACAGGATTGTCATAAGCTTTTTGGTTGATAATATGTTGTTGTTGAATCTATAAATTTTTGACTTTTCCTTTATCATTATTCGTGATAGAATGTCACTTTGTCTAGGCACTCTTGAGATACCTTTTCTTCTCCGTAAGGGAAGAGGCATTTGCTTTACAATGGCACTGTTACAGGCTAATAATAATTTATTATTATTTACATGGATCACTTTTGCACTGTCATCGTCATCATCATAATTCTAGCCATTACTAATTCGAACTTCACCATAATTATGTGTCTTTTGAAGTGTTGGCCTACTTATAAGCCCTCGATTGATTTAATTGATAGCATCAAATGAAAATGTGAATTGTGAATATTTTAGAATTTGTTGGGTTCTAAAAAAAGCCAGTGTTAGCCAATGTTATTGAAATTCTGTAAAATCAATTAAGCAAGCTACATAACGCTGTATTTCGGTCGGAAGGATCTAGAACCGGTGATACTACAGGAACATGTGATTATTTTACTCGTGTTCCTGTTTGTATTTATGCCCTGAATATTTTTGGAAGTGCTGTTGTTAAAACAGCAGTCAAACATTCACGAACCTAGCTATCCTACCTAATACTTAGTGAATAATATACATCAATGTATTAACGTGATCAATTTGATTAAAACCAGCGACCATGTACTCACGGCTCCATTAAGTAGTTACCCCCCGAAAAGACATGTGGGTTCAAATCCGTGATAGGCCGAAGTAAATTTTTGTATTTTGCAAAAACATTTTATCATAATTAATATATTGTTTTAGTGAATAAATAAGTTTGTTAGTATTTATTTTTCAAAAGTCTGTTTTTATTATTGTCTTTTTCAATAAAAAATATTGCATATAACGACAAGCAATAACATTTACGAAGAGTTATTCAATGTCTAATTAGACCAGAGGTTTCAAGACCGCGCATAAGATTAGAGGTTCAAGTCCTCGCCACGAAATGTGCTTTTTGTCATGCATTATGTTATTTTAAATACAAAGTATTTATAAAAAAATCAAAATCGTAGCCGTTTAGTCTTCGTCGTTTTGAGTAACCGTATAGATCAAATGTTGTAGTTACGGTGTGGATTCATTTTAAAAAGAAAACGTAAGTAAGTAAAATTAATGAAAACCCTCATTATAACATCTGTCGATTAGACACAGACATAAAGATAAAGTGACCTAGACTCATCAGACGGTAACTTCATTATAGATTCGTAAAATGTATGCATAACTACACTCAGTTGAGACTGGTCATCTCTTATCTGCCAGGCCTTATTTTTAATTTTATATTTTAACTTGGTTTTAAGTAGTTTTTTACATTGTTCTCACATGTAGAAGCAACAAATATAATGTACCTACCCATGATGTTGTAATACTTATCTTGATTCAAAAGAGTGTCCGTGGAGTTTCTTGCCCGTTCTTCTCCATAGATCTACGTTTTGGAATGGGCAACTAGCTTCAACTTTCTGACTAACTGAACGACTCTTTGACAATTCAAAAGTGCCAGTAATTGGTTTAATTGAAATAAATGCTTTGAGTTTGAGTTTGAGTTTGACTCTATTAACAAACTATTCATTTATTAGACGGAGACAGAGTTATAACGCTAAGTAGATTGATAAATCATTGAGTTATTTACACGACTGCTCAAAGGAGTCGAGGAGTGTAATGTTTTCAGGGTTGATGTATGTTTGTACGTGAGTTTTTTATTCCACCATAACTTTTAAATTCCTGATCAGATTTGGACGAATGGGATATCGTTAGAATCCTTAAGTCATCCCGAGTGACATATAATTTTTTTGAAAAAAAAAATCAATATGGCGGCAGTAACATACCCATATTGTAATAATTAAAGAAAAAAAATTTTTTTTCAGTTTTCCAATTGGAGCCACATTTGGAAAACTGAAAAAAAATATTTTTTCTTTAATTATTACAATATGGGTAGGTATTGAATTGAAGGCCTTGAACAGCACTTTCTAAAGAAAAAATATAATTTATTGGCATAAAGGACGTCAACCGCGTTTCATACATTTTTGGTCCAAATGTGAAAGTGCCAAACAAAAATTGTCTATTAGAATTTATCCGACTGAGCATTTCTTATTATGGAAACGAAGCTGTCAGACCATTTCCCTTGGTTTTATTTGAATACAAAAATCTATCTTTTTTCGATTAAGTAAATAAAATGGTTTTAAGCCACTTTTTTGTTCTTTGATTTTTTTTATGTGTTAAATAAATTATATTAAAATATTGCTGTGCATACATATCTTATCATCATATCCACACATCCAAAAATACCACACAAACAATCATAAGTATTTTGCAATCCCGCTATAGTCAGAGCCAGACATATGATGCACATACATATTGCCATAGTTAAATCATTATCAGGACGAGGGGTTTGACGCAGAATGTGTACTTCGCGAGATCCGGCTACCACAATCACCATTACAAAACTGGACATTTAACAAGAAAATTCAATTTTTGAACTCAAATAATACCAAGGGCAATGGTCCTAAAACTTCGGTGACATAATGAGAAATGCTTAGGCGGAAAAGTTCTAACGTAATATAGCACTATTTCTTTTTTTGGCGTTTGGACCAAAATGGATGAAGTCATGACTTTACATAGGAAAGGACCTACCTGCAAAACAAACATTTAATCTTTGACTGCAAACGATTTAATCAGGCTTTAGTAAGACTGCGAATGTCTACATTGTCACTAGAATGCATAAAATAATAATAAATAATTAAATACTTAAATTAAAAAAACACGACTACCGCGCCAAAAAACAAACTAAAAAGTAAAAAACAAATTGTATTCCCTGAGTAAACAGATAAATAAAATTGTCATTGCAGTCGGGGGACCATTCTGTGGTATACTTTTTAATCTAAGAGGTCTCTCGACCTTTTTTTTTTTTTTTTTGAGGGTGGGAAATCATCAAATAACTTCTCCCGCTCTGGGTGGAGCGGAAGGGCGTGTCAGACTTTTACTGACTAAAACCCACCCGTGTTCCTTCAGTTGCCTATGCCAGGGCCACGGTATCTTCTTACTACAACCCGCGACAAGAGGTCTCTCGACTGCAATGACAATTATATTTATCTGTTTAGTCACGGAATACATCTTGTTTTTTACTTTTTAGATCGTTTTTGGCAGGGCAATCGTGTTTTTTAATTGTTTATTTTTATTAACTACCTAACTGGCTTAGTTCGTAAGAGCAATGATTCGATGGGTCGAATCTCGTCCTGGCATACCTTTTATGAAACATTTTTTGTATTATTCTTAACATAGAAAACCCCTATACTTTCATCGAGCCGTTTTCGAGAAGCGTGATTACACCTTTTAAAAGGTCCCATTAAATTAGACGGACTTCTAACAGGGTGTTCTACCCATGAATATGAACAACTTTCACTATGGGATATTTCACTATGGGACGAACTCTAGAACAGCCTGTGAAAATTTGTCGACCTATTTTAATGGAACCTTATTTATATGGTGCTATAAAAATATCTGCCACGGCTGCAATGGGAGACAATATTGTGTTTATAGATTACAATAGTGAAGATAAATTACTGATCTTATTTTTTCATACAGCAGAATATGCGTATAAATTTGAATTGATTTATTTCTATGAATTAATTAATCTCAATTTAATTTATTCAGTATAATTATTTAATTTTGCTTAGTACCTACCTAATATATTAATTTGCACACCTCAGTAGGTTATAATACAATGTACTTTATTATACTTGTAACACCTTTTGTAACCTGTATTATGCAAATAAATTATTTGATTTGATTTGATTTGATGAAACTGTACCGTAATAATTAGTGTTTGTTCCCAGAACAATTAGAAAGGGTAGCAATTGTTTTCATTCTAATGGACAAATGATATTGTTGTTCACACTTTTCAAGGAAGTCATTATTTTGTTATCTTCATTTTTAAGAATGTATACTTTTCTCAGACTTATGATTCATTAGATAACAACTACCAATATTGAATAGAATCTAGTTCTTCTAACTAAACAGACAGCTGTGCTGCTGGGGAGTTTGTTCCGCTACTTCTTCTTCCCAGCTAAAGCACTAGGAAGTGGTGAAGGGCGGGCGTTTTGTGGGGACTGTCTTACTGTAATTTCGACGTTCAAAAAGTGCTGATTCTCAGCCTAATTTGAATAAATTACTTTTGATTTTGATTTTGAATAGTGAAGATAAATTACTGATCTTATGTCATAATTTTTTTCACACAGCAGAATATGCGTAAAAATTTGAATTGATTTATTTGTATGAAACTGTCCCGTAATAATAAGTGTTTGTTCACAGAACAATAAGAAAGGGTAACAATTTGTTTTCATTCTAATGGACAAATGATATTGTTGTTCACACTTTTCAAGGAAGTCATTATTTTGTTATCTTCTTTTTTAACAATGTATACTTTTCTCGGACTTATGATTCATTAGATAACAACTACCAATATTGAATAGCATTAAGCGTACGGATGTTATTAGGATATTACCATTAAGTAACTAGTTATTAATTAATGTACAAGGGTCGTGGAACTTATCTATCCTTTCTAGAAATAATCTTATGTATATACTAGCACTTCCCGCGCGGCTTCCCCCGCGTGGATGTTGCAAAATATCCCACGGGAACATGCTACCGGGAAATCCTTCCTTATTCCTTGTCTACATTATTAAGGGAACCTTTGTGCAAAATTTCAGCTTTCTAGACCCAAGGGTTTGGGCTGGGCGTTGATAAGTCAGTCAATCAGTCAGTCAGTCAGAACTTCTCTTTTTAACCCCCGACGCAAAAAGAGGGGTGTTATAAGTTTGACCGCTATGTGTGTGTGTGTGTGTGTGTGTGTGTGTGTCTGTGTGTCTGTCTGTGGCACCGTAGCGCTTAAACGGGTGGACTGATTTGGATGCGGTTTTTTTAATTTGAAAGCAGGTTTTCCAGCGATGGTTCTTAGACATGTTTTATCAAAATCGGTTCAGCCGTTTCAAAGTTATCCGCTCTTTTGTTAGCTGCGGTAGGGATCTTAGTAAGTAGTAAGTCAGACCCTTCACTTGATTGCCTATCTACATATGCGGTACCCCGCCGCGACATTATAGCGCCATTTCAATTAGCAAACCTTATCATGCCATCCATCAATTTCTGTAATTAAAATATAAGGTATTACTTAATCGAATTTGATGGCTCAACGATAGGTATTATTTTTGACTTTTTAAATGTTCGCTTTTATTTTTTGCGTTGGGGGTTTTTTAAATTTCAAATTTAATTTTTATTTTAACATTTTTAAACTTTTTAAACAATTTAACAATATAGAAATGCATTGTTATTACTGCAGAATGTTAAGTTTCTCTACACATAACATTAACTTATCCTGATGCCACCATCGTATACTGCAAATAGAATTAAATACTGATAAAAAAACGAATACGAACACTAGGTACTCTCTGCTATTTTTTTTTAATAGTGTACTAGTGTGCTGGATATCCTGACTGCAGCATCAGCTCATCGTGTAGCCATTGCATTGTATGATCGAATCCAAACACGACATATCTGCTATTACTTTTTCAAGACTGTTCTAGTGTGCTGGACATCCTGGCTGCAGCATCAGCTTATCGTATTACCACCATTACATTGTATGTAGAATCAACTGATGTAAATGAATCCAAACCCGAAATTTCTGCTATTATTTTTCAAGAGTGTACTAGTGTGCTGGATATCCTGGCTGCAGCATCAGACCAAGAACTCCATTATTTTGCATAGATAGATAGCATACATGGATGTTTCAAATTTTAGGTCACACTAGGGTTTTTATTTATATAATTAAATAGATAGAAGATAGGTAGATAGTCACCACCGCTCTTCCCTTAGTCAGTTCAGTTCAGTCAGCACAGACAAGTCAGTCAGCATTGTGTCCTAATTAATATTACATGTGACGCTCGTTTGATATTAGTAAAAGTTCAGATATTCAAATTGTGTCTCAATCGAGTGTCTCCCACACACCTGTCGACAACGCCACCGCTCGGGCCGTTACATCATTGACCATGCGACACATCGCGCGTAGTTTGTGAATCACGTTAAACAGGATAAAATAAATGTTTGTTTAATTATTTTATTTTCTTTTTTTTCTTCTCTTAATTAATTTAGATATTCCGGGATATGAAATTTATTCACTATTGTAATCTATATATATGTTATCGGCAATCTGTATAATTCAGGTATTCTATACAATACCTAGGCAATGTATAGAATACCGAGGCATCCAGGTAATGTATGAAATATTATGAATATTATTGTCCGTTACATACTTTGCCCGGGTAATGTTTACATTCCACAGGGATTGTATAGAATACCTGCTGGTTCAACGGCAATGTGTAAAGTAAATAGATTTGGTCTATATTTATCAATGTTATGTAAGTACCATGAGAGAAACGAACATCTATACACCATAAGGACTATTTTGCTTGCAACACACTGAGGTTTCAGATGTAAGTTTTCTCTATAGTACTTACCTATAAAATTACGGCCAAATAAAACAGCTCATGTTTGCTCAAAATTAACTTTACACAACAATTACTCATTAAAAATATTTTTATAAAAAGGTAGGTTATATAATACTTTTTTCTGCAGTAGAATAAGAATTATTACACTCAAAAATATTTATTTATTCTTAGGAATTTTCTTTTAGGACACTTTTTACTCCTAATATTCAAGTATAAGTATAAAGTATTTATTTCTCAGTATATGGTACATTGAGATCTTACAATAAATATTGTTTCACATATACTACCATTGCTGGTGTAGAAATATTATATAATAAGCTAAGTACATTCAAGTTAGAACAAGCCATGCATTACAAGAATATTATATAACGGTGTGAAATTTTGTATTAGGTTTATGAAAGTATAAGTAAGTTTAATGACAAATTAATAGACTGGTTAAGATTCATCAAAAAAAAAAAAAAAAAAATGCATTATTTATAATGTCAAAATATTAATAGTTAAATCGAAAATACAAATCATAATGCCGCAAATATAAGTCATAATATCAAAGAATAAATCATAATGTCAAAGTACATATAAATCATAATGTCAAAATAAAAATTACAATGTCCAAGAATTCATAATAATGCCAAAATATTATGAATTATTCATCATTAATAATGAGAATTATTATTATTTATTACAATTATTATTATTTCAGAATTATTGTCATTATTAAGATCTTAATTACAATATCAAAAAGTATAATTTAAAAATTCATTGACGGAATAAAAACACATGTCTAAAAGCCAAGCAAACATTTTACATTTAAACTTATTAATTGGTAACATTCTCAGGGCAAGTGGTAATTTATTATAAATTTTAATTGTCATACAACTGGCATTTCTACTGTATAATTGCAATCTCTGAGCAGGTACTAGTAATTTCCCGGCATTTTTTTTGTTCAGTCTTTCGGAGACTTGTTCATTTAATAGAAATAAATGATGGTATTTTTTTACAAATAGACAAACTTCAAAAATATACAGACATGGGAGTGGAAGAATTTTTAATTCCTTAAATAATGGTCTGCAATGGTCAAGATATTCAGCTCCACTCATGGCTCTGATACATTTTTTTTGCACTTTGAATGCTCTTTCCACATCCACAGAATTACCCCATATCACTAGACCGTAACGCAATACCGACGAAACATACCCGTGATAAGCATTTAGGACTGTTTTTCTACTAGACACTAGTCTTAACTTGCGAAGAGCATACACAAACTTATCAAGCTTACTGCATACTCTTTCTACATGTTTCTTCCAGTTCAATTTGCTGTCAATTACTATACCTAAAAATAAAGCTGATGGTTCTGGTTGCAGATTTGCATTATTGTGTCTGATTGCTGTTGGTATTACTGACAAGTTACATGTTTGAAATTGTACTATTTTGGTTTTTCCAATATTAACATGAAGATTATTGTCCCCCAGCCATTTTATCACATTCATTATTTCATTGTTTGTATCCATTTCTATGTCAGTTTTGTTGGAACATTTTATCGTCAAAGTAGTATCGTCAGCAAATTGGATACATTCATGTTTTAAACATTTTTTGAGGTCATTAATATATAATATAAATAGTGGCGGACCGAGTACACTTCCCTGTGGGACGCCAGAACCATTAATTTTTAATTCTGAGCAAAATGTCGTCATAGTATTATTTTCTATCCTAGAGATAACAGTTCTCTGTTGGCGATTAGATAAATAACTTTTAAGCCAATCATGGGCTTTGCCTCTTATGCCATATTTCTTTAGCTTGTGGAGTAGTCGTATTTTATATAATCAATCAATTATTCTTTCAAATAATCTTAAAAAAAAACCGGCCAAGTGCGTGTCGGACCACGCACATTGAAGGATTCCGTAGTTGGGACGAAATATTGAGAGATTTACCATTTTATTTTAAGACCACAGCCTTCTTATAGGTTTTCTTATAATCTAAAGGTAAAGAACAATTTTCTGTATCTTTTTTTTTAATTTTAGGCTCAGTAGTTTCGGAGATAAGGGGGGACGAAAATTTACCATCGTAAATTTTCGTATATTTCCTTAAATAACTTTAAAACTGTTAATTTTGAAATTATTAATAAAATATGTGTGCAACACACACAGTAAGCCCTTTCGTTTGATATATCACACGGTACAGTTTGCAAAACTTTTTTTTTCTTTTTCTTATTTGTCCCCCAAAAGTAACTCCCATGTTCAAAATTCCTTTATTTACGTTACACTTCCGTATTTGGGTCACAGAAATTCATATGTGTAACAATTTTTTTTAAATTGGCTGTGACAAACGGACAGACAGACAGACACACACGAGTGATCCTATAAAAAATGGAACCCCGTTTTTTACTTTTGAGGTACGGAACCCTAAAAAGGAACTTAGTACCTTTCGATAACTACTGCCTGCATCTCGTGGAGTTTACTGCCTGCTCGCACGTCTTGCCCTTCCCCGCTTTCGACTTTTTCACACATTGCCGGCTGCGCATTCGGTACTGCATAGAATGCCTAGGCAAAGTATAAAATAAATAATATTTCATACATTACCTGAACGTTTTAGGTATTCTATACATTGCCTAGGTATTGTATAGAATACCGGATTATACAGATTGCCGGTAACATATACACAATACTATCCCATTGAAGCTGTATCTAATGTAGGAGCTACCTTTTTATTTTTATTATATAATTTTGATTAATCGACCTAAACCGGCGACTGTTTTGTGAATTTTTGCTGTAAGAGGTTTTGAATACCACATATTTACGAATTGTTTTGACTTATAATGGGTATAGAAAAATTACAATATATTTGTGTGAAAGTTGTCTAGTTGTTGTTGTTGTTGTTGTTGTGTGTTTAGTTGTTGTTGTTGTACGAGTATTAATCACTTTTTATCACTTACATACTTACATATAAAATTTTTGAGTAAAAAATATAGTCAAATTTTACAGAAAATGGGGAAAGAATTGCTTAATATTTCGGCTACTTATAACTCTCGTTCATAAAATTAAAACAACAGGAATATACTTCAGTTCAAAGTCAATCCATTTCCTAAAAAAAAAATGCAAAAAATTAAAAGCACTTTGCATTAAAAAATCTTTTAAAACAACCTAATTCTCGCATTATAAACTCGACGCAAAATAAAAAAGTAGCTCATTGTTATGATCATAATTGAAATGATCTTTCATCTTGTGCACTAAAACTTATAAAATACAGTATTTTAACTGTAAAATAACCTCTGTAAAATCACGTAAATCAGCGAAATCTTAACAATGTAACTTTAATCTTAATCGGCTCAAAGCAAAAATATATTTTTTCTATTTTTGCTTTGAGCCGATGCAGCCGATGATGGGTCCTATCAATCTTTAATCATAAATCACGATGTTGACTAATGATTATCGACTTACACAACTGATGGTTTAGTTATTCTTGTTGTGTATTAAACATAACTTTAAAACGTTTTTCTCTTAATTCCAGATCACAACATGAAGCTGCTAATATTCTTCACAGCATCTCTTCTTCTTCTAGCGGGATTAGCGTATTCCGCTCCTTTCTCTGAAATCACTGTTGCCCCTCCTGCCACCGGCGATCACAAACTCGACATCACCGAAGAATTCTTCCAAAGCTCACTAGTAATATACGCCGCTGAACATGACATCGTCAAAATATTAACCCCCCTTAACGCACTAAATTTTAATGACGATGAAGATAAGGATGTTGAAGGATCTGACTCGGGCTTGCCCATAATCTTCATCGTCCAAGCTGACATCAACGAGAATGGCGAAAAAGTCGACCAAGGTCTCTACATGCTGAAAAATGGAACTGCAACCAAGTTACTTGATAACGGAAGAGATGCCGCTGCAGCTAAAGATAACACCAGAACAGCTTACTTCGCTGCTAAAGACGGAATCTACTCATACAATGCTACCACAATTAAAGCTGAGAAATACGGAACAGTGACTGATGATCTCATCGCTATCGCTAAAGTTAACGGCAGTGACGTCATCTATGTCCTGACAGCTGATAATGTTCTGTACAAAGTCACAGAAGAAGGAACGAAAAAGGAGTTAGTCGACAAAGTTGTCAAAGCCAAGGAAATCATTTTGGATTATCATAACAATTTGTATTTCTTAACAAATGAGAATATTGTCAACGTGCTGGTTGGTGATGAGGTCAAGAAGATTCAAGGTCTCCCTGCTAACCCAACTTTCGTAAAAATCATTAACCCACCTTTTGTCATCGAAAATGGTATCCCTGTTATCATTGACAATAAGTTTTACACCGCTTATGAAAATGGTACAAGTAAATTTGGTGACACTGAGCTCATAGTCAAGCCTACCGCATACTCGATGGAAGCTGCGATCATTCAATACTATGGTTACAACAAGAAGGTTTATGAACACAATATTCTTGTCATTGCCTTTGGTGAAGTCTTTGGTGAACTTCTGTCACGGCTTAAGTCATTCTTGGTAGATAAGATTCAGTCTAGCGCCACTTAGGTCCAGAAGCGAAGACAGTGGCCAGAAGCGATTTTGTTCTATAAATAATATCGAACAGAATTTTTGTACATGCAGGATGTGATGCGACAAAAGACAAAGTAACCTATTTTTTGTATTTTTTATCAAAAGTTGTAAAGTCAGAGAAATTAATTGTTTAGCAAATTGACTACCAACTTAAAGAACAATGGCAAAATCTTATTTTAAATAAATTTTAACGTGTCAAAGTGACACTTATACGAAAGAAATTCAGTAAATTATCTACGTTTTTTTTAAACTATCATAGTATATTTGGTTAAGGCCGACTATTATAAAAAATATGTCATAATGAACAGTTATTCGACTACTTCATTTTAAAAGTTTAGGAAATTGTTGATTGGATTGCTTTAGTATTGCCATTTTATATTTATTTTCCTAAATAGTAGGTACACACGTGTAGGTACCTCCGTGCCTCGGAAAACACGTTAAGCCGTTGGTCCCGGCTGTTATTCGTGAATCTTTGACAGTCGTTACGGGTCGTCAGAAGCCCGAAAGTCTGACAACCAGTCTTACCAAGGGGTATCGTATTACCCAGTTACTGGGTTGTGGAGGACAGACAAGCAGTCGCTCCATGTAAAATACTGGTATTCAGCTGCATCCGGTTAGACTGGAAGCCGACCCCAACATAGTTGTTGGGAAAAGGCTAGGCAGATTGATTTTTTGAGTAGGTACACACGGCTACACATCAAACATTTCCAGTTTACACTGACCTCTTCATTGTAAGTAAATCCTATACCTACTTACAATGCGAGATCAGCTTATACTGGAACGGTATAGCTTGATCTGTAGCCGTGCGCACAGAATAAATAATAGTAATAACGTAGTACAGCTTAATTGTCTTGGTGTTGTCATAATTTTTAGTTTGTTAACCCTATCTTTAGTTTGTTAACCCTATCCCTATACTATTAAACGAGCAATATTTGTAATCACGTCAAATTCAAATTCAAATTCAAAATATTTATTTGCCAGAAAATACATTGTTTAACAAGGAAAGATCTTAAAGCCTAAAAGAAATTGTATTCTGCCTGCAAGCAAGCGTGCAAATTACATTAAATAGAGTCATTCATTTTCAATTTTCATATCGTAGGTACCCGAAACACAATTTGTAAACATTAAATACTTAAATAAAAAAATAATAATAATTAAAAATAAACAGACCAACCCCAAAATAACATTGATGCATTTCAATATTTTAAAATTTTCCGATTATAAAAAATTAATAAGAATTAAACAATACGTATACTAAAAATGTCCATACAAATAAAAAATTTCAATAATTAAAAATGTCAATACAATTAAAAAATAAAACAATGAAAATTATTATAATATGTATATACAATTAGCTGTCCAATTATTTCATTAATTAATTCATTATTTAATAAACATGTCTATGTTCTAAGAATTCCTTAAGGCTATAGAAGCAATTATTTTGTAGCCACTCTGTCAATTTGATTTTAAAAACATTACTCTGCAATAATTTTAATTCATTTGGTATGTTATTATAAATCAATATACACATATTATACACATTTTTTGTGTAAATATCTTTATGTCCAGAAGGGTGATATAATAAGTTGCGAAACTTAGCCCTTTTTTGTCTTGGCACAACTTCACTATATTGTCTAAAATACTGCATGTGTTTCTTTGTAAATATGCAGATATCTCGTATGTACATACAGGGCAGTGGAAGAATTTTACTGTTTTTAAAGAGAGGTTTACAGCTATCTAAAAACCATGCCTTGTTTATGACCCGGATGCAACGTTTCTGGAGCTTGAAAACTCTGTCGATATCGGTAGAATTACCCCACATGATAAGTCCATAGCTTAGGACAGATGACACATAGCCATGGTAAGCTGCAAGAGCAGCTTCTACAGAAACATTTTGTCGTAGCTTTTTTAATGCAAACACAAACCTATCAAGTTGCTGGCATATATGTTCCACATGGCTTTTCCAATTGAGATTTTTGTCTATATTAATACCTAAAAATTTTATTTCATCCACCTGTTGTACTTTTTCATTTCCATAGCTAATATCTAAAGCTAATTGTTTAGTATTATACGAGTTAAATTCTATTAATTTGGTCTTGCTGACATTTATAGTTAAGTCATTATTTGCCATCCAACTAATTATAGCTGACAGAGTCTCTTCGGTAACTGATTTGTAATTGATTTTATCTTGACACTTTATAATAACTGTCGTATCATCTGCAAAAAGAATACATTTGTGCAGAGTGGCCTCCGGAAGATCATTTATGTAAATTAAGAAAAGTAAAGGACCGAGAATGCTACCCTGAGGCACACCACACTTATTTGTTATTGCTACTGATTTAAATTTCTCTTTAGAATACATTCTGTCACGTTTCTTTATAACTTTGGATATCTCCGTATATTGCTTCCTTTCTCTTAAATAGCTAGATATCCATTCATAGGCTTTGCCCCTTATGCCGTAGAAGTCTAATTTTTTTAATAGCTTTGAGTGATTAACATAATCAAAGGCCTTACTCATATCTAAAAATAATGACACTGCTGGATTGCCATTGTTAATATTTTCTGTTATAAGTTTAATGAAGTTGAAGATGGCAAGAGCAGTTGAACAACCTTTACGGAAACCAAACTGCTCCCTGCATAATATGTCATGTCTACTGAGAAAATTATTTAACCTTATATGCATTGCCTTCTCAAAAATTTTAGATATGATGGGAACTATTGTAATAGGCCGGTAGTTATTTGGGTCTGACTTATTTCCCTTTTTAAATAGTGGTTTTACGATAGACATTTTGAGCTGCTCAGGAAATACACCTTCCAAAAAAGATAGGTTTATAACATGTGCTAGTGGATGACATATATAACTAGCACAAGCCTTTAAAACTTGTGTGGCGACGCCGTCATATCCACTAGTTTTACTATTATTTAGGGACATTATAATTTTATACACTTCTTTTGCATCTACAGGATTTAGGAAAATAGTGTTAAGATTTTTGTTATTTTGATTAAGCTTAATATTATTAGGATTAATTGGTTGATTGGACGTCAAATTAATAAAATAGTCATTAAAAATATTGCAAATGTCAGATGGATTAATATAAGTCACATTATTGAAATTTATTTCATCAATGTCATTTTTATACAAATTATTATTATTTATCGTTGAGGATATTGCATTCCAAGTAGCTTTACAATTATTCTTATGTTTTTGTATACGCCTTGTATTCATAAGTTTCTGAGCTTTTTGTGCACAACGTTTAAACAACTGATTATAAAGTTTGTAGAATTTCTCATTATGTTTTTTATTCATTTTACAAGTTTTAAATTTTAAATAAAGCTGTCTTTTCGTTTTGCTGGATTTTTTAAAGCCTTTTGTTATCCAATTTTGTGTAAGTGGTTTATTATTAACTTTAACCTTAATCACCGGAAAACAGAGATCGTAATATAATGTGAATGTTTCATAAAATAAATTAAAAGCTTCTGTTAGAGAGCCCGCGTTAAATGTTTCCGAAAATGAGAGAGAAGACATACATTCTCGAAATTTCTCAAGGTTTTCCGCACAGTAGTCACGTTTTAATTCAGACCAACAAGTTATTGGTTTATGTTTATTCGTTTTTAAAGTAACAGTCTGTGCTGTTTCGTGATCTGACAAGCTTAGGTAAAGAATTTCTGACTGAACACTCCGTATGTTACTGGCTATTTGGTCAATGCACGAGTTCGCCCGAGTTGGTGATTTTATGTGTGTTTCAAAATTGTAGTTACTAAGTATACTTAAAAGTTCCTTTGTTGAGGAATTATGTTTTAATGTATCGATATTCCAATCACCACAAATTATAATTTTTTTTCTCTTGTATTGGTCCGTCAAGTAATTTAACAAATGGTCAAGTTTATGTAGAAACACTCCAGTTTGAGCCTTTCTCTGATCGGGTATTCTGTAGATGTTTACAACTATCAGGCTCAAACCAATTACCTCTACGCCACAGCATTCAAAATAAAATTCTGTAGCTATACCTGTAGGGATACTTAACAGTTTTGTATCAAATTCCTTATTAGTCAGAATACAAGTACCCCCTCTACATTTCTGTCTACTAAATACTGCAGCCAATTTAAAATTATCGAGTTTGATGTTCGCTTCCGTACCTTGCTTAACAAAAGTTTCACTAAAACATAGAATATCTACTTCCTTGTTTTTTCCTACTAACTCAGATAAAGTTACTTCTATCAAGTCTAATTTGTTGCAGAGGCCAGCTATATTTTGATGTAGGATTCGTAAATTACTATGTCGGCAATCCTGTTTTAAATTTTCACAAACTGAAACGGAAGTTTTATTAATTGGGGATTTAGGGACGAAAAAAATTATTATTGGTTTTACTATTCCCATGAAGTAAATTTCGTGCAGATAAGGCTTGTTTTGTGGACTTTTCATATTGCATAAAATCAATCTCTATATTAATTTTGTAAGTAATTAATTCTAATTCTGAAAGCTTTTTATAGTAATTTATATGTAACTGATTGACTTCAATAAACTTACAATTCTTAAAATTTTTTGTGAACAATTTTAGTTCATAATTAAGCTTTTTAACATTAAGATACCTGTTTTCTGTAACATTCAATATCAATATTGTACAATTGCTTAAACTACACAAAGTACTACACAGATTAGTTAACAACAAGTATGGATTTTTGTCATGTTTACCAACCGAGAGTATAACAATGTCATTGTCAGATAGTTTACGTAATAGATTAGCTGGATTCCGTAGTATCTCACATGAAGATGCATATGGTTGAACTTTACCTTCGATGTTATAATTGTCATTCCATTTACCAGTCTTGGTGTGTATAAGTTGTGCTGATAGACCTCTTACTTTTTCGTCTCCAATAATGTAAACATTGCTTTTTGTATAGGGTTGCAATTGAGTTTCATACTTTAAGATTCCATGTCGTTGTTTACTTGGGGAGTCCACTGATATGTTGCCAGTTATGTCATTGCTGATCTGCTGTGATTCTTGTAGACTCTGTACGTCATCGCTTGTTTGCAAGCACTGAATGTTGGGACTAAATTGTTCTGAGAAGTCCAATTTAGTTTGGATGGGATCTTTGATCCTTTTTTTCTGTGCTGCTCTTTTGGGCGTCGATTTACAGATATCTTTTAGCTGGTTGATTTGAGAACCATACATAGACATTTGTTTTTTAAGATAATAGTTTTCCGATACTAAGTTAGCTATTTCATTCTCGGCGATTTCTAAGTTCTCCGACAGTAAAGTAACTTTCTTTTCCAATTCTTCAATTAGATGAAAGTTGTTGGATCGTAGATTTGGGCAGCTTCTAAATAGTTCTGGATTTCTTTTTAAAGTATGAGACAAAATATCGATATCTTCATCCACTGGCAAAGATTCGAAAGAGTTTTCCGTAGATATCAAACTTCAATTATGTCTTCTATTATGTCAAACTTCAAGTCAAGTGATTTTTCGAGGCTATGTGGGAAACTTTTCAAAGAAACAGACTACGAGACCACTTATTAATGATGTTTTTCTATTAAGAAAAAAATGGTTTCTTTTTAAATAACCATAAGTAACATCTTGTTTATCATTAGTATCACTAAAAAGCAAAAAAAAATATGATTTAAGTTTATTTTATAACTTACAAAACCATAATATTGTCCAGAATACGGATAAAAGTCAATAAAATGTTAAATGTAATGCCTTACGACAAGCTCGGCTTTCTTTCCTTGTTGCGATGTTCCTCTTTTTTGCACTCCTTCAAATGGGCGACGCGCCAGGTAGAATACATTGTAAAGCAAGACAAATTTACGAAAAAAAACACGCAAATACTTAAAAAATCCACAAAATGCACACGTTTTTATCAATAACTTTGACAGGTAACAAACATACAGCGCCATCTTGCGGCGAAGCTTCCGGGAAACATCACCATTGCTAGACTCGTTGCCAAATTCTGAACAGGTAGTAAATTCAAACAAACAAAATGTTACAAAAATAATGAGTATTTAATTATTATTTAAGATAAACATTTTTTTAACATATTAATTATTTACAATATTTACTTACAACAATATAATTAAATAAATGGAGTGGAGCACGGTGGAGCACGATAATTGACATTCCTTTAAACCACGTAAAGAGCATCATTATGTTCTTGCACCACTAATGCATAATTTGCGTAAGTAATATTTCTATTTGTTTCTACTTGTAGGATTTTGTGGGACTCGTCGGGGCGCGTCAGAATGGAATCATATGACACCTTTCTCTGTCTTTCAAGCAAATTGAGACGCAGAGAATAGAATCATCCATTTTGCACAGGTTCTTGACCTTATAATGTTTACCTATTATTACGGACTCAGATCTACATCATGTTGAAAAATAATTTCCTGTGGCTGAAGTATTCATTAGATTTGATTTTTTTTTCAATGTAGGTATTTATGTAGGTACTTACATAATATATAAACTAACAGATTTTAAATAATAATCAATCAATCAATCTGCCTAGCCTTTTCCCAACTAAGTTGGGGTCGGCTTCCAGTCTAACCGGATGCAGCTGAATATCAGTATTTTACATGGAGCGACTGCCTGTCTGACCTCCACAACCCAGTAACTGGGTAATACGATACCCCTTGGTAAGACTGGTTGTCAGACTTTCGGGCTTCTGACGACCCGTAACGACTGTCAAAGATCCACGAATGACAGCCGGGACCAACGGCTTAACGTGCTTTCCGAGGCACGGAGGAGTCTCGGTATGTAAAGATGGTCACCCATCCACTGACCAACCCCGGCAAGCGTAGCTTAACCTCATGGATCGACCCGTGCGGCTGTTATTACTTAGCCACGAGCTCCTCGAGCCACGAGATTTTAAATAATAATATGTACACGATATATAAAGAAGAAGGGGAAAGGATCATAGGGCATCAAAAAATTCGTCCGCATCGCTGTCAACAGGAAAAGTGCCCAAAAGGCTGGCGGCATTGCCACGTTGTATGGCAATGCTGATTCTTTGACCAAAAACTAGGCCAGCCCTCTGGTCACGTGAGGAGTCGACCAATCGCTTAGCGATGTCTTGAAAAACTAAGTGGGCACTCGGACCCCATGGCCCTAGTGTTTCAACCACAAACGGCTCGAAAATATAACTCGCCGTTTGAGGTTTTCCGCACCTGCAGCAGCCGAACCAGCACAGCCCACTGTGCTAGGAAGTTGGGATGGCGCAAGGGCACAGAATAAATAATAGTACTAGCACAGTAACACACACACACACACACACGCACACAGTTGCACTCCTTTGATCTTGAAGAAAGCCGCTTTTATAATAGCCTACAAATTCTTTTCCCCTCCATGCGCAAGCTAAATTGCTCTTAATCGCCGCGCTTGAGAGTTGTTATTACTTTGTGTCGTTACTCGTCCGTAACATACCTACGCCGCTTAGCCGAGTACTAGGGCTGTCCGCAAAGAAAAATAAAATATGGTACCATACCACCATACCATACCATACATACCTTAAGGTATGGTGGTGGTGGTGGGGTATATGGTACCTTTTTATACTTTTATTGTATTTATGAGTGGTCTATCTAGAGTTGTTTCACTTTAATGTAATGTCTTATAATTTTCAAACGTTATTTTTTATTAATCAATCAAACAATCATCAATTATTTTTAATACACTATCATCTCGTATAATATTTAGAAGTGTTCTAAAGTAAACAAGGTACAAACACGTCTTAAAATTGAAAGTGACATTTGGGCCACTTTAGTCGCCTGAACATGGTCATAAAAGAACTAAAGATGCCTCAACGCACCAGTGGCTAAGTTTGTGCGATCGTACGATCGCGGGTAGGTACAATTGCTTGTTAATCCTAAGTTAATCTTTAATTACTTCAAGCGATTTTGGACCTTACTCCTGAAACAATACGACGCGCATACAAACCCCCACCACTCCGCCGAGAGGTCAAGTTAAATGTCGGCAACTATAGTAAGTAGGTAGGTAGATAAAAAAAAGGTAGCAACAAGATTCGACATTTCGTAATGGATTTTCGTCATTCAAAAAGTAACTATAGCACTAATTTATATATAGTATAGTGATAATGTGAATAGTATACTTAAATTTAAAATCTAAGATTTAATTTTTTCATGGGCGGCCGTACGTCTCTCGCTCGCTGAGCGCGTAATACACCTTGACTGACTTGAAACCCAGAGTTGCCGCGAGCTGTAGGTACTTATCTCGAGCGGAATGTACCAGTGCAAGAGGCCTGGCAAGGGTATCGACACACGTTGCATCCCATACCAAAGGCCGACCTAACTTCCAAGGCATTATGGTCATTCCGTCAGGTCTCTTTCCATCGTCGCGTGCCAAACCGTTGGGTTCTAAAACAGCTGGCACCCGGTGACAAGAGCACGACGGATGATGTCATTAATGCTAGCGTGCCGTGCTATCCAGCCTGCGCTCTTACTGCAAGATAGGCCATGGTGTCCGAGGCAGTCGACAGCTTCACCGCACTGGCAGCGATGCGGAGCCCCGCAAGGAGCGCCCAGACGTAGACAAATAGCGAGCCGGAAGGCGGTGTGACCCATCATAGAGGCTATGTTGGGTGACGGAAGTGCCTGAAGCCAGAGGCCCGACTCCCACTCACCCACAGCCAGTAAGCGGGCACGCTCGGCAGTATTGATACCATACCAACCTGCAGAGCGGCTCATCCCACTGTCTCTGGGAAGATGGGTTTACGGGCCGATCTGTATCCGGGCAAGCTAGATAAAGATTAGATTGATTGATTTTTTGTATACGAGTAAAGAACATGATACTCTTTACGTGGTTAAAAGGAATGTCAATCGTCCTGCTCTACTCTGAATGATAATTTTAATGGTATTCATTCATTAAAACGGAATGCGCCTGCAACTGAATGAGTTTGCAGTAAGTGTTGCTATGTCTAAAATTGTAGGTATTTTGGTTTTGTTTTGTTTAGATACTTGGTACTCAGATGCATCACTTAAAAATAATCAATCATCATCATCATCTGCCTAGCCAACTATGTTGGGGTCAGCTTCCAGTCTAACCGGATGCAGCTGAATACCAGTATTTTACATAGGGCGACTGCCTATCTGTCCTACACAACCCAGTAACTGGGTAATACGATACCCCTTATACCTTACTAGTTGTCAGACTTTCGGGCTTCTGACTACCCGTAACGACTGTCAAAGATCCACGAAAGACAGCCGGGACCAAGGGCTTAACGTGCTTTCCGAGGCACGGGGTCTTGGTATGTAAAGATGGTCACCCATCCACGGATGGACCGCGGCAAGCGTAGCTTAACCTGATAGATCGACTCGTGCGACTGTTGTTACTTAGCCACAGGCCCTTAAAAAACTCACTAAATGAATTCCCCCAATTAAATTAACCCATTTTAAATAAAATACCCGTTCCAAAACGAACCATCAATCATCCAATGAACCATCAATTTTTTTTTAATACGTTGCCGGCTCTGTGTTAAAAAAAAAAACAATAATTAAATTTAATCGAAAAGAACATTTTAGAACGCTAAGGGCCCCAGTTTCACCACCTATGATTAAGTTCCTATTCCTTTCTTAATCCTTGGCAGATAATTTCATACAAATTTTGTGCCATTTTGAATTTATTCAGTAAGATTGCTATTCGGACATTGTGAAATAGGCCCTAACAGTGAAAAATATGAGTAAGGGCTGATTTTTCAATATTCTGATAAACTTTTACCTGAAGATTATATAATTATGACACTTTGACATATTTTCTATACAATAGCTGTCAAACCGCCATAAATATTCCTTAAATAAAAGATATCTGACGATTGAAAAATAAGCCCTAAATAAAAGAGAATTGTCTACTATATCATATATGCCAATTCCTCGAATTATGTTTCCCTCATTGATAATTGTAGGTTTAATAACACTAGAAGGAAAATCTAGCTGTGATAAACATCCGTTATTACAGGCTTGCAAACCTACCTGTGGATACCACTGATCGGCGAAGACAAACACAGAAGTGGGTATCGATATATAAGCACGACAAAATAAAAATGAAAAATAATAGGGGTTAAAGTATGAAATTGCCATTTTATTGTATTAGGTACTTCGAATTGACATAGAACCTTCATGGTTTGAGATTTTTGAGTGAAACTTTTTTCACATGGTACCTATGAAGTTCTTCTTTTAAAAAATGTGCATCATTCGATTATCGACTTTCAGTTGTTTTTTTTATTCAGCTTAGACAAGAAAGATGGATACCGAAAATTCGAGTAATTTTTGAATACGAGTTCCGACGCGGAACTAACGCGGCAGAAACAGCTCGCAATATCAATGTTGCGTTTGGAGAGGGGACTGCTAATGAACGCACCGTGCGATTTTGGTTTAAACGCTTTCGTGATGGAAACTTTGATTTGAAGAACGAACCACGTGGATAATAAAAAAAAAATAAAAAAAAAATATCCTTGGACATTTCACACAACGCCATCTAGTCCCAAGCTAAGCAACCTAATGCTTGTGTTATGGTAACGAGATGGCTGATAAACTAGTTATATACATTTTTTTTTTGTAAAAACATACATATTATAGATAGAAAAACACCCAGACTCGAAACAAATACTTGTAGGTCGTACAAATATTTGTTCCGTGCGGGAATCGAACCCGCGACATGCTGCGCAGCAGTCAATCGCTCAACCACTGCGCCAACCGTAATAATGAATAATAATGAATTGAAAGAGATGGTGGAAACTGTACAGGAACTGAAATTAGAAACCATTCGTCACCCTCCGTATTCGCCAGACCTTGCTCCAACGGACTACCATTTTTTTCGTGATTTGGACAATTTTCTACGTGATAAAAAGTTGTCTTCTCAGGAAGCAGTACAAAATGCTTTCACACAGTCTGTCGAATCTAGATCACGAGAGTTCTATCGCAAAGGCATTTAATGACCTTTCTATTAGATAGCAGCAATGTATAGATAATAATGGTAATTATTTTGATTAAATAAATATGTTAAATTAAAAAAAACGACTTTCAATTTTTAGTACAAATCGGCAATTTCATACTTTAACCCATAATATTTGATGATTTTTTGTTTGGGTCAATAACCGCTAAGAATTCTGGGAAATTTTCAAAAATACAAAAAACTTAAAAAAAAAAAAGAAAAACAACCGACTTCCAAAAAAAAACACTACAACGTATTTTGTAAAATTTCCCAGAATTATTCCTCCCGCCCGCTATGGCAACTGAATTATTCCTCCCGCCCGCGATGGCAACTGAATTTCGCAACTAGTTGTCAAAAAAGAAATAACTTACGTTCGATGCAACCGGTTGCCAAAGAAGAAAATTAATTAAGTAATTATAAATTTTATTTTTACCGTTATTTCTTTTTAGGGTTCCGTACCAAAATGGTAAAAAAGGAACCCTTATGGTGCGACTCAGTCTGTCTGTCTATCTGTCACAGCTGGATATCTCAAGAACTACTAATGCTATCAACTTGAAATTTGGAACAGTTTAAGATGTCGTTTACCCAACTATTTTGCAAATAAGAAAGAAATAAAAATATTTATATTTTTTTTGCAACAGGGACTGAAAGGGTGTCTTAAAAATTCAAAGTAGAGCTACTATGGGTACTTGCTACTTTCATATGGGGTATCATATGAAAGAACGCTGTTTGCACATTCTCAATTATTTTTTTTATTTTGGATAAAAAATGTAAAAAAAATACCGTTCCCCCCCCCCCCCCCCCCCGCTCTAATCTCCGAAGTTAGCAAATAGGAAAATGTGATAGAAGTTTATCTAAAGATTACAGGCAAAAAAAAACGATGTCTCTAAATAGCAAACCCTCGGTGCGCGAGTCCGACTCGCTCTTGATCGGTTTTTTCACTAAATGTCACTTTTCTCTAAACTCGCAAATCTATTGGCCTTTATTGACATTCCGTTGGGTACCTAATACTTTAACAAACTTTTCGACGTAACCAAAATTTCTAAAACATCAAGCAATTAAAAGTTAAGGATGATGCGCAGTGGTAGCCCGCGAAATTATTTTTTTTTTTGGGTTTTTTGCTTAATTCGTGCAGATTCGTTAGATTTCGTTCGTTTGACGAATCTGCGCGAAATCTATTATAGAGATGTACCTATTGATGATTTTCATGGTTAAAATTATGTAAATACATGTGTTTTATTGCCGCTTATTACATTTTGATCAAGATACAACCTGACACGGACCTGCAAATGGCAAAAAACCCAAAAAACAAATGAATTTCGCGGGATACACAGCGCAATCACCGTAAAGAATAGTACATTATTGCAAAGGTCGTGAAATAGGCAATTGCAGGTCGAGTATGAGTTCACTAATACGAGACAGGCAATTGCTATTTCCGCCGAGGCATATATAGTGCTTTTCTCAAAAGAATGCAGGGAAATAAAAGTAGGTAGTTAAGTTTCCATAATTTTTCAAGTTAGTGCCGTTTTTAATATGAACTGTACATTTTAGCATGGAATAAATTGTCCATAATGTAGATGGGTTTTTAGTTTTAGCAATCTCATTAAAATACGCCAAAAATACTGTTTCAGAGAAAATGTTCACTTTTTTCTCGTTTTTAAATGTATTTTTCTTTTGACTTCGCTGGAAGCAGGTTTTCCATTGCCAATTTGGCTTCTGATCTTAAATCTGTGGAGTACCTACAATCAATCTTCATTTCACTTTATATTTATTATGAATGTAAGTTTGTTATTTACATACATAATACTTAAATATAAATTTTCAAATCAAGATGAATTTTCAGCTTTGCCGCCAATTTTCTATCTAACATCTGTGCCGAAAGGCATTTGTGGCTATCTATACAGCCACGTGAACGCAATTTATACTAAGCAAAGAGACTGCCATTGGTATGCCAAGAATGATAAAAGAGATCCAATGAAAGAGTATTTAACCCAGCACGCCGTTTCATACAACATTGCTGGAGCGCTCCAGCAATGTTGTACATTGCTGGAGCGCTGTAATGTTCGGTAATGTTCCAAATTCAAAAAACGCTCCTGCAATGGATTTGATTTTCTTTGACCGTAAATTCGATACTTCGCGTGTTCTTTGTTCGAAAATAATGACAACATTTCCATGCATGTTTGAGAAAAGAAGTTTATTAACCACTAACCGTTGCCCGCGGCTTCGCCCGCGTGGATGTCGGAAATGATCCCCCGGGAACCTACTACCGGGATAAAAGTATCCTATGTGGTTAATCCAGGTTATAAACTATCTGTGTGCCTTTCATCCAAATCCGTTCAGCCACCTGATTGAGTAACAAACATCCAAACGTCTTTCCAAACATTCACATTTATAATATAAGTAGGATTTTCAAAACTCATCTACGTACATGAACTTTGATGCCAGCTATCTCAAAGAATTAGAATAGGACTAAGCGTACAAATTACGGGGCAAACATCTTCATTTAATCAGCTATCTAACGAGGTAGAAAGATTAAAAGCATAATTAGAGATGCCGATGAAACAGTCGATAATGTTGGCAAAGGTCGAATTTGTAATTTGTTATATTATTTACAAATTGTGTTATAATCGAATTAATTAACTGGTTCATGCCATCCCACTACTTCCTAACCTCCCAGCAATCCATCACACATTAGGCACCTAGGTCATCATGACCAGGTCACAAGTCGCGGAGAGGTATTAATGTTTTTTTTACATGACTTACAGTCTACTCGCTGGTTGGGCACGCCACAATTGCGGCGATAAGTCCCCTCTTTGAGGAGTGGTTGGAGACGCGCCACGGCGTGCTCACCTTCCGCCTGACGCAGGTCCTCACCGGACACGGTTGTTTCGGGAGGTTCCTGTTCCACATAAGGCGAGTAAAACGCCCGGGTGTCACCATTGTGTGGATCGCCCGGAGGACACCGTCACGGTGGAGCATACAGTGGAGGTCTGCCCGGCTTGGCCGGAGCATCGCCGAGATCTCACGGAGGCGATCAGCGGCGGTGATCTCTCGCGTCCGAACCTGGTCCAGGTCATGGTGCGGAGCGAGAGTGCATGGGAGGTCGTCACCTCCTACTGCGAAGCAGTAGTGGTCGCGAAGGAGGAGGCTGAACGCGTGAGCGAGAGACAACCTCACGCAATAAGTCGCCGCAGGAGACGCTGGCTTGCGGACGGCGAATAGTGGATAACTCGTCGTCCGGTAAGGACCAGGCCCGGGTCGACGGCGCGTTGTGTTCCACGCGCGCCTCAAAGAGATGTCAGCAATGATGGGGTCCAATAGGGCCGATGCCACCGGGGTCGCGGGTGGTTCGAAAGAGATACCGTGGCCCTGGCTCAGGCAACTGAAGGAACATGGATGGGTTTTAGTCAGTAAAAGTCTCACACGCCCTTCCGCTCCACCCAGACCGAGAGAAGTCATTTGATGATTTCCCACCCACAAAAAAAAAAAAGTCTACTCGCTGGTACATAATAATTTAACTCCCATCCCCATGAATTTCCGACTAGGCTTTATGGGGTGCTTAATTGTTGCAAATGGGTTACACCATTACGTCCTGGAAGGAATTGGTACGTCAAATTACCATAAAATTCACCCTGTACCTTTATGTATAATGGTACCCCATCTTAATAATTCCAGTGTCATTTTTGCCGTAGTTTCGTACATCTTGATCTTAGCAATTTCGACACGAGTAAATACGAACTCACGAAGTTATCACATATATTTTCATGGATAGTCAAAACTCTTCTAACATCTCGACTCCCCCGGAGATTTTTCCATATAAACTCGACCAAAAGTATGGTCATGTTGTGACAAACAGACTGATAAACCGCTAATTAACTCGAAGTTATCGTTGTCTACTTTATATATAACTGTGGCAGCATAATTGCGATGTAGTTTGATATTATCTGTCATTCTGTGAGCACGTACGAGGTAAGCTCCTATTTTTGTTTTTCTCATCGCCAGCACACATTAGACAAATCTGAGGGCCTAGAAACAAGAACTGACAATGTCTTTGAAAGCTTTTTTTCTACATCAGCTTTCAACAGGATTGTCATAAGCTTTTTGGTTGATAATATGTTGTTGTTGAATCTATAAATTTTTGACTTTTCCTTTATCATTATTCGTGATAGAATGTCACTTTGTCTAGGCACTCTTGAGATACCTTTTCTTCTCCGTAAGGGAAGAGGCATTTGCTTTACAATGGCACTGTTACAGGCTAATAATAATTTATTATTATTTACATGGATCACTTTTGCACTGTCATCGTCATCATCATAATTCTAGCCATTACTAATTCGAACTTCACCATAATTATGTGTCTTTTGAAGTGTTGGCCTACTTATAAGCCCTCGATTGATTTAATTGATAGCATCAAATGAAAATGTGAATTGTGAATATTTTAGAATTTGTTGGGTTCTAAAAAAAGCCAGTGTTAGCCAATGTTATTGAAATTCTGTAAAATCAATTAAGCAAGCTACATAACGCTGTATTTCGGTCGGAAGGATCTAGAACCGGTGATACTACAGGAACATGTGATTATTTTACTCGTGTTCCTGTTTGTATTTATGCCCTGAATATTTTTGGAAGTGCTGTTGTTAAAACAGCAGTCAAACATTCACGAACCTAGCTATCCTACCTAATACTTAGTGAATAATATACATCAATGTATTAACGTGATCAATTTGATTAAAACCAGCGACCATGTACTCACGGCTCCATTAAGTAGTTACCCCCCGAAAAGACATGTGGGTTCAAATCCGTGATAGGCCGAAGTAAATTTTTGTATTTTGCAAAAACATTTTATCATAATTAATATATTGTTTTAGTGAATAAATAAGTTTGTTAGTATTTATTTTTCAAAAGTCTGTTTTTATTATTGTCTTTTTCAATAAAAAATATTGCATATAACGACAAGCAATAACATTTACGAAGAGTTATTCGATGTCTAATTAGACCAGAGGTTTCAAGACCGCGCATAAGATTAGAGGTTCAAGTCCTCGCCACGAAATGTGCTTTTTGTCATGCATTATGTTATTTTAAATACAAAGTATTTATAAAAAAATCAAAATCGTAGCCGTTTAGTCTTCGTCGTTTTGAGTAACCGTATAGATCAAATGTTGTAGTTACGGTGTGGATTCATTTTAAAAAGAAAACGTAAGTAAGTAAAATTAATGAAAACCCTCATTATAACATCTGTCGATTAGACACAGACATAAAGATAAAGTGACCTAGACTCATCAGACGGTAACTTCATTATAGATTCGTAAAATGTATGCATAACTACACTCAGTTGAGACTGGTCATCTCTTATCTGCCAGGCCTTATTTTTAATTTTATATTTTAACTTGGTTTTAAGTAGTTTTTTACATTGTTCTCACATGTAGAAGCAACAAATATAATGTACCTACCCATGATGTTGTAATACTTATCTTGATTCAAAAGAGTGTCCGTGGAGTTTCTTGCCCGTTCTTCTCCATAGATCTACGTTTTGGAATGGGCAACTAGCTTCAACTTTCTGACTAACTGAACGACTCTTTGACAATTCAAAAGTGCCAGTAATTGGTTTAATTGAAATAAATGCTTTGAGTTTGAGTTTGAGTTTGACTCTATTAACAAACTATTCATTTATTAGACGGAGACAGAGTTATAACGCTAAGTAGATTGATAAATCATTGAGTTATTTACACGACTGCTCAAAGGAGTCGAGGAGTGTAATGTTTTCAGGGTTGATGTATGTTTGTACGTGAGTTTTTTATTCCACCATAACTTTTAAATTCCTGATCAGATTTGGACGAATGGGATATCGTTAGAATCCTTAAGTCATCCCGAGTGACATATAATTTTTTTGAAAAAAAAAATCAATATGGCGGCAGTAACATACCCATATTGTAATAATTAAAGAAAAAAAATTTTTTTTCAGTTTTCCAATTGGAGCCACATTTGGAAAACTGAAAAAAAATATTTTTTCTTTAATTATTACAATATGGGTAGGTATTGAATTGAAGGCCTTGAACAGCACTTTCTAAAGAAAAAATATAATTTATTGGCATAAAGGACGTCAACCGCGTTTCATACATTTTTGGTCCAAATGTGAAAGTGCCAAACAAAAATTGTCTATTAGAATTTATCCGACTGAGCATTTCTTATTATGGAAACGAAGCTGTCAGACCATTTCCCTTGGTTTTATTTGAATACAAAAATCTATCTTTTTTCGATTAAGTAAATAAAATGGTTTTAAGCCACTTTTTTGTTCTTTGATTTTTTTTATGTGTTAAATAAATTATATTAAAATATTGCTGTGCATACATATCTTATCATCATATCCACACATCCAAAAATACCACACAAACAATCATAAGTATTTTGCAATCCCGCTATAGTCAGAGCCAGACATATGATGCACATACATATTGCCATAGTTAAATCATTATCAGGACGAGGGGTTTGACGCAGAATGTGTACTTCGCGAGATCCGGCTACCACAATCACCATTACAAAACTGGACATTTAACAAGAAAATTCAATTTTTGAACTCAAATAATACCAAGGGCAATGGTCCTAAAACTTCGGTGACATAATGAGAAATGCTTAGGCGGAAAAGTTCTAACGTAATATAGCACTATTTCTTTTTTTGGCGTTTGGACCAAAATGGATGAAGTCATGACTTTACATAGGAAAGGACCTACCTGCAAAACAAACATTTAATCTTTGACTGCAAACGATTTAATCAGGCTTTAGTAAGACTGCGAATGTCTACATTGTCACTAGAATGCATAAAATAATAATAAATAATTAAATAAATTTAAAAAACACGACTACCGCGCCAAAAAACAAACTAAAAATTAAAAAACAAGTTGTATTCCCTGACTAAACAGATAAATAAAATTGTCATTGCAGTCGGGGGACCATTCTGTGGTATACTTTTTAATCTAAGAGGTCTCTCGACTGCAATGACAATTATATTTATCTGTTTAGTCACGGAATACAACTTTTTTTTACTTTTTAAATCGTTTTTGGCAGGGCAATCGTGTTTTTTAATTGTTTATTTTTATTAACTACCTAACTGGCTTAGTTCGTAAGAGCAATGATTCGATGGGTCGAATCTCGTCCTGGCATACCTATTATGAAACATTTTTTGTATTATTCTTAACATAGAAAACCCCTATACTTTCATCGAGCCGTTTTCGAGAAGCGTGATTACACCTTTTAAAAGGTCCCATTAAATTAAACGGACAAATTTTAACAGGGTGTTCTATCCATGAATATGAACAACTTTCACTATGGGATATTTCACTATGGGACGAACTCTAGAACAGCCTGTGATTTGTCCACCTATTTTAATGGAACCTTATTTATATGGTGCTATAAAAATATCTGCCACGGCTGCAATGGGAGACAATATTGTGTTTATAGATTACAATAGTGAAGATAAATTACTGATCTTATGTCATAATTTTTATGCGTATAAATTTTAATTGATTTATTTGTATGAAACTGTCCCGTAATAATTAGTGTTTGTTCACAGAACAATTAGAAAGGGTAGCAATTGTTTTCATTGTAATGGACAAAAATGATATTGTTGTTCACACTTTTCAAGGAAGTCATTATTTTGTTATCTTCATTTTTAACAATGTATACTTTTCTCAGACTTATGATTCATTAGATAACAACTACCAATATTGAATAGCATTAAGCGTACGGATGTCATTAGGATATTACCATTAAGTAATTAGGTAGTAATGAATGTACAAGGGTCGTGGAATTTATCTATCCTTTCTAGAAATAATCTTATGTATATACTAGCACTTCCCGCGCGGCTTCCCCCGCGTGGATGTTGCAAAATATCCCACGGGAACATGCTACCGGGAAATCCTTCCTTGTTCCTTGTCTACATTATAAAGGAAACCTTTGTGCAAAATTTCAGCTCTCTAGACCCAAGGGTTTGGGCTGGGCGTTGATAAGTCAGTCAATCAGTCAGTCAGTCAGGACTTCTCTTTTTATTTATATAATTAAATAGATAGAAGATAGGTAGATAGTCACCACCGCTCTTCCCTTAGTCAGTTCAGTTCAGTCAGCACAGACAAGTCAGTCAGCATTGTGTCCTAATTAATATTACATGTGACGCTCGTTTGATATTAGTAAAAGTTCAGATATTCAAATTGTGTCTCAATCGAGTGTCTCCCACACACCTGTCGACAACGCCACCGCTCGGGCCGTTACATCATTGACCAAGCGACACATCGCGCGTAGTTTGTGAATCACGTTAAACAGGATAAAATAACTGTTTATTTAATTATTTTATTTTCTCAAATTGATTTAGATATTCCGGGGTATGGAATTGATTCACTGTTGTAATCTATATATACACAATACTATCTCCCATTGAAGCTGTATCTAATGTATGAGCTACCTTTTTATTTTTAGTATATAATTTTCATTAATCTACCTAAACCGGCGACTGTTTTGTGAATTTTTGCTGTAAGAGGTTTAGAACATCACATATTTACGAATTGTTTTGACTTCTAATGGGTATAGAAAAATTACAATATATTTGTGTGAAAGTTGTCTATACAGTGTACGAGTATTAATCACTTTTTATCACTTAGATATAAAATTTTCGAGTAAAAAAACATTTAAGTTTGTCAAATTTTACAGAAAATTGGCAAAGAATTGCTTAATATTCCGGCTACTTGCAATTCTCGTTCATAAAATTAAAACAACAGGAATATACTTCAGTTCAAAGTCAATCCATTTCCTAAAAAAAAAGTGCAAAAAATTAAAAACACTTGGCATTAAAAAATCTTTTAAAACAACCTAATTCTCGCATTATAAACTCGACGCAAAATAAAAAAGTAGCTCATTGTTATGATCATAATTGAAATGATCTTTCATCTTGTGCACTAAAACTTATAAAATCACAGTATTTTAACTGTAAAATAACGTCTGTAAAATCACGTAAATCAGCGAAATGTTAACATTTGTAATCCCAAAAAAAGTTTTTTTACAAATTATTTTTTTTTTCTATTTTTGCTTTGAGCCGATGCAGCCGATGATAGGTCCTGTCAATCTTTAATCATAAATCAAGATGTTCACTATCGATAATCGACTTAGACAACTGATGGTTTAGTTATTCTTGTTGTGTATTAAACATAACTATAAAACGTTTTTCTCTTAATTCCAGATCACAACATGAAGCTGCTAATATTCTTCACAGCATCTCTCCTAGCGGGGTTAGCGTATTCCGCTCCTTTCTCTGAAATCACTGTCGCCCCTCCCGCCACCGACGATGACAAACTCGTCATCACCGAAGAATTCTTCCCAAGCTCACTAGTAGTATACACCGCTGAGCATGACATCGTCAAAATATTAACCCCCCCCAATGCACTAAACGAAATATATAATGTTTTAAAACCTGACTCGGAAATCGTCACCTTCATCGTCCAAGCTGACATCAACGAGAATGGCGAAAAAATCGACCAAGGTCTCTACATGCTGAAGAACGGACACGCAACCAAGTTACTTGATAACGGAAGGGATGCCGCTGCAGCTAACGATGACACCAAAACAGCTTACTTCGCTGCTAAAGACGGAATCTACTCATACAATGCTACCACAATCAAAGCTGAGAAATACGGAACAGTGACGGATGATCTCATCGCTATCGCTAAAGTTAACGGCAGTGACGTCATCTATGTCCTGACAGCTGATAATGTTCTGTACAAAGTCACAGAAAAAGGAACGAAAAAGAAGGTAGTCGACAAAGTAGCCAAAGCCAAGGAAATCATTTTGGATTACCATAACAATTTGTATTTCTTAACAAATGAGAATATTGTCAACGTGCTGGTTGGTGATGAGGTCAAGAAGATTGAAGGTCTCCCTGCTAACCCAACTTTCGTAAAAATCATTAACCCACCTTTTGTCATCGAAAGTGGTATCCCTGTTATCGTTGACAATACGTCTTACATTGCTTTTGAAAATGGTACAAGTAAAATGGTGCCCATTGAGCTCACAGTAAAGCCTACCGCATACTCGATGGAAGCTGCGCTCATTCAATACTATGGTTACAACAAGAAGGTTTATGAATACAATATAGCTAACATAATATTAGCTAAAATTCTGATAATATTTAAGCCTTTCTTTGACAATTTTTCTGACTTTATTAAACTTATCGAGGAGGCTTCGTTTCGCTTAAATTCTTTCAAAAATCATATCGAACAGAATTTGTACAATATGGCTAACATAATATCATCTGATATTTTGATAATGCTTAAGCCTTTCTCTGACATTAATTCTTACTTTACTAAACTAATCGAGGAGGCTTCGCTTCGCTTAAATTCTTTCAAAAATCATATCGAACAGAATTTGTACAGGGAGTGATGCGGCAGAAGACAAATGTAACCTATTTTATGTTTTTTAACCGACTTCTAAAAAAGGAGGAGGTTCTCAATTCGGATGTTTGTATTTTTTTTTTATGTTATTTGTTCACGCATAACTCTGTCGCTTGCCAACCGATTTGAAAAATAATTTTTTGTTGGAATCTCTCGAAAATGGGACCATTTGGGAAGTATACCCTACTTCCCAAATGGTCCCATTTTTGTCAAAATCCAGTTCTGATAATGGAATCCTGGAGAAATCGAAGAAACTCTTCAAATATTATAGGCACACCTATATGGGTATTTTTTATAGTAACTCATGCATTTGTTCTCGGAAAACACCATTTGGTGAAGTGGAACTGATGATGAAGACCACAGATGGCCATCGGAACTACTCAATTTATAAGTATTTCACGGGTTGCGATTCGATTACTTTAATATGGTTGCTAAGTAATTTATGCTCGTCAAAATGCATAATGGTGATGATGACTTCACCATGGAGCTCCAGTTCTCCTGGTTCTTACTAGGAGAACTCCTCAACAATTAACGTCCCTGCATCGGGAAAAGCAATATTTTGTAAAAAGTGATGAGCAGTTGCCATTGGGCTATTGTAACTTAGATAAATTACAAACTGACCCACTAAAAAGTGAAAAATAAAAACTTTTTACAAAAAAAACAACCGACTTCCAAAAAAAACACTACAACGTGAAAAATAACTTTAATTGTCGAAGATTGCAGTCGGTGGCAAAAAACTAAAATACAGATCCAAAGACACCGACTTCCAAAATTAAAGTTATTTTTCACTTTGTAGTGTTTTTTTTTGGAAGTCGGTTGTTTTTTTTTTTTTAATCAAAAGTTGTAAATCAGGAAAATTATTTGCTTAGCAAATTATCTACCAATCACAACTTTCATTCGTAAGAATTGGCTATAAACGGTTAATTGACGTGAAGTCAATTTGATACACAATTAAAATTCCTGATTGTAGATTTACTTATTTTTTTTATTTAGAAAGAGCGCATCGGTCCTTGCTAAAAACAATGACATTCAAACCATACAGATTTCCCACGAAGACATTATAAGAGTTGTGCCGGGTATTAATGGTAAGGTAACTTTTTTATTTTCCAGATAATTTCTATAAAACATGTATCTACCACATAATTATGATCCAGGTAAACTTCGAATTAAGCGAACAACTCCAATGTAATTGCATCTGTTAAATGTCGCACGGCTTTACAAGACGACAATATGATTTTCTTTCCGTATTAAAAAAAAAAAAAATAATAATAATATAATCCTAAATCTATATCCGCTAGCGCTACTCGAATGTAAACTTAAAGTAAAAAACTGGCTCTAGTCTTGATTATGAGGATGTAGAGAAAATAATTAATATTTAATCTCATTCTACCACACACACACAGCACGATATAATAATTTAAGAATAAATTATATTTTTGATGTTTTCCATATTTTTTTATACTTTTCAGTTCTGTTATTGTATTTTATTTTATTTTGTTGTATCTTCTTTTAAAATTGTATTTTGTAGCACATAAGTATGTCTATTCCTATGTTGACATCTATAGTATCTACGCCAAATAAAATGGGAGAGTGCACTGACTCCTGACATACCTACAGGTACACCTAGTTCAGGAGTCAGAGGCTTCAAACAAGTATCTGTAATCTATTATGCAACGAATTAAGAATGATATTCTTAATTCGTTGCTATTATGTCAATAAAGAATTATGAATAATGACACCATGTAACAGACAGTAACAAGTCTGTGTTTTTTTGTTGTGTTTATCCTAGGTTTAAATATTCTTGTATACTGGTTCTTGTAAGTAACAAGATACAAGAACCAGTATAAAAGAATATTTGTTTTACTAAATTCGTGGTTATGTTACATGGTGTCATTATATTTAGTTCATAATTTTAATCATTGCTTGTAGACATTGATTTAAAACTAATCTTTAGTTGTAATTTAAGATAACTGTCTGTTACTAATAATAAAAGACTAAAAATGATAACCGACTGGTATAGTTTATATTTATTTCACCATCATCATCGGCCTAGCCTTTTCCCAACTATGTCGGGGACGCCTTCCATTCTTACTGGATGCAGCTGAATACCAGTATTTTACATGGAGTGACTAGGTACCTATCTGACCTCGACAACCCAGCTACTGGGTAATACGATACCCCTTGGTAAGACTGGTTATCAGACCTTCGGGCTTCTGACGGGCCGTTATAACCAAAATGTTTACTATAACCAAGCAGTTTTTCCGACCCGCATTAGGCCCGCTTGGAGGACTACATCCCACTTCCTCTCACAGCAAGGAGGTCAGTGTCCCAGCAAAGGGAATATGTATTACTATTTCTGTTACTTGCTGTGTAGCCTGCATCATACCTACCACTGCTGGGATGGGCCTCTCCCCATGACATGCAGTTCTTGCAATGCAGGGCTAATGTGGACCACTGATCATTGGACTGCCTCGCTGGTCTAGTGGCCGCAAGTGCTACTGCTGAGCATGAGGTCCCGGGTTCGATGCCCGGGTCGAGTGTTATTGGGTTTTTCAGTCAGAGATTTGTTTGTCCCGAAACATTAGACCAATACCAATGAAATCAGCTTTTCTCAAGCTAGGTGAAGTGACGATCTTCGCAGTGTGGCTGGTAAGAAGAGCCGCGCATGGAGAGGAGAAGCCTCTGCCCAGCAATTGACTTCAGCCAGCAGCCAAACAGATCATGGTTAAATCTAACTACATGGTTAAATCTATGTACTCTTAAATCGTTACTGAAGTTTATATGTAAAGTAGTTTGAAGTCTTTCTTAACTTATTCTGCAAACCTGTGCCCAATTTTGCTTAGCTCTCTCTTGGTGGATATCCTCAACATACACTGATCAAAAAAAGTTTTGCACCATTTATTTGAAATGTAATTTCTTGTTTAACAAAAAAAGAGTTTAAGACGTAAACAGTCCACAAAGTTATGAGGGTATACAAAATAACATTCTCAAGTGCTGCTGACAACTTAAGAAACACTTGACTCAAGTTTTGGTTATCGCGAGTTATTTTGTTTACCTTGCAGTGGTCGCATTATAAATGGTGCAAGACTTTTTTTTGATTAGTGTATATTATTTGTCGAAAGGTATGGTTTTAACCAAGACAACGGTTAACGGCTGATTTGACCTTACGCTGCTTTGGCTTAATGTTATTGCTCTGAACCTTTTTCCAATCTCACTAAATTAACAGTAAGTATTGTACCACAAACAATGGGTCACTAATAATATCGTGTCCAGCGTGTCCTGTTGCCAACACGTTACAGGAACTCATGTTGCCTACACGTGACAGGAACTCTTGTTGCCTGTACGTTGTAGGAACTCTTCTTGCCTGCATGTTACAAGAACTCTTGTGCCTGCCTGACTCGTTGCCAAATTCAGTTCAGTTCAGAACAGTTTTATTATCTGTAATTCAATCAAACAAAATGTTACAAAAATAATGAGTATTTAATTATTATGTAAGATAAACATTTTCTAACACATTCATTATTTACAATATTCAAATAAATATAAAAATAATCCCATAGATTTTAATTATTAAACATACTTCAACATTCAAAAACGGAATGCGCCTGCAACTATGAGTTTGCAGTAAATGTTGCTATGTCTAAAATTGTAGGTATTTAGGTGTTGTTACTTGGTACTCAGATCTAACACTTAAAAATCAGCAGCTGAATAACAATATTTTACATAGTGCGACTGCCTATCTGACCTGTACAACCCAGTAACTGGGTAATACGATACCCCTTAGTAAGACTGGTTGTCCAGACTTTCGGGCTTCTGATGACCCGTAACGACTGTCAAAGATTCACGAATTACAGCCGGGACCAACGGTTTAACTTGCTTTCCGAGGCATGGAGGAGTCTTGGTATGTAAAGATGATCACCCATCCACAAACAAACCGCGGAAAGCGTAGCTTAACCTGATCGATCGACCCATGCGGCTATTGTTACTTAGTCACAGGCCCTTAAAAAACTCACAAAATGAGTTCCCCCAATTAAAATGACTCATTTTAAAGAACATATCCGTTCCAAAATGAACAATCAACTCGGCACAGTGTAAAAAAACAATCATTTTTAATTCATATTAACATTTTGGAACCCTAACAGTCAATAAAAACTTTTTTACAAAAACAAAAACCGACTTCCAAAAAAAACACTACAAAGTGAAAAATAACTTTAATTTCGGAAGTCGGTGTCTTTGGATCTTTAGTTTAATTTTTTGCCACCGACTTCCGAAATTAAAGTTATTTTTCACTTTGTAGTGTTTTTTTTGGAAGTCGGTTTTTGTTTTTGTAAAAAAGTTTTTATTTTTCACTTTTTAGTGGTTCAGTTTGTAATTTATCTAAGTTACAATAACCCAATGTCAACTGCTCATCACGTTTTACAAAATGTTGCTTTTCCCGATGCAGGGACGTTAATTGTTGAGGAGTTCTCCTAGTAAGAACCAGGAGAAATGGAGCTCATGGTGAAGTCACCATTACCATTATTTTGACGAGCATAAACCATAATAAAGTAATCGAATCGCAACCTAACCTGTTATATACTTAGATATAATTGAGTATTTCCGATGGCCCTCTGTGGTCTTCATCATCAGTTCCAGTTCACCGAATGGTACTTTCCGAGAGCAAATGCACGAGTTAATATAAAAAATACCGAAATCGATATAGGTGTGCCCATAAAATTTGAGGGTTTCCCTCGATTTCCATGGGATCCCATCATCAGATCCTGACTTGATGATCATGGGACCATTTGGGACGTATACCCTTTCGAACAAAAAAAGAAAAATCCAAATCGGTCTAGCCATTTTCGAGTAATCGGGGAACATACATAAACAAAAAAAAAAAAAAAAAAAAAAAAAAAAAAAAAAAAAAAAAAAAAAAAAAAAAGGTTCCGACGAATTGAGAACCTCCTCCTTTTGGAAGTCGGTTAAAAATATGACTAAATGAAAGAGCATTTAAAAACAAAACTAAGTATTCTCTACTACATCATAGTTATGCCAATTCCGCGAATTGTATTTTCCTCATTAATAAATTGTAGTTAAAACAACATTTTCAGGAAAATGTAGCGGTGATAAACATCCGTTACTACAGGCTTGCAAACCTACCTTTACATATATAGCACTGATTGGCGAAGACAAACACTGTGGGTACCGATATCTAAGCAAGATAAAATAAAAAAAACCGGTCAAGAGCGACTCGAACTCGCGCACCGAGGTTTCCGTTCCGATTTCTGAAAAGTGTGCTATTTAGAGACATCGTTTTATTTTTCCAGTAATCTTTAATAGTCAATACTTTATTTGCATTCCACAATGTGTATTAAAAATAAATAAATAAAATAAAATCATTTTATTTCGGATAAATAAAGATCCATAAATTGTTAGTAACAAAATTAGAACTTAAAACACTATTGTTAGTAACTTAAGCTAAAGACAATTTAAATACAGACAAAGAGACAGTCAATAACAAGCAACCCGACTGAACCTACACAACAAGAAATGGACACTATGGTATCAGCCTTCTCACAAACTGTCTTATCATCGCAGAGGAAGTGTCTGCCGCCACAGCCTTCAGGATACTATTGTATTAGATGGTAACTTAAAAATATGTGATCATTATGGACCCTGTCGGGCACAGCAAAAATAGCAGGAGAGAGGAAGCTTTGAAAACTTAAATCTAATATTAATGCTTGTTTTTTTTTTTTACTGTACTTATTAGATATACTAATTATAATAATATATTTATTTAATCAGGCAACAAGTCCTAATAAATAATAATCAAAATTACATAAAATCCATTCATCATAAAAATACCGGTTTACCGGTTTACCGGGGTTTACCGGTATTGTGTTGCGTAAATTATTTTGCATAGGTACTATTGTATAGAATCTAGTTCTTCCAACTGAACAGACAGCTGTGCTGCTGGGGAGTTTGTTCCGCTACTTCTTCTTCCCAGCTAAAGCACTAGGAAGTGGTGAAGGGCGGGCGTTTTGTGGGGACTGTCTTACTGTAATTTTGACGTTCAAAAAGTGCTGATTCTCAGCCTAATTTGAATAAAGGACTTTTGATTTTGATTTTGATTTTAATAGAAAACATTAAAATTAGAAATAGTCACAATACAATAAACTAAAATTAAATTATTCATTAACATTAATCGGACACCAAGTCCTAATAAATAATAGTCAAAATACACCATCAGGCACCAGGACCCAATTCCGGGCTCGAGCTAGATATCACGACCATGGAGATAAAACTCTGTTTCAAATCTCCGCATCAATGTCCGGTTCAAATTTCGATACTATCAAAAAACCGTATTCTGGTTGACCATGGAGAAAGATTTACAACGGAGAAAATAATCTCGTCAAAAGACGTTCCATTTTTATCGATTCACTTTGATTATAATCGATTATGCTACGTTTTTCTTTTTTTTTGTATTACTGACATGTTTAATTTATTAAATCCAAGCAAACACATTATAAAAGATAATTTTAGTATATTGTGTTTCTTTATCTGTGTTTTTTTTATAATTACTTACTGAAAATAGTAATTGCAAAGTAGCGTGATCAGAAACGCGTTTCGCATGATTTGTGTCCTTTTTCTGACGTAGGTAGGTTTTAATTTTCATATTAAATATGACTACTTTTAATCGCGATTAAAAAGGTGTGGAATAAAATTAGTTGTCATGAACTAAAATTCACACCAACACCTTGACTTCAAGTGCAAAAACAGTACTGTATTTTTTTTTCTTTTGTTTACATGTATCTCGAAAACGGTGTGTCCTATCGCAAAAATAATGAAAATTTGGCCCCCCTTTATGAAACCCATAAACCCCTAAGCCCTAGGTATGCCATGTAGGTACCAAAAAAATAATTCGAATATAAACCTACGAATGTAAATTTTGACAGATGTTCCAACGTAGATTTCATATTTCCATACCTTAGGCTGGGGTCGCGGGTTGTCTGAAGGGGTTACCGCGGCCCTGGCATAGGCAACTGAAGGAACACGGGTGGGTTTTAGTCAGTAAAAGTCTGACACGCCCTCCCGCTCCACCCAGAGCGGGAGAAGTTATTTGATGATTTCCCACCCTCAAATAAAAAAAAAAAAAAAAAAAGGACCAGCCGTGATGTCGCGGGTTGTTTGAAGAAGTTACCGCGGCCCTGGCATAGGCAACTGAAGGAACACGGGTGGGTTTTAGTCAGTAAAAGTCTGACACGCCCTTCCGCTCCACCCAGAGCGGGAGAAGTTATTTGATGATTTCCCACCATCAAGAAAAAAAAAAAAAAAAAAAAAAAAGGACCAGCCGTGATATCTCGCTGGTTTGCGATCGAAAAATTTATGAATGGAGATCGTTAGAATAGCATTTTTTCGTTTTCGACGGAGATAAGCAGTTTCTCGACTGATATTTCGACCATGGAGATAATTTCCATGCCACCGGAATTGGCCTACAAGTCCTAATAAATACATAAACTTCTATCACATATAATAATTTCAGATTTTTCTCTTTGCAAACTTCGGAGATAAGGGGGTTGGAACGGTATTTTTTTTTTTACATTTTTCATCAAAAGTCGACAACTATGCGGCCTAAAAGAAATAAAAAAATGTTTGAGAATGTGCAAACAGCGTTTCTTTTCTCTAAATTCAAATCGTACACACACGTAGTATCCAAAGAATAGATCAAATAGAAATATATCACGTACAATGATAACTAAAATTTAAAATTAAAATTTGGGTATTTAAATAAAAAAACCGGCCAAGTGCTAGTCGGACTCACACACGACGGGTTCCGTACCATATACACTCCTTTGCAAAACAAGCCACGCCCCGCGCGAATTATAATTATTATTTACTTAGGCACCTATTACACATTTATTATTAGAAAATAATGGTTCACGGTTTATGCATAAGGTTTATGTTTATGAAATTAAATATTTTTTTTTATTTTTATATTTGAGTTGATGAATGAAAGGTAAATTGCGGTTTACGATTTATGACGTATTAAAAAAACTACTTACTAGATCTCGTTCAAACCAATTTTCGGTGGAAGTTTACATGGTAATATACAACAATAAACACGAAAAGTTTTAAATTATTGGCCTACCAGCCGGAAAAATCAAGAAAAATACGAAATCTAAATAACAATTCACCGAAAGTAAGAATCAAAACTAGCGCGGAATGATTACTTCATAGTTCATTGATTGCTACCAATATAAATAACAATAAACAGGAAGAAAAACTGCACAAAAAAAAACGCTTGCTTCTAGGCAAAATTCAGTATCAAAAGTCAGTTGAAAAGAATCGAAAATGACAACAAAATATATTTTGTTGATTTTGTTTTACTAATTTTGAAAAACCATAAAATGAAGAAATAATATGACCAAAAAGTTTTTAATACTAAACCGAAATGAAAAAGTTTTTAATGTCGTAGAATGTAATTCTACAGGGTGTAGGGGACAGCCCTCCGCAAACTCACAGGGTGCATTCAGCTCCTCATTTTGAATCATATTCCACTGGAAATTTTCTCAGGAAAATTTTCATTTTTTCAATTTTTTTTTCAGTTACATTTTCATTATTTCAATGTAAAATTGCATTGTGTGTTCGCAGCACTCCATTTATGTAAAAAAACTGCAAAAAAAACAGCAAAAAAAAAACCAGCAATGGATGTTGAAATACTCTAACCAACGACGCGTGAAATCAGCTGTTCACTTTCTGTCTAGCTACAGAGTTCATCGAACTCACCGCATACCTATTACCTACCCCTCCCAACCAGTAATAGACGCTCCAATTTGTGCACAAAAACACAAACAAATCAGGTTTATTGGATTCCCTTAACGTTCCTGAAAAAATTTCATGTACCGGTCATCTTGGTATGACATACTGAATTCGGGTGAATTCAGTATGTCATACTAAGTCAGTTTGCGGAGGGCTGTCCCTTACACCCTGTATAGTAGCACTGAAATAGGTCTATAATTAGTAGGGTCAGATGTACAGTAAGCATCAGAGAAAAGGAACCCCCTTTGGTAATGACATCAAACTGTTTAACTTTTTTGCAGTGTACCTATCGTAAATGGCGTGTTGGTCTAGTCTAGAGGTTAAGACTACGGCTTAGCAATGCGATGGTCTCGAGTTCAAATCCGCGCATGAGAAGATTTTTTTTCTTTTTTTAGTTTCTTTAATAGGTGATTAGGTGATTTTAGTTAATTATTATTTAAAAATTGAAATGTTAAAGTAGGTATGAGGTTTGTAAGAAAAGCTAGGCATGTTGCATAAACAATATTAATTTATTTCTATAATAACATTTCTAGCTCTTCATGGAATCCGCTTCCTAGTTGAGTATACAGTTTTCTATCTATATCTATGTTGAATTGTGGTTATTTACTTACAATATTAACTAAACACAAAATATATACCTGGGGTGAGGTTTAGAACGTTTAACATTAAATAACGGTTCGTTTATAGATATTTCTAGACACATAACTACTTACAATATTTATTTATTTAATCATATCGAAAAAAAACCGGTCAAGAGCGAGTCGGACTCGCGCACCGAGGGTTCCGAGTTCCGATAAGGGGGGGAACGGTATTTTTTTTACATTTTTCACCAAAACTCGAAAACTATTTGGTCTAAAAAAAAATTAAAAAATGTTTGAGAATGTGCAAACGTTCTTTCATATGATACCCCACATGCCCTAGTAACCCCACTTTGAATTTTTAAGACCCCCTTCTGTCCCTGTTGCAAAAAAAAATATAAATATTTTTATCTCTCTCTCTCCCTTTCACAACCCCACTCTTTCTCCTCTGTTACTAAGCAAACTCACATTCAAATTTTTGTCTTGTGGTAGATTAACACCGACACTCGAAACCTAAGGCCCTTCATTAAGTGCAGTTCAGCTTGGTCGAATCACTGTCTCCTAAGATACAGGGCATCCCTAGTTTAGGAGATAGGATTTAATTTTTGTATTATAGACAATTATTTTTCACCCCCTGTGTCCACTGTTAGTTTACTAAGTCTTAGCATGTAACATGAATACAAAATGTGTCTATGTATCTTGGATCAATAAACGTTTTATTATTATTATTATTATTATTATTATTATTTCTTTCTTATAAGCTAAATAGTTGGGTAAACATCACCTAAAACTGTTCCAAATTTCAAGTTGATAGCATTAGTAGTTCTTGAGATATCCACCTGTGACAGACAGAGAGACAGACTGAGTTCCTTTTTTACCATTTTGGTACGGAACCCTAAAAAAGCCTGGTTAAAAAAAAATATGTTGTCATTTGTGCCTGCGAATTACAGAGGAAGAACCAACATGCTAAACTATAACAGTATAGCAATTTACATCTTTCTCTTTTATCACATTTTCTGATAACCCTTTTAACACAAAATTAGTAAAAATATGTGAGGTCATATGGTGCATCGTTAACACATTACAAGACTACTTGTAAACAACAGTAACTGGATTGATAATAATAAAGGTTGCTTATTTTTGATTAACTACGAGATAATGATCTCACAAATATTGGGAATTATTAACACTTGCAAACTAATACAAACTTAATAGATATAAGTTAAACAATCAATCTGCCGAGTAAATTGCCTAATAATAACGTCTATCACTTCTTGAAGTCGACTTTTCATGGCTGAAACCATATTGAAGCATGCAGCACTATTTCGTATTGGTTCCCAAGTTTTGTTTACCTCTTTATTCAATTTTTTTTTACTTTATTTCACTGGAGTCCCAGAACCATCTGACCCCACAAGTTTTCTACAGGATTTAGGTCCGGGTTATGTCTTCTTAGGCCTTCAGCCAGTCTTGCACGATTCGGGACCGATGCACCGAAGAATTATCTTGAACCACGTAAATTTGGCCCTCTGGATATGCGAACCGCACTGACGGCAGCATTATGTCCTTCAACACTTCAAGGTATGGCTCACTGTTCATGCGGCCGCCTATTTCGACAGGCTCGCCTGGTCCCATTGCAGACATCCATATCCAGTAGGTAACCTAAAACAGTCAACCTTTTAAAATCTGTTGCAATATGTAATCCAAGTAAATGTCAACAAAAATATTTTTTTGATACTCGCAACTGTCGCAAGTAAATCAAAACCTGCTTCCCGTTGACCTAGAATAATGAAATTTGGCAAAAAGCAGGGAGACCTTGCTTTTTGCCAAATTTCAAGCACAAGTAGAGGAAAAAGTCCGAAAATTATGAATTTGTAATTTTTTGAAGTAAAAAATTTAATTTTGGGATCCAATGTTAAGTTTGTTTTGGGGATGAATTCTTTTCAACTACGGAACCCTTAATTGTGCGTGGTCCGACACGCACTTGGCCGGTTTTTTTTTGCTTGTCGTTTTGCTACGTAGTAATATATTAAGTTCTCCATCGACATGACTGTATAATGTATATGCACACCGGTAAAATTGAATTAGCGACACTGCGTGAATAAAACGCCGCGACGGGTATCCGTGACGGGGCCCGTAGCGTTCCCACAGAGCCCACCCGCGTATCCACGCGCGTAGACACGCGACGGTTTCAGGCCTAAGAAATCTTTACGCTTCTCCGTAAACGCTCTCATATCATAGAACGCCGTATGTTTGAATAGTGCGGGCCGCGCCGCACAACACGACGCGCGACGCCTTGTTCAAAAACCCTTGAATGTTTTGATGCACCAGGTTGATATTATTTAAATTGTTTACACATTTATTTGATTTATTATTTACCTTCCTTACATTAGGTATTGCAAGAGGTTGCCTATTTTGTCCTAATTTCTAATTTAAATTAAAATCAATGTCATTAATTGTGACCAAATGTGGCAGAATGGTTTAAAATGTCATTGCATTGCTCAAAAGAAGCAAGTTGTTTATCCAAATGTTTGGCTGAAATAGAAAAAACTATGATAGTGACACAGCTATTAGTAGTTTCGTACTTCTTGATGTATAGCAATTTCGCCACGAGTAATCACGAACTCTAGAAGTTATCACATATATTTTCGTGGTTATTCAAAACATTTCTAACTTCTCGACTCCCCCGGAGACTTTTCCATATAAACTCGACCAAAAGTAAGGTCATGTTGTGACAAACAAACTGATAAACCGCTAATTAACTCGAAGTTATCGTTGTCTACTTTAATATATAACTGTGGCAGCATAATTGCGATGTAGTTTGATATTATCTGTCATTCTGTGAGCACGTACGAGGTAAGCTCCCATTTTCGTTTTTCTCATCGCCAGCACACATTAGACAAATCTGAGGGCCTAGACAAGGTGACAATAGCTTTGAAAGCTTTTTTACTACATCGGCTGTCAACAGGATTGTCATAAAATTTTCGGTAGATATTTCAATCTATAAATTTTTGACTTTTCCTTCATCGTTATTCGTGATAGAATGTCACTTTGGCTAGGCACTCTTGAGATCTCTTTCCTCTCCGTAAGGGAAGAGGCCTTTGCTTTAATATTATTATTTACATGGATTACATCATCATCATCATCATCATCGGCATAATTTCAGACAAACTTCACCATAATTGTGTGTCTTTTGATGTGTTGCCTTATTTAAGAGCCCTTGATTGATTTGATTGATAGCATCAAATGAAAATTTGAAATGTGAATATGTTAGAATGCCAGTAAGTATCAGCCAAAGTGTCCAGTCACTATTATTTCAATTCTGTAAAAATCAATTAAGCAACCTACTTATCGCTGTATTTCGGTCGGAAGGATCTAGAACCGATGATACTACAGGAACATGAGATTATTACTTTGCATTTATGCCCTGAATAATTTTTGAAGTGTTTTTGATAAAATAGCAGTCAAACAGTCACGAACCTACCTATCCTACCTAATACTTAGTGAATATACGTCATATTTATAAATCAATGTATTAACTCAATATTCTCAAAAATTGGTTTCTTGGATTGTCGAGTATGACGTAACGCAATGAAACTATCCGACGCAAAAAATACAATGGACAGAGAAGGGTTTATAGAAAAAAAATTACAGAATAGAATAATAAAAAATAGTTTGATATTCCCAATAAAAAATTTGGAAGTTGCTCCATAAAAATAAAGTTTGGCGTTGAACATCTCTGTATTTTCAGCGATAACGACATTCTTTTTTTTAAGAATTTAATAGAATTATCATTTTTTTTATCTTTTACCGGAAAATTATATAATTTATTGTGTATATTCAGAATAATCTAAAGAAAACCCGGAAAATAAATGCACATTCGCAGCTTAGTCACATCTCGGCAACACAAATATTATGTTCAATGTTCAACCTTATTTCAAGCCAGCTAATGGTGACAATAGATTACGCGGTTGTGTGCCGTTTAAAATCGTAGTAAGTCCACGACTAACGTGATCAATTTGATTAAAACCATCGACCATGTACACACAACAAAAAAGATCAAAATCAAAATCAAAAGTCCTTTATTCAAATTAGGCTGAGAATCAGCACTTTTTGAACGTCAAAATTACAGTAAGACAGTCCCCACAAAACGCCCGCCCTTCACCACTTCCTAGTGCTTTAGCTGGGAAGAAGAAGTAGCGGAACAAACTCCCCAGCAGCACAGCTGTCTGTTCAGTTAGAAGAACTAGATTCTATACAATAGTACATATGCAAAATAATTTACGCAACACAATACATTAAATCGGTCGGATCGGTTTGCATAGCACATCAACACAGTTGTTGGTGTGCGTACAGTCAACGGGTGTATTGCTCTACGCCTATTAGTGTTTGCTTCACAATATATATGAAGCAAAGAATACGAAGCATAAATTTAACAACGTAACTATCTGGTCCCGTGGCATAGGTGCATAAGCATTCGGCTGGTAAATCAAATGTCTTAGGATCGAGTCTCACCGCAGGCGGCGTAAATTTTTTGCATCATAAAAAACTTTTTTTTTCATTTTGATGAATTTTATTTAAGTAATTTACCTGATAATAAAAACATTCGAAAAAAATATATGGAAGTAAAAATTAAACAATTTGTAATAAGAAAACAACAATATTTATTGACTAGGTTTTTAAAATTATAATTACAAATTATAAAGTTTTGTGCATGACAAATATTCTAAGCCGGACAAGAAATCAACATTATTTTTAATATTTAGTGGGTAATTCATTTGTTAGTGATATGAATAAACATGTAAGTAAGCTAGATATTAACATACAGTAGGTATCCTAAATTGTAGTCTCACTAACAATAACATCACTCACATAAAACAAATTTAATTACCCCCCGATATTTTAATTAATAGCTCATGCTAGCAACCATATTTTTTTAATTATAAGAAGAAGAATATTTTTTTTAGTTTAGCGCTTACCATCTTGTCGCCACAATATTTTGCGACCGTCCTTGTCTTGTCCGACTTAAAACATTTTTCATCGCTATTTATAACTATAATTATTATTGCAAATAACGAAATCCAAATATTCTCTTGCGAAGCGTACCCGGTTTTGCATGTAAATATCTGACAGTAAAATTTTCTTGGCTGGCCTACGACATTTCACACCAGCTGCACGCAACTGGTTCCGTACAGTTTGTAATGTCACGTCATGTTTAGTCGCCATGGAACGAGTAGTGAGGAAGGGCTCAGTCATATTTATCACAGTGCCGCACATTGGTAAATCCAGCCTTTGGTCCCGGTCGGCGAGGATCAATCCTTCCCGAATCTGCATAACGATGGACCCACAATTGCACAGTTATTCTCTGTGAACTAATAAAGTGATGTTACAATAAACAATAAATTAAACCTAAGTATTAAACTTCAAAACATAATACCTAATAACATTTTGTTACTCACCGATATCTTTAAACGCCTCGCAATTATACCAATTGAAACGTTTTGCTCATGCAAATTATCTCAGCTTTTAAAAGTGTAGTTATGTAATTCATAGTGATTCAAAAATAAAAGCACTTCTCAATCAAAACACGCTGGGTATAATGACTAAAAACGTAACGAAAGTCCGATGGTCAATAGCATTATGACGATGAACGTAAACTACTTGCTTAGCGTGATATGTCATTTTTAGAGCGTAGAAAATATAAAATGTGGGCAAAATTATCGAACCCACTTGAGTAAGAATACTCGCGACATTAATCATTATATTTTTGTCATTAAGGTTGAAAGTCTAATGAGTAACACGACTACTAAAAATAAAAAAGGCGAGGGTGGATTAATAAAAAAATATCGCGCATCAGAAACACCTAAAGTTAAGTTTCTACGGTTAATATGTAGCTAATTCCGTGATTCATTTTAACAGCTGCTTGTGATTGTGCGATATTGAACTTTATGAAAATATACGCTAAGGAATCTTAGAATCTTGCGTCTAGCATAACAAATAAAGTTAAATTTCAAGATGTTTAGTAAGAGTTGAGTTGGTCTCATGGTCACTTAGTCAATTCGATAATCATCGTTGTCCGAGTTCAAAACCAGGAATAATCTAACTATAGGTTTTTGTTCACAATGTTTTGTTTTTAATGATTATCTTTTTTTTACTTTTCTTTAACGAACGAAGGCGGGAAATATCTTTATAAATTATTTTTTATAGAAATAACACAAAGTCATTGCAAGAAATGAAAATGTTTATTATTTAATTAAAATATACTTAAGTAATTAAGTTATAGTAAGTATACGTTCTTAGTTCAAAATTAATATACCAACATTTTATAATATCATATTCAACTATAAACATTTAAAAAACGGCATGAAAAAAAAAGAAAAAGAAAATGAATTAATTTGTAAAATGTTTTACAGATTTAAGTATTACATATTCTGTATTATGTAGTGAATCAACATGTTATTTAAATAGAAAAATGCATTTCCATTTATAAGAATAACATTACCACAGAATCTGCAACATTTTAATGGTTTAGCATTCTTTCGCTATTTTTTTGTAAATTAAGGTGAAGTGTAAAAAATAATATAACACAAAAATTGTGGGTAGTAATTTATGCTATACAGTCAAAATAAGTTGGCTGAGAATTCCGTGCTCATATCTCAAACGTTGTAAATTACTCATCTATGAACGGGATTGAATTCGAGAATTTTGAATTGAATTGAGAAAGCAATTCAACTAGGTAATATGTTTTAGGAAAATTATGATTAGAGAATTTACAAAAAGAGAATAAATATAGCACCGAGATTTGAACTTAGAACATCTCGTTCACCATCCACAAACGTTAGCCATTGTGCTACATCTGTTACAATGAACAAGTGCGAAATATTCTAACTGATTCAATTATATACATTATTACTGCCTATCGGCGCTGCTGCTACATACGCACACTAATAAAAAACTGAGCTCGCTCGTATCTCATAGTTAACGTTTGTGTGCGCAACTATTCATGCCGATACAGCTATCCGTGTGTGAATGTAAACCGAATTGATTTGCAGAGTGTACATAATTATGTATGAATTCTTTCAGATAACAACAAATAGATAGTAAAAGTCAGGCAAAGATTATTTACTGTTTATAATGTCAAAGATCAGAAAACTTGGACGTATAGTTATTAACTGTGTTGCCTATATTATATTGTAATCTACTGGCTTTTGATTGATCGCAGCTTCACTTTCGCATACTGCTTTATGTACTCGAATAGAAAGTACATTATCGTCAATTCAGGTCATAGTCTACCTCTCTGCCAGAATTCATTAAAATCCCTCCTATTTAGCGATCGTAACTAAATAACTTAACGCGCTGGTAAGTAGCCACAGTTTTATTATTTTTACAACCAAATACAAAATCGTGAATGAAAAAATCAAAAGAAAAACCACAAGATCAAACTGACAGTAAAAACTATAATTTAGAAAAAAACGAAGGCCAATCCCAGCAGTGGGTGCTGTGGACTTAAAGCTGATTATGTATCTAAACCAACATCGCCCAAACTGCGTAACACAGCGTAACACACATGAAATGACAAGATCGCAACAGGTTTCATTTTGACAGTGCACTCAGCTGGTCGATTCTGTAAAAATCTCACCGTGAAAACTTGCGTGGAGTGAGCTGTCAGTGTCATCCCACGGATGCTAGGGATTGACCAAATTAAATTTACAATCATAATCGAGATTTTAATTATTTTTTTTATGTGAATTCTATACATCACAGTTTTATATTATTTATAGGCTAGTAAATAAGTAAATATTGTGTCTAAACATTACTATTTAGGGGGCTTTAAAATAAAATAGTCAAATAGAAATTCAGACAAAACTCAATATTTTTTTTTTTTTTTTGTATTTTTGCAATGTGTAAATAATAGCTTTGAAATAATATAAAATGATCACTAGAATAACGTAAAAAATATTATTTAAATCTCGATTATGACTGTAAAAATGTGCTTGGTCCATTCCTAGCATCAGGTGGAATGACACTGACAGTTCAGTCCACGCTCACTTCACTTAGGTTTTCACGGTGAGCTGATTGCAGAATAGCATTGGTTCATTGTGTTATTTACGTTATTGTTGTTTACAAATTTTTCAAACCTATGAAGCTAGATTAGAAAACGGATTAGCAATATCCTTCAAAACTCCCGGAATAAGATTGAGGGTGCTGCAGTGCGATTCTGTAACCATCTCATCGTGAAAGCTTAGGTGAAGTGAGCGTGGAGTGAGCTGTCAATAGTGTCAATTCCTAGCAAAAACAAACTCACTTCACCTAAGTTTTCACGGTGAGATTTTTACAGAATCGACCGGCTGATCTCGTGTATGTATAAATTGATTAATAAATTTTGAAAGTAGAATTTGAACTAATTATTTTGTTCAATAAGTTTGAAAAACGTAATCTCTGGAATTGATCACTGCTGCGGAATGCCATAGGATATGATGAAGCTATGTAGTGTTATATTGGAATTATGATCTGTTTGAAAAGTATCTGATGAAAATATAAACACATGGATAAAAAAACGTACTTGTGGATGCCAATTTGCAGTGCCACTTTCTGATTCTTAGAAAAAATGGTGAAATATGTTATTGAAATCTTCCAAATATAGATAAATATGTTGCTATTTCCCTATAATGAGTGATTGTGTAGGAATTTAACTGAACAGGGTTTGTTTACACTTATAACAGATACTTTTGGTACAGACTATAATGTTGGGCAGTATCGTCCTCCTGTGTGAACAGAACTGCTATGATCAGTCTGATGATCACGATAATTAAGGCAATTTCCTCTTTGGTCACTCGCTGAAATAGCTATTACTCATTGGCCGGCCCATTATGTGCATTTGCCATATTTACAAATTGCTTTGACTGAAAATGAGTCTGAATGAGTTTTATGATGACCGTATTTTTTTTATCCATCCTCTTTAAACTACGCAACGGATTTTGATGCGTTTTTCACCATCATTTCGGAAATTTATCCTGGAAGTTTTATGTGTACATCCACATTGTGTATTATAATACATCTAGAATACCAGGGCGAATAAGCTCTGCTCGGGTGAAAAAAGAGAAAACGAATTTTCCAAAATTCGTTTAAACTAACGAGCTAGACCGATTTTTCGCTGCTGTAGACCCCTATATTGCAACTTGCCGTTTTCGAGAGCGTGATTACAAATATTATGCTATAAAAATATCTGCCACGGCTGCAATGGGAGACAGTATTGTGTTTATAGATTACAATAGTGAAGATAAATTATTGATGTGTCATAAATTTTTTCATACAAAAAAATTTGCGTATAAATTTGAATTGATTTATTTGTATTAAACTGTTCCGTAGTAATTAGACCGTAGTGATTAGGTGTTGTCATTAATAACATAGAAACAACAACAAATAACAAATATTAGCAATATTATAGAAAGAGGTAGCAATTGTTTTCATTGACGAAGCGACACATCACGCTTAGTTTGTGAACCACGTACCTATACAGAATAAAATAAATATTTATTTAATTACTTTAATTTCTCAAATTGATTTAGCTATTCCGGGGTACGTTTCTTCACAATTGTAATACATATATATATACACAATACTATCTCCCATTGAAGCAGTGGCAGATATTTTTATAGCACCTTAATATAAATATATACATTTATATACAGGGTGAATTTTTCAAGTGCGCGTGGATGGCCAAATTCGAAACTATGAGGAATAGCGAAAAGTACTCAAAGGATCGAGTCTCGGTCTCAATTTAGATGAAAACTAATACTGCATCATTGGATTTTTGAAAAATCAATATTCCTAGCCAGCTAGAAATTGCTACAAAACGCGTATTTGATGTAGGTTATCAATTTGTTTAACAATTTCCCAGACTGTACTTGCATAGAGGTTTATCTTCACTAATCGAGATTCAAGTTGACGTGAGTCATCATCATCGCCGTCATCATCATCATCATCATCATCATCATCATCATCATCATCATCATCATCATCATCATCATCATCTTCCTGCCCTTATAGCATGTTACGTGGCATCGGCGCAATACGTTTTCTTCTACCATTCTCCCCTGTCAACCGTCACGCTATCATTCACTCCCCTCTCTTTCATATCATCAAGTTAACATTAACACCTACCTGCATGCCTACATAGACGTTTCAACAATTAGTAAGAACTCAATATGTAAACCCCATCGAACCTACGACCGAAAGGACAAATTACGTGCTCCATTTCACCGGCTTCATAAGGTTCATATAACTCATTTGTTGGGCTTGGCTATAACATTTATAACAAGCTAACTTCTTCTTTGCTAGATTTGCCTTTTAGTGCGTTTAAAATTAAAGTAAAATCCAATCTTTGTTCAAAGGCATACTATTCTATCAACGATTACTTAAACGATAAGAATAGTTGGTCGCTGTGATTAACTCAAGACAATGTTTATATTATGTTCTTTCTCCAGAGTTAGCTTACATAATGACAGGTTATATGAGTTACTAAAATTGTTTATTTTATTTGACAAATAATATAATTTAATGTATTGTGTTGCATAAATTATTTTGCATAGGTACTATTGTATAGAATCAAGTTCTTCTAAGTGAACAGACAGCTGTGCTGCTGGGGAGTTTGTTGCGCCCACTTCTTCCCAGCTAAAGCACTAGGAAGTGGTGAAGGGCGGGCGTTTTGTGGGGACTGTCTTATGTAATTTCGACTTTCAAAAAGTGCTGATTCTCAGCCTAATTTGAATAAATGACTTTTGATTTTGATCTTGATTTTGACCCCACGCGCAGCAGTCCGTCTGTTTGACCAATAAGCCAACCAAACAAGTCTGTTTTAGACATAACTTTGAGTAACTTAAATGGCTCTATCACTCAGGGTCTTGAGTGATATCGTAGTTGTGTGTTAATCTACTAGTTCAAGAGGTCATTTGATAAACCTAAACAAAATAATATATTTATTATAATACTCGTATAATTATACAGGTTGTAAGTGTAAACAGTGGCAATATTTTAAGGGGCCATTGTACTCATCATTATGAACAACTTTTACTATGGGACGAAACCTGACATCGTGAAAAAAATCTGCTGTTCCCTACATTTTGACGAATTATGCGAACATAAATGTACTGAATAGCTAATTTTTTTTTTGCGATTACAGGTTTGGACCCATAGTAAAAGTTGTTCATAATGATGAGTACAATGACCCCTTAAAATATTGCCACTGTTTACATTTACACCCTATATAAAGGGTCAAATAAAATTAGCTATCGAAATTCCACAAACGTGTTGAGTATCACGAAAAAAGAAACACACACACACAAATACTACACACACATACACAAACACAAAGAAACACTTTTTTTTTTATTTATACACCAGTCTCTGCCCGCGACTTCATCCGCGTGAACCCAACGCGTCGCATCGCATCCCGCGATATTATTTCGTTTTTGCTTAGCGTTCTTTCTAGTTTTTCTTTCACTTCTTTTTGCTTGGCTTCTAAGGGTCGTAGTGTGATGTTAAATAGGCTAACCTTTCTAAAGCATTGGGCTAACAAATGCAAACAGACCGACAGAGAGATTTTTTAAAATCCGACTTGTAGTTTCAGAGATTAGCGCGTCCAAACAAACAAACCAAACTCTTCAGCTTTAATATAAGCTAGTTTAGTACTAATTTGAATAAATGACTTTTACCATGATCATTTGCTACTGCAGAAATACAATCATCGCGGACATTTACGGTGAACCACTTTTCGACCTTATTACTAAGGCTGAAAAGTGTAGTGTGTATTTGCTAAGGTTGAAAAATGATTCCACCGCAAACGCCCGCGGTGGTACAGTCAGCAACAAAAGTCGATTAACACTTGAGTTTTCTAAATCTTAATTATTGAGAAAGATACTTCATTAAAATCGGAACAGATGTAAATTTTAAAGAAAATTAACTCTTATCTAATAAATGAATTGCTAAAAAGCAGGTTATCGTATCATTTTGTGTTAATTTAGATGATGTCAAAAAGTAGCAGTGTTAACCGACTTCTGTTGCTGGCCGTACATAGCTATAGGTATGACAGTTAGATGAATGATTATAAGAAGTCTTGAGGAAATAATATGCGACTCACGGTTATGGTCTGTAACATATAATGTACCGGGCTGATGTGCCGACATTACAAAATACGTTTGAACTTGTCCAAACACTGCCGTCGGACCGCGCCGCCCGTTCGCCCGGTTTTTGTTTTGTCTATTATACTCATAACATACCGAGTTCGGTTGCGGTAGACACACGATCGCCGTCACCGGGACGTCACATTCGGTCCAAATAACCTCGTTTCTCGGTGACGTCCCGGTGACGGCGGTGGTGGATAAACCTTAAAGTGATGATGGGTCCTGTCAACCGATAGTCATAAATCAAGATGTTGACTATCGATTATCAAAAACAACTGATGGTGTATCGATATATTTTTTTCGTATTGTGTATTAAACATTAACTTTAAAACGTTTTTCTCTAAATTCCAGATCACAACATGAAGCTGCTAATATTCTTCACGGCATCTCTCCTAGCGGGGTTAGCGTATTGCGCCCCAACCTCTGAAACCACTGTCGCCCCTCCCGCCACCGACGATGACAAAGTCGTCATCACCGAAGAATTCTTCCCAAGCTCACTAGTAGTATACACCGCTGAACATGACATCGTCAAAATATTAACCCCCCTTAACGCACTAAACTTTAATGACGATGACGATGAGGATGCTGAAGGATCTGACTCGGACTCCGTCACTTTCATCGTCCAAGCTGACATCAACGAGAATGGCGAAAAAGTCGACCAAGGTCTCTACATGCTGAAGAATGGAACTGCAACCAAGTTACTTGATAATGGAAGAGATGCCGCTGCAGCTAACGAAGACACAAAAACAGTTTACTTTGCTGCTAAAGACGGAATCTACTCATACAATGCTACCACAATCAAAGCTGAGAAATACGGAACAGTGACTGATGATCTCATCGCTATCGCTAAAGTTAACGGCAGTGACGTCATCTATGTCCTGACAGCTGATAATGTTCTGTACAAAGTCACAGAAGAAGGAACGAAAAAGGAGTTAGTCGACAAAGTTGTCAAAGCCAAGGAAATAATTTTGGATTACCATAACAATTTGTATTTCTTAACAAATGAGAATATTGTCAACGTGCTGGTTGGTGATGAGGTCAAAAAGATTGAAGGTCTCCCTGCTAACCCAACTTTCGTAAAAATCTTTAACCCACCTTTTGTCATCGAAAATGGTATCCCTGTTATCATTGACAATAAGTCTTACACCGCTTATGAAAATGGTACAAGTGAATTGGCTGACTTTGAGTTCACAGTGAAGCCTACCGCATACTCGATGGAAGCTGCGCTCATTCAATACTATGGTTACAACAAGAAGGTTTATGAATACAATATTCTTGCCATAATCTTTGGTGAAGCTCTGACACAGCTGAAGTCATTCTTGGAAGATAAGACTGACTCTATTCAATCTATCGCGACTAGGTCCAGAAGCGATTTTGTTCTATAAATCATATCGAACAGAATTTGTACATACAGGGTGTGATGCGGCAGAAGACAAAAGTAACCTATTTTTTTAATTTTTAATCAAAAGTTATAAAGTCTGAGAAATTAATTGTTTAGCAAATTGACTACTTACCAACTTAAAGAACAATGGCGCAATGCTATTTTAAATAAATTTTAACGTCTAAAAGTGACACTTATACGAAAGAAATTCAATAAACTACGTTTTTTTAAACTATCATAGTATTCAGTTAAGGCCGAATAAAAAAAAATATGTATAATGAAAAAGTTATTGGTCTACTTCATTTTAAAAGATTAGGAAATTGTTGGTTGGATTGAATTAGTGTTGCCATTTTATATTTATTTTCCTAAATAGTAGGTACAAAATTGTCTTGGTGTTGTAATAATTTTTTGTTTGTTTATATTTACATGGAGTAAATGAATAAATGACACATTTATTTTGTTGTTTATCTAAGTTTATTCTGTGTTCATCCTTAGATAAGAATACGGCAGTAAAGTAGGAAAAATATCTAATGTTATGGCAATTCTGAACTAAAAAGACTAGTATTAAAATGCGTGTTATACTAGTATTAAAAGTCTTAAAAAACATAACTTGGTTATTCTTTTCTGTATATTCAAATCACAACTGACATTCTTTGACAGTTGTATGACATGGCTATAAAATTGAGGTAAAGTGCATTTCATCAAATAGTTCCTCTGCCGTAATGTTGGCTCCAGTATTGTAGGACGAACACGATACGCTACCGTTGTTAGAGCGTGGACCTAATAGGTCCATTGTTAAAGTTTAACAGTGGGGCCAACATTACGGCAGAGGAACTATTTGATGAAACGCACTCTAGTGTCAATTTAGATGTAGATGGATTTAGTTATAAAGTTTTAACAACTACAAAGTCTTAAATCTTATCTAAACCCAATGTATATAAAACCCAATGTATATGTTTAATAAATTAGTACCTGAGTGACCGAGCTCTTCTCTGGTGAAAATAGAGAAAACGAATTTTCCAAATTTTCCCAGAAATGAGACCTAGCTAGATTGGTTTTTCGCCCCCGTATACTGCATCATTCATCGAAATCGTTAAGAGTCGTTTTCGAGAACGTATTACAAATACCTAAACAAATATTGCTCATTCAATATTATAGTATAAAAAATGTGAACCAAATAGTGACGTCAAAAAGAAAAATCTGAATTCCTCATACCCAGGGGTATTCGACAATACCCCATGGTTTCGCGATTTTTTGTAAGTTTCGAGTTATTTTTGTTTTTGTAATTATTTACAGTTTTCTACCGGTGGAGCTTCAAAAAGTGAATTTCGTCAAAAGTGTTTAGTCTTTTTTTGCTGTGGGTATTTTTCAGATTTTTTTTTGTGACAGTGTCGTCTTGAATGTACTTTCAGGTCACAAAAGAAAACTGAAAAATACACACTACACTCGAGAGTTCTGATTTTATTTTTTCAGTTTGGTTCTCAATGACACGCAGATATATTTATAAAGACAACTACACCAATTTTTCACATAGTGAGGAACAACCGGATTTTGGAAAAAACTTTAATTTGCAGTAACATTGGCCTTAACCATTTCCTTGGTAATGCCCTATATTAGCTAAATGATATAAAATAGAACAAGATAGCTTTGTTCTTTTATTAATTATCACAGTGTTGCATTCAAACTATTGTTTTATTGATTTTACAGGAGAGTAAAACTGTTGTTAGTACAACAGTTTTGCTCTCATTCTGTAAGACCTCATTCTAAACTTCGAATCTAAATCCACTGTGAGTTTCTTGATTGGCATTCTAAAAACTCGGTTGATAATTCGAATTTACACTAGCGCTACCCTTGCGAACGTGTCAGCGAGTTGAACTAAATTGACCGTGACATTTTCACAGATAAAATAAGAGACGTTAGAAGTGGCATTCAGTAAGGTAATTCTCTGTCACTTCGACGCTCACTTCGCACCGCAGTGCGATTCTGTAACCATCTCACCGTGAAAACTTAGGTGAAGTGAGCGTGGAGTGAGCTGTCAATAGTGTCAATTCCTAGCAAAAACAAACTCACTTCACCAAAATTTTCACGGTGAGATTTTTACAGAATCGACCGGCTGATTCAAAGTATCAAATAAAAACCAAGTGAGAAGAAGTGATGCGAAGTGAGAGTGAATGAATGTGAGATGCGAGTTGTTGTTTGAATTTTACAGAATCGACGTACTGTAAAATAATTATTTTGTTGTTAACCAGGCCGTTGAGTAGAAAGTTTTCTACTGTCTTTAGCATGGTGATCACTAAGTCAAATTGTCTTCACTACCCTAGACAATTGTCAGTTGTCAGTGTGATTTTCACAGTTTGAATAGAAAACTTTCTTCCGAAATAGTTCTACATGAAAGAAAGACAAAATGACAGACTGTGGAAGAATTTCTACGGTGCGATGTCAAAAAAGGAGAAACGAAATGTCACTTTGAATAGAAAGAGATGTGTCTATTCTTCTTTTAGATAGAAGTGGCCATGCTGCACATGCAGAAACATTATAGGCTAATTATAAAGCAATCAGTTTTTGTAAGTCCAGTATCACAGGGTGGCTGGTAGTACCTGATAGATGAGAGGAGCCAGGTGCGATTGGAAAGAGACAAATGTCTGTCCAGCATTGGACTTCAATAGGTTGACAATTTTTATCAGTTTTGTCAACATATTTGATAATAAATCTGCTGATTTGAACCGGTACGGCTTTCAGATAAAGTTATTGCTCTGAACTGTTTCAATGTCATGCGATAAAGCGTGCTATACTTGCGTAACACACTAACAATTTCCACGTCTTTCATTTTGACAATTCGACAACATTCATTGCGTTAATTACGTTGTCGAGCAGACAAATTTTTCAAACATTTGAAGCAATGTATCGGGCATTTTGGATTGTGAAAGAAAGTGTCTTACGCATTTTACTCTTTAGGAGAAAAAATCTAAAAATATATTATTTAGATAGCTTAGGCAAAAAGCAGTCGGAAAATGTTAGCTTTAGTTCGTAAAATAACAAATTCAATTCAAATTTTTCAGTTTTTTAATCTGTTTTCTAACACCATGAAAGTACCCGCCATGTTATTACGTTATACGGTAATATAAATTTAAAAGTGTCAATGTCAACTGTCAGCCGACGTCATGACCACAGAGCAATATGGCGTCCACTGCGTCCAGCGTTTTCGCGCAAAATTTGAAAATGCATTTTATGGCACTTATCATTTGAAAAAGAAAAAAAGTTGTTAAATTCATTTATTGCATTCATTTTATTGTCATAGACAAGAAACTCATCATCTGCGTAGCCTTTTTCCAATTATGTTGAGGTCGGCTACCGGTCTATCCGGATGCATATAAATACCAGTAATTTTTCATGCAACAAACTAACATCTAACATCATACACGGGGCTTTAAGCGGTAGTAAATTAAAAAAAAAAAAAAAAGTTACAAAAATAACGAGATTTAATTATTATGCTCACATTAATGTTATTGTAAAACAATGTACTTAAGACATTTGAACATTATGTATCTATATCTATCTATATATATATAAAAGAAAGTCGTGTTAGTTACACTATTTATAACTCAAGAACGGCTGCACCGATTTGGCTGAAAATTGGTCGAGATGTAGCTTACAACCAGGAAACGGACTTAAGATACCTATCACTTTAAAAACAACGGATAAAATGTGGTATAACAACGGCTGGACCGATTTAGATGAAATTTTCTGTGTGTATTTGAATGGGTTCCTGGATGGTCTGAAAACACAATTGGACCCGGTAGATGGCGCTGCAGTCGGGTTCTAGGATCGTTCAGACAGGACAACGTCTGTCGGCTCCACTAGTTAGTTATAAAATTATTAGAAAAATAAATCCAATATAAAAAAATATCTTCAACGTTCAAAATAGAGTGCCACAAGGATCTTTTGGCGCCTGAATGACATTAAGGGCGAGCGCGCACTGCGGTGCGTTTTTCTAACGCATAATCTGTGAAGTATGGAATGTCTTTGAAGTGCGCGCACTGCGGTCATGCGTTTTGTTACTGTAGGCCCCGCCCAGTGCGGCAGAACTAACGGAAACGCACCGCATAATTTGTGAAGTATGGAATGTCTTTGAAGTGCGCGCACTGCGGTCATGCGTTTTGTTACCGTAGGCCCCGCCCAGTGCGGCAGAACTACCGGAAACGCACCACAGTGCGCGCTCGCTCTAAAAGGGAGGCGCTGTTGGTAAACATTTGTGAAGTTGTCACAGATATTGTACTGACAAAACCTACCTGTATGGCTCACATACTGAGCAATTTAAGTCTGTAATGTCCTTGTTTATGTGGTCTTTTATTTTATTTCTTTTGTGTTATTTTATTTTTTAATTGTGTAATTGACCCGACTGCCAAAGAAGGGTTATGTTTTTCGCGCGTAACTTGTATGTATGTAATTTTTTTTATTACAGTAGTACCCAACTAATATGGCTTATCGATGTACCTGCGCAGAAGATGAATTTTCAAAGCGCGGGAAATGCTATTGACCAATCGGCACGCTCCACGCTTTTTCCTGTACCGCTATTGGTCGCAGCTGCCGCCATTTTAGGGCGCGCCGCTTGACAGCCGCCATACTTGCGAGTGAGATGGAACTAACAGCTGCAGTGTATTATGAACCTTATTGTAGTGATCTAAGGTTGATTGTAAGTTTTAAGCAATCTCGTTAATCTTCGGGGCCATACTTTCTTTTCTGCGCTAACGAAGATTCACGACGCGCCTTATTAGTTGGGTACTATTGTACCACGTATCTTCCAAACGGCTGGATGGATTTCGACAGTTAAGGTATCAGAAAAACAAGTGTCCTTAGATAGGTGTATAAAAAAATGGTGGAACAAAATTAAAATAACCTAAAAACAAAACAAGTTCTACTTCGGTTTGCTTTGTTTTTAGTTTATTTTAATTTTATTTTCTATTCTCAATCTTGTTTCGGTCTTTACAGTGCGGGAGTGATATGTAGGTTCGAATGACGTTTTTGCGAAGGTCGCCATTTCGAAAAATTTTGCGAGCAGTATGCCAGTTCGGAAGTCATGGTATCGAAGTCCGATGTTGAGTTAATTTATCTTTCTTTTTCTTTTTTTTTCCCAAACTAAATCAAAAGACCATGCTCTCTGTGTCTCGTCTCATTGGGGTCGTGAGTCGTGAGTTCGATTCCCAGACAAATTAACTCAACATCGGATTTCGATAAGTACCATGACTTACGAACTGGCGTACTGGTCGCAAAATTTTTCGAAATGGCGACCTTCGCGATATCGTCATTCGATATAGCGGTTTTCGATTTAATGAGTTTTCGAACTGGCGTACCAATTGCAATTTTTACCGAAATGGCGACCTTCGCAAAAACGTCATTCGAACATACATATCACTCCCCTGCATGGGATGCATATAAGTTGACTTTTTTGCAGTCAGGTTTTTTTTTATTTTTTAAATTATTGTGTTTATGATCCTTTGTTGCTCGAAATAAACGTTTTTATTATTTTTTACTATTATTGAAACAAGATGGCGGCGTTTGTTCCGATTGTGGCCGCGTGCCAAAAGAACCTTAAAGCGATGTAGTTATTATTTAAAACGTTGAAGTTTTTGATAATTTTAATCTTCGATCAATAATTATTGATCGAATATTTTAATGGTAATACGAGTAAGTACCTACCATTAAAACGGAATACACCTACAACGGTTTTGCAGTAGGCGTTGCTTTAAAAATTGTAGGTATTTTGGAGCGATTTTTTTTTTACTTGGTACTCAGAGGCGTCACTTAAAAAGAATCAATCATTAACTTTAATTGAAGAATTTTAAATAAAAAACCTTAAATCAAGAACATTTTGGAACGTTAACAGTTAAAAATGAATGAGGGGCCCATTACGAAAGTCGATATATGTAGTCAGAAGCCCGAAGGTTGGACAACCAGTCTTACCAAGGGGTATCGTGTTACCAAGTCGGGTTATGGAGTCGCACCATGTAAAATATTGGTATTTAGCTGTAGCCGGTTAGACTCCAACATAGTTCGGAAAAGACTGGGTAGATGATGATGTTGAGAGAGAACATTACAATTTTGTTAACCTGTGCTAAGATATGCTAGGTAATTATAGTTAATGATAGATTATTTTTAAGTAACTTCTAATTCATTCGCAAACCAAATTGATACTTTCGCCGTTCTGTCTGGGCGAGGATCAAAGCTTTTAGGGTTCCGTACCTCAAAAGGAAAAAAACGAAACCCTTATAGGATCACTCGTGTGTCTGTCTGTCATTTGCTCCGAATGTAATGGACCGATTAAGTTGAAATTTAGTACACATATTATGGATTTCTGTGACCCAAACACGCACGGCTAAAGTAAATATATGAATTTTGAATATGGGGGTCACTTTTAGGGGGCAAATAAGAAAATTAAAAAAAAAGTTTTGCAAACTGTACCGTGTGACATATCAAATGAAAGGGCTTACTATGAGGGTCTCAAAAATATTCTTTTTTATAATATAATTTTAGAATAAATCGTTTTAAAGTTTAAATAACTACTATAAATACTTAGAAAATAGACGAAAATTGACCATTCCCCACCCCCCACCCCCCTTATCTCCGAAACTACTGGCCTAAAATGCTAGAAAATAGTTCTATACCTGTAGATTACAGGAAAACCTATAAGAAGTTTGTGGTCTTAAAATAACATGGTAAATCTCTCAATATTGTGAGTACAAACTTACATTTGCTGTTGGAATATATGGGAGAACATGTTTTTCAACTATAATGTTAAGTTTGTTCTTGTGATAATTTCATCCCAACTACGGAACCCTTCATTGTGCGTAGTCCGACACGCACTTGGTCGGTTTTTTTTTTAATGTAAACTAGATTAAGAACTAACAGTTAAAGCGTTAAAAGTGTAACTCCAAGTAAAGATTCTTTGGCATTACCAATAATTGACATGATAATCTTGGTCACATCTTTCGGCCATTCAGTTACGACACCAAACATTGACCTAATTAGAACTTCCATAACATTAAATTCATATATTTTCCCATTCAATGAGGCTACTAAATATAAGGCAGCATCTACACTAAAAGCTGACGGTCTTTCTTTCATTATCAAATCTTTCTTCTCATAAGTCCCGTTTGAATATAAAATATACAGCAATCCATCACCAAAGAAAGGTATACAATCCTCCATGATGAATGCAGGTCTTAAAAGTTTTAGATCTTTAAAATCTTCCATGACACTCGCTGTCAAACTAAGTACATTACCATCTGACTTGATAATATGAGGCATATGATCCCCACATGCAACATAGTACATGTTATTAGACGTATCTAGTACAAATTCTAAGGCACAAGTTATGCTTTTTATCCTGGTTTTAACAGTACCATTATTTTCAATTTTGTACACTCTATGTTCACTATTTAGTATGTAAATAGTGTCAGAACCATTAGCTTTTTGTAATTGGATGATGTCGTCTCTAAAAGGACCATATTTTTTTGCTGAGAGAGTATCAGGATGATATTTATACAGGCCGTCCTTTGCACCAAAGTATATAGCTCTCTCGAAACTGTAGTCTGCTGTTGAGTCTCTCCCTCCTTCTAAGATTTCGAATGCTGCGAATCCTTCTAGAACGTAGATACAGCTACCTCCTTCTAACGTTGGATCTGCTATAGTAAAGAAGATCGATGGTATGTCAGAAGCTTCTGCTTGAAGGTACTTCTGACCGTCTGCTGGTACTAGTAACCTCGTGATATTGAAAGCTGAAGCGAAGATAATCTGCTCGTCTCTGAACATTGTTGTGGGCCTTGGTCGTTTTTTCACGTATTTCATTGTTGCACATAATGTTATTATTAACGATATTATGATATATATTGATGATCGCATATTTGATGATTCTGTAAAAAAGAAAAAGTTGCTTATTTCCTGATTCTTATGTTAGGATATTTAAATACATCAGTAGATGCCTCTTAAATTCAAAGCTACCAATCTAAAAAAAAAGTTGTTGTTGTAGTGTTGGTTGTAGTAAAAATATTGTAATACTGCTACTACTTACACCTGACTGTACAGAGTGATTAGTATGGCATTAACCAATGGGGTACCGTCAAAATAATATCACGGTTCATTGTTTAAATGTATATTAGCAATCTAAACATTAACATTATAATGTTATGGTACTTGTTTGTCAATAGTTATAAAACCAAAGTAATAGACTATGATAATAGTTACTCCCTATACTTACATGGGACTTAAATGTATCTGGCGAAATGTACTTGCATAAACCTCTGCCTACCCTTTCATAGATTACGGGCTATGTTATGTTAAACAGTTATAAATAATACCTATCAGTGGCCAACAGTCCATAAAATATGAAACCTATCGGCGAACCTTTCTAAACGTATCAATTGTTTACGTCATCATCTAGTCTTTTCCCAACTTTATTGTGGTCGGCTTCCAGCCTAACCGGATGCAGCTGCCTATAGTGACTGCCTATCTGAACTCTACAACCCAGTTGCTGGGTAACATGATACTCCTTATGAAGATCACAGCTATGATGAACGTAACAACGCGAGCAATGCCGAAACAAAAAGCTAAGTAATTAGAACTATGCATAGCTCTGATGAAACACATGACCAAGACTGAAATTCCTTACATGCTGGAGTTTCCTATAGAATTCAGCAGACCCTCGCCGACCCTGGCACACATGTTACGTACTCAGTTCCCTCACCTTGCATGCGTTCAGTTATACAACGAATGCACGCGATTAGTCGACGGTGCGTGGAAGAAAATTGTGTGCGTGCACATTGTTATACTTTGTTGGTGTATTTTTTTAATACCAGAAATAGGCGTGGTTGTAATACTTTCCCGGACGACCTCTTTCTTATGTAATTGCTCAACTAAACATGTAAGTAAGTATTATTAAACCATTTAATACACCTTGGTAAGACTGGTTGTCAGACTTTCGGGCTTCTGACGACCCGTCACGACTGTCAAAGATCCACGAATGACAGCCGGGGCCAACGGCTTAACGTGCTTTCCGAGGCACGGAGGAGTCTCGGTATGTAAAGATGGTCACCCATCCACGGACCAACCCCGGCTAGCGTGGCTTAACCTGATGGATCGACCCGTACGGCTATTATACTTAGCCACGAGCTCCTCTAAACTCAAACGCAAAGCATTTATTTAAATTAAACCAATTACAGGCACTTTTGAATTATCAAAGACTCGGTCAGTTAGTCAGAAAGCTGAAGTTAGAGTGCCTTTCATCAAATAGCACATAGGCCTTAATGTTGGGTCAGTATATTTGCACAGTTCCAAAACGTAAGTAGATCTCTATGGGGAAGAACGGGCAAGAAATTCCACGGACACTCTTTTAAATCAAGATATTACAACATCCTGGGTACATACATTATTCTTGTTGTTTCAATATGTGAGAACAATGTAAAAAAATATAAATATTTAAAAACCATTCAAAATGTACCTGGCAGTTAAGAGATGACCAGTCTCAACTGACGGCGCCCGTTCACGTACATGACGTCTCGTATCTCGTATCTCGTACCCCTAGACCGCATTTAAGTTATAGTAATAAGTTTTGAGTAAAACTTACGAATATAAATAACCTGCGGTCAAGTATACACGGGAATCCGTCACTAATCATGATTGTACAATATTACATGTTGTACAGTGGAAACCAACACCATGATTGCTTCCGCAACTAGATATATAGCAGTAAACACACGAATAATAAACATTTACTAATACAACACAAACAAACAGACAAACAAAAGAAAATAAAGAAAGAAAAATAATTAGAAATAGTAAAAAGTCTTATAGTTTGGTAATTATTATTTTACTTATTATAATTATTGCAGTGAATTTGTGTGCGTTGATTAATTATTTATTTAGTGACAGTTTGGTTGTGAATTTATAATCTGTGCAATCTTTTAGGTATTTGTAAGTGACAGCTAGTTTAACAATTATTATTTAGCGGTAGGTATAAGATATTAGTGATTTTCTTCTTGCTAACTACAGTCATATCTAATGGATAATCAGATTCCGAAAGTCTAGTACATTAACAGGATAACTGTGTAATTGGACGGCAGTATTATCTTATACTCATGTCCTTATCCCAATTTAAGGTCGGTGTTCAGTCTTGTTCTTTATTAAAGGAGATGTCCGCTTTTTGTATGAACGTTTTTTATTCCAAGAAAAATCTAACAAGCATCAAACAACACCAAAATGAAAAAGACCAAAATATGGAACTTAAAATCACTGAAATAATATTTTTAAAATTTAAACCCCCCATTTAAGAGAAAACTGATAAACTATTTAAATATTTTATTTATTGATGGCAACCCAAACAAAACCTCCCACACACTGACAATGTCATAATTGACAGATGATTCTATTCATCGGTCAAATATGACATAAACTGTTGACTGACAGGTGACAGACCTGATGAGGCCTCATGCTATCATCATCATTAAATCAAATATTGACTGACAGTAATGACACTAGGTACCTACCGTGTGTTTGACAAGTTTACAATTTTTTTTTTGGGTGTGTTCACTTTATTATCCTAGATAATTAGAAAGGTTTGTTCGTTTTAAGTGGTAAAGACACACTAAAGTAAAAAAAAAACCGGTCAAGAGCAAGTTGGACTAGCGCACCGAGGGTTCCGTTCCGATTTCTGAAAATGTGTGCTATTTAGAGCCATCGTTTTACTTTTCCTGTAATCTTTACATAAACTTCTATCACATACTCGTAGAATAATTTCTCGTTCATATGATACCCCACATGCCCAAGTAGCCCCACATGCCCACTTTGAATTTTTAAGGCTGAATTTTCAGTACCTGTTGCAAATAAAATATAAATATTTTTATTTCTTTCGTATTTGCAAAATAGTTGGATAAACGTCATCTAAAACTGTTCCAAATTTCAAGTTGATAGCATTAATAGTTCTTGAGATATCCAGCTGTGACAGACAGACAGACAGACTGACTGAGTCACACCATAAGGGTTCCTTTTTTACCATTTTGGTACGGAACCCTAAAAAGATTTTTCTCTAAATTGGAGACCTTTAAAAATGTATGATTTAGTTAGGGCCACTACTTTTTTAGATGTCTATCCAAATATATTTAACTTATCCATGTTAGAATTATTGAATAATAAAAAACCATTTTCGGACATGTCCTTAGATCTCACATCATCATTTTTCACTCAATCCATCAGCGTCTTCACTCTTCACCTATTCATAAAGAAATCCACATTCATTTTAAAACCCATTCTAAAGACCTGTTCCTCATTCTTCCGCAACCATACCTGCATAGCGTGTGCCGTGATATTGTAATGCACAAGTGTGTGCACTTATACAGTGCGCGACCACGCCCGCGGTAGGGACCAACTGCAGACACTGGGTTCCGATACATTTTTAAGGCGCAGATTTCCTGAAAACGATCAAAAAGGTGGTTTTTTAAAGCTGTGTATCTCATAAACCGTAAATAATTTTGAAATGTAAAAAAATATGATATTTTCAAGTCCTTTTCGCATACAGTGATGGAAGTCAAAACATAATTAAACATACTTTTATGCACCAAAAAAATCTTTAAAAATACCTCCTAATAATCTTTAAAAGCTGTTTATCCCTTCATTAGCAATTATAATTATAATTAAAAATATACCATGAAATGTCAAATTCCAAACTGCATCCAGTGATGGATTACTTTTTATTAAATAGTTAATTTCTAATTTTATACGATTTTATTTGCACTTTTACGATATAATTCCGGTGCGCGTGAGAGTCTTCTATCTCGTGCGTCAAACTAGACAGCCATAAAGCCATTTCACTTACACACCGAGTTAAACAAAGCTTGGAACCAGGGCCTTAACTATAAACAAGGTTAAACATCATTACTTGGGTAGTAGGATTTATAACTACTAAAATAAATGGTCATGTGTGTGTAACACATCTCTGCTCACCATTCGGGGGGCAAGCGTGATGTACAATATATTACACGCCATCTTTTGTCCGTCTAATCTTAGGTAAACTCACAACAGGAAGTACTAAAATACCCTATTTAAATCCGTAACCATTTTCGCATACAAATATTATTTCTCTGCTGTTCCCATTTTGATATAGGTGCATTCAACCTCAAGTGTAGGGCACTGATAAAGACAGAAGTTGTTATAAACAAAATTATTATGTTTATAAGAAACAGTTACTGATTTGATTCCTTAGAAGACAGTTGTGAGTTTAAGTTTAAAAGTAGGTAAGTGATCTTCGCGTGACTTCTCTGTGATATCTTGCTGGTTGGTTATTTAATTTTTAAATGGCTGGTCTTGATTTGTGAAAGATAATGTTATGGCTAGATAGGCAATGACTACTGACATATCGTCGCTAATTTAACTAACTGACGTATCTGACATTTTGGACTAAGCCGATAGCCGACCTAACTAGTGTGGCTGACACTGGCTTGGCCACCATCAGGGATTTTACTTTTGATAACACAAAGATTTAGTCGTTAATTAGTCGAAATTTGTCGCCAAATATCAGAATTTGTCGGTCACTGGTTCAAAAGTTATAAGGGGTCATTGGTGGCCGATCTGGAGAGAGTCTCCCCAGCTTGGCCACCTGTATATCTCAAAAACTAGGGCACCTAGCGAAGATCTGTTTTCTCCCAGATTTAGTCGCTAATTAGTCAAAATTAGTCGCCAAGTCACAGATTTAGTCGGGTCTTAGTTTAGAAGATATAATGAGTTCAATTTTTAAGTATAGACCAAGAGCTAGATCAAAGATTTTATTAAACTCTTCAATCTAGCTCTTGAACTATAATTAAAAATTGAACTCTTCAATAAATGGGCAACCCCAAAAAGTTTTACATTTTCTGACGTGTATGTAGATCTAATGATTTTGGTATTTTGCCTTTTGATTTTTGCATAATAGATTATTTATCTAAGAATATTTTTATTACTTTTTTCCGTAGTACAGACGGTGATGTCTTATACAGATTTCCAAATTCTACCATTATTTCACTGCAGAGTTAGCGTGGCCAGACTCTAGTAAATCGATTACCAAAATAAATAAACCTGGCTACACTGACACCATGCATAATGTCAAACTGTCAAAAAGATTTCTGTCAAATAAATGGGCATTGCTGGTTTTGCGTCGATTTTAATTTATTATTCCGTATTTACTTATGTTACGTAACGATTTATTGCTATTGCTGCTGATTTAAATTGAAGACTAGATTGAAACAACCGTGACTAGACAATCTTTTATAGGGGCCCAAATCTCTTAAGAAAATGGGCATTCTCCTTTGGACAGGACAACGTCTGTCGGGTCAGCTAGTATACGATAAATTAGCAAAACAGATTGCTAAAATTTTTGGGCTAAAGAACAACCTAACAACATTAATATTAGTGGAACATACTTGTCTTATCTAGTATCGCCATACTTTTAAACAAGCAGACGCAAAAAAAAACATAAATAATCATAACATTGAAAACTAAACTCTATTTTCTCTAACTTACAGATAAAAATGCTGCCACTACTATTCCTGATGGTAATAGGATCAGTTTACACGGAGAAGGAAAACTGTTCATACCTATACGATGGAATGGCTTACGACAGATCATCGATCCTTACAATAAAAGGATTACCCACGAATTTAGTCTTTAACCCAGTCAATAAAGATCTACACTTCACTCTGATAGACCTGGATAGTCTACAGAACGATAATGTTCAAACGAAGATGGAGCAATATTTCTTAAGAGAAAATCAACCAATCAAAATCGATAATGTAAATGGTCAAGCGGCTGCAGTTGATGTTAAAAAGCAAAAAGTATATATAGCAAGTGATGATGGGCTACATTTTCTAAATTCTAGTAACAAAGCTCAGTTTTTAAGCATGAAAGATGAAGATATTGTACAACTATTCAAGCCTCGTAATAATAATGAATTGTATGCTGTATTCTTCCCAGAAAACGAAGTATATGTGATTGACTTACAGGAAAACGCGAAAAGAAAAGTTGATAATGTCCCTTGTGCTTTTATTCTAGCTGTTGACGATAAAGACAACATTTATTATGAGTGCGATTCCAAGTATGTTAAAGTAATGCTTAAAGGTTTTCAAGAACCTGTAGAATTTGTTGGTATACCAAAAAATTCTGCTAGAGCTATCACCGTCGATAATTCTTCTAGGGTCATATTGGCTACGAATGATGGCCTCTATATGTTGAAGCCTGATAATATAATACCAACAAAACTTATGGATTTAGATTATGTTCCATCTGGTATTACATTTGATGAAGAGAGTTTCTATGTATCGACCAACGGTATTATTTATAAGTATAGTGACTGTGAATACGAATAATTGATTATTGTTTTATTAAATCGATGTTGATGAATGTTTTTATGTAGTATTTTTATTGTATTAACCCTAAGTATATATAGTTGTATCTGCTTCTTATTCTGCTCCTAAATTGACTAATACATAATATTATTTAAAATTGCGCTGCTGGTATATTGTACTACATACACTGGCCTACAAAACTTAGTACTTACCACACTTTTAAAATTGCAATAACTTTTAAAGTACCTACACAAGATATTACTATTTTCGAAATAAAAAGTTTACAAAAAAGATTTAATTTTCCATATAAAAACTTTATAGTCGATAACCTTTTAATAAAGAACGGCTGAAAAAAAACTTTATAAACAAAAACACTCGTTTTCAAATTGCTGCTTTAACTTTTGACTTTTTGTTTCTGTTTTTGTTTTCATATTTATTTCTTGATCGATGAATTTTGATTCAAAAGCCAAGGTGTCTACAGCACGTAAACTTTACTTATCATGCCTCTTTCACCTGAAGAATGTGCAAGAATCGTGACATTTCGGAACTAGGCATCAGTACAGTAACATTAAGAACGGTCCAGCAAGTGAAGAGAAGATACGAAGAAACTGGAATCTATCTGAGGAGACCTTTTAAACCCAGGTACACCAGTACCCAAGAAGACTGCTATATTGTCTCTACTGTGTTGAGTAATCGCCACCTCAATGCAGTTGGAGTCCAGCAACAGCTTCTTCAGACCCGAAGAGACTACATTGGCGACAGTAAAGTGAGAAAAAGACTTGCTGAAGCAAACCTGTTGTCACAAAGGCCAAACTCGAGAGAGGGCATCGAGTGGCAAGACTGAACACATACAGTGGCAGTAGAGTGAAAAAGAATGGGCAAGAGATTCACTGATAGAATAAAATAGAATAGAATAGTATTTATTGGAGTAACCAAGACTCAACAAGATTGTTAGTAAAACTTACGACTATGTTAGTAAACACAGACACTAAACAAAAACAAAACAAGAAATAACAGTTGGTCACTGTTGCGACATCCCATGAGAGACGGCACAACAGTGACCCACGTAGACACAATCCAGGCGACTCGCAACCATGCTTAAGACACTGTTGGAGCCGCCCCGCACCCTGCGCACCAGGGAAGCGCACCTTTTACGCATTGTTGCGTAAAAGCAATCCACATGCGCATCTGCGAACATCCCTGACGCACTACAGAAACGGGGCAGCCCCACCAGTATCCTAAACGCATTATTATATTGAACGCGGAGAGCGCTGTACGATCTTTGCGTATACCTAGCCCACAGGCTGCACGTGTAAAAAGAAGTACAGTAGGCTCGAAAGAGCGTGATTTTAACATGAAGTGAGCATCGTGCAAACCTGCGAGCCAGCATGTTCGCTCTAACCGACAACGCCCTCCGCTCCCGTTCAATATCATCATCGTCTTTAAGGTTGGGAGTCAATATATGACCAAGGTACTTAAACCTGTAGACCCTCTGCAATGGTGTACCATAAAGTAATACAGGAGGTACTACATCAGGACTTTTACCCCCAGCCTCAAAAACCATGAACTCTGACTTTTTCGTGTTGTATGCCAAGCCATGAACTTTAGCATACGCCTCACATTGCGCTACCAGTTTTCTCAAGCCGCAGACTGACGCACTCAGCAGTACCATGTCGTCTGCGTAACTGATATTATTGACGCAGGTACCGTCTATATAACATCCGAGCCTGGTACTGCTGAGCTCGCCAATCAACTCATTCACATAGATGTTGAAAAGCGTTGGTGAGCTCAATCCACCCTGCCTCACCCCGCACTCCAACCCGTAAGGACGAGAAAACGCCCCAGCCCATCGTACAGTGTTGATCTGGTTTCCATACCAAAACTTTAAAATGTTGACGAGTTCTGTGGGTAAATTTACCCGCTCTAATTTACTCCACAACGCATCATAGGAAACCAGATCAAACGCCTTTGACAAGTCCAAGAAGCAAGCATAAATAGGCGTCCCGCGTCTCACATAGTACGTCACAGCATGCTTAAGACACAACACCGCACTCTCTGTTGATAAACCAGCTCTGAATCCGAACTGGTTACTACTGGTACTGATGAATCTCGATTCTCACTATTAACTTCCGATGGAAGATTGCTTGGCCATCAAAAAGTCGATCTCAACCTGACCGATAGGAGGTGATCAGAAGCCGCAGACCACCTCCTATCACCCTCAGCACCCTAAAACAGGCCCTGATGGAACAATAGGAGAATATTCCCCAACATCGGCTCCGAAACGTCGTCTTCAGTAGCCCAACCGGCTCGAAGCTGTAATCAGAGCCCGAGAATGCAATACCAGTTATTAAAATGTAAATAGGCGTAAAACATACTTATAAAATGTTGTATGAGTTTTTTGCCAGTAAATTATTTTTAAGATTCCGTACCAAAATGGTAAAAAAGGAACCCTTTTGGTGTGACTCTGTCTGTCTGTCTGTCACAGCTGGATATCTCAAGAACTACTAATGCTATCAACTTGAAATTTGGAACAGTTTTAGATGACGTTTACCCAACTATTTTGCAAATAAGAAAGAAATAAAAATATTTATACTTTTTTTGCAACAGGGACCGAAAGGGTGTCTTAAAAATTCAAAGTGGGGCTACTAGGGCATGTGGGGTATCATATGAAAGAGCGCTATTTGCACATTCTCAATTTTTTTTTTATTTTAGTCCGCATAGTTTTCGACTTTTGATGAAAAATGTAAAAAAAATACCGTTCCCCCCCCCCTTATCTCCGAAGTTTGCAAAGAGAAAAATCTGAAATTATTCTATGTGATAAAAGTTTATGTAAAGACTACAGGAAAAATAAAACGATGTCTCTAAATAGCACAGTTTTTAGAAATCATCAACAAAAAATACTTTGTCTTTTCCTTCCTTAGCTCTTTTTAAAGAGTTAAGAAAGGAAAAGACGTAAGGACTACCAGACCCGAAAGAAATTGGGATTAGGACAGGAAAGTCATGATGATGTATTCATCTATGAGAATACTCGACAGAAACCGACAAACCAATGGATAAGATCCTTAGTTTGGAACAAGGATCATACAAAAGGTATAGCAAATAGAAAAAAAACCGGACAAGTGCGTGTCGGACTACGCACAATGAAGGGTTCCGTAGTTGGTATGAAATTATTCCAAGAACAAACTTAACATTATAGTTGAAAAACATGTTCTCCCATGCAACAGTAAATGTAAGTTTGTACACTCAGAATATTGAGTGGTAAATCTCTCAATATTCTGAGTGTGTTATTTTAAGGCCACAATCTTCTTACTTATAGGTTTTCCTGTAATCTACAGGTATAGAACTGTTTTATGTATTTTTTTTTTTTAATTTTAGGTTCAGTAGTTTTGGAGAAAAGGGGATGGTAAAATTTTCGTCTATTTTCTTAAATAACTTTAAAACGATTTATTTCAAAATTATTTAAAAAAAAACATATTTGAGACCCTCATACTAAGCCCTTTCATTTGATATGTCACACGGTACAGTTTGCAATTTTTTTTTTTTAATTTTCTTGTTTGCCCCCTAAAAGTAACCCCATATTCTAAATTCATTTATTTACTTTAGCCATACGTGTTTGGGTCACAGAAATCCATATGGGTACCAAATTTCAACTTAATCCATTATATTATATTCAGAGCAAATTGGCTGTGACAGACGGACAGACAGACAGACAGACAGACACACGAGTGATCCTATAAGGGTTCCGTTTTTTCCGTTTGATGTACGGAATCCTAAAAACAATGTAATATTCTAATATAGATTCCAGACTACAATTAGATAGAGATAAAACATTTCACATACTTACCTTAAATTAACTTCCAAATTCAAAGACTGGTCCTTCCAAAGGGCTCCAAACTAATGCCAAATTTTCTAGCCATTTGTAAGTACCAATGTTTTTTTTTTCTAATCAATGATGTGATCCTTCATCTGTAATTACACAAATTACATCACTATTCGACTATGTACAGGTTGTTTTATTTTTAATTATTTATTTATTTCACTTTTTTTTAACATAATATACAGGTACAAAGGTAGACTTCATGCTTGGGCAATGGGCATTCTCTGCCTGTCAACGAAGGGTGGTGGAGAGATAAGGCGCATTATGTTTGAGAGGCGAACTCAGACAAAAAAAGATACCTATATCATCTCAAATAAATTTTGAAGAACTCTAGGATGTGGGATGGGACGGCAAAATATATACTTTATTCTAGCCAAAGAATGGAGGAAGGGAGCTAAGGCAAGATGATGTGGCCGAATTTGTGAAAAGGCAGGACAGTGTAGCTCCAACTACTAGCTAGCTGAATACCAATATTTTAAATGGAGCGACTGCCAAGCTGACTTCAAAGCAAAGTCCACCAACTGAGTTTTGAATGTGGCTTCTGATTAGTCATTAAACTCCCATAGTAGCCTTTGTCTACAAAATCCACCAATTGAGTTTGAAACAACCAATCAGAGCGCTTGATAGCAGGTGATGGATTTTGCCTAATCGAACGTCTGCGCTGGTGGAATTTGCAATATTTTTTTTTTTAATATCAGAGACAACGACTGCGTGTGATTGAATTCTCGTAAAAATGTCTTTAAAATTTCCCGAGTTTCTGCGAGTACAGTCCTGAGAAGCCAGAAGCGAACTCCGAAATGAGTTTTGCCGCAAAATTAAACAGTTCTATAATACGAGCATGATCCAGTAATATTAGTATTAGGGCACTTTGATCAAATACTTAGTTAGAGTTTAGAGGCATGAGGAACAGGGTGTAAAGTTCACTCATCCTCTATTGAAAAGGTAGGATCCTCCGACCAGACGGGTGTTGTGTCTGGTGGGCCACTGACCGACCGACGGTTGATGTCGGGACGTTGTATATATGCTAATCGCGTGGTAAACTCTAATTGCGCGATGCAGGTTTGCGTGACGTCATGTCATTGATGCGTAGTTCATATGTGGCGATGTAGATGCCGCCACAATATACATCTAGATCGAGCCACCGCGTGGCCGGTCATGAGACAGCAATATTAACAGTGAAAGTACTTTGTTTGGCAACATTTTTAAATTTTGCCATGCAAAGTACTTTGTTTGGCAACATTTTTAAAGCAAAAATACGGCACGCCGTAAGGGACAGAATATGAATATATATATATTTCGTATATATGTGTCTCACTTCCACACTTCACACTGTAATCATGGCAACGTCTAGATGTATAATGTCATTGGATCAAATAGGTTAGGTTAGGTTAGAACTATGACCGTATCTATTAGCGAGCCGAGCGAGCGAATTGAGCGGTGCCGCGGGAGCAGCCAGCGAACGCTATGTCAAAATTGGTCGCAGTAACAAAATTAGGGCACTCCGACATTTCGCCATTACGGTTATAGATCCCAGCACAGTTATCATTTCTTGGCAAAATCTACCATGGATTGCGCGAATACAAATTCCACCTTCAAAATCCACTATGAGAGTTTAACAACCATTCAGAGGTTGTTTCAAACTCAACTGGTGGACTTTGACAAAGGCTACCATGGGAGTTCAACGACCAATCAGAAGCCACATTCAAAACTTAGTTGGTGGACTTTGCTTATATGCTACCGGGTTGGGTAACATGACACCCCCTTGATAATCCTGGTCGACAGATTGTTCTATTCTGTTTGTTCTAATGTCAGAACCAACATCCAATATTTCTTGATGAGAATATCAACATGGAATATGTTTACAAGCATAGTGGACTCATGACACAATGGCAGATATTTTATAAAGACTACGGAGTCTGTTGAACGAACACCATTTCATATCAAACGTGTGAAGCAGACTGACGTGCAGGTATATATACCTACTTGATATATCTTATTAAAAACAGTTTTTGACAATACCTTGGGCAGATAATTTTGTGCATCCGAAAGTGAGTATTTGTTCAAAATTTTTGACTCTTGATATTGGTTGGTGAGGACGTTTTTGAAGGATCTTATTAACATTGAACATATTGAAGTTCATTTCCAGATGGAAGAGTTTAAGAGGCCTGTTACATTTTATCACCTCTCTCGCTCACACTGTACCAATTTTTTTATTATGACAAACTTAGCTTTGAAAAAGCATCTTTTATGCTGTTTTAAAGCTAAGTTTATTAGATAACACAATAGAAATGTGTTTTTAATAATTACCTATTAAATTAGTACTATTTATTAGAAATAATAATAGATTACCTACATTTAAAAAAAACATCTTTTCATTTAGCATTCTTAAAAATTTGGTCCCGTGTGAGCGACAGAGGTGGTAAATGCGACGGGCCTCTTAAAGGATTCTATAATTTTGGTTAAAACTTAGCTACGTGAAGTAACGTCTATGTGCAAGGCGTTGCTTTGTTATCCAAGCACTTGTCGGCTGCAGAGATTGCTTTTCTCGCGAAAATTCTGACCTTCGCTTACAATTAAGAGGCATTTCACATTTTCGGGCGGATATCTAAGATTTTAGTCGCCTAATTTACCATCTTAGGTAAAACTCTGACATTTTTGAATACATTTAAAAGAAAGACCAGTCTTTCGTATTGAATGTTAATGTAACACATTTCCAAAAACTTATTTGTTTACTTTGTGGCGATTAATCTCCCACAACTAGTTTGCAGAAAAATCATCGCAGAGTCAATTTCAGACTCCTAAATCTATCATTAATATTCATAATTTTTACTTTTAAAAATACATAAAGCATCAGGCATATAATTTTGTTGACTTTTAATGTACTAGAATATCGATTATTAATAACATTAATTAGTAAAAAAATAAAGTCTCGGGGCAATTTTTACGTTTTATACCGCTATTTAATCGCGATTTTTTGGTTCGAATAACGCGTAATTAAATTTTAAAAAATATGTCAAAATAAACTATGTTCTTTAATAAAACTAATTCTAAAGTTTTATTAAAATCCCTTCATTTATTTAGACATAATAACGTTATTAACATCACTCTAAATTAGAATAAATTACGTTGCTTAAGCGGGCACCGATTTTTACAGCGCGAGCGCCCATCGAGGAATGACCTGTGCCATTTTTTCTGGCCTCCTGATGTCCGAGCTTACGTATCGTGAACGCATTATTTTACTACGACGGCAATATTAAAAATTCGTTAAAATTTGGTGAAATGGCTCTTAAAGTTTCGGTGGGATGCATACTTTCCCAATCCCAAAACTGTTTTTGTGATAGTCATTGATCAGGATTAATTAAAGTTTCTGATAGTAATGGGAGTTTCTTACTACACCGCTATATCTGTTATTGAGACTAATCACAGCTATACAGGGTGTTTCTCTTAAGGTGTCAAGCCAGTGCGAGCTGATAAAAGAGGAGCATACCTATCGATTTAACCCCCATGTATGTTCTACGATTTTTTGTAGTTTACGAGTTATTTTGGATCCCTCATTTCATATCAATGGTAGTGGCTATGGATAGTAGTGGATATAAAATTTATGTTTTTATTATCAACTGAGCTCTGCTTAAACGTAGAGGAATAGTAAATATCAGGATTGACAAAAATATGCAAATATAATAAATGATAAAATATGATTTTATCTTTCATCGACCGATTTCAGGAAATAATGTCCTATTTAGTACATTCTAGTTCAAAGTTGACCCAAAAAAAAGATATAATTTTTTAAAACCATCATCTCGTTGAATCAGGAAAAATATCGAAAAAAAATTATAACTCGAAAACTACAAAAAATCGTAGAACATACATGGGGGTTAAACCGATAGGTATGGTACTCTGCTATCAGCTCGCACTGGCTTGACACCTTAAAAGAAACAGCCTGTATATCTGTGATTGAGACTAATCATTGTTGAATCCATATTCCACATGTGATTTCAAAATGTGTGTATATTCTTCACGAAACTCATCATGAGAAATTGTGACGTGATACAGCATTGTAAAATGCACTATCGAATCGTCATCAACGTCATCATCCTCCTCTTCTCCCCTTATGGTGTGCATAGTAAAGAGTATTCTATCTATCTATCTATCCTCCTGCCCTCATCCAAATTTATTTGTGGTCTGCGCAGCATGTCTTTTTCTTCCAGACATCTCAATTAGCCATTATCTCAGGGATCATCTCGATCTCTCTCCCTTTCTAGCCATTTCATCTCTAACATCATACACAGTTTCCAACTCATCGAATTTTATCATATTGAGTTGAGTCTTGGTTACTCTAATAAAGACACATTCTATTCTATTCTATTCTATTGCAGAATTTTTTTTTTTAAGTTTTGCAAACTGTACCGTGTGACATATCAAATAAAAGGGCTTACTATGAGGGTCACAAATATATATTTTTTTATCATTTTAAAATAATGTTTTTTAAAGTTATTTAAGAAAATAGACAAAAATTTACCATCCCCCGCACCCCCCTTTTCTTCGAAACTACTGAGCCTAAAATTTTGAAAAAAATACAAAAAATAGTTCTATAACATATATATTATATATATATTATATATTATATATTAAATTATATATTTATATATTTATATATATATGTTATATATTATAGGTAAATAATAAATTAGATTAAAAGTTAAGTTTTGTGTTAGTATTAGTTTATTTCATTTAAGAGTTACTTGTAATTTGTACAAAAATCCCTTAAATAAATAAAGATTAAAAAAAAAAAAAAAAAAAAAACTTTACGTTACAGGAAAACCTCTAAGAAGATTGTGGTCTTTAAATAACATGGTAAATCTCTCAATAGTGTGAGTACAAACTTACATTTACTGTTGGAATGTATGGGAGAACATGTTTTTCAACTATAATGTTAAGTTTGGTCTTGAGATAATTTTATCCCAACTACGGAACCCTTCATTGTGCGTGGTCCGACACGCACTTGGCCGGTTTTTTTCCAATAGGTACAAACCTATTGTATAATTATTCAAAACAATAACTTACTTTGTAAGTCATAATCGATACATTCTATTCATATAACTCATATAAACCAATATATTGTTTTGACAATCTATCATAATAATTACTATTGTAATCATAATCCAGGCTACTCATAAAGTCGGTCATCGTGGCAATATTCAATCATAATCGTTAATTGTATCAATCTTTATTCTGTCATCATATTAAACAAAGTGATGCTCTCATGGATTACAATATTTATATAACTGCATCGTATAGCGTAACGGTTACACATCCGTTATCAGTTGTTAAGTAAACATCAACAAATGCATGCATTTTGTCAACTTCTGTAATACCAAACGTAGTACCATCATTGACCATTATCTCCTTCATAATTGAATACGAATCTGTTTGATCATTTGTTTCAAAGACTCTAGCTTCTACACTAATATTAATTTTCAACATCTATTCTAGTGATCTTAACATTTCGTTATGTCCACAGATACCACAAACGGTTGTCATGCAACTACAATGAGGAGCCTAGAAAAAGTCTTGCCAATCATTGCCTTGTTATTCTATGGTTATAACTCAGAAAAATGTGAGAGAATCAAAATTGGAAACGAATTCTACAAACGACAATTGATAGCCACAATCGATGGGTACCCAACAGGGATGGTCATAGATCCAAGAACTGACCACATATTCTTCATCCTGCACAAAAGGAATTACACCAAAGGAATTCATTTGCTAAAACATGGATCATTGGGGATCAAGGAACTGCCAGTTTCCGATGAATTACTTGGACAATGTGTCGCTATAGATACGGTAAGTAACGTGATTTTCATTGGCACCAATCAAGGACTTGTAACCTATGATTACTCAAGAACAGAAATAACTGCAGAACGCCCGATTGGAGACGATGATGTCCGAAGCATCTTCATTGATAAAACTGACAATCAGATGTATATAGCCACGGGATCGAACCATGAAATATTCCGATTTATGAATGGTTCTGCAGCTGTCAAAAGATATGAGAAAATTCCGAAAGCGTACAGCTTTATTTTGGACACTAAAGGAAACGCCTTTTACGAATATATTGATGGCAGGTTGTATTTCTTCTCAGTGGATTTGTATGAACCTATTCAGTATAAAGGTTTTACTAGAGAACTGAAGTATATCCTACAGCTGAACAATAATGATGAAGCTATTGTAGCTGTGAAGGGATCGCTGTTCAGACTTTTTACTAGAAGTATTCTGCCAGTGAAAATCGGACAGCTAGGATTCAAAATAACAGGACTAGCCTTTGATCATAAGAATAATATTATCATAGGTACTAAAGGAAAGATTTACAGGTATAAACCTATTGATACAAATGACCCTTGCCCAGCCGATGACTATTTTATGTCTAGCATTTAGTTTTTGATTTTTTGTGAAACAATTTTAGCTGTCTAGAGATTTTGTTTTGCAATGTCTATGTTAATGAGTTACTTTTTTTGCCGAGTTATTAGATAAGTAATACAATTTGAAAAGATACGTTAGTACATCGATAAACACTTAAGAATCTTATATAAGTATAACGGTTCAAATTATCGTATTAAACTAAAAACTTCCGAGATCCAATCAATTTTACTGACGTTTCCTTGATTAACGATGCAAAAACTATTTCTGATTGAAGTGTAGGTACTGAGTTATAGTTTTTGCGTACTACGCTTGACTAGTTCATTTTACGGTTTGAATCCATGTGAGAAAGTGCGTAGGTAAGGTACTCAATTATTTATTTGTTTTTCACCCTTTACTTAGTTGTCTATCACGAATCATGATGTCACCATATTTAAAAAAGTGCTTGACGTACAGTCAGGGAAATTAATTTTTCAGCCAATTGACATCGTACCTACGTTAATTTGCCATGTCCATTTTTAAATCACAACTGTCATTCTTTGACATTTGTGATTTGAATATACGGATAATTTAAGTAAGCAGTCAATTTACTTATTATTAAATTAGTTTCCCTGAATTTACCTAATAAATAAGTTTTATTTCATAACGTTTTAATAATACTTCCCTGTTAAGTTAAAGATCATTTACCTGCCACCAATTTTTTTATTAAATGAAATTTAAAGTAGGTACCACCTGATTTTTTTTATTTCAACTTTGATCTGACGTTCCCTTGAAATTTAATTATTGTTAAGGTTATGGAAACAAGATAATAAAATTCTTCGATTTCATTGAAACTACTCGCTAAGCGACATCTATCGGAAACATTAGGAAGTAACAAATATGTTTCCGATTAGTAACGCTAGATGGCGCTACTCTCTTCAACAATTTAACATTACAGGTTCTTTGATAAATAATTAAAGGTATTGATCTAATTTATAGTAGAGATGTGACATCGATTTTAAATGAAGTTATAATAATGTACTAATATTATAATCTGATTTAATTAGAATAAAAAATTAGCTATGTTATGTTGTGACACCAGCACAATTACCATAGATTGATCATTAAAGATAACGATCGATGTAATATCTCACAACATCTATCCAAGTAATCAAAAGAGCTAAATACATACTCAAAAAATCAATCTGCCTAGCCCTTTCCCAACTATGTTGGGGTCGGCTTCCAGTCTAACCGGACGCAGCTGAATACCAGTATTGAATACCAGCTAAATACATACTAATTAATTTAAAAGCAATAAAAAAAAATATGAAAATAAGTAATTACAAAATACGAGACAAAAAGATTTGGGCTCGTCCGGGATTTGAACCCGGGACCTCTCGCACCCTAAGCGAAAATCATACCCCTAGACCAACGAGCCGCTGAGGAAAGTAACGAAATAGCTGTTCTAATATTACTAAGAAATATGAAGATTTGTGACGTAATATGATGATTTTTTAGGCGCCTACGCACTACATGCTTGTTCACACACACGGAAGTGTGAAAAAGGAATAAGCATAGCTAGAATCCAACATCAATGTTTTCAAAAGAGGCACTCTGTTCACAAATCCATAACCTAAAATTTTGTTAGGTTTAAGGCAAAATTAGTCATTGAAACAGACTCCGGACCTAGGTTGGACGAATTAAAGAAAATCTGTTCATAGAAGACTCCGCCTTGGAGTGTAATTTTGGTGTTCATCCACAAACGATGCATGTCCTGTATGTCCTGTCGTCTGCACCTTATAATAGGAACTGATGGACGCTAGTGATGGTGCCTAACACGTAGCCGAGTTCTGGCCGAGTCCACTTAGATCCAGCCATCGACATGCTAAGAAGAAGAGGAAGAAGTCAATTTCCTTACGAACTACGGAACCCTAAAAAGAGTGAAAAGAATTAGAAATATGCATCAAAAAATTCGTCCGCATCGCTGCCAACATGAAAAATGGCCAAAAGGCTGGCGCATTGCCACGTTGTATGGCGATGCTGATTCTTTGGCCAAAAAAACTTTTTTACAAAAAAAAAACAACCGACTTCCAAAAAAAAAACTACAAAGTGAAAAATAACTTTAATTTTTGAAGCCGGTGTCTTTGGATCTGTATTTTAGTTTTTTGCCACCGACTTCCAAAATTATAGATTAAATTATTTTTCACTTTGTAGTGTTTTTTTTAGAAGTCGGTTGTTTTTATGATTTTTTTTTGTAAAAAGTTTTTATTTTTCACTTTTTAGTGGGTTGGTTTCTAATTTATCTAAGTTACAATAGCCCAATGTCCACTGCTCATCACCTTTTACAAATTATTGCTTTTCCCGATACTGGGAAATTAATTATTGAGGAGTTCTCCTAGTGAGAACCAGGAGAACTGGAGCTCCATGTTGAAGTCATCATCACCATATGCATTTTGACGAGCAAATTAAAAATTTAAAAAAATAAAATTAAAAAATTACTTAGCAACCTTAAAGTAATCGAATCGCAACCCGTGAAATAGGTATAATTGGGTAGTTCCGTTTTCCATTTTTGGTCTTCATCATCAGTTCCACTTCATCAAATAATGGTGCTTTCCGAGAGCAAATGCACGAGTTAATATAAAAAATACCCAAATTGCTATAGGTGTGCCTATAAAATTTGAGGGTTTCCCTCGATTTCCATGGGATCCCCTCATCAGATTCTGACTTGGTGACAATGGGACCACCTCGAGAGTATACCCTCTCAAACAAAAAAAGAATTTTGCATAAGTACATAAAAAAAAAATAGAAACATCCGAATTGATAACCTCCTTTTTATAGGCCAGCCCTCAGCACCCTAATTGCGTAACACATTAGCGATCGGAGTTGGTTTCATTTTGAAACAAATTGCTAATCTATTGCTTCATATGTTCCAAAAGTTTGTCTGCTCGACAACGTAAATAACGCAATGAATGTTGTTGAACTGTCAAAATGAAACCAACTCCGATTGATAATGTGTTACGCAATTAGGGTGCTGGTCATGTGAAGGGTCGACCAATTTCTATAAATAGTTTTTTTAAGGCCAATCATGTAACTGACGCCTACCCAATGGCATTAGCAATTTGCCATCATTCTTTACTGCCTCGTTTTGGTGCTAATCGCAAATGCTGAGCGAGCGTCCTGTTCGATCCCCGGGTTATGTAAAGTGTTATTTGTCTTCGTCGCGAGGATGGCACGACAGTGTATTAAAAAAAAACCGGTCGTGCGTGTCGGACCACGCACAATTAAGGGTTCCGTAGTTGAAAAGAATTTATCTCAAAACAAACTTAACATTGTAATCTCAAAAAATTTTTTTTACGTGATTAAATTACAAATTAACAATTTTCGGACTTTTCCCTTTATTTGTGCTATGAGACCTTGCTTCTTGCCAAATTTCATTATTTTAGGTCAACGGGAAGTAGGTACCCCATAGGTTTTTATTTACTTGCGAGAATCAAAATATGTCGCATAAATGGCCGTATTTTTTTATTGTGTTGACTTAGAAGATTGATTTTTTTAGGACTCCAAGGTATCATAGATCTACGTACCTATTTGATATTAATTTCAACTTGATACCTCCACGCGTTCCTGAGAAAAAGGGTCTTGACAGACTGACTGACAGACGGACAACGAAGTGATCCTATAGGGGTTGCTTTTTTTTCTTTTGAGGTACGGATCCCTAAAAAACAACCCACTTCCAAAAAAAACACTGCAATGTGAAATATAATATTAAATTACGGAAGTCAGTGTCTTTGGATCTTTAGTTTAGTTTTTTAAACACCCGACTTCCGACTTCGTTACTTTCCACTTTGTAGTGTATTTTTGGAAGTTAGTTGTTTTTTTTTTCACTTTTTACCTACCTACCCAACACCAATTCTTATACTTAGACGACGTTCGCACAGACGTAAAATTATCGCGACGATTTTATTTTGCGCACTGGATTTTCAACGCTCTGCTTAGCGCCGAGAGTTGAAAATCCAACAGTGTGTTTTTTCGACGGGGTAGAATGCACTCTGTTGTTGTTAAGTTGGATTCTCAATGCTCGGCTCAAAAACGAAAGTTGAAAATCCAGTGCGCAATAAAATCCCACCGCGATATTTTTACGTCCGTGCGAACGACGGCTTACTTGGTATGTAAAAAACAGTGACAGGAAGTATCAAGATACACAAAGTGGATTAAATACGTTTTATCGAAGCTAACTCAAAAACTAAAATCAATCTGCCTAGCCTTTTCCCAACTATGTTGGGGTCGGCTTCCAGTCTAACCGGATGCAGCTGAATACCAGTATTTTACATGGAGCGACTGCCTATCTGACCTCCACAACCCAGTAACTGGGTAATACGATACCCAAAAAAAGCAAGCTAACTCAAAAACTACCCAAGGTTTAATAAAATTTCTATGGGACCACCGTGCAAGATTCTTCTAAATTTTCAAAATTTACGAAAATATCGATAAGCATACACAAAATCATACTTTCAGACGAACATCTAACCACCTCCTTTTATGAAATAGGTTAATTAAATCCTGCCCTCTGTGCTCCCAAAAAATGCAGTCATAGCGACGTCTGATATTGCTGTCTGAAATGGTCTTTTGAGGAAAGAACCACACAGATTGAGTGGACCTGTCCAGTCAGTGCACGCATTTGTCAGTAATCGTGCAGCTCAACTCAAAACTTAAGGAGCTCAACGCCTCTGCCTCCCCTTCACGGAAAATACAGCCGTGATGTTAAGTTACACCGTAACAACAGTTTTAAATTAATTTAGTCATTCAACGCTTCATTTAAATCAAAAGATGTTTTCCCACAGAATAATAGAGATGCAGTAGTTTAACGTGGCAGTGATCTTGAATTAATTACCTACGGCCGTTCGGTAGATATATACGCGTCCGCCCGTGCGTAAGCCGACGTTCGCACGGACGTAAAAATATCGCGGCGGAATTTTATCGTGCACTGGATTTTCAACTCTCGTTGTTGAGCCGAGCATTGAGAATACAACCTAACAACAACAGAGCATTCTAGCGCGTCGAAAAAACACACTGTTGGACTTCAACTCTCGGTGGTAAGCAGAGCGTTGAAAATCCAGTGCGCGAAATAAAATCGCCGCGATATTTTTACGTCACTCGAACTGTTGCCTACTGGTATATACTGAATAATTTCGAAGCGCGTCTTTTTGGCCGTTTTCTATGAAGATGTAGGTACTGGTACTACTGTAAAATTATTATTCTGTAGTTCTCCTCCAAGCCAAGCGTAGATAATTTTAATTATTTGCAAACACGCAATATTACAATAGTTTATTATGCTACTATTATTAGATTCAGAAATAATACCTCAAAGACAATGGAATTTATTATTATAGTAGAGAATTAAATAAACATTTACTTGGTAGATCGTTTTGTTTATTCTACTGGGTTTTGAAGGCTTTGGCCGTATTTAGGTATCGAAAATCATCCCACGGGAACGAACTACCGGGATAAAAAGTATCTTACGTCCTAACCCAGGTCATGGTCTACTTGTTATCCAAATTGGCACACGAGTGATCCTGTAAGGGTTCCGTTTTTTCCTTTTTATGTACGGTACCCTAATAAGGAACTTCATAGCGTCCATGTATTGCATTTTTTCGTCTATGCTTGTCAGTCATTAAATTATTATTTTAAAAATGGAATCTCATAGGCGTGCTTATGTCAAAAGTAAATAAAATATAAATGGTTGGAAAGAGTTTAGTTGGTTTAGGTTTTATGTAGATGAAACAGAGACGATAATTTGAATTAAGTAGGTATAATAATATGTATAAATGTTCTTACAAACGGCGATAAAGCATACAAACATTTCGCCTCACCAAGCGTGGAAATAAAAATATAATAACAACAATAATACCTAATTTAATAATAAATTATAATAATAAATATAATTACCTGAACGACCCTCATACACTGTAGTTATTGTCGCTAACTATGTAAGTTCATGATGCAATACAAATAATAAGGCTACTTGCACATTATGACGTAACGTTTAACCTATTAACAGTTGTGAAGAGTTTCTGTCAGGGAATTTCGGCCTACTATCAAGATACAAGATATATTTATTTTGTAAAACATGAGTAAAATTATACAGGTCTCACAGGTATCACTACATGAATTCATACAGGTCTACAGGTATCACTACATGAATTCATACAGGTCTCACAGGTATCACTACATGAATTCATACAGGTCTCACAGGTATCACTACATGAATTCATACAGGTCTCACAGGTATCACTACATGAATTCATACAGGTCTCACAGGTATCACTACAGGAATTCATACAGGTCTCACAGGTATCACTACATGAATTCATACAGGTCTCACAGGTATCACTACATGAATTCATACAGGTCTCACAGGTATCACTACATGAATTCATACAGGTCTCACAGGTATCACTACATGAATTCCACAGTAGCAGCCTGGAGTCTGGATTTGTGCCCGGTTGATGGCAGTAGACTCGCCTAGCGCGGTCTCTGTCAGGTCATAGCGCCATTTCATACAAACTTTCAAGTCCTTTTTTATCGAAATGAAGGAACCGATTTTAATGAAACTTCATACGCATAAGCAGGATACTTTGGTCTAAAAAGTTAGTTAAGAACATTTTCAAAATGTCTTATTCAAAAAAAGATAATTGTAAATCTCTGTTTCTATGGAATATTTAAAATCGGTCGAATTTAGCTGCAGCACTATTTTTAAAAAAGGTTCTTAACAACTTTAATCGGTTCCTTCATTTCGATAAAACGTACGGAGCCAACCCTCTCGGAGCTGTTAAGCAACGCTTGCCGCGGTCGCTCCGTGAATGGGTGACCATCTTTACATACCAAGACCCCTTCGTGCCTCGGAAAGCGCGTTGGTCCGGTTGTCATTCTTGGATCTTTGACCTTCGTTACGGTTCCCCAGGAGCCCGAAATTTTGACGACCAGTCTTACCAAGGGGTATCGTATTACCCAGTTACTGGGTTGTGGAGATCAGATAGGCAGTCACTCCATGTAAAATACTGGTAATCAAATAGTTGGGAAAAGGCTGGACAGATTTTGGCTTGATGGTATGTTACCTAACACAATATACTCAGTGAAATTTGTACGAATCTTTAGTGTTAATATGTTAATTTTAATGCGTCAATTATTATTAATGACATTTGATTTGGTTATTTATAAGTTCCTCGTTTCCTGGTATAAATTGTGATATAATATTGCTACGGTCATTAGTTTAATAGGCCGTAGCGGTTTCTTTCCTATATAGTATGTCTATTTTATCTCAGATTGAAAACATCATGACATAATCTAAATATAAAGTTTATATTCTATGGAATATTTAAAATCGGATGCATTTAGCTGTAACACTATTTTTCAAAACTGTTCTTAACTAACTTTTTAGACCTATGTATCCTGCTTATACGTATGAAGTTTCATTAAAATCGGTTCATTCATTTTGAAAAACAAGGACTTCAAAGTTTGTATGAAATGCCGGTCGGCGTTAACGCTCTTAAAAGTAGGGTTAAAATGCAACAAATTAATCCACCAAAATAATGTTCAAGCGAAATTCAATAGTTTTTGAGTTAGATTTTTAGTTTTTTTTTAAATGAAAAATACAATTCAAAAATGATTTACGGCGCGACTTTACTAGAATTATCATAGCTGACGTAGCAGATCTTTGTTAAAAATTAAAAGTTGAAAATACTAATACTGAATTTCAGTAGAACATTTGATGGCTTAATTTGTTGCATTTTAACCGTACTTTGATGTCCTGCAAGGAATACGTCGAATTACCAGTAACCCAGTATGCATGTAATGGCAACGTAATAATTGGGCGCTCTACAGTGTTTTGTGCTCTAAATGAGCCGGGAGCCGGATGAATCTTCTTCTACATATACAGCGTGGCCGGCGAAACGAGGTCCAAAGCATTCAGAAGCCTGTCTCCAATGGGTTCCCGAAACATCCCCATGTAGGTTGGTTGAAGGGTTGATGAGGATTCCTCTTCCTCTTCCTCATCCACATTCTCCCTCATAACCACTTCCTCATCAACCCTATATGTTCAGCAACTATTTATAGTTTAGGAGCTAAACGGCTTTTAATGTTTTCAGGGAAATTCTCACTTGACTTTCGACTTTTCCGTTTTTCTCTTGCTGTGAAGTATTTTTGGTTAATATTTTTTTTTTATTATTATAAATCCTTAAATTATGGTCTACAATCGATAAAAAATACTTACCGTCTTATTACAAAATAAGGTTCATCTTCAAACCCTGGTTTAAACCATGGACCCTTTTTTGAATTTCGAACTTTATTCCGACACATTAAGTTGTCAGTTTTACAAAAGTTAGTACCGGACTAAGTTGTCAGTTCTGTATAAAGAACTGTATTTCTATCACAGGTAGGTTCTATTACAAAAACTGGCTCGATGGTTTAAACCATGACAGAAGAAAAACCTCGTTTTGTACTAAGACCGTTAAACATGAGCCAAAAAAATCAAAATGTTCCATATCTCCTGACTTATTAGTTTTTTTCTCAATGGTGGCTCTTTTAGCGGCTACACTCGCCTTAAGTTTCGCAATTCTTCTAATCAAGCTCATACAGGGTGACATTGAACACATGCGACAAAATTTAAGGGGGTGTTCTACGCATCAATATGAACAACTTTTACTATGGGACCAAACCTGAAATCGCGAAAAAAAAATCAGCTGTTCAGTACATTTCGACGAGTTTGATGTAGATAAATGTACTGAACAGCTGATTTTTTTTCGCGATTTCAGGTTTGGTCCCATAGTAAAAGTTGTTCATAATGATGAGTACAAGAGGTTTTACGCATTTAACGTTACACGTTGTATAAGGTGTATCTATTCACACACGAAATCTCTTAAGGGGTCATTGTACTCATCATTATGAATAACTTTTACTATGGGACCAAACCTGAAATCGCGAAAAAAAAAATCAGCTGTTCAGTACATTTCGACGAGTTTGATGTAGATAAATGTACTGAACAGCTGATTTTTTTTTCGCGATTTCAGGTTTGGTCCCATAGTAAAAGATGTTCATATTGATGCGTAGAACACCCCCTTAAATTTTGTCGCATGTGTTCAATGTCACCCTGTATAAGTGCTCGGCTCAGTTTAACAACGTCTCGTACCAGTGAACAACAACCTTTATCACTTTACGCCAACAAAACGCGTTCCCAGCACAAATTAAACTAACTTCGGTTTTCTTTGTTTTTAAAAGTGAAATTAGACTCCCATGGCTAAAAAACTAGATTGTGATCGACATAGCGCCATTGTTGCGATTATCGGTCAAGCGTGAGTTGTGCCGTGGGAAATGTCTATGGTTCAAAAAAGTTTGTGAGTTTATCGATGGTTAAAGACCTTCTGTGACGTTAAAGTTTAGTAAATAGAGAGGATTTTTAGTCTTTTTAGAAATTAAAGTTTTTAGTAATTTAATTATGTAGCTGGATAGGAGGTATTATCTATTCTTTCACAAACTTAAAAAAAAAAGCATTTTTTTTATTGTTTACCTACATTTTTTTACCTATTTTTTTTTGCTACCATATCCTACGAATAAATAAATAAATGTATTTGTCTTTACAAATAAAAATCAATCGACTTCCAAAAAAAGACACTACAAAATGAAAAATAACTTCAATTTCGGAATTTGGTGGTGTCGGTTAATTTCAGAAGTGGCAAAAAGCGAAAACACAAAACCCACGACATCGACTTCCGAAATTAAAGTTATTTTTCACTTTGTACCTATTGTTTTACTGGAAGTCGGTTGTTTTTTTTTTTGTAAAAAAAAATATATTTTATTTATTTATCTAATTATCATGTGGAAAACCAACAGCTTTACATACAATGAAATAAGAATCATGAAGCCAATTACAGGTTTTCACGGCTAGCTATACAGTAATTATCATAAGAGATACCTACACAACAAGACATCAAGAAAAGATGAGCACCAATCGTCATATGGGTACCACCAAACATAAGGAATATACTATTAAGAAATAAATAAAATAAGAAACTACAGAACTACTTACTACACCAAGAATAAATTTTGAAAAATTCCTGGTTCAGCCCATTGCGTACGCTTGAGCCTTTGGTTGAAAACAAGTCAGTCAGTTTAGCACGGAAAACATCATGAGGAAGTCGAAGTCTTTATGTCCTAGAACCAAAAATTTGAAGACGTGTGACATCCTCCCGCGTGGTGGATTACGGCCCTCTCACAAAGAGAAGGATTGTAATGTGTGTCCCAGCAGTGGGAACGTTATATTAAACAATCAGTCTATATAGATTGATTACTGGTAGGAGCTCGTGGCTTAGTAATAACAGCCGCACGGGTCGATCCGTCAGGTTAAGCTACGCTTGCCGGGGTTGGTCAGTGGATGGGTGACCATCTTTACATATCGAGATTCCTCCGTGCCTCGGAAAGCACGTTAAGCCCTTGGTCCCGGCTGTTATTCGTGGATCTTTGACAGTCGTTACGGGCCGTCAGAAGCCCGAAAGTCTGACAACCAGTCTTAACAAGGGGTATCGTATTTCCCAGTTACTGGGTTGTGGAGGTCAGATAGGCAGTTACTCCATGTAAAATACTGGTATTCAGCTGCATCCGGTTATACTGGAAGCCGACCCCAACATAGTTGGGAAAAGGCTAGGCAGATTGAGTCTATATAGACTGATTGTTTATGCATGGCATGCCATCGACGGCTGTCTGTGGCACGCATAATCAGCCTATAACATTATGCATAACTTTCTTATTTCATCTCTTAAATAAGAAATATAACATAATACATAACATCGAGCCAGCTATCTCTAAAGGGTTCGGCAGAGGAGTGTCTAGTACACCCACATTTCGTTAGTTATATTTAATTCCCATGTAATAGAGAACGAGCCTATTCTCCATTCTATACTGCTGAAGAATTTATTTTTTTTTTTGAATGTTTGAACGCGCTAATATTTGGAAATACCAGTCGGATTGAAAAAAATATTTTTTCATTTGATAGCCCAATTGTTGAGGAAGGCTACAGGCTATTTAACATCACGCTGTGACCCTTAGGAGCCGAGCAAAAAGAAAAAAATTCAGAAAGAACGCTAAGCGAAAACGAAGTCGGGCAAGCGATGACATGCGGCGACGCGACGGGGTGGGTCGGAGGAGCAAGAAATTTTATGCTTACGAAGTCGCGGTCTGAAGCTAATTAGAAATATGTATTTAAGTAGGTAAGTAACCAATATTAAAGCCTAATTAATTTACTTATTAACTTTACCTAAATTATTTTGCAGCAGAGGTGACAAAGAGGACAGCGTCCTCGTGATTGAACAAAGCGTCATTTCGACCTTCCATAGTTAAGGCCAATGGGGAGTCCACTTAAGTTTATAACTTTCGTAACCTAAACGTTTTCTTACAGGATATTGTAATGATCCAAAATTGCTAGGTTAGAACTTTTTTAAATTGGTTTCTGCGACTGTCAAATTTACAATTCAACAATATGTATGCAAATAATGTTATTAAAAAACTAATTGTAGCCTTTATGCAAAGGAATCAAAAAACATAATAGCTTACTTTACAATTTAGAACATTCACTTAGTAAATATTCTCATAGCATACATTGCTGTTTTATTCAATTGAAATTAAATTATCGCTGATAAAAAACTGCGTTGGGTGAGTAACATCAAGGGTCGAACAGTTAGTCACGCTACCAAGTATCACATAAACATTGAAATACAAAACACATCTTCGTTATGTTTAACATTCATTGCCGATTTTATTCATTAACTTGAGTTAAACTGCCGTCACGAACGCGCAATGAATGTAAAGTCATGCGATACTGAAAACAATTCGAAGTTTAAATTTTATCATATCCACCTCCACACACGAGGTCGGCGGTTTATAACGAAAAACAAACCTCTTAGCGGCCAGTACCTATTTTATGCTGCAACGAGGCTGAATGCTTTTTGTTCAGTGCATTTAAAAAGTTATCGATCGTGATTTGAATTTGAAAATAGAACTGTGAATCTGTGATTTGAGGAGTTTCTTATTTTAACAAGTTCGTTCTTCTATGCAGTGGATTTTTAATGTTATGTAAGTTTTTTTTTCTACTACAGAACAAAAATTATTATTAATGACGTAATTAAATCGTATAATAACTAGACCGTTCCCTAGCTTATTTGTAAGTGTTAGGACTTGATCCAGAATCCAAAATACAATGATTATGATAGTGTTTTCATACACATTTTCATGAAGAGGAAATGGTATTTGAGTATTTTCAAAACTTTTACTCATTTTTAGTTAGGAAAACATAGTTACAGAAAAACTAGGTACCTATATCAAAATAAACTTCACCTATTATCAAGCTTATTACATTCCTAATTACATAAAGGTACAATAAAACATGCATTCGAGGATACAATGAATAAGATAGCATAAAAAACACATTTTAATTCAAGTTTTAATTAAACAATCCTCTTACTTAAAACAATGACAATTAACCCAATGACGTAATTGAATTAACCACAATTAACAGTGATACATAAGTCAGACAAATTACGTGAAATGCAATTTGAATTAACATAGTGAGAAGTTTTTCCTTTCCATTTCTTTGCATTAGAAATAATAACATATTAAATAATTTTATGAGAGAAAGCTTCAATGAAATACTTAATAGGTACATAGTAAAAAAATACAACATTGTTAATACTTAGTAATTAATTCCGTTAATCACTGAAAGATTTATCCTTACAAGCCGTGTGCTCTTTCAAATTTTCCAACAAAATGAACGCCATATTCAAAATTCATTTATTTACATTACAAGTTCATGTTTAAGTCACAGAAACAAATATTATGTGATACCAAATTTCAACTTAATCAATCCAGTAGATTCGGAGCAAATCGGCAGTGACAGACGGACAGACGAACAGACAGACACACGAGTGATCCTATAAGGGTTCCGTTTTTTTCCTTTTGAGGTGCGGAACCCTAAAAAGGGAACCCTTATAGGATCACTGATGTCTCTGTCTGTCTGCCCGTCTCTCACTGCTGATTTGCTCCGAATCTACTGGATTTCTGTGATCCAAACACGAACGGCTGAAGTAAATAAATTAATTTTGAATATGGGGGTCACATAAAGGAGGCAAATAAGAAAATAAAAAAAAAGTTTTGCAAACTGTACCGTGTGACATATCAAATGAAAGGGCTTACCTACTATGAGGGTCTCAAATATATTTTTTTTATAATTTTAAAATAAATCATTCCCCCGCTTTTCTCCGAAACTAACTACTGAGCCTAAAATTTTGAAAAAAATACTAGAAAATAGCTCTATACTACTAGATTACAGGAAAACCTATTTATAAGAAGTTTGTGGTCTTAAAATAACATGGGAAATCTCTCAATATTGAGAGTACAAACTTACATTTACTGTTGGAATGTGTGGGAGAACATGTTTTTCAACTATAATGTTGAGTTCTTGGGATAATTTCATCCCAACTACGGAACCCTTCATTGTGCGTAGTCCGACACGCACTTGGCTGGTTTTTTCATTCGGACATTCGGAACCCTAAAAGTAAGAAAACAGTAAAAGCTTCACCAGACGTGCTGGCTCCAGGACAGTTGAATCGTTTCTCCGACGGGACTTGTCGAGATTCATTGTCTCAACGCTTTTCTGATGGTCGCCAGTTCGCCACTATTGATTCTGGCTTTTTAACCGGCTTCAAAAAAAGGAGGAGGTTCTCAATTCGGTTGTATGTTTTAGCATTTCGTGCCGGAAAAAGTGGGGTGGTTTTGTCCCAAAAAAAAATATAATACATATTAGCTGGGTCATGGTTATTCATGTTGCTGAGGAGCTCGTGGCTAAGTAATTACAGCCGCACGGTCGATCCATCAGGTTAAGCTACGCTTGCCGGGGTTGGTCAGTGGATGGGTGACCATCTTTACATACCGAGACTCCTCCGTGCCTCGGAAAGCACGTTAAACCGTTGGTTCCGGCTGTCATTCGTGGATCTTTGACAGTCGTTACGGGTCGTCAGAAGCCTGAAAGTCGGACAACCAGTCTTACCAAGGGGTATCGTATTACCCAGTTACTGGGTTGTGGAGGTCAGACACAGACAGGCAGTCGCTCCATGTAAAATACTGGTGTTCAGCTGCATCCGGTTAGACTGGAAGCCGATCCAAACATAGTTGGGAAAAGGCTAGGCAGATTGATTTAGCTGGGTCATCGCTATTCATGTTGCAATTGTGAGGCTGCATCTGTCCTTAATATGGTCATAATGCTGTAATCAAACAAAGGCATCCATCAAATAGGCCTGTAGGTACGGTGAGCAACAGAAGTCGGCTAACACTGCTCTTCTTGACATCATCTAAATTAACACAAAATTATACGATAACCTCCTTTTTAGCATTTCATTTATTAGATAATAGTTAATTTTCTTTCAAATTTACATCTGTTCCGATTTTAATGAAGAATTTTTCTCAATAATTAAGATTTAGAAAACGCAAGTGTTAATTGACTTTTGTTGCTGACTGTACATACAGAAATATAGGTTCTACGGGAATGTCCTTGGTGGCAATTCCTCTCACCAGCTGACCTTTCCAGTAAGAAACCTTTTGCCTGTAAGTAATTCGGAATTACCATTGTCAAGGAACAGAGGTCTTATTGATTAAAATATTTTCCTGTAAATAACCAATAAGCTTAATTCATGGAACTGTACCTAGGTACGGTCAGCAACATAAGTCGATTAACACTGCTACTTTTTTACACATATAAATTAATACAAAATGATTTGACTATCTCCTTTTTTCCTAAAATACCTAAGAATCTAATAGATCATCTTTAAGTTTTACTTCTGTTCCGATTTTAATTAAATATCTTGCTCAATAATTAAGATTTAAAAAACTGAAGAGTTAATCTGACTGACTGCACTGCTACTTTCGCTAGGTTTTTAATGATTGATTATGGTTTTATTGACCGTAATATTGTTTTAACCAATCAAAAGTTATTTATTCAAATTAGGTTGAGAATCAGCAGTTTTCGAACGTCAAAATTACATAAGACACTCCCCCAAAACAACAGTTCTTCACCACTTCCTAGTGCTATAACTGTGAAGAAGAAAAGTCAAACTCCACAGCAGTGGTCTCGAACGTCATAGAGCGGGATCGTTATTTGCCTGCTAAAATCGGTATATTTGTACCCAAAAATGGTATTTGAGAAAAAAATACAATATTCAATCAAAGTCGTTTATTTATTGAAAAAAAACTATTTCGGTATTTCGGTAGAACAAAGCCCTTATCGGTACTAAAAATACCGAAAAATCGGTAGGTTCGAGACCACTGCTCCCCAGCAACACAGCTGTCTGTTAAGTTCGAAGAAGATGATTTTATGATCACACTAATCTTATAAAGGCGAAAGTTTGTGAGTGTGTGTGTTTGTATGTTTCTCTCCTTCACGGTCAAACGTCTGAACCGATTTGGGTGAAAATTGGTATGTAGATAGCTTATACCCTGGATTAACACATAGGCTACTTTTTATCTCAGCCTACAGCGGGTGAAACCGCGGGGAGCAGCTAGTAAATAATAAGAATAAGTTGCATTATTTTATTTTCAAACGGATTGGTTTGCTTTCAAAAGCCCAACCCAATCAAGATAAAAATATCTTGAATAATAAATTAGTACAGTCAGCAACAAAAGTCGATTAACATTTGAGTTTTCTAAATCTTAATTATTGAGAAAATTACTTCATTAAAATCGGAACAGATTTTAAAGAAAATTAACTGTTATGTAATAAATGAAACACTAAAAAGCCGGTTATCGTATCATTTTGTGTTAATTTAGATGATGTCTAAAAGTAGCAGTGTTAACCGACTTCTGTTGCTGCCCGTAGGTACCTAAGTCTGGGTCTCCCTTTTCTCTCCAAAAACGGTTAGAAATCTAATCCTATCATTAGTATAACGACCCTTGATGTTGGAAAAAACTCGTCATGTTAGTGTTGATATGAACCATAAACACGTGTTCTTGACTTTACATCATGCTATTTTTGGAACGAAGTTCTTTTACGCGGCCTGTAGTAGGAGTAAACTGGTAGAAATTGTGACGTCACGAAAAAGCGTTATGTTATGTCAATGACATTATACATCTAGACGTTGCCATGATTACAGTGTGAAGTGTGGAAGTGAGACACATACTGGATGAATTTTTTATCATGCACCAAATCGAAATGGGAGATTGTACTCATCATTATGAACAACTTTTACTATGGGAACAAACCTGAAATCGCGAAAAAAAATCAGCTGTTCAGTACATTTATCTACATCAAACTCGTCAAAATATACTGAACAGCTGATTTTTTTTGCGAATTCAGGTTTGGTCCCATAGTAAAAGTTGTTCATGATGATGAGTACAATCTGCCATTTCAATTTGGTGCATGATAAAAAATTCATGAAATAATTAGGAAAATTGAGACAAAGCATCGTATCTTCTGTCCCTTACGGCGGCGTGCCGTATTTTTGCTTTAAAAATGTTGCCAAACAAAGTACTTTGCATGGCAAAATTTAAAAATGTTGCCAAACAAAGTACTTTCACTGTTAATATTGCTGTCTCATGACCGGCCACGCGGTGGCTCGATCTAGATGTATATTATCTAAGTGTTATGTGTTAGTTTCAAGTGTCAAAATTTTTGTTTTTTATACAAAGCCATATACATAGTATAGTTTTTAACCTAAAAACTATACTAAGAAAAATATACAAGGGCGAGTCGGACTCGTGCACCGATTTCCGTTCCGATTTCTGAAAAAGTATGCTATTTAGAGACATCGTTTTATTTTTCCTGTAATCTTTACATAAACTTCTATCACATAGAATAATTTCAGATTTTTCTCTATGCTTACTTCGGAGATAAGGGGGGAAACGGTATTTTTTTTTACATTTCTCATCAAAAGTCGAAAACTATGCAGACTAACAAAAAAATTGAGAATGTGCAAACAGCGGTCTTTCATATGCTACCCCACATGCCCTAGTAGCCCCAGTTTGAATATTTAAGACCCCCTTTCCCTTTTTTTGACCCCCTAAAAGAAAAAAAAATAATTTTAAGTATTTCTTTTTTATTTTTGCAAAATAGTTGGGTAAACGTCATCTAAAAATGTTCTAAATTTCAAGTTTATAGCATAGTAGTTCTTGAGATATCCAGCTGTGAGAGACAGACAGACTGACTGAGTCACACCATAAGGGTTCCTTTTAACCCTTTTGGTACGGAACCCTAAAAACTACGTGTCTGGTTAATCGATTAAACGTAATACCTGTCACTTCAGTTGTCACGCTACGACACAGCCAGACACGTATTTTTTTTTGTTTACCTTTATTTAATTACCTAAACCGGTTAGTCCCGCTATGCTCTAGTCCCGCTATGCTCGACTCTTAAAATACCTACTAAAAAGTTTCGCTATGCACGAAATTCTTCGATTCTACGTAAACAATGGAAGGTACAGTTGGAAAGAAAAGTGTTTGAATTCAAGTTAAATTTTTTATAGCGCTATTCGTATAAGTGTAAGCGTCTGTAAGTTAAAATTTGTTTTGTCTCGTTCTGACAATCAATGACAGATGAATTTCAGAGCGAAATGTTTATGAATAGAGCTGTAAGTCAATACTGAACCCACAAAATTTAACGAACACACTAACAGTTTTCTTCATCACTGCCCGCGAATGTGATTTCGTGCATAGCGAAACTTTTTAGTAGGTATTTTACGAGTCGAGCATAGCGGGACTAGAGCATAGCGGGACTAACCGACCTAAACCGATGGAGTATAGATGGCTCTACAAAAAAACCGGACAATTGCGTGTCGGACCACGCACAATGAAGGGTTCCGTAGCTGGGATGAATTTATTCTAAGAACAAACTTAACATTACCTACAGTTGAAACACATGTTCTCCCAGACATTCCAACAGTAAATGTAAGTTTGTACTCACAATATTGAGAGATTTACTATGTAATTTTAAGACCACAAACTTCTTATAGGTTTTCCTGTAATCTACAGGTAAAGAACTATTTTCTGTATTTTTTTCAAAATTTTAGGCTCAGTAGTTTCGGAGATAAGAGAGGGAATGGTCAATTTTCGTCTATTTTCTTAAATACATGGTGGCCGGAACATTGACGTCCAAAAATAAAATTTCGGTCCCTCGTATCGTGGGGTATTCGAATCACCCCCATGTATGTTCCGCGACTTTTCATAGTTTTCGAGTTATGAATTTTTTTCTGAATGTTTGAAAATTTTCGACCTGACCAACCTAAAAAAATTCTAAAAAAAAAAGTAGAGGGTTTTATCGAGTTTCTTTTTTTGCAACTGAATTTTCATAAGTAGTACTTTTATGCATAAAATAATCAGCTTCGTAACTGTGATGAAAGTTATGAAAATGTTGATCTAAAGTGAAAAATTTACGTTCGGTAAATTATGACTTAAATTTTCAACTTCAAATTAAAAATCTAAACAGGTGACTTCATGGTTCTCAAGTAGGCTTCAAGAATGCGCCAGACTCTCAGCTTTCATAATCATTAAAAAACGTAGGACTTAATGGGGCTAACTTTGGCCTTAATCGGCCTTCAAAGACTGCGAGGTGGAAAATTCTTAAAATTAGCTATCTAATTAATATTTTTTTTTCCATTTTCTCGCTCCTAAGGTTATTTAGTTTGCTAACCAAAAATGACTGCAGGAAAGCTAAGATTTAAACACGGAGATTTTTTTAAATGTTAGTTTAATGACGTGGCTTAGTAATAACAGCCGCACGGGTCGATCCATCAGGTTAAGCTACGCTTGCCTGGGTTGGTCTGTGGATGGGTGACCATCTTTATATACCGAGACTCCTCCGTGCCTCGGAAAGCACGTTAAGCCGTTGGTCCCGGCTGTCATTCGTGGATCTTTGACAGTCGTTACGGGTCGTCAGAAGCCCGAAAGTCTGACAACCAGTCTTACCAAGTGGTATCGTATTACCCAGTTACTGGGTTGTGGAGGTCAGATAGGCAGTCGCTCTATGTAAAATACTGGTATTCAGCTGCATCCGGTTAGACTGGAAGCCGACCCCAACATAGTTGGGAAAAGGCTAGGCAGATTGATTGAGTTTAATGAATTTTGCGCGATCCGTTCTCGTGGACTATGGGTTGTAAACGAGGGTGCAACTCTTTTACCTGCAATAACAATCCACTCGAAGTGAGAGCTTCGACATTTCAACATCGCTTCAGCGTTAACTTGTGGTCTGGTATCCTCAATGGCGAACTAATTGGTCCGTTTGAACTGCCGTCCAGACTTGATGGAGAAACATACAAAAACTTTTTGGAAAATGAACTTCCATTGTTGCTGGCAGATGTGAATCTCGAACTCAGACGAACCATGGTGTTGCAAAATGACGGCGCCCCGTGTCACTATGCAACCCAGGTCCGAAATTACTTAGATGAAACATACCCCAACAGATAGATCGGACGCAGCGGACCAATTAGGTGGCCTCCACGCTCACCTGATCTCAACCCCATCGATTTCTTTATTTGGGGCTATTACAAGGAAATAGCATACGCCCGAGACTGTTCAAGTGAACAAGAGCTGAGGCAGTTGATTGCAGAAGCTGAACGTGTTGTGAGAGAGAACAGAGACGCTTTTAGACGATTGCCAGACAATTTCTTACGTAGGTGTAGAATGTGTATTGCTGCTGGTGGTGGCCACTTTGAAAACCTTTTGTAAATGTTAAAAATAAATTAAGTACTTTTTTCACATTATCATCTGTGTTTTATTCAAAACCACTTTTTACGTAAAACTTTTCTTACCCAACTCTGAAACTATTTGTTGGTTAGTTTTCAGTATTCTTATCATTAATTAACCTTAGGAACGAGAAAATAGCCAAAAAAAAATAATTACTCCGATGGGTAATTTTAAGAATTTTTCCACCTCGCTGTCTTTGAAGGCCGATTTTAAACAAAGTAGCCCTATTAAGTACTTCATTTTTTTTATGATTATGAAAGCTGAGAGTCTGGCGCATTCTTGAAGCCTACTTAGGAATTATGAAGTCACCTGTTAAGATTTTTAATTTAAAGTTGAAAATTTGAGTCATAATTTACCGAACGTAAATTTTTCACTTTAGATCAACATTTTCATAACTTTCATCACAGTTACGAAGCTGATTATTTTATGCATAAAAGTACTACTTATGAAAATTCAGTTGCAAAAAAAGAAACTCGATAAAACCCTCTACTTTATTTTTAGAATTTTTTTAGGTTGGTCAGGTCGAAAATTTTCAAACATTCAGAAAAAAATTCATAACTCGAAAACTATGAAAAGTCGCGGAACATACATGGGGGTGATTCGAATACCCCACGATACGAGGGACCGAAATTTTATTTTTGGACGTCAATGTTCCGGCCACCCTGTATATTTAAGACCGTCATAGTAAACCCTTTCATTTGATATGTCACACGGTACAGTTAGCAAAACTTTTTTTTTTAATTTTCTTATTTGCCCCCTAAAAGTGACCCCAATATACAAAATTCATTTATTTACTTTACTCGTACGTGTTTGAAGAATCTATATGTGTACCAAATTTCAACTTAATCGGTCCATTAGATTCGGAGCAAATCGGCTGTGACAGACGGACAGACAGACAGACACACGAGTGATCCTATAAGGGTTCCGTTTTTTCCTCTTGAGGTACGGAACCCTAAAAACAAAAACTTTTGACACTTGGAATTTGAGACCATACTAGATGGCTCTGTTATGTTATTATGTATACATAATATACAGCGAAAGGAACTTCGTTCCATCGGGGTATCCCACGACCCCTCCCGACTTTATATTCTAGTCTAGTTCTTCTATAGTAGATACAGCATACATTATTATAATAATGTTAAGGCAATTCAACAAGCCAATTTTAATGTTGCAATTTATTTCACCTAATAACAATAGATTTTAATTGGCCTCTCTAAATATATATTTATTTGTTTATTTTATTTATAGTCAATTTATCTCACGAAAGCGGGTCTTGAAGCCTTTATGTCGTTAATCATAAGGTTAAATTGCAATAACTAACTGGCTTTCGTGAAATAAATTAACTCTAACACTGAACAGACAGCTGTGTTCTGGGGATCTTGGTGCGCCGCTTCTTCTACCCAGGAAGTGGTGAAAAGCGGTCGTTTTTAGGGTTCCGTACCAAAATGGTAAAAAAGGAACCCTTATGGTGTGACTAAGTCTGTCTGTCTGTCTCTGTCTGTCTGTCTGTCTGTCACAGCTGGATATCTCGAGAACTACTAATGCTATCAACTTGAAATTTGGAACAGTTTTAGATGAAATTTACCCAACTATTTTTCAAATAAGAAAGAAATAAAAATATTTATATTTTTTTTGCAACAGGGACCGAAAGGGGGTCTTAAAAATTCAAAGTGGAGCTACTATGGCATGTGGGGTATCATATATATGAAAGAACGCTGTTTTCACATTCTCAAACATTTTTTTATTTTTTTTAGGCCCCATAGTTTTCGACTTTTGATGAAAAATGTGAAAAAATTACCGTACCCCCCCTTATCTCCGAAGTTTGCAAAGAGAAAAATCTGAAATTATTCTATGTGATAGAAGTTTATGTAAAGATTACAGGAAAAATAAAACGATGTCTCTAAATAGCACACTTTTTCAGAAATCGGAACGCAACCCTCGGTACGCGAGTCCGACTCGCTTTTGACCGGTTTTTTTTTTTGTTTTACTGGTTCAAAAAGTTCTAAATCTCAGCTTAGTTTAAATAATTGACTTTTGATTTTTATACTAAGTCTCTTTTGTAGATCTATCTACTTGTCAAGTTTCAATCAAACAACTTTATTAAATTCTTTCGCAGTCCGCTGTTTCACATAGCTCTCTATGTCGTAATTATAATTTTAATAATCTCACGTGGTTTAAGTATACATAGCCATGTGTGCTCATATAATTGACAATCTTTCGAAATTCATAGGAAATGATAAATTAGTACAAAGTATGGAATTCACTTCTAGGCAATAAATGAAACCTCAAGAATATATACTAATTTATATAAATTAGTATGTATTTATACAACTATGCGAGTGGATCTGGTTTAAATATTCAGGTCATAACATTACTTAATAATCACAAAACTTCTAAATGTCCATCATATCCACTGATCATATTTGTTAACGACTTTCCAAGTATCTAATTATGTTTTTCTTTTGAACGTTTCCAGGATTCTGCCTTCTATCAATCGTTGATTATAAAAAAATATTAAAGTTCTATACCGGATGACTTTTTTTACCGTCTCGAAAAAAATTGGGCGTATTAGGTGAACAGAGTAGAAGCCTATGGCATACCTAGTTTTTTTTTTTTTTTTGAATAACTTAGATAGAAAAAATTATCAAAGTACCAATAAATACTACAAATTCGATGTAAACTTTTCATTTTTGTACCATAAAAACAGAAATTTTGAAAAAAAATAATAAATCGTTTAAAAATATCGAAATTCAAATCATATGCAGCCTGCATATGATTAGAATTTTTGATCTTTTTGATTAAAAAAAAAAAAAAAAAAAAACAAAGTTAGGTATGCCATAGGCTTCTACTCCGTTCACCTAATATACCCAATTTTTTTCGAGACGTTAATAAAAGTCATCCGGTATATTACCATTCTTTCGTATAATATTAATCATAATCATTCGTTCATCTTGGATATTTAGTCAGGTCTATATTTTGTTAAAGACTTGCCCCCTTATTGAAAAAAACCTATTTTAGTTAAGAAGTGTTTTGTTATTTTTTTACTAATTATGATTTGAGTTTGAAAGAAGAAGACAAAACACTTCTATAACTAAAATAGGTTTATAGAGCGTTTTAGTTTTTTATGAATAAGGATGTACGTCTTTCACTGATCTGCTAAGCACTTACCTTAATGCAAATATGTACTATGTTTAAGGGTATCTACGTCTATAGTTTTGAACGATTTAATCTCCTCACTTCTCACCCACTCGGTTACCCTTGCTGGCTGGGCTTTTGCCAATTAATTAAGGTTATCGTTTATAATTAACATAAACATGTAAATATGCGTAAATAGCATTAGCATCGGGCTTCTTACGCCCAAGGCGTACAACTTTCGCTTGTAACATAGCGTTTTGGAAGACGCGCATGCTTGCGGAGGTAGGGCGAAGGTATTATTGTAAGCGATTAGCGGTACACTTTCCGCTTTAAGCCCTCTAAGGGCCCTCGCTCACAGCGACTTTCTGTAGCGATGCAGTAGCGATGCTGTCGCGCGTTATAGTCGCGAAGCGGTGCTATCTGTTTGCCCTCGCCTACACCACGATTCGATTTGAGTAGCGATGCTGTCGCGCGTTTACGAAACGCGCGACAGCATCGCTACAAAAAGTCGCCGTGAGCGAGGGCCCTGACAGCTTTGTGTGTGCTAGTTTTCTCCTTAACCAACCAACCAACTAGCTTGCAAAACCAATAAAAGTAAAACTCGAATCTCGAACTCAAACCTCATGAAATTAAGTTTGAAAGTTAATGGTTCCTATAATGATGATATGACCGAAATTCGGTCATATCAATAAGATTTGACCAACGTAAATGATCATATAATTCGCGCGGTATTTCAGATCATTTTCTATTGAAAAGCGATATCTATTTCTTCTTCTCTTTCCATACGCAAAATACGCGCATTGTCGTGGAGTTGCGGATACCAGCCCGTATTACCTACCTATCTATTTCTTCAATATAGATAATATTTTGGACACATTGTTGCCCTCGGAGGCTTCTCTGAGGAGAGGAGTCGCTGTCAGTGTGACCTCAGCCGATATGTTACAAGGCTCCGCATGAAATGTCAGCACATTACAGACATTATCGAGCTTTTTGTTCATTAACTCAACGAGTATCATTTTCAGTATAATTATATGAATACTTACCCAGATCCAATATAAGACAATTTTGAAATAATAGGTCGGGGAAAAAGTTTTTTCGTATTATAGTATGTATGAACTTGTAATAAAATCTCTTTGGCTATACCTACTATTTGTATCTGGCTGGTTTTGGTATCATTGAAAGTTTAAATTTTAAAGAACATAATTCCAAATTCAAATTAGGAAAATGTGTGATTTTCATTTGTTTTTCGTACTGTCAAGATGAGTGAATCTAATGAAGAAATTCGATACATTTTAAAATTTTACTACAAAAAAGGTAAAAATGCAAAGCAAGCCGCGAAAAAAATTTGCGATGTTTATGGACCTAGTGCAGTGTCTGTGAGAGTAGCACAAATTTGGTTTAAGCGTTTTCAATCCGGAAAACTTGATGTCAAAGATGCACGTCGCTCTGGTCGCCCTATTACGGATAAAATGGATGCCATTTTTGAAAAAGTGGAGCAAAATCGGCATATCAGTAGTTACGACGTAGTTGAAGAACTGGGAATTGGCCACAAACAATGACGTATTATAGACGCGTCATACACGAACATCAGTGCTTTCAAAAACAGCGTAAGCCATGATGTACCAACATACCAGTATATACTGGCCGCAAAGAAAAGGAAAGACGCATGCCGATACCTGTTGTAAGAAAGAGATGAATATACTTATTTAGTTACGTCACTAGCTGCTGCATGTTCACTGGCGCGCGTGCGTGACTGATATCACGCCGGGCAATTACCCTTCATTTAATTTCCCATTTTTGAGCCCGGGTAACGCATCTAAAGGTAATATATCATTGACCACAAAACAGTTTTGACCCATTTGGCAAATGACACATAACTAAATAATAAAGTATGAAAAAAAAAATGTCTTGAATTTGTATATAAAATACGAAGGAACTTTTTCCCCGACATTAGGTCGGGGAGATAGATAGTGTAACATACCTACTACGTAATGTATCGCAGAAAGTACATCGAGTTTTAGTGTTAGCACCAGAGAAATTTACAAAAAAAACAGCATCAGAAAATCACCTAACACTAACCTAAAAGTTAGGCATTCTTTTCACGACTTTTGAAATAAACAAATTATATGTTTTATGGAAAGAAAGACAGATGCTACTAAAAACTATGAAAAAAAAACTAAACTAACTGTCCTAAACTATGTAAAACTAAACTAACTGTCCTAAACTCTGTAAAACTAAACTAACTGTCCTAAACTATGTAAAACTAAACTAACTGTCCTAAACTATGTAAAACTAAACTAACTGTCCTAAACTATGTAAAACTAAACTAACTGTCCTAAACTCTGTAAAACTAAACTAACTGTCCTAAACTCTGTAAAACTAAACTAACTGTCCTAAACTATGTAAAACTAAACTAACTGTCCTAAACTATGTAAAACTAAACTAACTGTCCTAAACTCTGTAAAACTAAACTAACTGTCCTAAACTCTGTAAAACTAAACTAACTGTCCTAAACTATGTAAAACTAGCTGACTCGACAGACGTTGCCCTGTCCAAATTTCATGTATGAGTAAATGAATTTCCTTCAAATTTTTCTTTTTTTTTTTCTGTTTTACTACCTAGTTATTCTGCTATTTGGGGGCGGAGATAAATCCAACAAATCAAACATCATAAAAATTGGTCCAGCCGCTCTTGAGTTATAAATGGTATAAATAACCCGACTTAGTTTTATACATAATATATAGATAATATTTTTTTAATCATTATAGTGTTAGGCACTATAATGATTAAAAAAATATTATCTGACTATCTGACGCTGACTAAATAAAAAAAAAAAATTGTATTTTTAGAATCCTGAACTTGAATGAACTTTGAATCCTTGGCTTCAACTTTCTTGGCCATTTGTCCTCGGAATTTCATTAATTAAAACCCATTGCATCCCTATACAGCGTATTTCTGAAATGTGTGGTAATATTTAAGGGTGTGGCACACACCATCAAACTGTAGGTACGACTTTCCCCATGGGACCAACAACATAATCTCAAAAAATTATCAGCTGTCCCATTTGGGTCGAGTAGGGTGTCCATATTTCTTCACCTTATCACGTTCGTACCAAGATACCGTACCCTACAGTGAAGCTTAATCAATTAAACGTGTCCATAGATCAAGTTCCACGCCCACAGCGAGCTTTACATATCTACTTAATATTCATAAATCAACAATATTGTTAACAAAACATAGGTATATAGGTACCACGCCTCTTTCCTCAGATTACGAAGCTATGAGTCTGAAGTTCTCTTTGGAAACAGTTATTAATACAACTTCTCTTCGCTATCACGGTTCATGAGAGCCTGGTGTGACAGACGGACAGCCCTAAAAAACCTTAAAAATTCACACCCCGCTGGTCTATCAGCGGGGTGTGAATTTTTAGGGTTCCATACCCAAAGGGTAAAACGGGACCCTATTACTAAGACTCCGCTGTCCGTCTGTCACCAGGCATGTGACAGACGTGTGTGTGTGTGTGTGTGGCTGTGAGATACATCTCATGAACCGTGATAGTTAGACAGTTGAAATTTTCACAGATTATGTATTTATGTTGCCGCTATAACAACAAATATAAAAAACAGAATAAAATAAATATTTAAGGGGGCTCCCATAAAACAAAACGTGATTTTTTTGCGTTTTTATAGATATTGGTAAGGAACCCTTCGTGCGCGAGTCCGGCTCGCACTTAAAAAAACGCAAAATTGCGAAAAGCGAGGCAGCTATAAACTATACTAATAGGTATCTATTCTCCTCCAATCAATAAGTCAAAGTTGTCGAAGTATTTCAGTTTCTCAGAATAACAACGCCAAAGTTGGCCATTTAACGCAAAAATCACGGTAATAGGCCTTTTAAAACATGAAGTGAACCGTCGCGGGTTGTTCGCCATACAATAACGTAAAAAATAATAATACAATACGCAGTGAAAAAACACGATCAATGTGATCATAGAATATACAGGCTGTAAGTGTAAACAGTGGCAATATTTTAAGGCGTCATCATCATTATGAACAACCTTTACTATGGGACCAAACCTGAAATTGCGAAAAAAAAATCAGGTGTTCAGTACATTTATGTTCGCATAAAGGCTCTTACAGACAGAGGCGATATCGCGGTCGCGACGCGATATTTCGATATTATATCCGTAGAAAAATATCGCGTCGCGACGCGATATCGCCCCTGTCTGTAAGAGCCTTAATTCGTCAAAATGTCGGGAACAGCAGATTTTTTTTTCGCGATTTCAGGTTTGGTTCCATAGTAAAAATTGTTCATAATGATGAGTACAATGACCTCTTAAAATATTGCCACTGTTTACACTTACACCCTGTAGATAGTCAGATAAGACGTCGCTCCATGTAAAAAATACTGTTACATATTCCATTATCCGCTTAGACTGGAAACCGCTACCAACATAGTTAGGAAAAGGCTAGGCAGATAATGATGATGTAGGTATGGATAGGTAATATCTCAACACACATTATGCACATCAATTTGACCACAACATATCGACTCTTTCTTTCTGGGTGTAAAGACCATTTTGTCCAAAATTCACTTTTTGATGCAGTCTTCTTTCTATATAAGACGTCAACTAAATAAGACAGCATCAAAAAGTGAATTTAGCCCAAAACGGTAGTTACCTACGCCCTTTGTAGCGGAAAGAGTCGATATATTGTGCAATGGTCAAATCCTGCCCGTAATTCCAAATGAGGTGAGATCGGTACTGAGGTGGCGCCGGAACTGAAGAGCGGCCATTACATTACGTCATGACATCATTTCCGGTTGCGCTTGCGTCACGACGCGTGTCATTCGCTTTTTAGTTCAGTAGGGCTGGCGCGTTTCCATAAAAAAGCTAATACAAATTGTTTTAAATTATTTTGCGAGATTTATTACGCGTTCCTTTTCGAGTGGCATAATGTCTTTTGATAATCACTTATAATTATGCGTTATTATTAAATACATAACATGTTATAATCGCTTTTCGAGATGATTAAGTGGATAATTGTTTCAACAGGATCTACACAACCACAATTACTTATCTGATGAGATTTATATCTCTTACAATTTAAATGGAATGAGTTATAAAATTACTATCATGAGTTAACATAGAGTCTGTCAAGCGAGACAACATTTAGCTGATTTCTTATAATGGCAATAGTATTATCTGTCAAACGGATTGTCACAGCTTCTGTTCTACTAAGCTACAGCATTTTGATACTTTTTGCTCAATTATCTAATTTGTATTAATGGACATTTAAAGAAGAATGGAAAAGAAATATATTTAATGGAAAAATGCACAGACCACACTATTAATGTAGAAAACAAATATAAAGTAGGGACAGGATAACCAAAACGGAGTTGGAGCCCTTAATCATTTTTGTGCGTGATGATACTGACAGTGATTTCTCTTATGAAGGCATTGAATTTCTACATTCTGATTTTAGTTCTAATTGTGACTATTATATAGGTACCTACATTGAAATGCATTTTTTTAATTTATCCCAAAGAAATTTTTTAACTACAAAAATTCAAGTATCAAACATGTTTTCAGCGTACTATAATAGTGTCGACACCTGTAAGATTTTTGAATTTGCCGCCTTTTTGATGGGATACGACTCGCTTGACAGACTCTAAATGATGTTACCAATGAAGGCTCCCTTGATAAATGATAATTTTATTATTTATTTGTGTAAACGGGTAGGTACTAGGTAGTAAAATATACTTTTTCATAAAATAACATCACCTACATTTTGAAGAAGAAGAAGAAGAAGAAGAAGAAATACGTTTATTTGCGGTAAACATGACGCAAAGCACAACAAAATAAAATAACAATTTGTAAAACAAGTTTGGGGAAAATATGCGTCACATCTACGCAAAACGGCTACCGCTCAGCATAATGCCGCGACCCCATGCGAAACGGAGCCCCAGCGCTGGTTTTGAGCGATAGCCGGCGTTGACGCGATGACGTCGACCGGTGCAGCATGTAACAAATAATATGAAATTAAAAATAAATAAAAATATAAAGTTAATTCTAAAAGTATAGATAAAATATACAGAAAATGACAATATTCCCGCATTCCGTTCCGCGACAGGGGGCCTACTCCCTAAGTCCGTCCGTCTTTCCGTCCGTCCGTTCTTCCGTCCGTCTGACATTACGATCCATCAAAACAAGTGTAAAAGTTAAACTTTTCGGACGGGCAAAAACACATCGAGAGTAGGGACAACTGGCAAATCATGTTGTCATTCATACTTCGTTCGGGCCCCGAACCAATCATTCATCCGTAGGTGATACGGAGTAAGAAACGCCCGTAACGAAGGCCGAAACTACGGGCTTTGTGCTTAGGGAGTTGGCCCCCAGCACCGACTCCCACGCCGCAGAATGCGTTATAGCTATGGCATAGCTGTTTTTTTTTTTTTTTTTTTTTTTTTTTCAAAAATAAAAATCAAAAGTTCTAATCATATGCAGGCTGCATATGATTTGAATTTAGATATTTTTAAACGATTTATTATTATTTTTCAAAATTTCTGTTTTTAAGGTACAAAAACCGGTCAAAAGCGAGTCGGACTCGCGCACCGAGGGTTCCGTTCCGATTTCTGAAAAAGTGTGCTACTTAGAGACATCGTTTTATTTTTCCTGTAATCTTTACATAAACTTCTATCACATAGAATAATTTCAGATTTTTCGCTTTGCAAACTTCGGAGATAAGGGGGGGGGGGACGGTATTTTTTTTTTACATTTTACATCAAAAGTCGAAAAATATGTGGCCTAAAAAAAATAAAAAATAGTTTGAGAATGTGCAACCAGCGTTCTTTCATATGATACCCCACATGCCATAGTAGCCCCATTTTAAATTTTTAAGACCCCCTTTCAGTGCCAGTTGCAAAAAAAAAAAAAAAAATTTATTTCATTCTTATTTGCAAAACAGTTGGGTCAACGTCATCTAAAACTATTCTAAATTTCAAGTTGATAGCATTAGTAGTTCTTGAGATATCCAGCTGTGACAGACAGACGGACAGACAGACTGAGTCACACCATAAGGGTTCCTTTTTTACCATTTTGGTACGGAACCCTAAAAATGAAAAGTTTACATCGAATTTGTAGTATTTATTGGTACTTTGATATTTTTTTCTGTCTAAGCTATTAAAAAAAAAAAAACTAGGCATGCCATAGGCTTTTCAAATCAAATCAAAGATTTTGATTTGATTTGATTTGATAGGATTCTACTCTGTTCACCTAATACACCCAATTTTTTTCGAGACGGTAAAAAAAGTCATCCGGTATATATGAGTTGTATCAGATAAGACATTACATCAAAGTGAAACAACTCTAGATTATTAGACACCAGATTCTCTAGATTATTTTGTATTTAGAGGTGTTTCACTTTGATGTAATGTCTTATAAATTTTTTCCACTCTCTGAAGTTCCTAAGTATTATTAAATTTTAATGTAGCAAAAATCCTAAATCTAACAAATAATTTTAATAAATTAAACTTTGAGTTCTTCTGTTTACTAGAACATCCGTCCACACAACAACTGCTAGTATTACGTTTTAATTTTGATCTCATAAGTAGTCATAACGAAGGGTGCACAAAAAACAAAAATAAAATAATAATAAATACGACGGGTTCGGTCAGAGCCTCAGAGGCGCGGCGCGGGCAGCGGTGCGTGGCGTGATTGCGTCGTACGTGACTCGCTGAGCGCGTATAGACCCCGACTGACTAGCAACCCTTAGTTGCCGCGCGCTGTAGGTACTTATCTCAAGCGGAATGTACCAGTGCAAGAGGCCTGACCAGGGGGCCTACTCCCTAAGCACGAAGCCCGTAGTTTCGGCCTTCGTTTCGGACATTTCCTACTCCGTATCACCTACGGATGGATGATTGGTTCGGGGTCCGAACGAAGTATGAATGACAACATGATTTGCCAGTTGTCCTTACTCCCGATGTGTTTTTGCCCGTCCGAAAAATTTAACTTTTACGTCGGATCGTAATGTCAGACGGACGGATGAACGGACGGATAGAAAGACGGGCGGACTTAGGGAGTAGGCCCCCAGGAACGCATACTCAGCAGTAGAACTTGACCAATTTCATGTCAAATAATATTTTTGAGCTAGATTATCAGTTCGGTCGGAGTTGAAGGTCGATTTGTGGTAATACCACTTTTTTGCTTACCCTAGGCTGTCCCTATCAGCCCAGCTACCACCTTGCTAACTCATATTTTTAACCGACTTCAAAAAAAGAGGAGGTTCTCAATTCGGTTGTTTTTTTTTCTACAACAAGAGCTATACAGTTCGTGCCAATACGACAAAAAAAATATCTCACGAATTTTAAAAAATAACAGTTAAAATGTGACAGCCCTAACCAAAAAATGAGTTAAAAATAACTGTATTAAATAACATACCACGTTCATCTTACTAGGTTATATTATGTTATCTCATGAAACAGTTATAAAAAGTACGTTAATGTGGCTCTCTATGTTATAATGGGCATTATGTAAAAAACTGGCCAAGTGCGAGTCGGACCGCACACAAAGGGTTCCGTGCCACCGTTCAATATTTAACACTATTATTTTTAAAAAATACTTACATCAATTTAAAAAAATATATTTTTATTAAGTACTTACTTGTTATTACAGCGTCTTAGAAATACACAGTCTGTGAAAATTTCAACTGTATTACGGTTCATGAGATACATCTCGCTGACACACAGACGGACGGACGGACAGCGGAGACTTAGTAATAGGGTTCCATTTGGCACCCTTCGGGAACGGAAACACTTCAGTAGGCAGTCGCCATGACTACCAATTTTGTTTTTATTTGTAGTGTCTTCCCTCTATTTTTTTACTTTAATTTATAGCCCATAGATATTCTGTGTGAAAATTTCAAGTGTCTACCTACATATTACGGTTCAAAAGATACAGCCCTGTGACAGACAGACGGACAGTGGAGACTTAGTAATACGGTCCCGTTGGCAACCTTTGGGTACGGAACCTTAAAAGTACTTTAATATAGCTATAGATATAATGGTAATTTAATGCAACTAACGATTATGGCTTTAATCGAGTGTATGATGGTGAACTTTTGACATTAGATGTAGTTATAGTAAGTGAAAAGGTGATTAAGTTAATGGTTTAGTCATCATCATCATCATTTCAGTCGAAAGACGTTCACTGCTTGACATAGGCCTCCCCCAAGCATCGCCACTTCGACCGGTTCTGTGCTTCCCGCATAGAGTTGTAAAAAAACGTTTTTTTTTCATATCAATAAAAAAAAAATGTAATATCAACTCATCTAGATAACCACTTTACCATGTTTTTATTTTCGTAGTAGGTCTTTAAAAAAAACCTACTCCAGAAAAAAAATATGTTTTTTTTTTCATGTTTCAATTTACATCTTTATTCCCGCATCCAGCGGATTCCTGTGGCCTTTACAAGGTCATCAGTCCACCTTGTGGGAGGCCTTCTAACGTTACGTCTTCCGGTGCGCGGCCGCCACTCCAGAACCTTTCGAGCCCATCTGCCATCTGTTCTGCAAGCAATTTACCCTGCCCACTGCCACTAAAGTTTGGCAATTCTTCGGACTATGTCGGTTACCTTGGTTCTCCTGCGGATCTCTTCATTTCTGGGGGTCTACTCCCTAAGCACAAAGCCCGTAGTTTCGGCCTTCGTTACGGGCGTTTCTTACTCCGTATCACCTACGGATGGATTATTGGTTCGGGGCCCGAACGAAGTATGAATGACAACATGATTTGCCAGTTGTCCCTACTCTCGATGTGTTTTTGCCCGTCCGTAAAATTTAACTTTTACACTTGTTTTGATGGTTCGTAATGTCAGACGGACGGAAGAGCGGACGGACGGAAAGATGGACGGACTTAGGGAGTAGGCCCCCTGATTCGAACTGCACGTGGGGAAACTTCAAGTCTCTCCATTATACTTCGCCTTCTGATAAGGCCCATTGTGAGCGAGCACGTTTCAGTGCCGTAGGTCATCACTGGTAATAACACGTAGTACCTACTCACGTAGTACCTACTGGTCAAAGACTTTCGTCTTTGACCAGTAGGTACGTTTGGGGTAATGGATTAGTAGTTTATGATTGACTAGCTGCGCCCCGCGGTATAACCCGCGGTTTATGAGATAATCCAACGGCGTTTCCCGGTGGTGTAACCCAGACATCAGGAATATCTCAGCCTCAGTAGAAGCTCGAAGTTGGAAATAGGCTGGACTCCTATTAGGTACTGTCAGCTTCACGATGTGGGTACCCACATCGTGGAGCTGACTGTACATGCTTATTACCTATAAGTACGTAAATTCATAGGGGTATACAAGGTCAAATTAAATTAGCTAGCGAAACTCCGTAGACGTGATGGGTAATCGATATCTAAACATGATGAAACAAAAAAAGAAAATAATTTAATGAGTTTTTTTTGCGGTGTTCAACCGCAGGTAGTTGAAATATCAGTTTTCTTTGCGTAAACTTCACAGACGTGATGGGTATCGATATCTAAACACACGATAGAACAAAAAAAAACAGATTTTTCTCAACTAATACTTCGTTAGTTACAACAACACCAGCGGTCGTTGACCCAAAAAAAAATCAACAACTTCTTTATTTTGTCATGTTTAGATCATCCATCACGTCTACGGAGTTTAGCTAGCTAATAATTTTTTTGGGATTTTCCGGATTTCCCCGTCCATTTTGCGGCTGCAAGTCAGCCCTTTACTGCCTTGCTGACTAGAAAAAATTTTCTACTGAGAATTTTTACAGATTTATGTTCTCAGGATAGGTTTTGCCATGTAAGTACACACTAAATATCAAGCTATACATTTCCACCATAAGGGCGAGCGCGCACTGCGGTGCGTTTCCGTGAGTTCTGCCGCACTGGGCGGGGCCTACAGTAACAAAATGCATGACCGCAGTGCGCGCACCTCAAAGACATTCCATACTTCACAGATTATGCGGTAGAAAAACGCGCTCACCCTAAGCTGGCTGGCCGTACAGTGAGAGATTGTACGGAAATCCTATGCAATGCGAGATCAGCTTATACTGAAAATGTAGGTATAGCTAGATATTTAGCCGTTTGTACATACAAGCACAGCTAGTAAACAAATACAAATGAGACCAACATGAAATCGCGAAAAAAAAATCAGCTGTTCCCTACATTTATGTTCGTAAAACTCGTCAAAATGTAGCGAACAGCTGATTTTTTTTTCGCGATTTCAGGGTTAGTAAAAGTTGTTCGTAACAATGAGTACAATGACCTCTTAAGAGGTTGTTGGTGTTTTTCCAATAACCCTGTATTTTCATGCGAATTATATAAGCCAAGCTTGCAAATCTGCCCATCCTCTTTTATAACAAAAGCGCTACTTTCTAGCTGACAATGCTAAAAGTGCGCTAACTTCACTTACGTCAGCTGTCACCTGAGAAATGAAGAACAATGCACAATACCGTATTATACACTTACTTATTACATAAGGAATGGCGGGAAAAGTAATTTAATTATAAAGTTGTCGAGTGTAAAGAATTGTGGTTGTATTGTTTTTATAATGTGTTGGCTAGTGTAGAAGAGGAGCTCGTGGCTAAGTAATAACAGCCGCACGGGTCAATCCATCAGGTTAAGCTACGCTTGCCGGGGTTGGTCAGTGGATGGGTGGCCATCTTTACATACCGAGACTCCTCTGTGCCTCGGAAAGCCCGTTAAGCCGTTGGGTCCCGGCTGTAATCGATTATCTTTGACAGTCGTTACTGGTCGTCAGAAGCTTGAAAGTCTGACAACCAGTCTTACCAAGGGGTATCGTATTACCCAGTTACTGGGTTGTGGAGGCAGTTGCTCCATGTAAAATACTGGTATTCAGCTGAATCCGTTTAGTCTGGAAGCCGACCCCAACATAGTTGGGAAAAGGCTAGGCAGATTGATCAAGATCAAGAAACATGGGGTCAAGGGGGTCAAGGTGAACAGGGCACAGCGCTTTTTCGTGACGTCACATTTTCTATCAGTTTACATCTACCACAAGCCGCGTTAAAGAACTTCGCTCCAAAAAATTGTGAATAAAAATTTCTTTCAGTAAAGAAATCGATTGTTTGGGCGTTGAATTGAGACTATATATCTAACTCCACAGCTAACATTAAAAATTGTGAACAAAGAATTCAACATCTAGTAAACAAAATCAATTTCTTTTAGCAGCAAAGACTCTAGATTGGTTCTAGACTTTCCGAAAGCACCTCATCATTTACTCTATTATATTAAATTAAAATAACCGAAAGATTCTATCGAGATTCGAGATACCTAATTTAAAAACGTCGACTCACAATCCGGAACTTACATAGTTTTTTTCAACAATACGACAAAAATTGTGCTTGGTCATAGACTAGCGTAATACCTGACAATAGACAAGATATAGAAGGAGTCACTTTTTGTTGTTTATGGTTTCAAATTGCGGTGGTAGATATACAACTTGCAGAATATGTACCTATGTATTTTAATAATGTAACACAATATAATGCCACACACGTTTCGCTAAATTGACTCTGACAGACAGACCCACGTTTCTATTACGCGGAAGTAACATAATACTTGTAAATAATAAATAATTAGCGTTTACAAGCTTCCACGAATTAAGAGTCATTTGATGATTTCCCATCCACAAAAAAAAGGCTCTGACAGCCATAGCAACGCAGGACTAAGTTTCGCCACACGCGGTTGAGAGCCCTAGGAACGCAGGTCTTACATTTAAGTTTCGCCACATGAGGTTGATAGCCCTGGCAGTGAATGAATGAATTTAAGATTTTTGAAGTGAAAACTTCTTTAGGCGCGTTGAGCGATTTTTGGTAGGAGGAAATGTTACGGGTTCACGCCACCTCGATACCTCGACACCGCATGTCGGCAGTGCCCATGACTGCCAATTTTTTAGGGTTCCGTACCAAAATGGTAAAAAGGAACCCTTATGGTGCGACTCAGTCTGTCTGTCACAGCTGGATATCTCAAGAACTACTAATGCTATCAACTTGAAATTTGGAACAGCTTAGATGACGTTTGCCCATCTATTTTACGAGTAAGAAAGAATTTATTTTTTTTGCAACAGGGACTGAAAGGGGTCTTAAAATTTCGAAATCTACTACCTATATTATATAGGATATCATATGAAACTGAGCACTGTTTACACATTCTCAATTTTTTTTCTTTTTTTAGGCCCCATAGTTTTCGACTTTAGATGAAAAATGTGAAAAAATACCGTTACCCCCTCCCCCCCTCCCTAATTTGCGAAGTTTGCATAGAGAAAAATCTGAAATTATTCTATATGATAGAAGTTTATGTAAAGATTACAGAAAAAATAATACGATGTCTCTAAATAGCACACTTTTTCAGAAATCGGAACGGAACCCTCGGTGCGCGAGTGAACCGAGGGTTCCGTTCCGCGACTGCTCTTGACCGGTTTTTATTAAGTAAATTTCAGCCTTAAGGCCCTGGTTCCAAGCTTGGTTTAGCTCGGTGTGTAAGTGAAATGGCGTTATGGCTGTCTAGTTTGACGCACGAGATAGAAGATTCTCACGCGCACCGGAATTATGTCGTAAAAGTGCAAATAAAATCGTATAAAATTAGAAATTAACTATTTAATAAAAAGTAATCCATCACTGGATGCAGTTTGGAATTTGACATTTCATGGTATATTTTTAATTATAATTATAATTGCTAATGAAGGGATAAACAGCTTTTAAAGATTATTAGGAGGTATGTTTAAAGATTTTTTTGGTGCATTATAGTATGTTTAATTATGTTTTGGCTTCCATCACTGTATGCGAAAAGGACTTGAAAATATCATATTTTTTTTACATGTCAAAATGATTTACGGTTTATGAGATACACAGCTTTAAAAAACCACCTTTTTGATCGTTTTCAGGAAATCTGCGCCTTAAAATCTTGCAAAACGAAGACAAGTAATCATAAATAGCCATGAAGAATTCTATAATGGTGTATCCTATAATCTGTATAGTTAATCATTGTCCTTTACAAAGTGAATGTAAGCCACGATCATGAATAATTGCCGCCATGGCGAATCGTGCTTAAGGCTGCGATGTCTAAAGGTCTAGCAACATCTAGGCTTAGTTGTTAGGTTTATGTAAAGTTTAGTGTTATTAAAGGTGTGAGTGCTCTGAAATAATATTGATTAGGTATATTATTATGACTGGCTTTGCGAACTTAAATCTTGATACACTAAGGCCGTTTGTCCACCGCCAGTACCGCCACGTCAACGGGACGTCAACTAGAACAAGATGACGGCAGCGCCGAAATAGCGATATTTATAAGGTTCATATTCAACGCGAAAAAAAAATCAGCTGCTCAGTACATTTATCTAAGTATATCAAACTCGGTCAAAATGTAGGGAGCAGTTGATTTTTTTTTCGCGATTTCAGGTTTGGTCCCATAGTAAAAGTTATTCATAATGATGAGTACAATGACCCCTTAAGAGATTTCGTGTGTGAATAGATACACCTTATACAACGTGTAACGTTAAATGCGTAAAACCTCTTAAGGGGTCATTGTACTCATCATTATGAACAACTTTTACTATGGGACCAAACCTGAAATCGCGAAAAAAAATCTGCTGTTCAGTACATTTTGACGAATTGTGCGAACATAAAATGTACTGAACATCTGATTTTTTTTCGCGGTTTCGCGGTTTGTTCCCATGGTAAAAGTTGTTCATAATGATGAGTACAATGACCCCTTAAGAGGTTTTGAGCATTTAACGTTACACGTTGTATACATTTACCAGCGCCGCGCAATTTTTTTGTTTTATTTAGCCGCGTGTCGTCCGCACACCACCACCGGGACGTTCGGTTCGAATAATCTCATTTCTCGTTGACGTCCCGTTGACGTTGTGCAGTAGACAAACAACTGAAAATTGGTTCAAATAGATAGAAAAGAAACAACTTACCGAAATAATTTAGTTTTCTATTATTAAAATTTAATTTTCTATCTATTTGAACCAATTTTCAGTTTTTCAATATTTTTTTTCGATTTTTCAAAACCGCTGAACCGCATATTTCTTGATTTCCAAAGAATTTTCATATCCCTAACTTAAGAAATGCTGTATTTCCTATACAAACTTTCATCCCTCCTATCACCCGCTGTAGGATTATTTTTCAGAAAAAAAGTAGCTTATTCAATTCAATTCAATTTCTTTAATTCAGACTAACGTGTCCATATAGTGTTAGTAAATACATGTAAAAGAACTTTAAAATAAATGTTAGTACATAATTATACAAGAGGAACTATCTAACGTGGATGTGTATCCACTGCCTCCATAGAGGACTTTCTACCCTCTCAGCAATGACCCTCAGGTAGCTGTTGGAACTGTCCCTCACCCTGCGCATCAGCGATGGCGCTCGCTTACGGATTATGGCATGGAAGCCATCCACTTGTGCGTCAGTAAACACAGCTTATGTCCGTCCCCAGGATGCCATATTAAACACAATTTATTTCATTACGCTTATTAAGCTAGCATTCTTAGTTTCCGATACTTTCAGGTATCTTTATGTGACCCTAATTCATTGCTCTCGAGTGGTGTTGTTAAGAGGAAACGTGGGTGCTCTTTTCTCCGTACAAAAAGATACAAACGCTCTCGCCTGTTTTCTTTCTGGTTAATGACCATAAAGCAATGATTTTTTACAGAAATATAAATATCAGCTACTTGTATGCCCCTATGTTTTCCTTTTTGATGATATATTATTTTTATAAGAACTAGAACCCTCAAGAAATGCTCAAAATTGCCTATTCAGACCGCTATCAACAGCCGCCTAGTGTACCAATTTGACAACTATTAACGAAAAAAGAAAAACATAGGGGCATAGTATATATTCTTCTTATTCAGTTTATGAAATATCTTTTAAATTGGTCCAATATTGGAGGAGGAAATAGGCGAGAGCCAAACCGCGAAATGTGACTTTTTACACAGGCTATTAGTCGAATCTGCAGTTGTCCTTATCGCACGAATTCGAGGGTGGAGCGCTCGAAGAGCGACAGCAATACCTGCTTAAAATACCTAATTTTTTGCCCCCATTTCCTCTTAAGGCAGCTGACAATGACATTGAAGACTCAAAGACCGAATAAAGATCAAAAATTTGATGACAAAACCATCAACACACTGCTTTCTTCATGACGTCAGCACTTACGTCACGCGTCAACAAACTCCACGCGAAATCTCAATACAGACGCGAAGAAAAGTTCAAGTTACAAAACACTCGATATTTTGTAACTACAGTGAGAAGAAATGGTACAATCGCGATGAGCGATGTTCCCACGACATTACTTTCAATTACAGTTTTTGCGGTAACTGTACTGACAAGCCGATTAAGAGTTTGGTACACGCGATTTAGTTACTAGAATAGTGACGATACGGTTAAGATATTATATTCGATAGGGTTGCCAGATGGTATGCATGTTTTGTTCTCCCGTCCTCCCTTAGGTAAGAGGGTACAGTAAGTCCTCCTATTTGCTGTGCGCTGTGCGTGCGTGCATGCGTTTTTTCACTGATTAATACTCAGTGGAGCAAAGAGAAGAACAGACTAAGTGTGCAGTCAGTTAAATCTTTTTTTCTTACTAAATACAACTTCAAAAACATGACATGGAAGATTTTCATAATTATTTGTTGAAAAACCAAGAACTTGTTGCAAAAATTGGCAGCTCAGCTAAATATGATATTTATCATTTTTTTTACTTTATTTAAAGTAAAATAATGTGAAAAATTCGTTTAATTATGAATGTCCTCCTTTTAAACCCATCTGCCCTCCTTTATCAAATTATCATCTGACAACCCTAATCTTCGAAGACATTTGTGACATCTACCAACCCGCACTGAGCCCGCGTGGAGTGGTAGGTTGCGTTAGGTTAGCCCAATCCCTCTCACAGATTATAGGAGGTCTGTGCCCCAGGAGTGGGAGCGTTATAAGCCTGTGAAGTGTGTAGCCTTTTGTACCGTAAATCTTCTAATAATTCAACCAAAAGAGATGAATTACTGGACCCACAGCATCATCGACACTGACCTCCTCTCTTCGAAAGGGCAGTAATCCAGCGCGGATTGGTAGATGTCACATGGCTTAGGCGTTTTTGTTGTAGGTCATGCCGGTTTCCTCACAATGTTTTCCTTCGCCATTTTGAGAGCAGTGGTGATGAAATTTCACAAAGGAAAGTGCCTGTCTGAGTTCGAACCCACGACCGACATGTCCGTAAGGATTGAGTCGCCAAATTTCGTATCTTAATGAAATTTAATACTTATTTAGTAGTAAGTTTAAAAATTTTGTAGGTTCGATCCTCGATTTTGTAGGTATAATACTTCAAAAGATATATGAACATAAAGGTGGCACCTCAATCTAAATATTTGGATTGAGTCGCCACGTCAGAACTAGGTACATGATGGATGAATGTTTATCATTATTTGGTATGATTTAGTAGTAGTTGTGTATAGTACCTACTAAAAATCTGAGTCCTGTACTGTTGATATTGAAGAATATACAATACTTTTAATGTGGCTCCTCAATCCATCAATCAATCAATCATAAGAACGTGAATTTCCATGAAAGTAATTAGTCAATTTATATTCCACTCCAAAGAACATTTAGTAGTAAGTGTGTTCGAATTTGTAGCATATAGAGAAAGTAGTAAAACTAAGTGAATTTAGTAAATAAACGCATTTTATTTGGCTCCTCAGTCCTGACGTTCTGCAAATAAATAATTGATTGTATCTACCTGAGATCACAACGGAATCAATAACCAGAGACACTAACATTTAGTATAAATGTCTACAAAATACTTATGTACAAATCAACATTGTATATATTCGGTATCTGAAAAAAAAATACTTTTCGATATTCATTAAGAATTCGCTATTGAGGGTGACCATGTTGTTTGTGTACCTGGGACAAACGGTCAAACTAGGTAAGTCCAGCTTCGTTAAGTTAGGGAAGCTACGGAAGATCTTCTTGTCCAAAATATCGCAGTGTCTCGAAACAAAAGTCTTTGACCAGTGTGTGTTGCCAGTTATGATTTACGGCACTAAGACGTAGCGTTTTACAATGGGCCTCATAAGAAAGCTCAAGGTCACCCAAAAGCCAAAGAAGAGGGTTATGCTCGGTGTTTTTCTGCGAGATCGAGTTAAGAATGAGGTCCCTTTTGGGGGGAGCAGTGGACGTCTTTCGGCTGAAATGATGATGATGATGATGTTAAATGAAACCAGGATGACTAGTTTTTGAAATTTATTTTTTTAATAAAATCCCTACTTATTTCTAACAGAATTGTATTATTCACTTCGTAAAGGAGAAAAATAATAAAGTGTTCTTCCTATACGTTCTAAATAATTGCCACTTAAATACTAACTTACCTAATAAATAAACACATTAATACTAATTGTAAAAAACTATTGAAACTGCCCATTGATACCTCTGATGTTATGGTAAGCGTTTATAACTACGATTTTGTATCGAAGCGCTTTTGTGTTTTAAAACAAATCACAATTGAAATCAAGATGTGCCAACAAAGATAATTATGCAAATTACATATAATAACAATGTTACAAAACCGGTCAAGAGCGAGTCGGACTCGCGCACCGAGGGTTCCGTTCCGATTTCTGAAAAAGTGTGCTATTTAGAGACATCGTTTTATTTTTCCTGTAATCTTTACATAAACTTCTATCATACAGAATATTTGCAGATTTTTCGCTTTGCAAACTTCGGAGATAAGGGGGGGAACGGTATTTTTTTTTACATTTTTCATCAAAAGTCGAAAACTATGCGGCCTATAAAAAAGAAAAAAAATGTTTGAGAATGTGCAAATAGCGTTCTTTCATATCATACCCCATATGCCATAGTAAACCCACTTTGAATTTTTAAGACCCTTTCAATCAATGTTGCAAAAAAAGTATAAATATTTCTATTTCTTTCTTATTTGCAAAATAGTTGGGTAAACATCATCTAAAACTGTTCCATATTTCAAGTTGATAGCATTAGTAGTTCTTGAGATATCCAGCTGTGACAGACAGACAGACAGACAGACTGAGTCACACCATAAGGGTTCCTTTTTACCATTTTGGTACGGAACCCTAAAAAGGAACTATCCCTATACTATATGTTTTAAAAAACAGCACATAATAAGTGGTAGGTCCACTAATCGAATCGCGACCCGCGAAATACAATAATTGAGTAGTCCGATGCCCATCTGTGGTCTCCGAGAGCAAATGCGCGAGTTAGAGTCAGCTCACACCGAGACGCGACGCGACGCGATGCTGCGCGCACATTTTAAAAGAGCGACTCAAAATATATCTTTATTTTCTACACGAAAATATACACATTTCATTGTGAGAATTTAGAATACGTTGCACCATGCAGCGCTGCGCCTCGTGATGCCTCGCAGCGTATAGCGATGCATCGCGACGCAGCGGTGCTTCGCCGGTACGCGCGTTGTGCAAGAGCGGTGCTGCACCTCACGAAGCCGCGCGACTACTCTACTACAGTCTCTACTATTTCCGTCCAGACTTCGTGTAGAATTGATGCAGTTTGGTCGAGTGCTCGAGTGAAATTATAATGATAGACTGGGATCTTGTTATAATCGGACTTCTTGCAGAAGAGGAACAGGAAGAAGAATACAAAAATAAAATTAAAAAGACGCAGGGCGGGGCGGGAGCACGTGGCGAATGTAGACACGTTCCGCTGCGCCGCGCGGCGTCGGCTTGAAATGGCGGCTGCGAAAATTTTTGCAGCCGTCATCTTGGATATCCATTTTGACCTCATGAACATTTTAGGTGTTTTTTTTTTACCTCTAGTGTTTTACACCCTTAAAAAATTTCACAAGTTCCATGATGAAACTATGATGATAATGAAGTTTGCTGTGTTGACTGTACAATATAATCCAAAAAAAATAGGCTTGGTAGTGTCGTTAATTGGAAACGATACTACTGGTAGTGCGGCTGGTAGTGTCGTTGCCAATAAACGAAAATTCTCAAGGATCTCTTCATCAGATTCTGACTTGGTGACAATGGGACCACCTCGAGAGCATAACCTTTCAAACAAAAAAATAATTGTGCAAATCCGACCATACAGGCTGACTTTGAAAACATGCGACAAAATGGATTTTGTTTCTATAAGCCACGAAACGTACATTTTCTTTTTAAATCACGTGTTCATGGTCACCCCACAAAAAAATTTCATAAGAAATTAAAGAATAGCTAATAACTTCGTAAATATGTACTTTTTTTTGTATTTTTTTATACGTGCATTTAGTAGAAATTTATACAAAATATTGGCGTTTTTTGTTCCAAATTTCGTCACATGATTATGTAGATTAGAGGCAAATCTATTTACCGAAGCATCTGAATTGAGGAGCCACATTAAATATGCTATATCTCCCATTTCTTTCTTTTGTGATTGCCGACTCTTATCCTACAAATCTAATATTTTTACTACTAAATGATGTTGAAATTGCACATTAATTGAACTACTGCTTCTTTGAAAAATGACCAGTCGTATGTGTATGGTCTGAGGAGCCACACATAATGTATTGTAACTTTTTTAATTTTAACACTACCGAGCTCAGATTTTGTCTACTAAATACTCTCAAATACTACTAAATCATACCAAATTATGATAAACATTCATCCATGATGTTCATAGTTCTGACGTGGCGACTCAATTCAAACATTTAGATTGAGTTGCCACCTATAAGTTCATATATCTTTTGAAGTATTATACCTACAAAATCGAGGATCGAACCTACAAAATTTTTAAACTTACTACTAAATAAGTATTAAATTTCATTAAGATACGAAATTTGGCGACTCAATCCTTACGGACATCGACCGACTCGTAAGTCGAAGTCGTTACCACTGGGCTACCGTTGGTCTTGCTCATTGGCCTTGGTTGTTCATTATTCATAGCATACAAAACCCATTGCACTGTATACTCCACTTTACGCCATACCCTTTAAAAAATACTTACAAAACATAAAGAAATACCTCAAGAATATTTCATTATAAATGAGATGAGATACATATCAGAAACAAATTAGTATTAATTGATTAAAATCATTAAGTTAAATGATTACTTAATGTTAACTTCGCAAGTAAAGCGACGTTTTTCGCAATGTCGCTTGATATGTCTTCATTAATATGGTAATTGATTAAGTTATTCATGAGTAATCAGGATGTTACTTAAGTTAATTAGTATTTGCCCAGAAGGTACATTAATTAAGTGGAATTACTTGTGAAAGAGTTCGTCCGAGGATTGACTGCATCGTTGAACTAGTGGTAGCAAGCGCTTCTCCTGAGCATGAAATCCTGGGTTCGATACTGTGGTCGAGCAAAATGTTTTTCCAACAGTAATTTCTCAGTAGTAGAGTGAGGCTCAGTGTTCGGTTTATGGCAATTTGGACTAAAACTTTCTTTCTTTTTTTTATTTTTGTAATTTTAATCCCTTCCTACATATTTTATGTGTTTTACCTTCTTCTGTACCTAATAAAAGCTATTTTGATCTGGTGTGTTACAAAATGGCAATAACCTTGGCTGAGGAGTGTCACTTTCTAGTGACACTCCTCTTAAATGCTGTTAGATTGGAAATAGAACCCATGGCTGAACGCTGACCCCCAAAATACAGGTCCAGCCTGGTTTGGGGGTTTCATCTGATTTGAGGCAATACATTCGTGTGCTATTAAGATAACTGGCTTGTAACATGTATTTCTTAGTGTCAAATAAATATAGTTTTTTATTGGGACTAAAACATAACTGGAAACTGTGGAACACACACACACTGTGGAACTATGGGATGTGTGTGTGTGTGTGTGTGTGGTGTGTGGTGTGTGCGTGTGAGAACGGTAGGTAAAACAGTATAGTTACATAAACACCTGCCTAACTTATTTTTATCCAAGGGGTATCGTGTTACCCAGTAACTGGGTTGTGAAGGTCAGATAGGCAGGCGCTCCATGTGAAATACTGGTATTCAGCTGCATCCGGTTAGAGTGGAAGCAGATTAATACAGATGGGACACTCCACAGTTTAGTTATGAAGCTACAAGTACGCGGCGGGCTCAATTCAGTGTGGGCTGCCGCGCACCGGCCGGGGAGCACGTTAGTTCGATACTCACTCACGCGCCGCGTCGTAAAAGAAGACAACCCTAACGAGTCAGAAGGTCAGAGTTACGCGATAGAAAGAGAGGCAACTTGTAGGTGAATATAACTGCAGGTAATTAACGTTCAGCGACTTGAATTGCACTTTATTGTGTCGTAGCAAGAGTCGCTTTTTATTTAAATGATTTTGCGGAGTGTCCCATCTGTATTTATCTGTGCTGTTTTTCTGTTTTTTATAAGTGGAGACCTGTAATTGGCTTTCAGACTAATGTACTGTCCTTGATCTGTTTGTTTTAGCTGTAAGTCTTCCATGTTATTTAAATAAATAAATAAAAACACTTGTTTTTATTTATTTAAGCTTAAGAAAAAAAAACTTAAAACTTATAAACAAATAAAATTCTTTGATTGATACAGTTGAAATACAGGAGCTCGTGGCTAAGTAATAACAGCCGCACGAGTCGATCCATTGCCGGGGACCAACCCTAGCAAGCGTGGATGAGTACCGAGACTCCAGCGCAGCGTGCCTCTGTGTCCGTGCCTCGGAAAGCACGTTAAGCCGTTGGTCCCGGCTGTCATTCGTGGAACTTTGACAGGTCGTCAGAAGCCCGAAAGTCTGACAAACGCTTTATCAAGGGGTATCGTATTATCCAGTAACTGCGTTGGAGGTCAGATATATAAAATACTGGTATTCAGCTGCATCCGGTTAGACTGGAAGGCTTCCCCAACATAGTTGGGAAAAGGCTAGGCAGATTTGATTATACAGTTGAACACAATGTAGATCTTGTTGGGTTATTACGGGTCTGAAACAAACAAAAAAATAAAATAAATAAATGTTATGATTGTGGACTTTATTTTAAATATAAAAATAAAATTTATTGAAGTATGAAGTAAAAGTAAGATTTAAATTAATTACAATAATTGAGGAAAATTTAATTCTAACTGTAATGTAGACCTGCCTGATCTAGGTTTATGAAAACCTGTGTTTCAGGCCATCAATTTACATCAAACATTTAAAAAGTAGAAGCTAAATTAAAAAGAAGTTACAATATTTTCAGTGAAGAGTAGGTAAATTATTTTAAAACTAGATTATGTAAGCTAATTATGTTCAAATAAAATTATCGAATTATTAAAGTAGATAAGTAGAGACTATTATTAATTGGGTTAGGGAAGAGACTTATATTAGAGTTGGTAGAAAGAAATTTAATTTTATGATTTCTAGTAGTTTTTCCATAGTAGGTACACATCAAGATTATAATTAGGTAAGTTAAAAATATAATATCCTATCCTAACTAAAACTATTGAAAAACTAAAATATGGCGTCGAAAAATTCCCCCGCGTCGCTATCGACTATATTGTTAAACATAAAATATACGCTTCACACCCACAGACAGAATAATTTATAATTCTAATTGAGCACACTACATAAAGGGTGCTGACATGAAACTGACAAGATTAACTGACAGAGACGTATTATGACGGTACTTGTATTATTAGCACTATTAAATAACGTTTTAAAAATCCGGTCAAGAGCGAGTCGGACTCGCGCACCGAGGGTTCCTTTCCGATTTCTGAAAAAGTGTGCTATTTAGAGACATCGTTTTATTTTTCCTGTAATCTTTACATAAACTTCTATCACATGGAATAACAGATTTTTCTCTATGCAAACTTCGGAGATAAGGGGGGCGGGACGGTATTTTTTTACATTTTTCGAACGAAAGTTAAAACATAAAACAAACTATAAAATCCTTTACACAAAAACTAATCTTTTATTCAACAACACACAAAGACCAAATCATAAAATGAATCTTACACAATTTCATAATACGAATTCTTAATACAATAAGAATGAAATAAAAATACATGTATTTTTATTTCTTTCTTATTTGCAAAATAGTTGGTTAAACGTCATCTAAAACTGTTCCAAATTTCAAGTTGATAGGATTAGCAGTTCTTGAGATATCCAGTTCTGACAGACAGACAGACAGACTGAGTCGCACCATAAGATTTCCTTTTTTACCATTTTGATACGGAACCTTAAAAAGCGCTTGCGCACCGGACGTAAGTGCAAATACACGGGAAGCTAATATGCACGGTCACGTCTGCACTTTCGTTTTGAAATTGTGTAAGATTAGTTTTATGATTTGATCTTCGTGTTGTTGAATAAAAGATGGAAGTTTTTGTGTAAAGGATTTTATAGTTTGTTTTATGTTTTAACTTTCGTTTTAGTTAAGTATTTGTTTACGGTTATAAGTACGAACGCTTTCGATATTGCCGGCAAGTTTTGTTCTGACTCGCTCACCATTATCATAGACAAACTGAGATGGTATAGAAAATATACATGTGAGGGGTTGTGGTGTTTTCTTTTGTGGTAGATAATTGACAATAGAATCTAGTTGAGTTATCATTTGCTTTCATTTGAAATTAAAAGAAACCATATAACTCAAACTCACATAAATACTTCCTACAAGCTTCCTAAAGGAAACCAAACCAGACGTTAAAACTTTCAAACAAATCGCTCTCCCAGGACGCGCCCGCTCCTACTTCCCATCAGTATGTTTCTAATACGGACGAACGGACATATAAACTGGTTTAATATACATGTATATGCATGTATGTATGCACGGTCAGTGAAAGTATGGAGCCATGGACCATGGTCATTGCGCTTACATTGGTACAGTGGTGGAGAAAAGTTTTAGAAGTCACTTTAAAATTGTATTGAGTTCGTGTCATTGTAATTTTGATGTATGATACCTAGTAAAAGATGTGTTGATGTGTCTTCTTTTTCTATTTGTTATTATGTCTATACCTACTAATAATAAAGCTGAAGATTTTTTTTTTGTTTGAACGCGCTAATAACTACCAATCAGATTTAAATAAATATTTTTGCAATTGATAGCCCAATTCTTAAGGAAAGCTATTTAACATCACGCTAGGACTCTTAGGGGCCGAGCAAAAAGAAAAATAGTAAGAAAGAACACTAAGCGAAATCGAAGTAATAGCTCGGGCAAGCGTTGCGATGCGACGCGGTGGGTCCGGGATCGAGGGAGCATGAAATTTCACACGTATAAAGCGGGCAGAAACTAGTCGTAAATAAATCCTGAAATCACTTTCTACAAGTCTGACAGTCTTTTCAGAATCAGAATCAGAACATTTATTTGTAAAACATAGGTATAAACGTGTTAGGTTAACATATTTGGGCGCTACGTTTTGCCGTGAAGGCGTACAAATATAAAGTAAAAAATGTAATTAAAACTAAAATACTTAAAAACTAAATAAAAACAAAAATAAACTAAAAAAATATTAAAAATTATCATTTATAAAATCTGGAACAGTATAATAACATTTTTCAATTAGTAGCGAGGAGAGAGCTTTCTTAAACTTTGCTATGGGCATATTTTTTTAAATTATCGGGTATTTTATTGTAAATTTTCGAAGCCATTCCAAAAAAACTCTTTTTCATCTTTTGTTTTCTTGTGAGTAAAATCGGCAGTAACTGTTACAACATGTAACATCAAGTTACAATATACTAGCTGCGCCCCACGGTTTCTCCATGTGATATGTGTTAATCCAAGGTGTATATATATAAGCTATCTACATACCAAATTTCATCCTAATTGGTCCGTCCACTGTCCAGCCATTTGAGCGTGAAGAAGTAACAAACATAAACACACACTCACAAACTTTCGCCTACAAAATATTAGTGTGTGATGTGATTGTGATTGTTTCAGTATCAAACCTGACTTATTCATCATCATTTTTGCACTTCGTTCCTGATATAACTGTTTTGGCACATTATCAATTTAAACAAACTTAACTATGTAAACTTATGTTAAATCTAAATTGCTTATTGAATATCTTGCTCATTTGGTCGCCATGCAGTCAGTGGTTAATGTATCCTCATGTGCCCCAGACCAGTATTTTTGGTTATAAACTCCATTGTTTCGGCTTTTCTACGTCCGAAGATCAGCTCTCTATTTAATAAACCGTTACTACATTCCAGTTCTTGCAGAGCGGTGTAACTACTTAATCACGGAAAAAATATTGATATTTATCAAACGTCAAATAAAAAAGGTTTTTTGCGTGGCAGTATTTTATAGTCTGTATATTTTACAGACTATAAAATACTGCCACTCAAAAGAAAACCTAACCTACCCTAACTTAACACTTTTTCTTCCGACTGTACGCAATCTTAACCTCTGAATGCAATGAATTATTTATTTATTTTATTATAATTTTATTTTATTATTATAAGTCACAAATGAAATCGATTGCCATTATTTAGAATAAATTAATTAATATACATATTAGCTCCAAAAATTTCAATTATACTCTCAGCAATATATATCAGAATTGATTATAAAAGTCTATTGACTCTTTCACCGTCACCTAGTGTCCAAACAAGGCTAAATTATCTAGATCTAAGGCTAGGAAGTATAACATAGCTACGACCTTTAGGAGCCGAGCAAAAAGAAAAAAAAAGCTGGTAAGAACGCTAAGCGAGAACGAAGTAATAGTCCGGACGGGCGATGCAATGCGACACGTTGGGTCAGGGAGCAAGAAATTTCACGCTGACGAAGTCGCGGGCAGAAGCTAATATAGTATATACATCTTAGCCGTATTATTAATTGCTCTACTTACCACCCCATATATGTACCTATTACCTTTTAGTGGTGGAGCTCGTGGCTTAGTAATAACAGCCGCACGGGTCGATCCTTCAGGTTAAGCTACGCTTGCCGGGGTTGGTCAGTGGATGGGTGACCATCTTTACTTATCGAGATTCCTCCGTGCCTCGGAAAGCACGTTAAGCCGTTGCACTATGGAAAATGGTAGAACAAGCGCATATCAAAAATGCTTTTTACGAATATCATAATTTGGATAATATGGCTATTTTATTAGGTTCTCTAATAGTTAAATTATAATATTCATTAGGATTTTTTCACTTAATACGCGAAATTATTATTTTTTTCATAGATAGAAATACATAGAAGACAGAAGTGCCAAACTCAAGTCTTTGCGTATACATGTTTCAATACCATATTGTGAAAAAATACTTGGTACAGATATGCAGTATTTTACATTTTTAGAAAGGTTATTTTATGCTTTTTGCGATACAGCTTAATGATTTTAAAAGTAAAGAAAAATATTTCAGTAATTACTTAAAAAGTGACATACCTTATTTTTCACTTATATTTTTTTTCGTCGAAGGTTTTCAATGTTACCCACGCTTGCCCAACCGCTACTTTTTGTGTTGACTAGTAGTCTAACTATTCATAAATAGAATGCAAAAAAAATCAGCTGCGGATATTTGCGGTTTTAGAAGATATGAGAAAAAAACTGATAAAAGTCAGTACCCGAAAATTGGTATCTTTTGCGGTTTTATTAATATCCAAGATTTATTGGATCATACTGCTGCTAGAATTTTAAAAATCGATTCTGTTTTCCAAGAACAATATAGAACATTGATCCTTTATTGTAAATGGGGATGTGATGGTTCATCTGGTCAAAGCCAATACAAGCAAATACTTGCAGAAGAGTCGGAAACAATTTCAGATGCCAATTTGTTCATCACTTCATTAGTCCCCATCAGATTAGTTGATGTGCAATCGGGATCCGTTGTTTGGCAAAATCCGGTGCCTTCATCTGTGCGTTTTTGCTATTGAGTTTTGTAAGGAAACTCCAGAAAAAACCAAGGCAGTTGTCGATGATATTAAAAATCAAATTAGGGCTGCACAAGCATCACTTATAAACAAAGACCATCTTTGCAGTAAATGTGAAGCATGAACTATTTCTAACGATGATCGATGGAAAGGTGGCTCAGGTCCTTACAGATACTCCATCTGGTTCCACATGCACGATATGTGGGGCTACTCCACGGCTAATGAATGACCTATCGAAAGTAACTGCCAGACCTGAAAACGAAAACGCTTACCAATACGGATTGTCCACCTTACACGCCTGGATTCGCTGCATGGAAAAGATATTGCATATTTCCTATAATCTTTCGTTTAAGACTTGGGCTGCTTCAACTGAGGAAAATAAGAGATTAAAAAAAAAAAAGAAAGAACTTGTTCAAAAACGTTTCAGGGAGGAGTTGGGATTAATCGTCGACAAACCTTATATTTGTACCTAGCTACATCATTTCCTGAAGCCAGAGTACAGGATGTACGTATTAGTAATATGATTTTAATTTAGTAAATTGTTCTCATATATATATATATTTTTTACTTTGCTTGTTGTAATTAACCATGGTTTAATCTTTTTAGTCATTATAAACTTGTATTCTACTTTAAATAAATTTTTAACTATTTTTTTTCCTGATTTTTTCCCATTTCTTTCATTCTATGCAAAAAAACATACATCGATATACAAGAAAACACTATAAACTACACATCATTCGAATCTCCAAACCTTACTGCATATTTGTGCCAAATTTCATCACGATACGACAAAAATTCATGAAGTTACAGGTTTTTGATCCGATACCGACCTATATTTTCCATAGTGCGTTGGTCCCGGCTGTTATTCGTGGATCTTTGACAGTCGTTACGGGTCGTCAGAAGCCCGAAAGTCTGACAACCAGTCTTACCAAGGGGTATCGTATTTCCCAGTTACTGAGTTGTGGAGGTCAGATAGGCAGTCGCTCCATGTAAAATACTGGTATTCAGCTGCATCCGGTTAGACTGGAAGCCGACCCCAACATAGTTGGGAAAAGGCTAGGCAGATTGATTTTGACCTTTTACCCATTAAATTTTGACAAGCATATAACTCGAAAAATGCGTCGTTAAACTTGGCGTTTCTCTTGGTATCACCTAAATCCATATTTTATAAAATCATCAATGCATATTATGCATAATTATCCTGTCCCACTGGCTTTAAATCAGCAACAATTTATTGGTACATATAAATATTATGAAACATGCTTATTAGAATGTAAGGAAACCGGAACAAAAAAAGGATATAATTATGTCATATTCACATAATCGTAATAATCAGAGATCTAGTTTAAGATTTTAGACCTTATGTCATAAGTATATATAAAAGTTTAAATAAATATTAGATTAATGCCAGTGTTCTTCGAAAGTTTAGGCGGAGATGTAGTGTTAAGAGACACAATTTTTTAATAACGGTATTATATTTTTTTCACTTTGTCTCAATTGTTTTGCATTAACTGAGCATTATTCTAATCTTGAAACGTTAAATATCATTGTTAAAATCATAAATATCATATCAATCATAATCGTTAAAATCATTGTTAAAATTAACCAATTCCAATCAACAATTAGTTTTTCAAGTCAATTTACCTACAACCTTTACTTGACCTAGGAATTTAAATCAAAACCTGAACTGAAAGTACTTCTCCATGTTCACCTTGGTCATTGTTAAGATACAAATGAGGAGAAATTAAAATAATACATTTAGTAAAAACTTAAGTTTTATTATTTCCCCAAAGTAAATAATGCTGATTCACACATTAATAAATGAATATTTTAATATAGATTTCACATAGTTTTAGAATCTAGAGTGCATTTAAGATTATAATGCTAATCATGAATGCTATTAATAGCAGAATATCTCAAGCAAACAGCATGTCAATTTTAGACTTTATATTAATATAATCATATTTTTCTGTTACAGACAAGATGCGCGGCCAAATGAAAGCAGCGGCAATACTACTAATTCTTCACATAACAAGTACACAAACTGCTAAAAGCAGCGCCCCTTCAGTCCATGAAGTCATCAACGAACAAGCAAGGATAGATGACAAGAGACCTTTAAGTTATGGAAACCCTTTAGCAGGGAACTCGCAACAAAATGCTAAAATCCATGCACAACACCAACAAGCCATGTTCAACGCAGAAAGGGTAAGGCAGCACAGAGCACAAATCCAAAGATGGAATAAGGCTCCCCAACAAGTCGACAGCTATATGAAAGCATATCATGAATCACAAGAGAACCACCAACTTGCACTTGAACAAATGCAACAACTCAACCAGAAAGATAAAAAACCGAGAACAAGACAAGAAAGGACGAATTTAAGAAGCAGATCTCATCTTGATCCAGTTAAGCTAACAAGAGCTGATGCTGTAGATAAAAATAGAAATCACAGATCGTTTGGTTCTGTGTACCATAAAGTACTGAATAAAAATAAGAATAAGATTAATACTTCACCAGGAACCACATACGACCAAGGAGTGACCATTAAACCTAATGGGAATATAGGATTAAATAACTTGGAGAGAGAACAAGCGAGTTTATACACAGAAATAGCACCAAGTAAAACTCAATTTATATACCCGAAATTGTACAGTCAAATGCATACATACCAATCTGCAGATGACATACATGCTTTAAATACTCTACTAGCCAAATCTCCACAAGAACAGATAACAGAATTGAATACATTGACACAAGCGAATAAGGAATATGGTAAAGATACACTTGAACAACCCATAGATTTATTCTTTTACTTAAATAATCCTAGTACAGCTGAAGATAACAAAAAATATAATGTTCAAAATGCATACAATGGACCGTATGCAAATGAATATGCAAATTACAACGATCACAAACCAATTACAGAAGAAGTTGATGATGTTGAAGAGGTTGCATTTAAACCGTATCCTATACAGCAAACACCAATATCTATACCTCATGTTTTCGAAGATCCAACGACGACGAAGAGTAATTATTACAAAATAGAAGTAGAACAAACCATTAGCGGGAATAAGCACGGGAAAAGTGTGGAGTTTCCTAAGCCAAGTTATGCAGCATTAACGTACGAGGAGGCACCTTCAAATTATTACTCCAAAGAACCTAGTACAGAAACAGTGAAATATCTCCAATCTCAGCATACTGGAGTACAGCATTTATCTCATGATGGAACGGGAGTCTCGGCATATGGAGAAGATGATGTAAGTATTATAAAATGTAGGACGAAACGTCAGTTAGATTCCAACTTATTTATTTTAGAGAACGAACCTTTACCTGTACAAACACAAACACCACCTTTAGTTAAAAATAAAACTCCAAATAATATAACAGCAGATTCTGTGTTCATTGTAACTTTAAACAAATCGAATGTAGCTGATAAAAATCTAGTAGTAAATATTGATAATAAATCATCTTTAAACGCAACTAACAGAAATGATACGTTACCAAGCCCAGTGGAATGGAAACGTTACAGAAACTTTGATGATGACCATCCTGCAGGAGAAGCGAAAGATTATGACTATTATGAAGACAATAATAATAACAAAGACTATACCTACGATGGCGATTATGACCCAGATGACGAGTTCAACCCACCAGACCTAGATTACCCAGCACAAAACCATTTCAGACGACCAGCCTCATTCTCTAGACCCAATAGACAAAGAAATCCAAATACCAATCAGAATTTCGACTCCCAAAATAGCTTTTCAAACAGATATGCTAACTTCAAGCATCCAAATTACAATGATTTTCATTCCGAACCAAGTGACGATTATGGCCCACCCACAAACTACGGGCCTCCCAGTACCAGTTATGGGACACCAATCCAACAATATGGGCCACCTAAAAGCCACTTCAGGGGATCAATACCTGAAGTTTCTAGCCTGATCGATTCTTTGGAACCTGTTTATATGTTGACAGGGTCTCAATTAAAAGATATAGTCGGTCAAAAGCATGTGAATGTTCACCATTTGGATGTATTCCAGTATCCATCTTTGACTAAACAAAAGTACAGGTACCCTAGGAGGATTAAAAAGCATAGGCAGAGTAGAAAAAGGAGACCGAGAAATCTAGGAAAGTTTCGTAAATTGAACAAATTTATACACTATTGAGAAGTTAGTTTTTTTTACAGTAATTGATACTGTTGTATTGCAATTGTTAGATGCTAAATTTAATGGAAAGTCTTTCATTGATACTAAGTAAATGAACAAATTGCCTCAATCGTGAGAAATTTCTTGCCCAAACCAGCACCCTAATTGCGTAACACATTATCAGTCGGAGTTGGTTTCATTTTGACAGTTCAACAACATTCATTGCGATATTTACGTTGTCGAGCAGACAAATTATTCGAACATACGAAGCAATGGATTAGCAATTTGTTTCAAAATGAAACCAACTCCGATCGCTAATGTGTTACGCAATTAGGGTGCTGCTTTAAATAAAATGTAGGTCCCATTTCAGCAAAAACAAACTGCCCTGTGATTCTGTAAGATGGCCTCATTCTAAACTTCGAATCTGGGCCCCAAGTTTGCTATTTTTTAGAAATTCGTCATTCCAACACGATCCCATTGTTACTGCATTGTCATTTTGCTAAAAGTTCGTAATCTGCTAAATTTATAATTTCTTACAACGGATTGTCAGTGGTTGACCATTGGAAAGTCATAATGACGCCATTAATTAGTAGATTACCAAACTTGTCAAAATCAACAATTATTAAATAAATGATAGACCATTCTGACACTATTTTAATGGCAGACTTGAGGCCCTGAATCATGATTGGCGTTCTAAATTCAAAGTGTCAAATAAAAAACAAGTGAGAAGAAGTGATTCGAAGTGAGAGTGAATACGATGTGAGATGCGAGTTGTTGTTTGAATTTTACAGAATCGACGTACTTCACATTTTCAGTTTGAGGCAAAGGGGCCAAAATATCAGTTACCATAAACTATTACGGATATAATATACTGCCATAGACATATACGGCGTTTTAGTTTTAAGTTATTTATATAATAGCAGCTTGAGCTAGATTTATACATAGTTAAGTATAAATTAAATTATTTAAATGTTTTAGACTAAATAAATTATGTCATTTGAAAGAGTTCTTATTCATTTATTTATTACTGTGTTTATCTTAGGTATATTAAGCATTAGCTTCTTCCCGCGAGTTCATTCGCGTGGAAGTCGATAAAATACAGCCCATGTTACTCTTTGATGATGTTGGGTTCTATAGGTGATTTTTTTTTTTAAATCGGTTAAGTATTTTTTGAGTTTATTTAGCGTACAAAAAATATTTTCTTTTAATTTATAATATTAGTTTAGAAATATATATTTGAAAAGTTTTAACAGAAAAAGAAGAGGAAAGTGGAAAGTTAGACAATACGTTAAATGAAAATAAACTTAGATATACAACGTGTAACGTTAAATGCGCAAAACCTCTTAAGGGGTCATTGTACTCATCATTATGAACAACTTTTACTATGGGAACAAACCTGAAATCGCGAAAAAAAAAACAGCTGTTCAGTACATTTATGTTCGCATAATTCGTCAAAATGTACTGAACAGCTGATTTTTTTTTCGCGATTTCAGGTTTGGTCCCATATTAAAACGTACAATGACCCCTTAAGAGGTTTTGCGCATTTAACGTTACACGTTGTATAAGTACTTAAACAATGCTAATTACAAATGGTAAGACGTATTAATTATTCATTGTTATCACTTTAAAATACTAGCTATAAAAAAAATTGTTTACGATTAATAGACAAAACTCCTGCAATAGAAAATGCAATGACTATTTTGAATTAAACAGAGTGAACACTAGAAATGAAAGAGTGTCGCAGAAAGGAGGCCTGAGCACCAGCAATGGGAACATTATGGGCTGATTATGTATTATGCTCAGAACAATAACAAAGCATAGAAGGAAGGATAAAAACAGAATTCTGTAACTACCTTTATTCCCGTTCTATTATTAGGTACGATAAAGGTACGATAAAGGATGTGGGAAAGAGATGAATGTTTTACTCTTTGTTTTACTTTCTTGGCATGGTCACAAGATCAATTGTCATTTGGTTAAAAAAGTTATAGTATGACGCGGCCAAATTTGATAGTACTTTGTTTCAATGTCTGACAGTTCGTTCATTGAACTACCTGACTTATTCGCGTGTTCATTGTTTACGTGTTTGTCGTAATCTTCCATGGTTTTGCGATGTTTTAATAATATTTCTACTGTTAGATTGCATGAATTCTTTGTTTAACTACAAACAGTGAGTGTGTGGACGCTGTGGAGCAATTTCTTGTGTGGTTGGGGGCTGCCAGTCCCATTCATAGCGAAAATAAAATGAACAATAAATATTGACCTTCCATCGGTAAGTTTTTGCTCAATTTCTTGTTGCATATGATCTGATAAACGAATATAAATACATAACAAATATTGCTGTGTCACTATATAGCTGAAACCAGTCGTAATATTTATTCCATTAGAAGTTATTAGCGAATATTCGGAAATTGTTTTGGGGTTATCTTGATCAGCCATAGTGACGTAAATAATGTTGTCGATACTTTTCTTTTACAGATTTCCTAGACGATGTGAAAAAAAATGGATAAATTGTATTGGTAACGAAATTGGACAAAATACACATAATATGCTCCAAGCATTTTACTTTGTATTCATTTGGTAATGAACCTATGAAATGTATGTAGCATGTTCTTTAAGTCGTCACTTAGAGAACATGATGTTCCTACATTATTTGTTATGGATAGAACAGATGAAATAGTCTGATATATATATACAGGATGATTTTTTTATCATGCACCAAATTGAAATGGGAGATTTTATTCATCATTATGAACATCTTTTACTGTGGGACCAAACCTGAAATCGCGAAAAAAATCAGCTGTTCAGTACATTTTGACGAGTTTGATGTAGATAAATGTACTGAACAGCTGATTTTTTTTTCGCGATTTCAGGTTTGTTCCCATAGTAAAAGTTGTTCATAATGATGAGTACAATCTCCCATTTCGATTTGGTGCATGATAAAAAAATCATCCAGTATTATGATATAATTAAGGTATTTTATTGGCAATAAATAGTATCCCGTTCAAATTAAAACTTGATTTATTACATTACAGGAAATACTTATGGAAGTCTGCGAAGAAGGACATAGCGCAGTACTGCAAATTAAAAGAACCGCTCACCATCAACAGCAATCTAACATGAAGACAGGTATAACATTTCAGAAATATGTTCACTTGATATATGCGATACAATGATATTATATTAAAAATATCATTGATGCGATATTATTCTTCTAATTATCCCAGTCGGAAATATAATCGTGTGCAAATTTATTTTTAATAAAAAATACGTAATTGTAGGATCCCGTAGCAATGGAAGTTGAAACAGGACCTAGTACATCGGTACAGATTAATGAATCGCCACTGATATTGACATCTCGTGAAATCATCTCACATCAGTCAGGTAAGACATACAAATAAAACTATTTACCTAAATAAAAATGATGATAAAAAATCTTACATAAATTTTATTGAGAACTGTTCGTTTTAGGAATCCTTGACACAGATGACAATAACAAATTCAGAAATAATTGGATTCCATCCCGATTCAAGAAGACTGCGCTTTTGGCGAGTTCCTGGTCGCCAGAGCCGACTCCAGAATCCTCAGGAAGTTCATCCGTATTATGGTGTGGACTGGAATTCGCGTAACAGATTATTAAAGTTGCTAGGCATTTTATTTTTTTATTTAAAATATTATCTGGTCGTTATTTATTTTTTTATGTACGAAAAGTTTTTGTCGCTTTGGTACCATTTTGAATTTTCATAATAAATTTTATTTTTTCACTAACAACCATTTTATTTAATCAAATAATTCAAATCTCTATTAAATTACGCTTCTACTGATTTAAAATAATGTGTTACATAAAAAGTATTAAAATAAAAATTATTAGTTACTTTGAATACCCTTGTTCCCTAGACTTTGTTGAGTAGACTATGATGTAATCTAAAATTCAAATAAATATGAGAAAGTAAGTTGCTAAAAACATTTGCAAAACCGAATGTCTCCCACTTCTTTTCAATAAACTCATCAGTTATTATGGCAATTAAATACATTCGGGTTTAGCCGGGTCAGATTTAATACATGAAGAGCTGTCGGGAACCAAGGAAGACTTTGGTGATGATGATGACGAACTATTTAGTTCATACTTAAAGTATTGTTTCATTTTGAACGAATATATTAAGTATTGGGATCATAAGTATGCTTAGTTACTTCAAAATTTTTGGTACACACGGCTACAGATCAAGCTATACATTTCCAGTATAAGCTGATCTCGCATTGTATAGTATTTCCTTACAATGAGCGGTCAGTGTAAACTGGAAATGTATAGCTTGATGTGTAGCCGTGTGTACCGGTTATTATTCTTGGCAGTATAAGAAAGAATGTTATTGTAAATTCTATCGACGTTGAAATTTAGTGGGTACATCACTAGTCGAAATAAAATGAATGACAACCTACAAAATTTCGAAACGTCTTCTGTATACGTGTCCTTCTTTAACATCATAGCGGCTCCATAAGTCAAAATGAAACAAATATATTGAGTTCAGTTGCTATTTTAGCTCTACTTCTATGCTTTGTTATTGTTCTGAGGTATTATGTTATAAGTTAATGTCAAGTAACTGACCAGTCATTCTGTTGACAACAGTAGTTTCTATTTCATCACGAAGATACTTGAATTGTGAAATTTGTTAAATTAAACAAGTACATTTTAATATATTCGTCCGGAAGAGTTTTCTTTCGATGAGAATAATTGTCAAGTCATGATATTTGGTAATGTAAGATTGTGAGATGGCGTTATGTGATATACTCGAACAGAAGTGTAAACTATTTAAGGCAATACATCGATAAATTTTGTGTTTTTAAAATTCTTATAAAACCAAATGTATATTGGTTAAATCATTTGGATTTTCCATATGTGTTATTTGACTATATTGTCTACTCAGCAGTAGTACTAAAACCGAAACATGATTACTTGAATTTTTTCAATATAAAAAAAATCCAAAGTAGCGCCGTCTATTTACTGTTTTATACGATTATACATAAACCGTTCCATCATGTGCAGTAAAATTTGCTTTAAATCGAAGGTATTAAAATATATCAAGAACTTACTAAGCTAAAAATTAATTTAAGTATAGCATTTTGTCATAAATCGACATTTAAATGAAGTGCGTCTAGTTCCGGTGCGCGTGAGAGTCATCTATATCGCGCGTCAAACTAGACAGCCATAAGGCCATTTCACTTACCTACACACCGAGCTAAACCACACTTCGATGTATCCTCTTAAAGGAATACTTAAATAAATTTGTACTATTTCTTCTAAATAGCTACTAAGTCTAGAATTATACCACATCATTAGGTGTGGGACACATTTCTGTAGGACACGTCTTCTCTTTTCCCAACCTATTTTAATATGCTATTATGTGTATATGATGCTACTAGGTGACACAGGAAGTAGATGACTTGGAAATACAGTAGCATATCGGCATAGCACACAAACCACAATTTTTTTAGACAAGGAGATGAGAACCCAAGACTTTTAACAACGGAATTGCGGCTTGTAAATCTAATTCAATATGTTTAGCCATCATTTTAGCAAATGTCCGGAAGTATGGGCTTTATCTTAACTACTTCAATTAACTAATTACCAACACTATGAACATAACCTAAAAAAAAACTAAATGATATCCTAACATAACTAAAACTATTCACAAACTAAAATATGGTGTCGAAAAATTCATCCGCATCGCTGTCGACTGGTAATGTACCCAAGAGACTGGCGGCATTGCCAAGCCCAAGGTAAAAGCCAGCCCTTGGGTCACGGGAAGTGTCAACCAGGCGTTTCCTTAAAGAGATCATGAGCACTCGGATCCCACGGCCTGAGGGTATCAACCTCAAACAATTAACTGTCCGGAACGACAGACATTCCCCGGATGTCTTCAAAGCTGGCACATATCCCGGAAAAATCATATATACCTATTTGCCTTATCTCTTCATATGTTCTAATGGTCATAATAATTTCATGGTACGTTTGTTAAGTGATGCTATCAATAAACCAGCATATAACACGGAACTTTTTCTTTGCAGTAAAACTTACTAATGTATTTCCTATGTACAGTTTATTATTGTTAGCAACAAAGCCTATGATTTATGTCGTAATTAATATTGTATTATTTCTCTTGTTACGTTTTATCTGAGGTATCATAAATCGTGACTTTATCTGAAAAGTTCCTCATACCTGTAAGTAATTTATTCTTGAGACAATAGATATCAATTTAATATCATTACCTTTTGCCCGTGGCTTCGCCCGCGTGGATGTCGGAAAATATCTCATAGAACATATTACCGAAAAATCGTTCTCAACCTCAAAATTTCAGCTTTTTTAGGTTCAAGGGTTTGGACTGGGCGTTGATGAGTCAGTCAGTCAAGACTTCTCTAAATATATACAGGGTGTAAGTGTAAACAGTGGCAATCTTTTAAGGGGTCATTGTACTCATCATTATGAACAACTTTTACTATGGGACCAAGCCTGAAATCGTGAAAAAAAAATCTGCTGTTCCCTACATTTTGACTAATTATTTATTTATTAAGTAATTAACTTCAGACTAAATTAATGTCCTTATGTTACCTATGTTAGGTACAAAAGGTCTTAAAAACTATGTTAGTATTGCAGCATTCAAATAAAAATAAATAATTAATGTCAAAAAATACACTAATTCACAATATCATCTCGTCACATGAAGCTGGTTGAATCTCCCCAGCACTGCAGACTCCGGCCTCACAGCAATCATCCTTATGATTCCGTTGGCGCTCCCCCGAATCCGGCGCATCAATCACAGAAGCTGTTTTACGCATAATGGCATATAAAAATCATCGAATTATGCGAACATAAATGTACGGAACAGCTGAATTTTTCATTGTAAAACTTGTTATAATGATGAGTACAATGACCACTTAAAATATTGCCACTGTTTACACTTACACCCTGTATATGATAATAGAGTAATTTCTTGACAAGTCTATCTAGAACGTAAGAACGTCATTAGGTTCCTTGTGTTAGAGAGCTTACAATAGATTGCCTAGAATCCTAGACAGAAACTCAGTATCAGGTAAACCTGGGTAAAATTATTTGGAAGAACCAACAGCAATAATATTCTGAACTACTTACCATGCACTTTTACCTCTGACAGCAGCAACCTTATTGTAACGAGAATAAAGATCATTGTGATTTTGACAGTTGAAATGACGGCTGCTCTGCTGGTCATCTTCCGGTCTCGCCTCAATGTTTGATTATGAAGGCAATACGAGACTCATGACCACAACCGATCTTTCGGGATGATTTAAGAGATTAGTAACATAATTATAGTGTAGAGGTTGGGTTGTGCAGGTCAGATAAAAATAAATAAAAATAGATAGGCAGTCGCTCCATGTAAAATTCTGGTATCCAGATGCATCCAGTTAGACTGGAAGCCGACCCCCACATCGTTGGGAGGTACTAGGCAGATGATGAATTATATTGTAGGAATTTATAAAAATTAAATACTTATGAGACATTTTACTGATCGATCTCGATCTAAGTATCAATTTAAATAAGCTGCCATAATTAGCTATAGTTTTCGGAAAAAGAAATTGACTAAGGGCAGTCCCCCAAAAAGTACCTACGCCTTTATTGGTTTCTAGTGCCTAAACTAGAGAGAAAGAAACACGGCTTCAATTTTTTTTTTGGGTTTTTTGCAATATGCAGGTCAGTGTCAGGTTGTGTCTTAATCAAAATATGATTCGTGACAACAATAAATATGTATTACATAATTTTAACCATAAGAATCATCAATTAGATTTCGTCTGATTTTGGCATTACTCAACTGCAAATTGCAAAAAACGCAAGAAAATTTTAATTTTGCGGGCTACCACAGGGCAATCACCTTTGCATTATTATTTACTAGAAAATGTTGAGCCTAAGTTGGTATAGTTTATACTGAGATATTACCATAAAATATACTATAACCCCAATCCTCCATTCCAGATCCACTACGCAGCCAACTACGAATTCGGCTACCGGGTCCGCGACCACGAAACTGGCAATGACTTCGGACATCAAGAGGCCAAGTCTGGTGACAGCACCCGAGGGTCCTACCACGTGCTCCTCCCTGATGGTAGACTGCAACAAGTCAAGTATTCAGCAGGACCCGACGGATTCCATGCTGATATATCCTATGACCATCTACAATGAGCGTTTAGAAAAATTCCTGTGAAAATTGTGTTGATTTTCCCATTTTTTTTGGTGGGAAATTGGGGAATTTGTATAGTGTTGTTAGAAGTGTCTCAAAGTGATGTTTTAAGTCAACATTAGTTTAATAGTTTCTGAGATGAGTGGTGCTTTTTTGTCTATCTCTGGAATTAATAAATTGGTTTTGATTACAGTTTTATTTAGAAACTTGTGTTGTATTTATAGACAAGTCAAGCAATATTTTAGATGTAAGAATTAGTGCTAAAATTGTAAATATGAAATAATTGTATTTATTAAGTTATTTTCTTTGTAAATCTGATTTTGTACATAATAACAAATTAATTTAGTTTAAAATAAAACACAAACCAATACTAAAATATTTATTTGAATCACAAATCACAATCAATACCTTAAAAACTAAAATTAAAACAAATAATTTTTCACTAAATATTAAAAGTTCTTTGGCCCAAGAAGGCTGTATCTTTACGCTCCAACGTCAGATCTAATATGGCGCCAACGAAAACCTCGCGCCATTTTATACATAAGCCGCAGCTTGAGGAAACGGTTAGAACAAAAGTTGTAAATGATATAATGGAAGTGAAAATAGAAAGTTGTCACATATGTCATTACGTGCGGGCGACATTACTGAGATTATGTAACGGTTCATAGAAGAAAATACGGACATAGGTACCTAATTTTAGAAACATTACTTGTTTCATTAAAATAACTTCCGTAGTTCCGTTCTTCTCTCGCGGAGTTTCTCGTTTTCAAATGTTTTCAAACAATGCATGGCTATAAAATATTGTGTGTATTGTTCGATTTTCTAATAAATAACAACAAAATTTAATGGGAAGGAACGGGCAAAGCTAACTTAAGCTTATAGATGACGCCATTATCGCTGGTGCTTGTCAGCTGTCTATCTGTTGACGGTTGTCAAGGAAACGCGCTCTCACTATAAAACAATATAGTACGGGAGGTGGCGTTAGTTTGAAAAAGTAATTTTATACCGGCTGAAAATCATACTAAAAATAGTTTTTCCTTAGTGCATATGAGATCTGAGGGTCAGCTGCTCCAATAGTGGAGGATTCCAAAGTTTGAGCATGTCAAAGTTGTAAAAAAAACTTATGAAAAAAGTAATTTCATACTGGTCCAAAACCTTATGAGACGGTTTTTGGTATCACATTCAACCCAAAACAAATAGTCAGCTGCATGGAAATGGGGGGAATAAATAGTTCGCGTAAATGAAATTGATTGATGCGATGGCAAAGCCAGGGCTAAATTCGAAACTATGGGTCAAAGCGGTCAAAGTAACCATGACCTTAATCTTGAAGGAAAATAAATATTTTTTTTTTTTAACTTCTGCCTGAACCGGAAATCGAACCCGATTTCTCTTATAAAAAACCGGTCAAGAGCGAGTCCGAGTTCCGATTTCTGAAAAAGTGTGCTACTTAGAGACATCGTTTTATTTTTCCTGTAATCTTTACATAAACTTCTATCACATAGAATAATTTCAGATTTTTCTCTTTGCAAACTTCGGAGATAAGGGGGGGAATGGTATTTTTTTTACATTTTTCATCAAAAGTCAAAAACTATGCGGCCTAAAAAAAAAAATATTTTGAGAATGTGCAAACAGCGTTCTTTCATATGATACCCCATATGCCCTAGTAGCCCCACTTTAAATTTTTAAGACACCCTTCCAGTCCCTGTTGCAAAAAAAACATAAATATTTTTATTTATTTCTTATTTGTAAAATAGTTGGGTAAACGTCCACTAAAATCATACCAAATTTCAAGTTGATAGCATCAGTAGTTCCTGAGATATCCAGGTGTGACAGACAGACGACACGGTTGGCGCAGTGGTTGAGCGATTGACTGCTGCGCAGCATGTCGCGGGTTCGATTCCCGCACGGAACAAATATTTGTACGACCTACAAGTATTTTTTCCGAGTCTGGGTGTTTTTCTGTCTATAATATGTATGTATTTACAAAAAAAAAAAAAATGTATATAAGTAGTTTATCAGCCATCTCGTTACCATAATACAAGCATTAGGTTGCTTAGCTTGGGACTAGATGGCGTTGTGTGAAATGTCCAAGGATATTTATTATTTATTATTATTATAGACAGACAGACAGACAGACTTAGTCACACCATAAGGGTTCCTTTTTTACCATTTTGGTACGGAACCCTAAAAAGGACCCTGTATTTTATACTGAGCGATAATGTTGCCGACAAGGATCAAATACTGCAAAGGAATACTTTGTGTAAGATCAAAGGAAGTGTCAGTTTTTTCAGTTTTTCATAAATTACAAAAAATCTAGAAAATAATCCATTTCATTTGATTTGTCACATTCATTGTGCGTGGTCCGACACGCACTTGGCCGTAGTTGGGACGAATTTATCCCAAGAACAAACTTAACTTTGAAGTTGAAAAACATGTTCTCCCATACATTCCAACTGCAAATATAAGTTTGTACGCAAATATTGAGAGATTTACCATGTTATTTTAAGACCATAGACTTCTTATAGGTTTTCCTGTAATCTACGGTTATGGAACTATTTTCTGTACTTATTTTTTTCAAAATTTTAGGCTCAGCAGTTTTGGAGATAGTGCAGTAAGATTTGCTTTAAATCGGAGGTATTTAAATAGTTAAGAACTTACAAAGCTAAAGATTTATTTAAGTATAGGATTTTGTCCTAAATCTGTATTTAAACGAAGCGCGTTTAAATTCCAGTGCGCGTGAGATTCTTGTATCTCGCGCGTCAAACTAGACAGCCATAACGCCATTTCACTTACACACCGAGCTAAACCATGCTTCGATGTATCCTCTTAAAATCCTTTTCCTTTGTACGTAGATATTCGATCTCATCTCAATACTCAATATTTATTGCATTCAATAATGTGTACATAGTTGGTATGTTAAACATCGAATCAATCAATCAACGCAAAAAAAAAACATAATTCTATTTAGTTTTTTAACCATAACTAAAAAAACTAACAATCCACGGAAATGAGTCAGCTAAATAATTTGTATGACTGTGCCGACAGACGTAACTAATTTACTGATTAGATTAGCTAGGACAATAGGTAGGGCACCTTGATAAGTGCTAACACTTCAAATGGTAACTAAGCAGCTAGGTCAAGGGATTGAGGCTGTAATAAAGGTAGTCCTTGATACTGACGCGGTAATGAAGATTTATCTGGTTTTGTCAGGGCTATTAGGGTTCCGTACCAAAATGGTAAAAAGGAACCATTATTGTGTGACTCAGTCTGTCTGTCTGTCTGTCACAGATGGATATCTCAAGAACTACTAATGCTATCAACTTGAAATTTGGAACAGTTTTAAATGACGTTTGCCCAACTATTTTGCAAATATGAAAGATTTTTTTTTTTTTGCAACAGGTACTGAAAGGGGGTCTTAAAAATTCGAAGTGGTGCTATTGGGCATGTGGGGTATCATATGAAAGAACGCTGTTTGCACATTCTCAAAAATTTTTTTTTCTTTTTTTTAGTCCGCATAGTTTTCGACTTTTGATGAAAAATGTAAAAAAAAATACCGTTTTACCGAAAAATACCGTTTACCGAAATTTGCATAGAGAAAAATCTGAAATTATTTTAATTGATAGAAGTATAAGTAAAGATTACAGGAAAAATAAAACGATGTCTCTAAATAGCACACTTTTTCGGAAATCGGAACGGAACCCTCGGTTCGCGAGTCCGACCCACTCTTGACCGGTTTTTATTTTTTATTTTATCGTGTTTAGATATCGATACCTACGAGTTCTCACAGCATAATCGTCCTATCTATAGCTAGTTCTCACAGCATAATCGTCCTATCTATAGCTAGTTCTCACAGCATAATCGTCCTATCTATAGCTAGTTCTCACAGCATAATCGTCCTATCTATAGCTAGTTCTCACAGCATAATCGTCCTATCTATAGCTAGTTTTCACAGCTGACTCCTGCAGACCTCTCCTCCTCTCACGAGGGAGTGGACCGTAGTTCTCCATACAGATCCAATTTTTAGTTCTAAGCCAGAACGCGACTGAACCATGTTTTCCTTCTCCATTTAGAAAGCGGTGGAGATGAATAAATTGTACGAAGTGCATGCCTAAGTATATGTTATAGGTTCGAATCCACGAGCGAATACAACTCGTAACACTGGTTGTCCACCTCACCGGGAACGGGACGTGGACGTCAACAAGAAAACTGATGACAGTGCCGAAGTAGCGAGGAGTAGTGAGGAGCTCGTGACTAAGTAATAACAGCCGCACGGGTCGATCCGTGAGGTTAAGCTACGATTGCCGGGGTTGGTCAGTGGATGGGTGACCATCTTTACATACCGAAGACTCCTCCGTGCCTCGGAAAGCACGTTAAGCCGTTGGTCCCGGCTGTTATTCGTGGATCTTTGACAGTCGTTACGGGTCGTCAGAAGCCCGAAAGTCTGACAACCAGTCTTACCAAGTGGTATCGTATTACCCAGTTACTGGGTTGTGGAGGTCAGATAGGCAGTCGCTCCATGTAAAATACTGGTATTCAGCTGCACCCGGTTAGACTGGAAGCCGACCCCAACATAGTTGGGAAAAGGCTAGGCAGATTGGGTGCTGAAGTAGCGATAGTTGGTACATTTACTATGGCTCCGTCATCTATTTTCTCATTGACGTCCCGGTGTGGTGGACATAGTGTCAGGCTTGCCACACACGGGCCACACGCTACAGCCACAAATCGCCGCCACCTGCAGCTGGAAGTGGCTACTAAGTAGGTAGCGGAAGTGCGCGACAGACACTTGCGTGCAGCGCAGACGACAGACTATCCGTGGCGCACTTTTTAGTCTATGCACATAATTATGCAGTAACGCACACGACGCGCAAAAAGTCCGGCGCACAAAAAATCCGTGTCATTTTGGCAGATCGCGCCGCGATGCGCCACACAAAAGTGCGCGAAAAAAATAGAAGCGTTTGCTTCAACACGCGCTAACCGCAGACGGCGCGGCGGCGCACACTTTTAGTGTCGCACAAAAAGTCTGTCGTCGTCTTCGCTGCACCTTAAGTGGGGGACATAGCGTCTACTTTCCTACAGATCGGCCGATAGAATCGTCGAAGATGTGCGTCGTGTGTGTTGAGTCTGCGTACAATCCGCGACGGACTTTTTGTGTGCCATGCAGACATTTTGTGCGCCACAGACTCGATCGCACAAAAAGTGTGTCGTCTGCGTTGCACCTTGTGGTCGGTGGTCGACACGAGTTGTCGGTAGCCTCTTGGCGTTTTGTGTTAGCGTTTAGTGGTCAGTGGCGGCCACACGAAGCGAGAAGCGGCCTATCGTGGCGTGTGGCGTGTAGCGTGTGGCTGAACCTAGCATGCCCACCATCAGGGATTTTAATTTTGATAACACAAAAAAATTTGCGAAATTTGTCGCCAAATATCAGAATTTGGTCCAAGCATCTCCCGAGCTTGGCCCAATTTGAATCTCAAAAGCTAGGGCAGCTAGCGAAGATGTTTTTCCTCCCAAATTAGTCGAAATTTTTTGACAAGTCACAGATTTAATCTAAGTTTAGAAGATAGGAATAATTAGTTCAATTTTTAAGGCATAGGTAGTCCAAGAGCCAGATCAAATAGTTTCCGTAAACTCTTCTGATGGAGACCACATTTTATGCCCAATACCTATTAAGTACTGACCTTATCTATTTTAGAGTTTTGCCGCGAATACAGTCACACATTTTCTGGGAGTAGGCAGTAGGAACTACAAACGCAACGTGTCTAGAATATGCAGATATTCGTACTGCTGCCGTGTGATTCTGTAAGACCTCAATCTAAACTTCGTATCTGTTCATCCGCTGTGAGTTTCTTGATTGAGTGAGAAGAAGTGATGCGAAGTGAGAGTGAATAGCGATGTGAGATGCGGGTTGTTGTTTGAATTTTACAGAATCATCAAAAATCAGAATCAGAATCATTTGTTTTTTTGTTGTTCAGATGTTATGTCCAAATTATATTATGTCCTAATTTATAAATTACGTATTGAAACCTTGTAAACAGGCTTCATATTTTGTAAGAAAAGGGTGCGTTACCTCATTAACTTGATTTCGTTGCATGCTGAAATATATGTAGAATCTACTTTCTGCTACGTTTTCATGCATGATTGGTCAGTTACTAATGTTAAAGAATGAGGTTCTAATTCCTTACAAATTGCAAGTTCCCATCATTAGGTATTTAGGTTGAGCTGACCGACAGGTTTTTTCAGGGATTTTAAGGTCTATGTGGAGGATTTCACGAACCAAGGGGATACCGTAGACGTTCGAAGGAAACGATTTTGTAAGGTCTACATCTTATGGATGTTTCGGTAGTTTGAGTGTGCAAATACTGAAGCCGCATAGGTCATGATTGGGAGAATACACGCTGTATAGATGCGCAACTTGCACTTAAGTGACAATTTGCTACGTGCATTCAGAACGAGACTGCTTTAGGCATGTGCTTAGAGGTGCTCATCGAGGGTCACATCTAGATATTTGGCTCGCTTCTCCCAAGGGATCGGCTAGCCAAACATGGTGATCGGCCGGTGGGGGGAGATCAATTGTGATGCGGTTTCAAAAAGAGAACCGCTTGACTTTTGTCGAGATTGACTTCGATTCTCCACTTTCGAAACCACGCACCGAGTTTATCGACTGCGGTTTGTAGAGTGTGTAAATGATACTATAATGATAATATAATGATAATATAATCGTATCGTCTGCGAACAGAGCCAACTGTGAACCTTTTTACTTTTCGGGATATCGCTGGTAAATAACGTGGAAATGAGTGGAGAAAGCACAGAGCCCTAAGGGAAACCTGCGTGAATGGGGTGGGGAGAGGATAGCGCTCCTTCTATACGATAGTGAAAAGTGCGGAAAGACAAAAAATTTCGTAAGATGAGCACGAGACGGTGCCAGACCGTCTCGTGCTCATCTTACGAAATTTTTGTTTAAAAACCGAGTTTATTATAATAAACCGTTGCGCCAGACTTTGTCAAACGCTTTCGCTATATTGAAGAAAACAGCACCCGTCATCGAACCACGTTGGAAACCAACGCTTATGTGTTCCTGTTCGTGGATGTGGTGGACCTGTTGCACGCAAGGTCGGTACGCGGCGAATAATATTAGTTAAAAGTGTCAATTCGCCCGATTCGGACAAGTAAATACGTACCAATAAGCCAATCAAAAGTATAAGTAGACAAAAGTTGTGATCAATTTGACTAATAGTCATGATTGTGCAATAGTTACAATTACTTTAGTTAAATTATACCGTCGACTTATTCGATGTGTATGTAGGTACATAGCCAAGGTAAAGTACGCATATGCACTTTAAACATAGGTTAGGTAAAGGTGGGTGAAGTCGACAGTGACCCAAAAGTCGTCTAATTATCTAAAAACATCAATATCTTTTTCTACTAAACATTAAACTTGCTGATTTTATAGCAACCTATTCTTGGTAACATATTGCACATTTAAAATAACAACACTGAGTTTTAACTATAATAGCGTCTGAAATATTTTACTTGAAAAGTGTGTCCGACAAAAATTTATTTTTTTGCAAGTTTAGCTGCTAAATGTGAAGTCGGCACGTAGTTTTGTTTTTAGATTTGTGAAACTTAAGTTGGGTCTACGGTAAATCTGATTGTTTAACGAATTAGTTAAGTTAATTTGCTAACGATTTATCTTGAAATTTGGAACATTTTTATCACAAAAGTATTTCGCGCTGCTCAATAAACTATCAACTGTTCTATGCCGTCGGATAAAGGGAAACGCCATGCTGCCGCAGTAGCAGTTGTAATTTTGCTCAGTGGTGACTATTTTGGACAACATTTCTGTTGTTTCACTTTAGGTTTTGGTAGCGCTTTGTCAACTCTTGACAATTTCACCAGAATCACCGTTCTAGGTAAACATGTTTTATGCGCTAAACGGATCGACACATAGTGAAAAATAGCGTGTCACGCGCATTGTCGCTGCTCTAAAATTGCTACAAATATGACTTATCTTTTGAATGCTCAAGCATAACTCTAGCATTCAAATTCTTGTAGATATACGTGATACGTCTGGGAATTTAATGTTTTATTAAATTTTCTGACGTCCCTCATAGCAGCGAGGCTCAGCCCTGGTATAAAGCGTCTTGTGCACAAGCAGATTTGCAAACAGAGCACCAGGCCTGGGCTTCGGCCCGCAGTGACAGGTGCGACAGTCAAGGTGCTCGCGTAATGTGAAAAGAGCGTAGAATTCTCCCGCCAAGTATTGCAAAGGGGTGTTACGGAAGGCGTGTTTTGACCATGTTGGACGAATTCAAGCCAAATTGCAGTCATAAGTCATAAGTCATAAGTAATTTATTTCTTAACAATATACATTGTGTAGAAAGTGTAAAATATAATCAAAACCAGTACATAAAAACAAACAGTCTTAACTTTCAGGTATCAAGGAGTTCTGATCCCTGTCTAAATCGGTCTAGACTAACTTCTGCCATTTGCTGCCTCTTATGCTGAAGTCTGATCGAACGTTGGCTCATCCCGTGCAAGAAAGGGCAAACTTATTAGCCTCCATCTTTGCCGAAAATTCACGCCTTGATGCGGCCTCTAACATACCACCTAACATACCTCACTGTAGCTCCACAATGCCAGAGATCTGAATTCACCTGAAAGAGGGCCGTAAGACCCTTTGCAGTCTGGATGTGAATAACGCAAACGGTCCTGACAGGATACCCGCAAGAGTCCTGAAAAGCTGTGCTCCAGAGTTGCCTCCTGCATTCACGCGCTTTTATCGCCTTTCTCTATAAACTGGAGTGGTGTCGAAGTCCTGGTAGCTTGCTAATGTAGAGCCAGTGTCCAAAAAGGGTAACCGTGCCGATTCTGTCAACTATCGACCAATCGGTATAACCTCCATACTGTGTAAAGTGATGGAAAGGTTACTTAACAATAAGCTGCTAGCATACTTGGATGACAATGAGCTCTTCAGTGACCACCACTATGGCTTCCGTCGTGGTTGGTCAACGGGGATCTTTTTGTCTACGTTACGCATTGCTAGGGCGAGGCCATTCACGGTGAAGACCTTGCTGTGTCGCTTGATATCTCAAACACCTTTGACAGCACATCCACACTTATTATGTTGCTCCACATTTAATATGTGCACAGCCAAAGTGTGAACTCTCTGCCACCGTATGTGTCCCTTCCACATATAACTCGTCTGCCTTCAAAGCAAGAGTGTACAGACATCTTTTGGGCACGCTCGTTCCGTCACAGTCCTCATCCATCGCTTACTATTACGAAAGCGTGATCCAGGTCAAGAGCAGGACCATTGAGCAATAAAAAAATAAACGTTTGAAATGTCACATATTTTGTCGATCCGAAATATTGAACTTAACCAGCACACTGAATGAAAAGACGTTTTCACGTTAAAAATAATTCCGGAAAAAAACTGATTCTGTAATTCTGATCTCTTATTTTTTATTTGCCAGACGTTTCTTAAATATTTTTAAGCAAAAATATATTAGAATTTAATTACCCTTGGACTCAGCAATCATTGTGCCGATAGTCGTATCAGCCAATGGCTTAATTGCCAAGAGCCTCGACCAACAGGCTCTCGTTGGGCAGCTGGATCAAGGGCTTGATTCAGAAAGCGGTGCTTCTGGACACGGCCCGCATTGTTAGGAGGTTCCTCTCTCTGGAGCCCTGACCGCCGGTAGCTTGGACCCTGTTCCCGATACCGGTGGGCTACTATTTTTTATATTTTTAAATGTTTTTTATTTAATTTTTTATACTTAAAAATATTTAAAAATGTAAATTATATGTTTGTAAATGAAATAAAGGAAATAATAATAATTCCTTTATTCTCAGGCAACTAAGGCCCATAGATAAAATACACAAATGATTTATAAAATAATAAACAATAATAAACTAATACATATGAAATAATCTTATTAAAAACTATAACTATACACGTAACGTCGGCGTCGTGTTCCGCTGCGTGGTGTCGCGTAACCGTCCTCGGAAACGTCGAAATATGACACCTTTCGGCCAAAAGTCCTCTTCTAAGAAGGTCTGTAGATTTTGGGTTGGAACTCGTGCCACGAACGACGTAAAGTTGATGTTGTGGCGCGACTCCAACCTTTCGACCCTCAGAGTCCAGTCGGTCTTCACCTTCAAATACTGCACGACTTCCTCAACCCTTGTGGAGTTATTACCTCGTGCTTTGCTACAACCTTTAGTAATTTCTTGGCATTCAGTCTTCTACCTACCTTTTGTTTCTTAGACTCATATCAAACACAAACTCATTATTTGGTTTTAATCCTACTTATCTTGAACTTTATGGTCAAGACCTCAGAGTTCACATTAGCATAAAAAATTGACGACTACTAGGTTCTTTTGACGAGTAATTGTACAAATCTGACGACTATTGGTACAAATCGCCCTTTTTTTACATTTGCTTAAATGAGTATATAATATCATTAAAAATTGTAGAAATAAACTACTTACTTAGAATAACAGATAAATTCTCTATTTCTCATTTATGCAAAAAGTTTCATTCTAGATGAAATACTTTTCACACAGCAGTCCTTTAAAGTCAGTGAATTTCCAAAACTGTCGAGTATTGGTACGTTTACCTTAAGTACCTAATAGGTATACTTAGCGCCTATTTCACGATGTCCGAAAAGCCACTTACCGAATAAATTCAAAAATCGACCAGAACTTACATGAAATTATCTGTCAAGTAAGTTAATAGGAACTTACTCGTAGGTGGTGAAACAGGGCCTTAGTGCAATAAAAACTTTTTATAAGCAGGTATCGTATTTGCAGCTTGCCAACATTTGTATTTTTTACTAAAAGGTACTATATTACTTGAAACATTTAGAAAGTGTTCTTTTTATTAAGTAAACTTGAATAAAGTACTTACATATTTTGAAATCGGTTCATTATTTTCCTTTCACAACACGCAGGTATACCTACTTACATACCTAAGTAGGTACCTACCTACCTTAAAGTTGGGCGTCCCAAGGACGCCGGATTGCGATAGGTATCAATGAAAACAAAGTAACGCTACACTTTTTAAGAAATGCGAACGTGAGTTTGTTTTTGTTTGTTTATTATTATTACGCTTTCACGCTAAAACGGCTGAACAGATTTGAATTTTTGACACATGGGTAGACCATGACCTGGATTAGGACATAGGATACTTTCTTTCCCGGTAGGTAGTACGTTCCCGTGGGATAATTTCCGACATCCACACGAAGCCGCGGGCAAAAGCTGTTAATTAAAGCCCGCATGAGCAGTGGGAACGGTCGCCACTTACAAGTTGTGTAGGTCATAGGTTCGAACCCAGGCAGGGATGCACTTTTCTTTATGAAAAATCGTGACGCACAGTAGGAACAATAGAGGCGAATTATGTAGGAATAGGTACAAGTTAGTACCTAGGTCAGTAGCGGCGTTAGAGTAGGTCGCGGTTGGACGACCGCCCAAGGACGACAGTCATGAGGGGCGCCAAGAATTATTAGAATAGGTACTTAGTGCAAAAATATAAACGTAGGGAACAAACATTTTCGAGCTCGCTCTCACAACCTAATTAAAAAAATAAAAAAATAAATATAAATATCCTTGGACATTTCACACAACGCCATCTAGTCCCAAGCTAAGCAAGCTAAGCAACCTAATGCTTGTGTTATGGTAACAAGATGGCTGATAAACTACTTAAATACATTTTTTTTTTTTTGTAAATACATACATATTATACCTAGATAGAAAAACACTAATTACTAACTACCTACTACTATTATCTAACTTTTCTGCACAAATCGAAAAAGTTACTACCTATCATAGACTTATAAAAAAAGATGGACTCCGCGCCACGCATATCGAAAGTGAAGCACCCTACCGATCTATGTGTGCGTGATTTGAGTACCTGCAAAGACGCCGTCGCTCGTGTCACGTAATGGCGGCCGGTCGGCATACTATGATGTAAATGTGTGCGCGAGGCGTGTTTGTACAAACGGTCCCGGCATACTTACTGTGCTTCACTTTCGATATGCGCAGCGCGGAGTCCATCTTTTTTTATAAGTCTATGCTACCTATCTACTATTTCTTTATGAATGGCCAAAAAAAACCTAGCCGAGGCGGCATGGCATGCCATGAATTTTTGTGAGCTCGCTTGTTTCGCTCTAGCATCCTGCGATCTCTGAGTTCTCAAACTTTTCTGCATAAGTCAACAAAGTAACTACTTATAGCGTAGGTATGAATTGTTAAAAGAAAAATTTAACATAGGTAGGTATAGGTCCGAGGAGGGGTCCAAAATTTTTCGAGCTCGCTTCGCTCGGCCTTGCATCCTGATTTCACCCTTTTCTGCATAACTTGACAAAGATCTCTTATTAAAGTAAGTATACCTATCAATGCGCCGGAACAAAGACCATAACACTTTAAGCCCTTCTACCCTCCAGTCTCCAAAAGTATTGTAGGGGCGCCGCAGAAATCTCGCCCCAGGCGCTGGTAATGCTGCAACCTGCACTGACAGACTGACAGCAGTAAATCTATTGGGTATTACCTAGAATACCCAATAGATTTACTGTTGGAAGTGACGCACATAATCAACAAAATTGGGAATAAGCGTTAAGTAGGTACTTGCGCAAATCGGCCATGGATCACCATATTGCTGACACATGCACGAAGATGAACTCTTCTGAGAACTGTTCTGAGGGCGAAGTGCGAGTTTTTATACTTACTCAACGGCACGGCGCTTATTCAGTTTCAGCACAAATTCGAATAGGTATAAAAATTAAAAACTCACACTAATGGCTAGTTTACACAGTACGGGCTAGCGTGCGCGCCGGTATAGCTGCAGCGCAGCTATTCCCACATACCGAGTTACTCGCACTTGCTGGTTGGACAGTAACTCGCTCGCTCGCTCCAACCTCAACATTTTTTGTTTTCACTCGCCTGCTTGCCTCACTGGCATGGCAGCAGCTCGCACATCATTCGCATCGTTCGGTCGCTTTCTGCAGTAGCTCGCCAGTCACAACAGCTACTGACATGCGAGTAGACAGTAGACACTGTGTAAACCAGCCATTAGGCCTCTCAATTACAATGCGTTTCAACTAAGAATAGGAAAGTCAATGACCTTTAACTGTCAACTGAAGCTAGAAATCTAAGGCTTGCAGTTTTGTAGTGCTATCCTTATCCATTTTAGTTCTGTTTTTGGAATTTGTTTTTGTTAAAATATGTCACTGACTTTGCAAATGTGTAAACGAGATGCTATTTTGCTAAATCTTCACAATATGGCGCAAGGTCATTCCTATTCTTAGTTGAAACGCACTGTACTTTGATTTCTGATTTATTTTCTTTGCTGATGACTAGCTTATAGGTAACAGTAGAAAGGTATAGGTTCACGGATAGGTAGTAACTAAAAATTAAACACCCAAAATTACATGTAGGTACGTTATTTATTTCAATAATAAAGAGTATTGATATAACAATTTTAGTATGGCTACCATAGATGTATTAAATATTAAACACTAACACTTGGCGGGACACTAAACGCCCATAGACGTCATAACAATAAAACTTCTATTGCGTCTCTTGCTTGTCCATTGTCCCCGAAAGAGTTAACAGTTAGTTGCATACAAAATGCTTAGATTAATCAACCATATCAATGGATTGAACAGCACTCCTCAATTCTTGATTTCAACGTATCAATCTGTCCAATCTTATTGGCTTATTTGAAGCTACTCACCTTAATAAAACACAAGTAATGTAATGTAATGATAGGGGTGGTACACACTTTGTCGGCTCTCCATGATTCCCTTTTCGAATATGATTCACTTTTTCGAATAAAAATTCAGGGCGGTTAGATGTTGCCGATCGGCACAAGCCGAATGAAAGCCGAATGGGTAGTCATTGCTTCGGGTCGGCTTTGTTGTGCAACAAATATTGCCGAATCGAATGTACCGACCCGAACAAGTGTGTATCACCCCTTAGTATAAAATAATTTGTATTAACATTTTGAAACTATGTTATTGACATCTCAATGTAAAGTTACTGTTCAGTTATAAACTTCCTATGAGAAGGTCCCAAAATCCGACTAAATAATTAATGAATAAGTAGTCGATTTTTCACTAAGTTATTGCTACAGACATCTATTAAGGTTGCACTAGTCGATGGCTCGAAATCATTGGTGGGCATGGCTAATATGCATTCTATTTAGTTTTATTCATTTATTTAGTGAAATGGACGATGATTTATAACGATAACGAGCGCGTAACATTTTATGAACAAACCTTTGGCCGTATTATGATATTTGAATTCTTTAATAAATCATCTGTCACTGTACGGTAACAAGTTTGACATTTTGATACTCCGACAGTTATTTATTTACGCTCAAAGATACATTGAAATTAGTATTGAAATTTGGAAGTTTCGATGCTCGCAACTTTCAAACCAATTTTCTTTTTTATTCTGTTTCCGTACAGGGCTAGATAATGACGAAATTAATTTTTAATGTACACTGTCAAACAGTGGAGTTAAGTCCATACGATGTTAGTATGGAAGGATGATTGACTAGGGTAACCTTAAGAAAAAAATACACATATACGATTAAATATCCAGTTATTATATCTTATTATTATGCCTGAAGAGCGTAAGTACAATAGGTACGGCCGATGACTCATGACCGGTCTGAACATAGGCTCTCCGAACTTTCGCGCATGTTCTCTCACTCACACTCGCCTCATATCACCATTTGGTTGATGAAAAAATGTCATTGCGCGGCCTTCTGCGCGAAGTTCGCAACGGCCATGATTCATCGGCTGTATTGTACGATTTTAATCGAATTAAAACTACACACCAAAAGGCAATCGATTTAAAAATCGACTATGTAATCGTAACGCACGAATTATCTTAAAATTATTACAATAGCAAAAATATGTCTACATTATTCTTCTTATAAAGAACTTAATTATGCTCACATTTATTATTTTAAAGAGGTAAGCAAATCAAAATAATATACGTGAAATATTATCGCATTGGATAAACAAACTAATTTATAAAAGTCAATTTACACTATAGCGACGATACAGAATTCTTTTGATCACCAATTCTGATAAAAAACTAGACTAATTTAAAACGAATATACAGGGTGTAAGTGTAAACAGTAGCAATCATTTAAGGGGTCATTGTACTCATCATTATGAATAACTTTTACTATGGGACCAAACCTGACATCGCGAAAAAAAAATCAGCTGTTCAGTACATTTTTGTTCGCATAATTCGTCAAAATGTAGGGAACAGCTGATTTTTTTTTCGCGATTTCAGTTTGGTCCCATATTAAAAGTTGTTAATAATGATGAGTACAATGACCCCTTAAAAGATTGCCACTGTTTACACTTACCCGTCTTCAGAAAAAACCGAAATTTATCTATACTAATAATAAAGCTGAAGAATTTGTTTGTTGGTTTGTTTAAATGCGCTAATCTCTGGAACTACGGGTTCGAAGTCGGGTTTCGAAAAATCTTTTTGTATTTGATAGCCCAGTTCTTGAGGAAGCCTATAGGCTATTTAACATCACGCAACCGGGTCCTTTGCAGCCGAGCAAAAAGAAAACAATTGGTAGTCATGGGAACTGCCGACAGAAGTGAAAATTAAAACTTTTGAATAACTGTTAGTTTTTGTTGTATTTTTAATTTAATTATAATATGAATACTTACAGTAAAATATCATTTGTAAATTGAAAAAAAAAATTCAAACAAACTAAATAATAATTAAATGAAATGCTCTAATTTAACGTATTTCACCTTGCCAAATAAGAATAGGATCGCGCTTGCTTCAACTTCACACGATAGCTGTCAAATTAGAACGCATTGATAATGAAGTTCGCGAGTATTGCCATAGTATTGTGGAACAAAAGGGCGTCTTGACAGTACTATTCTTATTTGGCACGCATAGTAGGTACTCGTTTAGACATGATCAGTTTTAAATCATTAAAAGACGGTTATCGCAGCCTTAACGTGCTTTGTAGTTTGTGTCTGTGTCACGAAAAGCTTCCGTACCTACTCGTTCAGCGCCAACAACGTATAAATATTGCTCATATAGGATATGTTAAAAAGAGAGAGAGAGAGAGAGACAGTGGTGAAATAAAAAGTTACATTGTTTTTAACCTATTTTGTTTAGAGTTATGATTTTTTAACACGCTTAGCCGACGTTCGCACGGACGTAAAAATATCGCGGCGGGATTTTATAGCTTACTGGATTTTCAACTCTCGGTGTTGAGCCGAGCTTTGAGAATCCAACAGAGTGCATTCCGGCCATTCTCAGAGCGTCGAAAAAACACACTGTTGGATTTTCAACTCACGGCGCTAAGCAGTGTGTTAAAAATCCAGTGCACGAAAAAAAAATCATGGAAGTCAATTAATTTTGACCTACTTATAATATTGTCACTATGAACAATCATCATCACTATGAACAACTTTTACTATGGGATCAAACCTGAAATAGCGAAAAAAAATCAGCTGTTCAGTACATTTTTATCTACATCAAACTCGTCAAAATCTAAGGAGCAGCAGATTTTTTTTCACGATTTCAGGTTTGGTCCCATAGTAAAAGTTGTTCGTAATGATGAGTACAATCCCCCATTTCAATCATGCTGTACCTATACGACGAAGCAAAATTTAAATAATATTAAGATTACAAAATAACAAAAAGCCATAATGAAGCCACACTCCGATGTATTTGTTCATAAATTGTTCTTATAATGAATTATCGGAAAAAATCGTTCATAGATCCAAATTATCGGACCCAGAATGATAACGATAATTTGTCAGAATGTGGTTCATAAGGCTTTTTAGTTTTTATAGTCTAGTAAAAAGTTTTACACTAATAGGGAATTAGGCGGATTTTGACCTACAGTTTCAATGAAGAATGTAATAAATGTGTTTATTCTAAATAACAAGGTTTACTACAACATAAAATTTTGGATATGTCACGCATTGACACAGTTTGTACAAACGGCTACATATGAAGCTATACATTTCCAGTATAAGCTGATCTCGCATTGTGTAGGATTTCCGTACAATGAGGTAAGGGGCCTTCTGACGACCCGTAACAGCTGTCAAAAATCCACGAATGACAGCCGGGACCAACGGCTTAACGTGCTTTCCGAGGCACGGAGGAGTCTCGGTATGTAAAGATGGTCATCCATCCTCGGACCAACCCCGGCAAGCGTAGCTTAACCTGATGGATCGACCCATGCGGCTGTTATTACTTAGCCACGAGCTCCTAGTGTAAGTACGAGTAAGGGGCCATACTATGACGTGAAAAAAGATCACGGATCCATGTGGATCCGTTGAGAAAAAAGGATGGTGCTATAGGTCGTATATAGCTCCGTCTCTCTCTCACACTGGAACCGTTCAACTTCTGCCCTGCTATAAGAGCTCATAGTAAGCCCCCAGCTTATGCTGTAAATGTATAGCTTGATATGTAGCCGTGTGTACGTTATACGTGTCTACAATATATCAAGAGTAGAAATGATTTGGATTCCTGTATCAAATTATTTCTAGCCTTGCTAAAACTAGTTATAAAAATAGGTTATACAGGGTGTAAGGGACAGCCCTCCGCAAACTGATAGGGTGAATTCAGTATGTCATACTAAGATGACCGGTACATGAAATTTTTTCAGGAACGTTAAGGGAATCCAATAAACCTGATTTGTTTGTGTTTTTGTGCACAAATCGGATCGTCTATTACTGGTTGGGAGGGGTAGGTAATAGGTATGCGGTGAGTTCGATGAACTCCACAGACTTATATTGGCTAGATTACGCAAGTCTCATCGTCTGAATAGAAACCAAGCGTGCCATTATTTTTCCGCCTACTGTGACGTCACATGAGCCATTTAGTGATGGGAACTCCCCGTCCGCGAGTAAACGATTCAAAACGATTTAAAGGCCCCGCCGCGTTTCGCTTCGTCCGGCGGTACGCGTCTTTGGAGCGAGAAGTCGCGTGTGCGCATACCGTCCGCTTGCATCTTATTGTTTAAGTTCGCCGCTCTTCAAGTTACAGGTAGGTATGTAAAAATGTTATTGGAATATCATTAGTTTGGGTCTAACAGAGTAGACTAGTAAGAAATATTAAATTTTGTTAAGTGGCCGTAAGTACCTACTTGTTTCACACTGCTTGCGGCTGTGCCTAGGTATCCCGAAAGGGAAGAGGGAGTGTTACGTAAAGATTATTTGAGTAAAAAATAATATTTTTTTTAATATCGATTTTGCAATCGATTATTCTAGTTCATCGACAGAGGAATGATAAAACGACAGAGGAATGATAAATCTAAAATTATTTGTTTTTTTTTACTGAAATGTTAGTCATTTTCGATTATGTCATTATATAACTTGTTCTTACTTGTTCTTGTTCTTGTTGTTTGTTCTTGTTCTTTCTTATTGGTTGGTTGAACTTAATTAGTCTTATTATGTACTTTGTTGTAGGAAAGTAACAACGTTAATAAAAAACCCTAGAAGAAATTTTATCTACAAAAAGAAAAGCCAGTAGAAGTCGCTATTATAAAATGAAATCCGAACCAGAACTAACCAGTGACTAAGTAAATAAATTAGTAAAAAATAAATTTAAAATCTTTTTAATAATTCCTGGAAAAAAAAGCAAATGTAAAATAAAATGTAAAGCTTGCGGCGGGTTCTATTCACTGGCACCATTCTTTAATCCTAAAATTCTAACAAAAAACCGGGAACAGATTCGATTAGATAAACACTTTTAAATCGGATCTCCCCCCGCCTTAAACAATAAGCATAAGAGTTCCGACATCGACAACATCTAAGTACCTACTGATTTCTATAAAACATAGAGAATTTTAGGTTTTAGAGAACGATGCCAGTGAATTCGAGCCTAAAGTCAATCCACTAACTCCAGAATTAGTTAACGCCTTCAATACATCAATTGTAGTCAGGCGTTGAAACTGTTTGTTTCCGTAAAGATGCCTTCATTAGAATGAACAGAGCAAATTCGACTATATTGTGTTGGGAACCAATTTTCATGCCCCGTCGCGTCGCTTCAATCCATATTTATTTAACTTTGGGATCACTTTGAAATCTGTAAATATAATTAATAATATTCTAAACAAAATCACTAAATTGGCACATTGGAGTTAAAAAAATAATTACATGTCACAAAAAACCCAACGCAAACATTATCATTCTTCTGTTTCCAAAAGCGATTAGAATCGAGAATGACTGTACAAACTGTGTGTACAACACTATTTGCTATAATTGACAGAAAAATGAGAATAGCGACTGTACCACGGAGCTGAGCGACAAGTGAAAATATCGATCGTTTTAATTTTCATTGCGTGTTTTAACAGACAAGTCATACTGCCTTGTAACTAAAAACGGCAATGTATCATGAATTATTTGATACACACTCAGTTACATAGTGTTCATTGTAAGAACACAATGAACACAAAATAATTGATTTTGCAATAAAAAACACATAATTTAATAACAATATGACTTATCGATGAAAGAAAACGTTTCCATTATCTCGTCCCACTTTTTTTGTGTAGTTTCTACAGCTCAATACCGCATAATTTGGCATTTTTTAGTTTTTGGTTGACGTCCGGCATCAAGAACGTTCGAGCGCGGACTGAATGGAAGCGGCGCTGAAGGAAGTCAATTTTACTCCCTTTTTACACGCGAAGTACATACACTTGCGTCGTCTAGCCAATATAAGTCTGTGATGAACTCTGTAGCTAGACAGAAAGTGAACAGCTGATTTCACGCGTCGTTGGTTAGAGTATTTCAACATCCATTGCTGGTTTTTTTTGCTGTTTCTTTTTTCAGTTTTTTTACATAAATGGAGTGCTGTGAACACACAATGCAATTTTACATTAAAATAATGAAAATGTAACTGAAAAAAAAAATTAAAAAATGAAATTTTTCCTGAGAAAATTTCCGGTGGAATATGATTCAAAATGAGGAGCTGAATGCACCCTGTTAGTTTGCGGAGGGGTGTCCCTTACACCCTGTATAGCATACATAAAAAGGCACTGTTTGGTTTCAAATGCAATGTATCTGGCAGTGTAGAGTTATCCGGCTTTTTCTTTATCACCACATTCAAGATGAATTCTAGTTTGGAGACTAGGTAATTACTCTAGTACTGGGTGATTCCAATTTTTAGGGTTTCGTACCCAAAGGGTAAAACGGGACCCCGTCTAACACCAGGCTATATCTCATGAACCGTGATAGTTAGACAGTTGAAATTTTCACAGATGATGTACTTCTGTTGCCGCTATAACAACAAATACTAAAAAACAGAATAAAATAAATATTTAAGGGGGCTCCCATACAGCAAACGTGATTTTTTTGCTCGTTTTTGCTCGATATTGATAACGGCAACAGGTAGACGCTTGGAATATTCACAGAATATTTAGTTATACATATATTCACTTTAAAAATAAATAATAAAATTAAAATAAAAAAGATATTTAACGGGGGCTCCCATACAACAAACGTGATTTTTTGCCGTTTTTATAGATAATTGTACCTACGGAACCCTTCGTGCGTGAGTCCGACTCGCATTTGACCGGTTTTTATATGACTTAAATGGTGATCATTCCACTATAATCCTCACTTCTGAAAACTTCATGAAAATCAATTTTGAGAATGCCAAAAAATTGTCAAGAATTAGTCATAGTCACCCAAGGAAAAAAAAGTCGTGTTATAAATCCGAAGTAATACCTACTATAGGCAACGACTATAGGTAGGTCAGGATTACAGCGGCATGGTTTCGCCATAATCCTCACATCTCGTGCTGGCAAACTGCGAGGAATATCGTCTTGGTTTCAATTCCAAAAAATAGTCATGAAACGTGACCCTATGCCGAATCTCGAAAATAGTCCTTCAAGGATTTCAGAGTTATAAAGGTACTATCGAGGAAATCTGAATCTGACCAATTTGAAAACAAAATACCGTGCACACGATGACCACATCTGTTAGCAAATGTTACTAAAGCGGCCGAGCGCTGCAAGCAAGAATAGTCCTTACGGTGTATAGATTTAAGTTTCCCTGTTTTCTGCTATTTTTTGGCATTCTCAAAATTTATCAAGATTTCAAAAGAGAGGATTTACCTTACATGCATTATTCCAACGCAGGCAAAGGATATCAGTAGTATAGAACGCAACGCGATTAGATAGATCGTACTACCGTTTGACCGATACCGCTGTTCCGCGGGGGGCCGGACGCTGTGAGCCTTGACGACTGAGCGGCCTGCACTGCCCCCCTCTCGTCTCGTCGCGCATATACGTAAGGCGCGGTACAGCGGTATCGGTGAAATAGACTAGACCATTTTCCAATAATCTTCAATGTGTGACATATCCTTACCCAATATTCTCCAAATTAATATTATTATGTACGAAAAGTATGATGTCCAAAACCAAGATCACTAACTCTGACATATACTTTTGGCTTAAAAAACTAAAAACACATAGTTTTGCCTCATTTTGCAATATACAGACATAAAACTAAGGCATGACATAAACAATATTCCTTTTAGAGTCGTTGCAAATCACGAGCGGGTCATGTAAATTTTATGCCATCGACATAAGGTTTAAGGCGCGGACTGACTTAAACGGCACACAACCGCGTAATCTATTGTCACCATTAGCTGGCTTGAAATAAGGTTGAAAATTGAAAATAAAATTTTGTGTTGCCAAGATGTGACTAAGCTGCGAATGTGCTTTTATTTTCCGGGTTTTCTTAAGATTATTTAGAATATACACACTAAATTAAATAATTTTCCGGTTAGTTTTAAAAAAATGCTGATAGTATTAAATTCTTAAAAAAAGAATGTCGTTATCGCTGAAAATACAGAGATGTTCAACGACAAAGTCTATTTTTGTGGAGCAACTTCCAATATTTTTATTGGGAATATCAAACTATTTTTTATTATTATATTTGGTTAAAAAAAAATTATGCCCTTCTCTGTCCACTGTATTTTTTGTGTCGGATAGTTTCATTGCGTTACGAGTGTCATACTCGACAATCCAAGAAACGATTTTTTGTGAATATTGAGGTAATAGGATCCGCCGCTTAAATTCGAACGATTGACGTGCGCTCGAGAAATGCAACAACAATACTTTTAAATAAAATTCACAATGCTCTTATAACTCCACTAGTTATTGTTTTTTATTGCGATTTACTAAATAAGTGAATACATAACTTATGTACTTATAATTAATAAGCCGAATTAGACGTCTATACGACAGTGTTGACGTACTTTAAGGCCCGCAGCTACTAAAATGGACGCTCGAAACGTAACAAATCCTTATTCATAAATAGATGCGGGCGTTGCAGCCGCTGCGGACCGCATTTGACGATATTGCTGTCAATTTAACGAAATACAACGTCAATTTGAGACAACTCAAAAAATAGAAAATAATCTAAATTACAAAATGATTACTCAATTAGATGTACAGACGCCAGCAGGTCAAGCCACCCGAAACTGCCAAATTTTCCCAATCAACCTTGAACCTAATGCGTTAGCGATAAAGATAAAAATCTATTAAAGAAATTTGACAGATTGTATTAGCTTGATGTACTGGCGTCTGTACCCACTTCAAAATCAAAATTATGCACTAATAATGTCAGTTACTATAATTGTAGACTAATCAGAAAACAAAATTGAGAAAATCCAAGCAATAATTATAATATGTGGGAACTAGGATAAATTGTCGCTTTTATCATTCTGATTATTCTACGACATATACGTTTATAGAACAAAATGCACATTTTAAACATATAGTGGTCTTGATTACACCTTTTTTTTAATATCGAACTTAAACTATAAGAAAATATAAAATAAATAACCTTACAGGTTTTTTCGACAAACGATAATTTGCAAACATAAATTTTCACTTCAGCAGATAGAATAATCAAATTTCTATCTTACATAAAAAAAGAACCTCACATTTTTCAAAGCATCCCGCAAACTCAACTTTCAGCCTTACTACAACGCAATAAAGTTCAATTTGGGCCTTAATCTAATTTCTGTTTTTTACTATCGGGTACGTTTAGTTCAACGCCGCTCAACGTTAGAGGGCGTTTGAGTTTGCTGTCTAAATTCTTTGATAGATTAGTTAGACTTCGTATTTCGTTAGTTATGCCTCTTATTTTGGCCATTGTAGACATTGATCTGGTTTTTGGGCTCTGTTTTTCACCGGAAGTCGATGGTGCGGGGCTAAAACGACTTTCGTCTATCTTTTGAAGTTTTGGGGGCGGTTCCGAGTCATCTTCGGAAAGGCTCGGCATCTTGATCACCGGTTTTCGTGGTTTCATGTTTGGCAGTACTGTGGAAGAAAATTTTTTATTGAGATTACCCTTTATACATCTGCATTACGAAGAGTTTGCCGACGTGATGAGAAATAGAAAAAGTCGGGAAGAGGGACTTTAATTTTTAAGAATCGAAAAAATATGTTAGTAGTGTTAAATATTGTACGGTGGTACGGGACCTTTCGTGTGCGAGTCCGACTCGCACTTGGCTTCTTTTTTATAAGGGGCTCATAGTCACACCACACATGCCTCGCAAGGAACTCATTTCCAGAGCATTTATTCTACTTTCATGCTTCTATTCACTTCCATACATAAGCGTAGATACCAGCACACCACTGTGAACAGCCGGTCGAGCCCTAAAGATAACTTACGTTTATTATTCCTCTTGGAGGTGCCAATGGGTAGCACGGACAGGTCCAACTTGATCTGTGAGGAGAAGTGACGCAGCGCCTGTGGTGACGGGCCCGCTACTTCAACCGCGGCATTCGCTGCAAACATTACAGAATTTTGATGCAAGATACACTTCCGAACTCCTTCCTTCCGAAATCGAGCCGCCCTGATTTGTTTGTGTCTTCGACTTTTCAAAGGGTCGTGAATTCTAATTAGGAACAATGATGACACCAAAATGACGGCCAATGTCCTGGCTTCAAAACTGCATTAAACTTTTTCAAACAGTCAAAACATTTATTTTAAATAGGCACACATATAAGGCACTTTTGAACGTCAAAATTTCCAAAAAAAAAATAGAATTGATTCTAGTCCTGCCCGCGGTTTCACGTACATTTTAGGGTTAATTCCTCATGCACCCGGATAAAAAGTCATCAAAATAAATCTGCCTCGCCTTTTCCCAACTATGTTAGGGTCCGCTTCCAGTCTAACCGGATGCAGCTGAATACCAGTATTTTACATGGAGCGACTACCTATCTTACCTCCACAACCCTATTACTGGGTATCACGATACCCCTTAGCAAGACTGGTTGTCAGACTTTCGGGCTTCTGACGACCCAAAACGGCTGTCAAAGATCTAAAAATTACAGCCGGTACCAACACCTTAACTTGCTCCTACGTTTTAATCCAGGACAAAGTATATCTGTGTGCTAAATTCAATCCAGACCCTTTCAGTAATTTTAAATACGTGATTATGTCACAAACATGTTCATGAACTTTCACATGCACAATTTAAGGCGCGGTATTAGCTCAATCATCATCTGCCCAGCCTTTTCCCAACTATCTTGGGGTCAGCTTCCAGTCTGACCGGATGCAACTGCATACCAGTATTTTACATGGCGCGACTGCCTATCTGACCTCCACAACCCAGTTACTGGGTAATACGATACCCCTTGGTAAGACTGGTTGTCAAACTTTCGGGCTTCTGTCGACCCGTAACGACTATCAAAGATCCACGAATGACAGCCGGGACCAACGGCTTAACGTGCTTTCCGAGGCACGGAGGGGTCTTGGTATGTAAAGATGGTCACCCATCCACGGACCAACCGTGGCAAGCACAACTTAACCTGATCGATCGACCCGTGCGGCTGTTATTACTTAGCCACAAGCCCCTTCCATCGAGTTATAAGTATGTTTCATAATTATGTTATGGTTAATGAATTTTTGAGGTGATGTGATACGGTACAGTGCTTACATCGACTTTTAAGCCTTGTGGCGCGGTGTTAGCTCAATATTCACAAAAATTGGTTTCTTGGATTGTCGAGTATGACGTAACGCAGTGAAACTATCCGACGCAAAAAGTACAGTGGACAGAGTAGGGTTTAAAGTAAAATTGTAACCGAATAGAATAAAAAATAAACTTTGGCGTCGAACATATCTGTATTTTCAGCGATAACGACATTCTTTTTTTTAAGAATTTAATAGAATTACATTTTTTTTTAAACTTTAACCGGACAATTATTTAATTTACTGTGCACATTCGCAGCTTAGTCACATTTCGGCAACACAAATATTATTTTCAATTTTCAACCTTATTTCAAGTCAGCTAATGGTGACAATAGATTACGCGGTTGTGGCCGTTTAACCCTTCGTACGCCAATTAGCAGACACAATAGATTTTTTATTGTTATCTGAACACCTGGGTGTGCAATCGACGTTTAAAGAGTTACAATCGTAGGCAGTCTGCGCCTTAAGTAAGGATATATAAATAATAAGAGTATTTACCAGCAATAGCCTTCCCTCCGACCGCTTGGTTGGTGTGGAACAGTTCATTGTGTCTTACATCGAATTCTTCCACACGCTTCTTCATTTCCTCTGAAACGATATAAAGAAAGAAAACACTGTAATAACACGATACAAGGTGTCATTTAAATAACAGACAACCTCTTAAGGGGTCATTGTACTCATCATTATGAACAATAGTAAACTATGGGACTAAACCTGAATTCGCCAAAAAAATAATCAACTGTTCCCTACATTTTGATTTAAAGTTATGCGAACATAAATGTAGAAAACAGCTGGTTCTATTTCGCGATTTCAGGTTTGATTGGTTTGGTTGGTTGGTTTGGTGACAGAAGATTACAAAAAATAAAACGATGTCTCTTCAGAAATCGAAACGGAACCCTCGGTGCGCGAGTCCGACTCGCTCTTGACCGGTTTTTTTTAACGTTAGGTCAGTTAGCTTTGGCAACAGTAAGCGCTAATTGTACATTATTTACCCACAATATACAGGGTGTAAGGGACAGCCCTCCACAAATTAACAGGGTGCATTCAGCTCCTTATTGTGAATCATATTCCACCGGAAATTTTCTCAGGAAAAGTTTCATTTTTTTTAACGTTTTTTTTGGCTAATATTCCTTTATTTCAATGTAAAATTACATTCTCTGTTTGCAGCACTCCATTTATGTAAATAAAACAGCTAAAATCCAAAAAACAGCAATGTATGTCGAAATACTCTAACGTACTACGCGCGAAATCAGCTGTTCACTTTCTGCATAGCTTCAGAGTTCATCAAACTCACCGCATACTACTTGCATACAATACAATAGAGACAAGCGAGACGCTCCGATTTACCGAGTCGCAACAGTATTGCCAACTTAATAAACCTCAATTTGTGAACGAAAATGTTAGATCAAACTTGGTTCACATAAGAACTCCTCTAATGTTAAATGCAAATCTTTTAGTGCACTTAATTTCTAAAGGAAAAACGCACATAATGTGCCCTTGAGTATTCGTGGTAGGTACATACCTAATTACTTAATTAATTCTACTTTTCAAGCGATCACTGGATCCAGTTTCCAAGCCACCCAAGGGCCTTTTCATGGCTTTACGGCAGCTACCGACTGGTAGTCGAGTCGCGAATCGAACGTAAGCCCTCTGCAATGGAAGCCCAGTCTTCTATCACGCTGGGCTATCACTACTATTAATTTGCTTAACATAAACTTTGAATTAAATTGACAAATTAATCGTTTCATTTCTCCAAAAAAAATAACAGCTCTAACATTTAGTCAAGCTTAAAAATAGTGGTATTTTTGTACAACATTTTTGCAAGAAACATGCAAAATTTTTTGAGTAGTTGACAACACTGTTTTTGTGTGTGATTTTTCGTGTAGTCATTAGTACAGTTTAGTTGTCCTGCGACTGTGTCCTGCGCAGTATCGCTCGCTGTTGTTCGCGCAGTCGCGTCGTGAAGTTTAAGTACTTACCCATTTGTGTTGTTGTCTGTGAGAAATGGCTACACGAGCACTAAGCTCGTGAATATGGCGAAATGATAATGTGCTACGGGGAAGCTCGGGGAAATGCCAGGGAAGCGCTCAGAAATTACATCGACAGGTATCCTGACCGTCGGCATCCATCAGACTCCCGGATAATTACCAATGTCTATCAACGAGTGCTAGATAACCAGCCCATAGTTCCCAATCAAGAAGGCGCCGGAAGACCACTTCGCGGTGCAACTGTAGAAAGAGTTTTAGACCTGGTCCGTCAAAATCCACGCCTAGGCACACGCACTGCAGCTCGACTATTGCGCCGGAATCATGGAGCCCGCGTCTCACACTTTTAGACTTCTTTTTGTGGGGCTACGTAAAGGAAAAAGTGTTTGTTAGTGCATGTGCGAGTGAGGAAGAAATGCGAGATTGAATCACAGACACATTCCAGCAGCTGCGCTACAGCTGCAACGAAGATCCCAACTTGCTGACCCGCTTGCACGGGGAGACCCTGCGCCGTGCCAATGTGTGTGAAGGTCTCGGTGGAGGTCATTTCGAGCCGTATCTCATACGACCGGAGCGATTCTAAGGTAGGATTAATTTTTGATACCTATTGAAATAAGACTGATTGATTTACATTATTTTTCTATGTAATAAGCATTGTACTTATGGTAAAAACACATAACGCTCCTTTTTTAACTTGCCGCAGTCGGGTAAAAAAACGAAAACCACTTCAACGTTAGTTGTAGCTATTGTTTGGCACAAAATTAACTCTAGTGCTTATTATTTTGTTATCTTTACTCGCTTTACCAAAGCGGAATTCCCGCTGTGTGAAAGGGCAGCTAATGAGAAGCCTGAATGCATGTTTGCAAGTACTTAGTATTTTTTTATTTTTATTGACTGTTTGTTTCATAGCTGCTTGTTATTTTCGTTAAGTTTTAGACTGTTGTTGGTTGAGCGGAAAATACTTTTGTATTAATTTGTTTAAAAATGCCTCGCAGACGATACAACGTTTTACGTAGGCAAGCCAGAAAAGATAAAGGTTTTTGAGGGAATACAGCCATCATCGTAAATACAAAATAAAAACATTATTCCTTATTTATTTATTTATTTATTTATTTAACAATTTATGTAGGTACACACAAATAAACAGACAAACATAAAGGAACAGAAAAATACGTACAAAGGTGATGCTTATTTCAAAAGAAATCTCTTCCAGCATACCTGCGGTAGGACAGAGGATAAAAAGAGATGTAGACAAAGTGTGTAAGAGTAGAAGAGAAAATTAAATACATAAAATCCAAAATAAAACATATAATATATACTTAAATACATACATACTTCTAAAATAAATATCACTAAAATAACTAATAACTATGACGAAGTGGAAAGATAGTGTTCTTTCACTCTTCTTTTAAATACTGCAATAGTTTGGCAGTCCCTAATGTCTGGCGGAAGTGAATTCCACAACCGAACCGCGTGCACAGTGAAGGAGTAGGAGTAGAAGTCGGTGGAATGGGGAGGAGATTTAAGGAGGTTTCTAAGATGCGACCTGCAAGGCACATCAAAAGGACGGGCGTAGGAAAAGCGTTCCCGCAGATAGGAAGGTGTTAAAGGATTATGAAGGATGTTAAATAGCAAACATAATATCCGAGAGTTCCTGCGAAGTCGAATAGGGAGCCACTTGAGTATTCTGCGAAAGTTAGAAACGTGATCATACTTTTTAAGGTTAAAAACAAAACGAATACAAATATTTTGCAAACGCTCAAGTTTATTCAAAAGCTCCTCAGTGGCATCCAGATAACAGGCATCAGCGTAGTCAATAATGGGCTGAATGAGAGTTTGAGCAAGGGAGATTTTGGTGTTCAAGGGCAAGAAGCTCTGGAGGCATTTCAAGGAATGGAACGTGTAGTGTACTTTACGACTGACTTGAGCAACATGGGCCGTCCACGATAAGTAGGAGTCCATGGTCACCCCCAGGTTTTTAACAGTATTTGCGTATTCAATCTGAACTCCATTCAGACAGAGTGGAGACAGCGACGCAACGTCGAGCCTATTTCGCATATACCTGCCGCCAATAATTATAGCCTGGGATTTCCTAGGGTTGATTTGCAGTCCAAAGGACCGCGACCACTCGCTAATCAAATCCAGGTCTCTGTTCATGGCACACACGGCAGCTTCCGCATCTTCCCTCAAGAAATGGTTGTAAAGCTGCAGATCGTCGGCATAGAGATGGAAGTAGGAAGAGATAACCCTGGTGACACAGTTAATGAAAATGGAAAAGAGAAGAGGAGAGAGAACGCCACCCTGAGGCACCCCCTCAGTAAGAAAACACCAGTCAGAAGAAGTCTCGTCAAGACGAACCCGCTGCGACCGGCCTTTGAGATAGGAATCGAACCAACTAATAGTGCTAGAAGAGAAATTGAGAGATTTAAGGATTCCTACAAGAATGTCGAAATCAACAGAGTTAAAGGCACTACTAAAGTCCAAAAGTACAAGTAGGGTAAGAGATTTGTGGTCCATAGCCCTGCGGATGTCATCAGTAACCTTCAAAAGAGCTGTGACTGTGCTATGACCAGGCCGAAAACCAGATTGAAAAGCACTAAGAAGGCCATTCGCAGCTAAAAAGGCAGAAAGTTGCTGGTGTACAATGTGCTCAAGAACTTTAGAGAGATAAGGGAGAATAGAAATGGGTCGGAAATCAGATGGTGACACAGGGCTGGAAATTTTGGGCAAAGGGATAATATGAGCTTGTTTCCAAGCCTCAGGAAAAGTACAAGAAAACAAAGAGAAATTGAAAATGTGGGTCAAGATGGGAAGTAATGTGGGGAGAATAGGAGAAATCATTCTAGAGCAAAGATTATCATTACCAACTGCAGACGAAGAGATAGCAGAAATAGATTTTTTGACATCATTTTCACTCACAGGACTAAATTCGAAAGAAGAACACTGCGGCACTGGCAAACAGGAAAGTTTAAATAAAGTAGCTGATTTGACGTGCGGATCCAAAGAAACAGGGGGAAGTGAGAAATGTTTGTTAAGAGCACACACGTCAGTATCATTACTGGCAACAACAGGAGATTTACCAATACCGACAGTTTTCAGAAACTTCCAGACTTCAGCAGAGTTACGGTTGTCGAGAGAATTATGGAAGTAGCGTCTCTTTGCATCTCTACACATACGACTGCAGCGATTACGCAACACCTTGTACGCAATCAGGTTGCGCTCGGAAGGACAACGTTTTAACCTCCTTTTGGATCTGTCCCTACTCGCCATCGCGTCCTTAATAGCAGGTGTAAGCCAAGGAGCCGGAACGTATTTCACTTTGACTCGACGGATAGGGGCATGACGATCGTATAGGCTGAGTATTGTGCTGTTGAAATTGTGAACCATATCGTTGATACAAGAGCTCTCCAAAACGTCAGTCCAGTCGATGCTACCAGCATCACGCAGCAATGCCTCCAGGTCTATGCCCTTATAGTTCCTAAGGAAAATATAACGCGGCTTACGCTTAGGAGGGCGAATCCTGTAGGACAAAAAGATTAAGTCATGGTAAGAAAAACAAGCAGTGAGCTGTCCGTGGACAGATACATTATTAGGATTAGAAACAATCATCAGGTCCAAAAGAGAAGGGGAGCAATTAGGGAAATGATGAGTAGCAGAAAGAGGCAGAATACTAAGGTTATAGGAAGACAAGAGAGATTGAAGTTTGTGAGTACGAATGTCATTTTTAAGAAGGCAAGTATTAAAATCGCCCATCAAGACTACGTGGTCATAGGAGGGACATAAATCATTTAAAAGTGAATCAAAAGAGTCAAAGTAATCAATAGAGAGGTTAGGACTGTACATCACCCCAAGAAGCATTTTAACGTGGTGCAAGGAAATTTCGAGAAATAGATGCTCCGCTGACTCCGAGTAGGAAGATGGTGAAGTGCTGATAATCTTGTAGGGAATATCAGCACGCAAGTAAATGGCAACACCACCACCGCCCTTCCCAGTTCTATCATTACGAATAAGCACAAAGCCAGGAACGGCATAATTAACAGATAAAAGAGAGGGTTTGAGGAAGGACTCTGAGATCAGCAAAGCATCTATATGAGCACAGTTAATGGAAGCCAGAAGATCAGAGTAATGGCAAGGGACACTCTGGGCATTGATGTGGGCTATGTTAAGATTGTTGGGGAGGTGGGAAAGCAAAGTGGAAATTTGATCACCAAGAGTAAGAGGAGAGGAAGAACCACTCGCCGCACTAAGGAAACTGCTAGAAGAGGAAGAACAAGAGAAAAAATCATCATCAAGTTCTACATCGTTCATAGTTTGCAAACTAATAATACTTATATAAATAATAATAATAATAAAAATATCAAAACTACTTTACTTTACTATCAAATAAAATAAAAATAATAACTAAATACGCTCAACTAATAAAAGCACCTATTCGCTGTTGTTGGAAGAGATTTTAACACAACATTTATAAACTAAGTAGGTACAAAAAGAATTGAAGGAAGTAAAAGAAAACGAAAACACAAAACAAAAAAAAAAAAAAAACTAAAATTGATTAAAAGTAAACTAACGAGAATGTCAGCCACAACGTTCTGATAGCAAACAGTGTGCAACGAAACGTAACGTCAATTTATACTATCACAAAAATGACATTGACATTGACACACGTCTGTCACGTCACTCACTACATGAGAAATAAAAATATGTAATATCGTCTACCGGCAAACTAATCATTGTGAGAATAAAAAAAATAAACGCAAAGTGAATGCTATGGCAGCTAAAGGTAGATTAACAAAAAGGAACTACAATTTACAGTGTACCGACACTACATGAACATAACGCGGCCAACATAAAACATGCACATATTTAAATCAGCAAACTCAGCGACGAGTCTTCCTCACAAGCTTCCCTTTAGGGGTTGCTGCTACAGACGATGTAGATGCGGACGAGGTAGAAGCTGCAGGCGCGGCGAGATTGGGCGCGGCAGCTCCGGTGGGAGCGGGGAATAGTGCAATTAATGCTTCAAGCTCACCCAAGGACGCTATCTTCCGGCGTGACTTGTCAGGCGTCAAGACAACAACCTTTCCCTCCGCTGACCAGCAGCTATTGATGCTAAAGTGCTTACGAGCAGCAATGAATACCTGGTGCCGTATCTTAGTCAGAAACTCCGAAATGGTGATACCGCTGCCCTTGAGAGTAGTTTTACTGTCCCAAACCAACCGACGATGCTCCATGTCATTGAAACGCACCAGCACAGGTCTGGTTTTGCCCTGGGGGGCTCCTAGTCTGTGGCATACATCTAGATGTTCCATTTTAATGCTGTCAATCATCAGTTGTTTGGAAATGATAAGGAGAATTGAGTCGCACAGCTTTTCATTTGGCTTCTCAGGAATACCGTGAAACAGCAAGATCTTTCTCCTCATTGCAGTCTCATGTCTGTCTAGACTCAAAGACAGGAGTTCAATCTGAGTTTTGAAATGAGATAACGTTTTGCAGACAAAAGATTTAAACTCGGAGAAGTCCAGGGACAGCGCAGCAAGATCTATGAGTGCAGGGTCAGTTCCAGCTGTAGCTCTCTGTAGCTTATCTTCGTACTCACGCATTCGGGAGCCAAACAGCTTCTCCAGTTCCTCCATACTGTGCACAAGTTTGCTGTCCATGATTTGTTGTAATATTATGTGTTGTGGTTGATGAAAAGTGAAGGTGAAAGGAAAGTTCCAAGCGAAGGTGGGTTTATTAGTTAACTAGGACATAAATATAATGAAAAAGAAGAATTAACTATTTTAAAATAAATATTAAATAAGGAAGCAACAAATTTAGGTTTATATGTCAAGCCTACCCACATAGGAAAAAAAAAAGAAAAAAAAAAAAAAAATTATTTCATAAAACCTACTTATTTTATTTTTCATTGAACCCTACCCGTACTTGACAAACTGACCAATAAGTAGGTAAGTACCATACACCACTTTAAACATCTTTCAGTTATAAAAATAATTAAATGAAGGCTAAATTATTGTCGCTTTTACTGTACCTGCGCGTAAGTATCTACCTACTCAACTAACTTGTGCACTACGCTGTCGCTAGTTTAAGCCAAGTGGCGCGAGAATTGACCCCGTGGCGGGTGGGGCAGCCGAACACTCACTGCGCTACCGTTCGCTACGTGCGTTTTGCCACGGAAGCAATACATTGCGTGCGAGGTAATAAAACAAATCAGGTTTATTGGATTCCCATAACGTTCCTGAAATAATTTCATGTACCGGTCATCTTAGTATGATGTACTGAATTCACCCTATCAATCTGCGGAGGGCTGTCCCTTACACCCTGTAGACATTATACTGGAAGTTTTCTGAGCAATAAATAAATTATTATAGTGGATATTATCTCACAAGGAGCTCGTGGCTAAGTAATAACGAACCAGCAGGTTAAGCTACGCTTGCCGGGGTTGGTCCGTAGATGGGTGACCATCTTTACATACCAAGACTCCTCCGTGCCTCGGAAAGCACGTTAAGCCAGTCGTTACGTGTCGTCAGAAGCCCGAAAGTCTGACAACCAGTCTTACCAAGGGGTATCGTAAGATAAAATAAGATAAGATAAGATAATATTTATTTTGTGAAACATGAGTATACAGGTCTTATAATATTAATTTGAGGTAGGCTACATGTTTTGCCATTTATGGCGTACAAAATTAGTCCTACTGGACCAACAAATACAAAAAAAAAAAAAAAAAGAAAAAGCAGAGAAAGAGATTGCAGTCATTTGAATTAAATTTGATTAAATAATAATAATCAGCAGCTAATTAAAAGTCCGTAACAAATGAATTAAAATCATGTCAAAGCTCATTCAGCTCAGCATCGTATTACCCAGTTACTGAGTTGTGGAGGTCAGATAGGCTCCATGTGAAATACTGGTATTCAGCTGCATCTGGTTAGACTGGAAGCCGCCCCTAACATAGTTGGGAAAAGGCAAGGCAGATTGAGTGGATATTATCTCACCTAGAACATTTTCTTGTTCCCGCTGCTTCTGGCTCATTTCTCTGATCATCTTCTGTTGCCGCGCCACGATCTTCTTATTCTCCAGCGACTGAAATCATATCATAATTCATATTAATACTTTATTGTTATGCATTTAGATACCTGGGGCGTAGCTACCGCCGTATCAGCCGTACCCCTGGGCCATACAACATCAAATTCTTATTGATAAACAGACACACACACGCACACTCCCGACTTCGCCATTGTCTCGGACGGTACCGAGAGCTCCAGCACTTACACACAGATTCATAGGGTGTTTGTACACTTGGTAAACACAAGTAAAGCGCGTGTCGTTTCGCGAGTTAAAAATACTGTACCGTGCACCTATTATGGCAAAGATCTAGGGTTAGTAAAACAAAAATAGTATTACTTGCTTACAAATTAATCTATATCTATAAATATCAATGCCACTTTTCGTTGTAATTTTATAACTCAAGAACGGCTGGGCCGATTTAGCTGATTTTGGTTTTGAAATGTTTGACGTAGTCGTTTAAACCTTCCCGGTTTAAACAATGAGAAAAATTGGAAAAGTTGCCGGGGAAATTGCAAAATTCTGGAAAACTGAAAGTGGATTTTATATGGGAATATTGAAATTGGGACAGGACAACGTCTGTCGGGTCAGCTAGTTACGAATAAAACACAAAACCATAGGCTTAAAAATTAACAATGTCCAAAGAAATCTGAACTCAATCCCCCTTAACATAAAGCACATATCGAGAAAGACCAGACATACCATGTAAAAGCGACATCTATCGATGAACAAAAGGACTATCTAACCTGTTTGCAGAACGCCCTGTACTGTGAGGCGAGGAATAAAGACAGCTTGGCGTTGAGGATCGAGCGGCGACGCAGGTGGGCCATCTCCTGGCGCATTGCTAACGGGGCGAGCACCGCTGTGGATATAATAACAAATTAATAATAATAATCGTTTATTTATAAATGGCCACATTTGCAATAAAAACCATAACAGTAAATTAAAAACTTTTTTACAAAAAAAACAACCGACTGCCAAGAAAAACACTACAAAGTGAAAAATAACTTTAATTTCTTTGGTTTTGTATTTTCGTTTTTTGCAACCAACCTTAAGTTATTTTTCACTTTGTAGTGCTTTCTTTTTTGAAGTTTTCATAGAGAAAAATCTGAAATTATTGTGTGATAGAAGTTTATGTAAAGATTACAGGAAAAATAAAACGATGTCTCTAAATAGCACACTTTTTCATAAATCATCAATTTATGTATGATGGTACGGAACCCTCGGTGCGCGAGTCCGACTCGCTCTTGACCGGTTTTTTAGTTGTGGTACTACCCCACACAAACTTGAATACCACTGCGAAGAAATGGGAACAACATTGACATAAAAAAGGAAAAAATACGTATTATTGAAGCTAACTCAAAAACTACCCAAGCAAAGTTAATAAATATTACACGAGACCAACTCTAGGTATAACCTCACGAATAAAACAAGTTGCTTCTTCAAGTAGCTTAACTAGTTGAATGGCGTAATTACAGACACAATTAAAAAGCCATTATGTCTCGTGTGGATCCACGTTCCGGCACACAAAGGTTTAACCTGACGGATCGACCCGTGCGGCTGTTATTACTTAGCCACGAGCTTCTCAACAAGGAAGCCGACCCCAACATAGTTGGGAAAAGGCTGGGCAGATGAGTGTCTTACCGTTCGAGGGTCTGGGCACAGGCTGCACCGCTCCTTGTTGCAGTCTCTTCCTGAAGGCCGGAGATATCTTGTCGTCAAAGTGTTCTATGGCCATGCTGGATATGTCTCGCAGCTCCTGTAGCACTTCGTGAGCTCGCGGGGGAGTAGTTGATGTTTCTACTATTTTGAGGACGCGCCTTATTTCGTCTATTACCTGTGGATGTTTAGGCTTTTTTTAATATTCTGAATGGAAGCACAGACTGGAGTAGCAGTCTTAATGGCTTTATAACGATGAAACAAGCTTTGAAAGAAAAATTAATAAAATAAAATTCGACCCAGTATATGGCAATAAAGGATATAATAACCACGGAGCAAATACAAAGAGGAGACGGCCTAAGAAACTGTGCACTGTGATTCTCGACTAGGTCCTGACGTCATCATGTAGGCGTGGCCTTAGTCCAAAAATAATTCTACCCGACATCAGATGGCGACACTTGGTGCCATGGGAACTAAAAATATTTAGGCACGTAGAGCTCAGTACTAACATATTTTAAATCATACGTACTGAAATTCGTTCAACAGAGTTAGCCATAAACTAAATATACTAAGCACAGAGTTCGCTCACGTATTGTGAAATCTAAAGTATTTATTATCACATTTGGGGCTGTTTCTCAAAAATGTGGATTATAGGCGCGCGTAAAACTCTAGATTGGTTGAATGATTTACCAACAGCCAATCGCAGTAGTTCAATTGCGCTGGACAATATTTGTGGGTTATTCCCGCTCGGTAACACCCTTTCGTCAACACTGTTGACGATCGGGAAAAAAAAGTTTCGTTCGTTCACAGTGTTGACGAACGCTACTTATTATTTCGGGTAATTCCCGTTCGGTAACACCTTTCGTTCCTGTCGTCAACACTGTTGACGATCGGGAAAAAAAAGTTTCGTTCGTTCACAGTGTTGACGAACGCTACTTATTATTTCGGGTAATTCCCGTTCGGTAACACCTTTCGTTCCTGTCGTCAACACTGTTGACGATCGGGAAAAAAAAGTTTCGTTCGTTCGCAGTGTCCACGAATGCTGGTTTTTATTTTTAAAATATGGAAATAAAAATAAAACATGTCATGGATTTTCAAATGTTTAATTACGACAAAAGTCTAGTTTAATTGATAAAAAATGTTGGATGTTGTTCCATTTCTCATGAACAGAGTGACCGTTTCTAATTGTATAAACCTACGTATTTTCTTTTTCAGCTGTTCGCAGGTGAATATACCAAAAAAATACCATGACAGTTGAAATTGTACCAATATTATACCGATATTTAGTGTAGGTACTAAAAATATGCTACCATCATTCTTCGGAGCCTCAAATATACCAATTTAGTACTAAAAAATACCAAAAACCACACTGCACATGAATTCTGCGACAAACTGGCCCTTTAGCAGACTGCAGTCTGCAAGCCAATCGTCACATACACGGAAACAACTAAGGTGAAAGGTGATTGGTTCTTTCAATTCAAAGTTATTTAATTTCAACTGACCTTCCCAGGTATAAAGCAGCAGAGTCCATTGTCTATGAACTTGGAATACGTCATATTGAGCATAGAGATACGCGTCTCTATAGAAGTCAGGATGTCGCAATGGCGGGAAAGATGGTGGTATCTGAAACAGAATGACCTAACTTTTAAATAACCATTGAAATTAACCTTTAAGCAACGTTCTCACTGTGTTGTGATAAGTATTATAACACTCAAATTATCGAGCACGACAGAAAAAAAAACTGGCTAAGTGCGTGTCGGACAACGCACAATGAAGGGTTCCGTAGATTAAAAGAATTTATCCCAAAAATAAACTTAACATAGTAAACCCAAAAGATTTTTTTTTATGTGATAGAATTACAAATTTACAATTTTTGGACTTATTCCTCTAATTGTGCTGTGAGGCCTTGCTTTTTTCCAAATTTCATGATTCTAGGTCAACGGGAGGTACCCTATAGGTTTTGATTTACTTGCGAGTATCAAAATATGTCGCATAAATGGACGTATTTTTTTATTGCGTTGACTTAGAAGCTTGATTTTTTTAGGACTCCAAGGGACCATAGACCTACTTACCTATTTGATATTAATTTTAACTTGATACCTCCAGGCACTCCTGAGAAAAAAGGTCTTGACAGACTGCCATACTTGAAAATATTTTTTATGTGATAAAATCACAAATTAACAATTTCGGACTTTTTCCTTTATTTGTGCTGTGAGACCTTGCTTCTTGCCAAATTTCATGATTCTAGGACAACGGTAAGTACCCCATAGGTTTTGATTTACTTGCGAGTATCAAAATGTGTCGCATAAATGACCGTATTTTTTTTATTGCGTTGATTTAGAAGCTTGATTTTTTTAGGACTCCAAGAGACCTGCGTTTGGTATTAATTTCAAGTTGATACCTTTACGCGTTCCTGAGAAAAAGGGTCTTGACGGACAGACAGACAGACAGACGGACAACAAAGTGATCCTATAAGGGTTCCATTTTTTCCTTTTGAGGTACGGAACCCTAAAAACATAAATTACAAATGAATTATTATTTTTCATTTTTTACCCAATAAGGAATATGCACTTTTTTTTTTCTAAAAAGTCAAGTCATACTACAGAATGTTGCTAAAATACTTTAAAAAAAAACAACATTTTTCCACTAAGTACCTGCACTTCAAATGTCCGTTAATATCGCGGCTATGATGTGACGTCACTATCCACGATACTGCTTTGTTTACATAAATATTATCTTTTTAGGCCTTAAATATTTTTTTTTATGATTTTTTTTTTGTGCTTTCTACAAGCAGAAATCGCCCTTAGTTACCCGCTTGAAATCCCATTAAGGTAACTTAGGTACCTTAATGGGATTTCAAGCAGTTTGCTAAGAGTAGATATTTAGTCTAGCATTTGAGTAAAATCGCAACATAAATTAATAAATTGTAAAATAAGTACTTAATGCATTAAAAACTGAAATAAAATAGCAATTTGTTTCTTGAATCCTACACAGTTTATAATTAAATTACGAATTACTTGCATATTCCTTATTAATAGATTTTTTAGTAGAGTGCACTAGGGTAATTCCGAAAAAGGGTATATTCCGAAAGTTCAAAAATCTACTAATAGTAGCGATATTTTCCTTTTGGCAACATTGGTTTACACACCATCTTGATTGGTCTCGGTGCATCTGTCGTCGTAAGAAGTCATAATGTCAACATTACGTGTGTTATGTAGCGGCAAGTTTTGTCAAAAGAGTGTTTTTCGCGCTATTTTTGTTGATTCGCAATAACCCTAACATATTTATCTCGTAATTCTGGTAAGTTATTTGATTTGAATAAGTGCTTGTTTTTACGATACTTTGTAGTTTTTAGCGAATTCGATAGAGGAAAATAACGCCAAAGTCATTGATATAAAAACTAGTAATATATAATCAATGGTCCTAGTCGAGTTTTAATTTTTTTTTTTTCGTAAATATTTCTGGGGTAATTCCGACGTGACTGAAATGTTGAGAACCATAATCTCTTCTTGGGGTCATTCCGAAATACAAAACTATGAGAAATTATTTCAGCAATACCATTACTAAAACTCACGATATTTTGAATATAAACCTTCGGTCAAAGTGCAATAAAATCAACTTTTCCCCACGATAGTTCGTAATTTTCTCCAAAAAAATATAACTCAATATGCTTTATTTAGCTAATGCTACTAAATATTTATGAATCTATTATATCCATAGATTAAATATTTTCATTAAGTTAACAGAAGTCGCATACAGTCGCAGGCAGTAAATATGAAACTACATAACTAAGCAAAATGTAGACCTCTAGTCATCTCGTAAAAATTCTTGTCGGAATTACCCCCAGTACACCTTATTTGAATTTATAGATAAACTTATGGTCTCTGCTTAGGTTTCTGTAAATACTATCATGCAAGCTAAACTGCGAGCAAAGCTAGTATAAACAATCAAGCCACGACACTTAAAACAGTACGCACGGCTACAGATCAAGCTATAAATTTCCAGTATAAGCTGATCTCGCATTGTATAGGATTTCCTTACAATAAGAAATCAGTGTAAACTGGAAATGTATAATTTGATGTGTAGTCGTGTGTACCACTATCAATAGTCACGACACAGTGAGAACTATTGCTATCTCTGTCTTTAAGGTGATTGCCCTGTGTAGCCCGCGAAATTCGTTTTTTTTTGGGTTTTTTTGCAATTTGCAGGTCCGTGTCAGGTTGTATCTTGATCAATGTATGATACGCGGAAATAAAACATATGTATTTATATAATTTTAACCATAAAAATCATCAATACATCTCTCTAAGTCAGATTTCGTGCAGAGTCGTCAAACGAAATCTAACTTAAAGAGATGTATTGATGATTTTTATGGTTAAAATTATATAAATACATATGTTTTATTTCCGCGTATCATACATTGATCAAGATACAACCTGATACGGACCTGCAAATTGCAAAAAACCCAAAAAAAAACTAATTTCGCGGGCTACCACTGCGCATAGATTTCGATGAAATGAAAGAAGTACCCAGGTTCTTTGGGGTCATGCTCAGCCAGAAAGCTTTCCAACGATGTATGGAGATCATAGCTGTCGCAGTACCATTTGTAGTAATATTTGATCACCAAGTTCAGTGTTAGATCGCTGGTTAAAGTTGGTTTCTTCAGCTTTGCCCTGAACATGGTAAGTTTTAATAATTAACTTTGGCACTTTTGATGGGTATGAGTTTACCCTAACTTTAAACGCTGTTTATAGTTACTCATTAACGTAACACGGGGGTCTACTCCCTCAGCACGAAGTCCGTAGTTTCGGCCTTCGTTACGGGCGTTTCCTACTCCGTATATCACTTACGGATGGATGATTGGTTCGGGGCCCGAACGAAGTATTAATGACAACACGATTTGACAGTTGTTTCTACTCCCGATGTGTATTTGCCCGTCCGAAAAATGTAATTTTTACACTTGGTTTGATGGATCGTTAATTCGTTATGTCAGACGGGCGGACGGACGGACTTAGAGCGGTTTCGCACTACGTCCGAACCGAATCCGATCCGAACCCGTGAAAATACGGATCTAGAAATCTCGGACCGATTTCGGATATTGCTTACGCACTAGTCCGATACTAGTGAAATAAACTGGATGACTGCCGCGCCCCCCGGCCACATACCCCACTGCCACGCTGCCTCTCGGCTCGGACGCAGCTCGGATTCGGTTCGGACGCAGTGCGCGAGCGTTCATACAAATAATACTATGGCTTTTTCGGTCCGTCGTCTCTGGAATGGAGATTCCCGGATAACGGAAAGAAATCGGATGACGGAAGCCGAATCTAGTGCGTAAACTACCATAGAAATAGTTCTACGACTACTCCGGACCGTATTTTCACGGGTTCGGATCGGATTCTGATCAGACGTAGTGCGAAACCGCTCTTAGGGAGTAGACCTCCTGTAAATCATTACGTTGTCATGTACATTTCTTTATATCGCGCTCTCGGTGTTGAGCCGGACATTGGGATTGAGAATCCAGTAGAGTGGATCCCAGCGCGTCAAAAAAATACACTGTTGGATTATCAACTCTTGGCGCTAAGCGGTGCGTTGAAAATCCAGTGCGAGTTTACGAGGGCTTGTAGGAGGCGAGTCTGCTGAACGATCTCAAGAAGCTTTCAGAACGAGTGGTGGTGCCCTATTTTTAGACATCTCGCTCGAGTGAATGACGCCTCTAAGTAACAGAAAGAGATACAGAAAAATGCTGATCCATGCGTGTTAGTGCGATTTCACCCGTAATACCTTAAAAAAACATTATGGTAACACTGAGGTTATTCATGGCAGAACTATGGCAGTAATTCACATCATTCATTTATTTTTCATTTCACATTATTTTATATTATTAAAACTACGTAATATAATTGTTATTTAAAATTATAATATAATATCTTTTAAATTTGAGTAAATTTAGTATAATTTAAATGTGACTGCAAAACATGGAGGAAGGAGTATCATAATTTGAGTTTGAAAGATGAAGACAAACACTTCTATTTCTGTAACTAAATTAGGTTTATAGAGCGTTTTAGTTTTTTATGAATGGGGGTTAGTATTAAGGTCTGTATATTCATCCACAAAATCTCTTAAGGAGTCATTGTACTCATCATTATGAACAACTTTTACTATGGGACCAAATCTGAAATCGCGAAAAGAATATCAGCTGTTCCCTACATTTATGTTTGCATAACTCGTCAAAATGTAGGGAACAGCTGATTTTTTTTTCGCTATTTCAGGTTTGGTCCCATAGTAAAAGTTGTTTATAATGTAAGTACAATAACCCCTTAAGAGATTTCGTGCATGAATAGATAGACCTTAAATACTATTAATCAAGTTTGCAAACTAATAAATGATTTGATTCGAACTTCATTCAGCGCTTGTTAGTAAGGGATTTAATACAATCACTATACAGGTACCGTCGCTCCGACTCCCTTCGAGGAAGCTGTGCTTTCACGTTCTTGAGGGCCATAGCGTGACGTCTTTCAATCATCATAAAGCCACGGTTTAGCATCCGCATGCTAATCTCGTTGAATGCTCGGGAAACCTGGAATTGTTTGAGATATTTATGTAGTTGTAGTATTTGTCATCATCATCTCAGACAAAAGAAGTAGTCTGTAGACAAAGGTCTCCTCAGTCACCGGAGTAAGGAATAATATGGAAAGTTTTACCATCTTATTACAAAACAAGGTTCATCTTCAAAATTAGTACCAGACTGTTATATACTTTAATAACATAAGAGTTACATCTAACAAAACTTTACAGAATATAGAAAAAACGAAAACTAAACTTATAAATTACTTATCATAAATTTATGAAACCGCTACCAGTTGGCAACATACCCAAAATGCTAGCAGCATTGCCACGCTGGATGGCAATGCTTTAATCTTTGTGCAAAATACAGGCCAGCATTTTGGTCACGTGTAGCTTCGACCAAACGTGCCGAAAGATCTTTGAAAATTTGATGTGCTCCCGGTCCCCACGGACCCAGCGTCTCTACCCCAAAAGGCTCAAATATGTATCCACTATCAAGGGAACTATATTTGCGCCTTTTGAGTACCAGACTAAGCTGTCAGTTTTGTAAAACTAACATCTTAATGTGTCGGAATAAAGTTTGAAGTTCAAAAAATGGTTCATGGTTTAAACCTGGGTTTGAAGATGAACCTTGTTTTGTAATAAGATGGTTAGAGTTTATAAAAATATTGATGATGTGTTAAGTATTTTGATTGTGATTGTTTCCTGCAAATGACATTTATGTTTGTATAACATAAGACATAATGTCACGCCTGTGTACCTAGGTTAGGCAGAGGTGTACCTATTAGTACACCCACATTTCACCAGTTATGTTTGAGTCCTATGTAATAGGGGGCGAGCCTATTGCCATCAACCTGAGTGATTTCAGATGGTAACACTGCCCAACCTGGGATTCGAACCCAGGACCTCATAACGAAATATAATGTCTTTGTTAGAATTTTACTAGACTGTCTGATGGTACCTACAAAATCTCGTGCTTAGTAGACGCGTTTTGGGAAATCGCAAAAGAAGATCTTGTTAAGAAGACTTTCATATTTGTTGATGTATAAAAATAAAACTGATTTATTAATCATGAATGCTTGTATTTTGAACGTCTATGATTAACTATTGATGAGATCTGAATTTAAAATAACCGGTAATAAGTTCTTTAAATAGAACTTATCACCGGTTATTTAAAAAATAATTAATGAATTAATTATTAATGAATTAATTAATTATTAATTAATTAATTAATTAATTAATTAATTATTAATTAATTAATTAATTATTAATTAATTAATTAATTATTAATGAATTAATTAATTTAAAAAAATAGATAAATAAATAAATAAATAACTAAATATCCTTGGACATTTCACACAACGCCATCTAGTCCCAAGCTAAGCAACCTAATGCTTGTGTTATGGTAACAATTTATTTTTTCTGACCTGTGTACTAATGGGTCAATGTTCCATTAAGCATGCAAAATATTAAGTTAAGGAAAAATTAAGTTTATTTTACAAATAAGTAAACATTCAGTTCAAGACTTGGATATAAATGTTAGACCTAACATTTATATCCAAGTCTTGAACTGAATGTTTTTTTATGCAAAATTTTGTTATGCCACCATCTCATACAGCCGAAGAACTCTTAACGTAGAAACACCCAGGTATTATTTTTATGTTTTTTACATGATGTTTACCGGTGACTTCACAAGGAAATGAAAAGAAAAATATACTTAGAGCAGATTATTTGTGATTGATTGTATTATTATTATAATTGAATGGGAACGGCTCCATGTTCATAAACATTGTTTTTGTAGAGAATATTAAAATCCAAATCCATTTTTATTATTGTTTTGTACTTATGGTATTGAAGATAACTCATACAGTACCTAACACTAATAATTAGTAGGTAGAGTAGCCGTGGTATTACATATTAAGACAAAAAAAATTAAAACCGGTGGTCCAGGATGTGCGTCGATATTATCGGACGGAAGATGTACCAAACGAACATAAGAGTATTTACATTACCAAGCAGTTATAAATAGAAGTATATAAATAAAGTACATAGGCAGTGCATGAAACGCCTAGAACATTGCAATGAACGCAGGCACTCGTTACGTGAGAAATACGGACTGACTGAATGAAATACACGACTACAACTTTCAGTATTCGATTATCTAATTTAACAAGCTCGTTTCTATTATTAAATTGCATGATTAATCGCTCACCAATCTATTCTTTGCGATTTCATCGTAGGATAAATACGAAAAAACGTTTTCGATCATAACAACGGGAAGCCCCAATAGATCCATTGTCACTCACTGCACATACAACCAATTCAATAGCACAATATAATTTAACGCAGGCAGACGCAAAAATGAATATAATTGCAATGTTTACACATTTAAATTAAAACAAAGTGGTTATAATTCGCGACGTTTCTTTTAGATTCCGATGATGCAGCGCGTCTATTACTTTCGCGCTTACGCATAAATAATGAGAGAAAAAGAGATAAAAATCTATGTATTGAATTTTGACGTTGGTCAGAAACGATATCCTATATTCCTATCGTACTTCACGTCAAGCGAAGACTTTACTGTAACGACATCTCTTATCATTTTACTTAATCAAATTATAAAGCCTTGAATAACGGCATATCGGTCAGGCGTCGCCACGGCCGTTGTGTTAATAATATTCGTGTAAATTATTTAGCAGTAATTGGCCGAATAAAACGAGTGATATGTAGGTACATCATTTTAAAGTTAGGTATATGCCAACTATTATTTTTTTTAAGAAACTAACGTTGATTGAATGAATGCAGATTAGACAATAGATGGCGCTGCCATCTACTATTAAGATCTTCGGAGGATTTTTCCACTTGGTCTGACTAGGTCTGACTGAACTGACGATGACGAACTGACCCAATAGAATCGACAAGTGAAACGACGAGAGCTTTTCTGTATTCTTTTTTATATACATACTTGAGCTTGCAAATACTGGTATTCAGCGGCATGCCATATCCGGTTAGACTGGAAGCCGACCCCAACGTAGTTGGGAAAAGGCTAGGCAGATGATGATGAAATGAGCTTGCAGAAATGCAGATAACTAAGCAATGGTGTAGCTAATGATAATAGGGACCTGTATCAAAATATGTTGGAGGACCATTTTACCCGATTCATTGATACAGCTGATACGATGGTAGCTATACGCCCCTGTATCCTGTATCCAAGACCCCTCCGTGCCTTGGAATGTCCCGGCTAAGGTCCCGGCGTCATTCGTGGATCATTGACAGTCGTGAGTGACAACAGTGGTATTGTATGACCCGGTATGACCCAATAACTGGGTTGTGGACATTGATATAAAAAGGTAATATATAAGTCAATGGTTGTGGAGGTCAGAGGCAGTCGCTCCATGCTAAATATTGGTACCTATTCTGCTACATCCGGTTGGCCTGGAAGCAGAAGCTTTATTTCTGGTGATCATCCACGTCGGTCGCCTTTTAATTAATTAAGACGTATAGGTATGTAAAATTACATTTAGGTACTATTATGTAAGTACTTACTATTGGAACGAAGTTCCATAACGCGCGTTGTGAAAGGGGGCTAGACGGAAAAAAGTCTCACGAAAAGTTGTCACGACACTTTTTGCTATAGTAAGCTATATGTACACAGACTAAGTCTGTGTATATGTAGATGTTTTTGCTGTAGTAGTTTCTCTGTCTGTCTCTCTCTCTCTCTCTCTCTTATAGAAAGCAAGCCAGATATTTTCATTTCTATTTCGCATTGAACAGTGTGGTGTCGCGATGATGATGACGATGACGATGACGATGACGATGATGATGATGATGATGATGATGATGATGATGATGACGATGACGATGATGATGATGATGATGATTATGATGATGATGATGATGATGATGATGAAGATGACGATGACGATGACGATGACGATGACGATGATGATGATGATGATGATAAAAATAAAATTTTGTTACAATTCCTTCACTAATTAATCGAAAGGAACTTCGTTCCACCCGGGTGTCCCTTGACACCTCTCAAGTTTTTTATTATTTGCTTGTTTTAAAATTAAGTTATTCCCTATATTTTCTGTTCCAGAGCTAGGGTACTCCGTCCTCTAAGCCAACGTTCGCACGGACGTAAAAATATCGCGGCGGGATTTTATCGCGCACTGGATTTTCAACTCTTGGTGTTGAGCCGAGCTTCGAGAATCCAACCTAACAACAACAGAGTGCATCCCAGCGCGTCGAAAAAACAAACTGTTGGATTTTCAAATCTCGGTGCTAAACAGAGCGTTGAAAATACAGTGCACGAAAAAAAATCGCTGGGATATTTTTACGTCCGTGCGAACGTCGGCTTAAAGAGTGAATAATTGTACCTACTCTATTTCACGTAGTCGTAGGCGTAGGTACTTGATAATCAACAAAAGCTGTATTTTTATTGACTCATTGAATTGAATCAATTCCTGCAACTTCAACATTCTCCGAGTCTGACCTATCCCAGGCGGGATGCAAAAATTTTCGAACTCGCTTCGCTCGCACTTGCATCCTACTTTCTCTTTAATTCTCAAACTTTACTGCATAAGTCGATAAAGTTACGATTAAGAGTAGGTACTTCTGTCCGGTCAAAGAAAATCTACTTAATTTATTCGAAGCGGGTTTTTAAAATTTTCGAGCTCGCTTCGCTCGCTCTTGCATCCTTTATTCTCCATAGCGGCCCCATTATTCTAAAGTGCCCTTAAATGAACGGCCCTATTTTTGGTCATGATTGCAAAGTGGCGGGAAGAGAGAAAACGGCATGGTGATAAGTAAGCTCTTCATCAAGTTGAACTCTAAATTAGGTTATACCTTCTAATTCAGAAAATTATTTTTTTAAAAATATGTTCGCCAAAAGAACCAGAAATGCTGCATTATAAATTTTATAAATCTTTTCCCTACATTATGTTCGCTTATCTCGTCAAAATGTAGGGAACAGCTGATGTTTTGTTCTCATTTGGTCCCATAGTAAAAGTAATGATGATGAGTACAACACAATGCGAGGCCCCGCCCGCTTCCCCCCGCATTCCCTTAGCTCGCCCGGCAAGGGTCAGTACGGTCCACAGAGTACTTTTATATATGGTACGGTCAGCATCTTTGTCACCGATACGCGCGTCGATAATTTGGCTAGATTTCTGTTGTTGTTATATTAATATTGTTATATTAATATTACCAAAATGACGTCATCAACGCCAAGCGTCAAGTTAATGTGACCGCGTTGTACCTACTTACAATGACCCCATAAGGGGTTGTGCGTTATTTATGTACAACTTGTTTATGTACGACTACGACTGTGCGAATTTATTACTCCGAGCCTCTACCTATCTTAGATTCTCAGTGCAAAACGGTTCTTTGACAGAAAATAGGCAATCAATCAGAAACCAGTTTTTGGTAAAGCGGGATATTTACCGGTTCAAAATAGCGACTACCCCATTTGGTGGTAACGGTATTTTTTATTCGGACATAGATGGCGCTTTTTAAACTTGGTTTACACTACGACGTAGAGATGGCACTGTAACCAATAATTTTAACAGGAAAACTAAATAAATTAAAAATACAGTTTTAAATATTTCATAACACCAAATACTTTAATAATAAAAAAAACATAAAAATTTAACTGAATGTCGGTAGATCACAGTGTTTTTTCCTAACATGGAACCTCAGTGATGTATTGTATTTTGTTGCGAATGGACACACTTCACATTTGAACCTCTTTACTGTAGAATGCTTATATTTATGCTGCACAAGATTGGCTGGTAAAATCGTTGCATAGTCACATTGGTCACACATATACCGTTTTTTCCCTGTCTCATGAGCTTCCTCATGATATTTCAAGATGTATTTATTCATCGATTGGAACGGGCACTGCGTACATTGGAGTTTGACTCCAAGATCAGCATGTTTTCTTTTATGCTTTTCCATAGCACCATCGTAAAACGTTTTATACTTGCAACCAGTGTATTCGCAGTGAATTGTTTCTGCATTTTTATGCCTCAGCGTATGTTGTGTCATACTTACTCTAATATTCGTCTTAAATTCACAGTATTTACACTGCATTTCAGTATCCGTATGAAGATTCTTTAAGTGTTTTTGTAATTCGTTTCCTGGGAGTATTTCCCCACACATTTGACATTGTGTTTCTTCTATATTGTGATGAGTTGCTTCGTAGTGTAATTTCAACTGTTCCCAAGTTAAATATGTATCTGGGCACTTGGTGCATTGGAAACAGTCCTTTATATCCTGATCTTCTCTTTTTATTTCTATCATTTCTCTGTCCTCTTTCGTCATATCTTCAGGGCGACCATGAAATGTATTTATATGACGACAAAGATCAAATTCGTCCTTAAAAGTCGCACTACATTGTTCGCATTTTTGCATGTGTACGTTAACATGATTTGAATTAGGGTGCTTAAATAATACGTGCCGTCGATAGCTCTCTTTCGCCTTAAAAACTTTTTTGCAGTATCTGCAAGTGTACGATACTTTTAAATGCACTTTCATAAAATGCGGTTTTAACTGTCGTTTGTCGTGAAAACCTTCGTTACATATATTGCAGAATACAGTTTTGGGTGAATCTATTTTATGTGTGCACCTCAAATGTTTCGCTAAGCCACCTTGTGATGCGAATATCAGTCCGCAAATATTGCACTCCTTGATAGCTTTCACATGAGAATGGTTGAGATACATCTCTCGTGTATCAAATTGTTTATTACAAACTTCACAGTGAGATCCTTTGTCGTGTTTTCTTCTCACATGCCTTTTCAAGCTCTCAATTTTATCATAAGACAAGTTACAAATGCGACATTTCAATCTGAAATCTTCTCTCAACGCATTATGTTTCCTTCTCATGTGAAGTTTTAAGAAGTTAATAGAAGAAAATACAAGAGGGCATTCTTTACAAGTTATCTCACCAGTTTCTTCATTTTTACAATTCTCCAAATAATTTTCAGTATTATTTTCTTGTTTTATACTTTCGTCTGACACATGATGTTTCCTCTGCACGTGTCTAGCGTAAGTTTCTCTTTTCGTAAATATCTTAGGACAGAACGGGCAGTTGTACCATTGATTGATTTCAGGTTTCTGATTATTTGAATGTTTACGTTGTACATGGACTATCAAACTTCTGTACTTATCATAAGTTAAACCGCAGTCTTTGCAAACATGTTTAAAAGATTCTTGGAAAGAGTCATGTTTTCTTCTCATATGCATGCGTAAGCGAGCCATTCCTTTGAACACCAAAGCACATATTTCACAAGTCCGTTCCTCTCTATCATCTGGCCTTGAATCAGGTCCATGTTTCCTCTTAATATGCGCTACTAAACTGTTCTTCATTTCGTACGCCATGCCACAGTAATCACAAACATGTTTGAAGGACTTTCTGAAGGACTTGTGTTTTCTTTTCTGATGCATTCGTAGTGTTTTTTGTGATTGAAAGACTAGATGGCAGACTTTGCAGACATGGTTTGGAGCTTGCTTGGTTGGCAGTGGCACTAGCAGATCATTCTTCGAAATTTGAAACATTTCACTGCTATCGGCGACAAATGGTTTCTTCTCGTTGATGACACTCTCGAATGTGAGAAGTACGGCGTCGTGGTTTTGCGGCTCTATTTTCACGGCTGGTTCTTGACTATCGTCTCCGTCGTTGTGATGACCTTCGTGAATCAGGCCGTTGTCTCCAAACTGGAATTTGAAAATTAAAGTATGTTAAATGGGTGATCTGCCGATCTCTGAAGCACAACCTCATCGACATGTGTATCCTGCCCGTCCTAACCCTGGTCGCTCACCGAGTCTTAAAAGTTCCGCCTTGGATTCTGCCAAAGAGCGATGGAACGTAGCATCGTAGGCGTAAAAAGGCAGGACAGAATTCGGAACACCACACTGCGTTCCAAAACGGGTATAATGGACGTAGGCAAGAAGGCTGGCCAAGTCTCTACACAAAGGGTACCTGAAAATGGACGGCGCCGCCGAGGCCGTTTGTCAAAACACAGCGAGTAGTTTAGAAGTTACGAGGGATCAGATGAACATACATAGCCTGTTAAAATCATAATCCTCCTTTGGCTTAGTAAAAAGGGGTCATAACGAGCTACATGGAGGGTCCATACTATTTAGGAAAAACATGTCTATGAAATAATGGAAAGGGCTGAAAGATTTAACACTGCAGCAGATGCAGGGTTGCCACTATAAACACGTAGAGCTCAGTAATTATCATATTTTGACTGTCGCTTTTAGCATCACTGATTACCCCCACTCACTCTTTCCCAGGCCAAAGCTTCAGGAAATAAAAAGTCATTTATTCAAATTATGCTGAAAATCAGATCTTTTTGTACATTAAAATTACACATAAGACGGTCTCCTAGTGCTTTAGAGTGAGTGACAAAGTTTAGAGTAAGTCGGCGTTTCCACGAGCGTAATAAAATCGCGGCGGGATTTTATCGCGCACTGGATTTTCAACTCTCTGCTTAGCGCCGGGAGTTGAAAATCCAACCGTGTGTTTTTCGTCGCGCTGGGATGCACTCTGTTTTTGTTAGGTTGGATTCTCAACGCTCGGCTCAACAACGAGAGTTAAAAATCCAGTGCGCGATAAAATCCCGCCGCGATTTTATTACGCTCGTGGAAACTGGGGTTTAGACAGTCCCCTAGTACTTTAGAGTGTGAGGGGATTGTAGTGAAGTAATAACAGCCTACGATTGACGCGGTTGGTCTGTGGATATCTTCTTGTGGACTATCTTTAAAAGAAACCGGCCAAGTGCGAGTCGAACTCGCGCACCGAGGGTTCCGTTCCGATTTCTGAAAAAGTGTGCTATTTAAAGACATCGTTTTATTTTTCCTGTAATCTTTACATAAACTTCTATCACATAGAATAATTTCAGATTTTTATCTTTGCTAACTTCGGAGATAAGGGGGGAGAATGGTATTTTTTTTTACATTTTTCATCAAAAGCCGAAAACTATGCGGCCTAAAAAAAAAATAAAAAAATGTTTGAGAATGTGCAAACAGCGCTCTTTCATATGATACCCCACATGCCCTAGTAGCCCCACTTCGAATTTTTAAGAACCCCTTTCAGTCCCTGTTACAAAAAAATAAATATATTTTTAATTCTTTCTTATTTGCAAAATAGTTGGGTAAACGTCGTATAAAACTGTTTCAAATTTCAAGTTGATAGCATCAGTATCAGTAGTTCTTGAGATATCCAGCTGTGAGTGAGGTGACAGACAGACAGACTGAGTCACACCATAAGGGTTCCTTTTTTTACCATTTTGGTACGGAACCCTAAAAAGAAGTTAAGCCATTGGTTCCAGCTATCATTCGCAGATCTTTGATGTTATGGGTTGTCAGAAGCCCGAAAGTCTGGTAAGACTGGTTGTTAGTCTTACCAGGGGGTATTTTTACCCAGTTACTGGTTGTGGAGGTCCGATAGGCAGTCGCTCCATGTAAAATACTGGTATTAAGCTGCATCAGGTTAGACTGGAAGCCAACCAAAGGCTAGGCAGATGGTGAGTCCCCTAGTGCTTTAGCTGGGCAGAATTAGAGCAACAAACTGCTCAGCAGACTTCTGTCTGACAGGTTATAAGAACAGGAGACAGCTGACAATGCTGGAATAGTATCTTAAGTTAAAATCAGACTTTAACAAAACTATACTCACATCATTAAAATCCAATTCCACTTCTATATCCTCAACCTTTATTTTAACCTCCGGATCCAACAGAGTTATTGGTTCAATCTTGACACTCATTTTGTCATCAATGTCTTTAAAAGGGTCTTCTTGCTTCTTTTTTTTCTTCTTCTTTTTCTTCTTAATTTCATAAGACATTGGTTCCTCTGGCAAAAATGAGGTAGGATCTTTTCTTGTGTCATCATTTTCTATTTTCACCTTAACATCTAAATCCATTGTCACTTAATTATTTTATCCTGAAATAGAGATAATTGTTTTTTTAGTAAAATTATATCTTTGTCTCTCTCATAAAATATTTATCTACACCCATGCTATAAATCCTCTATAAAAGTTTCTGAAACAGTTAGCTTATTGCCAACATTAAAACAGCCAGTGTCATAGTAACCATGGTAACCATAATAGCATCCAAACGGGTGCTTTAATGTTGTACTGAATTTCATAATGCAACTCGTTTTCAAAAAAAGAACATTGTAATGCACGCGCGTTTCACTACAACAGCGCCGTAATTTAAAAAAAAAAGTTATTCGAATTCACGTCGTATATTATGACGCCGGCCGCCATGTTCGATACGAGTATTAGTATTGCAAAAAACTGTTTCAGAACCTTTTATAGAGGATTGATAACATGGATTTAGATAAAGTCTTGTATGCAACTGTACATAATTAGGTATTAAAACACTCATGTGTTATAAAATTCAGAAGTAAGGAGACGAAATAAAGCACAGTATTACTTTCTTATTTCTTCGTTGTATTTTCTCAACAAATATACTTGCACTTGTTATTACTAAATAATGTTTTTGTTGCAACGGCTGGAGAAAGAATGAGGGGCGTTCAGGTCGAAACGGCAGCCACCTAAACTATTCCCGCCATTCCTTCCCACCATTGCTTTGCCGCCATTTCTATTTTATTTATTAAAAAGCGTAACTTCCGGAATCATCCATTTTACCAACATTTTAAATCAATTGATCAACTGATATTTAACTGACAGATAAAATATAACACTTTTAATCAATTGAGAAACTGATACTAAACGTAAAACAAATAAAATATAACAGTCGGCCATTCTGAACTTTGCGAGTCCTCTCGTACAGTTAATTTAATTGAATTTAAATAAAACAATAATGAGTCTTAAAGCGTGAATTACACTAAAGAAACCAATTAGAAACTGAAATCGGACAATCAATCATCTTTCTATTTTCAACAAACTTTACTGCTTCGGCCATCTAGTAAACTTACAATTGTTCCATCAATTCAAAGAAATAAACTGCAACTCTCATACAAAATGTGACTAGTAAAAAAAAATAAACATAAAATACAAAATAATTTCACCTACTTACTTATTCAAATAATTATCATTATCACTTAACGTATTTGCACACTCCCTTACTGGCTTATCGGCCTCATGTGTGTGGAAATACCGTACTCAATTACAACATATGCCTAGTAAAAAAAAGAAAAACGATATACAATATAAAACAATTTCATTATCTATTCAAAATCATTTTCATTATCACTCAACGTATTCGCACACTCCCTTATTGGCTTATCGGCCTCATATGTGTGAAAATACCGTTGTCAACATATCTTACATACTCCTTCGTTTGGCTTATCGGCCTCATGTGTATGCAGATACTCTACTTAGATACACAGATGCTCCCAAAATTGGCTTATCGGCCTCATATGCATCTTGTACCTTTCAAACTTATGTTAATAATTTATTAATGATCATTACTCACAACTAATAAACACACACATATATACCACTAATTTTAGATTTATATACTCTCTAATAAAACATATTAAAGTATTTCCAAATTATACATACAATCAATTGCATTGGCAAGTTAAAAATTATTATGTTAAACAAAAATATTAATTTCACATCTCAATCATTATTTACGTCTTGGCTATCGTCATTGTCTACTTCAGATTCTTTGTTGGACTGATCTGAACCTTCATCTGTGTCATCTAAGTACTTTTGGGTATATGTCAACCAAGGATAAATTTTATCTACTGATATAACTGCCTCATACCTTCTATTATGTTTTCGTGTCAAAGGAGTGTCTTCTACGACATATCTATCATGATCTAATGCTTTAATTATTCTATAGGGTCCTTGTATTTTAGGTAAAAGCTTTTTTGATTTTCCGTAATTATTTGCTATTTCCCTCTCTATCCTAACCAAGTCTCCCACTTTATAAATTGTAGCATCTTTTCTCTTGCTATCAAATCTGTTTTTCTGCTTAATTTGTTCATTCGACACTCTTAAATTTACTTCGTTCCTAACTTCGCTTAATGGTTTTGGTTCGTTTCCATCACAATCTAACAATGAAGCTATCATCCCATCTCCCTTAGTTCGTAATCTTATACCAAATAATACTTCAGATGGACTTTTACCTGTAGTTTTGTTAACCGTTGTATTTATAGCTAACTGTATCTCCTCTAAGTGTCTATCCCATTCATTTTCGGAGCAATTATGGTTTTTGGTGGCAAGTGAAGCCAAAATTGTACGATTAAAACGCTCTACTTGACCATTCGCTCGAGGAGTTGCAACCGCGTTTAAAACATGACGTATACCTAGTTTATTTATGTAATCTCTGAAACCCTTACTAGTAAAGGACGTTCCTCTATCACTTATTATTCTACTTGGAACACCAAACAGACTAACGTAATTGTTTAAAACTTTTAAAGTTGTCCTTGTTTTAGTATTTTTAACAGCGTATAGATTGATATATTTTGTATAGGCATCGATTACGACTAGTATGTAGGTATTTTTAGATTTACTTTTGACAAACGGTCCTAAATGATCTAAATGGATGGTGTGAAAAGGTTGATCGAGTTTTGGGATAGGATGAAGCATTCCCTGTTTTTTACCGCCGGGTATTTTGTGGTAAGCACACTCCAGACAAGATTGAACATATTTCTTTACAAATTTCCTCATTTTAGGGAACCAATACAGATCTTTTAATTTATCTAAAGTTTTCTCCATACCAAAATGTCCTAATTCGTCATGATTTTTTTTTAGTAACTGCCACCTTACCCCTTTTGGCACCACCCATTTAAGTTGATCATTAACTACACGATAAACCTTTCCATTTTTAACCTTGTAATTTTTATAGATATCCATTACATTTTTAGCGTCAGAATCTTCCAATATCTGTTTAATTTTTTTAACTTCATCATCAACATTTTGAATAGTAGCCAACCAGTCCTCTGTCTCAACCGCTAGAATATCGAATACAGGTTCCGACTCAACACTTTGTTCGATCGCATTTCTGCTGAGTGCATCTACGTGATTCATTCGAGTTCCTGACCGGTATTCGATACTGCAGTCATACTCTTGCAATTGTAACCACCACCTAGCTATTCTGGGTATTATGTCTCTTTTGGACAAGGTTGTTCGTAACGCATTACAATCTGTAACTATAGTAAATTTTATACCTAGAATATACACGCGAAATCGATTTAAAGAGGCAACTACCGCTAGTGTCTCGAGCTCAAAGGAATGATATTTTTGTTCTTCGAAATTAGTCTGCCGGCTGTAATAAGCAACAGCTCGCCACCTACCCGATTCGTCTTCTTGCAAAAGTATACCAGCAATGCCCGTCTTACACGCATCGGTATGAACTTGAGTTTTAGCTAGGTGATTATATATTGCTAAAATTGGCCGTTTTATTAGTTCTGACTTTAATGAGAGAAATGCTTGGTTTTGATCTGGACCCCACTCCCATTTACTGTCTTTTTTTAATAATTTTGTTAGCGGTGACGCTATTATTGCAAATCCTCTGACAAACCGCCTAAAAAAACTTGCAAGCCCAAGAAATTGTCGTACCTCATGTTGGTTTTTGGGTGCCTTGTATAATCTTACGGCTTCGGTTTTCCCAGAACCAGGTCTAACGCCATCCTCCGAAATTTCAAAGCCCAGATAGTCAATCTTTGTATAAAAGAATTTACATTTGGCAACTTTAAGAGTAAGGCCAGCATTCCTTATTAACTGAAGTACAGCTTCCAATCGCTCCATTCCTTGTTGGACATTTTGTGACGGTATTATAATGTCATCCATGAAAGCAAAGGCTTCACTATTTCTAGTGTTTTTTAACATTTTGTTGATGGTTTTTTGAAAAACAGACGGCGCATTGGCTAACCCGAATGGCATACGTGTAAACTGATATTGCCCATCAGGTGTTACAAATGCGGTTTTGTCCTGAGAGGAAGGAGCGATTGGTATTTGGTAATATCCAGATGCTAAATCTAATGTTACAAAGTATTTATAACCCCCAAGGCTGTCAATTTGGTCCTCCACTCTTGGTAATGGATAGTGCTCTTTGACAGTCTTGGAATTCAATGCCCTGTAATCTACACATAGGCGCTGGTCGCCCGTTTTCTTTTGTACCAGTAATATTGGACTAGCGTAAGACGAAGTGGATTCCGTGATAATTCCGCTATCTAACATTTCCCGTATCATACCCTTAACTTTCTCTTTTTCAACATGAGCTAACCTGTATGGTCTGTACACAACAGGCGTCGTGTCATTTAAAGTTATGGTCATTTCTGTTAAATTTGTCAACCCTAAGTCACTTAAACCAAATGAAAAACAATCACTGTATTTTTGTAACAAGGTTTTTAATTTTAAAATCTCGTCAGGTGTTAATTTATCTCCTAACGAGATTTGATTTATAATAGCGTTAGGTTCCTCAACTTCTACTTTATTTATATTTAAAACATTGTTATCTTTAATAATCGGGGCTCTGGTCAGTAAGATGTTTTTAATTAATCTTAAGGGTTCCAAATCCAAATTTACTAAAAGAATACATCCAAAACCATTAGTGATTGTATAAGCGCCGGGCATAATATAATACTTATGTTTGTTTACCTCACGTATAGACCCTCGTACATAAACAGTGCAAGTCCTATTATCTTCAACCTTTATTGGTACGGCTGCCATAGAATTAATGCTTGTATCTGATTCAATAATTAATTTTAGTTTTTCTGCCAAATTATCGTACATTTGCTTTTGTAAAATTAAATGCTCATCAGTCTTAATAATTATTATGCCGGCTTGTTCAGTAAATGTATGACCTAATAATATTGGGTACTTAAGCAGGTCGTTTCTTACTATCAATACTTCTGTTGCAGCAGAAACTCCTTGAACAGTTAAACTAACAATTGATTTACCTATAGGACTTATCAATGTATCGCCAAAACCTTTAAGGGATGGCAAATGTGTATCAATATACGACACTCCTAATGTTTCAAAATCGCTTTGTCTAATGAGAGTACTCTGACTTCCAAGATCAACATAACAAGTCATTAATTTACCATTAACATTAATATCTAGTACGTATTTACTGTCTAAGTCGCCTGCTATTTTCACTTCCGATACCGTCTTGTCACTGTTTTTATTGCTAGTATTATTATTACTACTACTACTATTATCAATAGTGTTCCTCAAGAGTCGTCTACACGAAGCTGACTGATGTCCAAGTTTTTTACAGACGCTACAAGTTACAAGTGGTTTCAAGCATTTAAAACTAGGATGACCTAATTCGCCACAATTAAAGCATTTGATCGTACTACTATTATTACTACTCTTATTGTCACTTTGCCCTTCAAAACGCTTCTTTAAGAATGGTCTCCTAATTTCTTTACTATCTTCTAATTTAACCGTTTGTAAGTAAGCTAATAACTGTTCAGGCTGGTTATAGTTAGCTGCTTGAGCACCCAAACGCATACTCCTGTCTTCTAACCCGGTTATAATACAGTCTATCGCTTTCTTATCATATATTTCACATCTGTTTAATAAATTCATCTTGTGATAAAAGTATGTCTCTAATGTTTCATTGGGTTTAACTTTCCTATCTAACATTTCTTGTAATAAGTGTGCATAATTTTGAACGCAAGGAAATGTTTTAATTAATTTATCTTTCCATTCCGACCAAGTGAAATTGACAGAAGGAAGTCCCTGATACCACACCTTTGCTAACCCCATTAACTTGGGTAGGGAATAATGCAACAATTGCGGTTCACTCCACCCATACAATTTAGAGCATTCTTCTAATTTATTTATCCAAACATCGACAGTCTGTTCTTTGTTAGAGGGGTCAAATTCAGGAATAGCATTATTATTTATTGAAAAATGATTCTGTGAAGTAGGCAATGACTTTAACAAATTTAACAACTCACGGGCAGAAACATTATTCACAGAGTCATCGGTTCTTTGTTTGGTGTTACGTTTTTTTGAATGTCTTGCACTAGATTTTGTAGCTGACTTGCTTCTTGAAGAGGCACTATCAGTAGAAGAAGACAATGTACTCACAGTTGAAGACCGCCTCTTGTTCCGATGGTGTCGATTGTGATGCTTCCGGTTTCGGTCGTCACACCTGCTGCGACGAGTCTTTGGTGTTCCACTTTCGCGTCGCCTACGTCGCTTACGTGGCGAAGATTTAGATTCGCTGCCACGATCGCGACGTCTTCGTGAAAAACTCCGCTTTCTCGATCGACGATGATGATGCACTGGATTTAGAGGGGTCCCCGACTCCTGCATAAATCCTCGTTCAGCTTCCTCAACTTCAGACATGACGATGATGGTTGGTTCAGCTTCAAGTTTTAAGTTTTTTAAGCCACTAGTTGTAGGCGCGGTAGGAATTAAATCCTTTTACTATCCCAATTCTGAACTGTTATAAAATTCAGAAGTAAGGAGACGAAATAAAGCACAGTATTACTTTCTTATTTCTTCGTTGTATTTTCTCAACAAATATACTTGCACTTGTTATTACTAAATAATGTTTTTGTTGCAACGGCTGGAGAAAGAATGAGGGGCGTTCAGGTCGAAACGGCAGCCACCTAAACTATTCCCGCCATTCCTTCCCGCCATTGCTTTGCCGCCATTTCTATTTTATTTATTAAAAAGCGTAACTTCCGGAATCATCCATTTTACCAACATTTTAAATCAATTGATCAACTGATATTTAACTGACAGATAAAATATAACACTTTTAATCAATTGAGAAACTGATACTAAACGTAAAACAAATAAAATATAACACATGTGATACTATTATCACATTCGTGTTTTAATACCCCTTATTATATGTCAGTTGCATAAATAACTATTATGATAGAGTTGAGATTTTATATCCAGATTGTATTTTAAAGATCTATGTGTTTATCTGAATTCAAATAAACTTGGTCTGCCTAAATGAATAGTGCAGACAATTAGGTATCCTCACTAGACACAGTAGAATCATAAACAGTGGGTCATTATTAGATTATGGGAAGCAGAATATTCTCTTAAGTAAGTTTGATGAACAAATCAGTAAGTACAGCTATTAGAATATGTGCGAAAAGAGAATAGGAATAAGATTTGAGGGTGCAGCAGTGCTTAATTATTGTATTTGTGATGTTATCAACACTGTTACGTCATTATAGTGTATGACTGTAACATCTTGATATTTTGTGTTAGAATATTGTTTTCAGATTCTGCCTAAAAATTGTTTTGATGTTTCTAATAATCATAATGTTAGTTCCATTTTACGCCACGCCTATTCTCTTTCTGCAAAGACTCTACCAATAATTACCGCAATTTGGGTACACTTGCACTTCAAGCGAAAGTAAACCGCAAAATTGTTTAATATTGCTTTTGTTATCGAATTATTTGCGTAAATACATATTTGTTATAACTGCATATCATATTTTCATCAACATACAACCTGATACTGACATGCAAAATGCATAAAATGTAAGAAAATTTGAATTTCACCGCTACTACTGCGGATCCCCCTTAAAGGTGACCTTTCTGAGCATTCAAAATAATAGTAATAACGTTTATTTTGAATGCTTAGTTATTATACGTTATTTGACGACACGTTTGGCGCAGTGGTTGAGCGATTGACTGCTGCGCAGCATGTCGCGCGTTCGATTCCCGCACGGAACAAATATTTGTACGACCTACAAGTATTTGTTCCGAGTCTGGGTGTTTTTCTATCTATAATATGTATGTATTTACAAAAAAAAAAAAAAAATGTATATAAGTAGTTTATCAGCCATCTCGTTACCATAACACAAGCATTAGGTTGCTTAGCTTGGGACTAGATGGCGTTGTGTGAAATGTCCAAGAATATTTATTTATTTATTTATTCGGAAGCTAAATATTGTCATAATTATAATTTATTTTTGAATTGGAATTACAGTCAGTAGCCTACTACACTATGTAATAGTTAATGAGTCAAAAGCAGAGTGGAGAAAGGAAAATCAAGTATTTGACATGGAGAGTGTCAGAATTCACTTCACAGGAAATCAGGCTGTATTGTCACCTAACTCCTCCTAAACGGCTGGACAAATTTAGATGAAATTTTATGTGTACCTATATTTCAATGGGTTCCGGGATGGTTTGAAAATACAATTGGACCAGGTAGGTTGCACTGAAGTTGGGTTCTAGGATTGTTCAGACAGGATAATGTCTGTTGAGTCCGCTAGTTATACATGTTCATACAATAAAAATACATTATCATATACAATACAGCCTGATTATTATTCTATGCTCATACTTGTACCATTATCAAATTAAATACCTACACGAATTAACTTATCAACGAGTTCTTTCTTAAAACTAGATTGCTTCGATAATAGAACCTGTTTGGTGTAAAAACCAATTTTCAGAATATTGTCAAAAGCCAATGATTCACAAAAATAATAATTTTAAAATTAATATGAACACTCAAAATTCAACATTCTTTATAGTTATTACTATAAATAACGCTACAATACGTATTCAAGGACGACTTTAATAAAAAACTAAATACAATAAAGTAAAATAACTGTATTAATTCAAAACAATGTTTTCTAACCAAAATTTCGGTAAACTTTAAACACGCATACAAATATTTTAATAAAAGCAATAAAATATAAAGGTTACTCATGTCGAACAACGAATGATATAGCTAAATACACGTCATTTAGTCATAAAACTCACCTAGTTTATCTTTAACATAACTTACAGGATTGAAAATTCACAACATAAGTTACTACGGCCGTAACTTTAAACAATAATTTACTCTGTAAAAGCTTAGAATAGCTTATTAACTATCCACTAAACATACTTTACCGACACCTTCGTGCTAAAAATCAATAATTTTGTATTAAAAAATCATTATGAAAAATGGCCAAAGTGGCCTTCTTTTTAGCGACTATTGACGTTTTATGAATATAATTATGACATTTATGAAGCAGTGTTGTCATCATAGATTACATTTACAAAAAAAAAAAACATTATTTTTCATGAAATGACAAATGAGAACAAATTCTTGACTGTAGTAAGAAATAAGGGCGTCTATGCACAGCGCTGGGGCTCCGTTTCGCATGCGGTCGAGGCATTATGCTGAGCGGTAGCCGTTTTGCGTAGATGTGACGCATATTTTCCCCAAACTTGTTTTACAAATTGTTATTTTATTTTGTTGTGCTTTGCGTCATGTTTACCGCAAATAAACGCATTTCTTTCTTTCTTTTCTTTCTTTCACTGGAGTGACACGGCATGATAAGCGGTCTCGAATCTTGTGTAGTGCGTTTTTCCATTGATGAGTTATACCTGGCTACTTGCAAGTTTGCAAGTGTACGGCAGTCGATGATTGTAGTCCAATGAGCATGATGTAGCTCAAGGTGTACTATTAGGTCGTGCTGTGAGTTGACAAGCAAGAATACATAACATAATACTACTTAATCTGTGCATAACAGCATAGCGACATCGATAACATAGCCAAAAAGTCGCGTTCAATACAATGAAATATATCATTGGTTCAATAAATATACGCAAACACCCATATTCTAAGTCAAATCCTCATGATTTCCTTGACTCGACTAAACCTCACTGAGGTAGTTTGATATTCATAGTTGCAATTTTACTCCTCAACTCAAACCTTAGAGCATTTAACCTAACTCAAACAGTTTGCTCAGTTGAGTCGTTACCGCATTTATACTGTGTCGTGCGAGTTTATTCCAATATCGAACTCATTCGGCTCCTTTAAATGACTTTTCTTACAGTTTTGCGATTAATATGGACAATAATTATGTCCAAGTAAATAAACCGTTGTCGATAACACGTATCATATCGCAACGCAACCACAACTGAGTAAATAAACTCAAAGCGTTAATTTCAAATAAACCAATTACAGGCACTTAAATAATTCAATCAAATTACAAAATGAGCTCTTATAGCAGGGCAGAAGTTGAACGTTTCAAGTGAGAGAGAGAGACGAAGCTATATACGACCTATAGCACCGTCACTCCCTCTCACTGGAAACGTTCAACTTCTGCCCTGCTATAAGAGCTCATAGTAAGCCCCCTGAAAGATGAAGCTAGTTGCCCATTCCAAAGCGTGGTAGGAAGAACGAGCAAGAAACTCCACGGACACTCAATCAAAATATTGGTTAAGTACGTCATTCATGTCAAAATAAACCTAGATGTTGTAAGACACCCACTGCATTGACACACTTGATTTATATGAAAAGTGTTGATAGTGCCATCTCTTGCAGTAGCATCAGCAGATACCACTGCCTAGAAGTCTCCGTTCTTTGTGTTAAGAATAGTAGCTGGATTAAAATGCATGATAGAATATATAAATTTCACTATTTTTGACTGTATCAACTTTGAACTCCGTTTTCGGGTAAAAATGTCCTACAAAGTACAATTTTTTTTTGTATTATTTTGAGAGCTAAGGAACCCGTAAAGTTTTTAAAATTATTGACAAGCCAAAATTATTAAGTGTAAGTATTTTTTTTTTCAAGTTGAAATCAAGTGTAAAGGACAGTGGGCAACATACACCCAGCTCCGCCAGCTATCTAATAAATATGACTCGAAACACCAAACAAAAATAAGCATTTTTAATTCAAGCGCAAAAAAAAATATCCTGGAGGTCATTAAATAACTTAACTTTTTTCAACTTAGCTTTGTTAAGGTTTAAAAAAAAAACCGCAAAAGATCTAGTTCTAAAAAGTATCTCAAAAAATCATAAATAAATAGTTATATAACCGTGTGCAAGGATATTCCCGTTATTTTTGCGGTTCTGGAGATATTAGCATTTTTATACCAGCTCTATACTTTTTTTTGCAAAAAAAAAATATGTTACTGAAGATAACAGAAACCTTCAGTAGCGCCATCAGGATGGAATTTCATGTGGACAAATGTGCAGTCATGCATGTAAAGCGAGGGGGGATTATGGAATCCGTGGGAACCCAACTCTCGGATTCCATACACCTTAGATCCCTCTCTTCAACCAAAACCTGCAAGTATTTGGGTATGTCGGAAGCGTTGGCCATCAATGTTACTGACATAAAACAATCGTTGAAGGAGCGCTTCTTTGGCCGCCTAAAGAAAGTATTTAATAGTCTTCATCGTGGACAAACGCCTCACTGTCGTAATCCTGCAGTACTTGATACTAACGATAGTAAGGAAATTATGGCAAGGCAAAGATCTTCACTGACGCTTTTTCGGGGATCTCCATGGGCCTGATGTAGATTTTTTGGCGTCTGTATCCTGGCTGCGTTTCGGCGATATCTTCGGGGAAAGTGGAGGTTTCGTCTGTGCAATTATGGATGAAGTTGTCAGGACGAGTAATTATAAAAAATCAAGTATCATGACTTAGCACACAAGGTTGTCGACATGTGGGACGTGGACTCTGCAATCAATGTACCAATAATCGTTACGGTTGATGGCCTAATTGCGGAGAGCCTGGACCAACACCTTAGGAGGATCTCATTGCGCGGCTGGGTCAAGGGCTTGAGTCAGAAAGCAGTATTCCTAGACACGGCACGCTTAGTGGCAGTGAGTAAGCTTGGACCCTGTTCCCGATACCGGTGGGCTACTATTTTTTATATTTTTAAATGTTTTTTTAGTTTATGTTATTATAAAAAAAAAAGGTAAATGATATATAGGGAAATTAAATAAAGGAAATAACGATCCACCTTCTGACTTCGTTAAGCCCCGGGAACATTTAACTACCGGACTTGATCCACAGTGGCCTATAAGGAAAGCTCTTAACGTACCCAAGTAGGCGGCTGCAGATACAATTTGTCGAAGTGGGGGATTACTGACCCACCCAACACCCGGTGCGAGTGCTGTGCTTCTGATCAGAGCATGTTATGCTTCAGTGAGTTGTGCGTACAGCGCCGGTTTGAGGCTTACTGCTGGCGTCGACCATGAGAAGTGCAGTGTGCTGTGCCAAGGTTACTGATGAGGCTGAGCGTGATGACCTGGTATGTGCGTTCGCTGCATGCAGGTGGTCAGGATACCCGTTGAAGCCGTTGGTGCTGGCTGGTTGTGTGACTCGCTGCTCGAAAGCTTGAGGAAGTGATGCTGATGACGTCACGCTGAAGCAGTTGCGCGAAGACTGCGCTGACGTCCATACTCGGAGTCACCAGTGTCGAGGCATGAAGAGTAGGGTGTAAAGTTCACTCATTCTCCATTGAAAAGGGAAGATCGTCCGCCCAGACAGTGTCATGGCTGGAGGGCAACTGCCCATTGGTTGATGTCGGGACGTTGTATATATGCTAATCGTGCGGTAAACTATGATTGCGCGATGCAGAATTTTGCGTGACATCAGAGTGATGCCGCATGTGGTGGTGAAATTGCCGCCACAATACAAGTAAAAGAAATGTTTTATAGATGTTATGCTCGTTTCGTTATTCGACTTAAAATAAATAGATAAACCCGGGACAGAATTGAATGCCCCTTGGCACAGAGAAACATGGCTGTGATACCTTCCAAACAAAAGTAGTCTAAGCTCTGGCGGACGTGGGTGTGCCGTCCATACATTTCTGCCCACTATCCTTTCTCTCCAACAGAAATTATAACCTTGTGATCCATTTCTGAGCTACTAGAAGTTAGGATTTGGGTGTTTTGTGTTTCAGTACATGTGAATACACATTCTAGCCATAAGACTGACGAAAAAAATCTCAAAGAAACAGCAATCAGAAAAAGTTATGACTTAAACCGCCCACAATTAAAAAAAAACTGGAAATAAAACAAAAAAATCAATTTCTCGAAAACTGCAAAATATCGCGGAACATAATATATAGATAGTGCAACCCACGAAGACGCGCCCCACCACTCCTCTATGTGTGTGCAACGGTTAGGAGGAGTAGTGGGGCGCGTCTTCGTGGATTGCACAATCTATACATAGGGGTCCACTCGATGGGCATCAGTGTCCCCTGACCAGGTACAGACCAGACCTTCGCTGGTACAGGTTTCCTGGGACACCATGTATTAAACGTAAAAAAAACATCATGCGATGCAAAACATATCATGCGTGATGGAAAACATATCAACGTAACGTACGAGCGTTAGTTCGTCCACTGTCGCTGGCGGGGACGCGAGAAGCGCAGTCGGTGGTGTCGTCCTACCTACAATATTATAATAGTACTGCCGATGCCGCCCGCGTCGTCATGATGTAGTCGCTACCCGCGCAACAATTCTGTGCTCTGTGATTCTTACGGTGCGGACTTGTTCACCAACATAAGACATAACATAACCCTCTGGTCGGGTTACCTGTTACCTCAAGTGCCACGCTCCACGATTCCCAAGCCAATGTGCGCTTGAGGTGATGATGGCCCGGTGGCAAGCGGCGCCGTCGCCGTCGTGAGTTACGATTTCACAAGTCATGACTCATAACTTGTGAAATCTCCCGCTCCTGGGAATAAAATGCCACAAAGAAAACGTGAAAGAACGACGAGCAGGCTAAAGGAAACGTATCCAAACACTTTGATTGTCAAAGTAATTTTTTTTTAATATTTATTAATGTCAATGTCATTGTCAATTCGCAATTCAAGCCGCGATAATTTTATAACCAAACAAAATATCGAAAATAATATTTTTCTTTATTATGTGCATGTAATTACATAATGTTTCAGTCTCTGTTAAAACGTTATTTAATTCTGCGCAATTTGAAGCCGTTCAAGGCACCAGTTTCTTCACAAATTAGAAGAATTCACGTGACTACAAGTAATTTTTCTTTTTCTATTTATGTAGGTGTGTTTGTGTTAATATAAACTTTATTGCATAAATTTACAGATTTATGGCATGGGGAATACGAATGGCAAGACCCAAAGTCGAAAGATGAGGTGTAAGTATTGCAGTTTACGTGTTTTTAGGCAACTTGGTTATCGCAAAATTTGCGATACAGCCGAATTCGAATAAACAATCATTGCTAACCCTATAGTAAAAATTATAAGTATCTTCTTATCTTAACATTACCACATACTTGATATCTGGTCATTTTATTACTTTATAATTGCTCTAACGAGGCTTAATTATTGCTTCCAGTGTAAATATAACTTACATAGACAAAGATGGCAACAGAATAAAAGTAAGAGGCAAAGTTGGGGACAATGTACTGTATCTGGCACATAGATATGAGATTCCTATGGAAGGTTTGTATATTTACTTTTGTAATTGTTTTTAAAAACGCAGGACAACTCAATTTTTTATGAGACCATAGGTAGCAAGAACTCTAACACCAATAGATAAGTATGTACTATAATTTTAAACCCAATCCTAGAGCTAATGATGAGACATTCTCGTAAGTCCCATTTTTTTTTCTAAAACAAATTTTAACTTTTAGACTAGAGGGGATAATGGGTTGACTAGTGTTACGTAGACGCTAACGTCATCTGTTATCGAGTAGCAGAACTACACTATACGCCGATATGTGACAGATTTTTCTAGAACATTCTACACCCTTCCAGAATTTTCTAGATGGTTAAGTGTCGTTTTGCAGCATTCTAGATCATTCCCGTAAGTACTAGAATGTTCTCGAATTATGTCCTCGAACTTTGTAGATGGTTGCCAGCGGTGTACGGCAGTTCAGCTAGGAATGCGAAACAGTGAACACTACTGAACAATAGTGAACTTACAGTGAGCTACAAGTGATTCTGTTTAAAGTTTCTGATTACTTTAGTTGTGATTATTTAAATAAAGTGTGTCTTTGGTGTAAACTGGCATAAATTTATTTATCCCGAAGCCCAGCTCGTAACACTAGATAAGCAGTATAAGGTTGAGACTGAGTGTTGCACCTTAGTCTTAATCTTATATTGTTTAACTTTACAACTACCTACATATAGTTTTAAAAGTTACATACATGTACCAAAAGAAAATAAAAATAAATACTTCTTATTTTTTCAGGAGCCTGTGAAGCCTCCCTAGCTTGCACCACATGCCATGTGTATGTACCACCAGACTACTTTGATAAACTACCCCCTTCTGAGGAAAAGGAGGATGATCTGTTAGATATGGCACCATTTTTAAAAGAAAACTCTAGGCTAGGTTTGTATGAGAAAATAACCTTTATTTTGGCAAGAGAAAGAACCTGTAAGACTATAAGTGTCTAAACACACTATGCCGAAGTTCCGCGACCGAAGTTCGGCATGATTGCGCCTGCAATGCTATTTAAAAAGAAATTATTCGAATTCACGTTGTATACTATGACGCCGGCCGCCATGTTCGATACGAGTATTAGTATTGCAAAAAACTGTTTCTTACCTTTTATAGACGATTGATAACATGGATGTAGATAAAGTCTTGTATGCAACTGTACATAATTAGGTATGAAAACACTCATGTGATACTATTATCACACTCGGCTTCGCCTCGTATGATAAACCCACATTCGTGTTTTAATACCCCTTATTATACGTCAGTTGCATAAATAACTATTGTTGTACTTTTCAGGATGTCAAATAACCCTCACCAAAGACATGGAGGGATTGGAAGTAGAACTACCAAAAGCAACGAGAAACTTCTATGTAGACGGACATAAACCAAAACCGCACTGAGCTAGAACAAGTTATCATGTTATAAGCTTATTTACGAACAAAATCTGACCAGCACCTCTTCAAAAAGACAATGAAAATTGTGTGATTGCTAAACATTGTTTTGGAGGGTAGTCGTAGTAATTGCAGCTGTAGTGTAGAAGTAGGTTAGGTTTATCTACTTTCTGTAAGTGCAATATGAAATTGTTGGATTTGTCAATAATTTGACTAAATTCAGGGCCGGATTTAGGGGAGGGCAACCGGGGCGAAAGCCCCGGGGCCTCCACAAGCAGGGGGCCTCCACAATAGACTTCGGAAAAAAAAATTCTTTCAAATTTCAACTAGTAAACCTAGTAAACATCTTTTCCTTTGATATTTTTTTTTCGCTTTTACCTTTACCTACAGCCTAAAGTACTTTATACATACATGATTATTTGATTATATTAATCTTAAATATTAACAGAAATCATTGATCTATATTTGTTCACTCCAATCAGGCAATCAGTGAAATGTCAAAATCTCAAATGGCCCTGATAAGCACTTCCAATTTACTACCCATCTTGAGGGAGTACCCCAATGGCTCAATGGCTCAGTGGGGTGGTACTTGCCCGCAACCTCGGAGGTTGGGTATTCGATTCCGTGTCCCATTTAAAAAAAAAATATATATATATATACGATTTTTCGGCAAAAAAAGCTCGAAAGGTTCCGTTCGTTAACACTAAAATTTAATTTCAGATAATTCTTGTTTCCGATTATATTTATATGTGTTTGTTAAATACTAAGAGAATCTACTTGGTTTCACAATAAATTATTTATTGAAAAACTCGACTGAAAAAAATTGTTCATTTTATTTGGAAAATAATTTAGGGCAAGGGGGCCTCCACTCCTTTGTTGCCCCGAGGCCTCTGGACCCCTAAATCCGGCCCTGACTAAATTAATGGTCTCGAATTTATATTGTCCACAGTGTGAATAGATATTACCACAGTACAATAATGATGAAGTACTTCATCTTCATAGGAAACGGCCAAGACGACACGCTTCGAAATCGCAGTCAGTCTCAGGGGGCCTACTCCCTAAGTCCGTCCGGTCATCCGTCCGTCTGACATAAAAATCCATCAAAACGAGTGTAAAAGGTAAATTTTTCGGACGGGCACAAACACATAGGTAGTAGGGACAACTGTCTTGTCGTCATTCATACTTCGTTCGGGCCCCGAACCAATCATCTGTCCGTAGATGTTACGGAGTAGGAAACTCCCGTAACGAAGGCCGAAACTACGGGCTTCGTGCTTAGGGACTAGACCCCCGTTACGTTAGTTCGAGTGCGCGGCAGTTACGTACGGACGGATACGTTATTTAACTACCGAGCGGCCATAGGTAATTAATTCAAGGTCACTGCCCAGATAAAATACTGTACTGTATCGTGTGGCTGACACTGGCTTGGCCACCATCAGGGATTTTACTTTTGATAACACAAAGATTTAGTCGTTAATTAGTCGAAATTTGTCGCCAAATATCAGAATTTGTCGGTCACTGGTTCAAAAGTTAAAAGGGGTCATTGGTGGCCGATCTGGAGAGAGTCTCCCCAGCTTGGCCACCTTTATATCTCAAAAACTAGAGCACCTAGCGAAGATCTGTTTTCTCCCAGATTTAGTCGCTAATTAGTCGCCAAGTCACAGATTTAGTCGGGTCTTAGTTTAGAAGATATAATGAGTTCAATTTTTAAGTATAGTTCAAGAGCTAGATTAAAGAGTTTACGATAAAATCTTTGATCTAGCTCTTGGTCTTTACTTAAAAATTGAACTCATTATATCTTCTAAACTAAGACCCGACTAAATCTGTGACTTGGCGACTAATTTCGACTAATTAGCGACTAAATCTGGGAGAAAACAGATCTTCGCTAGGTGCCTTAGTTTTTGAGAAATAAAGGTGGCCAAGCTGGGGAGACTCTCCCCAGATCGGCCACCAATGACCCCTTATAACTTTTGAACCAGTGACCGACAAATTCTGATATTTGGCGACAAATTTCGACTAATTAACGACTAAATCTTTGTGTTATCAAAAGTAAAATCCCTGATGGTGGCCAAGCCAGTGTCAGCCACACTACTGTATCGTTATTATACCCATAATTTTGGTCTTTGCAAAATGGCAGAAGAAAGAATATTATATTATATAATTTATTTATTGGTGTAAAGCACAGATCACAATGCGGCAGGTTCTAGTAACGGCCGTACTAATAGAATTCGTGGCGCTAAAAGTGCGTTAAGCGCACAACTTCTGTCACGGACCGCCATAAAAGCCGTTAACCCAGATACGCACTGGCGATTTTTTTTCGCACACTGGATTTTCGCCGCTCTGCTTAGCGTCAAGAGTGCTGCTCTGCTTAAAGCCTGAAAATGCGAGAAATCTTCGAGAACTGTCTGCCTATTCAGTAAGAACTCGCATCTAGCAGACGAGGATAGCACGGGCGATTTTTTTTCACTCACTGGATTTTCTCCCTGGAGTTGAAAACCCAACGTGTGTGGTTTTTCGACGCGCTGGGATGTAGTCTTTTGGATTCTCAATGGTCGGCTCAACACCGAGAGTTGAAAATCGAGTGCACGATAAAAAATCGCCTTTGAAAATGTTCAAGAATTCAATAAAAATGAACAGCATAAAATATTTGATTTTTACTACATAAGTTAGTAGGTGGTAAACTTGTTGTAATTTATGTTGAGTCCATTAAGTATCAAAATGTATCTACTATGTGTCATCTCATCTATGTTATGGAATTTGTAGATGTACCTACTTCATGTGAAGGTAAACAAAAAAATTGTCTGCAGTTCTACACTGAATAAAATAAACGCCTCGGACGTTTATTTTAGGTTATGGGCCCCGTACGCTTTCACTGAATACCCCAGAGAAACAGGATTGCTTAATTTATATTTTCTTTTTAATTTAGTTCATAGCTTAAAAAGCAGTAGGTATCAATAAAATAGAATCATAGATCTTCTTGAAGTAGGTACAATGTAAATAATTTAGTTAAGTATTTGTTATCAATTTGTTTTAATGAAATGTACAAAAGTTGTATAGAAATAAAACAATTATCATTACTTGAGAATATTTTATTTAAATCTTTATGTTATAATAAAAGTGCGTGTCGAATTTCGAATATTTAGGGTTCCGTACCAAATCTGATTTATCAATTGTATTGGTATTTGTTAGTAAAATATACGTTGTAATAAACATTAAGTATCACCAGATTTCAAGTTGAAGATCAATGGGAAATTAAAATATTCTTCGGAACAATATTTTTTAAAACATCAAAAATACAGTATTTATCTACTCGACGAGTTCTGAACAATAATAGGTACCCCACTCGATGGGGTTTTTTTTTTTACAAACTGTCAAAAACTATTTTTTAAAACATTTAAAAATATTTTTTGACAATCTGTATGGTCAACAAGATGCCTTTATTGTGAAAATTTGAAGACTGTAGCTCCGTTTGGCTGTTTAACCTGTGTGACAGACGACGGACACGTGAGTGACAGCAATGGGTCCCTTCGGGTACGAAGTACGGGACCCTAAAAAGATAATTGTAATGTATTTCGTTGGTAATTCTTATAAATAAATAAAAGTAAATCAGTCTTACATTGCCATCGTCTTGATTTAGATGGCATATTATCATCTAAATCTAAACTAATCTGCCTAGCCTTTTCCCAACGATGTTGCGGTCATCTTCCAGTCTAACCGGAGGCAGCTGAATACCTACCAGTACGTTACATGGAGCGACTGCCTGTCTGACCTCAATACCCCTTGGAAAGACTGGTTGTCAGACCTTCGGGCTTCTGACGACCCATAACGACTGTCAAAAATCAACGAATGAGCCGGGACCAACGACTTCTCTCTATGTAGGGGTCTTCTCGGTATGTAAAGATGGTCAACCACCCACGGACCAACCCCGGCAAGCGTAGCTTAACCTGATCGATCGATCTGTGCGGCTGTTATTACTTAGCCACAAGCCCCTCCCCTAAACTAATATTATAAAGAAGTAAGATATTGATTGTTTGTTTGTGAAGGGTAATCTCAACTAAAAGAGGTACTGCGGGGCTAAAACGGCCACTTTGGCAGAATCATAATAGGATAATAGGTATTCGCAATTCAACTGTTTGACAGTTTTGTTTGGAGATTCGTAAAATCGTCCACAAATTATGAATTGCTTTATTGAAGTTTAATGTCAAGTACGTCAAATAGCACAATCATAATAAATTGCTGGGAATTCAGGAAATGAATCGCTTTTAGAGGAATTGCTTAATGTGGCCGTTTTAGGCCACCTCATCAAATTACAAAAAATCTTTCATTGATAGAAACCTACACTGTTGGCGAGTGCCATAGCATAATGTTTAGTCCGCGGGCAGAAGCTAATCCAAAAAAAAGGAGCAAATGCCCAGAAAAACATCATTTTTAAACCTATAGGTACCTAGTACTCACGATAAGGTTCTGAACCGAGTCGTCGCCTTCGGGCCATAAATGTAAGTAGAGATAAACCATTCTAAAAATGAACGCCCCTCCACAGTAGTTATGGTTACGCTAACATGCAAAGGTGTATAGTCGCAATCTTTGTCATTGGTTGCTCAGTCACCGGCGAGTACGGTCAACAACTAAACTAAATAAATGATAAATACCTTACATATCATACAAAAAATATAGGTAAGTACACAATAAGCCGACGTTCGCACGGACGTAAAATTATCGCGGCGGGATTTTAACGCGCACTGGATTTTCAACTCTCGGTGTTGAGCCGAGCTTCGAGAATACAACCTCAGAGTGCATCCCAGCGCGTCGAAGTCGAAAGAACGCACTGTTGGATTTTCAACTCTCGGCGCTAAGCAGAGCGTTGAAAATCCAGTTCGCGAAAAAAAATCGCCGCGATATTTTTACGTCCGTGCGAACGTCGGCTTAGGGACCAACTTCACTTATTCAGCTAAATTCAGCTTTTGTCCATACAAAACTGGTGTTTTCTCTGGACAAAAGCTGATTTGAGCTGAATAATTGGGCGTTTCCACGAGCGTAATAAAATCGCGGCGGGATTTTATCGCGCACTGGATTTTCAACTCTGCTTAGCGCTGGGAGTTGAAAATCCAACAGTGTGTTTTTCGTCGCGCTGGGATGCACTCTGTTTTTGTTAGGTTGGATTCTCAACGCTCAGCTCAATAACGAGAGTTTAAAATCCAGTGCGCGATATAATCCCACCGCGATTTTATTACGCTCGTGGGAACGCCGACTTAGTGTAGTTAGTCCTCTATGGCCCGACCGCGGCGACTATAGAAAAAACATTCTATGAATATGGCATGAATACAATAAATATTTGCATTTATTCATTTATCAATCTGCTATCTTACAAAATGTTCAGAAGTGATTGCATGCCCAGCTCGTATCTAATCTAAATAAATCAAGATATTATGCTATTTTAAGACAAACATGACAGATGGTACCTTATGAATAAATAATAAACAGCACATAAATTATTTAAAGTTGCATAATATTCTGTTAAAATCTTTTTACGCACGGCTACAGATCAAGCTATACATTTCCAGTATAAGCTGATCTCAATACTCAATACTCAATATTTTATTGCATTCCATAATGTGTACATAGTTGGTAGGTATGTTAAACATCGAATCAATTATGGACCCTGTCTCGCATTGTATAGGATTTCCTTACAGTGAGAGGTCAGTGTAAACTGGAAATGTATAGCCGTGTGTACGTAAATTGAATAGGCCACTAGGACACCTCCGAGCTCCGCCGCGTAACCATAGCAGCGAAACCGCAATAGTTCAATTCAACTGACTCGCCATCCCATGATGTTCCGCTACTCGAGTAAGGCCTCGTTTACGGAGACGCGGGCTTCAGGCGGCGCGGTGCGCGGTGCGCGGAGCGTCAAGCGTTTTCTCCGTTTATGGCACGCACGCGACGGCGCTCGAACACGCGGTGTCGTTAAGTAAGTAATAAAATTAGAAGTTAAACCTAAGAAACCCGCCACGTCTCCCGCTGCGTCGTCCGCCGCGGCGTCGCCCGTCGCTTCACTCGCCACATGCGACGGTACAATTCAAACAAACGCGTGTAAAATCGCTTCTCCGTAAACACTCATAGAACGCCCTGTTTGAATTTAATGCGGGACGCGCCGCTCAACGCGACGCGCGACGCCCCACGTCTCCGTAAACGAGGCCTAACAGAACATTATGCAGTTTCGGCGGAGGTGTGCTAAGGCCAAAAATGTGTGCAAAAATGATTCTCTTTTTAATATTTAATCTACATATTTAAAGCTACAGTACCTGATTGTGTAAAAAACAAAACTAAACCTGAAGCCGACGTTCGCACGGACGTAAATAAATCGCGGCGGGATTTTGTCGCGCACTGGATTTTCAATTCTCGGTGTTTAGCCGAGCTTCGAGAATCCAACCTAACAAAAACAGAGTGCATCCCAGCGCGACGAAAAACACACTGTTGGATTTTCATCTCCCGGCGCTAAGCAGAGCGTTGAAAATGCAGTGCGCGAAAAAAAATCGCCGCGATTTTTTACGCCCTTGCGAACGTCCGCTAAAACCTAGTTCTGACACTGTTTCTTCTATGACTATCCATATGTTTCTTCAAACTCGGCTTATAAACAGTACTGTAACTGCACTTATCACAATAAATCATATTCTTCTTCTTCTCATGTTTTAGCCAATGACTGGACAACCCTGACTTCGCTGCACATCGGTATTCACAACCATTGAATGTACATGTATAAGGCTTATCATTTGTATGTGTCCGTTCATGTATCTTCAAATTTGGTGGATGATATGTTGTATATTCACAGTAAGAACATTTTATCTGATTGTTGGACGAATGTGTTTTCTCATGCTGTTTGAAATGTGATAATTTTGATGTACTGTAACCGCACGTGAAGCAGTAATGTAGCTTTCTGTTTACCGATTCATGTTTATTCGATATATGAATTAACAATTCGGTATCGGTAGCAAATGTTGCATGACATATGAAGCAAGATTTTTGTATTTCATTAATGCCATGAATTTGTATGTGCTCTTGCAAAATGTTGGTATTTTTAAACCTTTTCTTGCAAATATGGCATTTCAGTTTTTTTCTTCTAATTTTGTCTTTTGCGGTACCTTTTATGCGGTTATAATCATTCAAGTGTTTGTTCTTTACATGGTGGCGTACTGTTTGGATAGTGGAATATGAGTTATCACAGAATTTGCAGAGATATCTTCCCAGATTATCCACAGATTTGTACCAAGTTTCTTCATTTTCTGATTCCTGAAAAAATAACAAAGTTTCACTCAGGCATTTATGTATTTCAAATGAAACAATTACAGGCACTTTTGCATTGTCAAGGAGTTTAGTTAGTCAGAAAGATGAAGCTAGTTGCCCATTCCAAAGCATTGTAGGTTCCTATGGAGAAGAACGGGCAAGAAACTCCATGGACAATCTTATATATCAAGATATTGGTTACATCATTCATGTTGAAAATATTTATGTGAGATCAATATAGAAAGACTAAGAATTATAATTTTGAAAAAATATGAACAGTGTTTTATTTTCTTCTACTTACAACAGGGTATACATTTTCGTTGTTTACTACAGTTTCTTGATTTTCCAAGATCTCACTATTATCATTTGAGTCCTAGAAACAGAAATAAATAATTGATTAGAAACCAGCATAACATCTCCAGAATAATCTATATCAATAAAAAGAGAAGTCCTTCCTGACTGACTCATCAATGCCCAGCCCAAACCCTTGAACTTAGAAAGTTGAGATTTTGCACAGAGGTTCCCCATATAATGTAGACAAGGAATAAGGAAGGATTTCCCGGTAGTACATTCCTGTGGGATATTTTCCGATATCCACGCGGGCGAAGCCGTGGGCAAAAGCTAGTGACTAATAATGACAATAACAAATGTTTTAACCAGCCCCTGTTTTTTATATTTTGCAGTAATGAATGAGCAAAGACATTCAGTTCAAATTAAGTGTACAAAATGTCTTTATTTTAAATTACTAACAGCCCTAACAGCATGTGAAGTCTTTCTGCCAAGGGCAGTGAGTGCCTCTTCCAAATACATAATGTTTGTCTTTTATATGGATATTTTTAATTCACTATCCCAAGATGAACTCAAGACTGCATAAATTGGTTTAAGTCTTAATGAATAATATTAATACAACACCCAGAGAAGAAAACGCAGATTACACTGATGTTGCTTCAAAATTAGCAAAGTTAAAGTGGGACTGGGCTGGTCACGTGTGCTGCGTGTCCAATGAGCTGTGGGCCACTATGCGGAGCCCTGAGACAGTGAGGTGTCGCGGCAGACCCCTTAGAATATGGCGGCACAAACTGGACAAGACAAACAATCTGTGTTACACATTAGCCCTGGATTGCAAGCACTGAAAGTCATGGTGAGAGGCCTTTTATTACGCAATGGGATTATACGGGCTAACAGATAGCCTACTCAATAACCTATCATTAGTTTATAAATAATAAATTAAAAATAAACCAGTAAATCAGTAAAGAATGTTTGCCTTAGCGCGTAAATGAAAACTGTATTTGAAGATTTTTTTTTTACTGTACGCGTAGCACAAAGGTGATGAAGTTTATCTGGCTAAATGCCAGAAAGAATTCCTTGATATTGCATCACTGAAATCGTGACTAACAATTACAGTTTAAAATACGATTATTTCTACGATATTTTTATATCTTTTTTATGTTTTTTACTGTTACTTACCCGTTGATTTATAATTTCATCGCAAATCTTTAATTTTGGTGTTGGTAGATAATCTTTTGTGGTACATGTTGGTTTTTCACTATTTTCACACAGAGGATCGGTGTCGAAAGACTCAAAATATTCGATTTTTATTTCCTCCTCTTCCTCGTTTTCACTCATTGTTTAAAAACAATAGCTAAGAAGAAATTGTAACTAACAACTTGTCAACTTCACTCGGAATGACTTTTCACAGTTCAACGACCTTTTGATGGATTTTTTTACATTACGTAATTATTCTAAAAAGCTACCATTGTCTCAAACAAATATTTTTTTTGTTTTTGGTTTTTTTTTTTGTAATATTGTGCACACTTGTTTCTCTAGCTCACTTTAGACATTGGCAGAATAGTCGATATCGGCTTTGCTTGCCATGTTATAAAAATAGAATAGAATAGAATACCATTGTCTAATCTAAAAACGGCGTTTCAAAATCATTCAAAAGCAGTTAATTAATTAAATATTTTCGTTTATTTTTGTTACTTACTATAATTATTTTAGAATTACTGTAAAGTTCTGAGTAAAATATTAATATTTTTTTAAATGTACTAATTCAGTAGTGATAGTTTATCTATGGCAATCCGCTATCTGCGCGTCCCTCTCCTCATTCGTTCCCGACTCAATATATTTCATTCGTTCAATCAGTCTGCTCGCGGCCGCCATAGGAAGTGGTATCGCCGGTTTCGTTTCTAACAAAACGCGTTTCGGTGTGATTTGTGTTTTGTTTTGTGGTGCACAATGGCTTACAACGGTAGTGGTGGCAAGAGACTGTGTACAGGGACCGACCTGGACGTCGAAAGGGTGAGTTACAATATTTATGTACACAATTGTCAAACCTATATCTACGTAGACCCGACGAAAATGGCCGTGTTTTGTACATTTCCCGTTCCATGTTCGTGTTTCAGTCACGAAACGCTTTTGTAATAGTTCCTGTAATCATCCGATTAATGATAATGATCGTTTGTTGACTGATAATACGTTTAGTTTACGCGTCTTGTCATGATCACGTTACGTTGTTGATTTCTCGTTTTGAGGTTACGTTTTGTTGACACATGATTAAATAAAAAAAAAAATTGGGTCCGGTAGGTCGGTGCGGATTTTAAATTTGCTTTTCCACACTTAATTTTTTGTTAGTGATTTTTCTTGTTGCGACATTCACGAAATAAACGAAAATAGCTTCTTGCCCAGACACTGTCAATTAATGTGATTGACATCGCTCGGTCATTAGGCCTTTTGGTGTTCTTGTTCGCGGGAAACGAGAGTATTTCCCGTTTTCTAGGTCGATAACAATATCACGATACCTACCGGGTTTCGCAGTGGAAGTAGTGGAACACCTTACTGATTTATAAATAGTAAAGTAATATGCGACGATAAATCGTCACTTTGTTGTCTAGGATATTCCTTTCCTTTTTCGCCAGCGAACGCAATTTTATCGATTACGCATTCGATTTTTGAAAAATTATGCTTTTCGTGGACACATTTTTACGTGATCTTTTCGCACCATCTTACCAAAAACAATATTATTTTCAATACACTTCCTCGAAAACTGGTACATATCGCACTACGATTAGGTTCACAATGCAATGTACAATACGCGTGCGATTTTTTATTTTCCCGGACGTGTGCGGTAATAAAAATTGCCACAGATAACTTATACAGTACCAACTCTCTGTTCGGAGGTGAATGTTTCTTTTTAATCGGCAAAGAGATGTGCGTCTTTACGGCGTTAAATAATGTTTATTTAAAGAATATCATCAAAAACTATGATTATTACAATAAAAAAAACGTTATGAACATATTAACATTTATTTGTGTTCTAAACTCAAAAATATTTGAATTTTCTATTTTTCATATTAGGCTGTTAATCGGCTTTATACCTTTGCTTCTCCTTCCACTTGGCGAAAGCAAAGCGCGGAAGAAAAAAAAAATTAAATCATAGTTCCCTAATAATTCATGACAAAAATATTTCCCGTTATTTTATTTTATTTCTTCAAAAGTGTATTGAAAAACGTCGTTTGATACACGTGGACATTTGTTATTGCAGTTAATAACAAACGTTCTCAAGTTGTATCAAAATGTACTATTATCTACATTCGCAGGTATAGGCGCGTACTTAATTCTTACCAAAATAAGTATGAAAAATGATTTCTAGTTTAAGATTTTCACGCCTTGATTGTTATGATTAAATTAAAATTGAGTAGTGGGTTGGCATAAAACAGTGTTTTCGCACACAAGACGTAATTAAAACGGAAATTTAATTTATCTTTGAAGTACAGTACACCAATACCTACCTACTTTTTACATTTTAAGTACTAAGAAAGTAGTTTTCTGAAACATTATTACCTGATTTACTTAAGTAGTATTACTAAAAACTTAAAAAAAAGTCTTCAAATAAATAAAATCGGTAAAATTACGTAGGTATATATAATTTGTGGATCTTTGATGACTGTCTTACAAGAGATCAAAGTATACTAAATTAATTTTCGATCATAAAATGTTTATTGCAAACATTTATTACGCCGCCGGTTCTATGTTTTGATTGAAAACGTATTTCTTCTCTTAGATTTTAATAATGATAGTCTGTAAAAAACAGAACCTTTCAGTATTATTATGGCAACACTGACGGACTATTTTACCAAAAGCTTTTGTGAAAGTAGGTACCTTATATGATAGTATATTTACCAATATAAAGCTAAAATCCTGCACAAAAATCAGAGTGCCTAGTGACGAAAATTATCACGTCTTTTTGGTACTTTCTGTTTGGTAATTCCGAATCAGTTTTAGCCACTCGACTGCCGGAAACGTAAATCTACGCGAGCGAGACACAATGGCTTTTTAATTGTTTCTGTAATTACGAAATTCAACCGGTTAAGAGATATAATAAATCTTTTTAGGGTTCCGTACCCGAAGGGCGCCAAGTGGAACTGTATTGAACTAAGTCTCCGCTGTCCGTGTGTCCGTCAGCGGGCTGTTCTCATGAACCGTAATAGGTTGACAGTTGAAATTTTCACGGATTGGTGTTTATGTTGCCGCATAACAACAAATAATAAATATAAAATAAAGTTACAAGGCTAAAAAATAAAAGGGATTCCTGTTAATTTTGAAAAAAGAAAAACATCTTTCTACCTTGGCCTGCCTATCTGATCTTTTTTTTTTTTTTTGAGGGTGGGAAATCATCAAATAACTTCTCCCGCTCTGGGTGGAGCGGAAGGGCGTGTCAGACTTTTACTGACTAAAGCCCACCCGTGTTCCTTCAGTTGCCTATGCCAGGGCCGCGGTATCTTCTTCAAACAACCCGCGACCCCAGCGGCGTGGGCCCTATTGGACCCCATCACTTGCTGACATCTCTTTGAGGCGCGCGTGGAACACAACGCGCCGTCGACTCGGGCCTGGTCCTTACCGGACGGCGAGCTACCCGCTACTCACCGTCCGCAGGCCCGCGCCTACGGTGGCCGGAAATCGCCTCGCGATTCCCGCCGCCCAGGGCGTCTCCTGCGGCGACTGAGGGCGTGAGGCTGCCTCTCCCTCACGCGTTCCGCCTCCTCCTTCGCGAGCATCACTGCTTCGCAGAAGGAGGTGACGGCCTCCCATGCACTCTCGCTCCGCACCATGGCCTGAACCAGGCTCGGACGCGAGAGATCGCCGCCGCCGATCGCCTCCGTGAGAACACGGCGGTGCTCTGCCCAAGCCGGGCAGACCTCCACTGTATGCTCCACCGTGTCCTCCGGGCGATCCACACAATGGTGACACCCGGGCGTTTCCTCCCGCCTTATGCGAAACAGGAACCTCCCGAAACAGCCGTGTCCGGTGAGGACCTGCGTCAGGCGGAAGGTGAGGACGCCGTGGCGCCGCTCTAACCACTCCTCAAAGAGGGGACTTATCGCCGCAATTGTGGCGTGCCCAGCGCTGGGTTGCGACAGTCGCGCTCTCCATGTCGCCATGAGATCCCGCCGGAGCTCTGTCCGCTGTACCGTGATTTCTCGCGGCAGCGGAGTTACGCCCCGGCGTTTCGCCTCCTCGCGCCACTTCCACACGTGCGCGAGGACCTTTGCCTCCAGATCCCACGGCGGCAATCCGGCAAGGAGGCTCGCCGCCTCCCGGGAGACCGTGCGGTATCCCCGGACTAGCCGGATGGCCATGACCCTCTGGGACGCGTTCAACCGTTGGGCTGGCCGCAGCCTTAGGGAACGCGCCCACACCGGTGCCCCGTAAAGGGCCATGGACCGCACGACCCCCGCGTAGAGCCTCCGGCAGGAGGCGTTTGGACCCCCCCGGTTGGGCAGGAGCCGCCTCAAAGCAGCCCCAGCCCGCTCCAGTCTGCCAATCTGATCTGCCATTGTCTAGAACTCGTCGAGTAGAGTACACATTTTTGTACGAGCTGTGTCGCAAAAACTAAACAAGTTACGAAGAAATACAAAATTTTCTTTGCGGTTAATAAAAATTAGATGAAAAATATTCTTCGTTTAGTATTTTCATAAAAATAAAATAAAGTTGAAAACTAAAGTATTTTTTTAAAATGTGTTAAATATCGTACGGTAGTACGACGCCGACGGCATCCTTCGTGTGCGAGTCCGACTCGCACTTGGCCGGTTTTTTTTAACTCTCAAAAATAGACATGAAAACACGATTTAAATCAAGTAAATTGTTAGTAAATTCAAATCTCACACTCAATTTGTTTTATTACACACTAAAGTTAACTTATATGATCTGTGTATCACTATTATCATTCAAACTTCAAAGGTGTTCAAAGACTGACTTCACTTTGAAGAGTTTCCACAAATTTTAATTGAATTGCGTTGATAATTTGAACGCTAATATGTCCCGCTTTGTAATTTAGATTAGAATTCACGAACGGAGTTATTTAAGAAATATATTTGACAACTAAAAATGTTGATGTTAAAACCTGCTTGAAAGAGGAAATATAAATGACTGCACTATGGTTTTGATTGACACATCAATGACAGTTGACACGAACGGGTGATTAACCCTTTCAATGCGGTAACCTGTATTCGGCACATATTTTGTTTCGCTTGACGATGCGTATCGCGTAGTTCCGTATTGTCGTCATATTAAATGAATGCTAGTTTTTCATACAATGAGGAAAATGTTGCGACGAAAGTTTTGAGTATGAATGTAGATTGGGGAAAACCGAAGAAACGATGGATTGACTGTGAAAGATGATAATATTATGGTTGTAAAGGGGGTGACTACCGTGATGACTAATAGAAGTATGGAAGAAAAAGACATGTTGCGCCGACCCCAAATAAATTGGGAATAAGGGCAGGAGAATGATGATGATGCTAGTTTTTAGGGCTCCGTACCCGAAGAGTCCAAACGGAGCCCTATTGCTGTCACTCACGTGTCCGTCTATCCGTCGTCTGTCACACAGGTTTTACAGCCAAACTGTTTGGAGCTACAGTCTTCAAATTTTCACAGTATAAGCATCTTGTAGACCCAAAGCCAGACAAATTGTCAAAAAATATTTTTAAATGTTTCTAAGACTCCCATACAGAATAAAGGGAGGCGTGAAAAAAAAAATTGTCCTACACCATCGTGTGGGATATCTTTGTTTAGAGCTCGTTGAGTAGATAAATATTGTATATTTTGTTATAAAAAATATTGGAAAACAAAGGAATGAGAAGCCACCAAAGGCAGATTTTTTTTTACAAAATGTTGTTTCGAAGAATTTTTTTAACTTCCCATTGACCTACATATGAATTTGAAATTTGGTTTATTACTTACATATATTTTAGGTACTAACAAATACCAATATATTGATAAATCAGATTTGGTACGGAACCATAAATGTGCGAATTCCGACACGCACTTGCTTTTCATACAAGGTTCCATTTAAAGCGATTTAATTTTTTAAATCCACAGCATGTTTTGTCCCGACATAAAACGCCATTTCGATGTATTGAGGGTCCATCATATCGATTTATCGCAGTGCCGTTTATCCCTGTAGAACGCTTACTGAGGGAGTAATTCCATCGTCAAAATATTTTATGGCTTTTTTATCGCTTCGTGAAAGCCTTAAATAAATAGTGTAGGTGGTAAAAATATTTTCCTTTGCCGCTTAAGGTTGATGCGCCACGGTAGCCCGCGAAATTCAAAATTTCTTACGTATTTTGCAATTTGTAGGTTAGTGTGAGCTTGTATGTTGATTAAAATATGATTCGCGGCCGTAACTAATATGGCTTTACAGAATTATAATCATTAGAATCAGCAATACAACTCCATAAGTTAGCATTTACCTCAAATCTAGCGATTTCATGAAATTATGAGGTTTGAGGTAAATGCTAACTTATGGAGTTGTATTGCTGATTCTAATGATTATAATTCTGTAAAGCCATTGTTCGATCTTTGCTCAAAAACATAGGGTAGTTTTAATTTGGCTTGTCCATTCGTCTGTTTTCCTACCCGCATTTGGAATCAGTGGATGGTTCTGCCCCGCGCGCGCCCGCACCGTGCAGCGAGTGGTATGAGGTCGCCTGTTCGCTCTTGACCGCCATTTGATCTGGTCAATTTTGTGTTATGAACTTTAAACTGAATATTTTTGTGAAACTACATATATTGCCGTGCAATTAGTTACGTACTACGTTCATCGAGACATTTTCTTCACGCGAGTGCTGAACTACTGTGCATTTCCTGAAACTGATCTGGTGCTGGGGCTGGGATACTCAGGTTGGTGGTCAGGCCCTTTTATCTGCCCTGTGTATTGAGCAAGATCTTTATTTCTATAAGAGATTTAGGTAAAGCATTTTTTAAAATGATTTAGGTCCTTCGATTTCAAATTTATTTACCAAGCGTCCTATTCAGACTCCACAGCCATATTAGCTACGGCCGCGAATCATATTTTAATCAACATACAAGCTCACACTGACCTACAAATTGCAAAAAACGTAAGTAATTTTGAATTTCGCGGGCTACCCCGGCGCTTTCGCCTTAAAGGTTTTCAACAAACGCGTTGAATCACAAGAGACGTAGGTACATACACTGCTACACATCAAGCTATACATTTCCAGTTTTCACTGATCGCTCATTGTAATTAAATTCTATACAATGCGAGATCAGCTTATACTGGAAATATATAGCTTGATCTGTAGCCGTGCGTAGGTACCTAAGTATAAAACAAACTCATTCTATTTCTGAAATGTTTAGTCTACCCGTAAAGAATCGATTCTGTAAATCTTGATAAAAGTTACTATTCAATCGATATTCCGTATCAGCCATTTTGATGTCTATTATAAAATGTAATAGCCGGTAAATAAAAATGCAACTGTTGTTTATTATGTAAGTACTAGATTCTGCCCGCGAGGAGCTCGTGGCTAAGTAATAACAGGCGGACGGGGTCGCTTGCCGGGGTTGGTCCGTGGATAGGTAACCGTCTTTACATACCGAGATTCCTCCGTGCCTCGGAAAGCACGTTAAGCCCTTGGTCCCGGCTGTTATTCGTGGATCTTTGACAGTCGTTACGGGTTACGTCAGAAGCCCGAAAGTCTGACAACCAGTATCGTATTACCCAGTAACTGGGTTGTGGAGGTCAGATAGGCAGTCGCTCCATGTAAAATACTGGTATACAGCTGCATCTGGTTAGACTAGAAGCCGACCCCAACTAAGGGAAAGGCTAGGCAGATTGATTGAATATTAGTTAGTTCAATCTGCCTAGCCTTTTCCCAACTATTTTGGGGTCGGCTTCCAGTCTAACCGACTGATGCTTCCTACACTAGGCCAGAAGCCTGTGTTTTAGGAGCCAGTGTTCCTCCAGATATAATAGCATACAAGTATTGAGTGACATGCAAGTACTTATTGAAATAACAACATAAAATTAAACATGATGAATTAATTTAAATAGGTAGGTACAGTATTATTCTATTAAGAGACAATTTATTGTAATAAGATTCTCGGTTGAGTATCGAACTAACGTGCTCCCCGGCCGGTGCGCGGCAGCCCACACTGAATTGACCCAGTGAGATGAGCCCGCCGCGTACTTGTAGCTTCATATCTAAACTCAATGATGATGATGATGCGCTCAATAATTTATTATTACATTGTAGTAAAAATTCTGTATTTCACATTTAAGGCGAAAGCGCCAGGGTAGCCCGCGAAATTCAAAATTTCTTAAGTTTTTTGCAATTTGTAGGTCAGTGTGAGTTTGTATGTTGATTAAAATATGATTCGCGGCCGTAGCTAGTATGGCTTTACAGAATTATAATCATTAGAATCAGCAATACAACTCCATAAGTTAGCATTTACCTCAAACCTCATGATTTCATGAAATCGCTACATTTGAGGTAAATGCTAACTTATGGAGTTATATTGCTGATTCCAATGATTATAATTCTGTAAAGCCATACTAGCTACGGCTGCGAATCATATTTTAATCAACATACAAACTCACACTGACCTACAAATTGCAAAAAACTTAAGAAATTTTGAATTTCGCGGGCTACCCTGGCGCTTTCGCCTTAAGTTCAGTATTGTAGATTTATTAAAACCTACAAAAAATAGAATACGCAAATCAAATGTTATTTTCACGGTAAATGTCTATTTTCGACAAACTTAAGCGCTATTTTCTAGATAATTTATTTGTTCCTAAAACAATATTTCAGTTCAATTCCCCAGTAGAGTCTAAAGAAAAGTATTTCAGTCCCATTTCATTCCCCCTTGTTTCGAAAAAGAGCTAAAAGTTGGCTACACAAACTCAAACGGATATAATTGCCAGCGGAACATAGCTTGTGCCTGCAAAAATAAAGCAAAACTAAATGTATGCAAACGTATGCACACAAAAACGATGAGCGAAAAAAGAGTATAAAAAAAGTTTATTTACGATTTCCAAGTCTATGACCGACCCGACGCGACGTTCAGAAGGTTAAAAAATAAAGAAGTAAGCAATAGAAAAAGTCGCGCGTATTTAAACATATAATCTGTGTCATTTTTCTAATTTGGCAATCTTGATCACTGTAGTGTCATGATAATGTAGTTTGAAAATAGAACGTTATGTTTTGGAGGGATTAACGCGGTTAATGTACATTTTGATTGCGATTTATTTTTAAGCCATATTTATTGAGGTTGAACCAATGTTAATGCTGATAATTATGTCGACTGGATTGATTTAAATAATTGGCACTGACAATAAACGTTAGCGATTGCCAATACAATAAATATTTTGTAAGAACAGGAATTTTAGTGTACATTCTGGAGTTGGAATGTTTATTTGAATTTTCTACTCTAATTTAGTCATTAGTTTGGACTAATAGACACGAACATGAATAGAATTTTACGAGTGATTGGGAGCGTAATGTATTAAGAATTTTTAAGAAATAAAACGGAGTGAGGCTATCCAGCTAGCAGTTCCCAAAAAAGCAGCACAGATGGTGTCATATTAACTTCGCACTAATGAACGTTCTAGGTTTCATTTGATGAGCCTTAAGCCATCATTTATTAAACTACCTAGGTATTGAAGATCCCCGATTTGATCTGATCTGGAGGCCTTTACATGACGTGGACATAAGAAATTAATTTTCTCAGACTCTGTTTGTAATTCAGTGGATCTTCAATCTTCAGTTTGAAGTCGCAGGCAACAGCTAGTCTTAAACAAAGATTTTACTCATAAAATAGCAATCAAATCAACATTTATTACGCATTTCAATTCAATTTGGATCCTTACCCGACACAGATGTGGTGGCATCAATTAATTGTAACAGCCGTCATCTGTTAGAATCTCTAATCATAGAAGTTCTACAACTTGTGCAACCGCTTACAGATTTATGTAATTTTGCTTTGATACTTACTCATTTCTAGATGATATATTGATTCTTGATTGCACGCTTTATGTTTTTTTTTTTGTATTTAATTAATAGTCTTTTGTGTTGAATGGTAGGAATTTTATGTTAAGTGTGGCAACATTTCGTGATGATGTTCGAATGAGTTTGAATACTGGCTGCTTTGTTTTGAATAAGTATTGAAAAAAAAAGTGATTGTCATAGACAATTCTGCAGTTAACGAGCAAAAATAAAAGAAAGCATTTTCCATTTTAACGCTCGTGTCGAACAAAGCGGTAACTAGTTATGCTAATTTGCCAATTTATTAATAAAATTGGATGCGCCATATGCGCATGATTCGTTTCTAACGGTACGTACTGCTTTGGACTTTCTAGTTTTATTTAGTTTATATACCGTTTTGCTATAAAAATGTGTTAAGTAATTGGCTTTTGTTTTAACGATTTTATTGTTTTCTTTATCGGACCGTTCCAGTTAAAATGACGTGTACTAAATAAACGCAAACGTTGTTCTCGCGATTTCTCATGAATGAAATAAAAAGCACATGGCTGCACTACAAATAACTCATTGCTCAGTCTCGTTGCTCTTTATATTTGTCAAGACGAGAACATGCGCTGGCATCGCAAGAAACGTCTCTTTACAAAGAAAATACATAAATCACAAAGATATATTTGACTATAATTGTGGTTAAACCAAGAAACACACGTTAAATGTACAAGTTTCATTAATATTGGTATGCAGACAAATGAAAATCATCACAATTTTCTTTATTCATAAAGATTTGTTTGTGTAGGAATTTCACTCACCCGCAAAAAAATAAATAAACGGATTAGTCAGAAATAAATCAGTGTGAGCACGCGTTCGGTGCTCGCATGTGTCTCGAATGTGAAACAATAAAATAGATTATTTCAGAATGTCCACTTTACATAGCGGTGCGTTACTATGTCACACATCGACTGTGTGAACGAGACAAAAGTATCGACAATGCTGACGCAAATGTTTTTGTTTCAATTCTCACTTCTTTGTTGCGTACCTACCATAATGTACTTTTATAGTTAGTAGGGAAATTAAAGTTTCACTTTTCCCAGTCAGTTTTTATTATTCTTCGCTATGTGTGAACCTTTGTTCGTCTCGATTTTGGGATAGTATTGTCTTGTCACGTCGGCCGTCTGTGAATTTCTTTCGGTAAACGTTGCACGCATGACATTTCCGAATGAATCACGCGCACATACCTTGCCAAGGGGGCGTGTCATACCGTCTACGAGCCAGATAGTTCGCTGACGTGATTGGGCGATGTCCGTTTACAATTGTTACGCCCTTTTCGGTTGTGACCGTGTTTTTTGTATTTGGAATTTGGTGTTGCTAGATGCTAAAAAAAGGTTGGTTAAAAAAAGTCTAAGGAAATGAGTTGTCAGTTCAAATAAAGAATGACTTAGTTGAGTTTCACAGCTATTTTACCTCTGACAGTATCAACCCAACAGCAACCTTATTGCAACGTCTATAAAGATCACGACTGTGACTGTGATTTTGACAGACTTGTCAGTAGCAGCAACCCAACATCAACCTTATAATAACTATGATAAAGATCACTGTGATTGTGACAGTGATGCAAAATTAGAGGTAAAATAACTGAAAGGACAGAGATGATGCGGTTTTTATTAATTTGTTTTTAGAAATAATAGAATATATTTATACTTATATACTTTCTTTTTTGACTAAGTGCAGAGGGTTAGTAACAATTTTACTTTTTTTGTCAGTAAGTCACCTATACGGAAATGAATTTAGTAAGTACGACTGATTTATGTTCTTTAACAAAAAATATGTCTAGAAAAATGTAGGTACCTAAAAAATGTCTTAAAGCCAGCCGTTGGCGCCAAAACTAATATTCTTTTGTCTCTCGCGATGACAATTTGGTAGATTCTGGTGCCAATGTTTTAAATCATACTCTTGGAATGCATCCTAAGAGTCTAGGAAAAATCTTGAACTGTTTAAAGATGTGTGACTCATTTTGTTTGTCTGTTTGTGGGAATGTCTTGATGCTGGCAATCCATAGACAATATAGTTGAAAAGACAAAAGTCATACCAATCCAAAGAATCTTATAGTGATTACTTTTTAGAAAAAGACAAAAATACAGAGCAACGGCTTTTTCTCATACATTCGACGCCATGTAGGTAAGAACGGATTTTTGTAAATTCATCCTCTAAAGCAGTCGTCAAACATACGGCCCTCGGGCCACATACGGCCCGCGAATCCTGATCAAGCGGCCCGTGGGCCCGCAAACGATTTAGTCTCTGTATCTCAATCTTAATCCTGAAGTGCTTTGTTGCTTAACAATATTAGAATCTAGCCATATAACGATTGAGCCACTTTAGTTTCTGAATTCTATTTTGTTCTGAATTCCAGTTATATTTTTTTTTTTTTAGTGGCTGGCCTGCAAGCATGGACCTTAGTTTTAAAAGGCCCTATAAGAAAATCCAGTTTGAGACCCCTGCTCTAAAGGGATTTAGGTAATAAGGGATGAAAGTTTGTATGGAAGTTCGTCATTTTTCCGATGAGAAAATCAATCAAAATTGGCTTGTGATAAAGCAATGTCGTTTTTTTTGTTAAGTCTTAAAAACCGTGCGAAGCAGGGGGTCTACTCACTTAGTCCGTCCGTCTATCGGACCGTCAGTCCGTCCGTCTGACATAACGATCCATCAAAGCAAAAACACATCGGGAGTAAGGACAACTGTCAAATCATGTTGTCATAAATACTTCGTTCAGGCCCCGAACCAATCATCCAGTCGTAGGTGATACGGAGTAGGAAACGCCCGTAACGAAAGCCGAAACTACGGGCTTCGTGCTTAGGGAGTAAACCCCCAGGCTTAATTAACAACTTCGGCGCTTCGGTGACATCCACCGAGCCATACTGGGCCCGCGTGTTGGACTATGGCTCCTCGGACCATGGCCCACTCTCTCTCCCTCTCACAGAGAGGAGGCCCGTCTCCCATCAGTGGGAACGTTATAGCTGATTATATAATAACTTCGCAAGTTTGTAACAATCTAGAATACGACCCTGAACTTCATTCATTAGGTACCTACTTATCCCTACTTAGGTAGGTACTAATGAATAACTTAATTTGACACAAAACTGTCCCTGTATCCCCCTAAAATGTTTCAATCTCACCAAGGCGCGGTCCGTCCATCAAATACTATATAAGTACCTTAATAGGTATCACAAATCAGTCCTGCCCTACATTGCTTGGAACTAGAACATTTGATCAATAGACCAGCCTTGAAACACGGCGATGTAATACAGAAATCAAATTTCGATTCAATGGATCGATTATGGGTTATGAACAGGGCTGCTCATAATGTCGAATGGTTCTGTAATATCATGTAGTTGATAATTGATTAGTTCTGTTCTGTGTGGCGATAAATGCGTTTTCATTGTGGTCGTGTTCATAGATTAGTAATATAATAATTAATGTATTAATGTCAAATTGTAAAGAGTATGCTTATGACTTTTAATAAGCTTCAGTAAAATGACACTTCTTATCTGTCATTTCGTTAAAAATGTTCCCATTTGATAGCGAAATGACATTAGAAGTGTCAGTTTACTGCATCTAATAAGTCCGAGTATAGATGATTTGGTCATGTTGACAGGATGAATGAAAGGCGACTAACAATAGTTATTTATGCAACTGACATATAATAAGGGGTATTAAAACACGAATGCGGGTTTATCACACGAGGCGAAGCCGAGTGTGATAATAGTATCACATGAGTGTTTTAATACCTAATTATGTACAGTTGCATACAAGACTTTACCTACATCCATGTTATGAATCCTCTGTAAAAGGTTCTGAAACAGTTTTTTGCAATACTAATACTCTTATCGAACATGGCGGCCGGCGTCATAGTATAAGACGTGAATTCGAATAAGTTCTTTTTTAAAATTACGGCGCTGTTGTAGTGAAACGCGCGTGCATTACAATGTTCTTTTTTTGAAAACGAGTTGCATTATGAAATTCAGTACAACATTATATCACCCGTGGTTACTATGACACTGGCTGTTTTAATGTTGGCAATAAGCTAACTGTTTCAGAAACGTTTATAGAGGACTAGCTTTTGCCCGCGGCTTCGCCCGCGTGGATGTCGGAAAATATCTCATGGGAATGTTCATGTGGAAAACATAGGGCCGTCCGATATAACTGTGCAAACTCAAATCGCTACGATATATCGTTACCGTGTATAGTAGGCATAAAGCTACCAGTCGGCATGATTTTTTCCGACATCTTCAACAGTCGTCGTCATATTTCAGCCAATTTACACAAAACTATAATGAATTACCCTGAATCACTCCGTTCATTGGAGAAAACCGTATGAAAATCCGTTCGGTACTTTTTGACATTATCGCATTCAAACAAACAGACTTACGCGGCGGGGGGACTTTGTTAATAACTTAAAATGTATTATGCCAGTCACGCTCTAATAACAAATAATTTTTGTCCGAGTGTCCACTCGTTCAAATAATTTTCTCGTAAAAACGCCGAATGAAATAAAGACTAAATGTTACCTCAAGATTTGAACTATGACTACATTTCCAATCCCTTAAATCTCTTAAAAAGAGGTAGGTACACAAACATTTGTCAACCCCTATTGTACCCCCTCAAAAACGCTGTACCATATATTTTCTTTATTTCCTACCAAAAGCATAAATTTGAATTTTCATATCCCTAACTTAAGAAATGTTGAGTTTCCCATACAATTTTTCACCCCTTGTACGATTATGTTTTAAGACAAAAAGTAGCTCATGTCGTTTCCCAGGATGCTATCTATAGCCTTGCCAAATTTTGTCGAAATCCGTGCAGTTTTGTAAATTTTAAAATCAACCCCTATTTTACCCCCTTAGGGGATGATTTTTAAAAAACGCTGAACACATATTTCTTAATTTCCTACCAATAGCATAAATTTGTTATCCCTAACTTAAGAAATACTGGGTTTCCCTTACAAACTTTCATCCCCTAAATCACCCCCTGTAGTATTGTTTTTGAAAGTATCCTATGTCCTTTCCCAGGATGCTATATAAAGCCTTGCTAAATTTTATCGAAATCCGTGCAATTTTGAAATTTTAAAATCAACCCCTATTTTACCCCCTTAGGGGATGATTTTTCAAAAACGTTGAACCGCATATTTCTTAATTTCCTACCAATAGAATAAATTCGTTATCCCTAACTTAAGAAATACTGGGTTTCCCTTACAAACTTTCATCTCCTATATCACCCCCTGTAGTATTGTTTTTGAAAGTATCCTATGTCCTTTCCCAGGATGCTATATAAAGCCTTGCCAAATTTTATCGAAATCCGTGCAGTTTTGTAAATTTTAAAATCAACCCCTTAGGAGATGATTTTTCAAAAATGCTGAACCGCATATTGCTTAATTTCCTACCAATAGCATAAATTTGTTATCCCTAACTTAAGAAATACTGGGTTTCCCTTACAAACTTTCATCCCCTATATCACCCCCTGTAGTATTGTTTTTGAAAGTATCCTATGTCCTTTCCCAGGATGCTATATAAAGCCTTGCCAAATTTTGTCGAAATCCGTGCAGTTTTGTAAATTTTAAAATCAACCCCTATTTTACCCCCTTAAGGGATGATTTTTCAAAAACGCTGAACCGCATATTTCTTTATTTCCTATCAAAAGCATACATTTTAATTTTCACATCCCTAACTTAAGAAACACTGAGTTTCCCATACAAACTTTCATCCCCTATATCACCCCCTGTAGGATTATTTTTTAAGACAAAAAATAGCCTATTTCCCACCCTAGGATGCTATATAAAGCCTTGCCAAATTTTATCGAAATCCGTGCAGTTTTGTAAATTTTAAAATCAACCCCTATTTTACCCCCTTAGGGGATGATTATTCAAAAACGCTAAACCGCATATTTCTTAATTTCCTACCAATAGCATAAATTTGTTATCCCTAACTTAAGAAATACTGGGTTTCCCTTACAAACTTTCATCCCCATATCACCCCCTGTAGTATTATTTTTGAAAAAAATAGTATCCTATGTCCTTCCCCAGGATGCTATATAAAGCCTTGCCAAATTTTGTCGAAATCCATGCAGTTTTGTAAATTTTAAAATCAACCCCTATTTTACCCCCTTAGGGGATGATTTTTCAAAAACGCTGAACCGCATATTTCTTTATTTCCTATCATCAAAAACATAAATTTTAATTTTCACATCCCTAACTTAAGAAATACTGAGTTTCCCATACAAACTTTCATCCCCTATATCACCCCCTGTAGGATTATTTTTGAAAAAAAAAAGTAGCCTATGTCCGTCCCCAGGATACCATCTATAGCCTTGCCAAATTTTATCGAAATCCGTTCAGTGGTTTAGGCGTGAAAAGGTAACAGACAGACAGACAGACAGACAGACAGAGTTACTTTCGAATTTATAATATTAGTATGGATTTATAGCATGGTTGTAGATAAAAGGTATTTATAAGGCAGATGTGAGTGGAAACGTCCGGAAGGTGACGCCATAGAAATTGCCATAGAAGGACATAATTAGAGTGATTATTTGTGATATTTGACCTTATTGGTGATGTTCTTGCGTGTATTAGGCGTAAGTTTGTGTGCATGTATATTTTAGCCACAGTATTGCCTAATAAACGTAAACGGTGCAAGTAAAGATAGTTCGGGATTCGTATACCTACGTGTTTTATTAAAATACCTTTTATGTGTATTAAATTACAAATGCGTCTAATTTGGGACAGCGCCCCTTGATGGGTGAGTCCTATTACTGGGTGGACGTACGACGCGTTGCGTGAGCTCAGCACAGAACGCGCAAGCTAACCACTCAAGGCGTTGGTTTATCTGCGTCTTAACTCTGAAGTGTCAAGCAAGCACGGTCTTTCAATTTTCATTGAAAAGCTGCATCCTAGAAACTGTTTGAAAATAACTTTCCGACAGCATTTACCTATAATTCCTAGTAGTTTTCCCTTGCTGTTACTACAAAAGTACCTACTACCTATTTAACTTTACATCGAGTTTAATATGAAAGCTTTTACAAAGGACTGAGGATTTAATAAACCGTTTTAATTCATGGAATATTATGTACAGTCAACAAAAGTATTAAGTATGCAGGCTGACTTAAACTACAGTACCTGGCTGTAATTATGGCACATTAAATTTCATCTTTGTACTCGTAGAGCGTCGTGTGATCGTGTCATTCCGTAGACAGTGAATAACAATAGACAAGTCACAAAATACTTATAATAATGAGACCAGGACAGACTTATTAGACCCAATAGTAAAATTAATGAGACAGAAATATATTTTCTCTATCGCCTTCACGTACTTTTGTCCGTGACCGTGAGCCAACAAACATCAGCTGTCACCGCACTCACGCACATCGCAATTTCTTAAGGCATATGGTGACAGGTAAGCTATACTCACACTACTCTATAGACGTGTCTGTCAATCATAGCTATCTGTGTGACAGTATCGTTCTAAGGGCAGCGGAGTAGTTGCGTAACACACTTAAAGTAGGAATAATTGCATAAGCAACGGATTAGCAACATTCTTCAAAATCATTGAGATTGTGATTGATAGTGTGTTACGCAATTGGGGTGCGGGAATACACATTGCCTGTAGCTTGAAAACTATGCAAGTAGCTGGCATGCCCTTGTGACATTCACCAATCAGAAGTTGTTATGGCACATGCCATGCAGGCTACTTGCATACTTGTGCAAGTTATAGGTATGTGTATTCTCGCCCTAAAGCTCAGGCTGCAAACACGATCTCTCTCTTCTCGAATGTTTCTCACAAAAAGTGATGAGGTCAACTTTCTTTCCTTCTCTCGTTCTGTCCTTGGGATGTTTTGTGATGTTGGAAACATTTCATCATTTCATGTTTCTGTGCATTTCAGCTTTCCATCTGGTTGTAGGATGAGATCTTTTGTTTTGAACAGACCAGCTGTAGCGGTGTCAAGTGCATGTAATCCATCATACAATACCATATAACGTACGCTAAAATAATGAATATTCTTTGCGTACTTCTTGCTTGCATACCAAATTCGGTTGTTGTTTGTACATTTACTTTATTTTACAGTATTATATAAACCTTTCAGTTTGGCAGGTTCATTTGAATGCGAATCTTCCGTCAGAAGCCCTCTCGACATGCCATCGGCTATAAAATATAAACACCAAATGATTTCAAAACCTATGTCGTCCAAATAAAGTCTGAATTCGTAAATATAGAATATTCTTCACCGGAAGAAATATATTATTGTCTTTGAAAATACTTATGTTGGAGCGAAAGGAATATTTTTAAATCTTGGCAAACTAGTAGAAACTGTTGGTTTATGGTATAGGCATGGCGCAGTATAAAGTAGGAAGTTTGGTGGTAAATATGGAAAGGTAATGTAGGCTAGTAAGGTTTTAGGATGCATTTAAATATGAAGTCTTCATTCAGACTCAGACTTGATTTTATACTGAGAATTGTAGTTAGTATACCTTACCTGCTAAGTTAAGCTTGCAGTGCAAGAGTTCTCCTGGGGAATTCAACCACTTTAGTTATTCCTGCCAGTATTGCAGTGTTCTGGTGAGGGGTGGTTTCTGGTCAACTTACAGGCTTGAGCCAATGGTTTTGCATAAAAAAAAATATTGTTTTCACACCTATGGAACATCAGAAGCTAGTGCACGGTTCCAATTTGTAGTTTTCCATAGACAGGGAAGGGGTAACCACTTTGTTTCAGATAACTGTCGACCTGTTTTTCATTAATGAATAAACGAACATTTCAGTAGTACGATAGTCATAAAAACCGAGATTGAGAGATGAAATAAAAATCAGATCTTATGATTTCAACACTAGCCGTCTATTTGGTCAAGGTCATACAGATCACAGGTCTCAATTAATTCTAGCTCGCTGCTCAGTGAATCATCTCTATCAATCGATTGAATTATCACTCATCACGAACGGAGAGGCTAGTGTAAGTTTGGGATAGTTTTGTAAACATTTTGAAAGTCTTCGTAAATTGTTGTGTTATTTTATCTTGACGACTTTTTTGTATAGAGTCGATGTAGGTTAGCTGATTCATGACAAATGCAATAAATAATGTTTCATGACGAACTTTTTGATGTCCTATATAGCGAGTAAGGCGTGAGCCACACAGAAAGGACGTGAGACGAGGACGGGATTTCATTATTCTTTATGCAAAATGTATTTTAACGTGATCTGGCACAAACATACAGAAAGGACAAGACGCAGACGCGTCGCTTTTACATCTGCATACTATTGCCCGTCCTGTCTCATGTCTCTTCCGTGTGGCCCGCGCCTAAGGGATGACAAAGAGTCTGAATAGGATTTTTCGCTCTAGTAAGAAATGGCAGGAGTCTAAATAGGATCTTTCTCTCAAGTCAGCACGAGCTCTAGGAAAATAACTAATGTTGACTGCTCAAAGCTGGACGGAAGAAACTCTTAACTGGTTCTTTAGCCTCATGAAAACATACTTCAGTTGCCAATTCTGTGATTATGGCATTGATTCCCAAACATAATTGCAAATGTCTATGAAGAGACTGATGTTCTGCAGTTGGGTTTATCATTTCAAAGATGGACATTGGAATGTTAAGATCAGATATTCTGTTTACCATCAAGGCGTTACTGCATGCACAAGATTTTACTGCATTTAAAACGCATTGACTGAATTCCTGCACCCAAGCGTTCATCCAAAACATACAATGTTGCAAATCTGGTGTATCTCAACTATAATGTCATAAATTCACATGCATAAATAGTTGGTAGATGTGATGTTTGATCATGAGTCTTCAGTTTATAGCTTTTAGTAACTGCCTTGAAGAGAATTATGGTCATAACACTCAGTATAGTGACGTTATGTTATGAGATGATGCGAGTGATTAAAACTCCTGATGTACGATTAGTTGGTGATTTTCAGAACATTATGAGGAAATATATACCTAATAAATTGGTTTTGTTGAAGAGATGAGCATAGCATACCACAATGACATATACCTACATTCATTCAATCAAATTCGTTTATTGTATCATACTGCAAATTGTTGCCTTGTCCCAAGTTTTTGGATTGAATTTTATGACGATTTCGTGTATTGCACAAAAGCACATTCTTCGAAGCTTCCAATTTAGGAAACCGTTTAATTCTTTACACGCTTTACTGACCTTACTTTTAAAAGTGATAAAAAATTCTGACCTAGACTCTATCGTAGGTCAGCATTTGCTATTGTAAACAGGGAAGCGATTCTAATAACTTTGCTTCCAAATTATACCACAACACTTGAATACGGAGCAGTGAGGAAAATGTCGCGATGAAAGTTTTGAATATGAATGTGGGTAGGGGAAGACCGAAGAAACGATGGATGGACTGTGTAAGAGATGATTTGGCTAGAAAGGGGTTGTCTACCGAGATGACGACTAAACTACTACTTAATAGAAAAGTATGGAAGAAAAAGACACATGTTGTGGCGACCCCAAATTGGGATAAGGGCAGGAGAATGATGATCACTCAAATGAAGCGTGACACACTATCCTACCCACAAATTGTAGCAAATAATGATGATAAAACAGCAAATAAACATAAACATACTCGTAATGACTCATAAAAGGTATGCGGGATAAATTTAGCGGTACATGTCGCGAGCACTGAGCACTCTGGCACGTATCAGACGTTAGGCGCAAGTGCAGCTTTGATGTTTCTTGTTAAACATACGATTGTTACTGGTTTATTGACCGGTGTATGGATTTAAGGGAGCTTTTGGAATGTTTCAGGTGAGTGAATGGGATGAATGAAATCGGGGCTTCGGTTTTAAGAGCGGGCACGCAAAATGTTCCAGGTGTGGTTTCTTCTAAAAGTAGAAAGATCTTCTAATGGGAGATGCAACAGGATCTTTCCCTCCCTCAGGGTTAGTGACCATTCATAATAGCTGATCATCAAGATGCTTATGTTCAGTAGGGGTCATGCACGGTGGTCATCATTAGCCTACAGCATCCCACTATCTGCCTGTATCTGTCCGTGACATCACAGCGGGCCCTATCAGAATACCAGGCGCTGTGACACTTATTTTAAATTTCACAGCATCAAGCTGAGATAGGGGCCTTTTGTTTGGGCTCGTACAGGACTTTCTTAGGCTTAATACCAGTATTTTACATGGAGCGACTGCCTATCCTACTTCCACAACCCAGTTTCTGGGTAATGCGGTTAACCCTTGGCAAGACTGGTTATCAGAATTTCTGGCTTCTGTACGACCTGTAACGACTGTCAAAGATCCACGAATGGCAGCCGGGATCAACGACTTAACGTGCTTTCCGAGGCACGGAGGAGGAGTCTTGGTATGTAAAGATGATCCCCCATACACGGACTAACAGCGGCAAGCGTAGCTTAACTGGATCGATCGACCCGTGCGGCTGTTATTACTTAGCCACGAGCCCATACAGCCATTCATGTGGCTGAACAAAAAATACCAAATTCATAGTTAATGTTTTTCTCTTACACAGCATTAGACCGGACCTCCAATTCCTACAAATCTTGATTATGTACTTACCTAAAAAATACAGCTACATTTTCCCTCATCCAAACAAATCGAGATTACATTATCTATAATACGTATTCAGTATAATATCTATAGCCGATGGCGACGGAACTTCTGTCATCAATATCTCTGTTCCCTTTCTTTGCGTTGAAATTAGTTCATAAACTACTCTTTTAGCTTGTGAAGAGTCTTTATTTTTGAACGCCTTTTTATACTGATTTTGTGTATAAGGGCTGTGGTTCGATATCGTTGAGTAAGATTAAAGGCGATCACGTAATCTAGGCAGCGTCTAGCTAGGGGTAAACTTCTAAGGTCGAATTTCACTAATGATACTGAACGCGGTCAGCACATCTTAACCACGTTCAATACCTGCCAGTGTCATCATTTTTGTGGAATATTGACTATTATTAAACGTTTAACAGCTTTTGAACGTGGTTAAGATGGGCTGACTGCGTTCAGTTCCATTGGTGAAATTCGCCCTTAGGTAGCTGTAACTCTATCTAGATAAAAAAAAAAATTGAAGTGTCTTTACAGCTTTTTACTAAATGCCTATAAGTATCGGTAGGTATTTATAAACAAAAATATTTAAAAATTGCTAGACGGATTTTGACGGGAATTTCACTGGTAGCTGATGTTATAAGGAGTAACTAGGCTACTTTTATTTTTAGAAAAAAAAAAAATCAGCTATTTGCGTGTCGGACCAAGCACAATGATGGGTTCCGTTCCGTAGTTGAAAATAATTTATCTCTATCTAACTTGTAGTTGAAAAACTGTAAATTCCGAAAAATATTTTTTTATGCGATAAAATTACAAATGAACAATTTTCTGACTTTTTTCCTTTACTTTTGCTGTGAGACCTTGCTTCATACCAAATTTCATGATTCTAGGCCAACGGTAAGTACCCTTATGTTTTGATTTACTTGGCCGTATTCTTGTTACTGTGTTGACTTAGAATCTTGATTTTTTTTAGAGCTCCAAGGGACCATAGATCTACGTATTTGTTATTGATTTCAACTTGATACCTCCACGCGATCCTGAGAAAAACGGTCTTGACACACAAACAGAAGGACAAGAAGTTATCCTATAAAGGTTCCGTTTTTCCTTTTGAGGTATTCCTGAGAAAGGTATATCTGTATGCTAGTCAAGAAAACTTAGGTCTAAGACAGGGAGCTAACATCACATTATGTGATAATGTGAGTGAACTTTTAAGTTGTAATAAATCGATTTCTAAGAATGTAAGTAGATAGATTCGTAAATTTAATGGTCAGGACATTGATTCTACATTGTCAGAAATATTAAAAGAGTCGTAAAATTCAGCCGTAACCCTGATCTGTACCATTATGGCTTGTTTATGGCGCATGCGTCTCGTAATCTTTGACGGTGCATTCGAACATCGAATTCAAATGATGTATTTAGGTCAATATCTCGATTGTGGCGGGTAGTTCGATATGCGTTTATTGTATACACGGTAAAGTTGTTTGGTGTTCAGGTAATAAACGGACTATATGCGTTACCAAGGCACCTGGCGTTTATTTGGTACTCAAAAAAGTAATTGATAGACAATTTTTAATATAATGGATTCAAATGTCAACAACAACTTGTATGATTGTCACAATTGGCCAGGGTTTTTTTTTCAACCAAGTCTGAATGTTACAGTCTTTGCCTTTTTAGTCTGTGCTAAATAAATGTATTTTCTTTATATTTTTGTTTCTTTCTTTAAAAGGTGTTTTATTTCAGATCATATATTTATTAAAAACGTAAACACATTCTGTGTATTTCGGTCACATTTAGACTCAACGCACACGCACTGCACGGGAACAGCGTCGCCTCAACTCGAGCAGTTCAGGATTTTATGAAACTCCAAACTGCAACACACACTTCTGTATTATAAGCATCGTAACGGCATCGCCTCTGCTCCTGATCTGATAGTCAAAATGAGGTGACATGATGCCGGTCCGGTGCTGTGCTTTAATTACGTGAGCTATGAACTTTTTCATGTACAAGTACTTAGTGCAATTGTGCATGCTTAAAATTGGGCTAAACAAATCAATCGGGCGCCACGACACCTGCTTACAAATGTCTTTCACCGCCTGTACAATATTGGGTATAGTGTTGCTCTCCAGGTATTCAATCAGGGTCGAGTATAGACGGAAGCTGCGGTGTATTGGTAATTGTGAACGTTATTATTCGGAAGGAAATGGTTTGAGCTTAGCTTGATTGATAATTATCCAATACCCCACCATAACACCAGTAATTATAATTTATGGTGGGGTATTGGATGTGTATGTGATATAATTACGTAGAAAGAAAGTTCTGTTAACGTGAAATGTGATGAAACGGGACGGGGTGTTAGTAAATAGAAAAAAAAATTGTAATGCAAAAAGTGAAACTAAAAAGGCGTCAACAAAACAATTAAATAAAAATACATTTCAGGAAGATATCCTAGAGCATGTTTTTATTTAGAATGCCTCCATCCAAATTATTTGTTTTTAGGGTTCCGTAACCGTAGGGTGCCAAATGGAGCCCTATTACTAAACCTTCGCTGTCCGTCCGTCTGTCTGTCAGCGGGCTGTGTCTCATAAACCGTAATTAATTTATTTATTTAGGTATATAAAGTTGAAATTTTCACAAATTGTGTATTTCTATTGCCGCTATAACAACAATAATAAAATAAAGTTTAAAATTGAAGGGAACTGTAATATTTAAAAAAAATATGTAGTTTTCAATATACCTGTGTTGTACGGTCCGACTCGCATTTAGCGGTTTTTCTATATCTGCCCGACTATGGCAAAGCGGAAAACTAAAGACTAGAAAATTTCCTTGGCGGGTTAGTTAATGTCAATGCACTTTTAAAACGATACACCTAGAACATTTTCAAGACACACTTAGATAAGAAACCAGTTTTTTTTTTCATATGAAATTGATTATCTAGTAATGTTTAAATTAAGTAGGTAGGTACTTCTGTTTCCGTCTCCCTAACTTTAAAGAAAATACGCCGAATTCAAAACCAGTTTTAGCCATTACATCATAAAAAACAAGCTGACCTTCCAAAACGCAGCGAAATTTAAATAAAAAGAAAATTATATCATTTATTCTAAATTCGAATACTGTGATTGGTAGCATCATCTGTCATGGCGTCTTCTTAATCAAGTGCCAACAGCCTTTCACCTTTAGTAAATCTTTGATGACCATAGATAAATCATTTGCCGGCTCATTATTGAGCTATGTGACTGCCAATTTTATTAATCAAAGACAGTTTATTGACATTTTAAATTTTTTCGTTTTGCATGTGTCACATGATTGGTTTATATGTGGATGAGCAATCCGCAAATATTCCTTTTTCCTGCTGTTTTATGAGGTTTTTTTGACATTGGTTTAAATGATTGCACTTTTTTCTCTTATGATGGTCCTAATCACAATCATGCGTCACCTACTGGAAGGGCTTGCTGCCAGCTCAACATATTGACATTGATATTGGGACATTAATTTTGAGGTCTCATGTGTTTGTAATTAAAAACTGGCATACCTTTCTGGTGGTGTAGGCCTTTCAGGAGCACCATGTACCTACATATACAGTGTGTCCCAGAATAATGTGCTCAAACTTAAGGATGTGGTACAGACCATCAAACTGAACAACTTTTTCCCGGGGACCAACATCGTAATCGTGGAAAAAAAAAACAGTCGTCCCTTACAAAATTTCAATGGCTTCTTGACCAAATGTACGGGACGACTGTTTTTTTTTTCCACGATTACGATGTTGGTCCCCGGGAAAAAGTTGTTCAGTTTGATGGTCTGTACCACATCCTTAAGTTTGAGCACATTATTCTGGGGCACACTGTATTTGTCTCTGGAGATAGCCAGAATTTTCACTTGAACTGTTTGCCATTTCATTTCAATCAGCAAGTTCTTGCATTCCTTCAAGCTAAACCAATGTGTTTATAATCTATTACCCTTTCAATCGGTATACCCAGCTCATACCCCGGTATTTGCTGGCATACACTGATAGCCATTCATCATAATCCGGCTGAGATGTTAAATCCGTTACACTGTTTACTTTGGACTTGCATCCAGGCGGATTTAGACGTACTTATTCTGAATAGGGTTGCAGCACGCGTAGAATGACCGCCATAGAAACGGATTTAGTTGATGGAGGAATAGACAAAATGGCAGATAGTAGTTTACGCATTCTACGCGTCTAAGCATGGCAATGTGTAGTTTTGTCTATACTTCCGTCGACAAAGTGTCGTCACGCTATGCGTGCTGTTGTAGGTTTTATTGGTAATATTTATTTTATATCTGTTGACTTCGGTTACAATCGCATCGTAGTGGAACTACTTTTTGTACTCGAGTAAAAAGTATTCTTGGTGTCCATTGAAAATTGTGCGTCCTTGCCCGCGTATGTTGGAAGCATGAACGAATTAACCACTGGACCCGACATATAAGCAGAGGTACCTTTACCGATCTTGTCAGTAACCAGGAAATTCTAGCCTTGGTCGCTTGTTTTTGCGTTAGTCTCTTGCACTTACTTGTCAACAAAAATCCCCAAAAATGACTAAATGTTCAGTTAAATGGTGTAAACACCATAGCGGCAGAAGCAGCACTATTTCTTTTCACTTGTAAGCTTGTAAGTATATTATTTTATTACATTTATTGTTATTTATCACAAAATTTAATCAAATGTTATGTGGTTGGACGAGTTTTCATACATTTGTATTTTATGTCGGGTCCAGTGGTTAATTCGTTCATGGTTGGAAGTTATCCCACGGAAATGTACACTGTACAATGTCTACCAAATAATTTTATTGCCATCAGAATAGAACAAGTCTACAAAGTTTAAATTTGCAAGAGACAAACATAGACTTATAAAAAAAGATGGACTCCGCGCCGCGCATATCGAAAGTGAAGCACCGTACCGATCTATGTGTGCATGATTTGAGTACCTGCAAAGACGCCGTCGCTCGTGTCACGTAATGGCGTCCGGTCGGCATACTATGATGTAAATGTGTGCGCGAGGCGTGTTTGTACAAACGGTCCGGCATACTTACTGTGCTTCACTTTCGATATGCGTGGCGCGGAGTCCATCTTTTTTTGTAAGTCTATGGAGACAAAGGAAGTTGTCCAGAATTAGCTTGGCAGATTCCATCTAAACATATTACAAAGTGAAACTAAAAAAAACCAATAAACCTATTAGGTGCCTAGATCCTACAAACCTAATTTACGATGCACACATGAAGATAGGTGTTTTACATAATACATAACCTCATTTCACGTTACTGGGTAAAGGGAAATTGTTCCATTTACTGGAGACTCGTGTGTAGTGCTTCTATTTCAGTCTACATGTTAGAGTTTATAATTAAGTTTGTTTAAGTAAATTCCTCTAATGCTATTGCTGCTTTTACTTTGTCAGGTTGATGCGTGTTTTGCTTGATTTTGACTGTCTATGCGACAGTCAGCATGATGGTGTTTTTTGACGATTAAGCGGTCTTTTTTATTGTCATGCGGCCTTTACCAACGATATTGGGGTCGGCTTGGGGTGGGGATGCAGCTGGACATGGAGCGACTGCCTTTCTGACCTCCACAAGCCATTTACTGGGTAATAAGACTTTTGGGCTTCTGACGACCCGTAACGACTGTCATCCACGAATGACAGCCGGGACCAACTGCTTAACGTGCTTTCCGAGGCATGGAGAGGTCTTAGTATGTAAAAATGGTCACCCATCCACAGACCGACCGATGTAATCGTAGCTTAACCTGATCATTCGACCCGTGCGGCTGTTATTACTTAGCCACGAGACCCGTACGCAACGCACCTTTTTATGTATTAGGAAACTAACTTCTGCCCGCGACTTAGTACTTCGTTTTCGCTTAGCGTTCTGACTTTTTTCTTTTTGTTCGGCTCCTAAAAGTCATAGCGTGATGTTAAATAGCCTATAGCCTTCCTCAAATACTGGGCTATCAAATGCAAAAAAAGAAAATTCAAATCCGACGGGTGGTTCCAGAGATTAGCGCGTTCAAATAAATAAACTCTTCAGCTTTATTATCAGTATGGCTGTAGATATTTATATATGCACACGGGATGCGGATTTGTGGCCCGCATGCGTGAGCGAATCCGTATGACACTAAAACGCCTTTTTAGTTATTGTTTTAAGAGGTTTTCATGATCGATAGTGATAATGCGATATCTCTTTGTAAGATTATTCAATAACCCTACTTTTGGGCTTCGCCGCAGTCGGGTGGAGACAGAGCAAATATGATATTTCCTTTACTTAGATATCGTCAAAGAAAGCGATTCTTGTTTGATTTGCTACATTTTAATGAACTAGTCGTGTTTTCGTGAAAGTGAAACGAACTTCCTTTTACTATGTTAAAGCAAGTTCGCTTTGACGAGTTTTAAAGAGGACTGCTGTCATTTGGTTCTCGCTATTTAGACATTCAAAGATTTAATATATTTTACCAACCAAGACTATGTCAAAGAGCCGGTAAACTAAGTTCAACCAACACACAACAAGCTTCCAAAATAAACTATTCATCATCTGCCTAGCCTTTTCCCAACTATGTTGGGGTAGGCTTCCAGTCTAACCAGATTCAGCGGAATACTAGTATTTTACATGGAGCGACTGCCCATCTGACCTCCACAATGTATAAAATAAACTGCTAAAATGACAAAAAGTAAGTTTTTGTTTAGCTAATTTTTCGCCACGAATTATTAAACATGTGACCAAAGCAAAATGGCTTTGATTATACAAAAACCTAGATTCCCGACAGCCCTAGATCTAACTAATAGTTTCACAACATCACATCACTTGCGACCAGATGTTTTGATTATACAAAAACCTAGATTCCCGACAGCCCTAGATCTAACTAATAGTTTCACAACATCACTTCACTTGCGACCAGATGCTTTGATTATACAAAAACCTAGATTCCCGACAGCCCTAGATCTAACTAATAGTTTCACAACATCACATCACTTGCGACCAGATGTTTTTTTTCCATCTTCACACACTAAAATGTTGACATTTAGAATGCTAAGATTTTATTACTTGTGTATAATTATAATTTACGATCTTATGATTCTTTTTAAAAAGATTTATCACCACGTATTTATTATTTTTATGATGGCCTAAAGATGACAGATGGTGATTCTAGCCGTGCTTTCAAAGTTGACTTGGTCTGATTTGGATAAATTGTGTACATTGTCCTTTTTATTGTTAGGAAGAGAGTGCCTGATTGATGATTAAGACATATTCGGTTGGGTTCTGTAGTGCTTTTGCAAGTATAGAAATTTGGTAGAGCAGCGTTGATACATTTTTATTACCCGACTACGGCAAAGCCAAAAGGAAGGGTTATGATTTTAGCAGTCTATGTATGTATGTATACAAGTATGTATTTACGTGTGTTCCACCGTAGCGCCTAAATTACTGAACGGATTTTGATGAATGAGGTGTCGATAGATTCGTAATAATGGTCCGGGTGACATAGGCTACATAAATTCTTCCTAAATCCATACTAATATTATAAATTCGAAAGTAACTCTGTCTGTCTGTCTGTCTGTCTGTCTGTCTGTCTGTCTGTTACCTTTTCACGCCTAAACCACTGAACGGATTTCGATAAAATTTGGCAAGGCTATAGATGGTATCCTGGGGACGGACATAGGCTACTTTTTTTTTTCAAAAATAATCCTACAGGGGGTGATATAGGGGATGAAAGTTTGTATGGGAAACTAAGTATTTCTTAAGTTAGGGATGTGAAAATTAAAATGTATGCTTTTGATAGGAAATAAAGAAATATGCGGTTCAGCGTTTTTGAAAAATCATCCCCTAAGGGGGTAAAATAGGGGTTGATTTTTAAATTTACAAAACTGCAAGGATTTCGACAAAATTTGGCAAGGCTTTATATAGCATCCTGGGAAAGGACATAGGATACTATTTTTTTCAAAAATAATACTACAGGGGGTGATATAGGGGATGAAAGTTTGTAAGGGAAACCCAGTATTTCTTAAGTTAGGGATAACAAATTTATGCTATTGGTAGGAAATTAAGAAATATGCGGTTTAGCGTTTTTGAAAAATCATCCCCTAAGGGGGTAAAATAGGGGTTGATTTTAAAATTTACAAAACTGCACAGATTTCGATAAAATTTGGCAAGGCTTTATATAGCATCCTGGGGAAGGACACAGGCTACTTTTGGTCTTAAAAAATAATCCTATAGGGGGTGATATAGGGAATGAAAGTTTGTATGGGAAACTCAGTATTTCTTAAGTTAGGGATGTGAAAATTAAAATGTATGCTTTTGATAGGAAATAAAGAAATATGCGGTTCAGCGTTTTTGAAAAATCATCCCCTAAGGGGGTAAAATAGGGGTTGATTTTAAAATTTACAAAACTGCAAGGATTTCGACAAAATTTGGCAAGGCTTTATATAGCATCCTGGGAAAGGACATAGGATACTATTTTTTTCAAAAATAATACTACAGGGGGTGATATAGGGGATGAAAGTTTGTAAGGGAAATCCAGTATTTCTTAAGTTAGGGATAACAAATTTATGCTATTGGTAAGAAGTTAAGAAATATGCGGGTCAGCGTTTTTTAAAAATCATCCCCTAAGTGGGTAAAATAGGGGTTGATTTTAAAATTTACATAACTGCACGGATTTCGATAAAATTTGGCAAGGCTATAGATAGCATCCTGGGAAAGGACATGGGCTACTTTTTGTCTTAAAACATAATCCTACAAGGGGTGATAAAAGGGATGAAAGTTTGTATGGGAAACCCAGCATTTCTTAAGTTAGGGATATGCCCTATGTTTTCCACATGAACGTTCCCATGGGATATTTTCCGACATCCACGCGGGCGAAGCCGCGGGCAAAAGCTAGTTTAATATATGATGGACTTTACACGTAAATTTCTGGCCTCGAAGAAAATTAAATTGAGATAATCATGACATGTTTGGTATCAAAAGAAAGGTCTTGACGAGCACATTACAAATATGTATATACCTAACCTACCTAAATAAATATTTTGAACTTTTTAGATTAATTAAATTATTCCGTACTTAGTCGGGTTACAGTTCTTTAAACTTTATTCTTGTTACTGTTAGGAAAAGTGAGTGCATGATTGACGATTAAGCCATGTTCGGTCGGGTTCTGTAGTGCTTTTGCATTGCAAGTATAGAATTGGTAGAGCAGCTTTGATACATTTTTGATTCGATCTCTTATAAAAACCGGTCAAGAGCGAGTCGGACTCGCGCACCGAGGGTTCCGTTCCGATTTCTGAAAAAGTGTGCTATTTAGAGACATCGTTTTATTTTTCCTGTAATCTTTACATAAACTTCTATCACATAGAATAATTTCAGATTTTTCTATTTGCAAACTTCTGAGAAAGGGGGTGGGGACGCTATTTTTTTTTACATTTTTCATCAGAAGTCGAAAACTATGCGGCCTAAAAAAAATAAAAAAATGTTTGAGAATGTGCAAACAGCGCTGTTTCATATGATACCCCACATGCCCCAGTAGCCCCACTTTTATTTTTTAAGACCCCCTTTCAGTCCCTGTTGCAAAAAAAATATAAATATTTTTATTTCTTTATTATTTGCAAAATACATAGTTGGGTCAACGTGATCTAAAACTATTCTAAATTTCAAGTTGATAGCATTAGTAGTTCTTGAGATATCCAGCTGTGACAGACAGACAGACACCTTATTACCATTTTGGTACGGAACCCTAAAAACTGTATCTAAGAGACCGTTAACTTGTAATTGTTTTATTCTTCACCGGTCACTCGAAGATTATCTTATTAAATGGATTTAAATTGAATTGTAATAGGTTTATTTTTAAATTCCATTCCATTTTTTATGAAGTCTATTACGTTGTACCTACTCGTAAACTTTTTAATGGCATTCGTAATAATTTACATAATAATAATACGACTGTAATATCAGGAGTTAGGTGGCACATTGTTTTGACAGACGAACACAGCGATATTATAACTTCCCTGTTTATCTACGGAACCCTAAAAAGGCTCTTTGTTTTGTCCTTTCACTTCTTCCTTACATTATCCTGGATTATGTGTCAAATCTACTCTCTGCTTTGGGCCGTGATTTATAACAGCTATTTCGTTCCTGCTTGTTTCCATTGTTTGAATTATCATGTGTGATATTCTTGGATAGGACTGTTTTATGTTTACTTGACAATTTTTCTTTTTTTTTTGTTTTGTTTTTAATATGGTTTACTTAGTATTGTTGAAAAGTCTTCGATCCGTAAATGGCTGTGTTATTAGTTCTAGTATTTGCGTCTGTATTCCTTGGAATCTGTTTAAATGTGTTTCGTTCCACTGATAAAGTTCAAGTACCTATAGAATCTAATACCAGGTTTCTGAAGTATTTAAACGGAGTTTATCCATTCGATAGTGATTATTGGTTCGATATCGTGTTTCTGAACTTACGATAAGGAAGAATTTAGCTTTGAAAAAGCGAGCGTGAGGAAGGAATTCGCTTAAATAAATAATTTTGTCGAATCAATAACTGTTTAAGAATTCTTCATAAATCGGACATAACACTTTGTCGATCACACCGGGAACGGGACTTTAACGAGAACGAGATGACGGCGCCGAAGTAGCGATACATAGATACTTCGATCAATAATTTTATAATAATAAATAATTTTTTGCGCTGACCCGTTATCTAGTGCTATTATTGATCGAAGCATAGATACATACATTTTACTGTGGCTGCGTGTCCACTTCATGCCGTCACCGGGACGTCACGTTCGGTTCGAATAATCTCGTTTCTCGTTGACGTTGTTGTACGGTGGACAAACAGTGTAATATGTAAACTGAAATAACGATTTACTGCCTACGACTTCGTCTCCGACCTTCATTGTGAGTTCTAAAAGTCCTTTCTAAGCATTTTTATCTATAAAAAATATTTCTTATAGGTAAGCATGTCTATCTTAAAGTGTTTTAGTTCCTGCGGTTACAATCGCTTACAAGTCCGCGAGGTCTAAGCTGAGCTTTGCATTTGTGTGAGAGCACATATATAGTGTAGGTGTGACGTCCGGCATAGGGCGCGACGTGTTCTTTGTTTGGTTTAAAACCGGTATATAATGCTTTTTGGCAATTGGCTTTGGTTCTTTTAGTACGAGAGGCCATGACGACGAAACGATAAGATGATTGAAGATTTTGTCTTACATAAAACGAAAAATTTTGGTCATGGGTTCTCGTACCATTTCGGTGATTACTCACACAAATGCAAAGCTCAGCTTATACCTCGCGGACTGTACGTTGAGTTGCACGAAACCAATATTTATTTATTTTCGGAAGGCTTACAGACTAATAACGTTTTAATAACAATAATATAAAACTAAATTGCTAATTACAAGCCTCCACAGATAAAAGTTAATTTTTTTAACGGAGACTTTAAATTCATGCCATCCCTTACATTTTGTATCAAAAAGAAAGTGACGGCATCAATTTAAAGTCTCCGTTAAACTAATGTTGGTTTCGTGCAGTTCACCGTCAGTCACTATTTTACTTTAAAAGATTTAATCCCAGTTCAAAGATTACGTTTACTCCACATAACTCGCCTGACCTACCTCCCGAAACCAATACATTAAGAGCGTTTAAACAGTTATCGATTGCAATGCTTAAATCACCACGAAACCGCACTTGCGGTAACTAGATCTGTTACGAAGTTACAGATCTGGTAACTGGATCTTAGTTACAGATCTATTATTTAACTGCGATATTCTGAAGGAGGATTTAACCCTGGCTGCTGAAACCTTTAATCAATTTGATCTATTGTTAGAGTTCTAGTGGCTTGATGATGGTTCCATTGGCTGTTGTCTTTCCACACTGTTCACGACACATTAACAGATAAGGCGCAAGCGCCAAAGTAGCCCGCGAAATTCAAAATTTCTTACGTTTTTTGCAATTTGTAAGTCAGTATTAGGTTGTATGTTGATCTAAATATGATTCGCGGCGGTATCAAATATTTATATATAGAATTATAATAATAAAAATCATGAATACAACTCTCTAAGTTGATATTACCCTATTGAATGACTATTTCATGAATTCTAAACTGATGAAGTTGTATTGCTGATTATAATGATTATAATTTTGTAAAGCCATAACGTAGTTACGGCCGCGAATTATATTTTAATCAACATACAACCTGACACTGACCTGCAAATTGCAAAAAACGTAAGAAAATTTGAATTTCGCGGGCTACCTTAGCGCATTCCCCTTAACATGACATCAGACAGCAGATTTGAAAGCCTAATTTTATTAGGCTTTCAGAAACCGCGTATGTAAGTAAAAACGCTGTGTAGAACAAAATAATAATCTAGTACTTTACTATAGACGCTAAGTGACAGGAAAACATTAACAAATGAAAGTATGAAATTCCACATTATGACGATGACCGCCATATTGAATTTCCTATAGCCTCAAGGACAAAACTCACGGCTCCCGCAGACAGGTGCGAAGCTACAGCGCGTCGCGATTCTAGTAAAACATGGAAATTGTTCTGCCAGAATCGCGATGAACCGTCGCGTCTTGCCTGTCTACGGGAGCCTTAACCTTGTTCAGTAACAAATGTACAGCTTGACACATATGCAGTCTTTTAACACGTCCCAGCGCACTGTACGGCTATTACCGTCATAACAATAAAACTTCTATTTCGTCTCGTTACCGCGCGTGGCAAACACTTATTAGCTGTTTCACTTGCATCCTTGGGGAACTACCTACTTCTTGTCCCCGAATTAAAAGCATTCTACTTAATAATCCAGGACATGCTCTCTAAGTGTTAATTTTCATTCAAATCCGTGCAGACGTTTATGCGTAATTACGTAGCGAACTTCTTAACAAACTTTTGTAATATGAATGGGATTATTGAGTTTCTCATAGTCGGGTAAATACAGTTCACACCTATAAGAGTTCCATCATAAAATACTCCGTCTGCAAGTACTTCATTTTTATTAACCACATAGGTACCTAGTAGTAATAAGTCTGGATGTTCTCCGTGCCAATTCGGTTAGTTTCTGAGTAACAATATCATCTACTCGTCTGGCCGGAGCGTCCGTCTGTCATCGTCCATTATGGATGATTGAACTTTCATACGTTCTGTTACATCTACTAATGACTAACGGCCATTTGTTATTTTTGTTTGGATCGATGGAAGGTCAGGCTAAGGTGAAATGTTAACGGAATATTTTCTTGTTATTATAGACATGATTTTTGGGTGACAGTGTTGTCGTGTGGCTGCCGGATGGACTAGTTTTTGTAAGCGATTTAACTACCCGCTGTATGAGGAATATGTGAATGTCTATTGTAGAATGTTTCCTGTTTTATAGTGTTACAAAATATTACGTATTGTGTTACTAATATTTCACACTATCCATTAATGTGTTTGAATTTTTTTGAATTTTCTAGAAAGAAAAGTGAAATCTAAAGTTGGCTCCTACAGAAATGCAAATGAAGGATTGATTATAACAATAAAATAAACAACAAAATTAACTTAATCGCAGGATTAACAAAAACGGATTAAAACACAATAAAATTCCAAAACAGATAACATCGTCCAGATAAACTTTTTTTGTCATTACATCGCGTGATAATAGGAGTTGCAAGGAATGAATTATTATCTTATTGAGCGAACCGAGGCGTATTGTAAAATAATACCACCGCATTTGTCGCGGGAAGTCCACCATTACGTTTACAATACCAGCTTAACACGATATTTTGTCACGAATGGCATTTGAGAGAATCCATTCCGTAGTTCCGTAGTTTTGGTTTGTATGAGTTTTTATTCGGAACGAGACAGAATGATAAATAATGTAGTGATATGTATCTGAGAGTACTAGGCCTTTTTGGCGTTTATTGGAGTTTACTCCTTAAGAATTTATTTGAATATAAGGCGTACATGGAAATTTTATGAGGAGTGAAATACAAGCGTTAACCCACAAGCGTTACGTTTTTCTGCGCAACGTAAAACAAAACGAAAGCCATACAAAAAGCAACTTTACACCTTAAAGTTGCTTTTTGTATAGCACTGATTCATTGAAGAAACCCTGCCCCTATGGTCCTTTGTTTTCGTCCAATAATAGAAAGTCCGAACGGCACAAAAACAGGACTAAACTCTCGTCGTGAGTCGTAGCTGACACACACACACACACTTTTTTTGTTACAGCTATATTTTTAAGCTTGAAAGTTTTGGAGACATTAATTTAGAATGTACTGAAGGCATGTCTCACGCAAATGTTCATCACGCTTTGCTGGATTAATTGTCAGATTATTATTAGCCTAATGGATGTCGTCTTATTATTAATTGCTTGCCTTTAAAACTAAAGGCATCTTGTTTGTTACTTTTCCTTTCATAATGATCATCATCAGTGACAGCTTGTTCCACTCACTACGGAGTAAGTATATATTCCTCTTCCTTTTTACGCCCTTTTTTCCTTTACCAAAGCCAATTTTCTAGCACTTTCGCATACAAATTGAGCAGATATCGAAGTAATGCCTGAGATATTTGTCAGCAATCAGTGCTGTTCAAAACGTTCAAAGTCACATATCACGATAGGAAATCGGATTTATGGATCACAGAGAATGTTGACACTTAGATGTAGTCTATTTTTTTCTATGTTTTCCTTTGGTTCGTTTTAACCTTCGCGAGATTGTGCGTGTAGCGGATTATATGCAGCTCTAAGATTTGGAAAATCAAGATATGACATTTGGCTTCCGATATATTAGCATTTTATAAATACTTTAATTCAACTTGTGATAATTTGATCGATGCCACAATTATCAGCATTGCAATATTACGAACAACATAAAAATCAATAAAAGGTAACTTATTCATTGATTTGCTTCCGCTTCGGTTATTAATTTATCGAAAATGATAAGCTGATATTTAAGTGTTATTAAAATATTTGCTTACTTTTTCATAACCATTATTATTTGCTTTCTAAAACGCAACGCAGTTTTCCTTCTAACCTTATCTAATAAAATTCGTTACTGTAACAACGATATTGATTATACAATTTAGGGAGCGACTGATTGAATTATTTAGTTGATTGTTTGATTAATAACTTACTCTTTTGCCGTTGCTATTCGTTTATGAAATGTTGTTTGAGTCCCTCGAATTTGGTTACCGGAAATAATTTGGGGGTTGGTTCTGCTTGATTAGTCATCAAAAATGTTTTGCCTGTATAAATTTTATTATGTAAGTTTCTTGAAATGGTTTCCGACATTTCCCGACTAGCTCTTGCCGATCATTTCGTAGAGTCACCATTTATGGTGAAGTGGCCCGCGAAATACAAAAAAACATCTTACGTTTTTTGCAATTTGCAGGTCAGTGTCAGGTTGTATCTTGATCAAAATATGATTCGCGACAGCAACAAATATGTATTTACATAATTATAACCATAAGAATAATGAGTACCTATATATATTTGCCGTGATTTCCGAAATCAGATCGAAAAACGGCAATCTAACCTACTAGAGAGATGTGTTCATGATTCTTTTGGTTATAATTATGTGTAAATACGTATTGATCAAGATACAACCTGACACTGACCTGCAAATTGTAAAAGACTCAAGAAAATTTGAATTTCGCGGGCTACAACTGCGAATCCACCTTAAGTTCAAAACTTGGCGAGATATCCCGAAACATACATGCGCATAAGCTTTAACAAATAATGTGTCACGGTCACATGAATGTTAGTTCATGAAATGTAGGTTTATAAAGAAGTCTTGTCATTATGAAATAGGCTGGAAGGACCGTTCTAAATTCTTCCTACATTATATGATTGCAAGTCCTTGCGACCTTCACCAACCTTCCTAATGGAGTATCCCACGTTTCCAATTTCCGGTTCATAGAAAAGCGAAATAGTCCTGTAAAAATATTTTGTTTCATCAAGTTATAAAAATGTGCTCACAAAAGAAAGCCTTAGATAAATTAAATCAATCTGCCTAGCCTTTTCCCAATTATGTTGGGGTCGGCTTCCAGTCTAACTGGATGCAGCTGAATACAGTATTTTACACTGAGCGACTACCTATCTGACCTCCACAACCCAGTAACTGGGTAATACGATAATCAAATCTAATCAAAACCCGTAACGACTGTCAAAGATCCACGAATGACAGCCGGGACCAACGGCTTAATATGCTTTCCGAGGCACGGAGGAGTCTCGGTATGTAAAGATGGTCATCCATCCACGGACCAACACCGGCAAGCGAAGCTTAACCTGATGGATCGACCCGTGCGGCTGTTATTACTTAGCCACAAGCTCCTCAGGATAAATTAAGTATTGTAATAAATTGTAATGAGGTTTGAAAAGATAAATTTTATTATAATGCTTAGTTTAAGTTTTGTCGTACCTTGGACCTTAATTATGTCTAAGTTTTTGTTAATTGTAGTTGTTATTTTGAAGACCTCTTCAGTAATTAATAGCATAGAATAATAAAGCTACCAGTAGTTTATCTGGGCAGTGACCTTGAATTAATTACATACTGCCGCTCGGTAGATAATACGCGTCCGTCCGTGCGTACTGGTATATACTGAGATTTCAAAGCGCGTCATTTCGGCCGTTTTCTATGAAGATAAACTACTGTAACATTATTATACTGTGGTAATAGAATCTTGATTTTGAATTTCAAACTAACTTATCTATCACAATGTACCTTCTTACCAACCCCGAAAGTTTGACAACCAGTCTTATCAAGGGTTATCGTATTGCCCGGTTACTGGGTTGTGGAGGTCAGATAGGCAGTCGCTCCATGTAAAATAATGGTATTCAGTTGCATCCGGTTAGACTGGAAGCCGACCCCAACATAGTTGGGAAAAGGCTAGGCAGATTGATTGGTGTCTGGCAAATATTATAAATGTCTTCCATATGGTCATTTGAGCTGTGTCAATCTGACATGTCGCCTGAAACCTTTGCTAAAAATTGTCTCAACTTCCCAGTATTGCTTTTACAGCCCAGACAAAACCTTTGCGTGAGGAACAACTAGCTACCAAAAGACATATATAACCCAGGAAATACCAAACAAAACAAACCGCACAAAAGCACATGACATAAGATCTTCTACCCTACGGAAGGGATAATACTCCGTCCCCATTCGGTCACCCATCCGTCCGGCGACCGGCCTGTGTATCTTGCACGCTAATTGTGCCGTGTCACGCGATCCCATGCCTTTTAAAGGGATACAAATATCCGTAATAGCGTGTTATTAGGGTGGTAGGTATGTTTGTTTGCTTGTGTAATAAAGGCTCTTTATTATACAAAGTGAGGTGTAAAGAAAACGGGAAATAATTCATAGTTCAGCTTAATTTATTCAGTGATAAAATTCACTGGAACATTTCTGCCGAAAAAACCAACACCGTAATCGCGGAAAAATTTTCAAGTGTCCCATAAAAAACTTCAATACCTATGGGACGGCTGATTATTTTATCGCGATTACGATGTTGGTGCCACGGAGAAAGTTGTTCGGTTTGATGGTCTATACGTACACCCTTAAATTTGTCGAGGATGCAAAACGACACGACGTGACTCCGGTGACTGAAAAGTTTTGTGGAAATTTTTGAGGAAAGGGAAGTTTTCGAGTATGAATGTGGGTTGGCTATATTGGCTATACGAGTAGGGGAAGACCAAAGAAACGACGGATTGACTGTGTAAATGATGACATGGCTAGAAAGGGACTGACTACCGAAATGACTACTAATAGAGAAGTATGGAAGAAAAATACACGTTCCGCCGATCAGGCAGGAGAATGTTAACGTAACAAGGCAAATTGATGCTCCAATCTCTCACAAACTCCATCCAGACTTGCACTCGACAAAAAGCACAAAACAGCTCAACGTAATGCAACCACTGACACCCACATCCAATTGCAATACAAAATAAACAAGCATCAAACGACTATTTATACAAACATTCGCTGCCCACGTGCAGATTTTGATACGAGACATCGTAATTACGTGTTATTGCCGCTAGATGTCACTGTTCAACTGAATTAATCTTTTGAACGTGATATGTGAAAGAGTTTTGTCTTTCTGTTTGTAAGTGTCAGAAAGACGGTAGTTGTCAAATGTTTTGATGGTTTAATCGAGAGTCAACGTTGGAACTGAGTAGAGGATGTAGGCTAGCTTTCCATATATAATTAATCTATACTAATATTATATATATATACATTTCTATACATTTTTAAATATGGTTTTATTTTATTTACAAAATTATTTAATACAAAGAAAAGTTGCAAGATCAATTTTCAGTAGGTAATTTTAATATTTGTCAGCAAAAAAAATGTTTTAATACAGCTGGTGATGATTTTAATTATGAATACAATTCTTGGCATTTTTTTTAAATATTCACCTTAGTAATAATTATCAACATCGCCCTAAGGAGCGGAACCTGTAAATGTGTTTTTTCAGACGTTCACAATTAATTAATTAAAGAAAAGACTCTTTCTATTGGTGAAACTATGTTATAGGCAGACAAAATATATTCAATTAAAATACAAAAGTTTTAATGGTTAACGGTGTTGGTGATTTAATCTTATCTGTATGTGACAATGTTGTGATGATTAAATATTTTATAACAAATTCTTTTTTTTTTATTTCCACACTAACACTTTTGCTACTGATTGTACCTTTTCTCATTTTTACAGCAACGTGGGACGACTTGCAGAATGAAAATATTATTTATTTTGATTTTCGTCAAGTCGTCCCAAATGGGCCGTAGGCACGTGGGACGAGCTGATGAATCACTCGATTATATGAGTAATTCATCAACTCGTCCCACATGTTTACGGCCCATTTGGGACGACTTGACGAAAATCAAAATAAATAATATTTTCATTCTGCAAGTCGTCCCACGTTTCTTTTTGTGTGGAAATTTAAACTTTATCAACGTTTGGTACAGTTATTAAGAAAAGATATAACAATATTTTTTTAAGAATTTTTAGTATATACTTTACTTTTTTTTTTTTTTTTTAATTATTGTACCGTGTTTTTTTTTTCTGAACTGAATAAAGTTTTTTTTTTCTTTTTTTTTTACTTTCGTTTTGTTCATAGATTATTTAATAGGTATTAAAAAAGTCAGTACCAAGTAAAACATTTTTTTCTAGATATGTTTAATTTTACACGCAAACGCACAAGTTCAAGTGTTATATGCGAATGGTAGATATGTTAAGTTTCGGTTATTATCAGGTTAATAAACAATGGTTACGTGCATAGAAGTATAAAAAACAGTGGTTGCTTTTGAAGTAAATGATGACAGGACACCCTATGAATAGAATGAAGGTACAAAAAAATATTTTTCAATACACTTCCTCGAAAACTGGTTCATATCGCACTACGATTAGGTTCACAATGCAATGTATGTCGCACGCGTGCGATTTTTTATTTTCCCGCACGTGTGCGGGAATTCCACAGATAATTTATACCTATACTTAGTCCAAATTGGTTCAATGCCTCTATTCACAACTCTCTATTCGGAGGTGAATGTTTTTTTTAAATCTCGGCAAAGAGATATGCGTCTTTAAGGGCGAGCGCGCATTGCGGTGCGTTTTTCTCCCGCATAATCTGTGAAGTATGGAATATCTTTGAAGTGCGCGCACTGCGGTCATGCGTTTTGTTACTGTAGGCCCCGCCCAGTGCGGCAGAACTAACGGAAACGCACCGCAGTGCACGCTCGCTCTAAGGCGTTAATATTTTTTGAATATTTGAATAATGTTTCTATATACAATATTATCAAAAACCATGATTATTACAATAAAAAAAACGTTTATGAACAAATTAACATTTAAGTATTTGTGTTCTAAACTCAAAAATATTTGAATTTTCTATTTTTCATATTAGGCTGTTTATCGGAAGCATTCCCATTTGAGCACCGATTTTTAGAGCAGATATTTAGCATTTTTAGGCTTCTTAGCATTTTTTTTTCTTAATATAAATCCCGGGATTCAAGAAAATGTGGGAATGCACAACTAATTGGATACATGGTATGGAAACGACTTCATAAATAACGTGGTTTTATTTATTTGGAAATACCGGGAAATCGGGATCACATAAATATTCCGTTTGTTACACGTGATCCCCGCGAGAAATACAAAGCTGCCGAATGAAAATGGTTGTCCCTGGAAGGTACCGTCACTATATCGGTGGGATTGTTTTCATGGGTTTCGAGAATGTTAAAGCTGATAGTGACATTAAAATGTAAATCCAAGATGGCGGCTGCAAACATTTTCAAATTTTTCGTCATGGGTGTCGTTTTCATGCTTTTCGAGGGTGTTAAAGCCGATAGTGATCTTAAAATGTAAATCGAAGATAGCGGCTGCCAACATTTTAAAATTTTTTGTCATGGGTGACGTTTTCATGGTTTTCGAGGGTTGTAAAACCGATAGTGACACTAAAATGTAGATCCAAGATGACGGATGCGAATGTTTTTTTAATTTTTCGTCATGGGTATTGTTTTCATGGTTTTTGAGAGTTTTAAAGCCGATAGTGACACTAAAATGTAAATCCAAGATGGCGGATGCAAATATTTTTAAATTTTTCGTCATGTGTGTCGTTTTCATGGTTTTGGGGGGTGTTAAAGCTACTAGTGACATTAAAATGTAAATTCAAGATGGCGGCTGCGAAAATTTAAAAAAATTGTAATGGATATCGTTTTCATGGTTTTTTAAGGGGTATTAAAGCTGATAGGGACATTAAAATGTAAATCCAAGATGACGGCTGCGAGCATTTCGGTCGGTTTTACATCCCTCGAAAATCAATAAAACGACAACCATGACGAAAATTAGAAAATGTTCGCAGCCGCCATCTTGGATTTACATTTTAATGTCACTATCAGCTTTAACACCCTCGAAAACCAATAAAACGACACCCATGACGAAAATTAGAAAATGTTCGCACCCGCCATCTTGGATTTACATTTTAATGTCACTATCAGCTTTAACTCCCTCGAAAACCAATAAAACGACACCATGACGAAAATTAGAAAATGTTCGCACCCGCCATCTTGGATTTACATTTTAATGTCACTATCAGCTTTAACACCCCCGAAAACCAATAAAACGACACCCATGACGAAAAATAAGAAAATGTTCGCACCCGCCATCTTGGATTTACATTTTAATGTCACTATCAGCTGTAACAGCCTCGAAAACCATGAATAGTACCCGTGACAAAAAATTTGAAAATATTTGATGCCGCCATCTTGGATTTACATTTTCAGCAGCTATGGGACCAACTCTGAAATCACAAAAAAAATTACGATGTTTGAAACAAAAGTTCAATACCTACTCGACAAAAATGTATGAATCAGCTGACTTATGTTTCGTGATTTGCGGGTTGATCCCATAATGAAAGTTGCTCATGAGTAGAACACCCTATGAAAATTTAGTGATAAAAGTTACTCTTTCAAAAAATACTTAATTTATCAATTCCGGAATCGCGACATTTTGACGATCGACACAAAAGTGCATTCCGTAGTAGCCAAAACCTAAACGTAAGTAAATATACATTCGATTCTATAATCAGAACTATTAATTTGTGAATCCCGGAATCCCGGGATTTTTTTAATACAAAATTACAATCCATATTAGCCAAAACCTAAACGCAAGTACCTAACTAAAACATTCGATGCCCAAATCAGAACTTAAAAATTATCGTTCCGGAATCCCGGTTTTTTTTTTTTTAAGTGCAATCCATATTAACTAACATCTGAACTTAAGTAAATTATACATTCGATTCTATAATCAGAAGTCAAAATTGGGCGATACCGGAATTCTGGGATTTTTTAATCCAAAAGCCCACTCCATACTTAGCCAACACCTCAACTTTAGGTTAATATGCATCCGATTATCCGATCTCTAGTGATGATAGATCGATCCCAGTACAATGTGGCGTGACCATTCTCAAGAACTGGGTTGGGTCATACATACCTAACGTGACCATTTATTTACTGGCTCAAAACGGGACATTTTTTCTCAATTACTAGGGCCGATTCATAAAGGAAACTCAATTTTGAGAATCAGGAATTTTCAGGTTCTCAATGAAAAAAAAAAACATTTTTAAATATGGTTTTATTTTATTTACAAAATTATTTAATACAAAGAAAAGTTGCAAGATCAATTTTCAGTAGGTAATTTTAATATTTGTCAGCAAAAAAAATGTTTTAATACAGCTGGTGATGATTTTAATTATGAATACAATTCTTGGCATTTTTTTTAAATATTCACCTTAGTAATAATTATCAACATCGCCCTAAGGAGCGGAACCTGTAAATGTGTTTTTTCAGACGTTCACAATTAATTAATTAAAGAAAAGACTCTTTCTATTGGTGAAACTATGTTATAGGCAGACAAAATATATTCAATTAAAATACAAAAGTTTTAATGGTTAACGGTGTTGGTGATTTAATCTTATCTGTATGTGACAATGTTGTGATGATTAAATATTTTATAACAAATTCTTTTTTTTTTATTTCCACACTAACACTTTTGCTACTGATTGTACCTTTTCTCATTTTTACAGCAACGTGGGACGACTTGCAGAATGAAAATATTATTTATTTTGATTTTCGTCAAGTCGTCCCAAATGGGCCGTAGGCACGTGGGACGAGCTGATGAATCACTCGATTATATGAATAAGTGGTAAATTTTGTTTGTAAGGCATAATCTTCGGAACTACTGATCCGATTCCGAAAATTCTTTCACAGATGGGAAGCTATAGTATTCCCGAGTGTCTAAGATAATTCACGCGCACGAAGTCGCGGGCAGAAACTAGTTAGTTAGGTATATTATGAAGCTCGCTTAAGTCTTTTTGTTTTTTGTTAGACGTTATTTACCTACATAAGTGACACTGATATAATGTTTCACTGTTTTCTCTGTCAGTAGTTTTGCAAATCGGATAAAAAACAGCCGGCTGTGTATTTCTATGAGATTTTCATCAATACAAAAATAATAAAATTGAAGAGTTTGTTTGTTTGAACGCTCTGATCTCTGGAACTACCATCAGTTGGTTTTAAAAAAATATTTTTTGCATTACGTATAGCCACTTCTTGAGGAGGAGTTATAGGCTAACATCCGCCGAGTAAAACGAAAAAGTAAATAACGCTAAGCAAAAACGAGCGCGAGCGGGCGATGCGATGCGACACGGCGGATTGGGGGCCGAAATTTCACGTGGGCAAAAGCTAGTGCAGTATAAAATACTAGCTTTTATCCGCGGTTTCGCCCGCGTGGATGTCGGTATTTTTCCTACGGGATCTTACTACCGGGATAAAAGTATGCTGCTAATCAAATCAAAAAATCAAATCAAATCATTTATTGGTTTGCAAATATGGGTAATTAACACGTATGTATGTACTTATATGTTTTATAATAAAAGTCCTCCATGTTCTACCGTCACATGGGCATGCAAATCTTATTATTATTATATGTAATTGACACACAATTTGAAAAATAAAATAATACAAATTAATGTCAAATCGTTTGAATTAAGTACAGTAAATGTCATAATAATACAAAAATGTCAACAAGGTTACAGTGTAAATTAAATTTAACGAAAAAAAAAAAATGTCATCAAGGTTACAAGGGTAATAAAAAATGTCTAATAGTAATCAATCAATGAATGTCAATCAGTCAATGTTTCATCATTAAGGAAGTCGTCAATTGTGTAATAACATTTTTCAATTAATATTTCGTTTAGTGCCCTTTTAAATTTGAACACAGTCATAATCAGTTTTAATAATATTAGGTAGGTACTTTATTATAAATGCGTGGGGCAATACCAAAAAAACTTTTATGCATTAGTGCGGTTTTACATTTCACTTGACACAATTGATTTACATATTGAGAACTGTGTGCCAAATGCCAATTTCAGTTCCTTCGTAAGCCGTTGGGGTGTGAAAAAGTAACAGACAGAGTTATTGTCGCTTTTCTATTAGTACTTAATGATGTATCGTCTCGAAAAATCAAGAGATTGAGGACAATCTAATTAGCCCAATAAACAGAGTTCCCAACAAACGGAGTCACGGTCAAAGCATAGTTTTCATAAATACAAGCATTGCCACGGTTACAGCTAGTATTTCATTTAAAATTGAGCGATATGCACCATGTTAGGTCCGCTAATTGGCGGTAAATACCTTTACAGTAGTACTCAACTAATAAGGCGCGTCGTGAATCTTCGTTCGCACAGAAAAGAAAGTATGGCCCCGAAGATTAACAAGAATACTTAAAACTTACAATCAACCTTAGATCACTACTATAAGGTTCATAATACACTGCAGCTGTTAGTTCCGTCTCACTCGCAAGTATGGCGGCTGTCAAGCGGCGCGCGCTAACATGGCGGCAGCTCCCGACCAATAGCGGTACAGGAAAAAGCGTGGAGCGTGCCGATTGGTCAATAGCATTTCCCGCGCTTTGAAAATTCATCTTCTGCGCAGGTACATCGATAAGCCATATTACTTGGGTACTACTGTACCGGCCGCTCATAGAATTAAATTGGTTTCGGTAAGTAATTGTAATCTCGTTTGTACCTATTTTAGGGCTTCTGTTATGGAAATTATTGATTTTCTTGCTATTATTGTGTTTGTAACTAATAACCAGAGGTCGGAATAAGTAGAGTATAAATATCCAAACTTCGAGGAAAGAAGTAACAAGAGTGGATAATACCTTCTATAAAGTCCGAGAATCATAAACATGACGATTAAATGTCGGTATTTAAGACATTGCGAATTGTTTATTGCACTTTGATTATATTCGTAACAAATTAAATATTTATTGCACTTTTAATACATTCGTAACGAATTATTTATAATAATTAAATCCCGGGAATTTCCCCAGATTTAAGAAATTACGAATTATTTGTTGCTCTTTGAATACCTACATTCGTAACAAATTAAATAGTTATAGTAATTAATTCGCAATTTCTTAAATCCCCAGATTTAATCGTCATGTTTATGATTCCGGAATTTTATAGGAGGTATTATCCACTCTTGTTACTTCATTCCTCGAAGTTTAGGTTTATACTCTGCTAATAACTGATAAATGTGAAAAACTTGTTCTGGCTAGAAATGACTGTCGACTCGTCAAGTCCTCTACGAAGTCGAATGTCTCTCAAAAGTTCCTAGAGTTTTTCATATAACCCGAACGTTTTCCTCCCTTCACACAAAATAACTATTTTTTTCTTTTTCTGGTCCTTTCTTCCGCCATTTAAATGCAATATCATATTTATGAACAGCCGCCACGCGGAATAATTTTCTCCAACAATAAAATAATCAGCAACTGAAAATTCACTTTGATACCCATTTGGAATTCTTTATGCAGAATTTCCATAAATATCTCAGCCATAAAAAGGCCAATAAATGAGTGACTAATACCGTTCTTGTAAATCTCTGAAGGCGCGTTTGCGTTTGGGAGAGTCTGTAGTCGAGTATAGGCGGGATAGTATCGAACTTGCTCTATTATATTATCTCTATCTATGGCGTTGTGTGAAATGTCCAAGGATATTTATTATTATTATTTCATTTATTTTACTTTTCACACATTTGTTACATTTTTAAATATTAGTATAAAAAGAATAATAAAAACATTTAAAAATATAAAAATAGTAGCCCACCGGTATCGGGAACAGGGTCCAAGCTACCGGCGGTCAGGGCTCCAGAGAGAGGAACCTCCTAACAATGCGGGCCGTGTCCAGAAGCACCGCTTTCTGAATCAAGCCCTTGATCCAGCTGCCCAACGAGAGCCTCCTTAGGTGTTGGTCGAGGCTCTTGGCAATTAAGCTATTGGCTGATACGACTATCGGCACAATGACTGCTGAGTCCACATCCCACATGTCGACAACCTCGCGAGCCAAGTCAATATACTTGATTTGTTTATCTTTCTCGGCTTTCACGAGGTTCCCGTCATGCGGGACTGTTATGTCAACAATCATTGCGCGCCGCTCTTGTCGATCCACCACCACTATATCAGGCTTATTGGCAACAATAGTCCTGTCAGTGATGATGGATCGGTCCCAGTACAATGTGATATTTCCATTTTCGAGAACTGGGTCGGGCACATACCTATAGTACGGTACTTCCGATTCCACAAGGCTGTATTTCAGAGCAAGTTGCTGATGGATTATCCTGGCTACAAGGTTGTGTCTATGCAAGTACTCTTGGTTAGCTAGACGAGAACACCCGGAGATAATGTGTCGAATTGATTCTCCCGGTCGGTGGCATGCCCGACAGATGTCAACCGTTCCGTCTTTCACAATAAATCTCCGGTAATTGTTCGTCATGATAACTTCGTCCATAATTGCACAGACAAAACCTTCGGTTTCCCCAAAGAGGTCACCGGAACGCAGCCAGGCTACGGACGCTAGCAAATTTACATCGGGTCCATGTAGGGCCCGGAAAAAGCGTCCGTGGAGCTCCTTATTATTATTATTATTATTTGAAATCCGTCTCGACACTATCATTCTTGATCTACTCCGACTCCGATAGTGTTCTGTTATTACCTGCAAGCGTTTATAATGTTTGTATGTAAGTTGTCTTCAAAATTTGCAAGTTAAATTTGACCCACTTCCCGGTGTTCGATTGAGCTGAAATTTGGCATACGTATGTAAAATCGGTGACAATGCAATGTTTTGGTATCATCGAGCTGATCTGATGATGGAGCCGGAAGGTGGCCACAGGAACTCAGCAATAAAACGACGCAACAATGGAGCGTCCTTTTGTTTAACAATGTTTACGAACTGCGATCAGCAATTCGTATGGCAAGCGTAGTGATTATGTCATGCGTTCATTTATTTTTAACTTGTTCATAGCCTGTTATGTTTCTGTTGATGATGATAGCCTTGGTGACGTCTAGTTTCTGCCACCCCTTGAAAAAAGTTCATTACTCTACTAGCCCACTCTCCCAGTGTAAACGCACTCTTCGTATTTTATTCTTGGGCAGATGAAAGTGAGCGCAGTTAGTAATGCGACATTAGTCATCAACTCACGAGTTGCTGGTAATTCTGTCCTATAATAATGTATTTGTACTTTTGTATCGGGCTGGATGTAGTGAAGTATTTGTGTCGTTTGTAAGAGTGAATTGACTGGCATTTAAAGAGGTTTTGGTTGAATGCAATATCAATGGGCAGTATTAATGGTTTGTTTAAATTTAAAACCTGTAGCCAAAAATAGTTTCTTGGAATTGAGGTCCTCCAAATGAGGATTATTATTTATTAGTGATGATAGTAGAATCAATGATCGATATGGTGCACTCAGCAACTGAAGTCTATTAAAATTTCAGATTTTTTCATTCAATACTCAATATATTTATTTGCATTCCACAATGTTAGCATAGGTGGTAGGTACATTATAAAATATACATCAGTTTTTATAGATCATTGTGGACCCTGTCGGGCACAGCAAAATAGGATATAGATATCATTTTAATTAATGAAGTAGTAATTAAAACACATCGCCGTAGATCCATAGATCGTCGTATTTTCTCTGTGCAAGGCCATTAAAAATTATTATTTCAGTTAATAATTTATTTACCACTACCACTTAGCACGCTGAGAAGTGTATTGAATCAGCTGAAGTGGCACTAATCTATGTAAATAGTTAAGTGGTGCGAATTGCATTCACAATCAAAGAGCATTGCAGAATAGATGTACCGTGCATTATTTAAATTGTAGTGTTTGCCACGTAGTGTATTCGTTTGTCGTGTTTAAAATTAATTGACTATCTACATGTGATATTACTGTGTGAAATCAACATAAATTCTTGTCTATTTTTGCCATGGAGGTAAGCAGAAGAACCTTTGAAATAAACTCCGGAGTATATTAAAATTCAGATGTCATGTAGGTATAGTCTGGGAGCGAAAATTTTAGGCAATTTTTTAATTAAATTAAATTTATGAACCCTGAAGATGTGGTTGCGTTTGAAAAGCCGTGGATGAAATCCCTAAAGAAGAGTGGGCCTACTGCTTCAGTCAATGGTTCCATCTCAAGCGTCGGCGCTTAGAAAGGAACGGAGAGTACTTCGAAAAGCAATAAAAATATTTACAGGCTTCTACATCATTCCGTTTTTTATTTTCTAAAAACTTTCAGTGTGACCCACGTACAATATTTTCAGCGGATTGGTCAAAATCCATTACATATCCAACTATGTAGTTACAATCAAAAACACGCTGCAAACAATATAACAACTTTTTAGTTGATAAAACGACGAGTCTTTTGTAGGACAGACAATGCTTTTTGGGCCTCTGAATTTTAATTTAATCATTATAAAACTAACCATGAGAAACGCCATTTTTATACGTCCGTGGGAAAATAAAAACAGCCTAAATTAAATGAATTTTTATGTTGTACAGTCACTCGCACATCCATTGTTACCATTTGCCTTTGACAACGCCTTTATTTCGTACCAGTAAAGTTGATTTTCGTAGCTCAATTATTTCTAGATCGTCGGCTGACGGTACTGTTTGATAAAATATTATTACCGTTAATTTCTATGGTGAAATTCCCATGATATTTCGGACTTTATTGCGTTCGTTTTTTGGCTATTTTAATGTCAGCTGTGTCACGGAAACTGTCACTATTCATTATTATTGTGGTTAAGTATATTAACTTTATGCTTTTGTTACAGGTATGTTTTTGCTGACCTAAAATAACGGATAGTGGTAAGATAAGATATCATAGTAACAAGTTCTTTAGGTGCCTCTTGTACGGTACGCACGGCTACAGATCAATCTTACACATTTCCAGTATAAGCTGATCTCGCATTGTATAGGATTTCCTTACAATGGGAGGTCAGTGTAAACTGGAAATGTATAGCTTGATATGTAGCCGTGTGTACACTAAGGCTATGCACACACGGACAACTTGTGACCGCTGCTAGTGGTTAGCAACAGCCATTTGTCAACACTTTTCATAAATTTTGTAGGTCCTCGCCGCAATCGTAGCGTTGGTGAATTTTTTTTTAATGGAACATGATGTATTTCGGCAGATATTCTTCACTTTCTATAAAAAAAAAAAAAACATAAATCTTGTGATCACACTTAGCCGACGTTCGCACAGATGTAAAAAAATCGCGGCGGGATTTTATCGCGCACTGGATTTTGAACTCTCGTTGTTGAGCCGAGCGTTGAAATCCAACCTAACAACAACATAGTGCATTCTAGCGCGTTGAAAAACACACTGTTGGATTTTTAACTTTCGGCGCTAAGCAGAGCGTTGAAAATCTTCCGTGCGAACGTCGACTTACATGGAGTCACTGCTGACGGTCTTTGCTATGATGAACCACAAAATTATCAAGCTATATCGTGAACACTGTCTTGTTTTGAAGCATGTAAAAGTAGGAAACGCTCGTAAACAAGACTTACTATGATACGAAATAAGATAAAGACAGTTTTAATCAAACGACAAGTTTAAGGGGGAAGCGCAGGGTATCCCGCGAAATTCAAATTTTCTTACGTTTTTTGCTATTTGCAAGCCAGTATTAGGTTGTATGTTGATACCCTGGCGCTTTCCCCCTTAAACAGAAAATATCGCAACCAAAAGATTGATTGTCATCCTAAAGTAAATAATGGACTTATATTTATTTTGACACGGTATCAGCTTGTTCCTCCCTCCCCACCTCCTCAGAGGACACTTGAGGAGGTTGAGGACAGTTCCATTAACTATTGTATATTATATGAGTCAATTTTATTATTGTTGTAAGTCTTTTTGGATGGATAGTTCTATTATTCGATTTCTAGATGTATTGTTGCGATTTGGCGGTCTGAAAACGCCATATTGTTATTTTTTGTGTCTGGCTTTTGACCTATAATATAGGCAGGAGGGAGGCTAGTTTTGTTGGGTTTTTTTTGGCTAGGTATTGACCGCGTTCGCAAATGTGTTCTTCGCGATGTCTCTGTCTGTCTATTGAAATTTAAAAGTATTTCTTAGGTGTCTAGTGTCTATCATCATTATCTGCCTAGCCTTTTTCCAACTATTTTTGGGTTGGCTTCAGGTCTAACCTGGATGCTGAATACCAGGTGACACGGAGACGCGAACTCGTAAGAATTCTCCCTAACAAAAATCGCTCAACGCGCTTAGAAGTTTTCACTTCAAAAATATTTCTGTGCGTTTTAACTCCAGCTACATTTTAATAACTTCGCGTGAAAAAATAAAAGTGTTTCATGAACGAAACGAGCGGAAATAATTTGTCTTACAATATGACGTTTATATGCAGACTTAAACATTTTAATGCGCTCATTAAAGGACAAAAAATTCAATATTTTGGTGCTAAAATGTGACCGTTCGTCGACTTTAAAACTTATAAAAATACTGTTATATGTTTGCTTGTACTGTAAACCAAAATAAATTGTTTTTTTTTGTAGTATTTAAAGATACTGCTTTGACTCAACAAGTGACTAAACGGATGTCATTATTTATGTGTCTAGTATCTCTGATTCTAAAATTAATCCTATACCTACATTATTCACTAAATGAAGAGACGGAAGTTAGGGCATTAGCACACATCCGCCGCGAAACAGCGAAACCGCATGATGTTTCGCTGTTGTTTCGCTACTCGAGTTAGCGGAAAATCATGCGAGTCAGTTGAATTTAACTACTGCGGTTTCGCTGCTATGGTTTCGCGGCGGAGGTGTGCTAAGGGCCTCAACCGACTTTCGCCCAGATCTTTATGAGATAAAACAACATGCAATTTAATTTTAGCCACATCTGTCATTTTCAGTTTTATTTATAAACCGTATCTTAATTTTTTTTTTAAATAAATAAGTAATAAGTTTATTGTACAAGGAGAAACACATAAAACACATACACTAAACATGATAGTACAAGTAACTAAGTAAAAAGATACTTGAATCTCAGGAGCCAATTAATCACCTGGTAACTAACGTTTATAAATGAACAAAAATTCATCATTGATTAAGGATGATGCGCCAGGGTAGCCCGCGAAATTCAAAATTTCTTACGTTTTTTGCAATTTGTAGGTCAGTGTGACCTTGTATGTTGATTAAAATATGATTCGCGGCCGTAGCTAATATGGCTTTACAGAATTATAATCATTAGAATCGGCAATACAACTCTATAAGTTAGCATTTACCTCAAACCTCATGATTTCATGAAATTGCTAGATTTGAGGTAAATGCTAAGTAGTGGTTAGTCGGCGATTAGCGAGATTTTTATTAATAAGGCTATTTCTGTCATGATTTAGAGAACAGAGTATAGTTAAGATTAAATGTCAACCCACTACTTAAAAACACAAAAGCCTAGGTCAGCTGGATACAATCAGTTTTTTTTTAAGATAATAGTGAACTTATAAACACATTATAGAGTGATTTATGTACAATAACAAGTTGTGTACAAACATTAGGTAAATAGGTCCTAATTTTATGTACCTACTTTGTGAGTTCGCTGGAAGATAGAAATCAAGTAATCTATCATGTTAGGATTTGTTTAGATTTGTAATGTGTACAAAACAAATGTTAATAATGTTTCATTAAACAAAATATTCAGGCAGTAATAAATTATATTCTGTTCCTAACCTTTATTTTCATAAATTTTCAGTCCTTCAATTGAACTGAAGTTATTTATTTCTTTTGTTTTATAATTGGTGTGGTTGAGTCTTAGATCTTCCCGTTAACCTAGAATCATGAAATTTGACAAGAAGCAAGGTCTCACAGCACAAGTAAAAGAAAAAGTCCGAAAATTGTTAATTTGTAATTTTCTCACATTTTTTTTTTGTGGGATTACCATGTTTAGTTTTTTTTTTTTTGGGATAAATTCTTCTCCACTACGGAACCCTTCATTTTGCGTGGCCCGACACATACTTGGCCGGTTTTTCTGTACAGCAGAATAACCAGCTAAGCCTTGTATTTTAACAAACCAACATACATTTGCAGATTCCCAACAAATCTATTTACTAACCAACACATCGCACTAGCACGTATCCGCCTGGTTTGATGCAAATAGCTTGACATCAGTCATGTCTGTCAGTTTGTGTCGGCGGCTGATTTATGACCGACCCAATGTACCACAGACGATGTTACTAACTCCAACCTGTGTAGAAACCGTAATTATACGTATAAATTGTAATGGCAGACAATAAATCGATCAATCTGCCTAGCCTTTTCCCAACCTGTTGGGTTCGGCTTCCAGTCTAACCGGATTGCGGCTGAATACCAGTATTTTATATGTAGCGACTGCCTATCTGACCTCCACAACCCAGTTACGGGGTAACGTGATACCCCTTGATGGTTGTCAGACTTTCGGGCTTCTGACGACCCGTAACGACTGTCAAAGATCCACGAATGACAGCCGGGAACAACGGCTTAACGTGCTTTCCGAGGCACGGAGGAGTCAAACTCAAACTCAAACCCAAAGCATTTATTTCAATTAAACCTATTACAGGCACTTTTGAATTGTCAAAGAGTCGGTCAGTAGGTAAGTCAGAAAGTTGAAGCTAGTTGCCCATTCCAAAACGTAGATCTATGGAGAAGAACGGGCAAGAAACTCCACGGACACTCTTTTAAATCAAAATATGGTTACAAAATATTGGTTACATCATTCATGTTGAAATTATACATGTGAGAACGATGAACGTTAAAAGCGTCCGTAATAATAAAAAAAAAACAATCCAAAATTTAAATTAAAATAAGCCGTGGCAGCTAAGGTATGACCAGCCTCTACCAACAGCGCCCGTTCACCAACCTGACGCATGGATTCGTTAAATGATCCAATACACGCGCCACCATCAGCGAGACATTAGAGTGAGCATGACACACTCTCAGCCGCCAGGGCACATCCAAGTCAAATAAAGACGTACCCAGTAAATGGTAGCTTTAGAGTAGGTACATAGTACTCACACATGTGCTAAGCATTATACAATACAAAGGTGATTGAGTCTACACAATGCAAAGCTATTCTTACAATCTTCAGCAGTTCCAACAGTATCTTCAAATGTTAATTAATTAGTTGAGGTTGTGGAGCAGGACCAGCATGGAGCCAAGCATTTTTATCATTTATGTAATCCCCCAAATTATAATATGCCTGCCTGCATAGTGTGCGTTTTATAGAAGTTTTAAATTTCGTCTCGATTATGTAATGGATTCCCCATCCACCGACCGTGGCTAGCGTAGCTTAACCTTCGATCGATACTGCTGTTATCATTTGCCACGAGCCCCTTTCGTCTTGCACCAGCTAGATGTCAGAAAAAAGACATGCTGCCATCCCCAAATAAATTGGGATAAGGCACTATAGCACACTAATAGACAACCTTCCTTAATATCATCACACCACCTATATCACTGAACCCCGCGTCTTCGCCCCCGTAGAGATCGGAAATAATCCCATGGTAACGTACGTTAACAGGATAAAAAGGCTAATAGGATAAAAAGTATGTCTTAACCCAGGTCATGTTGGACCTGTGTGCCAAATTTCATCGAAATCTTTTCAGCCGTTAAGGCGGGAAAAGGTAACAGAGTTACTGTGGCATTTATAATATTATAGTACCTGTGGATATTGCACTGACGTAAGACCCACACGGGTGTGCAAAATTTCAACTTAATCTAGTTATGGAAACTGGGTGAAATATCGATCACAGGGTTCTGCTGTTAAGAGGAGTGCGAAAATGGATTTATCCATTTTCGCAGTAGTCTAACTCAGTGTTCCGCAAACTTTTTGTGTTCAAGGCACATCTAGGACAACGTAAATTTTTGGAGGGACACCACAAATTAAAAAACCGGTCAAGAGTGAGTCGGACTCGCGCACCGAGGGTTCCGGTCCGATTCCTGAAAAAGTGTGCTATTTAGAGACATCGTTTTATTTTTCCTGTAATCTTTACATAAATTTTTATCACACAGAATAATTTCAGATGTTTATCTTTGCAAACTTCGGAGATAAGGGAGGGGGAACGGTATTTTTTTTACATTTTTCATCAAAAGTCGAAAACTATGCGGCCTAAAAAAACATAAAAAAATGTCTGAGAATGTGCAAGCAGCGCTCTTTCATATGATACCCCACATGCCCTGGTAGCCCCACTTTGAATTTTTAAGACCCCCTTTCAGTCCCTGTTACAAAAAAAAAAAAAAAATTTTTTTTGTAACTTTCTTATTTGCAAAATAGTTGGGTAAACGTCATCTAAAACTGTTCTAAATTTCAAGTTGATAGCATTAGCTGTAGTTCCTGAGATATCCAGCTGTGACAGACAGACAGACAGACAGACAGACAAACAGACAGACAGACAAACAGACAGACAGTCACACCATAAGGGTTCCTTTTTTACCATTATGGTACGGAACCCTAAAAATCAGTTTTTAAGTAATAATATTCAACATTTATTATTAATCAACGAAACAATATTTATTAATAATCAACAAACCTAAACTTTAAATTGCAGAAAAGGTATTTAATGCGAAACATGAGCCTGTTTAATTGAGCATAGAGGGTCTTGGAGTAATCGTTGACAGGGCTGCTCTCTTATTTTTCCGAGGCACATCAACTAATGACCACGGTACACCAGTGTGCCGCGGTAACCACTTTACGGAACCCTGGTCTAACAGCCAAATTAAAAACAAGACGATGTTGAGTCTCCTAATACAGGCATTGTTTGCTTAAAAGGCTCCAAACACGTCTTAATGTGGGTAATACGCTAATTGTGACAATAAACGATTTTGTATAAATTGTATTTATTTGCATATACAGTAGAATTCGCTTATAATGACATCGAAGAGACGTAACAAGCACGTCATACAAAGCATAGTCTTAGAAAATAAACAACTTCCTTTTTTTGTTTAGTTTATGTAGTTAGTTTAATAGAGACAAAAACTACTAAATGTATGTAGGTATTAATAGAAAAAGAAAAAGAAACAAGCTCACACAAAATAAACATATAGTTATTATTTAAAAAATCGAATAAAAATTGTACTACTTATACATTACTTTATTTTTTCATATTTTATATAAGAATTCAATCATTTTTGTCTGCTGGACTGGACATATCTTCTTAAAAATAGGTCCTAATAAGCAACATGTTAAGCACTATAGCGAAGTCATTATACTTATCTGAACTTTGATAGAAAGAATTTTATATGAAAACCAAATTTCGCACTGCAATTACATCATTATAAACGGATTCCACGTATAGGTAATTTAATTTAATAAATAAACAAGAACCTGTTTGCTGCTAAAACCTTAATCCATTCCAGCTCGATGGCAATATCCATCACTGATGATATGTACGTATATATAGTAAAGGTTAGGATATTTCTTTTTTTTTTCTAACTGAACAGACAGCTGTGCTGCTGGGGAGTTTGTAGCGCCACCTCTTCTTCCCAGCTAAAGCACTAGGATCTGGTGAAAGGCGGGCGATTTCTGGGTACTGTCTTATACAGGGTGTAAGTGTAAACAATGGCAACCTTTTAAGGGGTCATTGTACTCATCATTATGAACAACTTTTACCAAACCAATCCAAAGAAAAATCCAAAAAATCAGATGTTCCCTACATTTTGACGAATTATGCGAACATAAATGTACTTACTGAATAGCTGATTTTTTTTCTCCTCCTCTTCTATAGCTTCAGTAAAGATTGATACGATTCGATCTCTAAAATGTTACCATCAAAATCAAGATTTCATCAATTTATTGTTTCCCATAGAAATCTAGATGGGTCGTTGAATATCTAGGTCATTCAAACTAGTCTATGTAGTACTATGGAACCGGTTTGATAGTAGACCGCACACCTGGCGTGTATACTCGTAAATATATAAGTTTAGGTATGTAATAGGTCATTACTAAAATCGTTAAAAAAGCAAAGACCTAGATATTGATAAGGCATAGACATTTAAGGCTATCTAGACAAACACCTAGCCTAAAAGTCAATATTTGCCAACTAACAAAAGTTAAAAGAATACCGTTATTTGCTTGACAAATGTCTTTTGCTAATATCGATACCTAATTGTCACGGCGGCCGTCCATTGGTCTAGACTTCTAGTTACAGGCTTGTCGAAGTGTCAATGCCCTTAATTAGCTAGGTTCAATATCTTGGAACGTATTTTCTTTTTTGTGTTGGCAGTACTTGAAGTATTACTATAGTCTGTTCCAAAAGTACCTGAACAAAGTGTAAACAAACCTTGTTCAAGTTAAATTCTTACGCAATCACTCGGGAATTATTAACACATTCATATATTTATAGAAGTGAAACCTTCTTTACATCTCAACACTTTTTCAAAACAATTATTGTTTTAATAACTTTATTAAATTCTAGCTTTTGCCCGCGGCTTCGCCCGCGTGGATGTCGGAAAATATCACAAGGGAACGTGCTACTGGAAATCCTTCCTTATTCCTTGTCTACATTATAACCTCTGTGCAAAATCTCAGCTTTCTAGTTCCAAGTGTTTGGGGCTTGGCGTTGATGAGTCAGTCAGTTAGGACTTCTCTTTTTATTTATACAGGGTGGCCGGAACATTGACGTCCAAAAATAAAATTTCGGTCCCTCGTATCGTGGGGTATTCGAATCACCCCCATGTATGTTCCGCGACTTTTCATAGTTTTCGAGTTATGAATTTTTTTCTGAATGTTTGAAAATTTTCGACCTGACCAACCTAAAAAAATTCTAAAAAAAAAAGTAGAGGGTTTTATCGAGTTTCTTTTTTTGCAACTGAATTTTCATAAGTAGTACTTTTATGCATAAAATAATCAGCTTCGTAACTGTGATGAAAGTTATGAAAATGTTGATCTAAAGTGAAAAATTTACGTTCGGTAAATTATGACTCAAATTTTCAACTTTAAATTAAAAATCTTAACAGGTGACTTCATAATTCCTAAGTAGGCTTCAAGAATGCGCCAGACTCTCAGCTTTCATAATCATAAAAAAAATGAAGTACTTAATAGGGCTACTTTGTTTAAAATCGGCCTTCAAAGACAGCGAGGTGGAAAAATTCTTAAAATTACCCATCTGAGTAATTATTTTTTTTTTGGCTATTTTCTCGTTCCTAAGGTAAATTAATGATAAGAATACTGAAAACTAACCAACAAATAGTTTCAGAGTTGGGTAAGAAAAGTTTTACGTAAAAAGTGGTTTTGAATAAAACACAGATGATAATGTGAAAAAAGTACTTAATTTATTTTTAACATTTACAAAAGGTTTTCAAAGTGGCCACCACCAGCAGCAATACACATTCTACACCTACGTAAGAAATTGTCTGGCAATCGTCTAAAAGCGTCTCTGTTCTCTCTCACAACACGTTCAGCTTCTGCAATCAACTGCCTCAGCTCTTGTTCACTTGAACAGTCTCGGGCGTATGCTATTTCCTTGTAATAGCCCCAAATAAAGAAATCGATGGGGTTGAGATCAGGTGAGCGTGGAGGCCACCTAATTGGTCCGCTGCGTCCGATCCATCTGTTGGGGTATGTTTCATCTAAGTAATTTCGGACCTGGGTTGCATAGTGACACGGGGCGCCGTCATTTTGCAACACCATGGTTCGTCTGAGTTCGAGATTCACATCTGCCAGCAACAATGGAAGTTCATTTTCCAAAAAGTTTTTGTATGTTTCTCCATCAAGTCTGGACGGCAGTTCAAACGGACCAATTAGTTCGCCATTGAGGATACCAGACCACAAGTTAACGCTGAAGCGATGTTGAAATGTCGAAGCTCTCACTTCGAGTGGATTTTCATTCGCCCACGTGTGGTAATTATGAATATTGAATATAATGTGGTTAGTTTTCAGTATTCTTATCATTAATTAACCTTAGGAACGAGAAAATAGCCAAAAAAAAATAATTACTCAGATGGGTAATTTTAAGAATTTTTCCACCTCGCTGTCTTTGAAGGCCGATTTTAAACAAAGTAGCCCTATTAAGTACTTCATTTTTTTTATGATTATGAAAGCTGAGAGTCTGGCGCATTCTTGAAGCCTACTTAGGAATTATGAAGTCACCTGTTAAGATTTTTAATTTAAAGTTGAAAATTTGAGTCATAATTTACCGAACGTAAATTTTTCACTTTAGATCAACATTTTCATAACTTTCATCACAGTTACGAAGCTGATTATTTTATGCATAAAAGTACTACTTATGAAAATTCAGTTGCAAAAAAAGAAACTCGATAAAACCCTCTACTTTTTTTTTTAGAATTTTTTTAGGTTGGTCAGGTCGAAAATTTTCAAACATTCAGAAAAAAATTCATAACTCGAAAACTATGAAAAGTCGCGGAACATACATGGGGGTGATTCGAATACCCCACGATACGAGGGACCGAAATTTTATTTTTGGACGTCAATGTTCCGGCCACCCTGTATAGATAGATGATGACGACCAGTGGCCATGTTGCTTAAAATAGCAGTTGTATTTTTAAGAAGAAAAATAACAAACCTGATTAATACCAGAGGGCCAATTCTCGTACTTAAAAAACGTTCAAATTCAAGTCGCAGTGTCTATTCTATTCTATTCTATTTTTCTCTATGGCAATGGTGCCGATGTCGACAATTCTGCCAATGTCAGATGTGTTATGAGAACACGTGTGTAAAAAAAATAATAAAAAAATCTAAATTCAAAAATGTAGGGAAATTAGAGGCTTTTTTGACAGATTGCGACTGGAGATTAGAATGCGAACGTTCTTAAAATTACGAGAATTGCCCCTCAGTTTTCAGATAAGTTCATCACAATGAACACAAATATTATCGAACAGACTGTCAAAGTCATGTCTTGATTGGCTGACTGAATTATCAACAGCCAATCAAATCATATCTCTTTCACCGACCAATTTAATCTGTTCTAAAATCTCTTGTTAGCAGTTCTCAAATAACCAATTATAATTTAAGACAGATTAAATTAAACAGAGTTTCTGAAACCGAAGGTAATTTGTTGAATATGATAAACACGTCTAGAACGTTTAGTAGGTAACTTATTATCTGCTTATACATGAGTAAATAGATAATAAGATATATACACGAAATATTTAATTGTTAAAATCGAATATCGAATTATTTAATTCGGCAACAGAATTTTAGTAACGTTTAAACATTTTAAAGAAAGAAAGAATAACATTTATTTGGACACAGATCGTGAAATACAAAATATGAAATTAAAAAAAAAACACTACAAAGTGAAAAATAACTTTAATTTCGGAAGTCGGTGTCTTTGGTTTTGTATTTTCGTTTTTTGCCACCGACTTTTACATGGGACTAACTTTGAGGTATACAGCTCTGGTGCCAGGGTCTTAAATTTCTCTGTAACCTATTTATGGCAATAAAGAATTTATTTATTTATCTGCGGAGTTTCGCTAGCTAATTTAATTTGACCCTATATTACATCCATCCAGCTTATTCCTACGGACACTTAAAATGTTTGAAAGTAAAACATAAGTCGTCATCCTAAGTAAAGAGTATCAGACCTTGAAGCAAGAAGTAAGTTATCCGCTATCTCGAGTACCTGACCTTAGGTTAGGTATATTCTTTAGGCCCATAAATCTAGACTATTAATCTTAGACGCCTTTTCGGAAGAATCATGAATATATTTTCCGAAGTTTAGTTATGGGACATAGGTGTTTCCGAATTTGTTATGACAGTCAGCTGTTTTGTATCGGTTTTGAAGACGTCATTTTAATCATTGGATTAATATTTTTATTTACGTTTTCTTTCTATCTCTTTGAAAACTCAGTGTCAATTTGTACTTAAATAGTATATAACAACTAATTTAGATCCGGTTAGACTGGAAGCCGACCCCAACATAATTGGTAAAAGGCTATCCAGACAAGACGAATATAACAACTAATTAGTCAAAGCCCTCTTCCTCTGTCATTTGCTGTGCCCGACTGCCCGACAGCGACCACCTACATCTAAGTTCACATAGTAGAATCTTCATTTATCATCATTCCAGCCGAAAAACGTCCACTGCTGGACCTCCCCCAAGCACCGCCACTTCGACCGGTTCTGTGATGCCTAGCCCTTTCCAGTCCAGAACCTTGAAGACATCCTCTAGTGCAGCGTTGAACAGTGCCGGAGAGATTACATCTCCCTGTCTCACACCTCGCTGCAGAAGGATAGGTTTCGAGGTCAGGTCCTGGAGTCGGATGACACAGTGGCGTTTTCGTACAGACACTAGTACCTCAATGTACCGACAGTCGATCTGTCACCGTTGAAGAAGAAAGCAGTACAGATCATGTCTCGATCGAATCGAAGGCTTTAAATGACGGTCTTTATTCGAACTCACGAATTTTCACTCGCCAATCTTGGCCTATTGCCTCTTTTAATTTAATTTGTGAAGGTTGAGTAGAAAAAAAATTGGACACGAAACAATAGATTTTTTAACGAACTCTATTCTCGAACATCGCCAAGTTACTTGTACAGATGTACATACCATACCGTGCCAATTCCGAAATAATGACTGTTCTTGTTTTTTTACTCCTATTTTTCGCTAAGCAATTAGACTTTGACCTAGTATAACAAACTTTTATGTAATGTATGCTTGGGTAATTATAGTAGATTTTTTGTGGAGGATTAATTTTAGCAAGTTTCATGCAATTATTTGTTAAAACTCATCATCTGGCTAGCCTTTCCCAACTATGTTGGGGTCGGTTTCCAGTCTAACCAGATGCAGCTGAATACCAGTATTTTTTAGAGCGACTGCTTATCTGACCTCCACAACCCACTTACTGGGTAATACGATACTGTCTTATCAGACTTTCGGGCGACTAACGACTGTCAAAGATTCACGAATGACAGCCGGGACCAACGGCTTAACGTGCTTTTCGAGGCACGGAGTGGTCTGGTTATGTAAAGATGGTCACCCATCCACGGACCAACCGCGGCAAGCGTAGCCGTGCGGCTTTTATTACTTAGCCTTTAGCCACAAGCCCCTCTATGTTCTTATTCTTACCCCAGCTACAAATTATTTCGGTTATTTCTCTGCTTCCTTGACTCTGTTCTTGATTCTTCTAGGTTTTAATTTATTTTTTCCTTGTGCTGGTTCTACCTTAAAATCTACCCGTGCGACTGCTATAGAGCCCTTTGTCACGGACAGAGAGAACAATATTAAAAGTTAACGGTGACATAACCAAAACAAGCTGTTGAAATAATATGTCTGCATTCCATTAGTGTTCAATAAGAGCTACATGTTGGCCTATCCACTACTTCAACCATGAAAACTTTATGACTTTTGGTATAGCCAACAAATATTTTGTCTCCAATCCAAGACTATCTTCACATATCTTTACCAACCTAAAATCGTTGCTCGATATTATGATGTGTGAAAATATTTGAAGGTAGGTGGCATTACTCATTATCAGAGGTCGGATTAGGTAGAGTATATTTACTTAAACTTCGAGGAAGGAAGTAACATAGAGTTGATAATACCTAAAGAGTTGATAGTTCATAAGCCAGCCAACTTAATTTTATTTTACCTACTTATAGAGCTCGTGGCTAAGTAATAACAGCCGCACAGGACAATACGTGGACGGGTGACCATCTTTACATATCGAGACTCCTCCGTGCCTCGGAAAGCACGTTAAGCCGTTGGGGACCAACGGCTGTCATTCGTGGATCTTTGACAGTCGTTACGGGTCGTCAGAAGCCCGAAAGTCTGACAACCAGTCTTACCAAGGGGTATCGTATTACCCAGTTACTGGGTTGTGGAGGTAAGATAGGCAGTCGCTTCATGTAAAATACTGGTATTCAGCTGCATCCGGTTAGACTGGAAGCCGACCCAACATAGTTGGGAAAAGGCTAGGCAGATTAATTTGACCTACTTATAACTAAACATTCGAGTTTGACACAATTTTAATGCGGAACCCTAAAAAATGTATTATTATGATTCTTCAAATCAATAATTTGTAACTACACTAAAGTAAATTAAATAATTCGTGATAATTATTTAATTCCGGGATTAAAACGTAATTATCATCATTCCGGGATTTCAGAGAAGGTATTACCAACTCTAAGTTACTTCCTTCCTCGAAGTTCAGGTAAATTATATTCTACCTATTCCGACCTCTGCTCATTATACCTACGCACTTGTTAAAACAAAACAAAAAATAATCAATTGTAATGTATTTCCATTTCTCCCCAACGTAATCAACTTGACCCAGTGTAGCTGTAATTAATCAGCTGGTCGGACAAGCGAGCTGGCAGTTTTCATAATTAGTGACGCGCTGGTGTCGGATTTTTGACAAATGTCCGCCCTAGGGATGGGACGTTTCGAGTTTAGTGTTTGATGTTTCGGGATGCTGAAATTAGGTGTGTACCTATTGTTTGGTGGCGAGTAATTTGCCGTGGCAGTGAGTTATTGTCAGGGTAAAGATGTTTTGCACAGTTTTTTTTTTTTAGCTAATTTATGCATCTTCAACAAGAATATTCCAAAATAAAGTATCTTAAAACTACAAGGCCTGCTTATTCCTTCAGTAGAACTTCAGATAGTTCGAGCATACTTAATACTCGTACCTTCCCAGTTCCCACTAGGCCATGGCCCGTCGAGGCCCGACGCGGCCCGTGCCTGTCGAGGCCTGTCGAGGCCTGTCGCGGCCCGTGCCGAGCATTCCATGGATTATCCCATACATTCGGTCGTATGGGCGTCGACAGGCCTCCGCAGGCCGACTGTTCCCATGGCCTGTTGGCCTGGCCTGTGAGGAAGCGGGTCGTGGGACCGCGGCATTACTTACGCAAAATTCAACAGCAATTTTTTCGACGAATTCATTAGTAAACGATAGGCATTTAAAATTACTTCTTGGAACAACCTATCCCCAAAAGACATAACACCTGGTTCTTCCGCATCCAGTCCATCCTATTAAGTAAAGGAAGTAAAGCGCCTGTTTTATTATGTTCAGTGTATAGAATCCACAGAGCAAGGATTGCTTCGGCGGTCGCTGCTAGAAGAGCCATTGTTAACAAACCAAAAGTGGTACCGTTGTCTCGCACTATGACGCTTATATTCTGACGTACATGCTGTGGTACGTTACAACACAAAAATGCTGTAGTGTCTATTTTGATATGGGCTTTTGTTAGCTGTTGCCCGCGACTACGTCTGAGATCCAGGATAAAAAGTAGCCTATGACCATCTCCAGGTCATGGTCTACCCATGTGCCAAATTTCATCCAAATACGTTAAGCCATTTTACCGTGAAAGCGTAACAAACACACTTTAGCATTTATAATACTGTTAGGAATTAGGATCCATTACGTACTTCTTCGACGTATCGACGTATCGATATTTTATTAATTTTACATAAGCTTCGACTAGAATTCGAGTAATTCGACATCGAGTTAGCGTTGGCCTCGTAGAGGTCATCCATAGTGCAGGTGTTTCTAAATAGAGAGCACAACAAGAGGCAAAGCATCGTTAATTTGTGATGTGGCTCCACAGTCATAATGTGGCTCATCGGAGTACCCCTCACTATGTTGTACCTGCAGCAGCCTACCTAGCTTCTTAGTCGTAGTAGTCTTCTTATTTTCCAGGTGGGTTGGTGGCCCGCTGGTTCATACTGAACATCACCCTTAAAGACCACGCCTTTTAGATACACGCTGTAGAAACTGACGGCTTCGAAGACGGTTCGTGACAGAAGTTGTCTGGCTTCTTAGTCGGTTAAGAGATTCCAGGTGGGCCATGGTAGTTGGTGGCCTGCTGGCAGCTTTTCTGCATCATACTGAACATTATCCTTATACAGGGTTATTGGTAAAACTCCAGCAACCTCTCATCACTATGAACAACTTTTACTATGGGACCAAACCTGAAATCGCGAAAAAAAACAGCTATTCAGTACATTTATCTACATCAAACTCGTCAAACTCTAGGGAGCAGCTGATTTATTTTCGAGATTTCAGGTTTGATCCCATAGTAAAAGTTGTTCATAGTGATGAACATAATGACCCCTTAAGAGGTTGCTGGTGTTTTACCAATAACCCTGATGACCATGCCTTTCTGATACTCTGTAGAAACTAATGGCTTTGAAGGCGATTCGTGACAGAAGTTTTGCGCTCAACGCACTTTCGGTGCCACGAATACGAAAATTGCCGTGTCTAGCCGCTGCCGGAGCGCGGCGATTCCGGGCTCTGTGACAGAATCTCATGTTTATACCAACTCTTTTGTCGGAGCTCTCACGGTGGCATCACCTTTTCATTCTTTATGCACTTTACGAGTGCGAACCTGCCATTTTCCTGGGCTGCGTAGCGTTCTTGTGAAATGTATGAAAATTACTGGAGAATTTAATTTGGTTTTTTTTTTTTTCTTTTACGGAGGAATGAAGTGAAAAGTGTTTTTGACATGAATAGTGTTAGAAATAATAATTAGTGCCCTACATAATTTAATTCGGTATGTTTACTTTATTTTAAACTTACTGGCTTCCGTCTAAACAACTCACAAAGTCACAATCGAAGGCTCTGTTTGAGTCCAAAACGTGTCGAATTAAACCAGAATTAGCTCTAAGCCTCCTTATTCGTATCCATAGTACGTACGTCTTACCATATTACTTGAACCCTCGTTAATCGCGGCATCAATGGCCCAATGCTCGCCAAAAGCCTTGCTTCGTTTCATTCATTCATCCATTAATTGGAGGCCTTGTTTCACCCACTTCTGAGTATAGGGGTCTTCCCTTTTGTGCCATGCTTTCCTGGTCTTTCTGTGTCTCAACCAGGTCTTCGCCGTGATCTTCTGTAAGTCATCCACCCACTTGATTTATACCTATCGCATTTTTTTTATTTTTCTTTTTAATTACCATTGTTTGATAATAAATTTTAATGGTCCGAATAAAACACAAAAAGGAACAGCCTATTTTTAGTTTGACCTTTAAGTAGAAGCCTTTACATACAAAATCTAATTAAATCGCCTTGGCAACCCTTTTCCTATTTTGTTTGTCGTATTCCAAAATTGTTTACTGTTGAAAACTGTAAACAATTTGTGGGTAAATAGGTAAACAAAATTTTCAATGGAGACATTCTGAGTTTCTGCATGTTTAGGTTAAAACCTAAACATGCAGAAACTCAGGAGTATACAACAGGGTGGCAGGTACACATCGACGCACAATAAAAAAAAAAATCTGTTGTTCCATACATTTTGACATTGCATTGCATTTATATAGGAAAGAGCTATCCATCACTTATGTTATAATAGTGATCGATGGAAACAGCTGATGTTGTTTTTAAAAACGACGAGGAATTTCAACTCGCGCGTTTAAATTGTCAGACTTTCGGGCTTCTGACGACCCGTAACGACTGTCAAAGATCCACGAATGACAGCCGGGACCAACGACTTACCGTGCAGGTCCGGGGTCTTGGTAATGTAAAGATCACCCATCCACGGACCAACCACGGCAAGCTCAGCTTAACCTGATCGATCGACCCGAGCGGCTGTTATTTTATAGCCACAAGCCCCAGTAAAAAGCATCCAGTAAACGAACAAACATTTTCCGGTTGTGTATTTTCCGCACAATTCTGCTTGTCATGGTGACTATAGGAATGGTTTTACGCCCCATCAGACGTTTCAGTTGTTTTTCATCGCTGTACAGACTATGGATATAATTTAATGTGGGAGATGGGTGGAAGTGGTAGCATCAGTTTTTGTTAAAATTATGAAGGGTTGTAAGTTTTTAAACTGTCATGGTCACTAACATTATTATTAACACAAACCGGATATTTACCATGTTTACTGTTATATTCGAGTTCCCGATATTTCGGCACTGTTTCAAAAACGAACAAGAAAGAGGGTAGACCGATTTGTCTGCTCATAAAACACCCACCCGCAATAAATTCAGTTTATCCGTGATCAAAAATATCCCTGTTAAACCCGATTAGTAAATTAAATGTTAAATTTTCATAAAAAATGCGTTCCCACAAGTCTCATACAACTTAAAATACTTTCAAAATCGACTTTACTTCTGATTTTTTTTTATCGAGCAAAATATTAAATATCGTGTTTTTAACCAAAAAAGTCACTAGATCTTACATGTACTTATACTGTATATTTTTTTACGAATTTAGATATGATGATTTCTCTGGAAAGAACTCGATCTAGAAACGTAAATTTCGGAAAAGGGGCCCTTAAGTATGATGCGCAGTGGTAGCCCGCGAAATTAATTTTTTTTTTTGGGTTTTTTGCAATTTGCAGGTCCGCGTCAGGTTGTATCTTGATCAAAGTATGATACGCGGAAATAAAACATATGTATTTATATAATTTTAACCATAAAAATCATCAATACATCTCTCTTAGTTAGATTTCGTGCTGAGTCGTTAGATTTCATTTGTTTGACGACTCTGCACGAAATGTAACTTAAAGAGATGTATTGATGATTTTTTAACCGACTTCCAAAAGGAGGAGGTTCTCAATTCGTCGGAATATTTTTATTTTTTTTTTTTTATTTTTTTTTTTATGTATGTTCCCCGATTACTCGAAAATGGCTAGACCGATTTGGATTTTTCTTTTTTTGTTCGAAAGGGTATACTTCCCAAGTGGTCCCATGATCATCAAATCAGGATCTGATGATGGGATCCCATGGAAATCGAGGGAAACCCTCAAATTTTATGGGCACACCTATATCGATTTCGGTATTTTTTATAGTAACTCGTGCATTTACTCTCGGAAAGTACCATTCGGTGAACTGGAACTGATGATGAAGACCACAGAGGGCCCTCGGAAATACTCAATTATATCTAAGTATATAACAGGTTGCGATTCGATTACTTTAATATGGTTTATGCTCGTCAAAATAATGGTAATGGTGACTTCACCATGAGCTCCATTTCTCCTGGTTCTTACTAGGAGAACTCCTCAACAATTAACGTCCCTGCATCGGGAAAAGCAACATTTTGTAAAACGTGATGAGCAGTTGACATTGGGTTATTGTAACTTAGATAAATTACAAACTGAACCACTAAAAAGTGAAAAATAAAAACTTTTTTACAAAAACAAAAACCGACTTCCAAAAAAAAACACTACAAAGTGAAAAATAACTTTAATTTCGGAAGTCGGTGGCAAAAAACTAAAATACAGATCCAAAGACACCGACTTCCGAAATTAAAGTTATTTTTCACTTTGTAGTGTTTTTTTTTGGAAGTCGGTTTTTGTTTTTGTAAAAAAGTTTTTATGGTTAAAATTATATAAATACGTATGTTTTATTTCCGCGTATCATACTTTGATCAAGATACAACCTGACACGGACCACGGGCTACATAGCGCAATCACCTTATTTAAACCAATACCAACTTTTCGTTAGTATAAAATTATGTTGATATCAGAATGACTAGTATTATTGAAAAAGTCATAAAAATATAAGTTGTAACGTAAAATGAACTTTTAATATTTGTTTACAAGTTTGGAAACCAAATCGGGAACGCAATAAATGTTTTTACTTAAGTAATTCAGTGGTGCCTTTGCATACCATGAAAATAATTCGTTCGAAAGTTAAAAAAAAAAAAAAAACCTAAATGTAACCGAGGTCACCAAATTAACAGAATTAGAAAACGTCTTTTTCAAACAGAAATTCCTTATCACCCTTAATCAATTGATTTTCTTCCATTATCCATCTCAGGATAATCCCTACCCGAATCCCATTATACCAACTTAGAAGACGGTTACAAAACACAAAGCTCCTTTCCCGCCCTCTTTATATTAGTGTAAATTGATGTCGTTATACTAAATGATCCTGTACAGACCTTGCGTAAGCCTATCTTATTAATTTAAGTACTACAGACCAGGTTCAGGCCTGTTTAGTTAGAATTTTTGGTTGGAAACGTGTGGGAAGTATTTTGTGGTGTTATTTAACTAAACGTGAATGTATGTGTGGCTGCATCTACATCGCCACATACAAACTACGCATCACAATGACATGACGTCACGCAATCCTGCATCGCGCAATTAGAGTTTACCGCGCGACTAACATATACAACGTCCCGATATCAACCGTCGGGTAGCTGCCCACCAGACACGACACCGTGTGGTCGGAGGATCCTCCCTCTTCTATATGAGTGAACTTTACACCCTGTTCCTCATGCCTCTAAACTGGTAAATTATAGTTGTTAAAATTAACTTTGGAGTTGATTACTTTTTTGTTGGTCTTCATTGGAAGGGATTTGTCTGGCAGATTTTTAGTACAATGAAATGCACCGACCCCAGCGTCGTTTAAACAGACTCGATTAGTCGAATGAACCCAAAGATTCACACTAGCCCCTGTTCCTCATGTTACATGGAGCAATAGAGACCATTGGATATCAAGGAGTAGACCGGGGGGCGCGGTAATGGTAGGGAAGACGTAGGATATGGATAAGGCTTATAGAGCCTACCGAGTATGCAACCTATAGCAAGCATTGGAATTGTGGAGAGACGGGTGACATTTATCAATGGATGGGCATCTTTTGACGATTTGGAATTGTGGAGAGAGGGGTGACATTTATCAATGGATGGGCATCTTTTAATGACCTGGAATTGTGGAGAGACGGGAGACATTTATCAATGGATGGGCATCTTTTAACCACTTGGAATTGTGGAGAGACGGGTGACATTTATCAATGGATAGGCATCTTTTAACGACTTGGAATTGTGGAGAGACGGGTGACATTTATCAATGGATAGGCATCTTTTAACGACTTGGAATTGTGGAGAGACGGGTGACATTTATCAATGGATAGGCATCTTTTAACGACTTGGAATTGTGAAGAGGGGTGACATTTATCAATGGATGATCTTTTAACGACTGAAATTTATCAATGGATAGGCATCTTTTAACGACTTGGAATTGTGGAGAGATGGGTGACATTTATCAATGGATGGGCATCTTTTAACGACGTCTCCCCGAGGTTTCCTCAGGTCCAGCTTCACCGGTGAGTCTTTTATTTGGCAAGGTTAAACTGCCTTCTCGACTCCTTTCTTCTTCAAACAAAAATCTACCATCTAGTTGCTTTGGACGCCTAGTAACACCTATTTCAGTACCGGTAGACTTAAAAAGCATGTTGGATTTTTCCACCATCTCTCTGTACGCGTAGCATGACCACTTTTATCTCTACGAAGAATAGACACATCCCTTTCTATACAAAGTGACACTTCGTTTCTCCATTGTTGACATTGCACCGTAGAAATCCCTCTACAATCTGTCTTTTTTTCTTTCGTTTCTAATGGTCCATGTCTAGGTCCTTTTTTAGTAGACTATTTCGTTCTATCCAAACTGTCAAAATCACACTGACAATTGTAAATTATTTCCTTTATTTTCTGACAGAGATATTGTAGATAGATATATAAAACATTTATTTGATGCACACAAAAGACATAGCACAACACACAAAAGTACAATTAAATGAATATAAAAACAAGGTGCCAAAAAAATAAAAGAAAAGAAGAAAAACATACAGCAAATAAAAATAGAGATTGATGATGTAGATTGTAGAGGTATCAGACAATTGTACCACCTTTCTTTCAAAAAGATAAAAGATACTTCCAACAATCTCAAACCCCTAAAATACTGAAATGCCATTAACATTTCTCTTAACTAGAATAGCGTTACTGGTATTATGAGGAATGTAATAATCGTACATTTGATCGTTTCAGAGACAAAGGGTTACAGTTACAGCCCTCAAGGCTGGTGTAAACTGTTGTATTCAGATTGTCTGTCTGTTTGTAAAGTGGCTGTGTCTATAAAGTGCCCTTTTTACCCGACTGCGGCAAAGCCAAAGGAGAATTATGATTTTAACAACAGGCTATGTATGATGTTCATCTGTTCCCTCATAACTCCTAAACTAGTCGTCGTATTTTGACAAACGAGGTATCTTTGGAAGCTTCAGGTTGTTCCGCGGGTGATAGGATAGAATCTAAACGAACTTAGCTTCGTACCCAGTATAGAATAGACACGGAGTAGTGAGCAATTTGGAGTGCTCGGACGCATAACTAAAAGTCAATTATTCTACTCCCACATCATAAAGTTATTCTTGTCTTGTATGGCTCAGAGTTAAATGTAAAAAATATTGAGCATAACTCGTATTTTCCGAGTCAACCTTCGTCACATTTCTGACTTATAATTCACTTCCAAAAAAGTCAATACAGCTAAAGTAATTTAGAGATAATACGCGTAAGGTTCCCTAAATGTATCACCGCAGGATTACGAGGGTACCCTACACTGAGCAAGTTTTAATGAGGTTTGGGCACAAACTAAGGGTCAAGATGTCTTGTTTGGGAGGGACCACTGTGGTGTACCGAATTATGTTCTGTAAGTGCTCGACGGGTTATGGAGATTGTGGTTCTGTCTTTGATTAAAACTCAAATTAAGCCCGTATGTACTTTGATTGTCAGGCTGACATGTTTATATGCAGGCTATGCTTTGTTTCTCAGTTCGCGAAGTTTTTTTATTCTGGTAGAAAATTGTGTTGTCTTTATTCAGGTAACAAACTGCCTTTTTGTCTTTCATAGTAACCGGTTAAGGTAGATTTGTGTTAGAAGTACCTACCTTAATTATATTTTCCATGTCGATTTATTGTGGTTAGGTAGTAACTTTGAATACTATTCAACTCTGAATTGTCAAGGAGTCGGTCAGTCAGAAAGATGAAGCTAGTTGCCTTATTCCTAAGGAGAACGTCAATGCCCATAAACATTATAGTTAAATTTGGTCAAGATTCGGTCAAATTATCGCTGGAAGTGGTGGCTACACCTACGGTTATCGCCCTTCATCGCGATAATCAACGGCGATGTCCGTATAGTGTGGCCGCGGCATAAAAACTTCGTTCAATATGGTTCCATCGTTGTATCTTCGGAAAAACTGAAATGTAGCGAATATAACCCTGCTTTTGGTCTTCGCCGCAGTCGGGTAAAAATGTAACTATCGACCAGTAGAAATTTATTTATATTCCAACATAAATTATTATTATTTTATTGATTGACACAATTCCGTCACTCCCATAATGGACCAGTCACATTTAAGGGCCCTCGCCCACGGCGACTTTTTGTAGCGATGCTGTCGCGCGTTTACGAAATGCGCGACTGCATCGCTACTAACGGGCGTTAGTCGCATTTGCAACGCGCTATAGAAGCGATGCCAACGCGCTACTAACGCGCTACAGTATCGCGACTGTATCGATGCAAACGCGCGACCGTGTCGGACGACATCGGGGAGAGAACAGAGGGAGGGTGGCGCGTGAGTGGAGAACCGAGCTTTCGTAGCCTACGCATCGGCTGCTTACGTAAAAGCAGCACCAAAGAAAACGTGACGAATGTTGCCTCAACGGAGTCCAACTTGCAACTGTAGCGATCGCAGGTATTTTTGTGCCGTTACTGAATCGCGTTTGCATCGCGACAGAAGCGCACCAGTATCGCGTTTGCATCGCCACTGAATCTGGGCCCGTGGGCGAGGGCATACAGCTAGCGACCGCTTCGCGGCTGTATCGTTGCGGACGCGCGACAGCATCGCTACAAAAAGTCGCCGTGGGCGAGGGCCCTAATTCGGCATAGTCTGGGTTTTTCAGAGATAAACGGTGGAAACTTTGAACGTTGTCGTAGTGTACGCACGGCTACAGATCAAGCTATACATTTCCAGTATAAGCTGATCTCGCATTGTATAGGATTTCCTTATAATGAGAGCTCAGTGTAAACTGGAAATGTATAGCTTGATGTGTAGCTGTGTGTACATATAGGTTGTTGGCCCCTTCACCGATCTTAACTAATGTTACCCGAACAACAAAATTCCTCATTTTACTTTCAAATCTTGCGCAGGATCATAAAGTAATAAGCCGAAACATTCCATACTAAAGTAACGTGAATATTTCTCAAGCGTACATAAGTATAGTGTATCGCTATTTGTAAATAACTCAATTGAATCATGCCTTGTAGATAGGGTTGCCAACATTTGTTATTACTTACATATTATGTTGTATTGTATTTTTGAACTCATTGCTAGTAAAAATAAAGTAGGTGGCGAAAAAAAAGGAATGTTTCAAAAATATTTTATTTTAGCTATGCATATGTTTTGCTACTTTGAGCCTGTAATAACAGGTTTTATTTTTTTAAAGTAGTCTAATAACTATTATTGCACTCTAAATTAAGGTTAGAAACTACAATTAATTCAGCCTTTTTGAGATTAATACTGGCCCTGCTGCGGTCATCTCGCCATGGGTGAGAGTTGCCGAGAACCGAGCTGAATGGCGTGCAATAGGGTATAACACCCATTTTTGAGAAGTTTATTCAATCGATAAGTGCCATAAAAATGCATTTAAATGTTACATTTTCATATTTCGCGCGAAAACGCTGGACGCAGTGGACGCCATATTGCTATGTGGTCATGACGTCACTTAGTCAGTAAACAAACTCTTTTTATACGCTGATCAGTTGACAGATGACATTGACACTTTTATATTTATTTTTTTATATTTATACTACCGTAATAACATGGCGGCTACTTTCATGGTGTTAGAAAACAGATTAAAAAACTGAAAATTTTGAATTGAATTTTAAAATTTATATTGTTATTTTACGAACTAAAGCTAACATTTTCCGACTGCTTTTTGCCTAAGCTATCTAAATAATATATTTTTTGATTTTTTCTCCTATAAAGTAAAATACCTTACCTATTGGAGAGGCCTGATGATGATGATGATATAATATAGTAGGGTTGACAACCCTGCTTGTAGATGACAAGCTAGCTATTCACTACTACGTTCATTTGCAATTACGATATTGGAATTTGCTTCGAATCTGTGCCTTGTATTGCTAGTTTCTAGTAAAATGTACTTAGTAAGATATCATACGTCTTGATATGTTTATTAATCAAAGGGCTGGTTGAAATTGAAAGATACAGTCTCTAACTACATGAGGAATACTGCCTTTTTATAATTTTTGAAACGTGTTCTCCTATTTGGTAACAAGTACCTGTATTGTGAGGGTGTTTAGGTACAGTGAGATCCAGAAAGTTTGTGAAAGCCTTTCATTCGTCAGACAATGTGATGACTATCGAGCAAACTTACATCTGACCAATTTGAAAACAAAATCCCGTGCACACGATGACCACACCTGTTAGCAAGCGTTACGTACTATAGAAAGCGGCTGAGCGCTGCAAGCAAGAATAGTCCTTACGGTGTATGTCCGTTAGTACATAGCTATGTTTTCAGTAAATAATTATGTAAGTATTCGGAACTTCTACATATGTATACATTTTAGTCCAGGCCCAAGAACGATAAAAAATCCCTTATAAAAACCTAATCTTCAATGAAGAAAGTGAATGAAAAGCTAATAAAAAAAGCCATTTTAGGATTACTTCGGGAGTAAAACTTTCTGGCCTTTCGACCAAATTGAAAAGTTACTTTAAAACCCTACTCCACAAGTCCACATTAAAACTTTTTGCCCCAATTTGTCGGACCAAGATTTTAATTTAACAAACATTTAAACCAATTAAATTATAAATGATAAATGATTTTATTTCTGTAAAGTTCATGACAACTAATTTTATTTATTTATTTATATAGTATGATAAGTATAATTAGGTATGTTAAAAATATAATATCTTAAACTAACTAAAACTCTTGACAAACTAAAATATGGCGTCGAAAAATTCCTCCGCATCGCTGTCGACTGATAAAGTACCCAAGAGACTGGCGGCATTGCCACGTTGTATGGCAATGCTAATCTTTCTGTAAGTAGGTTTGTACAAACACTTTTACACTTCAATCATATTAAAAAAAAAGTAAATTTAAAAAAAATCTAAAATCCGACTGAGTAAAAAGTGATATTTAAAAAAAGATGGAAACAAGATGACCTAATATCATGCAGTCGGCATCGGCATGATCTAATCTCGTGCCGTGGTTGTCGCCATGTTAAATTTTGATTACTGTCATGCCTTGCATCGATACAGTCGCGATGCGGTGCTGGTTGTTTGCCCTCGCCTACACCACGATTCGATTCGAGTAGCGATGCGTTTACGAAACGCGCGACATCATCGCTACAAAAAGTCGCCGTGGGCGAAGGCCATAAGAATCATCAAAATCGGCCCACGCGTTTGTTCTCGAGAGTGCCACATAGGAAGAAACATAATACATGCATACAATAGGCTGATAAACACATTACCCTCCTTTGCGTCGCGCAGTCGGGTAAAACTAGATGAGGTCGGCGTTTCCTATCTGACTACTCGTAGTCTTCCTTCACATTCACAATCTATTAAATAATTAATGATTAAACGAACTTACCTGTACGTGAAAATCTATCATAATTATACGAGCACCGAGTCCGAAGAGATTAATATGTTTATCTACACCCATGCTATAAATCCTCTATAAAAGTTTCTGAAACAGTTAGCTTATTGCCAACATTAAAACAGCCAGTGTCATAGTAACCATAATAGCATCTAAACGGGTGTTTTAATGTTGTACTGAATTTCATAATGCAACTCGTTTTCAAAAAAAGAACATTGTAATGCACGCGCGTTTCACTACAACAGCGCCGTAATTTAAAAAAAGAACTTATTCGAATTATTCACGTCGTATACTATGACGCCGGCCGCCATGTTCGATACGAGTATTAGTATTGCAAAAAACTGTTTCAGAACCTTTTATAGAGGATTGATAACATAGATGTAGATAAAATCTTGTATGCAACTGTACATAATTAGGTATTAAAACACTAATGTGATACTGTTTTAATACCCCTTATTATACGTCAGTTGCATAAATAACTATTAAAAAATTCGATTAAAAATACAATCTTTTATGTCATTAGCCATGAGAACGCTGGGTTGAAATCGCGAATCTGTCAAGCTTATCACGTAGCAATTTATTCTGATTGCACGTGAGGAAAACAAATACTGAAATCATCAGATACCATCCATGAGCCCATCAAATAGATTGATTTTTAGCTGAATACCAGTATTTTACAGGGAGCGACTGCCTATCTGACCTCCAGAACCCAGTTACTAGGTAACACTTGTCAAGAATGGTTGTCAGACTTTTGGGCTTCTGACGACCCGTAACGACTGTGAAAGATCTACGAATGACAGCCGAGACCGACGGCTTAACGTGCTTTTCGAGGCACGGAGGAGTCTCGATATGTAATGAAATGGTCACCCGTCTACTAACCGACCGCGGCCACACTTCTATTTACTCACTTTTAGAAAAAGGCGGCAAAACCCGGTGTACCAAAAAAAAAAAAACCGGGCAAGAGCGAGTCGGCCTCGCGCACCGAGCGTTCCGTACCATCATTCATCATATGTAATTTTTGTTGATGATTTCTGCCTGCCTGCAGACTGCCTAAAAAAAAAGGAAAAAAAAATATTTGAAAATGTGCAAAGAGCGATCTTTTATATGATACCCCTAACCCCACATGCCGTAGTAGGCCCTTTAATTTTTTAAGACCCCTGTTCCAACAAGTTGAAAGCATTAGTAGTTCTTGAGATATCCAGCTGTGACAGACAGACAGACTGAGTCGCACCATATGGGTTCCTTTTTTACCATTTTGGTACGGAAAAACACCGATTTTCCGCCATCATCTTCTAACAAAAACAAAGACGGTAGCATCAGATAGTGTCCATCAAGTGGATTGATTTTGTTCACAGTTAACTGCCCCGGTATTGACAGGGCTGCTTTTTGGGCAAGAAAGTTTTTTTATTTGATCGAAAACTCATCTTTGTGGAGGGGATCCCAGAAAACATGAGTGTGCGGGAGCGTGATAGAAAATGTAAACACATTATGATGAGGTAGCTGCTAAAAGAGCCAACATTGAGAAAAAAAAATATAAGTCAGGACATTATGGAACATTTTGGAATTTCCTTTGCTCACATTTTTAGTCAGATGATTTAGAATTTTTTGTTTAAAAAAAAACCGGTCAAGAGTGAGTCGGACTCGCGCACCGAGAGTTCCGTACCATCGTTCATATTTAATTTTTGTTGATGATTTCTGAAAACGTGTGCTATTTAGAGATGTCGTTTTATTTTGCCTGTAATCTTTACATAAACTATCACATAGAATAACGGTATTTTTTCAAACATTTTTCATTAAAAGTCGAAAACTATGCGGCCTCAAAAAAAAAAGTTTGAGAATGTGCAAACCGCGCTCTTTCATAAATATGATACCTCTAGTAGCCCCCACTTTGAATTTTTAAGACCACCTTTCAGTCCCTGTTGCAAAAAAAAAATGTTTTTATTTCTTATTTGCAAAATACTTAGTTGGGTAAACGTCATCTAAAACTGTTCCAAATTTCAAGTTGATAGCATTAGTACCTAGTTCTTGAGATATCCAGCTGTAAATGATAAATGATTTATTTTCTGTAAGTAGGTTTGTAAAAACACTTTTACAAGTCAAACACATTTTTTTTTTAAACTAGATGATTTCGACGTTTCCTATCTGACTACTCTGAGAAGAAACGCCGAAACAAACTCAGAGGTCACAGTCTCTTTTAAAGTCCAGACATAATCTTGGTCAGATCATGTAAAGACCATGTAGATTGTAACAGAGACAGACTGAGTCGCACCATAAGGGTTCATTTTTACCATTTTGGTACGAAACCCTAAAAAGACAAAGTACACACATGTCATGCAATGTAGGCAAAAGCCTCATATCCAAGTTGTCAATTTTCTAAATCACTTAACTCAATAGTTACTAGTTAGTAATACTCAGAGGGGTAACGTTACCCAATCCGTCAGTCTCCGCCAAGCTGTGCTCACTAATCAGACGTGCAGTACGTTTGGCTGCTGCAGTAGCTGTTCATGTAAGACTGATACATGTGTTATTTATCTGTCTTATGTCTTTTATCATTTAAGTATCTAGAGATTGGTTGCTTCGTTCTCATCTTAACAATACACGGCGTGTACCTGAAAATCAAAATTTTAAAAAAAATCTGCTATTTCGTGCAAAAGTGCAATATCTCCACGGTCAAATAAGTGACGGAAAATCAACGCTGTGTAGAATCATATGGGTACTGAATTCATGGTAACAATTTGCGCGTCGATGTAACACCCCCAATTGTAACATAACTCAATCAATCAGTCATGTTCGGATCGGCTTCCAGTATCACCGGATGCAGCTGAATACCAGGATTTTACGAAAAATTTAACGAATTATAACTATAAGTATATAACGAATACAATATGGCTGCCAAATCGCACGCTCTACAATGCATTCAAAGAATAAACCAGTGCATTTTACTCCCATCTATACAAATAAAAACTTTTTTTACAAAAACAAAAACCGACTTCCAAAAAAAACACTACAAAGTGAAAAATAACTTTAATTTCGGAAGTCGGTGTCTTTGGATCTGTATTTTAGTTTTTTGCCACCGACTTCCGAAATTAAAGTTATTTTTCACTTTGTAGTGTTTTTTTTGGAAGTCGGTTTTTGTTTTTGTAAAAAAGTTTTTATTTTTCACTTTTTAGTGGTTCAGTTTGTAATTTATCTAAGTTACAATAACCCAATGTCAGCTGCTCATCACGTTTTACAAAATGTTGCTTTTCCCGATGCAGGGCCGTTAATTGTTGAGGAGTTCTCCTAGTAAGAACCAGGAGAAATGGAGCTCATGGTGAAGTCACCATAACCATTATTTTGACGAGCATAAACCATATTAAAGTAATCGAATCGCAACCTGTTATATACTTAGATATAATTGAGTATTTCCGATGGCCCTCTGTGGTCTTCATCATCAGTTCCAGCTCACCGAATGGTACTTTCCGAGAGCAAATGCACGAGTTACTATAAAAAAATACCGAAATCGATATAGGTGTGCCCATAAAATTTGAGGGTTTCCCTCGATTTCCATGGGATCCCATCATCAGATCCTGACTTGATGATCATGGGACCACTTGGGAAGTATACCCTTTCGAACAAAAAAAGAAAAATCCAAATCGGTCTAGCCATTTTCGAGTAATCGGAAAAAAAAAACGTTCCGACGAATTGAGAACCTCCTCCTTTTGGAAGTCGGTTAAAAAGAGAAGTACTGACCGACTGACTCATAATCATAACTGCTCAGCGTCCGTACGTCACTGCAGGGATCCAGCAGAATATCAGCGTCAGGTATACTTGCCTGACACATGCTGAGCTGGACTCCCATTTGATGCAACCTTGAGACGCACACCGCACTGTGTAGGTACCTATAATCTTTACTTGAGTTATGTATGTTATGTCCTATTGCCACTTTCATTTCTATATTTTATGTATGTTTTTCTTTTTTTTTTTGTATGTTGGCAACTTTTTTTTTTTTAATTTTTATATCTATTCATGTGAAGTGTAATAATTTAATTGTACTTTTGTGTGTTGTGCTGTGTCTTTTGTGTGCATCAAATAAATGTTTTATCTGTCTATCTATCTATCTATCTAAACGCCCAGCTCAAACCCTTGAACCTACAAAGCTGAAACACAGAGGTTTTCTTTTGGTTTGGACACAGAGGTTCCCTTTATGTAAACAAGGAATAAGGAAAGCTTTTCCGGTAGCACGTTCCCGTGGGATATTTTCCGACATCCACACGGGCAAAAGCTAGTTTACAATAAATGGAAAAAATCCACCATATTCATCATTTTTGGTTGGTAGATTTGAGATCAGTTTGTTTAGAAGGATGCCGTTCATGTTTGCTTTACGAGCGGATAACGGAGGCCTAGGTATTATTTACTGCATACAATCAAAAATATCTTCCAACCCGTCCAACATTTTTCCACTAGCCTCAAGTCCAGCAACTTAAAAGGCTATCCCTATAAAAAGAACTCGCAACAAAACTTTACAATCCCGCATCCAATTTGGTAAAAAGCAACACTTTACCAAAGCTGTTTACTCAAGTACACCCCGCCACACTTAATCATAGCGATCCGTACTTACGCGTACATAAAACGGGAGAAACTTGTTATCACTATCGTACACCCGCGCTATGGGTGTAGTTTTGACACGGAGGAGGGAATAAATGGAGTGGTTATACGTTTATTTCTTGGAGAGGTCCGGCTAAACAAATTAGAAAACCACTTGAAGAAAATGTAACAACAGGAAGTTTCGCAAATTTTCCTTATCTTGTGTGATTATTTAGAGTAGGTAGTGAGAATGCTAAGTGTGTAGAGTGGGGTTGAACCCACCGAAGCTATTAGAATTTAGAATATTGTAACTTGTGGGGGCTCTTAGAGGCTGTTTTTAATTAAGAAATACCATTGCATTGTCTCAGTGCCGCAAAATCCTTGGCTGCTTTGACGAGGACTTTCAAGATTATCACAAAATTAAAGGTGATACACCCTCTCCAGCGGAACGTAACGTTCCGCTGTTTTTGGTCGAACCTTATTACTGCATTTGCTCTTTACTCCGCGTATATTTCTATAGTTTAGGGTTTTTCACCGTATTCTTACTGTCGAGATAGCAATGACGAGGGTTTTTACTGGTTACAGTAGTCCAGATATTTTCTTATCTTAATGCCCTTTTCACCTATAGGGGCGAACAGTTTTTAGTGATATTGACTCTAGTTGATCGAGTGTTTATAAACCGGTCTGTTGGCAAGGTATGTTATTTTTGGTGTCATTGCTGAAAGTCTGTCACGTGGTAACACAGTTTCAAAATGGCAAATATTGCCTTAAGCCGCGGTCTCACGGCCCTTGAACTGGTAGACCGCGCCAGGCGTTGGTACGGCTGTCGCGGCCCGTGTCGAGCATTCCGACGACAATCAGATGCGACGTTTCCCTCGGCCTGTCGGCCTGGCCTGGCGCTATGTGCCCTGTGAGAAGCGTGCCGGAGGACCGTAGCATCAAATCAATCTGCCTAGCCTTTTTCCAACTATGTTGGGGTCGACTTCTAGTCTAAGCGGATACAGCTGAATACCAGTATTTTACATGGAGCGACTGCCTATCTGACCTCCACAACCAAGTAACTGGGTACCGAATGTTGTAAAGTGAGCTAAGTCAATCAATCAATCTGCCTAGCCTTTTTCCAACTATGTTGGGGTCGGCTTCCAGTCTAACCGGATGCAGCTGAATCCAGTATTTTACGTGGAGTGACTGCCTATCTGACCTCCACAACCCAATTACTGGGTACCCCTTGGTAAGACTGGTTGTCAGACTTCCGCTCTACTCTACTGACGACCCGTAACGACTGTCAAAGATCCACGAATGACAGCCGGGACCAACGGCTTAACGAGCTTTCCGAGGCACGGAGGAGTCTCGGTATGTAAAGATGGTCACCCATCCACTGACCAACCCCGGCAAGCGTAGCTTAACCTGACGGATCGACCCGTGCGGCTGTTATTACTTAGCCACGAGCTCCTTTTCGCCTCTATTACATGTGGATACTATACCTACACCTCTGCCGAACCCTTCTGGGATTAACAGCCCTGATGTCATGTTATTAAAAGTTAAACTTATATCCAAGATTTTAGGACTTCAAAAAATCATGTAAGTCGTCCTATTATAAAATTTGGGGGCTCTAAACCAGCGAAGTACAAAAAAAAACACTTAAACAAACATTCCATTCCATGTTTAAAAATAAAAATAATTTGAGACAACAGACGGCCAAATGACACATACTTGACACATTGTTTTTCTTTTATTGCAACATCTGCAAGCATTTAGTACCTATAATTTTATTGTCCATTTCCGTTGTACATTATTAGCTATAATTTATTGAACACATCATGAAAAAAATGTTAAAATATCCGTTCATGTGTTGCCATCTTTCAAAAAGATGTTTAAAGAGAGGTGTCTTACTTCTTTATATGACAATTTATCAATCGGCTGTAGGTATTATTTCTGTCCGTGGGTCCACTGCTGGACGTAAAATGTTTTTCTTAAGTTTTCGTTTCCCAATGATCTCAGTTGAATAATTAGTACATTTTTTCTTTTTAATTTTTAAGTTGGGTACTTACAAATTTGTCTTTTCCGAATTTGCTATTTATATATTTAAAGCTTTTGGTTTTTTTTTTGTTGTTTAGTAGCATAAACTTGTCTATCATTAGTAGCTTTTTGTAATGATTACTTTTTAACATATTTTTAACTTTTTATCATGTGCTTATACAACATTATTTTTTGTTTATACTAAACCTCTTAAGGGGTCACTGTACTCATCATTTCGAACAACTTTTACTATGGGACCAGACCTTTTTTTTTTTTTTTTTGAAGGTGGGAAATCATCAAATAACTTCTCCCGCTCAGGGTGGAGCGGAAGGGCGTGTCAGACTTTTACTGACTAAAACCCAACCGTGTTCCTTCAGTTGCCTATGCCAGGGCCGCGGTATCTTCTTAAAACTACCCGCGACCCCAGCGGCGTCGGCCCTATTGGACCCCATCATTTGCTGACATCTCTTTGAGGCGCGCGTGGAACACAACGCGCCGTCGACTCGGGCCTGGTCCTTACCGGACGGCGAGCTACCCGCTACTCACCGTCAGCAGGCCCGCGCCTAAGGTGGCCGGAAATCGCCCCGCTATTCCCGCCGCCCAGGTCGCAAAATAAAGAGCAGCTGTCCAGTACATTCGCATAATTCGTCAAAATGTAGGGAACAGCTGATTTTTTTTTCGTGATTTCAGTTTGGTCCCATAGTAAAAGTTGTTCATAATGATGAGTACAATGACCCCTTAAAATATTGCCACTGTTTACACTTACACCCTGATATTGAGATGTTTTACCAATACAGGAAATCACGTAAATTTTCGCCATTTTCCGCAGTCAGGTAGCCAATCGCCATTATAAAGCACATGATTAAACTATAAAAGTAAATCTGTACCTAAATTAATCATAACTAAACAAAACATACCGTTCGTTTAACGAGCCGTAGCTAAACATTCCACTATTTTAGCTTCCTCTATAACTCATACTGCAGCAGGTGCAAAAAATACTAAGCATGTTACGTATTTATAACTGTTTTGACGTTATTCGATAGTTACTAATGGGCAGATTGCCCCGATAAAAAAAAAATGTTTAAATTTTTTTATGGGTTTGGCGTATTGGTTTCTATGCTAGATATAGGATTTTCATATGACTGCTATCGTAAAGCGAAATGTCGAGAAGTGGTTCTTTCATCACGTGATGATTGAAGTCAATTTGTCCCGTTAAAAGTAAAATGTTTTGAAAATGGCGCTTGATTTCTGTGGCAAAACAGCTGTTTATTGTCAGTAAAGAAATCCTATAAGTACTTGCATTTAAGGCGACATCTCTTTGCAAAATATTAAAAATTAATAAAAATTAAAATACCTACATATTCATATTGACAGCAAATTTCATTAACTTCCTAGTTGTCTCTAAAATAATCTTCTCACAGTGATTACCAATAATAATTTCGACATTATTTTTCTTACAAAATTAAATTCTCACGTTACAATTCAACACCGGGTATCAAATCCTGCTTAAGACATTACTCGCTTCCTCTCTAGCCCCAACAGACACTGTCATAGACACACTAGATCGCTATTAGACTGATTGTGGAAATACCAGCGGTAATCAACGGTTATAGCATAATTGGTAGTTTCCTGTAAACTATTACTTAACAGTAAGAACGTTTTATTATGCCATATAACCATTTCTATTTGGAAATGGTTTATTGTAAGTGGCGTGGTAAGAGTCTGTTTCCGATGTGTTCTGAGGGGGTTTGATATTTCTATTAAGTACCATTTTTAATGATTTGAGCAATACACCAAGCGTAGTATGGGATGCCGCCCAGCTAGATGGACCGACGACCTACAAAGGTGGCTGGGACCGACTAGCTGCGGAAGGCGGAAGACTGTGTGTTGTGGCGCAGCCTGGGAGAGGCCTATGTCCAGCAGTGGACCGAGATAGGCTAAATGAGCAATACAGTGATGAATCAAAGAGAAAGATTATAGATAGATTGAAAATATCACAGATGGAAAGGCTGATATGTAGCTGGTTATCATAGAATGACGAATGATCATAAAAAGGAAGACAATTGAAAAGGAAAGGATGAATATGTAAGAAAATTACTGGAGATAGGTAAAGATAGCAATGATGATATGGTAAGGAAGGATGCCAATACTGATATGACGGCTGAATTTGGTTTTTATGTAATTTTATTGCATACTCTATGCAATAAAATTACATAAAAACAAAATTAATAGGAAAATGGGCAATGCTTGATCTGAAAAAAAAAAAAAACATTGCTAGCATGTTCCTTAATCATTCCCAAACCAAACTCTTAACAAAATATGTACCTGTTATTAATTTGACATTGGTATAGATACTATGTCGAACCGAAGCCATGGTTTATAGCCCCATAAAGTTTAACAGCCAGAACGCATAGCGTGCGCCATCGCAGACCGAAATAACGGTGACTCCTAGTTCTGCTAATTGAAAACTTAATACAATAGGTTTGAAATTTATTATTAAAAGAATACGGGGACGTTATTGATTAATCGATGATATCGGCTTGTTTAGTGCACTGCTTGAAAATTTCGGTTCGCAGCCTTCCGCGTCTAATTCGCCTTCTTTGGGTCGTCGGTCCCATATTTCCAACACTGTCTGTCTATTTAAAAAAACCGCTCAAGAGCGAGTCGGACTCGCGCACCGAGGGTTCCGTTCCGATTTCTGAAAAAGCGTGCTATTAAGAGACATCGTTTTATTTTTCCTGTAATCTTTACATAAACTTCTATCACATAGAATAATTTCAGATTTTTCCCTTTGCAAACTTCGGAGATAAGGGGGGGGGGAACGGTATTTTTTTTACATTTTTCATCAAAAGTCGTAAAGTATGCGGCCTAAAAAAAAATAAAAAAATGTTTAACAATGTGCAAACAGCGCTCTTTCATATGATACCCTACATGCCCTATTAGACCCACTTTGAATTTTTAAGACCCCCTTTCAGCACCTGTTACAAAAAAAACAAATATTTTTATTTCTTTCTTATTTGAAAAATAGTTGGGTAAACGTCATATAAAACTGTTCCAAATTTCAAGTTGATAGCATTAGTAGTTCTTGAAATATCCAGCTGTGACAGACAGATAGTCGGACAGACGGATAGACAGACAGAGTGACACCATAAGGGTTCCTTTTTTACCATTTTGGTACGGAACCCTAAAACCAGCAAAAAAGTAAGTACAGCGTAACAAAAGTGATTGCATGTCAAACAGCCATCAGAGATGCACTGCATACGATTTATATGGAAATGTTGAAGCGAAAATTGTTACAATTTATACTTTTTGAACAGTACGCCTGTCAATATTCACGCGATGTGCGCTGAATATTTCATCCTGTCAGTTATCAAATCGCGTACTTATTTTGTGAAGTTAATAAAAAAAAAAGTGTGGAGGTTTCGTGGGACACCCGGTTGGAAAGAATTTCTTTTCGCTGTATACAGGGTGTAAGGGACAGCCCTCCGCAAACTGATAGGGTGAATTCAGTATGTCATACTAAGATGACCGGTACATGAAATTTTTTCAGGAACGTTAAGGGAATCCAATAATCCTGATTTGTTTGTGTTTTTGTGCACCAATTGGAGAGTCTATTACTGGTTGGGAGGGGTAGGTAATAGGTATGCGGTGAGTTCGATGAACTCTGTAGCTAGACAGAAAGTGAACAGCTGATTTCACGCGTCGTTGGTTAGAGTATTTCAATATCCATTGCTGGTTTTTTTTTGCTGTTTTTTTTTAGCAGTTTTTTTTTTTACATAAATGGAGTGCTGCGAACACACAATGCAATTTTACATTAAAATAATGAAAATGTAACTGAAAAAAAAATTGAAAAAATGAAAATTTTCCTGAGAAAATTTCCGGTGGAATATGATTCAAAATGAGGAGCTGAATGCACCCTGTGAGTTTGCGGAGGGCTGTCCCTTACACCCTGTATGTATTTATACAGAGCTATCTAATAAATGGTACCTATACAGTTTCAAGAGTAAAAAGTTTTTGGCAGCAGACAGACACAGATGAGTACGGATTTCCTATTAGCATGTACTGTCCCACCGCTGGGGAAAAGTCTCCATCATTAGCCTTCCAAATTTCTCTGTTCTTCTTTTTCTGGCTTCATCAAGCCAGCGTTGTTTTAGATCTTCTTCGGTGACGTCACACATTGCGTGTCGACCTCAGAACAATAACAAAGCATAGAAGTAGTCCTAAAATAGCAACTGAACTCAATATATTTGTTTCATTTTGACTTATGGAGCCGCTATGATGTTAAAGAAGGACAGGTATACAGAAGACGTTTCGAAATTTTGTAGGTTGTCATTCATTTTATTCTGACTAGTGATGTACCCACTAAATTTCAACGTCGATAGAATTTACAATGACATTCTTTCTTACACTGCCAAGAATAATAACCGTAGGTACACACGGCTACACATCAAACTATACATTTCCAGTTTACACTGACCGCTCATTGTAAGGAAATCCTATACAATGCGAGATCAGCTTATACTGGAAAATTGGAAATGTATAGCTTGATCTGTAGCCGTGCGTACCAAAAATTTTGAAGTAACTAAGCATACTTATGATACCAATACTTAATATATTCGTTCAAAATGAAACAATACTTTAAGTATGAACTAAATAGTTCGTCATCATCATCACCAAAGTCTTCCTTGGTTCCCGACAGCTCTTCATGTATTAAATCTGACCCGGCTAAACCAGAATGTATTTAGTTGCCATAATAACTGATGAGTTTATTGAAAAGAAGTGGGAGACATTCGGTTTTGCAAATGTTTTTAGCAACTTACTTTCTCATATTTATTTGAATTTTAGATTACATCATAGACTACTCAACAAAGTCTAGGGAAAAAGGGTATTCAAAGTACCTAATAATTTTTATTTTAATACTTTTTATGTAACATATATTATTGTAAATCAGTAGAAGCGTAATTTAATAGAGATTTGAATTATTTGATTAAATAAAATGGTTGTTAGTGAAAAAATAAAATTTATTATGAAAATTTAAAATGGTACCAAAAGCGACAAAAACTTTTCGTACATAAAAAAATAAATAACGACCAGATAATATTTTAAATAAAAAATAAAATGCCTAGCCACTTTAATAATCTGTTAGTCGAATTCCAGCCCACACCATAATCATTCCGCCCTGGTACGGATGAACTTCCTGAGGATTCTGGAGTCGGCTCTGGCGACCAGGAACTCGCCAAAAGCGCAGTCTTCTTGAATCGGGATGGAATCCAATTATTTCTGAATTTGTTATTGTCATCTGTGTCAAGGATTCCTAAAACAAACAGTTCTCAATAAAATTTATGTAAGATTTTTTATCAACATTTTTATTTAGGTAAATAGTTTTATTTGTATGTCTTACCTGACTGATGTGAGATGATTTCACGAGATGTCAAGATCAGTTGCGATTCATTAATTTGTACCGATGTACTAGGTCCTGTTTCAACTTCCATTGCTACGGGATCCTACAATTACGTATTTTGTATTAAAAATAAATAAATAAATTTGCACTCGATTATATTTCCGACTGGGATAATTAGAAGAATGATATCGCATCAATGATATTTTTAATATAATATCATTGTATCGCCTGTCTTCATGTTAGATTACTGTTGATGGTGAGCGGTTTTTTTAATTTGCAGTATTGCGCTATGTCCTTCTTCGCAGACTTCCATAAGTATTTCCTGTAATGTAATAAATCAAGTTTTAATTTGAACGGGATACTATTTATTGCCAATAAAATACCTAAATTATATCATAATATATCAAGACCATTTCATCTGTTCTATCCATAACAAATAATGTAGGAACAGCATGTTCTCTAAGTGACGACTTAAAGAACATGCTACATCCATTTCATAGGTTCATTACCAAATGAATACAAAGTAAAATGTTTGGAGCATATTATGTGGCTGTGCTGTTTGGAGTCCAATTTCGTCTACCAATACAATTTATCCATTTTTTTTTCACATCGTCTAGGAAATCTGTAAAAGAAAAGTATCGACAACATTATTTACGTCACTATGGCTGATCAAGATAACCCCAAAACAATTTCCGAATATTCGCTAATAACTTCTATTGGAATAAATATTACGACTGGTTTCAGCTATATAGTGACACAGCAATATTTGTTATGTATTTATATTCGTTTATCAGATCTTAGGCAACAAGAAATTGAGCAAAAACTTACCGATGGAAGGTCAATATTTGTTGTTCATTTTATTTTCGCTATGAATGGGACTTGCAGCCCCCAACCACACAAGAAATTGCTCCACAGCGTCCACACACTCACTATTTGTAGTTAAACAAAGAATTCATGCAATCTAACAGTAGAAATATTATTAAAACATCGCAAAACCATGGAATATTACGACAGACACGTAAACAATGAACACGCGAATAAGTCAGCTAGTTCAATGAACGAACTGTCAGACATTGAAACAAAGTACTATCAAATTTGGCCGCGTCATACTATAACTTTTTTAACCAAATGACAATTGATCTTGTGACCATGCCAAGAAAGTAAAACAAAGAGTAAAACATTTATCTCTTTCCCACATCCTTTATCGTACCTTTATCGTACCTAATAATAGAACGGGAATAAAGGTAGTTACAGAATTCTGTTTTTAGCCTTCCTTCTATGCTTTGTTATTGTTCTGAGGTGTCGACTTTGGCCTTCATGTTGAGCTGTCATCAAATATTATAAACCTGTAAGTAATTGTCTTACTGCAGGTCAATGGCTTCTTCTCATGAGAAAAAACCGGTCAAGAGCGAGTCGGACTCGCGCACCGAGGGTTCCGTTCCGATTTATGAAAAACTGTGCTATTTAGAGACATCGTTTTATTTTTCCTTTAATCTTTACATAAACTTCTATCATATAGAATCATTTCAGATTTTTCGCCTTGCAAACTTCGGAGAAAAGGGGGGGGGGGGGTATTTTTTTTTTACATTTCTCATCAAAAGTCGAAAACTATTCGGCCTAAAAAAAATAAAAAATATGTTTGACAATGTGCAAACAGCGTTCTTTCATATGATACCCCACATGCTCTAGTAGCCCCACTTTGAATTTTTAAAACCCCCTTTCAGTCAATGTTGCAAAAAAAATATAAATATTTCTATTTCTTTCTTATTTGAAAAATAGTTGGGTAAACGTCATCTAAAACTGTTCCAAATTTCAAGTTGGTAGCATTAGTAGTTCTTGAGATATCCAGCTGTGACAGATAGACAGACATACTGAGTCACACCATAAGGGTTTCTTTTTTACCATTTTGGTACGGAACCCTAAAAACGAGCATTTATTGTATACTTGCGATAACGATTTCAGTGTATTGAATTCACCAATTTTCATGGTGTCTGGAGATGATATCACAAGCATTTTTGTTTTATTCCGTCATCACACGGCACCAACAAATTTACATACAAAAAATTCATGTGCTGATTTTATTTTTCGATGCGATGCGATGATGCGATGATTATGACATTTCAATCGAAATGGCTGCAAGTAAGATTTCGGGGACAATTTGTAATGATGAAATTTCTAATGAATGCCTAAGAAAGCAATGAATGTCTTTAAAATCCGATGCACGAGACGAAATAATGAAATATTTGAAGTCAAAGCTTCACCTAAAGCTTTTTTTGTTTTGTTTTGTTCTTTTTCAATGTTAATTTAATTATAATAGCAGCACATAAAGTCGCTCCATGTTCCTCCATTTTCTCAAACTACGCAAATTACAAAGAAATCTTCGAGTGGAATGAGCATCCTTCAAAGATATTTGATCAAATAGTGGACATCGAAATTGGACAAAGATATTTGACTAATGGAATAAGTACCACCCACGGAGTAAATAGAATTTCTTTTTTTTTACGCAGGAAACATCCCTATACTCTTTCCCGATCCATCCGATAAAAATATGCAACTGAAACCGGCAGCTCAAGCGATCAGTCAGACCAATCCGTCTGTCAGTGTTCCAAGCTGTTACGTGCAGTGAATATTTCAGTCTGTCTAGTATTTTTGATAGCTTCTGATGTTCAGGAAACGCCTGTTGACTGTTGATATAAAATGTAGTATTTTTAGACAGCAGCGCCCCGCGGTTTTACCCGCTAAGTCTTGAACTCGTAAGAATATCTGGATAAAAAGTATTCTTTGTGGTATCCAGGTTATAAACTATCTGTGTGCCAAACATCAAAATCCGTTTAGTAGTTTTTGCGTGAAAGTCGTGAAAGAGTAACAAACATATCCATCATCGCAAAACATTCTTCATTCATTCGAAAGTGATTCCATGATTTACATGGCTTCGGTTTTTACAAGAAACCACTGAACAACACGGCATTCTGATAAACTGTCACGGTCACAGTCGAAAGCGCACTAGTTCACGGAGACTGAATTTGTACTATGAACGGCTCATGCTGAGCATGTCGCGCGGACACATTTTCGCCCGCTTGCCACTTCTCCTGTTTCTTATATTTCCATGGTCTTAAATTTACTCCTCCCGCGAAAAACTCAATCCACGGCCGCCATTCAGCATCGCGCCCTTCATTATAACAACTGAAACAACATTCTTATTTATCAGATAAGCGTTCTCATGCATGCATTAACATATTTACATATTATAATTTTCTAGCTTCAGTGAGATCTAATCTTCCTTCAATCTCAGTAGGAGCCGATTATTTTACATATTGAGTGAATGTGTGGTCTCATCATAATCTTGTATATTTTATCTGAAAGGGAATTATTTAATCTTACTTGGGGACTTGGAACTGAAAGAAATGTTATGTCAAAAGTTACGCGACTCACTAATTAAGTTATTAAGGCCGAACTATACGCCAATGACCTTGAGTGGTTAGCTTGCGCATTCTGGCCTGAGCTCACGCAACGCGTCGTACGTCCAGCCAGTAATAGGACTCGCCCATCAAGGAGCGCTGTCCCAAATTAGACGCATTTTTAATTTATTATAATAAAAAATATACATGTTTTTGAAAAGTAACAAAACCAAATCATTTTCGTTTGTATTGCAAAGTAGTAGATATTTTTTTTATATTCTTTTGATAAAAAAATAAGGAGTAAAATGGTTTCATCTTAACGATTTGGAGGTGATTTGGGATTTTTTTTTTTATTATGTGATACCGATAGAAAAATTATGGCTAAACCAAATTACGATTCATATCATGTAGATTACTAACAATTTTTTTCAGATGTAATTTCTCTGTAGGTTCCGGCGAAAAACTGCTTCATCTGCACGCTGTTTTTAAGCTTTTTTCGAAAGAATAGCCTGAACTAGTTTGTCATTGGCGTCATGTCACGTATGGACCGCCATTGAAATACTAGTGCTGTGACATTCTGGCTACTCATTGGTGATTTGAGTTTGTAAAGATGCGTTTTCAATTAGCGTTCTGAACAGTTCCGAGCGAGCAAGCGTTTTTTCGCGCGGTAAATGAAAAGACTTGAACGAGCGAACGTGTTTGTTCAGTGAGTTGAGTCGGCGAACGAATGTTCGCTCGTTCATTCTTTCTTTCAGTGAAAATGACGTCACGGCGAGCGAGCATTCGTTTTCTCGTTGTAGTGAAAAGAGATGTTATGAGCGAACATCGGCTGAACAGCAAACATATGCTCTGAACAAATGTTTGCTCGGCAAGATAGTGAAAACGCGGCTTTACACATTACTCTTGAGTAAAACGATGGACGATGGGCCTAATAGAACTATAGTGAGTTTTCTTGGAGTGCTTCATATCGAGTTATATAGTTTGATCGATACCGCTGTACCGCGCCTTAGGATTCCGCGGCGGGGAGACGGGGGCCGTGAGCTTTGACTAATGAGCGGCTTGCACTGCCCCACCGTCTCCTAAGGCGCGGTACCGCGATATCGGTCAAACTCTACTTGACATCAGAAATAGTTATAATGGATTTCTAGACTACTTAAATCGTTCATAGAATCCCTGAAATGGTATTCCCTGAAACTACGCCAAGATCACATGCTTCCAATAAATTCTGAAATCTGCCAAAACCCTAATCTTTATTACCAACACTTACAATTCTGCCTACCCCTCTAGACGTGCTTCTGTGGCGCCGCAGCGCGCCGTCGGTAAATACGTCCAAACCGAAACGCGTGGGCGGCGCGAGAAGCTTTTAAGTTTTGGTGTTTCTTGGAATATTCAATACTGAATATCCATACTAACATCTATTTATCTATATAAATAAAAAGAGAAGTCCTGACTGACTGACTGACTCATCAATGCCCAGCCTAAACCCTTGAACCTAGAAAGCTGAATTTTGCAGCGGTTCCCTTTATAATGTAGACAAGGAATAAGGAAGGATTTCCCGGTAGGACGTTCCCGTGGGATATTTTCCGACATCCACGCGGGCGAAGCCGCTGGCAAAATCTAGTAAGTAATATACATAGTGAATGAATGTTTGAATGTTGTATTTACATAATGACTCAATTCTAATCAATTTGATTTATTTTACGATCTTAGTTCTTTGTCTTTTTTGAGGAAACGTGTAGAATATAGCTATTTTAATGTGTTGTCAGTTTTATTATTTACTTTTAAGGAAAACAATAGCTTATGTCATCATTCCAAGGTCTATGCAGAAAGTCTTATTGATAAAAACTATACTCCTAATAATTGTCATATAAAGATGACAAGAAAGATGATATTATGGCTAGAAAGGGCTTGACTACCGAGATGAAGACTAATAGAGAAGTATGGAAAAAAACCGGCCAAGTGCGAGTCGGACTCGCGCACGAAGGGCTCTTCACGAAGGAATCTATAAAAACGGCAAAAAAATCTCGATTGCTGTATGGGGCTCCCATACAGCAAATGATGATTTTTTTTCCCCTTAACTATTTATTTTATTTTGTTTTTTAGGATTTATTGTTATAGCGGCAACAGACACATCATCTGTGATTTCAACTGTCTTAAACTATGTATCACGGTTCATGAGATACAGCCTCGTGACAGACGGACAGCGGAGTCTTAGTAATAGCGTCCCGTTTTACCCTTTGTGTACGGAACCCTAAAAAGGGTCATGTTGCGCCGACCCCAAATAAATTGGGATAAGGGCAGAAGAATGATGAAATAAATGTCATATATGAAAATAGTCCTGATAACGTACTTATACATATATTTATTGTAGCTAGTGCATTCACTAGTATTTTTGAATAATTACTGATATTAGACATGTCAGCTTTGATTCTGGAATGGCAACCACAACCCAGTCACAGCTACATAAAAACATGTCCGTCCTAAACGGTAGTTTCATGTGAAGAAGAACAGACAAGAAACCCCATCATTCCTTCTTTGAAAGACATGCTATTCTACCAAAAATATTCAAAAAGTCTTCGGCAACCTTAATTCGTTAGAACGAGACAGACACGAACTCAGGTATTCAAAAAGTATTAGGTTATTTTTAGCTGCTTAAAAATTACTCCATGTATACTTACCTACGTATATTCTGTATAAGCTATTAGTTATTGACTAAATAATGGGGTAGACTAAACTATGAGTGCGTTGAGTTTATCATAATAATTTACTTTTGTACATATCTCCTGCTTGCATCGTTTCCCCAATGCTAGGGATGACGACAATGTCAGGGTATAGTGTGCCGCAAGTACTAGTCAGCGCCTGAGGTATGTGAGCCATGAGAAGGGGGAGGACGCGATTGACAAGACACACATGCTTGATATAGCTTAACGTTTGCCTACCTCCCCCGTCTCACCGCTCACATACCTCAGCCGGTGACTAGCACTTACAGCCCTAAAATATCGTCAAGATAAATCAAACCCATAACCTCGACCTAGAAACTTCATCCACAGAAAACTCCTCAAACAGATCATTTACAACATTTGCTCGCTTCTAATACCAGAAACAAATGTGATCTTTCGCAAAAATCTTTATCTTTCATCTGTCAAACCTGATCATACATGGGCAGGCCCGGGAATTGGTTGGTTTTATCCCGAATATTCAATATCCCGGCTCTTTCCATTAGCGTTAGATTGATATGGACTTGTGATCTATTGTCGGATTACATGTAATACCCTTTTTAGTCTGCCTGTGTAATATGTAATTCGGTAGGATTAGGTTCGTGGATTTATATTGGGATATGTATTTACACATGTAATGAATCTTGTAGGAATGTCTTTTCGTGTTGGTAGTTTAGACTATCTATTCTGATATATAATTCTAGAATGCCTTTAAACACTAATCCAGCAACCTGGGGGGCTAAAACGGCCACTTCGGCAGGATCATAACAGGATAACAGGTATTTATGAATCATATTTGAAATCGTAAAACGGTCACAAACTGACAATTCATAATTTATCTGCGTACAATTCATAGCACGCAATTCATCTGTTTGACAGTTTTGTACGGAGATTCGTAAAATGGTCCAGAAATTATGAATTGCTTTTTTGAAGTTTAATGTTAAATAGCACAATCATAATAAATTGCTGGGAATTCCAGAAATGAATCGCTTTTAGAGGAATTGCTTAATGTGGCCGTTTTAGTCCCCCTGTTCATTAAATGCTCAATATGTATGTCGGAGGAGTCAAGTAAAAGGCTTGTTTACGTATTAGTAGCGCCATCTATTAGCGTTTGAGATACCTTAGTCGAATTATCAAATCGATAACAGCTGTCATTGAGTCAGTAGTTTGAGTCGGGGTTGGCAATGTCGAAGCTGTCAGTGTCAACCTTGTATCTATCAGTAGTGCGTTCATCTAGTTTCGAGCTCTCTTGCTCCTGAGACAGCGCCTGCGTCGGTTGTGCGCACTGATTGATAAAGAAGCAACATGGCGGACACCAACATCGGTCACGTGGACGCTAATCCGTTTGAATCTCCGACATGTATATTCGTCTAGATTGTCATTCACTTACGTTTGTAACCGTGCACATATTCCGTGCACAGACAATTTGTGATTGGGTCTCTGTGTCAACGGGTTTTTGATTGCAGGTGTAATCATTTCTGATTGGGCCCAATCTTTGACACCAGTTGGGTGACACAGGAAATGTTGTCCTGGTTGACTATGGAGGTAAAGCCAATGGATTGAAAACATATCAGAAGTTATAAGTATCCTTATTAACAAGTATAGCTGCTGTAAAGAATTTTCCCGAAAATATGTAGCAGCCGTATAGAGAGCGATCGATCAATTGTCCGTTTCACAAAATGTGGTGATTATAGTAATTTAGGATTCTTTAGAAAAGTACACATCATTGTATATAGCAGTCATTAGGACTCTACATTCGATAGTTATTACCTACCCATTGGACTAAACAGGTTCTGCGAAAAGTAATTTGTACCTATATCGAAAACAAAATTCGGGTGGGATTAGGGTTAGGGTTACCCTTTCGAAATTTGAAAAGTCCTGATAAAAAGCCGGACATTTGCAAAAAGTCCTTTTTTTCAGTACATAATCATTTAGCCTTTTTAATTAAAAAAAAACTCATTAGTTAAAATTTCTGGATGGGAGGTCAAATAGCTGGACACATCCGGACGGATGCTAACCTTAAGTGGGATGGATATAAAATTAGAACTACCAGCAACCAAACTACACCAACTAAGTCATAAGTTTAAACTAGGTAAAGAGCAATCAATCAATCTGCCTAGCCTTTTCCAACTATGTTGGGGTCGGGTTCCAGTCTAACCGGATGCAGCTGAATACCAGTATTTTACATGGAGCGACTGCCTATCTGACCTCCACAACCCAGTAACTGGATAATACGATACCCCTTGGTAAGACTGGTTGTCAGACTTTCGGTCTTCTGACGACCCGTAACGACTGTCAAAGATTCACGAATGACAGCCGGGACCAACGGCTTAATGTGCTTTCCGAGGCACGGAGGAGTCTCGGTATGTAAAGATGGTCACCCATCCACTGACCAACCAAGGCAAGCGTAGCTTAACCTGATGATCGACTCGTGCGGCTGTTATTACTTAGCCATGAGCTCCTACTAGGAGCAAAGAGCAAATGCCTATAAAAGGCAAACAGACTCAATTCAATTCTAATAAGATTAACGAAAAATTCATGGACGACGGGCTTCCTCAAAAGGAAATAAAATATTCATATCGAAAACTGATGTCACCAAAGTAAAAATAAAAGTTTTTGAACACTAAAAAGGTTGTTAATAAAGTGTTTGAGTTATTGCAAAGGATTTACATGACGATTTGGCGTTGGGTGATGGTCATTGCTACTTTGCTATATGTATACTTATTGACCGAGCGAGGGAAGCGTCTCGGCTTCAATAGGGATGATGACTAAAAATTTATTTTTTGTCCGTCATAGAGATTATTAAAAAATATTGGACACGTATTTTTTCTTTTTTTACGTAATCAAAAAATACGGCGAAACATTGAGTTAAAATATGGCATGACGTCACGCGTAGCTAGGTTTTATACGTACAAGTGACGTAGCGAGCCCACTCCCCAACTTTAATGCGTGATAGCTAAGTATTTTTTTATTAATATGATAAAGCAAAAAATACGTGTCTAATATTTTTTTATTATCTGACTGACGGGACTAAATAGAGTTTCTTTTTTTTACCCAGGCATCATCCCTATTCAAGTCTGGCAAAATAGGCTTTCGTCTGTCAGTTTGTGGCTACTCCTCTACATGTCGTATTGTACAATCGATCTGGACGAAATTTGTCGGGGATTTTTGATTGGACTTCCTCCAAAAAGGAGCAAAAAGGGGGCTACTGGTTATCTCCGCCTTATGAAATCCGATTTCGATGTTTCTTTTTTTATTTGAAAGGTAGTAAGTTTAAGTTGGTCTCATAAAAATTTGGTGAAGATCTGATCTTTGGCGTAATGAGCAGAATAGGGTCCTCAAAATGCAGTAAATTGCTCACTTTTAGATTTCTACCAGTGGAATCGGCCGTTTAACTACTAGATAGGGATTGATGGACACCTGGAACCACCTTCTCATCACAAAACTAGATAATTCTGAAAATATTGCAGTATTATTTACTGCATAGAAATGTTTTGTTGTATTACTCCTTTGTTAAGTTGAAAAAAAAGGGTGGTCGCGAGGTCTACTATTCGCAGAACTATAATACAGCCGATTTATCTTGGCAGGTCCGAACGTAGGCACTAAGAAGTTTCACGCATGTTCTCTCACTGACACTCGCCTCGCCATTTGGTTCCTAAAAAAACTTTGAGCTAAAATATTTTGAAGACTGTTGTATCACCAAAAATTTTGACTTTCGCATTAATAAAAACTTTGTCTTTGACTTTTATGTGTAATACATTGATAAGTCGTAAAAACCGTACGAAACAGGGGCAGGTCGCTAGTATCTATCTATCTATCTATATAAATAAAAAGAGAAGTACTGACTGACTGACTGATTGACTGACTCATCAACGCCCAGCCCAAACCCTTGGAAATAGAAAGCTGAAATTTTGCTTTATAATGTAGACAAGGAATTCCCGGTAGTACGTTCCCGTGGGTTATTTTCGCGTGGACAACCACGCGGGCGAAGCCGCTGGCAAAAGCTAGTTTATCATAAAATTGTTGTTGACAAAATTCTTTCACAGAGGTTTGCAATAAAACGTCTTATTAATGTTTTTAGTAAAAATACTTGAATGTTTTAGTCAAAAAGGTACTTACATTAATTTTACGACTGGTATGTGGTCCACGTGTTTATATAATAAAGTGTGGTCGTGACGTCATCCAGGGCGATGAGTATGTCATATACAACGTGTAGCGTTAAATGCGCAAAACCTCTTAAGGGGTCATTGTACTCATCATTATGAACAACTTTTACTATGGGACCAAAACTGAAATCGCGAAAAAAAAATCAGCTGTTCAGTACATTTCTGTTCGCATAATTCGTCAAAATGTACTGAACAGCTGTTTTTTTTTTTTGCGATTTCAGGTTTGATCCCATACTAAAAGTTGTTCATAATAATGAGTACAATGACCCCTTAAGAGGTTTTGCGCATTTAACGTTACACGGTGTATATGTGTTCCAGGAGCTCTTCCTTTGTTTTACTTTGTTGTTTATGATTGAGGACTTAGTTTCGTCGTTATATTCATAACCAGCTTCTGCCTTCTTCTGCGCAACCACAGATTAAAACAGATGGAACACTCCGCAAAATCATTTAAATAAAAGCGACACTTGCTACGACACAATAAAGTGCAATTCAGGTCGCACAACGCTTATTACCTACAGCTATATTCACCTGTAAGTTGCCTCTCTTTCTATCGCGTAACTTTCTATCGAACTAACGTGCTCCCCGCCCGGTGCGCGGCAGCCCACACTGAATTGACCCAGTGAGCTGAGCCCGCCGCGTACTTGTAGCTTCATATCTAAACTGCTTCAGTGTCCCATCTGTATTATTCTGTGCCGCGACTTCGTCCGTGTGAAATTTCTTGTGCCCCCGTCCCACCCCGTGGCATCGCATGGCCTGCCCGCGATATTACTTCGTTTTCACTTAAGCGTTCTTTCTGACTTTTCTTTTTGCTCGGCTCCTAAGGGTCCTAGCGTGATGCTAGTTACTCTATAGCCTTCCTCAAGAACTGAGCTATCAAATACAAAAAAGTTTTTCTTAATCCGACTGGTAGTTCTAGAGATTAGCGCGTTTAAACAAAGAAACAAACTTTGCAGCTTTATTATTAGTATCCTTCATCTGTCTAGCCATTTCCCTATGTTGCCACTATACTATATTAAGCCACACATAAACCATTTATATATTTTTAAATAACTACCTCAGTTAACTCTCGTTTAATGTGACGCACATCAAGTGGTTTTCGAGCAACAAGTTCAGTTCAAATCGAGTACGTTCGCTCATTCAGTGCACTGAATGGAATCGAAATGTATGCGTTTAAACGTTGATTGATTTCAACGAAAACTCTCGAAGTTCCACGGAAATTAACGAAGTGGAATTTCATTGAGATTTTGTTTTTAATGTGATTTTTAAGGTGATTGAATTTAAAATGTGATAGCAAAAATGCGGTTTTCAGCCCTATTATTTTATATTTATTCGCAGTTTCGTGTATGGCTATTTTGCCTAAATTATTATTTTATTTTTATTTTATTACTTATGACTATTTTTAATTGACTTACCTTTAATATTAGGAGCTCCAGATATAGCATTCCCCTGATTAAATAATAAATAAGTTGTTGATTACTCCCCATTCTTTAACTTTATTAATTTCAAGAAGAAATGTAGAAAATGGCGCGGGAACAGGATGAACAGTGTACCCCCCACTTTCATCTAATATTGCCCACGGAGAACAGTTGAAAAATAAAACATTAAATTAGTACCCAGACCTGCAAAAAATATGTTACAAAAAAAAATGGGTCCTAAAGCCACTTGGTTTTGCAGATGCAAGTTATCCAGCAAAGATGCGTCAGACAAATCCGTGACTCCCAGCACTGAAGGCTAAGCCGCAGAGCTAAGCGCCAATCAAGTCATCTTTGCTCGAAAAAGCTGCTAGTGTATGCTGCCTGACTGCCTTTATTTATTGTTCTTTTATGGCCTCTTTTAGCAATCTGTAGGTCAGCTATACCAAGAGATCGCTGGATGCCCTGCGCATACAGTATAATAATGCTTTCAGGATGTTGTTGCGACTGCCTCGGTTCTGCAGCGCCTCGGAAATGTTTGTTGAAACTCACACAGATGGCTTTCAAGCCATAATTCGCAAAAAAACCGCGTCGCTGCTGAGCAGAGTGCGAGGTAGTCGCAACTATATCCTGAGAGCTGTGGCGGAGAGCTATAGTCCTAATATTAGGCATTTTGTGCGGAGGCTGATCAGGTAGGAAACATGTTTTCTTATCTGGTCGTCCTCTGCATGGAGTGTGCGTTATTTTATTTTAATTTTATTTCTACCTGTACTACTAACACTAGATTATAAGTCTTTGTAATATTAACACAATAGGGATCACTGTTGTCCGAATTAAATGAAATTTAATTTAATTTAAGGCTAAGAAGGAAGGGCCGAATTTTTCTTTGAGAATAGGGATGACGACTAAAATTTTTTTTGTCCGCCATGTAGGTATTTAGAGTATTAAAAAAAGTTTGGACACGTATTTTTTCTTTTTTTTTACGTAATCAAAGATTACGGCGACACATTGAGTTAAAATGTGTAATGACGTCACTCCTTGCTGGATTTTATACGTAGTTTGTTGCAGTTGTGACGTAGCGAGCCTACACTTTATCTAAGTAAGGAGCTCGTGGCTAAGTAATAACAACCGCATGGGTCGATCCATCAGGTTAAGCTACGCTTGCCGGTGTTGGTCAGTGGATGGGTGAGCATCTTTACATACCGAGACTCCTCCGTGCCTCGGAAAGCACGTTAAGCCGTTGGTCCCGGCTGTTATTAGTGGATCTTTGACAGTCGTTACGGGTCGTCAGAAGCCCGAAAGTCTGACAACCAGTCTTACCAAGGGGTATCGTATTACCCAGTAACTGGGTTGTGGAGGTCAGATAGGTAGTCGCTCCGTGTAAATAAGTGATATTCAGCTGCATCCGGTTAGACAGGAAGCCGACCCCAACGTAGTTGGGAAAGGCTAAGCAGATTGATTGATGTAAGTAATTTTTGATTAACATGATTATAAAGCAAAAAATACGTGTCTAATATTTTTTTTATTATCAGACTGACGGACTAAATAGAATTTCTTTTTTTTTTATGCCAGGCATTATCCCTATTAGCATAAGTACCTCTACTTAATTCCAGAATATTTTTAAACCTTATCCTGGTATTAGTAACAATTCTATTTACATCTAAACTCTATTATAAAATAACAAACAGGTAATCGATCCCTCAAGTACACCGACTCACACATGTTTCCCTCCATTTCCCTCCCAACGCTAACGAAAAGCTGAAACATCTTTTTTCTCGACTGTACGCGAAAAACTAAATAGATACCGTCTTTAACCGTTTTTATATCTTCACTGCAATAAAGTTAAATGTAATTTATTTGCACTTACAAATAGATATTGTACCTATTGAGAAAACAGTTTATTTTTGGAAGAATGCTATAAAGTTTACCGTCTGCCCGTCTGTCTGTACATTTAAATTGGTTTTTAAATAAGATTCCATGGTTTATTTTTATCGATTAAACGTTTGTTTTGGTGTGCCTCGCGATAATTTGGTTGTAACTGTTGTAAGCACAGTTAAAGATATTGTAAGTTATATTAATCTTTTTCTGGTTAATGTGTGATTAATGTTTCATTTCTATTTGTTACAGGTAAGTGTTGCACTGAACTACGCATCAGTGTGTTTTGAAGTGTCTAAAGTGACTTTAGGAGCCATACCACACGCCATGACGGCGCCGGCGCAGCCAGGTTGCGTCGTCAACCAATGTATGGTTGTCTGCGTGACCAAGCGAACGCCAGGTGAGCTACCCACCATATATATAGATGTATACATTTAGTTGGCAGCGTGGGGCTGTACTATGACGTGAAAAGATCACGGATCCATCATGGATCCGTTGAGAAAAAAGGATGGTGCTATAGGTCGTATATAGCTCCGTCTCTCTCTCACGCTGGAACCGTTCAACTTCTGCCTTGCTATAAGAGCTCATAGTAAGCCCCCTAGTGACATCGCCATGGCGTCTCGGTGACGTATGGCTCTAAGAGTCATGTTAAATAAGGGATAAACAGCTGACCGAAAAACAAAATGGCGTAAGCACTATCAAGTGCACTAGAACGTGTTTAAGTAGAAATTCAAACGTATTTTCTCGGTGAGTATTAATATGATGTGAAGATACGATACGAATAAATCCAAGAAATACGTCTTGGAAGAATAATATGACTGTAGAAGGTTGGAAGATAGATACTGCTGCGTTTAAGGTAAAATAAATGTATTTAACGGACCTAATGTTATATGATATAAAGAGGAGAGGAGAGGCAGCGAGAGCTAAGTGATTATTCTGAAAATCCGACCAATATTTCTCTAAAAACTCCAATCGTCTTTTAAAATAGTCATCCGACTTCCTATCAGCACTATCCTTTTTTAAATTTATCAGTATTATCCGGCTCGAAGGACCATGAAGAAAGTTGAACGATAGTACATGATTAGCAGTCATCGCGTGTGCTGGATGGATGCTCCTTTATATTATAACCTTCGGTCCGTTAAATACATTTATTTTACCTTAAACGCAGCAGTATCATTGACTATCATCCAACCTTCTACAATGACAAAAGCGTATTCTTATTCTACTAATTCTGTCACTATATTAAAACATGCCAATTTTCTTAAAACATTGCTTGCTCTAATTACGACGTTTTCCGTACATTTAAAACGGTATAAAGTTTCATCAGTTTCCCGGAACGTACTGATACGTATCCTAGCACAGGAACTACGGTGTTCACTAGCTAGCGACGTGCAAACACATGCGTTGGGTCACGCTCTATTTTGTAATCCAGTCCTAGACTAGCTTTTGACTGTGGCTTTACTTGTTTCGGAACAATAAACGTAACTTTGTAGGTATAGACATAGAGTTTAATGGTATCCGTTGTACACCCTGAAAGCTGGACGGTAACTTCGCTTGGCTATCAAACACGACGCAGCCAATCACAAACTAGTAAAAAACGCGCTGGTTAATCGCGTTGTGTACAGAGCGCCATTGATTAGGTATATTAATGCTATGTCATTCTGGCTTCTCATTGGTGATTAACTCGTAATTTTCGACTAGCGTTGTGAACGATGAGCCTTTAACCCAATTGTTAGCAAAGGATCTTTCTACAATGAATTAATGAAATGTACCGACCCCAGCATGGTTTGACCGGACTCGATTACTCGAATGAACCCAAAGATTCACACAATCAATCAATTTGCCTAGCCTTTTCCCAACTATGTTGGGGTCGGCTTCCAGTCTAACCGGATGCAGCTGAATACCAGTATTTTACATGGAGCGACTGCCTGTCTGACCTCCACAACCCAGTAACTGGGTAATACGATACCCCTTGGTAAGACTGGTTGTCAGACAATCGGACTTCTGACGACCCGTAACGACTGTCAAAGATCCACGAATGACAGCCGGGACCAACGGCTTAACGTGCTTTCCGAGCCGTGCCTCGGAAAGCACGTTAAGCCGTTGGTCCCGGCATGTAAAGATATATAGTCTCGGTATGTAAAGATGATGTACCCATCCACTGACCAACCCCGGCAAGCGTAGCTTAACCTGATGGATCGACCCGTACGGCTGTAATTACTTAGCCACGAGCTCCTCACGATTCAAACATCGTATATTAAAAATCCTCAACACACATCGTATATTAAAATAGTAACGAATTTTATTTGGTCTTGGATTGGCACAAAAACAGCTGATCGGATTTGGATGAAATTTTGCATACAGATAGCTTATATCCTGGATTAAAACAGGGTACTTTTAATCCCGGTAGTACGTTCCCGTGGGATATTTTCCAACATCCACGCGGACAAAAGCTAGTTTGAAACTATTAGAATGAATGAAACCATTTCCAATATAGGTATACTCATTGACCCCTGCACTTTTATAATAGTACCTATCAGACAAGCAAAACAAACCAAGGAAGGAACTAATTAAATCACTGTTACATTATACGAGTCTAGGAAATCGTATAAATACGGACATTATGTCTGGATTTCACAGAAATATTCCCACGCTGTCTCTTTACTGCCACTTATAGATAAGTTAGAAAGATCAGCCATATTGATTTCAGCATTATTATCTCTGGAAAGTGCTGGGAGGAGCTCGTGGCTAAGTAATAACAGCCGCACGGGTCGATACGTCAGGTTAAGTTACGCTTGCTGGGGTTGGTCCGTGGATGGGTGACCATATTTACATACCGAGATTCCTCCGTGCCTCGGAAAGCACGTTAAGCCGTTGGTCCCCTGCTGTCATTCATGGATCTTTGACAGTCGTTACGGGTCGTCAGAATCCCGAAAGTCTGACAACCAGTCTTACCAAGGGGTATCGTATTACCCAGTAACTGGGTTGTGGAGGTCAGATAGGCAGTCGCTCCATGTAAAATACTGGTATTCAGCTGCATCCGGTTAGACTGGAAGCCGACCCCAACATAGTTGGGAAAAGGCTAGGCAGATTGAAAGTGCTAGGAACTAGGAAGTTATAATGGGTTTTATGTGTTGATTTTATATAGCTACGTAACAGGAGTAGGAGAGCTCTTTTTGAAGGAATTTGACTGTGAAATACAACCTCTATAAATTTTTCTGCCCTTTTTTATGGGGTTTTTATGAGTTTTGGATCTATACCGATAATCATGTATTCACTGGCACCAATAATATTTTTTTATGCCAGTGACATAAGACTTTTTCTTTGATCAGAGGCATGGCTAACGTTTATTTATTGGAACGAAGTTCTTCAACGCGGCTTGTGGTAGGTGTAAACTGGTAGAAATCGTCAAGTGTCAAAAGATTTTGTTTTTATTTTTTAATACAGAGCCATCTAGTAAAGTTTTTTTGAAACAAGCTTCTAAAAACGTATACTAGATGGCTCTGTATTAATAATATAATAGACAGCGAAAGAAACCGGGTACCCCACGACACCTCCCGACTTTTTTTATTGATTTGTATATACTTTATTCTACACTTAAAAATACATAACAAATATAAATCAAACACTACAAAATTTACAATGGGTGGCCTTATCGCTTTAAGGTTTCTACAAACAGGCGCTATTACATTACGAGTCGCGCCTGTTTGAAGTAGCCTTTCTGTGATGTCTTCCAGGCAACCTTGCAAAGTGTAAGTAATATTTATTTATTTTTTTTATTTAACAATTTATGTACACACAAATAAATAGACAAACATAAAGGAACAGAAAATACGTACAAAGGTGATGCTTATTTCAAAAGAAATCTCTTCCAGCATACCTGCGATAGGACAGAGGATAAAAAGAGATGTAGACAAAGTGTGTAAGAGTAGAAGAGAAAATAAGATGCATAAAATCCAAAATAAAACATATAATATATACTTAAATACATACATACTTCTAAAATAACTAATAACTATGACGAAGTGGAAAGATAGTGTTCTTTCACTCTTCTTTTAAAAACTGCAATAGTTTGGCAGTCCCTAATGTCAGGCGGAAGTGAATTCCACAACCGAACCGCGTGGACAGTGAAGGAGTAGGAGTAGAAGTCGGTGGAATGGGGAGGAGATTTAAGGAGGTTTCTAAGATGCGACCTGCAAGGCACATCAAAAGGACGGGCGTAGGAAAAGCGTTCCCGCAGATAGGAAGGTGTTGTAGGGTTGTGAAGGATGTTAAATAGCAGACATAATATCCGAGAGTTCCTGCGAAGTCGAATAGGGAGCCACTTGAGTATCTTGCGAAAGTTAGAAACGTGGTCATACTTTTTGAGGTTAAAAACAAAACGAATACAAATATTTTGCAAACGCTCAAGTTTATTCAAAAGCTCCTCAGTGGCATCCAAATAACCGGCATCAGCGTAGTCAATAATGGGCTGAATGAGAGTTTGAGCAAGGGAGATTTTGGTATTCAAGGGCAAGAAACTCTGGAGGCATTTCAAGGAATGGAATGTGTAGTGCACTTTACGACTGACTTGAGCAACATGGGCAGTCCACGATAAGTAGGAGTCCATGATCACCCCCAGGTTTTTAACGGTATTTGCGTATTCAATCTGAACTCCATTCAGACAGAGTGGAGACAGCGACGCAACATCGAGCCTATTCCGCATGTACCTGCCGCCAATAATTATAGCCTGGGATTTCCTAGGGTTGATTTGCAGTCCAAAGGACCGTGACCACTCACTAATCAAATCCAGGTCTCTATTCATGGCACACACGGCAGCTTCCGCATCTTCCCTCAAGAAATGGTTGTAAAGCTGCAGATCGTCGGCATAGAGATGGAAGTAGGAAGAGATGACCCTGGTGACACAGTTAATGAAAATGGAAAAGAGAAGAGGAGAGAGAACGCCACCCTGAGGCACCCCCTCAGTAAGAAAGCACCAGTCAGAAGAAGACTCGTCGAGACGAACCCGCTGCGACCGGCCTTTGAGATAGGAGTCGAACCAACTTATAGTACTAGAAGAGAAATTGAGAGATTTAAGAATTCCTACCAGAATGTCGAAATCAACAGAGTTAAAGGCACTACTAAAGTCCAAAAGTACAAGTAAGGTAAGAGATTTGTGATCCATAGCCCTGCGGATGTCATCAGTAACCTTCAAAAGAGCTGTGACTGTGCTATGACCAGGTCGAAAACCAGATTGAAAAGCACTAAGAAGGTCATTCGCAGCTAAAAGGCAGAAAGTTGCTGGTGAACAATGTGCTCAAGAACTTTGGAGAGATAAGGGAGGATAGAAATAGGTCGGAAATCAGATGGTGAGACAGGGCTGGGAATTTTGGGCAAGGGGATAATATGAGCTTGTTTCCAGGCCTCAGGAACAGTACAAGAAAACAAGGAGAAATTGAAAATGTGAGTCAAGATTGGAAGTAATGTGGGGAGAATAGGAGAAATCATTCTAGAGCAAATATTATCATTACCAACTGCAGAGGAAGAGATGGCAGAAATAGATTTTTTGACCTCATTTTCACTCACAGGACTAAATTCGAAAGAAGAACACTGCGGCAGTTGCGGCACTGGCAAACAGGAAAGTTTATATAAAGAAGCTGATTTGACGTGCGGATCCAAAGTAACAGGGGAAGTGAGAAATGTTTGTTAAGAGCACACACGTCAATGTCATTACTGGAAACAACTGGAGACTTACCAATGCCGACAGTTTTCAAAAACTTCCAGACTTCAGCAGAGTTACGGTTGTCAAGAGAATTATGGAAGTAGCGTCTCTTTGCATCTCTACACATACGACTGCAGCGATTACGCCACACCTTGTACGCAATCAGGTTGCGCTCGGAAGGACAGCGTTTCAACCTCCCTTTGGATCTGTCCCTACTCGCCATCGCGTCCTTAATAGCAGGTGTAAGCCAAGGAGCCGGAACGTATTTTACTTTGACTCGACGGATAGGGGCATGACGATCGTATAAGCTGAGTATTGTGCTGTTGAAAATGTGAACCATATCGTTGATACAAGAGCTCTCCAAAACGTCAGTCCAGTCGATGCTACCAGCATCACGCAGCAATGCCTCCAGGTCTATGCCCTTATAGTTCCTAAGGAAAATATAACGCGGCTTGCGCTTAGGAGGGCGAATCCTATAAAACATAAAGATTAAGTCATGGTAAGAAAAACAAGCGGTGAGCTGTCCGTGGACAGATACATTAATAGGATTAGAAACAATCATCAGGTCCAAAAAAGAAGGGGTGCAGTTAGGAAAATTATGAGTAGCAGAAAGAGGCAAAAGAGGGAATACTAAGGTTAAAAGAAGATAAGAGAGATTGAAGTTTGTGAGTGCGACTGTCATTTTTAAGAAGGCAAGTATTAAAATCGCCCATCAATACTACGTGGTCATAAGAGGGACAAAAATCATTTAATAGCGAATCAAAAGAGTCAAAGTAATCAATAGTGAGGTTAGGACTGTACATCACCCCAAGAAGCATTTTAACGTGATGCAAGGAAATTTCGAGAAACAGATGCTCCGCTGACCCCGAGTAGCAAGATGGTGATGTGCTGATAATCTTGAAGGTAATATCACTACGCAAGTAAATGGCAACACCACCACTGCCCTTCCCAGTTCTATCATTACGGATAAGAACAAAGCCAGGAAGGGCGTAATTAACTGATAAAAGAGAGGGTTTGAGGAAGGACTCTGAGATCAGCAAAGCATCTATATGAGCACAGTTAATGGAAGCCAGAAGATCAGAGTAATGGCAAGGGACACTCTGGGCATTGATGTGTGCGATGTTAAGATTGTTGGGGAGGTGGGAAAGCAAAGTAGAAATTTGATCCCCAAGAGTAAGAGGAGAGGAAGAACCACTCGCCGCACTAAGGAAACTGCTAGAAGAGGAAGAACAAGAGAAAAAATCATCATCAAGGTCTACATCGATCATAGTTTGCAAAAATAATAATACTTATATATGACTAAAAAAAATAAAAAAAAATAAATAAAAATATATACCCAAAAAATAATAATAATAATATCGAAACTACTTATGTAAACTACAAACAAACACAATAATAATAGTAACTAAATACGCTCAACTAATAAAAGCACCTAATCGCTGTTGTTGGAAGAGATTTTAACACAACAACAGTAAGATATCACAAGACACAAAAATAAAAAATAATTAAAAGTTAACGACCGAGAATGTCAGCCACAACGTTCGGATAACAAACACAGCTTGCAATGAAACGTAACGTCAAAAAACTAAACATTCACAGAAATGACATTGACACACGGCTGACACGTCAGAAATAAAAATAAAAATAATCACATCAACCGACAAGCAAATCATTGTGAGAAAAAATAACCGCCTAGTGAATGCCATGGGTAGATTAACAAAAAGAAACATACATTTTTCAGTGAACAAACACCACACGAATGCATCACTACGCGGCCAAAGTAAAACATGCACGGGGAAATTTAGAAAACTCAGCGACGAGCCTTCCTCACAAGCTTCCCTTGCTGTTACAGACGATGTAGATGCTGACGAAGCTGCAGGCACGGGGAGATTGGGTGCGGGAGCAGGGAATAGCGCGATTAATGCATCAAGCTCATCCATAGACGCTATCTTCCGGCGTGACTTGTCAGGCGTCAAGACAACAACCTTTCCCTCTGCAGACCAGCAGTTATTGATGCTAAAGTGCTTACGAGCAGCTATAAATACCTGGTGCCGTGTCTTAGTCAGAAACTCTGAAATGGTGATACCGCTGCCCTTGAGTGTAGTTTTACCGTCCCAAACCAACCGACGATGCTCCATGTCGTTGAATCGCACCAACACAGGTCTGGTTTTACCCTGGGGGGCTCCAAGTCTGTGGCATACATCTAGATGTTTCATTTTAATGCTGTCAATCAACAGTTGTTTAGAAATGAGAAGGAGAATCGAGTCGCACAGCCTTTCATTAGGCTTCTCAGGAATACCGTGGAACAGCAAGATCTTTCGTCTCATTGCAGTCTCATGTCTGTCCTGTCTGTGTTCTTCTCCAGGATCTACGCTTTGGAATGGGCAACTAGCTTCATTTTTCTGACTGACCGACCCAAGACCGACCCTTTGACAATTCAAAAGTGCCTGTAATTGGTTTATTTGAAATAAATGCTTTGAGTTTGAGTTTGTCTAGACTCAAAGACAGGAGTTCAATCTGAGTTTTGAAGTGAGATAATGTTTTGCAGACAAAAGACTTAAACTCGGAGAAGTCCTGGGACAGCGCAGCAAGATCTATGTGAGCAGGGTCAGTTCCAGCTGTAGCTCTCTGCAGCTTATCTTCGTACTCACGCATTCGGGAGCTAAACAGCTTTTCCAGTTCCTCCATACTGTGCACAAGTTTGCTGTCCATGGTTTGTTAGAATAATTATGTGTTGTGATTGATAAAAAGTGAAGGTGAAAGGAAAGTTCCAAGCGAAGGTGGGTTTATTAGTTAATTAGGACATAAATGTAATGAAAAAGAAGAATTAACTATTTTAAAATAAATATTAAATTAGGAAGCTACAAATTTAGGTTTATATGTCAAGCCTACCCACATAGGAAAAAAAGTTAATACCTAACAATGAATTTGTGATTTCTTTTTTCATGGCATAATTAATGACTGTAACGTCTCTTCTTCTTCGATTTTGTCTCCAATTTTATCCTATTTATAAATAACACATCATTACGCCTGCAATCCCAGAAAGGTTAAGCAGAGGCGTACCTAAGTGTAGTACATTATCCTATTTACCTGTTGATATTACCAGCCTGACCCCAAAACAGAAATATCTTCAAACTTGAACATCTCACCAAATTCTCAAGAAATATTTAAAAATAACTACCATTTCGACAATTTTACTGCAATATTCGGAAGTGCCTCTAGGAATAGATCTCGGCCGGAGTTTGTCAGGTTTTTAGATGTCTAGACTGAACCAAAACCGAGTGTTTCTATAACTGTTCGTACCAGAATATGTTATCAATCTTTTGTGCTGGTATTTGGGGCAGTTATAACACGTGCTTGTACTGGAATTGGGTCGGATTTGGATATACAGGTAGGTAATGTTTCATGGACAGAATTAGGATGTAGTGAGCTATTTGTTAGACTGAATATGTAGCTGGTTAAAAACGTGGTGGGACCAGTTGTAAGATGGGCGGACGACATTCTTGCCATCGCGGGCATAACCTGGATGAGGCTGGCACAAGAGCGTTGAGATTGGCACAAGAAAAGAGGTGCCCAACAGTGGGTGAAGTCGGGCTGTGGATGATGACGAGGATGATGGGACCAGTTGTAGTTGGTTTTTGAAAAGGGTTTTTTATTTAGAGAATTAATAATGATTATCGGACCAGGAGCTCGTGGCTAAGTAATAACAGCCGCACAGGTCGATCCATCAGGTTAAGCTACGCTTGCCGGGGTTGGTCCGTGAATGGGTGACCATCTTTACATACCGAGACTCCTCCGTGCCTCGGAAAGCACGTTAAGCCGTTGGTCCCGGCTGTCATTCGTGGATCTTTGACAGTCGTTACGGGTCGTCAGAAGCCCGAAAGTCTGACAACCAGTCTTACCAAGGGGTATCGTATTACCCAGTACTGGGTTGTGGAGGTCAGATAGGCAGTCGCTCCATGTAAAATACTGGTATTCAGCTGCATCCGGTTAGACTGGAAACCGACCCCAACATAGTTGGGAAAAGGCTAGGCAGATTGATTGGACGCAATAAACTGGGTTACGTTTATTGATTTATGTTTTAATGAGACCAAAAATGAGATAATAATAATAGAACGCATGCGAATGAAGGAAGTTAATAAAAAGCTTGTAATAAAACTAGAATTGTGGAAAACTCTTCCGAATAAAATTTTTAAAATGACATAACTACGAAAATAACTGCTAAAAAGAACTTAAATGGATCCTGAATTCTTCTTATTATTATCCCAAAGGCTTCTTCTCATACAGAGCACGAGCACGAGCGAGCAGAGGCACGAGCATTAAGAGGAAACGTGGGTGCTCTTTTCTCCATACAAAAAGATACAAACGCTCTCGCCTGTTTTCTTTCTGGTTAATGACCATAAAGCAATGATTTTTTACAGAAATATAAATATCAGTTAATTGTATGCCCCTATGTTTTCCTTTTTGATGATATATTATTTTTATAGGAACTAGAACCCTCCAAAAATGCTCAAAATTGCCTATTCAGACCACTGTCAACAGACGCCTAGTGTACCAATTTGACAACTATTAACGAAAAAAGAAAAACATAGGGGCATAGTATATATCCTTCTTATTCAGTTTATGAAATATCTTTTAAATTGGTCCAATATTGGAGGAGGAAATAGGCGAGAGCCAAACCTCGAAATGTGACTTTTTACATAGGCTATTTAGTCGGATCTGCAGTTGTCCTTATCGCACGAATTCGAGGGCAGAGCGATCGCAGAGCGACAGCAATACCTTCTTATCGCACGAATTCGAGGGCAGAGCGATCGCAGAGCGACAGCAATACCTTCTTAAAATACCTAACTGGCCACCCGCCTTTCCTCTTAATCACCACGCTTGCTCAAGACGGGTTGGTGATTTCAGAAGTCTCTGTCTATTAACTGTAAGTCCGGGTTTCCTCACGATGTTTTCTTTCACTGATATCAGTAATGTCCAAGATACACTCGGAAAGTACATATGAATTGAAAAAGTCTCATTGGTAGACACTTGCCCGGATTTGAATTCTCCTTACTCAATATGAACAAGTTAGTCTGGAACATTCTCACATTAAACTGGTACAGTTCCAGAATTATCATGAAGACTAAATATGAAAAGTGAGTGACATAATTTCCGGGAACAGACAATGTCGCAGTCATAACACTGGTTTAAAATTAAAATACAAACATACCATTATATTCTGTGGACCAAACATCATGAGGTACTTGGGCATTCCATTGAATTTTCGTTTATATAATCAACATCATAAAAATGAATTCACAAAACTATAGTCACGTATTTTACTATGCGAGCCAAATAAGAATAGGATCGCGCTTGCTGCCTACTTCACACGACAGCTGTCACATTAGTACGCATTGGTAATGAAGTTCGCGAGTATTGCGGAACAAAATGGCGTCTTGACAGTACTATTCTTATTTGGCACGCATATAAATAAAAATGAATGGCAAAATTTATGTGTTGCTAAGCGCAAAACTTGAGAACGGCTGGACCAATTTGGCAATATTTTTTTTAAATTATCTTTGAAGTCCTAGGAACGTTCATATGAAGAGAAAAATTGGAAAAGTTGCCGGGAAAATTGTAAAATTCGAGAAAACTGAAAGTGCATTTTTTATGTGAATTTAGTATGAATATGAATCAATCAGCTAGTTGAAAATATTTTTGCATTAGGCTAGAAATGATGGCATGGATTACAGCAAGAAAGGTTGCTTCTATATTTGTCCGTCTATATTAGTTCTGATCCAAAAGAAACTTCTAGGGAAGACTACGGTTTTTTTTCCCTACGAATTTTGATAGAAACGTTACCACTTACAGTCTAGCTTTTTATTAAAGTTAAGTTGGGTACAAATGAAAACAATTATACCTACATCTTGGCTTCTCCATTATACCCTTTCATATTTCAAGCCAAACTTCATTATTAGTTAGTTATTTCGGAATGACGTCGTTTCCCAAATTCCATGTGTACAAAGCCGCGTGCAGAAGCTAATATAAATAATACATGCATTCACTGATAGATACAACACAGATCTTATGAATGGCGAGCGTTAGATGCGTCCGTCAAGGTCGGCGAGTCGAGCCAAAATAAACATTCTCATTGATGAATAAATGAAATTTTTGAATCTTACGCGCAGGCGCGTTCACATTTCTAGCTTTCTTTTTTTTGTCTTACCCACGTTTTGTAAGATTAATTGATTTTTCGCTTGCATTTGATCGTTTTCTAAACATCTCGTTACGAGAGTAAAGAATGTATGTAATTTCTATTTTACTACAGATAATGTAACTACGGTTTTATTTTATGATTTGTATGTTTTTCTTGCAATGTTTTATGTGTAGTGTATTGAACGAAAAGTAATTTATTGTTATGCTTCCTGCTTTTAGTCATAGAATGAGAAAAATATGATGTTCAAGGCGAAAGGTTAGTGAACTGTAAATATTTATGATATTTCGCACGTCGAATACCGATCGCTCACTGTATAGTGAGTTATTCTTATGATGCTGAGCCAATTTATAAATCTAAAATCTGTTTGGAAGAATCCCATTGCAGGTGTATGGTCTGTCTTTTACCATCAGCTTCCTTATTGGGTTCACTCATCCTCTATAGAAACGGGAGGTTCCTCCAACCAGACGGGTGTTGTCTGGCGGGCTACTGCCCAACGGTTGATGTCGAGATGTATGCCTGTCGCGCGGTAAACTCTGCTTGTGCGATGCAGGATTTGTTCGACGTCCGTGAGAGAGAGACGGAGCTATATACGACCTATAGCACCGTCACTCTCTCTCTCTGGAAACGTTCAACTTCTGCCCTGCTATAAGAGCTCATAGTAAGCCCCCAGGTCTTTGATGCGTAGTTCGCATGTTCGCAAAAAAAACCCGTAGAATAACGCTAGTCCTCAAAATATCGTCTGTAAATCTGCCACGATATCAATGAGATCAAAGAAAATTTATGATCCAGAAAAAAAATCGAACTTCCTTACGTCCATCAATAGACTACGAAACTTCATTGTACCATTTACACGTGTCGAGTCAATCGCTGTCGACACTTGAAACACTGCTTACCTCACTGTAGCTAGCGTAAACATAATCAGTTGCTGTCGAAACAACCTGTACTGCGTTCCGATATTCTATTTTTGTGATTATAAGCGTTTCGATATCGTTAAGGATGGGCGTAGTTTAAACGCAGACATGGCTTAATTTTATTAGAGCCTAGCAGTTGCCCGCGGCTTCGCCTGCGTGGATGTCGGAAATTGTCTCACGGGAACGTAGGTACTACCGGAATAAAAAGTATGTGCTAAGGTGCTAACTCAGGTCAATGGTCCATCTCTATCCACTTCATCCAAAGTCGTTCAGCAGTTAATGAGTGATAAGGTCGAGCCGAATTACTTTCGGATTTATAAAATAGTTTCTGCCCGCGACTTCCTCCGCGTGAAATTTCTTGTTACCCCGACCCATATTAGAGATACACGGTCAATTTAGCTGTTCCATACATTTTAACCGTGTAGTTATGTTTTACTTTTGTATGAAAAAGCTTAATATCTGACGAAAATTTTAACGCTGGTGAGTATAGAATCATGTAGTGATTTCATGGAAACAGTTTACGTATCGATATCCCTTATACTCCCTGTATAGTTGTGTCTTATTCAATTTATTTTGTGGCTGCATCTACATCACCACTTGTGAACTACGCATCACATTGTCATCACACAAAATCCTGTATCGCGCAAGCAGAGTTTACCGCGCGACTGGCATCTTTATAACATCCCCAGATCAACCGTCGGGCCTACCAGACACAACACCCGTCTGGTCGGAGGGTCCTACCTTTTCTATGGAGGATGAGTGAACCTTACACCCTGTTCCTCATACCTCTATAATTTTCATTGGTGAATTTCCCCTTTAAAAGTTACCACAATAAAGTTTACTCATTCGCACCCAGGACAGTACAGTAATCCTTATTGTACTGTATCCTAACCAACGCTACTGACCATCTATTCTAACACACGGGGGAACTAATAACATACGGGGTACAGAGTGGGTGTAATGTAAATAGTCACTAACGTAGACTATAACGTAGGTATCTGGGTATCTACAACAGACCTATGACGGTAAACATCGTATCTAAAGCGAAGTGTGATGTAAACACTTAATATAAAAGTCTTTCACATCTCAAAATCTCAGCCGTCTGCCTAATTCCGTCCGTGGGCGTTTACAACTGTATCTATCTAATCCGTTGTCTTTGTAACACGTGTAAGTATTTATTTAAGTTTAATCGCAAATCTGCAGCTTGTTTATTATTATGTTTTAATATCATGATACTGATGTATTCTTGCGTAGTTCGTAAATGTGTTGGTTGTGTTGGTGTTTTACCTGCCAAGTTGTCAGTTGTCATGTTTTTATAGGATTGTTTTAGTCGCGGGTCGATTTCTGTAAGAGATTCTGTTACCAGGGTAAAAATATATATCCCCGGTATGTCTTACTCCGCGAAGCTTTAACATTAGCCGAATATAAAGGTTCTATAGTCAGACAAAGTAATTTTTATGGCAAAAACTAACGAAAACACAGCATCTTCAAAGTAACCCAATGCTTTTAGATATACTCGTAGCATAGGGTATAAAATTATCAGTAACCTCTCTGAATTTCCCATATTAAAATTAAAATATGCAAATATCCAAGGAAATTATAGTCGTAGTCTATTAAAAATTCAGTTTCGCGAAAGGTATTAAGTGCTAAGACGGTACTTGAGAGTGTAGCTCCTCTAGCTACCAATTAAAAGGTATTATAAAGTGGTGATTGAAGCTTCTGCAAGATGTTATAACGTTATTAGTACTGCTAATGATTCTAGTAATTTTAATTTGTGCGTTGGGCACATTACCTGGAGAGGTTTATTTTCCAAGTTAAAGGGGAAATAATATTATTCTGAAAAGTTCGTCTTCTGTAGAATCGCTCTTATTTAACCACATATAGGATTCATAATTATATTGTTACCTTCATCTCTAACACTGCAAATGTATCTTTTTGGAGTTTACTCCTTAAGAATCGATTGTAATATAAGGGCCCCGGTATGGGAATTTTATAAGGAGTGAAATACAAGCGTTAACTCAAAAGTGTCGTTACGTTTTTCTGCACAACGTAAAACAAAACGAACGCCTTTACACCTTATAGTTGCTTTTTGTATAGCACTGATTAATTGAAGAAACCGTGCCTATATTGTCCTTTGTTTTCGTCCAACAATAGAAAGCCTGAACGGCACAAAAAACAGGAGTAAACTCCAGTCGTGCGTCAGAGCTGACACACACATACTTTTTTAATGCCATTCTTGCCTGTTGCCTTGTGTCATACTTATTTAGAATGTGTTGTCCATATCATCATCGTCCCACCCTATTCCCAATTTAAATGTCGGACCAGCAGGGCTTCTTCCATACATGTCTAGCTATCATCTCCATAATCACTCTTTCTAGCCATATCATCTTTCACAGTTCCAAAGTTCCAACAGAAAAGCACATGAACTGTGGCCGACGACCGTTTTAAATATGTACTCCTTTTAGGTAGTTTTTTATTGTCTTTATATTTTTATATTTTGAAGTTGTTACCTAGTAACTCTTAAAAACATCGTATTAAATTAATTAGAGAATTGGAATTTGGCGATAAATGTTTCATTTGTATTATTAGTCGTCTAAATGAACAAACCAGTAGTTTTAATCAGCACTTCAAACTGATATTTCCAGAACAGAACCTAATTTATTTCCGTTGGTGTCACTTGAACAGGCATTGGCGCCACCAGGAATTCAGCTTACGCCATTACCTAAGAATAGCCTGTCCGAATGGCTGGCCGACATCAATGGAATGGGCCAAGGTTTACAAGTGCTCAACAGGTGGAAATTATAGCCTGTAGGTGTGCTTAGGCATTGTTTGTTTGAAGATATGCCTGGATTGGTCAGGCCTACATTCTCAAACGATACTGAACTTAGAGATGTTCTTACCGCGCGCACTTTCAAGGACACTTAAACGGCCAGAGATGTCATAATAATAAAACTTCTATTGTGTCTCGTTCAGTGTCCTCGAAAGCGTTTTAACCGGAGTTTTTCTGCTCGGGTGTGTGATATTTTGTTTCTGAACACTCGTTTCAAGAAGAAACTGCTTAAATTGATAACTTTGTCGAATGAATAAAACCGCCTTTCTACTATGGCATATAATAAATGTACTATCTCCCGAGATATCGTATATCGCTCGGTCGATATAATTATAACATCTCAGTGTAAACAGTTCCATTTAAAAGTACGGTGAGTGATATTAATTTATATCTCGAGATGATAATATAAATTACATTATAGCCCTTAAAGTGAAAAGGCTGCTTATTTATTGAGAGTTTATCGAGGACTTCAGGAACCAATTAATCTTTCTAACGCTACATTGTTAGTGACAGTATAAGACTTAACGGTGACTTAGAATTGAGTTCCATTTGTAATATTCATCATATTGCTAGCCCAGGAACGTCATCCGCTGAATATATTCCGATGACCACTACGCTTCTTTATTTTATTACTTTTTGTATTCATTTTATGTGCCGAAAACAAAACACACTTTTATGTTGGTTCATAAAATCGCTCAAGATTGTTTTATTTCGGCACCCAAAAGCCACAAATAGATTTATCAACTCAATAGCCATTGATTCGACAAAATTATCTATTTAAGCGAATTCCTTCCTTAGGCTAGGTTTTTGAGGTCCTCAGATAAATTCTCGATGTACCTAATTCACTCGACTTTTAAGCTAAATTCTTCCTTATCGAAACCTTTTTCCTTTCATAAACACGATATCGAACCAATAAACACTATCGAATGGATAAACTCCGTTTAAATACCTCAGAAACCGGGGGCATTAGGCATCAAATTCCTCAGAATCTTATTCACAAACAATTCTTATTTAACGACACACATCAAAACCAGATCAAAGCTATGTTCCTTTACATTAAAAACTCAATCGAACACACGTCATGGCGGCCATTCTTCGAAAATACCAATCAATCATACGAGTTTATTTACCAAATTCTCTCGGTAACAGTGTTTGATGTGACGTCATATCGGCCACAACACGCACGACCCAACACCACGGTACTGGGAACCTCGTGATCCTCAATACCATGACGTGTTTAAGGCTTGTCCTAAAATACGGCGAAATTAAGTAACTTTGTTTCCATTTGTAGGCTTTTTTACCAAAATGGTAAAAAAGGAACCCTTATGGTGTGACTCAGTCTGTCTGTCTGTCACAGCTGGATATCTCAAGAACTACTAATGCTATCAACTTGAAATTTGGAACAGTTTTAGATAACATCTACCCAACTATTTTGCAAAAAGAAAGAAATAAAAATATTTATATTTTTTTGCAACAGGAACTGAAAGGGGGTCTTAAAAATTCAAAGTGGGGGTACTAGGGCATGTGGGGTATCATATGAAAGAGCGCTGTTTGCACATTCTCAAACATTTTTTTTCTTTGACTTGACTTTTGATGAAAAATGTAAAAAAAAAATACCGTTAATTTTTCGCTTTGCAAACTTCGGAGATAAGCGGGGCCTTATCTCCGAAGTTTGCAAAGCGAAAAATCTGAAATTATTCTATGTGATAGAAGTTTATGTAAAGATTACAGGAAAAATAAAACGATGTCTTTAAATAGCACACTTTTTCAGAAATCGGAACCGAATCCTCGGTGCGCGAGTCCGGCTCGCTCTTGACCGGTTTTTTCTATAGTAACTATAGCATCTTTTTGATAGAAAAAAATACACAATAATCTAGAATACATAAGAAGTGATTTCATGTGTCCTGAAATCTATTTTAGTTTGTAGAACTAAAGAAAAAAAAGGATAAACCCAGGTCTATTTCTGTCTATTTTTTCGAGTTTTTACCATATTACTCCTACAGTTTTCATTAAAAGTGTTCATAAATTTATACAGTTCTTTACAAAATAATAAGGAATGATTTCATGTGTTTCCTTTTTAGTCCAATCCCTAGATATTTTGTAAATCGGTAATTTACTTCATATTTTGCAAGCGTTGTGTCATCGCGCTTCTCTTTCTTTTCTATGCAGTCCGACAGCGACCGCGCTTTTTACGGCGGACAAGCCTTAAAAACATGAAATAACTCTCCTTATGAATCAACAGTGCTTTACCGTATGCACAATATCAAGCGCTTGGCTGTTCGCCAACAACCATTTTTCAACGTAAGATCTGGCACGGACGAGACGATTTTCCGGCGTTTTTTTTTCGCATGATAGAATTTTGACAGAAGTCTCGTGATTGCTGTCACTGTTGTGGGGTTAGTGAACTACGTAATGATGGAGATTTAGTTATGTCAGGTATTTTTGGGTGCGTAAAATTGGATTCTACAATGACGGCTAGTTTTTATTGTTGTTGGCGTCATAGGCGTTAGACATTTCGTACTGTTTTGACTGTCGCTGTTATTTTTGTGCCAAATTAATTTGCGGTGGAACCTAGTGGCTAAAACATTTATTTTTTTCATCGACGATGTAAATGAGGAGAAATTACCACCTGAATATTATAAAGGCAAATGGAAAATGAAAGCATGATCATACATTTAAAAAAAACCGGTCAAGAGCTAGTCAGACTCGCGCACCGAGGGTTCCGTTCCGGTTTCTGAAAAAGTGTGCTATTTAGAGACATTGTTTTATTTTTCCTGTAATCTTTACATAAACTTCTATCACATAGAATAATTTCATATTTTTCTCTTTGCAAACTTCGGAGATAGGGGGGTGCGGGGGTGGGAACGGTATTTTTTTTTACATTTTTCATCAGAAGTCGAAAACTATGCGGCCTAAAAAAAAGAAAAAAAAAATGTTTGAGAATGTGCAAACAGCGCTCTTTCATATGATACCCCACAAGCCCTAGTAGCCCCACTTTGATTTTTTAAGACCCCCTTTCAGTCCCTGTTGCAAAAAAAATATACATATTTTAATTTATTTCTTATTTGCAAAATAGTTGGGTCAACGTCATCTAAAACTATTCCAAATTTCAAGTTGATAGCATTAGTAGTTCTTGAGATATCCAGCTGTGACAGACAGACAGACTGAGTGACACCATAAGGGTTCCTTTTTTACCACTTTGGTACGGAACCCTAAAAAAAACATTCCTGTCTTACCAAGGGGTATCGTGTTGACGCTCCCCACTATACGCAGCAATCCTTATTCTGCATATCCCAAATTCCCAATCAGTTTCGTTAGTAAAACGACTTTATAGTCGCCCACACATTGCGTATAATCACGATGTTTATTACTCTTGTAATGTTTTTCGCGACTGTATGTCATGACCTTCGTTTTCTCGGGAACACGGTGACACGTCGAGAGGACGTTTTTTTTGGAAGATGCATTTTATGTAAGAATTTATTGCGTTTTTTTTTTAAAGCGCACGTTCATGTGATTTAATATTTTAGTTCAGTTTATATTTTCATTGGTCAATGAACTGCTTTTTTTGCGATTTTGAGGTCGTTTCAATGTTTAGGATGTACTATAACTAATGACGGATCACTTTTTATTCCGTATTGGTAGGTAAGTACATACTAAGTTTTTGTCATTCAAATTATGTCAGTGTTTGAGTGATCTGTCATTGTCATGGTAGTGAATTTAAATTATATTATTAAGAATAAGTAGGTAAGTATTGTCATTAATCATCTTGGTTTTTTTTTGGAGATGTATTTTTAGCTCTGCAAAAAAGTCATGCCTTGTTATTGCGGCAGTCTTGCTTATTTTATCATTGTAATATTTGTGACAAAAATTAATAGGCATGAAATTGAGGGCGGTAAGATTGATTCACGTGACGGCTTTTACGGGAAAGACACTGATTCGAGTCACGCGTGGAATAAATCTGACTCACAGGTTAGTTTTTCCGGATCTGGGTAATTATTGTTAATCAAAGATCTGTTTTCTTTAAAAAATATACAAGCTTATTGGTAAAACACCAGCAACCTCGTAAGGGTCATTGTACTCATCATTATGAACAACTTTTACTATGGGACCAAACCTGAAATCGCGAAAAAAAATCAGCTGTTACATTTTGACGAATTAAGCGAACATAAATGTACTGACAGCTGATTTTTTTTAGAGTACAATGACCCCTTAAGAGGTTGCTGGTGTTTTACCAATAACCCTATATAGGTACGCTACAGAACAAATCAAAGGAGCAATGATGTTTACAAAAAACCTTCTTTAACGAGTGTAAAAAAATATAGAATGAAAAATAAAACTTCAGTAACATTTTAGGCACCCGCGTGTCACCTTTCGTTCTAACCCTTGTTCACAAAACACTCAATGTACGCTAAAATGGTGTCACATGTCACTTCACAGCAATTAATGTGTTTTTCTTTCTCAAACATCTGAAGATTGTATTTCTTGCCACATTAAACTTGTATGACGCTGAGTACTATTACTAGGTGTCGTAGGAGGTGGGCTCATTGCAGGAATATTGCAGCTACATACTAAAACAGGGGTGACGAAACTTTTTATGAATTTAGAGCGGAAAAAAAGTTTTTTATTTTTTAAGTTTCGAACCTTACAAACATTGTTCAAGCATTCATCCACTTGCAGTGACACCTTGTCTTTTGAAATTATTTTATTTCTGCCGAAGTGGTGCCGTCTTTATCTCAGGAAAATTTACTCACATACATTTACGATTAACATCTTCATGCCGACATCTTTATGCTTTACTTAGCTCGTGCTTTGACCTAGACATGTTCCCATCACTATCTTACACTTGTAGTTTGACAGTTGTGCATGCGACAGTGACAGGAATAACCATAGATATATAAAAAAATAGAAGTGGCAAGCGGGCGAATCTGTGTCCGCGCGACATGGGCTCAGTATGAGCCCCGTTCATAGTACAAATTCCGTCTCCGCGAACTAGTGCGCTTTCGACTGTGACCGAAGCCATGAAAATCATGGAATCACTTTCCATATTTAAGTACAAGTATTTTACCGTACTTGTCTTTAAAATCATGAAAGTGACAAAGGGACAAAGTGGATACACAGGGTTCCGATACATTTTAACATACTGCTTGTCGATTCTGTAAAAATCTCACCGTGAAAACTTGCGTGGAGTGAGCTGTCAGTGTCATCCCAGGGATGCTAGGGATTGACCAAATTACATCTACAATCATAATCGAGATTTAAATTATATTTTGTATGCGAATTCTATACATAATGATTTTATATTATTTGTAAGCTAGTAAGTGTTGTGTCTAAACATTACTATTTAAGGGGTTTTAAAATAAAATAGTCAAATAAAAAATGTTTTGCAATTTTATTTAAAACCCCTTATAGGTAGTAATATTTAGATACTTAAATAGGTAATAACTTTGAAATAATATAAAATTACCACTATAATAGCATAAAAAATATTATTAAAATCTCGATTATTACTGTAAAAATGTGCTTGGTCCATCCCTAGCATCAGGTGGAATGACACTGACAGCTCATTCCATGCTCACTTCACTTAAGTTTTCACGGTGAGATGATTACAGAATAGCATTGCTGGACACATCTCCTTCTTTCTTATATCTATGGGAATAACGCTTAGCCTTAGTACGTGGTAAGTAAATAAAGTTTATAAATCTCGGCGTAAGACAACTTGTTTTGCAATTAAATTATACAAAGCACTGTAGATCTTTAAAAGAATCTCACTTTTGAATATATTTTGATGTTGTATTTCAATCAAAGCCGTACCCAAAATTTTCGGTCGCGTGCCAGAGGTTCGCCATCCCTGTACTACAATCTTATTTATTGCTCTAAGTTGACTCACGCGGCTGACAAATAGATCATTAATGTTTTCCTCTTAGTATTATATTAGAATAGAAATAAAAACAATGTCATGTTGAGGTAGGTGATGTGTCAGGCATGCGATGCAACTTTGATCTTTATTGCGTGACTAGTGATTCAGGGTTGAAAGCATAGATATAAGAAAGAAGGAGATGTGTCCAGTATGTTAAAATGTATCGGAACCCTGTGTCTCCACTTTTTCCCTTTGTCACTTTCATGATTTTAAAGACAAGTACAAGTATTTTACCGTACTTGATTCCATGATTTACTTGGCTTCGGTTTTTACAAGAAACCACTGAACAACACGGCATTCTTATAAATTGTCACGGTCACAGTCGAAAGCGCACTAGTTCGCGAAGACGGAAATTGTACTATGAACGGCTCATACTGAGCATGTCACGCGGCCACAGATTCGCCCGCTTGCCACTTCTCCTGTTTTTAGGGTTCCGTACCAAAATGGTAAAAAAGGAACCCTTATGGTGTGACTCAGTCTGTCTGTCTGTCTGTCTGTCTGTCTGTCTGTCTGTCTGTCTGTCACAGCTGGATATCTCAAGAACTACTGATGCTATCAACTTGAAATTTGGAATAATTTTAGATAACGTTTACCCAACTATTTTGCAAATAAGAAAGAAATAAAAATATTTATGTTTTTTTTTGCAACAAGGACTGAAAGGGGTCTTAAAAATTTAAAGTGGGGCTACTAGGGCATGTGGGGTATCATATGAAAGAGCGCTGTTTGCACATTCTCAAACTATTTTTTATTTTTTTTTAGGCCGCATAGTTTCCGACTTTAAAGATTACAGGAAAAATAAAACGATGTCTCTAAGTAGCACACTTTTTCAGAAATCGGAACGGAACCCTCGGTGCGCGAGTCCAACTCGCCCTTGACCGGTATTTTTTAAATATTTATATGGTTGAAATGTTCTAGCACTTCACTTTTTTTTTTTTTTTTTTTTCGCAAATTGACTAGCACAGTCTGAACCGAGCTTTATTATCTCAACAACTCCGCCATTTAACACTATCTTCAAAACACACATAGTCGGTCAATAAACGTCCATAAAATGACATTTACTACGCAAATAAACTGTGAGAGAACTCTAAACATTAATTATTGCACATTGCATTACTTCAAATGAGTAATAAGGACATTTTACACCTTTGCTTGCCAATGAAAAGTGTAATTTAACTTGTAGAGAGTAAAGCTGAAGATGTGTTGTGCTTTTGTTTTTAGAGAGTATACGCGCTATTTCCCTTGAAATAGTGTTTTGAGAATACGTTGAATTTTCAGTAGCAAGTAGCAAATCGTTATGAAGTTTAAGGCTAGAAATAATAAATAGGTACTATTATGTGTTCGGAGCACGTTAAAGGCTCTTACAGACAGAGGCGATATTGCGATATTATCGCGTCGCAACACAATACTTCACACGCGTACGATTTTTCATTTTCCAACACGTGTGCGGGAATAAAAATTTCCACAGATAACTTATTCATATACTTAGTCCAAATTGGTTCAATGCCCACCGTCTCGCGCCAGAGACGGTCCTCTCTATTCGAAGGTGAATGTTTTTTTTTATCTCGGCAAAGAGATATGCGTCATAACGGCGTTAATATTTTTTGAATATTTAAATAATGTTGTTTATAAATAGAATATCATCAAAAACCATGATTATTACAGTAAAAAAAACGTTTATGAATAAATTAACATTTATTTGTGTTCTAAACTCAAAGATATTTTAATTTTCTATTTTTCATATTAGGCTGTTTATCGGCTTTATATCTTTTGTTCTTCTTCAACCTGGCGAATGCAAAGCGCGGAAAAAAAAAAGAAAATTTAAATCATAGTTTTCTAATAATTCATGAAATATTTTTCGTTATTTTATTTTATTTATTCAAAAGTGTATTGAAAAACGTCGTTTGATACACGTGGACATTTGTTATTGCAGTTCTCGGCACAGAAACAACCTCGCCTACGGCTCGGGTGTTAATTCCGCCTCGAATGCAAATAACAAACGTTCTCCACTTGTATCAAAATGTAGGTACTATTATCCAGTTTGATAAAGTAATCAAATCTAAAAATATAGGTATAACTTCTATGTATTCTTTCACTTTGTGGGTCAACTGTATAAAATATATTTTCTTAGCCACTGGTTGATTTATAAGTCAAGAAAAATATTCTGCATTTTATAGCTTTCCCTATTCACGGAATTTCTCTTTGAAGGTCTGGATATTTCTCCGAATATATTGTATCACCTTTGAAAATTCCCTTGCTCATATTTATCAACACAAAAAGGATATTTGATTGAATTCTCTTGTACCTAATGTCGCGTTTAGGGTTCCGTACCCGAAGGGTACCAAACGGAACCCTATTATTAAGCCTCCGCTGTCCGTCCGTCTGTCTGTCATAGGGCTGTATTTCATGAACCGTAGTAGGTAGACAGTTGAAATTTTCACAGATTGCGTATTTCTACGAGTATTACGGTTAAAACAACAAATAATAAAAATAAATAAAATAGAGTTAAAGCGATTGGCTATCCACCAGATTCATAAATAAGATATAATCTTTTTTTTTTTTTCAGAATTTTATAACACTTTTTTACGTTTCCAAAAAACCCAAACAACTCAAAAAACTGTAAGCACGGTCTCTATCAGGTCATAGCGCCTTATATATTATTTAGTGTTAAATAAATATTGTACGGTGGTACGGAACCCTTCATGTGCGAGTCCGACTAACACTTGACCGGTTTTTCAAATTCGCGGAAGTCTATGAAGAATTGTTTTTTGTGTAGCAATTTTTTTTTTGCGACTCTTTGTTTCAAGCAAGTTTTTGCAGTAATAAATCACCAATTTTACGGACAGTGGACATTTTATTATTTTTTCTCGCTTTTCCCGTTCGCAATATATTATATAGTAGATATTTATCACAAAATATCACTTTCCGGGGATATAGGGTTAATTTTAACGATTGACAATAAAACTTTAAACAACCAAGGAGGTATCGCTATGTTGCCTGTGCAATTGCCAAGTCACTCTATTTAAGAAAGAAGTAAAGAAATGTAATATTAACCCTATCAATATTACATTTCTTTATTAAATAGAGTGACTTGGCCATCAGATCCAGTTCTCCTGGTTCTTACTAGGAGAACTCCTCAACAATTAACGTCCCTGCGTCGGGAAAACCAATATTTTGTAAAAAGGTGGTGAGCAGTTGACATTAGACTATTAATAAATAAATAATTAAAAAAAAAAACTGATAAATCCTAATCCTTTTTTACTTAGAAGAACATTGTATGGTATTGTGTACTTACCTATGATCCACAATAAAGAATATGAATATATGAATTACAAACTGACCCACTAAAAAGTGAAAAATACAAACTATTTTACAAAAAAAAAAACACTATAAAGTGAAAAATAACTTCAATCAGGAGTCGGTGGCAAAAAACTAAAATACAGATTCAATGACATCAATTTCCGAAAATAAAGTTATTTTTCACTTTTTTGTGTACAAAGTGTACAACAAGGTATCAATTTATGACACACTGTCATGGCTTTTGTTGGACGGCTGCTCCCATAGATAGGTAGGTACTGAATTAAGAGACTTGGTTTACATTCACAACTTTTACGGAAGAAAAACTGCGTCGCGAGACTTGTGCATGTTATGTTTTTGATGGGATTGGGTATTCTCCTTTAAAAGCCCGTAGGTAGGACGTGCCCTTCGCACTGGATCTGGATGGAACACAGAAATTATTTTGGCATAACACTAACTTCTTAAAAAAAAACTATTAGAAAACGAGGTCTACTACCTACCAATCAGAATAAAAACAAAATTTAACCTAAATTATAACCTAAAATAACATTCACTCCAATCCCAAGAAAAACATGCTACCAGAATCAAGAATGACAAATTAACGAAATTACAAGCGAACGAATGAGTTAAAGGTAGAATTAAAACAAAAACTTTCGTCTATGCAAATATAATGAGTGTGAAATCCGTTTAGAAGCTTACCACGGGTTCTTCTCATTCAGACGAAATTCGTTTATTTATTCAGGAGTTTTGAAGCGTTTCTACGTTAATTTGGGGCTTTTAAAGTAATCACATTTTCTAGGTGTTAGTATGTTCAAGTACGTTGGGAATTTGGTGTTTCATTATTATAATTGTGATATTTATATTGGCTTATTAACTTCTACTGCTTGTATGGGCCCAAGAAAAAACCGGCCAAGTGCGTGTTGTACCACGCACAATGAAGGGTTCCGTAGTTGAAAAGAATTTATACCAAAAACAAACTACGTTGAATGAATGAATGAATGAATGAATGAATGTTCTCCCATACATCGATAACTGCAATCAATTCTCTAACCGCAAAATGTAAGTTTGTAACAACAAAAAAAAAAAAAAGAATGTGATAATTTGATGAATCTAATTAACGATTTTTGGACTTTTTCCTTAAAGGCTCTTACAGACAGAGGCGATATCGCGTCGCGACGCGAAATTGTTCTACGGATATAATGTCGCATAAATGGCCGTATGATTTTATTGCGTTGACTTAGAAGTTTGTTTTTTTTAGAGCTCCAAGGGGCCGTATACCTACGTATTTGATATTAATGTCAACTTGATACCTCCACGCGTTCCTGACAAAATGGGCCTTGACAGACTGACTAAGAAGTGATCCTGTAAGGGTTCCTTTTTTAGGGTTCCGTACCAAAATGGTAAAAAAGGAACCCTTATGGTGTGACTCAGTCTGTCTGTCTGTCTGTCTGTCACAGCTGGATATCTCTAGAACTACTAATGCTATCAACTTGAAATTTGGAACAGTTTTAGTTGACGTTTACTCAACTATTTTGCACATAAGAATTAAATAAAAATATTTATATTTTTTTTGCCTCGAACTGAAAGGGGGTCTTAAAAATTCAAAGTGGGACTACTAGGGCATGTGGGGTATCATATGAAAGAGCGCTGTTTGCACATTCTCAAACATTTTTTTTCTTTTTTTTAGGCCCCATAGTTTTCGGCTTTTGATGAAAAATGTCAAAAAAATACCCCCCCCCCCCCCCCTTATCTCCGAAGTTTGCAAAGCGAAAAATCTGAAATTATTCTATGTGATAGAAGTTTATGTAAAGATTACAGGAAAAATAAAACGATGTCTCTAAATAGCACACTTTTTCAGAAATCAGAACGGAACCCTCGGTGCGCGAGTCCGACTCGCTCTTGACCGGTTTTTTTTTTCCTTTTGAGGTAAGCCCTAAAAATCATCATCGTTATTGGCAGCCTTGTTCCCACTACTGATTAATATAGGCATACTTCTTTGGTGCCATTGTTCCCTGGTCCCTGCGAGTCCCGTCTAGGTCTTAGGGTGCGTTTCCACTGACGCGGAGCTGGGCGGAGCGGAGCGGAGACGTGCAGGAATCGACCAATCATAATGGTAGAAATCCTCATCGCGTCTCTTGTCTCGTCTGTAATTGGACGATTCCTGCACGTCTCCGCTCCGCTCCGCGTCAGTGGAAACGCGGCCTTACCCCGCGTTTGTCTGTAGGTCATCAATACACATTGCTGTTTGTTTACCTACACTTCTAAGGTTTCTCGTCTATATTAATAGTCATCAATGCATTTCTTTGTATCCCGTCGTCGTCGAAAATGCCAGTTTTGTATGGAGATGCTTACGCATCCGGTCAGACGTGGAAAGCTGAATGGATACGTACGCATCTCCATACAAAACTGGTGTTTTCTATGGACAAAAGCTGAATTACTGTAGTTAGTCCCTTATACGACAGCCATGGCTGCAGCAAAGTACTTCTCCTGGTATTTTACGAAATGCACACAAACTACAGTCTTCGTCCCCTTATTTTAGGTCACAAAACGCTGTCGATGTTACCAGAACTGCTGAGCAATGTACCGCTAAGGTATATCGAACAGAATTGCACCGTTGCAAGACTTCTTGCTTAACCGCTGACTAATCTATGTTGCAGACATATCTCAACCAGCATCCAATATACGGATACAGTAATGAGCGTTCCTAAATTAATCTGTTCATGGAGCTAACGAGTACACTATAGGAAGCATGTTGGTTACAGTTTAGACAAGCCACAACGATGTCTAAGGATGTTGTAATTGACAGTCAAAGACAAGGAAATTAGGATAGTTGAAGAATATGTAAGGTAAACTTGAAGATATGTATCTGAAAAACATGTCTGCGGCGCACAGACTGACTGACAGACACAAGAGTGATGTCATCAAGGATCTGTATTTTTGAAGTGAAAATTCTTTTCTTCTTCTTTCTTTTCTTCTTCTTCTATTCTTCTTTTTAGGGTTCCGTACCAAAATGGTAAAAAAGGAACCCTTATGGTGTGACTCAGTCTGTCTGTCTGTCGGTCTGTCTGTCTGTCTGTCTGTCTGTCTGTCTGTCTGTCTGTCTGTCTGTCTGTCTGTCTGTCTGTCTGTCTGTCTGTCTGTCTGTCTGTCTGTCTGTCTGTCACAGCTGGATATCTCAAGAACTACTGATGCTATCAACTTGAAATTGAGAATAGTTTTAGAAGACGTTTACCCAACTATTTTGCAAATAAGAAAGAAATAAAAATATTTATGTTTTTGTTGCAACAGGGACTGAAAGGGGGTCTTAAAAATTTAAAGTGGGGCTACTAGGGCATGTGGGTATCATATGAAAGAGCGTTGTTTGCAAATTCTCAAACTATTTTTTATTTTTTTTTACGCCGCATAGTTTTCGACTTTTGATGAAAAATGTAAAAAAAAATACCGTTTGCAAAGTTTGCAAAGAGAAAAATCTGAAATTATTCTATGTGATGTGATAGAAGTTTATGTAAAGATTACAGGAAAAATATAACGATGTCTCTAAATAGCACACTTTTTCAGAAATCGGAACGGAACCCTCGGTGCGCGAGTCGGACTCGCTCTTGACCGGTTTTTTGTTAATCAAAACAAATGCACACATTGTAGAATTCCGACAGTCTACCATCAAAGAGACACCACAATTAGACCGCCTAGCACAAACCTAATGCACACAGATGTTTTAATTGCACTCATAATCATAATAACATATTGTACGAGCACGGAAATGTACCAGCATCCAAGATTAAAGTGATCCACACAAAACTAGGCCATATGTTCGTTATTATCTGAACAATTATAATATTATTCAACCTGAACATTGCACAACTATTGACAGAAGTAGGTTATGGTATCGCGGTATTGATGGACTTTATATTGTATTAAAAGATTTCGATATATTTAAATAGGTTAGTGGATAATGGACGGTGTGTTGGAGAAATTGGAGGTATGTAGAGTAGGTATTTGAAAGGAGACTTCTTGTAGTCTGATAATGTCAGTATTATAAGAATTATAGAAGAATGAAATACTAATTTCCCAGGACATAAGGAGAGGACCTGTGGTTGCTAACAGGGATCCCAAAACCTCTTTAGTTGAATCAGTCATGTGTTCCCGTTTCCTTAGGCGATAGAATTTGACTAGACTGTCTGAACGTAAAAAAAAACAACATTCTCCTGACGAAGGTATTCCAAATTAAAATTTTATTATAATCTTGGCCTCAGTTGAGTCATTACAACTCTGCATCCAGTCTAGGTAGACTGGGTGCAGAGACCTGAAGGTTAAAAGTCATAGACTGACTTTCTCATCAATCAATCTGCCTAGCCTTTTCCCAACTATGTTGGTGTTAGGTTCCAGTCTAACCGGATACAACTGAAAACCAGTATTTTACATGGAGCGATTTGACTTCGATTGCCTATCTGACTTCCACAACCCAGTAACTGGGTAATACGATACCCCTTGGTATGACTGGTTGTCAGACTTTCCGGCTTCTGACGATCCGTAACGACTGTCAAAGATCCACGAATGACAGCCGGGACCAACGGCTTAACGTGCTTTCCGAGGCACGGAGGAGTCTCGGTATGTAAGGATTAACGTAGCAAGCGTAGCTTAAACTGATGGATCGACTCTTGCGGCTGTTATTACTTAGCCACGAGCTCTTCTCAATCTAAATCTAATCGTCGTAAAGTGAATGCTACAACAATCTGAAAAAGTTAAAAGATTATCAGTTCCACGTTGGATCTGCAATTAGATTTCATTACTTGATAGCTCTCGCTTAGTTCTCTAAACACAGAATGCTCACCAAAAGCCATGTTCTCATTCAGCAAACAATACTAAATCAATCAACATTTATTTCATGGCCCTTATCGCTTCCAGTGCCTTATCGTTTTGCTGGCTAAAATTAATTAAACGTAGTTCTGTACAGCGCTTTGTTTCCCTCCAACTTGGTCATTTGCGATATTCTTCATAAATTGAGGTCTAAGGCAGAGGCGGAAGCGGAAATATGTCTAGGAATTAAAACCATCTGTGGTGGTGGATGGTCTTGACTGTGGATTTTCTCTAATTTTCTGTCGTGTCTTTGGACTTGTCTTTCATGGTTTTTTTGAAATATATCCGAAATCCTGCTATACAGGAGGAATTTTTCATGTGTCGTGGATGGCCAAATTCAAAAATATGAGGAATATTGTAATGCTGAATGCACTACAATCCTTGAGACGTCGAATCCAGCTATGTATTGAAAACAATGATCATTATTTTGATTGACCAATTAATATAGTTAAGGTTTATTAAGTAGGTAACATAAGAAAAATTAAAAACGTATTTTGTTAAAAATAGCTCTTTCCTTTAGTTTGCCGTAGGTATGTCATTACTTCGCAGAATTCGATCCTTATTAGCGACGCTGTCGAATGATGTTATAATACAGCGTTTTTTTTTTTTCAAAATCAACGGGTTCTATTCCTGGCTACAAATATTGATTTTTCAAAAATCCAGTGATGCAGTTACAGGTTTCATCAAAATCGAGCTCGATACTCCTTTGAGTACTTTTCGCTATTCCTCATAGTTTCGGATTTGGCCATCCACGCCCACTTGAAAAATTCACCTGTATATAATTCCAGACACTTGCCATTCAACGTTGTTAATATTTTTATGCTTTCCTAGGACGACCAGTTATTAAGGTTAATACAAATGGCGCTTTTACATATTTCTTTAGCTTTCATTTAGTACGGTTTTGTTTATCGTGATTGATGATCTTCCTTTATTGGAAGAGATCTAATCTGTTTTAATAATATTTTGTACCGGTTCATCGTTTTGTCTCTGTCATTTATCATAATTTCAGCCACAAGTCGTCCACTGCTGGACACGGGCCTCCCCGGCCTCACTGGATTGGACATTATATTCTGATTTCTAAACACAACCCATAACGACAACGAGTGACATGCCATCTGTCATTTGAGTTTGACATAACCTTTGCTTCCTTCCGTTTGTAAGCCACCCATCTTAATTATGTCGAGCGTGCATACATTTATTGTTTTCCGGAACTATTGTCATCACGAATAAATCGAATGTAATCTAAGTGAACTGTTTTTGTTATTCTGCCGAAATATCCAACAAGAACATCACCACATCGACCGGTCCTATGCACCTCTTTGCTAAAAAAATGCAATGCCAAAAATTTCGCCCTTTCATTGCGTCATTCCAGAGGTAGTTGCTGAAAATCAGCGCCGCTGACTAGGCTCGTCCGACATCACGGCATTTTGCTGAGCAACGACCTGTTCTTGCACAGATACGACACACGGATTAGTTTGATCTTGTTATTTTTGTTATAAAAGTATTATTTTTCCACTCTGCAATGCGGATTTGTTTTTGTTATGATTGTTTGTTTGTTGCAGTTTGTTGACATTTCCGAGTGTCACAACACAGAGCAGAGGCAATGTAGAGTTACTGTTGTAAATTGTCTTTGGCCACCGAAATGGACAACTTGGATATGAGGCTTTTGCTTACATTGCATACTATGTGCAACTTTTGTCATTCTTTATTATTTTATTTTTATATTGTGTGTTTTATTTGTGCAGAATATACACTTTTTTTTTCTTTAGTACAACTAAAGTCGAACTCTCATTGCTTGCACCACTTACACGCAGTTGAAAACTTTCGAATCTTATTGTGCTGGAGAGTTCCGCCAGCTTATTGGTATTCGTCCGAGTTTCTTAGATATTGCTTGTACTATTTAATTATAGGGAACTTACCGTATTGACTGTCGACGCTTTAAAGAGAAATAAAGAAAAAGTGCCGATGTAGTAAAACTTTCTATTGAGTAATTCAGCATTGCATTGGTACATTGGATACTACAGTCTCTCAGTGAATGCATTCTTGACACCGGTCAGTTTCCTACTAACGAATATGTTTCTTGCGAATTTGAGCCTTAAAGTTACTAGAAATTGACTGACAGGTGTCAATGCATTTTCTCGACGGCCGGACTGTAAGTATCAATATTCTTTGCACAGAATCCCTTCCCTATAACTATCCGTTCCGATCGTTTTCAAGTAGGTATTTCCTGTAATAAATTTCACATTTGCCTGCCGTCCAAAGATCATTTCTTGACTTTGAGAGTACAATGCTTATTGGGTAGATTGAATGGAGCAATGAAAATTTTAGCTAAGCTATATCTTCTTTCTTAAAGGCGCGAACTGTCAAATAATATCTTATATTAACCAGTCAGCAAGGTGGTAGCGGCGGTGATCCGTACGTACTATCGGCCAAACTTCCGCATGCTCACTTTTAAGGTGATAATCGCATAGCAAGGCTTATGACTCAATCGCCTAGGCATGCGTTTTGACCAATAAGATGCACGTTTGTTTTTGATTTGATTAGTAGCTAATGTTTGTTGTTGTTTTTGGAGTTTACTCCTTAAGAATAGATTTTAATATAAGGTCCCCGGTATGGAAATTTCATGAGGAGTGAAATACAGGCGTTAACTCAAAAACGTCCTTACTTTTTCTGCGCAACGTAAAACAAAACGAACGCCTTTACACCTTGCTTTTTGTATAGCATTGATTCGTTGAAGAAATTCTGCCCTTATGGTCCTTTGTTTTCGTCCAACTATACAAAGTTGGAACGGCACAAAAACAGGACTAAACTCCTGTCGTGCGTCGGAGCTGACACACACACACAATTTTTTTTGTTACACGCCCTGTACCTACTCACACAAATGCATATTGTCTCTAATTGGACTAAACCAGGAAGAGGTGTGGTCTGTCACTATCTGCGCTTCCGCAGAAATATTTTTTAAATTGTGCATGCTTAAGTTTTGCCGATAGTACACTTATGTGTTACCATCACATACGTGGAAGCTGTTTTATTCAAGTCTCTAAAAATGACAAAAAGTACTGCCACATCAATCAATAAATAACTTTTATCAGTCCTATGCTGGACATAAACCTCTCCCAAAGTTGACGTAATATTCTATTTACGAGTACACTTCCCCAAATGTTTCATAGGTTATTTCGGCCTGACTGCTTGTGGTATACAGGGTGATTGATGTAAAAATAATGGATATATACACGCACTGACGGTTTGGTTCGATGTGTCAATAAAAGAATGATGAAGTATAACATATAAATATATTTTTATACATGTGTATATAATAGAGGTAGTTAAATGGTGGAAAGCTTTTAGCTAAGACTGTCTATTATCATTGGGTGAATAGCGTTTATTTATACTTTGGAGAGAACACAATTGACAGAATTTGATCTGTCAGTTAGAACGACGAGCCGAATTGATAAAATAAAAGATGTTTTACGAGTAATTAAATTCTTCTAAATATATGTTATTTCAGATGTTTACAGTACCTACCTTTCAGGGTGAACCTGTTTTGGCCATAGCGTATCAAAGAAATAACAGTAGTATTGTATCAGTTGTGAACATTAAAAATAAGGATAATATTTTTGTGTTCACCAAAAATATTATCCGTACATCAAAATACTGATCGTGCACCAAATATTCCTGAATGTTACACAAAACACCCGCGCGTCCGAAACTTCACATTGGTGAATCATTTGGGTTAGAATCATTTGGGTTAGGTTAGGTTAGGTTAGAACAGTGACCCTTAACGCGCGACGGCGAGCGAGCGAAGCGAGCGGTGCCGCGGTAGCGGCCGCCGAGCGCCATATCCAATAGATGCTCGTTATGACATATTTTAATGAACATATTTTGGTGCACATTCAGTATATTTGGTGGAACACAGGCAAAATTAGGTAAATGAAATGGGAATAAATTGAAGTACTTTTAAATACCATCCTAAAAATAATAAGATTAAATGATATTAGTTCTGCAAATTGGTTGAAAAAAACTGTCAAAATTTGCAAGTGTTGTTGTAGTTTCTTAGGTCCAAACGTCATCAAAGAAATTAATGATTATTGTTTTAAAGTAAACATAGGTAAACTAGTTTTCCATCATATTCATCATCCTCCCAGCCCTTTACCCCAACGTATTTTGTCAGTACAGTACCTCTATTTCTTCAAAAAAACCAGTATCAACAAGGTTTTAATTTAAATCGCGTAAAAAAAATCAGCTGTTCCCTACATTTATTTTCGACTAACTCGTCAAAATGTAGGGAACAGCAGATTTTTTTTGCGATTTAAAGTTTGGTCCAATAGTAAAAGTTGTTAATAACGATGAGTACAATACCCCATATGAGGTTGTACGTTGTTTAAATTACTCATTGTATATCCAGTTTTATTGCAATATCAGCCAACAATTTATAATAGGAACCTACTACAAGTACTAATTCAGGCTAGACGTTCATCAATGTGGTCGGAATGTTATGACCTCGAGAACTCCGCAATAGTGCAATGCAGAGCGCGTATCTCCAATAGTCTACCACTTAGCTATAATTTGTGCGATATTACGATTGGTTCACACAGTACTCACATAGCTTTAGAAAGAGACGGCCACACAGGTATGAGTGACAGAGGCGGCGACAAAGCCGATTTTTTGAGTTTCGTACCTCAACAGGAAAAATAAACGGACCACAGAACCCAGACCAGAAGATGTCCGTCTCTACTTTTTCTCAAGAACGCGTGGAGATATCAAGTTGAAATTAATATCAAGTGTCGTAAAGTGTCAGTATATACAAAAAGCAATTTTAAGGTGTAAAGGCGTCCGTTTTGTCGATAGTACAGTAGAATTCGTATTTTCAAACGTGGACTCACTAAACCAAAAGTTCCACGAGTTGTCTTTCCACCAAACTACCGTTATTTACAATCCTCGCATGACCCAAACCGATACAGTAGGTAATAAAAATAAAATTCAATACATCGAGACTTTTATGCTTAAAACTTTGTGCTCTATAAACTATGTGGCCATAAACGCCTATTTCTCAAATATAACACTATGTTATAGTTCCCGAGTGGCTGTTATAAAATTTGCCGAACCTAACCTAGTATATTTTGTAAATTGTAATTCAGAGCCCCCTAGTGAATGTTAGTGACGTTATTTAGTGCAGTGTTTCGAGCCTTAAATGTATTAATTTACTGTTTTTAAGTTTTATTTGTCGATGAGGGTAGTTTTCGTTTGGTAGTATACAGGATGTTTTGATGTGACATTCATTATACAGGATGAATTAAAAGTGGATGCCGGTTCTTAAAGTGAAAACTGCTGAGACAAGACAAATAAAACCATGTACTCCATCAAATCTCGTCTACTTTCATGATGATGATGTCTGTGATGATGTGTGTTTCAATTGTCCATCTTAATTTTTTTCACCGTGTCCTCCGGGCGATCCACACAATGGTGACAACCGGGCGTTTCCTCCCGCCTTATTCGGAACAGGAACCTCACGAAACAACCGTGTCCGGTGAAGACCTGCGTCAGGCGGACGCCGTGGCGCCTCTCCAACCGCCAACCACTCCCCCTTGAATAGCAATTTATGTGACTTGTAAATGCTTGAATATAAAGTCTACCGATGCAGCTTAAGAGCCATTTACGTTTTCGCGCAAATATCTAAGATTTTAGTCGCCTAAACCATCTTGGGTACAACTCTGACATTGTTGAATACATTTAAAACAAAAACCAATCTTTCGTATTGATTCTTGATGTAACACATTTACAAAAACTTATTTGTTTACTTTGTGGCCATTAATCTCCCACAACTAGTTTGCAGAAAAATCATCGCAGAGTCAATTTCAGACTCATAAATCTATCATTAATATTCATAAATTTTACTTAAAAAATACATGAAGCATTAGACATACAGGGTGTAAGGGACAGCCCTCCGCAAACTAAGAGGGTGCATTCAGCTCTTCATTGTGAATCATATTCCACCGAAAATTTTCTCAGGAAGATTTTCATTAAAAAAAAAATCAGTTACAATTTCTTTATTTCAATGTAAAATTACATTGTGTGTTCGCAACACTCCATTTATGTAAAAAAAACAGCAAAAAAAAAACTGAAAACAAAAAAACCAGCAATGGATGTAGAAATACTCTAACGAACGACGCGTGAAATCAGCTGTTCACTTTCTGTCTAGCTACAGGTTCATCGAACTCACCGCATACCTATTACCTACCTCTCCCAACCAGTAATAGACGCTCCGATTTGTGCAGAAAAACACAAACAAATCAGGTTTATTGGATTCCCATAACGTTCCTGAAAAAAATTCATGTACCGGTCATCTTAGTATGACATCCTGAATTCACCCTATCAGTTTGCGGAGGGCTGTCCCTTACACCCTGTATAATTTTGTTGACTTTTAACGTACTAAAATATCGATTATTAATAACATTAATTAGTAAAAAAATTAAGTCTCGGGGATTTTTACGTTTTATATCGCTATTTAATCGCAATTTTTTGGTTTGAATAAAGCGTAATTAAATAATTTTAAAAAACTTGTCAAAATAAACTATGTTCTTTAACAAAACGAATTCTAAAGTTTTATTAAAATCTCTTCATTTATTTAGACATAATAACGATATTAACATCACTATAAATTAGAATAAATTACGTTGCATAAGCGGGCACCGAACATTACAGCGCGAGCGCTCATCAAGGAAGGACCTGTGCCATTTTTTCCCGCCTCCTGATGTCCGAGCTCACGTATCGTGAACGCATTATTTTACTACGACTGCAATATTAAAATTTTGTTAAAATTGTGAAATGGCTCTTACTAGTGAACACTCACTTATCAGACCGAACGAAGCGAAGGAGCCGAAAGAATCGAATTTTAGAATTACTTGTATGAGTTGTATGAAATCCTATGAAACTTCGCACACATATCCGCGCCGAATCGGACTCGCCGTAAGAATTAGCCGACGTAAAAATATCGCGGCGGGATTTTATCGCGCACTGGATTTTGAACTCTCGGTATTGAGCCGAGCATTCAGAATCCAACCTAACAACAACAGACTGCATCCCAGAGCGTCGAAAAAACACACCGTTGGATTTTCAACTCGGCGCTAAGCAGAGCGTTGAAAATCCAGTGCGCAAAAAAAAATTGCCGCGATATTTTTACGTCCGTGCGAACGTCGGCTTACTGTAGGAACTCTGTTTCGTTCGGTGCGGACAAAGGCAATCTTGTACGCGCCGAAACTAGATTAATACAGAATGGGACACTCCGAAGTTTAGGTATGAAGCTACAAGTACGCGGCGGGCCCCGTCCGCGGGGCTAATTCAGTAGGTCAGAAGGTATAAGAGTTACGCGATAGAAAGAGAGGCAACTTGTAGTTGAATATAACTGTAGGTAATGAGCGTTGTGCGACCTGAATTGCACTTTATTGTGTCGTAGCAAGAGTCGCTTTTTATTTAAATGATTTTGCGGAGTGTCCCATCTGTATTAATCTGTGCCGAAACGTAGTTCCTTTGCGATTCGTCTGATTCAGCGCGGTTAATTGTGTGAGGTTTCATACAAGTAATTCTAAAATTCGATTCTTACCGCTTCTTTGCTTCCTTCAGCTACTGATAACTGTGACCTGTGTGTGTGTAACTGTAACCTTAATCATCCTTTCCACTAAAATAAGCCTGTAGACTAAATAAAAATATTTGAATGAGTTTGCCACGATCTTGAACCTCAATCGAACTTCACAACCTTGAGTAAATAATCCTTGCGTATTTCGGTCAAGGTTGAGAAACCTTTTCCGAAGTTACTTCTGTATTTTCATCATAAATTGTATGTTTGATATTCATACATAAATAAACTTAAGCTTTATTCCCAAAGGGGAAGGCAGAAACTTGCATACTCCTTTTGCTTTGTTTACGTTCATACATCTAAGGGGCGCATGGCTAAGTAATAACAGCCACACGGGTCGATTGATCAGGTTAAGTGACGCTTGGTCGTGGATGGGTGACAATCTTTACATACCGAAACCCCTCCGCGATTTGTGTAAATCTAAAAACTGCATTTTGACATGAGGATGTCCCTCTTTTTCCCGCTATGTTTGTCTCTCTTTGGCATATGAAACGATATGGGCTGTCAAAAGTGACCTATTATTTTGTCGCTCGTATACCATCATATCATTTCGTATATCATCATGAATGGAAGAATTTACTTCCCGGTACCGTATTGGGAAATTCTCTCGAACTTTCCTACACCTTTTCCGGAACGCATAAATAGTCAAAAATCCATTGCTGACTCACCTAATCCGAATAAGATACAAAGGGAAGTGCTGTTAAAATGCGATAAAATCGACTTCGCCCCCTAAAATCGTAACTCGTGTAACAAAAGGGTACTTTTTTATTCGCTCCAACGTCACTAAAAAGGTTCTTATTAGTACCCCTTCTGGCCAATCGGGTACGAGTATCTGTATATCGGGGTTTTTCGTAATTTCCGAAGAGGTTCCCTTGTCGGAATGTTTGAATAGGTTTCTAATAGATCGGATCGATGTTCGAATATGTGTTGTGATACTTTTTTCCGAGTGGATAAATCCTTTCTGGGTTATTGTTGATCCGTCTTTTTGGAACATGTCGTGCGTATTATGAAGTTCGTGACTTTATGAGTAACTATCTACTATCTATAGTGCGATTATATTCAATGTGATCACGTTTGAAAGAGTTTCCACGCAATGCAATCATGACCTTGAACAGTCTTTAGTGTTCGATTCAATGTCGAGACCTTGTCAATATCTTCTCCTCATGAGGTTTTGATTGCTTTTATGAAAATTCTATACCAGTAAGACATCTCGAGCTCAAGCTTAATGAAGCCTATACCTTCCCTCATACGTAACATTTGTATCCGGCCGTTTTTAGGGTTCCGCACCTCAAAAGGAAAAAACGAAACCCTTGTAGGATCACTTGTGTATCTGTCTGTCTGTCCGTCTGTCACAGCCAATTTGCTCCGAATCTAATGGACCGACTAAGTTGACATTTAGTACACATATGGATTTCTGTGACGTATGGTAAAGTAAATAAATTAATTTTGAATAGGGGGGTCACTTTAAAAAAGTTTTGCAAACTGTATCGTGTGACATGTCAAATGAAAGGGCCTATGAGGGTCTCAAATATATTTTTTTTTTTATAATTTTAAAATAAATTGTTTTAAATTTATTTAAGACAATTGATGAAAATTGACCATTTGAAAAAAATAAATAGTTCTTTATCTGTAGATTACAGGAACATTTATAAGAAGTTTATAGTCTTAAAATAACATTGTTAATCTCTCAATATTGTGAGTCCAAACTTACATTTATTGGTGGAATGTATGGGAGAACATGTTTTTCAACTATAATGTTAAGTTTGTTCTTGGGATAATTTCATCCCAATTACGGAACCCTTCATTGTGCGCAGTCTGACTCGCACTTGGCCGGGTTTTTTGGAGATAAATCAAGTATTGGCTGCGTTGAAATCATTACCGTATCGACGACAATGTGGGAGTTTCTTGCTGTCTCTTTCTTACAATACCGTCTTCAAACACAGTAAAAGTGAGGCCTCTCAAAAACTTTTCACTGCACATAAAACTATCAAGTCATAGCTGATTCGCGTGAACCTCTGTCCTGTTTATAGCGCCCTGGTACCTTTCGAAACTTTGATACTAAAATGTCTGCACGAATGAGCGGTATTTCGATTGTGTTTTGTTTTTATGATCAGTTGGTCTTTTTAGGTTTTCTGGACACGCGATGGTTAACTGTTTAGCTTCTATTTCATGCTTGCCTGGTAGCAGTGGTTGGTCGTTAGTGTGTAGAATATTTTTATGGGTCTTCTGAATGTAATGGGGATATTTAGCAGAAGTTTTGGACGGATATCCTTGCTTCCACCGCCCATTGTGTCACCCTATGTAAAATTTCAACATTTATATCTGTAATTTTTATGGTGTGCATAATAAAGAGTATTCTATCTATCTATCTTCCACATTAGGGTTTTTTTCTTTTTCATTCATAATCGTCATCATTGGCAGCCTTGTTCCGCCCACTGCTGAGTATAGGCCTCCTTCCTTTTGGTTTCCAGACATTGTGGTATCTTCCGATCCCTAAAAATCATACAACTTTAGATAAGAATAAGAATAATTTTATTGGTCCATCGTTACAAAATAAATTACTTACAAAAATAATAATATTGAGTGCTTGCTGTAACTAGAATAAGTAACATATTTATTTGAACAGTGGTCCCCAAACTAGGCAGCGCCTGTATCTTGGGGGCCTGAGTTGCGTTATCTTAAGTTTTAATTCGAGACATTTTGTGTTAACAATTTAATTTCAGGATGTTTGAAAATGGATGACAGATGACAGTGTTAGGTGGAAAGTACCTACTAACATATAGCGGAAAAGGCTAAAATGATGAATAGATTCAAATAAAATTGTTAGTTTCGACGTCGAACAATCATTTTATATATCAATGGCCATGCAGTTCTTTACAATATACCAGCATAACAAAATATGATTGTCTCGCACAGCCATATCAAAATAAAACAGTCCGCCATTTTGTCAATGCAAAAGGATTTACGTTTATCAAGAGCAGTCACGAGTTTCTATATTATAATGCTCTACAGAACCAATGCCCCGTGAATAAATAGAGATAAATGCGAAAGTACGAACACACGACACTCCCTGACGGGACTTTACACAAATGTGCCTAGGTAATCGGTTAGCGAAGTGTGTTCGGCTGTTTTCGTGTACTAACTGTCAAAATGAATGACTCGTGTAGTGTAGATTTATGTCAAAATTATTATATTATTATATTATATTATATTTATTTACATCAGAGAACAACTCCATATCATAAAATAATGACAAAAGAATATAAACACTTCACAAAATCATAAAAACGTTAGTGTGTTAGTAACAAAATGGCTGGCTAAACTTATGTGAAAAAAAAAATCTTTGTACTGGTAGTTTTGCAACTTTGACAATCATTATGTTTGTGCAAAAACTGTACCTAGTTCTAAAAATGTAAAATGTGGTGTTATCTTTTAAAATTGTGTTAAAAATAGTAGTTAAAAACTTTGTGGATTACGGTGTGGCTTTTATGACGACTACTTCTTTTTAAAAGCTTCAAATATACCTACAGAGCGTAGTTTAACAACTTTGACAATCACTGTGTTTTTGTAAAAAATGTACTTGGTTCTGAAAGTGAAATATAGAATATTTTTCTTGAAAGGAACCTCATTTACAACCTAAAAGATTTTCTATTGTTCAGAAAACTGTCTGTTTAATTTTCTGCTTATTCATCCTTTGAACGCCATTAAAAAATTAAGGCCTATCATCAAACATTAAACTAACAATACCCTCTTTTTGTTACAGGTAAGACTCCAAGCTGATTACTACCCCCTTCCCCTAAAAATAAAAGAAAACCCTTAACGACTTATGTACACCGACGCCGTAAAATTTATGGTCCCCCATAAATTCTGTGAGAAAAATCCTTCAACACAAAATATTGTGTTATTTTCCACATTATGTTATATTTATAACAAATATATTATATAAAATGGCAATTCGCAAAGGGATTCCCTTTATAGCGACAGATAAGATGGTCTGAATACAATGTGTCAGTACTATACAGCGTGTTGTGAAAATTGTAGAAAATGGCGGATAGTTTAGTGAGTGTAAGAAAGAACCTTAACAGAGAAGGATACGGTAAGGTACGGTAATGCTGAAGTCATAGATATACTTAGTATTTATTCATTTTAGCTTTTGCCCGCGGCTTCATCCGCGTGGAGGTCAGAATTGTCCCACGGGAACGTAGTACTACGCGGATAAAAAAAAAATGTCCTAATTCACGTCATGGTCTACCTATGTGCCAAATTTCATTCAAATCCGTTCAGCCGCTAAGGCGTGAAATGGTAACAGATAGACAGCGTTACTTACACATTATAAAATTACTAGTTGTTGCCCGCGATTACGTCTGCGATCTAGAATGAAATTTGGCAGATAGGTAGCCTAAGGACATAGGCATATTTCATAACGATCTGTTCAACTGTTTTTGTGTGAAAGCATTAACAAACAAACAAATTCCTTTATTATATTAGCATGGATTCATAAAATGACCTAGTCATTTTAGCCTATATTTTATTATATAATACGAAACACCATTGATTAAATTAAAATAAAAAGCAAAGCTCAACTTTTATTAGGTACTACTTACAGCAAAACATCTAAGGATTACTCAAATCTCCACTTTGTTATACAATCTTACAGAAATCTAATTAAATATTTTCTTAAACTTAACTTCAAATTAATTAACAAAAACGCTAACCTTTACAGCTTATAGTAGTTATATTACTTACTTTTGTATTAAAAATTCTTAGGAACAGTTGTTCAGTGACTGATTTAATTATACTTTCTAAGTATCGCAGTAACACGCTTGTTTTCAAATTCATGAACTTTTAATTGATCGGATAAAGCTGTTGTTTGGAAGAATTCTGTTTTTAAGGCGATACATTATTAAGAAAGGCTATACGATTAGGGGAAGATGAAAGAAACGATGGATAGACTGTGTGATGATATGGCTAGAAAGGGGGTGACTACCGAGATGATGACTAATACAGAAGTATGGAAGAAAAAGACATGTTGCGCCGACGCCAAATAAATTGGGATAAGGATAGGAGAATAATGAAATTATTAAGACAGGGTTTTTGTTGAAAATGTCGTAGTGTTTCTAGGAATAGGAAACAGTGAATAAATCATGTATATTAGGTATAGGAGTTTATTGGAGTTTACTCCATAACACTCGATTTTAAAACAAGACTCCCGGAGGAGTGAAAAACAAGCGTTGTTACGTTTTTCTGCGCAACGTAAAACAAAACGAACGCCTTTACACCTTACAGTTGCGTTACAAAATGCAACTTTAATGTGTAAAGACCTTAAAGTTGCGTTACAAAATGCAACTTTAATGTGTAAAGACCTTAAAGTTGCGTTACAAAATGCAACTTTAATGTGTAAAGGCGTTCGTTTCGTATCACTGATTAATTGAAGAAACCCTGCCCCTATGGTCCTTTGTTTTAGTCCAACAATAGAAAGTCGGAACGGCACATAAAACAGGAGTAAACCCCCGTCGTGCGTTGGAGCTGTGATACACACACACTTTTTATTATCAGTATTATTTCCTTGACCAGATGTGGAGTTGATATTACTATTATTTTGTCATTAACAGTCCGTCATCCTTCTGATAAATCTTTTTACTATTAGAGATGCTTAAAACTTATTCCTTATATCCAGTAATACAGTTTTGAGTACCACACTAAAACAAATCGGTACATCGTTTATTTTTAGTTGTAAAATTGTTAATACCGGTACCATTTTAAATTCGGTACAAATTCTAAACTAGAGCACGCTGTATATAGCGTCTCAGCGGTTTTACGACACAAACATAAAAGTTGTAGTTTTAATCGTTCGTTTACTGTTTTTTTAAAGCAATTTGTAATGGGTAATGTCGTTACTCTAATTTTTATGGTTTCTCATTATATCAAGTGGATTTGTCGTTATTAAATTACGTTGTCCATTTTATGTTATAATTATTTTTTCGTATTTAATGTTGAATCAATGTCTTTCAAACAATTCCGATCTCTCATTAGATTATTTGCCAAACGGGAGGTTAAGATAACGGGTGTTGTATTCAATCAAAAGCTATTTTTGTCTGTGTCCTGTAGGAGTGTTAAGTACAGTGTGCGTGGGTTTGATAAGTCATCGTGGTGGGGGGAATAGGGATGATGCCTGGGTAAAAAAAAAGAAATTCTATTTAGTCCGTCAGTCAGATAATAAAAAAATATTAGACACGTATTTTTTGCTTTATCATATTGATAAAAAAATACTTAGCTATCACGCATTAAAGTTGGGGAGTGGGGGCTCGCTACGTCACTTGTACGTATAAAACATAGCTACGCGTGACGTCATGCCATATTTTAACAATTCCAATGTATCGCCGTAATTTTTTGATTACGTAAAAAAAGAAAAAATATGTGTCCAATATTTTTTAATAATCTCTATGACGACTTAGGTGACTACTCATCCGCAAATATTTCATCCGCGGATGAAACGTTACCCTTTTATAATTGTAAGGCGACGAATCATCCGCAAGTTCGGATGAGTCGTCGCATAGTTCGTATTGATGTGGTCATATCGGCCAAATAGACAAACAAACATTTGTGTATAGGAACGTTGTCTGTTCTTTGGTTTCGCCGGATTGTCTAGTGGCCATGTGTAATAATATCGTTGTTAAATCGAACAAAAATACTTCTATGTATACCTATAAAATTAATTTTAAAAAAAAATTAAAAAGTACTTAATACATATGTAATAATAAAAACAAAAAAAAATGAAATAGTTTAAATGAAATAGTTGGTTATTTAAGTATTAACAATCTATTTCAATGTAGGTACTCATATTTATAACAAAACTCAGGTTTCGCAGTAAAACAGTTATAACAAAACTCAGGTTTCGCAGTAAAACAGTAACTACCTGTCATTTATTTATGTAGGTAGGTACATTGCTTATTATTCTGATTTACCAGTAGCTATAAAAAAATATAAAAGAACGATTCTCGAATATATCCGCTAGCAAAACCGGTGAAATCAAAGAACAGGCAATATATTTATTTATTTATTTTATTTATTTATTTTACAGAAAGCAAGACTAATAGCAAAAATTTACAATAGTTCGTAGGTCAGAAAATTTGCTAATAACAAGCTTCCACATAGACGTCTAGTTACAAATATTATGCGTTGACTGTGAGCAACATCCAAACAGTTTAGACATACTATCTCCAAATATTCCTTGGTTAGGATCTTTCTAATACTGTGTGCGTTGATGCAAAATAGATCGATCTCCAGGTGTGATGGTAAACTATTGAAGGCTTTTACACTACGAACGAATGAGAAAGGCGTTTTTTTTTTTTTTTGTGGATGGGAAATCATCAAATGACTTCTCCCGGTCAGACTTTTACTGACTAAAACCCACCTGTGTTCCTTCAGTTGCCTGTGCCAGGGCCACGGTATCTCTTTCGAACAACCTGCGACCCCGGCAGCATGACGAAGGCGTTGCGCCTGTAATTAGTCGATGCGCATGGTGCCTGAAGCAGAGGTCGTCTGCGTAGGTTATTTTGATTAGTGCGAAGAAGTATTTTACTGAGTAGTTCCGGACCATCAATCGAGCCGTTTGCTATGCCTACCAAAAAAATCCTACACACAATGTTTGTTTGTCTATTTGGCCGATATGACCACATCAATCATTTTAACTATGCGACGACTCATATGAACTTGCGGATGATTCGTCTCCTTAAAATTTTAAAAGGGTAACGTTTCATCCGCGGACGAAATATTTGCGGATGAGTAGTCACCTAAGTCTCTATGACGGACAAAAAATAAATTTTTAGTCATCATCCCTATTGTTGTTATTGGTTTTTCTTCTCTTTTATTGAGGAGAACAGATTAAGACGTGGATAAGTGCCATCGGCCTTGAGTGGTTAGGTTGCGTGTTCTGTGCTGAGCTCACGCAACGCGTCGTACGTCCAGCCAGTAATAGGACTCACTCATCAAGGAGCGCTGTCCCATATTAGACGCATTCATTTATTACACACTAGCACTTCCCACGCGGCCCGCGTGGATGTCGGAAAATATCCTATGGGAACAAAAATCCTTCCTTATTCCTTGTCTACATTATAAAGGGAACCTCTGTGCAAAATTTCAGCTTTCTAGGTCCAATGGTTTGGGCTGGGCGTTGATGAGTCAGTCAGTCAGTCAGGACTTTTCTTTTTATACAGGGTGTCCCGTAAATAATGGATCAAACGTAAGGGGTAGGTAGCTTACCTAATTTCCAACAACTAATTTGAATATTTAAAAAAAAACCGTTACAGTAACCAGGATATTAATTTTTTTTCGAATTTTACGATTTTGTCTTCCAGAATTAAGCTTTTTTAATGCTGTCGCTGCAAATGATGACATTTTTAGGTATGATTTTTATTTAACATTTCTGAATAGCTTACTAATGTTATAAGATACCATTTTTTTGAATACCGTTTTATTTGCCTTAGAAAAAAAATCTTGAGTTGAAAAGTTTTTTCTTTACGATGTTAGGACCAAAATTGAAAAAATTCTCCTGTAAAAAAAATGTATGACACCGAAAACCACCATTATTTTAAAAACTTGTACATTTAATAAGGTTTGCAAATTGGTATAAAACTTACGTCTAGTCTTTATCGTTACAAAGATATTGCTATGAATGTGATGAAGACAGAAAATAAATTAAATTGGTACTATTCCATTTTTTCATTTTCGTAATGGCTTATGCTTGAATGCTTGTAATCGAAGCAGGTAGTTAAGCGGCTAGCATATTCCGACCCGATGACGTCATCTGTCCGGAATTTGGGACCGCTACCTGTGGCGGAGTTGCACCTCAGTCAGCGTGAAGGGGATAGATAGCGCCGCTTTTGTATTTTTGGTAAATTGGTATGAAGTTGTACATTCTAGTCCTTGTCGTTACAAAGATAATTGCTATGAATCTGAGAGGTGCTCCAAATCAACGTTAGTAAAAAAAATAAAAAAGTGTGTACATTTAAACTTTTTCTTTAAAATGTGTAACTGTAGCATTTCAGAGGCAATGTTCATTGAATTATTGAGGCGTATGAAAAGAATTAGGAGGCCGTACTAAAAAAAACAGTTAGTTCAAATAAATCGTTTTATTTGGTTTTTACAATAAATGTTCGAATTGCCTTCCCTCTACAAGAATGCAAAGTCTGCATCTCCTAATAAAGGAAGCTCTTATCCGACGGACAAAACGGTTTTGGTTTATTTCTGATGCAGCAGATTGGATGCGCTGTCGTAATTCTTCTTCCGACGTTATTGGATTCTTGTAGACCCTGTCTTTTAAACATCCCCAGTAAAAAAAATCTAGGGGATTTAAATCCGGAGATCGCGGAGGCCACAAAATTGGTCCTAATCGGCCGATCCATCTGTCCGGATAACTTTCATCAAGGTGCGCCCTTACTGCCGTCGCATAGTGAGCGGGGCACCCATCATTTTGCAACCACATTGCTTGCCGTACGTCTTCTGGAACGTTTTCTAATAACCTTGGCAACTCATTCCTTAAAAAATGGAGATAATATTCGGCGTTTAGAGTAGCTGGTAGTTCAAAGGGCCCTATTATTTGCCCATTGATTATTCCCGCCCATAAATTTATTTTAAATTGATGTTGGCTCCTGTCCTCTCGCATCAAATGTGGGTTTATCAGCTGCCAACTGTGCAAATTATGCAAATTTAAATATCCATCTCGGCGGCATGAAGACTCGTCACTCCATAAAATCTTGTTAAAAAACTGCGGGTCCGCCCGAATCATTCTAAGCATCCTTTGGCAAAATTCTATTCTTGGCTGGTAATCACGCGACGTCAGCGTTTGAACACGTTGCACGTGATATGGGTGCAATCGGCACCGTTGTAGCACTCGATGCACCGTCGATCTAGAAATTCCTACGCGTCGCGCTATGACGCGAACGGAGACTGACGGATCTTCCTCGATTTCTCGAAGAATGACTTCGTCATTAACTTGTCGCGGTCGTCCTTCACGGGTACCACCAACTCCGGTGCCAAGAATTCTTCCCTCAAGAAGCGCGTTATGCACTCTAATAAAGACGCGATAATCGGGATAACGAACCAGGTTCGGGTATCTTTCACGGTACAATCTTGCAGCCGCCCTGGCATTACCTCTTGCTTCTCCGTAGATAAAATGCATTTCGGCGTACTGCCGTGGCGTGTACTCATAACGAGGCATTGGGCTGAATAAGGTTTCAGCGCTACTGCACACACGTACAAGCACACACAAACGAATGTTTTCGGAGTCCGTAGGATCGCCAAGTCGTTTGTCCAATACGCAAAGAGTTCCAAATCGATAGGCAAAGCAAAGTCCAAAAACACAGCACAAGTCAAATTTTACAGAAGAAAACACCGAGCCACTGACCGGGAGCGAAAGTTGTCTGACGTAGCAACTCGAAGAGAGACTAGTTACAACTAAACTAATAAAATCAAGCAACAATGAAGCCTGTACGAGTGAAGGGCGCAGGAAAGAACAAAAGAACCTGCGCAACTTCATACCGATTTAACCGATTTACCAAAAAGCGGCGCTATCTATCCCTTTCACACTGACTGAGGTGCAACTCCGCCACAGGTAGCGGTCCCAAATTCCGGACAGATGACGTCATCGGGTCGGAATTATGCTATCCGCTTAACTACCTGCTTCGATTACAAGCATTCAAGCATAAGCCATTACGAAAAGGAAAAATGGAATAGTACCAATTTAATTTATTTTCTGTCTTCTTCATCACATTCATAGCAATTATCTTTGTAACGATAAGGACTAGACGTAAGTTTTATACCAATTTGCAAACCTTATTAAATGTACAAGTTTTTAAAATAATGGTGGTCTTCGGTGTCATACATTTTTTTTACAGGAGAATTTTTTCAATTTTGGTCCTAACATCGTAAAGAAAAAACTTTTCAACTCAAGATTTTTTTTCTAAGGCAAATAAAACGGTATTCAAAAAAATGGTATCTTATAACATTAGTAAGCTATTCAGAAATGTTAAATAAAAATCATACCTAAAAATGTCATCATTTGCAGCGACAGCATTAAAAAAGCTTAATTCTGGAAGACAAAATCGTAAAATTCGAAAAAAAATTAATATCCTGGTTACTGTAACGGTTTTTTTTTAAATATTCAAATTAGTTGTTGGAAATTAGGTAAGCTACCTACCCGTTACGTTTGATCCATTATTTACGGGACACCCTGTATATTAAAGTTGATGCGCCAGTTAGCATTTACCTCAAACCTCATGATTTCATGAAATCGCTAGATTTGAGGTAAATGCTAACTTATGGAGTTGTATTGCTGACTCTAATGATTATAATTCTGTAAAGCCATATTAGCTACAGCCGCGAATCATATTTTAATCAACATACAAGCTCACACTGACCTACAAATTGCAAAAAACGTAAGAAATTTAGAATTTCGCGGGCTACCCTGGCGCTTTCGCTTTAAGAAGATAAAACAAAAGGCATTTTAATAAAGCAGTGTATACCTACTAAAAGATAAATAATGAAATTATTTTTAAAATGGTGAAGGTGTCATAAAAAAATACGCTTGATAGTTTTTGCGTGATTTCCAAATCATTAACACGTATAAAGCCTGAAAAATTGACGATAAGTAAATTCAAAACGCGAAAATCGACAACGTAAGTAATGGTTGACAGATTACCAAGTCCATTCAACATCCTCCATATCTCGCTAAACCCAACAAAGACGTAAATAAATGTCCTCATAACAGGACAAAAGACATGAAACCTCATCGAACACCCATTTTAAACTCAAAGGAACATGTACTACGTGCACTTCTCGATATGTCATCCGATGCGCGCTAAAGCTCCCTTCTAAATCAACGTTGTAAACACGAAAAACATGAACCGATATTAAATTCCTAGCCGTGAAATATTGCCCGTTGCTGCGGTTTAAAATTGCCCACAGGGCTGGGCAATACGGTATGCCCATAGTAGGATATTTCTGTTATGGGGTAAAAGTCGTTCGGGGCCGTTTGTCCGAAAAACTGTTTCGAAGTTTGAATAAAAACGTTTTTGTTTAAACTTTGTGTTCGAAAAGGTGGTTTGGTGTTTGAAAAACAATGGAATATGTACGAAACGTTTGAAAAGAGAAATCAATTTAATTTTTTTGGGTTTTTCTATAAGTACTGTTTCATTTTTTGTCTAAAAATATAAAAGATCTGATTCTCACGGTATGTAATACCTAATCTCACCGAATTGAAATTTAGCACTAATTTATTTTTGATAACAAATTACCAAAATAATATCACAGTCTAAAAATCATACAGTCGTCCAACGAAGACGTCTAGACAGGGCAATCGTGCGGGGTGTGAGGGGCGAGACGCGGGTAAGCCGATCCCGAACTGCGAACAAAACGATGTTAGTAGTTCGGGATATGTTATTCAGGGCTAACGCGTGTTTATTTTTTATTTGTTTATTTAAAATGGTGCATACGACGTGTGCTGTGAGTGATTGCAAGTCTTATATATTATAATTAAGTATATTATAATTGTGAAAGTGTTTGTTTGTATGTTCCGTGTCAAGATGGTGGACTTTTTTTATTATTTACTAAGGGTGAATTTCGAGATGGTGGACGTAATTTTTTATAATTTGATATGGGTGTCAATTTTGAGTTTAATTGGGGTGCTTGTTACGAAAAAGCCATCCTTTTTTAAATCCAAGATGGCGGACGTAATTTTTTTATAATTTGATATGGGTGTTAATTTTGAGTATAATTGGGGTGCTTGTTACGAAAAAGGCATCCTTTTTGAAATCCAAGATGGCGGATGTAATTTTTTTATAATTTGATATGGGTGTCAATTTTGAGTATAATTGGGGTGCTTGTTACGAAAAAGCCATTCTTTTTGGAATCCAAGATGGCGGACGACGTAATTTTTTTATAATTTGATTTGGGTGTCAATTTTGAGTATAATTGAGGTGCTTGTTACGAAAAAGCCATCCTTTTTGGAATCCAAGATGGCGGACGACGAATTTTTTTTATAATTTGATATGGGTGTCAATTCTGAGTATAATTGGGGTGCTTGTTACGAAAAGCCATCCTTTTTAGAATCCAAGATGGTGGACGACGTAATTTTTTTATAATTTGATATGGGTGTTAATTTTGAGTATAATTGGGGTGCTTGATACGAAAAAGGCATCCTTTTTGGAATCCAAGATGGCGGAACTTATATGTATAAAATGAAATTAAGGAAATAATAGTAATGACATAGGTGTCATTTTCATGGTTTTTGAGTCCAAGATGGCGGATGCAAAAATTTTCAAATTTTTCGTCATGGGTGTCTTTTTTATGGTTTTTGAGCTCGCTAAAAACGGTAATGAGGTCAAAATGAAAATCCCAGATGGCGGCTGCGAAAATTTTCTAATTTTTCGTCATGGGTGTCATTTTCATGGTTTTTGAGGTCGCTGAAAACGATAATGAGGTCATGACGAAAAATTTCATAATTTTCGCAGCCGCCATGTTGGATTTTCATTTTGACTTCACTATCGGCTTTACCGTCCTAGAAAACCATAGAAACGATACCCATGACGAAAAATTTGAAAATTTTCACAGCCGCCATCTTGAATTTTGATTTTAATCTCGTTATCGTCATCAGCGACCTCAAAAACCATGATAATGACATACATGTCGAAAAAAATAAAAGAACTTCTAAGAATAATAATATAACTTAAAAGAAAAATAATATAATAATTTGAAAAAAAAACTTAAGAAATAAGCAGGCACTCAAATGTCGTTTATAATAATAACAATGTTAATGACGATGTTGATCTCAAATAAACAAATTAATTAATTAATATCGTTTACTTGGGACAACCCTTGCTGTTGCGACAATGTCTAGACGTTGTCGGCATTTACCACGAGATCAAAGGCGTCGTCCTACTGTATGTTTTTATACTGTGATAATATTATGGATTTACAATATTTACCTATAGTTTTAACAATTGCCCCTTTAAATCATTGTGAGATACAAATCTAAAGATTATAAATTAATTTAATACAGGCATTATAAATTACTCTGCCTCGTTTGATTGACATTTCGTGACAAACATCACGATACTGCCTATTGTCTTCTCTTCATAATAAATAACTTCAGAATACAACATTGGTTATTTAATATTTTCATATCATTAACATCTCAAATAATTCATGAATTACGGAAAATCCTTGAAACGTGATTTGATCAAGAAGTATGTATATTCCTAACTGGTTGTTGTACTCGCGTCGCGACGAATACATTAATAGTAGGTAGGCCGGTCATATCGTAAAAACAGTGGGAAGCAGGGGGTCTACTCCCTAAGCACTTAGTCCGTAGTTTCGGCCTTCGTTACGGGCGTTTTCTACTCCGTATCACCTACGAACAGATGATGGTTTCGGGGCCCGAACGAAGTATGAATGACAACACTATACGACAGTTTTCCCTACTCCCGATGTGTTTTTGCCCGTCCGAACAATTTTACTTTTACATTTGTTTTGATGGATCGTTATGTCAGACGGACGGATAGACGGACGGCCTTAGGGAGTAGGCCCCCAGGAGTCGCTAGTATCCTATAAATATGTTAAAGTCATAGGTCATACATGTCTGCCAAACTTTATCCAAATCCGTTTAGCCACCGCTCTCACCGCTCGTTTAGCATGTGATTGAGTATCTTATATCTAAAGCCAGGTCTCCTGCGCGTGTCTTTTCGAAACTAAACACAAAAATATCGAAACAAAGAGGCGTGGCTTACGTAATATATTTGAATACGCAGAAGACAGCTTGTCTAAGAAAACAAATGAATTTGTGTAAGGTTTTTTGTGTAAAGTTTTTTTTTCAAGTTTTTTTTTAATTTTTTTTTACTTTCTGGAAAACTGACCGACAGTTAGCGGTCACAAACATCCATATTTTATTTATTTTTTATACATACATAAATTCACGCCTTCTTCCCACGGGGGTAGGTAGATTCTACAGAACGCCACCGCCATATTTATTAAACTTATGGACAGTAACGGTACGAATGTGGACTTAATGCCTTAGGTAATCTCTACCAATCGACCATGTGTGACGGACATATACAACGCCATATGCGAACTACGCATCAAAGACCTGACGTCACACGAATCCTGCATCGCGCAAGCAGAGTTTACTGCGCGAGCCGACATTACCCTCCAAAATAAAAAAAAAATCAAAATCAAAAGTCATTTATTCAAATTAGGCTGAGAATCAGCACTTTTTGAACGTCGAAATTACAGTAAGACAGTCCCCACAAAACGCCCGCCCTTCACCACTTCCTAGTGCTTTAGCTGGGAAGAAGAAGTAGCGGAACAAACTCCCCAGCAGCACAGCTGTCTGTTCAGTTAGAAGAACTAGATTCTATACAATAGTACCTATGCAAAATAATTTACGCAACACAATACAAATTATATTTTTGTGAAATAAAATAAACAATTTTAGTACTTAACTCATATAACCAGACATAACACCCGTCTCCGACCAGACGGGTGTTATGTCTGGAGGGCATCCACCCTTTTCTATAGAGGATGAGTGAACTTTATACCCTGTTCCTCATACCTCTATAATATTATTCGTAGGATAAAGTATAGAGTACGGTATTTACCTAAAATATGAGTTTTCTCTAAAATTCAATTTAAACTTGGAACGTTTGCGATCGAACGCAGAAAGGCCGGATGTCCGGTCACGTTTATCGGACGGACATCATTTATTACCGGTTTAAAAGTCGGACGCTTTCATCTAAGTGGCACCCCTAGATCGGCACGTGCCTTCACTTTTTGGGTAAAGTATGGTTTTAAAGTTGTTGTAAGTACCCCTTTTTTATGCTGGGAATAAGATATGGAAGCTGTTGGTTTTATTGCCGTGATAATGACTTTATTTTTTATCTCTATGGATTTAAGTAGAATTCCGAAGCTTCAGATTTCTGAGTATGGACCAAGTTTCAATATCAGTTTGGTTTTTTTTTTTGGTTGGCGCAGTGGTTGAGCGATTGACTGCTGCGCAGCATGTCGCGGGTTCGATTCCCGCACGGAACAAATATTTGTACGACCTACAAGTATTTGTTCAGGGTCTGGGTGTTTTTCTATCTATATTCATATTCATATTCATATTCATATCTTTATTTGCATTCCATAATGTTTGAAAAGGTGTTACAAAGGCTTAAAGCTACGGTACAATTACGGACCCTGTAGGGCACAGCAAAAGAGTAAAAAATTAAAAATTAAAATTAAAATAAGAAACAAAAATAAAATTAAAATAAGAAACAAAAATAAAATTAAAATAAAATAACATTAAATCAGGAAACAAATTAACAATAATCAATTTTTAAAATATGTCATTAACATTAATTAAGTATATTATAATATGTATGTATTTACAAAAAAAAAAGTATATAAGTAGTTTATCAGCCATCTCGTTACCATAACACAAGCATTAGGTTGCTTAGCTTGGGACTAGATGGCGTTGTGTGAAATGTCCAAGGATATTTATTTATTTATTTCTGCATTTTAGGTACATACATTTTCGTTTACCTATGTTATGCAATAATCATGATATTTCATACAAATAGAAAGATAGTGACATCCCTACATTGAAGGTCTTATAACGGATGTACACTTGCTTGCAAAATAAAGTACACACGTGCAAGTTCAGATAACCAGGTTATGTTGTAGCAGATACTCGGTATTATTTTGAAAATGCTGTTCAGTAGTATCCTTCTTATTAGGGTTCCGTACCAAAATGGTAAAAAAGTAACCCTTATGGTGTCACTCAGTCTGTCTGTCTGTCTGTCACAGCTGGATATCTCAAGAACTACTAATGCTATCAACTTGAAATTTAGAACAGTTTTAGATGACGTTGACCCAACTATTTTGAAAATAAGAAAGAAATTAAAATATTTATATTTTTTTGCAACAGGGACTGAAAGTTGGTCTTAAAAATCAAAGTGGGGCTACTAGGGCATGTGGGGTATCATATGAAAGAGATTTTTTCTTTTTTTTAGGCCGCATAGTTTTCGACTTATCTCCGAAGTTTGCAAAGACAAAAATCTGAAATTATTCTATGTGATAGAAGTTTATGTAAAGATTACAGGAAAAATAAAACTATGTCTCTAAATAGCACACTTTTTCAGAAATCGGAACGGAACCCTCGGTGCGCGGGTCCGACTCGCTCTTGACCGGTTTTTTTTCAAATTAGTGTTGGTGGAAGAATTTTGTGTCAATGAAAACTTTGATAACTTAAAGATATCTTTAATATATTTGCTATGTTGCTACCTGAATATTAACCCTTAGTTTAATTTCTTTGTTGCTTTGTCCACATATATTTCATCATAAACCTATATCAGTACACTACTGTCGCGGAGTTTTTTTTTTACCAGCTCCAACACATTTTGACAGCTGGACATAGTGGGCATAGGACCGTAAATCAAGCCACTGAGTTCGATTTTCGGCCTCTCTTAAAAAGGTACTTACATGCATTACCATTCCTTCCGCGAAGATCAATGAAGATGTAATTCAAAAACCACAACATTAACATACATAATTGAATTTAACAGCAGCCCTGAACGTCCTTGTATCGGTGAGCACTTACGTGCAGAATAAAGTGCCCGGTATTGTGATCATGCGTCCTATATCCGTTTTACTTGGCCTAGATACGTGGCTTAAAGTACCTATCGGATCTTTTCCTTGATGCACATCGTACGTAAGTACCGTAACTAATTTTTTCTGTCCCCACGTGTAATTACTTTTATTGGGAATGTTTAATACTTTCTGTACAATGGGCTGAATTTATTGAAACACATTCAATTGTAAATTTATTTATTTATTTTATTTTTATTAAAAATGATGTTCAATTCAAGAGGAGTAATAATAAGTAAAAATCAGCTGTGATTTTGACGAATTATGCGAACGTAAATGTACTGAACAGCTGATTTTTTTTTCGCGATTTCAGGTTTGGTCCTATAGTAAAAGTTGTTCATAATGATGAGTACAATGACCCCTTAAGAGGTTTTGCGCATTTAACGTTACACGTTGTATATATAAAAATCAATTGCTGTTCGTTTGTCTCGCTAAAACTCGAGAACAACTGGGCTGATTTAGCTGATTTTGGTTTTGAAGTGTTTTTCGTAGTCCAGGAAAGGTTTAAACAGTGAGAAAAAATGGAAAAGTTGCCGGGAAAATTGGAAAATTCGAGAAAACTGAAAGTGGATTTTCTATGGGAATTTTGAATTATTGAAATTGGGACAGGACAACGTGTCGGGTCAGCTAGTAAAAAAAAAAATATACGTGTTGAATTGAGAACCTCCTCCTTTTATATCATCGCATCGGTTAAAAAAACCATCCGTCCCAAACCATCTAAAGATAGGCCAAACAGAAACCCGGACTGGAGTAATCTTACCTAAAAATATAAAATTACCAACCATTGTTTGTTTAACTAAAAGTTTGTTAAACTAATTTAATTAGCGACGTGCGCGCCCCCTGGAGTCAGACTTTACTTTATTTCTTAATTTAGAGCCTCGGTATTTAAGTCCTGGCTATATTTAAACTTGGCTCATTGTCTAAATACACTCCTTTGCAAAAAAAACGGGCAGTTTGGATTTTTCTACATTATTGGTAATCATTTAGTTCTCATGAGGTTTTAATAGGCAAACTATGTTCCTGGCACATAATAAAGAGTCTGGGTATGAAAAAAAGTTAATTTCAAATTCAGAACTGTTGTTTTTAATCATTGAGTTATATAACTAGAGAAGCAAACCTCATTAAAATGTGTAAAAAAAGTCTAACCACTATTTAAACGCGACGACGTAGCTTTGAAACCACTAAACATTTAAAAGTAAACATATATCTTTCTCACTTACACAAGTCGCAAGAACAATACTGTCGCTTAGATTAGACAAAGATCGCAATATAAACATGCAATGGCGGTGAATGGCGGGATGGGGTTGCCTACCCATGCGAAATTTTACCCAAGTTTTTAAACGTTGAAAAAAAAACGTAACGTTTAAACGTTAAACGTTAAGTTATTTTTTAAATATGTGAATTATGTATTTCTTATTGGATGTGTATTAGAAGTTTATAACTAATGAAAATAATCAAGACATTTTCTTTTTGAACATTTTTTATTTCCTTTAGTACATTTCCATACACATAATTTACATTTATAAATATTAGAATATAAAAAACATTTAAGAATATAAAAAATAGTAGCCCACCGGTATCGGGAACAGGGTCCAGGGTACCGGTGGTCAGGGCTGCTGAGAGAGGAACCTCCTAACGATACGCGCCGTGTCCAGAAGTACCGCTTTCTGGGGCAATCTTCCTTAATCCAGCTGCCTAACGAGAGCCTCTTCAGGTGTTGATCGAGGCTCTTGGCTATTATGGCATTGGCCGTCACGACTATCGGCACAACGATTGCTGTATCGACATCCCACATGTCGACAACCTCGCGAGCCAGGTCGAGATGCTTAATCTGCTTATCTTTTTCAGCTTTCACGAGGTTCTCGTCATGCGGGACCGCTATTTCAATAATCATTGGGCGACGCTCTAATCGATCTATCACCACTATGTTTGTCTTATTGGCAACAATAGTCCTGTCAGTGATGATAGATCGATACCAATACAACGTGATATTGCCATTTTCGAGAACTGGGTCGGGCATATACCTATAGTACGGTACTTCCAATTCCACAAGACTGAATTTCAGAGTAAGTTGCTGGTGGATAATCCTGGCTACAAGGTTGTGCCTCTGCAAGTAGTCTCCGTTAGCCAGACGAGAACAGCCAGAAATAATTGACGGACTGATTCCCCCGGACGGTGGAATGCCCGACAGATGTCAACCGTGCCGTCCTTCACAATATATTTCCAGTAGTTGTTCGTCATCATAACTTCGTCTATAATCGCAAAAACAAAACCTTCGGTTTCCCCAAAGAGTCAGTTTTCTTTAAGTCCTTTTCTTTTTGAAGGTTTTTTAATTGTTCCATGAATTGCACTGTTTTATCATTTACATTTAGCTGCATTTCGTCTTCTTCGCTCAACTCTGTTCCTCTAATAACATCGTTTATTTTTTTTATTTCTAGTCTTTTATTTTTTTGTGATATTTTTTTTTTTCTTAGTCTTTTAGCCGATACATTTTTCAACCGGTGAATTATTTTCCTCATTTTGTGCTTTCGGGGCGTTTCAGTTAATTCGTCTATCTCTTCGTCGGTTTCCACAGCATCCACATCCATATTTTCTTCTGAAAGCTCCACCTGCTATTAGAATAACGGTTGTCCTGAAAAATATACAATTTACTGTAGGCAAAAAAACTCTTTACAAACTAAACACTAAGTTTGAGTCGATATAAACTAATTTGTTGCTGGGGGAGTTTAATGGGAAGGCATTTTTTGTTGGCATTACCTATAATTTGATAATATTAATTGCCGCAAAAAATCATTACTTTTACAATAAGCATTAGAATTCCTTGATTGCACAAATAAACACGGCCACATTCGCTTTTTGGTCCTATTTTATCTTGATCACGGAAGTGCTTCGAACAAATGACAGTAGATTTAGTAGGTAGCCAGTCAGTATCTTTTCTCAGCAATCGGATTATTGATTGAGAATCATCTTTAGGTATTCTGGAACATTGTTAATCATTATTAAAAAATATTTAAAATCGCTTATTCCATAAATTAAAAACTCCCACTAATGTGGGAAACTAAAACATAGTTTTTAGTTGTAACATTGATCATAATTAAAAAAAAATCTACATTTTATTTATTTTCCTGCGTTTTTACGATGATATAAACACAGAAACAATAAACTTACGTGTGGAAAGTAATTCCGGTAGTTTTTGTGATCTAGAATCGCATTCTTTCATTACGCATTTACCCATTTTGGCGATATTTTTTGTCGCGTGTCACTCGGTTCACTTCGGCTGCCGTCGTAAAGAGCACTGAACTGACGTTAGTTACGCATACGGCCATGGCCGTATGTTAAGTGGCAACGCCTTGGCGCGGCAATTGCTAATCTAGTGTAACATATATATCAATGTTTTTAATAATAATAATCGCTTTTTCAGTTTATGACTTTTTACTTACTATTCGCGGGTTTGCGGTTAAATGGTTATCAGGCAACTAAAACTAACTTCTCGTTATTTTTATTAGAATAATTTATGTTTGTCGCATAATCCTGCCTCATTGTGACTTAAAACAGATATCTTTGTGTCGATTATAATGGCAGAAAAAGCAACAAGAGCTAGTAAAATTATAGTGCTGCTGGAAGTGGGGTGTAGCCAATGTTACGGTTCACAGCCGTTAAACGTGAGTGGTTCCACCGTCCAAAGAACATGGACTCGATACCAAGAGACAGGTTCCGTTCAAAGAAGGCAAGGTTGTGGGAGAAAACGTTGCACACAACCACGAGACGACCGCTTTTTAGTGACTCAGGTATTGAGTAATCGCAAATGCAGTTACATAGACCTCAAAAGAAACCTTGAAGAGGTACGAGGAGCACAAGTTAGCCTATGGACAGTGAGGAGGAGGCTTTTAGCGGTTGATATACGCAGTCGACGACCAGCGCGGGCCCCCAATTTACTCCGTGAGTACCGGATTGCTCGACCGAGGTTCACTAGAAATTGTCTATCTTGGACACTAGGTAACTGGAGTAGCGTACACTTCTCCGATGAGGCTCGAATTTGCCTGAATGGTGAGGACCGACGTCGGCGAGTGTTACGAAGACCAGGGGAACGCTATGCCGACGTGTGTTTTGAAGAAATCACCCCTTATGGTGGAAGGTCCGTTATGTTTTGGTCGGGCGTAACTTCCAGCTATCGTACCGAGATAGTGTTCATTGCAAATGGCTCACTAAATGCGCAAAGGTACATAACAGGAATAATTTGTCAACATGCACAGCCCGCACTGACTGTAATTGGTGAAGATGCCATTTCATGGACGATAATGCTCGGGACCACCGTTCTGGCGACGTAGATGCTTATATGAAAGAGGTCGGTATTCGTCGTCTGGATTGGCTAGCGCGGAGCCCCGACCTTAACCCCATTGAGCACGTCTGGGACCTGCTAAAACGGCGAGTACGACCTGTCCAACGACCTTCCACAAAACATCAGGTGTGATTTCGGCTGAGTGGGAACACATTCCACAGGACACCATCAAAAACCTGGTGGAAAGCATGCCAAGACAATTACATGCCGTAATCGCTGCAAGGAGAGGTCATACTCGTTATTAATTTTTATTTTTTAATGTCTTTTTTTATTAAAATACCATAAAAATACTCGTAGTCTTAATTTAATTATACCCTAAAAATTTCCATTTTAACACGACTTTCTGTTTACATTGACTAAAACACCGATTCCAGGATTTAAGGGTTAAAAACTATATTCTCAATGATAATAAGAAATTTCTAGTCATTTATGCTAACGACATACTAAAAATATTAATATTATCCATAGAAAAGCCAATAACTGTAAGGTGCCCGTTTTTTTTGCAAAGCAGTTTAGTTGCCGAAGTTAGGCGGGAAACTGACAATGGATTTTCCTTGTTTAAGGGTAGAATAGTTGTCAATGCGGCTTTGTTTATACAGCACCAGCTGTGTGCCGCGGTTTCACCCCCGTAGACCGAGATGAAAAGTAGCTTATGTGTTAATCCAGGATATAAGCTATGTACATTCCAAATTTCATCCAAATCGGTCCAGCCGTTTGAGAGTGAAGAAGTAAATCTACTGACAGACGTGCTCATTACTAGCACGAAAGCATGCTTTTATCGAGCGTCGTCATTCTTAACCTGATATAAAATTGTAAATTGTTCATTGGATGGCCACCTTGTTGATTATTTAGATATAATAAAAATACCAACTCGATCCGTGCGTATTCCACAGCTGTTTAGTATTCCCCCAAGCAATAAAATGTATCTCAGAACAATCCTTTGCACAGAATGTGTAAAAAATATAATACTATTTGTTCACAGGTGGACATTTTTCATGACAAATTTGGTGCTTTCAAATCTTTCTTGCTACATTACACCAGTGTGTAACCTTCTTAGTCAATTTAAGCATTATTCGTATTTTATTTGAGTTATTTTTTTAAATTATTTGTTTTTGTTATTTTTTCTCTCTCCATATTTCAACTGTTTTAAATTTTAGTTTTTTTTTTTGAAGTTATAATTAACGAGGCATTGTTTATTTTGTAAGTTGTGTACAGATGTAATTGGACTTCAGGTTCACTCGCTGTTTACTATTAAGGCTATTTTTTGTATTATTTTTTTTAATCTGTTGTCTGTATCAGTACCTATTGAATAAAAATAAAATAAAATAAAATACCTGCATCTGGCCACAGTAGGAATCTATGCACCTGACTGTTTTTTTTCACCACGCATATTATCAATAGTTCCCCGAATTCCCTAAAAGGACACATAATAAACTAGATACTTACTATATTTAACGAGTCGATGGGTCACATTGTGCCCCACATGTTTATGTGCCCCCAGAGGCAGGCCTGACACTTTTTATGATACCCATCACTAGAAAATAAATTGGGTTTCGGCCAAACGACTACTGTTTGCACTACTGGATAGTGTAAGTTTTTTTATGTTATCTTTGGAAGAATGGTCTGATAATAAAATTCACCTGGTCACTTGATGGATAGTGGTTCCAACAATTCATCATCTGCCTTGCCTTTTCCCAACTATGTTGGGGTCGGCTTCCAGTCCAACTGGATGCAGCTGAGTATACATGGAGCGACGGCCTATCTGTCCTCCACAACCCACTAACTGGGTAGCACGCCCGTAATCAGAACCCCGAAAGTCTAACAACCAGTCCTACCAACGGATATCGTGTTACCCAGTAACTGGTTTGTGGAGGTCAGATAGGCAGTCGCTCCATGTAAAATACTGGTATTCAGCTGCATCCGGTTAGACTGGAAGCCGACCCCATAGTTGGGAAAAGGCACCAGATGATGATGGTACAGTGTGAATGGTACCTTAGGAGTTTCCTGATAAATTTCTGACATTAATTCAAAGGTGAAATGACTCCCGTACCTGTAATTTCTTCAAATCTTAATAGGAATGCTGTTTGGTGGATGCAAACAGTGTTGAATGCCCTTATAACACTTTGACAATGGCGACAAAGAAACACTTTAGCTACACTTTCTAACATTGAATTAAAGTTCTAGTAAGTTCGCTTGTTTATGTAGGTAGATCAAACAATTCTAACTAAACTTATGTCATTTCTTACCCTTGAAAGGAACACGATAGCATTTATATATTATTACATAACTGTATTTGCTATATAAAGGTCATATAATGTGCATTTTTTAACAGCTGAGTACATTTGTCCCAGACATCTAAACTAACAATGTGTAGGTAGGTATAATCTATTGCATTGTTTTTTATTTGCTTATCCATTGTGGGTTTAAAACCTAGGTATTCAATAAAGTTTTCAGGTATGTCGTGATGAACCTCGTCTCTCATGTACGACGTTTACCGTCTTATTACAAAAAAATGCTTAAGTACTGGTTTAAACCAAGACTAAAAGGTCTAGGATTGTTACGGTATTAAAGCTAGTACCAGGACCAAAATGTGTTTCGATTACAAAACGAACACTATCGGAGGATCAGTTAGTACCATGGTTAGTACCAATGAAGGTCCATGCTGGTACATGCTTTTAAAATATCCACAGATAAGAAACAAAAATGGCATTCTTTCATTCGTTCCTATAGTATTTATTTGAAGCAACGTTCCGTTTCTCTAAATATTGATATAATAGTATCACTTGAAATGTTTAAATAATTATTTATCAATACAAAAATAGGTCAAAAATTGTTCTTTGTCTATGTTACATTATATTGAACAAGCACAATTCGTACTTTTGACGCGCTTTTTATAAACAAGTTGTCATATTTTTTAACACCTCTAGCGTGAAGTGGAGCGACATATATTCGGCGAGCGGCGCGCGCGTGTAATTTGACAGTTGAGAGCCTTGAGACGAATGTTTTTGTTGCGTCCTATAATAACAAATACCTGGATGAACTTCTTATTTTCACTAATTGTTTTTAATATTACTGTTACTGCTATGTGGTTGTATGTGTGGTATTGTGGTTGTGTCTGGTTAAATTGTGAACTACTAATCGTAAAAAATGGAAAACAACAAAAGAAAAAACGGGTTGAAAACTGGATTTCTGAAGAAAAAGTTAGTAAAACATGGATTTTAAATTATTATTAGGTAAATAATAACCATCTTATTTCGACTACCTAACGCGATGTTCTTATATTCTTATTATTATATTAGTACCGCAGTTAGTCCAATAGATAAACTAGGGGTCTCTGTGGTTTAACTTTAGTACCATAGATAGTTCATGAACTAGTGATAAACTTCATTTTATAATAACGTTTTATTTAGTCATGGTTTAAACCTAGTAATAATCCCAGTACTATATTTAAATCGCGTTTTGTAATAAGACGGTTAGGGTTCAAATCCGGGCAAGTACCAATGTTAATTTTTCAATTCATATGTACTTTATGAGTTTATCTATAGTTACTTTTATCAGTGAAGGAAAATATTGTGAGGAAACATGTATGTACATATTTCAGAACGGTTGCACCTATTTGGCTTATTATTTTTTTTGTTGTGTTTGTAATTCACTAGAATAGTCGGAATTTGGATGGTATTTTTGTATGAAAACAGACAACACACAGCCACTGGAGATATAGACATGAAATTCACCCGGGTGACGGCGGACACGAACAGCTAGTACTTAAATATAAGTCTGAAATCGCCAACCCGTCTTGAGCAAGCGTGGTGATCAATCCTCGTGCCTTCTCTGTATGAGAAGAGGCCTTTTGCCCAGCAGTGGGAGCTGTGGGACAATAATAGGCTGGTATTACTGGTTACGGACTTCCTTCCTTAGGTTTAAAAAAAAACCTGATTGAAACACTGATCAGTACGTCGATTCTGTAAAATTCAAACAACAACTCGCATCTCACATCACTTCTTCTCACTTGTTTTTAGGGTTCCGTACCAAAATGGTAAAAAAGGAACCCTTATGGTGTGACTCAGTCTATCTGTCTGTCGGTCACAGCTGGATATCTCAAGAACTACTGATGCTATCAACTTGAAATTTGGAATAGTTTTGGATGATGTTTACTCAACTATTTTGCAAACAAGAAAGTAATAAAAATATTTATATTTTTTTTGCAACAAGGACTGAAAGATTTAAAGTGGGGCTACTAGGGCATGTGGGGTATCATATGAAAGAGCGCTGTTTGCACATCCTCAAACTATTTTTTTTTTTTTTGCAATGAGAAAAATCTGAAATAATTCCATGTGATAGAAGTTTATGTAAAGATTACAGGAAAAATAAAACGATGTCTCTAAGTAGCACACTTTTTCAGAAATCGGAACGGAACCCTCGGTGCGCGAGTCCGACTCGCTCTTGACCGGTTTTTTATTTCACACTTTGAATTTAGAACGCCAATCAAGAAACTCACGGTGGATTCCAGCAGTGCTATTCTGTACAAATCTCACCGTGAAAACTTAGATGAAGTGAGCGTGGAGTGAGCTGTCAATAGTGTCAATCCCTAGAAGCTAGGGATTGACACTATTGACAGCTCACTCCACGCAGAATGACAACTCACTTCACCTAGGTTTTCACACTGCTGATTCGAAGTTTAGAATGAAGTCTTTACTCAATGAGGAATCACACGGCAGAATCTTGTCGTGAATTATAATGATGATCATGGGAATTTTAATGTTGTAGTTAAATAAATTAAACCATTGATTTGGTCAATCACCAATCAATCAGTCTGGTTACGATCACACACTGTTGAGGACCTTAGCACACCACCGCCGCGAAACCACAGCAGCTAAACCGCAGTAGTTCAATTCAACTGACTCACATAAGTAGCGGAACATCAGCGAATCAAGAATTGCATCGAGTAATAAATCTCATCAAATCCTATGTTTTGTCTTCGAAAACCAAAATGCCATTTGTTTCAACGTTGTGAAAATTAAATGTTTTATTGCACTACAACTAGAATAAAGAATAGCTTCTCTGTAACACCCACTCTGTGAGTAAGCGTGATGATGAATCATTGGCCATTGGCTGGTTAATTTATAGTGCAAAATATACGAAGTAGCGCTAGTTTTATTGCGTTTCTCATGAATACATTGATTTTTCCAAGCTTTTATTGAGTTTCTCCTGTCCCGGTGTCTGTCTGTGATCGAATCTTGCAAGTTAAATTTGACCCACTTCCCGGTTTCCGATTGTGCTGAAATTTTAAATGCATATATAAATCGGATGACAATGCAATATTATTATGACATGGAGCTGATCAGGTGATGGAGCCGGAAGGCGGCCATGGGAACTCAGTAATAAAATGACGCAACCCTACCGAGTTTGGCCTCGTTTGATTCGTCTTGAGAAGGACTCTGGTCCTAGATTATATTCAGACTAGTAAAAGCTTGTTTAGAAAAAAAATATACATTTTTTTGCTATTATCCTTTCGTATTAATTACAGAAACAACAAAAAAACCATGGTGGGGTTCATACAACACGCAAAGACTTAATTGTGAAGTTTTTACTTTCGGGCTTCTTTATAACCTTAAGTGCGGCTTCGTGGGCTCTAAGAGTGATTTAGGGATTATGACTTGTCTAGTTTAATCTAACTAGCCTGTATGTTCCCACCGCTGGGCAAACGCCTCCCTCTCTCTTTTCCACACAATTCTATCTTTTCCAGCCAGTCCTTTCGATAGGAGTCAAGCTCGTCCCGCCATCTTTGTATTGTCTTCTGATTATGTCATGCAGGGATTAAATTATCCTTTTCAGGAATCCACCACCCTTCTGTTTGCATTCTTCAGCTCCAAGACGGTTTGTCATAGCTTTACCACTGTAGGTATGAGAGTATAGAGGCATGAGGAACAGGGTGTGAAGTTCACTCATCCTCCATAGAAAAGGGAGGATCCTCCGACCAGAACAGTGTTGTCTGGTGGGCAACTGCCCGGCGATTGATGTCGGGACGTTGTATACTTATGCCAGTCGCGCGGTAAACTTTGCTTGCGCGATGCAGGATTTTGCGTGACGTCAGTGTGATGCGTAGTTCGCATGTGGTGATTTAGATGCCGCCACAAGAAAATAGGAATATCATAAGCGGGAAGATGTCAACTGCTGGTCACGATTTCAACAAAGTATCCAAAGATTTATAGCATTATGTAAAAAAGAAGAAAGATTTCTAAATTTATATCACCCGCTTAACAAGAAAAATGATTTGAATCATCATTTATAAGAACAATTTACTATTTGATTTGTAATCTTTTATTAGCTTTTATGAATGTTTTCACTTTTATTTTTATACTTTTCCTGGTTCTAAATTCCAAGTGTTTTATTTATGATAGCTTTTAGTGGAAACCACGGGGTTTTCCAAGAAATGTAAGTATATTTTGGGTCTTTGTGGTTTATAATTGGATTTCCTAGAAATGTAACTGATGCAATAGGTATGTTTCATCAAACTAGAAAGTGTGGTGATACCGTCAGTAACGCTTTGTAAACGGTTCTTATAAAAAAACTTACTTTCATTTAAAAAGGTAGGTATTAATCATTATTTTCTATAATTTCCAAGAATGTAATAATTATGTCGATTGTTTCTATGCAATTCAAGGACTTATATATCTATACCTATACTTAACAGAAAAGAGAGAAATACTTTAATTTTATAAGAAAACAAAAAATCTCTATCCGTCTGTAAAAATGTTGTCCCCGAAATTCGTTCTATTGTCTCAAAATACGTATCTCTGTACCCAAATTAAAATCGTTGCTAGGCCCTCGAAATACCAATAGGCCGATTTTAATTTCTATTTTTAATTAACCTATTTACAAGTCATTGTCTGTAAGGCCTCGTTCACGGCGTCGAGCGATGGGACTTTCGACGCGACTTCAAGCGAATCGCGCGAGTCTTGTCTTTCGTTTCCGTCGGCGTCGCGGTGGCTTGTGGGGTGTTGTTGTGGGGTGGTTGTCCTGTCTATAAACAAATTCTTTCATTTGTTTTCTCCGTATTCGCTGTCGTAAGACGCGTGTCGCCTGAGCGTGTAGCTCATGGTCACGTGGTCAGTCTGGTTCCCGAGACAAAGTTTATAAATATCATGATAATTATTTTGAATTAATCACTGGTGCTATTGCTCGCGGACAATGTTAGTCAATGTTTAATTTTATGAAGGCGTTCTATGGATCGGATGATACAAGAATGACACACAATTATTTTGTCAATGTCCTTCTTAACATTATAGCCCGGTTTCCACCACGAGCGGAGCGGACCCATTGCTCCTTTTAACTCGCAAGAGTAAACTGCATACTTGTATTTCCACCAACAAATAGTCCAATAGTATGCAGTTTACTCTTAATGGGTCCGCTCCGCTCGCGGTGGAAACGGGCTTAACAAAACAACTAACCTTTTGATAAATTGCATGAAAATCGAGTCTGTGTAGTCTGTATTTTTTCCGAGTTTTTGGTACGTTTACCAAACAGAGAAATTGACTTTCGCGTTTGTTATATCAGTCCTGATTGTTTAATTTACTTCGTTAAACATTTGATTTGATATAATGACCAACAAATACTATATATATTGTGTGTATTATTTCACACTTTATATTTCACACTTTAAAATGACGGTGAAGTTTGAACATGCTGTATAACGATGTCTGGTACGTAGTAAAATGTGTGCACAGAAGTAATTACTATAAAAATCGAGTTTGTTTGCATGTTTTAATCAAGAAAAAGTTGTAACTATTTTATGCGCATTTGTGGTTTTTACAAGTTACAGTAGTACCCAAGTAATAAGGCGCGTCGTGAATCTTCGTTCGCACAGAAAAGAAAATATGGCCCCGAATATTAACGAGAATACTTAAAACTTACAATCAACCTTAGATCACTACTATAAGGTTCATAATACACTGCAGCTGTTAGTTCCGTCTCACTCGCAAGTATGGCAGCTGTCAAGCGGCGCGCGCTAACATGGCGGCAGCTACCGACCAATAGCGGTACAGGAAAAAGCGTGGAGCGTGCCGATTGGTCAATAGCGTTTCCCGCGCTTTGAAAATTCATCTTCTGCGCAGGTACATCGATAAGCCATATTAGTTGAGTACTACTGTACTCCCATAATTAAAGTGCTGTGTTTAGGTTTATTTGTTAAAGTTAACCTTATAAACTTATTAAAGCAAGTTTTAACTGTTAAAATAATGTCATTATTTTTTTTTAAGTTTTATATTTGAGTTCATAAGCGTGTTGGAATAATTCTTATAAAAATGTGCGTAAAAACCACTCATAATTTGCTTTAAAAAGTCTCGCATAAAACCATAGACATCCACCATGGAGACAATTTGGCAAAAACTCGCTATAAAACGTATAGTAAATTACGCAAATATTTTTTTTAACGTCTCACTACTCTGTGCCAAGTACCTATAGTCGGCTCTAATCTATTTTATTACTCTGTATTTATTTGCACTGTTCTCATAAATTTATCATTTCACATTGCTCAGTTGGATAACTTTGATATGGATGGATAGAATTAAATTATTTACGTTTTTATCTTTATGCGTTTTACTAAACTCCATTTAATATAAGATGAGAGAAGAGACATTTAAATAAACCTTTTTTACAGTCCGTTCAACCGATTTTGTCTAATCTTATTTCAAATGTAGTTATAAAAGTAGTTTGTCAGCCATCTCGTTACCATAACACAAGCATTAGGTTGCTTAGCTTGGACTAGATAGCGTTGTGTGAAATGTCCAAGGATATTTATTAATTATTATTATTAATATTAATTATTATTTTATTATTTAGTATATGTGAATAATAAGTCCATTGTTGCTTTTTACAAGCTTTATTTATATTTTTTAATTTTTTATTTATGACCACGCATAACTTTTTAGTCGTCCTATTTGAAAAAAAAAATGTTTTGTTCGAGAAGGTACGCACGGCTACAGCTGATCAAGCTATACATTTCCAGTATAAGCTGATCTCGCATTGTATAGGATTTCCTTAGAATGAGAGGTCAGTGTAAACTAGAAATTATAGATTGATGTGTAGCCGTGTGTACAAAGGTTCAAAGTTGCTCCCATATAAAATTTATTAACTTTGCTTGCGCAGTTTTTGAGTTAGCTTCAATAATACGTATTTTTTCAGTCATGTTTATCCTTGAAATAGTTTTTTTCTTTCTATAGGTATTATATTAATAGTTTTACTTTGATCACACATATTAATATTGTTAATGGTGCTCAAACGCCATTAACGGTTCATTTATAACAATTACTAACCCCTTATTACATTACAAACTGTTTCGGCTTCTCCTGTTATTAGTGAAACTATTAGCAAAACGCACAAGTGGTTAGAAGGTACTGACATTAGGATGAAGTTTGGCATATTCAATTATAGTGGTACATTTGGCAGTACACTAATATTTATTTATTTATTGGCTTTTCAACAATGAGTACACTATTACTATACAATTTGTAAATTTAAGTCAAAGCTCCTCATTACATAATATAGAAAAGCACTACATTATGCGCAGACAATAACAAATTAAATTATTTGAAACAAATATTACTGAATAAATGCTCGTTTAGATAGATGAATTCCTTTATAATCATAAGGCTCTTTTGACACTCTAAGGCATTGAGGGTTGAGAAATCATTTTGATTGGACATAATATGACAGTTTTCATAATGCACTTACGTGTAGATTACCCCTACATTCTTTGCCAGGCCCGCGGCACTAGCCTCAACGTGTGAATAGAGCCTTATTAAAGACCCGCGTTGATAGGAAACAGTTGCTAAACAATTATTTCCTGCAACATCGAATGTTGCTAAAAATAGAATAATAGCCGCCATTCGTATAGGCTATTTTAATGCACCCCAAGACTAAACCCAACTGACCCTGATTTCATCCAAGGACGATTTATTTTTAGACCCATTTAAAAATTTCCATAAATGTTAATCCACCCACTAAAGTTCACAGCCGTCGTAAAAAGTCTTCATAAAGCCAGTGTTTTAAAAAAGACAATTAGCATTTTTAAACGGTGAAATGACAGTTCTTCGTAAAATGTGGAAAATATTTTATCCGTCAGTGGCTAGTGGTGGCAAAAGAAAACTAACCAGATGCAGATTTAAGACTTATGGTAATGTTGCATTTTGTGTCAGACGTTTTCTTTTTTAAGGCTTGTCCGCCGTAAAAAGCGCGGTCACTGTCGGACTGCATAGAAAAGAAAGAGAAGCGCGATGACACAACACTTGCAAAATATGAAGTAATGATCGATTTACCTAAAATCTATTGATTGGACTAAAAAAATAATAACATGAAATCATTCCTTATTATTTAGTTAAGAACTGTATAAATTTATGAACACTTTTAATGAAAATTGTAGTAGTAGGTAATATGGTAAAAAGTAGAAAAAATATACAGATATAGACCTGGATTTATATTTTTTTCCCTTAGTTCTACAAACTAAAATAGATTTCAGGACAGATGAAATCACTTCTTATGTGTTGTAGATTGCTGTGTATTTTTTCCTATCAAAAAGATGCTATAGTTACTGTAAAAGATGGATACAAAGTTACTTAGTTTCGCCGTATTTTAGGGAGGAGGAGCCTTAAACAAATCTATACTTAGTTTGTTGTAAAAATCTAAATAATGAAATCTCATAAACTCTAAAATTGTACTCACACACTCACAGTATTGCGAATAATATTAAATCATCTTGTGAAATATAATATCGTTAAACATAGACTTTATAGCATTTATTAAACATTTATTTAATATAATAGCTTCAACGTCTATATTATTAAAATTCTTGGCTTTATTCAGAACTTATTTCATATTGTCTCATTCACGATAATCTTCAGCATTTATTACCTCTATTTTACATACCGAGACTCCTCCGTGCCTCGGAAAGCACTTTAAGTCGTCGGTCCCTGGCATTATTCGTGGATCTTTGACAGTCGTTACGGGTAGTCAAAAACACGAAACAACAACCAGTCTTACAAATAGGTATCGTGTAACCAGTAACTGGGTTGTAAATGTCAGATACCTACTGGTATGCATCTGCATCTCGTTAGACTGGAAAAAGTTGGGAATAGGCTAAGCCAATGATGAGATAATGACCTCAATATTTCTTCATAAAAAGTACACAATAATATTACCTTCATCATACGATATACGTTCAATTTAGCATCAGTTTCTCCAAATGATTGAATTTCAACTGACGTTGGACTGATCGTGCAATCAAAACTCAAATAAACTTCTAGGAATTCTCATTAATTTACTAATTGACATCGACACTAACAATGACACCTGATTTTAGGGCGAATGATATCGGAAATCAAGACATTTTAGAACAAATCTTATGAGATCCGATTTCGATGGTATTTTTTTTATTTGAAAGGTAGTAACTTTAAGTTGGTCTCATAAAAATTTGGTAAAGTAAAGATCTGATGAGGATCTTCGGCGTGATGAGCAGAATAGCTCCTCAAAATGCAGTAAATTGCTTGCTTTTAGATTTCTACCAGTGGGATCGGCCTTTTTTTAACCACTAGGTAGGGATTGATGGAGCACCCGGGACCGCCTTCTCATCACAAAACTAGATTATTTTGAAAATGATTCCCGAGGTCTGTTCGCAGGACTACTAGTAATTATGTAAATACATATTTCGCATGCTTAATGGAATACTGACTTAACTCAGTAAGACGATTTTTGGGAAATCGCAAAACTAGGTAGTTTTTTTTTTTTTTTTTTTTTTTTTTTTTTTTTTTTTTTTTTTTTTTTTTTGGACTTATAGTATTTGTTGATGTATGTATAAAAATAAAACTGATTTATTAATCATGAATGCTTGTATTTTGAACGTCTATGATTAACTATTGATGAGAATTGATTTAAAAACAAACCGGTAATAAGTTCTATCTATTTTTTCTGACCTATCTACTAAATTACTAATGGGTCAATGTTCCAAGAAGCATGCGATTTATTGTTGTAGCCGCGAATCATATTTTGATTAACATACAACCTGACACTTACCTGCAAATCGTACCTGCAAGTAGTACGAGCCCCATCGAGACCAGAACGAGCCTGGACGAGCTCCATCACAAAGACCTCTACAACTACAACTCTCAAAAAATTCTGGTTGAAGCCGGGTATTGCTGAAACATCTATTAAGGCGCGGACTGACTACGATTTTAAACGGCACCCGTAATCTATTGTCACCATTAGATGGCTTGAAATAAGGTTGAAAATTGAAAATAATATTTGTGTTGCCGAGATGTGACTGAGCTGCGAATGTGCATTTATTTTTCCGGGTTTTCTTTAGATTATTATACACAATCAATTAAATAATTGTCCGGTTAAAGTTTAAAAAAATGCTAAGTCTATTATCTAAATTATAAAAAAAAAAAAGAATGTCGATATTGCTGAAAATATAGAGATGTTCGACGCCAAAGTTTATTTTTGTGGAGCAACTTCCAAATTTTTTATTGGGAATTTCAAACTATTTTTTACTGTTCTTAAATCCTTCTCTGTCCACTGTATTTTTTGCGTCGGATAGTTTCATTGCATTATGTCATACTCGAAATCCAAGAAACCAATTTTTGTGAATATTCAGCTAATACCGCGCCTTAAGACAAAGGTGCTCATTTACGTGAAGTTGTTCTATTCCTACGTAAAAAAATGATGAATGATTTATCTCATATACTACAGTATCTTTCAATTGTTTCAGCATTCCAGTCACGTCTCACAACTTTTATTTAGCACTGTATCATTGAATCTTTGTGACTAGCATGGTAGACTAGAATGGTAGAAATATCAGAGGACTTATAAATTGGGGCGTGTTATACAGGGCTGCCACGCGAATGTATTTATTTATTCAAGCCTGTATTAATAAACGAACAGACTAACGCTCTCGTCAGTATTTGATGTCCGTTTCTGTTGTTTTGACAGATCTTCCTGAGCTGTTAATAAACATGTCAGTTTTATGATGTTTCGGTTTGACAGTTTGGCTTGTGATGTGGCTTGCAGCAGACTTAGCTGCCGTGTTTAGAGTGGTTTATGTGTACTTTTAGGCTTTTACGACTTTGTTTTAATGTGTGTAGAGTTCTATTTAGAGCAGGCAAATAAATAGGTACTTGCTACTTATTTTAAATAGTCCAGGATTTGTAAAAGTGTTGTGTCTTGGCGTAACGTAACTTAACGTAGTAGGGGTTTCCATTCTTTTTTAAAACCTTTCAAATCACAATTTTTTACTCATTCTAACGCTTACGTTTGCAAAGTGGTGTTTATAAAAAAATCATAAGCCTCTTTTGACTTTGGCTGTAGTCGGGTCAAAACAGGTTTCTCTGTCAACAATCAATCGTCCACTTCCAGTCTAACCGAATGCAGCTGAATACCAGTTTATTTTACATGGAGCTGACCTCCACAACCCAGTTACTGGGTAATACGATACCTCTTGGTAAGACTGGTTGTAAGACTTTCGGCTTCACGAATGACAGCCGGGACCAACGGCTTAACGTGCTTTCCGAGACACGGAGTAGTCTCGGTGTGTAAAGATGGTGATCCACGGACCAACCCCGGCAACCGCAGCTTAACCTCATAGATTGACCCGTGCGGCTGTTATTACTTAGCTACAAGCTCCTCAGGTTTCTCTGTCAACGTAATGTACAAATCAGTACTTTTAAAGTACCATTTTCTTTTTTCGCATCCACAAAAATTTTGCAGACAGTAGCAGCCCTACCCTTATGCATAAATAAACGAACCTCTTCACTCTCCGGGGATTGATAGTAATTCTTCTGGACTGTTATGTATGGCTTGATTATGTGTTTGTTTATGTATGTGTGTAACGCCTATGTAGTGATTGGGGCCTTGCGTAATGGTTGAGGATAGATTGAATTGTGTTGTTCTGCGATGGGATGAAAAATTAAAGCATTATGTCGAAAATTTTGATGCAGCGTCCCCGCAGTCTGATAATCACATTCACTAATGCAAATTTTACCAGACCCTTTTTTTATTATTTTATCATTACTTAATAAATAATTTAAATTTTAAATTTAAAAAATTTATTTAAAAAAATAAAAATTATATTTTTATTTTACCAGATTTTACCAAATTAATCGGAAGTTGTTCTTGTCACATGGTATATTAAGCGTCAGGAATACAGTTAAAGTGACATTTGCGAGTTTAGGAGATCTGGGGTTCGCTTTGCCCCAGGTAATGGCTATTCAACCTTGAGGTCCTATCGTCAGTCATCATTTGTGATTTTTAGGCACAACATTATTCGTATGTAATTGCTGGTTTCTTCATCACTTAAGAGGAACCATCAATAAATTTTGTTTTTAAAATTCCTATAAAACCTACTACCTACTTTTGTCTAATGCTGTACTAAAACCGAAACATGATTAGGTACCTACTTGAAATTTTTTCGATAGAAGTAAAAGGCCAAAGTAGCACCGTCTATTTTCTGTTATATACTATTATACGTAAGCAGTTGCGAATTGTGCAGTAAAATTTGCTATAAATCGAAAGTATTTAAATATGTTAAGAACTACTAAACTAAAAAATTATTTAAGTAGGTACAGCATTTTGTCATAAATCTACATTTAAACGAAGTGCGTTTAGTTCCGGTGCACGTGAGAGACTTCTATCTCGCGCGTCAAACTGGACAGCCATAACGCCATTTCACTTAAACACCAAGCTAAACCACGCTTCGATATATCCTCTTAAACGTAGAAAAAGGCAACAAAAGAAATATCCACAGTGTAGCCCCAATTACTTCAGTTGCCATTATCATCTCCAGTATTTTGAGTCCTTAAAATATGTAAATGGAAGGACAAAATGTACTTCATTAATATTAATAAACATTACAATTAAAAATCTTCCCTCAAAGAGCCGCTCTGACTCTCATTAGTGCTCAAGATTCTCGCGAATTTCAACTTAATTTCTTATTCAAAAACCTAGGGTCTTGGGTGACCAAAAACTTTTGGTCTGAGGCTGTAGAAACGTCTGGAAAAAGTAGGTTTTTATAATGATTTTGCTATTGTTCGGAAGCCTACGGGTTCTTTCTGGGGATGAGGCATAAAATCGACTTGGTCTATAGATGTACAGTGTTTTTATTGCCCCAAAAAAGTGACATCAGCTTTTTATGGAATATTTCTACTCAATAGTTCACTAAAAATGCACGAGTAGAACTCCCGTGTGCCAATTTTGTATACTATATTTAAAAAAAAATCTTAAAGTTTTCGTTACCTTGAAGGTCAAAATACTGAAAATATATCGTACAAAAGAAACTGTATATGATTGAGTTTTATTTGAATTACAAATTTATGAAGCAATTCTAGTCGCATATTTTCCCGTTTTTATTTACTTAATCAGAAATCATAATAGAACCAACAAAAAAAAAATGTTTTTCCGAAATCAGTTTATTTTATTTTTTTTCTAGCTCGAAGTAGAACCTGTGTCTGATACAATTAGATCCCTTATACTAAGGTTTATCACCTACAAAAATATTATTTTCAACTTGGGCCTAGTTTTCGAGAAAATGATTTTTATGTACTAAGGTCAAAATTCCAAATATAGGGTTTCATAAAAAGGTCGATTGGCTGTTTTATGATTAACTAAAATTAATTATTTACTACTACTAAAATTAATTAATTATAAAGGTCAAAATAGTGTCAACCCTAACACATATTGTTGAAAATCATTTTCTTGAAAACTAGGCCCAAGTTGAAAATAATATTTTTGTAGGTGATAAACCTATAAAAATAAAAGGAAAGAAGGAGGAAGAAAGGAGGGTATATAAGGGATCTATATGTACCAGACAGAGGTTCTACTTCGACCTAGAAAAAATAAAAATAAATAAATACTGATTTCGGTTCAGCATTTTTTTTTTTTTTGGTTCTATTGTCATTTTTGATTAAATATAAATAGGAAAATATGCGCCTAGAATTGCTTCATAAATATCCAATACAGACAACACTCAATTAATATACAGTTTAGTTTTTGTACGAATTATTTTCAGTATTTTCACCTTCAAAGTAACGAAAACTTTAAGATTTTTTTATAAATAGAGTATACAAAATTGACACACGGGAGTTCTACTCGTGCTTTTTTAGTAAACTATTGAGTAGAAATATTCAATAAACAGCTGATGTCACTTTTTTGGTGCAGCAAAAACACTGTGCAGTGTCCTGAATAGGCTTTCTAATTTGTGCCATAAAAGTCTTTGCCTTCCGTTTCCAGAGTTAACAGTATATAGTTCAGGTAGGATTATCTGATAGAGCCAGGTCCTATGGCTGCCGCGCGCCGTGGTGTCTTGTGGAGTATAATGTAGGTATATTCAATTTGAGCTGCTCACATATTTACACTATTTTCAGTAGGTACTTGTAATTTTTGTTTTCTGTCGTTATCAGGACCTATTTGAAATAGTTTGAAATTACCGTTGTACAGCGTCTTCAAAATCGTCAATACATAATGACTTCGAACCAAAGATATAAATCGTTAGATTTGCCGTCACCGTATCTATGTCTGGGTGTTTTTCTATCTATAATAATATGTATGTGTTTACAAAAAAAAAAAATATATATATACACTCCTTTGCAAAAAAAACGGGCGGTTCGGATTTTTCTACATTATTGGTAATCATTTAGTTCTAAAGAGGTTTTAATAGCCAAACTATGTTACTGGCACTTAATAAAGAGTCTGGGTATGAAAAAAAGTTAAATTCAAATTCAGAACTGTTGTTTTTAAAAATAATAATCCATTTTTCAGTTTATGACTTTTTACTTACTATTCGCGGGTTTGCGGTTAAAAGGTAATCAGGCAACTAAAACTAACTTCTCGTTATTTTTATTATAATAATTTATGTTTGTCGCATAATCCTGCCTTATTATGACTTAAAACAGATATCTTTGTGTCGATTATAATGGCAGAAAAAGCAATAAGAGCTAGTAAAATTATAGCGCTGCTGGAAGTGGGGTGTAGCCAATGTTACGGCTCACAGCGGTTAAACGTGAGTCGTTCCACCGTCCAAAGAACCTGGACTCGATACCAAGAGACAGGTTCCGTTCAAAGAATGCAAGGTTGTGGGAGAAAACGTTGCACACAACTACGAGACTACCGCTTTTAGTGACTCAGGCACTGAGTAACCGCAAATTCAGTTACATGGACCTCAAAAGAAACCTTGAAGAGGTACGAGGAGCACAAGTTAGCCTATGGACAGTGAGGAGGAGGCTTTTAGCGGTTGATATACGCAATCAACGACCGCCACGGCCCCCCAAGTTACTCCGTGAGCACTGGATTGCTCGACTGAGGTTCACTAGAAATTGTCTATCTTGGACACTAGGTAACTGGAACGCTTACTCTGCTCCGATGAGGCTCGAATTTGCTTGAATGGTGAGGACCAACGTCGGCGAGAGTTACGAAGACCAGGGGAATGCTATGCCGACGTGTGTTTTGAAGAAATCACCCCTTATGGTGGAAGGTCCGTTATGTTTTGGGCGAGCGTAACTTCCAGCTATCGTACCGAGATAGTGTTCATTGAAAATGGCTCACTAAATGCGCAAAGGTACATAACAAGAATAATTTGTCAACATGCACAGCCCGCACTGACTGTAATTGGTGAAGATGCCATTTCATGGACGATAATGCTCGGGACCACCGTTCTGGCGACGTAGATGCTTATATGCAAGAGGTCGGTATTCGTCGTCTGGATTGGCTAGCGAGGAGCCCCGACCTTAGCCCCATTGAGCACGTCTGGGACCTCCTAAAAAGGCGAGTACGATCTGTCCAACCACTTCCACAAAACATCAGGGAGCTTAAACGTGTGATTTCGGCTGAGTGGGAACACATTCCACATGACACCATCAAAAGCCTGGTGGAAAGCATGCCAAGACTATTACATGTCGTAATCGCTGCAAGAGGAGGTCATACTCGTTATTAATTTTTATTTTTCAATATCTTTTTTTATTAAAATACCTTAAAAATACTCGTAGTCTTAATTTAATTGTACCCTCAAAATTTCCATTTTAACACGACTCTCTGTTTGCATTGACTAAAACACCGATTCCAGGATTGAAGGGTTAAAAACTATATCCTCAATGATAATAAGAAATTTCTAGTCATTTATGCTAACGACATACTAAAAATATTAATATTTTCCATAGAAAAGCCAATGACTGTAAGGTGCCCGTTTTTTTTGCAAAGGAGTTTATAAGTAGTTTATCAGACATCTCGTTACCATAACACAAGCATTAGGTTGCGTTAAATGGCGTTGTGTGAAATGTCCAAGGATATTATTATTACTTATTATTATGTCGCGCGAAAAGTGACAATACTAAGAAGATTTAGCTCACATATCCCGTATATTATGGCGTTTTCTCGACAGTCAAATCACTGCGATATTGTGCGTGTCAGAAGTGTCAAAATGAAGCACAAACGCTACCATATTTTGACGCATTAGGGTGAATCTAACGATTTAAATCTTTGCTGGGCTTTTAGTCAAAATTATTATATTTTTTTTTATTGCAGGAAAACTGTTTTAAAGCAATTCATGTGTATTATTTGATGGCTAGATCTTATTATATTTCACTCCTATATCATTTCAACGCTTAGAACTTCATCTACAAACCACGCCGGGTGTCATAAGAACCGATTAAAGGATTAGTCGGTAGAATTGCCAGCATAATTCACCTGAAGACGTATTATACAGGGTGTCCCGTAAATAATGGATCAAACGTAACGGGTAGGTAGCTTACCTAATTTCCAACAACTAATTTGAATATTTAAAAAAAAACCGTTACAGTAACCAGGATATTAATTTTTTTTCGAATTTTACGTTTTGTCTTCCAGAATTAAGCTTTTTTAATGCTGTCGCTGCAAATGATGACATTTTTAGGTATGATTTTTATTTAACATTTCTGAATAGCTTACTAATGTTATAAGATACCATTTTTTTGAATACCGTTTTATTTGCCTTAGAAAAAAAATCTTGAGTTGAAAAGTTTTTTCTTTACGATGTTAGGACCAAAATTGAAAAAATTCTCCTGTAAAAAAAATGTATGACACCGAAGACCACCATTATTTTAAAAACTTGTACATTTAATAAGGTTTGCAAATTGGTATAAAACTTACGTCTAGTCCTTATCGTTACAAAGATATTGCTATGAATGTGATGAAGAAGACAGAAAATAAATTAAATTGGTACTATTCCATTTTTCCTTTTCGTAATGGCTTATGCTTGAATGCTTGTAATCGAAGCAGGTAGTTAAGCGGATAGCATAATTCCGACCCGATGACGTCATCTGTCCGGAATTTGGGACCGCTACCTGTGGCGGAGTTGCACCTCAGTCAGTGTGAAAGGGATAGATAGCGCCGCTTTTTGGTAAATCGGTTAAATCGGTATGAAGTTGCGCAGGTTCTTTTGTTCTTTCCTGCGCCCTTCACTCGTACAGGCTTCATTGTTGCTTGATTTTATTAGTTTAGTTGTAACTAGTCTCTCTTCGAGTTGCTACGTCAGACAACTTTCGCTCCCGGTCAGTGGCTCGGTGTTTTCTTCTGTAAAATTTGACTTGTGCTGTGTTTTTGGACTTTGCTTTGCCTATCGATTTGGAACTCTTTGCGTATTGGACAAACGACTTGGCGATCCTACGGACTCCCAAAACATTCGTTTGTGTGTGCTTGTACGTGTGTGCAGTAGCGCTGAAACCTTATTCAGCCCAATGCCTCGTTATGAGTACACGCCACGGCAGTACGCCGAAATGCATTTTATCTACGGAGAAGCAAGAGGTAATGCCAGGGCGGCTGCAAGATTGTACCGTGAAAGATACCCGAACCTGGTTCGTTATCCCGATTATCGCGTCTTTATTAGAGTGCATAACGCGCTTCTTGAGGGAAGAATTCTTGGCACCGGAGTTGGTGGTACCCGTGAAGGACGACCGCGACAAGTTAATGACGAAGTCATTCTTCGAGAAATCGAGGAAGATCCGTCAGTCTCCGTTCGCGTCATAGCGCGACGCGTAGGAATTTCTAGATCGACGGTGCATCGAGTGCTACAACGGTGCCGATTGCACCCATATCACGTGCAACGTGTTCAAACGCTGACGTCGCGTGATTACCAGCCAAGAATAGAATTTTGCCAAAGGATGCTTAGAATGATTCGGGCGGACCCGCAGTTTTTTAACAAGATTTTATGGAGTGACGAGTCTTCATGCCGCCGAGATGGATATTTAAATTTGCATAATTTGCACAGTTGGCAGCTGATAAACCCACATTTGATGCGAGAGGACAGGAGCCAACATCAATTTAAAATAAATTTATGGGCGGGAATAATCAATGGGCAAATAATAGGGCCCTTTGAACTACCAGCTACTCTAAACGCCGAATATCTCCATTTTTTAAGGAATGAGTTGCCAAGGTTATTAGAAAACCTTCCAGAAGACGTACGGCAAGCAATGTGGTTGCAAAATGATGGGTGCCCCGCTCACTATGCGACGGCAGTAAGGGCGCACCTTGATGAAAGTTATCCGGACAGATGGATCGGCCGATTAGGACCAATTTTGTGGCCTCCGCGATCTCCGGATTTAAATCCCCTAGATTTTTTTTACTGGGGATGTTTAAAAGACAGGGTCTACAAGAATCCAATAACGTCGGAAGAAGAATTACGACAGCGCATCCAATCTGCTGCATCAGAAATAAACCAAAGCCGTTTTGTCCGTCGGATAAGAGCTTCCTTTATTAGGAGATGCAGACTTTGCATTCTTGTAGAGGGAAGGCAATTCGAACATTTATTGTAAAAACCAAATAAAACGATTTATTTGAACTAACTGTTTTTTTTAGTACGGCCTCCTAATTCTTTTCATACGCCTCAATAATTCAATGAACATTGCCTCTGAAATGCTACAGTTACACATTTTAAAGAAAAAGTTTAAATGTACACACTTTTTTATTTTTTTTATTAACGTTGATTTGGAGCACCTCTCAGATTCATAGCAATTATCTTTGTAACGACAAGGACTAGAATGTACAACTTCATACCAATTTACCAAAAATACAAAAGCGGCGCTATCTATCCCCTTCACGCTGACTGAGGTGCAACTCCGCCACAGGTAGCGGTCCCAAATTCCGGACAGATGACGTCATCGGGTCGGAATATGCTAGCCGCTTAACTACCTGCTTCGATTACAAGCATTCAAGCATAAGCCATTACGAAAATGAAAAAATGGAATAGTACCAATTTAATTTATTTTCTGTCTTCATCACATTCATAGCAATATCTTTGTAACGATAAAGACTAGACGTAAGTTTTATACCAATTTGCAAACCTTATTAAATGTACAAGTTTTTAAAATAATGGTGGTTTTCGGTGTCATACATTTTTTTTACAGGAGAATTTTTTCAATTTTGGTCCTAACATCGTAAAGAAAAAACTTTTCAACTCAAGATTTTTTTTCTAAGGCAAATAAAACGGTATTCAAAAAAATGGTATCTTATAACATTAGTAAGCTATTCAGAAATGTTAAATAAAAATCATACCTAAAAATGTCATCATTTGCAGCGACAGCATTAAAAAAGCTTAATTCTGGAAGACAAAATCGTAAAATTCGAAAAAAAATTAATATCCTGGTTACTGTAACGGTTTTTTTTTTAATATTCAAATTAGTTGTTGGAAATTAGGTAAGCTACCTACCCCTTACGTTTGATCCATTATTTACGGGACACCCTGTATAGTTCGGTTACCAATCCGCTAATCTCGACCCATCGTGATTATTGAACTGGCTGAGTTATTGGTTTGAGATGTTTAGGTCTTGTTGAATATCTGACAGTATTTGCTCATTAGATTTGGCAATCGAAAAGATTTAGTGGATTTTGCTAAAGGATAAGTCAGTTGCAATAACTCCATAGCTGTTTATGCTGGTTGATCACAGGACTGTGATTTGCTGAGCTCCAATTTTAAAAGTATGAGTGCCAAATTGTTATTCTTTTAGAGTTATACCTATAATTTCAAAAGTATTCTAATTTTTGCATTCCCCGAGGGCCTTAGCACATCTTTAGGATCAGTTGTACAGCGGTTTCGTTGCTATGGTTACGCGGCGGGGGTGTACTGTGCTGCTAAGGCCATAAAAGTGAAACCTCATCCTGGATGTTGACATCGGTATGAGCGGCGGAGTAACTGCGTAACAGCTAACAATTGTACAATGCGTTTCAAATGAGAATAGTATCGACTTAGCGCCATGTTGTGACGTCATAGCTGTCAAATCGAATAAATTGGGTAGGGTGAACAAAACAAAATATTTTTTAAATAACATTTATTTACGAATCATGAACGAAGAATTTGAAGAAATTTAAAAAATTGTTGCCAACAAAGAAAATATGAAAGAAAGTAGTACTTATATTTTTTTTTAAAACTAATTAATAAAAAATGAATCATAATTTTTTGATGCATGTCTTTTTCACAATGATTTAACTAAGACTCGGTTAAACAAAAAAAAAAACAAAACGTTATTGATACGTAAATAAGTTTTCTGTGCAAACCGTACTTTTCAATCAACATTTGACACTTGATAGAGAGAGACATTTGATAGAGGTCATTGACGTTCCTATTCTTATTTGAATCGAATTGTAATGCTTTTTGACAATTCGACAACATTCATTGCTTTATTTACGTTGTCGAGCAGACGAATTTTTCAAACATTTGAAGCAATGGTTTAGGTATTTCTAAGTAATAACAGCGCACGGGTCGATTGATTAGGTTAAGCTACGCTTGTCCCGGTTGCTGGGTGACCATCCATCTTTAACTACCAAGACCACTCCGTGCCACGGAAAGCATGTTAAGCCGTTGGTCCGGCTGTCATTCGTGGATCTTTGTCAGTCGTTACGGGTCGTCAGAAGCCCGAAAGTTAATACAATAATATTACACAATTTAAATCCTCCGCAATTCTCGAACCTTCATAAAGGCCTCATCTATCTAAATAATGATGATGATCCAAATCCAAATAATGAAGCACAAAATTCCAATTTACAGTATTTTCTTCGAAAATTTTCAACCTTTTCAGCCTACTTTCAGAGCAGCCTTCATTGTCCTTTTATTTCGTCCTGACTACCTTTTCTTACATCAGCATCCTGAATTTTTAAAGGGTTTTTTGTTTACCTTGAATCGATATTATTTCAGTGGAAGGATAATGGATATTTTAAGGCCAATTTTATTCAGATGGACGTTTGTTTTCTTCACAAAAAAATGTGTCTAAGTATCTTAATTTTGTTTTTGAACTGTATTTTGATTACCATTGTTAATATTGCTTTTAGGAGCTTGATAGATTATCCTAATTATAGATACTGTTACTATAATGAGTAAAGGCTCTTACAGACAGAGGCGATATCGCGTCGCGACGCGATATTTTTCTACGGATATAATATCGAAATATCGCGTCGCGACCGCGATATCGCCCCTGTCTGTAAGAGCCTTAATCCTTTCATTATTGAAACGTATGTTTTGTATAACCTACAAACTTGTAACATGTAATTATTATGTGTCTAATATTTAAAATATTTAATTGAGATTACCTTGATTCCGGAAATTGGTTCGGTTGTGATTTAAACCATAACATCATTGTAAGACCACCTTTAGATATTTCATTTTGGTATTATTACTGTTTGTTGGATAAGTATCTATAGTTAGGATAATCTATCAAGCTCGTGGCTAAGTAATAACAGCCGCACGGGTCGATCCATCAGGTTAAGCTACGCTCCGTCCTTGGATGCGTGACCATTTTTACATACCGAGACTCCTCTATGACTGGGAAAGCACGTTAAGCCGTTGAGCCCCAAAAGTCTGACAGCCAGTCTTACCAAGGGGCATCGTATTACCCAGTTACTGGGTTTTGGAAGTCAGATAGGCTGTCGCTCCATGTAAAGTACTGGTATTCAGCTGCATCCGGTTAGACTGGAAGCCGACCCCTACATAGTTGGGAAAAGGCTAGACAATGTTAATATTGTTTTTAACACATTTCAGGAAATGCTATAAGATAAAGCTATTTCATGTTTTATAATTTCCTAAAGATTCAAATTCACCCGTACATAGGATCAAATATGATAGCATAAATAAAGGTTCTGCAGACAGGCGCGACGCGAAGAAAACATGTTGCGCCGACCCCAAGTAACATGGGATAAGGGCAGGAAGATGATGATGACATAGGCGCGACGCGAGGGTGCGGCACGATTCTGGTACAACAATTTCCATGAAGTTTTCATAGAACTGGAGTCGCGTCGTCGTGCTCTCGTGTCGCGACTGTCTGCGGGTGCCTTAAAAGTCTTCACAAATAGTTAAAAAAAACTCCACAATAATTTAAAATCTAATAAAAAAAAATGACAGTGCACACGAAGCGAACTAAATCCAAACAAAAAAAAAACCTTGACCTATCTATATTTTCCAACAAATAATGCTACGTTCTCGTTAAAAGCGTTGAATTCAGCACATAGGTATCATATTGTTTGGTTGAACTGTTTCAATCATTCACTTCAGTATATTGCTGTGCAAATATTGTTAACTAACTATTGTGATTTTTGTTATTAAAAGTGTTACTTATAAGTTAGTTATAAGTAATGGTTTTTATTATTGTTTTTTTCTGTTATTTCTACTGTGCAAATAAGTCTTGCTGATTATGAGGCGTTCTCTGTATGATTCTAAGACGCATGGAGCGCTCAGTTTAGAATCTAAACTGAGCGTGTATGAGAAAATTTATTGACTGGATCTAAACTTTAGATCCAGTCAATAAATTTTAGAATAACTGTTTCGCTCAGTACCTGACGAAGTAAGTCTAAGTGCCTTTTCACACGTCCCGGTTGCCGGGTAGCCGGTGCCGAGTAACCGGCGGCTAGTGTATGGCAGATTACGCCGGTACGTGTGAAAGATAACGTACATGTTCATACACTTAGCCGCCGGATACCCGGCATCGACTACCCGGCAACCGGGACGTGTGAAAAGGCACTAACGCTCTGGTAGAAGCCAATTTTACCATACACAAAATATAGATGCAAAACTGTGGTCGTCAATTGTTTTCTTACGAGTCAAACAAACAATCAATCTGCCTAGCCTTTTCCCAACTATGTTGCGGTCGGCTTCCAGTCCGCAGCTGAAAACCAGTATTTTACATGGAGCGACTGCCTATCTGTCCTCCACAAGCCAGTAACTATGCAATACGATACCTCTTGGTAAGACAGACTTTCGGGCTTCTGACGACCCGTAACGACTGTCAAAATCCACGAATGACAGCCGGGACCAACGGCTTAACGTGCTTTCCGAGGCACGGAGGAGTCTCGGTATGTAAAGATGGTCATCCATCCACTGACCAACCCCGGCAAGCGTAGCTTAACCTGATGGATCGACCCTTGCGGCTGTTATTACTTAGCCACGAGCTCCTTCTAACTTTTTAACAGAACTCGCTTGCATGAAAGTTAAAAATATTCAAACGAGTATGTCCTGACATACGTTTGAAGGTGCGCTAATATTATAGTAACTAAGTTGTCCCGCTAGCGAGTCTGAGACTTTACTGCCATTTTATTAATATCCTACAAGTTTTCAAAGACTGAATATCTCGCATCCTCATTATAAACTTTTCAAATCTTGTCATAGACCATATTGGAGGTCGCATATATGCATGTGTCATAGTCAAAGGTCGATATGCAGTCTCTTCCCGGAATGACTGGTTTATCCTAGGGTTGACCAAAGCCTCCGGGCAAACCCCGAAATAAATTCAAATTTAGGCCTTTGACTAAAGTATTTTTAGTCAAACCTAGAAGTTCCTAACTTTTCAGGCAAACGTCGAAAGTAAAATAATCTGTTTCGGGCTTTGTCTAGTCGATCCTAGAAGCGACTGGCAGACTCGGTCAAACGTCGACGTCAGGGACACCCCGAGGTTGGTTTTGGTTAGGTTCCTTTAAACCCTGCTGACGAAAAGCCTAACCTAGGTGTTTTGAGGTTAGTTTGACTGGTCAAACCCCGATTTCATTAAATTGAGTTTCGACGCTTGCCTGACCAAATTAGTTTCTCCTAGGTTTGACGAAAATTCGTTAGTCAGAGTCCGAAAAACTTCATTTATTTGGGCTTTGACTAAGACTTCAAGTCAGACCTGAGGATTGACTAGTCAACCCATAGCAGCGCCGGAGCTTCGGGGTTTGACTATAACATATCCACTGGCCTCTGTGAATAATCATATTTACACATTTATATGTCACCGATTTAAAATAAGCATAGTTACGGCTTTTTTTATGTTGTGTACATGTCACTTGCGTGTAAAATATTGACCACGAATGAATGTAGTATTATCAGACCACTGTGCACTGCTTCTCTTGTTCTTACCACCAATTTTCCAATAGACCACAAGTTCCATATTATTATAATGTTTCCAACTGTTTATATTACTTTAGCGTCCATGAAGTCGTCTATGATTGTCTGTCAATAAATAAGGAACGCAAAAACACATCGGGAATAATGACAACTGTCAAATCGTGATGTCATTCATACTTTGTTCGGCCCCGAACCAATCATCCATCCGTAGGTGATACGGAGTATGAAACGCCCGTAACGAAGGCCGAAACTACGGGCTTCGTGCTTAGGGAGTATACCTCCTGTACCTATCTATCGTGTCTCTGTCCGTCCGCTTTGAGGACCCGTATATTTACTGATCCTGGTCGCAAATACTCCGACCGTATCAGCGCTTTTGATGAAAGGTGTATTGACATTCAATGATCATACTCAAAGGTATTAGAATTGTGAGAGAGTTACAGAAGAAGGTTTTAACTTCGCAAAGATGAGTATTTTTAGAAAGGTGCCGTAATACTTTAGGGATGATAATATATCACCTTCATAGCAAACTCTGTGAATTGTATCAGTCAGTTTCAGGGGACAGGATTACCTAGTCTCATGTTAAACCGTTGGTCCTGGTTGTCATCGTATAAATATCACTAGTGATCCAAGGGGTGGGTTGTGAAAATCAGCTAAGCAGTCCCACCGTGAAAAATTCTGGTATTCAGCTGCAACGGGTTAGACTGGAAGCTAACCCCAACACAGTTGGGAAAATAGTAGGCAGATGTTGATGTGTCTGTGTTGTGTGATTGTGGAAGTGTCACCAAAAAGAAACGTGGGTGATATCACCTCATCAACAATATTTTCTCAGTATATTGTGAGTTTCCGTCCGTCTGAACCAAGCCTTGACGCCTCGAAAGCGAACAATCACAGTCTCACGGCCCACAGGTCCCTTTTAAAGAATGTTTTACCTATTGTGTCTATATTAACTTAGGACTAGGTCGAATAAGACGTGACCTTTACTGGTTCAAAGTGTATCAGTACCTTTGGAAAGGTACCATTCAAGGTACCATTCGTTTTTTGCGGTCAAGTTTAGTGATGTAAAATGGTCGTTTTGTTACCTAACGTGGTTTTGGCCTGTCACTGTTTTTTAACCAACGTAAAACAGGAGGAGGTTCTCAAGTCGACGCGTTTTTTGTATAACTTTTTACAGAGTCCGATTTTGACGAGAGGAGCTCGTGGCTCAGTAATAACAGCCGCACGGGTTGATTCATCACTTTAAGCTACGCTTACCGGGGTTGGTCCGTGGATGGGTGACCATCTTTATATACCGAGACTCCTCCGTGCCTTGGAAAGCACGTTAAGCCGTTGGTCCCGGCTGTCATTCGTGGATCTTTGACAGTCGTTATGGGTCGTCAGAAGCCCGAAATTCTGACAGCCTCACGCGTTCCGCCTCCTCCTTTGCGAGCATTACTGCTAGGCAGAAGGAGGTGACGGCCTCCCATGCACTCTCGCTCCGTACCATGGCCTAGACCAAGCCCGCAAAGCCCGTACGCGAAGCCCGTAGTTTCGGACTTCGTTACGGGCGTTTCTTACTCCGTATCACCTACGGATGGATGATTGGTTCGGGGCCCGAACGAAGTATGAATGACAACATGATTTGCCAGTTGTCCCTGCTCCCGATGTGTTTTTGCCCGTCCGAAAAATTTAACTTTTACACTTGTTTTGATGGATCGTAATGTCAGACGGACGGATAAACGGACGGACGAAAAGACGGACGGAATTAGGGAGTAGACCCCCAGGTTCGGACGCGAGAGTTCGCCGCCGCCTCAGTAGCAACCTGGATTCTGGATTAGTGCCCGGTTGATGGCAATAGGCTCGCCCCCTATTACATGGGGCTTAGACATAACTGACGAAATGTGGGTTAGGTACACCTCTGCCCAACCCTTCGTGGTTTACAGGCGTGTTGTTACGTTTGTTTAGTGAGGTGAATAGGTGTTACCTACCTTGGTTTAGGCTTCTCCTTGTGTTTTCTTTCGCGACTTATTGATATGTACGAAGCGTATTTTCTCTGAAGGGTGTGCAAAAAGAAAAGGTTTATTGGACTCATCCCAAGACACGTTTCACAATTATATTTTTGCTCTTATTTCTTTCGCCTTCTGGTGTTAAACTAACATAGTTTTGCAGATGTTCTGATTAAGCATTTATGTCATAGTTTTTCCACTCATTACTTACTGAATCTACTCTGGATGGATAAAATGGCGACATAAGTCACAGGAACAACTTGCGACCCACGGATGCCCCTCAAGTTAATAGTGAGACCTAGAAAAAAAATGGTTCAAATTGTGGTATGTGATAGCTGAATGTACAGCATATCGATCCCTTAACGTTTGACCGCTATTTACGCCACACCCTGTATAAGGCGAAGCTTGAAAATGGCGCCAGTGACAGAAAAGTTGAATGGAAATCGTTTGGCTTGGTATGGGCATGTGATGAGGAGGGAGGAAACACATGTGACTAAAAGAGTTTTAAATGTAAATGTTGGTGGATGGAGAGGGAGAGGAAGGCCAAAGAAAAGATTGATGGATTGTGTGAGGAATGATATGAGAAGAGAAGGGAGTGAATGATAGCGTGACGGTTGACAGCGGAGAATGGAAGAAGAAAATGTGGTGCGCCGACCCCACGTAACATGGGATGAAGGAAGATGATGATGACTTTTTAATAAAGTATTGTAACTGATGCAAGATCTTCGAATGATGGCTTGATGGTATTGGAGAGTTCTATATGTAGTGAATTAGGGGTGTTCGAGGAAAATACTATAATTAACCATTTTGCTTATGAAGTCTTCACGAATAAACGGGCAACAACGAGGCTTAAACAGTTCTTCGGAGAACTTCAACAAAATTCCAAACAATTTCATGTAAAATGAAAATAGAAACACGTGTTGCGAGCAATCCGTTCAGCGTGGTCTAATGACGTACAAGATGATGTCATAACCGTGACGTAACCATGTTAGGAGCATACTGCCGCCTAGAGCAACTTTGAATTTATGAAAAATAGTATGGCGTCCTTGTATAAAAGTGTTTGTTCGAGGAGGAACTACTAGCTTCGTGTTTTATAAGCCTAAGGAGTAATGCTGTGTTCAGGTTTGAAGGGAAATCGGGTGGTAAAATTACAGGCACATACCTAAGACTTTTCGGGTCGTGAGTTGAACCCAGATGTGAGAAGCTCGTGGCTAAGTAATAACAGCCGTATGTATGTATGTATTCATCAGGTTAAGCTACGCTTGCCGTGGTTGGTCCGTGGATGGGTGACCATCTTTACATATCGAGACTCCTCCGTGCCTCGGAAAGCACGCTAAGCCGTTCGGCTGTCTTTTGTAGATCTTTGACAGTCTAACCAAGGGGTATCGTAGGTATTACCCAGTAATTGGGTTGTGGACGTCAGATAGGCAGTCGCTCCATATAAAATACTGGTATTCAGCTGCATCCGGTTAGACTGGAAGCCGACCCCAACATGGTTGGGAAAAGGCTAGGCAGATTGATTGGGTTTGAACCCAGGCAGGCGCTTTACTTTGTGTAAATAATTTCATCACCACTGCTCTCAAAACGGTGAAAGAAAACATCGTGAGGAAACCGGCCTGTCCTAGAACCAAAAATTCGAAGACATGTGACATCTACCAACCCGCACTGAGCGAAGAGAGGTTTGCTGTTGCGGCTATACTTACTAGGTATATATCAGGTAAACCTTCGGCTTATTTACTACCTAACCACGTCAAAGGGTTTTCCGGTGGTAGGATGAATACCTGTTTTAACTCCATGATCACGCGTTATGAGGTTTTCAAAAGGATTTTAATTAATTATTATTCCATGGCAGAATTATACAAAACTAAGGCCGCAGTAGTTCAATTCAGCTGTCTCGCATGATATTCGCTTGAGTAGCGGAACATCATGTGGAGATGTGCTAAGGCCCTTATAATTGGATTTTTTTTCTATTAACCGAAATCTATGATTAGTGATTACAAAAGGAGATAATACGTATTTTTTCGGCACATTCACATAAGTCCTTGAAATTAATTAATAGTAGACTAGTATTAGGTAAGTAGGTAATACTAATAACAATAGACAATAATTTATTGTTCGTCTAGTTCTTTTTTTGGTAAATTGTTTTATTACCTTGACCTCTACAGAAGTAATTGATTTGGAGTAATTACTCTTTGCGATACAAAACAATAAATGCTTGTGAATCTGCAACATAGTCAGGAATTTATCTACTTAAATAAAAAGAGAAGTCCTGACTTACTGGCTGACTGACTCATCAACGCCCAGCCCAAACCCTTGGACCTAGAAAGCTGAAATTTTGCACAGAGGTTCCTTTATAATATAGACAAGGAATAAGGAAGGATTTCCCGGTAGTAAGTTCCCGTGGGATATTTTCCGACATAAACGCGGGCGAAGCCACACGGGAAGTGCTAGTTATGAATATTTAGAATTGTAGAACGACTCAAATAATGTTTCCGTTTTCTACAATAGGTAGGTCCCATCTACCTACATGTTACACTTTCGATTCTAGAGATTCGAACTTATGACCTTCCCAACAGGCGCGCTTACTTTCTGACTAGGCTTGACTGGACTAATGATGCCTTTCTAATAACATAAAAACCGGCCAAGTGCGAGTTGGACTCGCGCACGAAAGGTTCCGTACCATTATCAACAAACGAGATTTTTTCGCCATTTTTTAAATAACGGCCAAAGATACACTACAATGTTTTTTAGTATTTGTTGTTATAGCGGCAACAGAAATACATCATCTGTGAAAATTTCAACTATCTAACTATCATGGTTCATGAGATATCTACAGCCTGGTGACAGACGGACAGCGGAGTCTTAGTAACAGGGTCCCGTTTTACCCTTTGGGTACGGAACCCTGAAAAATCTTGACAGTAAAATCTGTCACTTTACCCATAACGCGGTTTGAGCCTTAGCTTCGAGCCTTGTTCACAACACTATCAACTCAATCAAAATTGTAAACTGATACAATTAATAACACAATACTCAGAATACCATTAATTAAAAGCGTCTATTGTAAACCGATACGCCCTAATAAGATTACAGTTTCCAGTAAACATCTTAGCAACGTTTGTTTTAGTACAAAATACCCGGGAACCCGCGTATTGTTTGACAAAACACCAATTAGTTACGTGTAAGCATTCCGAATGTGTTCAATAAACAATTTTGAAACGATAGTAACATAATATCACGACTGGTTTTCCACAAAAGGAAAACCACCACCTGCCTACTGGGGGTTATGTTCAAGTTCCATGTAATGTAGACCTATTGCTATTTGTACGCATACATACACACCCCCCCGCACCACACATACACAAACTTACCATACAACGCCTGAAATCACCTCTCTAGTCTCCACTCTGGAATCCGTACCCCGAGCCCCAAGGTACAGATTGTGACTGTTTGTCCACCGCTCTGGGGACGGGACGTCAACGAGAAAACAGATGGCGGCGCCGTAGTAAATGTACTGTCGCTACTTCGGCGCCGTCATCTGTTTTCTCGTAGACGTCCCGTTCCCGGTGCCGTGGACAGTCTCAGTCTGTACCTTGGGGCTCAACCAGTGGTTGGTTTGGGACAACCAGTATATTGTCTAGTTTGGGGCTCACTGGTAAATAATATTTTGTAACCTAGCTTTAAGCAATATTTTATGCTAGGTACTCATGTCGTCTCAACTTGTTGACCTGCTTACACAATAAACTATTTTCTATTTCTATTTAGGGCTGTTAGTGAGAAATTCCTAATAACACTGCCCATAGGTTGGTAAAAGTGTCAGGATCGAACTTGGGATTCCACGCACAAAATCCTGCTTGCGACTTCGTGACCACTAGATTTTCTGCAGGAAATAGAAAAGAGTTCAGAGATCAATGGAAAAAAGGTTGTATTCTTAAATGCGCTCGCGCACTAATACATGTATTTAAGTATTTAAAAATGTAACTAGTAAAAATAAAATAAAATCATAATAATACAACTATTATAGGGGATCGGCACTGTTACTCCTTAATACAGGCTATTTCATAGTCTAGCAAGGAGAGCAGCACGTCTCCCACATGATTGTTAGAGATTCAACACTATCACTTTGTTAAAAAGGTTACATGTTCTACAATCTGTTTTATATAAATAAAGATTATATTATATTATATATTAAATTATATTTCTATTATTATTATTTTTTTTTGTATTTTCAAACTCAAGATTTTATTTTTATTAAACCATTTACAGGCACTTTTGAATTGTCAAGGAGTCGGTCAGATATTCAGAAAGTAAAAGCTAGTTGCCTTCCCAAAACGTAGACCTCTTTGGAGAAAAACGGGCAAGAAAATCCTGCGTACATCATCAACTCATTGAAACGTTACAAATAAAAATATATTCACCATTACGCGCGTAAACCTGCCAACGCACAGCTAGTGTTGAAAGTATTACTATTTGCTAAATAGTGAGTTAGCCTATAAATATAATATGACAAGCGGTTGAAATACATTACAAAACTATCCTGGAAACACCCACACGAATGATTGGTTAAAAATAATAGTAATCCGATGAAATTAAGCTGTTACATACATTTTTATTCCACTTCAGAAAACCGCTGAATGACGTTTAGCATAATATTTAAAACTAACGCGCTGTTTAATGAAAGAATAAATTCACGTTTAGAATGTTGATAGTCGATTGTTTTGTTAATCGATCGAAACTTTTCAGAAAATATCACAACTACTCGTATCTTATCAATTTCATTCAGTGCGTTCGTTAAATCAGATCTTTTAAAAGCATTCATAATAAGGCAAAATAAATTGACAAAATATTTAAACAGAAACTATTTATATGATTTCAACGTTGGATTCACTGAAAGTTCACATCAAAATACTGCATTGCCATTCAGACAATCACATAATAATATGCACGGATTATAAAAGGCAACAACTTATTGCAATTACAGTTGAATTGGCTTTTACACAATGTATTTTGAGTTAACTCGTCAGTTCAGCTTTTCGTGTGAAATGGGTAAATAAATGAAACGGGTGTCATTTTATTTCAGGGTAAATGATGAATTGTATGCTGATAAGATTTATGTTTTAATGTTTAAATTATTTCACTAGCTTTAGCCAGCGGCTTCGCACGCGTGGATGTCGGAAAATATCCCACGAGAACGTACTACCGGGAATTTCTTCCTTAATCCTTGTCTACATTATAAATGGAGCCTCTGCGCAAAATTTCAGCTTTCTAGATCCATGGGTTTTGGCTGTGCGTTGATGAGTCAGTCAATCAGTCAGTCAGGACTTCTCTATTTATTTATACAGGGTGTCCCGTAATTAATGGATAAACTCTTAAGGGGTAATTGTACTCATCATTATGAAAAACTTTTACTATGGGACCGAACCAGAAATCGCGAAAAAAAAAATCCGCTGTTCGATACATTTACGCCAGAAACCCGAAAGTCTGACAACCAGTCTTACCAAGGGGTATCGTATGTGGAGGTCAGATAGGTAGTCGCTCCAAGTAAAATACTGGTATTCAGCTGCATCCGGTTAGAATGGAAAACGAAAACGAAATGAAAGGATCCCAACATAGTTGGGAAAAGGCTAGGTAGATGATGATGATGTCTCTATAGAGAAATCCGAATCCGTACTTGTTTTTAACTACCCGTAACAACAGCCTTTGACATTACCGCAAGGTCACCATTAAGTAAGTACCTTACCTTGCAAGTACATATTTCACCCTTCACATATTTTACCCTTTACTAATTCACAATCCACAACGTCTTATTCAGGAAACTCGATTATATTAAACTGCCTATTCGAAACTGAACAATACCTTTCTTTATGAAGTACCCTAAAAAATCTGACTTCGAAAATGGAGGGTACTTGAAGCCTACGAGTACCCCGATCAATTGATTTCTTAACGAGTCGCTGGAAATATAGGTAAATAAATATTGAGCCTCTAATTATGTTTGAAGTGATATTTTTCGTGGTTTTTTTCGACGAAATTATAAACTTCATTGTAAAGGCTCCCGCAGATAGGCGCGACACGACAGTGCGACGCGAATCTTGTAGAGCTATGTCCATGATGTTTTTATAGAAATTGCTCTACTACAGCCTGTCTGCCTGTCCTTTATTCGACTGTGAGCCAATGTACTGAAGAAGTCGGGATTATACCTACTTACGATAATTATGAAGTCTTGGACTTGTGATCTGGGAAAAAGAACCAGGGAATAACGAACATTGGGTCTACTCCCTAAGCACGAAGCCCGTAGTTTTGGCCTTTGTTAAGGGCGTTTCCTACTCCGTATCACCTAGGAATAGACGATTGGTTCAGGGCCCGAACGAAGTATGAATGACAACATGATTTGACAGTTGTCGTTACTCCCGATGTGTTTTATCTTATAAACTTTTTTTTTTTTTTTTTTTTTTGGCAATTGAGCCGATGTCGACTATTCTGCCAATGTCACGTTTAGACAGCAGCGTTTTGTGGTAGATCTACAGATGTTAGTCGCTAAAAGAAAAACGAGGACAAAGGTTAAATGGGCAACATAAATAATCTAAATTACAATCATATATACAATAGCACTAAAAAAAATACAATACATATTTACATAAATATTACGCACCAGCTACAATTTAATATTATTTTCGTTTAAAAAAGTAGTTAAAATTTTAATAATTTTGGGAGAGAAGTGGGATAAAAAACAATGGAAGTTAGTTGGAAGAGGAATGTTACATTTTGAAATTTTTCGATAGAGATCGAAGGATTTGGTATTCAAGGAGCAGGAAAAAAATATATGTTCCAAAGTGCCTTCCGCAAGACCACATTCACACAGGGAGCTGTCCCTAACATGAATCTTATTCAGAAACACTGGGCTACAACAATGTCCGAGTCTTAGTCTGCAAAGCGTCGAAACAGTTCTTTTGGACAATTTCGGATATTTAAAAAACCAAGGTTTCCGCTGGATATCGTGCTGTATAGCTGCGTAGTAGACGCCCTTGGCTTTTGAGGTCTTATTCCACGTTTTTGTCCACGAGTCGAACAATTTGGGCTTGGCACCATTTCGCAAATCGTAGTTATGAGCTACGTAGTGCTTTCGGTCAGCCGGATTTGATGTGGCATACTTTGCTAACGAATCAGCGCACTCATTGCCAACAATACCCGAGTGACCAGGGATCCAGGCTATTTCGATGTCCAAGCCGTTTTGGGAACATTCAAATAACAGGCTTTTAATTTCTACGATGATTTGACTGTGAATTTGACTATGGAGTTGATTTTGAACTAAGGCCTGAATGCTACTACGGGAATCCGAAAAAATTACTGCTTTTGTTATTTGATGTGATTTGATATAGTGTATAGCTTCTAAAATACCAATACACTCTCCTGTAAAAACTGATGCTTCTGGTGGACATTGAAAAAGTAAGGCAATTTTTGAATTTTGAAAATATACTGCTACTCCTGTAGATTCTGTTGGTGATAATTTTGATGCATCAGTAAAGAAAAAATTCCATCCTTCCCAGAAACGTTTGACGGCTAATTCGAAGTCTCGTCTTGCATTTTGGGAATTCTTTGATATACCTAATCCCAAAACGGCTTTTGGTTCGAAGTGAATCGTTTCATATGCAGCCGAAAAGACAGGGAGAATTGGATATTGACAAACAGGCGAGGAGAGGTGTTTAAGCTCTCTGTACCTATTTATCAATAGAGGAACAGCTTTATTGTTCAAATAAGGAGATTTATTGAAGGAAAGGTCGATTTGTTCTAAAATTGGGAGTAAAGGATGGGATGAAAGGGAGAATACTTTAGACAGGAAACGATCAGCCAAATATTGTCTTCTTAGGTATAAGGGTGGTTCTGCACATTCAACTTGGAGCGCATTTATGGGAGAGGATTTCATGGCTCCAATATCAATTCTCAGGCACTTGGCCTGGATGACATCTAATTTCTTGAGCGCTTCTTTGTTGCAAGGCTCAATAAGGAAGCAACAGTAATCCAAAGCGCTCCTGGTCAACGCGTTATAGACCAGTTTGAGGGTGTAGGGGTGAGCTCCCCACCACACACCGGCCAAAGCCTTAAGGACCGATACGGAGCGTTCACATTTTTTGACCGTGTTGTTAATATGGTCAACCCCAGACAATCTCGAGTCCAACGTTACTCCCAGAAATCTAGCCTTGTCCTTGACTGGAATGATTTGTCCATCAATATTTATATCTACTTGGGGAACAGTACGCTTTCGGGTAAAAATTACCGCTGTACTCTTTGGCGCACTTAAAGATAACCCGTGATCAAGGAGCCATTGGTTTAGTGAGGACAGAGAGACATTCATAGATATAGCGGCATCCGGAATGGAATCACCAGTGACCAGTAATGCAATATCGTCAGCATACTGAAGGATTTTGCAGTCATAATTTAAAGATGAGGACAAATTTGCTGTATATATATTGTATAATGGGGGACTAAGAACAGATCCTTGGGGTAACCCTTTCCATACTGTTCTTTGTTCAGAGTCGGCCCCAGGGATTCTTAATTGAATGGCACGATTGGAAAAGATGCTACCAATGATACGAATAATCCTAGCCGGGATTCTCAGCTCGTGCAGCTTTTGCCTGAGAACAGGGAGGAGGACCGAATCATAAGCAGCTGATATATCCAGGAAAACGGCCACCACAGACTCATTCCTGCTCAGGGCCAGCCGGACCGCTGACGTGAGGATACCTACACTATCAGCTGTACCCAGATCTTTCCTGAAGCCGAACTGAGTCGCCGGAAGCAGCCTCCTGCTCTCCACCAACCACTCTAACCGATTCTTGATTAAATGTTCTAATAATTTAATTTGTATGGACGATAAAGCGATAGGTCTATATGAGCAATGATCATTGGGATCTTTGCCAGGTTTTAATATCGGAATGACAACTTGAACCTTCCAGTCTGTGGGAATATATCCGGAAGTGAAGCAAAAATTAGCCAAGTCCAGGTAGTATTGGTGGGTTTTTGGACCAGCTTTGGCAATAAACGAGTAAGGGAATCCATCCACCCCTGGTGCGGAGTCCTTGACACGGGATAGTACAGTTTTTAATTCCTCCAAGCTGAATGGCATGTTCATTGGATCGTTAGTGTTGTCTACATCATCGATGCCAACACAAATGTCCTCTACACCTGGAACATAAGCCGGAGCGATTTTGGAGAAAAACTGGTACCCCAGTTCTTCCGAGAGATTGTTCGAGGAAGCAGGTGCTAAACTATTCCTAAAACGTTTAACTTTCCGCCATACTACTGAAACTGGAGTGGATGGACTCAAAGAACTACAATACTTTTACACTTGTTTTGATGGATCGTTATGTCAGACGGACGGACTGACGGACGGACGGACGGACTCAGGGAGTAGGGCAAACAGAAGATCTGGGTTAAGCAGGTTGTCTTCTGGATCTTGTCATATTTACGTATTGCGATATACTTAGCTGAGGATAGCTCTGTAGACATGGCTGACCTGTGCAAAAAAGTTTGTGCTAGCGAGGTTTACTGCTCCACAGAACTTCTAGTCTATCCCTTCTGTTGCACCTGACATGTTTTGTGTCTGCATCACGGGTTTGTACGGTATTAGGGTTCCAACCAAAATGGTAAAAAGGAAACGGTGCGTCTCAGTCCGTCTGTCTGTCTGTCACAGCTGGATATCTCGAGAACTACTATTGCTATCAACTTGAAATTTGGAACAGTTTTAAATGACGTTTACCCAATAATTTTACTAATAAGAAAGAAATAAAAATATTTCTATATTTTTTTGCAACAGGGACTGAAAGGTACATTGGTTCTTAAACATTCAAAGTGAGGCTACTAGGCCATGTGGGGTATCATATGAAAGAGTCTGATAGAGAAAATCTTAAATTATTCTATGTGATAGAAGTTTATGTAAAAGTTACAGGAAAAATAAAACGATGTCTCTAAAAAGCACACTTTTTCAGAAACCGGAACGGAACCCTCGGTGCGCGAGTCCGACTCGGTTTTGACCGGTTTTTTTTTCTTTACTTGTGCATAAAGTTTTAATAAATAGTAAAATAATTACTTATATTAAATTTTGGAAGTTAATTAAACATTCAGAGAACCTGATTTCCCACATTATGACCTAACTACCCACTTCACACATCCTAAGCTTTACCGTCACCCAAAAACTTCAATTATAACTTCACCTCAGTGCCTAGTTTAAACTTCGACAACTTTACTTAATAGTGAAGTTCAGTCGGAAGGCTACTTTTAGAGCTTCTAAGTTTAACTTGTAACTTTAAATCGACGTTGGACTTCCCATGTTACCTTTTCGTAAATAAATAATTTTCGGAGAAAGACTGTAAAGTGGTTTCTGGGAATGTATGTTTGTAGGTATTGATGGAGCCATCTGAGTTTGATTCGGTGTTTCATAACCAGTCGGATAGAAAGCACCGACCTAATCTAGTTTTACAAATATTACTTTTGTTCTCGTGGCTAAGTAATTACAGCCGCACGGGTCGATCCATCAGCTTAAGCTACGCTTGCCGGGGTTGGTCAGTGGATGGGTGACCATCTTTACATACCGAGACTCCTCCGTACCTCGGAAAGCACGTTAAGCCGTTGGTCCCGGCTGTCATTCGTGGATCTTTGACAGTCGTTACGGGTCGTTAGAAGCCCGAATGTCTGACAACCAGTCTTACCAAGGGGTATCGTATTACCATATCCATAAGTATCCATAGTATCATTAAAATTTTGTATCCCTCTTCAATAGTATTTAGTTGCTAATTAGGATGCAGAAAGTGGAATGTCAAGTCCAGCCAGACAGTGATGGGCTAAATTCTAAAGCAGCATCATCATCATCTCATCAGCTCATCAGCCGACCCTTTCCCCAACCATGTTGGGTCGGCTTCCAGTCTAACCGGATTCATCTGAATACCAGTGTTTTACATGGAGTGTCTGCCTATCTGACCTCCACAACCCAGTCACGGGGTAACACGATAAGGTGGTAAGAGTGGTTGCCAGACTTTCGGGCTTCTGACGACCCGTAACGACTGTCGAAGATCCACGAATGACAGCCGGGACCAACGGCTTAACGTGGTTTCCGAGGCACGGAGGGTTCTTGGTATGTAAAGATGGTCACCCATCCACGGACCGACCGCGGGAAGCGTAGCTTAACCTGAAGGATCGACCCGTGCGGCTGTTAAGTATTACTAATCTAAATTATAAAGCATGATCATTAAATCTGTTGTGTAATCTCATGTTAGTTTTTGGCATTCGTTGACAAATACTAGGTTTTTGAATTGAGAATTTAAAAAATCTTATGTTTTATGCAAAGTAATAGTTGTTTCTAAACTTCAAATTCTCAATTCTAAAACATAGTCTTAAATAACAACAACCAACCAGGCAATCATAATAGTTGACGTAAGTTTAAACACAGAAAATTCTTTCCACAAATCCAGGTCAATGCTAAACCCTCTCCTAACTTATATTCCCGTTGAAAACTAGGCCACAGTTCTAACATCCATTCTCGAAGGCTCATATCATATCATCCTTTGTATTACATGCACTCATAACGTCGGATAACGTTCAAGAATTTAATATAGCATGCGTGCATTCACGGCCGAGTACAAGGAGAACAGCAATGTCCTTGTTTATAGGGATTTATGGCATAAATGGTGTATGTGGTGTGGTTATGGAGGTGTATATTTGAAGCTATTAAATGTTGGAATTGTCTTGGGGAGTTATGTTTCTGCGTTAAGGGGGATGCGCTAAGGTAGTCCGCGAAATACAAATTTTCTTACGTTTTTTGCAATTTGCAGGTCAGTGTCAGGTTGATTAAAGTTTGATTCGCGACCGTAAATAATGTGTATTTGTAGAATTAAAATGATTTAATCAGTAATACAACTCCTTAAGTTTGTAATAATACTCAAATGTCAAGATTTCATGAAATAGCCATACAATAGTTTAATATGAAATTAGAGATTTGTATTGATGATTTTTATTACTATAATTCTGTAAACAATCGCTCCTTGTAAAATACTGATGGTCAGCTAGATTCGATGTCTCAAGGATTCTACTGCATTCAGCATTACAATATTCCTTATAGTTTCGAATTTGGCCATCCACGTCCACTTGAAAAATTCTCCCTGTACTACTAATAAAACAATAATAGAATAAGATTTTCCTTGACTAGGACAGTACGTACTAACTAAACTTTGATGAGTACCTATGCATGAAGTTGACAGTCGAAACATCACAATACGGTATTAGGTCACTCCAATTCCTATTTAGATGGCATGGTACAAAGGTATAGGTATTTTGAAACAATATTTAGAGAGTGTACATGGAGTTTCTCGTCAGTTCTTCGCCATAGGAAACACTTCCCCCCAGGAAGGGCCAATAAGCTCCATCTTTCTGACTGACCCACTCCTTGACTATTCAAAAGTGCCTGTAAATGGCTTTGAGTTTGATAACTTCAACAAAAAAGTTAAAAAGGTCAAACTCCAATGTAAAACTGAAAGATATTTAATTAAAGTATCAAATTAATAGCGACGCCCACCGCATTTGAAATCATTGTCACTATTCCCCGCTGAATTAGGCCCACTGACGTCATATAGGGCAATTTGTTTTACGTCCTGCGAATTTACGGGTCGGCTTCATAGGACGTGGAAAATATCTAGTTAATTAAATTATGTTTTACGGCTTGTGGAATAATTGCTTTTAAAGGAATTGTAGGTTTTTGTATTATGTTTTATATCCAATTTATTAGGGGTCTGCGTAGCATGTCTCCTTCTTTCATTAGCAGTTATCTCAGTGACCACACCATCTTTCTAGCCATATCATCTTTGCTCTTTCTCATTACTAATAAGCTCAAAATCCAAACAACTTTCTAACCAGCGCTCAAATTGCGTCACACATTAAGTAATCACAATCCGAAAGATTTTCAAAGAAAATTGGTTATCCATTCCTTCATAATGTTCAATATTCATCTGCTCGGCAACGTAAATAGAAAGAAAGAAAGAAAGAAAATACATTTATTTAGCACAGACTAACTAAGAGGCATCACAAAATAATAATTTAAAAAAAAAATACGCAATGTATATTGTTGTATTGTCAAACTAAAAGGCATTTTGCTATTGTAAGTATGTTATACAACCCCGGGATTAACTCACACAAACACACCACACACACACTATGCTGAGGCCCTTTTGGCATTATAAGCAGTTTTTTTTTTGTTTTTTATAATTTTTAGGTGTATACAGGGTGATTTTTTAATGACCAGCCAAATTTTCACAGGGTGTTCTACCCATGAATATGAACAACTTTCACTATGGGACCAACTTTGAAATCGCAAAAAAAATATCAGCTGTTTCATACATTTTGATCGAGTAGGTATTGAACTTTTGTAGGAAACCGCTGGTTTTTTTTTCGTGATTTCAAAGTTGGTCCCATAGTGAAAGTTGTTCATATTCATGGGTAGAACACCCTGTGAAAATTTGGCTGGTCATTAAAAAATCACCCAGTATAATTGCAATGCCAATAAACGCATTTTACTTTATTTATTCATTTAATGCATTTTCCAACTCCATTATGAAGCTCATCTTCTATCTCTATGATAAAGAAAACTCTTACTACCTTATGTTGGTGAGAATACCTCAACCATGGCCGTTAATTGCAGCGGCAGTGAACAGGGTCACTAATTAGGGCGCCCTTTCATCAACGCGCCTGATTGAGGTCGCGATGATACTGATATGCGCACGTATGGCTTTTGTTTAGGCGGGAAAAAGGCTAGGAATGGAAGTTTTTTAGAATTTTGTGACAAAAAAATGTGTATAATGAGAATAATAGAATGTGGATCTTTGACAGTCGTTACGGGTTGTCAGAAGCCCGAAAGTCTGAGAACCAGTGTTATCATGGGGTATCGTATTACCTAGTTACTGGGTTGTGGTGGTCGGATAGACAGTCGCTCCATGTAAAATAGTGGTATTCAGCTGCATCCGGTTAGACATGGGAAAAAGGCTAGGCAGATTCCAGATTCCATTTAAGTGAAGCCAGAATGTGCCAAATGGGAATGAATACAAGCATTCTCAAAAGTTTATGAAACGAGACTGAATGTATGAAGATTCCTTAAAGTAGTTACGAAACGACACTTTTTTTAGGTTTTTGTTACAGTTGTCAATCGGGAAAGTGACTAATCGAGAAGTAGCCACTTAAATTATAATTTCTAATCTAATCTAACTAGCCTGTACTGTACCACTGCTGGGCAAAGGGCGCCTTCTCCCTTGTCCACATAATTCTGTCTTTTGCTAGTGGCCAGTTCTTTCGGTAAGACAACTTCGCCTCGGCCTGCCGCGATGTCGTCGTGCGTTTAGTGGGACCCAATCGTCGGTTCTCTTAGCCCATTTGTCATCTGGCATGCGGCAGACTTGTCCGGCACAGTTCCACTTAACAGTTTGAAGGACACTACACGACCATAGCAGTAATTACAATAAAACGTATGTTGTGTCTCGTTAGTGTCCTTCAAAGCGTTAAGCTTAGCGGATTCTGGGTAACGTCTGTGATCTTGGTTTTGGCACAGTGTTATGTTTCTTATACGGTCCGAAATTCGAACCTCCACGCCAAACAGGGTCACGTACCGAGCGCGGAATCCGCGCGACATGAACTTATGACACCCGTATCATCCAACCAGACTGGCACTAAACGCTAACATCATGAATGGACCTCAACAATCCTAATCTTGACGAAAAACTAAGACAACAAAGACCGTAAGAAACCCATTACCAGGACACGACCCGAGTCTTTATTTACAGTAACACTTCTTGACGGTCGGTACGGGATTTGGGACGCCGGTCACCTAAGCGGAGCTTTATTGGGTAACGGATAAACGCCGACCGCTTATGACGTCAGGGTCACGTACCGAGCGCGGAATCCGCGCGACATGAACTTATGACCCCGCATCATCAAACCAGACTGGCACGAAAAACGCTAAACATCATGAAAAGAGAGTCCTCAATAATCCTAACCTTGACGAAAAACTAAGACAACAAAGGATTTACCGTATTAAAGAAACCCATTACCAGGCTACGACCCCGAGTCTTTTATTCACAGTAACTTAGATATTTATTTTTAACCAAAAAGTAATGGCCGCCAAGTATTCTTCTGATATGTTTATTAGTATTAGCCGGTTGGCTTGTCGGTTTGTACTACGCTATTACGAATGGAGCTATTTTTGTGATGTTCGTTTGTTTGTGAAATAAATTGAGATTGATCTGAAGGCCAATTCTCGTACTTAAAAAACGTTCAAATTCAAGTTGCAGTGTCATCTCAGCGACAATCAATGTCAAAAATGTAGGGAAATTAGAGGATTTTTTGACAGATTGCGACTGAGATTAGAATGCGAAAGTTCTTAAAATTACGAGAATTGCCCCTCTGTTTGAGTTTTTTGTTGTGTTGTATTGAGTTGTGTAGTAGATACTTATCGAGGAAACTTACATTTCAAAACAAAATCCCGTGCACACGATGACCATATCTGTTAGCAAGCGTTAATATAGCGGCTGAGCGCTGCAAGCAAGAATAGTCCTTACGGTGGACAGATGTAAGTTTCCTCGATAGTTCATAATATACCTATTTTTTTTAAAACAAAGTTTTAATGTATTTTTTCTCTCCATGAGATTGCTAAACTATTCATATCTTCAACTCGCGACCATAACTTAGCAACTCCACAATTACCAAGCCCTGGAGCACTACTTCTACCGAAATGACAGTTCGTCCCACGTCACACAACCCTTTCGTAGTCGATGCAAATTGCAACCCGAGCTCAACTATTTACACAGATTTAGGGTTAATAGAAGTGACGCGTTTATCTGAATGGAAACATCTTAAAATAATTCAATTCCAATGCTTGGACAGGGCAGCCTCTTCAAAATTGCACTCAACCTCTGTTTTTGCCCGTCGCATCTACTCTGCCCCGTCACCCTCTTCAGAATTTTAGTCCATCTTGCGTCCGTATAAGGGGGACGTGGCGTGCTACGATTCGCAATCTCCACTCTAGGATGCCTTTGATGTAATGACAATTGGTCTTTTAACAGACCCCAGTTCCACTTCATCGTCGATTCGACTAAAGAAATGAAATGAAATGAAATGAAATGAAATGAAATTGTTTATTCTGTAAATAGGACATCGAAATCACTTTTACACGTCATATTTTTTTTTTTTTAAATAAGCTAGATGAAGTCGACGTTTCCTATCTGACTACCCTGAGAAGAAATGGCGAAATAAAATCCAGGGGTCAAAGTCTCTTTGACTTGATCCTTTTGTCAGCCGACAAAATCTTTAGCTAATACATTTAAAGAATAAACCTGAAGAACTTGGATGAAATCTTTTATTTCACCACCACCTAAACACAGTCCACAATAGTTTGGTCCTTCGAGCCGGATACCAAGAACGAAGAATCCGCGACAATAGTCTTATAAGGGCTAATTTTTCAATCGTCAGATAACTTTTATTCTTGGAATAAATATGGCGGTTTGGCAGCTTTTGTATAGAAAATATGTCAAACTGTCATTTATTCTTCAGATAAAAGTTATTTGACTATTGAAAAATCAGCCCTTAGTTGTCTAACGAGATAAATTACTTGACCCAGTGTCATTGCAGTTAGAGTTCATATAGCCACCGAAACCAACGCACCAATAATTGTAGTCATATCCAGCATCTCTATACGCAAGAGGTCCCTTTAATTAAGCGACCCGGTGTCGTTGTGTTTAAACTATGTTACCGTTCTGTTGCTTATTAACTTCACAAGGACTCTCACTTGTGTAGACTGGCTTTAGGACAGATGTGGCTTTACTTAGTAGTTATGTTTAAGTGGCGGAGTCATAGAAATGAAGTTATTGAACGTCTTTAGGGCAGAGACACTGGCTAAGGTTTTTTTCTAGATTTTCGAAAATTCGTATGAATTTTTGTTTTATTCCCTTTCCGTCAAAAGCTGAATGTGGAATTCAGAAAACACTAAATAGACATACAATACATCTGAAGAGATGGTTTTTTGTTTGAACTTGAAAGTTTGTTTTGGATTTGAAGAAATCTTTTTGTATTCAAGTAAAGTAAAAAAAAAAAGTAAAAAAGTTTATTGATTTCTGTAAGTACATGTTTCAAAAAATTTAGTATGACACTGGATCCCGCACTAGGATACCCTGTGTCGCAGGATCCAGTCTCTTTCGACCGATACAAAAATTCAAAAGATATATTGTATGTTAACAAAACAACGGTTTCAGTATAAACTTTATTAAACTTAGGACCAAAAGGCAACCAATTGAATGTGTATAAGTGATGAGTAAGTATGTATGTGATGAGTGTGAGTGTTTGTGTGATGAGTGTAAGTATGAATGTGATGAGTGTCTGTGTGTATGTGATGAGTGTAAGTATGAATGTGATGTGTGTTAGTGTGTATGTGATGAGTGTAAGTATGAATGTGATGAGTGTTAGTGTGTATGTGATGATAAATACTTTTTTATTTGAAAGATAAAAGATTTTCCGTTTCAACATAATTAAGCCCAAGCAGCCAATCCTGAACCTGTTTCTTGCACCCAAACTTTGTCAAGGGGAAGATTTTAAGCTTTTTGTTAACTTTTTCATACAGGTATGGTCCAATACGGGAGAAAGCCTTATTGCCAAATGCAAGTTTGCACAAAACTCTGTTCCACTTAGGTTTTCTACGTGAGCGCTGATCCATTACCTCTGTGGCAACTGCTGTTTTATGAAATTTAAGTAGCACTGATAAAATGTACAGTTGGCGCACCGTTAGTACTCTGGTTTCTCGATATAGCATATCAGTGGGATATCGGATTCCTAACCTATGAGATACCTTAAGGATAGCTCTTTGAGCACGTTCAGCAGTAATTAGATAACTTTTACCAGCGAAACCCCAAGATATATATTTATTATAAATTTAATATAAATATACATTCGATTAGCCTAATTGTTGAGGAAGATTTTAGGCTATTTAACTTCACGCTACGATCCTTAGGAGCCGAGCAAAAAGATAAAAAAGTCAGAAAGAAAGCGAAAACGAAGTAACACCGTGGCCGGGCGATGAGATGCAGCGGTGTGGGCCGGGGGACAAGAACTTTCACGCGGACGAACTCGCGGGCAGAAACTAGTAAAAGTTATTTTCTCCAAGACTTACCTACATTTTACAATCTAGACATCGAACCACCACCTTTTGTTTTGACGAAGCTTTTTATAAACAGTACATAAATATTCCAAGGATAACAAAGAAAAGTGTTCAGATACTAAGTACATAATACAATGCAAACGCAAAAAATGACGAAGGAACGTCGGTCTTCATAAGTGCTTTCGTGTCCAAACCTTATAAAAAAAAATAACTTACGACATCCTAAAAATACAACGTTTTTACTCGAAATATTCCAGACACTTTTGCGTAAAAATGCTATCAAAATAAATGTTCTTTGTTCTAGAATGTTCCTAATTTCTTTGTTTTTCTTTTTTCAGGTACGTACTGACTTCATTAAAGAAAAATGGCGGGTGTTTTTTTGAGGGTAGTAAGTATGGTCGTGGAAAATACTGGAATAGTACCTACTGGTGAGAAAAGGATTTTCCTTTTTAGGGTTCCGTATCCAAAGGGTGCCAACGGGACCCCATTACCCAAGCTCCGCTGTCCGTCCGTGCATCCGTCTGTCTCAGGGGGTCTACTCCCTTAGCAAATAAATAAATTTCATTTCATTTCATTTCACGACGTCCGTAGTTTCGGCCTTCGTTACGGGCGTTTCATACTCCGTATCACCTACGGACGTATGATTGGTTCGGGGCCCGAACGAATTATGAATGGCAACACGATACGACAGTTGTCCCTACTCCCGATGTGTTTTTGCCCGTCCGAAAAATTTAACTTTTACACTCGTTTTGATGGATCGTAATGTCAGACCGACGGATGAACGGACGGACTTAGGGAGTAGGCCCCTAGGGACAGATCTTTTAAACCATAATAGGTAGACACTTGAAATTTTCAGTGTGTGCTATTATGGTCGCTATAACAACAAATAATTAAAATAAAATAAAGTTAACGTCTAATAAAGCCACCCTTTATTTTATATTACTTTTATTACTATTTATTTTTTACCATACAGAAAACGTATTCCTTCATAGATTTTTTCGAGAAATACAAACTTTTTTGCGGTCGTTAAAATAAATACCGTGCAAGAGCGTGTAAATATTCATCCCAACTACGGAACCCTTCATTTTGCTTGGTCCGACACGCACTAGGCCGCTTTTTGTAATAACGAAATGCTTTTAGTTCGATACTATTCGGACTATTGTTTTATCCTTCGATGCCCTATTCAAATGTTTTTCGTAGAGCTCGACGGGTTTTTCGTGGAAAAGATTGTTAAAGTTCAAACAGAAATACGAATAAAAGTAAATAAAACTGTAGGTACACACGGCTACACATCAAGCTATACATTTCCAGATTACACTGACCTCTCATTGTAAGGAAATCCTGTACAATCCGAGATCAGCTTATACTGAAAAGGTATCTAAGCTTGTTCTGTTCTGTAACCTACATGAATGTTATTACAGAACAACGCACTGACGAAGTATTATATAAACAAGTCACGTCTTAAAGGCTAAACAAAACCGCTTCCCAAAAACTCTATCCTAAAGACCTAAATACACAAATCTCAAACTACCCTGCCCCAACTTATCTTGGTAGGTGATAAATAAATATTATCTTAACTAACTACCTTAGCTACCTTTTATCTAACAATGAGAATTAAACCTTCAACAGTTTACCTTAAAATAATCCTTGTTATCCCTACAGAGCACCTCCCTTAGGGTCAACGCAGACTGAACAGCAAAATGCTCGATCAGATTTTCATTGGTAATATAGCAACTTAACAAGAGTTCAAAATAGCGTGCATGAGATGATTCCCCATGGTGTGTGTTCGAGCACCATTCTCCTGCCCTTATCACAATTTATTTGGCGTCGTCGCAACATGTCTTTTTCTTCCATACTTCACTATTAGTCGTCATCTCGGTAGTCACCCCCTTTCTAGCCATATCATCTTTCACCCACTCCATCCATCGTTTCTTTGCTCTTCCCCTACTCGTATAGCCATCCACATTCATACTCAACATTTTCCTGACGACATTTTCTTCATTCCTCCCCATTACATGCCATTTTTTTATGGATGGGAAATCATCAAATGACTTCTCCCGCTCTGGGTGGAGCGGAAGGGCGCGTCAGACTTTTACTGACTAAAACCCACCCGTGTTCCTTCAGTTGCCAGGGCCACGGTATCTCTTTCGATCAACCCGCGACCCCGGCGGCATCCGCCCTATCGGATTCGGACCCCATCACTGCTGACATCTCTTTGAGGCACGTGGTAGCCCTTACCATGACAACCGATTTTCACACAACTTTTCAGTCACCGGTGCCACTTATGGACTCCCTCTTTTATACTCATTTTTTATTCTATTTAGTTCGAGCATGCTCGCGCATATTTTGGCTTGACACGAAAGAACATCCTCGAGCATTTTACAGCTCCGTATGCGATGACCCTTAAACCATCGGAATGATTAAGGTACGTTTACATTTCAAACCTATCGTTACGAATTACGATTAGTTTTGTTTGGAATTGGAACGGATAATTAACAATTTTACGGATGTCAGTGTGATCAGTATATGTTTAGCCCGGTCGTTTGAGGAATTTATGATGAAGCCATAATTAATTAATAATGATATTTTGCAAGGGATCATAGAATGTAGCTCCAGTTGCAACCTTGTTGATTGACGAATCTTTTCATCTTGGTATGGCCTATCTATAGTATACATACAGGGTGTTTCTTTTAAGGTGTCAAGCCAGTGCGAGCTGATAACAGAATACCATACCTATCGATTTAACATCCATGTATGTTCTACGATTTTTTGTAGTTTTCGAGTTATTTTGGATCCCTCATTTCTTATCACTGGTAGTGGTTAAGGATAGTAGTAGGTATAAAATTTATGTTTTTATTTTCAACTGAGCTCTGCTTAAACGTAGAGGAATAGTAAATATCAGGATTGACAAAGTTATGCAAAGATAATAATAAATTTTACAATATGAAAATCACAAGATTTCAGATACACCATCACTTTCAACGACCGATTTCAGCAAATAATGCCATATTTAGTACATTCTTGTTCAAAGTTGACCCAAAAAAAGGTATAATTTTTTAAAGCCATCATCTCGTTGAAACAGGAAAAATATCGAAAAAAAAATTATAACTCGAAAACTACAAAAAATGGTAGAACATACATGGGGGTTAAATCGATAGGTATGGTAATCCGCTATCAGCTCGCACTGACTTGACACCTTAAAATAAACACCCTGTATATATCTATAGTATGTGTAGCTGAGCCATAAGAAAAGGTATGCCTCAATGACGACCATCATCCTCTTTCCTCAAAAATTCTATTTAAAAACACCTGTCATCATTCATTCACAGTAGTTCGAGCTTTAGGTACCAAAACTGACATTCTCTTCATTTCCTGAAAGTTTAAGTAAATGCCAAACCACCACCCAAATGATTTCGGTACCAATTTGTCGTTTGCAAGCGACATTTACACGAGGGAATCTAAAATTGTGTTCCCGTTACCTACGTTTGTTCGTTCACTTTATCATTTAATATTTTTATCGCGAATTTGCCTGACATTATTCCTTTGGGATATCATTTGGACATAGCCAGGGGGTGTCACAAATTGGGTTGTGCTGAGGAGTGTACCAAATACAAAGTGCTCAGTTTAATTTGGTATTTTTAAGGCAGTGGTGTTTGCAAAGGTTTGTGCTAATATTGTTTAATGCAGTCCGTTTAAAAATTAAATTTCCTGCTGTCCCATAATTTCGTAATTTCTCCATCATATCAGTCAAGGTTCAACTTCTAAATTCTTTTTGGTCATTATCATTCTAAATGTTATCAAAATCGTTTCAGCGGTTTAGCCATGGAAACATTACTAACAAACCGACATACGGAGCATAATACCATAATCTGCATATTATGTTCCCACTGCTGGGACACAGGCCTCCCCTCTTCACAGGAGGAAGAAGGAAGTCCACCACGCGGGCCCAGTGCGGGTTGGCAGATGTCACATGTCTTCGAATTTTTGGTTCTCGGACATGCCGGTTTTCTCACGATATTTACCTTCACCGTTTTGAGAGCAGCGGTGATGAGACACTGTCGTATTTTTACAAGCTCTAATTTAGTTTCACCAGTTCGCCGGTGTCTGTTTGTTTGTCTGTAACCTAATCTTGCAAGTTAAATTTGACCCACTTCCCGGTTTCCGATTGAGCTGAAATTTTCTAGGCATATGTAAATCGGATGACAATGCAATATTATTATGACATGGAGCTGATATGATGATGGAGCCGGAAGGCGGCCATGGGAACTTAGTAATAAAACGTCGGAACCCTATCGATTTTGGGCTCCTTTGATTCGTCTTGACAAGGTCTCTGGTTCTAGATGATATCCAGACTAATAAAAACTTGTATAAAAAATAATACACTTTTTTTTTGTTTTTTTTTTTATTTCGCTGCGTGCTAGATACACATTTTACAGACAATGACACAATATATCGTTCATATGTTTTGCAACTTAACTGACAAAAATGACCGTCTTTTTGAAATCAAGGCGCTCTTTAAGTCATCGGTACATACTTACCGAAACCGCAAAAGTATGCCGCGTCACTTCGCGGTGTAACCCCGCCCTAACCAGCAGTGCGATTCTGTAACCATCTCACCGTGAAAACTTAGGTGAAGTGAGCGTGGACTGAGCTGTCAATAGAGACAATTCCTAGCAAAAACAAACACACTTCACCTAAGTTTTCACGGTGAGATTTTACAGAATCGACCGGCAGCCCTTAACAGCCCGGACCATTAAGGTGATATAATATTACAATTGTCGCGAATTAAACGTTCGTTATCAGTGTAGTTACGATATTATCGTATAATTTATAACCTCGTTACGTTAGTTATTTTGATAATTTAACTACCTCGTAAATTGTGAGTTTCTGAGAAGGTGTTTGTAGGAAATGTGTGTGTTTGAGTGAAATACGGTTATTTGCTTTGTGGTTGAGGTTAAATCTCTTAATTCATTAAAGTAGACGTTTATAAGTGCTTAATAAATATGGTCGTCTGTATAATTATCATGTTAGCAAACTTAAAAGATTTATTTTTAAATTAATGCGACCGAATTTCATTATGGTCTGCTCTATGGCCAAATTGATCATGTTAAAGTTTTTCGTAGCATGGTTTCCGACAACATGATACTCCTTCCTTAGGGCCAACACACACACTACGATACGACGTCGCACCGTGGGACGTTGCGACGGACCGACTTTGTTACAGACATGTTTAGATAATTATTTTTTACTAGCTTTGCTTCGCCCGCGTGGATGTCGGAAAATATCCCACGGGATCATTTAATAATATAATATAATAATAATATATCCCCACCGCAGTATCTCTACGTTGACGTCGTGGTGGGGCTTGCGCGCTCCGAATTTTAGGTCTGTGCCGGTAGAGTTTACTTTGCCGGAACAGGTCTAGGATGAGGAGCCAGACCAAGAGAGATACAGAAACCCGCAGGGCAGCATGTGGCGAGCTGTTGGGCAGTAGCGACCCCACGGACCCTATCTCCCGGGAGAAGTCTTGTTCCTCACCTCTCGCTTGCCTTTATTGGCCGGCTTGAGTGAACACTGACGAGGAACAGAGCTCCCACCTCTTTCTTGCCTTTATTGGCCGGTTTGAGTGGAGATTCGCAAGAGCAAACGTGCTCGGAGGAAGGAAGTATTTCAGTAAGATGCTGGTAGGGATCTTGACCGTACTTCCGGGATTGTCCTGATAGCCGTGGGATGCCTCTCCACTCCTCACAAGCGCCTCAGGACATGTTGCCCCCTTGCCGTTACGACACTTTGTGCTAGCGACCGTTTCCGGGGGCCCATTATTGAGTGTGCAAGTCACCCCCTGCCATTTTAACTGTGTATACTATTATAACATTGGTAAGGCAGGGGACATAGTTCTTCCATAGTTTAAGGTACCCGATCCACTATAGCCACCCAAACCCATAGCCCAATATGTTTTGATTCCATGTTCTGCAATAGTCCTGCACAAACCGGGGGTTGTCCTTGAGTGCACTTGCATAGTGCATACAGGGATAATCGTCGGCTGGTGCCGCCTCGTCATTTAAAATTGTCTAAGGGGCCTCTGCGAGTTGGCTTCGGCCCCTCGTACGCCTTCCAAAGGTCCGGGACCCCAGGGTCCCGAGATATGTCAAAGACAAAAAAATAATAATCTATATCTATAAAAGGAAAGCGTTACTGACTGACTGACTGATCTATCAACACACAGCTGAAACCACTGAACGGATTGGGCTGAAATTTGGAACACAAGTAGCTATTATGACCTAGGCATCCAATATCCATAGGCTAAGAAAGGGTTTTTGGAAATTCGACCTTTAAGGGGGTAAAAAGGGGGGATATTGTTTGTATGAAAAATCTTATTCCTTGAGTTATTATACTTGAAACTTGGCACGAATATTTATCTAAGTAAATTATGATGTTTGTGATTTTTTGTTTTTCTAAACTACCCCCTAGAGGGGAATTGGGGGGTCTCAAAGTTTGTAGGGAAAAATTTTAACGCGCAATCCGATTAACCCAAAACTCAGTATTTATACTTAAAACCAAAAATAAAGAATAATGTGTGTCAGGGTTTTTTGAAAATCTACCTCTAACGGGGTGAAAAGGGGTAGTCAATTTCACTGGGGAGGATTTTACTGCGTGGCTTGATTAACTCGAAAATTGGTGTAAATAATCTTTGACTCAAGCTATGGAAATATCTCACACCATTTTTTTTAATTCCACCCCTGTGGGGGTGAAAACAGGGAATACAATTTACATGAAAAATGTTATTCATTTGGTTTTAATTGACTTGAAACTTGGCACAAATATTTGCCTAAGTTTGTCACTATTAGTTTTTTAAAACTACCCCGGAGGGAGGGTTAGAGGGGGAGGGGCAAGGGAGGGTTGGTGAGGAGTGTGAGGGGGAGGATGATGGACGCAGGGAGAAAGGGCAGGAATTGGTGAGGAGAGGAGGAAGGCATGGTGAAGGCTGAGGGGTGGGGAGGGGTTGGTGAGCCGGAGGTGGAGGAGAGGGGGAGAGGGAGGGGACGGGGTGGTGAGAGAAAGAGAGAGCGAAGGGGAAGTGGTGAAGGGGGTGTGAGGGGGAGGGAGAGGTAGCGGAAGGGGATGTGGTGAAGGAACGAGCTAAACTCTGGAACTACGCTACCAGTCGGACTTTAAAAAATCTTTTTGCATTAATGGTAGCCCAAATCTTATAGAAGGCATATTTAACATCACTCTAGGACCCTTAGGTGCCGAGCAAAAAGAAAAAAGTCTGAAAGAACGCTAAGTAAAAACAAAGTAACAGCGCGGGTAGGCAATGCGATGCGTGGGTCGAGCGAAAAATAAATTTCACGCGGACGAAGTCGCGGGCAGAAGCTAGTATAATATAATAATAATAATATCCTTGGACATTTCACACAACGCCATCTAGTCCCAAGCTAAGCAACCTAATGCTTGTGTTATGGTAACGAGATGGCTGATAAACTACTTATATACATTTTTTTTTTTTGTAAATACATACATATTATAGATAGAAAAACACCCAGACTCGGAACAAATACTTGTTCCTGAACAGTAGGTCGTACAAATATTTGTTCCGTGCGGGAATCGAACCCGCGACATGCTGCGCAGCAGTCAATCGCTCAACCACTGCGCCAACCGTGTCGTCAATTTATTTTGTAAAACATAGGTATGGTTACAGATAGTACATACTATTGGGAATTCCTTCCTTATTCCTTGTCTATATTATAAAGGGAACCTCAGTGTAAAATTTCAGCTTTCTAGGTTCAAGGGTTTGGGCTGGGCGTTGATGAGTCAGTCAGTCAGGACTTTTTATTGAACAACTAACATTATTTTTTTTTTTTTTGATAATTAGGCTTTACAACCTGTTTTAGGTGCAAACGGTAAATGAAAATAATAGATAGTTATCAATAAAAACAGTTACCTAAACATGTTTGTACCAACGTGCCACGAGGATGCGACGTCGTATCGTATGTATGTGTTTTGGTCCTTAAACGTGGATATCTTAAAGACAAGCATGGGATTATAGGATTATGGGAACTAGCTTTGTCTAGCGCAATCCGAAACTATTGCAATGTAAGAGACATTTCACTGAGAGCACTGATTTCAAAGGCACCATCCTAAGCTGTTCTACTAAAGCTGAGCGTCCATTGGTCCGCGCCGACCGCAACGGACACACAAGCAAACAACGGGTTTTGGTTTGTTTGTATGAAAAAAATGAAAATGGGGGCGGTACCGGTTTTGGACGCAGTGCTACATGAATTCATACAAAGCAAACCGAAATCCGTTGCGTGCCGTGCGTGCGTTGCTGCCGGCGCGGACCAGTGGACGATTACCTTTAAAGGACAGAAACAACATTTAGATAAGGGCGGTTCAATGGAACAGTTTGTAGCGGTCCCTTAGTAATCGGTCCAAAAATACACGAACCCTACAAACCCTTCAAATAATAAGAAGTCATGATGACAAAGGGCTCATCATTTCTGATCAGCCACATAAAAGATGGCGGTCACAAAGGCTTCCAAAACGGACTATCAGATAATCTTATTTTTTTGTTCGCTGAATGAAATCCGTTCGGCACAAGCTGTATCAGCTACCCCGATATGCGGACATTGTAAAGTGGAGGCCGAAGGCTTATTTTGCAACTTTGTCCCACTTTTGATTACTTGTCGAAAGACTAAGGTAGGGGCAACATAGCAGGCAAGATATGACACTAGCAATGGGGCCGTACTATGACGTGAAACAAGATCATGGATCCATCATGATTCCGTTGAGAAAAAGGATGGTGCTATAGGTCGTATACAGGGTGTAAGTGTAAACAGTGGCAATCTTTTGAGGGGTCATTGTACTCATCATTATGAACAACTTTTACTATGGGACCAAACCTGAAATCGCGAAAAAAAAATCAGCTGTTCAGTACATTTATGTTCGCATAATTCGTCAAAATGTAGGGAACAGCAGATTTTTTTTTTTGCGTTTTCAGGTTTGGTCCCATTGTAAAAGTTGTTCATAATGATGAGTACAATGACCCCTTAAAAGATTGCCACTGTTTATACTTACACCCTGTATAGCTCCGTCTCTCTCTCTCTCACTGGAATCATTGTTTGTACACCGCACCGAGAACGGGACGACAACGAGAAAACGGATGTCTTTTAGCAGGGCAGAAGTTGAACGTTTCCAGTGAGAGAGAGGGAGGGTGCTATATACGACTGTATATAGCTCCGTCTCCTCATAGTAAGCCTTAGCTCATAGTAAGCCCCCAGAACAAAAATTGAACGATTGCAATTCCTTCGCCATAACATGCATCACGCTTATTGGTCCTTCTGTCCCTATCTTTTTTTGTTACGCTATTGAGTTACGCGTCCAAGAGCCGAAACCAGATCCGTTTTGTGCAACCTTGTGCTTGTTAAATGAAACGGATTCTTTGGACATCAATAAAAGTGTTTTCAGTTTCGCCCCTTGTGTGTTTTCTGAGGTGTGAGATGTGAAAACTGCTAGATATCAACAGTTCGACAGTACTTGCGATTCCGTCGTATCGATATGTCGCATTGGTTTAACAAGATCTGGTAAGAAAAGTTATGTTCTTAAACTGTATGTCACACAAAAACCGCTCGCTGTTCGTTCTACTAGCAGTAGGTAACATTACAAACTATGAGAAAGTAAATACGAATGTCGAAGTTGTCTTGACGGGTGATTTTGATGTCACTTCATCGTCACTTACCAATCAATCTATATGCCTAGCCTTTTCCCAACTATGTTGGGGTCGGCTTCCAGTCTAACCGGATGCAGCTGAATACCAGTATTTTACATGGAGCGACTGCCTATCTGACCTCCACAACCCATGCAGTAACTGGGTAATTCGATACCCCTTGGTAAGACCGGTTGTCAGTCTTTCTGACTTCTGACGACCCGTAACGACTGTCAAAGATCCACGAATGACAGCCGTCACTTACCAACTATCTATTTTTGAAACGTTATTAATTTCAAGTTCATTTTCGAGTGACTCTTTGTAACAAAAAGATCCAAAAAAATCTATTTAATATAATTTAAACTTACTTTACAATATTTCCGATACATTAAAATTGCCCACAACCGCCTCTCTTAACCGCATAACACTACCATGAGTCCATGACCAACCACACCCTTTATCAAACAAAATGATAATTTTATAATCCTCCTTTAAAACGTTCTAATAACCCTATCTGCTAAAGACTTCAAGACCAAACATCGTAACCGTTTAAAAACGTTTAATCACAATCTTGAGACACAAGATAACCGTAATGACGGTCGTAATCGAAAACCGTATTAACAAGGAAATGGTATTTACTTGGGCGAAGTTACGGTTATTTGGGATAGGTAGTTAGCATGTTTTGGGCCTATATGGGTGGAGTTAGTAGGATAACTACATGTGACATTCAAAGCTTAGGCTTCCCCTGGTTTATAATAAATAAATAAAATAAATAAATAAATATAAATATCCTTGGACATTTCATACAACGCCATCTAGTCCCAAGCTAAGCAACCTAATGCTTGTGTTATGGTAACGAGATGGCTGATAAACTACTTATATACATTTTTTTTTTTTTTTTGTAAATACATACATATTATAGATAGAAAAACACCCAGACTCGGAACAAATGCTTGTAGGCCGTACAAATATTTGTTCCGTGCGCGAATCGAACCCGCGACATGCTGCGCAGCAGTCAATCGCTCAACCACTGCGCCAACCGTGTCGTCTATAGCCTGATAAATGTCTTTGATCAGGGAAATCTTAGCTTTATTGATTGGTTTACTGAATAACCAGTGTATTTTTTTTTCAATCAAGCTTTTATTAGTCTGGATATCATCTAGGACCAGAGTCCTTGTCAAGACGAATCATACGAGCCCAAACTCTATAGGGTTGCGTCGTTTTATTACTGAGTTCCCATGGCCACCTTCCGGCTCCATCATCAGATCATCTCGATGGTACCATAATATTGCATTGTCACCGATTTTACATAAACGTATGCCTTTCAGCTCACTTTAACACCGGGAATTGGGTCAAATTTAACTTGCAAAATTCCAGGACTTACATACATATGAAGTTGAATAAAAGCCAATAAAATTACTTGACATGAGATCAGATTTTATTGATAAGGTTGTAACTGTTTGAGTCACACTTTGGCTCAGCGCACACCAAGAGCAGAGCATTTTCTTATGACAATTCCATACATAGCAAAATTAAATACACGCCAAGCATGCTCGAGCGTAGTCGAGCGTCAAGTTTGGACGATTTAATTTTGCAATGTATGGAATTGTCATAAGATTAATTTTTCAATAGTCTCAGAAAATGCTCTGCTCTGCTCTGCTCTTGGTGTGCGCTGACCTTTTTACGCATAGCAAAGATTTTGATTTTTTCTTATTTATTCTCGTAATCATTTCAGTATCATAGAAAAATAGGAAAAAAAAATCTTAGATTTAGAGCATAAATTCAAGTAAATTGAAATGTCATTCATGCAAAATATCGCCAATCGGTTGTATATGTCAAGAAAAATTGCGTTTGTTCATGATACTTCAACGATTCATCAGACGTGGTTAGTAACACCACAGATTAATACAGATGGGACACTACGCAGTTTAGGTATGAAGCTACAAGTACGCGGCGGGCCCCGTCTGCGGGGCTAATTCAGTAGGTCAGAAGGTATAAGAGTTACGCGATAGAAAGAGAGGCAACTTGTAGTTGAATATAACTGTAGGTAATAAGCGTTGTGCGACCTGAATTGCACTTTATTGTGTCGTAGCAAGAGTCGCTTTTTATTTAAATGATTTTGCGGAGTGTCCCATCCGTATTAATCTGTGGTAACACTAACCACTAAACCGGAAAGAGTTAAGGAAACAGGGGATTTATTTATTTATTTATTCTTATGGCAACTACAACAGATAACAAACAAAGTAGATATATAACTAAATTCACATTAAAGGTTTCGACCTGATTATCACCCAAAACGTAATCGCACAACATGACCAGCAGCACAATAAATATATAATTAACACAACTACAGTAAAAAATTAAACTAGTTCACAAGTTACAGCCACAAGGTCATCTGCCCTCCGACACACTGCTACCTAGGCAGAGAATGTGTAGGAGACCAAACACCAGGTAAAGTACTTACATAATAGACCAAAAAATTACATTGTTAAAATAAAACATTACAAGATTATAAAGAAAGAGTAAAAACAAGTCTTTTGAAAGCAGCGGCACGGGAATCGAAGATGTCAATACTGTTATTGTCTTTTGAAATTTCATTGTAAAGTCGACACATTCTAACGATAGGGTTGTAATAAGAGGTGTTATTTGTAAAGACCAGCAGTGTAAAAGTTTTCGGTGTACGGGTGTTGTACCTAGTATTAATGTTAATGAGAGACAGCAGAGCTGAAGAGTCCAGCGTGGAATGTAGGATCTTATGCAGGTTTATTAAGTCTTGCTGTTTGCGACGGGCATGCAAAGGTTCCAAATTGAATTTAACGAGGCGATCGGAATAGCTTTGTAGCGTTCTGATTGTCTATCAATAGAGCCTTGGAAGTAGCTTCATGTAAAACATGTTGTTGTGACCCTTTAACAACTTTTTTGTTGTACTTTTTAACGTCAACAGAAGATGCAAGCTCAAAAGTCACATTGATGCAAACCGAATTTTAATTTTATATGAAAAATTTTGTATTTTCTGTTACAATATAGTACTATTATTGCATGATATTTTTGAGTTTAACGAATATGTTAATAGTTTTGATTAAAATTTATTTTTAGATAAAGAACGGATGGAACAATTTCGCTAATTCTTTTTTTGTTGTGTTTGTTATTGTCAGCAGAAGGTTCCTAGGATGAGAGAAATTGGGAAAGTTGCCGGGAAAATTGGAAAATTCGGGAAAACTGAAAGTGAATTTGCTATGGTATCTAATTTTGTATGAACTATTGAAATTTGGACAAGACAACGTCTGTCGGGTTAGCTAGTCCATAGATAAATATCACCCGTCTCTCCACAATTCTATTGCCTTTTTTAGGATGAATATCCAGTACGGTTCTAATAATCCTTCCATATCCTAAGCCCCTAAGGGCACGTCTTATCACGACATCTCCTTGATATGCAATGGTCTCTGTAGCCCCATGAAATATGAGGCTCCGGGGGCTAGTGTGAATCTTTGGGTTCATTCGAGTAATCGGGTCTGGTCAAACCACGCTCGGGTCGGTGGATTTCATTCATTCATTCATTCGTGACACAGTTTATTTTTCTTGAACATTATGGTCCCTGCTAACAACAAAGAACTCGAAGTGGTTCTGGTAAAAAGGAGGTTGGAAACCACTTCTGTAACACCTTCAGGTGCAAGAAGTTTTTGTGTGATAGTAACGTTCATGCTACAAAAGCCGTGTGGAGAATCAGTTTGCGTTTATACAACGTGTAACGTTAAATGCGCAAAGCCTCTTAATGGCTCATTGTACTCATCATTATGAACAACTTTTATTATGGCACCAAACCTGCAATCGCGAAAAAAAAAATCAGCTGTTCAGTACATTTATGTTCGCATAATTCGTCAAAATGTACTGAACAGCTGATTTTTTTTTCGCGATTTCAGGTTTGATCCCATAGTAAAAATTGATCATAATGATGAGTACAATGAGCCATTAAGAGGTTTTGCGCATTTAACGTTACACGTTGTATAATATCCTCTACCTTTACGGAGCTTCCAAAATCTGCTCATATTACTGCCGTCCACAATTTTATCACAACGCAACGAAGAATAATCTGGTTTCGCCAAACTCAAACCAATATCTTTAAATCTAAATAACTCAAAAGACTTTAATAAAAACTGCCATTTGCCAAACTGCCGGCTGTCATTCGTGGATCTTAGACAGTCGTTACGGGTCATCAGAAGCCCGAAAGTCTGACAACCAGTCTTCTTGGTAAGACTTAGAGAAAATAAGAGTAAGACGCGCCCACTCTTCTTCCTAACCGCTTACAGTGCAAGTGCGCGCCATTCCGCTAGTGAACTATACCCTAGTTAGTGCAATCCACGAACGCGCCCCACTCTTCTTCTTAACCGCTTACAGTGCAAGTGCGCGCCATTCCGCTAGTGAACTATACCCTAGTTAGTGCAATCCACGAACGCGCCCCACTCTTCTTCTTAACCGCTTACAGTGCAAGTGCGCGCCATTCCGCTAGTGAACTAGTGCAATCCACGAACGCGCCCCACTCTTCTTCCTAACCGCTTACAGTGCAAGTGCGCGACATTCCGCTAGTGAACTATACCCTAGTTAGTGCAATCCACGAACGCGCTCCACTCTTCTTCCTAACCGCTTACAGTGCAAGTGCGCGCCATTCCGCTAGTAAACTATACCCTAGTTAGTGCAATCCACGAACGCGCCCCACTCTTCTTCCTAACCGCTTACAGTGCAAGTGCGCGCCATTCCGCTAGTGAACTATACCCTAGTTAGTGCAATCCACGAACGCGCCCCACTCTTCTTCCTAACCGCTTACAGTGCAAGTGCGCGCCATTCCGCTAGTGAACTATACCCTAGTTAGTGCAATCCACGAACGCGCCCCACTCTTCTTCCTAACCGCTTACAGTGCAAGTGCGCGCAATTCCGCTAGTGAACTATACCCTAGTTAGTGCAATCCACGAACGCGCCCCACTCTTCTTCCTAACCGCTTACAGTGCAAGTGCGCGCAATTCCGCTAGTGAACTATACCCTAGTTAGTGCAATCCACGAACGCGCCCCACTCTTCTTCCTAATCGCTTACAGTACAAGTATGGAGCAGTGTACTAGTGTACGCACTAATTACCTGTAGGTACCTATAGTTAATTACCCGCAATTAGTGTGTATCGACAAAACTAAAACACTAGCGGAATGGTGCACACTTGCACTGTAAGCGGTTAGGAAGAAGAGTGGGGCGCGTCTTAGTGGATTGTGAGAACTTTCCATGATGTTGGAAAGGTGAAACATAATAAACAATTAGTGTGTATCGACAAAACTAAAACACTAGCGGAATGGTGCACACTTGCAATGTAAGCGGTTAGGAAGAAGAGTGGGGCGCGTCTTAGTGGATTGTGAGAACTTTCCATGATGTTGGAAAGGTGAAACATAATAAACAATTAGTGTGTATCGACAAAACTAAAACACTAGCGGAATGGTGCACACTTGCACTGTAAGCGGTTAGGAAGAAGAGTGGGGCGCGTTCGTGGATTGCACTATAGTATAGTTAAAATCTCGCTGCAGACTTGGTCATAAATCATAATCGGAGTAGGCATGTGCGCTAGTTGCGCGCGCTCAAGGCCATTATCGATAACGATTCATGTGGATGATGATGACGATGACTCAGACGAAGAATTTTAATTTTCTATTTTTAGTTTTATATATACGTTCTTTTGTTTATATATTTAATATGCTTTGTAGTAAATTTGGTAATAAAATTTAAAAAAAATCTGTACTTATTTCTATCACCCATTTACCTATCGATATCACTCATCAACTGCAGTAATGCACAGGACTACGTGTGGGCGTGGCCTGCCCATAAGGCCCGTGAGTGGGAAAGAGAGCGAAACACTCGAATGATTTATGACCGAGTCTGCAGCGAGATTTTAACTATACTATAACTATATCGCATTACCCAGTTACCGGTGGAGGTCAGATAGGCAGTCGCTCCATGTAAAATACTTGTATTCAGTTGCATCCGGTTAGACTGGAAGCCGACCCCAACATAGTTGGGAAAAGGCTAGGCAGATTGCAGTTCAATAAAACTGCCACTAAAGTTTGGAGATGAAAATCTTTAGTAAACGTTTTATTGGGACCTCGGTCTTCAACCCTGAAATAAACGATAACGTGGTGCTCCTTACACGAGACGTAACGTTCACGATACGATACGAAAGCTTTCCGTTTGGTGAACTATAAGGGCCTTAGCACGGCTCAGGCGCAAAATGTCTACTGGTACTAAAATGTCTCTTTCTCATAATGTCGTATGTCGCATTAGTAACTTAGAAAAAAATACTAGCCAAGTTTGAAAAAAAAATCTTATATCGTAAGCATTTAGCTTACAAGTTTTACAACATATAAGCTGTTTGCAGTTTTTTTTTTTTTTTTTTTTTTAGTCATACTTGTAGAACCACAAAATGAATTGAATGAAATTTGAAATATACCTCCTTAGGAAAATCCAAACATAGCTTGTATGTTGTAAAACTTGTAAACATTTATTAAGAAATCGGGAAAAAACAACCTTTTTTTTTATTAAACCTGGCTAAATTTTTTTCTAAGTTATTAATGCGACATTTTGCAAAAGCGACATTATGAGAAAGCGACATTTTACTACCAGTAGACATTTTGCGCCTGAGCCCTTATCACATCTCCGCCGCGAAACAGCGAAACCGTATGATGTTTCGCTGATGTTCCGCTACTCGAGAAGCGGAATATCATGCGAGTCAGTTGAAATAAACTGCTGCGGATTGGCTGCTATGGCTTCGCGGCGGAGACGTGCTGATACTTAGCATATCGCCTGTGAGCCTCGATTTTAGAAAAAAGAAAGAAAGAATGAAAAAGTTTTTATTGTGAATCGGACAGGAAGATCACCAACTAAAACAAAAACACAATGAAAAAAGAATCAAAATTATATAAAGAAAAAAAAATTAAATAAAAAAAAACAAGAAAGTCCTGTACGAGGCCAAGAGGTCCAAGGGGTTAGTTGCGAACTCCATAGGTTCACAAAACTATTCATGATGATTGGTTTTCCATCGGATGATGATTTTTTACGTTTATACAACATTATTTTTTGTTTACACTAAACCTCTTAAGGAGTTTTTTTTTCTGCAAATGATGAGTACAACTCATCATTTTGAACAACTTTTCCTGTGGGACCAAACCTGAAATCGCGAAAAAAAATTCAGTTGTTCAGTACATTTAACTACATCAAACTCGTCAAAACAGCTCGTGCTGAACAGCAGTTTTTTTTTCGCGATTTCAGGTTTGGTCCAATAGTAAGTTGTTCAAAATGATGAGTACAATGACCCCTTAAGAGGTTTAGTGTAAACAAAAACGAATGTTGTATATTTATGTGATAAGCTTATATACCTATTATGTAAAGGTTTTTCCTTATGTTAAATCGTCTATTGTAAAACCAAAATCTAACCCTAACATTGTCTTATCAGTAAGCAAAGGTCTGAACGCACATGCGATCCGTACTACAGCATAAGATGGCCATCCTTGAATACATTATTACATACAACATTTTTCCTTACATGGTACTATTTTTTGTTATCTTAGAGCCTACTGCCCCGGGGGATAGGCGGAAAGAAGGCCCGTGTTTATTTAACAAAAAATTTAGTTTCCGTTGTTTTGAGGGTAGTTCTAAAGGACTCTTACGAAAGGTGTTACGAATTTTTGCAATGTATTTTGGAGTTGAAAACTATTTTCGACTATGTATTTCAACACAAACTGTGTTCTTGAGGAACTAGCTTACTAGCTTTTCCCGCGACTACGTCCGCGTGAAATTTCTTTTCCCCCGACCCACCTCGTCGCAACGCATCGCCCGTCCTCACTATTACTTCGTTTTAGCTTAGCGTTCTTTCTGACTTTTTCCTTTTTGATCGGCTCCTATGGGTCGTAGCGTGATGCTAAATAGCCTGTAGCTAAAGGTCACAGCATGATATTAAATATCCTATAACCTTCCTCAAAAATTAGGCTATGAAATGCACAAATATTTTTTTTAAATCCGACCGGTAGTTCCAGAGATTAGCGCGTTCAAACAAACAAACTCTTCAGCATTGTTATATTATAATAGTATAGATTGAATTGTATCTGTCACTGCTTCTATTTTTCCTACTACTACTGCTAGGGCTGTCTACGAACTATATTTGTCTACTAGCTTCCCCCCGCGGCTTCACCCGCGTAGTATTTCAAAGTATCCTTATACCAAATTTCATCAAAATCGGTTCAGCCGTTTAGCCGTGAAAGCGTAACAAATAAAAATACAAAAAAAAATCTCTTTATAATGATAGTTTAGATTTACAATTTTGACAAGCAAGTCTCGAAACGTCTTTCGACAATTCACTGCAACATCAGTACTTTTTGTTTCCCATCAAAAGTATCGACAATAACAATTAAAAACACAATCAATAAACCATTTTCAATAGCACTCATTAACCATAAGCGTCACTTCATTAAATCTGATACCCTCATTAACTTCGCACAAAATGCTCACACAATTAAAATCATAACCCAACTTAATATCACTATCAAATTACTGAGAATATCGGACATAATTAAGCTTAATAAAGCCAAATAGTTTCCACCGCGGATAAAACCACACTAAATGGAACAATCTTGCCTATTGGCACAGAATAATAATTTTACAGTAGTACATGTTCATAGAAAACGGCCGAAACGACGCTCTTCGAAATCCAGTTTTTAATTACCAGTTAGCAACAGTTTGAGTGCGCGGCATTTACGCACGAACGGACGCGTAAGACTTGTCCTCCCTAAAATACGGCGAAAATAAGTAACTTTGTTTCCATTTTTTACAGTAACTATAGCACCTTTTTCATAGAAAAAAATACACAATATTCTAGAATACATAAGAAGTGATTTCATGTGTCTTGAAATCTATTTTCGTTTGTAGAACTAAAGGAAAGAAAAGGCTAAACCCAGGTCTATTTCTGTCTATTTTTTCGAGTTTTTAACATATTACTCCTACAGTTTTCATTAAAAGTGTTCATAAATTTATACAGTTCTTTACAAAATAATAAGGAATGATTTCATGTGATTACTTTTTTAGTCAAATCCCTAGATTTTTTGCAAATCGGTAATTACTTCATATTTTGCAAGCGTTGTGTCATCGCGCTTCTCTTTCTTTCCTATGCAGTCCGACAGTGACCGCGCTTTTTACGGCGGACAAGCCTTAACTACCTAGCGGCCGTAGGTAATTCATTCAAGGTCACTGCCCACATAAACTACTGTTAGCTTTATTATTCTGTGCTTTTGGTCATATACGCAAAATTTTAAATCAAATTATAGCAAGCAAAGCTGCGGTATGTAGTTGTAGTTATAGTCCTTGCAATTCACAAGCGGCCTTCCTGTGGCTTATGACATTGTTATAAGGTACATATTGCAATGATTGAAGCGCGCTTTTGATTTGCAACGACTATACCACAATACGACCATAATTACATTTTGTCCGGAAAAAGGTGGTTCGTACCGGTCGTAATCGGTTTATACCGGTTTAACTTTTTGGTTTTAGAACAATGTAGTTTGGCGGTTTAACTCAATTTGTGGGTGGTTGAAAGCGATGTTCTCGGAAATAATGTTTTTGACGGATATGTGTGCGTTGGTACGTTTGCGAGCCGTTTCCATGAAAATTTTATAGAGAGTGAAATTGAATTTGGTCAGATTTTTTTGGTACTGCTTGAATATTTTATTTTTATTTTATTTTATTTATTTGGGACAAAAAACAGTTATACAGTACAACATTTACAAAGTAGTAATTTAACAGTCGAGAAAACGTATAACCCACACTATTGTCCACGAAATGACATTTGAGTATGATAACGAACGCATGCTAAATGAGAAGAAAAAAAAAAAATAATAAAAAATACACATTTTAAAAGAAAAACACTATAAACCGACGAATCGAAGGAAGCGGATCACATAAGCATCCGTCTTATTGGCGACTTGCAAGAGATTGTGAAACCAGTCTTTTAAATTTAGAATGTGACAGCGCGAAAATATCAAAATCGATGAATTGTGAGTTATAGGTATCTAAGAGTCGGCGGAGAGGGGCTCGCACCCCAGCCTTCGTTCTACAACGCGCAGTGTAGAATAGTTGAGGTGCGCGCACCTCTCGCCGAATAACAGTTCTAGGTACTACATAACACAATCCATTCGTGAGCTCAGTACAATTAAATTTGTTATTACATATACCGTACAACATCATAACCATGATCAGTGAACGTCTGGAATCCAAGTTTAGTATCTTAAAACGCGTTAGCAAATCTGCATAGGGAATCCTTGCACGGAAGCACTTGTAGTGCGTGGCACGAAGAAATTTTTTCTGAACCATTTCTATTGCTTGTTTATATTTATCATAATACGGGCACCAGATGGGCACCGCGTATTCCAACTGAGAACGGACTAGAGTTTTGTAAAGGAAGAGAAAAGTGGAAGGCTTTTTGAAGTCATTACAAGACCGCATGACAAAACCATACATTCGAAAGGCTTGGTTAATTATGTTGTCGATATGGGTGTCTAAATGTAATTTGCAATCAAGTAGTATGCCAAGATCTCGTGTGCACTCAGTTTTTGTCAACTGTATGTCATTCAAGGTATATGGGAAGTTAATAGTATTTTTGTTTTTAGTAAAAGAAATGAAGTGACACTTAGGAATACTGAGATGAAGTTTATTGACCCGACAGTATTGTGAAAGCCTGTATAAGTCATCTTGTAATAGCAAACAATCCTGAGAGCTCGCACAAGCCTTATAGATTTTTATATCATCGGCGTACATTAGGAATTTAGAGTTGACTATGCAGGATTTTATGTCGTTTATAAACAAGATAAAAAGCAATGGGCCTAAGACTGATCCTTGAGGCACACCTGACTCGACGACCACATAATCAGACTCGAATCCATTGATGACAACTTTTTGAGTCCTATGAAATATATATGAAGCAAACCATCGGAGCAAATTGCCTCTTATGCCATTGAAAGCGATTTTATCGAGAAGCAATTTGTGGTCCACCCTGTCAAAAGCTTTCCGAAAATCAGTGTATACAGCATCAACCTGCCTGCGCATATCCATGTTTTCAAACAAAAATTGCGTAAACACGATTAAGTTAGTGGTGGTGGATTTGGATTTAACAAAGCCATGTTGTTCAGGTATAATAAGGTGATTTAACTGTGGAAATAAATGGCTGTGCACTAGACTCTCAAAAAGCTTAGACAAGGTGGACAAGATAGATATGGGACGATAATTCTCAACGTTTCCTCTGTCACCACTTTTGTAAATGGGCGTGATGAAGGCCCTCTTCCAAACACAAGGGAAAATCCCTTCCCTGAGACATTTATTAAAAATTATGTGCAACGGGACACAGATGGTTTGTGCAGTGTTTATAAAGAAAGAAGGGGGCAGGCCGTCCGGACCAGCTCCTTTGCTTAAATCTAATGAAGTGAGTGCCTTAAGTATGGCATTCTTTTCGAGGTAAATATCTGGTATGCATACAGAATTCTCGTCAAGGGTTTCTGGGGGTGTCCAGGTGTTAGGGTCAAAGGTTGAGGGCTCGTATACCGAGTAAAAGAAGGCAGAAAACAGTGAACATATTTCAGCGGGGCAGTTAGATGATTTATTTTTGTACTGCATGATATCTGGGATTCCAGAACCTTTCTTTCGGTTAGAGATGTACGTCCAGAAGTGCTTGACATTAATAGGAATGCTTTCTTCGACAGTTTGCATGTACTTATTGTAACACTGTTCACAAAGCAGTTTAAAACGCTTTCGTAGCATAGAGAACTTTTCATAATCAGATAAATTACGCAGTTTTTTCCATCTTATCCACGCGCGTTCTTTAATTTTGAAAGTTTTAATTAGGGAAGCGTTAAACCAAACTGGAAAAGTAGTTGATTTTTGACGTGACAGTGGGGCATGTAGTCTGACGATTCCATATATATAATCATAAAAAGCAGCCACGGCCTGTTCACTGGAGAGATTAAGAAACAGTTCGTCCCAGTTCAATTTGTTTAGTTCTAAATTAATTTCTTGGTAATTAGCTTTAAAAAAATTGTATTTTATTGTAGAATGACGCTTCATGGGTGAGAAAGGAGTCTCCAAGGAGCTTAAAACAGAAAATGGAGGGTGGTGACTGTCAGGCTGCAGCAGTAAAATGTCAGACTGTATCTGACATTCAGTATTGCTAATGAATAAGTCCAAAACACGACCCAAATTATTTTTAATTGTGTTGTATTGAGAAGCGTTCGTAACAGCTATTAAATCCAACAAAGATCGATTTACATTATTTTGTGGCTGAGTACTCACATGACTAGTGCTACATGACCACTCAATTTCGGGCAGATTATAATCACCTACTATATAAAATGATTCAGTACTGGGAGCCGTAAGAATACTTTCTAACGCGGACAGATGTGACAAGTAGACATCGTCCTGTGTGCGTGGAGGGATATAGGCAGCGCTAATGACGTGCTTAGTGTTGGAGCGTGACGCGGGCACTTGGATCATAACATGCTCGATGCCAGTGGGAGAGGGACACGTTGATATCCTCACAGGTCGAAGCTCGCGCAGCACGGCTATCAGAACACCCCCGCCCTCGCACTTGTTTGTAGCAATGCGGTCACGATCGTCTCTAAAAACTAAGTAGCGGTCATCAATGAATTCTTTGTCCAATATATTAGGTGTTAGCCATGTCTCAGATAATATGATCACATCAAACGACAAGGAAAGAATATTGGTGTAAAGTGTGTGCAATTTAGTGCGGATCCCTCTGCAGTTTTGATAAAAGAATGTTATATTATTGTTACTAGTCATTGCGTGTAATTAGGTAAAATGGGGGTAAACAAAAAATAAAGAAATAAAAAAACTTGGATTCTGTGCGTAGTGGGTATATCCATAAAGTTGAGTTACATACGTATAAATGGTTATGAGTAATAACACCAGCTAATGAGCCAGTTTTAACTAAGAAGTTCTGTAGACAAATTACTGATATGTGCGGCATAATATTATAGTATAGGGTAGTATCGCTCACATACGTATAAGAACAACAATGACGAGAAACATTACAAAACAATGACATAAAACCAAATTTCGTGAGTATAACAATTAGGACACACTGAAGACATGCAATATAAGTTTTAAACATTTTTTTACAGTAAATCTGTGCAAGCGTATGTTTAAATTCGATAACAATGTAAACATAACAAAGAATTAAGCTATTCATTTCGAAGATTACACTGCGCAATCTTCTTGACATCGTTTTGACAACGCACAGCAAATGTTTTAGAGCTATCGGTAGCTTTAATAAGTACAGTAGCGTTTCTAATCCAGACATACTTAACATTATGTTTCCTAGCCATCTCACGACATGTACGAAATAAGTCTTGGTTCTATATTTTCTGTTGCATCCTGTAATTTATTTAGTGTATACGAACGTTGGTAAATCTAAATAAATAAATAAATAAATAAATAAAAGTCTTTATTGTAAAGAGTGAGGTGCTCATTAATATACATTTTACAAGGAGTACCTGATATACCGATTAGGTCGGACGTAACATTTTTAGACAAACGATAGGCACTTAAGACATTATCGCGAAGGTTACGCGACGCTAATTTCACGATTACATTCTTAGGTTTGTTACTTTCCTGTGTACGGGCGTGGGGGACACGGTGAACGGCTAGTACATCCTGACGGGGAATTGAGCACTTGATGGCAGCACCGATCTTTTCGACGAGCCCAAGAAGGTCTTCATCACGTTTCTCAGGGAGGTTGCAGATCTCAATGTTGTTGAGTCGGGCTTGCTGTTCCAGCGACTCAATTTTTAGTTCCAGTCCGGATACTTTATCATTCAAGTCGTTATCTGATGAACGAGACGACAGCTGTAGACTTTCGACTTTTCTCTCGAGATTAGTTATGCTATTTTTGTAGGTTTGGTTTTCCTTCTTCAAATTATCCACCTGCTGTCTCATCTCCTCAAACTTGCTGTTCATGAAGTCAACTGAATCCCGAATCTCCTGGTTAGTGGCCTGTATTGAACAATTTTGTGTTTTCAGGACCTTAATCTCAACAACAAGTGTTTCCAGAGCTGAAGTTTGTTGCTCCACCAGTTTCTGCATATGCTCCTCTTGCTCCTGCTTCCAGGATTTTAGCATGTTTTTTAGCTCCAGATTGTGTTCCACAAGCACCTTATTGGGTGAGAAATCACGAAGAAGTCGTTGACGACGCGACCGGGTATTTACGTAGTCGTCACTGCATACTGCTTTAGGAATGTCCGAGTCTGACATTGCTATGCTGATGAGTAGGTTTCTTTGAGATGATATGTGGTATTGATAGAAGCACACCGTGGTTTACAAGAACCAATAAGTTACGATACGGAGGTATGAGCACAGCAATTATGACGACAGTACACTCTTAGCGCGGAGGTGAAGGCGGGCTCCAAAAGAATATGGAGTTGTTTATGCAAAATGTGAAGTGTTATTGAGTTTTTTTCATAAGGAAATTCTCAGTAGCAAGCAGCCCGGAGTTCGGATTTTGTTCCCGTAGTAATTAATTACTCGTACATTAACTGGGGAAATGGTGTACTTTACGTAGGTACACTTCTGCCTACTCCTTCACTGAACCCAGGCGTGATATTAAGTTATGTTTCTTACAATATATAGGGTGACTGGTAATTAGTGACCGATACCTAACCACATGATTGTGCTCATGTTTGTCATCATGAGTATAATCATGTGTTTAAGTATCGGTCACTAATTACCAGTCACCCTATATAAAACCAGCTGTTGCCCGCGACAACGTCTGCGATCCTGCGATGATGAAAGTAGCCTATGCCATTCTCCAGGTCATGGTCTACCCATGTGCCAAATTTCATCCAAACCCGTTCAGCCATTTTAGAGTAAAAGCGTAACAAACAAACAAACTCACTTTCGAATTCAAATTCAAAATTAGTTAGGATTCTTGATAACGTGAAAAAGGAGACGTTTTTCGAGTTGATGTGACGCGTAGCGGGTCAGTTATCAGCTACGAGATTGTAGCTACGTCGTAGCAACGTTGAAGCTTGCTACGCCGTAGCATCAAAAGGCGTTCATAAAAACGATCTCTCATAGAATCAACAGTTTCTTGTTGACATTTTACGTTACATTTCACATTAAATTATTTTTATCAAGCCTGAATTTTACTGAAGCACTCTTCAGGGATTCAGGAAGATTGAGCTGTTATGTGTTCGTGGACGGTAGGATGGAGCGTCATCTATTGAGAGTTTATTTGACATATGTAAGTCGTGTATTTTATTATAAGCTGAATGGTTTTTAAGGATCCATTTCCAGTTTTGCCATGTTTACTTGATGATGACCATGGTGACTTAGGTTTATTGTCTAGATACTAGGCAGCCAAAATCATTTTTAGTTTAAAAATCATTATAGTCAAGGCGTTAGTGAATCCCCATCACGTCTCCGGAGTTTTGCTAGATAATTTAACTTGTCCCAGTATATGGTGTAGGTACAGTGGGCTGCATCAATGGGGTACCCCAGTTGTATTCAAATTTTAATACAATTGGGGTACCCAATTGATGCAGCCCACTGTACATAATAAAGATTTTTTTTTTTTTTTTTTTACTGAAATTACAATACAGCGGCGTTTCTTAAGTCTAAACTCGCCAAACTTTTACGTTTGATGGTGAGAGGCGCTCGTTTCCATTTAAAACAATAAACCACCTTACCGTACACACAGCAGCAGGTCAAGCTACTACAAACTCAAATTTTCTCATTCGATTTTGAATTTAACTATCAACATTTTAAGGTTTAAAATCATTTGGAGAAATTTGATGCCCGGCACAACCCGATGTGCTGCTGTCTGTACATACCTACTACTTATATAATGTACTATCCTGTTAATGCCAGTATAGATTTCAACTTAGTTGCATATTTCATTAAACATTTCTTTCCTTTCACAGTTTTGTAAAAAACATAAATATGCACAGTTACATTATCAGCCGAATTACGTCATACTGTATAGCCGTACTCGTACGTTAATTAAAACCATATAATAAAATTGTGCCGCCATTTTGACTACGGTGATAATGACTGGCAGGGCTGTCACTTGTTAGGGTTCCGTACCAAAATGGTAAAAAAGGAACCCTTATGGTGTCACTCAATCTGTCTGTCTATTATGGTACCGTTTACTATATATGGTACCGTATGGTTTTTTCCGAATTTGAAGATTTCCGGGATTTTTTTTTTTTCTGTAAGAACCTGGGGGCCTACTCCCTAAGTCCGTCCGTCTTCCCGTCCGTCCGTTCATCTGTCCGTCTGACATTACGATCCATCAAAACAAGTGTAAAAGTTAAATTTTTCGGACGGGCAAAAACACATCGGGAGTAGGGACAACTGGCAAATCATGTTGTCATTCATACTTCGTTCGGGTCCCGAACCATTCATCCATCCGTAGGTGATACGGAGTAAGAAACGCCCGTAACGAAGGCCAAAAGTACGGGCTTCGTGCTTAGGGAGTAGTCCCCCTGATTCGGACTACTTATTACAAACATTTGAAAACAAAAAATTGCCAAATCGGTCCAGCCGTTCTCAAGTGTTGCGGCTTACCAACGAGCAGCACTTTGTTTTTATTAAATAGTTTATTATTCCACCACGACCAAAAATATTCACGTAAAAGCCCCCGAACAATACTTACCTATTTATCCACCCCTTTCTCGAACTACAATGCACTCTACCCCCATTCACAAAGCAAAAAGAATACATTAAACATAATAAATATCACAAAAACGCGAGACAACCTTAATGGACTCACATTTTACAAAGCGACGCGCAGGTGTGAACTGTGCGCTGATTGGTTGGTTTTTATTTTGAGTACAATTGTTTTAAAATAGGTCTAGATGCAGTTTGTTTTGATATTGCCACCGATTTGAGTGAAAAGTTCCACTGTGTGAATTTTGCATAACTTTGGATGAATTGTTTTCACTGAACGAACAGTTTACAGTCTGCCTCAAAAAGATGTAGACGACGACAAAATTCATTTGATTGACCGCATTCATTGTTCTATAAAATAACTTTACTTTTTAGGGTTCCGTACCAAAATGGTAAAAAAGGAACCCTTATGGTGTGACTCTGTCTGTCTGTCTGTCTGTCTGTCTGTCTGTCCGTCCGTCTGTCTATCTGTCTGTCTGTCACAGCTGGATATCTCAAGAACTACTGATGCTATCAACTTGAAATTTGGAACAATTTTAGATGACGTTTACCCAACTATTTTGCAAATAAGAAAAAAGTAGAAATATTTTTTTTTAAACAGGGACTGAAAGGGGGTCTTCAAAATTCAAAGTGGGGCTACTAGGGCATGTGGGGTATCATATGAAAGAGCGCTGTTTGCACATTCTCAAACATTTTTTTTATTTTTTTTAGGCCTCATAGTTTTCGACTTTTGATGAAAAATGTAAAAAAAAGACCCCCCCCCTTAACTCCGAAGTTTGCAAAGATAAAAATCTGAAATTATTCTATGTAATAGGAGTTTGTGTAAAGATTACAGGAAAAATAAAACGATATCTCTAAATAGCACAGTTTTTCAGAAATCTGTACGGAACCCTCGGTGCGCCAGTCCGACTAGCTCTTGACCGGTTTTTTTTTTGCTTTCTGTAATAAATAAATAAAATTGTATCAATATGTAGCCACAAAAGGGGAGTTTTGAGTATGAATGTCGATGGCTATACGAGTAGGGGAAGACCAAAGAAACGATGGATGGACTGTGTGAAAGGTGACATGGCTGGTGACTACCGAGATGAAAACTAATAGAAGTATGGAAAAAAAGGACATGTTGCGCCGACCACAAATAGATTGGGATAAGGGCAGGAGAATGTTGATGATGTAGCCTAAAAGGAGCTAGGGTCAATAATCTGTGCACCTTTTATGACCACCACAAAAATAAAAAAAAGTTTTAATACTTGTCACGTAGTTAGCTACCTGTTTTATTGTAACTTTAATGGTGAGAATAAATAATTTTATTTATTCCCGAAAAACATTCAAAATATCCGCGGGTGAAACCACATTCACAGTTAACAATACGAGAATAGTATGAGTAGGCAACCATCTGTTCCCGACATCTGTCCTAGCAAACTGCAAACATTGCTCCCCACTCAGCAAAAAGTGCGTATAAGTAAGACGAAGATAATGCTCGCAACAAGAGCAATAAATTGCCCGCAGCAGTAAATAGGAATAAATCGATGACTCGTCCGTGTGGTGAAAATGTACAAAAATGTTAATACAGCGAGTTATGGGGGAAAGCGGGAAATATCCTTGTGGTTAGGGGTATTTATTCTGAACATGCCCATCGGATTTTCCATCGGAAAAAATGGCCACCTTCTATACAAACTTTCATGCCTATTACCTTTTGGGTATTAATTATCAAAAGTCCTTCTGTAGCTCACTTTCGCTATGTATAAGGGGCACATTTACAGTCCGCTGGCAGGCGGTCATTGAAAAAAAACGGTTTTGACAGTTTTTATAAATTTTAATGACCGCTTGCCGGCGCATTGTGTGATGTGTGAGGAACTGAGGACCCTTAAGGAACATTGGCAAATTTCATGCCCAGCGGTTTAGGCTGTGCGTTTTGTCTGTCAATGAATTTAAGATTTTTGCTAAGAAACAAATGTGAAAATTTGAAGTGCCCCCACTTTTCAAATTGACACATTTGTTTTAATTTTCACAATTGTAGCTAAGTAGGTAATGACAGGCGCAAGGGTCGATCTTTCACGTTAAGCTACGCTTGTCGCGGTTGGTTTGTGGATGGGTGACCATCTTTACATACCAAGACCACTCCGTGCCTCGGAAAGTACGTTAAGCCGTTGGTCGCGCCCCCGGCTACATATATAGATAGATCCTATATCTGTGGTCCCGGCTGTACAGCTACCACAAAATCAATCCTATCTTTCGCCGTAAAATCATAAAGAAATACGTATACCTATATGCTTAGGAGGAAAACTGTAACACCGTAACCCCCTACCGCTTCCCTTTTTTTTTATCCGCAATCAGGAGGGGTCGTTGTCAATACAGGGTTAATACAGATTGCAGCTAAATGGATGTTGCCTGTATCTCTATGTGGGTATGTGTTCATGGATGAGTGGGCATTTGAAGGTAATGTGGTGGTAGCGGTGGACATTATGTGTGAAAAGGTGGGGTGGAAAGAGCAGCTGATTGGAGATGTTGTTTTGTTTTTAACACAGAGCAAGAAATCAGGCAGTGACTAGAAATGCTTTCGAACAACGCTCTGGAGGACCGATGTTTGTTATTGTTAAAGTAAAATAAAAAGGGACTCCCTTTTTATTTTACTACAACGCTCAACGCTCCAACGCTCAACGAACAACGCTCTGGAGGACCGATGTTTGTTATTGTTAAAGTAAAATAAAAAGGGAGTCCCTTTTTATTTTACTTTAACAATAACAAACATCGGTCCTCCAGAGCGTTGTTCGAAAGCATTTCTAGTCACTACGACACAATAAAGTGCAATTCAGGTCGCACTACGCTTATTATCGCGTAACTCTTATACCTTCTGGCCTACTGAATTGGCCCCGTGAGAGGGGCCGGCCGCGTACTTGTAACTTCATACCTAAACTGCGGAGTGTCCCATCTGTATTAATCTGTGGTGTTAGACCAATAATGGGTCGTTCCATTTGACAATTTGTTAGCTGACGTCATAATGTTACCTATTGTTAAATATCTGTCACTTTTCATCAATTTTGAACTCATTTGACATAGCGGTGCAACAACATGATGGTGTTTAAAATTAATTTTGACGGAAACTATAACGTAGCCCTTTTTTTATTCTTTTTAGGGTTCCGTACCAAAATGGTAAAAAACTTTTTAACAAAAAAAAAAAAAACCGACTTCCAAAAATCACTACAAAGTGAAAAATAACTTTGATTTCGGAAGTCGGCGTCTTTCGTTTTTTATTTACTTTCTTTTTTTTTTGCAACCGACTTCCGAAATCAAAGTTATTTTTCACTTTGTAGTGATTTTTGGAAGTCGGTTTTTTTTTTGTTAAAAAGTTTTTATTTCTCGCTTTTTAGTGGGTCTGTTTATAATTTGTATAAGTTACAATAGTCTAATGTTAAGTGCTCATCACATGTTACAAAATATTGCTTTTCCCGATGCTGGGACGTTAATTGTTGAGGAGTTCTGCTGGTAAGACCCAGGAGAACTCCTCAACAACCACTCACCACACGCATTGTGTGACGAGCGGAAATTGCTTAGCAACCATATTAAAGTAATCGAATCGCAACCCGTGAAATATTTATTAGCTGGACTTTGACAAAAATGGGACCATTTGGGAACTATACCCTTTCCAACAAAAATATATTTTTTCAAATCGGTTGGCAAGCGACGGAGTTATGCGCGAACAAACATAAAAAAAAAAAAAATACAAACATCCGAATTGAGAACCTCCTCCTTTTTTAGAAGTCGGTTAAAAAAGGAACCCTTATGGTGTGACTCAGTCTGTCTGTCTCAACTTGAAATTTGGAATAGTTTTAGATGACGTTTACCCAACTATTTTGCAAACAAGAAAGAAATAGCGGGCCACGTCCCATACGGGGCAGTGAGGTCCTGAACCCCTCGTTACGTCTTAGAGAGGCGTGCGTGGAGCACTACGCGCCACCATCTCGGGTGCTGTGGAATGGGGGGCGATTGATGTCCCCGAGTCCGTCGCCCCTGGACCCATTTAGGGGGGCTGGAAGAGGGCATTATCTGCCCTCCGGCGACGGCCAGTGCGCCTGCTGCAGGACGGGAGAGTCTTCGTGATATAACGTTGCCCTTAGTGCAACCCACCCTAAGTAAAAAGTTTTTATAACTCGATGAAACCGCTAGCATAACTTATACCTAAATAAAAGCACAAACCACTTTGGACAGCACTTTTCACTACCACACAGTCAAGTATTTAAATAAAACCATTATAATATTAACTAAGTTCTACTCAATTTACTTCATAAAGTGCTTTTAGTGAAAACCCAACCCACGCGACTGAAAAAAAATATCCTTTCTTAGTGAAGGTTAAGAAAATTCGTTCAAAGGCGGTTTGGGGGCAAATTGCTGAGTAAGTGAAATTATTGTGCTGAAAGTCTGAAACAAAGAAGGCTGAGACGTTATGGTCAAGCGTGAGTTGTGAAAATAATCCAGTGGAAGCTTTTACTGAATATAGATTTCTAATCTAAATCCATACTAACAACTTTATATGTCTGTCTGTCTGTGACCTTTTCATGCCTAAACACACGGATAGACCATGGCCTGGGTAAGGAAAGGATACTTTGAATCCTAGTAGTTCTTTATTACGTTACTGTGGGATAGGCCTGAAGTCAAAGGCAAAGCGCGTTTAAAATTAAAAAGAGATGATGTCAAGATCTTCTTTGGTTTCCCTACGACTAAATGACAATACCTCATGTCAATGATAAAAAAAAAACTTTACAGATAGCTAAAAATTTCGCTGTGAAAACTTAGTGAAAAGTAAAGTGAGCTGTCAATCCTTTGCATCAGGTGAAATGACAGCTCACTTCACTTATGTTTTCACGGTGAAATTTTTATAGAATAGACCGCCTGTCATTCGTGGATCTTTGGCAGTGGTTACGGGTCGTCAGAAACCCGAAAGTCTGACAACCAAGGAGTATCGTGTTACCCAGTAACTGCGTTGTGGTAGTCAGATAGGCAGTAGCTCCATGTAAAATACTGGTATTCAGCTGCATCCAGTTAGACTGGAAGCCGACCCCAACAAGATGATGACTGGCTGGTGTTGACATGAAAGAAGATAAAGGGTTTACCAACAATAAAACTATCAAAGACGTGACTTTAATTCTCAAATCGACCTCGTCTACTAATGAAACAGTATTTTCTGTCCCCATTTTCGTATTCAACCCTAGAGCGGATGAAAAAGAATAATGGCCGTTTGTTTTTTCTTACTTTTTTTCTCAATCCCCTCCCCTCCTTAAAGCCAGTTTCCACTATGTCATGAGACTACAGAATTAGTGGGCCTGTTGATATTACTGTCGTGACTTGTATATTGAGAAAAATGTCGTGATGCAAGTTTTTGAGTATGAATGTCGATGGCTATACGAGTAGGGGAAGACCAAAGAAACGATATATGCAGTGGGTGAAAGATGATTATGGCGAGAAAGGGAGTGACTACCGAGATGACAACTAATAGAGAAGTATGAAAGAAAAAGACATGTTGCGGCCGACCCCAAATAAATTGGGATAAGGGCAGGAGAATGATGATGATTGTATATTATTTAAATGAAGTTTATGTCAGCCACGGTGCGATGAACTGTCGTTTGCGATATTTTAACAGTGCCATTTGTTATTCTTCTTATTGATATCTGTCCTCACAATCCATTGGTAACATCTTCTTCCTATGTCTGCTCTGACTATGACTTTATTAATATAGCTGCGCCCCGCGGTGTTACCCGCGGTTTATGAGATACACTAAAACGTGTATTATTTAATCGGTGAGAAAAGTATTCACAAAAAAATTGCCATCCCACGGGAACACTACATTTTTTCGGGATATAAAGTAGCCTATGTGTTAATACAGAGTGTCAGCTACTTCCACACCAAATTTCGTCCAAATCGGTCCAGCCGTTTGAGCGTGAAGAAGTAACAAACATACACACACACTCACACTCACAAACTTGCCTTGTTTTTGTAAAACCCGGCTATCTCGGCAATACTGCTTTCTGTGGTATCGCACTGGTCCTACTAAATGCAGCTGCTATTGCATAGAGAGCAGGACAGGATGTGAGGCATCATGGTTCATGATAATAATGGCTAGTCGCATTGCGATCTCTCTCTACACGACAGTTGTCCAAAAATAGAGAAAAAAAAATCGTCCCAGAGGAAACTGACTCTAACTCAGTGGCTTCGGGTCGAATCACATCGTTACCTCCATTATGAGGATCATTAAATTTTTGCCCAAATTATTTTGTAGATGATGGAACTCTGCGCTTGCTTGTTGGAAGCTTGATGAGATAGTTAATGGAGTTTTCTTTTGTTTTTAAATTACTGTAAGGTGGCCAACTAAGGTATATTATATCTTTTTCTGTCGCTATTTTGATTTGCAAACTCTTTTTTTCAAAGACGAATACCATGGTTGCAACTTCTTAAATAAAACCTGACATAACAAATTTAGCAAAATCTTTTAAGACCGAGGCCAACTAAGGTGTACATCTTTTTCTGTCGCTATTTTGATTTGCAAACTCTTTATTGAAGTTTTCGACGATTACCATTGTAGCTTCAGTATTTTTATTCGAAACATTGAAAATACGCATAATAGAGGGTGTAAGTGTAAACAGTGGCAATATTTTAAGTGATCATTGTACTCATCACTATGAACAACTTTTACTATGGGGCCAAACCTGAAATCGCGAAAAAAAATCTGCTGTTCCCTACATTTTGACGAATTATGCGAACATAAATGTACTGAACAGCTGATTTTTTTTTCGCGATTTCAGGTTTGGTCCTATAGTAAAAGTTGTTCATAATGATAAGTACAATGACCACTTCAAATATTGCCACTGTTTACACTTTCATCCTGTATATTGATTGATAATACTTCATTTTGATTTGTTAACAAAAAATATTCACTGTCGGTTGAAGTGCTTGAAAGATTCACCAATAACTTTTCAAGTTTGTCCTCGACATAGTTAATCGAACAAACTATACATAAGAGAAAATGTACATCTAACATTGCTAACAAGAATACAATATAAACTGTACTTACTTATTACCTCCTGCAACTGCAAATAAACATCTGTCGCTACGAACGATATCTTCACCAACAATTTCCAACTGTATTTCTCTTCACTCACTATATCTTTCAAGTGAACATTATTTGATGTTTTATACGTACTGATATTGGCTATGGCGACAAATTGTCGTCTTTTGATACTGGTGCAGCTGTAATGAACGTATTCAATGTGCAGAGAGCGTTAGATATAGGGTTGGCAAATTATTTTGAAGTTGAATTGTGTGACTATGATTGTGTTTTGTTTATACACTCCTTTGCAAAAAAAACGGGCAGTTTGGATTTTTCTACATTATTTGTAATCATTTAGTTCTAAAGAGGTTTTAATAGCCAAACTATGTTACTGGCACTTAATAAAGAGTCTGGGTATGAAAAAAAAGTTAATTTCAAATTCGATACAGTTGTTTTTAAAAGTAATAATCCCTTTTTCAGTTTATGACTTTTTACTTACTATTCACGGGTTTGCGGTTAAAAGGTTATCAGGCAACTAAAACTAACTTCTCGTTATTTTTATTAGAATAATTTATGTTTGTCGCATAATCCTGCCTTATTGTGACTTAAAACAGATATCTTTGTGTCGATTGTGATGGCAGAAAAGGCAATAAGAGCCAGTAAAATTATAGCGCTGCTGGAAGAGGGGTGTAGCCAATGTTACGGCTCACAGCGGTTAAACGTGAGCCGTTCCACCGTCCAAAGAACCTGGACTCGATACCAAGAGACAGGTTCCGTTCAAAGAAGGCAAGGTTCTGGGAGAAAACGTTGCACACAACCACGAGACGACCGCTTTTTAGTGACTCAGGCGCTGAGGAACCGTAAATGCAGTTACAAAGACCTCAAAAGAAACCTTGAAGAGGTACGAAGAGCACAAGTTAGCCTATGGACAGTGAGGAGGAGGCTTTTAGCGGTTGATATACGCAGTCGACGACCAGCGCGGGCCCCCAAGTTACTCCGTGAGCACCGGATTGCTTGACTGAGGTTCACTAGAAATTGTCTATCTTGGACACTAGGTAGCTCGAGTAGCGTACTCTTCTCCGATGAGGCTCGAATTTGTCTGAATGGTGAGGACCGACGTCGGCGAGTGTTACGAAGACCAGGGGAACGCTATGCCGACGTGTGTTTTGAAGAAATCACCCCTTATGGTGGAAGGTCCGTTATGTTTTGAGCGGGCGTAACTTCCAGCTATCGTACCGAGATAGTGTTCATTGAAAATGGCTCACTAAATGCGCAAAGGTACATAACAGGAATAATTTGTCAACATGCACAGCCCGCACTGACTGTAATTGGTGAAGATGCCATTTACATGGACGTTAATGCGCGGGACCACCGTTCTGGCGACGTAGATGCTTATATGCAAGAGGTCGGTATTCGTCGTCTGGATTGGCTAGCGCGGAGCCCCGACCTTAACACTATTGAGCACGTCTGGGACCTCCTAAAAAGGCGAGTACGATCTGTCCAACCCCTTCCACAAAACATCAGGGAGCTTAAACGTGTGATTTCGGCTGAGTGGGAACACATTCCACAGGACACCATCAAAAGCCTGGTGGAAAGCATGCCAAGACGATTACATGCCTTAATCGATGCAAGAGGAGGTCATACTCGTTATTAATTTTTATTTTTTAATGTCTTTTTTTTATTAAAATACCATAAAAATACTCGTAGTCTTCATTTAATTATACCCTAAAAAATTCCATTTTAACACGACTCTCTGCTTATATTGACTAAAACACCGATTCCAGGATTTATGGGTTAAAAACTATATTCTCAATGATAATAAGAAATTTCTAATCATTTATGCTAATGACATACTAAAAATATTAATATTATCCATAGAAAAGCCAATGACTGTAAGGTGCCCGTTTTTTTTGCAAAGGAGTTTATTTATGAACTGATAAATGTTAATGCAGGCCACACACGTTACGATAAACTTGTGCAAAACTGGATTTACACAAGTATCAATCTGCCTAGCCTTTTCCCAATTATGTTGGGGTCGGCTTCCACTCTAACCGGATGCAGCTGAATACCCGTATTTTACATGGAGCGACTGCCTATCTGACCTCCACAACCCAGTTACTGGGTACTATGATACCCCTTGGTAAGACTGGTTGTCAGACTTTCGGGCTTCTGACGACCCGTAACGACTGTCAAAGATCCACGAATGACAGCCGGGACCAACGGCTTAACGTGCTTTCCGAGGCACAGAGGAGTCTCGGTATGTAAAGATGGTCACCCATCCACGGACCAACCCCGGCAAGGCGGCAAGCGCAGCTCAACCTGACGGATCGACCTGTGCGGCTGTTATAACTTAGCCACGAGCTCCTCGGACTTACACAAGTATACAGGGATGAATTAACTCAAGAAGTACCTATCAAACTTGTGCACGTCTTAAACTTGTGCACGAATAATCGTAACATGTATGGCTACCATAAGAAAAAATAATGAAAAGGAGCAATATGAAGTGACGTAATCAGCCACTTTGTTTTAATGTCTTTAGTTAATCAATAAATCATGGGAATTGTAGACTCTTTGACAGTTGTAGAAAATATGTAAATCAGTAACAAAATAAAAACATTACTTAATTGTTAAGACGCAGATATATGCCAATGCCCTTGAGTGTTTAGCTTGCATGTTCTGAGCTGAGCTCACGCAACGTGTCGTACGTCCAGCCAGTAATAGGACTCGCCCATCAAGGAGCGTTATCTCTTAATTTATTATGCATAAAAAAAGGAATTTCAATAAAACACGTATACTAAAAGGTAAATAACTAAATTGTCTTTAAAATGGTGAAGGTTTCAAAAAAATACGCTTGATAGTTTTTGCGTGATTGTCCGTTTTTTATCCGTAACTTTACAAATTAATTACACTATGTAATATAAACGTAATCTAAAATATTCACATATTAGGTTATTAAGAAAATGCTATATTTTTTCCAAATCATTAACGCTACTCGTTTTGACGTTATCTTCAGTTTAAAATTATTCAAAATCGGTTATCGTTGGCTTAAATAGCAGGGCAGGCAGGGCAAGTGGGATATTTCCCGTTTCCAGCATAATCGCCGACGATGCCCGCATCCTACTGCAAAGGAAAAGATAAAACGGTAATTAGTTATTATTAGCTCGTAAAGTCTGTTTCGGGAATTATAATTTAATGACGTAGCGGTGTTACTTATCAAAAGCACAGATTAATACAGATGGGACACTCCGCAGTTTAGGTATGAAGCTACAAGTACGCGGCGGGCCCCGTCTGCGGGGCTAATTCAGTAGGTCAGAAGGTACAAGAGTTACGCGATAGAAAGAGAGGCAACTTGTAGTTGAATACAACTGTAGGTAATAAGCGTTGTGCTACCTGAATTGCACTTTATTGTGTCGTAGCAAGAGTCGCTTTTTATTTAAATGATTTGGCGGAGTGTCCCATCTGCATTAATCTGTGTCAAAAGTAGCAAAAGATTCCCTAACACTCATTTTAAAAGCAGTTTTACAGAAATAACACGTTTTCTCAGTCTATAAAAGTTATAATAACACAAAATTTCTACAAAGGGCTAAGCACATTTGCGACAATCATCATCTGCCTAGCCTTTTCCCAACTATGTTGGGGTCGGCTTCCAGTGTAACCGGATGCAGCTGAATGCCAGTATTTTACATGGAGCGACTGCCTATCTGACCTCCACAACCCTGTTATTAGGTATTTGCCAAAATGTTTTCTAAAATACAACATGTCGTTTTGCATTCTCCGTCAAATTTCAGGGTGTGATACAGAACATCAAACCGAACAACTTTCTCCATGGGACCAACATCGTAATCGCGAAAACATTTTCAACTTTCCCATTTAAAACTTCAGTACCTACTCGACGCAAACGTATGGGATGGCTGATTATTTTTTCGCGATTACGATGTTGGTGCCATGGGGAAAGTTGTTCGGTTCCTTAAATTTGACGAGGATGCAAAACGACTCGTTGTACCTATATCCCTTCAAGCCAAGTGCGTAGGTCTTTGGTGATACTATAAAAGTCATCTGCAATCACCATTATTTTTTTATTTCACTCAAAAAATATTCCCTCGTGTGAAAATGTAAAGAAAAAAAAACTTGGCAGCCCTTGTCTCTTCCCATTCGAGAGCAAGCTGTAAAATCATGTTTATATTTTATGGACTATAAAGTGGAGAAAAAATACCGAATGCAATGTCTTATATTTTAAATATTTTTTCAATTGAAGATGGGTTCTGAAGTTCAATTTTATGATGGAATTAATTAGATAGAATATGCAAAAAAAATCCTATGGAATCCATAATACGAGTACTATAATTAGTTAGAGCTAGGAAATAAATATTCTTTCTGATAAGTCTGGAAGAAGCTGCTACCCACCACAAATTATCAAGCTAATAATGTCCCTAAATATTCTATGACAATACTAGCTGCCCGCGGCTTCGCCCGCGTGGATGTCAATACTTCCCTATTTGAATAGGATTATGGTCACAATTTCATGGGGTTTTTTTTTTCGCGGGACCCTTTTTCTTTATCTAAAATAAAAGTACATCAGCACAACAGTTAGTTGCCAGTAAAAGTCCCGTCAAAATCGGTCCAGCCGTTTCGAATATTAGCCGGAACAAGGAGTATCGAAATAACGTGCGAGCGGCCGGCGCGCGGCAGCCCACACTGAATTAGCTCGACAAATCGAGCCCGCCGCGTACTTGTAGCTTCATACCTAAAATACGGAGCGCGCCTGGCTTGCTGAAAGGCATTTAATTGCCATTAGGACTAGTCATGTGTTTTGAATCTAATTGGAATTCTGATTATGCTGTTATTAATTATGCAATTGTGTTCAATTAATACGTTAGAAATTAAGTAGCTGTGAAATTAAGTTGAAACTCCGTTAGTTCATTTATTGAATGGAAATTATTATTCGAAACATACCTTATTAAAATTCTCTAAGATTTTTTTATTGGATTGTATTGCTTTAATTAAATTCTGTTTAATTTAATTGAGAAAATATAAAATTATTTAGTTGCTTTATTCTGTGGCATATTCAGAAACAACGTTTCAGCATAGCTTATCATATCACTTAAGTCTTTTACTTTCAGCCAAAAAAGACTTACAAAAAATTCCTTAATGTTGCTTCATCAATTCCTATCTTCATGATGCCTGTCCTGGTCAACATACAGTATGGAATCGACACCATGTGCAATGAATTAAACTACTAGTAATACTCGTCCACAGAAGTATAGCAAAATTAAATGTTAAATTAAAAACCGTAAATTATAAAAGTTATTTTTTCAAACAAGATAAATATCAAAATAAATTCAGTAAAAGTGATCACTCTGTTTATACAACCGAGCTGGCCACCTGCGATGCACCATAGTGCCCAATCCATTGTTTGCCGAACATGGTTTTTTTTTGCACACATGTTCAAGGATTCAAGTTCATTGACTCACTGACCTAGTGATCCAATTCTACAGAGTGTTCAAGTTAACTCAAAATTATAACTACTTTTTGACCTAATTACTGGACCGATTTCGATATTTTTTTCTATATCGTCAGCAAAAGCGATATCTGAGGGGCAATTCTCGTATTTTTAACAACGTTCGCAATCTCATCTCAGTCTCAATCTGTCAAAAATTGTATAGCGTTTACGTACATTTTTGACATTTGATTGACGCTGGCATGAGATTGTTAACGTTTTTAGGTACGAGAATTGGCCATCAGGTTGTGGTTGGATTTATTGCATAGATGTGAGTTTATCTTCTGTCTGTATTATCTTACTTTGTGTCTACCCGAACATAGACGACATCTTCACTCAAACAAAAACCTCCATTAAGTAAATAAAATAGCGAGATATGAATGAATACAATTCCCACATCAACTCGGGTCAAGGTTTTACAAAGCTCTATTAAAATAACCCCTTGTTAAAATGTTCTATTGTTACCCTATTTGCCAACCCCTGGCTACATTAGACCGTCAACACACAACACCAACACGTTCCGGTACAGTCAGCGTGAAAACTATCGGGACGAACAGACGGTACAAAGTGATCAAAACAGTAAAGGAAATTTTCTTTTTCTTCTATTGTATAAAGTTCTAGTTAGAATAAACAGTTGTCGTGTATTGTTTTCAAAGTTTAGATAATTATAGTTGTTTAATTTTCTTAGTTGTTCGGCAACTTTATTACGTATCAGTATCTGGAAATGATAATTCCTTTCATTTTGGCAATTCCACAAAAGGCATCAATCTGCCTAGCTTTTTCCCAACTATGTTGGGGTCGGCTTCCAGTCTAACCGGATGCAGCTGAATACCAGTATTTTATTTGGAGCGACTGCCTATCTGACCTCCACAACCAAATTAATGGGTAACACGACACCCCTTGATAAGACTGGTTGTCAGACTTTCGGGCTTCTGACGACCCATAACGACTGTCGAAAGATCCAAGAATGACAGCGGAGCGGCTTAACGTGCTTTCCGAGCTGTTATTACTTAGCCACGAGCTCCTCCTTCCACAAAATTTTTTTTTTGTCTTGAACAATTTTTTTTTTTTTCAAACATTTATGAAGTAACTAGCTTGCCAGCGGCTTCGCCCTCGTGTATGTCGGAAATTATCCCACGGGAACCTTCTACCGGGATGAAAAGTATACTATGTCTTAATCCAGGTTATAAACTATCTGTATCCCAAATTTCTTCCAAATCCGTTCAGCCGTTTTTGCGTGATTGAGTAACAATCATCCAAACATCCAAATTTTCATATTTATAATATTAGTAGTATTGATTTTGTTAGGTATATTGTGTAGGTAGTTGAAATGGGTTTTGTTATTTCGACTATGTTACGTTCCCTTTTGATGCAGACTGTACTTGTGACGTCCATTGTTCTCACCGATTATGTTAGGTGGTTATTATTATCTGTTTCAGCCTGTCTGTGTGCAGGCTTCAGTTGAGTTACAATAGACGTTTGTAGGAAGCCGAGAGGCTTTCGTGTCGATGAGTTTGTTCGTGTAATATTAACAGTAATTTAAAACGACGATAACCGACTTTGAGTGATTTTAAACTGAAGACCACGTCTAAACGTCAGTCCGCGTGCGCGTACGACAACGATCAGACGCGTTACTGCTTTAACCGGTCGGTGACTCACGCGGAGGACAATGACCTCTAATACGGTGAAATGTGTTAATTGTAATATTGTCATTAACGAACTTTTAGCGTTTTTACGAAATGTACTGGGATATATGGATGAACAAAGCATACATCAACTTTGTACTACGTCTTTTACGGCTGACGACATCGTGAAAGCCAAATCTTTGCTTTTCGAGTCGCTTCCAAATGCGAAGAAGATGCCACTCAGAAGAAGAGACGGGAAAAAGAAGATGTCACGAGATCTTGATGACATCATCCGGCTTATGACTACCGCGGACGAGGAGTTGGTTCCAATATTTGTGGCAAAGGAATTGCATAAACTTCCCCCAGTAACCTTTGATCACGTGGATGTGACGAGGCTCCTGAAAGATATCTTGAGACTGCAAAATCAGCTGACTACACTGGAGGACAAGTTTGTGACTACTGAAAGGTTTGACGTGCTTAACCAAGAAATAGAGAACATGAAGCACGCGTCTATGCGAGATAATTTTTCATCAAGCAATTATGTGAATAAAAGACGAGGGGCATGTTTACAAAATAGCCCCTCTGATAGTGGACCCTTTGGTCTTAATTATGTGCCTATATGTAGGATACAAACAGCTGATGAGGTGAATGACCGCACAAAACCAGCAAGTCATTCCCCGATAGGAAGAAATGGCGAGGAACGTCCTATCTCGTTCTCGCAAAAACTAAAAGAAGCGACAGATACATACGATCACGTGGAGGCGCATGCGGCGGTGCGTGTTTCGAACAGCGCGAGCGAGAAAGGTGTTGCGCCGGCTCAAGGACAACGCGAATGTATGGCAATGAGCGAGAGGCAACATGACAGGCGCGTAGAGGACGAGGCGGCCACCGTGGTTTCGAGCCAGCGAAGCGAGGTACGGGACGCGTTAGAAGAACCCCCACCTAACGTCAACAGTCTGCCAGTAACCACAGGTGCGAATCATCGTGTTACGTTTAACTCGAACGTGCCAGCATGTCCGCAATTGATTGCGAAGGGTATGACTACGCCGGAGTCCGAGTTAAGTAGTGAGCAAGCGGCAAGGGAGAAAAATACAGAGTGGACGTTAGTGCAACGAAAAGCGTCAAAACAATATAAGTTGATTGGTCAAAGAGGTCGCGCAGTTACGTCCCCAGATGGCAAGTTTAAGGCGGCGGATGTAAAAATACCTCTATTTATATCGAATGTTAGTGTTGATACTAGTGAGCAAGATATTATAAGTTATATTAAGGAAAAAACTAATGAAGTTGTATCGTTAAAAATGATAAATATGAAAACGTCTAGAAAATACAATGCCTTTAAGTTATTTGTTTCTAAGAATAAATTAGAATTGTTTTTAAATGACGGGTTATGGCCAGACGGCATAACATTTAGGCGTTTTGTACGGTTTATGTACCGAAATTAACTGGAACGAGTTATAGTTTGATAAAATCTTTCTTTATGAACCAAAATAATAACAAACATTGTAAGATCATTACTTTTAACTGTAAGTCTGTTAAACGATCGATGGAAAGTGTTAGAAGATTATGTAATTTGTGCGATATTGTATGCCTACAGGAAACATGGCTTCTACCCCACGATATTAATATTTTAAGTACCATATCAGATGAATTTGAATATACGGGTAAGTCAGCCGTGGACACAACTGCCGGGTTACTGGCTGGAAGGCCGTATGGGGGAGTAGCCATTCTGTGGAGGAAAGGTGTTTTTGATACAGTCACTGTGTTGGAATGTAACAGCTGTCGCTTGGCGGCCGTCACAGCTAGCATTGGCGGGCGCTCGATTATTGTAGTTTGTGTGTATATGCCGACTAATTCACCCGATAACTTGCCTATGTTTACGGAAGTGTTAGGTGAGATCAGTGCAGTTGTTGCGAGCGGTGGGGTCGAGAGTTTGTTTATACTGGGTGATTTTAATGCACATCCAAGCGAATTATTTTTTAGGGAACTTACTAGTTTCTGCGCGGATCAGTCGTTTGTTTGTGCTGATATTGAAAAACTAGGTATAAGTTCTAGCAGCTACACTTTTACTAGTGAGGCACATGGATGTAGGAGATGGCTTGATCATTGTATAGTCTCTTTGTCAGCTTGGGTTTCAGTGAACAAGGTTACTATAAAGGAGGACGTATATACGTCAGATCATCTACCACTTTGCGTCGAGTGCGACTTAAATATAGTAAGACCTAAGCGGGTAACAATTCCTACTCCTTGCAATAAAGTTGTTTGGGGGGAGCGAAATGACTCACAAATTGACAGGTACCGTGAGCTATGTCATAGTAAGCTGCGTGAGATTGATTTCCCTCCAGAGTTTCAAGAGTGTAGCCATAGTTTTTGTAATTTGGGCGAGCACAAAGCTATTTTAGATGAATTATATAGTAAAATATCATGTGCATTATGTGATGCCGCCGAGCAAACATATGAAAAGGTAGGTACTGTAGTTAGAAGTAGGAATCACAAGACATTGTGCGGGTGGAATTACCATGTAAGAGATGCTCACCGGGAGGCCAGGCTTAAATTCGAAATGTGGGTTTTACACAATCGGCCAACCTCTGGAGTTATTTTTGAACAAATGCGAGTGGCCCGTAACATCTTCAAGGCTCGGATAAAATGGTGCCAAAAAAACCAGGAGCAAATAAAGATGGATATGATAGCAAAAGCTAGAGCAACAAATAATTTCGCTAAGTTTTGGAAGTCCACGAGTAAGCTTGATATTAAGCCTGGCCTCTCTGTGAATGTCAGCGGGAGAGGTGACCCGGGGGAGATTGCAAATATGTTCAAGGAGCATTTTACAGTGCAATCTCCTCTGGGTCCCTCAGTTGATATGGTCAATGCTGGGCCTGAAATTCAGGAAGGGCAGTCATTAAGGTTCTTTTCAGCCAGGCAAGTTGCAGCTGTAATTAAAAATATGAGCAGAGGCAAATCTCCCGGACATGACGGGCTCAGTATTGAGCATTTCAAGTTTGCTGGTGTTCATCTGCCAAGGGTTTTGTCGGTATTTTATACCATGTGCCTAAGTCACTCTTACTTGCCGGCAAAACTAATGAAAACTCTGGTGGTTCCTATCGTTAAGAATAGGACGGGCGACATATCAGATAAGTCAAACTATCGACCTATATCTCTCGCAACCACAATGGCAAAAGTGCTGGACGGTATGATTGATTCTAGCTTGAAGGAGTGTCTATCCGTGCATGACTCACAGTTCGGGTTTCAAGCTGGACTGTCAACGGAAAGTGCCATAGTAAGTCTCAAACATACCGTCCAGTATTACACTGATCGTAAAACGCCGGTATACGCCTGTTTTCTGGATCTCTCCAGAGCATTCGATCTAGTAAATTATGATGTACTCTGGAGGGAGCTTGGGGATAGGGGTGTACCGGCAGGAGTCCTCAGGATCCTACAGTATTGGTATGGGAACCAAGAAAACGTTGTAAAGTGGTCCAATGCACTTTCTGAGACTTACAGGTTAGAATGTGGCGTGAGACAGGGTGGCTTGACATCCCCTAGGCTATTTAGCACATATATAGACGGCCTAATTGTGCACCTCAGCAACATGCGGGTCGGATGTAGCGTCCATGGTGTGAAAGTGAATAGTATCAGCTACGCTGATGACATGGCGTTGCTGGCGCCGACGGCAGGTGCCGTGAATGAAATGCTGAGGGTCTGTCAGGCGTATGCTGCCTCACATGGGCTTGTTTATAATGTTAAGAAGTGCGAATACATTGTCTTTAGGGCCGGCGGTGAATGCCCAGATACTATACCTAACATTACCCTTAACGGCTTGAACGTCAAAAGAGTGACTAAATTCAAATATCTAGGGCATTTCCTCACTGACGACCTTAAGGACAATGTTGATATTGCAAGGGAGCGTAGGGCATTGGCGGTCCGAGGTAACATGTTGGCCCGAAGATTCGCTCGGTGTAGCAATCTAGTAAAAGTAACACTTTTTAAGGCATATTGCCAGTGCTTTTACACGGGGAATCTTTGGGTCAACTATACCAAAAGAACGCTGGATGACCTACGCGTACTATATAATAATATTTTTAGGATGCTGTTGGGACTGCCACGATGGTGCAGCGCTTCTTCTATGTTTGCGCAAAGCCGAACTGACGGCTTCCACGCCGTCATTCGTAAGAAAACCGCGTCGCTGTTGTCAAGGTTGCGGGCGAGTGACAACAGCATTCTTAAAACTGTGGCGGAGAGTATCAACTCTCCGATTATTATAAGTTTTGTGAGAAGGACAATCACTAACCATTAACTGGGGATGTCCTTTTCACAACACTTTATATATATTTATTTATTCTGTCTTTTGTATTGTATTTGAGTTGCTCGTACTAACACTAGTATTAAGTTATAATATTGTTTACTAACACGTTGGATCATTGTTGTCCGAAAAATAAAGAATATAATAATAATAATAAACGAGTAGTGTCAATGATTTGGAAAAAATATATGTTAAATTAGAGCATTTTTTTAATAACTTAATGTGTGAATATTTTAGATTACGCTTATATTACATAATGTAATTCATTTTTAAAGTTATGTCTAATGTGGATAAAATACTGAGAATCACGCATAAACTATCAAGCGTACATTTAAGAAACCTTCACCATTTTAAAGATAGGTAATTTAATTATATTTTTTTTAGTATACGTACCTTTTGTTTTATAAATATTGTGACTGGTACTTAGTGACCGATACCTAAACACATGATTATACTCATGATAACAAACAACTTTTACTATGGGACTAAACCTGAAATCGCGAAAAAATCAGCTGCTCCCTACATTTTGACGAGTTATGCAAACATGAATGTGTAGGGCAGCTGATTTTTTTCTTATATGAAAAATATTATATTTCAAGTTTCGTCCAGACCTATTGGAAAATACGACCTGTAGAGGCAACAGACACAGACGAAAGCTTTGGCCAGACTTGAAGCAGAGACGGTTCACTCGCTTCGCTCGCTCGGTCAATAAGATTAGCCTTGACGATATGACTTCTAAATCTGTCCTAACGCGTATCCACTAAAATACTTTGACAGCTAAAACGTCACAAAATGGCGAGAATCTCTTCCTATTCTTATTATTTTGCCTATTATTTAAACTGAATCTTAGCTTATTTATATCCAATACAGAAATTCATACATACATAATAAAACACAAAATATGCTACATATGAAAAGGAATTTAATAAAAACTAACCCTCAGGAAATAAGTCTAAACCAAATTGACCCAATGAAAGGGTCAAAAATTCAATGAGGGCAAAGGGGAGGCGAGGGTCAAGTCGACACGAGTTTCCAAGTGAACATCTCTCTGGGGGATACATATACGAAATACTAAATGAACTACTGTAGTGTGACCATGGGATCGATGGTATTAAGGATAATTAAAAAGTTTTTATTTTTTTTATTTCGGTAGATGATATTTTGTAGGTTTTATGAATTTTCGCATTAGGGCAACTTGTAATGATATACACATTTAAGTTGTTTAAATAAATAAATAAAAAAAGGACATCTGGAACTATGGATATGTGGAACAAATAGTATGAATTGTAGTTACTATTTTTCTTGACTCCTCGATAAACTAGCTTTTCAATGCCAATGTTTTGGTTGCATTTTTTATGTGGTCATAAAACCAAACATTAATATTTACTAATTGGTCGCAGGCAATAAACGTCAACTAAAGCAGTGTAAGTTTCATACTTTACTGTATTTTACACATTTTAATGTCTTCGAACCTGAAAAACATGCATGTTTGCTGCGTGATTACATATAGAAAGAAAAACTGATAATTTTGTCACAGAAACACGTTCATATAAACAAAACAAACATGGTATGTATCGTGGACTGTTTTCATTGATATTAGAAAAGCTATTTTTGAAACTCAAAACAGCTATGGAGTAAATCATATCTTCATCCCATTGTCAGCAGCAATGATTACAATTCTCCTTGTTCTGCAAAATAATGCGAAGTATGAATAAAATTGACGTAAAACTTTATGTCGGTACTCGGTAGTTACCCATACGACATAATTTATTTGCTCGTATATGTTTACAATCTTGGTTTTTGTATAACTTCGCCATATTTCCCTTGAGAGGTAATCAAAATTTAAGGCACCACATTATTTTGATATTCCCCATCTTAATCGAGTCACAAAAACTTATAGTGCTAAAAAGATACAACCTTGTTCATTCAGTAAGGAAATGCGCAAACACAACCAGTATAACATGCCTCTTAGGGATTATTTCAGAACAATATACTTACAAAACCAGGCTGCAATCAAGTTAATCCTTCCAACCCAAGCATAACACGACCTCAAAACATGGAAAATGTCAACAACGTACAACTAAATTACTCGACAGAACGCTCAAATATTAACCTACTTTAAAATGAAAAACATAAAAGGAGAACATGGAAAGACCTCAGGGATTTACCTCTACACCCAGGTGCGTCAGCCGGACATAATGTGGAATGTCCGGATACAAAAGAATATCCCGCCTGCAAATCCCCGGAGAATTTTAAGACGCCTTTAAAAATAACATTGTCCGGTCTCGCGTGGCTGTTGTGGTGACCCTACTCGTTCCGGACCTTGTAATCCGTCTTGAGTCTAAAATTTTTATGTTATTATGGACACACTAACTCGATTTCTTCATGAATACGTATTTTTGAGATGTCGATTTTAGTTTTTTGTTGTTGATAACTGTAGGCCCAAATTCGGTATGATTCGGCTTATATCTTAGATCTTAACATGTGCAAACCACGTCAATATCATAACTTGTAGAAACACCTTTCATATAGGCGATTTCGTTCATTGTGTCATAGAGAATTATGTTATTAGCAGATGTCGTGATTAGCTCAAGGAATGGTGAGGAATTGTTATGTGGTCATAGTGATTTCATACGGTCGGGGGTGCGGCGATGTACAGGTATCTCCCAGACCCTCGACTCATGGTACTAGAAGGAACAGTGGGGTTTTAGTCGGTAGGAGTCCGACAGAACCCTCCGTTCTTCCCCGACGGAGGGTAGGTATCCATGAGGATTTCACAACGAAAAAGAAAAGGGTTTCATACATAAACTGACAAGAAGTTCTTATGGGTATGAACCGGTTCTATTTTAGGGTAAAAAGTTCAATAGTAGGATAGAATATGAGGTTTATCTATGAGTCTTTTAGAAAAGTTATGTTTTAGTTTTATAGAGTGTGACCGTCGAACACATGTCTAAAATAAGATGAATACTCTTAAATCCCTCTGAACTCTAATCTTATACTGAAGTTTCAGATAGCAGTTTCAAACTATTTATATACTTAATAAAATAAAGCTTATTTACTATTAATATATTAATTTTATCCATACTAAAACTAATTTGCGTCTTTATTAATTTGTTATGGTCGTTATTAGGGTTGTCGAATCCGGGAAGAGATAAATTCTATCTGTTTTAAAAAATATGTCTTCTGGCGTGAATCGACCGTCCAACGGAACGTAACAAATGACATTAGAATTATAGCGTTAAGTCAAAAGCGTATCATGAAAAGTAATTATATATTGTCAACAAATAAATAAATAAATTTAAAACAAAATCTCTCTTTGTCAAAAAAAGTCGTCATCCCAAATTTGCAATGACAACGATAAGAGTCACTAAACCAGAAAAAAAAAGATCAATCGGAACTAGCCTCATTCCAATCCGAAATTACGACAGTATACAAGCTCTACAAACCTTTCAAAACACATCCGATCAAAACGCACTAAAATTCCTTGCAACTGCTAGTTGGCAATCTCGAATGCGACTTACATCCATAGCGAATAATTTACAAATCGTTTGCGTCACCAAGCTAAGTCGACTTGTACGCTTTGTCGTTAATTTGTCGGCAGACGCATCCTTGATTGCTCAGGCGACATATTTATCATATCACATTTAAATAAACACCTATAATGTTTACAGGTGTGAAAACTAAGGTTGATAGTATTTAATTTTGTTTGAAGACGACCATTTTCGCAATTTTTTGACTGCTGTCAAGTAGAAACTCATTTAAAAGTGCATTTTAAAAGTGCAAGTTGGCTACTAAGTCTGAAAGTTAGTTACCATCCCTGTATAAGTCGTATGTTTTCCACATCAAATAATTACTATTAATATATAAATCGTTTGCGCCACTTGAAAACTATGTCGACTTGTACGCTTTGTCGTTAATTTGTCGACAGAGGCATCCTTGATGACTCAGGTGACATACTTATGGAATTAAACATAAAATAGAGTATTGCATGTGCGAAGATTACTGGTAATAATAAATCGGTAGGTATCCCGCTATAAATATGGTTATGTCAAAAATGCATATTAGTTTTGTAATTTTTTGTCAATTTTTCTATCAAAATGTTCTTTGGTTTATGTTTGTCGTGTCTCCTCTGTTAATCAAATTATCGCCATTTGGAAGTTGTATCGTGTTGTTGTGTTGTCGACGTTTAGTTTGTTAGTTTATTAGCTTGTTGACGAAGAGATTTCTGATTGTTGAGACGACATAATTATCGCATGAGTTCCGGGTAGTCAAGAGTGTGTGGTTTTTCGTTGATTGAGTAATTAACTATGTAATTATATTAATATAGTTAGAAGAGTGTGTGTATACTCATGTTTTGGACAAATAAAAAATCTTTATCTTTATCTAATTAAAGAAGTATGAACTGGTTCAGAAATAAACATAATTTATCATTTATGGTTTTGTACGCCTAGTTATATTAATTTTACTTGCTGCCGGTTTTGAATAAAAATTACATTAAATTAAGACCTGCACGTAAAGCAAACGCAAAGCAAATTAGTAGGTACTACATTAAAATCAAATTTATTTTTGACAGCTGTCACTTAGCACTTTTATTTTTTGGCAACTGTCACTTTGCACTTTTATTTTTGACAGCTGTCAATTTACACTTTTCATGTTCTAATGTGGCATCTTATACAGAACTCGTCGTTTACATACTATTTATTTATCCGCTCGAGTCGTATTGTGATGTTAATTTAGTCGTTTATCTGTCTACATTGCTATTCTTGATTGTTGGGATGAGATAGGTACCTACATAAGAATATGTGTAGGACATGAATGAGTACATTATTAGGTGGGAAGTTTTGTTGGATACATAGCTAAATATTATGTATAATAGAGAGCATTGAAAGTCTTCATGAGTGACACTACTTATGTTATGTACACACGGCTACACATCAAGCTATACATTTCCAGTTTACACTGACCTCTCATTGTAAGGAAGTCCTATACAATGCGAGATCAGCATATACTGGAAATGTATAGCTTGATCTGTAGCCGTGCGTACAGTCAAAGAAGTCGAAAGATCACACGTGACTGCTTCGCGGGACAGGAATGTTTATTCTAAATTTTCCAAAGGTTTTCTTTCCGCTATTATAATATATCCTACGTAGTTAGCCTCACTATCTACCTGGCTGATTGATTGGCTGATTATTTACAAATCACAACCTGAGCTATTTTCGAATAGCTTTGCACCCCTAGATGAGCGAACTGATATTCAATAGCCCATATGCATTTGATTCTAATAAGGGTCAAAGGCGATTATTTACCGGATAAACGAGTAATTCATCAACTCGTACTACATGCCTACGGCCCATTTGGGACGACTTGAAGAACATCAAAATAAATAATATTTTCATTCTGCAAGCGGATACCTCAAAAATCGAGAATTATGAAAAAAAATAGTTTGTAGTTTCGTATATACCCGAGAGAAGTATGTAGGAACATTTCACATCTGAAAAATAATCTGAATACGCGAGCGAGGTAGTAATTAAAGTCCTATTAGTCTTAATAAATGAATGTCACCCATCCACGGACCAACCCCGGTGCAGCTACGCTTGCCGGTGTTGCTCCGTGGATGGGTGACCATCTTTACATACCGAGACTCCTCCGTGCCTCGGAAACCACGTTAAGCCGTTGGTCCCGGTTGTTATTCGTGGATCGTTGACAGTCGTTACGGGTCGTCAGAAACCCGAAAGTCTGACAACCAGTCTTACCAAGGGTTATTGTATTACCCTTATTATTTTAATGGGTTGTTTAGATCAGATAGGCAGTCGCTCCATGTAAAATACTGGTATTCAGCTGCATCCGGGTAGACTGGAAGCCGACCCCAACATAGTTGGGAAAAGGCTAGGCAGATTGAGTATTATTAAATGAAGTTATCATTATTTAAATGAGAGGTAATTTCTTCATAATTAATATCATCAGCATCACTATTTCAATTACACGCTTTTTGAATTCGCTTTAAAAATATAATACATATTGGTATATACTACATAAATTAATTAATTTAAAACTGAACAGTAATTAATTAAGTACTTAGTTACTTTCAATTCGCAATTTTAATGGATGGTATTTAAAAGTACTTCAATTTATTCCCATTTCATTTACCTAATTTTGCCTGTGTTCCACCAAATATACTGAATGTGCACCAAAATATGTTCATTAAAATATGTCATAACGAGCATCTATTGGATATGGCGCTCGGCGGCCGCTGCCGCGGCACCGCTCGCTTCGCTCGGTCGCCGTCGCGCGTTAAGGGTCACTGTTCTAACCTAACCTAACCTAACCCAAATGATTCACCAATGTGAAGTTTCGGACGCGCGGGTGTTTTGTGTAACATTCAGGAATATTTGGTGCACGATCAGTATTTTGATGTACGGATAATATTTTTGGTGAACACAAAAATGTTATCCAATTTTAATAGAGTCTGTCAAGCGAGTCGTGTCCACAACCATTTAGCTGATTTCTTATAATGGCAATACTATTATCTGTCAAACGGATTGTCACAACTTCTGTTCTACTAAGCTACAGCATTTTGATACTTTTAGCTCAATTATTTAATTTGTATTAATGGAAATTTGAAGAAGAATGGAAAAGAAATATATTTAATGTATAAATGCAGATCACACTATTCATGTAGAAAACAAAGGATAACCGACACGGAGTTGTTGAGTGATTTCTCTTATAAAGGCATTGAATTTCTAGATTCTGATTTTAGTTCTAATTGTGACTAATAAATACCTACATTGAAATGCACTTTTTTAAGATTTTTTTTATCTACAACAATTCAAGTATCAAACATGTTTTCAGCGTACTATATCAGTGTTGACACATGTAAGATTTTTAATTTTGGCCTCCTTTTTCATTGGATACGACTCGCTTGACAGACTCTATTAAGTTTATTAATTTGGTATCCTCTCTGAAACATTATAATAATTTATTAATAAAGTGCATTATTAACTAATTGAATGAGGTAAGTAATAAATACATTTTTATTTTAATAAACTCAGTAACATTTTATAAACTAATAACGGTTCTTTTTATACAGATAAATTTCGATTTAACAATATTGAAAGGCTATCCGTGCCCTTTACTAAACCGATTAGCTATTCAGTCTGACAGATCGTCCATATTTCCGTATAGCATATTATGTCATTAACGCTCTTACTAATAAACACAGAATAAAGTTATTCCAAGTTTAAACCTATGAAAATGTATGGTTATTCCTTTGTTATTCCTGATATAACTTTATTCCGTGTTTTATTAGTAAGAGGGTAAGAGTTTAGTCATATATTGTATTGACTTCTAACTACCGCCAAAATTGCACTAAAAATATTAGTGGGGATGTGCTGTGGTAGCCCGCGAAATTCAAACTTTCTTGCGTTTTTATTTATCTAACTTAGAGAGATGTGTTGATGATTTTTATTGTTAAAATTATGTAAATACATATGTTTTATTGAGGCCTACGCTGGGGGTCACGGCTTAAGGTACAACGATAGAAAGAGTGAGTATATGCTCATCAGAGGTAAAAACAAACAACCTGAGCATATACCACCAGTGTATCTCAACGGAGTATCTTTGAGTCGTGTCTCTCAGTTTAGGTATCTAGGGCATGTTGTGACCGAAACCCTACATGATGATGCAGATATTGAGAGAGAGCGGAGAGCATTGTCGGTACGCGCTAACATGTTGGTGCACAGGTTTGCGAGGTGTACAGCGCAAGTAAAGGTAACTTTGTTCAGAGCCTACTGCCAAAGTTTTTACACTAGCGCCCTGTGGACCAACTACACTCAGCGGGCCTACAATGCTCTCAGAGTACAGTACAACAACGCCTTTAGGATTCTGCTGCGACTGCCTCGATTTTGCAGTGCCTCGGGTATGTTTGCCGACGCGAGGGTGGATGACTTTTACGCTATAATGCGCAAAAAGTCAGCCTCACTAATTCGCCGAATTCGAGGTAGTGGTAACGGAATCCTAAGGATGATTGCAGACAGACCAGTGTCGCCAATTGTGGGAAGGCTTATCAGGCTGCATGTTACCTGATTATTTGTATTAAGTATATTTTAATAATTTATTCCAATTTTATTTTAGTTTTAGTTTATTTTCAATATATTTTAATTTTGATTTATTTTCAATGATGTATTTCAATTTAATTTAATTTTAATTTATATTCAATGATATTATATTTCAAGTTAATTTATTTTCAATTATTTATTTCATTTTCAATGTTAATACAGATACATATCTATGGTTAATAGGCATTAATTGAGCTCCCCTTTACTAACATAGTTTTTAAGATAATGTTTTACTAACAAAAGTATGGACATTTATTAGTCTGAAATAAACGAATTTTATTTTTTTTATTTTTTTTTTATTATTGTGGCGTATCATATTTTGATCAAGATACAACCTGACACGGACCTGCAAATTGCAAAAAAGCCAAAAAAAAATGAATTTCGCGGGCTACCACTGCGCATCCCCCTTAAAGAGAATCTGTTTGCTAGATAATATTCAAAGTTTGGTGAATGATGATGGCAGAGTTGTAGAGAACCCAAATAGTGCCATGGCCTAAGTACTTACACTCAAAACTGTTTATAACGACATCGCTTAAGGCACTGATTCCAAGCTTGGGTTAGCTCGGTGTGTAACTGAAATGGCGTTATGGCTGTCTAGTTTGACGCACGAGATAGAAGATTCTCACGCGCACCGGAATTATGTCGTAAAAGTGCAAATAAAATCGTATAAAATTAGAAATTAACTATTTAATAAAAAGTAATCCATCACTGGATGCAGTTTAGAATTTGTCATTTCATGGTATATTTTAAATTATAATTATAATTGCTAATGAAGGGATAAACAGCTTTTAAAGATTATTAGGAGGTATGTTTAAAGATTTTTTTGGTGCATTAAAGTATGTTTAATTATGTTTTGGCTTCCATCACTGTATGCGAAAAGGACTTGAAAATATCATATTTTTTTTACATGTCAAAATTATTTACGGTTTATGAGATACACAGCTTTAAAAAACCACCTTTTTGATCGTTTTCAGGAAATCTGCGCCTTAAAGGCTCCTATAAACGTGTACGACACGCGAAGGAGCCTGTTTGTGGGAGCCTTAAAACGACGTGCCGGTTATTACGACGAAATTTTGAGGTCCCAGCAATTCATGTTTACTTAGCATAGTTTTTAGTTATAACGACTATCGCCTATATTAACCGTAATCCGACGGTTCCTTTGAAGTCGTTATGAACGGTTTTTTGACTGTACTTATTTTCCATTCCGTAAAATTTTGACTAAACTGATCAGTACGGACAGTTATACTAGAGAGGTTTAGGTAGTGCAAAAAAGGTAAACTATCTTGATGTGTATTTTATCTATTTTTATTTTAAAACCTCGGTTTAAAAATTAAATGCAACTAAAAATCAATGTAAATACAACAATAATGTTTACTAAATCAATTGAACCATTAGTTTAAGCAGTAGTTTATTTGTATAATATGTGTTTGTGTAAAAAGTTGCATAAAGATTGTTTACCTTTATTTTACCACCTAAACCTTTCTGGTATAGGTATACTTACTTACCTAATTTAAAGTCTGAAAAGTAACAATATTTTTTTTATTTTTTGTCGCAAACATCAACCACGAGATTTACTTATGATTATAGGATCATAATTATGGAGCTTTGGAAAATTTCGCTCTTTTAAATTCGCTGAGATTAAGTGACGAAATTGGGATTTCCTTAAACAGGTCAAGTGTGAGCCGAAGATTAATTTAGATTAATGTTGTTTTTGTTTTGTTTTTTTGCGTTGGTTATCTTAAGGTTCGATTTTAATTTATTGGTAGGATGTTTTTAAACTCGATTTTTTAGTGTCCAAGGTCCTGAGTTCATTAGTCAGTTAAGAGTTTGCAATAACTTCCTAGAGGTAATTATTGGCAATAGATTCAACGAGATATTTGTCGTGAAGGAACCTTACAAGGTAAACATACAATCTTAGTTACTAAAGGACTTCGGTGACGAATAATTTTATTTATTGTGTCTGAATTTTTTTTTTGGTTCTCTTTTTTGTTTCTTTTTTCACAGAAGACTTGCCCCTAATATCGAAATCGGAGCCCCCAACCGGTCACCAAGTGCGAATGCGTATGTTTAATGAATATGTTGGCGTGTCCAGTCCCTACAGCTGCACTTCTGAGGACCTAAAAACGTCACTGATGCCGTGATCGGCGTGATGACCAGCTACTGGGCCCAGCTAATCCATACTAATATTATAAATTCGAAAGTAACTCTGTCTGTCTGTCTGTCTGTCTGTCTGTCTGTCTGTCTGTCTGTCTGTCTGTCTGTTACCTTTTCACGCCTAAACCACTGAACGGATTTCGATAAAATTTGGCAAGGCTATAGATGGTATCCTGGGGACGGACATAGGCTACTTTTTTTTTCAAAAATAATCCCACAGGGGGTGATATAGGGGATGAAAGTTTGTATGGGAAACTCGGTATTTCTTAAGTTAGGGATGTGAAAATTAAAATGTATGCTTTTGATAGGAAATAAAGAAATATGCGGTTCAGCGTTTTTGAAAAATCATCCCCTAAGGGGGTAAAATAGGGGTTGATTTTAAAATTTACAAAACTGCATGGATTTCGACATTATTTGGCAAGGCTTTATATAGCATCCTGGGGAAGGCCATAGGATACTATTTTTTTCAAAAATAATACTACAGGGGGTGATATAGGGGATGAAAGTTTGTAAGGGAAACCCAGTATTTCTTAAGTTAGGGATAACAAATTTATGCTATTGGTAGGAAATTAAGAAATATGCGGTTCAGCATTTTTGAAAAATCATCCCCTAAGGGGGTAAAATAGGGGTTGATTTTAAAATTTACAAAACTGCACGGATTTCGATAAAATTTGGCAAGGCTTTATATAGCATCCTGGGGAAGGACACAGGCTACTTTTGGTCTTAAAAAATAATCCTTCGGGGGGTGATATAGGGGATAAAAGTTTGTATGGGAAACTCAGTATTTCTTAAGTTAGGGATGTGAAAATTAAAATGTATGCTTTTGATAGGAAATAAAGAAATATGCGGTTCAACGTTTTTGAAAAATCATCCCCTAAGGGGGCAAAATAGGGGTTGATTTTAAAATTTACAAAACTGCACGGATTTCGACAAAATTTGGCAAGGCTTTATATAGCATCCTGAGAAAGAACATAGGATACTTTCAAAAACAATACTACAGGGGGTGATATAGGGGATGAAAGTTTGTAAGGGAAACCCAGTATTTCTTAAGTTAGGGATAACAAATTTATGCTATTGGTAGGAAATGAAGAAATATGCGGTTCAGCATTTTTGAAAAATCATCGCCTAAGGGGGTAAAATAGGGGTTATTTTAAAATTTACAAAACTGTACGGATTTCGATCAAATTTGGCAAGGCTTTATATAGCATCCTGAGGAAGGACACAGGCTACTTTTGGTCTTAAAAAATAATCCTACAGGGGTTGATATAGGGGATGAAAGTTTGTATGGCAAAACTCAGTATTTCTTAAGTTAGGGATGTGAAAATTAAAATGTATGCTTTTGATAGGAAATAAAGAAATATGCGGTTCAACGTTTTTGTAAAAATCATCCCCTAAGGGGGTAAAATAGGGGTTGATTTTAAAATTTACAAAACTGCACGGATTTCGACAAAATTTGGCAAGGCTTTATATAGCATCCTGAGAAAGAACATAGGATACTTTCAAAAACAATACTACAGGGGGTGATATAGGGGATGAAAGTTTGTAAGGGAAACCCAGTATTTCTTAAGTTAGGGATAACAAATTTATGCTATTGGTAGGAAATTAAGAAATATGCGGTTCAGCATATCGCCAAAGGGGGTAAAATAGGGGTTGATTTTAAAATTTACAAAACTGTATGGATTTCGATCAAATTTGGCAAGGCTTTATATAGCATCCTGGGGAAGGACACAGGCTACTTTTGGTCTTAAAAAATAATCCTTCAGGGGGTGATATAGTGGATAAAAGTTTGTATGGGAAACTCAGTATTTCTTAAGTTAGGGATGTGAAAATTAAAATGTATGCTTTTGATAGGAAATATATAAATATGTTGTTCAGCGTTTTTGAAAAATCATCCCCTAAGGGGGTAAAATAGGGGTTGATTTTAAAATTTACAAAACTGCACGACAAAATTTGGCAAGGCTTTATATTTATATAGCATCCTGGTAAAGGACATAGGATACTTTCAAAAACAATACTACAGAGTGTGATATAGGGGATGAAAGTTTGTAAGGGAAACCCAGCATTTCTTAAGTTAGGTATATGATATGTTTTCCACATGAACGTTCCCATGGGATATTTTCCGACATCCACGCGGGCGAAGCCGCGGGCAAAAGCTAGTATAACATAATATAATATTTTTATTACCTTTGCCATCGACTCGAAAAGAAGAAGAAGAACATAGTCTCTTAACTTTGTTACAGTTACTCTGACTTCACCCCCCTATCTGCCGCTGACAAATTTTGTAAAAAAAAAAAACTCAAAACTCGAAAAAAAAAACCACACAGAAACACAGGCCATTAATTGTCCCTCAACTGTCAAAATTAAAATGCGAGAGCTAAAACAAAAATACAAAATTGAGTCGCGACTTGTAGCTACAAATTTTGTAAAAAAAAAACTCGAAATTTATGTTATCCATCCATACAGAAACACAAGTCATTAATTATCCTTCAACAACCTTAAAACGCGAGTGCATAAAACTGAAATAAAAAAATGAGTCGCGACTTGTACTTAGCTACAAATTTTGTAAAACAGAAACTCAAAATTAATATTATCTATCCACACCTACAGAAACACAGGACATTAATTATCCCTCAACAACCTTAAAGCGCGAGTGAATAAAACAAATATACAAAAATGAGTCGCGACTTGTAACATTTTCACCGCAAGGTCGTGGGGCGGGTAACCCGGTTAAAACTCATCCTTCCAATTTGTTCACGTGTACCTTTGAAAGTACACGGATTTTAATTATTTTTGTTACGGAATTATGGCGGTGAAAGACAAATTAATTTTTACTTTTTTAGCATGTTCGTCTGACTTTTGAGGCTCTAGTTTTAAACGGCGATGAACCATTTTGTTTAATATAATCTATATCTATGATAATCAGCCTATAATGTTCCCACTACTGGGGACACAGGCTCTTCGAGATCTTACTAATAGTAAAGTTGAAGAGTTTGTTTTTTGTTTGGATGTTTGAACGTTCTAATCTCTGGAACTGCCAGTCGCATTTGAAAAATTATTTTTGCATCTGATAGCCCAATTCTCGAGAAGGTTATAGGATATGTAAAATCACAGTACGACCTTTAGGAGCCAAGTGAAAACGACTGTGCGATGCAACGGGGTGGGACGTGGGAACAAGAAATTTCACGTGGACAATGTCACGGGCTTTCTACGGGTCCTACTTAAATGAATTGTAAAAGGAGCTTTAATCCTGCCGACAAACTGTCTTGCAGCTTGGCAGATTTTAAAAATTTGTATTTGTGTTTGGTCAAAATTCTATTTTTTTACTTTGTCCGCGTCCGGTACTATATGATATTCATAAAACAGCCTTTGTTCGTATGAGCGTAGGAAATAAATTATAGAACGTCCTGTGCCATACTTATTTTGCTTCGTCTATCTCTATATTATGTATGTGGCCACACACGCGTGCCTTTTGTGAATACTACGCACATAACCTTTTTTTTGAAGTACTTCTACATCTTGATACAAATAAGTTAGGGGACGCGTTACGGACCTTAAATATCTACGTTAAAAAGCCTTATCTGCCTAGCCTTTTCCCAATTATGTTGGGTTCGGCTTACAGTTTAAACAGATGCATCTGACTACAGTGTTTAACATGGAGCGACTGCCTATCTGACCTCCACTACCCAGTTACTGGGTAATATGAGACCCCTTGGAAAGACTGGTTGTCAGACTTTCGGGCTTCTGACGACCCGTAACGACTGTCAAACATCCACTAATGACAGCCGGGAACAACGGCTTATCGTGCTTTCCGAGGCATGGAGGGGTCTTGGTATGATGAAAGATGGTCACGCATCCACGGACCAACCTCGGCAAGCGGAGCTTAACCAGTCTCTTGTACGTATTATTTCTTTGGCGCCCATATCCTTCAAGTTGGACCACGAGTCCACGACTAAACATCGATGTGACTGTGGTAGGTACTGAATTTTACGCATAGAAACTTCCAAATACCTTTTCCAGCTTCAGTGCCCCAGCCTAATGACTGACCAATTTTTAACAACCCAACTTTATCAAAACTGGATAACGAACTCAATCCCATGAAACCTGCTCCTGTTAAAAAACATTCCGATCTAATTCTCATAATTTCACCCCCTTACAGTCATCCGATCCAAATTTCACCCCCCTTGTAATTAAAAACTCACAAGCAACAGTAAACACAACCCGTCAACCCATTTTCCTATGCCATTGTGAGCTAACGAGCCTGCGTGGGTACTTTTAAAGTAATTTCTCGTGTACTTGCCGTAGCAAGTGCTTGAAAATTTCATATTTGTCAAAAGTAAACCTTTGTGACCGCAAAGTGTTGGTTAAGATGTATAATAAAAGTTGTTTGGCGGGGTTGAAATGAGGATGTCAGATTTTTGATGAAAGTCGTTACAGTTGGGTTTAAAATTGGGCAACCTGGCGATATCTACTGCAGAGCTAATTGTTGTTGGAGTATGTGAGTCCTTGAGAAGACTTGGCTTGGGATGACTTTCACTTGAGATGATTGACGAACTAGAAAACGGCTGCGTAGCTACAGACAGGATGTATAAGTCTGCGATTAGGGCTATGGTTCAGCAATAAAGAACGCAGAGCTGAAAACCCGAACTTATTCCTCAGTATTTAATCATTTTCCTTGTCTGTCGTGAACTCCGTGTTGCTTTTTCTTTGTACGAATCCGCGAGTGCGTGAAACTCGAATTAATTAAGATTTAGACTTAAACACACGTGTGAAGCCGTCGTGTCGCAATTTGGAATTAAATTCACAATCTTCACAATAAATTAAAGTCTTGATATTTTCTGGCTCAATTATACACGGAGAGACGGATGACAATAGAAACACCGGGAGGTGATACTCTTGACGGGCATACATTGATGTTGTTTGGTGGTCCTTCAAAAAGGTCAGGTGACTCGCAACTGTTCCCCCAGTGACGCCGTACCCTACAGGGCAGTCACTTAGTTTATACGTTTTATTAAGGCATCTACAGTATAGTCCGGTTAAGTAGCGGAAACTTTCCAGGCAGACCTGCGAGATACCGTTCACAAAAAAAAGAATCGACCGGCGCGCGCGTTTGACCAAATGTATGAATGGGACAAGCAAAAGGAGTATTTAAGGAGGTGGCGTGCTATAGGTAATGTCTGCCCACCCCCATGGGAAAAAGGGGTGAGTTTATGTGTGTACCTATGATATAAACTGACTATAATTATGTATGTTAAATAAACAAAGCTTTATTAAATTTCCGTCCACAACTGTGTTTTTCAACCCGCAGGCCATATTTTAATAAACAACCTAAAAATTGTAGGTACTTGTACAGTCGGCGTCAAAAATATTAGAACGAAGTGTCGCGTGTCGGTTCAAAATGATCAGAACAACAGTCAAGAATGTTAAACTAAATCTCAATGTCGCAAGGGGTGTTTCAGAATGAACACTGCACTCGACATTTTGACAAAAAAGCCCAATAGATTTAAAAATACATATTCCAAATTATTCTGATCATTTTGAACCGTCTGTTCCTGCTCCTATATTTTTGTCGCTGAATGTACTACCCCCAATTCATCACGCACAATGTACGAAAAGGGGGTGAAGGGGATGAGGTGTCATATGATTTCAACCCCTCAGTGTTAAATTAACGGTTCGTTTGTGATAATTTGTACGACTGTATGAAATGACAACGGGGGTTTTTCCAGCCTTTTATATTTATTTTCATTTTTTTTTGTGAAAATGGCCTGTCAGAATTGTAATTAATGAGTGTGTGTTTTTGCGGGTAGATTATCTTTATTTTTTATTTTTTTTTGTAGGGAGGTACGTTAAATGGAGCGATCGGGTTTTTGATTAATATTGTATGTAGAACAAATGATTGGACGTGTGATGTGTCTTTGTTTTCTTGTAGCTATGACGTGGCAGCAATTAATCAAATGCTTTCAGTTTTTAACATTATAGGATTAGATTAAGCCCCGTTTCCACGGGCGTAAAAATGTCGCGGTGGGATTTTATCGCGCAATGGATTTTCAACTCTCGGTGTTAAGCTGAGCATTGAGAATCCAACAGAGTGCATCCCACCCAGCGCGTCGAAAAAACACACTGTTGGATTTTCAACTCTCGGCGCTAAGCAATGCGTTCAAAATCCATTTTATTTTTCCTGTAGTCTTTACATAAACTTCTATCACATAGAATAATTTCAGATTTTTCTGTTTGCAAACTTCGGAGATAAGGGGGGGGAGGGCGGTATTTTTTTTACATTTTTCATCAGAAGTCGAAAACTGTGCGCCCTAAAAAAAAGAAAAAAAAAAATGAGAATGTGCAAACAGCGCTCTTTCATATGACCCACATGCCCCAGTAGCCCCACTTTGATTTTTTAAGACCCCCTTTCAGTCCCTGTTGCAAAAAAAAAAAAAATATTTTAATTTCTTTCTTATTTGCAAAATAGTTGGGTCAAAGTCATCTAAAACTATTCTAAATTTCAAGTTGATAGCAACTTGAGATATCCAGCTGAGACAGACAGACAGACAGACAGACAGTGACACCATAAGGGTTCCTTTTTTACCATTTTGGTACGGAACCCTAAAAATCACCCGTGCAAACCTGGGCATACTGTACCCAGGCGACACTTTGAGCCTTAGAAAGAGACTGTCTCACAGGTATTGAGTGACAGAGATGATGCTCCACACACAAAGCAGAACTTTTTTTTAAAAACATGATATGCCATATTGGCAGCCATATTGGTATTGCTTATTGGTACTTGTAATCTCTAACTAGATGATTCATGACGTTCGGAAGTTTCAATGAAAACATTTTTGCAATACATTTGTTTATTTTTAAAGTTTATCTATAGCTCATATAAATGTCTATGCTTCCAATAATAAATGGTGAGATGTAAATACACAAAATATTATCTCAAAATTAATCCCATGTCATTTATAGCACCCAACATAAATGTTCAACAAAACCATTAAAATGTCTTTATCCAATATTCGGCCATTTTCAATATTCTGATACCTACATTTGTTAAATCCTCGCAATAAAGTCTTTATACACTGCGTTCAGCTTAAGCCACCAGTCATAAATACAGACACAAAATATTAACGCTAAAATTAAATTCAAATAAAACTGGAAACGCACTTAATATTCCATCATGTAATCCCTTCAACAGGCTGAGCATTATTCAACAAGAAAATATCAAAATTAAACCTTGTATAAAGCAGCTTAAAGTAGGAAATTTCCTAGTAGATGATAGTTGTTTAAACGCAAACATATATTTGAAATTAAACCTTATTGCATACATGATACAGTGGATTATTAAATAAAGTTATATGGATGTAAAAACCGTTTCAATGCAAGGGAGAAGTTACCTTAGCTACAAAAGTATAAGGTTGGATTTTCTTGAACACAATCACCGCATTGTAAGATTGGCGGCGAACGCCACCGAAGCGGGAAATTCAAATAAGGAACTAAGGAGTCCTCGTTAAGGCGAAGTTCCGCGGGACTTCGGATAGTTTCGGACCAATTTCTGTGTTCTATTAGATGGGGCGATTTATATTCAAATTTCTATGTGCCTTTCTATTTGTGACTTGTTGACTTTGAAAACGAACCTATATATAGCCATTTTATTAGCTTAGGTTCGAGTTGAAAATTCATATTTATTGACTGGTTTAATACGTTTTCCTTGTATACTTAACCAGATATTAAGAGATGTAAATAGAAAGCCTGCCGGATGACTCTGTTTGTTATTTACTTTGTGAGTGCAAACATGAAATCCAACTCTTTGAATGAGTATGTCTATGAATATTTCTGTTGGTAATGTTACGAAGTTCAAGAAAAACGGATATCAAAGGAATGAGTTTATTTTTGCACGACATCCAGTAACGATCATGCGGAGCTCGTGGCTAAGTAATAACAGCCGCACGGGTCGATCCATCAGGTTATGCTACGCTTGCCGGGGTTGGTCTGTGGATGGGTGACCATCTTTACATACCGAAACTCCTCCGTGCCTCGGAAAGCACGTTAAGCCGTTGGTACCGGCTGTCATTCGTGGATCTTTGACAGTCGTTACGGGTCGTCAGAAGCCCGAAAGTCTGACAACCAGTCTTACCAAAGGGTATCGTATTACCCAGTTACTGGGTTGTGGAGGTCAGATAGGCAGTCGCTCCATGTAAAATACTGGTATTCGGCTGCATCCGGTTAGACTGGAAGCCGACCCCAACATACATAGTTGGGAAAAGGCTCATATTGATTTTTTTGCTTATGAATCCACTTTTCAGCTACAAATTTCGGTAGGCTGCATCGGTTGATTCAATAAATATCGAATCAATCATACCTGTCACTGCTTTTCCCCACCATAAAACGAGACGCGAAAATCATTAATTCGTTTTTCTTATCAAATCCTTAAGTACCTCCATGAATAAAAGGGGGGTGAAATCTCAAATCACGGATTTAATATTCAGACCTAAGCAGCTACCGTTTATCATAAATAACAAGTGATCCGTTTTAATGCCGTTTACCGAAACTGTTCATAATATTGTTCTCCGTAAAATAATCGCTTGCATTATTCATGGCCCGAAATTGTACCATTTCGTTGCTGCTCTTAGATTGATGGTCGTTTAGCTTCGCGGCCATTTTGTTAGTGTAGCTGTAGAAGGGGTAACAATTGGTTCAGCTATTGGTTGAAAAGTTTGTCTTCTGATTTCTTAATGAAATATCTAATTACGGTGAACCCCTCGCGGTCAAAAAAGCACATCATCATCATTTCGAAAGACGTTCACTGCTGGACATAGGCTTCCCCCAATCACCGCCACTTCCCACATCCAGTGGATTCCTGCGGCATCCACAAGGTAATTTGGTCCACCTTGTTCCCACAAGGCCTTCCAACGTTACGTCTTCCGGTACGCGGCCGCCACTCCAGAACCTTTCGGCCCCATCGGCTATCTGTTCTGCGAGCAGTGTGCCCTAACCACTGCCACTTTTTCGGGCTATGTCGGTTACACCTTGGTTCTCCTGCGGATCTCTTCATTTCTGATTCGATCACGTAGGGAAACTACATGAATAGCCCATACAATTATGTAAAAAAAAATACCTACGTGTTAATTAAGAAAAATGTTTTTATTATGCAGGTATGATTAGATATCGTAAACGTTTAAAATAGCGTTGTATAATCTATTTCGTCAATTTTACGTCGAGAGACGAATCTATAAATTAGTTCACAACTCACCCCTTAAAAATTAGTCGAAAAAGGGGTGAACAGGGTTGAACTGTTTAATTTTAGTTGTAAAACATTTATTTAAAAGCCTTGTTTTTATTAACATTCAGACACCGTATGAACTTAAACACACACTATTATCTAATCTATTTTCAATTCAAACTTAATACGTGGGATCCACTTCGGATTCCGAGTGGGTTGCTGTGAAATTAGGGCTTTAACTAAATTACATCGGCGACTGTGTTTTACCTACTGATCGTATCGGGGGTGTAAGCTTGTGTGCTAGCCCTGAGAGATAAGAGATAGCGGTATTACAGTACCTACATGTAACTAAATATTGTATGTACAATTGTGCTTCATGTAAACATTAAGATAATCAGTGTCTTTGTGTAGACTTGATTACTTGTTAAAATGTGTTGTCAAGCTACACCCTGAAAGTGTATTTTCGGAAATTAATTATTGAAATATGCAGGGTTAATTTGTATATAATGAATTCGAAAATTAAAAACCGCTGCAAATAATATTATTATCCGTTACACATAAGTACAAAAAAAAAAATATTGCCATATCTGCGCCGCCATTTTGTATTTCACCCCTTGTGTTCTATACCCCACCCATTATACAAAGTAAACAGTATGAATTCGATAGTACCATTAAAATTAAGTATCACAATTCTGTATTCAAAATAATCCCAATAACAACAGTAAACATCATAAATCTGGTATAAAATCAACTAATTTGTCAACTATCCGCCTGAAGTTCATGTTTCAACCCCCACTGAACCCTTCGCTGTCGAGTCGCGATGATGAATATTCATACAGAGCATTATTACGTTTGTTTAGCGTAACAGTAAGTTGTTTGTAGCAATTAATAGCGAGCGACTAGCGCCATTTTGTTTTCGTTGAGAAATACGCCGGCGGAAGAAGAGTTGAGATTTTGACAGAGTGGACCTATAGAAACAGAAATTTCAGCTGAAATTGCCGTATTGATGTTAAAAAAGACTGTTTTTGTCTGTCTGTACTTATATCTAATTAGGAATTGACAGTTTTGAAATTAAAGGCTTTTATTTGCTTATTCTAACGTGGTAAAATTCGAAAAAAAATAGAAAGTGTATGTGACAGGAATGAATAAGAATTCACAGCAAGACCTTTCTGATGTAGTTTTGTTTCAAGATGTCCCATTAAAACACGAACACTGAATCAATTTATGTTCTTAATGCTCAGAGCTTCATTGGTATCAAAAGTGGCCATTTCCATTTCTGCTAATAGCTCCTCGCCTAACTACAAACCGTTATCTTAACATCAGCCGTTCCGCTGTTTGTTAAGCGCTACTAATGATCTAACCCACTCGTCTGTCTTATGATCTACTGCTCAGACTGTAGTCTGACGACGTCGTATTAATACATGAGATAAAGCTCTTGCCCCTGTATTTCTTACTTCTTCATGGTCTGCAATACCTAGTCGCTAATACCATATCTGACATTATCCGGCTCGAAGGACCAATTTTGTTATGTGTTCTTGGTACTTCACTATTGAAACTAGTGGACTGTATTAAATATAGGCTATGTCGCTATAGGTAAATAAACCTGTAATGATAGTTCTAAGGGAAATGTCAATAAATAAAGAAAAACGTAGATTTGGCACAGTACCGTAAGCAAGAAACACATTTGAAATATAATTGCTAATACCATACCCAATTCTGTTAGTAACTTTTAGCCTACTACAAACCGTCATCTTAGCATCAGCCGTCCCGCTGCTTGCTAAGCGTACTAATGATTTACACCCGCATGACGGGCGGCCATTTAATTGCAGTACACGTCCGCACTATGATCTATGCCCCGACGATAGTCTAATGTCGGCGTATTTGTGAACTCATTACTAGTTAGAAATAGACGGAGTAATGTGTCCGTAATCCGCGATTTGCATAGCTGTCAGCGGTGATTGTTGAATGTTTTGCTTGATTTTGTTGAGTTGGGTAATTTGCACTGATGGCTTGTTACAGGTTTACATACATAGGTACATAAATTCGCGCTTTCTTCCCTTGGGGTACGCAAAAACTACAGAACGCCTCCTGTTACTCCTTTTGCTTCGATTACGTTCATTCATCGGGTCATACACGCACGTCGGTTGTGACTTGTGAGTACTACGCACCGGACCTTTCTGTAGAACATCACCAATAAAGTCACTATTATGTCTTCCTAGGGCGTCCGTCCCGGCGTTTGCACTCACGTATGCCTTTCATTAGTCTACTTTCATTCATCCTCTCAACATGACCATGCCAAGGCATCTAAGCATACTCTTTTCAATTTTTGTCACTACATCTTCTTTTTAACCGCACCGTTGCCTTTACATCATTCCTCAGCCTATCATTCATACACCAAACATGCTTCAATTTGCATTCTTGAGGAATTGATTATTCTTGTGTAAATTGGAAATAAGAAAATTCAGGGGGTTTAGTTATGGTTACTCACGTTATAATATCGGGGCTTGTGGCTAAGTAATAACAGCCGCACGGGTCGATCCATCAGGTTAAGCTTTGCCGTAGATAGATGACCATCTTTACATACCAAGACCCCTTGTGCCTCGGAAAGCACGTTAAGCGGTTGGTCCTGGCTGTCATTCGTGGATCTTTTTGACAGTCGTTACTGATCGTCAGAAGCCCGAAAGTCTCAACCAGCCTTACCAAACGGTATCGTACTATGTGAAGGTCGGATAGCAGTCGCTTCATGTAAAACACTGGTATTCAGCTGCATCCGGTTAGACTAGAAGCCGACCGCAACATAGTTGGGAAAAGGCTAGGCAGATGATGACTCACGTTATAATGTCAGTGTCCAGTAGGTGCCTACTGAAATTGTACTAAGCTGTCTTGGTTTTTGAAATTCACAAGGCCTTCCTAGCCTAATTACTAATTAGGAACCGACGAAGGAAACCACAAACCGCAGGACCGCATTTTGTGTTCACCAGCTGTAAGATACAACCACATAAGTGACGCTTCTAACCATCTGAGTGACACGGCATTAATATTAAGTTAAATACGAACACAATTCAAAAGAATAGGTACTCATTTGTTTTTAAAGTATTAACATAATCATTGTGGATTTTCTACTCATTTGTTTTTAAAGTACTTAAAATTATTGTGCATTTTCTACTCATTTGTTTTTAAAGTACTTAAATTATTGTGCATTTTCTACTCATTTGTTTTTAAAGTACTTAAATTATTGTGCATTTGCTACTCATTTGTTTTTTTAAAGTACTTAAATCATCGTGGATTGCCGCCGTCCGAATACCGCAGTCATGTTTAGATAACACACTACTGTTCCTAAACCTTGGGAAGATCAAAGGACCAGAAATGACATGACGTATGAGTAATGACTTCAACTGAGGGGAACCGCTCATTCGGAGCGCGTAAACGATAGATTTATTACCTGTGTTCATAATATGATTTATGCTCAAACACCTTCGTTTTAACTCTATGGTGGTAATTTGTGCCAAATTGCCGCGCCTTTTACAGTGAAATATACGGGTCAAATTAAATTAGATAGCGAAACTCCACAGACGTAATGAGTATATACAAAGTGTAACATAAATAACGCACAACCTCTTAAGGGGTCATGAAAGAAATTTACTATGGGACCAAACCTGAAATCGGAGAAAAAAAATCTGCTGACCAGTAGGTTCATTTAGGTATTTAACTAGGTACTTACATCAAACTCGTCAAAATGTAGGGAGCACCTAATTTTTTCTTCGCGATTAAAGGCTCTTACAGACAGAGGCGATATCGCGTCGCGACGCGATATTTTTCTACGGATACAATATCGAAATATCGCGTCGCGACCGCGATATCGCCTCTGTCTGTAAGAGCCTTAAAAGTTGTTGAACAACTTTTCCAACCAAAACCAAATCTGAAATCGCGATAAAAAAATCAGCTGCTCCCTACATTTTGACGAGTTTGATGTAGATAAATGTAGGTTTGGTCCCATAGTAAAAGTTGTTTATAATGATGAGTACAATGACCCCTTAAGAGGTTGTGCGTTATTTATGTTTTACCTTGTATCAATTTTTATACTGTGCTAAATGGTATCTGAATAAGAGCGAGCGCGCACTGCGGTGCTCGCCCTAAGTGGTATAAGAAAAAACTTCCCTGCCAACGTATGGTATTGAAATTACGTAGGTCAGCAGGTACCCTACGTGTCATTATAGTTATTTATGCAACTGACGTATAATAAGGGGTATCGCCTCGTGTGATAATAGTATCATAATATGAGTGTTTTAATACCTAATTATGTACAGTTGCTTACAAGACTTTATCTACATCCATGTTATCAATCCTCTATAAAAGGTTCTGAAACAGTTTTTTGCAATACTAATACTCGTAATGTTGCAGGAGCTTACGAAAGAAAGTAAAAAGGTAGGATTGACTATGAATGCTGCAAAAACCAAAATTTTAACAAACGGGTCAGAAGTAACAATAATTATAGATGGACAGGAAATAGAATATGTTAACGAATACGTCTATTTGGGACAATCTATTTCATTTGAAGACCAAACAGAAAATGAAATTAATAGGAGAATAGCAATTTCATGGAAAAAATACTGGAGTTTTAAAGAAATCATGAAGAACACCAAGATAAACATAAATTTGAAAAGCAAGTTATATGAGATAGCGATCCTTCCATGCCTTACATATGGATGCCAGACATGGTCCCTACGGGTAAAAGAAGAACACAAACTCGGAGTTATGCAGAGGAAAATGGAGAGAAGCATGTTGGGTATTAAATTGTCCGACAGAATTACTAATGAGGAAATTAGGAGGAAAACTAAAATAACTGACGTAGTAGAGAGAATAAGAAGTCTGAAGTGGAAATGGGCTGGGCATATCTGTAGAATGGAAAACGAAAGATGGACAAAGAAAATCATTGAGTGGGTACCTAGAGACGGGAAAAGAAAACGAGGAAGGCCGCGAAAGCGCTGGGAAGATATATTTAAGGAAAGATGTGGACCAGACTGGAGGAGACAAGCCAGAGATAGGGAAAAATGGAGAAAGTTGGGGGAGGCCTACGCCGCAGAGGCGACTTCCATAAATTCATAATTTCACGTGCATGCCAACATTAATAATAATTTTTAATTCTTATATGTATATTTTAACCTGTATTTGATTTGAAACATTAATAATAATAAACAATAATTAGAATGATAATGAAATGTGTAATATGTAACAATGTGTTATGATAAAATAATTACTATGCTTAAATTGTTATATGTATTTATGGTAGAATAAAAGGCTTTTTTATTTTTTTATTTTTTATTTTAATACTCGTACCGAACCAGGCGGCCGGCGTCATAGTGGGTATACGACGTGAATTCGAATAATTTCTTTTTTTGAATTACGGCGCTGTTGTAGTGAAACGCGCGTGCATTACAATGTTCTTTTTTTGAAAACGAGTTGCATTATGAAAATCAGTACAACATTAAAACACCCGTTTGGATGCTATTATGGTTACCATGGTTACTATTACACTGGCTGTTTTAATGTTGGCAATAAGCTAACTGTTTCAGAAACTTTTATAGAGGACTTATAGCATGGGTGTAGATAAAAGATTAAACATAGTTTCTAATAGATATTTTTGTTTATTTCCAGAGCAATGGCAACAACTACATGACGGGCGAGCCGCGTCGCAAACGCGAGCCGCCCGCGCGACCCAACCACATTCTGCTCTACACCATCATCAACCCGGCCTATCCCATCACTGTGGTAAGCACATAGATCTATTATCATTAAGGTTAATATATTTAGGAACTAAGTAAGGTATAAGCTGCAGTGAAACGTCGCAAAATCTTTGTAATTTTAAGTACTAACAACCGCTATTTCCGACTTTATATTCGTCTTATATGCCAGTGTTCTGCAAACTTTTTGTGTTCAAGGTAAATTGAAAACGTAAATTTTTGGACGTACACCCCAAATTAAAAATCAGTAATATTTGTTATAATTTGATTTTATTTTAAGAGGTTTTGTAAATGAAACGAACGTGCTCGACTGCCAAGACGGAAGGGAGGAAGTTTATTTTTTAATACGGATACAATAGTGATTGACATACAGCCTACACCTTACTGTCACCTGCACAATTTGGCATTAGTAATCACAGTTTAACATATGGTATTTTGAGCCAATAACAACACCCCCACTCTCAAAATACTGATATTTTTACATTAAAATACAACAGTAACAATACCTAACATCTTTACAAACTTATTATGTTTCACTGAAGGTAAACTTTTCGTAAGCATGTCTGCTGGCATATTTTCTGATGGCAAATAATGAATTTTAACAATTTTATTACTAATTATTTCTCTACAATAATGATAGCGCACATCTATATGTTTTGACCTATTATGGAATACAGGATTTTCAGATAACTTTTGAGCGCTTTGATTATCATTATATAACTTAATAGTATACATTTGTTCAGTAATCTCATTCTGTAAGTTAATAAGATACACAGCTTCCCTGCAACCCTCAGTAATTGCCATATATTCGGCCTCAGTACTTGAAAGCGCTACTGTTTTTTGTTTCTTGCAACCCCATGAGATGACTGAACCTGACAACATGAAACAGAAACCTGAATATGATCTTCTGTCAATAGAATTATTTGCCCAATCAGCATCAATATAACCCTCAATATTAACATTTCCCTCTTTACAATACTTTAAACCTAGACATCTTGTCTTTTTTAAGTATCTTAATATTCTTTTAGCATAAAACCAGTGTTCATTATTGTGACAGTTATTAAATTGACTTAGATATCCTACAGCATAGGCTATGTCTGGCCTAGTCAGTACAGCTAAATACATTAGGCTTCCTATCAGCTGTTGATAAGGATTCTGACTTTTTACATCTTGGCTTTTAACACTATTCAATTTAGCCTCCATGGGTGTATCAACAGTCTTACACTCAGTCATACTAAATTTACACAATAACTGATCAATATAATTTTCTTGACTCAAAGTAATGACTTTATTCTCTTTATCAGTATTGACATTTATACCAAGACATTTTCTAATCTGTCCTAAGTCTTTAATTTTGAATTGACTACTCAAAGTTTCTTTCAACAATTCCATTTCCTTTTTATCATTAGAAAAAATAAAAAAATCATCGACATACAATGTCACAATTGTCCTGAGACTATTCACACACTTTGTATACAAACAGGGTTCCAATTTAGATTTTTTATAACCATTAACTAACATTACATTATCAACTTTCTTATGCCATGCCCTAGAGGATTGTTTGAGACCATATATAGCTTTATTCAACTTAAGAACTTTAGTTTTATCATTATTAGAACATTCAAAACAATCTGGTAACTGCATATGTATGGTTTCTTCCAATTCTCCATTAAGGAATGCCGTTTTAACATCTAAATGGGCAGTATCTAGATTTAGTTGCACAGCTAAAGCAAATAATAACCTTAAAGAAGTATGCCGGACTACAGGGGAGAAAGTTTCACTATAGTCAATACCACTTTTCTGATTATAACCTTTCGCAACTAATCTGGCACGATAACAAATGTTATTTTCCCTATCACACTTTTTCTTTAGGACCCACTTGCATTTAACAACTGTTCCACTTTTTGGGGCATCTACTAGGTCCCATGCGCTGTTGTCTTTAAAGCACTGTAACTCCTCTTTGACTGCACATAACCAATGATCCTTCTCTGGGCCTTGTAGAGCTTCCTCCAATGACAACTCACTAATTTCTACATTAGTACTTTCTGTACACATATTTGAATAACCATACCTTTCTGGTTTACGCCTTTGTCTCTTAGATGTCTGTACAACACTGCCTGTACTTTCTGTAGAGTTGTCCGAATCTTCATTTCCACTTGGCACATATGTAAGATCACTGCTGTTATCTGCGGAGATAAATGAATCATCAGACTGAATGTCCCCCACTGAGTCCAAACTCTTCTTTCCATTTTCTATTTGAGTTTCTGAATCCGTATTATCTTCTGAAATAGTCACATTTCTTATATCGAAATCTTTCTCAATTATGACTACATCCCGACTAGTTGTAATCAACTTGGACTTGGGATTATATATTCTATATCCCTTTGTATCTTCAGAATAACCCACTAGAATACATTTATCAGATTTCTTATCCCATTTTAACCTTTTCTGTTTGGGTACATGTGCCATTACAGTACTTCCAAACACTCTAAGATTACTAATATTAGGTTTGGTATTATTCCACAATTCATAAGGAGTTTTATTATTTAAACAAGCTGATACTGTTCGGTTCTGTAAATAAACAGCTGTATTAGTTGCCTCTGCCCAGAATTCCTTCTTCAAATCAGCATCAAATAATAAACAACGAGCCTTTTCAATAATAGTACGGTTCATCCGCTCACTTAAACCATTTTGCTCCGGTGTGTATGGGTTTGACTTTTGATGAATTATGCCCTTTAATCTCAGAAAACTGTCAAATTCACCATTGCAAAATTCACGGCCATTATCACTGCGCAATATTTTAATTTTTCTATTGAGTGAGTTCTCTACTTTAGCTGTATAATCCTTAAAACATTGAAACGATTCACTCTTATTTTTCATAAAATAAATATGAGTCATACGGCTATAGTCATCAACAAATATGATAAAATACCTTGATCCTCCTAGAGAGACATGCTCCATTGGTCCGCACACGTCAGTATGCACCACATCTAGTAGCTGGATACTTCTGTTGCCACTGCTCGGGAAAGGTCGACGACTCTGCTTCCCTTCACAACAGGTTACACATGTTGAATTTAACTCTGCCTTCTTGTCAATGAAAAAACCTTCAACAGCATTCTGCATTCCATTCAGGTAGGTACTGTTGACATGACCAAGTCTTCGATGCCATGTCTCATTGGTTACCACCGCTGCAGCTGACAGGTGTACTGGTGTATTAAGTTTATACACCCCATTAACTAAAGTAGCTGTAGCCACCAAGACTCCTTTTCTGTTGTAGATATCACAACCACTGTCTCTAAAGGTCACTCTGTTACCTTTCTTTATTAGTTGACTCACTGATAGAAGATTTGTTGTGAGACTCGGAACGCACATAACCTCTTCTATAGTCACATCAAAATTGCACTTATCTGTACAAGTAGTAATTTGTACGTTACCGGAACATTTTACGGGCACTTTATTCTCGTTCGCAACAATAATCTCTTTCGTACATTGTTCGTAAGACGCATTTACGATCCAGTGTTCATTTGTTGTCAAATGTACACTCGCTCCGGAGTCAACATACCAATCAGTTTTACTATAAGAACCACTAAGAAACACAGCACTAAAAGCATTAGTTTGTTTCCGTTCCATTTCTTTGGTGTTAGTAGTACTTGGGCATTGATTCCGGTAATGACCCATTTCTTTACATTTAAAACATTTCACTGTTGTTTTGGTCTGCTGCCCGCCGCCATCTTTTTCACGACTTTTGTCTTTCTCTATTGGCTTGAATTTTTTCTTATGTTGGCCCCGCTGGTTTTTCTGTTGAAAACTACCAAACGCAACACTATCGCTTCCACTGACTTCCGACTCCATATCTAATAATTTAGATTTTATGCCATCCGTTGTGATAGACATTCCCGAGTGCTCGATAGCCATAATCATTGGAGAAAATTTTTCAGTTAAACCAGCCAGCAATAATGAACCGATCCATTCATCATTAATATTGAATCCAGTTCCCGCCAATTTCTGACCCGTCTCCACTAACTGAGTAACGTAGGAGTTCATGGTAGAGATGGGTCATTGACGGTTTTTGAGTTAATGTAATTTAACTGTTAAACATTAATGGTCAACGGGTTAAAAAAAATGTTAATAAATAACAGGTTAAAATTTCAATGATTCAATCGTTAGCGATAATCGTCAATTTATTGTGTCAACGTTTACGATACGAACGAATACGCATAAAATAACAACTTTGTTGCAGTTTAGGTTGAGATTTGTTAAGAAATAAGTTTTTTTTTTATTGAACTGGACTGTAATGGAATGACCTGTCCTTCGTACTTATTCCAGGCTTAGGACTGTAACTGTAAGTAACGAATATTTCCGAAGGAGACTAAATTCACAGAAATGAATAAAATAATATTGAAATAATGCGTTGAGTGCGTTGACGTAAACTGACAGCTAATATTTTCAACCTGTTTTTTCATTAATGATTAACAGTTAACCCGTTGACCAATGAAAAGTCGTTAAAAAAAACAGTTTATTGATTCAACGCCCACCTCTAGTTCATGGAATTACAATTTTCCAGTCGTATTGATATGAGGTTTCTCAATAGACTTATTCGTCTCGTAAATCCCGAGTCATCGTACAGAGATTTTAGTTTATCCCATAGTTCCTTTGTAGTTTTCACTTCTTTAATATGTACGTAAATGGAGGGATCTATGGTTAATATTAGCTTGGCTCTGGTCTTGGCATCTTCTGCAGCTGTAACTGCTGCTTGACCTGTCTCTGGCTTGATGCATCCCAGCGTTCCTTCTAGCACCAAGAAGTTCTCTGCCGCAAAACACCACTCGCCATAATTCTCGCGCCCCTTGAGTTTCGGTACGCTCACGACATAGTTAGACGCCATATTTTTTTCACTCACAGCACGACGACTGCACGAACGAAATTTAACACAACTAAACTGTCCTCTTTCTGCAACCTAATATCAATGTCTAGATATTCAACTGTCACGGAGAAACTAGTTGCGCTAACCAGGAATAGCCCTGGGCCCATAACCTGTTATAATTTGATTTTATTTTAAGAGGTTTTGTAAATGAAACGAACGTGCTCGACTGCCAAGACGGAAGGGAGGAAGTTTATTTTTTAATACGGATACAATAGTGATTGACATACAGCCTACACCTTACTGTCACCTGCACAATTTGGCATTAGTAATTACAGTTTAACATATGGTATTTTGAGCCAATAACAACAATATTAATCAACATTTATTAATAACGTAACTGATTCGAAGAAAATTTTACAGGGCAAGCTATTTTTTTTTTTTTTTTTTTTGTAAACTGGAGATATATCGGTCTCGATTTTTGCATTATCATGGGGACCGTAAGGCATAGGTACAGATTCGCCGATTAAGACAGATCGATTCGACTTGGAAAATGTATCAAATTACTATAGTAAGGTCGGCTATCGGCTTAGTCCAAAATGTCAGATACGTCAGTTAGTTAAATTAGCGACGATGTGTAAGTATTTTTCTTACCCTTACTTACATACTAAAAATAATTTTATAAGATAACCTTATTTTTCCGAGGCACACAAACTAATGACCACGGTACACCACGGTTTACACGGTACACACGCGTTACGGTAGATAACTATGTCCCTAGGTTCGGCTACAACTATCTTACTGCGACTGGTATATATCGGAGAAAATACCCAATAACGTACTACACGATTTTACTCTATAAATATTAGAATACATCAATAAATCCCCAATTCAACTCTCCCTTGACGATCAATATCCAATTTCTCCTCAATCCGAAACCAATTAAAACATATCTTGTATTTTAACAAGAAAAACAAAATAACTCCACCAAAGATATTCGAAATTAATCGGTTCGTAATCGTACGTGATCGGTAAAGTTCGTCGATTCCGACCTTATAGCGACAGCGACATTTAACTGTTAAACTTACTATTGTGAGTTTGATAACTTTGATAGGGTTTTGCGCGATTCCTGTAATATTTGATCAAGCTGATGATGAGTTCTGGTTAGATAGACAACTTCTCGACGTCATTCTAGCGGATTTTTTTTTATTATGAAGGCAAATTCACTAAAATGCGTACATAAAATTTCGTGTCTGTACTGTTGACCGTTGAACAGTTCCAGAGTCTGGAGCAAATCTTGGTGCAGCAGACAGGTCATGGTGAACTTTCGAACGCATTGTCATCGAGTTGTGAGCTACCCTGAAAGTTTCTGCTGGATAGCTAATCGGGAAGTGCTCGAAATGTGAGTTGCAAGATTCCACCGGGAATGACTGTTTATGACCTAACTCGGTCTTTTAAATAAAGAACAATGGACTGTAAATTAACTTGTTATATATTGAGTTTAAATGAAAAATTAATAGTAATTGGAATGCGTGTGTCGTCGGTCGCGCTCAGAGGTGAGTGCCGTAGCCCGCCCCGCGCGCCCGCGCAGCCGCCCGACGCCTGACACGGAGATAGCCGACGGCGCCCGAACATCCTCCCCGGGTTGAAGCATTCAAGTGAGAGGAAGTGGGCAGACATTGTTGTAGGCCCGCAGCATTGTCCCCTTCTTCGTCTTCAGCTCGACCACTCGTGTAGCCCCGTCAGTGCCGGGGAAGACCTTCGTGACTCGTCCCAGTGGCCACACGAGTGGCGGTTGTCCTCGTTCCTTGATAAGAACAAGGGTTCCCACAGCCAGTTGCCCTGTTGATGATGTCCACTTCGTTTTTTGCTGAAGCAGAGAAACATATTCCATATGAAATCGCTTCCAAAAGTGTTGCTTAATATGTTCCACTCTGTGGTAACGCTCCAATCGCCCGATGTTGGTGTCAGCCACCTGTGGATGCGGAACAGACATAAGTGGTCGTCCAATTAAAAAATGCGAAGGAGTTAGGGCAGTAAAATCTACAGGATCAGAGGACAGTGGGGTAAGAGGACGGGAATTTAAGACTGCCTCTATTTGACTCAAACATGTGGCCATCTCCTCATATGTAAAATGCGATAGACCGAGAAGCCTTTTTAAATGGTGTTTGGTCGATTTGACAGCGGCTTCAGCAATGCCGTTAAAGTGGGGAGAGTAAGGCGGCGCGAAAGTAAATTCGATACCTTGCTGACAAACCTCGAACTCAAGATTTGAATCTTGTAGAAATTTACCCAATTCGTTACACGCCCCGACGAAGTTTGTACCATTATCTGACAAGATACTTTGGGGCTTGCCACGGCGAGACACAAAGCGGTTTAAGGCAGCCATGAATGCTTCCTTAGTGAGATCTGTAGCGAGCTCGATATGAACAGCTTTAACTGCAAGGCAAACAAAAATACATAAATATGCCTTGACAAGTCTACACCCTCGCCCTTTGCGATCCGCTATCATTACTGGCCCGGCATAGTCAACACTGCACTTTGAAAATGGAAAGTCTAATTGTGTCCTTGAAGAAGGCAATTGACCCATTATAGGTTGCACAACTTGACACTTGTATTTAAAACACTTAATGCATCTCTTAAATGTTGATTTGGAAAGATTTCTGCCACCCAGAGGCCAGTACATTTGCCGTATATTTGCTAATAATAGCTGAGGGCCAGCGTGCAATAAATCTGTATGATATTTACTGAAAATAATTTTTGTGATATGGTGTTTACCACATAACAAAATGGGATGCTTTACATTATACTCGTAGGGAGAGTTATCAAGTCTCCCGCCTACACGAATGAGGCCATCCGTATCAATGAATGGACTCAAGGATAAAATTCTATTTTTACGTGGCAATGATTTACCTGATTGCAATAAAGCATACTCTTCAGGAAACATTTCAGTTTGAGCATGTCGTAATATAAAATTCAAGGATTTTTTAAGTTCTTGATTAGATAAGGAGCCTAGAAGTTTATCATGTTTTGTTTTTAAATTATGAATATATCTTAATAAATAAGAAACCACTCTCTGTAAACGACTAAAATTAGAATATTTATGAATCAAAAAAATTATGAATGCTTGATTGTTATGTGACTGATGATGTGAAGTGCAACTATTACTAGAGTATGATTGTTGATGAATTGGATGAACAGTGAAGTGAGATGACACAACTTCAGGTAAATCCTGTCTTACGTTTTCATTGGGCATTCTTGGCCAGTATTTTTCATGTTTGGACAAAAAATTAGGACCTGACCACCACAAAGGACACTCTCTGATAAGATCAGCCTTCAGCCCGCGAGAGACAAGATCTGCCGGATTATCCTTAGACGGCACGTAGCTCCACGTACACCCAGTAGTGCTCTCTTGTACTTCAGCAACGCGATTACGTACAAATGGCTTCAATAAATTTGGTGCCATTGTCAGCCAACTCAACACTATTGTCGAATCGCACCAAAACTGGCATTTACTGAATGACAAGTTAAGAGAGTTCAGTACATTAGTACACAGTCTTGTTCCCAACAACGCTCCACATAGTTCCAGTCGGGGAATAGTTGTTGGCTTGATTGGCGCTACCCGATTTTTAGAAACTAACAATTGTACTTTAACAAACCCATTCTCGTCCACCGATCGCACATACACACAAGCACCATATGCCCTTTCTGATGCATCGGTAAAAACATGAAGTTCGTGTGCAGTCGAATTGTCACATAATACCCACCTTGAAATTTTTAATTCATTTAGATGTGGGAGCGTATTTTTAAAGGAAAGCCAACGATTATTTATGTCTTCTGATACTCGTTCATCCCAGTCACACTTAGCCATCCATAACATCTGTATTATTATTTTTGCCTCGACAACACAAGGACCCACCAGACCCAGTGGATCAAAGATCTGACTGATCACTGACAAAATATGACGTTTCGTTATATGTTTGTTGGTGTCGATTCCAATTGAGAATGTTAGCACATCGGACTCACATAGCCAATGTAAACCAAGTGTTTTTGAAGACACGTTTCTATCTACAGACAAGTCTAAACTTTTCGAACCACCTGCAACACCTGTTATTTGAGCTAAAATTTCTTCATTATTAGACTGCCATTTTCGCAGATGAAAATTTGCTGAAGCAAGAACAGAACTGACCTCCTTGCCCATCGCTACTACCTCTGAAATGGAGTTACCACCACTTAGATAATCGTCAACGTAATGATCATGTTCGATTGATAACCTCACCTTTTCACTAGTGGCAGCTGCCGCCAGACTAACCAAACATTTCGTGGCTAAATAGGGAGCGGAAGACGTACCATAAGTAACGGTATTAAGACTATATGTCTTTAAAGGAAGCTTAGGATCAGTCCGAAAAATTATTTTAAGCAAAGAACGTTGCCCAGGTGTCACTAATATTGCTCTATACATCTTTTCGATGTCTCCAGAAATTACATATTTATGTTCGCGAAAACGTAGCAGTATTGAAAAAAGGTCATCCTGGACAGTAGGACCCACCATTTGGATATCGTTGAGCGATAACCCAGATGTAGTTGCAGCTGATGCATCGAACACTACCCGGAGTTTGGTGGTAACTCTTGACTCCTTAACAACTCCATGATGTGGCAAAAAATATTCCAAGTTACCATCTGAATGAGGTTTCCTCAGCATGCGATTCTCTGTCATGTGGCCCAAACGCTCGTACTCCTGCATGAAAGTGATGTATCTCTCCTTGAAGGATGGATCACGCTGGAACCGACGCTCTAACGATAAAAAACGACGTTTAGCCATTTCATAAGATTCGCCTAATATAGTGGGATCCTCCTTCAGTGGCATGGTAACCACAAACCGACCATTATCATCGCGAACTGTATGCAAACGGAAACTTTCTTCACAATCCTGTTCCTCCTGGGATAAGGAATTCTTTGAAGACACGGAATCAAGCTCCCAAAACTTACCTAAATTGTTATTGAGTTCATTTAAAGACATGTTACACAAATACGACTGACTTTTCGTAGATGAATGTACTGGAAGAGCCACTGAGCCTGATACTATCCATCCGAACTTAGTGTCACGTAGTGTGGGTTGTTTTTTACCTAGATTAATAGATGTGGAACCTAGGACATTCCAAAATACTTCGGCACCTACAAGAATGTCAATTACTGACGGAATGTGAAACGTAGGGTCAGCGAGCTGTATATGTGATGGTATAGGAATACTACATTTGTCTATCAATGCAGACGGCAATATTTTTGTAATTTCAGGCAATACAAAACAATTTATGTTTGTTTTATAACCACCGCTGCGAGATTGTACATTTATGTTACAAGACTGTGTACTAGTTGTAGTTTGACTGTTTATACCTGTGATTGTGGAGCTCGCGCTGTGTCTAGGCAATCCCAGTTTATCAAATAGCGTCTGAGTTATAAAATTGGCCGTGCTACCGTTATCGAGCAGGATCCGGGCGTCGACCTTGTGGCCTTGGTTGTCCAGCACCGTCACCAACGCTGTGGAAAGTAAAATATGCGAAGCGGTATGAACTTGTAAAGAAACATCATTAGATAGGTCGACATTTTCTGAGGAGCAAGAACTCGAAGAGGCATCTCCAGAAGTGTCAGTAGGTAAGGCAATACTACTTGGCATGGGATCCTGAAAGTTTGATGATTCTTCAACATGTAAAAGCGTATTATGTTTTCCCTTACAATATTTGCATCCTGCTAATCTACATCGCTTAGTTAAATGTCCCGAACGTAAACAATTAAAACAAACCTTAAAATCTTTCGCTTTTACAATACGAGTTTCAACCGGTAAGGAACGGAATTCTTCACAAACATACAATAGATGATTTTTTGTGCATAAGGGACATTTTATTTTACTAACTGAAGTTTGATTGGTATTATTACTCTGATTAGTTGCTATAATCAAAGATTCTGATTTATTTTGTATTGTATTATTATTATTGTGTGTGTTTGCCTTTGTGTTGTATTCTAGGGTTTCTAATAAATCTGCTTTTTTACTAATAAATGAACAAAATTGTGACAACGTAGGTGATCCCGACAAAGTATTCCGGTGCTGTTCCCAATCTCTACTGGTGACCGAATCTAATTTAATGGCCATCATATATACAACCAACGTATCCCAGTACTCTGTGGGCTCATTCAATGTTTTCAGTGCTCGAATGTTTTTGTTTATGACGTCAACCAAACGCCGCAATAAATTGCAAGACTCATTCGGAATGTACTCAACATTGAATAATGCCTGCACGTGGTTATTAATAAGAAGTCTACTATTATCAAAGCGGTTACATAGCAACTTCCACGCCATTTCATAATGCTCACTTTTAAAATCAATATTTTTAATGACTTCCACTGCATCACCTTTAAGCGATGCACGAAGGTAGTGGAACTTGCTAATTTCGTCTATGCAACTACTGTTATGTATTAGCGACAAAAATGTATCTCTATACTCAAGCCAGTACTGATAACCACCATCAAAACTAGGCAAATTAATTTTGGGTAAGCGAACAAAATTACGTTGGAACGATTCACCTGTTTGTTTGCCTGCCGAGCCCGCTACAGACCCTTTATCACCGACGCCGTCGGCGGCGCCAGCCAGAAGGCTACGGGCCTGCGCTGCTAGTGTGTGGTACCGCTCCTCAAACGTGGCTCGCTCCGCATACGCATCGTCTGGCTTGTCCGAAAGCACCTCGATTTGCAACTGTAATTCATCAAAATCATCGTATAAGGCATCAAATTTACTCAGGCGTCCCTCCAAGTCGATGCGCTGCAAGTCAGAAATAGAATCAGAATTAAGCAGCACACTAATATAATTGCCAAAGTTCGTAAGCTTAGCTTTCATAGCACCGCGTTTCCTAATTAAAAGGTCTTCATTGGTCATAATGAGAAAGATATAATAATATGCAAGTAGATATTTATAGTCTGCGAAGCGATAAACAATGAGCAATTAGTAATATTTGCACAAAGAAAAAATACGTTAAAGTATGAATAGACGCGTGACCTTGAAACACTGTGTCATCGCACGTCGACAGTCAGCTGTGCATCCGTTATAAACTATAACGGTACCCAAGTTATAGATAAGCAATGCGATTGATGAGCAATGCGCGAGTGCAATAGAAAATTGAGAAACAAAATTATTTTATGATTACTAGGTATCTAATGTTTGAATCAACTATTAACGAGGTGAAAATGGACAAAAATGTATGTATTTAACACGGTAATCGTTAGAAATGTGTGGAAAGGAAATAAAAGGGATATAATTGGAACAAACTCACAAAACGTCCTTATCCTTATCCACAAAATGAACTGATTCGATTCCCTCGAAGCGATGACTCGGCGTAATTCGACTATGGTAGGTAGTCGTTCTTGTAGCACCGTCGTATTTGAAGACTTCGGGAATATGTACAAAGTTCACTTCTTGCTTCTTGAACCACGATGTCTTTTCAAAAATAATGTCGTTATGAACGTAGACACGGCGCTTTTAAACCGACGATGACGAATCTAAATACTCCAATTGTACTGCCAGTCGCCGACCGTTTTGTATTTTCCAAAACACGGCGTAAAAGAGGCTCGAAGGATCAATTTGTTTATGACCTAACTCGGTCTTTTAAATAAAGAACAATGGACTGTAAATTAACTTGTTATATATTGAGTTTAAATGAAAAATTAATAGTAATTGGAATGCGTGTGTCGTCGGTCGCGCTCAGAGGTGAGTGCCGTAGCCCGCCCCGCGCGCCCGCGCAGCCGCCCGACGCCTGACACGGAGATAGCCGACGGCGCCCGAACAATGACAGACAGACAAACAAGAAAGTTACTTAATAAAAACGTGGTAAAAACGTTCAAATTGAAGTCCGCAATCATTTACATAATTTTAACCATAAAAATCATTTCTCGATAAAGGGATTTCGTCTATTAGATGGGCAGTAATGTCCTCCCGTCTGCCACTGGCCACCAATCTATCTGATGTTTTGTTTTGTATATTCAAAGGTGGTGATTGGAAACCGCACCTTGATCAATAAACGTTCATGTCTGTTACCGAGCAACGCAGTAACTTTTTACTTATTTAAACTTTCTTCACTTTTCTTCTGATATACGATGCAGTGTGCATTAAAAGAATCTCCACTGAGTGAAGATACACTCTAGAAAGACCAGCTTATCCTGATTCAGTTCTGCTCCCAACTTTCCTTACTTGCTAATCATTTCACAAAATCCTGCTAATACTCGTACCGCCCCGAAAAACGAATACAATCTCACTAAAATCCCATAATTTTACCTCCTTATTTATCTACGACAATGTAAATAAGTCTTAATTTTATCTTTCTCTGTATCTCCTCCAAGACAAAAGCCACAACTCTGCCCCCATACACACAACTTCACGCTATCAGCACAAAGGAGCGGAGCAGACATACGTAAGCATACCATGCTGGAACAATTTTAAGTTGGCTACGTATTTCAGAATTACACGCTCTATGAAACTTTAGAGGCGGTTAAACTTTCAGTTTGGACTGATATGTGGGGATTAGTTTAGAAGTGTTTACGTAATTTTTGAGAAGATTTTGGGAAGAATTTTGATGGGATTTTTTTGTTTTTATGTTATTCGGAACGCGATTGATGTATTATACAGGGTGTCCGGTAAAGAATGGATAACCTTGGAATAGCATATTACAGACATGATGGCCGTTCTTAAAAAAATACAAAAAAAAAAAAATAAAAAAACAATTTTTTTGGAGACTCCAAAAAATCATAATGTACGCACGACAACAGATCAAATTTTCAGTATAAGCTGATCTCGCATTGTATAGGATTTCCTTACAATGAGAGGTCAGTCTAAACTAGAAATGTATAGCTTGATGTGTAGCCGTGTGTACCTACTAGTGGGGATATTTTTTTTTTGTATTTTTTTAAGAACGGCCATAATGTCTGTAATATGCTATTCCAAGGTTATCCATTCTTTACCGGACACTCTGTATATTTATTTATTCTTCTTCAGAAAGCTTACGGTCTAATATCAATTTAGGTAAACATACAATAAGCGCTTACATTTCATATTTAGCCTTTTGTTTGGCCACAAATGAATGAATGAAAGGCAATTTCAAGCAGCTGAGTTTTTTTTTTTTATTATTATTTTCACAAGTAATAACAACTAGTGATTGGAGCCTCCTTTTAAGCAAATAAGCCTGTGTTAGGAGACTCCGCTCTTCCAAATCAATTCGTTTAATTTACTTGTTTTCTAAAATGAGATGAGAATGCTTAGAGGTATGTGTGGTGTTACACGAATGGATAGATTAAGAAATGATTACATAAGAGGATGTCTGAAAGTGACACCGGTGACTGAAATGTTGTGCAGAAATCGGTTGTCATGGTATGGGCATGTGATGCGGAGCAATGAGGAAAATGTCGTGAGGAAAGTTTGGAGTATGAATGTGGATGGCTATATGAGTAGGAGAGGACCAAAGAAACGATGGATGGACTGTGTGAAAGATGAAATGGCTAGAAAAGGAGTGACTACCGAGATGACAACTAATAGAGAAGTATGGAAAAAAAAACATGTTGCGCCGACCACAAATAAATTGGGATAAGGGCAGGAGAATGATGGATTTGGTATTTAGAAGCTGTGTATTATGTTTAGTATTATACAGGGTAACTTAATAATGTGTCAGTTAAAAAGCCTTAAAATGAGGCTTGAGCTCTATTACGAAGGAAATTAAAAACATGCATATAACTTGTGAAGATTAAAGAAAAACGCAACCCAATATTTTTCGCTTAAAACTAAAATTGTTTTGCATTATTGTACCTGTCGATGCAGTATTTGACTTAAGAATAAATTGGTCTAAACAACCGAAGTGAAAGAAAGTTCAAATTCTTCTTAATTTTCACTCAGTTTGTTTTCAGCAACACAATACAGGGTGTAAGTGTAAACAGTGGCAATCTTTTAAGGGGTCATTGTACTCATCATTATGAACAACTTTAACTATGGGACCAAACCTGAAATCGCGAAAAAAAAATCAGCTGTGCCCTACATTTTGACGAATTATGCGAACATATGTACTGAACAGCAGATTTTTCCGCGATTTCAGATAGGGTCCCATAGTAAAAGTTGTTCATAATGATGAGTACAATGACCCCTTAAAAGATTGCCACTGTTTACACTTACACCCTGTATAAACACACAACGATCTATCTCTCTGAACCAGCCAAGTTTGCGCCATACTTCTTATCTAAAATCCTCAATTTTGAGACGCGAGGCCGTAGCGCGCGAGGCTATAAAACTGGAACAACTGAAGTCTGTAACCATACGTCAAGCCGATAACTTAGGAAGCTCATATACTGAAGGGAGTTTGTTGGTTTTTTGGTTGGTGTGCTCTTATCTCGGCTGTAAGGACCATTTTAGATCGAAGCAATGTTAAAGTAAACAATCTGCCTAGCCTTTTCCCAACTATGTTGGGGTCGGCTTCCAGTCTAACCGGACGCAGCTGAATACCAGTATTTGACATGGAGCGACTGCCTATCTGACCTCCACAACCCAGTTACTGGTAATACGATACCCCTTGGTTAGACTGGTTGTCAGACTTTCGGGCTTCTGACGACCCGTAACGACTGTCAAAGATCCACGAATGACAACCGGGACCAACGGCTTAACGTGCTTTCCGAGGCATGGAGGAGTCTCGGTATGTAAAGATGGTCAACCATCCATGGAGCAACCCCGGCAAGCGTATCTTAACCTGATGGATTGACCTGTGCGGCTGTTATTACTTTGCCACGAGCTCCTTTTTAAAGTAAACGTTCATAAATAAAGTCACGCCCCCTCGCCTTCTTATGGGGGCAGGCAGATAATATAAAATGCCTTGTGATCATACATCGGGTCATACATGCACTTTACCTTTTTGCAAGCTTTTATTTGCAATGTTCGTATGTAAGTTGTCCTTTCAAAATTTGCATGTTAAATTTGACCCACTTCCCGGTGTTCGATTGAGCTGAAATTTGGCTCATGTCATGTAAAATCGGTGACAATGCAATATTTTGGTATCATCGAGCTGATCTGATGATGGAGCCGGAAGGTGGTCATGGGAACTCAGTAATAAAACGACGCAACCCTATCGAGTTTGGGATCGTTTGATTTGTCTTGACAAGGACTCTGGTCCTAGATGATATCCTTACTAAAAACAGCTTTTTAAAATTTTTATTAATTAATACACTTGTTATAAGTGTGGTTCAAAGTGAACTTTACCGAATATCATTACTTATCATTCATTATGACCTCTCACTTTGTCTGCCTGAAATAAACACTTACCTCCTTCTTAGATACCGAAGTGTTTTGTCAATTTCTTTCGAATTATGATTTGAATTTGAAAGAAGAAGACAGACACTTCTTATAAGTAATTAAAACAGGTTTATAGAGCTTTTTAGTTTTTTATGAATAAGAGGGTTACTTTCTTTTTAATAGAAAACAATCCTTAGTATGTACAGTCAACGACTTTTGTGCTTAACCCACATAAGGGCGCTTTTTTTTGTATGCACGGGCCATTGGCTAGCCCTGACTGCATTGCCTGCATTGGTTTCGCCCACCAATAGCGCTTCGGCGAACATTATAAAAAAATGGTTCTAACCAAGTTAAGAAAAAATTGCAATTAACGTTTGGGGACATTGACGACATTGTTCATTTTAGGGTCATCCTTCTTAGGCCACATTCTTCGTTCATTGGTCAAACAAAAATAATTAACTTAAAAAAAAACAGCTCATCCTTCATTCAGAGGTCAAAAAAGCTTGTTGCAAACTACAATTTTAATGTGCAGCCGAAATAGTTTTGAAAAGGGTTAGGCACAACGACTTTCGACTGTACTCATAGGCCTTTTAAAAAAATCGCTTACACAAGCACCTACGCTCACACACCACCATAAAACGACCCTTAGAATTCTATCGAGCGTGCACTCCATACTTCTACACTTCCATAGTGCCACCAAAGTTAAAGTAGTTACAGTTTTTATGGATCCTTAGCAAGTTCAGGTCGTTACATACAATTGTTAGTAGAATTGTTAGCCGATAGATATGTATCTAGATGTTTGAGATGTTTCTAAAGAAATTGTGGCTGAAATTGAAAGTTTTTTTTTTATTGTAGATTATCGCACGGTTTTTACGACTTGACAATACATCGAGAATTCTTTATTTTATATATAAGTTTAATATTAATTTTCATAGACACATAAACCTTTTCTGACACAGTAAAGTCAAACCCCGCTGCCATTATTGGAACGAAGTTCTTTAACGCGCGTTCATACTTTAAAAGCGTTCATACTTTAATGGAGTGGAATGTGGAATCTCGTAAGCCGAAAAACAGTTGCTAATAAGCGGTATCTCGAATTTTTAGACTTTGTAACTCGAACAAATCTACCTATAACTCGAATTTGAAAAAGCAGACTCACGTCGAAGTTAGTAAAATATAATGACGTCTTACTTGGAATTCCCCGAACTCTTAGGAATAAAATCTAAGAGGAATGTTTGGTGCTTTTCTTCTATTGAGTCTTGAATCTTGAGACTAGATAGATGGCTCTGTATAAATACAGTGAAAGGAACTTCTTTCAAAGCGGGTGTCAAGCGACACCTACCGACTTTTTATATTCATGACGTCACTGCGGCCGTTATGTGGCGTCCACCGGTCTTGTAGGAAGTGTAGGAACCCGTAGCTTTAAAATAAAAGTTGGCACTAAGACAATTACGGCCTTATTACAAAACGAGGTTTTTCTTCCGTCATGGTTTAAACCATCGAGCCAGTTTTTATAATAAGAACCTAGCTGTGATAGAAATACAGTTCTTTATACAAAACTGACAACTTAGTCCGGTACTAAGTTGTCAGTTTTGTAAAACTGACATCTAATGTGTCGAAATAAAGTACGAAATTCAAAAAAGGGTCCATGGTTTAAACCTGGGTTTGAAGATGAACCTTGTTTTGTAATAAGACGGTTAATGTCTAACCAACACTTAAAACCTCTTTCTCTCTTAAAACATCTCTAGTATTTCATCTAAAGACGGAGACTGACTTGTACTTTGTTTGTTATGGTACATTCGTGAAGGACGATACACAAGTTGCGGTGAATGCTCGCATCGAGCACATGGCTCCAGCGAGCTACACTTCTTGTTACAAAACGGCGGCTCGGCACGCTACACTGGCTTGTAACACGTTTCAAAGGAATTCAAGAAACAGCCGACAGTCGTGAGGAGGATCCGGGTGCTCGCATCGAGAGCGGCTGGGCTCGCTGCATTGACTAGTGTACTGGCGCTTCTTCACAATCGGCGATCGTAGATGATTACTTGAAAAAGTAAACTAAACCACTGAACGGATTTCGATAAAATTTGGCATGGAGATAGATGGCATCTTGGCGAAGGACATAGGTTACTTTTTGTCTCAAAAATAATCCTAAAGGGGGTGATAAAGGGGATGACAGTTTATCATCGCCGATTATGAGGAGGACCTATAAAGTGTTGCATTACAAACAAACGTTACACGCCTTAAGACTCTAAATTAACCATTTCTCAGCAAGAATTTACGAAATTAATCTTCTCTCAAGCCAAACCCGCTAACTTTCCTCTCAACAACATCCCTTCTTTCCTAACCCTCTCACCGCTACAGGCACAAAAGGCACATTACAAAACAAACAATACTGTACACTAATTTGAGCCTCAATGGTACGAAACGAAATGTTGCGACCTGTTGCGTTGCCGTGCGGATTGTACGCGCCATTACACCGACTAGCAATGGAATGGGATAGTTTTTGAACTTTGGTACTTTTGACCCCGCGTATGCTAAAGCGGGGAGCGGAGAGGGTTGTGATTGTTTTGTGTACAGGATGTTGTGGGCGATAGTTATTTTTATAGGGTAAAGTCAAGACTGGTTTATTTACCCCGGATTCTAACACCAAGCCAGGCTGTATTCGAGTTACCTCACAGTTATAATTACAATCATAACAAAATTGATATAAGATTCATTCTAAAAGCCACATTTTGTATTGTAAGATATGTGATTATATAACACTAGCTTTTGCCAGCGTATCGCCCGCGTGGATGTAATATCCCACGGGAGCGTACTACCGGGAATTCCTTCTTTATTCCTTGTCTACATTATAAATGGAACCTCTGTGCATAATTTCAGCTTCCTAGGTTCAAGGGTTTGAGCTGGGCGTTGATGAGTCAGTCCGTTAGTCAGTCAGGATTTCTCGTTTTCAAATACATTAATTACGGGCAGTTTTGAATTGACAAGGGGTCGCGCGGTCGGTCAGTCAGAAAGATGAAGCTAGTTATGTTATCCATTGCAAAGAGTAGTACTGTAGGTTCCTATGGATCGGAAAATATCCCACAGGAACGAAAATCCTTCCTTATTCCTTGTCTACATTATAAAGGGAACCTCTGTGCCAAATTTCAGCTTTCTAGGTTCAAGGGTTTGGTTTGGGCTGGGCGTTGATGAGTCAGTCAATCAGTCAGTTTTATCTATCTGTTTATTTATTAGACAGATAGATAAAAGTAAGTTATTTACTTATTTACCTGTTCCAAAATGATTAATTGATTGCTATGAAAATGCGATAATACAGGGATTAGGGAGACTTTATTCTACGAAACACCCTGTATTTTTATTTACTACGCTGTGTCAGCGACGCCGACGCTACATCCCATTTCGAGAACTTTATTTTGCAGAAAAGTTTTTCTGCGCAACTTTAGGGTAGGTGAAAAATTAAGTTGTCGAGTTGGGCAATTGACAAAATGGAATGAAGCTAAAGTGTTGTTTTCGTTGAGAACGAGCATGTAGGCTTTAGAAATGTTACTTATCTACTAACTTTTCTTTTTAAATATTTATACAGGGTTACTGGTAACTCGACCACTTCCTTCCAGGACGTCATAGTAGGGTTAAAACGCAACAAATTAAGCCGCCAAATGTTCTGCCGAAATTCAGGAGTTCTTGAGTTACTTAGGTTTTTAATTTGTTTTAAGAAAAATCCAATTTAAAAATGATTTACGGCGCTACTGGACTGAAAACCTTTAAAAAGCCGTTTAGAATTTGCATTGTCAACATACTTACATGTTTTATTGCATAGGCTTTCAAAAACCGGGGGTAAAGCCTCCGAAAACAGCACAAATCCATAATCTTCACCAAAACGTATCAATCTCCCATATGCACCACTTCCCATAATTACAATATTATGGTAAAACATCCCCCATACATTACTGTTGTCGACAATTTGTCACGGCGCGAAGCTAAGGAGACGGACGCAATGGCACTAAACAGATAGATACAGAAAGTCGGCTCCATACAACGAGCGTAAAAGGCACGCATATGTAGGTACACAACAGTACTAGGTTTTTTTGGCGTTTGGCCAAAATCGGAACTAATGCCGCCATATTGTTTTTAGTGTTCCGTAACTCAAAATGAAAAAACGGAACCCTTATAGGATCACTTCGGCAGTCTGTCAAGACCCTTTTTCTCAGGAATGCGTAGAGGTATCAAGTTGAAATTAATATCAAATACGTAAATCTATGGTCTCTTGCGAGTCCTAAAAAACTCAAGCTTCTAAGTCAACGCCATAAAAACATACGGCCATTTTTAACCGACTTCTAAAAAAGGAGGAGGTTCTCAATTCGGATGTTTGTATTTTTTTTTTTTTTTTTTTTTTTTTTTTTTTTTTTTTTATGTTTGTTCGCGCATAACTCCGTCGCTTGCCCACCGATTTCAAAAATTATTTTTTTGTTGGAAAGGGTATACTTCCCAAATGGTCCCATTTTTGTCAAAATCCAGTTCTGATGATGGGATCCTGGAGAAATCGAAGGAACTCTTCAAATATTTCAATTTGACGACACGGTTGGCGCAGTGGTTGAGCGATTGACTGCTGCGCAGCATGTCGCGGGTTCGATTCCCGCACGGAACAAATATTTGTACGGCTTACAAGTATTTGTTCCGAGTCTGGGTGTTTTTCTATCTATAATATGTATGTATTTACAAAAAAAAATAATTATAAAAGTAGTTTATCAGCCATCTCGTTACCACAACACAAGCATTAGGTTGCTTAGCTTGGGACTAGATGGCGTTGTGTGAAATGTCCAAGGATATTAAGGATATTAAATATTATAGGCACACCTATAGCGATTTGGGTATTTTTTATAGTAGCTCGGGCATTTGCTCTGGGAAAGCACCACTTGGTGAAGTGGAACTGATGATGAAGACCACAGATGGCTACCGGAACTACTCAATGATAAATATTTCACGGGTTGCGATTCGATTACTATAATATGGTTGCTAAGCAATTTCCGCTCGTCACACAATGCGTGTGGTGAGTGGTTGTTGAGGAGTTCTCCTGGTTCTTACCAGCAGAACTCCTCAACAAATAACCTCCCAGCATCGGGAAAAGCAATATTTTGTAACATGTGATGAGCAATTGACATTAGACTATTGTAATTTATACAAATTATAAACAGACCCACTAAAAAGCGAGAAATAAAAACTTTTTAACAAAAAAAAAAACCGACTTCCAAAAATCACTACAAAGTGAAAAATAACTTTGATTTCGGAAGTCGGTGGCAAAAAAAAAGAAAATAAATAAAAAACGAAAGACACCGACTTCCGAAATCAAAGTTATTTTTCACTTTGTAGTGATTTTTGGAAGTCGGTTTTTTTTTTGTTAAAAGTTTTTGATACTCGCAGCTGTCGCAAGTAAATCAAAACCTATAGGGTACTTCCCGTTGAGCTAGAATAATGAAATTTTGCAAAAAGCAAGGTCTCCCAGTGCAAATAAAGGAAAAGTCCGAAAATTGTTAATTTGTAATTTTATGATATAATAAAAAAAAATTTTGGGATCCAATGTTAAGTTTGTTTTTGGGATGAATTCTTTTCAACTACGGAACCCTTCATTGTGCGTGGTCCAACACGCACTTGGCCGGTTTTCAAATAATACAATTTCTATGACAACCATGCGTCATGTTCGTGAACGGGCGCCGTCATGGACTGGTCATCTCTAAGCTGCTACGGCTTATTTTAATTTTTTTTTGTTACTTTCATTTTATTACGAACGCTTTTAAAGTACACATCTTTGTACATCATTCTCAAATGTATAATTTCAACATGAATGATGTAAACAATATTTTGTAACAATGTTTTGGTTTAAAAAAGTGTGGCGACTAGCTTCATCTTTCTGACTGACCGACCCAAGACCGACCCCTTGACAATTCAAAAGTGCCTGTAATTGGTTTATTTCACATAAATATAACAGAAATTCTGACTGACTGACTCATCAACACCCAGCCCAAACCCTTGAACTTAGAAAGCTGAAATTTTGCACAAAGGTTCCCTTTATAATGTATACAAAGAATAAGGAAGGATTTCCCGGTAGTACGTTCCCGTGAGATATTTTCCGACATCCACGCGGGCGAGACCGCGGGCAACAGCTACTTTGACATAAATGCTTTGAGTTTGACAGTTTCACAAAAAGTTTACCAGCAACGCCCCCTGCCAGTGTCATTCAAGGGCCTAAAGATTCACTCTAGACACGCTTCAAGTACAGCGAGTGCAACCGCACTCGCGACCGGCATTTGTTTGAGATCACCGAACGTACGCGTCTGTGCGCGTTCGCCTGTTTTCACCCGTTGTATGGAACCAACCTTGCTGCATCCAGTTAGCCGACGTTCGCACGGACGTAAAAAAATCGCGGCGGGATTTTATCGCGCACTGGATTCTCAACACCAGGTGTTGAGCCGAGCTTCGAGAATCCAACCTAACAACAACAGAGTGCACCCCAGCGCGACGAAAAACACACTGTTGGATTTTCAACTCCCGGCGCTAAGCAGAGTGTTGAAAATGCAGTGCGCGAAAAAAAATCGCCGCGATTTTTTTTTACGTCCGTGCGAACGTCGGCTTAGACTGGAAGCCGATCCCAACATAGTTGGGAAAAGGCTAGGCGATTGGTACGGAGTCAACCTAGATATAAGAAAGAAGATTTCTATGGAGCTAACCTTCTGTACGTACTTATCTATTTCGTGGCGGTTAGTACTAATGTAACAACTAATCGATCATGGGTTCGATGTTCGCTTAAGGTAGGGATGTTTTGATGGGGTTCAGATGTTATGTTTTTGAGGGTGGATGTTGTAGGCTTTATTTTTGAAAGATGGATTAATTGCTTGTTTCTTTGTATATACGTACAGTCGGTGTAGGTATAGAAATGAGTATCCAATTAAGCAAGCATAATAAGGGACTTTCCGAGGAGCTCGTGGCTAAGTAATAACAGCCGCACGGGTCGATCCATCAGGTTAAGCTACGCTTGCCGGGGTTGGTCAGTGGATGGGTGACCATCTTTACATACTGAGACTCCTCCGTGCCTCGGAAAGCACGTTAAGCCGTTGGCCCCGGCTGTCATTCGTGGATCTTTGACAGTCGTTACGGGTCGTCAGAAGCCCGAAAGTCTGACAACCAGTCTTACCAAGGGGTATCGTATTACCCAGTTACTGGGTTGTTGAGGTCAGATAGGCAGTCGCTCCATGTAAAATACTGGTATTCAGCTGCATCCGGTTAGACTGGAAGCCGACCCCAACATAGTTGGGAAACGGCTAGGCTGATTGATTGAATAAGGGACTTTCCTTCCTACACCGAAAGTGCAATCACGAGCACTAATATGTATACATTTAACAACTTTTAAAAGTGATTTTCTCCTACTGTATTCATTGTAAATTTATGTTATACACCATGAACGAATTAACCACTGGACCCGACATAAAATACAAATGTATGAAAACTCGTTCAACCACATAACATTTGATTAAATTTTGTGATAAATAACAATAAGTGAAAAGAAATAGTGCTGCTTCCGCCGCTATAGTTTTTACACCATTTAACTGAACATTTAGTCATTTTTGGGAAATGTTTTGTTGACAAGTAAGTGCTTGAGACTGACGCAAAAACAAGCGACCAAGGCTAGAATTTCCTGGTTACTAACAAGACCGTTAAAGGTACGTCCGCTTATATGTCGGGTCCAGTGGTTAATTCGTTCATGTTATACACGCATAGTTGACCGAGCGAGCATAATGAGCGAATCTACAAGTTCCATGTAATAAGTGGCGAGCCTATTGCCATCAACGGGGTACAATTCTGGACTCCAGGCTACTACTGAGAAATTCGTAATGGAAAAACTCAATAACACTTTACCCGACCTGGAATCGAACCAAGGCTTCATGCTTAGCAGAGCGCCACCACTAGATCAACGAGGCAGTCCAAACAGACACTAATAGACATGTAAATTAGGCGTCGACGTGTTTTAAATAGCTTTAAACACACAATTAAGCAGTCAGTACACTTACCTTACGCCTAATGGCTGTACGGTGCTGTATATGTAAATAGGGCTGTTTACATTAGCTATTTAGCCCAGCGATGGAGTGAACAAATCGATTGAGCGATATTACTCTATCGGTAAAGCTTTGTTTAGAAGGTGCAAGTTTCTGGAACGTTCAAGAGCAATAATCACATGCCATAAAGCACTTTCAATTTGATTGCCATTCAAGAATTGTATGCAAGTGCGATTCCATATAAAATAATTGCATGCAAGTTTTACTATTCAATAAAATTGCATGCGACTTAATTGTACACCTTTTTTAGACGGTGCCAGTTATAGCCTAAAACTTTAGCGCTGACCTTGATTTATTTTTAGCGATTTTGGACCTTACTAATTAGACATACGTATTCGCAAACAACTACTCCACCGAGCGCTAAAGATTCGGCAGTTATAATTGCCCTTAAATTTTATGATATGCCACAGGTAATAAACTTGTACCGTGTAAATGGAGCTTCAAGTTGCGAGTAACGTTATAAAGCCCATAGAATGGGCTTTGAGGACACTCATGGGGTCGGTAGTGCGTTTCGCTCTTTAACTTATTATGCTAGAATAAGGGCAAGCTTTAAAAATACCGGTGGTAATAATTCATGTTCATAATCCTTTAACATTGCAAAAGTACTGTTCAGTGTCACATTTATTGTTTGTACTTGTATTAAATGCATACGCTTTTCCTAGGAAATTGGGGTTGGTCCATGGACGGGTATCTATCTTTACATACCGAGATTTCCCCGTGTCTGTCATTCATGGATCTTTGACGGTCGGTACGGGTCGTCAGAAGTCGGAAAGTCTGACAACCAGTCTTATCGAGGGGTGTCGTATTACCCAGTTACTACAGAAAGTCAGTAGGCAGTGGCTCCATGTAAAATACTGGTATTCCGCTGCATCCGGTTAGACTGGAAACCGACCCCAACATAGTTGGGAAAAGGCTAGGCAGATTGATTAGGTTCAAAAACCAACTTTTAGGTTTTCAACCCGCTTCCTATTTAGAAAGCAAGTCCGTAAATGTTCAGGACACCAGGCTGTATTTCATTTTATCGAAAATATACAACGTTCCTTTAAAATAGAATCAATACTTACCCATAACGTCCATGTAGGTTCGCAAACTATTTCTAAGTCATTTTTTGAAGTATTTTCAAACAAAATTTGAAACCGTAGCAGCGAAACCGCAGTACTTCAATTCAACTGACTCGCATGTTCCGCTCTTGAGTAGTGGAACATCAGCAAAATATCATGCGGTTTCGCTGTTTCGCGGTTTTGCGGCGGAGATGTGCTAAGGCCCTTAAAGATAGTATTTTCTTTCCTAATACTTGCCTACGCAATGTACAGAAATACTTCGTATAATACACAAGACTAACTTTCCTCAGTATAATTCCAAGTTGTTTCATATTAAACTACGCTTCAAGGAATTTGTTTCACTCGCTGTTTTATTTCTAAGCTCTGTTATTGTCATGAATACAGTATGAGATTGTTTTTCGCTGTATTTTTATTTGTTTTGAGGAAGTGTATGATATTTTTATTGCTTAGTCTAAGCCATAAGTTTCCAGAACTCGTCTGCTCCGCCGGCCATCGGTCCTTCGACAAACATGGCCAGCCCACTGCCACTTCAGTTTGCTTACTCTGCAAGCTATGTCGGTTACTGCGGTTCTTTTCCGGATAACTTCATTCCTGATTTTATCCTTCAAAGAAACTCCGAGCATAGCCCGCTCCATAGCGCGCTGAGTGGATCCTTCTATCGGCTTCTTTCTCTAAGTTAGATTGTTTGATTTGTAATTGGCTTTTTGGTGACTATGGTTTCCTTTTTTGTTTGTTTTTATTAGCTGTAAGTCCTCCATGTACTAAAATAAATAAAATAAGTTGTGACTACCGAGCTGGATGACTTGCCCTAGGTAGACATACTCCTTCACAACTTCAAGAAGCGACCCTTCGATGTGGATTGGACTCGGCAAGACGTGTGAATTGTAGATGAGTCGCTTGCTCGCTTCCTAATAAGTGCTAAAAATATTTTGCAATTAAATAACGTCTCTCAAATCTTATATCACGTGCCCATTTTCGAGTTTACCTACTCGCAATACCCACATGTGCACACACCGTTACAATATTTTCGGTGACCCTCATTTCCTAAGGTAAGGTTTTCTTGTTACGTGGAGCGTTAGAACCGTCCTTTTCTAAGCTTTCTAATCTTTATATTTATCTAACGACCCACCTTGAAGACATTTTGGGGGATACAGAATGCTCTCGGGAGTGTTTTAAGATGTATCTTAGTATCTTTTGTTACACATAAAATGTAATCATTTTTATTCATGAATGTCATTTAGTTACTCTAGTCTATTTTAGCTTACTTTGACTATGTGGTTTTGTCTAATAAAAATTGTCATTGGTGTTTATTAGTTACAATGCGGGGTAAATAATTTCGAATTTGCTTGGAAATGTTTTAGTAAAGGGATACTAAAAGATGGGTTGTGTGAGGAATGATATGAAAGAGAAGGGAGTGAATGACAGCGTGACGGTTGACAGGGGAGAGTGGAAAGAGAAAACGTGTTGCGCCGACCCCACGTAACAATTTCAGGAAGATGATGATGATTATTTGAATAGTTTTTATTAGTATCCTGGCTTTAGGGTTTCATCGCCGTACATTTTGCTGCTTACTCTGTAACCTACTGTAGGGCAACGATGAATTTAGCATTATAAATATCGCGTCGCGACGCGATATTGCTATATTATATCCGTAGAACAATTTCTATGGAATCGCGCGCGACCATACACACAAGAGCGACGCGATATCGCCTCTGTCTGTAAGAGCCTTTCAACAACTGAGAGAAATAATCGCCTTCCACTCTAGAACTGTTACTTACTCTTAACTTAAATAAACTTAACTACTTAGTGCATCTTAGTGGAACGTGTTTCTCTATACAACTGAACTTATAAACGTTCACGACAAATCGTCTAATTTATACAAAGCGAGTATTTTATGAATAGTGACTACCATTTGTACCATTAACGCTTTACATTGTCAACCCTCAAATATGTCACAATTCTAGTGACGCAGGGATCAGTCAGCTAGGAAACGTTGACCGAATTGACTTGTCAAAGTGCCTCAGAAGATCTACTTACAGAAATAAACATTTCATTTATTTAATTTCATTATTACTAGGTAATAAATTATGAAATCCAAATTAATAAAAAAAATACTTCACCTATATACTAAGTTTCAGATTCAACCCTCTATTATCTACAGCCATTTTACCTCCAAATAATGCACCACTGAAATTTAGAACACTTGTCTTTAGAAATAGAATTACGTAGATACCGGTCCTAGGACAATATAAAGTAACTTGTTATCTACTATGTATTTTATGATAATGTCGACATTCATATCTCCGCCGTGCCAACGCCAGAAAATGTGTTACTATTATTATGTTATAATATTGGTATTTCAACATGACAGTTATCTGAATATTATAGTACTATATAGGCATACGGAAGTAAGTGATGCTGATGACGTCACGCTGAAGGAGTTGCACGAAGGCTGCGCTGACGTTCATGCTCGGGGTCACCAGTATAAAAAAGAAAAGGGAGGATCCTTCGACCAGACGGGTGTCGTGTCAGGTGGGCAACTGCTCGACGGTTGTTGTCGGGACGTTGTATATATGCTAGTCGCGCGGTAAACTCTGATTGCGCGAGGCAGGTTGTGTGACGTCATGTCATTGTGATGCGTAGTTCGTATGTGGCGATGTAGGTGCCGCCACAGTACTTTAGCTTTACTAGTATTTCTTATTCCTTTCTGTTACGTATTGACTAAAACTTTCAACCAATCAGAGGACTTAGACAAATGGCATTCGTTTTGGAGCTATTCTATTTCTACAATCGCTACAGCTTCAAAGTGACAATAGAAATGATCACGTGACATTTCGATAGCTTATGTCAACCCATTTTTTTGATTTTCTACTAGCATCATTGCTAATCGAATGTTACTTTGTCTAGGCTCTCTGAATTTGAATGACCATGACTTGGGTAATTGCGTTACTGTCACGCAGTTTGGCAGGTTTACAAAGGCTACAGATCAAACTATACATTTCCAGTATAAGCTGATCTCGCATTATATAGGATTCCTTTACATGAGAGGTCAGTGTAAACTGGAAATGTATAGCTTGATGTTTAGCTGTGTGTACATGTGTTTGGTCCAAAATAAATGATCTATTACCACGATTAAGTCTTGTTTGTCTGTCTGTCGTTCCCGGTCCAATCTTGCAATTCTTTCGAGCACTTTCCGATAGCTATCCGGCTGAAACTTTTTCATTTATTTATTTACTACCAATGGCAATGCCTTTCATTTTGACAGTTCAATAACATTCAAGGAGACGAATTTTTCCAAGCTTTTATTTAGTTTCACCTGTTTCGTTGTCTGTCTGTGATCGAATCTTGTACCTAAGTTAAATTTGACCCACTTCCCGGTTTGAGCTGAAATTTTACATACATATGGAAATCGGTTGACAATGCATTATTATTGTGACATGGAGCTGATCTGATGATGGAGCTGGAAGGTGGCCATGGGAACTCAGTAATAAAACGACGCAACTCTATCGAGTTTGGGCTCGTTTCATTCGTCTTGACAAGGACTCTGGTCCTAGATGATATGCAGACAGAAAAGCTTGCTTTAAAAAAAATATTTTTTTCAAACATACTTTACGCAAATTGTGATTAAAATTATGTTACGCAATTAGGGTGCAGTACTCGAAGCATGAACTTTATCAATTCCATACAAGGCTTATTGTTAAATACTGCAAACGTTTCGTCATCGAATTTCTATAGAATTTGTACTCACCTTGCAAGTAATGCATCTAGCTAGAAATCCCAATAATTTCCTTTAAAAGTTAGAGGCGCCCAACGTAAACTTTGAAATTTCACATGAAATTGGAAAACTCAAATTGAAACATACCCGATTTCAAACTTCGGCATTCTTCACCTCAATACAAACTAAAATAACACCTTAATAGACAAAGTCCATCCGCCATATCTCACCACATTCTCTGTCATCATCAAAGTTTTGGAACAGCCATCAAACTATCACGGAGCGTCCACAACGGTTCGTCCAATAAAACTTAGCGACAGTGGGACAAACTTGTATGAAATGTTGCCCCACATTTTATTAGCTTGTACAATGTTGTATAACTGAGTTTGTTTTACTGTTGATGTTTCTATTACGTTATTTTGCTTTATTGTTGCTTCTCGACTTGGAGGAGCAGTTGAGATTTTGATTGTTTTATTCTTTACTAGCATCTGTCTTCGTTTTCGCGTAGCGTTCTTTCTTTTTTCTTATTGCTCAACTCCTAAAGGCCATAGCGTGATGTTAAATAGCCTATAGCATTCCTCAAGAACTGGTCTATCTATTGTAAAAAGATTTTTTCAAATCCGACTGGTGGTTCAGAGATTAGCCCGTTTTTTTACGCCGCGTTAATAATGAGACCTTTGAATGTTTGCCACTTTCTCGTCTGTGTTACTATTAGTGGTTACACTGAAGCCTGGTGCCTGGTACTTTAACTTGCTTAGATGAAGGGGTACCTAGTATAACTTTTTTTTATATTGGCCTACACTGTCCCGCTGCTGGGCGACCTCCCACAAATCCTTCCAAGCATCTTTTTCCACGACCCAACTCTTGCGGGGTACGTGTCTAGGTCGCCTCGCCACTTCTTCCTGGGCCGGCCTCGGTGGAGCCGTCCTTCCTCAGGCACCCACCGTGTGGAGACTGTTGTTGCCCAGCGGTCGCTATGCATGCGGCTGACATGACCCGCCCAATCCCATTTTAGCTTGGCAGCCTTTTTGCCTACGTCTAGGATCCCTGTTTTGGAGCGCAGCGTGGTGTTTCGTATTCTGTCAGTTCGGTTTTTTTTTATTATTTACAAGTAACAGAAAAAATTAAAGACATCTGAAAAAAAAAACATAAGCGTTGAAAAAAGTTATGCTTAAACATCATAACAACTGTAAAAACACGCTCACAACTTCTTCAGCACTTACAAATACTCTGAAGAGCCGAGTGTTAAAAACTAAAAGTAAAAAGTCCAACTTGTCGAGATCAGAGCCGTATTTAAGTGTCGGAAGGTACAACTTCACAACTGGATACAAAAGTTGATATTTATATCAGAGAGAGATACGACTGGTTGGAGAGGAGCTCGTGGCTAAGTAATAACAGCCGTACGGATCGATCCTTCAGGTTAAGCTACGCTTGCCGAGGTTGGTCCGTGGATGGGTGACCATCTTTACATATCGAGACTCCTCCGTGCCTCGGAAAGCACGTTAAGCCGTTGGTACCGGCTGTCATTCGTGGATCTTTGACAGTCTGACAACCAGTCTTACCAAGGGATATCATGTTACCCAGTAATTGGGTTGTGGAGGTCAGATAGGCAGTCGCTCCATATAAAATACTGGTATTCAGCTGCATCCGGTTACACTGGAAGCCGACCCCAACATAGTTGGGAAAAGGCTAGGCAGATTGAGAGGGATGCCACTGGTTCCTATATTTTACCATCCGTTTCTCCCTGGTTTGGTTCTTTACAAATTTTGACAAGGATAAGAAAAAGTTGATAATATAGGTGGGTACAGTGAAGGTATAACATCTACTTACCCTCTCACACGCTGAAAACATTATCATTATAATCATAAACATTGATCGCCCATTGTTGAATATGTGCCTCCTAGGACCATGTTGTAGAAGATAATTGGGAAGTAAACCACGTTTGTTACATTAATTAGCAGCTAAATAGCCCTTAGTCGCCCTTTGAAGCCATTTTGAGGACAGTAAGTGTACTAGCAAACGTTTGCTGTTAAAATTGGCTTCATCACCATAAATAGCCCATAGCAATCTCCTGTAAGACATAAACATCTGCATTTGCATTTAAAGCTCATCATCATTCTCCTGCCCTCATCCCAACCTATTTGGGGTCGGCGCAACATGTCCTTTTTTTCCATACTTCTCTATTAGTCGTCATCTCGGTGGTCACCCACTTTTTATCCCCATGTCATCTTTCACACAGTCCATCCATCGTTTCTTTGGTCTTTCCCCTACTCTTATAGCCACGACACGACATTTTTCTCTTCCTCCGCATCAATGCCCCCAACATGACAACCGATTTCCGCACAACTTTTCAGTCACCACTGCCACTTTTTTGCATTTAAGGCGACGCTATCTGACTTTTGATGATTTTAAACTGAAGATCACGTCTAAACGAGTAGTGTTAATGATTTGGAAAAAATATCATTTTCTTAATAACTTAATATGTGAATATTTTAGATTATGTTTATATTAAATAGTGTAATTAATTTGTAAAGTGATGTCTAACGCAAATAATAAACTGAGAATCACGCAAAAACTGTCAGGCGTATTTTTATGAAACCTTCACCATTTTAAAGGTAATTTAATTATTTATCTTTTAGTGTACGTGTTTTATTAAAATGCCTTTTGTTTTATGTATAATAAATTAATAATGCGTCTAATTTGGACAGCGCTCCTTGATGGGCGAGTCCTATTACTGGCTGGACGTACGACGCGTTGCGTGAGCTCAGCACAGAACGCGAAAGCTAACCACTCTGGCGTATAGTTGCGCCTTAAATCTCACTCTTCCAAAAATTACTTACGCAAAAATGAGCCAACAACCATCAGTAACAATAACCACTCGTTAAAATATAGGAACCGAATGAAAAAGTTGGGAAATACACTGGTACGGGGATGAAAGAGTTTGTTAACGTGATTGTATTATTTTTATGAGATTTCCTCTCGATGGAGCGCGCTACAAGTTGTGCGAAAGTTTTATCCATTTTCATGTCGAATTGCCATTGGCACGGAATCCAAAGAAAAACTGTCCATTTTATTTTTCTCGTTTAATATCTACTTTATATCTTTAAACGTTTGTTTGTGAACTTTGGATCTGAATGACAGGTCAAAGGGGATAAATAGATATACAGTGTGTCGTTTTGCATCCCTCGTCAAATTTCAGGGTGTGATACAGAACATAAAACCGAACAACTTTCTGTATGGGACCAACATCGTATTCCCGAAAAAATAACTGTCCCATAGAAAACTTCAATATCTACTCGACGCAAATGTATGGGACGGCTGATTATTTTTTTCGCGATTACGATGTTGGTGCCATGGAAAAAGTTGTTCGGTTTGAGATGCAAAACGACACATTGTATACAAATAATTGTTGGGCTCTAGATTATTTATGTGAAACTAGTGTCCCGCCCTTGCTTTGCAATGCTGCAATCTACTAATGTGGTGAAATGCCAAAACATCCAGATTTTATTTTCGATCTAGAATTTCTCAAGAGGAGCTCGTGGCTAAATAATAACAGCAGCACGGGTCGATCCGTCAGGTTAAGCTACGCTTGCTGGGGTCGGTCAGTGGATGGGTGACCATCTTTACATACCGAGATACCTCCGTGCGTCGGAAAGCACGTTATGCCGTTGGTCCCGGCTGTTATTCGTGGATCTTTGACAGTCGTTACGGGTCGTCAGAAGCCCGAAAGTCTGACAACCAGTCTTACCAAGGGGTATCGTATTACCCAATTACTGGGTTATGGAGGTCAGACAGGCAGTCGCTCCATGTAAAATACTGGTATCCAGCTGCATCCGGTTAGACTGGAAGCCGACCCCAACATATTTGGGTAAAGGCTAGGCAGATTGAATTTCTCAATAGCAGCCCAGCTGAATTTGCGACCGATTGATGGCAATAGGCTAGCCCCCTATTACATGGGCCTTAAGGCGCAGATTCCCTGAAAACGATCAAAAAGGTAGTTTTTTAAAGCTGTGTATCTCATAAACCGTTAATAATTTTGACATGTAAAAAAAATATGATATTTTCAAGTCCTTTTCGCATACAGTGATGGAAGCCAAAACATAATTAAACATACTTTAATGCACCAAAAAAATCTTTAAACATACCTCTTACTAATCTTTAAAAGCTGTTTATCCCTTCATTAGCAATTATAATTATAATTAAAAATATACCATGAAATGTCAAATTCCAAACTGCATCCAGTGATGGATTACTTTTTATTAAATAGTCATTTTCTAATTTTATACGATTTTATTTGCACTTGTACGACATAATTCCGGTGCGCGTGAGAATCTTCTATCTCGTGCGTCAAACTAGACAGCCATAACGCCATTTCACTTACACACCGAGCTAAACCAAGCTTGGAACCAGGGCCTTAAAAATAACTGCTGAAATGTGGGGGTACTATACATCTGCCCAATTCTTCGGGGAAACAAGATTAGCAAAATTAAATACACCAACTCGATCTGTGCGTATTCCACAGCTGTTTAGTATTCCCCCAAGCAATAACAATGTATCTCAGAACAATCCTGCACAGAATGTGTAAAAATTATAATACTATTTGCTCACAGGTAGATATTTTTCATGACAAATTTGGTGCTTTCAAATCTTTCTTGCTACATTACAACAGTGTGTAACCTTCTTAGTCAATTTAAGCATTATTCGTATTTTATTTGAGTTATTTTTAGGGTTCCGTACCAAAATGGTAAAAAAGGAACCCTTATTGTGTGACTCAGTCTGTCTGTCTGTCTGTCTGTCTGTCACAGCTGGATATCTCAAGAACTACTAATGCTATCAACTTGAAATTTGGAATAGTTTTTGATGACGTTTACCCAACTATTTTACAAATAAGAAAAAAGTAAAAATATTTATATATTTTTTGTAACAGGGACTGAAAGGGGGTCTTAAAAATTCAAAGTGAAGCTACTAGGGCATTTGGGGTATCATTTGAAAGAGCGCTGTTTGCACGTTCTCAAACATTTTTTTTTATTTTTTTTAGGCTCTTTAGTTTTCGTGTTTTGATGAAAAATGTAAAAAAAAATACCGTTCCCCCCCTTATCTCCGAAGTTTGCAAAGATAAAAATCTGAAATTATTCTATGTGATAGAAGTTTATGTAAAGATGGAAAAATAAAACGATGTCTCTAAATAGCTCACTTTTCACACACACGCACACTTTCAGAAATCGGAACGGAACCCTCCGCCTCAGTCCGACTCGCTCTTGACCGGTTTTTTTTTTTAATTATTTGTTCTTGTTATTTATTGTTACTGTACTGTTTTAAATTTTATTTTTTAAAAGTAATTAACGAGGCATTGTTTATTTTGTAAGTTGTGTACAGTTGTAATTAGACTTCAGGTTCACTCGCTGTTTACTATTAAGGCCATTTTTTGTATTTTTTTTTTAATCTGTTGTCTACATCTCTACCTATTGAATAAAAATAAAATTAAAATAAATTAAATACACGTCCAAACTCATGCATGCTCGAGCATAGTCGAGCATCAAGTTTGGACGTGTATTTAATTTTGCAATGTATGGAATTATCATAAGATTAATTAGGGTTCCGTACCAAAATGGTAAAAAAGGAACCCTTATGGTGTGACTAAGTCTGTCTGTCTGTCTGTCTGTCACAGCTGGATATCTCGAGAACTACTAATGCTATCAAATTGAAATTTGGAACAGTTTTAGATGACATTTACCCAACTATTTTGCAAATAAGAAAGAAATAAAAATATTTATATTGTTTTTGTAACAGGCACCGAAAGGGGGTCTTAAAAATTCAAAGTGGAGCTACTATGCCATGTCGGGTATCATATGAAAGAGCGCTGTTTGCACATTCTTAAACATTTTTTTTTAAATTCTTGTAGGCCCCATAGTTTTCGACTTTTGATGAAAAATGTAAAAAAAAATACCGTTCCCCCCCTTATCTCCGAAGTTTGCAAAGAGAAAAATCTGAAATTATTCTATGTGATAGAAGTTTATAGAAAGATTACTGGAAAAATAAAACGATGTCTCTAAATAGCACACTTTTTCAGAAATCGGAACGGCACCCTCGGTGCGCGAGTCCGACTCGCTCTTGACCGGTTTTTTTTCAATAGTCTCAGAAAATGCTCTGCTCTCGGTGTGCGCTGACGATTACTCAACATTGTTCCACAATTTAGCACACAACGCGAGCACAGTCGCAAGTGGACAAAGGGCTGAAGCCGTCGACAAATGCGTTCATTGAGCATCGATTACTGTAGGTATACCGAGAATGTGGGTCCAGCTGAACTATTGTGCACTTGACTGTATGTTTATTACAGGTTTTTCAAGTTATAGGGTTACTTTTTAAACGACTTCAAAAAAGGAGGAGGTTATAATATGTTCGTTTGTATGTATTTTGTTTTTAAGGCGCAGATTTCCTGAAAACGATCAAAAATGTGGTTTTTTAAAGCTGTGTATCTCATAAACCGTAAATAATTTTGACATGTAAAAAAAATATGATATTTTCAAGTCCTTTTCGCATACAGTGATGGAAGCCAAAACATAATTAAACATACTTTAATGCACCAAAAAATCTTTAAACATACCTCCTAATGATCTTTAAAAGCTGTTTATCTCTTCATTAGCAATTATAATTATAATTAAAAATATACCATGAAATGTTAAATTCCAAACTGCATCCAGTGATGGATTACTTTTTATTAAATAGTTAATTTCTAATTTTATACGATTTCATTTGCACTTTTACGACATAATTCCGGTGCGCGTGAGAATCTTCTATCTCGTGCGTCAAACTAGACAGCCATAACGCCATTTCACTTACACACCGAGCTAAACCAAGCTTGGAACCAGGGCCTTAATGTGAGTTCAATATGTTCATCGATATTTTCGTCAATTGTAAACTGATATTGAAAATGTTTTTTTTATTTGATAGAGAAAGCTTGCGTGGTGGTCCTATATTAATGTTATTAACTTTGCTTGAGTTTTATACTTACGATAAAAGAAGACAATCCTAACGAGTCAGAAGGTATAAGAGCTACGCGATAGAAAGAGAAGAGAAACTTCTAGGTGAATATAACTGTAGGTAATTAACTCTGTGCGACCTGAATTGCACTTTATTGTGTCGTAGCAAGAGTCGCTATTTATTTAAATGATTCTGTGGCTGTGCCTGTTTGGCTTAACCCAACGTGCTCTTTGCAGCTTTCTAAGTTACACCAGGGCCTCAAGTCTGCTATTACAATAGTGTCAGGATGGTCTATCATTGATTTCATAATTGTTGATTTTGACAAGTTTGGTAATCTACTAATATAATGGCGTCATTATGACTTTCCAATGGTCAACCACTGACACTCCATTATATGAAATTATGAATTTAGCAGATTACGAACTTTTAGCAAAATGACAATGCAGTGACAATGGGATCGTGTTGGAATGTAAAAAATAGCAGACTTGGGGCCCTGCTATAAACATAAGTTTTGTTATCTGCGATCTATTTCCGCGTAGCGTTGTGAATAACCATAGTAACAATATGGCTCGTATTCCGAGCTCGCTTGCCGCATCTAGACTAATATTTGTATGGCTAACAGACCAGTCCTTTGTCTATGGTGGTAATTGCACCTGTGCCACGATGATATATTAATGATTGTATACTTTGAGTGCTAAGCCTTAGTTACCTGCTGGTTAAGAAATTTATAAACGTATTTATCTATTACCTATTATTATAGTACGCCCACATTTCTTCAGCAATGTAATGGGGAAGAGTCTATTGCCATCAATCAATCTGCTCAGCCTATTCCCAACTATTTAACCATTTATGTACACACAAATAAACAGACAAACAGAAAAAAACGTACAAAGGTGATGCTTATTTCAAAAGAAATCTCTTCCAGCATAGGACAGGCGATAAAAAGAGATGTAGACAACGTGTGTAAGAGTAGAAGAGAAAATAAAATACCTACATAAAATCCAAAAAAAAACTATGTTGGAGTCGGCTTTCCTGTCTAACCGGATGCAGCTGAATACCAGTATTTTATCTATCTAACCTCCACAACCCAGTAACTGGTAATACGATACCCCTTGGTAAGACTGGTTGTCAGACTTTCGGGCTTCTGACGACCCATAACGACTGTCAAAGATCCACGAATGACAGCCGGGACCAACGGCTTAACGTGATTTCCGAGGTACGGAGGAGTCTCGGTATGGTAAAGATGGTCACCCATCCACGGACCAACCCCGGCAAGCGTGCTTAATCTGTTGTGTGTTATGACTTAGCGCCAGACTCCGGGCGCTGAGCAATTTCAGATGGAAAACCCTAATATTATTACTACTACTACCTACTATTTTATTTACCTTTTAAAATAAAACTTCCATCGCCCAATTACATTAGGTACTATGGCTTCCAGAAGCCAAGATCTTCAAAACTCAGAAAAAAACCGACGCTCAATAAGCTCTGAAAGTTTTCCAACTTTCTTGGAACTCGGAAGACGCAACGAAGAACCAAAATCGAATTTCAAAGTAAAAGAAAAGCGAAGAAAATATTATATTATACGAAAACACACGCGAACTTCCACAATATTAAAAGTAATAAAACAGCTTGTAGAACAATAACTGCCAAACGCAACTACCCTATGTTTCTGAAACAACACTTAATTTATAAAGCGAACTTGTAAAAACATTATAACGTAATGAAAGATACAAAGTTATCCCCTAGCATTTGTTTTTTTAATCTTTTAGGGGTGCTACACACGTGTTCGGGTCGGTATGATTCGGCATAGTCGGGCGGCAAAATCGAATAGGTAGGGTAACTGCTGCAGTAATTGGCCACGCTTTAGTAACTGGCCACTCATGAAAAAAACCGGTCAAGAGCGAGTCGGAATCGCGCACCGAGGGTTCCGTACCATTATTTGTAAGTAATTTTTGTTTCATGATTTCTGAAAAACTGTGATATTTAGAGACATCGTTTTATTTTTCCTGTAATCTATATATAAACTTCTATTAAATAGAATAATTTCAGATTTTCTCTATGCAAACTTCGGAGATAAGGGGGGGGGGGTTGGAACGGTATTTTTTAAATATTTTTTATCAAAAGTCGAAAACTATGCGGCCTAAAAAAAGAAAAAAAAATTCGAGAATATGCAAACAGCGCTCTTGCATATGATACCCCACATGCCCTAGTAACCCCATTTCGAATTTTTAAGACAACCTTTCAGTCCCTGTTGCAAAAAAAACATATGTATTTTTGTTTTTTTCTTATTTGCAAAATAGTTGTAAAAACGTCATCTAAAACTGTTCTAAATTTCAAGTTGATAGCAGTAGTAGTTCTTGAGATATCCAGCTGTGACAGACAGACAGACAGACTGAGTCACACCATAAGGGTTCCTTTTTTACCATTTTGGTACGGAACCCTAAAAACAGGTAGAAACAAGGTAATGCAAGCAAGCTCATGAATGAAAAGGACAAAAAATATATTTTTCCTCCTTTTCATTCATGAGCTTGCTTCTTCTCCTTGTTTGTACCTCGTTTTTATGAGTGGCCAGTTACTTTTGATTTCACCGTGTTTAGTATTAGCTAATTTAAATTGACTTTGTATTTTCGGGAATAAACCACTGGGCTTCACTATTTTTTCAACTTTTAATTAGTATTTTGTGTTTCATGAACTGTTATTCTTTCTTTTTTCTTTGCTTAGCTGGAATTGTGCTGAGCCGACCCGAACATGGTAGATGCCGAACGAGGTTTTGTTGGAGGAATAAACTTATTAAAAGAATAAAGTTAGAAGAAATGAATTTAATATAATAGAACAAGGAATAAAAGATGACAAGAATAGAGAAAAGAGTACAAACCATAACTTTTTGTACATAGGTACACACCTAATAAGTATAACATACAACATGCTCCCTCAAAAAGTTAATTGCATTGCACTCATAACACAAAAAGCATATAAAACCAGTAAAGAAAACCATTACAAAAACTAGGATATACCAATCATTTGCAAACAACTGCGATGCTTTGTTGGACCCAAAGGTTTCGTCAAAACATCTGCAGGTAACCTGTCGGTGGGCATATACCTAAGTTCAACGGTTTTATCGTTAACTTTTTCTCGCACAAAATGGAACTTAACATCTATATGTTTTGTCCTATTGTGGTGAACCGGATTCATGGCCAATTTTTGTGCACTCTGACTATCCGTATACAAAACTATGTTAAGGGACTTACCTGTTAAATCGGATATTAGTCGTTTTAAGAAGCACGCATCCTTTACTGCTGTAGCCAATGCCATATATTCAGCTTCAGCGGACGACAAAGCCACTGTGGGCTGTTTTTTAGCTTCCCACGAAATAGGGCCGCCTGCAAGTTCATAATAGAACCCAGTGTAGGATCGTCTATCAGTTGGACAATTTGCCCAGTCTGCGTCTGAAAAACCCGTCAAAGTTGTAGTATTACCTTTTTCTTTCCTGTATGTAATACCACTATTTTTTGTCGCTTTCAGATAACGTAGACATCTTTTAGCAATATTCCAATGTGACTCATCAAATTTAGAGTTAAATTGACTCAAGTAGCTCACAGTGTAGGCTATATCTGGTCTGGTATTTACAGACAAAAACATTAGACAGCCAACTAACTCTCTGTAAGGGTACTCACACTCACCAATACCAGGCCCAAGGTTTTTCTTGACCATTGGGGTAGAAACACCCTTACAATCTTGCATGTTGAATTTCTTTAGCAACTTTTCAATATACGTATTCTGAGATAGCTTAATTCCATAATTATCATGGTGAATATTAATTCCCGTAAAGAAATTAATTTGTCCAAGATCTTTTGATGAAAAATATTTCTCAAATTGACATTTGAAATTGTCAAACGTAGTTTCATTTTTATACAAGATTACTAAATCGTCGACGTATACAGCCAGAACCAAGGAGTCTAAGTTCGCATTGTTTTTAAAAATACACGGCTCAGATGTTTGCATAAAACCAAGAACTGACAAAGTCTGTTTTAACTTTGTATTCCAGGCTCTTGGTGCCTGCTTCAATCCATAAAGGGACCGTTTCAAAAAACACACTTTCGACTCTTCCCCTTCCCTTACAAAACCTTCTGGCTGTGTCATGAAGATTTCTTCCTCTAAATCGCCATTCAGAAAAGCTGTATCCACATCCATATGGCGGACCTTATAATCTTCCTGCACTGCAAGCGCTAACAGGGTTCGCAACGATGAGTTACGTACAACCGGAGAAAAGGTTTCGTGATAATCGACACCTTCTCTTTGTCGAAAACCTTTTGCTACTAGGCGCGCTTTATACCTAACAACGCCACCTTTCGCATCACGTTTCAATTTGAAAACCCACTTGCAAGGAATACACTTTCTATGATTTGGCTTGTCTACCAAAACCCATGTGCCCTTTCTGACTAAGGCATTGTACTCATCTTTCATTGCTAAAATCCAGTTATCTTTCTCATTGCTGTTAATCGCAGCTAGATAATTATTTGGATCATCGCACTCATCGTCAAGCAGAGTATTATATGAGAAGTAATCCGGTGGTTTGCGAACTCTTGAAGGATATCGACTAGATTCATTTGAGGAATCTGTAGCCTCACTTGACTGCTGATCATCAACATTGTTGACCTCTACATTGACTGCTTCATTGATTTCAACATCAGCATCCTCAGCATCCATAAAAGAAGTATCTATGCTAGGAGCATCTACCTCACATCTCCCAAATGAAGTGGAGGGCAATATTTCTTGTCTTAAAACTGCTGGCGATGGTGACTGGGAAAGCAAATTGACAATATCAGAGTTCACAGTACCTATAGGCTCAATATTTTCCTTCAGTCCAGTAAAGTTATTTTCAAAAAATGTAACATCTCTTGACTTTAGTGACCGTCTAGGAGTTGCCGCATTCCGGAAATAATAAGTATGAGGATCATCTGAATATCCTACAAAAATCTGTTCCTCAGCTTTCATGTCCAATTTACATCTCTGACTTGATGGAACATGAACAAGTGCTCTGCATCCAAAAACCTTAAGATGAGACAGATCGGGTTTTCTATTAAACCACATTTCAAATGGTGTTTTACCACTAAGCGCGCGGTGTGGTGATCGATTTTTCAAGTAGACGCTCGTCTCCACTGCGTCCTGCCAGAAAGCTTTTGAGAGGAAACCATGTGACAATAGTGACCGAGCCTTCTCTACTATGCTACGATTACACCGTTCACTTACCCCATTTTGCTGAGGGCTGTAAGGTGCTGTCGTTTGCCAATCGATACCCAGTGACTGAACATAATCCATCAATTCCTTATTGATGAACTCAGTTCCATTATCTGACCGCAAAGTCTTTATTTTTCCACCAAACTGTCTCTCGACATAAGAATGAAAAGAACAAAACACACTTTCGACTTCAGTTTTAGAAGATATAAAATACACAAAAGTAAAACGTGTATAATCATCTATAAAAATAATAAAATATTTATTACCTGTAAAAGAATTTGTAGAAAAAGGTCCACAAACATCGGTATGAACCAATTGAAGTGGCGATGTAGCCTTCCTGTATTTTAAGCTTTTGAAAGGCTTTCTAGACTGCTTACCCTCTATGCAGGGTATGCATGGTTCCTTGTCGACCTTCGTGTACTCCACGCCGATAGCCTGACCTTTTCTAAGTAGATCCATGCCAATTCGACAGAGATGTCCCAACCTCTTATGCCAGAGCTGAAAATTGGAACAATCAGAGTGCACATAAGCTGAAACATTATTGAACATTTTAATTGAACAATCGACAGTATACAGCCCATCACTTACAGAACCATACGCTAAAACATTTTTATTGTTTACTACATCACACTTAGAGTCATAAATAGTGCAGCCTTCTTTATTGAAAACTACAGAGTAACCCTTCTCTACTACTTTATTCACTGAAAGTAAATTACAGTTCAAATCAGGAACATGAACTACATTCTCTATTCTGTTCGCCAAAGTATCCGTATCAATGGATACATCACCAATACCTACAGCCGCCAGTTTTTGTCCATTTGCCACAGTAATCGTTCCACCTTGTACTGGCCGATAACTGCTGAACCACTCGCGGTGTGGAGTCATGTGAATGGTTGCACCGGAATCAATAATCCATTTCCCGTAACTTGCAGCCGGCGCAGAGAGAGCCATTTCCTTCACAACAGCCTGTTCCACCTTTTCATTATGATGGCAATCTGTACCTTTAAAAACGTTTCCTGACACACTCATAGCCTTCCTGTCCTTCTTATTGGGACATTCGGGACTTTTGTGTCCTGGTTGTCTACACTTAAAGCAGATTATAGACTTCTTCTTTTTGCTTGTAGAACCTGTTGAATGTAGCGCAGCCACCTCGTTCTGGTGAGGGTCCTTCGAAAACTCGTTTAATAGTTTTGCCTTAACCAACTCACTGGTTACATCAACATTCGAATTCTCTAAAGCCATTATCAGCGGTTCGTACCGAGATGTCAATCCTCCGAGAATAATCGCAGCCAGAGATCCATCGTCGATCTTCTTACCAATATCTTCAAGATCTTGAGCAGTACTCATAACGGCGTTGATATAAGATTCTATGTCTTGGAAATCGGTCAAGGTATATTTATATAATCTACGCTCCAAAGAGAGCCTTCGACCCATACCTTTATCCTCGTATGCTTTTTGTAAAGCACTCCAAGCCTCCTTAGCGTTTTTCGCATTTCTCACGTACGAAATTGCACCTCCATCTACCGTAAGGCATATTTTTGACAACGCCTTCTGGTCACTACGAGAGCGCACATTATCCGCCGTTTTATCAGAATCATCATACCCAGTGATGGACGTCCACAACTCCTCATGAATGAGAAGCATCCTCATTTTGAACTTCCAGGTTGGGTATCCGTCTCGGTTTTTTAACATCTGAATACCTTGAAAATTCATACTATTCCCAGACATTATCTTCTTTTAAAATAAGAGCTTCTTCGTGCTGATAACGTGTTGGAGGAATAAACTTATTAAAAGAATAAAGTTAGAAGAAATGAATTTAATATAATAGAACAAGGAATAAAAGATGACAAGAATAGAGAAAAGAGTACAAACCATAACTTTTTGTACATAGGTACACACCTAATAAGTATAACATACAACAGGTTTGTCGATCGGTGCGAGCCGATTGAAAGCCGAATATGTGCAGTAATTGCTTCGGGTCGGCTTTGTTGTTCAACAAATACTGCCGAGTCGAACAAGTGTGTAGCACCCCAACGTAATGAAAGAACCGAAATTATCCCCTAGCGTTTCTTTTGATCTTAATCTTTTATGTTCTACACTCGTTGAGACTTTAAAAGTGCTTTCATGTTGTTTTTTCATAAACCGGTCAAGTGCGTGGCGGATATTAAAATCGCTTCTTCTGTCGCAGTGGCAAGAACTAAGCATAAGAAAGCTATTAAAATTCACCCCAAATGACGTTGTGGCGAATTGAATTCTTGGCTCTTTTAAACTTTTAATTCTTATCTTTTACACCCGCAATTGCGTAACACACTTGTGGCTAATTTGATCAAAGTAGGATAACTTTTATCCGTGGAATAAAATTGACGACTGATAGTTTTTGTATGAAGGAACTGTCAAAAATTCAAAATTTATTCGACAGTTACCAAGTGTATAAACACGCTGTGAATGTGTGTGTGAGCTCTCGGTACCGTCCGAGACAATGGCGGAGTCCGAAGTGTGTATGTGTGTCTGTTGTGCTGATGCTACTCGTCTTCAGGTTCACATTCATAGCGTGAGTGTGCGTGTGTTCATAGCGTGAGATAAAAATACTATATAATAAGCTATACTATGTACTATTAGCTACTAGAGGACCCGACAGACGTTGTCCTGTCTGAACGATCCTAGAACCCGACTGCAGCGCCACCTACCGGGTCCAATTGTGTTTCCAAACCATCCAGGAACCCATTTAAATATACACACAAAATTTCATCAATCGGTCCAGCCGTTGTTATACCACGTTTTATCCGTTTTTTTTTAAATCTCCTGGTTCTAAGCTACCTCCCCACCAATTTTCAACCAAATCGGTTCAGCCGTTCTTGAGTTATAAATAGTGTAACTAACACAACTTTCTTTTATTAGATAAATCTATGCTGCTGTGATTTGCTGAACAAAACAATTAATAACAAATCAAGTCACTTGGCGTGAGATTCGAAAACAGAATAATTTGTTAAACGGATTTAAACAACAAATCCCTGTGTTTTCCCTACGAATTTTACAAGAGAAAAATCTCAAAGCTCCAAAAATCGACATGTTCTCGGAATCCTAAAGAAAAAGCAAAATGTTTATTGTGTATAACGAGCTTTTTTTAACAGATTCTGTTCAGGGCTTGCCGGCTTCTGTAAATTTTATCGGCTTTCACAACCGTGGGCCGTGTTTTCTATCAATTTCCTTGCTTTGCGCGTTTCTTTTTACCGGACGGTAGTTATTCTATAGATTATTTTTCGACGAAGCCTGGAGTTGATGTGATTTTCCGCGTATTTTATCGGATATTTATGAGTGTTTCGTGATGCTTGTTTTTATTTGTAAGGGTAATTGGATGTAAAGCTGTATTCATTTAAATAAATACGTTGTACAGACAGGTTCTAACCACTGTTATGTCCACGAGTGGTATATTACTCAAACTACAGTAACTTACTCAAATGTACAGAAGCTCCGTTAGGTCTTCTTCTTTCACTTTATATTTTTTAGTTTCTTTTTATTAAATTTAGTTTTTTTTTTTTAATATTTTTAAAATTCTGTTTAGTTTAGTTTGAGATCTTCCTGTGCTAGTCACAATAAATACTTTTTCTTTCTTTTCTTCTCCATCTTCTTCAGTGTAGGTAATCGGCGTCGGAAACCGGTACCAGTACCGGGTACGGTTATTTTCAGGCTACAATGGGCCCACAGACACTGTGGCGACATCTACATCGCCACATACGAACTAGACGTCACGCAATCCTGCATCGCGCAACGTCTCGACATCAACCGTCGGGCACTTGCCCACCAGACACAGCACCCGTCTGGTCGGAGGATCATCCCTTTTCTATGGATGATGAGTGAACTTTACACCCTATTCCTCATGCCTCCAAAACACATACCTTACAAACTAACATACATAAAGTGTAAAACAAAACATGTGTTAATCAATATAGCTTAAAACTATGTTAGTAGCACTTCATTTCATTAGCTTAACCTTGTGCTGTCCTGTGGTACTTGCCCGCGGAAGCGACGGAACACCACGTCCTGCGGCCAAAAGTCTTCTTCCATGACGAGGGGCAGATAACAATTCGGTACTCGCACCACGAACGCCTTGAAGTTGGCGTTGAAATGTATGGCTAAGCAGAGCCAAGCCAAGCTTCCATACTTAGGTAACTAACTATAAACTTCACAGCCTGGTACCAGAAACCGACTACCCGAAGCTGCCTACCCGGTTCCGGCAGCCGAAGCGTATGAAGCCACTAAAACTTAACAATCTCATAGACTAACAATATTCTCTACTAGTTACAGTATGATAAATTGATGACGACAAAGTTCAAGACAAGTTTAAATACTCTGTATAAATACGGAACAGTATCGTTTTCCGTTCCAGTAGTAGTGGCAGCGCTAAGTAATCAAACGTCCCGCAGTTTATCGCCTTTTGTTGCGATCCGTTGCGGACCGTTGCGGCCCTCATTGTTTCCGTTCACGGAGTTGACGGAGTAATAAGTGGATGGAGGAGCTTAGACAATGTTTCAATGTGAAGAATAGCTAAACAGTAGTTGTTCATTACTGATTTGATACACGTCAATCGAATGCAATTGAAACCTTTTGTCAATGGCATAAAAGTCACTAGGTTTGGCCATCAAATTAGTAGGTACTAATAGTTCTGCGAACTGTAGACCTCGTGAGCACAAACTTTTTTCCATCGTCCAGATCGGTTGTAAAACACGACCTGTAGAGGAGTAGCAACAAACTGACAGACGAAAGCAAATTTTGCCAGACTTGAAGCGGAGACGCTTCGCTCGCTCGGTCAAAAATAATTGAAAATATTAAATGAGCGTACAAAAAATATGCTTTTCATCCACTTAAAAATTTAAAAACCCCAACGCAAAAAAAAGCGAACAGAAATTGATGGATTTCACAATAAGGTTTGCTCATTGCAATGGCGCTATAATGTCGCGGTCCTCACCGTATATGTATATAGACAATCAAATGAAGGGTATGACTTACTTAAGCGGTACTCCGCCGCGATAATAATAGCGCCGTTTCAATGAGCCAACCTACAACTTGTCACAGCCACAACGGAGATGAGATAACCCATTAATGTGTGTCTTAAAAAGACACGTGTCCACAACATATCCAGTACTCACCTATTTGTAGCTTGTACACAAAGCTACGTTTTAGGGCTTTAGCATCTCCGCCGTGAAACCGCGAAACTGCATGATGTTCCGCTACTCATAAAAGTGTGCAAAGTTTACCGCGTATTGCTAATCCAGCGGGGCGAGCACGGGCGTACCCAAGACGTTTGTGACAAGACATGATAAATTATGTCATGTCTTAGAATTTGTCTTAAATGCTAGCACGGGTCAACCATGTGACATAATCTAGAGCCGCGACATGCCTTTCTTGTTGCTAAATTCATAGCGTGACATGAGTAAATTGAAAAAATTTAAATGTTTAAGACTATCTGAATATGCGGCCAAATAAAATCTTTTTTTTTCTTTTCTTTTGCTTATAACTCGAAAACGGTGTGTCCTATCGCAAAAATAATGAAAATTTGCCCCCCCTTTATGAAACCCATAAACTGATTATTCTTAACATGTAGGTAACAAAAAAAATAGTAGTATTTAAGTACCTCTGTATTTACTTAAATTATTTATTTATTTTAATTTTTTTTGTTGGTTTTAAGGCGCATTATTTACATGTCTAAATATGTATTTTTAAAAATTAAAAAAAAACCGTTTAAAAATATAAAAAAATTGTAAATTATTTATTTATTTATTACAATTTTTTTTTGGTTATCCTTATCACGCACAAATAAACCACCACCACACAATGCAAGAAAATAATTTATTGCCATTTGGTGCAGAGTAATTAGCAGGAAAACATTATTTTTTTCAATTTTCAAATCTTATCACCACCTCCGAACGAACGTGATAAAATTTTTCTTAGTCACCGTCAAAATGTGACATTTGTGATATAATTGGTGCGCCCATATTAGCAAATAAGACATAATGAGTCCCAACTAAACGTCAAGAAGTTATGTCACATTCAAGAAATTATCTCACGCCGCCGTGCTAGCATTTAAGACAAAACAGTTTTATCGCCCAAACTATGTTAAAATGTGTGACTCAAGCCATGTCACAGTAGGCCGTGCTCGCCGGGCAGTTATTCCATACTCCGTAACCCATTGTTCCCAATCGACCACAGACACTCATCTCGCCGACTCTCATTCGAGTGACGATCGAAAACGTTTAGTAGTACGAATGCATTTGACTGATGAGATTCTTTTTGTTTCAGAATGAATTGTTTCAGTTGGTTTTAATAGATTTGTTTGTTTCTGTTTACAAAACATCTTTTGCTTGGATTCTGCTTTGTCACTTTCGGGTTATCAGGCCATTAATTTATACAAACTATTATAAAACCATTTTTTTAAAGAGCTACTATGGACATTCTTTTTCATACAAAACTTCCTTTTGGAACTATTTCTTTTTATTTTTCATAAAAAAATTATGTACTAAAGTGCCTCTCAATCATTCGTGGATCGTTGACAGCCGTTACGGGTCGTCTGAAACCCGAAAGTCTGACAACCAGTCTTACCAAGGGGTCGTATCGGTATCACCCATTTACTTGGTTGTGGAGGTCAGATAGGCAGTCGCTCCATGTAAAATACTGGTATTCAGCTACACCCGGTTAGACTGGAAGCCGACCCGTATACGATTCACTTTTAAGGAAAAGTATAGAAATGAAAAGTATGACCGACATTGTCTGAAGACAACAAGAGGATATTTACACGATGAAATTTGGTTAATTTATCAAAATTGGAAGGCAAAAGTGATAATATTTCACACGTTCCCAAATAAACTGAAAACCACCACAAAGGGGCAACATGTTCACCTGACTTTTCCTAAAATCTTCCCTCAAAATATTCTCAAAGTACGATAGCTTTCAGCTAAACCACATCATGGAAAATATCCATTTTATAGCTTAAAGGAGTTCCCGATAACACAGCGGTAAAGATAAGCAGACATCTTAAATATTAAGCACGCTTGTACTTAACGTAAGCTGAGATTCGATACTTTACTAGTGACGGGATAACACCCCGGGATTTTGGGAACGGGATTTAACAGTTGTGGTATTGTATCTGTTTTGTGTTGTTAAAATTAGTCGGCAATTGGGAGAATGTGTTGTAAGGTCAATAGGGATTAATATATTGCTTAGTTGTGTTGTTCAAAAGTATCCCTACAACTTTACTAGGTAAAGTGACGTTTTCATGTTGTGCTCTTCTTTTCAAATTCTGCTATTATGTGCCTTCTTCTGATTAATAAGTGTCTAATCCAATAGTAGGTATAAGCGTTGACAACGTAAGTCAATAGCTATGAACTATCTTAGCCAATCATGAATTTTCAGTAGGTACGAGGAAAGTTACTGGCTACAATAAATTGCGACGTTGTATTGACTGACTATCACATCCCGTACAAACAGTAACAAATAACAAAACTTTTGACATCTACTTTAAATTTCCGAGTCAACTTGAAAGTTCAACTTAAAAATAAAAGTTCCCGGTATGAAGTCGTTTCGCAACACTATCTGTGTGCTTATCCCGGACGCCGCCGGACTTCCGGCTTGTGACGTATCTGTTGGAGCTTGTAGTAAGCGGGAGGAAAATTATTATGTGCATACTTTGATGTCTTGGTTATCGATAATGAGATTATGATGGCAACATTTTGTGGGTAAGTAGATATTGGTAATTTGAAGAGCAGATGGGTTAAGAAGGGTCGTTGTGATAGGAAAATGTTTAGATAATATTGAGTAACCTAAACTTTTGGAGCTCATAGGTTGCCTACTAAACTAAACTCCTTGTTGACCGAGCATACAAACAAACAAAAAAACAAACAAATTCTTCAGCTTTATTATTAGTATAGATTATCGTCTTAGCAGACCGAGCTCTTAAGATCTTGTTTGTGAAATTATTATTTCGATGTACAGACGCCAGCACATCGAGCTACTACAATCTGTAAAATTTCTTTAATATATTTTCATCTTTATCGCTAACGCATTAGGTTCAAGGTTGATTGGGAAAATTTGACAGTTTCGGGTGGCTTGATGTGCTGCCGTCTCTGTACCGTATCGACTTCGTAAACGTAGCAAGTATTGGGGCTTTAATCACACGGCTGTTGGGTAATTGCCGGGAAACTTCCTGCGCGGTACATCGTCTCGCGCGTTAATCGCTTTGAGGAACATTTGGAGGTAACGTGGATATACAGGGTGTAAATGTAAACAGTGGCAATCTTTTAAGGAGTCATTGTACTTATCGTTATGAATAACTTTTACCACAAACGTGAAATCGCGAAAAAAAATCAGCTGTTCCCTACATTTTGACGAATTATTCGAACATAAATGTCCTGAACAGCAGATTTTTTTTTGCGATTTCAGGTTTGGTCCCATAGTAAAAGTTGTTCATAATGATGAGTACAACGAGCCCTTAAAATATTATAACTGTTTACACTTCAATCTGCCTAGCCTTTTCCCAACTATGTTGGGGTCGGCTTCTAGTCTAACCGGATGCAGCTGAATACCAGTATTTTACATGGAGCGACTGCCTATCTGACCTCCACAACCCAGTAACTGGGTAATACGATACCCCTTGGTAAGACTGGTTGTCAGACTTTCGGGCTTCTGACGACCCGTAACGACTGTCAAAGATCCACGAATAACAGCCGGGACCAACGGCTTAACGTGCTTTCCGAGGCACGGAGGAATCTCGATATGTAAAGATGGTCACCCATCCACTGACCAACCCCGGCAAGCGTAGCTTAACCTGACGGATCGACCCGTGCGGCTGTTATTACTTAGCCACGAGCTCCTCCAACTGTTTACACTTACACCCTGTATAATCACCGTCTTTGGGAAGTAGGTTGTTTTATATTATGTACTAATATTGAAGATGAACCTCTCATATGGTGGTTTATAACCGTAACGAACGAAAAGAAAAATGTTTTAGTCCAGTGGAGGGAAAAGTTCTAGAATTTAATAAGTTCCATCCCTACATGAAATTTAGACCCCGGCTTCCGAGTACAAAAAAAAAGTACCTGTAGAAAACAAAACCTACAAAATCTGTGGTTTTTTGAATATTCTATTTACCTAACCAAAAATTACCATACTTTTTGGGTGTTATCCAGTCTTTATGAGTGATATAGTTTTTCAAAATCTTCTGTTTCTATACTGAATTATCTGGTAGAGATTTATAACCTTCCAAAATGATTTCTGACGAGAATCCCGAATCCCGGGATATCGGACAGCACTATCGTCGTGAAGCGATGGCGGCTTATCCCGGACGACGTCCGGTTACTTATCTAACGAAGCCTTCCAGTAATCGTGTATGTTATTCATAGGTACTATCTGTTTGCGAAGATACACTGTCATTCACACATAGAACACACGCAAAGTCTACAAGGTCACATTAAGTTAGCTAGCCACACTCCACGACGCGATTGATATTGATGTTTATCGCGTTTGATATTTTTAGTTTATCTGACCAAGATTATGTCTGGACTTTAAAAGAGACTGTGTCCTCTGAGTTTGTTTCGGCGTTTCTTCTCAGAGTAGTCAGATAGAAAACGTCGACCTCATCTATTTTTAAAAAAATATGATTGACGTGTAAAAGTGTTTGTTACAGAAAAATAAATCATTTAATCATTTGATGTCTAAAAAAGATATTAAATAATAATAATAAAATGATTTAATGAATTTTTAGTAGACGTTGGCGTGGCGGTGGACAAACAACCTTAGCTATTGCTGTCTCTATGCAGTTTTGCTTTATTTTTTTAAGGTATTTTACCGGTGTAATTACAGTGCTACAAGGACTGTTTGGCAATTGAATGACTCTGAATAACGACGCCATGGCGCTGTTAGTAAATATATGTAAAAAAATAAAATATTTTTATAGTTAAAGCAAGATGGCGACATTAGTTCCAATTTTGGCCACGCACCAATAGATCTTTGTACAATTATACAAACATAATGAGCCATTACAGTGTCATAGTCTGTAGTATCCACTTGCAATTATTATTATTATCTGTCTAGGCACCTATGTATTCTTCGACATTGCTTTTCGCAAAAAAAAAAAAAAGTTCTATTTAGTATTGCGGGTCTGTTAGACTATTTTTAGATTAGTTTATAGTAATTGTTCTTTCTCTGTATTTATTAATATCAAAAATAAAATTATTTAACATAAAAAAAGAGTATTGTGATAGCTGAAAAAATTATGAGACTATCATTATTTTGGTCAACCCATGTTTAGGTAAAGATTAAGTATACATCTGAGAGACATACGAGTAGTTGTTAGAAGCCACTGTTCAGCCCAATTTTCGTTCGTCTAAAATTGGCTGAACGGTATTTTTTGCTGTAAATAGTACCAAATATGCGCAGAGGCGGACAGAAAAACTCAATTTGGCATTTGTGCCATTACCTACTGTAATTTTCATTGTCTAGAAATAAACTTCGTTACTCTAGCTACTACTTAATATTTTCTTGCTCCTCAAAAATATTCGTCACTTTAAAAGCAAGAAAATAAAACAGAATAAGAAAAACTTAATTTGATTAAAGTCATTCTGGACGTCGCGATGACAAATTGTGAGAAAATATTATTTGCGGACGATAGTTGGGTCTTCACCCTAGAGTGGAATAGCTGTCATTTGAATTCTGTCTCCGTTTGTTGATGCTATTTTTATCTTGGAAACGGTACTTCTTTGTAAACTAAAACATATCCTACTGGTAAATGTTGTTTGAAAATGTAAAAAATCAATGCCACTTTTCGTTGTAATTTTATAACTCAAGAACGGCTGGGCCGATTTAGCTGATTTTGGTTTTGAAATGTTTGACGCAGTCCAGGGAAGGTTTAAACGATAAGAAAAATTGGAAAAGTTGCCGGGAAAATTGGAAAATTCTGGAAAACTGAAAGTGGATTTTTTACGGGAATATTGAAATTGGCACAGGACAACGTCTGTCGGGTCAGCTAGTATTGTATGAAAATATTGTATGAAAATCTTAAGTGTACAGACAACAGCACATCAAGCAATGCCAAACTTCTCCAAAATTTCTCCAAATGATTTTAAACCTTAAAATGTTGATGTTAAGTTCAAAATCGAATAAGAAAATTTGATAGTTTGTAGTAACTTGACCTGCTGCTATGTGTATATAACATCACGCCTGTATACCCCGAAGGGTTAGGCAGAGGTGCACAAAAAATATTATTAATGTACAGTGGGCTGCATCAATTGGGTACCTACCCCAGTTGTATTAAAATTTTAATACAACTGGGGTACCCAATTGATGCTGCCCACTGTACTCGTAAATGTCATGTATTTTTTTGGTTTATAAAGGTAAGTATACATACTGACAGACGAGATTAGCTCGTGGCTAAGTAATAAAAGCCGAACGGGACGATCCATCAGGTTAAGCTACGCTTGCCACTGCGTTGGTCCTTGAATGGGTGAACATCTTTACATTCCGAAACTCTTCCGTGTCTTGGAAAGCACGTTCAGCCGTTGGTCCCGGCTGTAATTCGTGGATCTTTGACAGTCGTTACGGGTCATCAGAAGCCCGAAAGTCTGACAACCGTACACCACCAAGGGGTATCGTATTACCCAGTTACTGGGTTGTGGAGGTCAGATAGGCAGTCGCTCCATGTAAAATACTGATATTCAACTGCATCCAGTTAGGACTTGAAGCCGATCCCAAAATAGTTGGGAAAACGCTCAGATTGACATACTGAAGACGAACAAGTTACGTTTTTGTAGGGATGAACTGTACGATTCTATTTCTAAAAAAATCTATTACGTCACTATTATCACAAAAACTGATGAGCGAAGGCAGACATTTCTCTTCACTTTTACAACAATATAAAAAGCACCTGTACCTATTTCACCCCTCTCTGGATTTCACCCCCATCGTTCATCGAACATTTTCTATTGAAATCACCTGAATTAGGATGACAAGCACTAACTCGGATCTTCTTATTGAATTTTTTTAGATCTCGAGAAAATATTGTAGACCTGAAAGCTTCAGGAAAGTGACAGGTAAAACCTATCTACGCCTACGTGTATGCTGAAATATTGTCTGAAAATTCTGAAATGTTATCCGTTTTGAGACCAAGGTTTATGCAAAATTGCTTATATAATTTCTTACGCGTAGGTATAGTTTTCTACATAGTTTGTCCCGAAACTTAGAAACTAAATACAGTCAAAAAAATAAAAGAAAATATGTATATACAAAGTGTAACTTTAAGTCACAACCTCTTAATAGGGTTATTCTAATTACAATGGGAACAAACCTGAAATCGCGAAAAAAAATCAGCCGTTCTCTGATTTTTTTTCTCGCGATTTCAGGTTAGGTCCCATAGCAAAAGTTGTTTATAATGATGAGTACAGTGAGCCTTTTAGAGGTTCTGCGGTATACATACCTACTGCATGTTCTTTGCACTTCAAATAATATGAGTTCCTTAAACTTTAATATCTTTTGTAATTACAAATTTTATAAAAATCATTTAATTTTTAATGAATTAATATTTAACGTAAGTATAATCTTAATAAAGTTACATATCTTTTCATTAAAAATATAACACTTCTTGTCTGACTCTTAGGTTGTTCACATTAATAATATTTGACTGTCCAATGTCTAGCGTCATATCAAGTTACCAACAACACAGAATCAAATACCATAGCTTAACCAAACATTAAATACCAAACTATTACCATAATCTGACTCTATTACCGCGATACGGTGATAGCGAAACTTTATGTCGTTTCACCCCCTTTCATCCCTTCTCACCCCCGTTTCAAACCCGTTTCACCCCCAGGCTAATTCACTTAGTTAGTTATCATACATAGTTTTGAAGTTATCTCGTTATGGTGCGAGAGCTTCAATGTATTTTTGTATTTCATTTAAAATTATAGGTACTTAAAAGGTAACTCGAGAGGATTGTATGTTTGTGAATATTTTTTCAGATGATAGTCGCTAGGGATTTGAAGTTGTTTTTCATGTTTAAAGTTTGGTCATTCGTTGTGTGGTTTTTGATATAATTAGTCTGGTATAATTAGTATCTAAGTAAGAGCAGTGGTGACCAAGAGGTAATACATAAATCGTCCATAGCAATTACTTACTTGAAATAAGTAAACATAGAAATATGGAAGTCTTACAGGTACGAAAGAAACCTCATAAATGCATGACTCGAGACAGCTAGGTTTTATAGGTTACGGCAGTTTATTCTACAATATTATTTCTGTTAAGAAATAGTTGTCTATTTATAAATACCACTTTTTATAGTTAACTAGCTTTTTCCCGCGGCTTCGCCCGCTTGGAAGTTTCAAGTCTCAACAACTCAAGGAATAAGATTTTTCATACAAACTTTACACCCCCCCTTCACGCCTTCAGGGCGTGAATTTTGAAAAATCCTTTCTTAGTTCACCCCTAGACCTCATAAGGAACCAACGTGCAAAATTTGGAATCTCTAGACCAAGCGGTTTGGGCTGAGCTTTTTTGCATCAGTCAATCACTTTTGCCTTTTATATACAACGTGTAACGTTAAATGCGCAAAACCTCTTAAGGGGTCATTGTACTCCTCATTATGAACAACTTTTACTATGGGACCAAACCTGAAATCGCGAAAAAAAAATCAGTTGTTCAGTACATTTATACAACGTGTAACGTTAAATGCGCAAAACCTCTTAAAGGGTCATTATACTCCTCATTATGAACAACTTTTACTATGGAACAAAACCTGAAATCGCGAAAAAAAAATCAGCTGTTCAGAACATTTATGTTCGCATAATTCGTCAAAATGTACTGAACAGCTGATTTTTTTTTCGCGATTTCGGGTTTGGTCCCATAATAAAAGTTGTTCATAATGATGAGTACAACACCCCAAGAGGTTTTGCGCATTTAACGTTACACGTTGTATACAACTTGTAACGCTAAACGCATTTATGTTCGCATAAGTCGTCAAAATGTACTGAACAGCTGATTTTTTTTTCGCGATTTCAGGTTCGGTCCCATAGTAAAAGTTGTTCATAATGATGAGTACAATGACCCCTTAAGAGGTTTTGCGCATTTAACGTAACACGTTGTATAGATAGATATACAGGGTGTTTGGCGCATGGACCGACACAATTTTTTGGGGGATTGGGGGGGTCATTTGCTAGGTTTCACCTAAAGACCTCCATGTCCTAAGTGTGACGGTAATTGAGATATGTTTTTTTTTGTGCTTTCTTTGAATTACCCAAAATCTCGCCTTTGAATCGATATATTTTTTTATACCATTCCACCTCTAAAAAGCTTATTTTATTCACTGAAAACAGTGAATAAAAAGCACTTTTACTCACTGTTTTGATGTTTGAAAATGGAACATACCAATGTATTCGACCACAGATTTAGAGTACCTAGGCTAGATCCGGCATGTTATTAGATAGTATGAAAACCGAAAGTGTCATCTTTTTTGTACCTACGATAACTTCACCCCAGTCATTTAGTGATGTGCTCAGAGTAAACAGAATTGTTTCAATCGCTAAGCGTCACTGAGCTAACAGACTTTTTTTAGTACGAACAGTCGAACATGCAGGGCACGCTTGGTCGTGGCTTGCCCTATCTAGTGTAAGTGTAACCTGTGTATTCGACCTATATTGATGTGTTCTAAATTCAATTTGATTGGTCGACATTTTCGACAAGGAGTTTAGCATTAGAATAAAAACTGTTTTGTGTTCTTTGCTGTCCTTAGTAAATTGGCGCTATTTTGAATACTGTAAGTTGTACGAACACAAAGTTTAGTGTTACTTTAATCTTTAATTTTGTGTTTGTTTAGTGTTGTTCTAATCGATTAAAAATGCATTCTAGTGATGAAGATGTGTTAACACCTTAGTTTATGAAAGAGAGGGCGGCCGATATAGTGGAAAACATGCTACCCAAAAAATCACGGCTGGTTTACATCAAAGCCAATTTAACTTTCCTTTTTCTTCATTATAATTATGTCTATTTTCACTTAAATCTTTCTTTTTCTCGTAGTCATGGTATAAAGTATAGTATGCAACTCTTGAATAAAACGGATTTATATCGAGGGCCATGAATCACTCGCGTCGCTCAGGATTCTAACACTTGAATCACTCGCTACGCTCGTGATTCAATCATCATGAATCACTCCCTACGGTCGTGATTCAATCGTTAGAATCCTTCACTAGCTCGTGATTCATCTATGGCCCTCGCTTTAAATCCGTCCTTTATTCACTAATTGCATAATATACTATTTGTTTATGGTTGCAATAGAACAAAATAAATTTTATAATAGTCTGCAATGTATTTTTATTCTAAATAAATTATTATTTGATGTAATTGATCAGTAGAAAATGACTTACGTGCTTCCAAAGTCTTAAAAATGTTTAAATGTATGAAAAGTTACTACTCTTAAATTCATTTTTTTTTAAATAAAGCCATTTTGACCTTATTTTTATCTCAAAAAGTTCTTTAGCTTGTACCCTTCCTAAGGGTATGCTACACGCTATGAAAAACAATTCAAATGTAGTCAAAATACTAGTTAGAGAGTCAGTTATGGAGTGTTTTAAGAAAAGACTTATTACGGTTACTATATTTTTTTATTTTATTTCGAATAAGAATACATTGTAGACTATAATAAAAATTATTTTGTTCTTTTACAACCATAAACAAAAAAAATATATCGATTCAAAGGCGAGATTTTGGGTAATTCAAAGAAAGAACAAAAAAAAAAAAAAACTATTACCGTCACACTTAGGACATGGAGGTCTTTAGGTGAAACCTAGCAAATGACCCCCCCAATCCCCCAAAAAATTGTGTCGGTCCATGCGCCAAACACCCTGTATATAAGACAAAGTAATAACATGTAGGCACGAAAGTGGCCCAGATTTTAATTTTGAAAATACAAAAAATTTGTCTCTAATTAGTCGCAACTTTTCGCCAAGTCACAGATTTAGTCGGTCTTAGTTTAGAAGATATAATGAGTTCAATTTTTAAGTGTAGTTCAAGAGCTAGACCAAAGAGTTAAAAAAAATCTTAAAATATAAACAAAAATACAAAAAAAAATGATCGATAGGTATATATGTATTTTTTATTTTATTTTTTTGTTTATCGATAAAATCTTTGATCTAGCTCTTGGACTACACTTAAAAATTTACTTGACTTGGCGAAAAGTTGCGACTAATTAGTGACTAACTAGCGGCGAGAGAATAGATCCTTTCGATAGGTGGCCTAGTTTTTGAGACATAAATGTGGCCAAGCTGGGGAGATGCTCTCTAGATAGGCCACCTATGAGACCTTATAACTTTTGAACCAGTGACCGACAAATTTCGACTAATTAGCGACAAATTTCAAAATTAAAATCCCTGACGGTATGGCCATGCCAGTGTCAGTCACACGAAGGGCACTATTGTCATAACGATCGCGGTCAACAACACACAAAAACGCTCAGATAATCAATCTGCCTAGCCTTTTCCCAACTATGTTGGGGTCGGCTTCCAGTCTAACCGAATGCAGCCAAATACCAGAATTTTACATGGAGCGACTGCCTATCTGACCTCCACAACCCAGTAACTGGGTAATACGATACCCCTTGGTAAGACTGGTTGTCAGACTTTCGGGCTTCGACCCGTAATGACTGACAAAAATCCACGAATGACAGCCGGGACCAACGGCTTAACGTGCTTTCCGAGACACGGAGGAGTCTCGGTATGTAAAGATGGTCACCCATCCACTGGCCAACCCCGGCAAGCGTAGCTTAACCTGATGGATCGACCCGTGCGCCTGTTATTGTTAAAAACGCTCAGATAGGGTAGGTAAAATAATCTTGTAGTTAGATGCTACTAGAGATTGTATCATGGTCGTCACTAAACGTTGACATCAGCACGATGACATCAACTTAATCTGTAACATCAACAGGTGCTAAGCGCACGACCTAATAATGTCCTCTCTGTTATAATTAGAGCGACACGCCGCGCTATCTGTACCGACAGACATCGTTATGTGAGCATAATGGCTAGGTTGTGAGTGCGAGATAGTGGGGATTGTTATTGTATTGGCCACTTATTCTCAGTTATCTTGGACCCATGATTATCTATCTATACTTGACAACGTGTCGTTCTTCATCCTCGTCTAAAATCAGGGTGTGGAACAGATCATCAAACCGAACAACTTTCTCCGTGGGATCAACATCGTATTCGCGAAAAAAATTTCAACTGTCCCACAGAAAACTTTAAATACAGGACCTAGTCAACGCAAATGTATGGGACGGCTGATTATTTTTTCGCGATTACGATGTTGGTGCCATGAAAAAAGTTGTTCGGTTAGATGGTCTATACCACACCCTTAAATTTGACGAGGATGCAAAACGACACGAAACTCGAGAACGGCTGGACTAATTCGGCTATTTTTTTTAAGTCCGAGGAAGTTTGTATTAAAAAAAAAATTGGAAAAATTTGCGGGGAAAATTCGGGAAAACTGAAAGTGCACTTTCTATGGGAATTTTGTATGAATTATTGAAACAGGACAACATCCTGTCGGGTCAGCTGGTTAGGTATAAATTAGGTCTTTTTCGTCTTACAATAGGTCACATCATGACATAAATTCGTCAATCAGCAAGTCCAGGCCACAATAACCCAGGGTTACAACAGCTGCAGACTTCTGTTGCAACGTGTGTTATTACGGCCAATTTTCAAGATTACTGCAACACCAATCAGGTTTTCACCGCTAGGTGAAAATAAAGGTCATATAGCACATATATCAACTCGGAAAGAGATCTTCACCGTATCAACACCAGCCGTGCAGTATTCTTTGTATGAATCTCTCTACTGCAAAGCACACTAATCGGAACCGTAATCGCCTCGCCTCGGGACAAGCTCACGAACCGTGACGATCGCTTTCCGAGTTGATATGACCTTTTATCGTAAGATTTTTTTATGGTACTTTTGTGTGTTGTGCTGTGTCTTTTGTGTGCATCGAATAAATCTTTTATGTATCTATCTATCTATCTATGGCTAACGTAAACCTAAACCCAGTTTTGCGCAGTAATATTGAACTGAGGCTTTTCACTCGTTGTCTCTTGACGAGGAAAAAATCCAATCTATCTTTCTATATTAATAAAAAGAGAAGTCCTGACTGACTGACTGACTGACTCATCAACGCCCAGCCCAAACCCTTAGTGTATAAACACACTATGGCTGATGTTACGTTCCGACGTGTTCGGCTGATATGACACACCATAAGTGCCGAACTTACGCGGCGGAAATTCAGTTGCGGAACTTCAGTGTCTTGAACGCTGTCGTTTAGCATCTGCATAAGAAATAGAGCCATGTCGTTACATAAATAAGGAGCACTTTCGTATTTGCAAATAAAAATACTTTGAAGTTCCAAGGATTTTTTCGCTGATACGATTATGCTCCTTATTTACAAGGTAACACGAATCAATTTCCTATGCAAGTATTTTAGTATTTTGGTGGTTCATCCATTTGTTTAATCCAAATGAACTGATTGTGAGTGCCCAGCTTAAACTATAGCACCGTGAGGGGGCGGGCATGCCTGCCTCTGCCTGGATCTTCTTCGGCAATCGAACCGAACTTCGGTCGCGTATAATGTGTGCTCTACAGAATACGTTGCCGCCGAATTGCCGCTGAACTTACGCCCGACCGAAGTTGGGCTGTACGCTAGAACGCAACGTGATTTCGGCATAGTGTGTCGTCAGTAATTTAAATAGCATTGCAGGCGTAACCATGCCGAACTTCGGTCGCGTAACTTCGGCATAGTGTGTTTAGACACTTAGACCTACAAAGCTGAAATTTTGCACAGAGGTTCCCTTTGTAATATAGACAAGGAATAAGGAAGGAATTCCCGGTAGCATGTTCCCGTGGGATATTTTCTGACATGCACGCGGGCGAAGCCGCTGGCAAAAGTATAAAAGCCTCTCCTGTGTTCTGCCAACTCCAAGTCTGCTAAAGCCGTGAAGATGTAACCTGTAACGTCCTTACTAATATAAATTAGTATGGACATGGTGCGGTGTATCTAGTCAGGACAGACGGCTATTATGTATATTGAGACGATCACACAATACTGGATTATTCGGACCAGATAGCAGAAGTCAGTGGTGCTCAAATGTTGAGTATGATCGGAGTTTTTGTTGCAGGGTTGGAGAGAGCTTTTTGTTATGATTATTACATAGAGGATCTAATAAGAAGAAGAAAAGAAGGAATATGCGTTTATTTGCGGCAAACATGACGTAAGGAACACACAAAATAAAATAATTAAAGGAACAAGTTGGGGGGAAAATATGCGTCGCTCAGCATAATGCTGCGACCCTATGCAAGACAGAGCCTCAGCGCTGCTTTTCAGTGACAGCCAGCGTTGACGTTGTTATGATTAGGGAATCCAATCCCGCATCAAAATCTCAAATACCACTACCTGCAAAATAAATTAGAACATCATCCACATTGACTAAGTGGAAAAAATACGTAAGTACTTATTATTGAAGCAAACTCAAAAACTACCGAAACAAAAGTTAATAAATTTTACATAGGACCAACTTCGAGGTATACGCTCTCGAATAAAAGAACCTACTCCTTTTTTTTCGTCGATTAAAAACAAATTATTGTTTAAAAAAAAACTAAAAAAAACGCTTTAATAATACCATTAAACTGAACTAAAAAGTAACAAATTTTATCTATGTAAGAATAAAGTGATTAACGAGAAAATTAATGTCATTGTAAAAAAAGCGTGGGGTGCTTTCGAGTTACAGAGTTAGTGTAAGAATGTCGTACAAAGCACCCCACGCTTTTCGATGAAAATTCAAGTAAACTCACAAAATTATCACATACGAACTTAGAAGTTCTAGCAGTGGTTCAGTGAGTCGGTTAAGTGACATTATGTTAGTGTCACGCTTCTTCGACTTGTCGGTATAAACTTAACTTTGAACTGTAAAGTTAAGTTAAACTTGCTACCTTTACGTATCGTAAGGAATAGGTATTTAGTAACTTGGCTTTTGCCCGCGACTTCGCTCGCGTGGATGTCGGAACTTATCCCACGGGAACGTACTACCGGGATAAAAAGTATCCTATGTCCTTATACAACTCATGCTCTACCCTTGTGCCAAATTTCATCCAAATGCATTCAGCCGTTTTAGCGTGAAAGCGTAACAAACAAATTCACTTTCGCATTTATAATATTAGATAAAGGATAGGATGTAATGGGATAGGTTTTTTTATGATATTAAAAAAAAAACTAATGTTCTTTGGATTTAAATGGAACTGGCAAAATATTGGCGTTGTTTAAACGTTTATAACTACGTATAAAATCTAGCAAGGCGTGACGTAATGCCACATTTTAACTCCGAGTATCGTCGTAATCTTATGATTACGCAAAAAAAGAAAAATTAAAAAAAAAAAAAAAATAAAAATTACGTGTCCATTATTTTTTTATAATCTACATGACAGACAAAAAAAAATATTAGTCATCATACCTACTAATAACTTATTAACAGTTTTAGTAATCAGTAAGTAAACCACCGGAACACCTAAACAAAGTAACATTCGATTAGCGATGACACTAGTAGAAAAGCCAAAAAATGTATGGAGTTTGACATAAGCGATCGAAATATTAGGTCTTTACCTATGAAATTGCCGCTCTGCAGTACTGGCCATTTCAAATCAAAATAATTTTTGTTTGGCTAAGAATTCTAATTTCAAATTAATTTTATTTTAAAAACATGGATTTTTTTTTCCAAAAGTAGTCATTTGTTTATTGATTAGTGTTACATTTTCATCGCATTTCAATCTTTTTCGTCATCATGGATACGTTAAAATGAAGGAATGAAGGAATTTTGAACCGCATTGTTACCTGCGATGAAAAATGGATTCTGTTTGGTTGGATCCTGGTTCAGCACCTAAACAATGCCCTAAACGAAAACTTACCCCTAGAAAAGTGATGGTCACTGTTTGGTGGTCTAGCGCCGGTGTGATTCATCACAGCTTCTTACCAAACGGGGTGAGCATTACTGCAGATGTGTACTGTGAAGAACTGAACACAATGATGGAGAAGCTGGCATATCTCCAACCAGCATTGGTCAATCGCTCGTCTCCGCTGCTCCTGCACGACAACGCGCGACCTCATACTGCACAGCAGACGGTCTCCAAGTTGCAAGAACTGGGGTTGGAAGCTCTCCGTCATCCGCCCTACTCACCAGACCTTGCGCCTACAGACTACTACTTTTTCCAGAATTTGGATATGTCACTTTGAAGTTGTAGCGATTGTAGAAATAGAATAGCTTCAAAGCGAATGCCATTTGTCTTGTCTAGGGCCTCAGTTAGTCTGTTGTTATTTGGCTTTTAACCTGAAGGAAGATATTCCTTGATGTTCCAAAGTTACACCCAATTCTTCACACTTTGATCACCACTGTCTGCTCACAATGGCAGTATTGAGCATCAAAGCATACGACAGTACAGCGATCGGGTATAATGGAGATCACCTGCACCTTGCACCTGTATAAATAGAATGTAGATATCTCTATGTATGTACTGGTGTGTACAGGATACCAGTACATACATAGAGCTTGATAGATGCATAGATCTTGTGTACTTCATTTATATAGATAAGAGGTATGCTGAGGTGTCATAGCCATACTTTTTTATGTGAAAAGTGCACATGACATTTTGAAAAATCGGCCAAGTGCGTGTCCCACGCACAATGAAGGGTTCCGTAGTTGAAAATAATTTATCCCAAAAACAAACAACAACTGTAGATGAAAAATTAGAAATCCCAACAAAAAAAATTAAATTTCAAATGAACTATTTTCGGACTTTTCTTTTACTTGTACTGAGAGACCTTGCTTCATGGCAAAATTAATGATTCTAGGTCAACCGTAAGTACCTATAGGTTTTGATTTACATGTGAGTGTCAAAATATGTCGCATAGATGGCCGTATTTTTTTACGGCGTTGACTTAGAAGTTTGATTTTTAAGAGCTCCAAGGTACTTATAGACCTTCGTATTTGATATTAATTTCAAATTGATATTTCCACGCGTTCCTGAGAAAAAGGGTCTTGATCGACTGACAGACATCCTTTTGAGGTACGAAACCCTAAAAAGTAATATTATTACTTACAAGGTTTTATAAATCGACATCGTGCTTATAAAATAATTTCTACGAGGATATTCTTGAATATCTGATGCATACTGGGCAGTCGGCGTTGCTACAATTTTGCTAACTGGTTAATATTGTTACCACGACATGAGTGCACATGTCCTCATCTACAATCACACAGTGAATTAAATTAACACACCCTCACATACACACACCCCCTCCACACACACATTCACATTTAATTGACTTTCCCACTGCGAACACCAAATCTGAGTAAACTCCCTAAATACTTTACCTCTAACTGGACTGAAGGTAGACCAATGCACAACCGGCGAAACACCTTGTTAATACATTTACTACTAAAGGCCATCGTCCATGACACTACTAAGAACTAACGTGCACTAGTACCTATTTCAATGGCGGTCCGTCTACGACGCGATTTATTTTAATCTCGGACCGACACGCGCTTTTCTTGTGGTTACCAAGTAAAACACGCTGTGAATGTGTGTATAAGCGCAGAAGCTCTCGGTACCGTCCGAGACAATGGCGAAGTTGAAAGTGTGTGTGTGTGTGTTATGTGCTGATGCTACTCGTCTTCACGCACACGTTTACAGCGTGTTTGTACAGTTGGTAAACACAAGTAAAGCGCGTGTCAAGGTGAAAGCACCACGGTAGTCTACGAAATCTAATCTTTCTTTGCAATTTGCAGGTCAGTAACAGGCTGCATGTTGAATGTTGATTTTATTATAATGATTCGCGACCATGGCAAATACTCTATATATTGACTGACTATTTCATGTTAATCATGACGTTTGAGGCTAATTAAGAAAAACGTCAAAACGTCAGAAAATTTGAATTTTGCCGGCTCCCTTAGCTCATTTTGCTTTACTTGTTTGTGATTGGTTGCTTCGATTACGGACCGCCATCGAAATACTATTGATGTGACATTGTGGATACTCATTGGTGATTTCAGTTTATAACTGGTTACTTTAGAGTAGCCTCGTGGACGTCGGGCCTAAGAGTTTCATTCAGAGGTCCAATTTGTGCCGCCATTAAAACGCGGGTGGTCGTAATTACGTACTTATAGCCATTTGTACGACATGGGTCCATTTGTAAGGAAACTGTTATTTCTTGTAGAAGACGGTAGATAAGATACTGCTTAGTCGTGATTACTTGATTAGATCATCGTCATCAGGCTGCTGGTCGCCATTCGCAATCTAAGTTAGTAGTGTTACTTCAAAAATAAAACGGGTTGCTATTGTGTGAGCTTCTGGCGGCATCTACAACGCCACATACGAACTACGCATGAAACACCTGACGTCACACAAATCCTGCATCGCGCAAGCAAAGTTTACCGCGCGACTGGCATATAAACAACATCCCGGCATCAACGGTTGGGCAGTAGCCCACCGGACACAACACTACGATTACTAGATTCAATTTTGTCGTTGTAAAAAAACGCATTTTTATTATTGACTAATTTGCTGAACCAGGCAAGTTAGGACAAACAGAACAAGCAAAAATCTGATTAATTAACTTAGGAATCCGATTTACTCATATTTGTGACAACCTGTAGGTATATAACAGTGTGACGTGCTGTCTCAGGTACTCATATGCTTCAGGTATTTTAAAAACAGCATTAAAACCTCACATTTACGTAAATATGTAGCATAATCAGCCTATAATGTTCCCACTGCTGGGACACAGGCTTCCTCTCTTCGAGAGGGAGTGGGCCGTAATTCACCACGCGGGCCCAGTGCGGGTTGGTAGATGTCACATGTCTTCGAATTTTTGGTTTAGGACATGCCGGTTTCCTCACGATGTTTTCCTTCACCGTTTTGAGAGCAGTGGTGATGAAATAATTTACAAAAAGTAAAGTGTCTGTATGGGTTAGAACCTACGACCTACAACTCGTGTAAGTCGCGGCCGTTACCACTTCATCAATTGCTGGAAAAAAAAAAACAATAATAATTCTACCAAAAAACTCCGCTCCCATTCCTTTAATTGCCCTTTACAAAAGGCTTTATGACCTATCAAAAGTATATTTCTCCGCGTAACATTTTCTTTTGCCCTTAATTTTGTTCCGGCTGATAAGTTTTAACAGCATCATTGGTTTCACAAAATAAACATAGAATAAACTTGACTCTTGAGGCAACAGCGTTCGTTTCACTAGATAAACGTAGCAATACTTGAGGCAATACTGTTAGTTTGTGTTTTATGTTTTTGTTCAGAACTGAGGCACGTTTTCGGAACGTTACTCACTGTCTGATAAAGTTAGTGTTTTGTGAATGTGAACTGGACTTTATAGGGTTTGAGTGATAGTTTTTTGAAGTGTATTTACAGCTTTATGCATATTTTTTTGTACTGTAAAAACATAAAGTTCAAAACCTTATGTTTAAGTTACATGTAATGTGGGGCAATCTTATTGCCATCACCCGGTCACAAATCCAGATCTCCAGACTGCTACTGAGGAATCCCTGACAGAAAAACCCAATAACTATTTGTCCGAGATGGGAATCGAACCCAGATCACCCAATTTACTGTAAACAAAATGAAATTTAATTTTGTTATGAGAAAGAATACGTACTTACCTAAGAGCTAATTTGACCAAAGTCAGATATCTTTTATCTGTGGAATAAAATTACGACTGACAGTTTCTGTATGGAGAAACTGTCAAAAATTCAAAATTTATTCGAAGGCAAAGTAAGACTTATCAATCTGCCTAGCCTTTTCCCAACTATGTTGGGTTCGACTTTCAGTCTAACCGGATGCAGCTGAATACCAGTATTTTACATGGAGGACTGCCTATCTGACTTCCAGAACCCAGTAACTGGGTAATACGATACCTTTTGGTAAGACTGGTTGTCAGACTTTCAGGCTTCTGACGACCCGTAACGACTGTCAAGATCCACGAATGACAGCCAGGACCAACGGCTTAACGTGCTCTCCGAGGCACGGAGGAGTCTCGGTATGTAAAGCTGGTCCACCATCCACGGACCAACCCCGGCAAACTTAGCTTAACCTGATGAATCGAGGCAAAGGAAGACTTTACTGGGTATAAAAGTTTGGTCGAATTCAGCCCAAATACTATCAGCAACTTTGCTGTAGTGTGTAGTCTATTCATATTTTTCTCATATTACTGTATATTTCAATACCTATTATAATTCTTATAAGCAATAACAATAAAACAAATAGCGATCCCGGTCGTGTAAGAATAGTAGTTTACAACTGTAATAACATTATTAGTGTACAAGATGCTGGCTCTTCGCCTACAATACGTACATAATTAATATAAACAATAAGTATACACGTTATGTTCCCTACGGCCACATTTATGTATTTGTTTAGTAACAACCAACTTATACTAACAGTTTTTTTTAACACATATGACTTGTCAGAACGTAACACGATTATTGACAATTTATTCCTAGGATGTGATAAACTATCTGTACCCCTGCTTCGATTGCGTCGACTATTATACAACGATTTTTTAAATTGTCTGGCGATAGGTAATGATAAAACAACAAAAAAAGATTTTCTAACTCATTATTTCAAGTGCGACCGCAATTTTGACAAGGTACACCAAAACTTACACTACAGGAAGGCATAGACCCATTCGACTTTTGGAAATAAAAATCGCATTCTAAGTGAATTGTTTAGTCACTCAATACAAAAAATAACTTAATTCAATAAAAAAATACTTTAAAAAAAGTAAAAATTGACTTCAAAAACCTAAAACGCACAAAATAACTTTCTTAAAAAACTTAACAGCTTCTGAAGTCGGTGCCAAGATAACGAGCATTGAAGAACTGAGGAACGACAGGACACCATATTTTTCCATTTCCATTCCAAAGAAGAATCATCAAAATCCGCTTAGAAATGACGGAGACAGTATATTTATGCATATAACTTCGTACATAACAATAATTAAGTACTTAATGTAATATCTACTAAAACCTTCCTGAAAGTATGTAGATCACGTTAGTAAAAGAATCATCAAAATAGGTTCATTAGTTTTAGAGAAAATCGCGGAAATACAAACATACATACATACGGGTCGAATACAGAACCTCCTTTTTTGAAATCGGTTAAAAAAGCCAAGTCATCTTCACGCCTCACGCCTTCTTGCCATGGGGGTAGGCAGAAACTACTAGAACGCCACCTGCTAAGATTACATGCCTTTTTTTTTTTTTGTGGGTGGGAAATCATCAAATAACTTCTCCCGCTCTGAGTGGAGCGGAAGGGCGTGTCAGACTTTTACTGACTAAAACCCACCCGTGTTCCTTCAGTTGCCTATGCCAGGGCCGCGGTATCTTCTTCAAACAACCCGCGACCCCAGCGGCGTCGGCCCTATTGGACCCCATCACTTGCTGACATCTCTTTGAGGCGCGCGTGGAACACAACGCGCCGTCGACTCGGGCCTGGTCCTTACCGGACGGCGAGCTACCCGCTGCTCACCGTCCGCAGGCCCGCGCCTACGGTGGCCGGAAATCGCCCCGCGATTCCCGCCGCCCAGGGCGTCTTCTGCGGCGACTGAGGGCGTGAGGCTGCCTCTCCCAAACGCGTTCCGCCTCCTCCTTCGCGAGCATCACTGCTTCGCAGAAGGAGATGACGGCCTCCCATGCACTCTCGCTCCGCACCATGGCCTGGACCAGGCACGGATCGCCTCCGTGAGAACACGGCGGTGCTCTGCCCAAGCCGGGCAGACCTCCACTGTATGCTCCACCGTGTCCTCCGGGCGATCCACACAATGGTAACACCCGGGCGTTTCCTCCCGCCTTATGCGAAACAGGAACCTCCCGAAACAACCGTGTCCGGTGAGGACCTGCGTCAGGCGGAAGGTGAGGACGCCGTGGCGCCGCTCTAACCACTCCGCAAAGAGGGGACTTATCGCCGCAATTGTGGCGTGCCCAAAGATTACATGCCTTACATTATACTCCTTTTGCCTCGTTTACGTTCATACATCTGATCATACACGCAGCCGGTTGCGAATATGACCAGTCATCATCATGCCCTAATAAAAACTTACTTTACTTAAATACCCGTACGCCAAGTATGATATAATTAAATAATTACTTCCTAACATGCAATAGTACTAGGAAACTATATAAATGAATGGAGTAGTTCGGAACTCCTTGGGCAGTGAACATAAAATTTTATAGCGCATAGCCGCTTCACTAATTCGTTAAGTAGTATCGATAGCAAGGAATATGTTTTTGAAGATAATTATGAAATTAGTTGGGTAATGTTCGATTAGTGAGTTATTATGGGGTTGTGAGATGTTAGCCTGTTGCTATATGTATTCAGGTTTGATGGTTTGATGAGTTTCAGCTACATAATATGAAACTTTTATAAATCGAGAAATTAAAAATTTTCTGGCTTTATAATTTTGAAATTAAACTTACTTACTTTTATAGCGTTTAAACGTTGTTGTGATTAGTAAAAAAATAAACTAATAAAACAGCACATATAATACTTAAAATTATTTAAAATAAAACGCCCTGTATACACATTTTTATTCCTAGTGTTGCTAACCCTACACCATTAATAAAACAGCGTCAGCTCCACTATTTTTCTCTTATCGCAAAATCAATATAAAAATTTAATAGTATCATAAAAATATTTTTCACAAGTACGTACTTATTCAGGTCTATGAAAAAATCCTCAGTTTAGTAGGTTAACACTTAAAACAAAGTCGTAAAAATGCAGACACTTTTTTTTATTAATAAAGTTGTTAAAGATAATACAATCGGATGTCATAAAAAATTGTATGTTTCTATTAACGACCAGTCGTTTAAAATTTTATGCAGTTTTAATTTTCTCTACATTTTTCTGCACTCCTTTTTATTGTGACATTTTATATTTTATTTGTTTTAAATCGTCTCCGTTCGTTTTTACGCATCTCTTTTATTTTCTGGCCTTTTTCACGATAACATAATGCGGCCAGACTTTTTTCTTATTTTGGCTTTATTTTAATTGACATAGTGACCGTACCTACTATTTTTTTTTGCTGACTGTCCTAATTTAAATGTTCCTGTGTCGTTGGATATTTTTGAAAGATATAAAAGAAAGGCAAAGCAAATTACAGTAGTACTCAACTAATATGGCTTATCGATATACCTGCGCAGAAGATGAATTTTCAAAGCGCGGGAAATGCTCTTGACCAATAGGCACGCTCCACGCTTTTTCCTGTACCGCTATTGGTCGGTAGCTGCCGCCATGTTAGCGCGAGCCGCTTGACAGCCGCTGGCTACTTGCGAGTGAGACGGAACTAACAGCTGCAGTGTATTATGAATCTTATAGTAGTGATCTAATGTTGATTGTAAGTTTTAAGTATTCTCGTTAATCTTCGGGGCCATACTTTCTTTTCTATGCGAACGAAGATTCACGACGCGCCTTATTACTTGGGTACTACTGTAAAGGGGTTGTGTTTTTAGTGAAGATTAGGAATTTAATGATCATTTTTCAAAAATAAGAACTTAAACTATAACGATTATAATTATTATACTAGTTGTTCGTGCCCGGCGTCGCCCGGGTGAATTTCATGTCTCTATCCACAGTGGATTAGGCTGTGTGTATGGTAATTTCATACAAAAATCCATCCAAATTTCCGACTTTTACTGTCAATTACAAACACAACAAAAAAAGAATTAGCAAAATAGGTGCAACCGTTCTGAAGTGTTGCGCTTACTACATACATTCGGCAATTTTTCCTCAGATAAAAGTTACCTGCTTAGAGAAAAATCTACACTAACAAAAAAAAAACCGGTCAAGAGCGAGTCAGACTCGCGCACCGAGGGTTCTGTTCCGATTTCTGAAAAAGTGTGCTATTTAGAGACATCGTTTTATTTTTCCTGTAATATTTACATAAACTTCTATCACATAGAATAATTTCAGATTTTTCCCTTTGCAAACTTCGGAGATAAGGGGGGGGACGGTATTTTTTTTTACATTTTTCATCAAAAGTCGAAAACTATGCGGCCTAAAAAAAAATAAAAAAATGTTCAAGAATTTGCAAACAGCGTTCTTTCATACAGGGTGGCCGGAACATTGACGTCCAAAAATAAAATTTCGGTCCCTCGTATCGTGGGGTATTCGAATCACCCCCATGTATGTTCCGCGACTTTTCATAGTTTTCGAGTTATGAATTTTTTTCTGAATGTTTGAAAATTTTCGACCTGACCAACCTAAAAAAATTCTAAAAAAAAAAGTAGAGGGTTTTATCGAGTTTCTTTTTTTGCAACTGAATTTTCATAAGTAGTACTTTTATGCATAAAATAATCAGCTTCGTAACTGTGATGAAAGTTATGAAAATGTTGATCTAAAGTGAAAAATTTACGTTCGGTAAATTATGACTTAAATTTTCAACTTCAAATTAAAAATCTAAACAGGTGACTTCATGGTTCTCAAGTAGGCTTCAAGAATGCGTCAGACTCTCAGCTTTCATAATCATAAAAAAGGGTGGCCCCTGTATGATACCCCACATGCCGTAGTAGCCCCCCTTTCAGCACCTGTTACAAAAAAAATATAAATATTTTTATTTCTTTCTTATTTGGAAAATAGTTGGATAAACGTCATATAAAACTGTTCCAAATTTCAAGTTGATAGCATTAGTAGTTCTTGAGATATCCAGCTGTGACAGACAGACAGACTGAGTGACACCATAAGGGTTCTTTTTTTACCATTTTGGTACGGAACCCTAATAATAATTTCTAGTCACGCTATGCTTAATAGTATGTTGTATCAATAATTCTCTCAGTTGGTCGAATAATTGATAAATCAACCATGATCCTATTAAAATTATCGCACCCAATAGCTTAATAAACTGCATTACTGGTATAAATACAGCGTGTTCACAATTCGCTCATAATTCATTGCTAAGCTGCGTTATTCAGATAGTTAATTGCTCCTAAACGCGAACACCCTTTGCAATTGGGCTGTGTTATTAAAGTGCTAATGTATTAAAACTCGGATTATTATCTAAATTAGTATTAAATGTAGTGCTATTTATTTAAAGTAAGTTATTTGGGGGAATACTTGGACTTTATTATAAGGAGGATGCGCTAGGGTAGCCCGCGAAATTAAAATGTTCTTGCGTTTTTGCAATTTGACAATAAGAAACAAAATACCACAGCACAATCACCTTAACGAAAGCGCCAGTACAATTTTCTTTTGCAATTTTCAGGTCATTATTGGGTTGTATTGTGGCGGCATCTACATCGCCACATAAGAACTAAGCACATGACGTCACGCAAACCTGCATCGCGCAATTAGAGTTTACCACGCGACTAGCATATATACAACGTCCCGACATCAACCGTGGGGCAGTAGCCCACCAGACACAACACCCGTCTGGTTGGAGGATCCTCCCTTTTCAATGGAGGATGAGTGAACTTTACACCCTGTTCCTCATGCCTCTAAAGTATGTTGATCAAAATATAATTCGCTACAACTATGGTGTTAAAAAATTAACTCTAAAAACTTTAAGGGCTGCTTTAGACCGTCGAACTGATTAACATTTACTATGGGACCAACTTTGAAATTGCCGGAAAAAAACTAACTGTTGTCTACATTAATTTATGTTCGCATATCTCGTCAAAATGTACGGAACAGCTGATTTTTTTATTGGTCCCATTAGTAAAAGTTATTCGGTTCGATGGTCTAAACCTCTCCATGATAAAGTTTTTAGAGTTCATATATTTACTGAATTATGATCATATTTCGATCAGCATACATTACGGTCAGTATTAGAATATATAATGTTGTCCTGTAACTTGCAAAAAACGTAAGAAAATTTTATATTCGCGGGCTACAATGGCGCTTTCCGCAATTCCTTTCTAATCCGAATTCATTCCAGATTTTTCACTTTGGATAACCAGTCAGTAAAGTTTAATAAGCTTAAAAATTATATGCTGATCGCATATAATTTTTTAAACTTAAGCTTTAAACTACTGGTACAGTCAGCAACAAAAGTCGATTAACACTTGCAGTTTTTTAATCTTAATTATTAAGCGAAATATTTAATTCAAATCGGAACAGAAATACTTCAAATTTTAAGAACATTAAGCCTTAACAGTTTAACGAAAAAAAGCAGTTTATCGAATCATTTTGGGTTAATTTAGATGATGTCAAAAAGTAGCAGTGTTAACCGACTTCTGTTGCTGACCGTACTAGGTACTGGCAAGGAAACTAAAATGGTCCGTATATTCAAGAACATACTTATTGCTTAACTATTCATGTCCCTGACTCTAATTGTCAGATTTTAAATCTTCGACTTTGTGTTTGAAAAGCAGTTAACTATCATTCACTAAAAAGATTTTAAAATAAAACACATACCCCCTTATTCATAAAAAACTAAAACGCTGTATACTTATACCTATTTAAGTTATAGAAGTGTTTTGACAATTTCTTTCGAATTATAATTTGAGTTTGAAAGAAGAAGACAAAATACTTCTATTACTAAAATTGGTTTATAGAGCGTTTTAGTTTTTTTATAAATAAGGGGGTAAAAACGCAGAAATATAGCCCAACAACACCCACAGCCCCAATAAAGCAATTAAAGCACTCGCAATTCCTTGATTACCACTCCGAACCCTTCTAAAACATTAATCCCGCTACCTAATTTGTTTATCTGAACTGTAAATTGTGTAAGAAGAAAAATATCTCGGCAACGTGACAACAAAGAAATGTGTTTCATTAAACCTGCTGGTATTAACGGAGGAGGGATCGCTGTGGCTTCAACACTTGTTGTAAAGAGGTGGCACGTTACAAGCGAAAGCGGGAGCGGGAGCGATAACTTGGTTAAATAGCTACGTCCTAGAGAAGCGGTAGCCAAATAACGCCCGCATCATGAAAATGCTACTGCCAGCGGGCCACTCTACGGTGTCAATAAAAACTATTTTTACAAAAAAAAACGACCGACTTCCAAAAAAAAAAACACTACAAAGTGAAACATAACTTTTTCGGAAGTCGGTGTCTTTGGTTTTGTATTTTCGGTTTTTGCCACCGACTTCCGAAAGTGTTTTTTTGGAAGTCGGTTGTTTTTTATTTTGTAAAAAGTTTTTATTTTTCACTTTTAGCTGTGGTACTAACACAAAGAATATAAAAGAAGAATAGCAAATACTACCCCACACAAATTTGAATATGGCCTGCAAAAGAGATGAGAACTATTATTGAAGCTAACCCAAAAACTATCCAAGCAAGTTAATAAATTTCACATGGGACCAACTTCGAGGTATTCCTGAATAAAACAAGAATCTTTCAAATCCGACAACTCCTAAAAAGTTTTGCGTGGTCATACATAAAAAAAAAATATATGTTTGTACTATGCGTGCCAAATATGAATAGTACTGTCAAGACGCCATTTTGTTCCGCAATATTCGCGAACTTCATTACCAATGCGTACTAATTTGACAGCTATCGTGTATTTGACAGCTATCGGCAGTACTAATTTGACAGCTATCGTGTGAAGTTGGCAGCAAGCGCGATCCTATTCTTATTTGGCACGCATAGTACGTGTCGACTTGAGAACCTCCTCTTTTTTTTCGTCGTCTCTGGGAAAAGACACCAACTTACTTTCATAAATAACGTTTCAGTGACGTCATTCGCTGGTAAAATGAGGATGCTATGTGGCGGCCACCGCACTTTTAGGAAAGCCTACGGGTCCAGCATAATAACGGGTTCAGGACCTTGATAGGGCTGCCCCGTTTCTGCAGTGCATCAGATATATTTGCATGCACAAGCACGCGACGATGGCTTCCACGCCATCGTCAGACAGAAGTCTGCCTCTGTGCTCTGCAGAGTGCGGGAAAGCTCCAACTTCATCCTGAAGACCGTAGCGGGGAGGTACGATTTTCCTTTGTTAGGTGATGTTGTTCGAAGATGCATTTCGAACAACAGCCTTGTCGCTTAAATATATTATTAGGTATAAGTTTACTAACATTGATATAAGTTATCTTTTTCTTTTTGTTTTTCTTTTTGCTTACTAGCCCATAAGGATGTTGCTTATCCGAAATAAAGATTATATATTTTTTTACGTACTCTAAATGCTAGTTTGTCAGTATAGAAAACAGTTGAAGCTTTAATAGGTCTGAAGTTGAAGTGCAAGACTGTAAAAGCAGATAAAAACAAACGAAATGTGTTTCATTAAACCTGCTGTTATGGCGATAGCTGTGGCTTCGAGACTTGTTGTAATGAGAGGGTGCCCGTCACAAACGGAAGCGATAAGTTGGTAGAGTAACGTAAAGACCAGTAAAGACGAAGAAGTTATAAGAGGCACCGGGCGCGGGTAGACCATCTCTAATGTTATTAATTGTTGTCAATCAATCAATCTGCTTAGTCTTTTCCCAATTATGTTGGGTTCGGCTTCCAGTCTAACAGGGTGCAACTGAATACCAATATTTTACATGGAGCGACAGTCTATCTGACCTCCACAAAAAAAAATCTGTTGTTCAATAATGATGACGGCTGTAGGTAGTACACAAGATCAAACCCTGTACATACCAGTAGGTATCTATATTCAGGTACAAGGTGCAGGTGATCTCGATTATCCCCAATGGCTGTGCTGTCGTATGCTTTGATGCTCAATACTGCCATTGTGAGCAGGCAGTGGTGATCAAAGTGTGAAGAATTGGTTGTAAAATATCGTATCTGTGCTAAACATTCAAATCAACATTATGCGGCTTTGTATACGGTACGGACACAAACCGAATTCATTTGACACATTAGAAATAATGACAAACAATTTGTAACCAATGAGAATGAGTTTCAATATGCGCTAGTGGCGCCATTAGTTCCACAATTCGCCATCTAGTAGAGTTATTGGACAAAATTACTGTTTAAAACAAAATAACTAGTGTTTTTGATAATAAACTTGAATGGTTTTGTGGTTATTCAAAATTGGATTTGTTGGAATTTGTTTAAAATTGGGGTCTGCTTTGTGTTAAGTATCGGCCACAATTAATTGAATAGTTTCACGTTGTTCGTATAAATGTATTTTATTGAAGCTTTTATTTCATTCATATTTGAGTGTTTATGTTATTATTTTATTTGTCTTGAAATGACAGTGTTTTTCAGTGAATATCGAGATTTTTTTCTGTAATAGTTCTGGAGGCCAAATCTGCTAACGCAATTGTGTCGGAATGGCCGATTATTGACACCGTAATCTCCGAATAGAAAGGAGTCATTATGATTTTCCGATGGCGTGCCACTTGCCATTCCATTGGAAAAATTGATCGTATCTGGTTGCTTCGTCTAATGACAAGTCGTAATCTCCTTTATTTTGACATTTCTCCAGGAGATTACGAACTTTTAGCTCAATCGTAATGGCCGTTGCCTTGGTATTGTGTTCATAATGACCAATAATTGAAAATAGCAGACTTTGCCCTATTTTTTTTTTTTTTTTGTGAAGAGAACATTTAACTAAAATGTTGCTTAATGGACGAATATCACTCGAAAGTTTTCATGTCTACAGAGATCAGAGTACTCATTATAAGACTTAATTAAGTAAAATTCTGTCTACATTGCTCAAAGGGGTGCCTGCCTCACGAAGTATACATTTCTCATCATCGTCATCATCGCCGGAAGACGTCCACTGCTTGACATGGGCCTCCCCCAAGCACCGCCACTTCGACCGGTTCTGTGTTTCCCGCCTCCAGCTTATTCCTGCGGCCCTTACAAAGGTCATCGGTAAACCTTATGAGAGGCCTTCCAACGCTACGTCTTCCGTTACGCGGTCGTCATTCCAGAACCTTTCGGTCCCATCGGCCATCTGTTCTGCGAGCAATGTGCTCTGCCCACTTAAGTTTGGCAATTCTTCGGGCTATATCGGTTACCTTGGTTCTCCTGCCGATCTCTTGCATTTCTGATTCGATCACGTAGAGTTCGAGACTCTTTATTAGGAATGTACATCTCGCGAATTACAGAAATAAAGAACCTTTGTATAAATCGCTATAAACTTATCACTCGCACCACAGCAAAACCATTATCAAGGAAATAGTAAGAAAGCAATTAGCGACGAGACGCTGCAAATAACTGAGACTTTTCGACTAATAACATTGTTGCTAGGTTAACGTAAATATGGACAAAGTAACTAACAACCTGGGTCTTGCTTATTTGTACTGATAGCAAATACTCCACAAGTTCTTGTGGTACTGTGTACAATGTTGTGTTATAGTGTGCGTGCAAGTGCTTTGTCACCGCCTGAGGTATGTGAGCGGTGAGACGGGTGAAGGCAAGATTGGCACCATAGACATATAAAAAAACCGGTCAAGAGCGAGTCGCACTCGCGCACCGAGGGTTCCGTTCCGATTTCTGAAAAAGTGTGCTATTTAGAGACATCGTTTTATTTTTCCTGTAATCTTTACATAATCTTCTATCACATAGAATAATTTCAGATTTTTCTCTTTGCAAACTTCGGAGAAAAGGGGGGGGGGGTACTTTTTTTTTTAATTTTTCATCAAAAGTCGAAAAAAAATATAAAAAAATGTTTGAGAATGTGCAAACAGCGCTCTTTCATATGATACCCCACATGCCATAGTAGCTCCACTTTGAATTTTTAAGACCCCCTTTCGATCCCTGTTGCAAAAAAAATATAAATATTTTTATTTCTTTCTTATTTGCAAAATAGTTGGGTAAATGTCATCTAAAACTGTTCCAAATTTCAAGTTGATAGCGTTAGTAGTTCTCGAGATATCCAGATGTGACAGACAGACAGACTTAGTCACACCATAAGGGTTCCTTTTTTACCATTTTGGTACGGAACCGGGAGGAGGAGAAGGAGAAGTGGCAAGCGGGCGAATTTCTTTACAGGAGAAGTGGCAAGCGGGCGAATCTGTGTCCGTGCGACATGCTCAGATGAGCCGTTCATAGTACAAATTGCGTCTCCGCGAACTAGTGCGCTTTCGACTGTGACCGTGACAATTTATAAGAATGCCGTGTTGTTCAGTGGTTTCTTGTAAAAACCGAAGCCATGTTAATCATGGAATCACTTTCCATATGTAAGTACAAGTATTTTACCGTACTTGTCTTTAAAATCATGAAAGTGACAAAGGGAAAAGTGGAGACACAGGGTTCCGATACATTTTAACATACTGGGCACATCTCCTTCTTTCTTATTTCTATGATTGGCACACTGAGTTATATTCAAGTTTCTCTACCTCCCCCGACTCACCACTCACATACCTTAGGCGGTGACTAGCACTTGCGCGTACACTATAGTTTACACACGTGTTTGGCTCGGTATGTTCGGGAAAAGCCGCTCGGCTTAGCTCGAATTGTACCGAGCGAACCTGCGGGGTAGTTGCATATCACGCATAAAATGGCAATCAATCGCAATGCCTTTCATTTTGACAGTTCAGCTACGTTCATTGCGTTATTTTTTATTTTCGTTGTTGAACAGATGAATTTTTCAAACCGATGAAGCAATGTACTTATTTGGAATTTCCGTCAATACCCACGGATTATGATTCAAAGTATGTTAAGCAAATTAGGGTGCTGGAAACATGATTAAGCGAGAATAGATGCCGAACGAAGTTTGCCTATCGCCAGGAGCCCAATGAAAGTCAAATGTGTAGTAATTATTTCCAATCGGCTGTTCAACAAATACTGCCGAATTTAATGTGCCGACCCGAACACGTGTGTCCCTTTACAGTCCGGCCGACGAGAAAATGCGTAGGTACTTGAGCTTGTCAGTTTCATACAAACAAATATTTGTGTTTTGCGAATTTGATCCTTATTACTACTAGAAATTGTCCAACCGTCAGGTGTCAGGAACGCATTCTTTTTTAGTTTAAAGTTGTTTTAAGTTTATTTCTATTTGAAGTAGTTGGTTAGTCTTTCTTTTAAAATTATGTTTATTTTGTTGTCTTCTACAAAATACTGTTCTTGTTTTAAACTACTGGTTTCTTAAACGAATTGGACGAGTGCAATTTAGGAACTACTCCAAGCAGGGTGCTGCAAGTATGGTTAACCCCTCAAGTGTCTGAGTTTGGCTAATTTTAGACCCAAAACCCCAGCGAGTGGGGAGGGTTGGGGGTTAGTTGCGAACCCCATAGGTTCGCAACTACTGATGATGATATGTTTTCCATCGAATGATGTTTTTTTACGTTTATATATATGTGATCTAAGCTTATATACCTATTATGTAAAGTTTTGTCCTTTTGCACACTTGGGGTGCATTTGACACGCGGGGGGGGGGGGAGGGGGAGGGGGAGTTAGCTGCGAACTCCATAGGTTCACAACTAATGATGATTATTGGTTTTCCATCGGGTGATGTTTTTTTACATTTATATATATGTGATATAAGCTTATATACCTAACAAAAAAAGGGTTTTTCTTATTCAAACATGGGGTGCATTCGACACTTGAGGGGTTAAGGGAGGATAGATGCCGAACGAAGTTTGCCTATCGGCACGATCCGAATGAAAGTCAAGTGTGTAGTAATTATTTCCGAATTTTCCAATCGCCTCTGTTGTTCAACAAATACTGCCGAAGCGAATCGTGTAGCACCCCCTACAGTCCAGCCGTAGAGATAATGCGTTTTTGACACCTATAAGTTTCATACTAACAAATATGTGTTCTGCGAATTTGATCCTTATCCTTACTAGAAATGGTCCAACTGACAGGTGTCAGGGACGCATTCTCTCGACGGCCGGATTGTAGTTTTTAGTTAAAAGTTGTTTTAAGTAGTTTCAGTTAGTACTATGCGTGCCAAATAAGAATAGTACTGTCAAGACGGCATTTTGTTCCGCAATACTCGCGAACTTCATTACCAATGCGTACTAATTTGACAGCTATCGTGTGAAGTTAAAACAAGCGCGATCCTATTCTTATTTGGCACGCATAGTATTTGAAGTAAGTAAGTAGTTGGTTAGTCTTTCTTTAAAATTGTGTTTATTTTGTTGTCTTCTACAAAATAGTGTTCTTGTTTAAAACTGCTGTGTTCTTAAACGAATTGGACGAGTACAATTTATGAAGCTCTTACTCCAAGTTAGCAGGAGTATGTGGAGTATGTACAATGTTGTATTTCTTTAACTAAGTGAAAACTACTTTGTCAATGTTGTATTTACCTCGAAATCTTGACATAAGATAGTTTCACGTGGCCAGTTTAGGATACTGGGCTAATGACCAGTCCAGGGCCTTAGACTACAAGCTAAGTGCTAAATAGTTGTAACAAAAAATTGTCTGATTTGAGCTGACCCACTTACTCATGCTACAAAAAAGCTGTATATTTTGAGTTCTATTTATATATATAAAAAAAGGAATTTTATTAACCTCCTCCTTATTGCAGTGTGTTTAAGAGGAAAATGATAAGGAAAAAAAATATGATTAAAGAATTTTATTTGTTAGTTATACTTCATGGATTTCACATAATATGCTACTTGAGAACATTTTTACCCGACTGCGCCAGAAGGAGTGTTATGTTTAGAACTTCAAGTCTAGTATTATAAAAACATTGACATACAAACTTATTGTTCTTTTTGTTTTGTAATTATGAGTCTAAAATTGATAAAGGGCTTTGATTATAATATTGTCTGACTGCCCGAGCGACATCGCGACTCTGGTGAAAACAATTTCTATGAAAACTTCACAAAAACTTCGCATCTCGCCTGTGTGCGGAAGACTTAATGCAGGATAAAATTTCTTCATTTTAAAGAGTTCTCAAGAGGAGCTCGTGGCTAAGGAATAACAGCCGCACGGGTCGATCCAACAGGTTAAGCAACGCTTGCCGGGGTTGGTCTGTGGATGGGTGACCATATTTACATACCGAGACTCCTCCGTGAACGTTAAGCCGTTGGTCCCGGCTGTCATTCGTGGATCTTTGACAGTCGTTACGGGTCGTCAGAAGCCCGAAAGTCTGACAACCTGTCTTACCAAGGGGTATCGTATTACCCAGTAACTGGGTTGTGGAGGTCAGATAGACAGTCGCTCCATGTAAAATGATGGTATTTAGCTGTATCCGGTTAGACTGGAAGCCGACCCCAACATAGTTGGGAAAACGCTAGGCAGATTGATTTGATTTTTTGTTATGAGTTCTCGTAGAGAGTATAATTAAGTTAAAAATATAATATCCTAACCTAACTAAAACTATTCAAAAAACTAAAATATGGCGTCGAAAACTTCCACCGCATCGCTGTCGACTGGTAAAGCACCCAAGAGACGGCATTGCCACGTTGTATGGAATGCTAAGAGTTCTTACTAAAACAATACGTTATTGCACCATATCATCCAAGTTAACCCATAAATCGCAGTATGAACTCGTAATAGTTATTTATGCAACTGACGTATAATGAGGGCTATTAAAACACGAATGTGTGATAATAGTATCACGTGAGTGTTTTAATACCTAATTATGTACAGTTGCATACAAAACTTTATCTACATCCATGTTATCAATCCTCTATAAAAGGTTCTGAAACAGTTTTTTGCAATACTAATACTCGTATCGAACATGGCGGCCGGCGTCATAGTATACGACGTGAATTCGAATAAGTTCTTTTTTTTTAATTACGGCGCTGTTGTAGTGAAACGCGCGTGCATTACAATGTTCTTTTTTTGAAAACCAGTTGCATTATGAAATTCAGTACAACATTAAAACAACCGTTTGGATGCTATTATGGTTACCATGGTTACTATGACACTGGCTGTTTTAATGTTGGCAATAAGCTAACTGTTTCAGAAACTTTTATAGAGGATTTATAGCATGGGTGTAGATAAAATAATATAATTATTTAGTCTGCAGCACAACTTTGTGTCTAATAACGCCTGTAACGCTACTATGAAGTATCATTACCACTAACTGACGTCTCTTCCCTATACACAGGATTTTTGATTTACGGCCACGAGGTAAGCGTTTTTATTATGAAATGTGGGTGTAAGGTATAACTGTCAAATTTCTCCAAATGATTTTAAACCTTAAAATGTTAAAGGTTAAGTTCAAAATCGAATGAGAAAATTTGACAGTTTGTAGTAGGTCTAGGTATCTGCTGCTGTGTGTACACACCTCGGCCTTATCACTTCGGATATACAGGAGTGCTGTACAGCCGGTCGATTCTGTAAAAATCTCACCGTGAAAACTTAGGTGAAGTGAGTTTGTTTTTGCTAGGAATTGACACTATTGACAGCTCACTCCACGCTCACTTCATGTAAGTTTTCACGGTGAGATGGTTACAGAATCGCACTTCAGTAGTGCTTTGTAATATAATACCTAGTTTAGTATTCACTACGGGATCGTGGAATTAAATAGCGATAAAAAAAGTTATGGGAGAAATCTTTGTTGATACTTATTATGATTTTGATTTGGTCAGTCACGAGCATAAATATATTACTACTAGCTGCGCCCCGCGGTTTCACCCGCGTAGACCGGGATAAAATGTAGGCTATGTGTTGATCCACGGTATCCAGGTCCAGCCGTTTGAGCGTGAAGAAGTAACAAACATTCAGACACACTCACAAACTTTCGCCTTTATAATATTAGTGTCATGGACAGGTGACACATATTTTTGAAGCCGATGCAGTATCCTATATTTTGAGTCGCTTGACTCATCAAATAGTTTTGGTGTTCCTCCGATGTCACATAAATATTCGCCGTCATATTGACAGAATGTTTTTGCCGAGCTGTCCATAGTTTTATACAACGTGTCCTTTTGCATCCTCGTCAAATTTCAGGGTGTGATACAGAACATCAAACCGAACAACTTTCTCCATGGGACCAACATCGTATTCGCGAAAAAAATGTCAACTGTCCCATAGAAAACTTTACCTACTTGACGCAAATGTTTATATCGGCTGATTATTTTTTGCGATTACGACGTTGGTCCCGTTGAAAAAGTTGTTCAGTTTGATGGTTTGTACCACACCATTAAATTTAACCACACCTTTCTGGTCCTCCTCCTCCTACTTAGTCGTTCACTCTTGACAGAGTGGTCGTGTGATTTTCTTTGGCCAAAGCAGCCCTCGCGATGCTCCTCCACTTATTCCGGTCTGCCGCGTCTCGAAAATTCTGAACTTTGGAGGTTTGTATTGACGCTTTGATAAGGTCTGTCCAACGCGTAGGTGACCGACCGCGTAACCGCTTGCCCCACACTTGTTTAGTTGTTACAATAAAATAATTTCTCTAAATTTCCACCACATTATTTCTTTGACCCGCCATTTTCATAGCCACGCGCATTCGCGAGTAGAAATTCATAACAACGTTCATCGTTATCACATGCCTGTAGGCAAGTAGGGGGGGCTGTAGGGGGTAGGGGGGCACCAGACACTCACCTGACGATACCTACCTATTTAATGATGAGGTGGCTCCTGGCTCCTCTTCACAAATACATTTTAATAACATTAAAGGAAAATAAAAGTTTGGATGTGACACAAGTCTTAGTAAGAAAGTGCTTTTTTTTTTGTGGATGGGAAATCAAACGACTTCTCCCGCTCTGGGTGGAGCGGAAGGGCGTGTCAGACGTTTACTGACTTAACCCACCCGTGTTCCTTCAGTTGCCTGTGCCAGGGCCACGGAATCTCTTTCGAACAACCCGCGACCCCGGCAGCAGTAAGAAGGTGCTTGAAAATTGAGTGTCTGTGCAAGTGTGTGTGTAATGCTTTGTTCCGGTAAAGTGGAGTTATTAGCGGATTTTTTTATGTTACGTCCGTTTTTTAGACAGCGAACTCGAAACCAAAAACGAAACCAAAGTTAAAAACTGAATATTTCCAACAATTAATAAAATAATAAATAAATAAAATTCTTTATTGGCATTAAAAAACAGGTGCACAAGTAAATTAAAGCCCTGACTCCTGCGCTAGGTAGCAACACCTGTGTTACAGGAGCCAGTGTCTTCTCACAATCAGTAGGTAGGTTATGGATTTTATGAGTTATTAATCTTATTATACATTGTTTAAATTTATATTAAAATAGAAAATTAATATATACAAACATTTACAAATATTTGGTCGTACAAATATTTGTACGACCTACAAGTATTTGTTCCGAGTCTGGGTGTTTTTCTATCTATAATATGTATGTATTTACAAAAAAAAATGTATATAAGTAGTTTATCAGCCATCTCGTTACCATAACACAAGCATTAGGTTGCTTAGCTTGGAACTAGATGCCGTTGTGTGAAATGTCCAAGCAAAATAAATAAATAATAATATAACAATTTTTTACATTAGTGTGAGTGTGAAGTGAGAAGAGCGTGTGTGTGGTGTGTTCATGTGTGGAGTGTGGTGGTGTGCTGTATGGATGAAGGTTAATGAGAAGAGGCGCTCACGGTTGATATGCATTGATATATTAGGGGAAGATATGATACGCTCCAACATCGCTAGCACCAAACCTGGACTCCGCACGACGATGTTTTTTTGCACAGATGTGTCAAAGCAAACGTCATAATTATATTATTATAATTTTCAACAAATTAACATTTCTGGCCGTACTTACGAGTGAAAAGCAATCCCGTGGGACTTGTTTTTGGTTTTTCACTATTGGTGCACATTTAGAAAACACACGCAATTTCAAGCACAGTAAAAGTTTAATAAATATACTGTAAAATCTACATGGCAGCGAGGCAGATCAGGAACCGATGTCAAGATGAGCTGCTGCAGCGTGTCAATGGGACAAATAAATCGAAAAATAATGTCAGTTTTTAGGGTTCCGTACCAAAATGGTAAAAAAAGAACCCTTATGGTGTCACTCTGTCTGTCTGTCACAGCTGGATATCTCAAGAACTACTAATGCTATCAACTTGAAATTTGGAACAGTTTAATACGTTTATCCAACTATTTTGTAAATAAGAAAGAAATAAAAATATTTATATTTTTTTTGCAACAGTGACTGAAAGGGGTCTTAAAAAATAAAAGTGGGGCTACTAGGGCATGTGGGGTATCATATGAAAGAGCACTGTTTGCACATTCTCAAATATTTTTTTTCTTTTTTAGGCCGCAGTTTTCGACTTTTGATGAAAAATGTAAAAAAAAATACCGTCCGCCCCCCCTTATCTCCGAAGTTTGCAAAGAGAAAAATCTGAATTTATTCTATGTGATAGAAGTTTATGTAAAGATTACAGGAAAAATAAAACGATGTCTCTGAATAGCACACTTTTTCAGAAATCGGACCGGAACTCTCGGTGCGCGAGTCCGACTCGCTCTTGACCGGTTTTTTAAATTTGTTTGGCTTAAAATTCAGCATCGCGAATACCTGCCATGATCCTCACGTGTGCAGGTGTCCGGTGTGAACGCGATGCAAGATGGGAGGTGAGCCATTGTCTGTGGAGAGACGCCACGTAAACACCGGAGATCAGGGGGCCTACTCCCTAAGCACGAAGCCCGTAGTTTCGGACTTCGTTACGGGCGCTTCTTACTCCGTATCACCTACGGATGGATGATTGGTTTGGGGCCCGAACGAAGTATGAATGACAACATGATTTGCCAGTTGTCCCTACTCTCCATGTGTTTTTGCCCGTCCGAAAAATTTAACTTTTACACTTGTTTTTGATGGATCGTAATGTCAGACGGACGGAAAAACGGACGGACGGAAAGACGGACGGACTTAGGGAGTAGGCCCCCTGAGCCGTCCGTGAGCCCCCACTTGCGGAGGTGGTCCTGGCTGCAGCCTACTTGGGCACGAAGTCTAAGGTTTTCCAAGTAGGCCACGGTAACTTGTGCCCGGATGGGAGACTCTGATGGGTCAATAAAGAAATCAGGAGGTTTAAGCAGTTGACCAAAGATCTCATCTTTATGTGTGACCTTTTGGGTGAGACCCTGCTATTTGAAAACCAATTGGCCGTTCAGTTTTGGAATTTTACAAACTTACAGAATCTAAATAGGTAGTACTAAATAGTAAAAGTAACAAAGATTCTTGATAACATCAGGTACAGTTAAGTTGCTAAGTGTGGAGCCTTCTAAACGAAGAAGTTGCTCAGACTTAATTTTCCTTTATAAGACGCTCCACAATTTGGCGAATGTACCGGAGTTGGTTTCGGAGATCGGTCTAAATGTGTCCCGCCGTACCTCATATAGATCCAATTTTAAAACAGAAACATTTCAAACGCCTAAAAATAGAACTAATCTTGGTCGTTCAGCTCCTCTATACCGGTTCTTGTCTAGCTACAATAAGCTGAGCACGCGTACTAACAACTTGGACATATTTTCGAACAGTCTGAATGAATTCAGACGGTACGTTCTCAGTTCTTGATTTATCTGTTTGTTTATTTCTTTTACAAAATGTTATTTGTGTATTTGTGTGACTCCATCCAATGTATTTAATATTGTACAATTTAATTTAATTTAATTTAATGATGTCCTAATTTATTTGTTATTTTTATAGTTTCAATGTACAATTGTTATAATATTCCAATTTAACTAATTTATTTGTATTTTTATAGTTTCCAATGTACAATTGTTATAATATTCCAATTTAACTAATTTATTTGTATTTTTATAGTTTCAATTTATAATTGTTTTACTATTCCAATTTAATTGATGTTTTTTTTTTTAATTTTTGAATTTTACTGTATTTTAATTTAACTACTTGTCATTTTAAATTCAATGTAAACTTTGTAAATTTTAATTTTGTTATTTCCATTTTAATTTTTATTATTGATTATACAAGTGCTGTGCACACCTATAAGTGACAAATTCACCGCAAAGCTGTTGATATAGAATATATTAATTTAATGTAATGATAGTCGTTGGTGTGTCAATGAATAAATAAATAAGCTCTCGAAATGAAAGAACACATCCAATTAGATTGTAGCACTCGATAATAGGTATAAATAGTGGCATAATAAAGATTTATCGTTTACTAGCTATTACGGCGACCCATTAACGTTAGCACTTACCACACGTAAGTATGATATATACGCTAGTCGATAAAGACGAGATGGGCGGTAGTTCCATGTTTTAGCGTGTAGTGTAATTATTGAAGTACCCTCCTTTTGGGCTTCATTGTAGTCAGAGCTCGTGGCTAAGTAATAATAGCCGCACGGGTCGATCGCTTGCCGCGGTCGCTCCGGTCCGCTCCGGATTGGTGACCATCTTTACATACCGAGACCCCTTCGTGCTTCGGAAAGCACGTTTAGCCATTGGTCCCGGCGGTCATTCTTGGACCTTTGACAGTCTAGCTTGAGAAAGCCCGAAAGTCTGACAACCAGTCTTACCAAGGTAAGACTCGTATCGTGATATCGTGATTCGGTTAGACTGGAAGCCGACCACAAGATAGTTGGGACAAAGTCTAGGCAGATTGATTGTAGTCGGATAAAAAGGTGAAGATAAACATTTATTTTATGTCTTTTGTATCTGATGGCATTTCCAACTTTGAATGTTTTTGAATTTGTTGTATTTATGATTTGTCTTTTCTTTGCTTCAGGTAAGTTCCTGTTTTGTATACCAAGTCTGATGTACAAGTATGTCTTCGTCATAAATGTAAGTAAATAAATAAGATTAATTTTATCTATAACCTTACTACTATGCTTAATAATATCATATCAAAAGGCCAAGTTGTGCATTTAAAACATTCAAAATCTAGTTGCAATCTCGTGTCAGCGATAAACAATGTCAAACTTGTCAAAAATGTAGGGAATTAGAGGTATTTTTTTAAAAGAATGCTTTAATAAACTTTTTAAATATACGGGAATGGCCCCTCTGTGCTATGAATTGGACAAGAGATTGAAGAAAATGAAGATAAGAAGGCGTGAACCAGTTTCTTCAACCGACGTAAAATATAGTTGAATCGCTTGTTTTCAAAACAGCACTTGTCCAAAATCCAAAAAAAATATAAAGAAAAGGGTAAAAATATAATTTTTTAATTATTTTATTTGCTTAATCATTAAAAATATATATATTATTTGTTCTCAATTGACAATAGTCATGGGTAATCCTGAAAAATATTTTGCTATTTTGTTTTTTGTTCCTCCTGTAAAAACACAGTTTTGGACAAGTGCTGTTTTGAAAACAAGCGATTCAGTTGGTTGCAATTGCAACTGCAATCCAAATTCTGTCCAAAACTGTATATTATTTCCTATATTCCGAGTCAACTATTCTAAAAGATACTTTTAATCTAAAACATAATATACAACAAATTGCTTCGAGTTTTAATATGAAATATGTTAAGCTAATAAATCAAGGAGTCCCGTGAAGTATGTTAAGCGCGAACTAATAAAACGATAAAGTTTTCGCATCGTGCGAGTTGCGTGTTAGTCTGCGAGTGAAACTCGTACCTCGTACTAGACACGGCTGTACAGTGTTGATATACCTACCTTCGGGAGTAGGGTGAAGAGAGCTTTTTGTTGGCAACTGTCTTTTGTTTTTCCTTCCTACTCTACGCTTGACAATTTGTGGTCTCAACTCAAGAACACGTCCACTACAAAGGTTGGTTTTGCGGCTATATGTCCTGTTTATTGCCACTTAAGGTTGCTTATTCTGTGAGCTGTGTAGATCTCTCTGGGTCTCTGTTAGATCACCTCATTTCAGAGTCGAACCCTTACAGGGTGTGAAGTTTTAGTTCATTTGAAAATCAGCGTCAGACACGGGCGCCGGCTTCGCCCACGTGGATGTCGGCAATTATCCCACGGGAACCTACTACCGGGATAAAGAGTATCCTATGTGTTAATCCAGGTTATAAACTATCTGTGTGCCAAATTTCATCAAAATCCGTTCAGCCGTTTTTGCGTGATTGAGTAGTGTTTTAATTTGTTCCTTGCATTTACTGTAGCAAATAAACATATTTCGTACTTTTAATTTAGACAGTTTAGCTCGCAAAAGATGTCAATATCTAAAACCCGTCACACATAGAAATTACCATTTCATAACAATAAAGTTCTCCCATTCTTTTAGAGTCCAAACAAATAAATATCGTAGAACCTTCTCTAACCTTGTTACAGAACCACAGGTCCCGTGTGCCCCATCCGCCGGTTACTTACAGGGTGTTTAATTTTAAATACCCGCCGCGCCGCGCCTCGCGATATTTTAATTACAAGCTACCTATAAATTATATGGGCGTGCCTCCCGTCCGAACGGATAGGAACACTTTAATTTTGTTAGTATAATGTCGCTTTTGTGTAAATAACAAGTCTAAAATTAGACGGGCTTAGCTTTATGGTATTTTAATATTTTGGAGAGCAATTCATAGCGTACTAAAATTCAACAATCATAGACGTAGATTTCCACTAACCTAGTAGCTTTTGCCAGCGGCTTTGCCCGCGTGGAGTTCGGTGATTAACCCACGGAAACGTAAGGTCAGCAGCAAAAGTCGATTAACACTTGTGTTTTCTAAATCTTAATTATTGAGAAAAATACTTCATTAAAATCGGAGGGCAGATGTAAATTTTAAAGAAAATGTGAATATCTAATAAATGAAATGCTAAAAATCATTTTGTATTAATTTAGATGAAGTCAAAAAGTAGCACGTATTAACCGACTTCTGTTGCTGACCATACTACCGGTATAAAAAGTAGTATGTGCTATTCCAGACTATAGGTAATCTATCTCTGTGCCAAATTACATCCAGATCCGTTCAGCCGTTATGACGTGATTGTGTAGGTGGAATTTGTGCTCACGACTCGTGCCGGCAATATCATCATCATATCATACTATCTTTACACACCGAGACTCCTCCGTGCCTCGGAAAGCACGTTAAGTGGTCCCGGCTGCATTCGTGGATCTTTGACAGTCGTTACGGGTCGTCGGAAGCTCGAAAGTCTGGTAATCAGTCTTACCAACGCGTATCGTATTACCCCGTAACTGAATTGTGGAGATCAGATAGGCAGTAGCTCCATGTAAAATACTGGTATTCAGCTGCATCCGGTTAGACTAGAAGCTAACCCCAACATAATTGGGAAAAGGCTAGGCAGATGATGATAACTGGTTTTGAAGATTTCTATAGGTGGTCTGGCGGCATCTACAACGCCACATGCGAACTACGCATCAAAGACCTGACGTCACACGAATCCTGAATCGCGCAAGCAGAGTTTACTGCGCGACTGGCATGTATATAAACATCCCCAGTCACAACAACCGTCTGGATGGAGGATCCTCCCTTACCTATGGAGGATGAGAGAATTTTACACCCTGTTCCTCATACCTTTATAGCGGCATTGACCACATACCATCCGGTGATTCAGGTGGTCTGTCTGCTCTTTTGCCATGGAAATACCTATTTGTCGTAACAGCACACTGGAAACATTCCCTTATACCTCGAGATAACGGTAGCTTGTTAAAACTTGCATGTTCAAAGTTTATGTCTGATTGGAGATACGAAGTTGGAATAATTTACCTTTTCATCGATTTTTATTGGTTGGGAGACCAAGTGTGTCTTTGTAGGCAAATTGGAAGAATACGTTCAGAATCATGATTTAGGTTTGCAATTAGATTGTGAAGTTGAATTGGTTCTGATTATTTGGTGTACGTTTTTGATTATAAGTAGGTAGATGATAGGTTTTGTGTTAAGATCACATTTAATTCGTTTTACTGAAAATCACGTGTTTACTACCTCTCGTTTTATCTTTAGGTACTTTTATTTTCTAATGATTGATAACAGGAAAGGCTTTTGGCAATAAATCCACCTAAATGCAGCAGGTACATAATGCATGTTAAAATAAATAACATGGTACGTTGACAAACCCATATTGTAAGAGGAAAAACAGTAAGTAGTATTATCTCAGCTCATAACATATTTGTAAATCTTTGATTGCGGAAGAATGAAAATACGACAAATATCGTTCTTATTATAGGTGTTTAAATGTGTCACCTTCAAAAATTCTAGTCACATTGCCTCGCAAAACAATGAATCAAAACTCTTCTAAGAATCTGAGAGGATGTAGCTATTCCATCTTGTGTTTCTTAAAAGCATTTTAAAACAATTGCTTCCAGAAATACCACCGAGGTCCGGTGCGGCATGTCAATTTTGACAGCTGTCAAGTGTCAAATTTGACGTGTGTCATGCGAGGGCGTCGGATGTAGTCATGCGAAACTAGTTAATTATAGCTTGGTTTTGTTGCTGCGTGGTTTAAGTAGTTACGATAGTTTCGAATATTAATTTTATAATGATTTCTGATGTTCTATCAAAACCTCTCTCTCTTCTTGTTCTGATCTTCTATGTGGAAGGCTTGCAGGTAAAAACCGGGATGAGAAAAATAGAGAAAGTGATCGAACCAGGCGAGCTCAATTTCGGTGAAAAGGATAGATCTGTAGTTGCTTTGAACGATAGTGTTTTCGACGGTATTCAAACTTTTCTTTTTTTGCGGCTACATTTTCATCTTCTGCGGAGAACCTCATCTAAAATTGAACATATTTTTTCGCAATTTTACTTCAGTAAATGACTAAAAGAGAAACAATTGAATCCATCGTAGGCCTCCTTAAGAACAGCATCTTATTTTCCGCATCATATGCCATAAAAGCTAAATTAAATAGGTTATTACGGTGAATGAGATTTTTTTTTGTATTATTTTTTAACAAAAAATAAAACTCAGAGGAAGGATTGGTCCTTATTGGCTCAGGATCGAGTTGAGTGGAAAAAGGAAAGGGAGGCTTGTGGGACAATACAGGCTGATTATTATTATTATTTTAAAATGCCTTTGACCTATCTCGGGACCTTGGGGTTCCGGACCTTTGGAAGGCGTACGAGGGGATGAAGCCAACTCGCGGAGGCCCCTTAGACAATTTTAAATGATGATGCGAGACCTTATAATAGCCCTGTTAAGCCAAATCATGCCAATAATTAATCCTATTATATTGGTGGCAAACTTATGTCCACTAACCGGGTACAAATCACACTTCACACTAATATTATAAAGGCGAATGCTTGTGAGTGTGTTTGTGTTTGTTTGTAAGTTTGTTACTTCTTCACGCTCAAACGGCTGGACCGATTTGGATGAAATTTGGTATGTAGATAGCTTATACTCTGGATTAACACATAGGCTACTTTTTATCCCGGTCAACGCGGGTGAAAAAATAAAGGCGACTGCAAAAAAAAACTACGGCTACTGAATAATTTCTAATAGAAGAAAAATTCACTTGACCCGGAGATCAAACCCAAGACCAGCAAGGAGAACCACGCTCAAGAGTCACGCTTGCCACCTCTAGACCAAACATGTATGTATGAATGAAACGCACCGACCCCAGCGTGTTTGACCAGACTCGATTGCTCGAATGACCCCAAAGATTCACACTAGCCCCTGTAGCCTCATGCTTTTTCATGGGGCTACAGAGACCATTGCATATCAAGAAAGAAATAGACCGGGGCGCGCGATAATAGTAGGGAAGACCGTGCCCTTAGGACATGGCTAGTAAACTTATTCCAATTTATTTCCAGAAAAACATCCTAAAACACATTAGCAAAAACATTTTCTAGTAATGAAAACCTATCCGTATCACAGTCTTAATTAAAATACACACAAACAACCAACAAAAATCGTTCACACATACAAAATAGAACTCCATTTTTCATATGGATACTATTTTTAAACTCCCCGATACGGATGAGTGTGATACGGTGTTAATAACTGTGAAATTGATAGTCTTTGATGTAAGCGTTTTATATTTACGTAGGGCGAGTTCGGAATGGCCCTCATGCTAAAAGAAATTGGTACATGATTCTGCGTTTTATCCTCGTGCCTCAGATTTGAGGAACATAAAGGAAAATCTTGGAAATGGTTTCTGAAAGACTCCTTAAATTATAATGTTGCTAAATGTAACATCTATCTAAAGTCTAAACGGTGAAGGAAAACATCTCGAGGAAACCGGTATATAGGCATGAGGAACAGGGTGTAAAGTTCACTCTTCCTCCATAGAAAAGGGAGTATTCTCCGACCATACGAGTGTTGTGTCTGGTGGGCAACTGCCCGACGGTTGATGTCGGGACGTTGTATACATACATATATGCTAGTCACGCGGTAAACTCTGATTGCGCGATGCAGGATTTAGCGTGAAGTCAGTGTGATGCGTAGTTCGCAGGTGGCGATGTAGATGCCGCCACACCAGCATGACCTAAAGGCTACAACCAAAAATTCGATCTCGTGTATGACCAGGTAATAAATAATGTTTATTTTATCTCGACAAATTAAATTCTTATATACTAGTATATTAACTTGACAAGTATTTTGTCAAAATTTTGTAATTTGTGGGAAATCTGCGGCCAAAACGAGGTTTTTCTTCTGCCATGGTTTAAAACTTTAAACCATCGAGCCAGTTTTTGTAATAAGAACCTAGCTGTGATAGAAATACAGTTCTTTATACAAAACTGACAACTTAGTCCGGTACTAAGTTGTCAGTTTTGTAAAACTGTGTCGGAATAAAGTTCGAAATTCAAAAAAGGGTCTATGGTTTAAACCAGGGTTGAAAATGAACCTTGTTTTGTAAAAGGAGTAAGTAGGTATGTAAGGATCGTAGCAGATGGCGTTCTGTAGTTTCTACCATGGGAAAAAGGTGGGAAAGTGGAGTGACGACCGCGACTCACGAGTTGTAGATCGTGGTTCGAACCCTGACAGGCGCTTCAACTTGTACAAATTATTTCATCAACACTGCTCTCAAAACGGTGAAGGAAAACATCGTGAGGAAGCTCGCATGTCCTAGAACCAAAAATTCGAAGACATGTGACATCTACCAACCCGCACTGGGCCCGCGTGGTGGATTACAGCCCACTCTCTCTCACCGAGAGGAGGCCTGTGTCCCAGCAGTGGGAACATTATAGGCTGATTATGCTAGCGGAATGTCATCTTCATCAAACATTAGATTAGACGACAGATACACTGATTAACTTCTTGATTATGCTTTCAGAAATAATTAGGTACATTGGTAATACGACATGCTACACAAGTACTTAGTTTAGTGGTTAATTAAGTGTTGATTGGGGTTAATTAGGACTAATTAGTGGCAAGTTTTTTAGTCGTCACTGTAATATTGGAACGAAGTTCTTTAACGCGGTTTGCGGTAGAAGTTGCGGTAGAAATCATCACGTAAGGAAAAAGCGTTCATACTTCAGAAGCGTGGTTTCACTTTGACTCTACATCAATCTGCCTAGCCTTATCCAAAACTATTTTGGGGTCGGCTTCCAGTCTAACCGGCTGCAGCTGAATACCAGCATTTTATATGTAACTGGGTAAGTAATACGATATCCCTTGGTAAGACTGGTTGTCAGACTTTCGGACTTCTGACGACCCCTAACGACTGTCAAAGATCCACGAATGACAGCCGCACGCACGGAGGAGTCTTGGTATGTAAAGATAGTCAACCATCCACTGACCAACCCCGGAAAGCGTAGCTTAACCTGATGGATCGACCCGTGCAGCTGTTAGTACTTAGCCACGAGCTCCTCTTTTCTCTCTCTTTTTCACTTTGACTCTACATACAACTGAACTGAAAAATATTGGTAGGACTCTGTCTGTGGGTGTCCCACGACACATCACGACTTTTTTTATAACTCGTCATGGCCAAGCTCGACTGTTGAGAGTGAGATCCTAGGTTCAACCCTCGGGTCGGGCGAAGTATTATTAGGGCTTTCCTTAAGGAATTCCTCATTAGCAGTCGCATGTCTGGACTTGTGTCCGGTTAATAGCAATACACTCATCCCTTTAACATGGAACTTTACACCTTTGCTTAACCTTCAGGGGAACTCTGACGTGATGTCCCTTCTCTCCTTCTCTTCTTCTTGCGTCTTTCTCTCTTCCTATTTAATATTATTCCAAACAACGCTGTTACAATTTTCGTGAGACAGAGAATAATGACATTATTCAATAAATTCAATGTATTCAAGCAGGCTACAGGACCTCTTCAAGTACAGTCGTATACAAAGTTCGATTCAACTTTTTATGTAAAAACTTTTCACTTCAAATCGTCGTATTAAAAGTTGTCTCGTACTTCAATGGGTTAGAATTACAAAAGCTTTCGTGATAATTAAAAACATATTCTCGTTCTGTTACTCTTAACGATAATCTTAAATTAAAGATTCTCGAAGGGGTTAGTACACCCAGTATTCGCTAGCATTCTCGAAGGGGTTAGTACACCCAGGATTCGCTAGGATTCTCGAAGGGGTTAGTACACCCAGGATTCGCTAGGATTCTCGAAGGGGTTAGTACACCCAGGATTCGCTAGGATTCTCGAAGTGGTTAGTACACCCAGGATTCGCTAGGATTCTCGAAGGGGTTAGTACACCCAGGATTCGTTAGTTATGTAATAAAATCCCATGTAGCAAGATGCCAGCCAATCCAACTTCCATTCTAACCAAAATTCCTTTGCCCCGCTATCTACAATGTACTGAATAATGCAATAGCTATGCTAAATGTTATTCGCTCGTCCTAAATCAAATGAAGCAACAATTATAGCTGCAGCAAGGAATTCAGCAAGTATTTGTTCCGAGTCTGGGTGTTTTTCTATCTATAATATGTATGTTAGATTGTACATCAGTTTTGTGAATTAAATAAAAAAAAAAATGTATATAAGTAGTTTATCAGCCATCTCGTTACCATAACACAAGCATTAGGTTGCTTAGCTTGGGACTAGATGGCGTTGTGTGAAATGTCCAAGGATATTTATTTATTTATTATGTCGCTTGATTATAATCATGTATTTTTGGGTTAGATTAGACCGGCAGGGGGTAGAACAAACCTCTCAATGCAATGATCAACATATCAACAACATGAATCAACATAAAGGTAGGTAATATATTCATAGGACTCCCGACTTGAGGAGCTAGTGGTTAAGTAATACCAGGCGTACAGGGCAGCTAAGGGCTGCGGCTGCTGTTGCGGCTGTTACGGGTTGGTTCGTGGATGGGTGACCATCTTTACATACCGAGACTCGGAAATCACGTTAAGCCGTTGGTCCCGGCTGTCATTCGTGGATCTTAAACAGTCTTTACGGGTCGTCAGAAGCCCGAAAATCTGACAACCAGTTTTACCAAGGGGTATCGTACAACGAGCTTTTATTTAGTTTCATTTGTTTCGATGAAACTAAATAAAAGCTTGTAAAAATCCCCTAAACACTTCCTCACAAAACTGTACCGTGTCCACTTGAGTGTATTTGGTACCAGTTCCGCAATCGATAGCACTATCTAGCTGTTTATTTGGACATCTGCAACAGAATAGTAGGTACAGAAGGTCGGTTCCATATCGTCGCTAATCTAAGTGACGTAACTGATTCGAAGAAAATTTTACAGGGCAAGCTATTTATCTTTTTTTTTGTGAACTGTTGATATATCCGTCTCGATTTTTGCATTATCATGGGGACCGTAAGGCATAGGTACAGATTCGCCGATTAGACAGATCGATTCGACTTGGAAAATGTATCAAATTACTGTAGTTAGGCCGGCTATCGGCTTAGTCCAAAATGTCAGATACATCAGTCGATATGACGCGCGAAAATGCACGCACACATAGACATTACTCTGTTCCAAAGTATCTCATAAAAGTGTAAACAAACCCTGTTCAGACATTATCACTCTAGAGGAAATTATACTATAAAGGTTTAGGTACTGAAATAAAGGTAAACAATCTTGATGTAAAATACTGGTATTCAGCTGCATCCGGTTAGACTGGAAGCCGACCCCAACATAGTTGGGAAAAGGCTAGGCAGATTGATTGAATCTTGATGTGTCTTTTATCTTTTTGTTTTAAAACCTCAGTTTAAAAATAAAATGTAACTAAAAACCAATGTAAATAAATACAACAATCATGATTACTAAATCAATTTGTTTAATTTGTTTGGGTCACATCAAGATTGTTTATCTTTATTTTACTACATACCTAAACCTTTCTATTAAAAAAACAGATTCGTCTGTACTTAGAAGATTTCAACCTTATATCTCACCATTTTTTGCAACAGTTATTGAATTACATTATTAAATTGTAATTAAAAATCATCGACGAAAATTTGAGGTTATAAAGGTAACCTCAATTATTGTCAAATATAAAACATTTACTTATGTTGATTTCAAATTAGAATCTTGGGTTATTTAAGGTCCGTATTACAGAAAGAAACTCAAGCACTGATCTTTGTTTAAATCTAGTTTCAACCAATCAAATGGCTTTAATCTAGTTTTAAGTAATGCTTGAGTATTGAGTAACGTTCTGTAATACGGACTTAAGTATTCAAATAACCAAATCAATTTGTAAGTGGCACTATAAATTGGCATCCATAGGTAGGTAGGTACGTGTCATATGTCGTCGCTAATCTAACTAAGTGACGTAACTGATTCGAAGCATATTTTACAGGGCAAGCTATTTTTCTTTTTTTTTGTAAACTGTAGATACATCGGTCTCGATTTTTGCATTAGGTATCATGGGAACGGTAAGGCATACAGAAACGCCGATTATACAGAGCGATTTGACTTGGAAAATGTATCAAATTAGATTTTATAGTTAGGTCGGCTTAGTCCAAAATGTCAGGTACGTCAGTTAGTTATAGTATAGTTAAAATCTCGCTGCAGACTTGGTCATAAATCATAATCGGAGTAGGGATGTGCGCTAGTTGCGCGCGCTCAAGGCCATTATCGATAACAGATGATGACGATGACTCAGACGAAGAATTTTAATTTTCTATTTTTAGTTTTATATATACGTTCTTTTGTTTATATATTTAATATGCTTTGTAGTAAATTTGGTAATAAAATTAAAAAAAATGTGTATTTATTTCTATCACCCATTTATAAATATATAAAACTATCGATATCACTCATCGACTGCAGTAATGCACAGGACTACGTGTGGGCGTGGCCTGCCTATAAGGCCCGTGAGTGGGAAAGAGAGCGAAACACTCGAATGATTTATGACCGAGTCTGCAGCGAGATTTTAACTATACTATAGATTACGATGCATTGCGACGATGTTAACATTTTCATCTGATAATTTTAACCGACTTCCAAAAAAGGAGGAGGTTCTCAATTCGACTGTAAGGAATGTTTTTTTTTTGGAATAGACAATACGCGTAATACGCCTCTATGCGTGCGCCTATTTTCGCTCGTTGTATGGAATCAACCTTCTTACTTATCTATTTTGTGCCACTACCTAGCTGTTTATTTTGTTAGACATCTGTCCTGCTACTTGGGACCACGACAAGCGGAATATTTTACGACAAGCACTCGAGGACTCGAACTGAATTGATCTGGTGATAAAGTGCTAAGATAAAAGTGCGGGGAGTTTCAATTTGGTTGTTTTGAAACTTGGGTGTCAATAAATTATGTTGCATTACTTATTTGTGGCAGGAGCTCGTGGCTAAGTAACAACAGCCGCACGGGTCGATCCGTCAGGTTAAGCTACGCTTGCCGGGGTTGGTCAGTGGATGGGTGACCATCTTTACATACCGAGATTCCACCGTGCCTCGGAAAGCACGTTAAGCCGTTGGTCCCGGCTGTTATTCGTGGATCTTTGACAGTCGTTACGGGTCGTCAGAAGCCCGAAAGTCTGACAACCAGTCTTACCAAGGGGTATCGTATTACCCAGTAACTGGGTTGTGGAGGTCAGATAGGCAGTCGCTCCATGTAAAATACTGGTATTCAGCTGCATCCGGTTAGACTGGAAGCTGACCCCAAAATAGTTGGGAAAAGGCTGGGCAGATTGATTGACTTATTTGTGGCAAATTTTCACAGTGCGTGATGAATGTATAGTAAACGAATTGAGTAATGACGTTATTATACAACGTGTCATTTTGCATCTTTGTCAAATTTCACGGTGTGATACAGAACATCAACCGAACAACTTTCTCCATGGGACCAACATCGTTTTCGCGAAAAAAATATAGTAAACTTCAATATCTACTCGACGCAAATGTGTAGGACGGTTGATAATTTTTTTGCGATTACGATGTTGGTGCCATGGAAAAAGTTGTTCGGTTTGATGGTCTATATCACACCCTTAAATTTGACGAGGATGCAAAAGGACACGTGTTTGGCCGATTTTTCATGAGTTGAGCAATGACGTTGATAGTGTAAGTGCCCCTTCAAGGCGACTAACCTTCAAAAACAAATCGTTCTAAAATATTTTATCTTTATCCTATTATTTACATAAATATCTATTTACTCGAGCTTTTCATGCTACCGTTGAAGAAATTCGCCTCGATCTTATTGTAATACTAGCTGCCCCGATAGACGTTGTCCTGTAAAAAAAATTCACTTTCAGTTTTCCCGAATTTTCCAGTTTCCCCAGCAACTTTTCCAATTTCTCTTTTCATAAAAACCTTCCACAGTCTTCAACGAATATTTGAAAAAGAAAATTGCCGAATTGGTGTAGCCGTTCTCGAGTTTTGCGTTTAGCAACACATTTAGCCATTCATTTGTATTTATAATAGATAGGGAAGCTAATGGAATATTTCATTGTGAAGTTCATGATAAAGGTATATTATATTTACCGCGTTTTATCCTCATTCACTGTTTGAATGATCCTATTATGGCAATTTTATTGTGGTTTTCCGTTATTATCAGTCATTAATATCGGATGCGTTATTGTGATATCTGTTTTCACATTTTGTATTAGGACGGCCACGAAGTTACAGACTGCTGCGATAATAACGACGCAATAGAAGCAGTTCGCTTGGGTTCCTCCATCCTGCGATATTCTGACATGAGTTCTTAGAACATTTCGTATTAGGACCCATACGATCTTACACACAAAAATTTGGTTTACACGCACACGTTAGAAATATCGGATGATAAAAACGCAGCTGTGCGGCAAAGAATCGGGACGTCACTATCGCAATAATAATGCTAGCCGATAATCATCATTCTCCTGCCCCACCCCAATCTATTTGTGGTCGGCGCAACATGTCCTTTTTTTCCATACTTCTCTATTAGTTTTCATCTCGGTAGTCACCAGCCAAGTCACCTTTCACACAGTCCATCCATCGTTTCTTTGGTCTTCCCTTACTCTTATAGCCATCGACATTCATACTCAAAACTTTCCTCACGACGTTTTCCTCATTCCTTCGCATCACATGCCTATAACTTGACAACTGATTTCCGCACAACTTTCAGTCACCGGTGCCACTTTCAAATTTCCTCTAACGCATCCGATATTCTCGACGGATAATAACGCGCCTTAATTACCTATGTAATTGGCGAAGAAAAACATCGTCAGCAGACAACACGCAGTGACGTTGGATAGGTATCAATGCTCGTTCCTTCTAATGAGATAAGGTCTGTGCCCAATGGGACAATTACAGGCTTAGTTAAACTTCGCCATCTAAATTCCATTCACCACAGTAAAATTACAGACAGTTAATACAAATTTTCATTAACAAAATGTAATAAATTACATTACAAAATAATAAAATGGCGCTACAGAACGCAACGCGCGTCTTGGGAGCGCTAAAATCACGCTTAATCATGCCACAGAGTACAATAAGGCGATGACAGATTACAGCGTTACAATGTTATAGCGGCAGTTTTTATTTTATCTGTCACAGGTGGCGAAAGTGCGACTGTTTGAATAAATGAAACGTGTTTTAGGTTCTTTAAGTAATATTTTAGACGAGAGTAGGTTTTGTAGAAGTATGAGCCACTTCTATTTTTTTTTCTTTGTAATGTATCACAGTTGGTGATACTTTATTCACAAAAAACAAAGCAAAGTACTTCTCCGGGAGGTTGTCAGTACTGTTAAGGCGCTGCTGGCCTTCTTTGAGGAGCTGGGATGGATCGAATAATCGATTTTCCCACCCATACGCAAAATACGCACATTGTCGTGGAGATGCGGATACCAGCCCGTATTACCTATTACCTACTTTATTCACGTTACAATCTAGCCTATTAACTAATAAGTACCTAATTTACAGTCAACCGTCCATGTGCAAAACCAAATTACTACGGTTTTTGTTTTGACTTATTTATGATATTATGTATGCCTTAACTTTAGTTGTGTGTTAATTTGAAAATTATATTAGAACATTTGTTTATTCTGTATAATGTACTTATTATGTATTAATGTAAAATTAATTCGCATGCCCTAAACAGGCAAAATATGGACTGTACAATAAAACTACATACTTTTACAACTGATAACATCTATAGTTTCTACAAATAAATCATTCTTATTCGAAAACTATCAAATGAGATATTATAAATTACAGCCCCTAAGTCGTTGTTACTAGTACCTACCTACTACATGGATTGTGTATATTTTTATGTATGATCCGCAATAAATGAGAATAATAATAATAAATCATTATTAAAGTAACGTGTAAAGAGTTTTATTTCCATTACTCACGTATAAATAACACGATAAGAAGATCCATTCTAATTTGTCAGGCTCAGAAAATGTATTGCTTCGTTAAAAATGTAATAAAATGCGCCATTTTGGAGCGTCTTGGAGCGCTGAAATCACATTGTAGATAATAAAAGTGTTGAAGTTGTGACAGATAACCGAGCTCTGTTGTCGCGATATGTAAAGCGGACTGTTTTATTTAATCTGTGGTTATGATTTTGCAGGTACCCATAGACAAACCGTGAAAACGGTTTGTGGGGCATAGTTTTAAGTATAAGACTGTCTATAGAGACTGCAGTACACTTTATATAAATTATAGAAACAATAGCAGCGCCTCGCGGTTTTACCCGCGTAAGTCTCGAACCCGTAGGAATATCAGGATAAAAATCCTGCTATGTGTTAATACAGGTTGTATACTATCTGTGTGCCAAATTTCATCAAAATTCTTTCAGTAGTTTTTGCGTGAAAGAGTAACAAACATGCATCCATCCTCACAATCTTTCGCGTTTTTAATATTAGTAGGATAGGATAAATACAACGTGTCGTTTTGTATCCTCGTCTAATTTCATGGTGTGATACAGAACATCAAACCGAACAACTTTTTCCATGGGACCAACATCGTATTCGCGAAAAAAAAATCAGCTGTCCCATAGAAAACTTTAGTACCTACTCGACGCAAATGTATGGTGACGGCTGATTATTTTTTCGCGATTACGATGTTGGTGCCATGGAAAAAGTTGTTCGGTTTGATGGTCTCTTAAATTTGACGAGGATGCAAAACGACTCGTTGTATAATAAGTTTACTGTATTTTTTCTGGAAATAAACGTAACTTAACATAACATTACGACAGTTATCCCCGAAGAGGTAAGCAGATGTACAGGCAACAGCACATCAGGTTATACCGAACTGTCAAATTTCTCTAAATGATTTTCAACCTTAAGAGGAAATGTGGGTGCTCTTTTATCCATACAAAAAGATACAAACGCTCTCGCCTGTTTTCTTTCTGGTTAATGGCCATAAAGCAATGATTTTTTTACAGAAATATAAATATCAGCTACTTGTATGACCCTATGTTTTCCTTTTTGATGATATATTATTTTTATAAGAACTAGAACCCTCCAAAAATGATCAAAATTGCCTATTCAGACCGCTGTCAACAGACGCCTAGTGTACCAATTTGACAACTATTAACGAAAAAATAAAAACATAGGGGCATAGTATATATCCTTCTTATTCAGTTTATGAAATATCTTGTAAATTGGTCCAATATTGGAGGAGGAAATAGGCGAGAGCCAAACCTCGAAATGTGACTTTTTACATAGGCTATTTAGTCGGATCTGCAGTTGTCCTTATTGCACGAATTCGAGGGCGGAGCGCTCGCAGAGCGACAGCAATACCTTCTTAAAATACCTAATTTTCAAAAGTCTGGCCACCCGCCTTTCCTCTTAAAATGTTGAAGGTTAAGTTCAAAATCGAATGAGAAAATTTAACAGTTTGTGGTAACTTGACCTGCTGTTGTGTGTTCCTATAGTACACACACATTTCGCTAGTTATGTTTTACTCCCATGTAATAGTGGGCAAACCTATTGCCATCATGTAATTGTCGTGTTGTTCTGGTATTTTTTTTTTGTTTCAGAAAATAGCCCCAAGCAAAGTAAACCAATTATAGATAAAGACTAGCTTTTGCCCGCGGCTTCGCCCGCGTGGATGTCGGAAAATATCCCATGGGAACGTTCATGTGGAAAACATAGGGCATATCCCTAACTTAAGAAATGCTGGGTTTCCCATACAAACTTTCATCCCTTTTATCACCCCTTGTAGGATTATGTTTTAAGACAAAAAGTAGCTCATATCCTTTCCCAGGATGCTATCTATAACCTTGCCAAATTTTATCGAAATCCGTGCAGTTTTGTAAATTTTAAAATCAACCCCTATTTTACCCACTTAAGGGATGATTTTTAAAAAACGCTGACCCGCATATTTTTTAACTTCTTACCAATAGCATAAATTTGTGATCCCTAACTTAAGAAATACTGGGTTTCCCTTACAAACTTTCATCCCCTATATCACCCCCTGTAGTACTATTTAAAAAAAAAATAGTACCCTATGTCCTTTCCCAGGATGCTAGATAAAGCCTTGTTAAATTTTGTCGAAATCCGTGCAGTTTTGTAAATTTTAAAATCAACCCCTATTTTACCCCCTTAGGGGATGATTTTTCAAAAACGCTGAACCGCATATTTCTTTATTGCTTATCAAAAGCATACATTTTAATTTTCACATCCCTAACTTAAGAAATGCTGGGTTTCCCATACAAACTTTCATCCCTTTTATCACCCCTTGTAGGATTATGTATTAAGACAAAAAGTAGCCCATATCCTTTCCCAGGATGCTATCTATAACCTTGCCAAATTTTAACGAAATCCGTGCAGTTTTGTAAATTTTAAAATCAACCCCTATTTTACCCACTTAGGGGATGATTTTTAAAAAACGCTGACCCGCATATTTTTTAACTTCTTACCAATAGCATAAATTTGTTATCCCTAACTTAAGAAATACTGGGTTTCCCTTACAAACTTTCATCCCCTATATCACCCCCCGTAGTATTATTAAAAAAAAAAAATAGTACCCTATGTCCTTTAGATAGATAGATAGAATACTCTTTATTATGCACACCATAAAAATTACAGATATAAATGTTGAAATTTTACATAGGGTGACACAATGGGCGGTCTTATCGCTAAAAGCGATCTTTTACAGACAACCTTTGGATGGATTATGGGGAGAAAGGAGAGAATACTGTAGGTAGACTGTGGTGTACCTTATATACATACAATTTATATATACATAAATACAGATACTTATATAAATATATACTTATATATCCTACTTGAAATAGAGCAAGGAACTATACACGTAATGACGATGTTTAAAGAGAGAGGAAATGTTTTTTCACCAAAATTTTAAAAGTTGACAAAGATTGTGCACGCCTTATCGACACGGGCAAGTCATTCCACAATCGTACTGCTTGAACAGTGAATGACCGGTCATAAAAACTGGTGGAATGTAGCGGCATCTCTAGCCTCAAGTTTTCCGATGACCTCAGATATCTATTATGTGTGTCATGAAGGAACTTGAAACGCTCTCGTTGTCCTTTCCCAGGATGCTAGATAAAGCCTTGTTAAATTTTGTCGAAATCCGTGCAGTTTTGTAAATTTTAAAATCAACCCCTATTTTACCCCCTTAGGGGATGATTTTTCAAAAACGCTGAACCGCATATTTCTTTATTGCTTATCAAAAGCATACATTTTAATTTTCACATCCCTAACTTAAGAAATACTGAGTTTCCCATACAAAATTTCATCCCCTATATCGCCCCCTGTAGGATTATTTTTTAAGACCAAAAGTAGCCTGTGTCCATCAGGATGCTATAAAGCCTTGCCAAATATTATCGAAATCCGTGCAGTTTTGTAAATTTTAAAATCAACCCCTATTTAACCCCCTTAGAGGATGATTTTTCAAAAATGCTGAACCGCATATTTCTTAATTTCCTACCAATAGCATAAATTTGTTATCCCTAATTTAAGAAATACTGGGTTTCCCTTACAAACTTTCATCCCCTATATCACCCCCTGTAGTATTGTTTTTGAAAGTATCCTATGTCCTTCCCCAGGATTCTATATAAAGCCTTGCCAAATTTTATCGAAATCCGTGCAGTTTTGTAAATTTTAAAATCAACCCCTGTTTTACCCCCTTAGGGGATGATTTTTCAAAAACGCTGAACCGCATATTTATTAATTTCCTACCAATAGCATAAATTTGTTATCACTAACTTAAGAAATACTGGGTTTCCCTTACAAACTTTCATCCCCTATATCACCCCCTGTAGTATTATTTTTGAAAAAATAGTATCCTTTGGCCTTCCCCGGGATGCTATATAAAGCCTTGCCAAATTTTGTCGAAATCCATGCAGTTTTGTAAATTTTAAAATCAACCCCTATTTTACCCCCTTAGGGGATGATTTTTCAAAAACGCTGAATCGCATATTTCTTTATTTCTTATCAAAAGCATAAATTTTAATTTTCACATCCCTAACTTAAGAAATACTGAGTTTCCCATACAAACTTTCATCCCCTATATCACCCCCTGTAGGATTATTTTTGAAAAAAAAAGTAGCCTATGTCCGTCCCCAGGATACCATCTATAGCCTTGCCAAATTTTATCGAAATCCGTTCTGTGGTTTAGGCGTGAAAAGGTAACAGACAGACAGACAGACAGACAGACAGAGTTACTTTCGAATTTATAATATTAGTATGGATAGTTTGAAATTAGCTTTTTGCCCTTTACATTCTTGGAAAGGTTTTTCATGGCAGGATGCTACCGCATTGAAAAAAAAAAAAAGAAAGATAACTTGTTAACATGAGACATAACACACATGTTGTCTTGGTGACATTTTCTCTTAGTAATAGTTTGTCGATGTTGATATACAGGGTCATTGTACTCATCATTATGAACAACTTTTATTATCAGACCAAACCCAAAATCGCGAAAAAAAAATCAGCTGTTCAGTACATTTTGACGAGTTTGATGTAGATAAATGTACTGAACAGCTGATTTTTTTTGTTCATAATGATGAGTACAATGACCCCTTTTTTTTTTTTTTTTTTTTTTTTTTTTTGAGGGTGGGAAATCATCAAATAACTTCTCCCGCTCTGGGTGGAGCGGGAGGGCGTGTCAGACTTTTACTGACTAAAACCCACCCGTGTTCCTTCAGTTGCCTATGCCAAGGCCGCGGTAACCCCTTCGGACAACCCGCGACCCCAGCGGCGTCGGCCCTATTGGGCCCCGTCACTTGCTGACATCTCTTTGAGGCGCGCGTGGAACACAACGCGCCGTCGACTCGGGCCTGGTCCTTACCGGACGGCGAGCTACCCGCTGCTCACCGTCCGCAGGCCCGCGCCTACGGTGGCCGGAAATCGCCCCGCGATTCCCGCCGCCCAGGGCGTCTCCTGCGGCGACTGAGGGCGTGAGGCTGCCTCTCCCTCACGCGTTCCGCCTCCTCCTTCGCGAGCATCACTGGTTCTGGAGTTCTGGAGGTTACTGGTGTTTTACCAATAACCCTGTATAAGGAAGCTTGAATATTGTTAGACTGTGACATTCCGTGTAAAAGTACCTACAGAAATATAAAACAAAATATGGTCTTGGGGTTATAAGTTCAGGTTTTCAAATTATCTTTTTAGTTGATGCTTATTGAGCTGGGAAACATCGATAGTAAACATTGGCATCCATCTACGGACCAACCCCGGCAAGCGTAGCTTAACCTAATGGATCGACCCGTGCTCCTCCTGTAAACTGTTTACTGTAAATTAAATATGCTTTCCCCATTTTTGTAACCACAGCCTACAAACCACAGCAGTGTTACAATAAAACATATTCACAGCAGCCTATCAGACATTCAGTGTCGACCTAGTTTTAAAATAAACCGTATAATGTACTCGTTGCCTTATTATGGAAATACTAGCTTTTGCCCGCGGCTTCGCTCGCGTTAATTTAGAATTTGACAGTTAATTCGGGTTGTTTGTACTCTGCTCGTAATAATATAATTCAATCATGATTCGAAAGACACGTGGCGCCATCTATGTTCATAAGAACGTTATTGTTGTTTTCCTCGGGAACAGTAAGTACTTTCTTTCGGGATGAAAGGTACGCTATGTCCGTTTCTGTACACCTGACAACGTGTACTCGTATTATGCAAAATTTCAGGATGATTGGTTCAGTGGTTTAGGAGTGAAAAGCTAACAAACAAACTTACTTTCGCATTTATAATATTATTTAGGAAGATACGTACGGAGGAGCTCGTGGCTAAGTAATAACAGTCGCACGGGTCGATCCGTCAGGTTAAGCTATGCTTGCCGGGGTTGGTCAGTGTATGGGTGACCATCTTTACATAACGAGATTCCTCCGTGCCTCGGAAAGCACGTTAAGCCGTTTGTCCCAGCTGTTATTCGTGAATCTTTGACAGTCGTTACGGGTCGTCAGAAACCCGAAAGTCTGACAACCAGTCTTACCAAGGGGTATCGTATTACCCAGTAACTGGGTTGTGGAGGTCAGATAGGCAGTCGCTCCATGTAAAATACTGGTATTCAGCTGCATCCGGTTAGACTGGAAGCCGACCCCAACATAGTTGGGAAAAGGCTAGGCAGATTGAGTTAGCAATATACGATTAAAGGCTCTTACAGACAGAGGTGATATCGCGTCGGCGACGCGATGTTGCGATATTATATCCGTAGAAAAATATCGCGTCGCGACGCGATATCGCCTCTGTCTGTAAGAGCCTTAACGGGTAGCGGCGCCGGGCGCGGATTGAAATGAATAGTTTTCTGTTGTTTTGGTCTAGGCTAGGTATACTTAGTTTTTTATTACTTATGATATGGCGGCCGCGTTTCCACTGACGCGGAGCGGGGCGGAGAGGAGCTTAGCGGTGCACGAATTGACCAATCACTATGCTCGAAATCTCCGCTCCGCTTCAATGGAAACAGCATGAGCGGGGTGGAGCAGAGCTGAGCGGATATTCATAAAAATATAATAGCGAGACGATGCGGTGCGGAGGACAGCGGGGCGGTGCTGTGCGGAGGACAGCGGGGCGGTGCGGAGCGGGGCGGTGCGTGACTCGCGCGCAGTGCCTCAGTTATCATCGTTACGTCATTAGGTGCATACGTATCAAAATGGATGAGAAGTTCATTGAAAGTGTTAGACAATTTCCATGTTTATGGGATACACGATTGACTACCTACAAATGTAACAATGACAATGTAATTCATAGAAAAGTTTTCTTGATACCCTATATGAAGTTTCGAACATTTCATCATCACACGTCTGAAAATAAGTTGAAAATTCTCCATGCACAGAATGGTACTTTATATGTTGTCGAATCCAGAATCTATGTTTTCTCTTCAAATCCAAAAAAGTCGCAACAGTCAATGCTACTTCATCTGATTCGTTATCTTCGTCTTCAAGTAGAGAAAGATATAAAATGATTGCTTTTTTCTTTAACGACAACATGACGTATGGTCTTTCTGAGAGATTGAGTGTAACTAAGCGCAGAAATGCGCGATTCCAAAAGTATGCTCCGCTCCGCCTCACTCTACTCCGCTGACCACTTTTCACCGCTCTTCACCGCTCCTCTCCGCCCAGCTCCGCTTCAGTGGAAACACTGACCACTTTTCACCGCTCTTCACCGCTCCTCTCCGCCCAGCTCCGCGTCAGTGGAAACGCGGCCTCAAACTGTAGTTTTTTTTTAGAAAAAATAGTCGAAAATTTTAATTTCACTTACCTACTTTGTTTTAATCGTTATACTGGAAATTACAACATTTAGTTGCTCACTGTGGTAGGTATTGTCTCGGGCAGTTGATTTCTGAAATATTTTACGCATGCAGACGAACGATTGGTAAGGTATCTCTCATCAAAACACAACAATAAAATTTAACAAGCATTCCTGAAAATCAACCCAAACTAAATATACCATTTACGTATCAAAAAGTCATCAGTTTTATACAATGGCCATGGCGTATCTAATTCATTTATAAAAATTTGCAATCTAGGTATAATTTCAGCATCGCTTTGTGGTTTTTTTTTTCAATTATTTTAGCGGTAACCGATAATAATGTTCGGTTAAAATTAAATTAATATTTTGATCAGCACAGCCGCCGTAAATGATTAATTACGCGCTTTTGTTATTAACATTTATTTGTTTTTTGTAGGAAACCGTTAAATATTATTAATTATTATTAGAAGTAATTTTAAATGAAGACGTTTTACGGTTAGGTATAGTAGAGCTCGTAATGGCTTTACCACTTTTGACATCTCCCAGCAAATTGACGTCACTATTTCACTAAGGTTGAAAATATCTAACTGTCACATAGACATTTTACTCGTCGTTTTGTGAAGCGCAAGAGGCATTCTAACATATTATGCGAAAGTAAGTTTGTTTGTTACGCTTCACGCTAAAACGGCTGAACGGATTTGGATGGAATTTGGCAAATGGGCAGATATATACTTTTATCCCGGTAGTACGGAACCGTGGGATAATTTCCGATAAAAGCCGTGGGCAAAAGCTAGTCTCAAATAATTGGTTCTCAGTACTTATTACCTGCCTAGTTTTCTTCGTAGGTCTAATTAAATTAATGTTTTGTTTTATTTTGTTACAGGTACGTACCAAGTTTTATTTGTAACCAAAACAAGTTCTTACAATATGGGTATGTAAATACGTGATTTACGTGACAAACATTTCTGAATTACTTTTATCTCAAAATAACCGATTATGTATTATTCATACTACCCTCTTGAGAAACGTTAAGAAAAGCATCAGTATAACATCCTATATAATAATAATATCCTTGGACATTTCACACAACGCCATCTAGTCCCAAGCTAAGCAACCTAATGATTGTGTTATGGTAACGAGATGGCTGATAAACTACTTATATACATTTTTTTTTCGAAATACATACATATTATACATAGAAAAACACCCAGACTCGGAACAAATACTTGTAGGTCGTACAAATATTTGTTCCGTTCGGGAATCGAACCCGCGACATGCTGCGCAGCATTCAATCGCTCAACCACTGCACCAACCGCCAAGTGTCGTCAAATCAGTGTTTTTCTAACAGCTGCTACTAAAACACATTCATGTCTACAAACTTATAATGAGAGAAATAATATATGCTTCTACTTCAAGTTAGTTTACCGCTAACATAGTTCACACGACATAATTCGAGCCCACGACCACGACCACTTGTTAGATTCTCCTTCTTACATTTCCTTACACCTAAAGTCAACATGCAATCTTTTCCGATTCAAAATCATTACCAGTTACGTCTGATTGTTTTTTAATCAGGAAATCGCGTGCGTGAATGATGCAACGCCCCGACGCGTCCGCACGCTTCAGCGGTCGCGGCGAAAGTGAGCAGATTCTATAATATATGGATGTGTCATGAGCTAGCGGAGGGTATTTCCGGTGTTCAGTGTCGGGTAATTTGAGAATTGTTTGAACATGTTCAGTTGGATTAAGTCTTGTGCATGGAATCTAGGATTTCCTTTTCCGCTCCTATGTTTGATGCTGGTTCTGGGGATTGTTACGTATGAATCGTATTGACGTTTGTTAAATACTGTCTTTGAGCAGAATCCTTTCATTTCTGTCTGTGTTTCCTTTTTTTTTGTGGATGGCACAACATCATATGACTTCTACCGCTTTGGGGCGTGTCAGACTTTTACTAACTAAAACCCACCCGTGTTCCTTTAGTTGCCTGTGCCAGGGCCACAGTATCTCTTTCGAACAACCAGTGACCCCGCCGGCATCGGCCCTATCGGGGCCCATCATTGCTGACATAATCATCATCATCTATTTTATTTATGTTAACAGCAATCAACAAGCATTCCAATTGCGTAACAGACTCTTCTATCAAAATCCGAGAGATCTTGAACAAAATCCGAATTGCTTGATATGTTTGGTATATTCTTCTGATCGACAACGTAAATAACGCAATGAAGATTGGTTGAGTAATAAAAATAAACATCATTTCGGTTGAAAGTGTGTTATGCAATTAGATTGCATTGTTTATGTCGGAAAATATCCCACGGGAACGTACTACAGGGAATTCCTTCCTTATTCCTTGTCTACATTATATAGGGAACCTCTGTGCAAAATTTCAGATTTTTAGGTCCAAGGGTTTGGGCTGGGCGTTGATGAGTCGGTCAATCAGTCAGTCAGGACTTCTCTTTTTATTTATATAGAAAAAGATAGATCACAGTTAACAATCATGATTGCTATTCCATTCTCTCTATTTAAACTGACTGTTAATTGCAATAAGTTTTTTCTGCACTGCAATGTATCCTATAGTTAATTTAAATATATCCTATAGTGCTAATAAGCCACTAAAAATAACACAAAATTTTTATTCAATCGATAAGTGCCATAAAAATGCATTTAAATTTTGCATTTTCCAATTTCGCGAGAAAACGCCGGACGCAGTGGACGCCATATTGCTCTGTGGTCGTGACGTCAGTTAGCAGTGTAAACAAACACTTTATATACGCTGATCAGATGACAGTTGACATTGACACTTTTTAATTTACACAGCCGTATGACGTAATAACATGGCGGATACTTTCATGGTGTTAGAAGACAGATTAAAAAAACTAAAAACTTTGAATTGAATTTTAAAATTTATATTGTTACTAGCTACGCCCCGCGGTTTCACCCGCGTATACCGGGATAAAAAGTAGCCTATGTGTTAATCCAGGATATAAGCTATCCACATAACAAAATTTCATCCAATTCGGTCCAGCCGTTTGAGCGTGAAGAAGTAACAAACATACACACGCACACACACACACACTCACAAACTTTCGCCTTTATAATATTAGTGTGATGATTTTACGAACTAAAACTAACATTTTCTGACTGCTTTCTGCCTAAGCTATCTAGATAATATATTTTTAGATGTTTTCTCCTATAGGGTGAAATACCGTATTGTGTTATTTCTACCCGCTTCCCCATTGACCTTTAAACATCCTCACTGCACGTGGCATGTAATTAATCTCAGTAAGGCTTGAAGTTTCTTTCAAGTGAAGGTTCTTTACCTTCACTTGCAGTTTCTTTAACTATTTTATGTTCTTCTTGTACTTTTTCCTTTGCAAGGTTTTCTGTTCTCTTGGTTCTTCTTGGTTTGGTGCTTATAGCTCAGGAATCCTCCTAGTTTAAGCCCAGTTACACAAGTTTTGTATCTTGCCAGTATCTTAGTCTAATTACATAATAAATGTAATACTGTAAAGATTTAAGTCTTGAACAAATAAATATTATATTATTATATTATATATATATTACTTGCAGTTTCTTTAACTATTTTATGTTCTTCTTGTACTTTTTCCTTTGCAAGGTTTTCTGTTCTCTTGGTTGTTTATTGCTTCGTAACTTAGCTAGCTGTTGACCTTGCTTATCCTGGCCGAGATTTGTAACTTAGAATTGATTCAAGGGCCTTCCTGTATTCTTTTGTGCTTCTTAATTAATCGTTGTACCGAACGTGTTGCTTCGATCCGAAGTAAGGGCTCATTCATACGTACCACAACCAGACCACATGGCAGCGACAAAATGTCGCCAAGCTGTGGTTACGCGTGAATTGTCATACAAATTGTTGTGTTGTGGTTGTGGTGTGGATGTGGTACATGTGAAACAAGCCTAACATGGGACAAGGGCAGGAAGATTATGATGATGATGATGATGATGAATTCCTCGTTTGTAGCGGTGAACTGTTCATGATGATTTGTAATACTTGTAATAGGAGCTTGTGGATAAGTAATAACAGACGCACGGGTCGATCCATCAGGTTAAGCTATGCTTGCCGGGGTTGGTCCGTGGATGGGTATCCATCACATACCGAGACTCCCCCGTGCCTCGGAAAGCACGTTAAGCTGGTCCCGGCTGTCCTTCGCGGATCTTTGACAGTCGTTACAGGTCGTCAGGAGCTCAAAACTCTGACCACCGGTCTTACCAAGGGGTATCGTATTGCCCAGTAACTGGCTTGTGGAGGTCAGATAGACAGTCGCTCCATGTTAAATGCTAGTATTCATCTGCATCCGGTTAGACTGGAAGCCGACCCCAACTTAGTTGGGAAAAGGCTAGGCAGATTGATTGATATTGATTTCTAATACTTTCACAGCTTACCATGTCAATTTTGCCTTTGAACGTCACAGCATTCCAAAATAAATGCTGATGAAGCATATTCAATTCTACTTAAAGACACTCATCTATTAAAACACTTATCAGGCCCTTAAATTCCAATCTTCAAACACATTACCAGATCAAATCTTGTACTCTTAAATCAGAACTCCCAAATAAACAACCCTTACATTAAACTCAATCTCATTACATCCTAAAAAGAGTTCCTGTAGATACGATCGATGGCAACAAGTCACATTTGAGGACCGTGCGAGCGAGACAGCATGTTTACCGTACATGAACGGATTCGCTCCACAGCTTATTAAATGGAGGGTAGATTTCAATCGTCGTTCGCCAAACAGTGCGATCGTGACGGGCTCAGGGATGGCAGTCGAATTGGATTTGGGTTTTAAAGATGGTGTAGAGATGTTTGAAGGGAGTACTGACATAAGGAGATTTTAAGAATGAGAAAATTTTGCAAGGGATGGTTGTAGACTTTGCTGTCATTAAATAAAATTTAAGATGCGTCATTCATGCAATGCATGAATTGATTAAGAACGTAAGTTACTTCGATCAGAATAATTTGATTTGAGTAAGTAGTTTAATGAACTATGGCAGTATGACGGAAAACGAACGCATGCCTACATCCCCAGCAGAGGTGATACCAGGCTGAAATGATGATGATGACAATGAGTTGATTGAACATAAGTGTCTCTCAAATCATGCTATTTTAGCTCCAATAGCGGATACAGTCATACTCTAACTGAAAGCTAATGGGTAAGGCCGTAGATTTTGCCACTTTGTAATGTACAAGTAATTTTTAATCAATAAAACTATCAGACTACCCGCCCGCCAACCACAACCAGGTTTACTATACGCACAACCTTTTATGTACAACACTTCAAGTTACGTAACATATAATATCCAATTATGAGCCTCATAGCATTTGATATTCAAATATAACGTTCCATATGAATTGTACGTCCTCAATATCAAGTTGAACTTAAAGATCGCAATAGCAGATTGCAAGCTCATAACTTGATAATACAATAGTTCTAGCATCGTAAACCGGATCATATAACAAAACTGCGAGGAACCTCTACCTAAGTAAGGTATTAAACTTGGAATATGAAACGAGAATGCAAAGGATATAAAAAAAGAAGCTACTAGATTTAAGCTAGACCTAAAAAGGCAGACTAGGGATGCATAAAAAGGGAATTAAAAATAAAGTATTATGTAGACACTTGTGGCATCGCCGTAATTAAGTAGCAGTAAAGCTCGTTCTGTAAGACTTCTTGCAGCTAAGGTATAGTATAAATGGAGGTTCTTTATACCAGTTTCTGCAGGCAGTACCATTGCATAGATGGAAGAGGTGCTTACTTCTGGAAGATGTCTTAGATATATTGCAGTTGCAATACTTGCAATAGACATAATGGAGGTCTGATTTTGGGTAAACCAAAATCAGGCCTTGATCAGTTGCTTTGCACTATCTTTGGCTTGTCCACCGCAAAAAGCGCGGTCACTGTCGGACTGCATAGAAAAGAAAGAGAAGCGCGATGACACAACGCTTGCAAAGTATGAAGTAATTATTGATTTACAAAAAATCTGTTGATTAAACTAAAAAAGTAATGACAAGAAATCATTCCTTATTAGTTTGTAAAGAACTGTATTTTATGAACACTTTTAATGAAAACTGTAGGAGTACTATGGTAACAACTCGAAAAAATAGACCGAAATAGACCTGGATTTAGGTTTTTTTTTCCTTAGTTCTACAAACTAAAATAGATTTCGGGACACATGAAATCACTTCTTATGTATTGTAGATTACTGTGTATTTTTTTCCTATCAGAAAGATGCTATAGTTACTGTAAAATATGGTTACAAAGTTACTTAGTTTCGCCGTATTTTAGGAAGGAGCAGTCTTAATTTCCTTTTTGGTAAATTCCATCAGTAAAGAGAATATCGTTGAAGGTAACTGTTCGTTCCGATGCTGGTATGCTAGATAATTCAACTGTAGAAACCTGACCTGACAAGCCTGATACTGTTTGTCCATCACCGCACTGGGAACGGGACGTCAACGAGAACACAGATGACGGCGCCATAGTATACAGGGTTATTGGTAAAACACCAGTATGCTCTGGGGTCATTGTACTCATCATTATGATCAGCTTTTACTATGGGACCAAACCAGAAATCGCGAAAAAAAATCTGCTGTTCAGTACATTTATCTACATCAAACTGGTAAAAATGTAGGGAGCAGCTGATTTTTTCTTCGTGGTTTCAGGTTTGGTCCCATAGTAAAAGTTGTTCATAATGATGAGTACAATGGCCCCCTTGCTGGTGTTTTACCAATAACCCTGTTTATAGTAATTTACTGTCGCTACTTCGGCACCGTCAACTATTTTCTCGTTGATGTGCGGTGGACAAACGCTCTGAAGCCATAGCAAAAACGCGAGAAAAATTCAGTCAGATCTGTCGAAAGATTTAGCCAGATATGTCAGTAATCAATCTGCCTAGCCTTTACCCAACTGAGTTGGGGTCGGCTTCCAGTCTAACCGGATGCAGCTGAATACCAGTATTTGGGTGTTTCGTCGTTTCGCACCACGAGTGGTTCGGACCGCGGTGTGAAACGCCGAAGAGCTCTTAGGAATAGGCTGTTTCGGACCGCGGTGTGAATCGACCATAGAAGAATTTGAATGGGTTTATTCGAACCGCGAATGGAACAAAACGTTTTCTCAGTAATAATGCTTAAAGTATAGCCAGGTACAAAATAAAATAGCGAAAATAAAATAAATTAAATTTTGTTTTGCACGCATTTGTTACACATGGCTTGTCGCCTATTCTACGTAATACTTTTGCTATTTATTTACAACTCTTATTTTTACTATGCATAATGATGTATTTTAATGTTGGTTGGCTGACCAAAATATGTGTAAAAATCTACTAAGTGTCGGTCTCGGTACACACGTTACTATCTCTTTGTTATTTTAAGGACTCCAGGTAAAAATTATCCTTTTGTAAAACACAGTCTGAAAAAAGTTTTTTTTTTTTTTCCCCATAGGTAAAGTTTATTTGGGCGTGATAACATGTAAGGTGTGTCGAAGTTAGATGGCTCGTAAGTGTAGTCAAGACAATTTATAAAAGATGAATAAGATAAATCAAACAAGTTTCGAAGTCTGTGATTTTTAATAATTACTAGTGCATTTTGTCATGTGCCATCAAACTGTTAATTTAAAAATTACGTATGATGTTTCGAACTGTTGTTTCAGTAGTAAATACTTAATTATTAATTGTAAGTCAAATACTTAATTATTATTTGTAAATCAGTAGTAAATACTTAATTATTATTTGTAAGTAAAGTTTTGTTAAGTAGGTACGCCATCGATATTTCAATCAGTTAGTTTTAAGTCAGAACATAATGTTTCAACTGTGATTTAAACTAGTTCTGAATTACTAGTCAAACTGTGATTTAAATTCAACCACTTTTACTAAATTTTAGTATGCGATTGTGGTTTTGAAATATGATTACAAAATATCAAGTAGATAGTTACTACTTGATATTTTGTAATCATATTTCAAAACCTATCTCTATCAAGTAGTATTTTCATGAAACACTTTTCTACTCGACTGTACATACAAACTTTGAAATTAGCTTGTACCTAAACATAGTGGTTCCAATCGCCCCATTCCTAAGAGCTAATGGTCGATTCACACCGCTTGGCGCTCCAAGGACCGCCGCGGTCCGAAACAGCCTATTCCTAAGAGCTCTTCGGCGTTTCACACCGCGGTCCGAACCACTCGTGGTGCGAAACGACGAAACACCCCAGTATTTTACATGGAAATCAGAAATCAGAAATCATTTATTTTGCATGAATGTGGGTACAAAATAAGATGTAAACATTGTAAAAGTAGTTCCAACACAAATATTTATATCTACTCAAATAATACACATAATCGAACAAATATAAAAAAAAAACAATGAAATAAAAAAATACAAAAGGACAGTTATGTGGGTCTGCAGCCTTCCTGCTTAAACTAAACATACCCCTTGGTAAGACTGGTTGTCAGACTTTCGGGCTTCTGACGACCCGTAACGACTGTTAAAGATCCACGAATAACAGCCGGGACCAATGGCTTCACGTGCTTTCCGAGGCACGGAGGAGTCTCGGTATGTAAAGATGGTCACTAACCAACCCCGGCAAGCGTAGCTTAACCTGACGGATCGACCCGTGCGGCTGTTATTACTTAGCCACGAGCTCCTGATATGTCAGTAAGTGGCATCCTTAATTCCCTAGATTGATGTCCTCCTCACATATCAGAGGTTACGAGCGAAAGGTCGGTTTGTTCGGCTCGTTTCGATTTATTTTTTCGTCGGTAAATATTTTTATGGAATCAGTTTCGTGCCCGGATAGAATGCGCGCAGATATCTCGGAGATTATGGACGGTTTTTCTCTTAAATCCTGGGAGATGTGTGCGAATTGTGAATTTGATTTTGATAGCTGATAGACGTGGACAGATAAGGAAGCTGTATTTGGATTTCTTTCTTGGGAAGTGGTTTGTTGATGTTTCTTGGATCCCGTTGCAACTGCACTAACCAACCTGGCAATACTAGTTAATACACCCGACTTACAAACAAAAAGGTGTGAGTAAAACAGTTATTAGGATGGCCTTTCCGTTTCATCTAAAACTCAATCTTGGGATCAGTTTTCTTGTTTTTAGGATTCCGTACCACAAATACAAAAAAACGGAACCCTTATTGGATCACTCGTGTGTCTTGTCTGTCCGTCCGTCTGTCACATCGGTAATTAAGTTGAAATTTGTTACACATATGAATTTCTGTGACCCAAACAGAGTCGTATAACTTAAATAAATTAATTTTGAATATGGGGTCATTTTTGGGAGGCAAATAAGAAAATTTAAAAAAAAGTTTTTCAAACTGTACCGTGTGACATACCAAATGAAAGGGCTTACTGTGAGAGTCTCTAATATATATTTTTTATAATTTTAAAATATATTTTTTAAAGTTATATAAGAAAATCTACGAAAATTTACCATTCCCCGGGGCCCTTATCTCCGAAACTACTGATCCTAAAATTTTGAACAAAATACATGAAAACCTATAAAAAGTCTATACTTATGGTCTTAAAATAACATGGTAAATCTCAATATTGTGCGTACAAACTTACATTTGCAGTTGGAATATATGGGAGAACATGTTTTTCATCGACAATGTTAAGTTTATTCTTGGAATAAATTCGTCACAACTACGGAACCCTTAATTGTGCGTGGTCCGACACGCACTTGGCCGGTTTTTATTTTTTGCAAGCTGCAATGACTGTACTTACCAAACAGAAGGTTGGCCTAAGGATCTAAACTGGGTCCAATTGTATTTACAAACCACCCAGGAACCAATTGAAATATACACACATATTTTCATCCAAATCGGTCCAGCCGTTTAGGAGGAGTTAGGTGACAAACACACGTACAGAAGAATTATATATATAAAAGTATCCTATGTCCGTCTGGTTCTAAGCTACCTCCCCACCAATTTTCAGCCAAATCAGTTCAGCCGTTCTTGAGTTATAAATAGTGTAACTAACGCGACTTTCTTTTATATATTACTAGCTTTTGCCCGCGGCTTCGCCCGCGTTTATTATACATATAAACCTTCCTCTTGAATCACCCTATCTATTAAAAAAAACCGCATCAAAATCCGCTGCGTAGTTTTAAAGATCTAAGCATGCATAGGGACAGACAGACAGGGAAGCGACTTTGTTTTATACTATGTAGTGATTATCAATCAATCTGCCTAGCCTTTTCCCAACTATGTTAGGGTCGGCTTCCAGTCTAACCAGATGCAGCTGAATACCAGTATTTTACATGGAGCGACTGCCTATCTGACCTCCACAACACAGTTACTGGGTAATACGATACCCCTTGGTAAGACTGGTTGTCAGACTTTCGGGCTTCTGACGACCCGTAACGACTGTCAAAGATCCACGAATGACAGCCGGGACCAACGGCTTAACGTGCTTTCCGAGGCACGGAGGAGTCTCGGTATGTAAAGATGGTCACCCATCCACTGACCAACCGCGGCAAGCGTAGCTTAACCTGATGGATAGACCCGTGCGGCTGTTATTACTTAGCCACGAGCTCCTCTCCTTTCTTTTATATATATAAATATTAAAGTCAGCTGTTTTAGCTGTAGCCCTTCGCTACAATATTATAATCCAAAACACATCAAACTTTTTCATTCCAAATAAAGATTTTTTCCATTCCCATCATAGTTAAACGTATATTAAGCGCGCACATACCGCTAAAGACTGATAATAAACGATGTTCAGCACGTTATTAAAAGGAGGGTAGATACGAATCTACTTCGCAAACATTGCGCGCGATTGATGTCTGATGGCAAAGGTTGAGAGTATCGAATCTCTTTCCATCGATGTTTTAAGAGGAAGCTGTTCGCTTTTATCTTAGCCCTTAAATGAGATGATTTTCAATCGGGTGATGTGTTTTCAGGGTTCCGTACCAAAATGGTAAAAAAGGAACCCTTATGGTGTGACTCAGTATGTCTGTCTGTCTGTCTGTCACAGCTGGATATCTCATGAACTACTAATGCTATCAACTTGAAATTTGGAACAATTTTAGACGATGTTTACCCAACAATTTTGCAAGTAAGAAAGAAGTAAAAATATTTATATTTTTTTTGTAACAGGGGCTGAAAAGGCGTCTTAAAAATTCAAAGTGGGGCTACTATGGCATGTGGGGTATCATATGAAAGGGCGCTGTTTGCAAATTCCCAAACATTTTTTTATTTTTTTTTAGGTCCCGTAGTTTTCGACTTTTGATGAAAAATGTAAAAAAAAAGACCGTTCCCCCCACCCTTAACTCCGAAGTTTGCAAAGATAAAAATCTGAAACTATTCTATGTGATGGAAGTTTATGTAAAGATTACAGGAAAAATAAAACGATGTCTCTAAATAGCACACTTTTTCAGAAATCGGGACGAAACCCTCGGTGCGCGAGTCCGATTCGCTCTTGACCGTTTTTTTTTATAGCACGTTAAGCCGTTGGTCCCGGCTGTCATTCGTGGATCTTTGACAGTCGTTACGGGTCGTCAGAAGCCCGAAAGTCTGACAACCAGTCTTACCAAGGGGTATCTTATTACCCAGTCACTGGATTGTGGAGGTCAGACAGGCAGTCGCTCCATGTAAAATACTGGCATTCAGCTGCATCCGGTTAGACTGGAAGCCGACCCCAACATAGTTGTGGAAAGGCTGGGCAGATTGATTGATGTGTTTTTTTTCATAGCTTTATTTATTAAAACTTTATTCGCAATTAAAAATAACCGTAGATAGGTGGACTCGCCAACACTGTCGACGTCAACGAGAAACGAGATTATTCAGCCGTAGGAAATGTAGTGTCGCTACTTCGGCGTCGCTAACTGTTTTCTCGTTGGCGTCCCGTTCCTGAGGGTCTACTCCATAAGAACGAAGCCCGTAGTTTCGGCTTTCGTTACGGGCGTTTCCTACTCCGTATCACCTACGACTGGATGATTGGTTTGGGGCCTGAACGAAGTATGAATGACAACATGATTTGACAGTTGTCTCTACTCCCGATGTGTTTTTGTTTGCCCGTCCGGAAAATTTAACTTTTACACTTGTTTTGATGGATCGCTATGTCAGACGGACAGGCTTAGGGACCCCCTGGTCCGGTGGACACACAGTGAAATCGCAATAGGCTTTATTAATAATTTTACCTTGACCCTGGTTTCTGAAGCCTTAACCCTCGAATACTCAAACGACACTTAACTTTAGGAAACCCTTAAAATGACAGAAACCGTAAAAACTTAACGGTGACTTGAGTCACGTTTCTATAGCATAATCAGCCTATAATGTTCCTACTGCTGGGATACAGGACAGGCCTCCTCTCGGTACAGGGAGTAAATCGTAGTCCGTAGTCCATCACGCGGGCCCAGTGCGCGTTGGTAGATGTCACATGCCCTCGAATTTTTGGTTCTAGGACATGCCGGTTTCCTCACGATGTTTTTCTTCACCGTTTCGCCTGCTCTCAGCAGTGGTGATGAAATAATTTAAACAAAGTAAAGCGGCCTACAACTCGTAAGTTGTCACAATTTATCAATTACGGCCGTAGTTCATTAAGAGGAAATGGGGGCGACCAGACTTTTGAAAATTAGGCATTTTAAGAAGGTATTGCTGTCGCTCTGCGAGCGCTCCGCCCTCGAATTCGTGCGATAAGGACAACTGCAGATCCGACTAAATAGCCTATGTAAAAAGTCACATTTCGAGGTTTGGCTCTCGCCTATTTCCTCCTCCAATATTGGACCAATTTAAAAGATATTTCATAAACTGAATAAGAAGGATATATACTATGCTCCTATGTTTTTCTTTTTTCGTTAATAGTTGTAAAATTGGTACACTAGTCGTCTCTTGACAGCGGTCTGAATAGGCAATTTTGAGCACTTTTTGAGGGTTCTAGTTCTTATAAAAATAATATATCATCAAAAAGGAAAACATAGGGGCATACAAGTAGCTGATATTTATAAATCTGTACAAAATCATTGACTTATGGTCATTAACCAGAAAGAAAACAAGCGAGAGCGTTTGTATCTTTTTGTATGGAGAAAAAAGCACCCACGTTTCCTCTTAAAATCTTGCAAATATTTATAAATGGTTCATATGGGTGCAGTTCTGTCAACAGTGCATCCTATGGACCGAGATATCTACGAACAATGTTTTCTATCAACAAAGTTTTCGGCGAAACGTGCTGTCTAGGAACAGAGATTTCTATTAACTTTGCTTTCTGTATGTTGTGGTATCGTACAAGCGTGTTTCTATCTTATGTTCCACACTCAGTTAAAATGACCTTCTGAAAAATCCAGAGGTTAAGAAAAGGATCACCCTTTATAACTTAGCCAGTAAATAAAAAAGTCCCTTCACGGTCCACGTGCGCGTCATAAAAATATTTTACTACCCTCCATATGTAGGGAGTATCGTTCTGCCGTTAGGGGTCCGCGGTTCATGGGTATGTTAGGGCCACGTGTAATGTTGTGGTTACACGGGCAACTTTTTTTAGGAATTGTTGCTGGCAACAGTTGCTGGAGATAGTGAATGAAACTAGTTTTATAAGATGCTTCATATCGCTCTATTTCATAATCTTAATTCAGCCGAAGGTTGTCTTAAATGCTGGATAGAAGCCTCTCCCAAGCCTAGTCTCGCTCTGTACGATGTGGCAAAATCTTCTACAGTATTGGCATCGCAGTAAATTGCTCGGTGTTGTCGTGACGTCATACCTAGTTCACCACAATTACCAGGATATACAAGGTGTAATTTAAATAACGCACAACCTCTTAAGGGGTCATTGTACTCATGACCCCTTCATACATCGAAATCGCGAAAAAAATCTGCTGTTTCCTATATTTATGTTCGCATAACTCGTCAAAATGTTGGGAACAGCAGATTTTTTTTTCGCGATTTCAAGTTTGGTCCTATAGTAAAAGTTGTTAATAATGATGAGTATCATGAACCCTTAAGAGGTTGTGCTTTATTTATGTTACACCTTTTATAAATAGTTGCCCGTGTGAGCGCGTGAGCGCACCCATACCGCGATGGGTTGTTAGTTGCACGGGTTCTTTGATGTGTGGTTTTTATGGAGTAAAGTTTTGGTTTATTGGTCTTATGTGGTCTTATGTGTGGTTATGGTGCTATCTACGTATGTAGATATAGCTTAACTCTTATGTGGGATATTGATCGATTAAAGAAGGGTGATAACTAGTCAACAATTAAAGGTTACTTTAGCAGTTTACATCACCAGTTTACCATGTAAGTCAAATGGGATTGCTGCGGTCTGGTTTGTTGAGCTATTGGCACAGATTAATACAGATGGGACACTCCGCAGTTTAGGTACGAAGCTACAAGTACGCGGCGGGCCCCGTCCGAGGGGCTAATTCAGTAGGTCAGAAGGTATAAGAGTTACGCGATAGAAAGAGAGGCAACTTGTAGTTGAATATAACTGTAGGTAATAAGCGTTGTGCGACCTGAATTGCACTTTATTGTGTCGTAACAAGAGTCGCTTTTTATTTAAACGATTTTGCGGAGTGTCCCATCTGTATTAATCTGTGCTATAGGTTTAGTAATCTCTCCCTTAATCAGGCCATTTATCTAAATTTCAGAGAATACCTGAGCATCTAAAAGTATGTAATTTTTTTATTGATTGGCGATAGCCTAGATTTTGCAGCAATTAGTCGACGTAAGGGCTTGTTTTTGCTGATGTGGTTGACGCATGAAACTCTGGCAGAAACTGCTTGTTGTAGGTACCTTTCAAGATTTCCCAACACGTGTCGTAATTTTCTGGACTCAAACTCAAACTCAAACTCAAAGCATTTATTTCAATTAAACCAATTACAGGCACTTTTGAATTGTCAAAGAGTCGGTCAGTAGGTAAGTCAGAAAGTTGAAGCTAGTTGCCCATTCCAAAACGTAGATCTATGGAGAAGAACGGGCAAGAAACTCCACGGACACTCTTTTAAATCAAAATATGGTTACAAAATATTGGTTACATCATTCATGTTGAAATTATACATGTGAGAACGATGAACGTTAAAAGCGTCCGTATTAAAAAAATAAAATAAAATAAAAAAAAACAATTCAAAATTAAAATTAAAATAAGCCGTGGCAGCTAAGGTATGACCAGCCTCCACCAACAGCGCCCGTTGACGAACCTGACGTATGGATTCGTTAAATGATCCCACGCGCCACCATCAGCGAGGCGTTAGAGTGAGCATGACACACTCTCAGCCGCCAGGGCAGATCCAAGTCAAATAAAGACGTACCCAGTAAATGGTAGCTTTAGAGTAGGTACATAGTACTCACACATGTGCTAAGCAATTATACAATACAATGGTGATTGAGTCTACACAATGCAAAGCTATTCTTACAATCTTCCGCAGTTCCAACAGTATCTTCAAATGTTAATTAATTAGTTGAGGTTGTGGAGCAGGACCAGCATGGAGCCAAGCATTTTTATCATTTATGTAATCCCCCAACTTATAATATGCCTGCCTGCATAGTGTGCGTTTTATACAAGTTTTAAATTTCGTCTCATTTAGTTGAAGTATGTGTGGAGGTATTTTATTGTAACATTTTAAACAGTACCCCATGAACGATGAGTCAACTTTAGCCAGCCTGAAACCTGGTTGAGCTAATAGGTCCTTATTTCTAGTATTATAATTATGCCTTTCACCTCTTTTATTAAAAAGATGTAAATTTTTTCTTACGTACATGATGTTTTCGTAGATATATTGACAAGGCATGGCAGTGAATTTGGAATACTGGAACAATGCGTGAGTACAGATTAGTATTGCATAATGAACAAATAATCTTATTAAGGCGGAGATTTCTTGAAAACGGTCAAAAAGGTAGTTTTTTAAAGCTGTGTATCTCATAAACCGTAAATAATTTTGACAAATAAAAAAAATTATATGATATTTTCTCAAAACATAATTAAACATATTTTAATGCACTAAATAAATCTTCAAACATAACTCTTGCAAAGATTATTTCTTTAAAAGCTGTTTATCCCTTCATTAGCAATTATAATTATAATTAAAAATATACCATATAATGTCAAATGCCAAACTGCATCCCAGTGATGGATTATTTTTTAGTAAATAGTTAATTTCTAATTTTATACGATTTTATTTGCACTTTTACGACATAATTCCGGTGCGATTGAGAGTCTTCTATCTCGTGCGTCAAATTTGACAGCCATAACGCCATCTCACTTACACACCGAGCTAAACCACGCTTGGATGCAGGGCCTTAAATCGTCCAGCATTGTATGCATGGAAGTTTCGAGAGTTTGCTGGTTGCTTTTGCGGTCTGGTTTGATAGTATGGATGTTGCTGAAAGTGTGGCCTAATGAAACTCAACTTGCCCCACTTGCACTACAAATCACTAATGACCGGTTTCTGAAGTATTTAACACTTTCCGGGACAGATCGCCTCTTGACGTTATGTCGGTATATCGTTACGTGACAGTACGGCTAAAGGCGGTGAACTTTATTTCATGTAATTTGGCAAACCGTCGATAGCCGTTGCTTGCCCATAGTATTCCTAAGAAGCACATGATCTAGTGTCACATCACGCGACTTCATTTGTTCGTGGGTGTCACGGCAAACTCTTTTCGAGTCATTTTTCAACACACACATACGCAGTGCTTATGCACCAAAACAACACATGCACACCGCCGACAGGCGTAGACTGAGCCATACAAGTACAATGATGTTGATATTTAGTGTCACGGCGTACGCGGCGCCGGCGTGTCGAATGAGGTAGTACGGCTGTAGACGGTATGACAAAATGTATGGGATTTTGAAGTGTCATATCATTACATTTGCAAATAGTCAAGTGTCCCGGAACGTGCGGAGTTTATCCATTCGATAGTGATTATTGGTTCGATATCGTGTTTCTGAACTATACAATAAGGAAGAATTTAGCTTCCTCGAGTGAATTGCTATCGAGGGTTTTCTGAGGACTTCAAAAGTAGGGAAAGAATTCATTCGTTTATATAGATAATTTTATCGAATCAATATAGCTATTGAGAGATTAAACTCCATTTAAGAGTTCTTCAAAAACTGGGCATAAATACATTTAAAGCTAAACAAACATATTTAAATCATCATTCTGTCTCTGTCATCTTCAAACGATCGACAGAAAAAGAGCGATGTTTTCACATTTACTGATTTAGACAAATTAATACCTTCTCGAAAGTTGCTAGATTTATAGGCGGGAAAGTAGGCACTTTCCATTAGATAGGCTTGCTTAATAACATACAAAAAGTCGCCCTAAACCGAACTTCATTATCAACAAATTGAGATTTAGATTTGCTTCCACATTTTACACACTTTTTCAATCTACATTAAGCTCTCATTTTTCCATTAAAGCCAGTACATTAATAATCACCGACAAAAAACCTCCCAGAGTTTTCTAAAACAAAAAAAACCGGTCAAGAGCGAGTCGGACTCGCGCACCGAGGGTTCCGTACCATCATTAATATGTAATTTTTGTTGATGATTTCTGAAAAACTGTGCTATTTAAAGACATCATTTTATTTTTCCTGTAATCTTTACATAAACTTCTATCACATAGAATAATTTCAGATTTTTCGCTTTGCAAACTTCGGAGATAAGGGGCGGGAACGGTATTTTTTTTTTACATTTTTCATCAAAAGTCGAAAACTATGCGGGCTAAAAAAAAGAAAAAATATGTTTGAGAATATGCAAACAGCGCTCTTTCATATGATACCTCACATGCCCTAGTAGCCCCACTTTGAATTTTTAAGACCCCCTTTCAGTCCCTGTTGCAAAAAAAATATAAATATTTTTATTTCTTTCTTATTTGCAAAATAGTTGGGTAAACGTCATCTAAAACTATTCTAAATTTCAAGTTGATAGCATTACTAGTTCTCGAGATATCCAGCTGTGACAGACAGACAGACAGACAGACTGACTGAGTCACACCATAAGGGTTCCTTTTTTACCATTTTGGTACGGAACCCTAATACAGCATAATTTCACCTTAACCTGATACTTTTTTTAAATTATGACGTTAGCGGAACCACCCCCCGGTAAACAGGGTGCGCTTTTGGCCTTTTGTTAAATTTTTTATTACTTCCACCCTGTATGAATGTGGTTTTTGGCACTTTTTGGGGGTGGATGAAAATAAAATGTCAAAGTTTGTTTGTATACTTTGCTCGGTACTTTTGATGTCGGTACCTGTTGGTAATTGTTTCGGAGGTTTTTGAGGTTCCGTTGTTCGTTTGACTTTTTGGTGTTTGTATTTACTTGCTGAGGCTACGTTACGATCCTGTTTAGTTGGGTCATTTTGATTTTTTTATGAAGCTGACAGTCTAGGACATTCACGAGCGACGTAAAACTATGAGTAAATCATTGCAATGTAACTCTTATCTCGTTAAGGTAAAGTATAAATTAGAATGATAAGCGAAAGTTTTATCAAGCTCACGGCAATCATTCTAATTTGTACTTTATTACAATGAGATAATTTCAATGACTTAATAATAATTTTATGTCATTGAAAGAACGTGCGTGTTCTACATAATGATCCCTTTAATGTTCAAAAATTGGACATAACTAGGATTCATTTTATTTAATGACATACTCGATTGTATCTTGCCTGTCATCTTTCATTTCTTAAGGTGGTAGCTCTGTGGTAGACCGCAAACAAAAAATTTGAAATTTGCGGACTAACTCAGCGTATCCCCCTTAATTTGTTTACGTTTATATACCTTAAATTTAGACCTAACTTTGCTCCCGTAACTGTAGCCTTGGAAAAATGGTGTTATACAAATAAAATACCACAAAGAAAACATTAAAAGCTATATGTTCTCTGAAGTTTACTGTTGTATCATACATTTGGCCCAACTTTGTACATCAGAAAGACTTAATTTAATTCTGCTAAGAATTTATATCAAAGACCGCAAAGTAATCCCCAATGACTAACTACTTCTATATCATTACACAAAACACTTTCTCATAAAACATATTGATATAATAAAGATTTCCAATAAACTACAGCCGTTCGCTTGAAAGTCACGTGCGAGAGTTTACACTAGCGGATGATTGAAATCTTTTGTAATAATGTCGGTTAAACGGCTTCGTTTACTTTGTACTTTATTATAAACTTGGGTTTATGCTCTGTTAGATAGGTCTTCTTGAGGGTAGCAGGCGCCGATCTAGGTACCTATTCGCTCATGGGGGTATAGAGGCATGAGGAAGCCGTGGATGATAGCTGGCTGTGTGACTCGCCACTCGAAAGCTTGAGGAAATGATGTTTGATGACGTCACGCTGACGAAATTGCACGAAGGCTGCGCTGACGTTCATGCTCAGGGTCACCAGTACCTATGGAAGCATGAGGAACAGGGTGTAAAGTTCACTCATCCTCCATAGAACAGGGAGGATCCTCCGACCAGACGGGTTGATCTCAGGACGTTGTATACAGGGTGTACGGTAAAGAATGGATAACCTTGGAATAGCATATTACAGACATGATGGCCGTTCTTAAAAAAATACAAAAAAAAAATATCCCCATTAGTAGGTACACACGGCTACACATCAAACTATACATTTCTAGTTTAGACTGACCTCTCATTGTAAGGAAATCCTATACAATGCGAGATCAGCTTATACTGAAAATTTGATCTGTTGTCGTACGTACATTATGATTTTTTGGAGTCTCCAAAAAAATTTTTTTTTAAATTTTTTTTTTTTGTATTTTTTTAAGAACGGCCATCATGTCTGTAATATGCTATTCCAAGGTTATCCATTCTTTACCGGACACCCTGTATATGCTAGTCGCGCGGTAAATTCTAATTGCGCGATGCAGGTTGCGTGACGTCATGTCATTGTGATGCGTAGTTCGTATGTGGCGATGTAGATGCCGCCACAGGGGCAACTGTTTCTCTCTGAGGTATGGGGGGGGGGAAGATTTCCCAAGCCTTGAAAGCCCTTTTTAACCGACTTGAAAAAAGGAGGAGGTTATAAAAAAATCTTCGGCACTTATTTTCCGTAAAGTCAGCAATCTTACGTTTTTTTTTGTATGGAGTTTGACGTAAGACATGCGTTGAACGTGTGTTTAAATCTTTTGTAGTAAGACCGTTGATATTTTGACATTTCGATTACAGAACGAAACATAACGGCTGACAGGATCGATTTATTTTCATGCTCTCTGAATGAATTCACAAAAATAATGTTGTATGTGTTATGTTTATTTAAGATAGTTTAATTAAGGACCACGCTACCGTACTAGGAATTTCCTGTAATGGTAGCAGTGTTTGTGGTAAACAAATAAATCAAATCAATCAATCTGCCTAGCCTTTCCCCAACTATGTTGGGGTCGGCTTCCAGTCTTAACCGGATGCAGCTGAATACCAGTATTTTACATGGAGCGACTGCCTATCTGACCTCTACAACCCAGTAACTGGGTAATTCGATACCCCTTGGTAAGACTGGTTGTCAGACTTTCGGGCTTCTGACGACCCGTAACGACTGTCAAAGATCCACGAATGACACCAAGGGCTTAACGTGCTTTCGGAGGCACGGAGGAGTCTCGGTATGTAAAGATGGTCACCCATCCACTGACCAACCCCGGCAAGCGAAGCTTAACCTGATGGATCGACCCGTGCGGCTGTTATTACTTAGCCACGAGATAAACAAATAAATAACCTCAAAAAATAAGAAATTAGATTATATTTATTTAATAACCTCAAAATATAAGAAACCATAGTCAGTCATGGGGACTGCCATCACATCACATTGGCATGTCGCGTGACGCGTGATGCGTGACGCGAACTCATAAGATTATCCTCTAGCAAAAATCGCTCAACGCGCCTAAAGAAGTTTTTTCTTCAATGAGGAGCTCGTGGCTAAGTAATAACAGCCGCACGGGTCGATCCGTCACGTTAAGCTACGCTTGCCGGGGTTGGTCAGTGGGTGGGTGACCATCTTTACATACCGAGACTCCTCCGTGCCTCGGAAAGCACGTTAAGCCGTTGGTCCCGGCTGTTATTCGTGGATCTTTGACAGTTCGTTACGGGTCGTCAGAAGCCCGAAAGTCTGACAACCAGTCTTACCAAGGGGTGTCGTATTACCCAGTAACTGGGTTGTGGAGGTCAGATAGGCAGTCGCTGCTTGTAAAATATTGGATTCAGCTGCATCCGTTTAGACTGGAAGCCGACTCCAAAATAGTTGGGAAAAGGCTAGAGGCAGATTCATTGAATTTCCGAAGGATGTCTAAGATTGGCTAGTTTAGTCACAATAAAACACACAAATATTATTGGGAAAAATCCGACATTAGTCCTTAGGACGAGAAACATACCTACCCTAAGCTTCGCATCCCTAATTCACCACGCAAAAAAGAGGATTACACAAATCTAACGAACCCCAAATTTAAATACATATTCATGTTGTCAAACAGGATTATGTAATATTTACCTTTGTTACCTTTTCATAACATCTTGTTAAAGCTCAGGGACACAATAAAAGTGCGAGTGCACCTGGACTAAGGGATTACACAACACAAAGTATGAACAGAAGGCCCATTTGTCCCCTGCTGTCCTCCGCCAGCCACGCCCTAAGCCGAGATTCCGTACCCCACAGGGGAACGGTGCCTTGCGTGAAACTAGTCGCTTAGTGTATAACTTTTATGCTGGAGACCTTCATTTATTGAGACATCCACAGGAAAGTCCTGTTAAGGAGCCGACAACCTCCTAGATTGACCTGTGAGATGCCATTTCCCAAAAACACAAAAATAGATAAAAACATAAAAATATGATTAAAAACGAAAGTAACTCTGTCTGTCTATTTGTTACTTTTTTACGGATTTCGTTGACTTTTCACGGATTTGGCAGATAGGTGGGTTTAGCACTTCCCATGGGATAATTTTCGACCTTATCTCGGGCGAAGCTGCGTTCAAAAGCTAGTACTTCATAAGTGAGCCAATAAGTGCATCAAAATAGTCTGTACTCCATTTGCAATAAGATTAGACATTTAAACAAACCTTTTTTACAGTTCGTTCAACCGATTTTGACTTCTATTGCGTTGGTGGCATGACAAATGGCAGCTGCAGTAAACAGTTGGTATTGTAACTATTTTTTGCCTTTAATGTCATCCTTAAGCTTACGGAATAGAAGTCAAAATTGGTTGAACAGACTGTAAAAAAGGTTGTATGTAACAAAATGTTTGTTCACATTTAGTGTCAGTTAATTTTTTGACCAATAATTTACTGTTTTCCCTGAATTCAAAAAGATCATTGCTGAGTAATATCTGTGCTCGTAAATTTTCCAGCATTGTACAAAGTTGACATTCAGTATCTTGTCTGTTTCACGACAGGGGCAAGTCACCCCTCATTAAAATAGCCACAGTGGAAGTTTGGCAGTGAATGCTTTCGTGTAGGTATTTATGTACCTGCCAGGGGACAGTTTGTCTGGCTCTAGCCTTATTCGGCTTAAAAAGTTTTGTGCTACTGTTACCTACGTGGTTGAATATGTAATGTTTGTTTAGATAGAATTGTAGCGTGCTTAATTACTATGATTTCAACAGTCTGCCTGGTAGTGTTTATTATGTTTCACCTTTCCACCATCATGGAAAGTTCTCACAATCCACTAAGACGCGCCCCACTCTTCTTCCTAACCGCTTACAGTGCAAGTGTGCACCATTCCGCTAGTGTTTTAGTTTTGTCGATACACACTAATTGTTTATTATGTTTCACCTTTCCACCATCATGGAAAGTTCTCACAATCCACTAAGACGCGCCCCACTCTTCTTCCTAACCGCTTACAGTGCAAGTGTGCACCATTCCGCTAGTGTTTTAGTTTTGTCGATACACACTAATTGTTTATTATGTTTCACCTTTCCACCATCATGGAAAGTTCTCACAATCCACTAAGACGCGCCCCACTCTTCTTCCTAACCGCTTACAGTGCAAGTGTGCACCATTCCGCTAGTGTTTTAGTTTTGTCGATACACACTAATTGTTTATTATGTTTCACCTTTCCACCATCATGGAAAGTTCTCACAATCCACTAAGACGCGCTCCACTCTTCTTCCTAACCGCTTACAGTGCAAGTGTGCACCATTCCGCTAGTGTTTTAGTTTTGTCGATACACACTAATTGTTTATTATGTTTCACCTTTCCACCATCATGGAAAGTTCTCACAATCCACTAAGACGCGCCCCACTCTTCTTCCTAACCGCTTACAGTGCAAGTGTGCACCATTCCGCTAGTGTTTTAGTTTTGTCGATACACACTAATTGTTTATTATGTTTCACCTTTCCACCATCATGGAAAGTTCTCACAATCCACTAAGACGCGCCCCACTCTTCTTCCTAACCGCTTACAGTGCAAGTGTGCACCATTCCGCTAGTGTTTTAGTTTTGTCGATACACACTAATTGTTTATTATGTTTCACCTTTCCACCATCATGGAAAGTTCTCACAATCCACTAAGACGCGCCCCACTCTTCTTCCTAACCGCTTACAGTGCAAGTGTGCACCATTCCGCTAGTGTTTTAGTTTTGTCGATACACACTAATTGTTTATTATGTTTCACCTTTCCACCATCATGGAAAGTTCTCACAATCCACTAAGACGCGCCCCACTCTTCTTCCTAACCGCTTACAGTGCAAGTGTGCACCATTCCGCTAGTGTTTTAGTTTTGTCGATACACACTAATTGTTTATTATGTTTCACCTTTCCAACATCATGGAAAGTTCTCACAATCCACTAAGACGCGCCCCACTTTTCTTCCTAACCGCTTACAGTGTCGATACACACTAATTGCAGGTAATTAACTATATGTATAGGTAATTAGTGCGTACAATGTTCCATACTTGTAAGTACTGTAAGCGATTACGGAGAAGAGTGGGGCGCGTCTTCGTGGATTGCACTATAGTATAGTTAAAATCTCGCTGCAGACTTGGTCATAAATCATAATCGGAGTAGGTATGTGCGCTAGTTGCGCGCGCTCAAGGCCATTATCGATAACAGATGATGACGATGACTCAGAAGAAGAATTTTAATTTTCAATTTTTAGTTTTATATATACGTTCTTTTGTTTATGCTTTGTACTAAATTTGGTAATAAAATAAAAAAAAAATTGTAGTTATTTCTATCACCCATTTATAAATATATAAAACTATCGATATCACTCATCGACTGCAGTAATGCACAGGACTACGTGTGGGCGTGGCCTGCCCATAAGACCCGTGAGTGGGAAAGAGAGCGAAACACTCGAATGATTTATGACCGAGTCTGCAGCGTGATTTTAACTATACTATAACTATAAGTGCCAAGGCCTTCAGTGGTTAGCTTGCGTATTCTGTGCTGAGCTCACGCAACGCGTCGTACGTCCAGCCAGTAATAGGACTCGCCCATCAAGGAGCGCTGTCCCAAGAAGTCCGAGGAAGGTTCTTATGAAGAGAAAAATTGGGAAAATTGCACCACATTTTTCTGTTTCCCATGCAAACTGAACCTAGCTGTCAATTTTAGGAATGGCAAACGGTGTAGTATAAACTACTTGAATGCATCCGTAGATTTGACACTTTCTCTTTCTTCAATATACAGGACAATGTCCGTCAGCACGCTTAGCATGAACGCCATAGAAACGAGTTTGTCGACGGAAGAATAGACAAAATGGCAGATTGTAGAAATATATCTAAGCATTCTACGCGTCTAAACATGGCAATATGTCATTTTGTCTATTCTTCCGTCGACAAAACCCGTTTCTATGGCGGTCATGCTAAGCGTGCAGCAGGTCAGCTAGCAAACATAACTTTCTACACCTCCACCAATATATTCTCTCACCAACAATGAAACGGCAACACTCTCCTTCCCTAACATAATATCCCATGTCGTCACCAGTAGCGACCCTTCTCACGGGTCACGAGTCACGCTTACACGTAATACACGTGTAAGCGCCACGTCGCGTCCACGTCACGTTCACGTCAGATGGTTGTTGTTATAGGTGTGGAGTTAGTTGTGACGTCATCGGCGAAGGTGATTGGTGTTTATGATGTAATGTATTGTGATTATTTTTCTTTGTAAGCATCGTTTGGTGATGCTCAGGGCTGAAGGGTAAATAAAAATAAAGAAGTAAAAAGTTTGGTTACGTGAGGGCTCGTGGCTAACAGCCGCACGGGTCGATCCATCAGGTTAAGCTACGCTTGTCGCGGTCGGTCCGTAGATGGGTGACCATCTTTACATACCCTCGTTAAACAAAGCTCGTTAAGCCGTTGGTCCCGGCTGTCATTCGTGGATCTTTGACAGTCGTTACGGGTCGTCAAAAGCCCGAAAGTCTGACAACCAGTCTTACCAAGGGGTATCGTATTACCCAGTTACTGGGTTGTGGAGGTCAGATAGGCAGTCGCTCCATGTAAAATACTGGTATTCAGCTGCATCCAGTTATACTGGAAGCCGACCCCAACATAGTTGGGAAAAGGCTAGGCTGATTGATTTTATTTGGTTACTGCTGCAACCTAACCTAGCCAGTGAGAGGTATTTACTCGGCACTGGACTTTGCATTCCTTATGATGAATCCTCGACTGGATTTATAAAAATTTCTGACCAGATTTACCGACATTTCACTTCATATGCATTTTTGGCCCTATTTTGGACAATATCTCTGTTGTTTCTCTTTAGGTCCTAGTAGTGCTTTGCCAACTCTTAACAATGACGTCAGAATCAATATTCTAGCTAAACACGTTTTTGCGCTATACGAATTGGAATTTCGACACATAGTGAAAAATAGAGGGTCGCGCGCATGCGCCTGCACTCGCGATGTGACGTCATAGGCAAATGAAATCCTGCTTCAAAATTGTTATAAATATGACCTATCTTTTGATTGCTCAACCATTACTCTAGCTTTAAAAGTCTCGTAGTTATTAGCGGTTGAAATCTTACATGTTTTTGTCAGTCAGAAATATTGAACTTACCACCAGTACACCGAGCGAAAGACGTTTTCACGTCAAAAATAAAGTTTTAAATAAACACTGATATTTGAACAGGAGTCATAAAGCATTTGGTTGCAGCATAGAAATACGTATAAAAAACCGGTCCAGAGCGAGTCGGACTCGCGCACCGAGGGTTCCGTTCCGATTTCTGAAAAAGTGTGCTACTTAGAGACATCGTTTTATTTTTCCTGTAATCTTTACATAAATTTCTATCACATAGAATAATTTCAGATTTTTCTCTTTGCAAACTTCGGAGATTTGGGGGGGGGGGGGGGGAACGGTATTTTTTTAACATTTTTCATCAAAAGTCGAAAACTATGCGGGCTAAAAAAAAATAAAAATAGTTTGAGAATGTGCAAAGAGCGCTCTTTCATATGATACCCCACATGTAGTAGCCCCACTTTTATTTTTTTTTTCAGTCCCTGTTGCAAAAAAAAACATAAATATTTTATTTCTTTCTTATTTGCAAAATAGTCGGGTAAACGTCATCTAAAACTATTCCAAATTTCAAGTTGATAGCATCAGTAGTTCTTGAGATATCCAGCTGTGACAGACAGACAGACAGACAGACTGAGTCACATCATAAGGGTTCCTTTTTTACCGTTTTGGTACGGAACCCTAAAAACAGGAGAAGTGGCAAGCGGGCGAAAATGTGTCCGTGCGAATTGTCAGTATGAGCCGTTCATAGTACAAATTCCGTCTCCGCGAACTAGTGCGCTTTCGACTGTGACCGTGACAATTTATAAGAATGCCGTGTTGTTCAGTGTTTTCTTGTAAAAACCGAAGCCATGTAAATCATGGAATCACTTTCCATATAGTACAAGTATTTTACCGTATTTGTCTTTAAAATCATGAAAGTGACAAAGGGACAAAGTGGAGATAAGGTTCCGATACATTTTAACATACTGGGCACATCTTCTTTCTTATATCTATGCAGATTACATCTCCTAAATCGGCATTATTACCAATAACCCTATATTCAGGCACATAATTAAATAACTTATTCCCACGATATATCGAAGGTGCGAAATTATAAATGGCTTCTTGATTTCAGTTCGTTGATACAGATAAGCGGTAGAAGTTTAATTACTTGAAGATTTAACCCCGGAGCTCGGTTTTATGTGACCTTGTGACATATACCTTTGCTAGCGAGAAGTTGTAATAGGATTTAGTAGGGGTACTGATAGCTTTGTTATCAGTTTATAGAGGTATGAGGAACAGGGTGTAAAGTTCACTCATCCTCCATAGAAAAGGGAGGATCCTACGACCAGATGGGTGTTGTTGCCACTCGCGCATTAAACTCTGCTTGCGCTATGCAGGATTTGTATGACGTCAGATCTTTGTTGCGTAGTTCGCATGTGGCGTTGCAGATGCTACCACAAGTTTGTAACTGAGTGATGTATATGTATATTTATAGCTTTGTGTATTTGAGAAGAATGTTGACGTATTTATATTACTAGTTTTCGCCTGCATTAAGGTCGGGATTTATCCAACGGGAACTTACTACCAGGATAAAAAGTATCCTTTGTCCTATACCGGGTCTATCATTGTGCCAAATTTCATCCAAATTCATCCAAATCCGTTCAGCCGTTTAGGCGTGAAAACAGCAGACAGACAGATCAACAGACGGAGTTATACAATGGAATATATTTATTTGCTTTAAAAGATACATCAAGGTCTTACATGTTAGTTACTTCCGCATTTAATATTGAATAACCCTACTTTTTGCTTCGCCGTAGTCGGGTAAATAGTATGGATTTGCGTGGACAATCCAGCATGCAAAATCTTATCCAAATCCGTTCAGCCGTTTAAGCGTGACTAAGTAATTAATACTTACCGCAATAAAAAAAAATGTTTAAAAAAAGTTACAAACATCTTCAATATCTTTGACATATTTTTATAATGCTATGGGATTTCGTGCGAGCTGCGAATTTATTACACCTATAATGCTACCTTACCTACCTACCTTTATTAATGTTAATATCCTGCGACCCGTACTTATGGGAAAACCGTGCGAGGTTCGGCAACTATTACACATTACCCCCTGGCCACAGCCAAGCGCGGCGCGGATTGCGGCGCGGCGTGCGGCGCGGCAAGCGGTGACTGGCGAAAACAAATGGTAGACAACCTAAAGCCTCCACTACACTACTCGCGAAGTTAATCCGACGAAGTACTCGTCGAAGTTGACCGAAATCAGAAGTACGTGCAACTTCGCGAGGAGGTCAGTTGCCCGATGGCACCCGCGCACTTTGCATCACAGACTAAGTAGTATTCTTTGCACCATGGATAATGTTGAAGTGGCAGCTGCCGTTGCAATGTGCACTCTCGCTTATTATAATTACGTGCGAATTTATCACGCGACAATTTGAAGCGAGTCGAGTAGTGTAGTCAGACGCTTCGTCGGTGCACTTCGGGCCCTTTGACTCGGGCGCAAAAACCGACAACGATCGGAAGTCGCGCGAGGCGAGCCAAGGTTGCACGAAGCGAAGGGAAGTGACCGTCCACACTACCGTATTCGCCTAACTTCGACCAACTTCGCGAGTAGTGTAGAGGAGGCTTATGAAGTATGCCACAGCTACCGGCGACGCGGACTGCGGTGCGACCTGCGGCGCGGCGAGCGGCGCGCGGCACGCGGCGGCGACGGGCTGCGCGGTCGAGATCAGTCGCGATCGAGCTGGCCACAGCTCAGAGCGGCGCGCGCGGTGGCATCGGTGGACGCATTCAGGCATCGCGCGACCGAAACAAATAATTTTGTTTTTAACGCGCGTTGAGCTTATAAAAATAATGGATACGGAAAAATGTATTAGTGAAATACTGAGTAGACCACCAATATGGATGTCAAAACATCCTCATCATAAATATAGCCCTGTTATAAAAAAATTGTGGGAATAAATAAAACAAAAATATCCTGGTAATAGTGGTAAGTATTTATTACCTATTTTTTGTAAGTAATTTAATTAGATACGTCAATTTAATTTCATGGATATTCACGGTTTCGGGGCCATTTTAATAGTTTATCCGTTCTCTAAATACGTCCACCGCTGACGCCCCGCCGCGGTCGCAACTAGTCGAGCTGTGGCATACCATACCACCGCAAATCGCGCCGCCCGCCGCGCCTCCCGCCGCACCGCCAGAGACTGTGGCCAGGCCGAGGAGTTCTTTCCGAGATTGTATTTTATTTCGGTAGTACAGCGGTACCTACTGCTAGCATAAAGATTTATGACGTGAAAAAACGGCACCCTAATTTCGTAACTCACTATCGATCGGAATTTAAATCATTTTAAAGCATATTGCTAATCCATTGCTTCTTATGTTCGAAAAATTTGTCTTCTCAACGCCATAAATAACCCAATTTAATGTTGTTCAACTGTCAAAATGAAACAGAGAGACTTTGTTACGCAATTAGAGGCAGCTTAAAGGTACCTACTTATAATATGTAATTTATTTACGTTGAACCATTTATAATGTACCCTGTGATCTATAAACTCAACAAGATATAGCCTTACGTGACTGACACGGTACCAACCCCTCATTGGTACCGTCTGGTACATTGCTTGGGAACATCATGTTTAAAGTGGATACGACCTATTAATATGGCACGTAGTACTTGAAGAAGTTTTACTGTTAAGGCTCTTACAGACAGAGGCGATATCGCGGTCGCGACGCGATATTTCGATATTATATCCGTAGAAAAATATAGCGTCGCGACGCGATATCGCCTCTGTCTGTAAGAGCCTTCAAGCTCTGTAGAACAAACCAACATTAGTTTAACGGAGACTTTAAATTCATGCCATCCATTACATTTTGTATCAAAAAGCAAGTGATAGCATCAATTTAAAGTCTTCGTTAAACTAATCACCGTCAGTATTAAAATAATCAAATCAAAGCACTCAATTTGTAAATGGCACTACAAACTGGCATCCTTGTGGATGCTAGTTTGTAGTGCCATTTCCAAATTACACTTACAGTACGTTTTCTGATGCAATTGTTTACATTTTCATCTTGTAATTTTGGAACAGACAGTATGCAGGGTGTAAGGGACAGCCCTCCGCAGGGTGAATTCAGTATATCATACTAAGATGACCGGTACATGAAATTATTTCATTAACGTTATGGGAATCCAATAAACCTGATTTGTTTGTGTTATTGTGCACAAATCGGAGCGTCTGTTACTGGTTGGGAGGTGTAGGTAATAGGTATGCAGTGCGTTCGATGAACTCTGTAGCTAGGTAGAAAGTAAACAGCTGATTTCACGCGTCGTTCGTTAGAGTATTTCAACATCCATTGCTGTTTTTTTTTTTTGCTGTTTTATTTACATAAATGGAGTTAATGGAGTGCTGCGTACAGACAATAAAAAAAAAAAAAAAAAATAAAGGAATAGTAAATGAAAAAACGATTTAAAAAAATTAAAATTTTTCTGAGAAATTTTCCGGTGGAATATGATTCAAAACATGCCTCACATTTTATGTTGTACTGTCTCCTTTGCACAACCTAATTTCTCCTCATTTTTGTTACAGGTACGTACTCGCTAACGCTATTTAACACCCTCCAGAAACTCGGTACGTCTTCAATTCATATCCATCAATTTACTCTGCCATAAAACTGCATATAATATCAGTACATAACAATGCAGCGGCTGTAGTCAAGTGCAGGCCGGTCTAAGTTCTAAATCTTTAAAGTTGGGACAAGTTGGAGATGCTCCTAACAAGTTGGGAACTGCAAGCGGCGGAGAATGCGGGACGGCTTTTATATAACCGTTCATTGGACGGGAAGAGGCTTGTGTTTTGAAAATTTTGAAGTGTCAAGCTCAAAATGCATGCTTTTGGCTCGGGTCTTTAATTACTGCGATGATCCTTGCAATGATATCTTATCCGTTTTTGGTGATTATGTTGCGGCCAGAACCGGTCGAAGTGGCGATGCTTGAGGGAGGCCTATGTCTAGCTGTGGACGTCTTTCGTTTGAAATGATGATGATGACTAAGTGTTCTTACACACGGACGATACGCTTCAACGGCAGGGGCAACTGCACGCGTTAACGGCGGTCGTCGACGTGCTGACGACCGCAGTGCAGTCACCGATCTTTTGCCACCGCCGCTTCCGCCATTTTGTCAGTGGACTCCAAATAGTTCAGGAGTAACAAAATGGCGGACGCGACACGCTACAACTACAAGCATCGCGTCGACGTCGTTGGGTCAACGGCTGTCGGCGGCGCGTTGACGAATGAACACAATGCAGTTACCGCTACCGTTGACGCGCGTACCCCGTGTGTAAAAACACCATGAAATGTAGGAACGTCTCAGTTGTATCAAATAGGTACACGGCCAAAGTGACGCGAGACGACAATCACTTACGCGTGGCGTGCACCCATAGAAATTTAAAAAACAGGAGAAGTGACAAGGGGCGAATATGTGTCCGCGCGACATGCTCAGTAGGTATGAGCCGTTCATAGTCAAATGGGCGTCTCCGCGAACTAGTGCGCTTTCGACTGTGACCGCCGTGTGAATCCCGTGTTGTTCAGTGGTTTCTTGTAAAAACCGAAGCCAAAACAAAAACTATGTACCTAAATCATGGAATCACTTTCCATAATGTAAATACAAGTAGTTTACCGTATTTGTCTTTAAAATCATGAAAATGACAAAGTGGAGACACAGGGTTCCGATACATTTTAACATACTGGACACATCTCCTTCTTTCTTATATCTATGCGTGCACCTAATTAGCTATTGGACGAAGTATGCTCGACCGTCATCGACCGAACTCGATCGTCCACACTAAACCTATGTTTGTAAAAGGGGTGCGTACACGTAGTTATCGGACCTCATCGGACGATGTTGGTTGAAGTACGTATACACGTATGTATGGTTTGACCTTGAACCAGTAACCTTGAGTCCTCTTACGTGTTAAGCAGGCATTGTGTGTCATTAAATCGATCAAAATAAGATGAACAGAGTATAACTTGGTTCACGATATACACTATCAGCATATTATTATAATAATACTAGCTGCACCCACTTACACAGGGATAAAAAGTAGCCTATGTGTTAATCCGGGCTATAAGCTATCTACATTCCAAATTTTATCCAAATCGGCCCTGCCGTTTGAGCGTGAAGAAGTAACAAACATACACAAACACTCACAAACTTTTGCCTTTATACTATTAGCCGACGTTCGCACGGACGTAAAAAAATTGCGGCGGGATTTTATCGCGCACTGGATTTTCAACTCTCGGTGTTGAGCCGAGCTTCGAGAATCCAACCTAACAACAACAGAGTGCATCCCAGCGCGTCGAAAAAACACACTGTTGGATTTTCAACTCTTGGCGCTAAGCAGAGCGTTGAAAATCCAGTGCGTGACAAAAAATCGCCGTGATATTTTTACGTCCGTGCGAACGTCGGCTTACGGCGGTCGTCGACGCGCTGACGACCGCTGCCGACATGTCGGCAGCAGCCGCCGATCTTTTGCCACCGCCGCGTCCGCCATTTTGTCAGTGGACTGCAAATAGTTCAGGAGTGACAAAATGGCGGACGCGACACGCTACAACTGCAAGCGTTGCTTTAGGTCGGCGACGACTGTGTGTAAATCCGGGCTATAAGCTATATTCATACCAAATTTTATCCAAATCGGTCCAGCCGTTTGAGCGTGAATAAGTAACAAACATACACACACACTCACAAACTTTTGCCTTTATAGTATTAGTGTTATGTAAGTTTTCCATTCACACAAGTGTAAAGTTTATTAGTATTATAAAGGAAACTGAAAATCACTTCAGTTTTCAGTTCATTAAGCTCACAGGTGTTCTTAAAGTTTCCACTTTAGTTACAATCTGTTATAGTGGCGCTGCCGACCCACTTTTACTTCTCATAATTTATTTTGTAAAGTGCAAAATTTATAACTTTCGTAAAGTGATTTTCGTTATTCTTGCTAAGTTATGCTTTTAACACTGATAAAATTATTTTATCTAACTTAATTTTCTAATAAACCTTATTAGATCTTGTTAGAAGGCTAAAAGTCACCCAGAGGGCAATAGAGAGGGCTATGCTTGGAGTTCTCCTACGTGCAGATCGAATCAGAAATGAAAAGATCCGCAGGAGAACTAAGGTAACCGACATAGACCGAAAAATTGCCAAACTGCAGTGGCAGTGAGCAGGGAGGGCACAGTGCTCGCAGAACAGATGGCCGATGGGGCCGAAACGTTCGAAGGATGGAGGAAAAAGACGTAGCGTTGGAAGCACAGATATAGATAGACCTACATAACGCAAAAGCACCTACTTCACGTGCCCAGCTTAAGCACAAAATGCTTAAGTAGCCTCAGTCTGCGCCTGTCCGCCACGCTAGTAGGACGTCAGTCAAAAAATATAAAATGTCTATATTCGTAATACATTGCGGATTTTACTTCGAACGGTCGATGTGACGTTCTGTGTTAACAGATGATGAATATCGAAACAAGTGATACTGTCGCATATCGCTTCAGTTTCGTGGTACAGGGGCTTTTATCATTTTTCTGTCGATTAGTGATGTTCATTCTTCGCAACGACGTCATTGATTTTACGCAATATAAATCGGTTCTCGAGAATCGATTTCAGAAACAGAGAAACGATTTTGTAATTTATACTGTAGAAAATTTTAATAAATTATGTTAACATTCTGTTTATTCACTATTACCTTAATTATGGAGAAATAATACAAAAAATTCGAAAATAGGAATGCAATTTCGGTTGAAATGATGAATGATGATTATGAACTTAATTTTATATAGTTTAGTAGTCAAGTTCTTTGGTGCGCGCGGCTAAAATCGGAACTAACGCCGCCATTTTGTTTTTCAATACAATTTTACAAATACATTCATTACCAGCAACGCAGGGTGCGTTGCTGGTAATGAATGTACTTGTAAAATGCGTAAATTTCATTTAAGAGCCAAAAAATCCTTTTTAGCTCAGTACCAACTATCTTTTATACGAGTTATTTTTTATACAAGCAACTTCAAACCTACATCCAAATTCAGCTGAAACTCCAAGGTCTCATACATTTTCAGTAGGTACACGGTCGTATTTGTGACAAGTAAAGAATACATGGCCGCCAATAAATTTCGTGTCTTATGTATTCGTCACTTTGCTTGTAAAACTATGCTGATGTACCGAACGGTGTGTTTTAGTGAGGTGTGTCAGAATAGGGATGGGGCGTATCGATTATTTAAATGTTATAGGGTTTCGGTGAAGTTTTAATCGAAATTTTTCCTTTTTTATCAGGCTTCATACTAGCTGGCCGGTTGGTTCGAGGATGGGTGAGGGAGGCATTTCATCGAGAGCCCTCCGTGCCTCGGAAAACACGTTAAGCCGTTGGCGCCGGCTGTCATTCGAAGTTCTTTGACAGTCGTTACGGGTAGTCAGGAGTCCAAAAAAGTTTGACAACCAGTCTTACCAAGGGGTTATCGTATTACCCAGTTACTGGGTTGTGGAGGCAGTCGCTCCATGTATTCAGCTGGTATTCAGCTGCATCTGGTTAGACTGGAAGTTGGCCCCAAATTAAGGCTCTTATAGACAGAGGCGAATCGCGTCGCGACGCGATATTGCGATATTATATCCGCAGAACAATTTCTATGGAATCGCGCGCGACCATAAACACAGGAGCGACGCGATATCACCTCTGTCTGTAAGAGACTTTAGTCGGGAAAAGGCTAGGCAGATTAATTTTGTTGGCATTCGGTGATATTTTAATAAATACTTATTTCATTTTTAGAAAAAAAAAGAAAAGAAAAAAAAGAAAGAAATACGTTTATGTTAGAAGACTTTAGCTGGTTTTTACACTCGTGAATCTGATCTTACCCTTTCTTTATATTTTATGATTATGTAGGTAATTGAGGCTAAGTGCTATCATAACAAAAATTAATTTTATAATTTCTGTGTAGTGGTTTTCTCCTGCAGAACTGCAAAATTAAAAATCATAACAACTAAGTGCTTTTCGACGGAGCTTTTAATATAATTATGATTTTAAAGCTTTGCTGATGAGAATAACCTGATTTTTCATGTTATGTTATTATTTATGTAAATTATGTTTACTGCGTGCAAAGTTTTTGACTCTTTTGTGGTAATAAATAAATAAATAAATAAAATAAATAATAAATAAATATCCTTGGACATTTCACACAACGCCATCTAGTTCCAAGCTAAGCAACCTAATGCTTGTGTTATGGTAACGAGATGGCTGATAAACTACCTAAATACATTTTTTTTTTGTAAATACCTACATACATATTATAGATAGAAAAACACCCAGACTCGGAACAAAATAATACTTGTAGGTCGTACAAATATTTGTTCCGTGCGGGAATCGAACTCGCGTCATGCTGCGCAGCAGTCAATCGCTCAACCACTGCGCCAACCGTGTCGTCAAAAATACCGCCGGAATAAAATAACCTACCCTTTATGGTCAACAACCAAGGCACCTATAGGTATGTCAAATTGAATTAAAATCGTTACATGACTTTATCCGCATATAGCTACAAACAAACAAACATTTTAAATCTGTTTTGACGTAAAACGAACAATCATCGAACAATCAATAATTTTATCCGATTTTTATACCAATCATTCTTTGCTATTCAACTGTCTTATGAAAATGATATTGTTCTGAAAGGCATTTTTTCTGTGAATTAGTTTTCTTAGATTCATTAAATTTTAATGAATCTAAGAAAACTAATTAAATTCATTAAATTTTAATTTATTGAAATTTTTTATTTATTTTTTATTTTAATTAAGATTCATTAAATTTTAATGAATCTAAGAAAACTAATTCACAGAAAAAAATGCCTTTCAGAGCAATATCATTTTCATAAGACAGTTGAATAGCAAATAATGATTGGTATAAAAATCTGATAAAATTATACCGATCTCACTCTTATTAGCCTGATTTAAATCTATTCTGTTAAAAAAAGTCATGAGTAAATCTATAATCTAATACATAAAACATTATTTTAGTACATTCGTCTGAATTGTAGCTTTCGGTATTTTTGTTTTATTCGATATCGAATTTACTGGACTGAATTTGTTTGAATTTAAGTATTACTCTATTCTAAAATATACTAGAAGATCAATTCTCGTATCTAAAAACGTTCAAATTCAAGTCGCAATCTCATGCCAGCGACAATCAAATGTCAAAAATGTAGGTAAACGCTGTACAATTTTTGATGAGATGAGACTGCGAATGTTTTTAAAAATACGGGATTTGCCTTTTCGGGGTTTTCGAGTACTAGTATTTGCCATTGTTGCTTGGATAAGCAACAGTTGTAAATATGTAAAAATAGTATGAACTGTTGTTCAGCATTTATCAGAAAGGTGTGGTCAAATTTAAGCGTTTGGTGCAACAGTCCATCAAACTGAACAACTTTCTCCATGAGACCAACATCGTAATCGCGAAAAAAATATAACTATCCCATTCAAAAATTCAATACCTAACCTACTTGACGCAAAAGTATGGAACGGTTGATTAATTTTTCGAGATTATGATGTTGGTCCCATGGAGAAAGTGTTCAGTTTGATAGTCGATGGTCCACACCCTTAGATTTGTAAGAAACGTGTGTCAGACCCTGTTTAGTAAGAAATTTTGTTTGGGTATGACCTTAAAGGCTTAAATATTTCGGAGACAAAGCCAAGATGTCTTGAATTTTCAATCAATAAACCATGTTTTAATCGATACAATCAGTCGCTACGAAAAAACCTGCTAAAAATTACTAAAATTATTTCCAGCTTAAAGAAAAAAAAACAATTCAAAGAAAACATCGATACTATCGATAAATCGCACTCGCCAGCCAACATAACCCTACCCTGCAGACTTGTTGAACTTCTATTCGTTTTGAATTATTCAGTTGTTTGACCCCTTCCTTTCTCACTCGCTAAAGGGATAAACTCTTGTAGTGGCCGCCATTTGTCTATGCCTGTTCTACTTTTTTTTCTTTTTAGGGTTCCGTACAAAAATGGTTTGACTCAGTCTGTCTGTCTGTCTGTCACAGCTGGATATCTCAAGAACTACTAATGCTATCAACTTGAAATTTGGAACAGTTTTAGATGACGTTTACCCAACTATTTTGCAAATAAAAAAGAAGTAAAATATTTTTTTTTGTAACAGGGACTGAAAGGGAGTCTTAAAAATTCAAAGCGGGGCTACTAGGGTATGTGGGGTATCATATGAAAGAGCGCTGTTTGCACATTCGCAAACATTTTTTTAATTTTTTTTTAGGCTCCATAGTTTTCGACTTTTGATGGAAAATGTAAAAAAAAATACCGTTCTCCCCCTTATCTCTGAAGTTTGCAAAGAGAAAAATCTAAAATTATTCTATGTTATAGAAGTTTATGTAAAGATTACAGGAAAAATAAAACGATGTCTCTAAATAGCACACTTTTTCAGAAATCGGAACGGAACCCTCGGTGCGCGAGTCCGACTCGCTCTTGGCCGGTTTTTTTTTTATTGCGTCGCGCGTTTTCGCGGTATGATTGATGACTATCCTTTGTTTATTATGTTTTAGTTTTAGGTGGGGATTGTAAGCCTGTTTATTTTTGTAGGGTAAATGGTTTTGTTACGTTTTTGATGGGGCCATTAGGATATTTTTAGGCTAAATTCGCTGGATAACGCGAATGGTTTAGATTTATCGTTAAGTTAATAAAGTTGTTATCGTTCGATTGTATTAGGCTGTTAGGCATCGTTCTAATTACTGTTATAAACCCATCAATCGTAAACGATATCTTGGTTCCGTTTCGGTTCCGGCCCTTCGAAAACTCATTTGTATATAAGTTTAGCATACCTACATGCAGATCGCTTAGGAGTAGGTATTCTGCTTAGCCTTTTCCCAACTATATTGGGGTCGGCTTCCAGTTTATCCGGATGCGGCTGAGTACCAGTATTTTACATGGAGCGACTACCTATCTGACCTCCACAACCCAGTATCTGGGTAATACGTACCCTTAGTAAGACTGGTTGTCAGATCGCTTAGGAGTATTAATTTGTAAAAATTGTAGCTCGTGGCGTTTTGTAGTTTCTACCAACTGTCATGAGCAAAACGCATATTTTGGGCATGTTTGTATTTAAGAAAACAATAATATTTATATGCTCACAAAATACACGTGCATCATCATTATCATTTCAGTCGAAAGACGTCCATTGCAGGATATATAGGCCTCCCCCAAGCATCAGCACTTCGAACGGTTCTATGCTTCTCGCATCCAGCGGATTCCTGCGGCCTTCACAAGGTGGACCGATGAGTCCATCTTGTTAGGCCACGCTACATCTTCCGGTACGCGGTCGCCACTCCAGAACCTTTCGGACTCATCGGCTATCTGTTCTGTGAGCAATGTGCCCTGCCCACGGCCACTTAAGTTTGGCAATCTTAAAATACACGTTCCTATCGAATATCGGACAGAAAATGTTGTTACAAATTTTCTTACAATCAAACTTCTCACCTAAGAAACAAGATAAACTTCTCAACGCCTTCCAAATCTGAGCAGGTAACGTCTGCTATGGGAATTGACAATTCCCATCGAATCCCCGAACGAACAGATTTGTTCGAAATAAGCACCGCTTGCATTTTGAGGGTTAGACGAAAATCATACTTTTATCAGATTGAAACAATCGTGTGTAGGTACTTATTGAGCTTTTTCTTGTTTGAATATGTAGGAAGTTACAGTGACTGACTGGAAAATTAAGAGCAAGTACTATCGATAAAACGGACGTCTTTACACCTTAAAGTTGCTTTTTGTATAGGTACACTGATACTTTGAAAAAACCCAGCCTCTATGGTCCTTTGTTTTACTATGCCAGTAAGAAAAACACCTTATGAATTTTATTATGTAGAATGGTTGTGAGCTAAAAGTATCAAAATTCAACTTAGTTTTGTAAATGATTTTAGATTAATTAATATTTTTGAGAAATAGTTACGTAAAAATAGGCTATATTTTTATCCTCGTCTGCCAGATATTTTGCTAAAAAAAGTGGCTGGCATCCTGAGTTGATCCAGTGTGGTCTACTTTGCCATCGTTTCGGACAAACGACCCGATGTACCGAAAGTTGGAGCAGATCGGTAAGGGCGTTCCGGCGAGAGTTATGGGCACAGGACTGGAGAGACCGCCAAAATCACAAAACAAATAGGTACTTACTCAGTTTTGGTCCGACTTAATCTATGGCCAACGGTCTCCAGTCTTTCCCACCACTACTCCAATCTACTAAGGAGATCTCTAAACCGCTCTAGGCAACCAGCACAATGCCATCGGCGAACAGCATAATATTTTAATATTTTCAACAAAATGAGAATGAGGGATAAAAATCGAAAAAGAAGCTATATTCGGTAAATTTTTTAAAACACAAGACTTTTCGACCCAGCATTTTAAAGGAAATTTTGTCTAGGCACTTACTTTTTTTTATTAAGCAATGCCTATACTTACCTATCTCTGGCGCAAAAACAGTTAAGTAAAGGCAAAAAGCAAAAACAAAACAAAAAAAGCGAAATTTTGGCTTTTCTTCTTTGTCTTTCAATTTTTTAAACTAGCTATTTCGATGGGAAATTCAATTTTATACTAGCTATTTCGATGGGAAATTCAATTTTATACAAAAGTTTCATATTAGAAAGTATATCGAAATTTTGCCTTGTTTGCGAAATATATTGAAAAAAACTGAAAAGGTTGCATTTTCACCCTTATCTCCAATTTCCACGCTCTAATTTAATAGCACTCCGCGATTTTTTCTTCTTAAATGTCCCATTGCCCGATTCCTGCAATTATTATTCCTGTTTTGTTTTATAGAGTAGGTATGTATTATATAAATTAGGTTTTATGCCCATGTGCACATATTGTAAATATTCGTATGCCGCTTTTAGCTGCGGATGTGTCCTGAACAAAAATTATATTTACCAACTTTGTTGTACCATATCCGACGAATAAATGTCTTTGTCTTTGTCTTTGCAATACAATCCGGGAAGTATTAGTTCCTTATTGCCCTGTTATTTAGGACATAATCAAGTGCCTATTGATATTTCTCCTAGTAATATCTTTTCTTTTTCTACAAAAATCGCGCGTGCACACAAACAGACAACCAGACTTTACCAACTACTTTCTACTTAGTTTTTCTGTTAAACACATCACCCATACCATACGACTAGATTGTATCGTATGTACTTAATGCTCCTGTATTCACAGCGTCAGTAAAGGTAAATGTTGGCATCACGTAGAAAATGAGAAAAAGTCTGCCGACGTAATAATATACTCTTGGGAGTGACGTCGGAATTTTTACTAAATTATGACTCTCGGAGATTAGAAATTGTATTTTCAATTCTTTCTTGTAAGAGGGTTTAGAAAGTTAGTTTTTTTTTGTACTTCGAAGTTTTAGTAATGTTTGGGTAGATAGGATGTATCGTGAGGAGACCGGTATGTCCTAGAACCAAAAAATCGAAGACTTGTGACATCTACCAACCAGCACAGGGCCCGCGTGGTGGATTACAGCCGACTCCTTCTTGAAGAGAGGACGCTTGTGTCCCAGCAGTGGGAACGTTATAGGCTGATTATGTGTGTTATGTGTGGGGTAATTTTTTAAACGTATTGATTTTGGCTAATGGTACATTGGCACTGATAAGACTTCACAATAAAATTCAGTACCTACATAATTACAAAAAAATTATGTTATCACTCGATCAAAAAATTTCAATCAAATGATGAAATATTTATACACTAAAAACGCAGTTTAATTTTCAATTACAATTAACTTTCGTTACAATTAGTTTTAACTATGGTTTAAACTTATCAAGTCACTACTAACAGCAAGTTAAGCCTTAGTACGGCTTCAGCCAAGTTGTTTGACCTTCGCGTATGAATGGTTTCTCTCTAACTAACTTGAACTTCGGTTGTTGGAAGGACTTTGAAATAAAGAGAAGAAAATATAATACGTTATGGCTAGAAAAAAATCTATACTAATATTATAAATGTAGTAAAAGTAACTCTGTCTGTCTGTTACATTTTACGCCTTAACAGTGGAGCGGATTTACTTAGGATACTTTTTTGTGTGATAATTTCCGACCTCCACTTGGCCGAAGCCGCTGGCAAAAGCTAGTATTATAATAAATTATGTTCTTAATATTTCTATAAAAAGATTTCGGGCAAAGGTATTGAAATCTAGGGCCGCTATAGACCTTGATCACATTGACTAACTAACTAATAACATTCTTAAATTAATTAATAAACTGACAGACGACGCACAGTCTAAAACCGGCCTAGAAGCATGAAATTTTTTGCACAAGAGCGCATCATACATACATTAAAATAACCCTGTATAACGAAGGTGAACACTAAAGAAGGACTTTTAAAAATTCGTCCCCTGAAGGGTTTGAAATTTTGTATGTAAGATTGCCATTTTTGCCGATGGCGAACCCCATCGGGCACACGGCTTCTATTGTCAATAAAAAACTTAAAAACATAGCTATAATACTATCATGGCAAACAGAATACGAAACAGGCGGATGCTAATATTTTATCCACAAAACACCAAGCGAACTCTCGATAAAACGTTGCCAGAGCAGCTTCTTTTTAATATTTGAGCAAGAAAAATACCAATTCCAACTTGTATAAAACACATTTATATCGCTAACTTGTTGAATACAAGGAGAGGGTGTCACGGTGTGAAATATTAACGCGCGTCCAACTTGCGTGCGAAGGAGCGCTTTTAACCACAGCCTTTAGTGACAGGGATATACTGTTCAAATGCTGGTAAATAATAAGGTTAAATACTTGTATTGGATGAACGATCGGCTGTTTTTCAGGTTGCTGAATGACAAGCCATGTGCCTAATAGGATTTCCCATCGACAAAAATTACGAACTTTCATACCCTATTTCACCCCTTCAGGGGGTGAATTTTCAAAAAATACATTTGGCCAAATAAGGAACTCTTGCAAAATTTCAAGTTTTTTGACCCAGGCGCAGCGGATTAATTCAATTCAATTCAATTTGTTTAAATTCAAACTAATGTGTCCATTTAGTGTTAGTAAATAGATGAAAAATAACTTAAAATTAAATGTTAGTACATAATTATACCTACATGAGGAACTATTTAACTTGGATGTGTATCCACTGCCTCCATAGAGGACTTCTACCCTCTCAGCAATGACCCTCAGGTAGCTGTTGGAACTGTCCCTCACCCTGCGCATCAGCGATGCCGCTCGCTTACGGATTAGGGCATGGAAGCCATCCACTTGTGGTTTAGGTTGTGCGTTGTCTGTCAGTGAATTTAAAGTTTTTTTATTAAATACTTGCTTCTGGTCGCGACTTCGTCTGCGTGAAGTCCGACCCACCCCGTCGCATCGCATAACCTGCTCGCGCTATTACTTCGTTTTTGCTTAGCGTTCTTTCTGACTTTTGCTTTCATTTTGCTCGGCTCCTAAGGGTCCTAGCGTGATGTTAAATAGCCTGTAGCCTTCCTCAAGAATTGGGCTATCAAATGCAAAAGGATTTTTTCTAATCCGGCTGGTGGTTTCAGAGATTAGTGCGTTCATACAAACAGAAAAAAAAACTCTTCAGCCTTATTACCTATACATGTAGATGTTTGACCTATTGAGGGCCTTGAGTTCATTCGGACCGTTGTGGATCGATGAAATGTCTTTGGAAAACGTGACGTGTTTGTACATAATACAATCGTAATTTATGGAACATTATATATCTACCTAGCCTTTTCCCAACTATGTTGGGGTCGGCTTCCAGTCTCACCGGATGCAGCTGAATACCAGTATTTTACATGGAGCTACTACCTACCTGACCTCCACCACCCAGTAACTGGGTAATATGATACCCCTTGGTAAGACTGGTTGTCAGACATTCGGGCTTCTGCCGACCCGTAACGACGGTCAAAGATCCACGAATGACAGCCGGGACCAACGGCTTAACGTGCTTTCCGAGGCACGGAGGAGTCTCGGTATGTAAAGATGGTCACCCAATTCAACCATCGACGGCAAGCGTAGCTTACATGCAAGTGAGGTATGCCTCATCATCACCAGCATAACCTCTTCGTTGGGGTCGGCTTCAAGTCTACCGGATGCAGCTGAAACCAGTATTTTTCATGGAGCGACTGCCTATCTGACCTCCATAACCCAGGTAGTATAACTATCTATCAACATGAAATGTTACCCATACGATGGTGGCGCGTGTGTTGGATAATTTGGTTCCCTACAAAATGGTTGAGCTGGATGGTGCTGATCCACGCATCATGTTCGTGAACGGGCGCCGTCAGTTGAGACTGGTCATCTCTTATCTGCCAGGCCTTATTTTTAATTTTATATTTTAATTTGTTTTTAAGTATTTTTTTATTTTTTTTACATTGTTATCACATGTAGAAGCAACAAATTTAATGTACCCAGGATGTTCTATTACTTATCTTGATTGAAAAGAGTGTCCGTGGGGTTTCTTGCCCGTTCTTCTCCATAGAGATCTACGTTTTGAAATGGGCAACTAGCTTCAACTTTCTGACTTACCTACAACTACCGACTCATTGACAATTCAAAAGTGCCTGTAATTGGTTTAATTGAAATAAATGCTTTGAGTTTGATACCACAAAATAATAATCACCCATACCACAAAATAATAATATGACAGTTTATCTTCATAGAAAACGGCTATCTACCGAGCGGCAATAGGTAATTAATTCAAGCTCACTGCCCAGATAAACTGTTGTAAGCTTTATTATTATGTGCCATACTTAACTCAAGTAACTACACAAAATTCCACAATATTTATCTCCTCATTTAAAGGTAGTCTGTAAAAGGCGTCGAGTTTAAAATTTCGTGTATGTTATGATAAAGGGGGCCCTATATAATTTAATGGTCCCTTTCATACAGGATGGAGTGTGAACGGTTTAAGTGGGTCCCACTTTTATGACGTAGGTGGTTGCTGGGTGAATGGAGGCCACTTCAGGTTTTTAGTTAAGGTAGAATGGTTCAGGCCTATGAGTTTATTGGTATAAAATGAATGTTGTATGTTGTTGAAGCGGGGTTGGTCTTGGTTGAAGGATTTTTGTTAGTACAGTTCTTCAATTTGGGCATACTAGATTACAAGACGACATACTGATTACTTAATAAGTTTACAAGTACGAACATAGAGATGTATTTAATTATGTTTCGCCGGGTGTAGTTGGTTCAAATTATTGACATTTACCGGGCTTACTAATGAACTCCAGGAGGCTAAGTATTGGAAATTTCCTGACAGAAATCCTATTAATACTGCCCTACCTAGCCATTGAACCTGAGACTTTAGTGTCACAGCAGCAGCATAAGCGACTACTAGACCTACGATAAACGGAGACATACTTTCGCAGGTCGTTAAAAAAAATAGCTCGTGTTATAACACCGGATGGGCCGTAGGACTCAATCAATCTGCCTAGCCTTTTCCCAACTACGTTGGGGTCGGCTTCCAGTCTAACCGGATGCAGCTGAATACCAGTATTTTATATGGAGCGACTGCCTATCTGACCTCCACAACCGAGTAACTGGGTAATATGATACCCCTTGGTAAAACTGGTTGTCAGACATTCGGGCTTCTGCCGACCCGTAACGACTGTCAAAGATCCACGAATGACAGCCGGGACCAACGGCTTAACGTGCTTTCCGAGGCACGGAGGAGTCTCGGTATGTAAAGATGGTCATCCAATTCAACCATCGACGGCAAGCGTAGCTTATATGCAAGTGAGGTATGCCTCATCATCCCGGATGCAGCTGAAACCAGTATTTTACATGGAGCGACTGCCTATCTGACCTCCATAACCCAGGTAGTATAACTATCTATCAACATGAACAGTAACTGGGTAATACGATACCCCTTGGTAAGACTGGTTGTCAGACTTTCGTGCTTCTGACGACCCGTAACGAATGTCAAAGATCCACAAATGACATCCGGGACCAACGGCTTAACGTGCTTTCCGAGGCACGGAGGAGTCTCGGTATGTAAAGATCCATCCACGGACCAATCTTAAAATAAGATCAATCAGCTGAACCTGAAAAAGCCAACACAAATAAACACGACAACTTCCGAGAAAATGATAACAGCCGATAAATTAGAAATGGAAACTCCTCGATTTTTTATTATTTTCACAGCCAATCGATTCCGAAGATTTGTGACTCTCACAGCGGAGATCCTATTCACTTATTGAATCTTTAGATGTTATTTATGCTCGCTCACGACATTTTATTGCTCCTACTTGTTGATACACCAGAGGAGACATTAACATGTAATAAAAACTAAATATAAGGAATGTTTGAAGAAGTCAACAAGGGGAGAAACTAATAAGACGGAATATATCAGTCAGAAATTGTATTTTAAGCTTCATTAACATTGATGAATAAAATTAGGAAGATAAGGTTCATGCTCTTCGACGTGGACCGCACATAATATGTTCATGCACACAATTTATTGACCTTAGTCACAATCGAACTGGCGTTTGTGTAGCACGTTAAGTAAAATTACCGTAATCGTCTAAATAAGCAGCAACAATGCCTTCCTGTGCTTTCAAAATGTGCACAAATAGTTCAAGAACCAAGAACAAGTTCCACGGGATTACTTTCACCATAAATACAGCTAAAAATGTTAATTTGTTGAAAATTATAATAATATTTAATGTTTGCTTCGCCATGTTTTTGAGAGCGAGATAGATGCAATGTCATTCATAATCGTAAACATTCGGCCAACATTCGGCTTGCACGACTGCGCCGGCAGGCCGGCTCCTATCTCTGTTGTTATGGGTACGTAACAGTGACAATTATTGCTATCTCGTTCCCGCTACAGCCCGCGTAATATGTCTCTCTACTTCGGTTGTTGGGTACATGACGCATGACATCGGGAAATGTAGTTGTGTGGGTGTGTTTACATGTAAGTCTTTCGAGTCCAATAATGTTTACGTGACGTTAGAGAATGGCCTATCTTCCTAATTTTATACATCAATGTTCATTAAGAACTGCTAAGCGGTACCCACATTATTCCTTTAACAGCTAATTAAATCTTAAAAGTCAAACAGATACGCGTATACTCATACATAAATCCGACCCAACTTGCGCTCACTGAATCTAATTAATTTTCCAACATTTAAAACTTTCATATTTGTTGAAGAGACGTGTTTACACTGTCAAAGTTAAGCGTCGAATGAAAATTGCCGCGCGTTTCGCGTATAAAATTTGAATTTAGAACGTTCACGGTAACCGTCGACGTTTATGAATGCGTTCCGAAATTAGCCTTTTAATAGTCTCTTTTGTGTTCGGATCAGGGAATCTGTCTAGAAATAAATTATGTTAATTTCTTTGTGGATTAATGGGAAAAAACGTGTTTTTGTAACAATATGTGGCAGCAGTTGCGGTATTCTATAAAACTTTGACTTTGATGATTACGAGTACTGAAATAACAGTTCGTTTCTAGTAGGTTAAATGCTCTAAGGTTTCTAGTGTTAATTTAGGTAACTATTGTTTTTACTGTAACAGTTATTTAGATTTATTATGACAAGTGTAATTTTAGAATAGCACTCTGTATGAAAATGGAATAATAAATGTTGCAATGGACAGAAATTTCACGATTTTATGACACAGTTTAGTATTTGGATGTAATATAATGCGGTCGAGCTTACGTTTATTTTGTAATACAATTGTATGGTTATGTCCTAAGCTATTAATTTCATGTGTATGTTTATTTTATTTTCAGTTAAGAACTGAATTTGCTCTTTCGGATTACTGTTGACACTTACTCACTCATTATCTACCATCATCTGTCTGCCTCTTCCCAACTATGTTTGGGTCGGCTTCCAGTCTAACCGGATGCAGCTGAAAACCAGTATTTTTAACCGACTTCTAAAAAAGGAGGAGGTTCTCAATTCGGATGTTTGTATTTTTTTTTTTTTTATGTTTGTTCGCGCATAACTCCGTCGCTTGCCCACCGATTTCAAAAATTATTTTTTTGTTGGAAAGGGTATACTTCCCAAATGGTCCCATTTTTGTCAAAATCCAGTTCTGATGATGGGATCCTGGAGAAATCGAAGGAACTCTTCAAATATTATAGGCACACCTATAGCGATTTGGGTATTTTTTATAGTAGCTCGTGCATTTGCTCTCGGAAAGCACCACTTGGTGAAGTGGAACTGATGATGAAGACCACAGATGGCTACCGGAACTACTCAATGATAAATATTTCACGGGTTGCGATTCGATTACTTTAATATGGTTGCTAAGCAATTTCCGCTCGTCACACAATGCGTGTGGTGAGTGGTTGTTGAGGAGTTCTCCTGGATCTTACCAGCAGAACTCCTCAACAATTAACGTCCCAGCATCGGGAAAAGCAATATTTTGTAAAACGTGATGAGCAGTTCACATTAGACTATTGTAACTTATACAAATTATAAACAGACCCACTAAAAAGCGAGAAATAAAAACTTTTTAACAAAAAAAAAAAACCGACTTCCAAAAAGCAATACAAAGTGAAAAATAACTTTGATTTCGGAAGTCGGTGGCAAAAAAAAAGAAAGTAAATAAAAAACGAAAGACACCGACTTCCGAAATCAAAGTTATTTTTCACTTTGTAGTGCTTTTTGGAAGTCGGTTTTTTTTTTTTGTTAAAAAGTTTTACATAGAGCGACTACCTATCTGACCTCCACAATAACCCAGTTAGCTACCGGGTACAGTTGTTTTATCTCACGAAAGCGGGAGAGCCATACTTGTAGATGTAATGCGTATAGACACGCGCTCTTGTGTGCGTACCTGCAGGTAGCGCGCCCCCGAGCTTACGCACACAAAGACAATGTACATGTAACATTTACACATACAAGTATGGCTCGCCCACTTTCGTGAGATAAAACAACTATAATACGATACCCGGTAAGTCTGGTTGTCACACTTTCGGGCTTCTGACGACCCGTAACGACTGTCAAAGATCCACAAATTACAGCCGAGACCAACGGCTTAAGAGGAAAGGCGGGTGGCCAGTTAGGTATTTTAAGAAGGTATTGCTGTCGCTCTGCGAGCGCTCCGCCCTCGAATTCGTGCGATAAGGACAACTGCAGATCCGACTAAATAGCCTATGTAAAAAGTCACATTTCGAGGTTTGGCTCTTGCCTATTTCCTCCTCCAATATTGGACCAATTTAAAAGATATTTCATAAACTGAATAAGAAGGATATATACTATGCCCCTATGTTTTTCTTTTTTCGTTAATAGTTGTCAAATTGGTACACTAGGCGTCTGTTGACAGCGGTCTGAATAGGCAATTTTGAGCATTTTTGGAGGGTTCTAGTTCCTATAAAAATAATATATCATCAAAAAGGAAAACATAGGGGCATACAATTAACTGATATTTATATTTCTGTAAAAAATCATTGCTTTATGGTCATTAACCAGAAAGAAAACAGGCGAGAGCGTTTGTATCTTTTTGTATGGAGAAAAGAGCACCCACATTTCCTCTTAAGTTGCGCATCCACCGGGCCAAATCGGTCCGTCCAAATGCATCTTCCATGTTAAAATGAACTAGTTATTTAAGAGAATGTCTCGTATTCATTCACGACAACAATTAAAAAGCAAAACTAACACAAGTAAAGATCAAATCACTAACGCTAAACTTGGTCAATCAAACCACGAACCTCACTGCCACCAAACTGTTTGAAACTAACGCCAACGTTGCACAAAAGTTTGACCAAACGTTGGCGGTCTTTCCAACGTTTGGTCAAACGTTCATTTGGATTCATCGCTGGAGGCAGTGTCTTGGAGGCTCAATCTTAGCTGAGTCGACCGCTTTTGAGGCCTCGTAAATGGTTGGGGTCGGGTCTCAGTGTAGGGTTAAAATATGATCTCAAATAAGTTCAAGATGACAAAACAATGCACTGTTGGCATTCATAATATTTTGATCGCGATTATTGCAGCTCAGTTTAAGTTACGTATAATGGTCGCACCGGGGTTGGACTGGGAATCTATTATTTAGGTACTAATTAATTAAGTAAATCTGATGTCGTTTTTTAGGGTTCCAAAATGGTAAAAAAGGAACCCTTATGGTGTGACTCAGTCTGTTTGTCTGTTACAGCTGGATATCTCAAGAACTACTAATGCTATCAACTTGAAATTTGAAACAGTTTTAGATGACATTTACCTTACTATTTTGCAAATAAGAAAGAAAAAAAAATATTTATATTTTTTTTTTGCAACAGGGACTGAAAGGGGATCTTAAAAAATCAAAGTGGGGCTACTTAGGGCATGTGGGGTATCATATGAAAGAACGCTGTTTGCAAACTTCGGAGATAAGGGGGGGGCCCCTTATCTCCGAAGTTTGCAAAGAGAAAAATCTGAAAATATTCTATGTGATAGAAGTTTATGTAAAGATTACAGGAAAAATAAAACGATGTCTCTAAATAGCACACTTTTTCAGAAATCGGAACGGAACCCTCGGTGCGCGAGTCCAACTCGCTCTTGCCCGGTTTTTTTTTTTTAAATAGTAAGTATAATTATAATGTTCTACAACTTTTTTTTACTACTTTTTTTACAAAACAATCAAACCAACAAATTATTTTTTTCCAATTTAACAGATAAAACAAGACAAGTAAGAAATTTAACAACTTAACGTCAATTTATCAATTCTGTGATTATTTTTGAAGATCTCCCTACTGGCTTCTGTCTTACTCACTCACACAATTTTTCACTTTTCCGTATAATTTGTCAAACATTTTCTTTCATACAAACCTTGTCAGATATCAAGCAAGTGCGGATGGTACCATTTTTTTTTTTGTGGATGGGAAGTCATCAAATGACTTCTCCCGCTCTGGGTGGCGCGGAAGGGTGTGTCAGACTTTTACTGACTAAAACCCACCCGTGTTCCTTCAGTTGCCTATGCCGGGGGCACGGACACACGGTATCTCTTTCGAACAACCCGCGCCCCCGGCGCCGGCGGCGCGGATGGTACCCTGCAATACGTCTGGTAGTTCGGTAGTAAAAGGGCGATGGTGGGATCAGGTCGTGGAACTCCTGCGCAGTCTCTAAAGTACATGCCGATTTCACGCGACGAAAAGAGAGATAGATAGATATAACATTTATTTGATGCACACAAAAGACATAGCACAACATACAAAAGTACAATTAAATGAATATAAAAACAAGGCGCCAAAAAAAAAAGAAGAAAAACATACATAAGCAAATGAAAATGAAAATGACACTATCACATACAAAAATTTTATTTTGTATGTGATAGTGTCATTTTCAACGAATATTTTTTTTTTTTTTTTAATATCGAATATACACAGTGCGGTGTGCGTCTCAAGGTCCAGGTCAGGTCGGTGAGAGATCATAAGAGTGAGCGATTTTATGACATGGTTCACTCGCTGCGCTTGCACTGGCACCCCGTCTTACGTCACAGCTCGTTCGCGGTCATGTGTGCACATTGAAGTTGCTTTTACTTTGCTGTTTGTACGAGCGACTATATCGCGGCCTCCTTACGTATGATATTATATCTTGGGAGGTGCTACTTTGAAGAGGTAAAAGAGTAAATACAAGCTAGCATGAGGGAGGTAGAGAGCAAGCAAGAGAGAGAGAGAGAGATGAGAGTAGATGCAAGCTGCAGCTTGGCGCGGCGTTGACACACGGTTCAGACCGACGAGTGCTCGCTTCCACGGACTCCACCGCGACGGACTATACTCATATCTCTCATTTAATGATTAACTGTTTGTCCGAGACAGTTATATTATGTAATAAGCTCGGTAATAAACCATTGTCTAAAGATAAAGTCCACTCTTTTATTGCTCCCCGCGCTAACACAGTTTGTGGCGGCATCTACATCGCCACATGGGAACTACTCGTCACACTGACGTCACGCAAAATCCTGCATCGCGCAAGCAAAGTTTACCGCGTGTGCATATATACAACATCCCGACATCAATCGTCGTGCAGTAGCCCTCCAGACACAACACCAGTCTGGTCGGAAGATTCTCCCTTTTATATGAAGGATGAGTGAACTCAACACGCTTTTCCTCATGCCTCTATAAGGTAAAATGGGCATTATTATCTAGGCGACTTTTTACAACAATTAATTTGTGGTCGGCGCAACATGTCTTTTTCTTCCATACTTCTCTATTAGTAGTCACCGCCTTTCTAGCCATATCATATTTCACACAGTCCATCCATCGTTTCTTTTGTCTTTCTCTACTCTTATTACTCTCTATCCACATTCATACCCAAAACTTTCCTCACAACATTTTCCTGACTTCCTAATTGATAATAACAGTATGAGATGTCCTGTTATACCAACTACTTGGTAGGTAATCCGAAGGTTGAAAGCGACGAGATATGCTACGAAAAGCGTAGCAGCGCGTAGCCTTGTGGCGTACCCGCTACGCCGTAGCAGTCACACGATGTAGCGCTTTGGACTTTTTCATAGCCGTATCGACCTTTATGAGCGTTGGCTCGGTACAGCCTTTCATACTAACTTAAGTCTTTTTTTATCAAAATTAATGAACCGATTTGAATGAAACTATAAATGTATCCTGCTTATGAGTATGAGCATAAGCTGGATACATAGGTCAAAAGTTAGTTAAGAACATTTTCGATAGAATTATAGATTTAGATTTTTGTGCCTTTTCATAATGAAACGCTGTTTTTGTTAGTAGCAAACAAAATTATGATGTGCATCTTTTTAAAGCACTACTCGCCATTTAATACACCCAAAATTGCTTTGTAAGAAGCTAACGATATTTTGAGTTTAGATAAATTCAATTTAGAGCCCTACTTTTCAACCCAAATTCATGCCCTAATAACGCTTAAACCTATATATAGAAAAACAGATTATATGATCCCAATGTTTACTTAGGTTGTATCAGTAAGATGTGGGGTTTTATGTAGCCCGGGTGGCAAACATTGGCAAAGAGGTCAAAAGCTAAATTACTAAAATAAAGTACACACACTGTGATTACTTTGTGGGTATGTTTAGAAGTCTAGAAGGGTTTTTTTTTATAGGTGATCGTCACCTTTATATATGTATATTGGTTTTATGAGGAGTTTCTTGACCGTTCTTCTCCATGGGAACCTACTACGATTTGGAATGGGCAACTAGCGTGATAGCGTCATCGTTCTGACTAATCGACTCCTTGATAATTTAAACTGTAATTGGTTTAATAATTGAAATAAATGCTTTGAGTTTGTGTTTGATGAATTTTAAAATGTTTTACAATATTTTGTATATTATCTACATCACTATCACTACATAGCATAAAACAAAGTCACTTCCCGCTGTCTGTCTGTTCCTATGTATGCTTAGATGTTTAGAACTACGCAACGGATTATGATACAGTTTTTTTTTAATAGATAGAGTGATTCAAGAGGAAGGTTTATATGTATAATAAACGCGGGCCAAGCCGCGGGCAAAAGCTAGTTAATTATATGATTAATATTTAAAGACGATGCACCTAGAATACACATTTCATTTTATTGTTAGTAGATTAGATTCCAATATCTATTTAGGAAGTACCGAGGTTTTCTTAACGCTTTCAAGGACAGTAAACGGCTATAGACGTCTTATCAATAAAAATCACGTCTTAATAAACATTTCATTTTAATTTTATGTAATAATATTATCTAGGTTTTGCCAGAATAATTATATGTATATGTTTTTTTAAATAAATAAATAAATAAATATCCTTGGACATTTCACACAACGCCATCTAGTCCCAAGCTAAGCAACCTAATGCTTGTGTTATGGTAACGAGATGGCTGATAAACTACTTATATACATTTTTTTTTTAAATACATACATATTATAGATAGAAAAACACCCAGACTCGAAACAAATACTTGTAGGTCGTACAAATATTTGTTCCGTGCGGGAATCGAACCCGCGACATGCTGCGCATCAGTCAATCGCTCAACCACTGCGCCAACCGTGTCGTCAAAAAACTTCTATTGTTTCTTGTTCAGTGTCCATGAAAGCGTTAAGATTATTGTGATGGTGATATTAAGACCAAATCAACATCAGAAGCTCCTCACGAGTAGTATTTTTATAATTTGCTTAAAAATTTTAATTGGGTAAATTTGTAATTTATTCATGTTTAATTTTGTTTTTTGTTGTTGCAGGTATGTACCAGGTATTATTTCCACGCGATAAATAAGAAGATTCAGTGGTTGGTACTTATACAGAGTATAAGTGTAAACAGTGGCAATATTTTAAGGTATCATTGTACTCATCATTATGAACAACTTTTATTAGGGAACCAAACCTGAAATCGCGAAAAAAAATCAGCTGCTCCCTACATTTTGACGAATTAGGCGAACAAAGTACTAAACAGCTGATTTTTTTTTCGCGATTTCAGGTTTGGTCCCATAGTAAAAGTTGTTCATAACGATGAGTACAATGACCCCTTAAAATATTGCCTCTGTTTACATTTACACCCTGTATAATAAAAGTAATTTTAAGAGTAACAACTAAGTTCGTTCAATCTGCCTTTTCCCAACTATGTTGGGGTCGGCTTCCAGTCTAACCGGATGCAGCTGAATACCAGTATTTTACATGGAGCGACTGCCATCTGACCTTCACAACCCAGTTACTCGGTAATACGATACCCTTGGTCAGACTGGTTGTCAGACTTTCGGGCTTCTGACGACCCGTAACGACTGTCAATGACAGCCGGGACGTGCTTTCCGTGGCACGGAGGAGTCTCGGTATGTGAAGGTGCCCGTCCACCAACACCGGCAAGCGTAGCTTAACCTGACGGATCGACCCTTGAGGCTGTTATTATCTACTTAGCCACGAGCTCCTCTCTAATAAAATACGCACTATAATAAAATACATTTACCATAAATAAGTAACTCAATTACAACAAAAAAGTCGGTCCACTGTCGGCTGAAAAAAACGTAGCGTCAAATCGTCGCGTTAGGGTTATCGCGCCATCTCTGACAATTAACAAGACAAGAAATTGGGTGACTGACAAAAAAACAGAGGGGAAGGAAGGAATTCGTTTAGATAACTATCTGGCTTCTAAATGAGCCGGCTGCGGGATTATTGTGTTTTTTTTTTCAATTATAATTTTCGGTGTGTAGATTATTTTGGCTTGAGAAGACTAATAGAGAAGTATGGAAGAAAAAGATATGTTGCCAAATAAATTGACAAATTCTGCTTATTTTTCTTGCTTTTTGTATATTTTTCTTTTAAGTGTAAGAATTTTTTTTGTGATTTTTTTTTTCTTGTCCTATATGGTAATTTTTACGAATTGTAAGTAAATGATATTGACTCAATTACTACAATTGGGTAGATTAGCACATGGAGGGCTGCTTCCAATCGTATCAGCTCTTTTGGGCTCGCTGAACGTAGTATCTCTCAATGTCTACTGTTGTATACAAACATCATCCATACGCAAAATACGCGCATTGTCGTGGAGTTGCGGATACCAGCCCGTATTACCTATACAAACATCATCATTATGAACAACTTTTACTATGGGACCAAACCTGAAATCTGTTCCCTACATTTTGACTAGTTACGCGAAAGGAACAGCTGATTTTTTTTTCGCGATTCCAGGTATGGTCTCATAGTAAAAGTTGTTCATAATTATGAGTACAATGACCCCTTAAGAGGTTATCCTTTATTTACGGGACATCCTGTATACTAAAACAATACATACATACACTTAACGGTTTAGGATAATTATGTAACATTTTTGACACTTGCTCGCGGCTAAGTAAACAGCCTCACGGGTCAATCAGGTTAAGCTACGCTTGCCCGGGATAGTCTGTGGATGGGTGACCATTACGTACCGAGACTCACGTTAAGCCGTTGGTCCCGGCTGTCATTCGTGGATCTTTGACAGTCGTTACGGGTCGTCAGAAGCCCGAAAGTCTGACAACCAGTCTTACCAAGGGGTATCGTATTACCCACTAACTGGGTTTTGGAGGTCAGATAGGCAGTCGCTCCATGTAAAATACTGGTATTCAGTTGCATCCGGTTGGACTGGAAGCCGACCCCAAAATAGTTTGGAAAAGGCTAGGCAGATTGATTTTGACACGTGGTCGCGTTAAGGCCCTGGTTCCAAGCGTGGTTTAGCTCGGTGTGTAAGTGAAATGGCTTTATGGCTGTCTAGTTTGACGCACGAGATAGAAGATTCTCACGCGCACCGGAATTATGTCGTAAAAGTGCAAATAAAATCGTATAAAATTAGAAATTAACTATTTATAAAAAGTAATCCATCACTGGATGCAGTTTGGAATTTGACATTTCATGGTATATTTTTAATTATAATTATGATTGCTAATGAAGGGATAAACAGCTTTTAAAGATTATGAGGAGGTATGTTTAAAGATTTTTTAGTGCATTAAAGTATGTTTAATTATGTTTTGGCTTCCATCACTGTATGCGAAAAGGACTTGAAAATATCATATTTTTTTACATGTAAAAATTATTTACGGTTTATGAGATACACTGCTTTAAAAAACCACCTTTTTGATCGTTTTCAGGAAATCTGCGCCTTTGAAAAAAATTTTGAACCAAAAACGTAGTAGGTACTATAAAAGCGGCGCTTAAACCAACCCTACAACTAAATCAACTTTGTCAATACAACCAGAACTAAATCTTGAGTTAATCTCCGAAACTTAACTAACAAGTGTTACAGTTTCATTGCATTAATTTACATGCAAATAGGTGCGTGACGTCACCGTGTCATCGTGACGTCACAGTCACGGTAGTGTTCGGCGGAGGAAGTTTTGTCAATGTTGTAGGGATTAGGGGTTCATTTAAACTGTGTTGTGGACTTGAAGGCAATTTGATAGTCTGTTAGTTTGTTGGAAGATCCTTTGACTTTCAACCAATTATCGAACTTCTATTATCGATTTAACGAACTGTAACTTTAATATATACTAGCTTTTGCCCGCGGCTTCGCCCGCGTGGATGTCGGAAAATATCCCAAGTGAACGTGCTACCGGGAATTCCTTCCTTATTCCTTGTCTACATTATAAAGGGAACCTCAGTGCAAAATTTCAGCTTTCTAGGTCCAAGGGTTTGGGCTGGGCGTTGATGAGTCAGTCAGTCAATCAGTCAGGACTTCTCTTTTTATTTATAAAGATGATTATCCTGGCGAAATGACTTGGACGCGCACCGTGAGGTCTGGTTTGAGGAAAAGAGTTTCTGAAAGGACTTGGGGAGGCCCAGCACTAGAACAGTAGAGGCTAAGAAAAAATAATGTGTCTAAATTAGCTTCATAGTCAATAATGTTAAATTCTTTTGAATTAAAATACAGGGTGTAAGTGTAAACAGTGGCAATATTTTAAGGGGTCTTTGTATTCATCATTATGAACAACTTTTATTATGGGACCAAACCTGAAATCGCGAAAAAAAAAACAGCAGTTCAGTACATTTATGTTCGCATAATTCGTCAAAATGTAGGGAACAGCAGATTTTTTTTTGAGATTTCAGGTTTGGTCCCATAGTAAAAGTTGGTCATAATGATGAGTACAATGACCCCTTAAAATATTGCCGCTGTTTACACTTACACCCTATAAAAGCTTCGTGGGTCTTCTATAGTTGAGTTTTTCAATGTAATTCTTATTCAAATTAATTTGGGGTCAGCGCAGCATATCAATTCTTCTTCTTGAGGTTTTTTTTTCTGTGACGTTTTTTTTTAAAATAAACAATTTTAATTTCCATACTCTGTAGCTACTATTTAATTAAATTATAATCACGAACAGCCTCGACAAAAATACTTAAAAACGAAAAAAAAAAACAGAATTCAAATTCAGAACGGCCGAGTCTATTGTTATTCCGCTCTCGTCAATCGGCTGGCTATAATCTGCACTACGTTACACTTTACGCCCGCTTTATAGGGCCACCATTTTACCTAACGAGATTATTTACCTAACGAGATTATTTACGTAATTCTGACTTAATTATTTGAGTAGATTATTTTTGTTTGAGGTAGTTCAAAAGGGTTGGTGATGAAATATAGGCAGGCGGGATTCTTCGATGCTGTCAATCAATCAACCCAGCCTATCGAAGTCCTCTGCTGCATATAGGCCTCTCCCAGACTGCGCCACAACACCCTGTCCTCCGCCTTCCGCATCCAGTCTTCGATAGGTACTAACTAGTCATGAACTAATTAACCACTGGACCCGACATCAAGACCGGTAAAGGTACGTCCGCTTATATTATAAGCGGACGTACCTTTACCGGTCTTAGTAACCAGGAAATTCTAGCCTTGGTCGCTTGTTTTTGCGTCAGTCTCAAGCACTTACTTGTCAACAAAACATCTCCCAAAAATGACTAAATGTTCAGTTAAATGGTGTAAAAACTATAGCGGCGGAAGCAGCACTATTTCTATTCACTTGTAAGTAGGTACATTATTTTATAACCTTCCTCAAGAATTGGGCTATCAAACAAAAATAATTTTTCAAATCCGACTGATACTTTCAGATTATCTCCTACAAATTAATGAATGAAATTAAGATGTTTAGTGGGCAAATAACCTACTGCAGCCCACAATAAGTTCGCATGTACTAAACCTCGATTTATCCAGGCAGGGGTTAAATTGGAAGAAATCTTATTGCTCTTCTACACGTCTGAATGATATCTTTCTGTCATTTCAATGATTAAGGTTGATTTTTGTCTATAAAATTATAATAATACTGTAGCTTTCCATTAGAGAAAGAATTTTCGGAATCGGATCAGTAGTTCCGAAGATTACCCCCTACATACAAACTTACAAACAAATACCTCTTTATAATATTAGTATAAACTAGTTTTTGCCCGCAGCTTCGCCCACGTGGATATCGGAAAATATCCCAAGGGCAATTCCTTCCTTATTTCTTGTCTACATTATAAGGGAACCTCTGTGCAAAATTTCAGCTTTCTAGGTTCAAGGGTTTGGGCTGGGCGTTGATGAGTCAGTCAATCAGTCAGTCAGTCAGTCAGTCAGGGCTTCTCTTTTTATTTATATAGATATATTGCATCTAGATAGTAAGTACTATGAAATGAAACACATAATTAATTTTAATTTTCAGGTATTATTTAACAAACTCACAAGATACACCCCAAAAATTAAATAAACTTACCTAATTTGACTTCCATATTAAAACAAATCCTCTGGGATATAAAGCCTGGCGTATTAAGCCTATGTAGGTGACGGACATGACAAGTGACGTCATTCGTACACCCCACGGTATTACAATAAAGGCAAGGTCCTACGGCCAGCGAGAAAAGCGAATGCAGCTTTTTTTTTGTGGATGGGAAATCATCAAATTACTTCAGAGCGCGGGCGTGTCAGACTTTTGCTGACTAAAACCCACCCGTGTTTCTTCAGTTGCCTATGCCAGGGCCACGGTATCTCTTTCGAACAACCCGCGACCCCGGCGGCGAGTACAGCTAGCAACTAAAATCGAGTTGGCGAGCAACGAGTGAGCATCGCGACGGCGACGAGCGATTACTAGCTGGTATGCTTATTTTATTGTATCAAGCGTGAGTCTCTCAACGAGTCTTCTCAAGTGTACCCGCCAAGCGAGCGTCGCTTACCGAGCACTCTCTTTGATAACTCGTGTCGCTGCTACAAACGAGTACTCGAAGGCGGTGTGAACAGTCAGCGATCAACTATAAAGCACCACGTTGACTCGGTTCAAGTTTCTGGAACTTTGCCATAAAGCACGTTAAATTTTATTGTTATTCAGGAATTGCGTGCAAGTGTTTCCATAAAATGGCATACAAAATAAAGTTTTGCCATTCATTAAAAGTGTTGTTTAGACGGTGCCAGTTAATTGCCCTTCAATTTTATGGTATGACACAGGCAATAAACTTGTACCATGTAAATGGAGCTTCAATAATTTTTACTGACGCGGGACCTACAATCTTGTGTTCGTACCTTGTAAAATCGTTGATAGCTAGTCGCTCGCTCGTCGGCCGGTGGTACGGGTGCCTTATACTGAAGGATGGTGTAATTTGAACAGTATTCATAGTAGTGAAATTAAAATGTAATGAAATGTGACAGGTGAAGTTTGGTGGAAGAGAATTTTAAATGAATTTTTGGGTAATTTATAAAGTTTGACTGACACGTCGGCCTAGTGGTTGCAAGTAGGACCGTTGAACGTGGTGTCCCGAGTTCTACCAGGGGTCGGACGAAGTGTTATTTCATCATCATCATCAAGACGTCCACAGCTGGACAGGCAAACACCGCCTACCGGTGGTGTGATTCCCGCATCCAGCGGATTCCTGCGGCCTTCACCAGGTCTAGTGTTATTTATTTATTGAATACTTTAAGGACACAAATGTAAGAGGCGGACTTGCCATAGTATAGGTTAGTCAACCTTTGGGTGATGTAGAGACAAACAGTGCTAGGTGCAATTATGTTTAAAAAAAAAAAAAAAAAAAAAAAAATCATTTATTTCAGGTCATTGACCCATATTAAACACAAAAACACAATTCAAAATAAAAACTGATTAAATATGTAATAATTAATGTCTAATAAACAATGTCAGTAATAAATAAATAATGTCAAAGTTAATATAATGTCTAAAGTTAATAATAATTAATTAAATATTACAATGGATTAAATCATTTTTGGTGTTATTGGGTTTTTTCTAATAAGATATTCTCAGTAGGCCTGGTGTTTGGATTTGTGCCTGGTAAGGGCCTTAGCACACCTCCGCTGCGAAACCATAGCAGCGAAACCGCAGTAGTTCAATTGAACTCGATTCGAGTAGGGGAACATCATGCGGTTTCGCGGCGGAGGTGTGCTAAGGCCCTTATTGGCTTTGACTCGGTCTCTATAGGGTGTAAGTGTAAACAGTGGCAATCTTTTAAGGGGTCATTGTAGTCATCATTATGAACAACTTTTACTATCGGACCAAACCTGAAATCGCGAAAAAAAAATCTGCTGTGCAGTACATTTACATTTTTTTTTTGTTAATAATGATGAGTACAAAAATCTGCCTGCCTAGCCTTTTCCCGACTATGTTGGGGTCGGCTTCCAATCTAACCGGATGCAGCTGAATAATGATTAGTACAATGACCCCTTTAAAGATTGCTTCTGTTTACACTTACAGCCTGTATAACAGGCGAAACAAGAGTGCACTGTACGCTTCAGCCTATCCCTTCGGGTGATGTTTACCGTAGCTCGGGTAGGAAATACAAAATTTCTGTTGCAACACCGCGAAAACATCGCCTACATTACACGAAAATGAACACACAATTTCTGGGTTATCGCACACTCCCTCAAGTATCAGTTTACCCCCATTAGTTATCGATGTTAGCGTTAAATTGTCCGTTTTAGTGTATAATGTTGCCACACTAATTAATTAGGTAGAATACCTACTGTAATTATGTTTACACTGGTGACCTTACCGCGGGGTTTAGTAGGACTTTCTTGAATTTTATTGGGTTGTGAAAGTGTTTTAGGGAATTTATTTAAGTTGGCCATTTACAGGTGACATTTCAAGTTAAATAAATGCTTTTATTTAACTTGCAATGTTCGTATGTAAGCTATCATTCGTGGATCTTTGACAGTCGTTACGGGTCGTCAGAAGCCCGAAAATCTGACAACCAGTCTTACCAAGGAGTATAGTATTACCCAGTGACTGGGTTGTGGAGGTCAGATAGGCAGTCGCTCCATGTAAAATACTGGTGTTCAGCTGCATCCGGTTAGACTGGAAGCCGACCCCAACATAGTTGGGAAAAGTCTAGGCAGATTGATTTTTGTTCGTATGTAAGTTGTCCTTTCAAAATTTGCAAGTTAAATTTGACCCACTTCCCGGTGTTCGATTGAGCTGAAATTTGGCATAGTATATTAAGTCGGATGACAATGCAATATTATTATGACATGGAACTAATCTGATGATGGAGCCGGAAGGCGGCCATAGGAACTCAGTAATAAAACGACGCAACCCTATCGAGTTTGGGCTCGTATGATTCGTCTTGACAAGGACTCTGGTCCTAGATGATATCCAGACTAATAAAAGCACAAAAAAAAACACTTATTAAGGTATTTTTGGCGATCATTGGTGAAATATAAAAGGGGTAGTACCTACTTACATTTGGATTGATGCTAGTAAGAATAGGCGTCAGAATCAGAATAGTCTGACGCCGTAACACAAAAGAATCAAAGATGTTGATTCTTTTGCTTAACGAAAACCAACAAATACATTACCAGCTTTAAAAAGTTTCTCTTCAGAGAAGGGAGAAAGAAAGATTTGGTTTGTGTAGCAGTTACCCTTTTTTTACCAATTTAAAGGCGGAAACAGACACATAACGTTTAAAAATGACTGCTGAAATAAAAACATCCATCTGCCTAACCATTTCCCAACTATGTTAAGATCGGCTTCCAATCTTACCAGATGCGACTAAATATCTACCAGTACATTCTCTCCATGTACTGGTAGATATTCAGTCGCATACTGCTGCCTATGCCTGTCTTACCTCCTCAACCCAGTTACTGGGTAACTCGATACCCATTGGGATTTTTGCCTTGCAATAGCAATACTTTGATATCAAAACTTGATTCATATTATTCATCAACCGATAACATCTCATGTTAAAAGAGAAAATGAGCTAGAAGGCGACTCAAGAGAATCGAAGACTAACTACTTATAAAAAAAAAGTTCGAAAAATCTTATTTTCCGTTCAAAACTTTGCAGCCCACGTTTAGCGGTTACATTGATAGTGAGTCCGGCGGGGCTCACAATTGAGATGTATCCCGGACTCCCGGACCGTCCCGATAACCCGGGATCGTGCCCGGAGGCTCGCGTATTTTATCATTTAATAAATAGTTGCATCAAGTTTTAATTACAGTCTCGTTTAGGGTAGATATTACAGTAAGCTAGTTGCTGGGGCGAGTTGTTCGGATAGTATTAATTAGGTTTCGTGTGTGTTTATGAAGTCGGTTAAAAAAGAGTCGAGTTGTATTCGAAGTAATTAATTTCCACGTACGGGGTACCAGTCACCGGCTATGCGTTACATTCTGTTGTTGTTTATATTGATACTTCCACTATCGGTTAGTTTATTTTATTTTATTTTATTTGGGAAACAAACAGATACAATATAATAAGGAAACGGTACAAAATAGCAATAAATAATCCAAAACAGTTTCCACACATTATTAATACAGATTTTGAAAATTTAGAAAGTTACGACATCGACAGCCGATAACAAAAGGAAAATATTTATCAAAATGATTCAACAATGACAATGAAAAGAAGAACAATATTAAAAAGACAAATCATAATTTTGCTGCAAGAACGTCTTGAACAGACTTCTTGAATTTTGGAAGGGAAAGGTGAAATATATCCATGCAATCACATTCACTAGTGGCCATTAATGTGTCATATGAACGACAAGATCTTTTTATAAATGTGTAGTTCGGGTATAGTTTTGTGAATTGACAGTTTTTAGGGTTCCGTACCAAAATGGTAAAAAAGGAACCCTTATGGTGTGACTCAGTCTGTCTGTCTGTCTGTCTGTGTGTCTGTCTGTCTGTCTGTCACAGCTGGATATCTGAAGAACTACTAATGCTATCAACTTGAAATTTAGAATAGTTTTAGATGACGTTGACCCAACTATTTTGCAAATAAGAAAGAAATAAAAATAATTATATTTTTTTTAAACTGGGACTGAAAGGGGGTCTTAAAAATTCAAAGTGGGGCTACTAGGTCATGTGGGGTATCATATGAAAGAGCGCTGTTTGCAGATTCTCAAACATATTTTTTTTTTTTAGGCCGCACAGTGTTCGACTTTTGATGAAAAATGTAAAAAAAAAATACCGTTCCCCCCCCCCTCATCTCCGAAGTTTGCAAAGATAAAAATCTGAAATTATTGTAAAGATTACAGGAAAAATAAAACGATGTCTCTAAATTGCACACTTTTTCAGAAATCGGAACGGAACCCTCGGTGCGCGAGTCCGACTTGCTCTTGACCGGTTTTTTTTTAACGAAGTGATTAGTTTCTCTATGTTAAATTATTAACATAGGTGTTAACCCTTTACTAACTACCTCCGGTCTCACAGACACCAATGTTATTATTTTGGTGAATATCTAAATGTGTTGGTATTTTTTTTCTCATTATCTATGAAGAAATTTTGATTTATAAAAAACAATGTTGATTTTTTATTATTTATTTATTACTTCAAGCACAGATGTACAGAGGCGGACTTATTTTTTTATGATTCCATAATTTTAATATAAATAAAAAACCTTAAAATATTAATGTTTTATTTCTGTTTACTTCCCTCTATCAAAGTTTTTTTTCTCGGTCAATATATCGTCGACGCGGTCACACAGACCGGGGTAGGTAGTTACGTGACTAAAATAAGAAGTAGGTAGTTGAGGGTTAATGAATCCAGGAGCTTTGACGGTTTGTGATGGGTCAGAGATACTAGGACTCGCTCCTTTACTAAAATAAAGAAAGTATGTTTACTTGGCACATGTTATTACAAACAAAAAAAAAAACATAGCAAAACTTAAGTTTAAAAAACCGGTCAAGAGCGAGTCGGACTCGCGCACCGAGGGTTCCGTACCATCATTTATATGTAATTAATGTTGATGATTTCTGAAAAACTGTGCTATTTAGAGACATCGTTTTATTTTCCTGTAATCTTTACATAAACTTCTATCACATAGAATAAGTTAAGATTTTTCGCTTTAAAACTTCGGAGATAAGGGGGGGAACGGTATTTTTTTACATTTTTCATCAAAAGTCGAAAACTATGTGGCCTAAAAAAAAAGAAAAAAATGTTTGAGAATGTGCAAACAGCGCTCTTTCATATGATACCCCATATGCCCTAGTAGGCCTACTTTGAATTTTTAGGACCCCCTTTCAGTCCCTGTTGCAAAAAAAATATAAATATTTTTATTTCTTTCTTATTTACAAAATAGTTGGGTAAACGTCATCTAAAACTGTTCCAAATTTCAAGTTGATAGCATTAGTAGTTCTTGAGATATCCAGCTGTGACAGACAGACTGAGTCACACCATAAGGGTTCCTTTTTTACCATTTTGTTACGGAACCCTTAAAATATATAATACCTATAAAATGTGGCGGCTCATGGCATAAAATAAAAAGAGACGAAGAAGACTTTTCTTTCATACTTAATTATGTTTTTCTCTGAAGTTTCACATTGCAATATTTATTTACAAAACCCATCGCCCGTTCAATTTCAGTTTCGAAAACTCTCACACTACAAAAATCATAGAAAACCTTATGAATATAAACTACATTTTATTGTCAAGTGACTCGCCCCAGTTCTATAGCCCTGTTGACACGTGCGTATCTGTTGTATTATTCAGTTTGAACGAGGCTCCGTGCGTGATGTTTAGTTTTCAACTCTATATTATTTGGGATGGATCGCTAAATAGGATAGAGGGCGGATGGATCGCCAAATAGGATAGTGGGTCATGGCGATGACGGGCTTTGATGTTTTGGATATTGATATTGATATAAACGTGTCCTTTTTGTTTATTGCTGTGTACCGTGAAGGTTTGGGAGAAGTGTGAAGATCAGCTGTTTTATTATTGAAGTATGTTTATGGTTGAGGAACAGGGTGCATGTAAAGTTCACTCATCCTCCATAGAAAAGGGAGGATCCCCTGACCAGACTGATGGCTGTTGTGTCTAGTGGGCTACTGCCCGAGGCTCGTGGATATCGTGGCGTGCGGCTCCAGGGCTAAGCCCCCCGACCGCGGAAGCTTTACGGTGGTCCGTAAATACGGACCCCTCATTCTGTGGGCCTAACACGGCCTAGGATGATGGGGCGCCTCGCGCCCCTGTGTGTAGATGCTATATTTGTGTCTGTAGGCACGCCACCACGCTGCTAGTCAGCGCCGCTTTCTTCACCGAACCCTGGCGGTCAGCCCCTACCAGGTGGAACCCCCATCTACATGGGTGAAGCCCAGCAGAAGGCGACCAGCGACAGAGGTACGGACTCGACGTTCCTACAGAAGGGTGAACTGCCCGAGGGATGATGTCGGGACGTTGATATGCTAGTCGCGCGGTAAACTCTGATTGCGCGATGCAGGATTGCGTGACGTCCGTACGACGCGTAGTTCGTATGTGGCGATGTAGATTCCGCCACATGTTCATTTCATGATGAGTGATATTAATTTATCGTAATATAAAATCATAATGCCCTACCGTATCCTTCTTTATTCCTTGTCTACATTATAAAGGGAAAATCCTCTGTGCAAAATTTCAGCTTTCTAGGTCCAAGGGTTTGGGCTGGGCGTTGGTGAGTCAGTCAGTCAGGACTTCTCTTTTTACCCGACTGCGGCGAAGCCTAAAAGGAGGGTTATGTGTTTGACCTGTATGTATGTATGTATGTATGTATGTCCGTTTCTTTGTTCCCTCGTAACTCCTAAGCAGGCGGGACCCGTTTGAGTTTGAAAATATATAAATGGAATGGGTCCCGCCTGCTTCCAACTTATATTAAATTTAAAATGGGCTTGCTTTTCAGTTTTAGTTTTTTACTGCAGTCGGGTTTTTTAATTTTTTTATTTTGTTTTATTTTTATTTAAATAGATTTATGAAACCCGTTTAACTCAGTTCAGTCTTCTCTATTTCATAAGCCGAATACAAACAATGGCGGCGTTAGTATTGAACCTCGCTTCAAGGCAGTTCGACGTACCGTAATAGTGCACTGTACACATGTCTGATTGGCCCAACAAATCCTGGCAAGACCGCTCGTCCAATAGCCAACATGGCTAGGAGCTACCAACCATCGCATTCAGTTCGTTATCTAGATTCCGAAATTCGGAACAAACATTTGTGACGATTCGTGCTTACAAGGTTCATCAATATGAAATACTAGCTTCTGCTCGCGACTTCGTCTGCGTGAGATTTCTTGTGTTGTAATGTCATAGTCAAAGGTCGATATCGATATGCAGTCTCTTCCCGAAATGACTGGTTTATCCTAGATTTGACCAAAGCCTTCGGGCAAACCCCGAAATAAATTCCAATGTCGGCCTTTGACTAAAGTATTTTTAGTCAAACCTAGAAGTTTCTAACTTTTCAGTCAAACGTCGAAAATAAAATAATCTGTTTCGGGCTTTGCCTAGTCGACCCTAGAAGCGACTGGCAGACTCGGTCAAGCGTCGACATCAGGGGCACCCCGAGAAAAAATAAGCAAATAATTCAAACTCAAAATCAAAATCATTCATGTTGAAATTATACATGTGAGAAGGATGCAGAACGTTAAAAGCTTTCGTAATAAAAATATAAAAAAAAACAATTAAAAAATTTAATTAAAACTAAAAATTAAAATTTAATTTAAGCTAAGATAAATGACCACGCCCGTTTAGATAGAATAGAATACTCTTTACTAAGTAAGTAGTACACCATTACAGATATAAATGTGTTATTTCACTTAGGGTGACGCAATGGGTGGTCTTATCGCTAAGTGATCTTTTAAAAACAACCTTTTGATGGATTAAAGAGAGAAGGAGATGCAATATAAATAGTAGACTGTCCCGAAAATATTTGCAAATATTGCCATCCTATGTATTACCTCGGATAGCATTGATAAATTTGATATCTGTCCCGATCTTTCGCGAGATATTTCTTTGTAGATTTGTAAATAAAATATATATGTATTGTAGCAGCTGTCACAAATATTGAAAATATTGAACATTGCTGTGAAATATAAAATAAAGGAGCGAATTTATATTTTCTTGTCGATAAAGAATTGTAGCTAGGTTTAAGCTGAGCTTTGCATTTGTGTGAGTGCACATAAATAGTGTAGGTGTGACGTCCGGCCTAGAGCGCGACGCGTTCTCTGTTTGGTTGCAAACCGGTTTATACTGCTTTTTGGCAATGGGCTATTGTTCTTTTATTGTATTTAAGTATTTTATTTTTATTTTTCTTTGGACATTTCACACAACGCCATGTAGTCCCAAGCTAAGCAACCTAATGCTTGTGTTATGGTAACGAGATGGCTGATAAACTACTTATATACATTTTTTTTTTTTTGGTAAATAAATACATACCTATAGATAGAAAAACACCCAGACTCGGAACAAATACTTGTAGGTCGTACAAATATTAGTAAAAAAAAAAAAAAAATTAGTACGAGAGGTTATGAACAAAGCCATGTCGCATGGTTGAAAAACGTAAAAACATAACACGGTTGAAGATTTTGTCTTACGTAAAACGATAAGACAAACATTTTTGTCATGGGCTATCGTACCATTTTGGTGATAACTCACATAAATGCAAAGCTCATCTTAGGCCTCGCGGACCGAAAGGGTCGAACCACACAGGGGCATAGCTACACTATAAATTAAAGAGGTAGACAGGGGTCAAGAGGGCCGACGGCCTTTTTATATTAAAACGGCTCAGTTTCAACTTAAAATATTTCACACTCCTATCGAAGCCCTAGCTAGAATTTGTCATCACCCTTGAACAAAAGCTAGTTCCACTTTTTACCCGACTACGGCAAAGCCAAAAGGAAGGGTTATGATTTTAGCAGTCTATGTATGTGCTGTAGGCTCTGTGTAAAGGCAACATGAAATTTTTATGCCGTGATATCATTAGGAAAGATTTAAGTCGTCGCTAGATATAAAACATGAAAACTCGTATAGTATTTTCACGTTTCATAAATTAATATAAATTCAATTACGGGTATTTACGTGTGTTCCACCGTAGCGCCTAAATTACTGAACCGATTTTGATGAATGAGGTATCGATAGATTCGTAATAATGGTCCGGGTGACATAGGCTATATAAATTCTTCCTAAATTGAATATGGTGGACTTTACAAGTAAATTTCTGACCTCGAAAAAATTATCATGACATGTTTGGTATCAAAAGAAAGGTCTTGTCAAGTACATTACAAATATGTATACAATAAGTATGTCATTATTGTTTAAGTAAATAAATATTTTGTACTTTTTAGATCAATTTTATTTTTCCGCAGTCGGGTTACAGTTTTTTAAACTTAATTATCTTTTCTTCAAAAGTAATTCGATGTTCATACTAACTAAGGTTGATCATTCAACAAACCTCTACTGCAGTACTGTGTAGTATATTTTTAGAATAAAGATAAAAACTTTTTTACAAAAACAAAAACCGACTTCCAAAAAAACACTACAAAGTGAAAAATAACTTTAATTTCGGAAGTCGGTGTCTTTGGATCTGTATTTTAGTTTTTTGCCACCGACTTCCGAAATTAAAGTTATTTTTCACTTTGTAGTGTTTTTTTGGAAGTCGGTTTTTGTTTTTGTAAAAAAGTTTTTATTTTTCACTTTTTAGTGGTTCAGTTTGTTATTTATCTAAGTTACAATAACCCAATGTCAGCTGCTCATCACGTTTTACAAAATGTTGCTTTTCCCGATGCAGGGCCGTTAATTGTTGAGGAGTTCTCCTAGTAAGAACCAGGAGAAATGGAGCTCATGGTGAAGTCACCATTACCATTATTTTGACGAGCATAAACCATATTAAAGTAATCGAATCGCAACCTGTTATATACTTAGATATAATTGAGTATTTCCGATGGCAATCTGTGGTCTTCATCATCAGTTCCAGCTCACCGAATGGTACTTTCCGAGAGCAAATGCACGAGTTACTACAAAAAATACCGAAATCGATATAGGTGTGCCCATAAAATTTGAGGGTTTCCCTCGATTCCATGGGATCCCATCATCAGATCCTGACTTGATGATCATGGGACCACTTGGGACGTATACCCTTTCGAACAAAAAAAGAAAAATCCAAATCGGTCTAGCCATTTTCGAGTAATCGGGGAACATACATAAAAAAAAAAATAAAAAAAAAAAAAAAAAAAAAGGTTCCGACGAATTGAGAACCTCCTCCTTTTGGAAGTCGGTTAAAAATTGTATCTAGGTAAAAAACAAGATGTCTTTCACAAAATCTCTTAGGGCCTTGGCACACCTTCGCCACAAAACCATAGCAGCAAAACCGCAGTAGTTCAATTCAACTGACTCGCATGATATTCCGCTACTAGCCGAAAATCATCATCAACATCATGTAGTTTCGCGGCGGAAATGTACTGCCTTTAATATTTCTATGCAACCAATACTTAGATAAATATTTATAGAGGCATGAGGAACAGGGTGTAAAGTTCACTCATCCTCTATTGAAAAGGGAGGATCCTCCGAACAGACGGGTGTCGTGTCTGGTGGGCAACTGCCCGACGGTTCATGTCGGGACGTTGTATAAAGTGGTAAACTCTAATTGCGCGATGCAGGATTTCGTGACGTCATGTCATTGTGATGCGTAGTTCGTATGTGGCGATGTAGATGCCGCCACAATGTTTAATAATATTATCATAATACGAAGTTTACAAACTCAAAAACGATCCATTCTTCAACCATACCTACAACGCAATTAAACCAAAATCGCCTAATAAAATTCAAGGAATTGCTTTTATTTACAAAATAGCCAATAAATAAATATAAATTATTGTACTAAAGTACGTAAAAGTAATATATTTGACCGTTATTCGTGTCACCTCTCATTGGCCACGGAGTTATGTTGAAAACAAACATAAATGTTAATGAAGAGAATTCCAATTTTGTTCAAAATCCTACTAAAATTGTGAAAGATAGGATGCTGAGTTAATTTGTTACTCATGCTATAACGGCTGAACGGATTAGGATAAAATTTGACACACAGATAGACAATGAACTGGTTAAAATATACTATAGTTTTTATCCGAGTACATGTAGGAGTTTCCCTAGAATGCGAGCGAAATGGCAGTCAAAAACTATTTTATTACAATTGAGTCATTAATGTTCTTTATTAGCATAAGAATGCCATTGTAGTACACTAATTAAAATATAATTTACATTCTCATTACCAATTAAACCCTCAAGGAAAAAATACTCAATTAATTTTCTTTCATAACTTTGTTTGAATAAATAGAAATGCTTACCTGTTTTCGTGGAAAAATGTTAAGAAAAGCTCACAATGTATACAAAAGTGTATTTTTAGCTACTCCATATTTATTTATATTTGACATTTTAGGTCGGCTTTAAATATTCTCAGAGTGAGTTTATTTCTGTTCTCTGGAACGAGTTTTATTGGTGCGTGAAGTATTTAGAAATAAAATATTTTAATAAAGAGGTTTTATTTTTGGATTGAGCAAGTGGTGACCCAGTGGTAACGGCTGCGACTTACGAGTTTGTAGGTCGTGGGTTCGAACCCCGGCAGGCGCTTTACTTTGTGTAAATAATTTCATCACCACTGCTCTCAAAACTGTGAAGGAAAACATCGCGAGGAAACCGGCATGATCTAGCAGATCTAGAACCAACAATTCGAGGACATGTGACATCTATCAACCCGCACTGAGCCCACGTGGTAGATTACAGCCTACTCCCTTTCACAGAGAGGAGGGCACATTATAGGCTGGTAATGCATTACTGGATTAGGATAAATATAAGTGGAAGGCCCATCTTTGCGAGATGCAAAAGTACTGAAATGAAATCTAATTGTTTTGCCTAAGTATTTGAATTTCCTAACTATGTGGCTAGAAATCCTTCCTTGAAAAACTCAGGTAGTGGCAAAAGCAACATATGAGTGGGCCGTAGTTTGGGTACGGAACCCTAAAAACCAACCCGTTATTTTAAGCTAAAAGCTACACATCATTCTCCATGACACACATTCGCTCCATACATAATCAGAGTGACAGGACATCCCAAGAATGATAATAAGGAACCCTAATAAGAATATATTTCCACATGACTTCATATGGAACCCTTCGCACGCAATCAACCCTTCAAAATCACGTAGGGGTAGCTTTGACCCTGTGTTATTATGTTGAGATGTTTGTTATTAAAAATATGACATGTTTGGATGTCAAAATATTATGTGTTTGTTGAAGAAGAAACGTTTTAATGCCCGGTTCGTGTATCCGGTGTATCCTATAAAGGCTCCTACAAACAGGCGAGATTACATCGCGTGTCGCGTGTGTTTGTAGGGGCCTTTACTCGTTCTTTTTTTACCTCTGCTTAGTAATAACAGCCGCACGGGTCGATCCATTAGGTTAAGCTGTGCTTGCCGGGGTTGGTCTATGGATGGGTGACCATCTTTACATACCGAGACTCCTCCGTGCCTCGGAAAGCACGTTAAGCCGTTGGTCCCGGCTGTCATTCGTGGATCTTTTACAGTCGTTACGGGTCGTCAGAAGCCCGAAAGTATGACAACCAGTCTTACCAATGGGTATCGTATTACCCAGTTACTGGGTTGTGGAGGTCAGATAGGCAGTCGCTCTTTGTAAAATACTGGTATTCAGCTGCATCCGGTTAGACTGGAAGCCGACTCCAACATAGTTGGGAAAAGGCTAGGCAGATGATGGTTAGTGAATTATAAGCAGGGTAGAGTGCTTTAGATGAGATAGACAGAACTTATTACAAAGGATTTTGTTGAGTAATTAAAGTTATTTAGGGCGGATTTGACCAAACTTGAGTATCTTGCGAATAATCGTCTTTTTACTCTAGCTAGATAATTCTAGAGCAGGAGGTTAGTGCCGCCTTTGGGCACTAAATGACTACCTACCTCAGGGAGTCGGAGACATACCGTTGAAATACAATGATATTATATAAATAAAGAGGTAGATATATAGAGCTAGAGGTATATATAGAGAGAGGCGCGCGCAAATACAGACAATTGTTGTAACTTGATTTAGTCGGCTAATAGCAGCGAGCGACACAAAGCGTGTCCGTGGCGTGACAATATCTAAAATGCCAAGCTATCTCTTTCTTTATCATACGTTCCGTATTATCTATCGCAGTTGTAGTACTACTGTACACCTATAATATGTAAGTACATTTGTAATAACACGTAGCGTATCTTTCCTATAAAATATCATTGTTGAAATATCTCAATTCATCGGTACCTAACCACACAATAACTCCAAACAATGATCCTTGATCTACGCATTACACGAAACATGGTATTAAATTAAAACCCAAAACTTAATATACAACATCAAAATATACGACCGCATCAAAATAACCCACACATCTTGCCATGTACATAGCTACATCAACAATTAACCCAGTTCGTGTCCCACACCTGCACTCCGACGCATACCGGTGACGTCGTAAACTCGTGACGTCATTGTGAGATAACATTTACGACTTAGCCAGGTGTATTCACCGGGATTCGCATTTTCTCGTAACTATCCCTTTCTGTTGCTTGGATACATCCTTCACTAGAAAATGAGAAAGAAAGTTCAATTCAATTCTTTATTGCCTATCACATGTGTTTAAATAATACAAGATGGACCCTGTCGGGCACAATAATTTAATACAATGTGTAGGTAGTAGCATAATTTAAAATCGTTGATATAAATGGGGATTAATTTTACTGTGCGTCATAATTTTAAAAGTAAAATTTGCTCTTCGGCATTCCGTGGCCTAATTTAATTATTTTATGACATAAATTTGATAAAATCGGCACAATAATACTGAACGCTTCTTCCCCTGGGGGTAGGCAAAAATTATCGTAGATGTTTTCAAAATAATAACCTATCAATTCTAACGCAACAACCAAACGCCAGAATCAATAAAATACCGAATAAATTTGACATCCAACAAACGGTAATAAACAAATTATGCAAACGAGACGTCCGCACTCCGCCGCTGACGGGACGCAACTGATCATATCTGGTCACGCGACGGTGCTGCCACGTGCCTATCACCTGTTTTATGTATTGAGACATATTTTTTTAAAATTTTTGCTAAGGTTGTTGAACTTTTGACTGACAGAAATTTCATAGATAAAAAGAAAACAAATGTGCGATCGATGTCAAAATTTTTGTTTGATTTTTTTCAGTTTGTGATTAATTAAAAACGTATTTGTTTTCCTGAAGGGCGGAGGCCTTGTATTTGATATTTTAACGTACGATTCACTTTCTTATCTTAACTTGACACATTACATCTACATTTATTTTAGTTTATCTACCTAACTAAAATAAACATTATTATAACTTCAAAGCCTATTCGTGTGTATATCATAATATTTCGTGAAGGATGTAAACATTCACAATCATTCCATATTGTAGAGGAAGATGCATTGAGGCGTGAGATTGGAACGTTCCCGATATGACATGTATTACTGGCTTTAGAGATAAGGCAAAGTTGTTTACATGAGTTTGAAAAACAAAACATCACGATTCACAACTGTTTCAAATAAGTTTTAAGAGCCGTCTACTCGGTGCAAGTTTCTGGAACTTTCAAGAGCAATAATCGCATGCCATAAACATTCAAGAATTGCATGCAAGTGTTTTCACGTGTGCATTTCCATAAAATGGCATACAATAATTGAATGCAAGTTTTGCCTTTCAATAAAATCGCATGCGACTTTTTTGCCTCGTCTAAACACAAAGTTGCACGTGTACAATTGATTCAAGTATTACCCCGTATTTGCGCTGCCAAATATTTCATTAAACATCTGAAATTTTATTGAACATCTTGTTTCGTTCGCTCATTAGGAGCTCGTGGCTAAGTAATAACAACCGCACGGGTCGATCCATCAGGTTAAGCTACGCCTGCCGGGGTTGGTCAGTGGATGGGTGACCATCTTTACATACCGAGATTGCTCCGTGCCTCGGAAAGTAAGTTAAGCCATTGGTCCCGGCTGTTATTCGTGGATCTTTGACAGTCGTTACGGGTCGTCAGAAGTCTGACAATCAGTCTTACCAAGGGGTATCGTATTACTCAGTAACTGGGATATGGAGGTCAGATAGGCAGTCGCTCCATGTAAAATACTGGTATTCAGCTGCATCCGGTTATACTGGAAGCCGACCCCAACATAGTTGGGAAAAGGCTAGGCAGATTGATTGATTGATTGTTTCTTTCGTTCGCTCATGTTTGAATGATAGAACAATTTTCATGCCAGACTTGAATGCAATTTTGTTGCACGTGCGATTTTATTATACGTGCAATTTTATTGTACGTGCTTGTACCAGCTGTGCTGAGCTGTACGTAACATCACCAATAACTAAATGTCTTCCTAAGGCGTCCCCCTCCCGGCGTTTCCACTCACATCTGCCTTGTACTTGTTGTTCTTAGTCGCAATATTATATTTACAGAGAAATCGTAGTTCATGTTTTAACAAGTGTGATAGACTGTACCTCTAAAATTGGTATCGCCAGCCCAGAATTGTCCATTGCTACACAAGCAATGACATATGTACTGAAATTGGTATCGCCAGCCCAGAATTGTCCATTGCTACACAAGCAATGACATATGTACTGAAATTGGTATCGCCAGCCCAGAATTGTCCATTGCTACACAAGCAATGACATATGTACTGAAATTGGTATCGCCAGCCCAGAATTGTCCATTGCTACACAAGCAATGACATCAACTCAGCCTATCGCAGTCCACTGCTGGACATAGGCCTCTCCCAGTCTGCGCCACAACACCCTGTCCTCCGCCTTCCGCATCCAGTCTGTCCCAGCCACTTTCTTCAGGTCGTCGGTCCATCTAGCTGGGGGGCGTCCCACACTACGCTTACCGATACGCGGTCTCCACTCCAGGACCCGTCTGCTCCACCGGCCATCGATCCTTCGACAAACATGGCCAGCCCACTGCCACTTCAGTTTGCTTATTCTGCTAGCTATGTCGGTTACTCCGGTTCTTTTCCGGATAACTTCATTCCTGATTTTATCCTTCAAAGAAACTCCGAGCATAGCCCGCTCCATAGCGCGCTGAGCGACCTTGAATTTGTGGACCAGCCCGACTGTAAGTGTCCACGTTTCAGCACCGTATGTCATAACGGGCAGGACGCACTGGTTGAAAACCTTGGTTTTCAAACATTGCGGGATGGGTGACGAAAAGACTTGACGAAGTTTACCAAACGCTGCCCAACCCAATCGGATCCTTCTGTCGGCTTCTTTTTCAAAGTTGTGTCTACCGAGCTGGATGACTTGCCCTAGGTAGACATACTCCTTCACGACTTCAAGAAGCGACCCCTCGATGCGGATTGGACTCGGCAAGACGAGTGAATTGTACATAACTTTCGTCTTGTCTAAATTCATACCGAGGCCAACTCGCCGAGAGGCTCCGTCTAGGCTGTGCAGCATCTGGCCTAACTGTTCCAGCGTCTCTGCTAATATGACGATGTCATCGGCAAAGCGAAGGTGTGAGATGTACTCACCATTCACGTTAATACCCTGTCCAGTCCAGTCCAGCGTCTTGAAGACGTCCTCCAACGCATTGGTGAACAGTTTCGGGGATATCACATCCCCCTGTCTCACCCCTCTGAGCAGTTGGATGGGGCTGGTTTTCTGATCTTGGATCTGGACAGTCATCGTGGCAGCGTCATACAGACACCTCAACACTTCAATATAGCGCCAGTCAATTCGACATCGTTGCAGAGAGGCCAGAACTGCCCATATTTCGATGGAGTCGAAGGCTTTCTCGTAGTCCACGAATGCGATACACAGCGGCTGATTGTACTCCTCGGTCTTCTGTACAATTTGCCGAACAGTATGGATGTGGTCTACGGTACTGAAGCCTTTTCGAAAACCGGCTTGCTCTGGTGGCTGGAACTCGTCAAGTCTTCTGGCGAGACGGTTCGTGACGACCCTCGAGAACAGCTTGTAGACGTGACTCAGAAGTGAGATGGGTCTATAGTTCTTCAGCAAGGTTTTGTCACCTTTTTTGAAGAACAGAACCACCGCACCCCTGCTCCACGCCTCGGGCGTTGTACCTTCTTGGATGACGGAGTTGAAGAGACTCGCTAGCTCTCTCAGGACTGGAGCCCCGCCTGCTTTAAGGAGCTCTGTCGTTATTCCGTCATCACCAGGTGCTTTGTTGTTTTTCAGCTGCTCGAGAGCCGCCCTAATCTCGCACAGGTCAACATCCGGGATGTCCTCCGTGTAGTGGCGCGTTAATTCGGCTCGGTGGTCATCTGCACTATGTCGCGCTGGTTTCGCCGTCCGCGTTGAGTATAAGTGTCCATAGAAATCCTCGACTTCCTCGAGTATCTCGGACTTTGAAGTCACGATTCTGCCATCCGCAGTTCTTAGTTTCGTCAGATGGGACCTCCCTAATTGTTGAGCGAACACTTTTGACCCTCGATTTTGCTCAATCGCGACCTTAATGTCGCGGGTGTTGGAGCACCGAAGGTCGTGTCGCATCAGTTTTCTAATTTTTAGGTTTAAGGCCCTCTTATCTGACGAAGACAGCTGCGTAAATGGCAACTCTCGTCTTTCCCTCATAAGTCCGAGAGTCTCCGAGGAAAGTTTGGACACCTTACTTTTTCGCTGCGACGGGAAAAGTTTGCGGGACACGTCGCGTAGTGCTTTGACCACCTCGTCGGCTTTCTCGTCAACAGTACCTGTGGTTTCCAGCAGGTCGAATCGATTTTGAAGTTCCAGTTGGAACTTTTCAGATCCCAGAGCGGCCTGGAGCTGCGTAGGTCGGAGAGTAGGCCTCATCATACGGATTCTTTCAGCTCGAAAATTGATATTTAGAGTGCCTCGGACAAGCCTGTGATCGCTTCCAGTGTTAAACCTGCTGATCACGGAGACATCTTTAAATATTTGCCTCTTATCCGTCATGATGAAGTCTATCTCGTTCCTAGTCACGTTATCGGGGCTCTGCCAGGTCCACTTCCTTTGGGGTTTCTTTTCAAAGAACGAATTCATCAAGAAGAGCCCCTGCGACTCTAGAAAGTTGACCAGCATTTGCCCCCTGTGATTTCTGCGCCCCAAGCCGAACGGTCCGATTTTCGATTCGCCGCGTTCTTGTACTCCCACTTTGGCATTGAAGTCCCCCATAACAACGTTGTAGTGGGCCTTTGTCGTACTGTGCATTGCCTTGGCAATATCCTCGTACATGGCCTCAGCTATCTCGTCAGAGCATGTCGAAGTCGGTGCATATACCTGTATCACTTTCAGGGAGTACCTGTCAGTGAGTTTTAGTACAAGGTACGCTACCCGTGTCGATACACTACTGATTTCTACAACGCTGTTAGTGAGTTCCTTGTTCACCAGGAAGCCGACACCGCCTTGGGAGAGCTGATCACCTTCGCGGAAGTAGAATAGGTGGCCTGACTCCAGAGTTATCGTGTCCTCCCCCTGTCTTCGGACTTCAGATAACCCCAGTATATGCCAGTTAATGTTACCTAACTCTACCTCAAGTTCGGCAAGGTGATGGTCCAGCCTCATCGAACGTCCATTGTACGTAGCCAGATGTAGTCGTCGTTGGTAGCCTGCCGTAACCCGGGGATTCTTCGCACCCCCCGCCCCGCCGTTACCGTGACCGCTACCTTGACCAGGAATAGCGGGACCACCGGGAACTGGGGGCCGTTGTTTTGGCACTTTATTCATAGGAGGTTTATGCCCATAGTCACCACGCTGGGCATGCGGGTTGGTGACCGCAGAGCCAGTCCTTTCGCAACGATGACGCTGCTGCCCGTCATCGCTCTGGAGAATTTAGGTTGGCTTGTTGGATGGTTATACCGCCATCAGTCGGTCGCCAGCGCCTCGTCCGTCAATGGCAGGGTGTACCGCGCGCAGGTGAGGTTGACATTTGGGGAGTCCGGTTGTTGTGTGCTCCCCCTTACACCCCAGCCACCAGCAGCAACCCCAGCAATGACATATGTATTAAAAAACCGGTCAAGAGCGAGTCGGACTCGCGCACCGAGGGTTCCGTTCCGATTTCTGAAAAAGTGTGCTATATAGAGACATCGTTTTATTTTTCCTGTAATCTTTACATAAACTGTTATCACATAGAATAATTTCAGATTTTTGTCTTTGCAAACTTCGGAGATAAGGGGGGAAACGGTATTTTTTTTACATTTTTCATCAGAAGTCAAAAACTATGCGGCCTAAAAAAAAGAAAAAAAATGTTTCAGAATGTGCAAATAGCGCTCTTTCATATGATACCCCACATGCCCTAGTAGCCCCACTTTGATTTTTTAAGACCCCCTTTCAGTCCCTGTTGCAAAAAAAATATAAATATTTTAATTTCTTTCTTATTTGCAAAATAGTTGGGTCAAAGTCATCTAAAACTGTTCTAAATTTCAAGTTGATAGCATTAGTAGTTCTTGAGATATCCTGCTGTGACAGACAGACAGACTGAGTGACACCATATGGGTTCCTTTTTTACCATTTTGGTACGGAACCCTAAAAAGCAACAAAAATATTTCCATCCATTTCAATACAGTATAATATGTCCACTTCCCGCCCATCTGGTCTGACGTCATTCGTACGATGTCACCTGTACGCGACTTTTTTATTATAGCACTCGTGTGGAACGGGGAATAAAAAATAAAGTCGTTGGCGTTGTTGCTACCGAAGTGACACCTTGGTATTGATATGCAATAAGGTTCTGGATTTGTCCCTTAGCAAACGAATTACATAACTCTCTCGATAGCCATTAATTTTGACAGCATATCAAGATTTTTGACTTAATGCTCGTTTGAGGATAATCGTCACTAAAAAGGATAAGACAGGTAATAATACACTCCCGGACTCCTCAATCGAGCCACCGTGCAATTCCATGTCAAGTATGAGGTATGAGGTAAAGGCCTAAAACAAAATTAAAAAAAAAGGTTTTATGCAGTTTTGATAATACTCGGTGGTTTTGACGACGATATACTGGCCATCATTTTGGTGTCGTCATTGTTCTGAATTTGAATTTAAAAATCGAAATCGATAATTTAAAAGACATAGACTTCTATACAAAAAGTGCAAAGGGCAATCGCGAAAAAAATCTGCTGTAATGAAAAAAAAAATTCATAAAGATGAGTACAATATGACGTCTTATGTGATTGTGCGTTATTTAAGATAAACCTCAAGCCAACATCAGGGTTCATTTCAATTTAAACCAATACAAATAAAGTGAAAACTAGAAAATCCGATTACTAAACGAACAGCACGATATATCTGTTATTAAACATTCTGTTTTAAACCAATACAAATAAAGTGCAAACTAGAAAATCCGATTACTAAATGAACAGCATGATATATATCTGTTATTAAACATTCTGTTTTAAAACAATACAAATAAAGTGCAAATTAGAAAATCCGATTACTAAATGAACAGCACGATAAATAACTGTTATTTATACATTCTGTCACTGTCTACCTTAAAGAAATAATTTAATTGTTTCTCTCAATTTCAAATCAGCATAAAAGTCCGAAGAATACAAAGCAAAAATCTTCTTAAGCTCTTAGGGGACTTGGAATGGTCCCATCGAATATTATAGGCTCTAAAAACCAAGGGCCCGTCAAAATGTAACCGATAAACAAGCGTATGTTGCAGTCAGTAAAGCAATATTGGACATTTTGCGTAATGCCTATATCCGTCGTAACGTTTTTGCGGCTGAGCTGCGAGTTAACATAATGTGTTTTTAGATCTTATTATGTGTTTTAGCAATGTTCAATAAAAGAAAGTGTGTGTTTTTTATTAGTTCTGTTGTGGGAAAAATGGATCGTGATGCTTGAATATATTTTAGTAACTGTGTATGAAGAAAAGTTGTTGTATTTTCTGTAGATTCTTTTTTTTTAGCCAAAAATACTTATGTTTTGTCATAAATCGTGATAGGATACAGGCCATGTGTAACGCATATAAAAAATTGTATTTTTTTAACTTAATTTCTTACATATTAGAGCTTGTAAAAAATATAATAATAGAATAAAACCTTGAGGTGTGAAACGCAATTAGAATATCAAAATTTATTTGTTGTAAAACAGAACACAGAATTAGATATTCAAAGCAATTAATCTGTTATTCATCCCGCGTTTGCACTAAATAGAAGTCCAGCTGTACTAAATATTATCGTAACATAAGTAAGCCTTCGTCTAAACTAAACAGTCATTGGTTTACCAACAGTTCATGCGAATTAATTTTCGTCGTCGGCTTAGACAAGTAACTTCAAGTCTGTATTCCTCGAAGGGTTGGTTTAAGGTGTACTATAATACATTCAGCTGACTGCTGAATGTATTATAGTACACCTCAAACCAACCCCCCCGATAGATTTACTGACTGTAAATCTATCTATCTATATAAATAAAAAGAGAAGTCCTGACTAACTGATTGACTGACTCATCAACGCCCAGCTTAAACCCTTGGACCTTTATAATGTAGACAAGGAATAAGGAAGGAATTCCCGGTAATACGTTCCCGTGGGATATCTTCCAACATCCACGCGGGCGACGCCGCGGGCAAAAGCTAGTAGTAAATAATATGTTTCTAATGACTATGTGAATCCCAAACTAGGTAAAAACCTGTAACGCAGGACCCAAACATGCAGGTTTTTAACAATCCGTAAAAGGGGTATACAAACAAAATATCTCTCCACTTCGCTGTTGTTTCTTTTTAATCTTTTTTTTTTAATCTTATGATACTATGGCAAGTAAGGTCAAAAGCTTGGCTACTCAGCAAATGCACAATATATATTCAAAGTGATTGCAATTCTGTTGATTGTGATTGTACGCCGGGAGGGGATGCCCTAGGAAGACATTAGTGACCTTGACCTTATTGGTGATGTTCTTCAGAAAGGTCAGGTGCGTAGTACCCGCTACCGGCGTGCGTGTATGACCAGATGTATGAACGTAAACGAGGCAAAAGTAGTATGTAAGGATCGTAGCACGTGGCGTTCTGTATTTCTGCCTACCCGCATTGGAAGAAGGCGTGATTTTATGTATGTATGCAAGTCTGTATAATTGTCTCCTTTGTCATGTTTCGCCAGATATCTCCACAATTTCCAAGTATTGAGATTCATCCCTCTAGTCATCAACTTGTCGGCTTCTAAATCCGTAATTCCTATAAACACAGAGGTGGTGGACTATAAATTAACTGTAAATCTAACGTGCATTTCACTTAACTGATCCTGTTATCAAGTTAAATCCTTCATTCCCCTGGGCGTATGCGTTTAACGGGAACTTTGGTAGCTGTAACTGAAATTAGTTGGTTATGTGTAGTTAGTGTAGCTAGATATATGTAGTCTGGGTATTTAAATTTTACTGTCGAGGTCGTCATCACTAAAATTATTTTAGTTTTCGCAACCATCCTGGTAGAATAAGTTATGATGATCGATTTACTGCTAAATGTTTGGAGTACTGCCATTACTCGTTAAGTACTAACTTAATGCATTAACTTGTTACAATTTAACAGTTCCCAAGAAATACTACTTAGTATTGCTAATAAATTTTACTGCTACTGCTAGTAGAATATCAATTCTGTTAATTTACAGCATCTCGTTAGCTAAATTACAAAGTATGATCTACAGTTTGTAGACCAAATAAAATTAACTATAAAAGCTTTTCGAAGATTTATAACTCGTTCGCGTAATTTGAAGAAGTTAACTGAATCTAATAGTGATTATCGTTAGCGTAATCATCTTGTTTTTCAAAGTGGGGTTTAGTTTCAAATTTAATTATGATAAATTAGTAGGTCAATCAAATCAGCTTTCCATATTGCTTTTCTGGACATAGGCCCGTTCCAAATGCCCTCATCATCATCGTTTCAGTCGAAAGACGTCCACTGCTGAACATAATAATTATGCCTCCCCCAAGCACCGCCACTTTGACTGGTTCTGTGATTCTCGCATCTAGCGGATTTCTGTGGCCTTCACCAGGTCATCGGCCCATCATGTCAAATGCCCTAATTAAAATAAATAAAAATAATACACTAAAATAAAAATCGATTTAGAAGTAGGTACGGTAAATAACACTCTAACATTATAAACCACAAAAATTACATTTGAATATAAAATTCAATAAACTTTATTGTTCACACGGAAAATAAAAACGCAAAAAAAAAAACAGTATCAACATCTAAACCCACTTTTATTTTTAAAAAAGGCCTGAAGCTGATGCAATCACAATCCACACACGGTAATTTGCATCCAGAAAGGTGAAACTCAACGCCGCATTTATGCCAAACTTGTAACGTTTTGAAATTTTCCACACTGAAAAAGGAAATAGGAATACATACAAATTCCAATATAAATAGTCGGGAGTTCCAGGTGCTTCGAAACACAATATAAAACGAATACGCAAGTCGCAGACAATAAATCAACATCGGACATTTCGCTTAACGTCTAGTTCCGGGCGTCCCCCGCGGCCCCGGGGTGTAGCCGCGTAGTTACCCCGTCAGCAAATATGTGTAAGCGAGAATGTAAGTTTTGTTGGAATTTATTTTATTGCTTGCTTTTTGTTCTAGCTATGTCTATGTGAGATTATGGAATAAAAGATGGATGCCGGTCGTGTGTTTGGTCTGATTTCAATAGTGGGTGTTCATTGGCATTGTTCGAAAAATATGAGTAGCTAAGTCTATTTGCATAATAATAATGGGGATAATGAGTGTCGAAAAGAAATTGAAAAGTAAGTTAAATCCCTCCTTAGTCGTTCACTCTTGACAGAGTGGTCGTGGTTGATGACTCTGCATTTTCTTTGGCCAAAGCAGCCCTCGCGATGCTTCTCCACTTATTCCGGTCTTCCTTCCTTTCTTAGTTAAATACCGAATAACATAACTTAATATAACATCACGCCTTATTTTCCCTATAGGTTGGGCAGAGGTCTGTACTACTTATACTCTCCTATACTCTACTACCTATGGTACGCCCACATTTCGACAGATAAGTTTAGGTCCCATGTAATAGGGGGCGAGCCTATTGCCATCAACCGGACACAAATTCAGACTAAGAAATTTCATATAGAAAAACCCAATAACACTTTGCCTGAGCCAGGAATCGCACCCAGGACCTCATGCTCAGCAATAGCTCTTGCGACCACTAGCCGAAAACTTTTCAAATAATAAAACTTGCTATCCATACAATATGAATAGAAAGAGTTTCTCAAAATATTGCAGTATGGACTATACAGTACTAAATAAAGCTCACAAATATCACAATTTTACAGTACAGGATTCAAATACAGCACAATACAAACAAACTAGCAAGTAGCGGACAATATATCAATACTGGACATTTCGGTTAATGTCTAGCCTCGTCGGCGACGCGTTTCCCCCGGGTGGAATAAAACAACGGACCGAGGTAGCCAAAAACTACCTACATTTTAGAAATAATTTATCGCTTAGTTCTTCCTTCTACTTTCTGTTTAAAGCTTTAAATCAGTAGGTAAATATATTGTTGATAGGTGAATTCATTTAGTGGTTACAGTGCGTACAGGTATAGGTAGGAAACAAAGTTAACACAATTTTTTACTTCTGTTTGTCCCATTATTTGATCAAGTATGTTATGTAGAGGGCGTGTTCCTTATATGACTTCGGTTCTTTCTAAATTCGAAATAACAGGGAGATATTTCTTGTTTCCTCTTCAAATCAAAATAGATACAACAGATACACAATTTCATTACAATAACAATATTTTCAACCACCCAATATTCACATTTAATATTACTTTATAACATAAAAATATATTATATTATTGTCGTACACCGTTCCCCTTTCTACCGCTAGTGAAAACCAGAAATATCCGGTTTTTCCCGGTTTCTCTGGGGGTATGCCGGAGTAACTTTGAGAGATAATAATTGGGGGTAGATGTTCCGATGTTCCTCTTTGACATTGCAAAATAGATTTTTCCTCTCGCTTACTGAGCTCGAGATATTAATTTTATATTTTATATTTATGATGACAGCTCGCTTTGTGTTGGTGTTGGCGAGTTGGTTTTGTTTGGCATATTTTTATTTAGAATTTTAGTAATCGTGTTATTGATAATTTGCTGTAGGAAGGTTTATTTTTATTGCTTTAAGTCGGTGATTTGGTTTCCGAGATTGAAACGATATTTGATATTATAATTTCAGACAGTTTTTAAGGGACTTTTTTTGGGTTTTTTCATCAGGAATTTCTCAGTCGCAGCCAGGAGTCTGTATTTGTGACCGGATTAACCATAACTGGCGAAATGTGGGTGTACACCTCTGCCTAACCCTTCGGCGATTACAGGGATGATGTTGATAGCACCGTCGCGTCGTCTCTCTCTCTCACTGGAAACTGCCCTGCTATAAGAGCTATAAGGCCCCAGGTCTTATTCCAAATCTGCATGTTTTTAAATGCAGTGACCTCCATGAAGATGATTTTTAAGTATAAAAGCTATGAAAGCACGTTATTTTTCTTTCAAAATTCAAATAATATTCTTTTTAGTTCGAAGGCTGTTCTAATTGGACTCTGCACACGAAATTCGTTTTAGTTCGCGGAAAAGTTCATAATAAGATATATCCGAAAGTAGGGTAGTAGCGAAAGATTGAGTGGCTCGAGCTAATCAATCATGTCCAAAAAAGACATGTACTAGTGAAAGGTGGAGCTAGAAACCTAGTATGAATTTTATGTTTTGTGTTTTTTGGGATTTTTTTTTCATTTCTTCCGTAGCCTACTACGTGCTTATAAAGGTTCCATAAGGAACTATTATTATTTATTTTATGTTAGTCTCGTAAGGGCACGTTCAGTTTTCACGTTGATTTACAATTTAAACCTAACTAGTTAAGGCTTGTCCTCCCTAAAATACGGCGAAAATAAGTAACTTTGTTTCTATTTTTTACAGTAACTATAACACCTTTTTGATAGAAAAAAATACACAATAATCTAGAATACATAAGAAGTGATTTCATGTATCCTGAAATCTGTTTTAGTTTGTGGAACTAAAGAAAAAAAAGGCTAAACCCAGGTCTATTTCTGTCTATTTTTTCGAGTTTTTACCATATTACTCCTACAGTCTTCATTAAAGTGTTCATAAATTTATACAGGTCTTTATAAAATAATAAGGAATAATTTCATGTGATTACTTTTTTAGTCCAATCCCTAGATTTTTTGTAAATCGGTAATTACTTCATATTTTGCAAGCGTTGGGTCATCACGCTTCTCTTTCTTTTCTATGCAGTCCGATAGTGACCGCGCTTTTTGCGACGGACAAGCCTTAATTAATACAAATTATGTGTGTCTTGGTCAATCAAACCAATTTAAGTCGAAGCACAACAAGCAGCATTTGAGGGCCACAACACTTAACCCGTAGTATTTAATGTGGGTCTCAGATTTTAATGTCATCGTTATCCTTAAAAGGCCGAATCTCGGAGCGAATGGCCTTATAAATGCGATAGCTAAAAATACGTGTTTCCCGTATCAATATTCAGAGCGTTTGGCCTGTTACAAGGACACAGTCTAAGCTGTCTACGTTTTTGTTTCGCTGGAATTTTCTTTATTGCTTCAGTGTCTGAATGTTTGGCGTTCTCTGAGAATTAAATTTAGGCTATAGGAGGTACAATTTTAAGTGCTCAGTCTTGTTACATCTTAAAAGGTTATTATTAAAAGTTGGGGTGTCGAATACAGATTTTTCTTTTGCATTAGTCTTATCACTCTACAATCGGATGTACTTCTGCCTAGCCTTTTCCCAACTACGATGGGGTCGGCGTCCAGTCTAACCAGATGCAGCTGAATACTAGTATTTTACATGGAGCGACTACCTATCTGACCTCCACAACCCAGTTACTGGGATAACCCTGGTAAGACTGGTGTCAAGTTCTTCAACCTACTTAAAACAAAAATATAAAAAATTTACAATCGACCGATAAATACGATTCACCTCCTCCAACCCTAGACTTATTTCCGTTTTCCAGTACTTAATAACGACTCATTAATGTCAGGGAGGGCATTTTTACCTCGTTTCCTCCCCATGAGAGAGGAAATGAGCCTCTGTTTACCTCCCTCCCGCTCAACTTCACAAACAATTGTTTGTGCACGGAGTAATTAAAAAAATGCTCTATGCTCTTTGTGGTGATGGGCAGGGCTTCAGGCGTTTTCTGAAGCTCACTGTGGTGGAAACAGTTTGTAACGTTTTACCTTTTTTTTGTGCTGACATGACCAGAAAGGCAGAAATACGTCTCTTGGGTGTTAGAAATGTGTTCTCGTTTCGTGTTCGCTTTTCTGTGCCGTGTTACGGGGAGAACATGGCTCCGTTTGAGCTTGTCGGGCAGTTCCAATTGCGGTATGTTTAGGTAACTTGTTTTTTTTTTTACTATAAATCTTTACTTTTTTTCCCTTTGCTTATAAGTCGATATTAAAGTAAAAAAAAAGTTCTACACTCTATTTTATTTGATAAGATTAGATTTTGAAAAAAAAAACACTTCAAAGAAGTAGTTGTAGGCATTTCACAATTAGTCCGGTTTCACAACATAACTGCAACACACAATAATACCGCGTTAACATAGAAAGTATTTTTTGATATCGAACAACAATATCTTGCACAGAAATACCCGTGTTTTCTCTTATTGCGGCAATAAATAGTAATAGTGATAGACATCTTACTTGTATCGTTTTCGCTACAATAGGCTCGCGTAATATTTTACAAAAAAAACTAGATTCACACGCGTTCGGTCGTTAAGTAAGAATGGTGACCCCAAGTTATAAGCGAAAGCGATTAAATAAAGTATCGTATACCCTAAAAGTACTTGAGAATAACAATTGCCGATCAATTTCATTGATTTTAATGAGAAAGAACAGGCGAACCTAATTATAGATCACACCATTATCTCTGTTAACCGTCAGCTGTCTATCTGTTGTCTGTGTCTGAAGGTTTTCAAGGATATAAAAAGTAAACGCGTTCTCACAATTTTTTTTTTCCGTGGGAAATCCTCATGGATACCCTCCGTCTGGGAATAACGGAGGGTTATGTCGGACTTCTACCGACTAAAACCCCACTGTTCCTTCTAGTACCATTTATTTATTTATTTTAAATAGGACGGCCGAAACCAATTAAAAAATAAAAATAAAATAATATTTATTTGTTCAAGACCTTTACAGAATTACATTTATTGTGTAATTAGACTAAGATACTGGCAAGATACAAAACTTGTGCAACTGGGCTTAAACTAGGAGGATTCCTGTGGAGGACCGTTTCGATTCAATTACACTATTTAAACTTATATATAATTTATTTAACCCAGTCATGCATTCTTCTCACAAAAATTCAAACATTCTGACAGTATCATCTTCCATTCAGCCACAAACACATCAAGATCTGTGTTTGAGTTCAGGAGAGCGTTAATAGCGGCTAATGTCCTAGGAGTAGGTGACTTGTCGCGTGCAGCAGTACGGTAAGTTGGAACAGCCAGTAAGCGGTATTTTCTGCTACGACAATAATTGTCTGGGACAAACAGATTGCATTATGGAGATCAGGAACATCAGTAGATCAACCATGAGTCGGGGGACCGGGAGATACTTGTACATAAAAAAATATGGTGTTTGATATGTAAACAACACCAGTGATGATGTGACTCGAATACCTACCAGTATTTCTGAAAACTTTTCACGACATTTAATGTTACCTACATTACATAACATACACCATACCATATACACCAGCACAGGCGCCTTAAAAGTAAAAGTACATAAAAAATATCCAAATTAATTAGCTTATAACTTGTACCACACGTCAAACACACGGTTTTTCCGACAGTCAGCGCAAAAACTTTCACTGCACGTCTTCCCGAGTTTCATTGCACCTCTCAGACCAAGAAAAAAAGATAGACGGCGCGCCGCGAACATCAAAAGTGAAGCCATAAAACCGTGCTCCTGCAAGTAAACATACACGCTCACGCACACACCTACACTAATACCATGCTCATCGCTCTTAGTACGTCACGAGTTGTCGTCAAGTAAACTTCAATTTAAAAAATAGAATTATGCCTTCCTGTGTAGTGAAAAGTTGCAAAAACAACAGCAAATCACATAAAAAGTCTCACGGAATCACTTTTCACTTGTAAGTACTTGAAATAACATCGTTTCTCTATTATTAAACTGTGAATTTTAGGTTACTTGGAACAAAAAACCTCAACAAACGAAAGCAGTGACTTAAAGTATGGGTGTTGCCATAATACGATTTAAAATTTCCCATTCGATTAATATATTTTAAATAAATATGGTTTATTACTTCCAGTTATATTCCTATTTTCTTTTAATATTTTAAGTATTCTTTCTTTTGGTATTTTTATTTAATATTTTAGGTTTCCAACTAATAATGAAATAAAAAATAAATGGATAGAGCTATAAGAAATAGTCGGAATGATCCGGAATGGTTGCCATCGAAAACCAGCGTGGTTTGTTCTGATCATTTTGATGATAACGATCTCTATAGGAAAGAGATAGATATATGGATGAATAGGCAAATTTAGGCAGTTAATGGATAGTCCATCCTCTATGTCTATGGTCATATTAGTATTGACGACACGGTTGGCGCAGTGGTTGAGCGATTGACTGCTGCGCAGCATGTCGCGGATTCGATTCCCGCACGGAACAAATATTTGTACGACCTACAAGTATTTGTTCCGAGTCTGGGTGTTTTTCTATCTATAATATGTATGTATTTACAAAAAAATGTATATAAGTAGTTTATCAGCCATCTCGTTACCATAACACAAGCATTAGGTTGCTTAGCTTGGGACTAGATGGCGTTGTGTGAAATGTCCAAGGATATTTATTTATTATTTTATTTATCTAAGTTCATTGTATACATGTCAATAGTTGTTTTTCTCTCTTTCTAGATAGTGGACAATTTCATACAGGTATCGCAGTCCATCCTCTATGTCTACTTTCCTACCCACACAAATATCCCCAAATTATAGGGAAAAAATTTAACAAATGACAACCCTTCGATGCACACATAGAAAAAAAAGTGGCTTCAGTTTTAATGTTCGCGGCGCGCTGTCTATCTTTTTTTCTTGGTCTGAGTTGCACCTAGCAAACATACTTCAACTCCCGTTCAATCCAATATCAACCTTAACTCCTTCAACATAAACTCTAGTATCACTGCACAATTTTCTTTGCACAAATCTCTATCTACTTAAATTTCTGCAAGGAAATATAGGTCTTATTTAAATGTGATTAGAGTTGGATTGTGTGTTCAAGGTGTTAGATTACACGGAAGCGAATTGCGCGTGATTATTCTGATTAGGTATTCATTTATTTTCTATTAACTTGTTTGGGTTCAAAGAAATTTTTGCAGTGACGCAAGGTGACGGTATTTTTATTTGATGTCATTGATTATATGCAGTTTGTGGTTTTTTTGGTGAGGTTTTTGATTAGGTTAGTGTTGTATAATATAGTGTGCGCGCTTGGATTATCTTCGCAGAATGTATAAGTTGGTACTTATATTTTTTCAAACACTTCTACGCTTCATTTCCACACATCTACATTCTAACCCGAAAACATCATTCTCATAATAATTATCAATCCAAAAACAACCTCTTATCTAACCCTCCCCCCCCTCCCTTCTTGACGGTCGCACCATATCATCAATATTCATCCTGCTAGCCGTACTCCTAGAAGGGAGCCGTTAATCAGCCGTGCCGAACTAGTGGCGGTAAATTAAGCCGTTCAATTCCGGACCGAACCGCTTCGGAGCGGTTTGAAGCGGTTACAACCGGATAAATAGGGTAGGGGCACACCGGCTCTTGAGATAATGTAGTGCGGTCGGTTAGTGGAGGGGAAATGTCACGGTGTTATACTGTGATGTGGGAATATAAGTTATGGGGGTTCATAACGTTGGTTATGTTGTGTTTGCATGGTGGTTTATGACGGACGTGTTTTTAATTAATGCAATTTTCATAAAGGTTGCCAAATTAAGTGTCGGACCCAAAACTTATAATGAAAATTTTACTTATGGAAGGACGGAAATATGTTGCAAAACAATGAGAAGTCTTTGTTTCACCTCGGAACATTTTACTTAATGATTTAAAATTATTATCTTTATTATAGCAAGAGAATGTAAAATAGGCTTCCACTTATGTGCCTTTAATTAATTTCCGAAATTACTTGCACGTCCAAAAAAATACAGCCAGAAACAACAGTACCAGTAAAGTGAACATTTCCAAATAAAAACGTCGAAACTAATTGGTTCCATCACTCCCGTTTACAATTTACACAGACGAGTGAACTAAAACGAAAAACATCACACTTCACACGAAAAAACACTCGGGAATAATTACTTTTTCTTAATTAAGTTTTTCTCTCGGTGTGCATCAAGCCTTATTGGCGGGACGGTCCTCACTGCCATCGCTGTTACGTTGGGAACCAATGGTGTAGCGTATCGGTTGAAACGTTTAGATCGTTTAAGCTACAGTTTCCTAGAAGAGGGGTACCGTCATATTTTGTCGGCCATCATGGAAATCTGTCATTTTCACCAGTATTTGACATGAATGTGTCAAAAAACGCTCTGTATTTGGACATCCGTTGTTGTGTGACCGGTCATCGCTTTCTTTGGAAACCAAAGCTTTAAGGCTCCTTCAAACATTCGCGACATGCGACGTGAATCGCGCGCGACACGCGATGCTTTTGTGACGCGTGCGATTCGCGTCACGTATCGCGCCTTTACTGTTTTGAGGCTAGGAATATCGATAATTTTTTTGTGGATTTCGATTTTTTTCCGATTTTATTTATAACTAGCTTAGCACGCGGCTTCGCTCGCATGGATGTCGGAAAATATCCCACGGGAACGTACTACCGGTAATTCCTTCCTTATTCCTTGTCTACATTATAAAGGGAACCTCTCTGCAAAATTTCAGCTTTCTAGGTCCAAGGGTTTGGGCTGGGCGTTGATGAGTCAGTCAATCAGTCAGTCAGGACTTCTCTTTTTATTTATATAGACATAATATATAGATTTTGGCCTGGGTTTCTATTTATTTGACTATACCTACTCATAATCGGTAATATGTAAATAATTGTTATTATTGGATTAATTGGAAACTGTTACTAACTTAGGTTATAAATAATAATATATCGCCAAAACGAAAAAAAATCAATAAATATCGTCATTTCAATCATCATCTGCCTAGCCTTTTCCCAACTATGAAAAGGCTAGGCAGATGTTGTTGTTGTTGTGTGAGAACTATGTTGGGGTCGGCTTCTAGTCTAACCGGATGCAGCTGAATACCAATATTTAACACTAGATATTAAAAAACATACTTCAGTTAAAAAAAAAAACACATTTCTTGTATGGAGACCGACCCCCTTTCATTTTTAACTTTGTTTTTATTTTTTGTTGATATAGCGGCAATAAAATACACAATCGGTGAAAATTTCAACTGTCTACTTATTACGGTTCATGAGATACAGCCCGCTGACAGACAGACGGACGAAAGGACAGCAGAGGCTTAGTCATTTGATGATTTCCCATCCACAAAAAAAAAGCAGAGGCTTAGTAATAGGGTTCCGTTTGGCACCCTTCGGGTACGGAACCCTAAAAAGAAAAGAAATTGTTTCAAAATTGAGTTTCGTAGTTAAGTTTTTCTCCCGGTATGCATCAAGCCTTATTGGCGGGACGGTCCTCACTGCAATACGTACGGAACCGATAGCGCAGCGTATCGGTCGAAACGTTTAGATCGGTTAAGTATTGAGTCTTTTACTGTTCTGTGGCTAGGTTTTTCGTCCTTGTGTGGTCCTTGTCTACATCGCCACATATGAACTGCGCATCAATGACATGACGTCACGCAAATCTGCATCGCGCAATTAGAGTTTACCGCGCGATTAGCATATACAGGCTGTCCGGTAAAGAATGGATAACCTTGGAATAGCATATTACAGACATGATGGCCGTTCTTAAAAAAATCCATTCTTTACCGGACACCCTGTATACAACGTCCCGACATCAACCGTTGGGCAGTAGCCCACCAGACACAACACCCGTCTGGTCGGAGGATCCTCCCTTTTCTATGGAGGATGAGTGAACTTTACACCCTGTTCATCATGCCTCTAAACTTGCATTTGTGTTATTGATATGACTTTTTCAGCTACTGATACTTAAATAAATGGTAAATAAAAGAGGAGCTCGTGGCTAAGTAATAACAGCCGCACGGGTCGATCTGTCAGGTTAAGCTACGCTTGCCGGGGTTGGTCAGTGGATGGGTGACCATCTTTACATACCGAGATTCCTCCGTGCCTCGGAAAGCACATTAAACCGTTGGTCCCGGCTGTCATTCGTGGATCATTGACAGTTGTTACGGGTCGTCAGAAGCCCGAAAGTTTGACTGACAATCAGTCTTACCAAGGGGTATCGTATTACCCAGTAACTGGGTTGTGGAGGTCAGATAGGCAGTCGCTCATGTAAAGTACTGTATTCAGCTGCATCCGGTTAGACTGGAAGCCGACTCCAAGGGAAAACGCTAGGCAGATTGGTTACTTAAATAAATCATACCGTTTTGTCGCTGTATCGCCTAAAAGTCGACTGGCAGAAAATGCCTATGGAATTACCTAATTCTGCCTGTGTGCATTATTTTGAAAACCTCAATAATTCTGTTTTTTTTTTTTTTGTTTGTCTGTTTTGTGTCCCACGGCTGGGCAAAGGTCTCACTTTTTTACTTCCAAACCTCTGTCTTGTGCGATCTCTCGCCATGTTGGCCCTGCAAACATGATCAGAGGGGCAATTCCCGTATTTTTAACAAGATTCGCAATGTCATCCCAGTCTCAATCTGTCAAAAATTGTTTAGGGTTAACATACATTTTTGACATTTGTTTGTCGTTGGCATGAGATTGAGACTTGAATTCGAACGTTTTCAGGTACGAGAATTGGCCTTCTGATCGTCACACCACCTTTACGATGGTCTATCAGTGGGTAGCGAATAAAATGTGACTATCGACCAATATAAATTGATTTATATTCCTACCTAAATTATTACAGATTGGCGCACTAATTCCGCCCCTCCCTTATTTGACCTGTCACTTTTAATTCGGCAAAGTTCGGTTTTTCCGAAGATCAACGAGGAGCCTTTGAACATTGTCGTACTGTCCGCCGGGCTCAGTGGGGGTTGGTGGATGTCAGATGTCCACATTTATACAAAACTTTCTTCACGCCATTTTCCTTCTTTCAAGCTTTTTTTTATTATTTTTTTACTAGCCATAATTGCCCTACTGCTGGGCAAGAGCCTACTTACTCTCTTTCCACCTTTCTCTGTCCAGAGCTGCCAATGACCAATCGTTATCAAAGGAGTCCAGCTCATCTCGCCATCTCCGTCTTTGCCTGCCGCGATGTCGTTTGCCACTAAGCGGGACCCACTGGGTCGTAAGTTTGGCCCATTGATCGTCTGACATGCGGCAGATGTGTCCAGCACAATTCCATTTAAGCGTGGCAGCTTTCCGAGTGACGTCAGTTATTTTAGTGATGGAACGGATTGTTGGATTTTTAACCCGGTCCACAAGTTTGATACTCAGAATACTCGGTTCCATAGCTCTCTGGCAAACTCTTCCAAGCTTACTCCTTGTAATATGACAAGGCAACTTAACACAATCTCCATCTTTACATAACCTGTTCAAACAAGACGATACTCCGGCCTTTGACTGAAAGTTATTAATTTCCGCTACCTTATCGTCTGCGACACAGCGATGAAAAATTATTGCTTACTTCTCTGTTTACTGTAGTAAAAAGTGCTGGTTAAGTTCATAATATTAAGGCCGAACTATACGCCACTGACCTTGAGTGGTTAGCTTGCGCATTCTGGCCTGAGCTCACGCAACGTGTCGTACGTCCAGCCAGTAATAGGACTCGCCCATCAAGGAGCGCTGTCCCAAATTAGACGCATTTTTAATTTATTATAATAAAAAATATACATGTTTTTAAAAAGTAACAAAACCAAATCATTTTCTTTTGTGTTGCAAAGTAGTAGATATTTTTTTTATATTCTTTTGATAAAAAATGAAGGAGTAAAATGGTTTCATCTTAACGATTTGGAGGTGATTTGGGTTTTTTGTTCTTATTATGAGATACCGATAGAAAAATTATGGCTAAACCAAATTACGATTCATATCATGTAGATTACTAACAATTTTTTTCAGATGTAATTTCTCTGTAGGTTCCGGCGAAAAACTGCTTCATCTGCACGCTGTTTTTAAGCTTTTTTCGAAAGAGTAGCCTTAAGTCAGCTTTTAATGCACAGGCAACTGAAGGAACACGGGTGAGTTTTAGTCAGTAAAAGTCTGCTCCACCCAGAGCGGGAGAAGTCATTTGATGATTTCCCATCCACAAAAAAAAATAATGATTTTTTAGTACTGTTTTTAAGGATAAGTAGGATGAGGAAATTGGAAGCACAAAAGTATAGAACGTGTCGTTTTGCATCCTCGTGAAATTTAAGGGACCATCAAACCTAACAACTTTTTCCATTGCACCAACATCGTAATCGCGAAAAAATAATCAGCCGTCCCATATCTTTGCGTCGAGTATGTATTGAAGTTTTCTATGGGACAGTTGAAATTTTTTTCGCGATTACGATGTTGGTCAAATGGAGAAAGTTGTTCGGTTTGATGTTCTGTATCACACCCTGAAATTTGACGAGGATGCAAAGCGACACCTTGTATAAAAAAAACAAGAATCCGATTCCCGACATCATTTCCTCTACGATTACGCAACTATCGCTTGTAGGCTTTTAAAAGTCATAAGAGTTTCTTACAGAGCGTAAGAAACTCTTACGCTGGTCATCCAGAACCAGTTTCCATAATATATGGTTGCGTCTCGCCGTCACGTCGCGCCTGTCTGCGGAAGCCTTTAGCCTATTACCTGCTAGCCATACAGGGTATAAGTGTAAACAGTGGCAATCTTTTAAGGGGTCATTGTACTCATCATTATGAATAATTTTTACTATGGCACCAAACCTGGGGTCCTACTCCCTAAGTCCGTCCGTCTTTCCTCCCGTCCGTTCATCCGTCCGTCTGACATTACGATCCATCAAAACAAGTGTAAAAGTTAAATTTTTCGGACGGGTAAAAACATATCGGGAATAGGGACAACTGGCAAATCATGTTGTCATTCATACTTCGTTCGGGCCCCGAACCAATCGTCCATCCGTAGGTGATACGGAGTAGGAAACGCCCGTAACGAAGGCCGAAACTACGGGCTTCGTGCTTAGGGAGTAGGCCCCCTGAAATCACGAAAAAAAATCAGCTGTTCAGTACATTTTGACGAATTATGCGAACATAAATGTAGGTACCCACTGATCAGCTGATTTTTTTTTCGCGATTTCAGGTTTTGTCCCAGAGTAAATGTTGTTCATAATGAAGAGTACAATGACCCCTTAAAAGATTGCCACTGTTTACACTATGTCGACGTTCGCACGGACGTAAAAATATCGCGGCGATTTTGTTTGGAGCACTGGATCTTCACCGCTCTGCTTAGCGCCGAGAGTTGAAAATCCAACAGTGTGTTTTTTTGACGCACTGGGATGCACTCTGTTGTTGTTAGGTTGGATTCTCAAAGCTCGGCTCAACACCGAGAGTTGAAAATCGAATGCGCGATAAAATCCCGCCGTGATAATTTTACGTCCGTGCGTACTTCGGCTTACACCCTGTATAGGTTCTTTAAAAGCCCTATTTGAATAGTAAAGATCTCTCCAGAGCTGTTAAGGCTGTTCCTTCCTAAAACACGGCGAAACTAAGTAACTTTGTAACCATATTTTACAGTAACTATAGCATCTTTCTGATAGGAAAAAATACACAGTAATCTACAATACATAAGAAGTGATTTCATGTGTCCCAAAATCTATTTTAGTTTGTAGAACTAAGGAAAAGAAACCTAAATCCAGGTCTATTTCGATCTATTTTTTCGAGTCGTTACCATATTACTCCTTCAGTTTTCATTAAAAGTGTTCATAAATTTATACAGTTCTTTACAAACTAATAAGGAATGATTTCTTGTCATTACTTTTTTAGTTTAATCAACAGATTTTATGTAAATCGATAATTACTTCATATTTTGCAAGCGTTGTGTCATCGCGCTTCTCTTTCTTTTCTATGCAGTCCGACAGTGACCGCGCTTTTGGCGACGGATAAGCCTTAACTATAGACGTTTAGTAATAACATTAGAGATTCCGAAGCTTTTCGCGACGACGGACAACGCTTGAGTAGTGTTCAACTGTGCGTTTAATAGTCTCATGGGGTTGGGGTTGGAGTTTTGTTATGCTGGGTTGAATTTTCAAAGAAAACTTAATAAAATCTACTGTAGCAGAATAAAATACTGTTAAGTTAAGATAGATATTTTATTTTACAAAACGAATGGCCTGATGTTATGAATTTTATTTTATAAGTTTCTTTAACATTAAATAAATTAGGTATTAATAATGTTTCTGTTTTTTTGTTAAAGGTAAGTGCTGAATGTTACACGATAACATCGTAAGAGAATCTTCAAGTAAGTACATTACAACTATTTTCTTAATGTCTCTCGGCAAACTTCGTGTTTAGCAGCTTTCCTCCCATTTTTAAAATAAATTTCGATTGAGAGCGTCCGGTCTGCACCAAGTGCAAAGGGCAATGATAGAAATCCGACGACTGACGAAACACGAACATTGCCGAGGGACATTAAGACGCAGATTTCTTGAAAACGATCAAAAAGGTGGTTTTTTAAAGCTGCGTATCACATAAACTGTAAATAATTTTGACATGTAAAAAAAATATGATGTGTTCAAGTCCTTTTCGCATACAGTGATGGAAGCCGAAACATAATTAAACATACATTAATGCACCAAAAAAATCTTTGAACATACCTCTTAATAATCTTTAAAAGCTGTTTATCCATTCATTAGCAATTATAATTATTATTAAAAATATACCACAAAATGTGAAATTCCAAACTGCATCCAGTGATGGTTTATTTTTTATTAAATAGTTAATTACTAATTTTTACGATTTTATTTGCACTTTTACAACATAATTCCGGTGCGCGTGAGAATCTTCTATCTCGTGCGTCAAACTAGACAGCCATAACGCCATTTCACTTATACATCGAGCTAAACCACGCTTGGATGCAGGGCCTTAAGAAAATAGTTGCAAGTACTGTAGGTAAATGTACCTAAATATTGTCAAGTCGACCTCGTAATATTGGAACGAAATTTTTTAACGCAGCTACCGGTAGGAGTTGACTGATGGTAGAAATCGTCACGCGCGTTTTTTACTTTAAAAGCGTTCATACTTCAGTACAATTTCAATAAGGTCAGCCAGAGACAAGCCAGAGGCCCAAAAGTCTGACAAGACAACCCTTACAAAGGGGTATCTTACTATACAGTAAGTGGGTTGTGGAGGTCAGATAGGCAGTCGCTACATGTAAAATACTGGTATTCAGCTGTATCCTGTTAGACTGGCAGACGACCCCAACATAGTTGGGAAAAGGCTAGGCAGAGTTGATTGACATAAGTCATCTGCCTAGCCTTTTCCCAACTATGTTGCGGTCGGTTTCCAGTCTAACCGGATTCAGCTGAATACCAGTATTTTACATGCAGCGACTGCCTATCTGACCTCCACAACCCAGTTACTGGGTAATACGATACCCCTAGGTAAGACTGGTTGTCAGACTTTCGGGCTTCTGACGACCCGTAACGACTGTCAAATATCCACGAATAACAGCCGGGACCAACGGCTTAACGTGCTTTCCGAGGCACGGAGGAATCTCGGTATGTAAAGATGGTCACCTATCCACTGACAAACCCCGGCAAGCGTAGCTTAACCTGATGAAGCGACCCGTGCGGCTGTTATTCCTTAGTCACGAGCTCCTCTTGTTGATTGACTTCAGTACACAATATTATTTAAACTTGCTTAATGTCTTGCGTAATTAGTTAGTTAGTTAGTTAGTTACTTTAGTTAGTTACTTAGTTTTTTTAGTTACCCCGTAGAGTATAAACGAAACATGATAAAGTGATAAAGAAGATGAAATATGGATATTCTAAAGTGTTCATTAATTCTGATCACGTAGATCTATGCACTTTGCATAAAACTTCGTTCGATAGATTAGCTTTGTACTCAATGTATTTATTTAACTTGAAAGTTACTTCATGCATTTTCCTTATTTTATTTATCAATGTTTCCCTTTGTATTCTAAACAGGTCTCATTTCTAAAAGTTCATCTCTTTAAGAAGTTATAAGGCTTAGGTGGAATTGCAAGCGATACGCGGTTTAAACAAACAATCGAGATGTTTATAAACTCATATACATGTATATCCATACTAATATTATAAATTCGAAAGTAACTCTATCTGTCTGTCTGTCTGTCTGTCTGTCTGTTACCTTTTCACGCCTAAACCACTGAACGGATTTCGATAAAAATTGGCAAGGCTATAGATGGTATCCTGGGGACGGACATAGGCTACTTTTTTTTTCAAAAATAATCCTACAAGGGGTGATATAGGGGATGAAAGTTTGTATGGGAAACTCAGTATTTCTTAAGTTAGGGATGTGAAAATTAAAATGTATGCTTTTGATAGGAAATAAAGAAATATGCGGTTCAGCGATTTTGAAAAATCATCCCCTAAGGGTGTAAAATAGGGGTTGATTTTAAAATTTACAAAACTGCACGGAGTTCGACAAAATTTGGCAAGGCTTTATAAAGCATCCAGGGGAAGGCCATAGGATACTATTTATTTCAAAAATAATACTACAGGGGGTGATATAGGGGATGAAAGATTGTAAGGGAAACCCAGTAATTCTTAAGTTAGGGATAACAAATTTATGCTATTGGTAGGAAATTAAGAAATATGCGGTTCAGCGTTTTTGAAAAATCATCCCCTAAGGGGGTAAAATAGGGGTTGATTTTAAAATTTACAAAACTGCACGGATTTCGATAAAATTTGGCAAGGCTTTATATAGCATCCTGGGGAAGGACACAGGCTACTTTTGGTCTTAAAAAATAATCCTACAGGGGGTGATATAGGGGATGAAAGTTTGTATGGGAAACTCAGTATTTCTTAAGTTGGGGATGTGAAAATTAAAATGTATGCTTTTGATAGGAAATAAAGAAATATGCGGTTCAGCGTTTTTGAAAAATCATCCCCTAAGGGGGTAAAATCGGGGTTGATTTTAAAATTTACAAAACTGCACGGATTTCGACAAAATTTGGCAAGGCTTTATATAGCATCCTGGGAAAGGACATAGGATACTTTCAAAAACAATACTAGGGGGGGTGATATAGGGGATGAAAGTTTGTAAGGAAACCCAGTATTTCTTAAGTTAGGGATAAAAAAATTATGCTATTGGTAGGAAATTAAGAAATATGCGATTCAGCATTTTTGAAAATCATCCCCTAAGGGGTAAAATAGGGGTTGATTTTAAAATTTACAAAACTGCACGGATTTCGATAAAATTTGGCAAGGCTTTATATAGGCTACTTTTGGTCTTAAAAAATAATCTTACAGGGGATGATATAGGGGATGAAAGTTTGTATGGGAAACTCAGTATTTCTTAAGTTAGGGATGTGAAAATTAAAATGTATGCTTCTGATAGGAAATAAAGAAATATGCGGTTCAGCGTTTTTGAAAAATCATCCCCTAAGGGGGTAAAATCGGGGTTGATTTTAAAATTTACAAAACTGCACGGATTTCAACAATATTTGGCAAGGCTTTATATAGCATCCTGGGAAAGGACATAGGATACTTTCAAAAACAATACTAGGGGGGGTGATATAGGGGATGAAAGTTTGTAAGGAAACCCAGTATTTCTTAAGTTAGGGATAAAAAATTTATGCTATTGGTAGGAAATTTAGAAATATGCGATTCAGCATTTTTGAAAAATCATCCCTTAAGGGGTAAAATAGGGGTTGATTTTAAAATTTACAAAACTGCACGGATTTCGATAAAATTTGGCAAGGCTATAGATAGCATCCTGAAAAAGGACATGGGCTACTTTTTGTCTTAAAACATAATCCTACAAGGGGTGATAAAAGGGATGAAAGTTTGTATGGGAAACCCAGCATTTCTTAAGTTAGGGATATGGCCTATGTTTTCCACATGAACGTTCCCATGGGATATTTTCCGACATCCACGCGGGCGAAGCCGCGGGCAAAAGCTAGTGAGTTTATAAATATCTCGATTTTTTTTTAGCTGCAAACTTCAACATAGCAAAGTGGTGGGTTTATTAATTAATAGTGGTCCAATTATTGACTGTAAAAGGTATTTTTATTTAGTTAGCAGTAAATAATTAAGAGTATACTGAAGTAAATTATTATAAAACTAATAATTTACTGTATAGAAATCTAAAACTGAGCAATTTACTGCATTTTGAGGAGCTATTCTGCTCATCACGCCGAAAATCCTCATCAGATCGACACCAAATTTTTATGAGACCAACTTAAAGTTACTATCTTTCGAATAAAAAAATAACTATTGAAATCGGATCTTTTAAGGAGGAGATATCCAGTAGCTCCCTTTTCGCCCCTTTCTGGAGGAAGTTATCCAATCAAAAATCCCCGAAGACAAAAAAAAAATCAAAAAATTCATAAAACCTGTACCATGACGTGAAAAAAGATCATTGTTCCAGTGGGAGAGAGAGACGGAGCTATATACTACATAGAGCACCATCCTTTTTTCACAACGGAACCATGATGAATCCATGATCTTTTTTCACGTCATAGTACGGCTCCTGATCGGTTGTAAAATACGACCTGTAGAGGAGCAGCAACAAACTGACAGACAAAAGCTAATTTTGCCAGACTTGAAGCAGAGACGCTTCGCTCGCTCGGACAATAAATAACTAACTTTATAGGTACCTATAGCAGGTAGATAAGACATCAAAACATCAAATATGCACTTCAACATTTCACTACTTCCATAGTTTAGCTGGTAATTGCTGTATGAAACGTAACAGATTAAAGGTTATTGCTAAGTAGGAGGTATTTCTTGGTAAGGCGTTGGTCAGACAGTAAGCGGAGACGATAGCGGGTTGTGATTATTATGATTGGAAGATTTTATTATTTAGTTAATCATGCCACTATTTTTTTCATAGCAAGATATTAAAGGTCCATAGCACACATATCAACTCGGAAAGGGATCGTCACCGTATCAACTCGAGCCGTGCAGTATTCTCTCTACTGTAACGCACACTATAGGTAGTGCAATCCACGAAGACGCGCCCAACTACTCCTCCTAACCGTTGCAAACATATACTTTTAACGATTAGGAGGAGTAGTGGGCCGCGTCTTCGTGGATAGCACTATCTATACTCGGGATCGCCTCGCCTCGGGACAAGCTCACGAACCGCGGCGATACGGTGACGATCCCTTTTCGAGTTGTTAAAGTGTGCCTTTAATATTTTGCTATGAAAAAAATAGTGGGATGATTAACTAAATAATAAAATCACAACCCGCAATCGCCTCCGCTTACCGTCTGACCAACGCCTTACCAATAAATACCTCCTACTTAGCAATGGAAATAAGATAATATTTTCCCTATTTTTATCTCTGGCGCACCCCTAGTCGACGACAGCATCAGTCGCCCCTCTAGCCAACATCCATACTAATGTTATAAATGAGAAAATAACTCTTGTCTGTCGGTTTGTCTGTTTGTTACTTTTTCACGCCTAAACGGCTGAATGGGTTTGAAATCTGACAGTTTGAAAAAATAAATAACGGATAGGAACATAGCTCTGCAAAATACAAATTAATTCGCAACACTTTCCATTTTTCACAAAACCTCTGTATTTTCAACATGTTTAATCAAAAACTTTTTACAAAAAAAAAACAACCGTGTTCCAAAAAAAACACTACAAAGTGAAAAATAACTTTAATTTTGGAAGTCGGTGTCTTTGGATCTGTATTTTAGTTTTTTGCCACCGACTTCCAAAATTAAAGTTATTTTTCACTTTGTAGTGTTTTTTTTGGAAGTCGGTTGTTTTTTTTTTGTAAAAAGTTTTTATTTTTCACTTTTTAGTGGGTCAGTTTGTAATTTATCTAAGTTACAATAGCCTAATGGCAACTGCTCATCACTTTTTACAAAATATTGCTTTTCCCGATGCAGGAACGTTAATTGTTGAGGAGTTCTCCTAGTAAGAACCAGGAGAACTGGAGCTCCATGGTGAAGTCATCATCACCATTATGCATTTTGACGAGCATAAATTACTTAGCAACCATATTAAAGTAATCGAATCGCAACCCGTGAATTACTTATAAATTGAGTAGTTCCGATGGCCATCTGTGGTCTTCATCATCAGTTCCACTTCACCAAATGGTGTTTTCCGACAGCAAATGCACGAGTTACTATAAAAAATACCCAAATCGCTATAGGTGTGCCTATAATATTTGAAGAGGTCCTTCGATTTCTCCAGGATCCCATCATCAGAACTGGATTTTGACAAAAATGGGACCATTAGGAAAGTATACCCTTTCCAACAAAAAAATAATTTTTCAAATCGGTTGGCAAGCCACGGAGTTATGCGCGAACAAACATAAAAAAAAAAAATACAAACATCCGAATTGAGAACCTCCTCCTTTTTTAGAAGTCGGTTAAAAAGATATCAACATCAAACACGTTTACCTCTTCAAACGGCGTGTTATCTAAAACATGTGTATCTAATAATTTATTATTATAATAGTACTCATCAGTACTCGATTATTAATCAGATTGCATTGTGTTTTCTATTTGCAGACGTGTTGCTTAATAAGGCGTGAGTTATAAGCGGTAGCGGGTTTAGTAAAATTTACAATTTTTTTTTCATTATCACATCAAAAATAGAGTTAAGACATATACAGAGCAATTTATACTTGCTATGATCTATCTATGGATCTTTCATCAAATGGCTATCCTAGAAGCTACTTGTGTTTATACAATTCCTATTATAGTTTTAATACTAGTAGTTCTGAGAACAGTAGACCTCGCGAGCGCAAATTTTTTTGCTACAATTATTATACCACTAAAGTTATTTAAAACGGCATGTTTACCATGTTTTTTATTTTTAAAAATATGGTAAATATGATACTTAATAATATTAATATTAGATCCAGCGGTTCACAGTAGCGCCATCTAGTGACCTTATTGTAAAAATAACATTAATATTGGTTTTGAAGCCTCGTTTTAAAGAATTCTGATAAATATTTTCAGAATTCTCTAGTTTTGTGATGAGAAGGTGCCCCAGGTGCACCATCAACCCCCACCTAGTAGTAAAAGGTCCGATTCCTCTGGTAGAAATCTAAAAGTGCAATTTACTGCATTTTTAGGCGCTATTCTGCTCATCACGCCGAAGATCCTCCTGATCACCATTTTTTTATAAAACCAACTTAAAGTTACTACCTTTCAAATAAAAAAAGAACCATCGTAATAGGTTATGACGGAGATATCCAGGGGCAAAATGTAGGCTACCTTTTTGACCCTTTTTGGAGGAAGTAACTCCAATCAAAAATTTGGTATGTAGATAGGTTATACCCTGGATTAACACATAGGACATATCATTCACGGGATTAAACAGTTTCTGGAGGAAGTACTTCTCCAATCAAAAATACCCGACGACAAAAAAATCTATAATGTCGTAAAACCTGTATACCAAGTTTCCTCCAGTTTGTAAAATAAACCTGTAGAGGAGTACTAACAAACTGACAGAGGAAAGCATATTTTGCCATTAGAAGCAGACGCTTCCTCGCTTCCCTGGCTTCGCTCGCTTGGTCAAAAAATGAGTAAACCGTTATTAAGTGCGCCAGGGCCTTCAAGATTGTTTTGGATTGGGTTTTTGTCAAAGGTATTCGATTCTCTCTTAAACGAGTTGTAGGTCGTGGGTTCGAACCCAGACAGGCGCTTTACTTTATGTAAATAATTTCATTTCCACTGCTCTCAAAACGGTGAAGGAAAACATCGTGAGGAAACCGGCATGTCCTAGAGCCAAAATTTCGAAGACATATTACATCTACCCGGCCCAGAGCACTGGGCTTGCGTGGAATATTATAGCCCACTCCCTATCGAAGATAGGACGCCTGTGTCCCAGCAGAGGAAACAATAGTCTGATTATGTGGGCTCTAGGGTTGACTGTTCTTTAAGTTCTGATTTTACTCATGCAAAGGTTACAGTGGAAGTCGTTTAGAAGTCTAAACGACTTCCACTGTCATTAGTCGTTTTTATTCACCTAAATATCGTTACCTCTCTTCACTTACACCACAGCCCCGTCCGCGATGCATCGCAACAATCCGCCCGGTACACTGCGTTGCAAACAAAAGTGCCCAGTTCAATTCGACTAATGGAGGGAGATAAGCTCCCTCGCATTACCTCTCCGCTCCAGCGGCAGCGTACACTTCAGGCCTAGTGTGTGCTCGAGGAATGATAATGCACGCAAGTGTACGATTGTGTGATGTTAGGGAGATGAGAGGTCTGAATTTGTCAGGGTTTAGAGAGTCTCTTTTTATCATACGGTGCATCAAAAAAGGAAAATGAATTTTACAGTCTATTTTAACTTTGAAATATAAATGTTGTGGTACTTTATAAGTGTCACTAGTGTACACAATGTGCTTAAATAATAGCCACATTTTTAGAAAGCTCCTCGGCCCCGGCTTACCGCGTCGCATCGCATTTCTTGTTCTTGTTGCTTGGCTTCTAAGGATGTAGGGTGAAATAGCTTAGAGATAGAGTAATAGGGTATTACAACCATTTTTTAGAAAAGTGTCTCAATTAGATTCTATAGTGCTAATAAGCCACTAAAAAAACACAATTATTATTCAATTGATAAGAGCCATAAAAATGCATTTAAATTTTACATTTTCAAATTTCGCGCGAAAACGCTGGACGCAGTGGACGCCATATTGCTCTGTGGTCATGACGTCAGTTGGCAGATTAAACAAACACTTTATATACGCTGATCAGTTGACACTTTTTAATTTGCACAGCGGTATGACGTAATAACATGGCGGCTACTTTCATGGTGTTAGAAAACAGATTAAAAAAACTTAAAACTTTGAATTTAATTTTAAAATTTATATTGTTATTTTATGAAGTAAAACTAACATTTTCCGACTGCTTTTTGCCTAAGCTATATATTTTTAGATTTTTTCTCCTATAGAGTAAAGTACCGTTCCAAGACTTCGTAATACTTTAGTCGTCATTACCGATTGAAGATGGCAGTCTTCCAGGATCTGTACTGTACAGTAGTGGACATTTCCGTTGTAAACATTGCACTTACATTAGCTATGTCGCAGCTAACTGGTTTAATTTACTGTTTCGTCAACCGCCTAGCCATTTAAAAAAAAACAGGCTAAGTGCATGTCGGATCACGCACAATCAAGGGTTCCGTAGTTGAAAACAATTTATCCCAAAAACAAACAACATTAAAATCCCAAAAATATTTTTTTTTAGTGATCTAATTACAAATTACCAATTTTCGGACTTTTTCCTTTAATTATGCTGTGAGACCTTTCTTCTTGCTAAATTTCTTTATTCTAGGTCAACGGGAAGTACCCTATTGGTTTTGATTTACTAGCGAGTATCAAACTATGTCGCTTAAATAGCCGTGTTTTTTATTGCATTGACAAAGAAGCTTGATTTTTTTAGATCTCCAAGAGACCATAGACGTATTTGACATTAATATCAACTTGATACCTTCATTTGCGTTTCTGAGAAAAAGGGTCTTGACAGACTGACAGACTTGAAAATATTTTTTTATGTGATAGAATGACAATGTAGAAGAGAATGTAATAGAGGTTTTTTGAAAGATTGAGACTGAGATTAAAAATACGGTAATAGCCTCTCTGCACGTTTAGCATGACCGCCATAGATACGGGTGTTGTCGACATAAGAAAATGGCAGATAGTAGACATATTTGCACGCATTCTTTACGTCTGAGCATGTCAATGTGTACTTTTGTCTATTCTTTTCTTTCGACAAAACCTCGGCATGCTACACATGCAGCTGTGTTACAAAAGCTTCATCTGTACTTCCAAGCATAAATAATCCGCTGTTCCAACGATTAATGCATGATTCGGCGCACACTAATCGCACAAATGCAAGGCACGTCCGCACGCTTTGCGTGCCGACTTCGACTGGCGTGATTCGTGAATGGAGCGCTGAATGTTGCGTGCGGGTAGATGGAAATATTTAGAGTTGCTTTGTTGTGGTTGGATAACGAGTGCGATCTGTGTGAGGTTAGAGTATTTTGTGATTTTGCATGATTACTTTGTCCTGATAAAAATGTGATAATTTGCTTTGTTCAAAATTGTTTGCCATACTGGCCTGTAATTGTCTCACTACCAGGGCAAAACCACTCTAATTTAGAGAAGAAATAAGCACGAAGCACTACTACTTACTCAGTATGACTTTATTATTTCAGACCATTAAAATGGTCTGAAATAATAAATGTCCGGGTTTCCCTACGGTACGGTGTTTTCTTTGTCGTCAGTCAGCCTTAGATTGTCTTAGAATGTAAATAATGGTTTTTTGCTAGGTTCGAACCCATAAACTCGAGCTCGAGAAGCAAATCCAGTGATATTTGTTTAAATGTCTTATCTCTTCGTCAAGTTCATAAGGGAGGTGCCAAGGTTCTTAAAACTTACCTGAAATTCATGAGCAAGCTATGCAATAAATAGGCGCCACTCATTATTGGTGATACTATTTATTTCTGTTACCTCATCGTCACATTATCGAAAGCCTAACCTTATGATAATTACAATGATAAATATTACATATCGCTCATATCACTGTTGTTATCACCAGCCAAATGTTTACAAGTTTCTCGAAATAGTGCCGATGATAACGGTATCTCGGCCTATCGCAAGCGGAATGCTTTAGACGCAGTATCATACTGACCACGGTATAAAGCACACGAAAACTGTATCAATAAAATTGAAATAAAAGTGAACAGTAATCTGACGAAAGAAAATACAACGACAAAAGAACAAAGATCAAAGAACTTAGAACAAGAGATCAAAGAGGTCACCAGAAATCTGGAAATGGATTTTACAAATAAAGTGGTAATAGTAACAGGAGCTAGTTCAGGAATTGGAGCAGCATCAGCAATCCTCTTCGCAAAACACGGAGCAAAACTCACACTAATTGGCAGAGATGAACAAAGACTCAAAAACACTGCAGATAAGTGTCAAGAAGCTAATGGAATGCTACCGCTATGCCTCAGATTAGATCTTACAGCTAATGGAAGCTGTGCTACAGTGGTAACTAAAACAGTTGCTCACTACGAAAGAATAGATGTCCTAGTTAACTGTGCAGGTAAAATGCTCATGGGATCCTTATTTGATGATAGTATAGACACGTTTGACGAAATGATAGATATTAATCTTCGTGTACCGTACAAACTAACTCATCTAGCGTTACCATACTTAGTGAAAACTAAAGGGAACATAGTGAATTTGCACGCGACGAAATATACAAAAGTTAGACATGGATTTATACCTTACATGGTGACAAAAGCTGGTTTAGAAAGATTTACTAGGACTGCAGCTGTTGAATTGGCATCTGAAGGAGTTAGAGTGAATGCTGTTCAACCCGGTTTGACGAGGACGAATATTTTGAAGAATTTGGCAATGGGAGAAGATGAGATGCAGTTTGCTTATGACCGTTTGTCGCATAAGATGAAGATCTTGGATCCTGAGGAGGTGGCTAAGATGGTAGTATTCGTTGCTAGTGCAGTGTGTCCCAATCTGAATGGTTCGGATATTGGTCTGACTGGTGCGTCGTCGTTTATATGATAGTGTTAAGGGGTTGACTCAGGATTGGTTGTAAGTGAATGATTAAAATCTAAGTGACTTGTGATAGATAAAAGTGAATTTGTTTTTGTTTGGACTGAGAAGACAAAACTATGAAATAATGAGATAGATTTAATTGCATTTCAAAATAAAAATTGTGCGTCCTAGCTCGTGTTTAATATTAAGTGATATTGTCTAATAATTAGATTTTGTTAGGTAGTTATTCCTTTTATAGATTAAAAATTATAAAAAAATCATAAAGTACTTGTATTCTTTATTTATTACATTTAAACCGTGTCGTAAAAGCTTGAAGTATAAGACTACCTTTGGGAAAAATAATAAGAATCTTGTAACTTTTCTTTTTTCATGTCTTGATTAGATTAAAGAAAAAAGTGGTGCTCCAATGCTCACGCTAAGGCAGTCGCACTGAATTTCACAGTTTAATTTTTAGTTAATAAATAAATAAAATAAAATAAATAAATAAATATCCTTGGACATTTCACACAACGCCATCTAGTCCCAAGCTAAGCAACTTAATGCTTGTGTTATGGTAACGAGATGGCTGATAAACTACTTATATACATTTTTTTTTTTTTTTTTAAATACATTCCAAATGTTGATATCATGATAATTATTGTTTATTTCTTATTGCTATTTGTACCATGGGTGAAATGTTTAGCTAGTTAATCACAATTGTACAGATAGTTATTTTATTTTGGTGTCTGAAGCAAAAACAGCATGTCAACTTATTTTTACAAAAATCACTTAACGTTAACTTTTAAAAAAATCAGCTGTTCAGTACATTTATGTTCGCATAATTCGTCAAAATGTACTGAACAGCTGATTTTTTTTTGGCGATTTCATGTTTGGTCCAATAGTAAAAGTTGTTCATAATGATGAGTACAATGACCCCTTAAGAGGTTTTGCGCATTTAACGTTACACGTTGTATACAGGGTGCAATTGAACACATGCGACAAAATTTAAGGGGGTGTTCTACGCATCAATATGAACAACTTTTACTATGGGACCAAACCTGAAATCGCGAAAAAAAAATCAGCTGTTCAGTACATTTATCTACATCAAACTCGTCGAAATGTACTGAACAGCTGATTTTTTTTTCGCGATTTCAGGTTTGGTCCCATAGTAAAAGTTGTTCATATTGATGCGTAATCATAATCATAATCATAATCATTTATTGCATTCATGTAGTATAAAGTTGTTACAAGACTTACAAGTATTTATGGTTTCATACATGAACCCTGCTAGGGCACAGCAATATAAACAGGTTGTTATGTGCTACAGTTTCACAATAATAGACAAACCTCTGTACTTAATACTAATTGTAACATGCTAACTGTCATGATGGTATAATTAGGGTGAGAACAATAAAATTAATAGATCATAATTTCCATTCATAAATTAAAATAAGATAAAAATTAAATTAAAAACAAATAGCGATAAAATAATAATCATAAGTCAAAATTATAAGTATGTAGGTTCTATGTGAATATCAATGTCAAAATTTACTTGTCGTCAAAGAATTCCTTTAGAGTGTAATACGATTTTAATATAAGGTATTTTTGGAGACTGTTTTTAAATTTATTTTCGTACTCTATGTCCTTAAGAGTGTGGTTCCCTATTTTCGCGCTCGGATTTTAAACATCTGACGCTCGACGCCGCGTAGCGAGTGCGCGTGTGTGCGTTTTTCCTCATGTACGGCACACAGTTGCGATGCTGCGACGACTAAACGATCTTGATCTGTAGCTATGGCGTACCTATATTTTTTTGAAGTAAAAGCTAGAGGTTTACGGAGAAAATAAAAAGACTGTCCACAATACATTATTAGTGTATTTTAATTAAATTTATACAAATATGGATGAAGAAAATAATATTATGTAGGTACTTATAAAAACTAAACTCATTTTACTTATTTGCTTAAGTATTTGTATACTTATAAGTAATTGAAGTTTTATAAAAGTATTTGTATTTGACGACACGGTTGGCGCAGTGGCTGAGCAATTGACTGCTGCGCAGCATGTCGTGGGTTCGATTCCCGCACGGAACAAATATTTGTACGACCTACAAGTATTTGTTTCCGAGTCTGGGTGTTTTTCTATCTATAATATGTATGTATTTACAAAAAAAAATGTATATAAGTAGTTTATCAGCCATCTCGTTACAATAACACAAGCATTAGGTTGCTTAGCTTGGGACTAGATGGCGTTGTGTGAAATGTCCAAGGATATTTATTTATTATTTATTTATCTAAGGGGATTGATCGACTTTTCCTTGGATCTATAATTTCTGGGAGAACACAATCAGAATAAAATTTTGTTAACAGCGGAGCCATCTTTTGTCCAAAATCATCGTTTTTTTGTGTAAAACAGTTGAATTTAAGCCCTATTTCAATGTAGATAAAGACGCCACGCGCTAGCTATAATTATTTATTTTTCTTGCGGCATTATAGGTTTAGCAACCGCATCAAGTTCATAAAACAGTTGAATTTGAACCAACAATAATACATAAATACATAAAGCCGCCTCATGCGCAAATGTTTGGTTTACTGTTTTCAAATTTCAAATAGGTAGGTAACCCCGCTGCCACAGAATAAATAATAGTACTGCTGCGTTCGTGTGGGGTTGGTTTTATAATGTTTATTAGCCTAGGCAGGTATTGTACGTGCCCAGTCGACCTAATGACTATACAGTCGACCACACGTCGCACGTCAGTGGTAAGTGATAAGGATTTGTATAAGTATCGTTTTCATAGTTTTCGATTTCGACTATAGCCAATAGTCAAAATTAAAATTAAAATCCAAGATGGCGGCTGCGAAAATTTTAAAATTTTTCGTCATGGATGTCGTTTTCATAGTTCTTGAGTGTGCTAAAGCCGATATTGGCGTTAAAATGTAAATCCGAGATGGTGGCTGCGAACATTTTCAAATTTTTCGTCATGGGTGTCGTTTTCATAGTTCTCGAGGATGAAGCCGATAGTGAAGTCAATCATCCTAGAAGGGATGATTGGCTGCACTATGCGGCCCAAGAGAGCAATGCAATGGTGGCCCAATGGTAACGATCCCGACTTACGAGTAGGTCATGGTTTCGAACTCAGGCAGGCACTTTGTGTAAATAATTTCATCACCACTACTCTCAAAACAGTGAAGGAAAATATCGTGAGGAAACCGCCTAGCTAGAACCAAAAATTCGAAGACATGTGACATCTACCAACCCGCACTGGGTCCTCGTGGTGTATTACGGCCTACTCCCTCTCACCGAGAGGAGCCCTGTGTCCCAGCAGTGGGAATATTATAGGCTGATTATGATTGAGACCCATTATGTTGTTAGCGAGCACGTTTCAGTGCCAGAGGTCATCACTGATGTGAGACGAGAAGATATATTACGCTCAACACCGCCGCGCGCGGCCCTTGTCCGATCAGAGCGCGGCTAGGCGCGCGTGGCAGCCGCGCTCAAATGCCGCTCTATATTTGGACACACCTTTATATAGTGCCTTTATCTATGCCTCACTCGTTTCGTATCGTTTAGTGCGGTCGCGATTTGAGTGTATTTCCCATAGTTTTATTGATGTTTTCCTCGACCCCTGTTTTCTTTCTGCGGACTTCTGATCTTGCTTCTTGTACGAACCTTGCTACCACACCGGACACGGTACGGAGAACCCCGCATAAACGTTGGACTTGAACTTGTTATTTTGTATATTACGACCAGCCTACCGATTTCATATTGGCACCATGGATCGTTGTGTAAATTGTGGCTAAGTGACTAGAGGCTGTACTTTACGTGGTCGTCGAGCTGAAGAACTTCAAAAATCAGCTGTTAAGTACCTATATGTAGATCGTTATGTAACCTCACTTTTATTACATCTCTTTTAACTCGGAACTGAGACCGCGAAAATCCGTAAAATGTTCAGTGATGGTTTGATAATAATATTATCAAACCATCATCGCTACTATATTATAGTAGCTATAAATTGACACCAATTTCATCTTTCTACAACCCAGGCCCAGGCCCAAGTTTATATGACATGGTTTCCGTCTCCTTTGTCACGGATCCACAATAGAGATTGTGGCAGTAGAGATTTCAAATAAAAATCTGATATAAATTTTTTCTCCATATTCATCCTCCAAAATTCTTGTAGCCATCTTGGATTTACATTTTGACTACACTATCGACGTTAGCACCCACAAGAACCATGAAAACGATACCCATGATGAAAAATATGAAAATGTTCGCAGCCGCCATCTTGGATTTACATTTTAACGTCACTATCGGCTTTAGCATCCTCGAGAACAATGGGAACGATCCCAATGACGAAAAATTTAAAAATTTTCGCAGCCACCACCTTGGATTTACATTTTGACCAAATTATATTGTATTATTGATATTGTAATTACAATATCAATATTACAAGTAATACAACATAATTCAAGAACTGTAACATAATTCTCCTAAAGTAAGTGTGCCTACCACTTTAGCTTCTTAAAATATTACTTAAATGAAAGGATTAAAAATATTTAGTCGCACTACAATTTATTATATATCACGTGAGGCGCATGCGCGGCGGCGGGAGGTCAACCGACATGGGTCCTGCGTCGACGAGCGCCAGAGCGCGACTGACTTAGGCCGTTCGATGCACCCGATTTTATACTTACTTTAAAAAATTATTTTCGTAAATGATTGAAGACAGATATGTTTTATTTTTTACACATATATAGTACAATCTTTCTTCTTACGTATAAAATGATTTGTGTTGCCAAATGACTTTTAGATTCTGAGAAATGACGTGTTTTTTTGTAGTCGATTTCTCGATTTTTGATTATTTTAGACGTGATTAAAATACAAGTTAATGAATTAAAAATCAAACTTTTCTCAATGCATTTTAAATTTCAGGATATGCCTCTTCGAATGAATACCATTTTACCTTCTTACTTAATAGTAATAATTGGTGTAAGATTACTTCAAAGTTGAGCCTTCGCGCGTCATCTGGAAATCGCGCCTTCGAAATCGACTGTTTTCGTAGTCAATAATTCAATTTGAACAAGTTTTTTTTAATAGACTTTAAATAAAAATATATGATAATTACGATGATTGAAGTCAAAAGAAGCTAAAAAAATAAATTATGTGACCAAAATCACTTCAAAATCTCCCAAGTTCTCGATTTACGTATGAAAAATGCAACAACGCTCTTAATTGAATTTGGAAGCTTATTATATATTTTCACGCACATGGCTAAAGGTCCTGAATGAAACATAGTTAATTTTGAGCTTGGTAAGGCTAATTCATTTTTGTTTTGGCGTCTAACACTGCGATGTTGTGCACGAAGGTCTTTAGTTAGTGGGAATAGTGACTGGTGTTTTCTTACAAATTTACTAACTTCTAAAATGTAGATACCAGTTAGTGTAAGAACTTTGTATTTTACAAAGAATGGTTTGCAGCTTTCTGTGTTATGTATATTGGCAAGAATTCGTATACATTTCTTTTGTAGAATAAAAAGTCTATCTTTTTCTACACCATTTCCCCACACTACGATTCCATAATTTAGCCAGGAATATGCGTAGGCATAGTATGCTGTTAGAGCAGTTTTAAAATCAGTAGCCTTTTTAAGCTCCCCCAAAGCATATATAAAGCTGGCTAGTTTGTTTGCCAATGTATCTATGTGGGCTTTCCAATTTATATTCGTATCTACAGTCAAACCTAACAATTTAAACTCGTTTATGCATTGCAGCTTTATGTTGTTGTAAGAGTAATTTATATCCAATTTGCGTTTTTGGTATGGTCTATATTGCATTAGCTTTGTTTTGTCAAAATTTAATTCTAAGTTATGGTCTTTTAACCATGCTACTATTTTGGAGAGCTTATCGTCTAGACTTAAGTTTAGGTTATCTTTATTGGTGTAAGGAAAAATAATAGAAATATCGTCAGCAAATAAAATACTTTGAGCGTCAATTTCTTTAGGGAGGTCATTAATATAAATTAGAAATAATAAGCATCCCAAAACGCATCCTTGTGGTATTGACATTGTTGTTTTTGTTTTATTAGATCTTACGCGTATTATTTGGCCAGTATGTGGATCGCTATGTTCTACCTCTACGAATTGTTCCCTATTTTCTAGGAACGAGCAAAACCACTTGTGTGCTGTACCTCTAACACCTATTGCATATAATTTACTAAGTAAAATTTTGTATGAAACTCTGTCGTAGGCTTTGCTCATATCCAGTAAAATCCCTACTGCGTAATTTTTGTTATTGATTATATTTAAAGCTTCCTGGATAAACTTAAATACTGCTAATGTCGTAGATCTATTTTTCCTGAACCCATTCTGGCTATCGTTGAATATTTTATATTTTTCGCAATAAGAATAAAGTCGTTTTGACATCGCAGTCTCCAATATTTTTGAGAAGGTCGGTAGCAATGCTATCGGCCGATAATTACTAGTGTCAGTCTGGTCTCCCTTTTTGTGAACTGGTTTCACTACCGATATTTTCAGCAGGTCGGGGACTGAGCCTTCATCTAAAGACTGATTTATTAAATAAGTTAGCGGTAACGTTAATTCTTCAACGCATGCTTTTATAAGTATAGGCGGTAGCTCGTCATGCCCATAACTTCGCTTGTTTTTCAATTTTTTTATGATAAACTTAATTTCGTTAGGGTCAACAGGTCTTAGGTAAATGTAGTTTTCGCTAGAACACCCCCTTAAATTTTGTCGCATGTGTTCAATTGCACTCTGAATATAAAAATGAATCCCTATTTCCCTTGGTCATCGCATCACGCGTGAACGGATGGAACAATTTCGCTAATTCTTTTTTTGTTGTGTTTATTATTGTCAGGAGAAGGTACCTACTTATGAAAGAAAAAATTAAGAAAATTTCGCAGAAAATTGGAAAATTTCAGAAAACTTAACGACTATTTTAACTTCACGCGTTTACATTAGAATATTCATAGCTAAGACAGGACAACGTCTGTCGGGTCGGCTAGTTATATAATATTTATTGTTTAGAAGTGCGTTTAATACACAGACCCGAAACAAATATCTAGATAAAATATCTGTTGGCAACAAATACAAATATTTTATCATCAAATCAAATTATAAGAATTGTGACATGTAACCGACAAATAACTGACATAATATTCTGTCATAACGTATCGAACCTAAATCAATCACCAAAATTCGCTTCAATATTTCGAAACCAACGACATTCATATGCAGCGCTCGATTGATATTGACGGACAGACAGACATTGACAGTAGGACGCAGATTACATTACCTAATCGAGAGCCACCGCATCTGATGGGATTACTGGATTACTGGTCTGGTTAGTGTCGAGACTGACCAGATCATGTCAGAATGAGCTGGGCGATTTGGATTTGATTATGGTTTTTAGAACGTAATGGTTATTGAAAAAGTGTTCTTTTTTAAACCAATCAGATAGAAGACTTATCTACTAAACTATGATACTTATCTCTCTACTATCAAATCTATTAAATCGTAGTGTAGGTACTACATATTCTGATATTTTTCTTTTAAATTGAGTAAAGAGCTTGTATGTAATAATTCCTTTATTGCAGCACTGTACTTGATTATTTTAACATCTGACAGTTTTGTTAATTTTAAATCACGTTTGTAATCTACTAAAATTAATTAAAATTTCTTATCAGCTCTCAACTTTACTATTGCTTAACATTTTTCAAGCTATGCTGCTGGTCTTGGTTCATAACTATCATCATAATTTCAGCTGAAGACATCCACTGTTGAACATAGGCCTCCCTCAAGCAATTAGTGCACTTGTGGGTGCTCTAATAAAAGTTCTGAGAGATTACCCGTAAGTCATAACTTCGGGTAATATCTTATGAGGAGACTGATTACTTCCGACTTTTCCTTATAAAGTTTCAGTTTACTTTGAGAGGTTTAAAACGCCGGAGATTGCTTCGATCTTATTTCCGATCATTTCTTTTTGCATATAAAATTGTAAACTACTATGATCTACTGAAGATGCTTGTGAAATATTGTGTCTTCTCGGCTTAGCAAGTGCCCAAAAATATCTAAAACATAAACGCCACATTCTCAAGTTCGTATTTCCTAATTCATGAGAGAAAAACTCAGTCAGGAGTTAGCTTCATCAATCTTCGACCACCACGCCCGCTCTTATTAACAAAATAGCTTTTCGCAATCAAATAAGTAAAACTTTGGATGAGCTCCTCTTATCTCTTAAGTTTAAACTTTTAATCAACTTCGGAACACCACAGCCTTTGAGAGATGCATAAGATTGAACGAAGAAGAGGATCGGAAATATAGAAGAGGAATTATTTAATCGTTTGATAAAGTTGTATTATGCTAAATAATCTTTGAAGCGTCAAAGGGTAAGAAAAGGCCTTACTCCACGGGTATCGCAAAAGGTAATGAGATTAAGTATAAAATATTTACAGCACCGGTCTTTATCTTACCGTGTAATGGACATTAATCTAGCTTAGAATCTACAATCGGGTATATTAGATACGGAAAAGATTTCAGGCCGGTTCGAAATTTACTGATGCAGAACTAAACCAATATTGAGCTTGCCACCAAAGCTACAGAAAACGAATAAATATCTGAACGATGCAGACCGTAATATGACGATATCGTCGATAAAACTTTTTACAACCATCTGTTGCGTCACATCAAATGCCAAAATATTCAAAATCAATCATTTCTATATTTATCGTCATTTGTATGTAGGAAAACTTTGCATCAAGTCAATGTTAGGTAGGTACTATTTAAACGGCAGTGATATGTAGATAAACGAGAATTTAACGAGATTTTCTTCTTTAGATATGCTCGCGGCGTTTCATCAGTTCGTAGTGTGTGTTGAGTAGCTTTTGATACAGACGAAATGTGGGCCAGAAATTGGCTGCCTGTTACCAAGTAACAAATGTTTATTTTATTCAGACTTTTAGAACCTTTCCAATCAAATTGTTCATTGGATGTTGGTTCCGATTCGACACCTGCCCATACAACTGCCCGTGGGCACCGTTTTAAGCCATAATTTTTACCTCTTTCTTGTTTTTCCTAGGTAACAGTATCCCACCAAAAACATTTTCATGTAAAATGTTGCCAAGACGAGACCACATATAGCTCACACTGACAAAAAGCTATCAGATCTCATGTAGAGCCAAGCTTCTAACTCTACACGCCCTAACTCTCCAAGCCCTAACTTCACAAACTCTACACCTTAGTCAAAATATGAGGCTTGGCCGTCAGATTTCAATATGTTTGAAATATGTAATTCGTCCTAAATATAATCGATGCAAATATATCATAAAGGTGCGATCCATTATATGCGACAGATAGGATAAGATAGACATACATATTATTATGTCCAGCTGTATTCAGACTACTGCAGTGGGATATTTTTAATTGATTGATTGATGATTTATTTTTCTTGAGCTAGATTTTATAAGTTCGATTACATCCGTTGCATTTTTCACGAAAACCTACTTTTAGCAAGTTATAGGTTTGAACCTGCAGCCTAATTGCGTAACACTTGCACTGCATTTTATTTTGACAGTTGTCGAGAAGACAATTTTTTAAAACATATGCAATGGATTATGAGTTTCCTTCAAAATCCTTCGGATTGTGATTCTTATAGGTTCTGATAGAAAGATATTGTGTGGTTTCGGATTCTAAGCTTGTGACGTATTCCAATATTAAAACCACAAGCAATAACAATCTCATAATCCTTCATATCAGTTTCTTCGAAATTATTAACAGCCTCAATTAAAGCAACATTGTTATTTTCGTTTTTATGCACGTTTTGCATATTAGTGGTCGCAATAATCGTTAATTTTAGTATACCGGTCTTCCAATATCTGGAAGCTATAAATGTTGTTCTAAGATATATTAAATCGTTGAGTTACTTATTTGCGGTCGCCTCATGAATAGAAGAGTTACAATTTGCTTCGTATCTTATTTTGAGATAATTATGATGAAGTTAAAGATCGAGGTAATCGGATGAATGTGTTATGTAATGGACTTAGTAAATAACAATTAAAATAGAGAAATAATGTAACATAAGCCAGCTCAACTAGATGGTTACGTCTTGTCTGATTTGGATAAACAAAACTAATATGCTTAAATGGATGCTGGTTCAATCGAATTTTGTACACAATTAATTTATGAATAAACACAGAATCAACGACAAATTAAATTGTTTCATATTAAGAGATAAGCACAAAACTCAATCTCTTATCAATTACTAGCCATTTCACTATAACCCATTCCCATAACGTTTTAATATCGTTCCGAAATCGTTTACCAACATCCTTAGCCCGGCAAATCTATCAAAACCCAATAACTTTAGCGGTCTGTCAGACATGGATCGATTTACAACCATATCACATCCATCATACGGTGTAATATTGAATGGCAAGCGTGTACAATGGCTGAAGCTTGGCGGCAAAGTTGGACTGAAGCCAAAATCGGGGTACCACTTTAGTTAGACACTTCTACCGATGTACATTTCGTTGTAAACGGTACTTTTGTCTTTGATTCGTGAAGATTTCGGGGATCAGCTTCAGCTTGTTCTTTAGCTAGTTAAAAATATTCTGTTACGAATAGTTCGTGTAATTTATTAGTAATGATTGTATCGCTTTGTAAAATCTAAACATTCCTTCCCGTCTCTTTGTTTTGTTTACTTTTTTTATTTGGCTTTCTTTAATACTGATTAATTACGTTGTAGTCGTTTGTTTTTTTTTTAATTTAATGGCATTGACATTCGTGTTGTCGGTTTGAGGTCAAATTGGTTGTGTGTTTTATATCTGATTTTCGGCCGATTAAGGAAAATTGTTAGTGACTAATAGTGTACGGTGGTGTTAAATAGTTGCCCTCAAATAAAAGTACATTTTTGTTTATAGGATTTATTTTTAAGAAATGTTTTGTGCAAATATTTACTTTTGTTTTAAGTGTATTATAGGCTACTAGGCTTTCATTTTCTATAGGCAACTGGTAGATTTAAAATTGTACTTATTTAGATAAATTGACTATATTTTCTACTTTCATAATAACATCATGTTTGAACCCGATATCAGTTTTAGCCATAGTAATTATACCATTGCTGTGTTTCGATGTATTATTTCTGATACCAATGAAAACTAGTGTTTATTACTAACTAATCCTTATTTACTGTTGCTTTGCTATCTATAAAGTTACTGTTAGGGTTTTATTGTTATTTCGTTGTTTATTGTTTTGATTCTTAGTACAAATAGATTTGCAGTGCGCAGTACAATAATCTTGTGTTATAAAATCTTTTTTAACATTAGTATTTAATACTATTGAGTCCTTCAAATAACTTTCCAGTCTATTTTTGAAGATATTATTACTGTCAGTGTGCCATTTATTGTTTCCATTATCAAAAAAGGTATACGCCGAAAATAAAATGAACAGCACAGAATGGAACTCTATAAATTGAATCAAACAGATTGAAAATAAAAAGTTAAATCGCGCGGGTAGTCGACGAAAAGTTTAAATTTCCGGACACGCTAGCTCGCGGGCGTCATTCTGTGATCGACACGCGGGCCGGGAGGACGTGTCGCGGAAATTAACTTTAACGTTCACGCGTATCAGATTGGTGTGATAGTGGAATAAAAAAATATGGTTTTCAATATACTATCGTGCCAATATTGGATCGCGATATTACAACTGCGACCTTTTATTTTTCGAATTGGGTTTTGTGTTGTTGAACTAAAGATGTACGTCGACGTTTAGCTAGGTAAAAGCTAATTGCAAGTTTCTAAACTAGTTTTTGTTATAGTTGTTAGAGTCGAGCGTTAATAAAAATAATGCATTCGTAGTCTATATCTGTCTAGGTATCTTGTAGTTTTTAGATAACCATCGATTGTAACTAAAAGAGCCGCAATTCTCTTAAGGTAACTCTTAGATGTTTGTACAACATTATAAGGTCATATATGCTTTCACTTGAGCAGGTAATGACTTTATACTCAATAGCAATAAACTTCACTCGTTGTGAGTGTTGTAACCTTCACCTCTGTGTTAGAAAGCGTGTTTTCTCTCAGTTACCACTTACAGTCAGCCACTTAAGTTGCATAAAACAATTACACTTACAAAGTGTACCTTAACGACCGGACCGTAGTAAAGTATAAAATAGGTGCATTAAAAAAGTGACCATACTTAAGTACCTATGCCATTCCCTGGGCTGCCAATCTCGGCTAACACACTTGCTGACTAAAAAAAATACCACTGTATCTTATACTATTAAATGAGCAATATTTGTATAGATATATATTTGTAACCATGTGATGCGGGAAGAATGAGGAAAATGTCGTCAGGAAAGTTTTGAGTATGAATGTGGATGGCTATACGAGTAGGGGAAGACCAAAGAAACAATGGATGGACTGTGTGAAAGGTATGGCTAGAAAGGGAGTGACTACCGAGATGACGACAAATAGAGAAGTATGGAAAAAAAAGACATGTTGCGCGGACCCCAAATAAATTGGGATAAGGGCAGAAGAATGATGATGATATATCTGTAATCATGTTCTCGAAAATGGCTCTAAAGATTTCGATTTTGAAAGTTGCAATATAGGGCGGGCGCAAAAATCGATCTAGCTAGGTTTCATATCTGGGAAAAAATATTTTTCTATATTTTTACCCGAGAGAGCTCAGTCGCCCAGGTACTGAACTATTTTAAGTAACTTGATAGTAACGAAATTCAAAATTTCTTACATTTTTTGCTAAGAAACTTTGAAATTCGAGAGTTTCACCTTGAGTACCTAATGCTAAAATAGAGTTCGACAAGTTCTCAAGTTGAATCCTCAATTCAGAAATCCGCTGTAAGAGTTACAGTTATTGCTCGTGTATTTTGTCGATATGCTATTGACTTTAGTTGCAGACTGTACCTACAAATCCTACAATGTAAAGGTAAAATGGCTTTTTGTGATAGTAAACTTGGATAGTGACTGTTATAATAACCGTTTCGAGAATATGGGGCCCATGATAGGACAAAATCGTTTGAAAGTGCAGATTTTTACCTATACAGGGTGTAAGTGTAAACAGTGGTAATCTTTTAAGGGGTCATTGTACTTATCATTATGAACAACTTTTACTATGGGACCAAACCCGAAATCACGAACAAAGTCAGCTGTTCCCTACATTTTGACGAATTATGCGGACATATTTATGTACTGAACAGCTAAAGTGGTTCATAATGATGAGTACAATGACCCCTTAAAAGATTGCCACTGTTTACATTTACACCATGTTTAGGTAGATTGTAGGCTTCAGAGTAAAAGCGAAATATCATCTAGGTACACTCATATCAATAACATTTTGTCCGACTTGGAAGCAAACCTTCGAGGCCCAGCAGTCTCGCCAGCGACCACTAGACCAACAGAGCTATCGATGATATCTTTTAATGAAACATAAGAATATGCACGATGGAGCGGGCACGCCCTTTATGTATTTAAGAAGTAGCTTTTGCCAGCGGCTTCGCACGCGTGGATGTCGGAAAATATCTCACGGGAACATACTACCGGGAATTATAAAGGGATCTCTGTGCAAAATTTCAGCTTTCTAGGTCCAAGGGTTTTGGCTGGGCGTTGATGAGTCCGTCAATCAGTCAGTCAGGACTTCTCGTTTTATTTATGATTCGATTAGAGAGAGAAGTTCTTAGTTCAGAGCCGTGGTGGCCCAGAGGTAACGGCTCCAACTTACGAGTTGTAGGTCGTGGGTTCGAACACAGGCAGGCGATTTACTTTGTGCTCTCAAAACGGTGAAGGAAAACATCGTGAGGAAACCGGCATGTCCTAGAACCAAAAATTCAAAGACATGTGACATCTACCAACCCGCTCTGTACTCGCGTGGTGGAATACAGCCCACTCCCTCTCACTGAGAGGAGGCCTGTGTCCCAACAGTGGGAACATTATAGGATGACTATGAGTGATTAAGTTCTATATTATACGTTTTTATTTATGCTTGAGTAGTTTTCAATGTTTTTGTTGGAATATTGTCGTGTGCTAGATGACGTATAGGGGCTTGTGGCTAAGTAATAATGGCCGCATAGGTCGATCATCATGTTAAGCTACTCTTGCTGCGGTTGGTTAGTGGATGGGTGACCATCTTTACATACCAAGACCCATCCGTGCCTCTGAAAGCACGTCAAACCAACGGTTTGACGACATTCGTGGGTCTTTGACAGTCGTTACGGGTCGTCAGAAGCCCGAAGGTCTGACAACCAGTCTACTAAGAGGTATCGCATTGCCCAGTAATTGGCTTGTGGAGGTCAGGTAAAATACTGGTATTCAGCTGCATCCAGTTAGATTGGAAGCCGACCCTAACATAGGTGGGAAAAGGCTAGGCAGATGATAATGCTAGCTGATATAAATGGCAAATAATTTAATTGAATATTTTGTGTTTCGTAATGTTAATTACTTTGCATACTATTGTATAGAATCAAGTTATTCTAACTGAACAGACAGCTGTGCTGCTGGGGACTTTGTTGCGCCCACTTCTTCCCAGCTAAAGCACTAGGAAGTGGTGAAAGGCGGGGGTTTTGGGGGACTGTCTTAATGTGTCTTAGGCTCGTATTTATAATCAAGTAATTACTTGCCACTAAGTAATTTCTTAAAGAAGTCATTACTTGAAGGTAGAATTCTTAAGTAAAGAAAATGGTGACTATTACTTGGCTAAGAATTCTAAGCTTTGACAGTTCTAACTTCAAGTAATTACGAAACTATAGAATGAAAATCATTACTTGAGCAATTACTTTGACTGAAGTAATTACTTTTACTTGACTATAAATACGAGTGTTAATGTTGTCGTTCAAAAAGTGCTGATTCTCAGCCTAGTTTGAATAAATGATTTTTGTTTTGTTTTGATTTAAATCCATATAAACTAGTTTTACTTTTGAAATTTATAAAAAAAAATGCACTTTATAATTCAACTCAATGTGAAAATTCGCACAAAATTCATTCGTTGGAACGTTCCTATTTATCTAACGATAATAAATTAGTGTTGTTAATACCCGTTACACCGGTATTATCATTCTGACAGCTCTGTAATCTATGTAATCAGATAACTCTGTTTCACTTTTATTTTATTTTAAATTAACGTTTCGTTGATGTTTTTCGTGGAAATTATATGAAAACATAGTTTTACTCTACATTTACTATACTCATTCAAACCATTTATTTTTCTTATAACATAAACACGCCTATGAAGTTCCTTATTTATTGACATGCAACCGTAGACGAAAATATGTAATACTTCATGGACGCTAAAGTATAATAAACTGTTGTAATGATTATAACATTATTATCTTCTTTTTTTCTTGTTTTGACTTTTTGGAACATTTATCATAATTAACATAACATTACGCCTGTAAATCCTAAAGACGTAGGCAGAGGCGTTTCTGTCAAAAAATTAATAATGAGTGACTGTGTTTCTGACACCTGTCAGTTATTATGCAGGGTTATTGGTGACTAGCTTTTGCCCGCGGCTTCGCCCGCGTGGATGTCGGAAAATATCCCACGGGAACATACTACCGGGAATTTCTTCCTTATTCCTAGTTTACATTATAAAGGGAATCTCTGTACAAAATTTCAGCTTTCTAGGTCCAAGGGGTTGGGCTGGGCGTTGATGAGTCAGTCAGTCAGTCAGTCAGTCAGTCAGTCAGTCAGTCAGTCAGTCAGTCAGTCAGTCAGTCAGTCAGTCTGCAGTCATTCAGTCAGTCAGGACTTCTCTTTTTATTTATACAGATATGTCCGCAATCCACTAAGGGGATGTAGGAAAGGTCATTTGTAACCAAATGACCTCTTATGACCCTCGTGCAAATGTCAACCATTTTTTTTTTTGCAGAAATCGATCATTTTAGTCAAAAACGTGGTCAAAATTATGAAAATTGTAACGATTTTTAGCTCTGATTTAAAGACTATTAACCCCTCAAATGTCTAGCGCACACAAGAGGTGCGTAAGGAAAAACGATATATAATAATAATATGTACAGGGTGTAAGTGTAAACAGTGGCAAACTTTTAAGGGGTCATTGATTCATCATCATGAACAACTTTTATTATGGGACCAAACATGTAATCGCGAAAAAACTCCCTACATTTTGACGAATTATGTACTGAACAGCTAATTTTTTTTTTCGCGATTTCAGGTTTGGTACCATAGCAAAAGTTGTTCATAATGGTGAGTACAATGACCCCATAAAAGATTGCCACTGTTTATACTTACACCCTGTATACAGTCCTTTCACGTCTGACAGCAACGACAATAAAGATAATTGTGATAAAAGCCAGATGTAAAATAACAGATGAAAGGACTCCAAACGCTGTGTACAGTCAGCTTCACGATGTGGTTACCCCCTTGGAAGAACTGTGGCGCCATCTACATCGCCACATACGAACTACGCATCAATGACATGACGTCACGCAATCCTGCATCGCGCAATTAGAGTTTACCACGCGACTAGCATATATACAACGTCCCGACATCAACCGTCGGGCAGTAGCCCACCAGACACAACACCCCTCTGGTCGGAGGATCCTCCCTTTTCAATGGAGGATGAGTGAACTTTACACCCTGTTCGTCATGCCTCTAAAGCACCGTTGCTTCGTGAAGCTGACTGTACAAAAGAATACGTGTTTTACGAATTGAAACTTTATTAGTTCCTAATCGTGTCCAACTGACAAGTGTTAGGGGGTCTACACCCTAAGTCCGTCCGTCCGTCTGTCCGTCAGTCCGTCCGTCTGACATAACGATCCACCAAAACAAGTGTAAAAGATAAAGTTTTCGGACGGGCAAAAACACATCGGGAGTAGGGACAACTGTCAAATCGTCTTGTCATTCATACTTCGTTCGGGCCCCGAACCAATCATCTATCCGTAGTTGATACGGAGTAGGAAACTCCCATAATGAAGGCCGAAACTACGGGCTTCGTGCTTAGGGAGTACACCCCCAGGAACGCACTCTCTCCGTGGCCGGGCCGGAATATGGTTTGTTTACATTTTTGCTTGACTGTCAAATCGTTCAATCAAACACCAATTTTCTTTGTAGCTACTTTCTGGCTCTCTGCCAATGCTCGGAGAAAGTTTGATAAAGACATATAAACACAAAATATAATACTGCAAATACTATATTTTCCTCACAAAATATGAATTGACTATACTGAACTGCACTAGGTATACAAAATTGCTCACTGAAAGTACATAAACATAAATTGAAGATCCCGGCAGTATACAAATCAGTGCAAAATTATTTGCTCACTGTTAAAATGTCACATTACTCGCAAATAAATTAATGTTAGAATTGCAGTGTACACCGATGGACGAGGGAATCGTTTCTTAGTTGCGAATTCATTGTAGATGAAATGATTCAGGGCAAAATGGTGTTCTACATTGAAATAATTTAGCTATGTTCCGGCATTGTGCCAGGATTCGCCCTCGATTAAGTGTTCGCCCGTTCACTCGGTTTGTGTACTATCAATGGTCGGTTTTTGGCTGTGTAACAGACCTTCATTTAAGGCGCAGATTTCCTGAAAACGATCAAAAAGGTGGTTTTTTAAAGCTGTGTATCTCATAAACCGTAAATAATTTTGTCATGTAAAAAAATATGATATTTTCAAGTCCTTTTCGCATATAGTGATGGAAGCCAAAACATAATTAAACATACTTTAATGCACCAAAAAATCTTTAAACATACCTCCTAATAATCTTTAAAAGCTGTTTATCCCTTCATTAGCAATTATAATTATAATTAAAAATATACCATGAAATGTCAAATTTCAAACTGCATCCAGTGATGGATTACTTTTTATTAAATAGTTAATTTCTAATTTTATACGATTTTATTTGCACTTTTACAACATAATTCCGGTGCGCGTGAGAATCTTCTATCTCGTGCGTCAAAGTAGACAGCCATAACGCCATTTCACTTACACACCGAGCTAAACCAAGCTTGGAACCTGGGGGCCTACTCCCTAAGTCCGTCCGTTCATCCGTCCGTCCGTTTATCCGTCCGTCTGACTTAACGATCCATCAAAACAAGTGTAAAAGTTAAATTTTTCGGACGGGCTAAAACACATCGGAAATAGAGAAAACTGTCGTATCGTGTTGCCATTCATACTTCGTTCGGGCCCCGAACCAATCATACGTCCGTAGGTGATACGGAGTAGGAAACGACCGTAACGAAGGCCGAAACTACGGACTTCGTGCTTACGGAGTAGACCCCCTGGGCCTTAAACTTCTCGGTTGCATCTTTTTCGTAATGTTATTGTTTGTTGTTGTAGTTCGAAAAACTTTAAAAAAAAAGTTTTTTTAGGTGGGTACTTACATACTTACATAAATATGAGCGTAATTTTCTTGTGACCATCTATACCAGAAATGTTTAGGTAGTGAAATAAACGTAAACAATGTTGATGTGTCTTTTATCATTTTTTATTTGAAAACCTCAGTTTAAAAATAAAATGCAACTAAAAACCATTGTAAATACAACAATATTTGTTTAATATGTGGTTCTGTAAAAAGTCACGTTAAGATTGTTTACCTTTATTTCACTACCTACATAAAAACTTTCTGGTTTAAGCTTGTAGGTAGACGTAAATACTAGCTAGTAATTAGGATTAGGAAATAAACCATTTCTTTTTTCAATTTATATGGCCTTCTTTCTATTTTTAATTAATATTTAAGTTTCAACTTCGTCATTTATAACAAAACAACATTATTCCGAACAAAACTTAACTAAGGAGCCCCAAATAAGATCTTTTCATACCATTTCAAATACTTTTCACCTTGACATCTCTAAAGAATCTCTTTTTTTTATGAAAAAAGGCTCCCGACTGCGACAGCGAAATAAAAGGGGAAGCTCCATTAAACTTCTCTAAAGGTTTTGCCTCTTTTATGAAAAATCTTAAAATTCCGCTTTGTAATTTTTTGTGTTTCGTTTTAACTCTAACGTTTTGCTGAAAAAACGTTTCTGGGTTATTGATTTTATGAATATTTTAAAAGTTGGTTTGATGGAAGAAAGTTTCTTTGGTTTTATTATCCTAACTATAGTATTATAGCTTTTGCCCGCGACTTACTTCGTTTTCGCTTAACGTTCTTTCTGTTTTTTTTTCTTTTTGCTCGGCTCCTTGGGGTCGTAGCGTGATGTTAAATAGCCTGTAACCTTCCTCAAGAACTGGGCTATCAAATGCAAAAATATTTTTCCAAATCCGGCTGGTAGTTCCAGAGATTATCGCGTTCAAACAAACAAACTCTTCATTCAGCTTTGAGTTTTTTGTGAACTGAGTTTGTTTGTTACGCTTTCAAGCTAAAACGGCTGAAATGACTTGGATGAAATTTGGCACATGGGTAGGATAGACCATGACCTGGGACATAGGATTCCCACGGGATCGAGTCTTACGCGGTTGAAACCGCGGGGTGCATCTAGTTTTTAATATTTTATTATTTTTTTGTTCTTTTTGCTGGCAAGAGGTCGATTCTATTCAAATAGTTTGTCATACTTTAAATTACCAGTACATAAATATGATTTGCACGGAAACCCAGTCTCAGAATAAATAATGTAGGCATTCAGTAAATTCTGTCTCTATGTGGAAATCGAACTACAGACCGTTGACTATAACTTGTCCCTTGGCCGTCATGGCACCATTGCTTTCAAGCAAGAATCTGACAAAAACATCTTGAAAGCAGTGGTGCCAACATGAATTGCTGATGCTCTTGTTCAATCCTAATTTTGTCAGTGAAAACTTGTAATTGGCCTTCTTTCACTAATTTTAACCTATCTATAACCTAGCTGTAAGTTTTCTTAAGTTAATAAAATAAAATGGCGTCCAAGGGACAAGTTATAGTGAACGGTCTTAATTGATGTTCACAAAGAGAGCAGAACTGTACTGCAGTACGAATAGCACGATAAGGTTGACACTTTTATTGATAACATCTGGATATTAACTTATAGGATTAACCAATGACATTGAACCTCTAAACGTTGCCATGATTACAGTATGAAGTGTGGAAGTGAGACACATAATATATACGAAATTAGTAAGAAAATTGAGACAAAGCATCGTATCTTCTGTCTCTTACGGCGTGCCGTATTTTTGCTTGGCGAACTTTTGAATGTTAGCCAAACAAAGTGCTTTCACTGTTACAAAACTTATCTTGCGTCGATTAATTTGACTTTTTTGGACAATTTTTTCATTGTGCTATGTATTGATATGGGTTTCAGTTCAAAATATGGAAGATTTCTTACGTTAAACTTTATTTCTCATACCACTTAACCTAGAAAAAGTATCATATTGCTGTCTCATGACCGGCCACGCGGTGGCTCGATCTAGATGTATATTATCTAAGGGATTAACAAACATTAATTTTCTGATAAATTCCGAATCAGTTTATGCAGCTGTTTGATTGGAGCATTTATAAATCCAATTTATCATTGACGGTCGGTTGCAAAACTCACTTTAGTCCCGTATCTTAATACCGTTCATATGGCAAGCAAAACCTATTACAATATCATTATTAGTTATTATTGATGCTTCTTGTAAAATAGCTTGTTTTAATGCAGCAGATTTGCAACTAACTTTTAATTTTTCATAGAGCGATTACGCTTTTTTCTAACCTCGCCCACTTTTTTTGTTAATTGATAGGTAAAATAAATCTCAACATTAGCAAAACTGCAATGTTTTGATTGGTTTTCTTAAACCGTAAAATATATAAAAAGTGAAAAGGACTTGAGGCGCCAAAATTCTTCCATCGTCGACTACAAATTTTCTCCAGCCGTAATTCAATCCTAAATCGTCACAGCTGAAGATTTAATAAAATATGAAACACGAACACTTCAAGACGAGTTTATTTATTAATCATTTTTATTACGCCTTACTGTGCCCCAGCAATGTTTTGGGGAGCATGAAATTCCCGATAAATGGCCGCCAGTGTACGCTAACATCTTTTGTTTTCAAAAGTCGAATAGCTGTTTTAGTTTTGACTATTAATAACTAAATGTCAACGTTTATGATTAGTTCGCGGAAGTCGTATAAATCATTTATGAAATGGGCTGTTAATTGTGGCCCGAATTGTAAATTAAAGGAGGTGTTAAGTTTATTTTCTTTTGATGGGCTTTTAATTTTTTATCGCAAGTGATTATTAATCTTGGAAGTTATAATATCCTAAACTAACTAAAACTACTAAAAAACTAAAATGTGGCGTCGAAAATTATGTTAATTTAGATGATGTCAAAAAGTAGCAGTGTCATTCGACTTGTGTTGGTGACCGTACAAATAAAGCAGGGATGCTTAAAATTATGTTAATTTAGATGATGTCAAAAAGTAGCAGTGTCATTCGACTTGTGTTGGTGACCGTACAAATAAAGCAGGGATGCTTAAAATTATGTTAATTTAGATGATGTCAAAAAGTAGCAGTGTCATTCGACTTGTGTTGGTGACCGTACAAATAAAGCAGGGATGCTTAAAATTATGTTAATTTAGATGATGTCAAAAAGTAGCAGTGTCATTCGACTTGTGCTGGTGACCGTACAAATAAAGCAGGGATGCTTAAAATTATGTTAATTTAGATGATGTCAAAAAGTAGCAGTGTCATTCGACTTGTGTTGGTGACCGTACAAATAAAGCAGGGATGCTTAAAATTATGTTAATTTAGATGATGTCAAAAAGTAGCAGTGTCATTAGACTTGTGTTGGTGACCGTACAAATAAAGCAGGGATGCTTAAAATTATGTTAATTTAGATGATGTCAAAAAGTAGCAGTGTCATTCGACTTGTGCTGGTGACCGTACAAATAAAGCAGGGATGCTTAAACACCACATTTTTATAGCACTGATTCATTGAAGAAACCCTACCCCTATGGTACTTGGTTTTCGTCCAACAATAGAAAGTCGGAACGGCACAAAACAGGAGTAAACTCCCGTTGTGCGTCGGAGCTGAAACACACACTTTTTTTTTACCAGCCATCACCATCCCACGCGTGGGAAAAGGGCTCGCCAGGCGCTAATTACCCTTCTTTTTAAACATAAAAACTATGTAGCCATTTTTCTGTATCTGCGAATCCAGCGATATACGATGAGTTGCAGGAACGAACTTTAGTTTAATGGAGATTTTAAATTGATGCTGTCACTTTCTTTTTGATACATAGTATAAGGGATGGCATGAATTTAATTTAAGTCTCCATTAAACTAAAGTTCGTTTCTGCAACTGGCTGATAGATGAATAAATAAAAAAAAAACAAATGAAAAAAAAACATGAAAAAAAAAACAAATGAAAAAAAATCAAATGAAAAAAAAATGAAACGAATGAATGATGAATGGTATTTTAAACACCGCGCTTTCTTTCGATTATAGAAAGCTAACCATCTAAATATAATCTGATAAATCAAAGTACAGGATATGAAAATGCTGATCAGTTGGCATGTGACGAGACAATGGCGCTGGTTTTATATAGTGGCGATATTTAGAGTGTGCCAAACTAAGTGGAGCGGAATGCTAGTCTTCGAGAGGTGCGTGGGGCAAGGGATGAGCGGGAGCGGGTTTAGGGCCGGTCAAATAATGTCGACGTATAGAATAGAATATAATAGAATAGGTCTTTATTTGCTTTCGAATGTAGGTACATAAAAATAAGTTGTTAATTTATATAATAGGTTCCATGTACAGACGCCAGCACATAAAGCTACTACAATCAGTCAAATATCTTTAATACATTTTCATCTTTATTGCTAAAGCATCAGGTTCCAGGTTGATTGGGAAAATTTGACAGTTTCGGGTGGCTTGACCTGCTGGCGTCTGTACATTCTGCCTTAATATAGCATGCAAATGTGATGTGAAAGTAGTGACAAAGAGATTACAAAAAATTATCATTTGAGAAATACTGCACAGAATAATAACATTTATCTACAAGTAATAACGTTTTTTTAATTTTTGCAACAGTAAGATGTTTAACTTTCGTTAAATACAAAGCTTTGGTCCACTGCAAAAAAACCGATTGTCGGTGAAACAACGCTTATTATGCTTTGACGATAGTTAGCGCCATTTTTGAGTATACGTGCGTTAAGTGGACGTGAAACAACCCGCCTGGTGAGCGTTTTGAAGATGATAGGTAATAGAATATACTATACCTGGAAATGGAATTTAAGATAAAAATGGTGTTTCTAATATAAAAAAACTTGAGAGGTGTCAAGGGACACCCGGATGGAACGAAGTTCCTTTCGATTAATTAGTGAAGGTATTGTAATAAAAATTTATTTTTATATTCATCATCATCACCATCATCATCATCATCATCATCATCATCATCATCATCATCATCATCATCATCATCATCATCATCATCATCATCATCATCATCATCATCATCATCATCATCATCATCATCATCATCATCATCATCATCATCATCATCATCATCATCATCATCATCATCATCATCATCATCATCATCATCATCATCATCATCATCATCATCATCATCATCATCATCATCATCATCATCATCATCATCATCATCATCATCATCATCATCATCATCATCATCATCATCATCATCATCATCATCATCATCATCATCATCATCATCATCATCATCATCATCATCATCATCATCATCATCATCATCATCATCATCATCATCATCATCATCATCATCATCATCATCATCATCATCATCATCATCATCATCATCATCATCATCATCATCATCATCATCATCATCATCATCATCATCATCATCATCATCATCATCATCATCATCATCATCATCATCATCATCATCATCATCATCATCATCATCATCATCATCATCATCATCATCATCATCATCATCATCATCATCATCATCATCATCATCATCATCATCATCATCATCATCATCATCATCGCGACACCACACTGTTCAATGCGAAATAGAAATGAAAATATCTGGCTTGCTTTCTATAAGAGAGAGAGAGAGAGAGAGACAGACAGAGAAACATGCGCACGCCGCACGGCTTACAATACATACATACATAGTTTCTATAATAATAAAGCTCATCTTTGTGCCCATTCGAGAAGGCACAACGCATAATTACTCGTCCCGATCTCTTCAGCATTCATCTGCGAAAAACATAAAAAATAAAAATTGGTATTACTCTGTTCTCCGTATGCAGCATGTATCAATCAATCAATCATTTATTTTGTAAAACATAGGTATGATTACAGATATAGGTAACATAGGTATGCTTGTGAGTTGTGACTAATCCCGCATTCTCTTACGTCAGCCACCACGATGTATAGGCACATTGTTTTGTTTAATTACATTTCTCTGTCACATTATTTTGATTATAATGTTCCGTCACTGATATAATAGTGTTGCGTCCACTGCCAAACTAGTATTTGGAGCGAGCAAGTGAAAGATATAGGGGAATGTTGATAATTGCTCATTGTAGTTTGGTTGTCATAGTTTTATAATGTATCGTACGAGTATTATAATTTGGGTGGAATTAATCATAAAGATGTATTTATTTTTCGTTTTGTTAGTAACTTACTGATCCACTCCTTCTAGTCAACACTTACTAAAAAGATTCAAAATCTTGGCACGAAGGTTATTATTTTATTAACGTGAATTTTATTTTTAAGTTAATCTTAAATACTACTGACTTACCTTACATGAATGGGGGAAGACCAAAGAAACGATGGATTGATTGTGTCAAAGATGATATGGCGAGTAATTGAGTGACTATGAGATGACGACTAATAGAGTATAGAAGAAAAATACATATTGCGCCGACCAAATAATTTGGGATATGGGCAGGAGACTGACTTACCTACGCTACGGCAAGTAAAATATGTTGTTTTCAGTTTAAAGCCAAACTGGAGTGACTCCGATTGTATTAACCACTTATATGGAGGAGTTGAATCTACCACGAATATTCGCGTGACGTCTTATACCTTACGCCAGATAAGGGTGCAATAAAAGTCATTAACCCCACTTGTACTAAAAAGTCTCGAAACTTAAATGTAAACAAAAAAAAACATGTGATACGTTTGTTTTGACCGTGTTAGCGACACTGCCTTAATTTTTTTCGTATCGTTTTGAAATATTGGGATATATTGGTATAGGGGTCAACGACTTTTATTGCACGGTTATCTGGTGGAAGGTACAATCGTTTAAACAATCGAGGCGCGCAGTCGCATCCTGTCATCCCGCGCGGGATTTGTCAGTGACTCCACTGCTTTCCTACTTTACATTTTTCTGACATAAATATGCTATCCCTCCATAATGTTTCATCACTTTGACAAATCGCTTGTGCCTATGTCTTAGACCACACCAAATCAAAACATTTAGGCTTTATTTAATCACATGTCATTGTCTCCACTTCACATCGCGAGTTGGACGAACTTTGCGGACGTGCATTATTTTAATTGTGATGACGCGTCGCAATTAGGTAGGTTGACGACTCTATTACTGCAGTAAGAGAAGTTAATGACTGTAATAATTAATGGTTAAATAAACTTATCTGAAGTGAAGTTTGACCGCAATTACACGAGTCACAGCATCCGAAGAGATTTGCACACTTCTCAATGTACTAGGCATGGGGTGTCCGCCGCGCCCAGCCATCTACGATCACTTGATTTAAGAGGGCTATTTATCTTAAAAAATATTTACTAACGGGATGTCATGCAAAGAAGGGTTAGGCGGCTTTGTGAATCTCTTCGGATGCAGCGACTCTTGTAATTGCACTCAAACTTCACTTCAGGTAAGTTTAACCATTAATTACACTTCGTCGCTGCATCCTCGAGATTTACATGAGTCACTAGGCTGATGTGCGGAGTTTGAGATATATAGCCAATACATTAGTGGTGAAGAAAATAAATGATATGTGAACGAGCGTAGATGGCTGGGCGCGGCAACCCTACCCCACTGCAATTACTTACGATAGTCGTTTAATATATTTTTTTTTTTCAGTTTTTTATCTTAAAATTGTGCGATGCCTAGTACAGACGCCAGCACATCAAGCTACTACAATCTGTCAAATTTCTTTAATAGATTTTTATCTTTATCGCTATAATATTCGGTTCAAGGTTGATTGGGAAAATTTGACAGTATCGGGTGGCTAGACCTGCTGGCGTCTGTACATTGAGAAGTGTACTACCTAGTGAATTATGTAAATCTCGAGGATGCAGCGACGAACAGTAATTAAATATGGTAGGGTATCACAATATCACAATTTGCGTCTAAGTTTCTCTGCAAAAAACTTAAACGTAAAACTATGTATAGCATGCGCGGTGTCGTGGTAACGCGAACCCGCTTGATTTCCCCCTACCAAAAATCGCTCAACGCACATAAAGAAGTTTTCTCTTCCAAAAACAACACTCAAATTCCCGAAAAAGTCACGAACACACAATTTCCTTTAACAAAAACGAAACGATGAAAACTTCAGCAGTTATTAAATTACAGTATATTTTTATGAGCGTTTACATCTCGCTTGATAAATGGAGTCTTCATGATAATAACGCTGTATCTCTTTGTTACAGGTAAGGAGGGAATATGCAAGTTGGGCTGCTTTAGCTTCGTGACAAGAGCCTTGTGTAGCAGAAGGTTCAGTATGTCATTATTCATTAGGGTTCCGCACCAAAATGGTAAAAAGGAACCCTTATGGTGCGACTCAGTCTGTCTGTCTGTCTGCCACAGCTGGATATCTCAAGAACTACTAATGCTATCAACTTGTTTGGAGCAGTTTTAGATGGTGTTTACACAACTATTTTGCAACTATGAAATTTTTTTTTTTGCAACGGACTGAATGGCAGTCTTAAAAATTCAAAGTGAGGCTACTAGGGCATGTGGGGTATCGTATGAAAGAGCGCTATTTGCACATTCTCAACCATTTTTAGGGTTCCGTACCTCAAAAGGAAAAAACGGAACCCTTATAGGATCACTCGTGTGTCTGTCTGTCCGTCTGTCACAGCCCATTTGCTCCGAATCTAATGGACCGATTAAGTTAAAATTTGGTACACATATGGATTTCTGTGACCCAAACACGTACAGCTAAAGTAAATATATGAATTTTGAATATGAGAGTCACTTTTAGGGGGGAAATAAGAAAATTAAAAAAAAAAGATTTGTAAACTGTACCGAGTGACATATCAAATGAAAGGGCTTACTATGAGGGTCTCAAATATATTTTTTTTATAATTTTAAAATTTATTGTTTTAAAGTTATTTAAGAAAATAGACGAAAATTTACCATTCCCCCCCCCCTTATCTCCGAAACTAATGAGCCTAAAATTTTGGAAAAAATATAGAAAATAGTTCTATACCTGTAGATTACAGGAAAACCTATAAGAAGTCTGTGGTCTTAAAATAACATGGTAAATCTATATATATAAAAAAATCAAAGTCCTGACTGAGTCACTGACTAATATACCAACGCACAGCCCAAACCAATGGACCTAGAGACTTAAAATTTTGCACATAGATACCTTATATAGTGTAAACATCCACTAAGGAAGGATTTTTGGAAATTCCAACCCTAAGGGGGTAAAATAGCGGACGGTGAGCAGCGGGTAGCTCGCCGTCCGGTAAGGACCAGGCCCGAGTCGACGGCGCGTCGTGTTCCACGCGCGCCTCAAAGAGATGTCAGCAAGTGACGGGGTCCAATAGGGCCGACGCCGCTGGGGTCGCGGGTTGTCTGAAAGGGTTACCGCGGCCCTGGCATAGGCAACTGAAGGAACACGGGTGGGTTTTAGTCAGTAAAAGTCTGACACGCCCTCCCGCTCCACCCAGAGCGGGAGAAGTTATTTGATGATTTCCCACCCTCAAAAAAAAAAAAAAAAAAAGGGGGTAAAATAGGGGATGAAAGTTTGTATGAAAAATCCTATCCCTTGAGTTAATGGACTTGAAACTTAGCACGAATATTCATCTAAGTAAATTATAAAGTTTATCATTTTTAGTTTTCCTAAACTACCCCCTAAGGAGGGATTGGGGGTGTCAAAGTTTGTATGGAGGAGCTTTAACACGCGGTCCGATTAACTCAAAACTCAGTTTGTATACTTGAGTTGAGACCAAAAATTAAGACTAACGTGTATTAGGGTTTTCCAAAAATCTACCCCTAAGGGGTGAAAAGTTAATTTTATAGCGGAGGATTTATTGTGGGCTTGATTAACTCTAAAATTGGTGTAAATAATGTTTGAGTCAAGTTATGGAAACATACCAGACGATTTTTGAAATTCTTTATTTGTGTTCGTGAAAACAGAGATACAGTTTATATGAAAAATCTTATTAATTTGGTTAATGAACTTGAAACTTAGCACAAATACTTGCATAAGTAATTAATAATGTTTGTCATTATTAGTTTTTCAAAACTACGCCTCAAATGAGGTTAGGGATGTTAAAGTTTGTAAGAATTTTAAAGCGCAGTCCGATTAAAAAAATGGTACTTTGAGTCAAGTTAGGAAACTTGCCAAACGAATTTTCACCGATTTTGACGGCATATTGCTGATGTTTTAAGGAGTAACTTAGGCTATTTTTATTTTAGAAAAATAATTAGGGTACCGCGCAAGAAAATTAAAATCCATGAAATCAGACAACCACGTACAGCCCAGTACAAACTTACTAAGCCTCCGCTGTCTATTACGGCTATGACCGACCCCTTAAAAATTTAAGGGGTCGGTCCCCATACAACAAACTTTTCATTTTGAAAAAAAATAATAATAATAATCTAGCATGTGGGGGGGTGTCATGATATTATTTCATCACCGCTGCTCTCAAAACGGTGAAGGAAAACATCGTGAGGAAACCGGCATGTCGTAGAACCAAAAATTCGAAGACATGTGACATCTACCAACCCGCACTGGGCCCGCGTGGTGGATTACGGCCCACTCTCTCACCGAGAGGAGGCCTGTGTCTCAGCAGTGGGAACATTATAGGCTGATTATGTGTTATGTGGGGTGTCATCGCCTAGAACTCATTGAGTAAAGTACAAACATATTTTTTTTTTCTCTTTTAAAATTAAGAAATAGGGGGCCGTAAAAGTTGTAAATTTTAGACCATTTTTGTACGAGCTTTAGCGCAACAATTCAACAAATTAGGAATTTGAAACTTCTTTATACCATGTAAGTACCATGAATACTGTATTTAATCAACAATACTGAAAACGGCGATTCATAAGGTATTTTGTTTAAACATGGGTGATTTTCTGCAACTGCAAAAAATAACCTTGTAATTCACAGTATCATTATAAAATAAGTAAAAAGTTATCTTTGCGATTGTTAAACATATAATATGGTACGGAACCCTTCGTGCGCGAGTCCGACTGGCACTTGACCGGTTTTTTTTATTTGTTTTAAGCCGCATAGTTTTCGACTTTTGATGAACAGATGTAAAAAAAAAATACCGTCCCCCTTATCTCCGAAGTTTTCATAGAGAAAAATCTGAAATTATTGTATGTGATAGAAGGTTATGTAAAGATTACAGGAAAAATAAAACGATGTCTCTAAATAGCAGAGTTTTTCAGAAATCGGAACGGAACCCTCGGTGCGCGAGTCTGACTCGCTTTTGACCGGTTTTTTCTTTCTCATCCTTACATCCATGAAGTTCTTTGTTCTTTGCTTTATGAGGTTTGGTAATCGTAAAGCACTTCGGGATATTTTATTTTTTATTCTAAATGGTTGTAATGTAAGTAATACAAACCAAATCGGAGATTGGAAATGCACAAACAAGGAGGCCTTTAGATAGATAGATAGATAGATAGATAGATAAAACATTTATTCGATGCACCCAAAAGACAGCACAACACACAAAAGTACAATTAAATTATTACAATTCACATGAATAATTATAAAAATTTAAAAACAAGGTGCCAACATACAAAAAAATAAATAAAGAAAAAGATACATAAAACACGGAAATGAAAGTGGCAATAAGACATAACATACATAACTTCAAATAACGATTATAGGTAAGTTACACAGTGCAGTGTGCGTCTGAAGGTTGCATCAAATGGGAGTCCAGCTCAGCATGTGTCAGGCAAGTATACCTGACGCTGATATTCTGCTGGATCCCTGCAGTGACGTACGGACGCTGAGCAGTCATGATTATGTTGGTGTTGTGACAAAGTGTCATGCGCGGAGTAAAATTAAGTAAATATACCCGCAACTGTAATTGTATATTCAGTAACGTTTTGCATTTAGATTACTTGATTAGATATTATTTATTAAGTTTAAAGTATAATGTATAAAATAAATTAATAATCACAATTATATAATAAATAAATAGTGGCGTAGGTGCGAATAAAATAAAATGATTTAAAAATGAAATCAGTGTGTTTACAATAAATAAATGTAGGTAAATAATATGTGTATATTTATCATAATAATTATGTATTTAATCATTAGTATGCAACAAAAGATCCACGAATTATTCAATTACTACCAAGTTCACAGGTTTTGACCACGAGATGCGCTAAATAGCCAGACTGGCTCGGGAGGACATGATAGCCAGTTAAATAATGGACGTGTTTGAAACAGTCATCCCCAGTTTTTTCTGCGAGGCGATAAGAAACTGCCGCAGTCGAACTCTGAATGTTACAAGAGATTTAAGGTTCCTTATCGGCGGGGGTATATTATTCCAGCATTTAGACTCAGCTTTAGGCTCAGCTGTAGGTGAACTCGGGCTGTGGATGGTGATGATGATGATGATGATGAATGTTTGTATGTACCTACTATAAAGCTACCATTTAATGGGTACGTCTTTCATTGACTTGAAAGTGCCCTGGAGGCTGAGAGTATGTCATGTGCACTCTAAATAATAACGCGCTGATGGTGGCGCGTGTGTTGGGTCATTTAGCTCCCTTCAAAATGGCTGCTAACGCTGCTAATCCATGTGTCAGGTTCGTGAACGGGCGCTGTCATTAGAGTTTGGTCATCTCTTAGCTGTCACGGCGTATTTTAATTTAATTTTTATTACTGCATAGTTCTCACATGTATAATTTCAACATAAATGATGTTACCAATATTTTGTAAGCATAAGAGTGTCCGTGGAGTTTCTTGGCCGTTCTACTTTCTCCATAGGGGCCTACTGCGCTTTGGAGTGGGCGACTAGCTTCAATTTTCTGACTGACCGACTCCTTGACAGTTCAAAAGTGCCTGTAATTGGTTTATTTGAAATAAATGCTTTTAATTTGAGTTTGAGTTTGAATGCAAACATCTGTAGATAATCTTTAGTCCCAGGTTTTAAGGGTTAAATGCATTATTCTTCGTATAAAAGCAACAGAGCATTACTTATAAAATTTAGTTCAATAGTGTAGTCACCAATTATGCCAGCATGATAATCTAAAAGTTTATTTGGGCCATTATTGATTCTCTTTCATTTCTGTTCTGGATCAAAATAAATCCAATGATCTTTTGTCAAAATCAGTTTAGTATGCATGCTTGCCGGGGTTGGTCCGTGGATGGGTGTCCATCTTTATTTATTTATTTATTTATTTATTACAGCATGGAAGACTTACAGCTAAAAAAAAACTTAACAACAAAAAGGGAAACGATAGTCAACAGAAAGCCAATTACAAGTCTTCGCGTTTAGACTTCTACTAGTATTTATGTTGTGAGCACACAAGCAGAAACATGTATATCGAGACTCCTCCGTGCCTCGGAAACCAGGTCCCGGCTGCCATTCATGAATCTTTGACAGTCGTTATGGGTCGTCAGAAGCCCGAAAGTCTGACAACCAGTCTTACCGAGGGGTATCGTATTACCCAGTTACTGGGTTGTGGAGGTCAGATAGGCAGTCGCTCCATGTAAAATACTGGTATTCAGCTGCATCCGGTTAGACTAGAAGCCGACCCCAACATAGTTGGGAAAAGGCTAGGCAGATTGATTGGTACTATGTGACGCACCATACCACATTGTATAACCATCATCAAAAATTCTTCTTAAGTTCTAAAGGAACTCAAAAGTCTTACCTTCTAGTTTCTACCATATCTTCCTTACCGCTCACTTCCCTTCTTGCTTTACATTGGTCTCCCCGAACGGCACTTTACTAAATTTTGTTTCAATGCCCTTAGTGGAAGTGCTTAGGTGCCGTTCGAGGAAGTGCCGTTCAAATCAGTGCCCTAAGTGGAATACCTCATTGTAACAACTTCCTATCAGCGGATTGTGCTGCCTACTTTCAGCGGATTCTAACGACCTCCACTGGGTCGTCGGCTTCACTTTAATTTATCATCATGAACGCTTTCAAGGACACTGACCGAGACACAATAGAAGTTATAATGTTGTGACTGCTATAGCCGTACCTTTAATGTCCTTCAAAGCGTTAATTAATAACTTAAATCGTTTGTTTATGTAAATATGCTTGTTGAAATAAAAATAAATATGGTAATTGGATTAGGTGTAGGGTTATCTTTAACTTCACGTTTGTCTAATAACGATTGATGAATGGTTAGTCAAATTAAACGTCATCTTAAAAGACATGTTTTCGTTAAACGTGGACTTTTTGTATAAGAACCAAACATTGAACTTCTATATCAATGTTTTCATTTTTTCCAAATAAAAGAAAAATGACTGTTCTAGTATCAATTAAAAATCTACCATCACAAGACTTATGTCTAAGATATTTCTTTTACTTAACTAAATCAGACTACACAGCCAAATTCCATATTTTGCAAACTACATTAAACATACCTTTAGCTATATTTACTCCAAGGTTTCGAACAAAAACACTATCACCTAAATGAAGTCTAAAATGTTAGAAACAAATTAATTCATAATCTAATTTAGTTCAAACTATTTTGCCTTGCCTACAAAATAGTGAACTTCAAATATGTTACTTTAACATACGATTATAGTCTTTACCGACTTGGGAATACCGATCAAATCAGTTTCGTGAATAAATTCTACTTTGTGTATAATAAAATTGGGAGTTATGAAGACAGACTGTATTAGAGATATAGCTTTTATTGGATATAAATACTGGGATATTTCTATTAAAGCTGAAAGATATTAGATTTTTTCAATTCTGATTTATTGATTGTTGATAAATATTTGCTGCAAACAATTCAGAGCACGGTCTGTGCTAATAAGTATTAGTTTGCACAATCTCCGGCATTATTAATAGAAAAGAAGCACAAACAAGTTCCAATTATGGAACCTAATATTTTTCAAACATTAACTGAAAATCATTTGAGTAATATAATTTCTCTGTTTGTCTTCAAACAATTAAGAAATATAACGGGTGCTATAAGTTTAATATGTGTATCTGCGTATCTGTCTGTGGCATCGTAGCTCCTAAACGACTGAACCGATTTAGTTTTTTTTTGTTTTATTTTAAAGGTGACTTAATCAAAGTAGAATTCCCGGGCGAAGTCGCGGGCAAAAGCTAGTGTATTATACAAATAAATCTTCCGAAATAAATTCTCTAAATGATCGTGAAAACCGTATCAATCAACATCTGTTGCGTAGTTTAGAAGAACAACGTGGTCACTTTATAGACAGACACGAAAAGCGATTTTCTTTTATCTTATTATTTATAGATACATATATTATAGATTCAGTAATAAAAAACTCGACAAGTAGGTAAAATGTTGACTCATTCTTTATCAGTGACGTAAATAACACGTAAGATCATACCAAAATTAATGACAAACAACCAATTTTATGTCCAAAATCACTATCACTTATTATAGCACCACTTTTTTGCACTTAGGTATATATCACGCATTACAGGCCGCACCATCGAACAACATATCCGAACCATTTAAACTAGGGAATATATCACTAGCTGTCAAACATACCAACAATGCTACTTCTTTGGGATCTAACATTTTACCATCAAACCCAGATTCTTGCAAGGTACTATTTATTTGTTCCCTCAATTCTGGATGATGAACGATCATTTTCGCCAATATATTCGTCTTTGAAGGTCCTGGACTGATGCAGTTGATTCTTACGCCTTTTGGGGCTAATTCTAATGCAGCTTGCCTTGAAAACATTTGTAAAGCTGCTTTTGATATAGTAAACCCCAAAGTTCCAGGTGTAGACCGTTTAGACATCGAAGATCCTATATTTACTATATTTCCTTTTGTTTTCACTAAATACGGTAACACTAATTGCGACAGATGGTACGGTACTCGAAAGTTCACATTCATCAGGTCGTCTAATTTCTCCATAGTGCTGTCGGACAGAAATGATATCGCCATTTTGCCGGCACTATTCACTAGTATATCTATCCGTCCATATGATTCCACTGTTTTTGTTACCACCGCTTCGCAAGCACCTTCATATGTCAGGTCCAGTGGTATGAATAAAGGAACTACGTTGTTTACTGCCGTGCACTTGTTTACTGTTTCCAATAGTCTTACTTCATCTCGTCCAACTAGTGACAATGTAGCTCCAAATCTGGCAAAAGCTATAGCTGTTTCTGCACCAATACCAGAACTGGCGCCTGTTACTATGGCCACTTTTCCTGTTAAGTCTATATTATCCATTTTAGTGACTTTTTCTTCAAACTTATTAACTTTTCTTTCTGGATTTAAATTCCTTTCGTAAACTGCTGTTTTATTATATTTACCGCATTCTATATTTTATTTGTAATCGAGGACACGTCTATAACTGACGGTGGTTGGATAAATACTGATAACATTATCAGCGTTTATCAGTCTGTTGCTGTCTTACTTTGTTTACTTGTGGCCGAGTTATTACATTTTATGTATTTTATAACCTTGATAAGTATTTATGTAATTTTGTATTTGTTATCTTTTTGTATATGTGTGATCACGCGATTTTTTTAAAGAGTGCATAATCGTTTTATTGTAATCCGCTTACGAAATCGTGACCTTGCATTAATTCTTCTTTTCTTCTACAAGATGTTAAAAATAAATTTCGTTTACACATATAGGCAAGTTTTCTGATTTTTTGGTATTCTATGATAAGTTTATTAACTTAGTAATGTTAATTTTTGTATCAATGACACAGATTTCACTTCCAAATCCTTCAATATTACCCCAAAAATAGTCCTAAAGAGACACCTAACCTTTCCCTGACCTTTTTCATACAACATAATTGAAAGCCCCATTTCGTATCATACAAAATGTGAGGTAGATTCCAGCATTTGTGAAGGGCAAGATTTTTGCCTGAAAATAACCTGAAACTACACGACCGCGAACAGTGGGGGCTTACAAACAATGCAGAAGTTTTCATCAGCGGCACACATGAAGATTTTTGTTGTTTTCACAAGTAAATATAGGCTTTGTATTGTTTGGTAAAGTAGGTGTTTTCATGTTGAATGTTATAGGATAGTATGATTGATGAAGGATTGAATGTTATAGGATAGATTGAAGGTTGAGTTGAAATTGTGCTTGGTCGTTGACTGGTAATACCTTGATTGTCTGTTAAATACTTTTTTAATTCTTTTAGAATGCTATGGTCTGTTTTCACTACCTCCTGTTAATAACTAATATGTTAGATTATTTCAGGCGAATTATTCAGTCGTTTCGGGTCGTCAGAAGCCCGAAAGTCTGACAACCAGTCTTAGTTTTAGTTACTAGGTTGTGGAGGTCAGAGGCAGTTGCTCCATGTAAAATACTGGTATTCAGCTGCATCCGGTTAGACTGGAAGCCGACCCCAACATAGTTGGGAAAAGGCTAGGCAGATTGATTTTTGTTCGTATGTAAGTTGTCCTTTCAAAATTTGCAAGTTAAATTTGACCCACTTCCCGGTGTATCTCTCGGTGTGTCTCTTTATATTTGTGCCAAGAGTGAAGTTGTAAAAGATGGTATTGCGCCGTAACCAATGAATGTACATACTTATGGCTTTGCAAAATTCAAGTTCAAGTGAGGTGATGAGATAATCATGTTAGTATAACCTTCAAACATAATTTACTTTACACCAAAACACTACTACGCATAGTAACAATAAAAATCATAATGTTCATGAATGAACTATCAAATACCAATATTATACCCAAGTACTTACATGTGTTGTTACTTACACATTAACTTGCATTTAAACACAGAATAATACAGAAGGTCGGCTCGAAACAATAAGCGAAAACACACGCACACATAGACACGCTTCACGTACAGCGAGTGCAATCGCACTCGCGATAGGCATTTGAGTTCACCGTAAGTACGCGTCCATGTGTTCGTGCGCATGTTTTTCGCTCGTTGTGTAGAGCCGGCCTTCTGTAATATTATGTGCTTGTTACGTCATAATAAGTTTCCGACATCACAATATTAATGTGCAGGTTTTCCTCATTCGGACATACACGTACTTTAACCTGTTTGAGATCTATTTTTATATACCTGTTTTTAAATCTGTGTTGATGTAAATCAAGCGGTTGTACATAATGGGGTAAATGTTTTGTGATTTAAAATCATTATATTGTACTCATGACAGTTTTTGTTATCCAGCCAAAAATTACAATAGGTACAGCGCAATATAGGTATTTCAATAATATTATGTAAATCAGCAATTTTGATGTCAATTCCACAAAGCAATTACATCTATTTGTGTACAATCAAATGGACCAATTAAAACGCAATTAGTTTAAAAATACGAGTTTTTATCGTCATAGGTATCATTTGGTTGCCTGCCCATCTGTAAACTATATGTTTTTGATAAAAATCATTGTAGTTTACATCATATACGACAGCTTCATAATTTTATTTAATCTTAACTTTAATAATTTCTAAATACCAATCCCATATTACTTAAACACTGTATATCACTTAAGAATGTCATCAATAATATTTGTTCTTGTGTTTGTCACTTCACTATGTTTGTTGTTATGTTTGTCACGTCACTAGACACTACCAGACGCTGCTCCGTCAACTACTAAATTAGCACCGTTTAGATTTGGGCTAGTATCACTCGCAACAAATAAAATCATTCTAGCTACCTCTTCAGGCTCTATTATCACATTATTTGGTACTGTATGAGCAAGCTTCTCATACGCGCGAGGCATATCATCTTCTAGCACATTTAAATTCGACAAAATATTCGTTCTGGTCAGACCTGGACAAACAGCATTCATTCTTATGCCTTCGACTACTAATTCTAAAGCGCCAGCCTTCGTGAATCTCTGCATTGCATCTCTCACCATCGCGAAGTGTAGGAAACCAGGCCTGACTCTACCAGGTGAACCAAAAACATTCACGATATTCCCTTTAGTCCTCCTCAGATGCGGAGTACACAACTGAGTCAATTTGTAAGGCACACGAAGATTTAAAGCAACTAGATCATCGAAGACATCCATAGTCGTATCAAAGAGCGAAGTAACACTAGCTTTTCCAGCACAATTCACAAGTATATCTATCCTTTTGAACGTCTGCACTGTTTTTCTGACGACTTCATCGCAATTTCCGTCTATTGTCAAGTCGTAGAGGAGACATAAGGGTCGTATTCCTTTTGCGGCTTCGCACTGACTCGCAACGGCATGTAATCTTGTTTCATTTCGTCCAACTAGTGCGAGTGTCGCTCCGTGTTGTGAAAACAGTTTGGCAGTAGCTGCTCCGATACCGGAACTGGCGCCGGTTACGATAGCGATTTTGCCGGTAAAATCCATTCCGCGGTACCGTTTGTGATGGTGGTCGCCGTATGACTGTCGACGTGAGTCGTTCAGGCTTCGAATATTAGCGAACTGGTTTCTGCTGTTGATATAGTTTCGAGTTCTCAAAGTTTTATTATTATTCAATAGTGTTTTTTTACTACCACAAGTTTTAATTCGTCAATTAATAAGCATGTTCTACTGAGTCATCAAGATTTTATGCAGATATAAATTTTATTATTCAGGAAATTTCTTATGAGAACCAGTTTTTCATGAAACCATTTTGTTTTCGGATTAATTCGATTCGTGAACATAGTCAATTGAAATGCAAAAGGCAGGGAAATTAACATTTAAATAAAGGATTCGGAAAATCTGCATACTTAATTTCAATACACAGGACTTTTTCGTAATGGTTGAGAAAATTCGGCTCGTTTATTTACGTCATAAAATATTAACATCAACTCGTATAATATATTCACCAGTTGCCCAATTTTCATCCTTTTAATATCACATAAATATATTATGTGTCGTTATGGTCCTACATCGACTTGAAATTGGTTCAGCGAAATGATATCTTCTCATATAGAGAAGGATGGAGCATTTCTTTTAGATTCCCTTGTCCTATGTCACTTGGGTTTTTCTTTATTCCATTCCCCCTAGTTAATGGTGAGCATTATTTCACTCTCTTTAAATCAACACCTATATACTCGTAGATTCCCACATAGGTTTTCCCAAAAAAATCGTAGTTTGAAATACCATTACCCGGTCTAAAACTCACTTCTCCACCATATAGCTTTCCACAGTTTCAACATAGTTAGTGTTTTCCAACTTTTAGGAGCGGACACGAGTTCAGGAAAGTTCTGGAAACCTAGGGAAACGTACAACGTTAAATACACTGAAATGCGTAAAACTGCAATGTGAAATAGCAGCTGGTGTGGACTGTAGAATTAATTGTTTTCATGTTAGTCCTTCCCTTTGGAGTAGTCAAAAGTTTTTGCACTAACCTCTTAGCTTGTAATGTCATCATCATCGTCAATGAGGGCCTCTGTTGATCAAGGTTTTAACTCTTAACCCTTTTTTGCAGTCAGGCAAAAAAGCTGATATCGTCCAGCATATACACAGACTTTTTGATTTACATAATGATCATTACATAATCTGCTAAATTGTCAGTAGCAAAAACGAGAATGCTGTTATCCATTGTCCTGCGACTTTTGTCATCATTTGTGGCACTTATAAAAGAAAAACGGTTGATGTGGTTTTTATAATCAACATTTTTGACATTTACATACTTGGTTTTATTCAAAACTTTGACAACCGCAGCTCCATTAGACAACACCTGAGCTCAGAATCCATGTTAGTGACGTAGCCACGTCCTTCACCTCGAACTGAGTTAAAAACACAACAGTCGGACCAGTCATCGTGATTATGTCTGTGTTATAGATTATGCAAATTATAGAATTTTTGACCCCGTGGATCGAATTATTTTTTAAACCGTTTCCGTTTTTTTTTTTCAGAAATCAGAATTGTGGATTTCATATCGTGGGAGAGAGTGCTTCATCCCAACAGTTGTAGTACCGATCTAGTCTGCAGGAACTTAAGCTGGCCATCAGACTATTTGACATGTGTCAACCTTTTGAGGAGCTTTAGTCATTAAATCCCTCGTATACTCTAGATTCTTGACTTATATTGTCATAATCACTACATACTTGCTTCATGACTTACAGAGCAGGTGCCGTATTATGAAGTGGTAAAGTATTGTTCCGTTGCAAAATAAGGATGGCGCTAGCCATACCGTGTAGCTCCATCTTTCTCTTGCACTGGAACTAATACTGTCTCAAGACATTGATGCCATTTCTCTGACTCCCTTGTTGTCGCTCCTCACACATCATTTGAAGAATCTTTCTTTTTCTTACTATGGCTTAGTAAAACGTTGAGGATCATAGACAAGACATTCGCGTAGAATTTTCTGTATTCCATACTTTTGGAGTTTAGACCCAATTTATGAGTTTGAATCATCGTTGGATTTTACGAGGCAAATTTTTTTCAACCCAAGTTCAATTTTTACTACGTTTTCCTTATGAACATGTGGAAAGTTTTTTGTGATATAATTGGGTTATGCTTTGATACTATAATTATTAGCTTTTTTAGTTGTTTCGGACTTTGTACTTTATAGTTTGGCTGTGTGACGTTAACAGAATAATGAGTCGTTCCGATGTCCAAAGTTCAAACTTTGTTGGGAAAGTTTTTTGTGATTTAATTGGATTATGCTTTGATACTATAACTAGACTTTTTTCGTTGCTTCGGACTTTGTACTTTATCGTTTGGCTGTGAGACATCTATAGAATAATCCATAGTCGTTCCGCGATTTCCGATGTCCAAAGTTCAAATGGTTTTGGGATTTCCTTTCGTGCAAATTGGGTAATATTAGCGGAATTTCCGTGACTAGGGAACAAGTTTCGTAACAGCCGAATGTTCTTTCATCACAACCCAATGCGACAGGAAGGGAATAGGATGCTTAGTTCAAGTATCAGAATCTCCAATAATAAATGTCTTAAAGGGTGAAAATGAACAAAACCCTTTTGAATTCCCACTCTGATTCTCAGAATATATCCGGAATGAGTTGACCCAAAAATGTCCAAATTTTCTAGTTTCCGGATCGGATTTCTGGAATCGCCAAATACGTGACGAATTAGAATTCTGAGTTGGTTTCAGTTATGTCAAAATCAAATCACAGTCTCTCAATAATTCAGTTGATTACTTCAAACTAATCCAATATTTGTATTCTTAGTATCCAGCGAAAACAGTTCGATATGCATCCGAAACTAATACTTAGAATACTTATAATATTACTAGCACTTCCCGCGTAGCTTCGCCCGCGTGGATGTCGGAATATATCCCACGGGAAAGAAAATCCTTCCTTATTCCTTGTCTACATTATAAAGGAAACTTCTGTGCAAAATTTCAGCTTTCTATGTACAGTGGTTTGGGCTGGGCGTTGATGAGTCAGTCAGTCAGTGAGGACTTTTCTTTTTATATATTATTAAAAAGATTATATAGATTAAAATTGATCAGCTTTAACTAACTACTAAACAAACAAAAAAAATCTAAATCGGTTCAGTCGTTTGGGGGCTACGATGCCACAGACAGATACTCATGTTAAACTTATATTTCCATGGGAGAAATATATCGTGGAATCTTATATTTCCCCTATGTTTCCGTCGGGGGTTAAAAATTATTCGAATTATCTCGGAAAATTAAAGAAAATTGTTGATATGTTTTTGAAAAAAGTGTTGGTATGTTTTTGAACAAATCGGTCCATTATTCAAATCATGGGAATCGAATACTATCTAAATTAATCCTACAACTACAGTTGCATTACTTTATCTACCTACAGCAGTCGACTAGCCATAAATCAGCATATATTGCTGAGCGCGCGCATCGTGACGTAATACACTCTCTAACTAAACCGCTCGGGAATTTATAGCTCCAGTATTGACGGGGTAGTTTTGTTTTTACTGTAGTTGGGGTTGAAATATTTCATCTGTATGGAAAATTGGAAAGAATTGTCTGTTGCGATTTTCCATACAGCTTCTATTGTTGAATTAATTTTATGTTAATATAAATATGAGTACCTACCTAAGTGATCTATCGATTATGCTATTAACGATAGGTTTTACGCAAAATAGCGTAGTCATCGAAATCATTGACCCCGACGTACACACGGCTACGCACCAAGCTATACATTTCCAGTTTACACAGACCTCTCATTGTAAGGTAATCCTCTACAATGCGAGATCATCTTATACTGGAAATTTGGTGAAATAACGACATACATAGGTAATTATTATCTCCGAATTTTTCGTTAAAAGCAGAATTCCCCACGATGTCTTCATCTATAGTTGAAATCACTGAGGTGATGTCTTAATGCACAAAGTACAATACGCGCCGCGAAAGATTAGACTTGACACACCACGTGGTTTGACTTGCGCAGTAGATGATTTTAGGTATCTTTAGCGGTATGGGGTCTGAGGCGCGAGGGGACCTGGGGCTCTACTCCCTAAGCACGAAACCCGTAGTTTCGGCCTTCGTTACGGGCGTTTCCTACTCCTTATCACCTCCGGATGGATGATTGGTTCGGGGGCCGAACGAAGTATGAATGACAAAACGATACGACAGTTGTCCCTACTCCCGATGTGTTTTTGCCCGTCCGAAGAATTTGACTTTTACTCTTGTTTTGATGGATCTTTATGTCAGACGGACGGACCGATGGACGGACTTAGGGAGTAGCCCCTGGCCTCATCGGAAAGAGCGCGGGATTAGCGGTCAAGTACCATATTTCGTGGCGCGCATTGTACTCTTGGTTACAAACACTATTTTGTCTTTCATCGCTTAAACTTCCTTAAAATTACAACTGCCATTCGAAAACTGCGCCCTAAAATAACAACTTCCAATACAAACATTGGCTTAACAAAAGTCCAACTACCAACATCACGAACCTGTAAGCGACATTCCCGAATCACATCCGTCCCCACTTGTGGCTAGCAACCGCGACGTTTGCACTTGCCGCGTTGTTGTGCGAACCCGATGCGAGGCTGAAATTCGACCATTAGGGGCAAGCGAGACTTCATGTTTATGTAGTCTATTTTTGTGCGAATTTAACGCTGTAGACGAAGAGTTTTTTGGAGTTCCTGTGGGGAAGAATTCGTGTTGAATGTGGTATAGTTTGTTTTAAATTCAGATTTCTTTAAGTTGCATCGTAGTAGGCTTGTAGAGATCTTTTACTAGAGGTGCATCCGATTTAAATTCGGATTTCTTTAAGTTGCATCGTAGTAGGCTTGTAAAGATCTTTTACTAGGGGTGCATCCGATTTCGGGTTTGCCGATATATAGATCTGCGATATTTTTCCAGAAATCATTGCTGTGTCTCAGACCAAATACAAACCAAGACATAGCGCTGTCAACAGTGACGTGAGGCTGGTTTCGTAAACATGTGTGCACTTAGTGAGGTGTAGTTCGGTGTAAATGTGTGCGTGTGAGCGTGTATGCATAGAGCGAGATGTAGTTTTGCACATGCTTCACTGTATTCTGCGTAGCACTACGTCTTTGTTTTTTATCTGGTCTGAGTGCTGTGTATAAAAAAGTTATGACTACTGAAATTACAGGCACATGGGACTAGTCAACTTTTGACTGTCAGATGCACTCGAAATTACAATATTGGAGTGGCCATGTGCCATATATCTCCGTCACTTACTAATTAAAAAAATATAGGAAATAAAACATATTTTTTTGCGAAATTGCGTAAATGAAAATTGTTCAAAGAATTTGGGAAGCGGTAATTTAAAAACGGACGCCATATTGCTTGTCACAGCTGCTGCAATTATGTTAATTAGCTTCATTAATTACTGGGCCTTATATTAAATTACGTTGCTACACAAAATGCCTGTATTAAAACAAGTTATAAATTTTATTAAAAACACATTGCCAAATGATATCTGAAGATTTTTTATGTAGTTTCAAGAAAATCAATTGTGTTGATGCGGACGTAAATCATTTGTTGAAGAGACAATGCTTGTAAGCATTGTCTCTTCAATTCTCATTATGACGTGTTTATTTCTTAAGGCGACGGTAACCGACTTTTAATACGGTTACGGTTTTAAACTTAAAATCGAAACGAGTAGTTGTTGTTAATTTAAAAAAAAATATAAGTACCTACGTTAAATTAGAGCATTTCCTTCATAACTTACTATGTGTATATTTTAGACTATCTTTTTTATTACATAATGTAAGTAATTAATTTGTAAAGTTATGTCTAACGCGGATAAAAAACTGAGAATCACGCAAAAACTATCAAGCGTATTTTTATGAAACCTTCACCATTTTCAAGATAATTTAATTATTTATCTTTTAGTATACGTGTTTTACTATAAAACCTATTGTTTTATGTGTATTAAATTAATAATGCGTCTAATTTGGGACAGCGCTCCTTGATGGGCGAGTCCTATTACTGGCTGGACGTACGACGCGTTGCGTGCTCAGCACAGAACACGCAGCTAACTCAAGGCCATTGGCATATATCGTCGCTAATTTAACTAACTGACGTATCTGACATTTTGGACTAAGCCGATAGCCGACCTAACTATAGTAATTTGATACATTTTCCAAGTCGAATCGAACTGTCTAATCGGTGTATCTGGACCTATGCCTTACGGTCTCCATGATAATGCAAAAATCGAGACCGATATAACTACAGTTTACAAAAAAAAAAAAAAAAAATAGCATGCCCTGTAAAATTTTCTTCAAATTCAGTTACGTCACTTAGTTAGATTAGCGACGATATCTGCGTTTTAGGCTTGGGTTTCCTAAGGAAGACGAACAATAATTTAACATAGTCATCGGTAAAATGAGGATTAATTGACTTTAAGAAAGTTCTGGATACGAAGTTTTATGATGCTGTCAATAAACACCGCTTAAATGGACGACCGTCATTTTACGGCCGCTATAATTATGACAGTGTCACCTCAGGTAACCCAAACTTCATTTGCACCTTCATCTTCATCATCAGTTGCACCTTCATCTTCATCATAATTTGCACCTTCATCTTCATCATCAGTTGCACCTTCATCTTCATCATAATTTGCACCTTCATCTTCATCATCATTTGCACCTTCATCTTCATCATCATTTGCACCTTCATCTTCATCATAATTTGCACCTTCATCTTCATCATCATTTGCACCTTCATCTTCATCATAATTTGCACCTTCATCTTCATCATCATTTGCACCTTCATCTTCATCATCATTTGCACCTTCATCTTCATCATCATTTGCACCTTCATCTTCATCATAATTTGCACCTTCATCTTCATCATCATTTGCACCTTCATCTTCATCATAATTTGCACCTTCATCTTCATCATCATTTGCACCTTCATCTTCATCATCATTTCGCCGAAAGACGTCCACTGCTGGACATAGAGCTCCCTAGCACCGGCACTTCGACCGGTTCTGTGCTTCATTTGCACCTTAATTGCTTGGTAAAGACTTGGTAAAAAATACGGCTAGTATCCTCTACACGTTAAATTCATAAAAACTGTAAAAAAAAAAACAATTCCGTATTCCTCCAGTAAACCTGATGGAAAAATTAAGACTTTTTCAGTATTTCTCCCACGATCTGTAACACTACGTGCTCATAATCAAAATTCATCAAGCGAACGACAGAATTACGCGAATGTCGGCCATTTTGTGCTTCTCTCATTTTCCCGCGCATACTTATCTAGCTACAAAGAGTTGACGGTGAAGTTTCATTGTCGAAAGTTAAAACCTTTTTTTCTTTGGGACTTAACTCTGGGTCTGTAATTTATGATGTTTAAAAAGGCAGTTTTGTTTTTTTTTTTTTATGTAAGTTTTCTAGTTTTCTTTACTATCCACGCATCACCCACGGCTTCGCCCGCGTGGTATGACGATAAAAAGTAGCGTATCTCCTTCCCCAGGGTTCAAAGTATCCCCATACTAAATTTAATCAAACTCGGTCCAGCCGTTTAGCCGTGAAAGCGTAACAAACACACATTCGCATTTATAATAGTAGTAAGATTAATACTATTTATTGCCCGTGACTTCGTCTGCGATCCAGGATGGAAAGTAGGCTATGTCATTACCACGTCATGGTATACCCATGTGCCAAATTACATCCAAATCTGTTTAGCCGTTTTAGTGTGAAAGCGTAACAAACAAACTCATTTTCGCATTTATGTTATTAGTTAGGATATATAAAATATATACCCGTATATTATGCGTTAGGTTTAGGATTTATGTCATGAAAATTTGTTTTTCAGCAATTTAATTCTTTTGTATTCTTCAACACAATCGATTCATTCTCCCTCTCAAACCTTCACCTAATGGATTTATTAACTCGACCACATTCAATCTGCTAGCCTTTTCCCAACTATTTTGGGGTCGGCTTCCAGTCTAACCGGATGCAGCTGAATACCAGTATTTTACATGGAGCGACTGCCTATCTGACCTCCACAACCCAGTTACTGGTTAATACGATACCCCATGGTAAGACTGGTTGTCAGACTTTCGGGTTTCTGACGACCCGTAACGACTGTCAAAGATTCACGAATAACCACATTCTTCTATCCCAAAATAGCTCTTTCTGACTACATTTATTTGAGAACGGACAAACGATCCGATTATTTTAATATTACCCCCATTACGTATTAATTGTTTTGAGTTGATACCCCGAGGGCACTTAATTTTGTCCCCGGTAGGGATGGGGCGAGCGTTGAAATAGTCGACTAAATTCGACTTATTGTTTTTTTCTTTCTTGAAGTTTTAGTAGAATATTGGATGGCTAAGTGGTTTATATTTTGGGTTATTAGTGAATGTTTTAAGATGTGATCATGATGTGATTTAACATTTATTGCTATGTACAGTGGGCTGCATCAATTGGGTACCCCAGTTAAAATTTTAATGCAACTGGGGTACCCAATTGATGCAGCCCAGTGTACATGCCACGCATGTGTGTGTGTGTGCCATTGCATTGTTCTTTTTCGTTGGTACTATCTTGAACCAAGAGTCCAAGACAGTAATTCGCGATTTAAATGTGCTTAATTACCTAAGTTACCAAATGACAACCATTTTTTTAATTTTCTATCGTAAGTTGGTGATAATTAGGGTTCCGTACCAAAATGGTAAAAAAGTAACCCTTATAGTGTGACTCAGTCTGTCTGTTTGTCTGTCTGTCTGTGACAGCTGGATATCTCAAGAACTACTAATGCTATCAACTTGAAATTTGGAACAGTTTTAGATGACATTTATTCAACTATTTTGCAAATAAGAAAGAAATAAAAATACTGAAATTATTATATGTGATAGAAGTTTATGTAAAGATTACGGGAAAAATAAAACAATGTCTCTAAATAGCACACTTTTTCAGAAATCGGTGCGCGAGTCCGACTCGCTCTTGACCGGTTTTTTTCATTTGTTGTTATTCTAAATGGAAGCAGCTTTTAGCATTATAACTTTAATTTCGCTGGCAGAGAAGATCTTTAAAAGCAAATGTATTTTTCAATCCCAAGTACGAAACATCTCACTCAAGTGATGGAACTTATCTTGTCTTAAACTTCAAATATCTGTGAAGCACAGCTAATTCTCTAACGTCTCGTTTTGCCTCCTCGTCAAACTTAAGAGTGTGAACAACTTTATCCATGGCACCAACATCGTAATCGCGAAAAATAATCAGCAGTCCCATACATTTGCGTCGAGTAGGTGTTGAAGTTTTCTATGAGACAGTTAAAAATTATTTCGCGATTACGATGTTGGTCCCATGGAGAAAGTTGTTCGGTTTGATGTTCTGTATCACACCATGAAATTTGACGAGAGTGCAAAACACGTTGACAAGACACGACACGTTGTAAAACATGAAGACGAAATGTAGATCAAAAGGTAATTTATCTAGTAACAGTTTTTCTAACACCCCGTCGCCATGTTAATTCGTTTAAAACATTATTATTTGTGACGAAGTTCACAAATAAATTAAACTTCGCAATTTGTATGCAAAACTCGGGTGACAAAACTTCTTAATTTTGTTATTCGTGTTTATTGTTTATTACTTTTCGTTAAAATAATGTAAGTAATAAATTTCCGTTTATTTACGGAACAAATCTTGTACCTAGATTCAGCGATTCTGGATTTGATACGAAATTGTAATCGCACAAATCGATCTTTAACAAGAATATAGTTTAAAAAACCGGTCAAGAGCGAGTCAGACTCGCGCACCGAGGGTTCCGTTCCGATTTCTGAAAAAGTGTGCTACTTAGAGACATCGTTTTATTTTTCTGTAATCTTTACATAAACTTGTATAACAAAGAATAATTTCAGATTTTTCGCTTTGCAAACTTCGGAGATAAGGGGGGGGGGGGGAACGGTATTTTTTTTACATTTTACATCAAAAGTCGAAAACCATGCGAACTAAAAAAATTAAAAAATAGTTTGAGAATGTGCAAACAGCGCTCTTTCATATGATACCCCACATGCCTTAGTAGCCCCACTTTAAATTTTTAAGACCCACTTTCAGTCCCAGTTGCAAAAAAAACAATTATTTTTATTTCTTTCTTATTTGCAAAATAGTTGGGTAAACGTCATCTAAAACTATTCTAAATTTCAAGTTGATATCATTAGTAGTTCTTCCAGCTGTGACAGACAGACAGACAGACAGACAGACTGAGTCACACCATAAGGGTTCCTTTTTTACCATTTTGGTACGGAACCATAAAAACTGTAACCCGACTACGGAAAAATAAAATTGATCTAAAAAGTTCAAAATATTTATTTACTTAAACAATAATGACATAGGTATATACGTATTTGTAATGTGCTCGTCAAGACCTTTCTTTTAATACCAAACATGTCATGATTATCTCAATTAAATTTTTTTCGAGGTCAGAAATTTTCGTGTTAAATCCGCCATATTAAATTTAGGGAGAATGTATATAGCCTATGTCACCGGGACCATTATTTCGAATCTACTGATACCTTATTCATCAAAATCGGTTCAGTAATTTAGGCGCTACAGTGGAACACACGTAAATACATACTTATATACATACATTCACAAGTAGACTGCTAAAATTATAACCCTTCCTTTTGATTTTGCCGTAGTCGGGTAAAAATAGAATGGTTTCAATGGGGTATCGGTAATCGACAGAAAGGGAATAAATCATTTGATAATAAGCAATTTTCTCTTGTTCTCTTGGTAATTTTTTGAATTAGAAACTGGTGAAAAGTGTCAATGATGCTTAATCAATCAATCAATCAATCAACTCAGCCTATCTCGGTCCACTGCTGGACATAGGCCTCTCCCAGGCTGCGCCACAACACACTGTCCTCCGCCTTCCGCATCCAGTCTGTCCCAGCCACCTTCGTCGTTCATCGGTTCGTTGGTCGGTCGTCGGTCCATCTAGCTGGGAGGCATCCCACACCATCGTCTGCTCTATAGGTCATGATGCCTATAGACACTAAAAAATATATTCAGACACAACTGCCTAAAAACGTCCATTTGTGGCCTGGCATGTAGTTTAGACCCCTATTCTTAAATAGGGCAATTTAGTTGCGAGGCAGGATAAAAAGTTACCGTCCCAACTCTTTGAGGGCACGTGAAATTGCCCCTGTGATTATCATGCTTACCTCTTATAGGGTAGTTCTTTAATCGTGTGAGATAATGAGCTACTTAAGAGGGCCCTTCCCGGTCCGTCTATACTCAACGTGAGCATAGACGAAAAGCTTGTTGTTTCATCCAGCAAAAGAGAGAACGCGATAACATTAAACGAAAAATAGTGTACGGAAATTCCATAAAACTTGTTCTAGGAAATACGTGTTTTTGAGTAGGTAAGTCTTACCTAGTTTGTGAAATAAATGTTTGTCATTTAGAATCTTTATTACATGTGCGAGGTTTCTACAGAGATGTTTTCTTTACTTTTACAATTTATGAGTACATTATGAACGGCCAAAGTTCAGGTAAAATTTGTGCAAAAAAGCAGAATTTTGGATGATTATACTGAATTTTTATGTCCAAATTTTTATTTTTGCTTTCGTAGAAACCTAGATATAGTGCACAAGTTACCTATTAGTTCAAAAATTTCAAAGAAATATGTGTCACAACGTCATAATCACGTATGAAAAGTATATCGGGTTGGCCGCCCTTAAGACCGTCTAGGCTTTACTTAGGACTAACTGTCGCCCGCAGTATCACTCGCATAACCGGGGTAACTACTTCATGTACACGAATAAAAAGTACCTATTATTTATGTTTTATTCCAGGATATAGTATATCAGTACGCAGCCGCTAAAGCGTAATTATTGAGTAACAAATATTCAAACTCACAAACTTCCACTTTTCTTATAACAGTGGGGGATAAGTCATACGCGTTTCTTAGCGTCTGATTCAGTAAGCCGGCTTTGGAAAACTTGAAACAAGGCGGGAATCTAGGATTCACGAAGGGTTTGACACATGGTCCTATTTGTAACTTTTTTCTTCCGAAGTTTTGTTACATATTCTCTTGTTAAAAGCTTTCTTCCAGTTATATATTATGTATGAATTTCGTAGTATTTCCATATTGTAAGACATTATCCCGAAATGTTTCCGTAATTTCTGGGGTTGAAATCTAACTGTGTAGGTGACAACAAGAATAAAGTTTAAAAAACTGTAACCCGACTTCGGAAAAATAAAATTGATCTAAAAAGTTCAAAATATTTATTTACTTAAACAATAACGACATAGTTATATACATATTTGTAATGTGCTCGTCAAGACACTTTCTTTTAATACCAAACATGTCATGATTATTTCTATTTAATTTTTTTCGAGGTCAGAAATCTACCATATTAAATTTAGGGAGAATTTATATAGCCTATGTCACCCGGACCATTATTTCGAATCTACTGATACCTCATTCATCAAAATCGGTTCATTAATCAAGACGCTACGGTGGAACACACGTAAATACATACTTATATACATACATACACAAGTAGACTGCTAAAATCATAACCCTTCCTTTTGGCTTTGCCGTAGTCGGGTAAAAAGTAGACATGACATAAACGAACCTAAATAGACTGAGTTATATCTTCAAGCTCGTAATCTCGTATTGGTGAGCAGCATTCTAAGTGGTGGCATACTAAAATCTCGCATTAAAGCTAGTAAAGGCCACTTGAGTCTAGAACGTGTGGCGACTGGAGATGAGAGTTTTGCGAGTTTTATAGTACTTTGTAAATATAGGTCAGTGTTGTTATAGATGCTGTAATCATTTAGAGAATTTATTTCGGAAGGTTTTTAGGTATGATACTTATGTTAAGGCTTGTCCTCCCTAAAATACGGCGAAAATAAGTAACTTTGTTTCCATTTTTTACAGTAACTATAGCACTTTTTGGAAAAAAAAATACACAATAATCTAGAATACAAAAGAAGTGATTTCATGTGTCCTGAAATCTATTTTAGTTTGTAGAACTAAATAAAAAAAAGGCTAAACGAAGGTCTATTTCTGTCTATTTTTTCGAGTTTTTACCATATTACTCCTACAGTTTTCATTAAAAGTGTTCATAAATTTATACAGTTCTTTACAAAATAATAAGGAATGATTTCATGTGATTACTTTTTTAGTCCAATCCCTAGATTTTTTGTAAATCGGTAATTACTTCATATTTTGCAAGCGTTGTGTCATCGCGCTTCTCTTTCTTTTCTATGCAGTCCGACAGTGACCGCGCTTTTTACGGCGGACAAGCCTTAATATTTAACTTATTAGAAACCTTCATGTTTTGTCAAGTCGTAAAAACCGTGCGAAGCAGGGCCGGGTCGCTAGTTATCCTACTATATCACGCTAATATTATAAAGGCGAAAGTTTCTGGTGTGTATGTTTATTACTTCTTCACGCTCAAACGGCTGGACCGATTTGGATGAAATTTGATATGTAGATAGCTTATACCCTGGATTAACACATAGACTAGTTTTATCCCGGTCTACGCGGCTGAAACCGCGGGACGCAGCTAGCATAATATTATAAATGTGAAAGTTTGTGAAGATGTTATCACGCAAAAACGGCTGAACGGATTTGGATGAAATTTGGCACACAGTTTATAACCTGGATTAACACATAGGATACTTTTCATCCCGGTAGTAGGTTCCTTTGGGATAACCGCGGCCGCGTGCAACGGCTAGTTATAACTAAAGGTAATTTCTGTGAAATATATTTAAATATACAGGAAAAGTTTTTTCGCAAATTTTCACACGGTGTTCTACTCATGAATATGAACAACTTTCACTATGGGACCAACCCTGAAATCACGAAAAAAAAAATCTGCTGTTTCATACGTTTTGGTCAAGTAGTTAGGTATTGAACTTTAGTATGAAATAAGTAGCAGTTTTTTTTTTCGTGATTTCAGAATTGGTGTCATATTGAAAGTTGTTCATATTCACCATGTGGAAATTTGCGCACTTCTTAAAAACTTTTCCTGTATAAAGAAAAGTGCTACAAAAACAAACTATTCAAAATGAATTAGTCTATTTCCAATTAGTCGCCACGTCTCAAACCAACACTAGCGCTTAGTGATTTATACGGGACCCAACAATAGAAGGAATTTGAGTACATTTTACAACTAATTACAGGCAACTCGGTAATTTATGTTTATTTGATATTTATTAAGGGTAGGTCTACAAGGTTGTAACTGTACCGCTTTCAGAATTTCAGATATTCATAGTTGTTTCGTTGACTTCCAAAATGTTAATGGGAATATTTTTGGGTGATTTAGATTCTGATGTTCCATGGATTAAAGTTTTCATATAAATAATGTTATTATAGGCAATTATAAATTGTTGGTATTTAGGTAAACGGTTCCATAAATTATTTTTGTGTAAGTAACCCGCTATTAATGTTTGTTTAAATGGGTCAATCGAGTTTGTCAGATTGACCCAAGATTGTGAGCATTTCAAATTCCACACGTTCATACTCATAGTCAGCCTCTAATGTTTTCACTCCTGGGAAATAGGTCTCCTCTCGATGAGAGAGAGAGTGGGCCTTTTAATCCACCACTCGGCCGGGGCCACTGCGAGCGAATTTTTGATTCTAGGACATGCCGGTTTCCTCACGATGTTTTCCTTCGCCGTTATGAAAATAATTTACGTGTTTACATGACTATACTCACTAAGTCAAAATAAGTACCTAAGCTTAACATGAGCCCCAAATTAAAAGTCCAATACTTTACTTAAAAATATTCAAAATCCAGTTTCAATATTTTTAATGTTATTCCATTTCTACCAGAATTGACCTTCAAGAAACAACACCACAAACTCCACCGCATCTTCAATTCCTAAAACCATATTCCGAGCTTACACAAACATCTATTCTACCCGTCAAGCAGCTTGAATGCCTTAAAATCACCGCTTCATTCAGCTGTTGGCTAAACAAACTAACATCTTGCACATTCAGCTCTTTCGCTGAGGTTCCACGGCAAACATGGGAAGCGGCTGCGATTTAGCGCTTCTGAGATCAAAAGAGGACGGGGTGACAACTAAAAGATGGCGGCTGGGACAGTCCCATCGGTGTTTAACACGTCCATCAATAGAAAATTTGTCGCGCCTTATCTTAACAAAGCCCTTTCCATACCAATGAGATTTTCATGCCCGTTTTTACCAACCCTAAGTGACTCCCTAAATATTATTGTACTGTTGTGATTTCAACTCTCGGCGCTGTTAAGCCTAGCGTTGAAAATCCAACAGTGCACTTTAGGGATTCGTTTAAGGGTCAGGGTTGGTGAAAAGGGGCATTAATGTTTTTCTGACAGACAACAATAAGTTTGAAAAAGAGGTATTAACAAAAATATTAGATACACCTCCAAGTATCTACAACTAAATAGGGCTTTTGGGATATCACGTATCAAAATATTGCATCTATCTGCATTCATTCAAAATTTTATAAACATTTTTCGAACCGGTTACCGTAATCATTTCATAGCACATTGTTAGGGTCATTATAGTGAATAATTTAGATTTTAATTAAGAATTTTATTCTTTTAACTAAATTGACGAAAAATCTTGAGCAGCCTTCAAAATTAGGGACTTGACCTGATAACAGACTCAATTGTTATTCCCTTTCAAAATGAAATATTTAAGTCGGAATCGATGTAAAATCTTCCACTTAAGTCCTTCAAGTTGAGTGCTGATGAAAACGTGAAAGGGTTCCGAAAGCTGAAATAATCAATTACAATTCCTTTTGTTTATACCCAATATATTTTCATCTGTCGTTCTTATTTCGAGACACCTTGTCTTGGTTGTATAAATACTAAAATCGAAGGTAGTTAATACATTCACAGTTTAAATAAAGAAAGAGTGTTTTGTCAAGACACAATTACATTTCTATTGTTACCGGCTTTTAGGAGGTCGATCGACAGTGTTGAGAGGGGAGCGTTTTTAATTCATAATTGCCCGCAGTTTTACTCAGAATCTGAAGGAAACTTCATCATGTATCCGGATTAAAAGTATTCTATGTTTCAATTCAGAACGGGGTTTATACATTCAAATCTGTTCAGCCGTTTATGAGTGAAACTTTCACATTTACCTAATGATGTTAGAATGGTAGTATGAGGTAGGTCAACTTGCAGCACGCTTAGCATGACGACGTTTTGTCGACGGAAGAATAGACAAAACTACACATTGCCATGCTTACACGCGTAGAATGCGTACAAATATTTCTACTGTCTTCCATTTTGTCTATTCTTCCGTCGACAAAACCCGTGTCTATGGCGGTCATGCTAAGCGTGCAGTATTTGAAATGTCTCGCAAAACAGCTGACAACGTGGTCTCCAAATAAAAACACTTAACTTGACCATGTTTAATTACACAAACCTTGAAAACCCACAACGTTTATAAGGCAACATCTCCAGTGTCCGACATTTCTGTATACACTAGCTGGTGACACTATGACACTCGGTGCAAAACATTTGGGTCTCGTTTCGCTCCGAGCACGTTTTTGCACACTCTTTGATGACTCACGCAACACCACTTTTGCTACACTTTTAGGCACTTTGAGGTACCGAGGACTCTTTGGGAATAGTTAGTGCAATCTCGCGAAAAAAGAGTTTGTGGGTAGTAGAAGATGGGGTGTCGAAATGAGGTCAGCGTGTTTGAGTGAGAGCTTCCTCAAAGCTCGATAGATGGCGTTGTACCATTTTCTAAATCGCGCTATTATGGTTTTCCACTAATGTGATGTAGGGAATCGCTTTTCAATATACTTTGTACTCGTTGGAAACTTTGTTTTATTTGGTTTATTGGGCAGCTGTCGGGTGCAGTAACATTTTTTGTTCCATTCGAGTCGGAATTTATTGCTTTTTTGAGTGTGTGGCGCGGAAAACAGGGTCGATTACCCTGAAGTGCCTAGTTTATCACCGCGGTGTGGTAAACAGCGGTGCGACGAGGTTGGTGTAAGACAGGCACCACCCCGGAGTCCTGGAGACTTCGCCCTTCGGAGACGGCGACGGCCACAGATGTGACGACATCTCAGCAGTGTCATCAAGGACGGTGACACATTTGCAGCGACGTCATCAGTGACGTACTTGGAGAGGTTTGATTGAAGCGAAACTGTGAGTTACGATCCAAAAAGTTTTTAGTCTAGACTTGTAATTATTTTCTCAGTGCAGTGAAACTTATTTAAGAAGTGTTTGGGACTTGTAGAATTTTAGCATTAGTTTTAGACTTAGAATAATTACGCAAAAAGTGTTGTGACGGGGAACCTATGCCCGATTTTCTCTAAAGTTTAAAAAATATTTCAAACACTTGTAATTTTTTTCGGTTTTTTCAATGACTTGTAAAATTTTATGGATTTTATTTTTGTTGCTTATAGTTATTGGAGAATTAAAAAAATTATAGCTTCTTATTACACAATGGAATCCTTACGTAAACTACAGTCAAATAATAAAACAATAATAGAAAAAGGCAGAATTAATTTTAAAAAATCACCGAAAGATCGTATCACACCAAGTTATTTAGAAACACGACTAGAGTCTTTAGAGTCACAGTGGCAACAATTCGTTGAAACTCACAGACGCATTGTAGAAAAAGCAACAGACGAAGATTTACAAAAAAATGTTTATTTTACATCAGACTTATATGACCAAACGGAAGAGACATATTTATCGTACAAGTCTGAATTGAAAGAGCTTATAGTCAAACCTAGTCCTTTTAATAGCACCAATCCAAGTAGTAGTAAGCAATTCAACAAAAACATCTCAAATGTAAAACTACCAAAAATTTGCTTGCCTACATTCTCGGGGCAATATACGGAGTGGGTTACGTTCCGCGATTTGTTTGTGTCACTGATCGCTAATAACGAAGCGCTTGATGATGTTCAAAAACTACATTATTTAAAGGGCCATCTCGCAGGCGAAGCAGAACAATTGTTACGTCATATTCCAGTAACCGCATGTAACTACCGAGAGTGTTGGTCTATTTTAAATAAAAGATATGACAATAAAAGATTTCTAGCCAACAACATGCTAAAGCGGCTTGTCTATCAATTACCCATTACAAAAGAAACATCAAGTTCTATTAAAACACTGTTAGACACCACTGTAGATTGTCTCCATGGATTGCGCACTTTAGGTATTAATGTTGACACCTGGGACGCAATTGTTGTTTTTCTAGTATGTGACAAATTAGATCCTGAGTCCCGTAAACTGTGGGAATTGAGGATAAGTAACAACGATGAGATCTCTAAGCTTGATGAATTAAAAATCTTTATGGAATCGAGGTTTAGGGCCTTAGAATATTTAGATCCCAAACCTAATCCCAAACCTTGCGCTCGTAATGCTAAATCTTTTCATATCACTAACACTCAAAATTGTATTGTTTGCTCAGGCGATCACAAATTATGTCACTGCAAGGAATTTTCAAAGAAAGATTGTGATGAGCGTCGTGAATTTGCCCGAGTCAGTAAGCTTTGTTATAACTGTCTTGGAACAAACCATTCTGTATATTTTTGCCGTCAGTCTACCAGATGTCACCTTTGCAAAAAGAAGCACCACACACTACTTCACCCAAAAACAACTGCCAATTCTGCTGAAAATGTTGATAGTTCAGCAGACAAGAATGTTGAGGCTGCTAACGCTGCTACTTCTTCCAATCAAAGCGAGATTACCAAACCCATTTGTTGTTTTGCAGATGTTCACAATCAGGGTCTGTTAGCCACAGCCTTGGTCAACGTTGAGTCAAGAACTGGGACTGCTCTTGTTTTAAGAGCTCTGATGGATCAGGGCTCTCAGGTCTCTTTTATTACAGAGGCTGCAGTACAGTTGCTTGGATTAAAGAAAACACCTGCTCACACCGACATACTTCGACTAGGCGATGATGAGGGACATGCAATGCCCTCTAAGTGGATAGTTCGATTTAAATTGCAGTCACGCCTAGATCCCACTTTTGTTTTATATGTCGATGCTTATGTATTGAATAGGCTCACATCACGTCTTCCTGAGAGGAAAATTGTTCATGTATTGCCTTTATTTTCATCTTTAGAATTAGCAGATCCATCCTTTGATGTGCCTGGGAAAATTGATTTGCTGTTGAATACGCGTGTGGTCGGAGAAGTTTTATTAGATGGTCTGGTCAAGGGTCCACCTGGAACTCCAGTCGCTCAGAAGACTAAATTAGGTTGGATTCTGTCTGGGGAGATTCACACATCGTCAATCTCTAGGCCAGTTTGTTATAATGCTGTAGTAAGGTCAGATGTAAACACTCTTCTGAAAAAATTTTGGGAGTTAGAGTCAGAGTTGTCCGCTCATAAGGTTATGTTAACAGAAGAAGAGCAGAAATGTGAAGACTTTTTCTCTAACACAACCAAAAGAGATGAAACAGGGCGATATATTGTCAAATTGCCATTTAAGTCTGATCAACCTAGTAGTAAGTTTGGTGGATCAGAGGCTATCGCTCGTAAACGGTTTCAGATGCTGGAGAGAAGATTGGTAAACAATCCTGACTTTAAGACGCAATATACTGCTGTCATAAACGAGTATATTCAATTAGGACATGCTAAAGTGGTTCCTCAGGAGGATATAGGAAATGATGCTGTTTATTTGCCGCATCATGCCGTAGTACGTGATGATAGAAGTACTACTAAGGTTCGGGTCGTCTTCGATGCTTCTTGCTCAGGATGCAATGGAGTTTCGTTGAATGATGATTTAATGGTTGGCCCGAGATTACAATTAGATTTGCGTCAGATTATTATGCGGTGGCGCCGCCACCCCATAAGTATAGTAGCGGACATTGTGAAGATGTACCGCCAGATCAAGGTAAATGAAGAGGATATTGATTTTCAGCGCATTTTGTGGCGCGACAACCCTGATTCGGAATTACAACATTTGCAGTTGTTGCGTGTCACTTTCGGTACATCCTCTGCACCTTACCTGGCAGTACGTTCTTTGCAGCAAGTTGCTCGCGATGAAGGAAACTGTTTTCCTTTAGTTTCAGATCGTGTTCTTAAGGATTTTTTTGTCGACGATTTCTTGTCTGGTTGTGAGTCTGTTGATGAAGGTGAGCAAATTTATCAGCAGATGAACGAGTTATTATGTCGTGGAGGTTTCCAGCTTCAGAAATGGTCCAGCAATAGTGAAGAGTTATTTAATAAAATCAAAGATGGTTCATCAAATGAAAACATGGAATTTAAAACGGATACAGTTATGAAAATTTTGGGTTTAACCTGGGATAGAGATACTGATAATTTTAAATACACTGTCCATCTTCCTTCACTTGAAGCTCCAGTGACCAAAAGAAAAGTCATTTCTGATATTGCCCGTTTGTTCGATCCTCTTGGTTGGCTTGCTCCAGTTATAATTACAGCTAAGATGTTCATCCAACGTCTATGGCTTGCAGGCATCGACTGGGACGACGAACTGCCAAATCACCTTTTGAAAGATTGGCTTCATTATAGAAACAACCTTTACAACCTCAGTAATTTTCAATTACCGCGATGGATTCACACAAGTCGATACGATACCCTTAGAGAACTACAAGGATTTTGCGACGCTTCTAACAACGCCTACACGGCTGTTGTTTATGTACGATCTGTCGATTCCAACGGTTATGTTCACAACAGTCTAGTAGCATCTAAGACTAAGGTGGCCCCGGTCAAACAAGTTTCCATACCTCGTTTGGAATTATGTGGCGCTGTGCTTCTCTCAAAACTTCTTTGTGAAGTTTCGGACACCTTACAGATTGCAAAAGAAAATGTACATGCCTGGACTGATTCTTCAGTGGTACTCGCTTGGTTGAGTAGCCACCCAAGTCGATGGAAGACATTTGTCGGAAACAGAGTTTCTGAAATACTCACCTTCATGGATAATCATCAATGGTCGCACGTTCAGTCTAAGGAGAATCCTGCAGATTGTGCGTCGCGAGGAGTAAACCCTTCCGAGTGTGCAGAGCTTGAATTGTGGATGCAGGGACCTAGTTGGCTGAAAAATAAAACTATAGATTATAGCAGAAAAGAATTTAAGAAAACTAATCTAGAAGAAAGAAAGATGTTAGATATTGTCTGTAGTACTGTAGTGAAAGAAAAAGAAGAAAATAATATAATGGTCAAATATTCATCTCTTAGGAAGCTAACTAGAGTCATTGCATACTGTAGAAGATTTATGAAATCCAGATACAATGAATCTACTACAATTTATTTAAACTTTTCGGAAATTAATCAAGCTTTACTTACATGCATTAAATTATGTCAAAAAGAGCACTTTAAGGAAGAAATAGATAGTTTAAAAATAAAAACTAAAATAGATAAAAAAAGGATACTTACCTCACTCAATCCTTTTCTCGATCAGGAAGATATTTTGAGAGTTGGCGGAAGGTTAAATAGAGCGAACATTCATGAAAACATGAAACATCCTATAATCATTCCACACAAGTCACACTTGACTCACCTTTTGATAGCTGATGCTCACGAACGTACGTTGCATGGTGGACCTCAATTAGTTCTTAACTATTTAAGATCCAAATACTGGATCATCAGTGCGAAGAGTGTCATAAGACAATATGTACACAAGTGTGTGACTTGCCTCCGTCATTCCGCTAAACCTGTAGCACCTTTAATGGGTCAGTTACCATCTGCCAGGGTTAATGCTAACCGGCCATTCTTTAAAAGTGGCGTGGACTATGCCGGTCCTATTAGCATTAGGCCTACGAAGGGTCGCGGTTATCACTCCACCAAAGGCTACATTTGTTTATTTGTTTGCATGGCTACTCGGGCCTTGCATTTAGAAGTCGTAAGCGACATGACGTCGCAAGCCTTTTTAGCCGCCTTCAAACGCTTTACAGCGAGGAGGGGCCATTGTGGTGAGATGTGGAGCGACAACGGCGCTACCTTTGTAGGAGCCAACCGGGAGTTAAGGGCATTGTTCACCCACGAAAGGTCTGGTGTAGCACCGGACATTGCTGAGTGGTTAGCAACTAATGGTACAAGTTGGCACTTTATTCCACCCCACTCGCCAAACTTTGGAGGGCTTTGGGAGGCTGGAGTAAAGTCCAGCAAACACCACCTTAAACGAGTGATAGGCAACAGCACTCTAACTTTTGAAGAACTAACGACAGTTCTAGCTCAAATTGAAGCCTGTCTCAATTCCAGGCCAATATCGATGATAAGTAGTAATGCGGAAGACCCATGTCCTCTGACACCGGGACATTTTTTAATAGGCGAGCCTTTACTGCTCGTGCCGGAATCTAACTTTGAAACATCAAATATTAGTACTTTAAAGAGGTGGCATTTGACTCAACGTATGCTCCAAGATTTTTGGCGTAAATGGTCCCGTGAATATCTGGTTCAGTTCCATCAAAGGAACAAATGGTCTCATCAAACTGCAGAACCAAACGTGGGTGACGTAGTATTGGTAATGGAGGATGATTTGCCTCCCGCAAGATGGCTTTACGGTCTCATTACTGCGAAGCATGCTGGCTCGGACAATATCACAAGAGTCGTTTCTTTGCGTTGTAAGGGATCTATTATGAAAAGACCTGTGTCAAAGTTAATATTGCTTCCTGTTACTACATAATAAATAGTATGTTTTGTTGTTTTTATTTTTGTTGATTATTAACTAAGAATAGCTTTTAATTTATAATTGTTGATTGTTGTTGATTTAAGATGTCATTTCATACTATAGTTTTATATATATTTTTTTTTATATTTGTAGATACATACAGTCCACTGTTTTGTCCTCCCATCTATGTATTTTTGTGATTTGCTTCATGGTGGGCGGTTTTATTTAGGTTTTTTTTTATTGTTATAATAATTTCAGTTTTGGACATTCTGTCCATGGTGGGCGGGATGTTTGAGTGAGAGCTTCCTCAAAGCTCGATAGATGGCGTTGTACCATTTTCTAAATCGCGCTATTATGGTTTTCCACTAATGTGATGTAGGGAATCGCTTTTCAATATACTTTGTACTCGTTGGAAACTTTGTTTTATTTGGTTTATTGGGCAGCTGTCGGGTGCAGTAACACAGCGTGTCAAACAAAACTGATAGGAGAAATTCTGTATGTGACTTTTTAAGGCTAAAATACTGAACCAATTTTGGTGATATTTCCTAGACTGGCGGCAACAGGACAAGGTGGGATCATGATATGGTAGTTTCAGTTGAAAGGACGTGAATCGGACGCGTGTCGCGCGACGAGCGGTGCCTGTCGCGGTGTCCTGCGTGAGCGACGAATACGACGCGACGTGACGCAACATGACGCGACATAATGCGACGCGATGCTACACGCGACAAATGTCCTACGTGATTTTGGTCATTACTTCTCGAATGATGGAGAAGTACAGTACAATTTTGCTTAAAAGTTCATATTTAAAGTAAAAAATAAAAAAATATCGTAAAAATATCGTTTATCGTTCGCAGCGTCGCGTCGCGTCGTATTCGTCGCTCACGCAGGACACCCCGTTTGCGTCGCGCGCGATTCGAGTCGCGTGTCGCGCCTGTTTGTAGGAGCCTGTAATTAGGAGCGAGCCTATTGCAGTTTACCGGGCACAACTTCCTAAATCCTTATAAAACTAAACTGGATGTACGTACGACCGCCAGTATCCAGTAAAGCCAGTAATGATTATTTTTTGTAAAGAAAGTACGTGTTGTGAACTCTTAGGTAGCTATGAGAGCCAATTAGTGGTCTATTGTGAAAGATGAAATAAGAGGCAATTAACAAACTATTCAGGATAAGAGGTCTCACGAAAGTGGAGGATTTTGCCGAAGAAAGGAGGTTGTTATGAACATGCAAAATTTTGACGATGTGAATTTTAAAAGGTCTATAGACAAAACAGGCAGATTTTATTGAACTGTAAATAAATACATTCCCGTGCGATATTTTCCATGCGGGCGAGGCCGCGGGCAAAAGTTAGTTTAAAAAAATTTAGTAGTCAAATTCAATGATTGGAGATTGATACGATTTGGTAAACCAGTCACAACAATACTATAATTCTAAGATTCTAACTGACTTTCAAATACAAACATGTTCAAGCTTTTAAAATCCCGCGGGTTCTCTCTTAAGTTTTCAAGAATAATAAATGAAAAGATGCTTTTTTGAAAAATGCATTCAATTAGCGAACTAGTAAATAATATTAATTTAATAGGTAATTATTAAAAACACATTTTTATTGTGGCATTTATTTAACTCATCTCAAAAACAGATCATACCTAATACTTTTTGAGCTGAGTTTATTAGTTAACACAATAGAAATGTGTTTTTAAAATTAGGTAGGTACAGTGGGACTGCATTAATTGGGTTTTACCCCAATTGTATTTTTTAATACAACTGTGGGGTACCCAATTGATACAGCCCGCCCACTGTACCTATTAAATTAATATTATTTACTAGTTCGCTAATTGACTACATTTTTCAAAAAAAGCAACTTCTCAAATTAAAAATCTTTAAAAATTGGTCTCGTGTGAGCGAGAGAGGTGATAAAATGCAACAGCCCTCTTAAGAACAGCATTAAAACTTGCTGAAATAACCTCTGAAATAGTCACCTAATATAGCAATTTTAACATAAACCATTGTAACATAGATTATATGATTATATGCAGTAATAAATCTCTTCTAAGCATGTGCGGGTACGATAAGGGCGCACTCGTAGCCGCTGATAATTTATTAGATTATCTCCGGCAGAGAGATTAAAAATGTGCGCGAATTAATGGCTAGGTAATTGTTTGTAGGTTGGAAGAGGGGTTTTTGTTTTAGCAGGTATTTATTTTCAATGATAATAATTTACGTAAATGAGGTCCCATTAATAAAATAGGTGGAGAAATTTGCACAGGGCCGTTCTACCCATGAATATGAACAACTTTCACTATTCACTTTCAACTATCACATTTATCTACACCAAACTCGTCAAAATGTAGGGAGCAGCTGTTTTTAGGGTTCCGTACCAAAATGGTAAAAAAGGAACCCTTATGGTGTGACTCAGTCTGTCTGTCTGTCTGTCTGTCACAGCTGGATATCTCAAGAACTACTAATGCTATTGCTATAATTTTAGACGATGTTTACCCAACAATTTTTCAAGTAAGAAAGAAGTAAAAATATTTATATTTTTTTGGTAACAGGGACTGCAAGGGGGTCTTCAAAATTCAAAGTGGGGCTACTAGGGCATGTGCACATTCTCAAACATTTTTTAATTTTTTTTTAGGTCCCATAGTTTTCGACTTTTGATGAAAAATGTAAAAAAAAAGACCGTTCCCCCCTTAACTCCGAAGTTTGCAAAGATAAAAATCTGAAATTATTCTATGTGATGGAAGTTTATGTAAAGATTACAGGAAAAATAAAACGGATGTCTCTAAATAGCACACTTTTTCAGAAATCGGGACGGAACCCTCGGTGCGCCAGTCCGACTCGCTCTTGACCGGTTTTTTTTTTCGTCATTTCGGGTTTGGTCCCATAGTAAAAGTTGTTCATATTCACAGGTAGAACACCCTGTGAAAATTTGTCCATCTATTAAAATGGGACCTTATATATAGGGTGACTTTAATTGTAATTTGACTTATTCCTTCCAGGACGTGATAGTGTGATCCATTTGCAACAATTAAGTACCCCATAAAGTGTAGGCGAAAATTCATGGGATTCGAGAAAACACAATTTTTATTAATTTTTGAAAATTTATCAAAAGTCTTCATTAAATATCACTTTTCTCTCGTAACTCTCAAATTGAAAAAAAAACGTGGTAGCCCATCAGGCAGCATGCTAAATCCGTTGTATGGACCTTTGCCTAGCCTACCTTATGCTGTTTTTTTTCTGCTGGAGTTCCCACTAAAGCATGATTTTGTCCCGTGTTGTAACTGTGATATATTTCGTACATAATTTTCTATTTTATTTGTTTATTTATTTTAAAACATGGAGGACTTACAGCTAATAAAAATAAACAAAAAAGGAAACCATAGTACTTACCAAAAAGTAAGTAGTATAAGTAATATCTAATATGTCATTGGTCAGTGGTTACCGTTGCGGTGTTTCGAATTAGTAACTACAGTTCTGTATTGTGTGTGATAGTAAACTGTGATTGTGTTTGAACCGCATCAATGTGTTTGTGGTCACAATCATGGCCGCAGATTGTGTTGTGTTTGGTCCAAACTATACTAGGTTTTGTTCACAGCGTTTGCAACATAGAAATATAAAAAACAGGAGAAGTGGCAAGCGGGCGAAAATGTGTCCGCGCGACATGCTCAGTATGAGCCGTTCATAGTACAAATTGCGTCTCCGCGAACTAGTGCGCATTCGACTGTGACCGTGACAATTTATAAGAATGCCGTGTTGTTCAGTGGTTCTTGTAAAAACCGAAGCCATGTAAATCATGGAATCACTTTCCATATGTAAGTACAAGTATTTTACCGTATTTGTCTTTAAAATCATGAAAGTGACGAAGGGAAAAAGTGGAGACACAGGGTTTCGATACATTTTAACATACTGGGCACATCTCCTTCTTTCTTATATCTATGGTTTGCAATGATGAAAGTATGGTTTGCCGCATGTCAGTAACCCTAAAATAACCCTTACTGTTACGATATTAAGGTACTGTTAAAGTCAAATTGCTATTTGGAAGTGTGAGTGAGTGAGCCTTTTCCCAACTATTTTGGGGTCGGCTTCCAGTCGAACCGGATGCAGCTGAATACCATTGTTTATGTGGAGCGTCTGCCTATCCGACCTCCACAACCCAGTTACTGGGTGTTGTGTTACTGGGTAATCAATACCCCTTGGTAAGACTGGTTGTCAGACTTTCGGGCTTCTGACGACTCGTAACGGCTGTCAAGGATCCACGAATGACAGCCGGGACCAACTTCTTATCGTGATTTCCAAAAATATCCATTTCGTATACCACCACAGATTAATACAGATGGGACACTCCGCAAAATTAACAAAATAATGGTATTCAGCTGCATCCGGTTAGACTGGAAGCCGACCCCAACATAGTTGGGAAAAGGCTAGGCAGATTGAGATTGATTGGGACACTCCGCAAAATCATTTAAATAAAAAGCGACTCTAGCTACACAATAAAGTACAATTCAGGTCGCACAACGCTTATTACCTACAGTTATATTCAACTACAAGTTGCCTCTCTTTCTATCGCGTAACTCTTATACCTTCTGACCTACTGAATTAGCCCCGCGGACGGGGCCCGCTGCGTACTTGTAGCTTCATACCTAAACTGCGGAGTGTCCCATCTGTATTAGTCTATGATACCACTAAAACATCCATGGTTTAAGAGGGAGAAGAGAGAGTGACTTTAAAAACACTTTTTTCCCCATAAAATATTAAAAACTCGCCCTTAAATGACGTCATTATGCACCAACCTTAAGTGCGTGTTCAGACCACGCGAAATTTATGCGTTTGTCGCGCGTCACGGCGTTTCCGCAACGGATAGACGGACGCCCGGCTAATGTACGTCCCGCGGATAATTTATGAGTCACACGCGATTTGCCGGCTTAATTATATGTTGTGGTTATATAATTAGTGTGGTAAGTGCGGTAAGTGGTTTACAACGTGATTTGAGTTTTTGTGCGACTTTTTTGCTGTAAAAACGGATTTTATAATCAGTGTTAGTATTCTAGATTGGACTTCATCCGCTAGAATTGTATGAAAGTATTTGATGTCCAACCCGCACTGGGCCCGCGTGATGGATTGCGACCCACAACCTCACAGAGAGAGGCCGGTATCCCACCAGTGGGTATATTATACATGTTCATCATGCTTATTAAAACCTCATGCGATGGAAAAGGATGGTCAGCAAGTTTTCCGCCCAGCTAAAGTTTGTAGTAGGTATTGCAACCTCAGACTAAAACCAAGACGTATAGCGCTGTCAACAGTGACGTGAGGCAGGTTTCGTAACATGTGTGCATTTAGTGAGGTGTAGTTTGGTGTAAATGTGTGCGTGTGAACGTGTTTGCATAGAACGAGGTGTAGTTTTGAGCATGCTTCACTGTCTTGTCTTGGTTTTTTATTTGGTCTGAGATTGCAACTTAAACTTTTATCAAACATAAAATAATCAGCAAGATAGCCTTCTTCTCGAAAACCAGTCCATTTTCCTCATTTTACATTTTGTAAAGTTTCAATACAACAGCAGCCGTTTGAAACGTTCATACAATATATTTTGAGTAACATATTCTGACAGAATGCTCCAATATTTCATCGCACATGTTACCAGATGTTTGTTCAAAGAGAATAAATCCTTTAAAATGTTGTTTTAATCTTGTTAATGGAAGAGTTGGAGAGTTTTAAAGGTGCGTTTAGATGGAACAAAACAAGAATATTTACATATATCTACCACCAAATGAGAATCTCCCTGCAGGTTTCAGCACCTTTCGCGTTCCACTTGGAAGTTCCTGAACAATCTCTGCACAAAAAGGGGAAGATGAAACTCCAACCTGATAAAGTGGTAAAGCTACCTCGATGGAACGGCAGCAGGGTTTGGATGTGCAGGTATGTCGCAAACTATGCTAAACCTCCTACCCTGCTCTCTGTGTCCCAAAACATGCAGCCAAAGTGATTTCTGCGCTGCCACCGAGGATGCCGTGGAAGTGGCGAAGTTTTGGAGCAACAGCATCTGAAATACAGTCGTGCCAGCGACACAAAGAAGAAGAAGACAAAGTCGCTTTTCGTGTCTGTCTGTGTGAACACTTAGTTCTTCTTGACTCCACAATTGAGTGCCATTGTTGAGACCGCTCCTCTCAACTTCGTCGCGCGCTGACGGCAGTGAACGAGGGGTGCGAGAAGACAAAGTCGCTTTTCGTGTCTGTCTGTGTGAACACTTAGTTCTTCTTGACTCCACAATTGAGTGCCATTGTTGAGACCGCTCCTCTCAACTTCGTCGCGCGCTGACGGCAGTGAACGAGGGGTGCGAGAAGACAAAGTCGCTTTTCGTGTCTGTCTGTGTGAACACTTAGTTCTTCTTGACTCCACAATTGAGTGCCATTGTTGAGACCGCTCCTCTCAACTTCATCGCGCGCTGACGGCAGTGAACGAGGGGTGCGAGAAGACAAAGTCGCTTTTCGTGTCTGTCTGTGTGAACACTTAGTTCTTCTTGACTCCACAATTGAGTGCCATTGTTGAGACCGCTCCTCTCAACTTCGTCGCGCGCTGACGGCAGTGAACGAGGGGTGCGAGAAGACAAAGTCGCTTTTCGTGTCTGTCTGTGTGAACACTTAGTTCTTCTTGACTCCACAATTGAGTGCCATTGTTGAGACCGCTCCTCTCAACTTCGTCGCGCGCTGACGGCAGTGAACGAGGGGTGCGAGAAGACAAAGTCGCTTTTCGTGTCTGTCTGTGTGAACACTTAGTTCTTCTTGACTCCACAATTGAGTGCCATTGTTGAGACCGCTCCTCTCAACTTCGCCGCGCGCTGACGGCAGTGAACGAGGGGTGCGGGACAGCCGCCCGAAGCGCGGAATCCCGCGCTGGTCAGCTCAGCATGACTGTACGCACAACTGCGCTTACGCGTTTTCCTAACGTCCAATATTATCTTGTTTGCCTTGTAACCGCTGTAATTTCAATTCTTTCTTATTAATACATGTTATACAATCCCCTCAATTTCATTTTGCTCCACCAAGACCTATCGTCGCGATCAGCCATGGAGTTTTCACCATAATTTAGAGAATTTGTTCCGAAAGATGTCATGTGTATAATAAATACATATTTTATTTAATATAATAACGATAATCTCGATGTTTTTTCGAGTCTTAAGTAGGTAAGTAAATCTGATAATACATAATGAAACTAATGATAATAATGCAGCCTACAAGAAAGCTATTCTTGTTCTCAGTCTGGATCGTCTAAACACAACCTTAGAGAATAGATAATGTGATTGTACTGTTTGAGTACCACCTAACTTTGTACGTGACTGTGTTGTTAAGCTCAATTTTTAGCAAAATACCCTCTAACTTGTAACAAATAAGATAAGGTTTTGTTGTTCTAGGAGTTTTAGAGAAATAGGTATTTGGAATCGGCTTTAGTGTGTAACATTGTTTTCAATTATTGTAAAAATAGATCTGAAATAAGGCTTATTAGCCCTCGAATTCTTCTTCTGACTTCTTTTGAATATATTTTAATAGCACATAGCATAGCATAATATCACGACTGTAACCCCCGAAGGCTTAGGCAGAGGTGTAACTATAGTACACCTACATTTCGCCCGCTATGTTTAAGTTTAGTAGTAAGTCGGAATTTCTACTTAAGGCCGAACTATACGCCAATGACCTTGAGTGGTTAGCTTGCGCGTTCTGTGCTGACCTCACGTAACGCGTCGTACGTCCAGCCAGTAATAGGACTCGCACATCAAGGAGCGCTGTCCCAAATTAGACGCATTATTAATTTATTATACATAAAACAAAAGGCATTTAAATAAAACACGTATACTAAAAGATAAATAATTAAATTACCATTAAAATGGTGAAGGTTTCATAAAAATACGCCAGACAGTTTTTGCGTGATTCTCAGTTTTTTATCTGCGTTAGACATAACTTTACAAATTAATTACACTATTTAATATAAACATAATCTAAAATATTCACATATTAAGTTATTAAGAAAACGCTCTAATTTAACATTTAGTTTTTCCAAATCATTAACACTACTCGTTTAGACGTGATCTTCAGTTTAAAATCATCAAAAGTCAGATATCGTCGCCTTAATTGACCGACCGAGCGAAGCGTCTCTGCTTCAGTGCGGCAAACTTTGCTTTGGTCTGTCAGTTGGTTGCTACTCCTCTACAGGTCGTATTTTACAAACGATCTGGACGGAACTTGGTACAGTTGTTTTATCTCACGAAAGCGGTTGAGCCATACTTGTAGATGTAATGCGTATAGACACGCGCTCTTGTGTGCGTACCTGCAGGTAGCGCGCTCCGGAGCTTACGCACACAAAGACAATGTGCATGTAACATTTACACATACAAGTATGGCTCGCCCGCTTTCGTGTGATAAAACAACTTTAAACAGGTTTTACGTCTTTATAGATTTTTTTGTCGTAGGGGTTTTTGATTGGAGGCGTCCAAAAGGGGGCTAAGGGGGCTATTAAAAATATCTTCGCCTTATGAGATCCGATTTAGATGGTTCTTTTCTTATTTGAAAAGTAGTTAAGTACTTTAAGTTGGTCTCATAAAAGTTTGATGAAGATCTGATGAAAAAAAAACATGGTAAATATCCCGTTATAAATAACTTTAGTTAGGCGTATATTAATTTGTTGCAAAAAATTTGTGCTCGCGAGGTCTACTGTTGGCAGAAATAATATTATAAGTTTTATGTAAGTAAAAGCAAGTCAGTTCATTGGTGAAATCCGCAGTTTAGGTATGAAGCTACAAGTACGTGGCGGGCTCATCTCACTGGGTCAATTCAGTGTGGGCTGCCGCGCACCGGCCGGCCGGGAAGCACGTTAGTTCGATACTCACTCACGCGCCGCGTCGTAAAAAAAGACAACCCTAACGAGTCAGAAGGTTTAAGAGTTACGCTATAGAAAACAACTTGTAGGTGAATATAACTGTAGGTAATAAGCGTTGTGCGACCTGAATTCTGCCCTGCCAATCCAATACACTGTAACTTTTGAAAACCACATGTGAGATAATTGATTTTTTAGCATGTTTAAACCGTAACTTGAACGTAATACAGTGTTTTTTTGGTAGCCACAACTTGCCAAATATACATTGTAATGAAAAAAAAGTTGGTCAGGGGTATTAAACAGACTTCAAAAAACTGATTGGGCGTTGTTAAGCTAAAACACTGTAAGTCGACTTACAGTCTTTTGGATTGGCAGGGCAGAATTGCACTTCATTGTGTCGTAGCAAAAGTCGCTTTTTATTTAAATGATTCTGCGGAGTGTCCTATATACAACGTGTAATGCTAAATGCGCAAAACCTCTTAAGGGGTCATTGTACTCATCATTATGAACAACTTTTACTATGGGGCCAAACCTGAAATCGCGAAAAAAAAATCAGCTGTTCAGTACATTTTGACGAAATTTGCGAACATAAATGTACTGAACAGCTGATTTTTTTTTCGCGATTTCAGGTTTGGTCCCATAGTAAAAGTTGTTCATAATGATGAGTACAATGACCCCTTAAGAGGTTTTGCGCATTTAGCATTACACGTTGTATATTAATCTGTGCCGCGAGAAGCGAGTTTGACTCCCGTGTATCTGTTTGTTGTGATTTGGTAATGCACCCAACAGTACTACTACTTACCAAATCATTCACCCACGCGAAGATGTCTAGACATAACCTTTCACTCAAAACTCGACACCTCCATATCACCTTCCACCAACCAACAATAGCACGTTCTCTGCTCACCCCACAATGCAATACATTTCCTCTATGACGTCGACCGGTGGCAATTCATCACGCCTCTATAGAGTGTCGGTGACAGATCGATGTTGCAATTTCCTGCCGCTAGGTGGCGCACACGCCTTTTTGTTTTGAATTTAGAACGCGTATGAATTGATAGATGACCAATGGGAGTGGAGTGGATGAGAAGTTTTGTGTGATATGGTAATTTGTCATAGGAATATTATTTGTAGGGTAATTTTTGAATTTTGCAGTTGTGGTGGGTAGTTTTTCACATTACTAACTTTTGTTTTGTTTTGTTTCAGGTAAGTGCCGAGTTTTCTGAGTATATCAATTGAGGCTACTAAGTTATTAATTTGAGGGTAAGTAATTAAATTTAATGAAAATGCCTTGAACAAAAAAAATACATCCCATCACTAAAAAAACGTTAGTGCCATTCGGGGACTCAAAGTTGAAAATGCCTTGAACAACCTTTTTAAAGCCATCATCTCGTTGAATCAGGAAAAATATCGAAAAAAAAATATAACTCGAAACCTACAAAAAATCGTAGAACATACATGGGGGTTAAATCGATAGGTATGGTAATCTGCTATCAGCTCGCACTGGCTTGACACCTTAAAAGAAAACCCTGTATATATTTGTAATCCCGTTCTCAAAAACGGCTCTAACGATTTCGATGAAAGTTGCTTGATAGGGGTTTACGGGGGCGAAAAATCGAGGGGGGTGAATTCGTTTTCTCTATTTTCAACCGAGCAGAGCTCGGTCGCTCAAGTACTTTATAAAAAGATTGTAAATGTAAAAACCTTTCATTCATAGTGAGACGAATTCTCACAATTCAGATACAGGTGTATAATAAAACTGCTTGCTTCGTAACAACGATTATAATATCTTATTCCAATCAATCACTCTTGCTTATATTCTTAAACAACTTTATTCTCTATAAAATAAATTACTAATGTACAGCGATTAACACACTGATAATATTAAAACGTGTCTCGGTCGAGCTAGCTGATCAGAATGTCCCACTTTTTTTAAAATCCCTCACCATGTGCATTTCGTTCCGGACTGAACGAAATGTGGGTATTCATCAATCTGTTCGTTCTTCATAGACTAACAAAAGTGATGGCATTCTGAATCGACTAACATACTAATACCGATTTCAAAAAATCAAATACAATAATCGAATAACGTATTGTAAATTGAATATAAATATTGATAAAAATAAACTTGATTTAACTGACTTGTAGAATAATAGTAAATAATCATAAATTCATTACATTCGGCCGTCCGACTACGTGCGGTCTCCTGACGCACGGTATAATATAATCATGTAGAGTAATTTTATGAATTCAAATAGGTATACTAACAAAATTATAAGTTTCATGTGAATCAACTGTAAACTAAACATATCTCTACTTATACATTTTAAATATCTATTAATAATTCATTACATTTGGCTATTATTTGGACTCAGATTGACTTTGTGGCAGTTCATTGTCACTTTTATTACTTTCACTGTCAGACGTACCACTGCTATTAGCCACTGCATCTACATTATCATTTTGTTCGGACACATTTATATTGATCCATGGACGAATCCTGTCTACTGCTACCACACTATCGAATTTATTCTTACGTTTACTAAAACCAGGTACTTCGATAATTTTATACCTATCATTGCCCAAAACTCCTGCTATTTTGAAGGGGCCTATAAATTTTGACATCAACTTAGTACTATTGCCTTTATTATTAAAATTAGTTTAGTTATTTTAATTAAATCCCCTTCCTTATAAGTTGGGGCAGGAACTTTATCTTGATCGTAGTTTTGTTTTTGTTTAATCTGACTAGATTCGATATTTGTACGAACTTCCTGCCTTACTTCTGTTACATTAGGATTCGGCTCATTAATGACATCTAACATATTACTTAGGCCATCTTTCAATCTAGTTCCAAATAATGCTTCAGTAGCTGTTTTCTGAGTGGTGGAATTTGTGGCATTATTTATTCCCCATTGGATTTTGCCTATATACATATCCCAGTTCCGTTCATCCTCACCGTCAGAATATTTTGCAAGTGCACTTAAGATCGTTTGGTTGTATCTTTCGGCTTGGCCGTTGGCTCTGGGACATGCGACAGCATTCAAAACATGTTTAATACCATGACTATCACAAAAGGATTTAAAAGTTGCTGAAGTGAAAGAGGTACCTCGGTCCGATATTATTCGGGATGGTAAACCAAAGTCATAAAAAATATTTAATAATACATTAACCGTTGTTTTAGTTTTCGTATCCTTAACAGCTCTTACAAACAAATATTTGGTAAATCCATCCACTATGGTGAGAATGTAAACATTGCCGTTCTTACTTTTGACAAATGGACCCAAGTGGTCAATGTGAATGGTGTGGAACGGAATGCTTACTTTCTCTATCGGGTACAACTGACCTTTCTTATGTCGTGACGTATTATCCTTATTGTAGGCGCACTTAATACAAGACTTTACATACTTTTTGACAAATCTACGTAACTTAGGAAACCAGAAAACAGATTGAATTCTCTCGGTTGTCTTTGATACACCTAAATGACCAGCGTCATCGTGATTACATTTACATACTTGCCATCGAGCACTGCGAGGGATTACTAAACAAAGCTTATCATCAACTCTCCTATACACTCTACTATTCTTAACTACATATTTATTTTTAATTTCTTTGGCTTCTTCATCTGACTCAGGTTTAAGAATTTTATATATTCGGGATATATCAGGATCTTGTCATTTGTAAAGTCAATAGCCAGTTATCAGTTTCGATACTATAGACTGTGACTGTAGAATTATCGATATCACTGGGTGTTAATTTTGTGTTACGGCTCAGTGCGTCTACATGAGCCATACGGATGCCTGGACGGTACTCTATACTAAAATTGAATTCACTTATTAAAAGCCACCACCTAGCTATTCGGGGTACTAAGTCGCGTTTAGTTAATGTAGTTCGAAGGGCGTTACAGTCTGTCACAATTTTGAACTCTATTCCCAACACTCTAAATTTCTTTAATGAACATACAATTGCAAGGGTCTCGAGTTCATAAGAATGCAAGTGGCGCTCCTCGGGAGTGGTTTGCCGGCTAAAATAAGCTATTGGTTTGAGAGCACGCGGCTCCAGCTGCCATTGCATCAATATCCCACCCACGCCTAAAGAACTTGCATCCGTATGCAACTCAGTTTCAAAATTAGGGTTGTATAACGCTAAAATTGGTCGGTCAGTTAACTTGTCTTTTAGGGTAGTAAATGAATGGGATTCTGCATCTGTCCATTTAAAAACATAGCCCTTTTTGAGTAAGTTTGTTAGAGGCCTAGCTATTTCACCGAAACTTTTGATAAATTTTCTAAAATATCCTGCTAGTCCTAAAAACTGACGGATTTCATGTACGTTCTGGGGAACAGGAAACTCTTTAACAGCTAAAATCTTATTTTCATTAGGGCGTATGCCTTCAGCAGAAATCTCATAGCCTAAATAGTCAAGGGAATCATTGAAGAAACGGCATTTAGACAATTTTAAAGTAAGCCCATTCTGACGCAACAACTTCAAAACATTTCCTAACCTCGCAAATCCTTCCTCCAAGGTAACTGATGGCACAAGAATGTCATCCAAGTAAGCTAAAGCCGATTCATGACGTTTATTACCTAGCATCGCATTCATTAATCTCTGAAATACAGCTGGAGCATTCGCAAGACCAAAAGGCATCCTGACAATGTAATATTGGTATCGTTATCAAAGTTTAACTTTAAACGCTTCACCGGCTGTGTTATGGTATCGGTATCGGGGCTCTGGTAAAACGTTAACTGATGGCTATTCTTAAATACTGTTACGCCGGGAAGTTCAGTAACATTTTGACCTATAAGTAAAGCTGTCTGAAGGAACTGTTCGCTAACTACTAATACCTCTACATTAACCTCAACTTCATCTAATTTCAGATCAACAGTGCTCCTATATACTGGAAAAACTTTAGAGTTCCCGAATCCTTTGATAACTGGCAACTCTGTTAAATTTTTAGTTAAATTCAGACTTTGAGCATCAGATTCTCTAATTAAACTACATTCGCTGCCAAAATCAATAAAAGCATTTAAAGATTTATCGTTTACCGTAACGGTTTTGTAAAATTTGTCGCTGTTGTTATTGAAGGTAGATATAGTTAAAATTTTTCGATCCTGGATATCTGCCTGTTTGGGTTCGTTTCGTAAGATTAAAGGCTCCAGTTTACAATTATCATTGTTGTGGCCTATCCGTTGGCATTTTAAACATTTAGTAAGAGGTTTGGGGCATCGAAAGTAAGGGTGTCCCCTCGCTCGGCAATTGAAACAAATGACCGAACTTTCGCTTGAGGGTGTTGCAGCAGTGTTACCCGGTCGAACTATTATACTATCGTTACGTTTCCTATTGAATGTATTATTTTCTAATATGCGGTGCTGGGAGCTTAGAAAATTCAATAAGTCTTCTGGTTCGCGAACAGTCAGTGCCTGTGCACTGCTTCTAATCGATTTATCTAGTATCCCGAGGATAATACAATCGATGGCCTTTTTGCCTCTTATTTCGCATCTGTTTAACAACGTTAACTTATCGTAGAAGTACTCACGCAAACTTTCACTACTACGAGTAGTGCGAGCTAACATTTCCTCGAGCAGCCGACCATAATTTTGTTCATTCGGGAAAGCTCTTATCAGTTTGTCCTGCCACTCTGACCAACTGAAAACAACACTAGGGAGGGCTTCAAACCACTTCTTTGCCATGCCAGAAAGCTTTTGAAGAGCAAAATGTATGGTCTGCTTCTCGTTCCATTCATAGATTACTGCACATTCGTTTACTTTCCTAACCCAACATTCAATATTCTGACTTTTACTTGACGGATCAAATTCCGGTATCACATTGTTGAGAAGATTGTTATTTAAATTATTTGTCTTGCTTTTATGTTCTTGAAGGGTATTAAACATATCAAGTACCTCTTTAGTAGACCAACTGCCTCTCTCCTTGGATCGTCTCTTACTCGAACTCCGTGAATTACGGGGTGACTCACTGCTGGATGAGGAGGAGCTGGACGACTGCTTACGTCTCTTCTTTGATCGCTTTTTGGCTCTCTTAGACTTAGCTGCTGCTTTGAAGGAGGATCGTTTACGTTTTCTTTGGTGCCCAACTTTGCGAGTAGGTGAGCCTTCAGGAGTCATCGCTTCGTCAGAATTCATACCTCAAAAGAAAAAAAAATATATATCATTGTATTTATGCCAGTATTTAAATTTATTGTGTAAGCGTGTTAAAACATTCTGTAGACATAATTAGCTTCTTATTAAAGCACACTTCGTTTCCTATTGTAGGTGCACATGACCTTTAACAACTAAGCGCACATGGCTCAATAGGCATACATAGCCTCTAGTAGCTAAAGCACTCATGGCTTCCTATTGTAGGCACACATAACCTCTAACAACTGAGCGCACATGGCTCAATAGGCATACATAGCCTCTAGTAACTAAAGCACACTTGGCTTCCTATTGTAGGCACACATAACCTCTAACAACTAAGCGCACATGGCTCAATAGGCATACATAGCCTCTAGTAACTAAAGCACACTTGGCTTCCTATTGTAGGCACACATAACCTCTAACAACTGAGCGCACATGGCTCAATAGGCATACATAGCCTCTAGTAACTAAAGCACACTTGGCTTCCTATTGTAGGCACACATAACCTCTAACAACTGAGCGCACATGGCTCAATAGGCATACATAGCCTCTAGTAACTAAAGCACACTTAGCTTCCTATTGTAGGCACACATAACCTCTAACAACTGAGCGCACATGGCTCAATAGGCATACATAGCCTCTAGTAACTAAAGCACACTTGGCTTCCTATTGTAGGCACACATAACCTCTAACAACTGAGCGCACATGGCTCAATAGGCATACATAGCCTCTAGTAACTAAAGCACACTTGGCTTCCTATTGTAGGCACACATAACCTCTAACAACTGAGCGCACATGGCTCAATAGGCATACATAGCCTCTAGTAACTAAAGCACACTTGGCTTCCTATTGTAGGCACACATAACCTCTTACAACTGAGCGCACATGGCTCAATAGGCATACATAGCCTCTAGTAACTAAAGCACACTTGGCTTCCTATTGTAGGCACACATAACCTCTAACAACTGAGCGCACATGGCTCAATAGGCATACATAGCCTCTAGTAACTAAAGCACACTTGGCTTCCTATTGTAGGCACACATAACCTCTAACAACTGAGCGCACATGGCTCAATAGGCATACATAGCCTCTAGTAACTAAAGCACACTTGGCTTCCTATTGTAGGCACACATAACCTCTAACAACTGAGCGCACATGGCTCAATAGGCATACATAGCCTCTAGTAACTAAAGCACACTTGGCTTCCTATTGTAGGCACACATAACCTCTAACAACTGAGCGCACATGGCTCAATAGGCATACATAGCCTCTAGTAACTAAAGCACACTTATACGTACCTTAGATTGGGTCCTGACCTCACTTCTGAACTGAGACGAATTCTCACAATTCAGATACAGGTGTATAATAAAACTGCTTGCTTCGTAACAACGATTATAATATCTTATTCCAATCAATCACTCTTGCTTATATTCTTAAACAACTTTATTCTCTATAAAATAAATTACTAATGTACAGCGATTAACACACTGATAATATTAAAACGTGTCTCGGTCGAGCTAGCTGATCAGAATGTCCCACTTTTTTTAAAATCCCTCACCATGTGCATTTCGTTCCGGACTGAACGAAATGTGGGTATTCATCAATCTGTTCGTTCTTCATAGACTAACAAAAGTGATGGCATTCTGAATCGACTAACATACTAATACCGATTTCAAAAAATCAAATACAATAATCGAATAACGTATTGTAAATTGAATATAAATATTGATAAAAATAAACTTGATTTAACTGACTTGTAGAATAATAGTAAATAATCATAAATTCATTACAATAGTATCAATCTGCCTAGCCTTTTCCCAACTATTTTGGGGTCGGCTTCCAGTCTAACCGGATGCAGCTGAATACCAGTATTTTACATGGAGCGACTGCCTATCTGACCTCCACAACCCAGTTACTGGGTAATACGATACCCCTTGGTAAGACGGGTTGTCAGACTTTCGGGCTTCTGACGACCCGTAACGACTGTCAAAGATCCACGAGTAAAGGCTCTTACAGACAGAGGCGATATCGCGGTCGCGACGCGATATTTCGATATTATATCCGTAGAAAAATATCGCGTCGCGACGCGATATCGCCTCTGTCTGTAAGAGCCTTAACAGCCGGGACCAACGGCTTAACGTGCTTTCCGAGGCACGGAGGAGTCTCGGTATGTGAAGATGGTCACCCATCCACTGACCAACCCCGGCAAGCGTAGCTTAACCTGACGGATCGACCCGTGCGGCTGTTATTACTTAGCCACGAGCTCTTTCCACGAGTACTTTTCATTCATAGTATACAGATTAATAAAAGACTTCTGTTGTTTACTGAAATCATACGGTTCTTTCTCTCAGTATCCGTAATCCTCAAATCAAACTAAATCGAAACTGTAGCCACTCGTCAGTAGCCACACTAAATCGAAACTGTAGCCACTCGTCAGTAGCCACACTAAATCGAAACTGTAGCCACTCGTCAGTAGCCACACTAAAACTCCGTGAAGTGTAACTAAAACTTTGATCTGCCCACAAATTTCCGTCCATGCCTCACTATTGGGACACGGTACGGATTACGGACACAATATAGTAAGATATACAAAAGGCCAGCTCATACTACAAGCGACGACGCACACACATCTATTATATACAGGGTTATTTTTAAAACACCATTAACCTCTTAAGGCGTCATTGTACTCATCATTATGAACAACTTTTACTATGGGACCAAACCTGAAATCGCGAAAAAAAAATCAGCTGTTCAGTACATTTATCTACATCAAACTCGTCGAAATGTACTGAACAGCTGATTTTTTTTTCGCGATTTCAAGTTTGGTCCCGTAGTAAAAGTTGTTCATAATGATGAGTACAATGACCCCTTAAGAGGTTACTGGTGTTTTAAAAATAACCCTGTATATATATATACTAGCTTCTGCCCGCGACTTCGTCCACGTGAAATTTCTTTTTTGCCCGTCCCACCCCGTCGCATCGCATTGCCTACCCTCGCTATTACTTCGTTTTCACTTAGCGTTCTTTCTGACTGTTTTTAACTATTTTGTGGTACGGATCTCACGGAGTCGTAAGACATAGATCACGAGACTATAGTAGACTGGAAGGGTTATTGGATGAGAAAGTGTTTGGAGCTATTGGAATGGTCGTATGTCTGAATTCGGATAGAATAAAAGAGGTTTAGTTTTTTGGGAGTGGTAATAATAATAAAAAAATTAAAAGTAAAAATGTTTATTGAAGAAAAGCCAAAGTAGGTACTCACTAAAACAATGTTATATTTATAACCAGGTGGCTATGCTATGCACAATACATTGAAACCCTGATCTCTAAACTAGGGATATCCCTGTATCTTAGAGATCAGTGTGTAGAGTGTCCTGTGGTTGTTAGGGCTAAGTTAAGTGTAGGCCAAAATCAAAATTTGTATGAAGCAGTTAGCAGTAGTGTGGCTAATCGCAGCACACCAGTATGTAAACATCAACTGCTGATCATGGGGTATTTCCATACATACTGTACTGTACTGTTGTAAGATACCATAGCTATACTCCTCAAGTGGCTATTTGAAACATCGTAATAATACTTACTGCTTCCCAAATCGTTATAAAAACCCAAGTGCGAGGACAAAGATTTGGAAATCAGATATAATCAAAGTCAATCTGCCTAGCCTTTTCCCAACTATGTTGGGGTCGGCTTCTAGACTAAGCGGATGCAACTGAATACCAGTGTTTTACATGGAGCGACTGCCTATCTGGTAAGACTGGTTGTCAGACTTTCGGACTTCTGACGACTCGTAACGACTGTCAAAGATCCACGAATGACAGCCGGGACCAACGGCTTAACGTGCTATCCTGGGCACGGAGGAGTCTCGGTATGTAAAGATGGTCACCCATTTACGGACCAACCCGGGCAAGCGTATCTTATTACTTAGCCTCAGATATAAACAAAAGATAGAAATAATAATACTTTCACAATTTACCTACATTATCCCAAAGTAAAACTAAATAGAAACTGTAGTTATAATAGTTAGAGAAACTTCGGGACTAGTAACTAGTAAAACTTTCGGTCACTCCCTCCACCGGACGGATATTTCGAACAGTGAGACTGTAGACTAAGATCGACAGATCGAGAGACTTGTAGCAATGGAAGGGTTGAACTGTGAGGAATTGTTTGAATTTTATTGATTTATCAAAGTTGAACTTTGTAATATTTGTGAAATGGATGATACTATAGAAGTATGAGGTGTAAAGTCCATTCATTCACCATAGAAAAGGGAGGATCCTCCGACCAGACAAGTGTTGTGGTGGGCTTCTGCCCGACGATTGATGTCGGGACGTTTTGTTTATGCTAGTCGCGCAGTAAATTCTGCTTGCGCGATGCAGGATTTTGAGTGACGTCAGTGACATGCGTAGCTCGCATGTGGCGATGTTCATGCTAGAGATTGCAACCCGGTATGTTTCTCAACCCGGGCGGACCCGGTTACATTATTAGCGATGAAACCTTTAAAGTATTTTATGAAAATTTTCTATACAATGAATGGAAAAAGACAATATTTATTTCAAACTGGCTTTACAATTATTACAATAATCAGTCTCACTCAAGTCTCAAAATTATACTTAATAAAGAATTGATTACTTTTACTTATGGACGGAAAAGTAACATTAGTATTAGTAATTATTATTATATTAAGTTTAAACAAGCAGAGGGGCAATTACACAATTTGAAAACATAGTATTAAAATAAGAAACTAATAACGCAGCCTAAAGTACTAAACGTGTCATAACAACTTTGCTAAAAGTAAAGTATTATGTTTTTTCTTAAACTTTGGCTATTAAGACTAGTGAGTGTTACTATTACTAATTGAGCAAATAGCGAAATAATAGGCTAGCCTGTACTGTACCGGGTCCGGTGACCGGGCCCGGTAAGAATGGGTGGGCCCGGTGGGTGCCTAAAAGGGCACCTGGCCCGGGCGGGCCCGGCCCGGCCGGACCCGGTTTGCAATCTCTAGTACATGCCGCCACAATATGAATTATAAACTGTTTCATTTTTCTGTGAGAGTACATACACATAGACATAACAATATGACCAATACATAACATAATTAGCAGTTACTCTGTAAATTTGGCAGGCCCTCGTCTTTCGGCGCCCAGTCTACTAGACTGACGGCATTGTCTTGGCACTAGTACGTACCTGTTGGACATGCTTGGGTTTGCAAGTGAAATGACAGGGCTTAGGTTATTTAACTCGTGCCAAGTGGAAGAAAAAGTTGGACTGGAAGTTCGATTAATTAATCTTAGGCTAGTTTCACACCAAAAATACTGTGAGCCGCCACTCGAGCGAGTGTTACTCAGTTTACTGCTTGTCCTTTCATACTCAACTTTTCTTTCACACCGAACCACAGATTAATACAGATGGGACACTCCGCAAAATCATTTAAATAAAAACCGACTTTTGCTACGACACAATAAAGTGCAGTTCAGGTCACACAACGCTTATTACCTGCAGTTATATTCACCTACAAGTTGCCTCTCTTTCTATAGCGTAACTCTTATACCTTCTGACTCGTTAGGGTTGTCTTCTTTTACGACGCGGCGCGTGAGTGAGTATCGAACTAACGTGCTCCCCGGCCGGTGCGCGACAGCCCACACTGAATTGACCCAGTGAGATGAGCCCGCCACGTACTTGTAGCTTCATACCTAAACTGCGGAGTGTCCCATCTGTATTAATCTCTGACCGAACCGACAATACTTACGCTATTATGAGCTAATACGCTATAAGTGAGCCTGCTCACAATCGCCGGCTAACTATACGCTTGGTGTGAACAAAATCACACATAACACATAATCAGCCTATAATGTTCCCACTGCTGGGACACTGTCCTCCTCTCTGTGAGAGGGAGTGGTCTGTAATCCACGCGGGCCCAGTGCGGTTTAGTGGATGTCACATGTTTTCGAATTTTTGGCTTTAGGAGATGCCATCAAAATCAAAAGTCATTTATTCAAATTAGGCTAAGAATCAGCACTTTTTGAAAACAAGGTTCTGAAAATGATTGCTGACAGAGTGGACTGTCCGTATATATCCCACTGCTGTCAGTTACATGTGCCATCGTTTCGTGTTGTTTACTAACACTTAGTTTTAAGGGACAATGTTACTAACCCTATATGTGTCTTCGCTCGAAATAAAATTTTTGAATTTGAATTTTGAACGTCAACACGCGGCTTTGGGTATACAATTCTAGGCTAGGATAACGTAAATATAATCAGTCTGCAATGTTTCTACTGCTAGAACTTAAGCCTTCTCTATGTGAGAGGGATTGATTGTTGGTGGATGTCACATGTCTTTGAACTTTTGATTCTATCTAGGACATGCCGTTATCCTGACGATGTTTTCTGTCCCAGTTTTAAAAAGCATAAAATGCACAGTTGACTGCCTAGGTTCAACTCCACAACTTTCAAACGAAGGACAGACGTCTTTCTGAGACAAAACTCCTTCAAGTTTTACCGAAAACAATGTTATTCAGGAAACAAGTAGGGTCACCCGGGGCTATTGTAGCCAGGGGGCAAATGTAACTGGTTGATTAATCCTAGACAGCATGGAAACGCAACAATAACGAGTTATCTTAATCCGTTACATTTGCCCCCTGGTTACAATAGCCCCGGTGACCGCAACAATAACGAGTTATCTCAATCCGTTACATTTGCCCCCTGGTTACAATAGCCCCCGGCGACCTTAACATAGAATCACAAACCGGATCAACTCGAGTTACCGAAAAACTAAAGTATCGGCTAACTGCAACCGTACACCAGTTAAATAAACAGGATTAAATATATCCGTTAAGTGCTGGGGATTTAAACTACTTAATGTCGAATATCGCCACCCGAGTCCCTTTGTGGTATGAACCACTCTGAAACCGGAATTGTTTGATAATAAAAGATTACTTGTGAATCCGCGGGGTGAGAGAAGTTGGTGCCACAGGACCAGTTGGTTTGGGTGTGGCGATACTTGGTGGAGACAGGCCTCCACTAAATCCATCAGTCAACGTTTTTCGGATGAAAATGATGATGATGGATAGATGAAAATAAATTGTAGAAAGGGATTTTATTGTAACTGGTATGTGGCTAAGTAATAACAGCCGCAAGGGTTGATTCATCAGGTTAAGCTACGCTTGCCGGGGTTGGTCAGTGGATGCGTGACCATCTTTACATACCGAGACTCCTCCGTGCCTCGGAAAGCACGTTAAGCCGTTGGTCCCGGCTGTCATTCGTGGATCTTTGACAGTCGTTATGGGTCGTCAGAAGCTCGAAAGTCTGAGAACCAGTCTTACCAACGGGTATCGTATTACCTAGTTACTGGGTTGTGGAGGTCAGATAGGCAGTCGCTCCATGTAAAATATTGGTATTCAGCTGCACCCGGATAGACTGGAAGCCGACCCCAAAATAGTTGGGGAAAGGCTAGGCAGATGATGATAAATAGTCGGGTTACACCACAGACAAGCTCAGCAAACTTTTACAATTCGCAAAGTCGGACAATGAATAGCAAAATAATACCTGAGACTTTTGGAAAGGTTTAGAAATTGTTTCCTGCTTCATAAAACCATTTCATCCAAATAAAGACGAGAAGCCAGAGAAAATCACAAGCCTATGGTACCACTTCGCTGGAGATTGGATGATTTGTTCCAAGTCTAAAATACTAACATTCTTTAAACCCGACTCATTGTTTCGTTCAAAAACTTGCAAAGGCCTGTATCTGTACGGCCCAACAACTTTTGCCGACGGTATTTGCGAAAGACTTTAGAAGAGAATATTAATTAGGATACCAAACTGTAACACTCTGCAGAATTAGAACTCTCCTTGACCCTTGACCTATTAATTTAAATCTTACTTTTACTTTATAATTAATTTTTTTTTAAATTATTATTTATAGTCTACCTGTGTGCTAAATTTCATCCAAATCCGTTTAGCTGTTTTAGCTTGAAAGCGTAACAAACAAATTTCTTAAAGCTAACAGTATTAGCAGATTGATATTCTATCATGTCACATTTTTTGTTCTACAGTCAAATCATTTTTTCAAGTACCAGTGCACAGTGGTAACTTCAGTTTAATAATAATTTATTTGATTCAAATAACAAATATCTTGTTTTAAATTGAATTAAAACGTTGAGTAGAAAGTGTAAACATAGTTCTGGTTGTTTTTGCTACATTTTTGAACAGTTTATATTTTCATAAAGAAGTCCAATAATTTTAGATTCCTTAAAAAGTACATAACTTCATTTTGGATTTCCTGTTGCTAACCAAGATAAAAGTGGGTGCCTCGTGTGTTTTGTTAAAGCTGTAGAATCGTTTTACTCCAGTGGTCATCAGGAGATAATGTATGGAGAGAAACCTAGTAGTTCTATTTTAAGTAAATAAAAATTTCTATGGTTTCTATGTAATTTTTATGGTGTGCATAATAAAGAGTATTCTATCTATCTATTTATAAAATATTTTTAAGTACTTAAATAAATATTTCTAAAATATTTTTAAGTAAATAAATATTTCTAAAATATTTTTAAGTAAATAAATATTTCTAAAATGTTTCTTTCTAAACCTTTTGTAGTGAAAGCCCCCTTTTATGTCTTTAAGGTGGATCCGCTGTGGTAGCCCGCGAAATTCAAAATTTCATGCGTTTTTTGCAATTTGCAGGTCAGTGTAAGATTGAATCTGGATCAAAATATGATTCGCGACTATAACAAACATGTATTTACATAATTTTAACATTTTAATGAAAATCATCAACACTTCTTAGATAGTCAGATTTGCCGTGGTTTGGTTTGATTTTGGAACGGCAAATCTAACTTATAGAGATGTATCGATGATTCTTATGGTTATAATTATGTAAATACATGTTTGTTATAGTCGCGAATCATATTTTCATCGAGATTCAATGTTACACTGACCTGCAAATTGCAAAAAACGCAAGAAAATTTAAATTTTGCGGCTACCACAGCGGATCCACCTTAAGAGGAAATGCTGGTGACCAGACTTTTGAAAATTAGGTATTTTAAGAAGGTATTGCTGTCGCTCTGCGAGCGCTACGCCCTCGAATTCGTGCGATAAGGACAACTGCAGATCCGACTAAATAGCCTATTTAAAAAGTCTCATTTCGAGGTTGGCTCTCGCCTATTTCCTCCTTCAATATTGGACCAATTTAAAAGATACTTCATAAACTGAATAAGAAGGAAATATTATTCCCCTGTTTTTCTTTTTTCGTTAATAGTTGTCAAATTGGTACACTAGGCGTCTGTTGACAGCGGTCTGAATAGGCAGTTTTGAGCATTTTTTGAAGGTTCTAGTTCTTATAAAAATAATATATCATCAAAAAGGAAAACATAGGGGCATACAAGTAGCTGATATTTATATTTCTGTAAAAAAATCATTGCTTTATGGTCATTAACCAGAAAGAAAACAGGCGAGAGCGTTTGTATCTGTTTGTATGGAGAAAAGAGCACCCACATTTTTGATTTGAGAGCAACCTTTTTACCAACTCATTATCTCAATTTTAAAAAGTTAATTCAAACGTTCCAAAGAGTTTTTAACCGGGCAAGTTGGCAGGCGGCGCCGGCGCGGTCAACGCGAACTTTTAAGTCCGCGTTGAGTTGTTTTAAGCCGGGTAATACACCGACTTCCAGTTACGTAGTATGTTAAATTGGGTTTATTTTGATTTTTTAAAGGATTGACGTAGTGGTGAATAGGTTTTTGATGGATTGGAGAGGATTTTGTTTTAGAAATATGTTTGCTACAGTAGTACCCAACTAATATGGCTTATCGATGTACCTGCGCAGAAGATGAATTTTCAAAGCGCGGGAAATGTTATTGACCAATCGGGACGCTCCACGCTTTTTCTTGTACCGCTATTGGTCGGTAGCTGCCGCCATGTTAGCGCGCGCCGCTTGACAGCCGCCATTCTTGCGAGTGAGACGGAACTAACAGCTGCAGTGTATTATGAACCTTATATTAGTGATCTAAGGTTGATTGTAAGTTTAAAGCATTCTCGTTAATCTTCGGGGCCATACTTTCTTTTCTGTGCGAACGAAGATTCACGACGCGCCTTATCAGTTGGATACTACTGTACTATTGAGCATGAGGGCAGTGGTATTGAGTTATTTCATCAAGAATTTCTGAGGAGCAGTCCGGAGTCTGGATTTGTGCCCGGTTGATGGCAATAGGCTCCCCCCTATTACATGGGGCTTAATCATAACTTGTGAAATGTGGATGAAATATTAGGTCGGGGAAAAAGTTCATTCGTATTTTATATACAAATTCAAGACACTTTTTTTCATAGTTTATTATTTAGTTATGTGTCAATTTCCAAATGGGTCAAAACTGTTTTGTGGTCAATTCCCAGTTCTTCAGCTACGTCGTAACTACTGATATGCCGATTTTGCTCCACTTTTTAAAAAATGGCATCCATTTTATCCGTAATAGGCCCGACCAGAGCGACGTGCATCTTTGACATCAAAATTTCCGGATTGAAAACGCTTAAACCAAATTTGTGCTACTCTCACAGACACTGCACTAGGTCCATAAACGTCGCAAATTTTTTCGCGGCTTGCGTTGCATTTTTGCCTTTTTTGTAGTAAAATTTTAAAATGTATCGAATTTCTTCATTAGATTCACTCATCTTGACAGTACGAAAAACAAATGAAAATCACACATTTTCCTAATTTGAATTTGGAATTATGTTCTTTAAAATTTAAATTTTCAATGATATCAAAACCAGCCAGATACAAACAGTAGAGCCAAAGAGATTTTATTATAACTTTATACCTATATAATACGAAAAAACTTTTTCCCCGACCTATTATGTATAGGTAGTTAGGTACATTATACAGGTATGTTGGGTTTGCTTTGGTGTTTCCAGCTTAAGGTTGATGCGCCAGGGTAGCCCGCGAAATTCAAAATTTCTTAGGTTTTTTGCAATTTGTAGGTCAGTGTGAGCTTGTATATTGATTAAAATATGATTCGCGGCCGTAGCTAATATGGCTTTACAGAATTATAATCATTAGAATCAGCAATACAACTCCATAAGTTAGAATTTACCTCAAATGTAGCGATTTCATGAAATCGAGGTTTAAGGTAAATGCTAACTTATGGAGTTGTATTGCTGATTCTAATGATTATAATTCTGTAAAGCTATATTAGCTACGGCCGCGAATCATATTTTAATCAACATACAAGCTCACACTGACCTACAAATTGCAAAAAACATAAGAAATTTTGAATTTCGCGGGCTACCCTGGCGCTTTCGCCTTAAAGTATATCTTGCTTTCAATGGCAGCAATTCTCGCAATTTATCTGGTTTGGGGGCGCTGTTGTAGACGGGTAAAATTCTTTTCGTGTCAAATGATCCTGCCATTATCGTTAATCAATAAACTAAATCTTCACGGCAACTACCTATGTAGTTTCCATGGAGATTTAGTACAATACGATTAAAACGAAATGTTATGTTTTAAAATTCAAAGACAATAAAGTATTACGTATCGTAATGTAGAGTAAAAGAGATGGGTATACAATTTCCGTTCACTCATTTTTGAACGGATTTCGATTATTATCCCGCTTGGGAGCGCTGTTGTAGATGTAGACCTATCAAATTATCCTGCCATTGTCGTCGATATCAAGGGGTATTCAATGGATTGACATAATTATCTTAAGGCCCAGGTTCCAAGCTTGGTTTAGCTCGGTGTGTAAGTGAAATGGCGTTATGGCTGTCTATTTTGACGCACGAGATAGAAGATTCTCACGCGCACCGGAATTATGTCGTAAAAGTGCAAATAAAATCGTATAAAATTAGAAATTAACTATTTAATAAAAAGTAATCCATCACTGGATGCAGTTTGGAATTTGACATTTCATGGTATATTTTTAATTATAATTATAATTGCTAATGAAGGGATAAACAGCTTTTAAAGATTATTAGGAGGTATGTTTAAAGATTTTTTTGGTGCATTAAAGTATGTTTAATTATGTTTTGGCTTCCATCACTGTATGCGAAAACGACTTGAAAATATCATATTTTTTTTACATGTCAAAATGATTTACGGTTTATGAGATACACAGCTTTAAAAAACCACCTTTTTGATCGTTTTCAGGAAATCTACGCCTTAATTATTTTAATTCTGATTGTTATTTAGCTTAATTAATTCTGATTCTTACGTGACATGACTGACGGTTGACATGTATTTTGCTTTTAAATTAGTAAGCAGGAAATTAGTAAATTAGTAAGCAAGAAATCGTGCATATTCTTAACTTATTTGTGCACAAACTCCCTTAATACCATTGACTGCTATTACCTATAAACTTTACCATCAATATAATTTTGACAGCTGCGGCAGGAAGGGTTTCGTTCAACCCCTCAAACTTTATTGTTATTAGTGGAATAACAATCCAAAACGTGACAAAATCTTGGACCATCTTTATAACCGTCTTGTTTGCTACCATCCTATATAGGTAGTATTCAGCAACAAGTTTGAACCGAAACATTGTTTCGGATAAAATCTCTGCCTACCTACCCTCCGGAAAACCGACTAGGTAAACAAACAAGTACCCACAAACTTACACCAGAAAGTCTGTTGCGGCCTCACGTACCGTACGTGATCCGAACAAGATTTAAATTTAGAACAGGATTCCGATCGAAATTCAAATCGGGACACCTTATTGGATTATGGACGACCAATCGGGTAGCTAGGCTGCATGTGTGCGAGATGTTACAAAGGCTTTGGTTTAACGGTATTTTTCGAAGTTCGAACGTTTATTTTGTTACGTTCTTTTGTGCCTGAAAATAGTTGCTGAAAATGGTGTTGAAGTTTCTCTCGCCTTCATTTCGAATTTCGATACGATATGTGCTAAAACGTAGGTATGTGATTAATAAAGTAATAAGTACAGTACATACTAATAAAGTAATCAAGTGGTCAGGCGTCAAGAACGCCATTCTCTCGACGACGGCCGGACTGTAAGCAGACGTTCGCACGCACGTAAAAATATCGCGGCGATTTTTTTTCGCGCACTGGATTTTCAACGCTCTGCTTAGCGCCGAGAGTTGAAAATCCAACAGTGTGTTTTTTCGACGCGCTGGGATGCACTCTGTTGAATTCTCGAAGCTCGGCTCAACACCGAAAGTTGAAAATCCAGTGCGCGATATTTTCACGTCCGTGCGAACGTCGGCTAAGTGCGGTCACTGCCGGCTATGGACACATATTCTGCAATAGCAGATGCGTTGCCATCTCAGAGTCAAAGCTAATTATGTCTGGTGTACTTTCTCGCGATCCTGTCATAGCCAAATGTTCACCAACTCAGTTTCAAACATTATACCTATTGTTAAGGCGACGAGAACCGACTTTTAATGATTTTAAAAGATCTCGCCTAAACAAGTAGTGTTAATGATTTGGAAAAAATATATGTTAAATTAGAGCATTTTCTTTCTATCTTAGTTTGTGCATATTTTAGATTATGTTTATATTACACTAGCTTCTGCCCGCGACTTCGTCCGCGTGAAATTTCTTGTTCACCAGTTTCACGGCCCACCCCGTCGCATCGCCCACGCTATTGCTTAGTTTTAGAATTTTATAGGCAAAATTTTGCTACTTTGCATTACATTATTGCAATTTTCTTAAGGATCTCTAATTTTTTCGAAAATAAATTATAGCCTATGTTACTTCCTGATAATTTCACTTTCTATTGGTGAAAAAATGATTAAAATCGGTCCAGTAGTTTCGGAGCCTATTCGGTACAAACAAACAAACAAACAAACACACAAACAAAAAAATCTTTCCTCTTTATAATATTAGTAATAGATACTGTAATTAATTTGTAAAGTTATGTCTAATGCGGATAAAAAACTGAGAATCACGCAAAAACATTCAAGCGTATTTTTATAAAAACCTTTACCATATTAAAGATAATTTAATTATTTATCTTTTTGTATACGTGTTTTAATATAGTACCTTTTGTTTTAAAAAATAATAATGGGTCTAATTTGGGACAGCGCTCCTTGATGGGCGATTCCTATTACTGGGCGGACGTACGACGCGTTACGTTAACTCAGCCACAGAACACGCAAGCTAACCACTCAAGGCCGTTGGCAGATATCGGCGTCTTAAGTAGGTAAATTAGTTTCAAAAACCGTTTGATGTGCCTGTCAGTTTTGATTGACAGTAACGGCTTTCTGATTGTAAATGTAAACGTTTGATATTTTATATTCTTCATAAAACGTGCTAGAATTGTGACGCACAAATGTATTGTCGTGTACTCGTGTCCCGAGTTATTTATGTATGAAAGGGCTGACATATTGGTAATTTATTGTGAAACAATTTTCAAATGCTGAGCTAATAGACGGGTATTATTCATAGCTAATTGAAGGAACATTTTGGCGCAGTGACCGAGATTACATAGATAGATAGAATATACAATATCGTATTGCTCGGAGTTTCCTTGAAGGATAAAATCAGAAATGAAATTATTCGGAATAGAATCGGAGTTACCGACATATTTTATAGCATGCAGAGTAAGCAAACTGAAGTGGCAGTGGGCTGGCCATGTGCGTCGAAGGACCGATGGCCGGTGGAGCAGACGAGTCCTGGAGTGGAGACCGCGTTTCGGCAAGCGTAGTGTGGGACGCCCCGCCCCACCGCTAGATGGACCCATGACCTCAAATAGATATTTGGGACAGACTGGATTCGGAAGGCGGAGGACAGAGTGCTCAGCTCAGAGGGCTCAGCCTGGGAGAGGCCTATGTCCAGCAGTGGGCTTCGATAGACTGAGTTGATTGACTAGCAGTAGAGCTCTTTGCGAAGAAGCTTATTCGGAAGCTTACCTATATCTGCCGCCAAGCAGTGTTGTTGTGTTCCAGTCAAGCTATTCTGTAAAAAACTTACCATGAAAACTTACGTGAAGTGAGCTGTTAATAGCATCAGTTGAAATAACAGCTCACTTCAAGCTCATTTCACCTAAAGGTACAAGTTCGAGATGGGCTGCAGACTGCAAACTTTATCGTCATAGAAACCACTAGTGTCTCTTGCAATTTGCAGTCTGCAGCCCATCTTGGACCTGGGGGTCTACTCCCTAAGCACAAAGTCCGTAGTGTCGGCCTTCGTTACGGGCGTTTCCTACTCGGTATCACCAACAGATGGATGATTGGTTCGGGGCCCGAACGAAGTATGAATGACAACATGATTTGACAGCTGTCCCTACTCCCATCCAAAAAATTTAAGTTTTACACTTGTTTTGATGGATCGTTATGTCAACGGACGGACTGACTGACGGACGGATGGACGAACGGATTTAGGGAGTAGATACCCTGTACTTTAAGTTTTCACGGAATGTTTTTACAGAATAAAAAAAAAAAAAGTTTGGGTGTCGATGTAATTGCAGGGACATAGACGTTTCGGCTTTGTCTCTAGGATGGCAATGCATCTGTCATGCCTTTCGTATTGCAGATCATAGTCGGCGGTGACCACTTTGCCTTTCGTATTGCAGATCATAGTCGGCGGTGACCACTTTGCCTTTCGTATTGCAGATCATAATTGGCAGTGACCACTTAAAGTCAGGTGGTTGTGGGTGAAATTGGCGATAGTCATTTATTATCTTTTACTGGAGGACGCTACTGACTATATTCTCTAAGCATTACCAGTTAATCTGCTTTACCGTACCCTGAAAAGTGGCGATCGTGTAACGATTTCCAAATACCAACCCAATAAAAGTATCATCATATAAAACCAAGTAACCAAACTACCGTAATATATTCTAAAGATATTCAAAATGATCTATACCCGGATATCCCTCGTGAGCATAATGCATCGCCATCCGATAGCGCATGCATTAACCCTAATGCATTCTAAATAACGTCGCGACGGTTTGTTGTGCATTAACTTAAAGGAAACACTGTAGGGTTAGACGTTTTGACATCTGCCAATTACGAATTGGGAGAATTAGGGAGTATAGATTAGTTTGTAATGTCACAAAGAGAAATATAGCGACTTGTGTTGTTACTGTTTCGTTTTAGCAGACTTCTTCATGATGGCACTAATTTATATTTAAAAAAAATAATAGCCAAAAGACTTTCTCAACCAGAAAAGCGCCGAGGATTGTCATGGAATTGAACCCGTAACGAAACCAATCGGAAAATAATTAACAACCCTGATTATAATTAAGGCAAAAGCGCCAGGGTAAAATGATTCATATACGATTTGCGACCGTAATAAATGTGTATTTACATTAAAATCGATACATCTCTCTAAGTTGAAATTGTCAATGGCAAATCCTATAAGTACTTACTATTAATTAAATGTGCAATATTTGTATTATAATCACGTTCTCGAAAACGGTTCTAACGATTTCGATGAAAGTTGCAATATAAATGTTTACGGGGGCGAAAAATCGATCTAGCTAGGTAAATTTTTGGGAAAAATCGTTTTCTCTATTTTCAAGGTACTAAAAAATATATTATACAAATATTGCTCATTTAATAGTTAGTATAGGATATGTAGCTGTAGGTAATATTTTAAGCTACTCATGTCGTCACAACCTTGTGCAACCTGTGTACCTGCTTACTGTATTACCTAGACAATAAACTGTTTCTATAATTCCAGGACCAAAGCAGTACCCAGTCTATAAATAAGATAGTTATCAATATATAAACCTGGAGCTCCACGTGTTGTAATCGGATCAATCACTCGGATCACACCCACTCAATTGCAGAAATAGAATTATATTTTATGAAATAGTATTGCACTACCCGCCTTTGTTATAGTGAGAGAAATGATACCGTTCTATTTTCAAATATGCTTCCATTATTTATTTAAACAAAAAATTGTTGTAGCTCTTTATGCCAGAAATGATAAGTAGTCGTGTTAAAAATAGCATGTTCTATTTTTAAAACCGAGTGACATGCATTTTTTATTGGTTCGTTTCATAAAACTTCGGTCATACATTGGCAGATAGGACAAACTAGACACACATTCTTTTTTCACTTGTTTTTTTTTTTTTAACCTGGATATCATCTAGGACAGAGTCCTTGTCAAGACAAATCAAACGAGCAAAAACAAAAAAAAAAACAAGAAATTTCAGCGGACGAAGTCGCGGGCAGAAGCTATTATTTTACGATTCATACATATGGAAAAAACTTTAAAATCGCTTTCCACATAAGTGTCGACACACCACATCCGTATTGTGAGCCAATAAATTAGAAGTTAATTAACGGAAAACCTCATAAAAGAGCATAGTTTTCACACTCAATAACAAAATGTGGCAGGTAATTAATATAGGAAAAACGACGTCAAAAGCCAACGTGCAGTTGTGAAGGCGAAACAATTTGCCCGTCGATGCGTGCCGGTTTGACATTTAATTATTGCATCGGGTAAGATGAATTGGCGCCCAACGCGGGACTGGCAAAATGGCGAGTAATTCTTTTTGTTTGTTTCGATTTGACGCTGTTTGATGTGTGTTGTGTATTTTACTATTGATATAGTGAAAGTATTTTTTCTTTGGTGACTACGTTCTGTTTATTCTTGATATATTGTAAAAACTTACACCTTTTGTGTATAATGTAGTAAGTTTGACATTTAATTATTATTGTAACAGGTAAGATGTATTGGCGCCCAACACGGGACCGGCAAAATTGCGCGTAATTATTTTTTGTTTGTTACAATTCGATGCTGTTTGACGTGAATGTGTGTTTTTATTGATAGAGTGAATGGTGTAAGTGACTGGGTTTTGATTAGATATTTTGAGAATTTTTGTTCTCGTTCATACATCCAGTGGTCAAACAAGTGCATTTCTTTCAGTTGTCTGTTGTCATTAGCCACCATTAACGAGATAATAAAAATGGTGGACTGATTAATCAATAAATGTGTGATAAAAGTTCGATTACTTGCATGCGATAAATTAGATAAGACGATTCTGCGCGTTTCTATTTATACCCTAACTAATCACAAAAGCCGAATCAAGCTTAGTATTTCACGGAGTGGGAGCCCTGTTAAATCAACCGTTTATAATAGAATCGGGAAAGCCATCAAATAGACAATCTATTTTATATCCATTCGTACCAGTTTGACGTTTAATTATTGCAACACGCAAGATGAATTGGCGCCCAACGCGGGACCCAGGCAATGTTTTGGCGGGAATAGAATTGTTAATGTTGTTTTGAAATATTTTGTTGTTCGCAGCGATATGACGTCATAATCTCTATGATTGGCTGTTGGATTTGCGACCGCTATTGCGTAACATGCTTTCAATCACGATCCGAGGTATTTTGAAGGAAACTTCTTAAATTCATTGCTTTATAAGCTTGGAAAATTCGTCTGCTTGTCAACGTAAATAACGCAATGAATGTTGTTGAATTACCAAAATGTATGGCATTGCCATCGTAAGTGTATTACGCAATAATTCTAGACTTGCACAATTTACTAGTACACAAAACGTATATAATAATAAAATCTTTCTGCAAATACCATCAAAAGAAACGAGAAAATCCTACATAAAGCAGGATATCCTATCGGAAACAATGCCGGGACAAGATACGAAGCTCTAAATCCGATTAAAACAAAGCTTTTGATGCAACCGATATCGATTGTTTGCTGTTGTTGTAATGTATGTCACTAAACTTGTAACGTCGACGTGAGAAGGTTTTATTATACTTAGATAGGTTGTATAGCTTAGATGAGTCGTAAGCCATTGAGGCAGGTTGATCGAATTCAAGGCACGTTAAAATTTTAAAAGCAAACCAAACTTGTCCAGCAGTGGTTGAAGTCGGGCTGTGGATGACGATGATGATGATGACGACAAAACTTTCAACGAAAAATGTTCGAAACAAAATCGAAAAATTTAATATCTCCTATTAGTTCCGTGTTTATTAGTTCCTATTAGGTCTCCGTGGAAGGGGCTCGTGGCTAAGTAATGACAGCCGCACGGGTCGATCGATCAGGTTAAAAGCTACGCTTGCCGCGGTCAGTCCGTGGTTGGGTGACCATCTTTACATACCGAAACCCCACGTGCCTCAAAAAGTACGATAAGCCGTTGGTTCCGGATGTCATTATTGGATAGAGTCCCCAGAATGCCGAAGTCTGACAAACAGTCTCACCAAGGGGTATCGTATTACCCAGTAACTGGGTTATGGAGGTCAGACAGGCAGTCGCTCTATGTAAAATACTGGCATTGAGCTGCATCCGGTTAGACTGGAAGCTGATCTCAACAAAAAAGGCTAGGCAGATGATAATTTGGATCGGTGGAATTTGATGAATCAGAATCCTTCAGAATTTTCATTCATGTACAAAAAAAACTAAATAGAAACTTCTTCTGTCACAGTTAGTCAGGAGTCTAATTTTATCAGAGAACGTTATTTACATTATGCTTAACTTTGTTAAAACGATCTGATTAACGGCTTATTTCCCTAAACAAACACACACTACACATCCACAAACATTTGCATCCACATAATGAAATAATGTAACTGAAAATCCTTTACTAAACCAGAGATTCCCAGTTAAAACAACGCTGACGGATATACATAAAACATACCGAGATACGAGAGGATTTAAATTCAATTTACTGTAAGTTCGACTACCCACTTTGTGTGCCACTTATATTTAGGTTAGGAATGCACTCTCTGCTGAATCTTGTGGATAAATCTGTCTTAGCAACTGTAATCTTCTTTACTCTGGCAACATTCCTGGAATTGTCTGAAGTTAGTCCTGCTAAGAAACCGGTTACTTCAAGTGCATGATTGCTTTATTCATGATCATAGATACTACAGCATGTATCATAAAGATGTAGTCAAATTTATGGGAGACCACCCTTAAATTTGATCACACTTTTCTTCGACAGTTTTTGCATGTCCTACGAAAGGTTTGTTTCGGTAGTTAGTGGTGTTCTTTCTATGGTTATTGTCGAAACTGTTTCTATAGTGATAGGTAACTGTCCTAGTGTCCTCTCAAGTTAGGTCTTCCAAAAAGTACAACTTTGCTTGTAGCTTTTATTCGTGTGAAAGCTTTCAGTTAACTACCCGAGCTCTCTATTATTTGGTTAGAAAAAATTGAACCAAGTATTGTCTATCCTTCCAACACTTGGTTATAAACAAAAGCGTTACTTGTTCGTGCTCTCGAAATTATCATCATCATCTGCCAGTTGGCATCCAGTCTAAACCGATGCAGCTGAATATCAGCATTATACCACTTATTTGACCTCCACAACCCAGTTCCTAGGTAACACGATTTTCCTTGGTAAGACATTGATAACAGAATTTCAGATTTCAAACTACCCGTAACTACTGTAAAGACATAAGTGCACTTGACATTATAATATTCTCAAAAAGCTGCACTCTCTTTTTAAGCGGTTAGCATAAAAAGCAGGCCACATGTTAAACTTATGAAAATAAAAGTAAAAGAGTACTCCCTACTCAAACAAGGCTAACATAGTTACATAAAACATGTGGGAGATGGACGTTCTCCCGGAGACTTTAAATCCGATTAGCGACTACCCACATTCTGCAGCTCTTGTATCAGGGCTACGCTAGTGGCATTGATTATTTATTCCCTATTCCGTTTGCTGGATATTGGTTGGTATTAGCTAGTTTTGATCCTTTGAAAGTGTACTTATTTATTCAACCGCCTAATGTTTTAAGGGGTAGTTTGAAAAAGTGAGGGCATTTAATTCTAAGGCTCGGCAAGTTTTAAACTTGGAATTGCTTGGAATTGGTGTAACTTAAATGGTGACGTGTCAGAAAAGGGGTGTCTTATAATTATGAACAACTTTTACGATGGGGTAAAATTGGGGTTATATTACAAAATAACCCACATCCGGCCGTTCTCTGAGACTAAATCGGATTAGCTTCGTTTTATAACTACCCACGTATTATTATTATAAATTAGTAGATATCTCTATCTGTCTGAGAGCAGTGGTGGCCCATTGGTAATGGCCGCCACTTACAAGTTGTAGGTCGTGGTTCGAACCCCGACAGGCGCTTTACTTTGTGTAAATTATTTCATCACCACTGCTCTCGAAAACGGTGAAGGAATCGTGAGAAAACCGCAAGTCCTAGAACCAAGACATGTGACATCATCGCTCCCTCTCACCGAGAGGAGGCCTGTGTCCCAGCAGTGGGAACATTATAGTCTGATTATGCTCTATCTGGGTAAGAGATGTAATTAGCACTGATTTCTGCGTTATATTTTTTCTTTTTCATTCTTTATCTATACTAATATTATAAAGAGGTAAAATTTGTATGTAAGTTTGTAAGTTTGTAAGTTTGTATGTAGGGGGTAATCTCCGGAACTAATGATCCAATTCTAAAAATTTTTTCACTGTTAGAAAGCTACATTATTCCTGAGTGCTATAGGCTATAAATTATATTTATATCATGCATATTTGCCGAGCTATCACAAGTTTTGTCTAACAAGTCGGAAAGAAATACCTCTTTAAACAGACTTTTTTGCATGCGCTGCCTAAACGGTTGTTTATAATTGATAACAATGTATGGCAGTCTGGTCCGTCTTAAATAATTCTACAAAAAAGTCCGCGACACCATATTTCTATCTTTTATATTTTATCTTTTATACATCTTTTATTGTTTTAAAAAAGTATTTTTTAGACATACTTACGTTTGGATGATTATTTAAACAACAAAACATTAATCATTATCAAAATAAGATGATTGATTCTATGATCACAAGGACATCATGGAGATTAGATTTGGCCTTTACAGTATGGCAATTGGTCATACAGTTTCGGAGATAATATAAAATTACTAAAACGCAAAATAACTTTAATTCATACCGGTTCCTCTTGAGCAAACATGTTTAGAGCGGACGTTTTATCAATTTACCCATAGATGGCGTTGTGCAAAATGTCGGTGGAATATAGCGGAAGAGTTTGTTTTTAGGGTTCCGTACCAAAATGGTAAAAAAGGAACCCTTATGGTGTGCCTCAGTCTGTCTGTCTGTCTGTCTGTCACAGCTGGACATCTCAAGAACTACTACTGCTATCAACTTGAAATTTGGAACAGTTTTAGATAATATTTACCCAACTATTTTGCAAATAAGAAAGAAATAAAACGAAATGTATTTTTTTTGCAACATGGGCTGAAAGGGGTCTTAAAAATTCAAAGTTGGGCTACTAGGTCATGTGGGGTATCATATGAAAGAGCGCTGTTTGCGCATTCTCAAACATATTTTTATTTTTTTTAGGCCGCACAGTGTTCGACTTTTGATGAAAAATGTAAAAAAAATACCGTTTGTTATTTCAGATTTTTCTCTAAGGGAATTTTTCTTTAGAGAAAAATCTGAAATTATTCTATGTGATGCAAGTTTATGTAAAGATAACAGGAAAAAAAAACGACGTCTCTAAATAGCACACTTTTTCAGAAATCGGAACGGAACCCTCGGTGCGCGAGTCCGACTCGCGCTTGACCGGTTTTTTTTTGTTAGTTTGTTTGAACGCGCTATCTCTGGAACTACACCAGTCGGATTTGAAAAAATCTTTTTGCATTTTATAACCCAGTTCTTGAGGAGGGCTATAGGCTATTTAACATCACGCTAGGGCCCTTGGGAGCCGAGCGCGAAGTAATAGCGCGGGCAGGCGATGCGGAAGGATATAGGCTATTTAACATCACGCTAAGACCCTTAGGAGCCGAGCGCGAAGTAATAGCGCGGGCAGGCGATGGAGAAGGATATAGTCTATTTAACATCACGCTAGGGCCCTTAGGAGCCGAGCGCGAAGTAATAGCACGGGCAGGCATTGCGATGCGATGCGTCGGGGTTGGTGGGTGGGGGGTACAAGAAATTTAACGCGGACGAAGTCGCGGGCAGAAGCTAGTATCTTTATATTCCTTTACCGCATTTAATAATTAGACCTACTTATATCTTATTTGATTGTTCTGCTAATTTTTTTTTTATCTTTTCAGGTATGTTGAATCCGGCTTGAACGGAAAATCTGCTGTTGTGAGTAGAACATAGAATAGACAATGCAAGACACCTTTAAGGCTGCTCCTTCCTAAAATACGGCGAAACTAAGTAACTTTGTAACCATCTTTTACAATAACTATAGCATATTTCTGATAGGAAAAAATACACAGCAATCTACAATACATAAGAAGTGATTTCATGTGTCCTGAAATCTATTTTAGTTTGTAGAACTAAGGAAAAAAAACCTAAATCCAGGTCTATTTCGGTCTATTTTTTCGAGTTGTTACCATATTACTCCTTCAGTTTTCATTAAAAGTGTTCATAAATTTATACAGTTCTTTACGAACTAATAAGGAATGATTTCTTGTCATTACTTTTTTAGTTTAATCAACTGATTTTTTTTGAATCGGTAATTACTTCATATTTTGCAAGCGTTGTGTCATCGCGCTTCTCTTTCTTTTCTATGCAGTCCGACAGTGACCGCGCTTTTTACGACGGACAAGCCTTAATAGGCACAAGTTTTTCTTGCACCTAATATTATGGGAGCTAGGCGGTTTACCTTATATTTGTGTGAAAGTTTTACATAATATTGAGTTGAATGAGTACATTCATTCTGCCACCTGTCAAGTGTCAGAGCGTCTATATTTTTAACCGACAAAAAAAAGGAGGAAGTTCTCAATTCGAGACGTATAATATTTTTTCCACGTATAACTTTTTACAGAGTAGTCCGATTTGAAAAGTGTTTGTTTTATTCGAATGGGTATTGTATACTTACCTCAAAGTTGGTCCCATGTAAAATTTATTAATACCTACTGCTTGAGAAGTTTTTGAGTTAGCTTTATAATACGTATTTTTTCCTTACTTTTTATGTGGATGATGTTCTTTTGCAGGTGTAGGTACCACAACTAAAAAGTGGAAAATAAAAACTTTTTTACAAAAAAATACAACCGAGCGACTTCCAAAAACAACGCTACAAAGTGAAAAAAAGATATCTTTATACGTGACTAAATGATGAACGTCATCAATATATTTTATAACTAGCTTTTGCGCGCGGCTTCGCCCGCGTCGATGTCGGCAAATATCCCATGGGAACGTTCATGTGGAAAACATAGGGCCGTCCGATATAACTATGCAAACTCAAATCGTTACGACACATCGTTGCCGTGTATGGTGGGCTTAAAGCTCTCAGTCAGCATGATTTTTTCCGACATCTTCGACAATCATCGTCATATTTCAGCTAATTTACGAAAAACCATAACAAATAACCACTGAAACACTCCATTGGTGAAAACAGTATTAAAATCCATTTGTCGTTAGTAAGTTGAATGAAATAAAGACTAAATGTTACCTCAAGAAGTCAAGATACGAACTAATAGGGGTTAAAGTATGAAATTGCCGTTTTATTGTATTAGGTACTTCGAATTGACGTAGAACCTTCGTGGTTTGAGATTTTTGAGTGAAACTTTTTTCACATGGTACCTATGAAGTTCTTCTTTTAAAAAATGTGCAACATTCGATTATCGACTTTCAGTTGTTTTTTTTATTCAGCTTAGACAAGAAAGATGGATACTTCGAAAATTCGAGTTATTTTTGAATACTACTTCCGACGCGGAACTAACGCGGCAGAAACAGCTCGCAATATCAATGTTGCGTTTGGAGACGGGACTGCTAATGAACGCACCGTGCGATTTTGGTTTAAACGCTTTCGTGATGGAAACTTTGATTTGAAGAACGAACCACGTGGAAGACCGCCCACACAGGTGAATAACAATGAATTGAAAGAGATGGTGGAAACTCTACAGGAACTGCAATTAGAAACTATTCGTCACCCTCCGTATTCGCCAGACCTTGCTCCAACGGACTACCATTTTTTTCGTGATTTGGACAATTTTCTACGTGATAAAAAGTTTTCTTCTCAGGAGGCAGTACAAAATGCTTTCACACATTTTGTCGAATCTAGATCACGAGAGTTCTATCGCAAAGGCATATATGACCTTCCTATTAGATGGCAGCAATAATAATGGTAATTATTTTGATTAAATAAATATGTTAAATTAAAAAAAAAACGAATTTCAGTACAAATCGGCAATTTCATACTTTAACCCATAATATGACTACATTTCCAATCCCTTAAATCTCTTTAAAAGAGGTATACAAACATACTTATAATTTCATCGTCAAAATGGAAGACCTCTTGTCAAAGTGGCGCCAACTGGTGGCGTGTATTTTCATGAATTCCCCCATTAATTACTTTCCTACGAAAGGCTGTCGCTTAGAACAAATGCACAACTATGCCAAAATCCTCGCTTCCCATTTCAACCCGGCGCTCTCCAATACAAGAACTCCGTATGAAATTTTCATGAAAGCAATTTCCCCTTAAGGCGCGGACTGACTACGGTTTTAAACGGCACACAACCGCGTAATCTATTGTCACCTAGCCGTCTTGAAATATGGTTGAAAATTGAAAATAATATTTGTGCTGCCGAGATGTGACTAAGCTGCGAATGTGTATTTATTTTCCGGGTTTTCTTTATATTATTCAGACTATCTATCTATATAAATAAAAAGAGAAGTCCTGACTGACTGATTGACTGACTCATCATCGCCCAGCCCAAACAAACCCTTGGACCTAGAAAGTTGAAATTTTGCACAGAGGTTTCCTTTATAATGTAGACAAGGAATAAGGAAGGAATTCCTGGTAGTACGTTCCCTTGGGATATTTGCCTACATCCACGCGGGCGAAGCCGCGGGCAAAAGCTAGTACACAATAAATTATCCTCCTCTCTCCTACTATGCTGTGCCCGACAGGGTCCATAATTGTGACATTATTTTTAAGCTTACCAACTGTTATTATAACATTATAGAACGCAATAAAGAATTGAGAATTAAGTAATTGTCCGATTAAAGTTAAAAAAAAATGCTAATTCTATTAAATTCTTAAAAAAAATAATGTCGTTATCGCTGAAAATACAGAAATGTTCGACGCCAAAGTTTATTTTTACTTCCAAAATTTTTATTGGGAATATCAAACTATTTTTTACTATTCTATTCGGTTAAAATTTTTCTTTAAACTCTTCTCTGTCCACTGTATTGTTTGCGTCAGATAGTTTCATTGCGTTACGTCATACTTGACAATCCAAGAAACCAATTTTTGTGAATATTGAGCTAATACCGCGCCTTAACGAACAATCAGATCCACCAGTTTCAGGAGAAAACTGAAACAGATAAGACACTCTATCTGTAGTGTCTTAAGTTTCTAATTAAATTTACATCATCCTGTTATCTCGGTGCATATCTGATGCACATCATCCTGTTATCTCGGTGCATATCTGATGCAGTCGCGTTGGATCTTATTTCGTACACAATATAGCTCTTTTCCCTTTGTTTGGCTACGTGTAGCTGGTGTCGAGTAGTGGTGTAAGGGTGGGGTTGTTTTGTGCTGCGGCGCGAATTAATTTATTAATATTTTAGTGGATTCTGATTTTAAGATATGGGGTTAATTTTTGTATTGGGTTTCGTGGTTAGAATAATTAGAAGATATCTGTTTGGAATTTTGGACTACAGCTTTTGTTCGAGCAGCAATATGACCTGTGCTGTTTTCATTTTGACTATAGCAGTGTTACTTCGTTCATATTCTTAGAACTAGCTGTTGGCCGCGGCTTCGTCCGCGTGGATGTCAATACGTATTTGAATCGTATTTTGTTTACAATTTCGTGAGTAATTTTTTTTTTTTGCACATAACCTCTTTAATGCTTTTTCTAAAATAAAATTAACCTAAGTTACTCCTCAGCTATCTGCCAGTAAAAGTCTCATCAAAATCGGTCCGGCTGTTTCGGAGAATAGACGGAACAAACAGACAGACACACAGACAATTTTTTTTTTCTTGTAAAGTACCGTATCCCATTTAGTAAAAAGTTGTTATTTTGACATTACAAACATATACTTCAATTTCATTTGTTTGTATAGATGTACCTGCAGATGATATTTATCCCACATCTTCAGCAGTTACGTAGTAATCTGCTATCTTGCCTTTGTAGTTAATGGAAGTCGGAAGATTTTTTGGTATATGTTATCCATACTTTTAGAAGCGTTTTTTTAATTTATTTTATTTATACACATATTTTGATTTATTTTATATTTGTATATTATTTGTTACATGCTGCACCGGTCGACGTTACCGCGTCAACGCCGGCTATCGCTGAAAACCAGCGCTGGGGCTCCATTTTGCATGGGGTCGCGGCATTATGCTGAGCGGTGGCCTTTTTGCGTAGATGTGACGCATATTTTCCCCCAAATTGTATTTAAATAGTTATTTTATTTTATTGTAGTTTGTGTCATGTTTACCGCAAATAAACGTTTTTTCTTTCTTTCTTTCTTTCTAGATATCTTTTCCAGGACCCACAACAATCAATATTTTTAAAGACCAAATCATTCAGTGTTATTAATATTAACCTTTGCTGGTCGGTCACTGTAGATTCTGGCATGCAGGAGTTATAGAGGCTGGGAATGGTGTGGCGAGTTTGTCACATATAAAAATTTGTTATTTTTGCCCTTTTCCGCTCTCACTGCGACCAGACCTTACGACAGATAGCGGATCTAACTTAGTTTAAGTAGTTTATTTTACTTGATTTAAGTTTGAGTCGTCACTAGAGACATGACAAGGGAGGACTGTGCATTTGTTTAATTGCACATTGGAGAACTATTTGAGGGTAGTCGTGAAATTATTCAACAGTCTTCATTAAGATAACGAATTTCGGAGAATGCGTGTTGAGATGTTGCTTGTGTGTTTCTGTTTTTAATTAATTTTGTTTGTTTTGTGAGTGTTAGAAGATTAGATCTTGAGTTGATTGAGGATTTAGACGCGAGTGTAGCATGAGGCGATATGCCAGGTTTGTGCGGGTCTGTAAGCCGACGTTCGCGGCAGGATTTTATAGCGCACTGGATTTTCATGAGAAGCATTGAGAATTCAACCTACAATGTTGTTGTTGAGTACATCCCAGCGCGTCGAAAAAACACACTGTTGGATTTTCAACTCTTAGCGCTAAGCAGAGCGTTGAACATTCAGTGCGCGAAAAAAAATCGCCGCGATATTTTTAAGTCTGTGCGAACGTCGACTTCAGTTAAAATATAATAAGGATGATGACTAAAAATTGATTTTTTGTTCGTCATAGAGATTACTAGCTTTTGCCCGCGGCTTCGCCCGCGTGGATGTCGGAATCCCACGGGAACAAAATTCCTTCTTTATTCCTTGTCAACGTTATAAAGGGAACCTGTGTGCAAAATTTCAGCTTTATAGGTCCAAAGGTAGGTAGGGTTTGTTTTTGTGCACCGTGAATGTGTTTTTTTCTGAAATAGAAAAATGTTTATATTTTATTTCCATTTTATTTAAAGGTTTGGGCTGGGTGTTGATGAGTCAGTCAGTCAGGCCCATTCTTTTTATACAGGGTGTCAAGCCAGTGCGAGCTGATAGCAGAGTACCATACAAATATCGATTTAACCAACTCGGAAACTACAAAAAACCGTAGAACATACGTGGGGGTTAATACGATAGGTATGCTACTTTGCTTTCAGCTCGCATTGGCTTGACACCTTAAAAGAAACACCCTGTATATTAACATAGCTTCTGCCCGTGACTTCGTCCGCGTGAAATTTCTTGTTCCCCCGACCCACCCTGCCGCATCGCATTACCTGCCTGCGCTAATATTTTCGCTTAGCGTTCTTTCAGACTTTTTTTCTTTTTGCTTGGCACCTAAGAGTCCTAGAGTGATGTTAAACATGCCTTTAACCTTTCTTAAGAATTGGGCTATCAAATGCAAACATAATTATTAAAGTCCGACTGATAGTTCCTGAGATTTACACGTTCAAATGAACAAAAAAAAAGTGTATGTGTGAGCTCCGACGCACGACTGGAGTTTACTGTTTTTTGTGCTGTTCCGAGTTTCTGGGTTTCTATTTTTCGGTAATTTCTGTCGGGCTGGGTTTCTTCAATAAATCAGTGCTATATAAAAAGCAACTTTAAGGTGTGAAGGCACTCTTTCCCCTTTCACCCCCCTCCCCTTCCCAACCCCTCGCACTCTCCCATATCATTCCCCTCACCACCCCCCCCCCCCCCACCCTCCCCATCCTTCTCACGCCTCTCACCACATCTTTTTCCCGCTAACCTCCCCTTCACCCTCTCACCCTCTCATACCACCCAACCGATTCCCCTCCCCTCTATCATCACCAACTCCTGCCATCCCACTATTCCCTTCTCCACACCCTCCCCCCTCATTGCGCCCTCCTATCCCTCTCCCCCTCCCTCCATCATTCTCCCCTGACCCTCCTCACCACCCCTCCCACTCACTGCGCCCTCCTATACCTCTCCCGCTCACTCCATCATCCTCCCCTGACCCTCCTTACCACCCCTACCCCCTCCCTCTCACCACACTTCCCTCCTTACCATACCCTCCACTTCCCATTCCCCTCTACCTTTCCCTTTGCAAACTTTATTACTTGCTTAGGCAAGTATTTGTGCCAAGTAAATGAAAAAGATTTTTCATATATAAGTAAACTATATTCCCTGCTTTCACCCCCACAGGGATGGCATTTTAAAAAATCGTTTGGGATATTTTCGTACCTTCACTGAAAGATTTTTTACACCAATTTGCGAGTTAATCAAGCCCCGCAGTAAAACCTGCCCTGTACAGTTGCAAACCCCTTATCACCCCCTTAGGGGTAGATTTTCGAAAAACCCTGATACACGGTATTCTTCATTTTTGGTCATAAGTATAAATACTGAGTTTCGATTTAATCGGACCGCGCGTTAAAATTCCTCCATACAAACTTTGACACCCCCCAATCCCTCCTGAGGGGGTAGTTTAGGAAAACTAAAAATGACAATCTTTATAATTTATGTAGATAAATATTCATGCCAAGTTTCAAGTCTATTAACTCAAGGAATAAGATTTTTCATACAAACTTCCATCCCTTATTTTACCCCTTCAGGGATGGAATTTTCAAAAATCCTTCCTTAGTGGATGCCTACACTCTATAAGGTATTTATGTGCAAAATTTCAAGTCTCTAGGTTCAGCGGTTTGGGCTGTGCGTTGATATATCAGTCAGTCAATCAATCAGTCAGTCAGGACTTTGAATTTTATATATATAGATTAAAAAATATTGGACACGTATTTTTTCTTTTTTTACGTAATCAAAAAATTACGGCGATACATTGAGTTAAAATATGGCATGACGTCACGCGTAGCTAGGTTTTATACGTACAAGTGACGTAGCGAGCCCCCACTCCCCAACTTTAATGCGTGTTATCTAAGTATTTTTTTATAAAGCAAAAAATACGTGTCTAATATTTTTTTATTATCTGACTGACGGACTAAATAGAATTTCTTTTTTTTTACCCAGGCATCATCCCTATTGTAATTATGTACATGTGTAAGTGCACTGTCGTTTCTTGATCTAAAAATTATGTGCCTAGCTTGAGAATATAATCAATCTGCCTAGCCTTTTCCCGACTATGTTGGGGTCGGCTTCCAATCTAACGATGCAGCTTAGTATCAGTACTTTACATGGAGCGACTGCCTATCTGACCTCCACAACCCAATAACTGGGTAATACGATACCCCCTGGTTGACTGACTGGTTGTCAGACATTCGGGCTTCGAACGACCCGTAACGACTGACAAAGATCCACGAATGACAGCCGGGACCAACGGCTTAACGTGCTTTCCGAGGCGCGGAGGGTCTCGGTATGTAAAGATGGTCACCCAGCCACTGACCAATGCCGGCAAGCGTAGCTTAACTTGATGGATCGACCCGTGCGGCTGTTATTACCTAGCCACGAGCTCCTCCCATGTGCTTAGCTTGAGAATAGTAGCTTATATTACACCAATGCTTGTCAGCAAGGGAAACTCGAACCGATTCAAATAAAGAATAAACAATTTTTCTTCTTCTTCTTCTTCGATTGCCAAACGTAAACAAGCGAAGGCAATATCTTCTTTATTTAAGAAGAGGAGTTTATCCTACAGCAGCACAACTTAACCGCTACTTGGCATCTTAGATGAGACAGCATTTAGAGTTTAAATTGACCATAGCTTCCACTAAATGGACTCTAGTTGCTCGCAACATCTCGGCTACAACTTCCAATGCAACCAAATTGAAACGTACAGTGTATCCGCATTGTATTTCATTGCTACTGCCCAACAGTACTGCCCTCCCTATTTGTACGGGTTGCGGTCATTCTGTACGGCGGCGGCGGGTCATTCTGTACTTATTGTCTTTATATTTATAGTAAAGACTAGAATGGAGTGGTTCATTGGCTTGACTGTTGCAAGCAACGAATTAAGAATGATACTTAATTCGTTGGTTGCAAGCCTGGGTCTAGTCTCCAACTTTAAGGTTCTTGGATTGGGTTATTCTACAAATCCCCATTGAAAATACCCATCAATAGGGATTTGTGAACTTTTTGTCCACAAATCACCCCAGTATCACCTAGACGTCAATGGGGATTTGTGGGCAAATAGTTAACAAATCCCCATTGCTGGGGATTTTAAATGGGGATTTTTCGAATAAACTCTTAGATTCTAGGTCAACGGGACGGGGTCTTTAGGTTTTCATTTATTTGAGAGTATCAAAATAGGTCACATATAAATAGCCGTATTTTTTTTATTGCGTTGACTTAGAAGCTTGATTTTTTTAGAGCTCTAAGGGGCCGTAGACCTACGAATTTGATATTAATTTCAACTTGATACCTCTACGCGTTCCTGAGAAAAAGGGTCTTGACAGACAGACAACGAAGTGATGCTATAATTATTCCGTTTTTGCCTTTAGAGATACGGAACCCTAAAAAGGAAACTTATCCTATCTCAAAAGCCTGCCTAAATAAAACTAGTACTCAATATATCAGCCCGATTCCATTCCGACCAGTTTGAAGCGGCGCGGGTGTTGCCGACGACCAAATTAAAACAAATGGTTCTGCACTACCAAGTTTAGTGTGCGGTCTTATCTAACCCGGCTTTTATGGATACCATGAGTTTAGAAATTGTGGAAAGTTTTACCTAATTTGTGGAGAATTTTTTGCCAGTTAAATGATTTGGTAGACATGTTGTTCTTGCGAGGGGCTTATCGGCTTATGGCTAACTAAGTAATAACAGCTACACGGTTCGATCGATAAGATAAGATAAGGCGAGAATAGATGCTAACCGCCAGTGCTACCATTGTAAAATTAAAAACCGGTCAAGAGCGAGTCGGACTCGCGCACCGAGGGTTCTGTTCCGATTTCTGAAAAAGTGTGCTATTTAGAGACATTGTGGCATGTGGGAGAGAGAACGCTGTTTGCACATTCTCAAACATTTTTTTTCTTTTTTTTAGGCCGCATAGTTTTCGACTACTGATGAAAAATGTAAAAAAAAATACCGTTCCCCCCCTTATCTCCGAAGTTTGCAAAGAGAAAAATCTTTTTTCTAAATTATTCTATGTGATAGAAGTTTATGTAAAGATTACAGGAAAAATAAAACGATGTCTCTAAATAGCACACTTTTTCAGAAATCGGAACGGAACCATCGGTGCGCGAGTCCGACTCGCTCTTGACCGGTTTTTTATCGTATCTATGTGGTTAGATAGTATGTGGATAGGTGGCCAGGGTAGCCCGCGAACTTCAAATTTTCTTACGTTTTTTGCAATTTGCAGGTAGTATGTTGATTAAAGTTTGATTCGCGACTGTAACAAAATTTCATATGTATTTACAGAATTATAATTATTAGAATCAGTACTACAACTCCATAAGTTAGTATAATATTCAAATATCAAGAGACTGAAATAGTAATTCAATAGGAATACCTGGTCTTAAAGAGTTGGAAGTATTGATGATTTTAATGATTATAATTCTGTAAATAATAATTTATACGCGACTAATACTTACAAATCGAAGCTCATAGCTTATATAAAAACATAAACATTGTTTTTACTTTTTGTTTGCACTATAGAATTTGTAATATTAATTTATTAGACAATTCTTAATTACAATATATACAAGCTAACACTAATATATTTACATATTATGTACAAGTATATAATAAAAATAAAGAGGGGAAGAGCTCATAGGGCATCAAAAAAATAGTCCACATCGCTGTCAAGGGGAAAAGTGCCCATGACTTACTAAAGCGTAGTCAATTACTATAGCAGTTACCCTACATACTGTTTACGGTATCAAATTTTGATGAACATACAACCTAATAAAGTATTGACTTGCAAATTGCAGAAAACGTAAAAAACATTTGAATATCGCGGGTAACCCTGGCGCATTCGCCTTAAATTAATTACTTGCAAACTCGCATTATCTGTATTTATACAGAAAAAAATAACCGACTTCCAAAAAAAATGCTACAAAGTGAAAAATAACTTTAATTTCGGAAGTCGGTGTCTTTGGCTCTGTATTTTAGTTTTTTGCCACGGACTTCCGAAATTAAAGTTATTTTTCACTTTGTAGCATTTATTTTGGAAGTCGGTTATTTTTTTCTTTAAAAAAGTTTTTTTTTTTTCACTTTTTAGTGGGTGAGTTTGTAATTTATCTATCCCCCATTTAGGATCCCCTCATCAGATTCTGACTTGGTGACAATGGGACCACCTCGAGAGCACACCCTTTCAAACAAAAAAAGATTTTTTAAAATCGGTCCACAATTGACGGAGAAATCGGTGTACATACATAAAAAAAAAATATACGAGACGAATTGATAACCTCCTCCTTTTTGTTTTTGAAAAGTCGGTTAAAAATGCATAAAGATAGAAGTACTGCTTATTTCATTCGATGTTTCTCGTTGCATGGGATGGGACATTTATTTTTCCTGAACTTCTGAAAGCCTGGTCACTGTACTGGTGTAATATCAGATGACAGTACATACAGCGGCGGTCGCAATCCTGCCACAGGGAGCTTAGTTTATTGTTTCGATTAATGGACAAAGCTTGGAGTTTTAGCAAGCTAGCATTTTTAATACTATCATTTTGTCCTATGCTAGCGTTTAGGTCTATAATTAGAGGGATCATTTTTACATACCCGATTTGAAGAAGCCATAGTTTTTAGGGTTCCGTACTAAAATGGTAAAAAGGAACCCTTATGGTGCGACTCAGTCTGTCTGTCTGTCCGTCTGTCACAGCTGGATATCTCAAGAACTGCTAATGCTATCAACTTGAAATTTGGAACAGTTTTATATGACGTTTGCCCAACTATTTTGCAAATAAGAAAGAATTTTTTTTTTTGCCACAGGGTTGCAAGGGGTCTTAAAAATTCGAATTGGGGCTATTGGGCTGTGGGGTATCATATGAAAGAGCGCTGTTTGCACATTCTCAAACATTTTTTTTTGCCGCTCAGTTTTCGACTTGATGAAAAATGTAAAAAAAAAATACCGTCCCCCATTATCTCCGAAGTTAGCATAGAGAAAAATCTGAAATTATTGTATGTGATAGTAGTTTATGTAAAGATTACAGGAAAATAAAACGATGTAGGTATCTATAGGCCGACCGTTTAACTCGCGTATCGCCTGCGCGGTAAGAAGGGAGCGAGGGGAGATGTTAGCGGTTGGGTGAAAGGGGTGCGCGGAGCAGCTCTCTGCTCGCTCCGCGCAGGCGATACGCGAGTTAAACGGTCGGCCTATAAATAGCACATTTTTTTCAGAAATCGGAACGGAAGCCTCGGTGCGGGAGTCCAACTCACTCTTGACCGGTTTTTTTTAATACACAACATAGTGACACACAACACTGACAACTTACAACAATGAAAAAGATCAAGATGGCTTATAAAGCACATTTTATTTCTGCCATAACAGTACTAGACTCAAGACTGAACTTATGTGTGTTATTAAAGTAAGACCTGACAGAACACTCTGTGACCAGTAAGAGCAGAAATGCAACCCTAGTTTATTGTATAGATTACAAGGAGCGATGTCAAAGTAATGTTCTGCTGTATTCTGGTCGCACTTTTCATAGAGCTCTAGGTTTTAAAATGTTTGTGCTGTGTTAAATAATGATGTGGTGTCTTGTTTATGCTTGAAGTTGTGTTTAAGTTTCGGAAACGCACAAAACGATTGAAAATAGGTCCTTATGATATTGGTTTGGTATAGTAGGTATATGTATCTGTGTATGTGAAATATAATGATTAATTTATGATAACACTAGCTTTTGCCCGCGGCTTTGCCCGCGTGGATGTCGGAAAATATCCCACGGGAACGTATTACCGAGAATTCCTTCCTTATTCCTTGTCTACATTATAAAGGGAACCTCTGTGCAAAATTTCAGCTTTCTAGGTCAAGGGTTTGGGCTGGGCGTTGATGAGTCAGTCAGTCAGGACTTCTCTTTTTATTTATATAGATAGATTACTGTGGATGGACTCAGCGATCATTTTGCCGATGGTTGTATCAGCCAATGGCTTAATTGCCAAGAGCCTCGACCAACACCTAAGCAGGCTCTCGTTGGGCAGCTGGATCAAGGGCTTGATTCAGAAAGCGGTACTCCTGGACACGGCGCGCATTGTTAGGAGGTTCCTCTCTCTGGAGCCCTGACCGCCGCCGCCGGTAGCTTGGACCCTGTTCTAGATACCGGTGGGTTACTATTTTTTATATTTTTAAATGTTTTTATATTCTAATATTTAAAAATGTAATTTATATGTATGTTTAATGAAATAAAGGAAATATAACTAATGGATATAAGTACTACACTGGACAGCAAATAAACCGGGCCACCCGCTACCTTGGAACTCTGGTTCGATTTTCTCAAAAAGTATATAACTTACAACTATCAAAGTTATACCTACAAAAAGTGCGTTCCATGATTATTCAAATGAAAGAAAACTCATTGGGATTAATCAATTTTTTAAGTGTTTATTAAGGATTTTACAAAAAAGAGTCGTTTTCCAGTCATGTTAATCGTTAGTAATCACAAACTAAAAAAAAAAATTAAAGCCAAAAACAAAGAAAAAATTAAAAATAAAGTTTTGGTTAGTATTCAGTATTCTCTCCCCTTGCTCGGATAACTGCCAGCATCCTCGTATTCATCGACCTCACGAGCCTGACGATGAAATCTTGAGGAAGTACATTCCACTCCTCTTCAATTGCGATTCGCAGCTCTGGAAGGCCTGTTGGAGCAGGTACCCGGGCTCGAACCCGACGTTTCAGCTCAACCCATAAGTGTTCTATCGGATTCAAGTCCGGGCTTCGAGCTGGCCAGTCCATTGAACGAATGCCAACATCGCGTAGATACTGGGTCACCACTTGAGCAACATGAGGCCGTGCATTATCATGCATCAACTGCATATCTTGCCCCATATATCCTGCGTACGGAACCACATGGTCTGCGAGTATTTCAGTAATGTAGCGATGAGAAGTCAATCCACGTGTACGGCCCGTAGGTTCGATGAAAACTAACTCTGTATGTGCAGTTAACGAGATACCGCCCCAGACCATTACAGATCCTCCTCCATAAGCAACAGTTTCCTCGATGCAACACTGAGAATAACGTTCTCCAGGACGACGATACACTCTCTGACGTCGATCACTTCCATGTAGACTCACCCTGGTCTCATCAGTGAAGAGTACATTACCCCACTGCTCTAACGTCCAATCTCTATGCTCTCGAGCAAATTCAAGTCGTGCTCGACGGTGGGCTACCGTTAATGCTGGGCCTGTTGCAGCTCTTTTTGGAGTCAGGTTCCGTTCTGCAAGTCTCCTTCTGACGGTATCTGAACTTATGACCACTTGGCGTACGTCACGCAGACTTTGTTGGACTTGAACTGCGTTGAGGCGGCGATTTCGGAGAACAGTAAGTTGGATATAACGATCATCTGCCGCTGATGTAGCCCTAGGTCTGCCCGTACCTGGACGGCGATCGAATGCTCCAGTCTCTAAGTATCGTCTGTAAACTCGTTGCACCGAAGATCTGCTGATTCGAAGTCTCCGAGCGACCTCACGTTGCGCAACGCCTGCTTGAAGTAGTGCTACAGCTTGAGCTGCTTCCTGAGGTGTCGTATCCATTATTGACCGAAAAAAGTAGCAAAAATACACGCGTCTGAGCAAACGATGGACAAAAACTAAAGAAATGATAAGAAATATCCGACTACCCTCACTGTAGAAAAAATGAACGCTAATCGTGAACTCTAGTCAAAACAGAGCAAATCGTTAGCATTGTGTTTGTTGCTTGATTACAATGTGAGTTGACGGTACTTTAGAATAAATTTATAGTCATTTTAATAATCATGGAAAGCACTTTCTGTAGGTATAAATTGATAGTTGTTAATTGTATACTTTTTGAGAAAATCGAATCAGAGTTCCAAGGTAGCGGGTGGCCCGGTTTATTTGCTGTCCAGTGTGTTTTGATTTTCAACTTAAAATCTACAAATGGATATTATAATACAGACAGGTCATCATGTGCCTTTTCCGAACTATGTTGGGGTCGGCTTCCAGTCTAACCGCAGCTGAATACTAGTATTTTACATGGAGCGACTGCCTATCTGACCTTCACAACACAGTTACTGGGTAATACTATACCCCGTGGTAAGACTGGTTGTCGGACTTTCGGGCTTCTGACGACCCGTGACTTCTATCAAAGATTTACAAATGACAGCCGGGATTAACGGCTCTACGTGCTTTCCGATGCACGAAGGGGTCTCGGTATGTAAAGATGATCACCTATCCACGGAACAACCGCGGTAAGCGTAGCTTAACCTGAGCGATAGACCCTAGCAGCTTTTATTGCTTACCTCATATTACAGGTATTACATTATATTTATTACACTACGGTTACCTAGGTAGGTACCTAACCATAGTGTAATAAATATAATACTATAGGTATCTTTTTTTTTTCTTTTTAGGGTTCCGTACCAAAATGGTAAAAAAGGAACCCTTATGGTGTGACTCTGTCTGTCTGTCTGCTGTCACAGCTTGATATCTCAAGAACTACTAGTGCTATCAACTTGAAATTTGGAACAGTTTTAGATGACGTTTACCCAACTATTTTGCAAATAAGAAAGAAATAAAAATATATGTATTTTTTTTGCAACATGTGGTGAAGGGGGGTCTTAAAAATTCAAAGTGGAGCTACTAGGTCATGTGGGGTATCATATGAAAGAGCGCTGTTTGCACATTCTCAAACATATATTTTTTTTTAGGCTGCACAGTGTTCGACTTTTGATGAAAAATGTAAAAAAAAATACCGTTCCCCCCCCCCCCCCCCCCTATCTCCGAAGTTTGCAAAGAGAAAAATCTGAAAATATTCTATGTGATAGAAGTTTATGTAAAGATTACAGGAAAAATAAAACGATGTCTCTAAATAGCACACTTTTTCAGAAATCGGAACGGAACCCTCGGTGCGCGAGTCCGACTCGCTCTTGCCCGGTTTTTTTTTCTTTTAGTCAGCTAAATAATTAATTGTTAAGCAAATTGACATCATCATCATTCTCCTGCCCTTATCCTAATTTTTTTGGGGCCGACCCCAATGACAGTTGTGATTTTAATATACCTACGGGCAATTTAAATCGGTAGTCAATTTGCTTTAACAATAATTAATTTCCCTGATTTTACCTATTTAACAAAACTTATCTTTTTATAAAACCCAAAGCCAAAATTAAATTCACCAAGTTAAAGGAAAGCTGACCTAGGTTCAGATATTTACATAAATAATGCCCTATAAAATACTTTATTATAAAACTCAACGCCAGCTTAAAAGAAGATATTTTTAAATATCTAGAGGTGATCATCCCTTTTCCCCCCGAAAACAGATAATTAATCACATCTGCCTCCAACATTTACGAAATCTACGATTTTTATTAAAAACTTTTTTTTAAACCGTCGCGTCGTATTTTTCACCGGGTTTAATATTTTTGGTCAGATTTTTTTTTAAATTTATCTTTAAGAGTTTTTAGCGACTAGAAAATGAAAAGCAGTTTCCTTATGAAACTGCATATATTCCAAAACGTATAAATTTTTATGACCACCATAATATCAGATCACGATTCAGTTTTCTCGAGATGGCAATCTTTTTACGACTCTGTCATAATAAAATCATCTTTATTATGATAGTTATAATGTTCATTATAGCGTACATTTATCGGCAGATGCGCATGATATTCGTTCCATATCGATTAGGTTTATGTTCAGATTTATGGGTCAGATTGAGTTTTATCATCTGGATGCGGTGTTGTCATCATCTGCGTAGCCTTTTCCCAACTATGCTGGGGTCGGTTTCCAGTCTAATCGGACCACCACCACTGAATACCAGTATGGATCCGGTGTATGAGGGTTAAATTGTTCTAAGACGTGCTCTAGTCTTTGTAAAGTGTTCTGCGCGTTTTTGTACAGACGCTAGCATGTCAAGCCACCCGAAACTGTCAAATTTTCCCAATCAACCTTGAACCTAATGCTTTTGCGATAAAGATGAAAATCTATTAAAGAAATTTGACAGATTGTAGTAGCTTCATGTGCTGGCGTCTGTACATAAGCAGAGTTGAAAAGTACAATATAATAACGGTAAATCCAAACACCGAAAGAATCTCTAATAGAAAAATCCAGAAATCTTGCCTTTTTCCGGGGTCGTACCCCCTAGGATCTGCTTGCCAGTCGTGCTTGTGACCAAAGGCATAATATGGATCCAAAAACCTCTGCCCACGCGTTTTGTTGACAAAGCCTTGATGTTTTGTTACTTTCGTTTATTCAAAAGCTTATTTATTTTAGCACAGGGACACAGGCCTTCTCTCTGTAATGGAATGGGCCATCATAATCCACCACGCGGACCCAGTATCGGTTTGTGGATGTCACATGTCTTTGAATATCTTGGTTCTAGGATATGCCGGATTCCTCACGATGTTTTCTGTCATGATATTGAGAGCAGTGGTGATGAAATATTTACACAAAGTAAAGTGGGTTCTCAAACCTACGACACGACAGTCGGAGTCGATACCTCTGGGCCACCACTGTTCGCATATTTATTTTGATAAGTTTAAACTTTATCTGTTGTGTGGTTTAAATCCTGGTGTAATTTACGGTCTACAAATATCATTTCTCGAAACGAATACCGTACCTACACGTAGGAATGACGAGGCATATCAGTCAGGCAATATAGAATCACATCCTGCGATACTAATATAACACGGTGAGAGGTCAAGCGATCCCCTTCATGACTTGCGGGAAAGTATAACATTTTGCGATGACGTGCCGATTTGTATAGGAAAAATTTGTAGAAATTGGTTAGGGGTTTTCCTGAAGAAATTGGGGAGATATTTTTACTTGAAAAGTGATATTAAGAGGGCATGCAAAGATAGCAGAGCATTTAATACTTGACATTATTGTGTTTGTGCAACAGTGAGATTTTCTAAAGCATCGTTTGCATAAAAGTAAATATAATCGAATACAAAACATCTTTTATGTAGCAAGACATGAACATGTTCATGATGTTTTTTTTTTGTAGCGGACGATAGTTCATGTCTCTCTCTAGGTTTGGTTTCCTAAGAAAACGGCGAACGGTCACACAATACTTAACGGCTGTCCAAATACTGAGCGTTTTTGACACCTGAAAATGATAGATTTTCATGACGGCCGTTATAATATGACGGCACCGCTTTCCTAGGAAACCAAAGCTTTAGATATTCATTCGTTTTCAAAAATAATACATAATATCAAGGAAGAGAAAATGCACGAAAACTAAAATGCTGTCCTTTCCACAAAAAAAAAAAACATGGCTATAATCAAAATGCTTTTCTCTTTCATGCTCTGAATGGTGCACAAATAGACACCGTTCTAGATTATAGACTAAATTAAAGTCCCATTTGAATGTTCCTGTCTCATTGCCTGACGGGTCGTTTATTAATGCAGCTCTCTGTTAGCAAAGCTAATAGACTGAATTTTAGTCTGTCTGTCAAAATATACATAGAATTGATGAAGAATCTAGCTTATGTTTTGGCTTAAAATATTTAACTGTCAAATGTTTGTACTGTAGAGGTTTTGTTGTGTACAAGCCATAGTATGGATAACTGGCTGACATTCCGATCATTCAAACATCGAATATTCTTATAAAAAAGTGATGGTCGCTTTTTTATAAGATTTGACAGATAGCTAGAGTAGTTTTTTTTTTTTTTTTTTTTTTTTTTTTTTGAGGGTGGGAAATCATCAAATAACTTCTCCCGCTCTGGGTGGAGCGGGAGGGCGTGTCAGACTTTTACTGACTAAAACCCACCCGTGTTCCTTCAGTTGCCTATGCCAGGGCCGCGGTAACCCTTTCAGACAACCCGCGACCCCAGCGGCAAGCTAGAGTAGCTAAGGCTCCGCGTAGAACCTAGGGAGTGAATTATAATTTGATTCTAATATTAATATAGCGGGCTTCAGCCCCATTTCTTCTGTGCACTACTGTCTTTTTATCATAACGTAGTTAGCCTCCCGCTGTGAGGTTCGAGCCCTCACAGTATACCTTCCAACGTTTTAATACTTGAAGGGCTGATGATAAACAAAGGTGCGATCTACGATAGTGGCATTCTTGCCTTTTAAGTAACTTAGTCCGCTAGCGTGTACATCTACCAGGTTATATATAGCCTTCAGGAAACTCAAACAAGGAATCCTACTACGAGTCATTCCTGATGTAGCTCTCAATTGCTCCGGTCTTGAAAAGTGATCTGGATCATCCCTTAAACCGTATTCATTTGAATCTGCGCTGTATATCTATTTCTTCCAGTTTCTCTATCAACATTCATCTCAGTGTCCACTTTCTTTCTAGCCATGTTATCTTTTACACAAAACATCTATACATTTATTTGGCTTTCCTCTATTCTTATAAAGGACTAAACGATCAATTGCAGTTGTCAATTTTTACTTGATACACATTGATGCGCATTACGTTTACCGAGTGTATTTGAAGCGATGGACAATATTACTACAATAGAAATTGATGGCAATTGATCAATTGCGATTGATCGTTTCGGGGTCTTCTAACAATCCATACATATTCATATTCAGAACTTTTCTCATTCCTACACATCACATGCCCATAATAATACCCGATTTCTTCTCAACTTCTCTTCTACTAGCACTACTTTCAGATTTCCCTTCCTTAATATACCTCTGAATTCAACCAATCAATCAATCTGCCTAGCCTTTTCCCAACTATGTTGGGGTCGGCTTCCAGTCTAACCGGATGCAGCTGAATACCAGTATTTTACATGGAGCGACTGCCTGTCTGACCTCCACAACCCAGTAACTGGGTAATACGATATCCTTTGGTAAGACTGGTTGTCAGACTTTCGGGCTTCTGAAGTTCTGACGACTCGTAACGACTGTCAAAGATCCACGAATAACAGCCGGGACCAACGGCTTAAAGTGCTTTCCGAGGCACGGAGGAATCTCGATATGTAAAGATGGTCACCCATCCACTGACCAACCCCGGCAAGCGTAGCTTAACCTGACGGATCGACCCGTGCGGCTGTTATTACTTAGCCACGAGCTCCTCTGAATTCAACCAATAGTTTAAATAATTATCAGTTTCCCTGTATATTAACGCAACATTGTTTCACTGGCACTAACTGTTCACTAAATGTCTTTGAACGGCTGTGTTGGTTTATAGCACTGTCGAAGTGGCACTAGGTACTCCTCTGGTGCCGACGGAGTGATGTTATTTTGAGATTTGTGGAGTATGGCTTTGATTGTTTTACTTTGTTGCTGTCAGTGTCTGTATCTGCCTGTAATTGTCTCAAAGACGGCTTTACAATACGAATGTTATGGAGTTTGTAGGTTACTTATAGATTTCTGGTTGGTTTTCCTCTCGATGCATGTCACGTTTTAGGGAGGAGGAGCTCGTGGCTAAGTAATAACAGCCGCACGGGACGATCCGTCACGTTAAGCTACGCTTGCCGGGGTTGGTCAGTGGATGGGTGACCATCTTTACATACCGAGATTCCTCCGTGCCTCGGAAAACACGTTAAGCCGTTGGTCCCGGCTGTCATTCGTGGATCTTTAACAGTCGTTACGACTCGTCAGAAGCCGGAACGTCTGACAACCAGTCTTACCAAGGGGTATCGTATTACCCAGTAACTGGGTTGTGGAGGTCAGATAGGCAGTCGCTCCATGTAAAATACGGTATTCAGCTGCATCCGGTTAGACTGGAAGCCGACCCCTACATAGTTGGGGAAAGGCTAGGCAGATTGATTGCATGCCACGTTTTAGGTCCTGTTCTCAGCGAAAATTGTGGTGATCTTAGGTGGTGATTTGTAATTTGACGTATTCCATCCAGGACGTGGTAGTGTGATCCATTGGCAACAATGAAGCACCCCATCAGCACCAGCAGATTTGATACCCAATGGAGTAGCAATAAAGGGCATTCAATTTGAGAGTTTAGAGAAAAATGATATTTACACACGAATTCTGGGAAATTTTCAAAAATACACAAAAATTGGGCTTTCTCGAATCCCATTAATTTTTTGCCTGGGCTTTATATTATAGCTTGGGTGTTTAATTGTTGCAAATGGATCACACTACTACGTCCTGGATGGAATACATCAAATTACAAATCACCTTTATCCTGTATGTCTGTCTGTGTGACCGCATTGTTCTTCGAAACTATGCAACGTATTTTCATGCGGTTTTCACTGTCGTTTAGTGAATTTATTCCGGAAGAATTATATAATATGTTTATTACATGAATATTTAACTTATACATACTTATAGCACAGACATCTTGATGTTTTGACATATCGCCACATCAGTAGATTAAATTGCACCAGTGCGAAGCGTGGGCGGGTCGCTAGTCATACTAATATCACAGTCTAAAAATCATACAGTCGTCCAACGAAGACGTCTAGACAGGGCAATCGTGCGGGGTGTGAGGGGCGAGACGCGGGTAAGCCGATCCCGAACTGCGAACAAAACGATGTTAGTAGTTCGGGATATGTTATTCAGGGCTAACGCGTGTTTATTTTTTATTTGTTTATTTAAAATGGTGCATACGACGTGTGCTGTGAGTGATTGCAATTATAATATACTTAATTATAAGTTATTATAATTAAGTATATTATAATTGTGAAAGTGTTTGTTTGTATGTTCCGTGTCAAGATGGTGGACTTTTTTATTATTTACTAAGGGTGAATTTCGAGATGGTGGACGTAGTTTTTATAATTTGATATGAGTGTCAATTTTGAGTTTAATTGGGGTGCTTGTTACGAAAAAGCCATCCTTTTTTAAATCCAAGATGGCGGTCGTAATTTTTTTATAATTTGATATGGGTGTTAATTTTGAGTATAATTGGGGTGCTTGTTACGAAAAAGGCATCCTTTTTGAAATCCAAGATGGCGGATGTCATTTTTTTATAATTTGATATGGGTGTCAATTTTGAGTATAATTGGGGTGCTTGTTACGAAAAAGCCATTCTTTTTGGAATCCAAGATGGCGGACGACGTAATTTTTTTATAATTTGATTTGGGTGTCAATTTTGAGTATAATTGGGGTGCTTGTTACGAAAAAGGCATCCTTTTTGAAATCCAAGATGGCGGATGTCATTTTTTTATAATTTGATATGGGTGTCAATTTTGAGTATAATTGGGGTGCTTGTTACGAAAAAGCCATTCTTTTTGGAATCCAAGATGGCGGACGACGTAATTTTTTTATAATTTGATTTGGGTGTCAATTTTGAGTATAATTGAGGTGCTTGTTACGAAAAAGCCATCCTTTTTGGAATCCAAGATGGCGGACGACGAATTTTTTTTATAATTTGATATGGGTGTCAATTCTGAGTATAATTGGGGTGCTTGTTACGAAAAGCCATCCTTTTTGGAATCCAAGATGGTGGACGACGTAATTTTTTTATAATTTGATATGGGTGTTAATTTTGAGTATAATTGGGGTGCTTGATACGAAAAAGGCATCCTTTTTGGAATCCAAGATGGCGGAACTGTAACTTATATGTATAAAATGAAATCAAGGAAATAATAGTAATGACATCTAAGGTGTCATTTTCATGGTTTTTGAGTCCAAGATGGCGGATGCAAAAATTTTCAAATTTTTCGTCATGGGTGTCTTTTTTATGGTTTTTGAGCTCGCTAAAAACGGTAATGAGGTCAAAATGAAAATCCCAGATGGCGGCTGCGAAAATTTTCTAATTTTTCGTCATGGGTGTCATTTTCATGGTTTTTGAGGTCGCTGAAAACGATAATGAGGTCATGACGAAAAATTTGATAATTTTCGCAGCCGCCATGTTGGATTTTCATTTTGACTTCACTATCGGCTTTACCGTCCTAGAAAACCATAGAAACGATACCCATGACGAAAAATTTTAAAATTTTCACAGCCGCCATCTTGAATTTTGATTTTAATCTCGTTATCGTCATCAGCGACCTCAAAAACCATGATAATGACATACATGTCGAAAAAAATAAAAGAACTTCTAAGAATAATAATATAACTTAAAAGAAAAATAATAAAATAATTTGAAAAAAAAAACTTAAGAAATAAGCAGGCACTCAAATGTCGTTTATAATAATAATAATGTTAATGACGATGTTGATCTCAAATAAACAAATTAATTAATTAATATCGTTTACTTGGGACAACCCTTGCTGTTGCGACAATGTCTAGACGTTGTCGGCATTTACCACGAGATCAAAGGCGTCGTCCTACTGTATGTTTTTATACTGTGCTAATATTATAAATGCAAAAGTTTCTGAGTGTGTGTGTGTGTGTTTGTATGTTTGTTACTTCTTCACGCTCAAACGGCTAGACCGATTTGTATGAAATTTGGTATGTAGTTAGCTTATACCCTGGATTAACACATAGGTTTATCCCGGTCTACGCAGGTAAAACCGCGGGGCGCAGCTAGTAGTATTAAATGAAACAGAAACTTAAAGTTTAGAACGCAGTTACTATACAAACAAAGAACTCGGCATATTAAACAGGATAGTAAAAGTTACTAATGTCCAAGACTTTTCCACAGTAATCTAAGAGTAAAAACAAACATCAAAAGCAAAGCAGCTCAGGCTATATTCTCAAATTCACACAGAACATGAAAACATGAATGTTTTGTAGACAAAAAATAATTACATTCACAATTAAAGGCTCTTACAGACAGAGGCGATATCGCGTCGCGACGCGATATTTTTCTACGGATATAATATCGAAATATCGCGTCGCGACCGCGATATCGCCTCTGTCTGTAAGAGCCTTAATTTGGCACCTGTCCCCCATTCCACTCTCCGCGTTTAATAATCACAACATTGTATTCCCTGTGGTTCTCCAACTTTAGACGCACGATCCCCGAGATGACGTCATGCGCGTCCCCCTATGACGTCATGACATGGCTCGCGCTGCCATTTAATATTTATCGTCACCAATTTGATGTTAAATTGGCCGTGCGTATGATAAGGGGCATTTTGTATGTGATTTGCAGACGGAACGTGTAGTGAAGGTGTGATATTGTTTTGTTTCGAGTCATCTTTTCTGTGGGGGCGTAATTTATAGGACTGCAGTTTTGACAGCCGTATGATGTACGAGTTACGTACGGACGTACCGCAAAAAAAGATAAATTAACAAGTCGTTTTGAGAAAATACGTTTAGACAGATAAAACTTTGCATAGGTGCTTGTGAAGAAAACATTATCCCACAGAAGGTTTGTCTTAATTTTTCAAAGATTTCGCTTTTTCCACTTATGAAATATCCATCCAATAACATTTTCAAATGAAATTCACGCAAATACCTCCTAAATAAATGCCCCACTTTGAGAACCAACGTTAAAAAATAAAAAAAAAAAGCCAATCTAATTTCCTCGTCGATGGTGCTAATATATTCTGAATATTAAAACGTATTTATCACACTGATTCCAAACGCTACGTTTCTAATATTCTAATAATTCTTCCCTATTATTAGATTTCTTTTACGGAATATTTTATCTGAAATAACCTTATTACGAACGGTAATGAGTAAGAAATTGATTGGCGATTTACTGAAGATGATTTTGAAATATTTGGGTGTAGCTATTTAATGAGTTTTTAAATATAAAAATAGATGATTATTACGGTAGAGGAAGACCAAAGAAACTATGGATGGTGTGTGTGAAAGATGTTAATGGCTAGAAAAGGTAAATGGTAATTAGGTAAATGGTTTATGGTAGAAGGTACACAACAGAATTAATACACATCAATGGCGGGGCGGTGTAGAACAGCCCTACTCTTACTGTGTAGATACGGACTCCCCATCCCCTCGGATGAATTGAGATGGTGACCAATTGACATGTATGGAAACAGAAGCCATGTTGCGCCCATCCCAAACATATTATTGCGATAAGGGCAAGGATGATGATGATCTTGATAAGTACATTGTGTTACTGAATACTTACATAAGGAAGGACTTCGCTATAGATAATTTTGGCAAATCAATAGCTAATTCATCGGTTGACGTAATCACGTCAACGCCGGTTGTCGCTGAAAACCAGCGCTTGGGCATTGCATCTCGCATAGGGTCGCAGCGTTATGCTGAACGATGGCCGTTTTGCGTGGATGTGACATATTTTCCCAAAAAATCGCCGACCATATATTTTTTTTTATTGTAACGATGTGCGAAAGCGATTATTTCAAACGATGAACTTCGTTCCAACCGGGTGTCCCGCGGCCACGACACCTCCCAGCTTTTTTAGGGTTCCGTACCAAAATGGTAAAAAAGGAACCCTTATGGTGTCACTCAGTCTGTCTGTCTGTCTGTCACAGCTGGATATCTCAAGAACTACTAATGCTATCAACTTGAAATTTAGAATAGTTTTAGATTACGTTTACCCAACTGTTTTGCAAATAATAAAGAAATTAAAATATTTATGTTTTATTTTAAACAGGGACTGAAACGGGGTCTTAAAAAATCAAAGTGGGGCTACTAGGGCATGTGGGGTATCATATGAAAGAGCGCTGTTTGCACATTCTCATACATTTTTTTTCTTTTTTTTAGGCCGCATAGTTTTCGACTTTTGATGAAAAATGTAAAAAAAAATACCGTTCCCCCCCCTTATCTCCGAAGTTTGCAAAGAGAAAAATCTGAAATTATTCTATGTGATAGAAGTTTATGTAAAGATTACAGGAAAAATAAAACGATGTCTCTAAATAGCACACTTTTTCAGAAATCGGAACGGAACCCTCGGTGCGCGAGTCCGACTCGCTCTTCTCTAAGTCTGCCGATGACCTAAAATATCAGGCGTCTAGTCAAACAAGACAGCTTAGTCTTAGAGCATTTGTCACACTTGTCACAAAACGTCGACTCATCTCGCCACCGCGTCTGGACAAATGAGTGACAGGACTTTTTACACTAGTTCCTTCAAAATTGCTCACTAGTTCAATCAAAATGGCGTGCTCAGCTTAATTATGATTGATTCAGTTCTATCAATCAGTTGGACTGATCGGCGTTAATGTTGAGAGGGATTGCTTTCAATCATTGTGTGTGTGAAAGGATATTTGTGTGCAGGTTTTTTGTTGGGAGTGTAAAGTGCGTGTTTGCAGTTTTGCTGATGTTTTTTTTTTGCGCTGAAACCGTTAAAAGGCCAGGGGCCTAAAACGGCCACATTAAGCAATTCCTCTAAAAGCGATTCATTTCCTGAATTCCCAGCAATTTATTGTGATTGTGCTATTTGACATTAAACTTCAATAAAGCAATTCATAATTTGTGGACCATTTTACGAATCTCCATACAAAACTGTCAAACAGATGAATTGCGTGATATTAATTGTACGCAGATAAATTATGAATTGTCAGTTTGTGACCGTTTTACGATTTCAAATATGATTCATAATACCCCTCCCCCCCCAAATCCCCCTTGATCCTATTATGATTCTGCCAAAGTGGCCGTTTTACCACGCTGGAATGCAGTTTAGTCAGATTTCTTCTAATTTTATTCGAAATTCGAATTTAACTTCCCGACATTCTCACGGACGTAAAAATATCGCGGCGATTTTTTTTCGTGCACTGGATTTTCAACGCTCTGCTTAGCGCCGAGAGTTGAAAATCCAACAGTGTGTTTTTTCGACGCGCTGGGATGCACTCTGTTGTTGTTAGGTTGGATTCTCAAAGCTCGGCTCAACACCGAGAGTTGAAAATCCAGTGCGCGATAAAATCCCGCCGCGATATTTTTACTTATGTCTTGTTTTCATACATAGGAACATTCTAAAAATACCTAAACCTGATTCAAATAACTTCACAAGAACGAAAAAATAAAACATCAGAAATATTCAAAAGAACGATTTTTTTAGCACTCGCAATGTTCAATACGAACCAACTCAAATAAACAAACTAAAAAAAAATGTATTGTCACCAAAACTTTTCATTCAATATTGCATTAGCTTTCAAACAAGTAACACGTATTTACTACTGCGGCTGCAGTTGTACAGTCGTTTGTAAAACGTAATTTATATGGAACAAACGACAAATTATCACTTTGGCCGCGTATTCGGAGAGTTGCCAATACGACTCAATTGCTTTTACGATATGTTATGTGAAACAACGAGTAGTGTATGAATGGAATGATCATGTGCAGACAAATTTTGGGTGCGGTAGTCCTAACCTACTTTTTGTTTTTATTACCTTACTTCTTGCTACTAAACACAATGCGGTTAGTAAAGACTTGGGCAAGCGCCGTGACTAATATTTCGCCAATATTTTCGTCCATTGCTATGGAAAGTCATTGATTGCTGTAATGAATAACGCGAAATACATCAAATGCACGCTGACAGAGTTATTATTTTGAGTTTATGTACCTATCCGTACGTTTTTTTCTTGTGATTCCGTCATGTCGACGACCCCTTGTGCACCTGTTATTCTTGCTTAAACAAATTCAGTTAATCAGCTTCGATTTGTGATGTGAGCGTATAAGAACTCCATTTATTAGCTTCTCCGTGGTATAAAACGGTCGAATTAATCCGGCTGTAATGATACGCCGTATTTCAGATTAATGAACGTTACGGTTACAATCATTGTTATTTGCGTATTATTTTGTTCTGGCATTTTATTGTATTGTAAGTAATTTTGGAGACGTAAACAGAAATAAATCGTGTGTAAAATTGAACGTAAATATGTGACTAATTCTGATGAGTATTTTTATTCTTGGATGCCTCACTTGTAAAATTAAAATTGGCGAATGAAACTGGTTTCGAGCACTGAAATAATAATAGAATTTTCTACATAAAGCTATATCATCATTAGCCTATTACTGTAAATTGGTATCACAAATTACACGCCAAGTTAATAAAAAAAACTTAAATACAAATAAGTAAGTACCTACAGACAACAGCACATCTGGGGGGCTAAAACGGCCACTTTGGCAGAATCATAATAGGATAATAGGTATTATGAATCATATTTTAAATCGTAAAACGATCACAAACTGACAATTCATAATTTATCTGCGTACAATTCATAGCACGCAATTCATCTGTTTGACAGTTTTGTACGGAGATTCGTAAAATGGTCCACAAATTATGAATTGCTTTATTGATGTTTAATGTCAAATACGTCAATCATAATAAATTGCTGGGAATTCAGGAAATCGATCGCTTTTAGAGGAATTTCTTAATGTGGCCGTTTTAGACCCCCAGGTTGTACCAAAATGATTTTAAACCTTGAAATATTGATGGTTAAGTTCAAAATCGAATGAGAAAATTTGACAGTTTGTATTAACTTGACCTGCTGCTGTGTGTACAACCAAAACCAAAATAAAATAAAGCTATACAACGTGTAACGTTAAATGCGCAAAACCTCTTAAGTGGTCATTGTACTCATCATTGTGAACAACTTTTACTATGAGACCAAACCTGAAATCGCGAAAAAAAAATCAGCTGTTCAGTACATTTTGACGAATTATGCGAACATAAATGTACTGAACTTCTGATTTTTTTTTCGCGATTTCGCGGTTTGGTCCCATAGTAAAAGTTGTTCATAATGATGAGTACAATGACCCCTTAAGAGGTTTTGCGCATTTAACGTTACACGTTGTATAAAATCCAATCTATTAAGATTCTCGAAATAACTAAACTCAAAGAAATAAATTTAAAAAATTAACAAATAATAAAGTCAGAATAACATTCCCCAAAGAAAACCTCTGTTCATATTTCACCACCAGTATGCTATAGTTTATGATATTTAAGGTGCATTTACACGGGCAACTCAAATTGCTCAATTTTGGCCAACTAGACTATACGAAGCAAGTAACTACGACGCTAACCTTTTAGAGCAAATAGACGACCGCTATTCTTCCAATAGCTATTTGCTCTCGGGAGCAAGTCAAATCAGGTAATCAAAAATCTACATTTTCGACACGGCATCATGTGCAATAAAATTGTTGCATAGAGATACCGCCATCCACAACGTATGGAGCTATTTGGAGCAACTTGATAAATTTAATAGGCAATTCATTCGTTAGCAATACAGAAAATATGAAGCAATTAGAGGTATACTTCATCTGCCTAGCTTTTTCCCAACTCTATTGGGGTCGGCTTCCGATCATGATTTCATGAAATCTTGCGATTTGAGATTAATTCTAACTTATGGAGTTGCTTATTCTAATGATTAAGAGGAAACGTGGGTGCTCTTTTATCCATACAAAAAGATACAAACGCTCTCGCCTGTTTTCTTTCTGGTTAATGACCATAAAGCAATGATTTTTTACAGAAATATAAATATCAGCTACTTGTATGCCCCTATGTTTTCCTTTTTGATGATATATTATTTTTATAAGAACTAGAACCCTCAAAACATGCTCAAAATTGCCTATTCAGACCGCTGTCAACAGACGCCTAGTGTACCAATTTGACAACTATTAACGAAAAAATAAAAACATAGGGGCATAGTATATATCCTTCTTATTCAGTTTATGAAATATCTTTTAAATTGGTCCAATATTGGAGGAGGAAATAGGCGAGAGCCAAACCTCGAAATGTGACTTTTTACACAGGCTATTTAGTCGAATCTGCAGTTGTCTTTATCGCACGAATTCGAGGGTGGAGCGCTCGCAGAGCGACAGCAATACCTTCTTAAAATACCTAATTTTTCGCCCCCATTTGATCTTAAGTATAGTTCTGTAAAGCCATATTAGTTCCGGCCGCGAATCATATTTTAATCAACATACAACTTGACACTGACCTGTAAATTGCAAAAAACGTAAGAAAATTTGAATTTCGCGGCCTACGTTAGCGCACCTCCATTATAATTCAAACAACTCAAAAATTGTTTGAATGGAACGCAAAACCAGACAAAAAAAAGCAACAGCAACTGTTGCCACGCAATAAACACTGCAAAAATTTCCCATGTAAACGGAGCTTTAGCGAAGGCGATGCAGCGTGACTCGAGTGCACAGTACATGTTTTTATAAAAGGAGGCGATGCGGCGTGAATCTTGAAATCCCATCCGAACCCTGTCTTGAAGCACAATAAACGTGCAGCTTATGGTTGAGCTGGTTTAAGTTATAGGACACAGCGATTTAATATAAACTCCCCGACACTAGTACACTAGAGTCACTAGTACACTAGTGTCTATCTTTGCCTACATGCCATACTTAGTGAGTGAGCAGACAATGCCGAATAATAAATAACAGTGACAGGCTGCGATATTCTAGATCTTTGACATAAATTAGGGTTGTGGCGGCATCTATATCGCCACATACGAACTACGTATCACAATGAAATGACGCCACGCAAATCCTGCATCGCGCAATCAAAGTTTACCGCGCGACTAGCATATATACAATGTCCCGACACTGTTGGGCAGTTGAACACCAGACACAACACCCGTCTGGTCGGAGGATCCTCCTGGAGGATGAGTGAACTTTAGGTACACTCTGTTCCTCATGCCTCTATACTCAGGGTAGGCACAAGCCCGAAAGTCAGACAACCAGTCAGCAAGGGAAATCGTGTTATCCATCATCCAGTGATTTGGTTGTGGAGGTCACATAGGCAAGCGGTCAATGTAAAATACTGGTATTCAGCTGCGTCTGATTAGACTAGAAGCCGACCACAACATATTTATTTATTTATAATTTAATTCAAACTAGGTTGTCAATAGAATGTTAGTAATACTCACATACAAAAACAAAACTATATTATCTATCCTATATGATGTAGGCGAATCCAATGCCTCCAGATAGGACTCTCAACATGTACAGCAATGACCCTCAGGTAGCCGTTTGGTCTGTCTCTCACTCTGCGCATCAACGATACTGCCCTTTTTCTAATTATAGCATGATAGTCATCAACAAACAACAGAGGAGCTCGTGGCTAAGTAATAACAGCCGCACGGGTCGATCCGTCAGGTGAAGCTACGTTTGCCGGGGTTGGTCAGTGGATGGGTGATGACCATCTTTACATACCGAGATTCCTCCGTGCCTCGGAAAGCACGTTAAGCCGTTGGTCCCGGCTGTTATTCGTGGATCTTTGACAGTCGTTACGGGTCGTCAGAAGCGCAAAAGTCTGACAACCAGTCTTACCAAGGGGTATCGTATTACCCAGTAACTGGGTTGTGGAGGTCAGATAGGCAGTCGCTCCATGTAAAATACTGGTATTCTGCTGCTGGATTAGGAAATTCTCTGCCGCGAAACACCATTCATTATAATTTTCTCGACCCTTTAACTTGGGTACATTTATCAGATAGTTAGTAGCCATTGTTTGATTCCAATCACTAACTCCGCAAAATTTTCAATCGTCCTTCACTCCGGAACAAACACTCGTTTCGTAATAAAAAATCTCTTTTTAACACTCGTTTTCCGAAATTCTTGCTAAAATACTGCACTTTTTATTTTTAATGGCCCATAACCTATTATTAAAGCAACGTGTTCCGTTCAAACCACAAAGAGTGAGTACTTTTATTTGAAAAAAATTAACAGGTGGCAGCACTAGTATATAGTCACAGATAATTAACATTTGACATTGTAGATATTTACAACAATCCCGTTAGACTGGAAGCCGACCCCAACATAGTTGGGAAAAGGCTAGGCAGATTGATAGTCATCAACTTGAGATTCTGCAAACATCGCTGACGCACTGCAATAGCGAGGCAGCCCCATCAACTTCCTAAAGGCATTATTGTACTGAACTCTCAGAGCACTCACAACCCGCTGCGTGCAGTTGGCCAACATTGCGGGAAATGGTTAGGATTGAAATGATGATGTGTTGCCGTTCGACCGCTCCCGCTTCCGTCTGTGACTTGATCTCACAAGAGCGCTGCTAATGTCACGGGGCGGTGCTCGCCTGGCTTCTGTCAAGTTAGTGTGTTGTGTGATATGTACTGTAGTGTTAGCTAGGGTTTTAGTATAATTTTACTATTCCGAGACTTTTCTAGAGCTTCGGGATTGTTTTTAATGAAAACTGTACGTGCTTAACTTTATTATGGACCCGTTGCGTGAGCTACCAATAAAAAGAAAAGAAGTGTAAATAAAAATTACTTGAACTAAGCAAAATAAGGAGTGATTAAGGGCCCTCGCTAACGGCGACTTTTTGTAGCGATGCAGTAGCGATGCTGTCGAGCGTCCACATCGATAGTCGCGAAGCGGTCGCTAGCTGTGTGCCCTCGCCCTCGGGCCCAGATTCAGTCGCGATGCAAACGCAATACTGGTGCGCTTCTGTCGCGATGCAAACGCGACACTGGTGCGCTTCTGTCGCAATGCAAACGCGATTCAGTAACGGCACAAAAATACCTGCGATCGCTACAGTTGCAAGATGGACTCCGTTGAGGCAACATTCGTCACGTTGTCTGGTGCTGCTTTTACGTAAGCAGCCGAAGCGTAGGCAACGAAAGCTCGGTTCTACACTCACGCGCCACCCTCCCTCTGTTCTCTCCGCGATGTCGTCCGACACGGTCGCGCGTTTGCATCGATACAGTCGCGATACTGTAGCGCGTTAGTAGCGCGTTGGCATCGCTTCTGTAGCGCGTTCCAAATGCGACTAACGCGCGTTAGTAGCGATGCAGTCGCGCATTTCGTAAACGCGCGACAGCATCGCTACAAAAAGTCGCCGTGGGCGAGGGCCCTAAAGGCTCATATAGACAGAGGCGATATCGCGAGCTATATTGCGATATTATCGCGTCGCAACACCGCTACGCGACACGTCGCGACGAGATATCGCCTCTGTCTGTAAGAGCCTTAAATCGTGGCAATGTGATCGTAGCAGATTGCGTTTTGAAGTGTTTATGTGTGTGTGACATTATTTCTGTAATTCTATTGATGACTATTTAAAACTACTCCATAATGTATTTGTAAACATTCATAGGTAGAATTAATAATCCAGCTAAAAAGAATTTTGGTATAAATAAACAATCTTGAAACAACATTGGTTGTACATCAATCTGCCTAGCCTTTTCCCAACTATGTTGGGGTCGGCTTCCAGTCTAACCGGGTGAAGATGAATACCAGTATTTTACATGGAGCGACTGTCTATCTGACCTCCACAATCGAGTAACTGGATAATACGATACCCCTTGGTAAGACTGGTTGTCAGACTTTCAGGCTTCTGACGACCCGTAACGACTGTCAAAGATCCACGAATGACAGCCGGACCAACGGCTTAACGAGCTTTCCGAGGCACGGAGGAGTCTCAGTATGTAAAGCTGGTCACCCATCCACGGACCAACACCAGCGGCAAGCGTAGCTTAACCTGACGGATTGACCCGTGAAGCTATTATTACTTAGCCACGAGCTCCTCAAAACAACATTGTACATATTTCAAACTTTTTCCCCGACGCTACAATGAAATTAACCTTCACCAGAAAATACACGAACCGAACCTAACCCACGGTGGCACATGTTAACACATCACTTTCTAACCCAGACCACACTCATACATCCACAAATAACATAATTAAGAACACGCGTCACACGAAAATCTTGTAATAACAAAAAACTAATCCGTGTCTCCTCGTCGCCAGTAAATCAACCCGCGAACCACAGAATAGTACACTACAGAAGGTCAAGTCTACACAACAACGGGAGATATGTGCACGCACACATAGATACGTACGGCGATCTCAAACAAATGCCAGTCGCGAGTGCACTTGCACTCGCCGAACGTGAAGCGTGTTTATGTTGCTGTATGTGTGTGTGCGCTCGTTTTATGTAGCCGACCTTCTATAACTATTCTTTTCACTATCTTCGGAGCGTACGTTTAAAAAGACATTTATATTTGTCGTCAACCAGCACGTATTGTAGAAGGAAATAAAGAAAACTATTTTGTAGTGCTATTCGTTATAACGTCGAAACGACAAATGGTGTTGCGGTATTTTTAAGCTGCTGGTGATACATTGAAATGATAACAGCTGTTAGCTGTTACCATTTACAAGGAAAGGAGATGCTTTTCTAAACTGACTTAAATTTTGCACAAATTGTAACTGTACAAATATTGTGAGTACTCAATCAACTCAGCCTATCGCAGTCTCGTCTGCTCCACCGGCCATCGGTCCTTCGACAAACATGGCCAGCCCACTGCCACTTCAGTTTGCTTACTCTGCAAGCTATGTCGGTTACTCCGGTTCTTTTCCGGATAACGATAAAGAAACTCCGAGCATAGCCCGCTCCATAGCGCGCTGAGCGACCTTGAATTTGTGGACCAGCCCGACTGTCACGGTTTTATTACGAGGTTTTTTTTCTGTCATGGTTTAAACCAACGCCAGTTTTTGTAATAAGAACCTAGCTGTGATAGAAATACAGTTCTTTATACAAAACTGACAACTCAGTCCGGTACTAAGTTGTCAGTTTTGTAAAACTGACATCTTAATGTGTCGGAATAAAGTTCGAAATTCAAAAAAGGTTCTATGGTTTAAACCTGGGTTTGAAGATGAACCTTGTTTTGTAATAAGACAGGTCAGTGTCCACGTTTCAGGGGGCCTACTCCCTAAGCACGAAGCCCGTAGTTTCACCCTTCGTTACGGGCGTTTCTTACTCCGTATCACCTACGGATGGATGATTGGTTCGGGCCCCGAACGAAGTATGAATGACAACATGATTTGCCAGTTGTCCCTACTCCCGATGTGTGCCCGTCCGAAAAATTTAAATTTTACACTTGTTTTAATGGATCGTAATGTCAGTCGGACGGATAAACGGACGGACGGAAAGACGGACGGACTTAGGGAGTAGGCCCCAAGCACCGTATGTCATAACGGGCAGGACACACTGTTCCAATATTTCACAGACTTGCTCACAATCACTCAGATCTGAAAAGTCAAGCAGCTTTTGATGAATAACTATTTTAATTCTCCCTTCATATTTCAGAGAGCATATTTCACTGTCAGTCACTTGCTGACGTCAAATAAATACCACCATCAGTAGCCACACATGCGAGAAAATCTTCTGCTGACCATAGAATATTGGAATTTTTACAGAAGAACGGCATCATTAAAAAAAAAAATATATTTTGTTCATGACGTTAGGTCCTCTAGAGGATGTCATCGTCACCGCGAAGTACCCTAATAGGTTTTGCGAGTGTCAAAATGTTGCTTAAATGTCCGTATTTTTTATTGCGTTGACTTAGAAGCTTGATTTTTTTACAACTGCAAGGGATCATAGACCTACGTATTTGATATTAATTTCAACTTGATACCTCCACGGCTTCCTGAGAAACAGGGGCTTGACAGACTGACAGATAGACAGACAGACGGGAAACGAAGTGAGGATCACTTCGATAAGGGTTCCGTTTTTTCCTTTTGAGACACGGAACCCTAAAAAATATGATAAAACACACGTAAAAAAAAACAAATATAATCACAATAATAAAACGGAAAGCAGACAGTAAATCCTACACCGATAAAAGTGAGAGCGTTCGATATGTGTATCGAGTGCGTATCGAACGGGCTCGGACAGAAATAGTTCACAATTAAACCTGCTGCTATTTTTGACAACGACGAGAAACAGCCCACGGGTATGTGTGTTGCAAGTTATGGGCGACAGGCGTGTCTATGCTAATATGAAATAATTATAAAAAATACATATGTGTATCAAGTTTCAACTTAATCGGTTCATTAGATTCGGAGCAAATTGGCTGTGACAGACGGACATACAGACACACGAGTGATCCTATAAGGGTTCCGTTTTTTTCTTTTGAGGTACGGAACCCTAAAAACCGGCCAAGTGACACAGTGACAATGAAGTGTTCCGTAGTTGAAAACAATTTATCCCAAAACAAACTTAACATTGTAGTTGAAAAACATGTTCTCCCATATATTCCAACTGCAAATGTAAATACAGCTAGGCTACCATGATTGATTGTTTTTTTTTTTTTTTTTTTTGATAATTGTAGATACCATACCATGTTATTTTTAAGACCATAGACTTCTTATAAATTTTGCTGTAATCTATAGGTACCTAAGTATAGAACTATTTTCTGTATTTTTTATTTTTCAAAATTAATAAGCTCATTAGTTTCGGAGATAAGGGGGGAATGGTCAATGTTCGTCTTATTTTTCTTAAATAACTTTAAAAGAATTTATTTTAAAATTATTTAAAAAAAAAACTATTTCAGACTCTCACAATAAGCCCTTTCATTTGATATGTCACACGGTATAGTTTACAATTTTTTTTATTTTCATGTAATTATGCCTCTAAAAGTGACCCCCATATTCTAAATTCAATTATTTACGTTACATGTCCTTGTTTGGACAACAACAACAACTTAATCGGTCTATTAGATCCGGAGCAAATTGGCTGTGACAGACGAACAGACAGAGAGACAGACAGACACACGAGTGATCCTATGAGGGTTCCGTTTTTCCTTTTAAGGTACCGAACCCTAAAAACTATCAGCTGCCTACTTCTCTTCACCGCATTCTTCTCGTCGCTTCTCTTAACACTCTTGAAAAAACCTGACCCGCTCTTTCCTATAACTTGCACTTCACCCAAACCCGATTGCGTTCATCGGATGCCCGAGACAAACGCCGAGTCTCGCCAACAATCAATCACTAGTAAAACGAACTCGTTTCCTGGTGTCCATCACACGCGTTACCATTCTTAGTTCATCGAATTGAACTTACGCTTTTTTTAGTACATAGGTATTGGTTTAGGAAGATTTTGCGAAGTACAGAGGCCAGCACATCAAGCTACCCCAAATCTGTCAAATTTCTTTGATAGATTTTCAACTTTATCACAAATTAATAAGGTTCATATTCAATTGGGAAAATTTGACAGATTGGGGTAGCTTGATGTGCTGGTCTCTGCACTACTTTCTACCTGCTTCTTTTTAGTGTGTCATAAAGAATCTACTAAACCTAGAGCGGTGGTGGGCCAGTAGTAACGGCCCGGATTTACGAGTTGTAGGTTGTGGTTTCGAAACCAGGCAGGCGCTTTACTTTGTGTAAATAATTTCATCTCCATTGCTCTCAAAACATCTACCAACCTGCACTGGGCCTGCGTGGTAGATTACAACCCACTCCTTCTTGAAAAGAGGAAGCCTGTGTCCCAGCCCAGCATTGGGAACTATATAGCCTGATTATATTCTTCCATGTTATCCATAACCTACTGTTAACTTTTGAAATCTTTATCCTCAATAGAGCTGGAGAAGCAATAGAATGCTCTGATTCTAGATATCTCATCTCTTGATCACATTTTGTAGCTTTATAGCAAATTACTTTTCAAGGAAGTGAGTCTCTTGGACGAGACTTTACTTCTTCTGCTTTAATTTGGCATAAGCTGTAGTGATTCAAATTAAACCAGTTAGCAAGGATAGTAATAGCGGGGCTAATTACGCTTTTCTTCTGACTGCACATCTTCCGAGAGGCTCTTTTTAAAACCATTTAAAATAGAAGTGGAGTTGGTTGTCAAAGTGTTCGACCAGGATTCTTTCAAAGCTGAATAGTTTGTTTGAACGCGATAATCTCTGGAACTACCAGTCGGATTTGAAAACAATCTGTTTTCAATAATTAGCCCAATTCTTGAGGAAGGTTATAGGCTATTTAACATCACGCTACGGCTCTTAGGAGCCGGGTAAAAATAAAAAATATCAGCAAGAACGCTAAGCGAAAACGAAGCTGGGTGGGTCGGGAGAACAAGAAATTTCACGCGGACGAAGTCCCGGGCAAAAGCTAGTACTTAGATAATAATGTTACCCGGTTTGAGAGGGTAAGTTATCTCTGAGGTCTGGCCCCGAAAATCCCCCGGCTATCAACATTTTGCGTACTAAGTCTTGTCTTGTCCCAATACAAATCCTTCAAGGCTACCCCAATACATAGTATCATTTATCCGTCCAGCCCATTGAGCCGTGTGCCCATTAGTGGGCATTAACGTGTAATATATCACAGGAGGACATAAAGGGCCACCCGTAATAGGACTGAAGTTTCACGAACAATCGGACCAAGATCCATTGATCAAGACTGTAATTAATTTGGAGAGGAATTTTTTGGAGCTCATTATGGATTTGTAGAAGACAGATTATAGCCGATCTCAATCAATCTGCCTAGCCTTTTCCCAACTATGTTGGGGTCGGCTTCCAGTCTAACCGGATGCAGCTGAATACCAGTAGTTTACATGCACAACCAATGGGTAATACGATACCCCTTGGTAAGGCTGGTTGTCAGACTTTCGGTCTTCTGACAACCCGTAACGACTGTCAAAGATCCACGAACGACAGCCGGGACCAACGGCTTAACGTGCCTCGGAAAGCACGTTAAGACGTTGGTCCCGGCTGTCGTTCGTGGATCCAACGTGGACCAACGGCTTAACGTGGAGTCTCGGTATGTAAAGATGGTCACACATGCAGGGACCAAACCCGGCAAGTGTAGCTTAACCTGATGGATCGACCCGTGTGGCTATTATTACTTAGCCACGAACTCCTCAGATTAGCTTATCTATTCTGTGAAAATTCAGCTTCAACTAAGTTATCACGGGGAAACTTTTTCTGAATAGATCGGTTGATCTCGAAGAAATAAAGAATACCGAGTTGGTTTTTTTTTTTCAAGTAGGTAAGTTGGTATGGCATGTTGGCTGGGTTTGTAGAAAGTGGTCAGGTTCTTGCAATGCCGAGGGACTTACCTACTGGTGCGTTGCTAAACTGAGAGTATTATTTAGAAAAATAGAAATATTTTTTTTCGGTATGAAAGGTAGGTACCCTTATTATGTCCGTTTTTGGGGGCCTACTACCTAAGCACGATGCCCGTAGTTTCGGCCTTCGTTACGGGCGTTTCCTACTCCGTATCACCTACGGATGATTGGTTCGGGGCCCGAACGAAGTATGAATGACAACATGATTTGCCAGTTGTCCCTACTCCTGATGTGTTTTTGCCCGTTCGAAAAATTTAACTTTTACACTTGTTTTTATGGATCGTAATGTCAGACGGATCGATAAACGGACGGACGGAAAGACGGACGGGCTTAGGGAGTAGGCCCCCTGTATAGAAATGGACATAGGACAACGGACAAATGCAAAATTTCAGTATGATCGGTTCAGTGGTTTAAGCGTTAAAATGAACAAACAAACAAACTTACTTTCGCATTTAAATAATATTTAAGTAGTTAGGATTGACGCACTAATTCCGTCACTCCTGGACCAGTCACATTTAATTCGGAAATAATCGGTTTTTCGGAAAATAAACGATGGAACCTTTGAATATTGTCGTACTCAATTTGGGTGGGTCTCACTATCCCCATTAATACCCATTGCAATGGTAAACTGAGACTGCACTTTTTTTTCAAATCGGTCTCATTATTCCCATTGAATTACGAAACTAATACTGAGACTCATGTTCTCTTACAAAATGTCTCATTATTCTCATTTGGAACGTTTTTTTAAAACGTCTGGTGTAAAATAAAAATGGACGTCCTACAGAAAAACAAATTACGCATCGTAGACATTTTTATAAGTAGTAAAAAGAAATAATTAAAATTTCCGTTCTTATATTCAGAATGTTTTACGTATTCGTAACCTTTAAACATTAAAATATTCCCTTTTCCTCTGTCGATGATCTCAATATCCATGTTAGGTTAATGTTAATGAACTATATTTTCAAAAATGTAATAAAATAAGTAATTGAAAATCATAGTTCAAAAACAATATAAAGAGGTCATATAACATCGGTCGCGAATAGTCGCGGTACAAAAACGCAACGGGAATAGTGAGACCCACCCCTTAATTTGGTCTATAAATTTCCCTTACTTTCCAACAAAAGTTCTCTCAAAACTCTTTTTGAAGCTTTTACAGGAGTATACTCCATGAACAGTTTCACACATGAATTCCTTTGTGTCCTACGAGTAGGTAAACTTCCTTCCCTTAACATTTTTAGTACTAAAAAATGCAGAAGCACCCTCCGGTGTGCCGGTAGCTACCCTACAGGATGGTGTCTAATTTATTTAACGACCGGCCGCGCCCGAGAAAAGTGTGTATTGTGTGATTAATAATAATTTGTTCAGCCGTGCGGTTTGGATGGGCCGTTTTATAGTGTACGACTTCGTAGATGCGATTAGTCGTGTGAATGCTATAAAAATCCTTGGGTTGTACGTACTATGAAATGTAAAGTCATTTCAAAGCGATTTTGCATCGCTGTCAAAATCACAGTGATCTTTATTGTCGTCATTATGGTTGCATTGGGTTGCTGCTACTGACAAGTCTGGGTGCTTCTAAACAGGCAATATTTTACAGCAATATTAGTTTTTTTGTATTTAAGCATATGTAAGAAAATAATTTTATGTAAGTATGTGCGTCAATAAATCGCTCGTGGCTAAGTAATAACAGCCGCACGGGTCGATCCGTCAGGTTAAGCTACGCTTGCCGGGGTTGGTCAGTGGATGGGTGACAATCTTTACATACCGAGACTCCTCCGTGCCTAGGAAAGCACGTTAATTTGTTGGTCCCGGCTGTTATTCGTGAATCTTTGACAGTCGTTACGGGTCGTCAAAAGTCCGAAAAGTCTGACAACCAGTCTTACCAAGGGGTATCGTATTACCCAGTAACTGGGTTGTGGAGGTCAGATAGGCAGTCGCTCCATGTAAAATACTGGTATTCAGCTGCATCCGGTTAGACTGGAAGCCGACCCCAACATAGTTGGGAAATGGCTAGGCAGATTGATATGCGTCAATAAATAGTTTTTCTTTCTTTCTTTCTTTCAATATGTGGCTGCACACAGTGGCGGGCAACAATGACAGCAATGCCAGCCAGACTATGCAATATTGCAGTAATGTCTCGGCCATATAGCCACACATGTTTGGTATGGCCATGCATTTTCACGTGTAGCCGGCAATATTGCCGAATAATCGCTTCACATTCGAACATACTGAAATATTGCCAGGCCCGTTATATTGTGGTTTCGTTTTCCGGTATAAATGCATCCCTTTTTGACGCAATGTGAAGTTCGCCGTGAGCCTATTGGAGTAAGGTCGAATCCACAATCTTGTCTTTTCTTTTTTTGTTCTATACAACGTGTAACGTTAAATGAGCAAAACCTCTTAAGGGGTCATTGTACTCATCATTATGAACAACTTTTACTATGGGACCAAAACTGAAATCGCAAAAAAAAATCAGCTGTTCAGTACATTTACGTTCGCATAATTCGTCAAAATGTACTGAACAGCTGATTTTTTTTTTGCGATTTCAGGTTTGGTCCCATAGTAAAAGTTGTTCATATTTATTTATTTATATATACTTTATTGTACACCACAAAAATACATAACAAAGGAAAACATAATATACACTACAAAACATACAATGGGCGGCCTTATCGCTTATTCATAACGATGAGTACAATGACCCCTTAAGAGGTTTTGCGCATTTAACGTTACACGTTGTATAAAAAGAACCATCGATGTCGGATCTCATAAGGCGGAGATATCCAGTAGAACCCTTTTGTCCCTTTTTGGTGGAAGTACCTACCCCTCCAATCAAAAATCCCCAACGACAAAAAAAAAAACCGGTCAAGAGCGAGTCGGACTCGCGCACCAAGGGTTCCGTTCCGATTTCTGAAAAAGTGTGCTACTTAGAGACATCGTTTTATTTTTCCTGTAATCTTTACATAAACTTCTATCACATAGAATAATTTCAGATTTTTCGCTTTGCAAACTTCGGAGATAAGGGGGGGGGGAACGGTATTTTTTTTACATTTTACATCAAAAGTCGAAAACTATGCGGCTTAAAAAAAATAAAAATAGTTTGAGAATGTGCAAACAGCGCTCTTTCATATGATACCCCACATGCCCTAGTAGCCCCACTTTGAATTTTTAAGACCCCCTTTCGGTCCCTGTTGCAAAAAAAACTTAAATATTTTTATTTCTTTCTTATTTGCAAAATAGTTGGGTAAATCTCATATAAAACTATTCTAAATTTGACAGACTGAGTCACACCATAAGGGTTCCTTTTATACCATTTTGGTACGGAACCCTAAAAACTATAAAGTCGTAAATCTCTAAACCAAGTTTCGTCCAGATCGGTTGTAAAATACCACCTGTAGAGAAGTAGCAACAAACTGCCAAACGAAAGCAAAGTTTGCCAGATTTGAAGCAGAGATCAAAAACTCTAGGCACGACTTCAGACTTCACCTACGACTACGCACACCGTATCCAAATCGTGTCGTGCTCACTAAACTGCCTCATTCCTCCAGACCGCGGATTACCCCTAAATAATAGAATAGGATGCTTTATTCCGATTCGTTAGCCGGCCGCAGCTAGAGACCAGCAGATAATACAGCTTGAGCTATTTGTAACACCCGCTATAACATATTTATGGGCGAGCTAATATTTAGTAGGTTTTTTCTTTCCTTTGTTGTGAACCGTGGCCCGAGTTAAACTATTTCACAAAGTCCTGTCTTGTTGAAGTTATGACGTTAATCAATCTGTCTAGCCTTTTCCCAACAATGTTGGGGTCGGCTTCCAGTCTAACCGGATGCAGCTGAATATCAGTATTTTACATGGAGTGACTGTCTATCTGACCTCCACAACAGTCAGAAGCCCGAAAGTCTAAGGACCCGTAACGACTGTCAAAGATCCACGAATGACAGCCGGGACCAACGGCTTAACGTGCTTTCCGAGGCACGGAGGACTCTCGGTATCTAAAGTTCAGGTCACCCATCAACCCCAGCAAGGGTAGCTTAACCTGATGGATCGACCCGTGCGGCTGTTATTACTTAGCCACGAGCTTCTGCTTAATCATAAGGTTTAAATTGCTATAACTACAGGACTTTGTGAAATGGGAAAACTATACATGTGTACGGTTTGATGTGTACAGTACCCGGTTACCTCGGGCTTTAGAAAGAGACTGTCACACACGTATGAGTGACAGAGATAATGCTCTACAAAGTTGAAATTTTCTAAAACTTTATGAAATGTTGGGAATTAAGTACCTACAGCAAATGACCCAAATAAGAACAAACAACACTTCTCATACAGAAATAAAGCTTTGGTCACTTTTGTCGCTCATTCCGTTTCGGATAATTAATAAAAAACCGGCCAAGTGCTTGTCGGATCACGCACAATGAAGAGTTCCGTAGTTGAAAAGAATTTATCCCAAAAACAAACCTAACAATTTTTTTTTATGTTATAAAAGTACAAATTAACAATTTTCGGACTTTTTCCTTTACTTGTGTGGTGAGACCTTACTTCTTTCAAAATTTCATGATTCTAGGACATCGGGAAGTAACCTATAGGTTTTGATTTACTTGCGAGTATCAAAATATGACGCCTAGGGCTCCTCCTTCCTAAAATACGGCGAAACTAAGTAACTTTGTGTCCATCTTTTACAGTAACTATAGCATCTTTCTGAAAGGAAAAAATACACAGCAACAATCTACAATACATAAGAAGTGATTTCATGTGTCCTGAAATTTATTTTAGTTTGTAGAACTAAGGGAAAAAAATCTAAATCCAGGTCTATTTCTGACTATTTTTTCTAGTTTTTACCATATTACTCCTACAATTTTCATTAAAAGTGTTCATTTTATACAGTTCTTTACAAAATATTAAGGAATGATTTCATGTTATTACTTTTTTAGTCCAATCAATAGATTTTTTGTAAATCGGTAATTACTTCATATTTTGCAAGCGTTGTGTCATCGCGCTTCTCTTTCTTTTCTATGCAGTCCGACAGTGACCGCGCTTTTTACAGCGGACAAGCCTTAAATGCCCGTATTTTTTTATTGCGTTGACTTAAACTTACTTACTGCACGGTGGAAATAAAAGTTGCGTAACGTATTAATTCTATGACTTGTCTGTCCGTCATGTATTATTTTGTAGTCTAGTATAGATCTATTCTGTATTTATGACTGTATCAATATTTAGTAGGCTTCCCGAGCCGATGTGTTGCGTGAGATAATAAATCTGAATCTCCCTTTGTTTTACTATTGTATAGGGTGTGATTGAGTAGCGGTGGGTAGCCGTGGATGCCCGTAAGAACCTACCGAAAAAATATGACCGCACGAGGAAGTATAGGTACTGATTTCATAATTTCTGATACGAATAAATAAAATAAATAAGTTACCATTTATTTCATAAACAGAATAAATTTAGGTACGAATAAATAAATAAATAATTATTTGTAAATAAAATAAATAATTATTTATTTATTTCAGAAATTACCTATCAGAAATTATGAAATCAGCACCTATATCACCTTCGTCGTGCAGTCATATTTTTTCAGTAAATAATAATTTATTTATTTTCAATAAAAATAAAAGAAATAAAAACAAAATAATAAGATTTAAGCTAAATTTAATGTAGTCGGAAAATACTAACCTTAAAAAAAAGGTGCTACGTCTGCCGACAATTATTTGTTGTGAAAAAATTATTGTATAAAACACTTTTAATTTTTTTTTTCTAGCTCTGCAAATGAAAATTGACTAGGTGCTTAACTTTTTAATTCCGCTAACATTCATACTTCATCTCGTCATAGGTAGGTACATAAACTTCCTCAAGGTAACTTTGTAAGTACTTTAAATCGACAAACAACCGAAACACACCCTTATTTAAGCGTAACTTGAATCTGGAATTAATCACGTGACTTAAAGATCTGGCGCCCTCGTCAAACATTAATGCCGGAGCCTATGGGATTGTTAAGATGGGTCGGGTGGGGTGCTAGTGTCAGCGAGTTTGTTTAAGTTAGTTGGCAAGTTACTAGGTTGGGTGGGGTCTTAAATAAAAAAATATTATTGTATTATACTTGAGGTATGTCCAAACGGAATTGTGGTAGAAAAAATAGCCCAAGTTTAAGCAACTATGGACATACCTCAACTATTCATTTTGAAATTTCCTATACTCACATTTTTAGTCAGTTGAGGAGGTAGATTTTTTTGTATCAAAAATTCTCAATGGTTAGAAGGCTAGGTAGAAGCTCTACTCGCCTTAAGAAAAAACCGGGGAAGTGCGAGTCGGACTCGCTCACGAAGGGTTCCGTACCATTATCTATAAAAACGGCAAAAAAATCACGTTTGTTGTCTGGGAGCCCCCCTTAAATATTTGTTTTATTTTAATTTAATTATTTATTTTTAAAGTGAATATATAACTATATATTCTGTGAATATTTCAAGCGTCTACCTGCTACCGTTATCAATATCGATAAAAAAAATCACGTTTGTTGTATGGGAGTCCCTTTAAATATTTATTTTATTCTGTTTTTTAGTATTTGTTGTTATAGCGGCAACAGAAATACATCATGGGTGAAAATTTTAACTGTCTTTAACTATCACGGAACATGAGATACAGCCTGGTGACAGACGGACAGACAGACAGACGGACAGCGGAGTCTTAGTGATAGGGCCGCGTTTTAGTCTTTTGGTAGGGAACCTTAAAAACTACATAAATTGTATTCATTCCGTAAAGTTTCTGCCTGGGTTTCGCTGTAATAGGGCTTTCGATGTCTATAAAATACATGCGACGATTTTCTTCAGCATACCAATATACGTTTGTTGTTATGTTGACTTCCTCTACAAAAATTTTCACCGCCACTGCTATTTAGCTAAAACAAAATCCCAACATTCTTGTCCCATAAAATTTTAATGAACTGAAAACCGAAACGACTAACAGCACCCGTTACCCTGAAGACCTTCGAACCGCAAGCTCGATGGGTAATACGTTATGCAAAGCGAATAAATTCTAAGGGTTAGCAGTAAATAAATTAGGGGCTGTTGTTTTACTACTACTCTTGTTTGACTGACAGCTGGTAGCTTTAAATTATTAATTATAGTTTTAGGTACTGCTGTTAGGTCTTATTAGTGGTGTAGTTTGGTTCATAAATTGTTTAAAAGTATAGCAATGAACCAATATCAAAACTAATTTTTACTTTTCACCGTTTTTTTTTTTGATAATTGTGACATTTTGATGTAGATTATAAAGGCGCAAGTTTGTGAGTGTGTATGTTTGTTACTTTTTCACGCTCAAACGGCTGGACTGATTTGATTGAAATTTGGTATGTAGATAGCTTATACCCTGGATTAACACATACGCTACTTTTTTTATCCCGGTCTACGCAGGTGAAACCGCGGAGCGCAATTAGTGTTTTATAAAAACACACATTTTGAGAAAATCTGTGACAGAATCTTCCATAAAAATGTAGTATTCGCCGCCTCGAGTTGTCGCTGTCAGTGGCACCCCACCCAGCCCCACTAGGGACATCCCTTAATATAACCGCGTGGTTCCGTACGAGATTGCGTGTGCGTTTTATTATGTAGCTCCGAGTTTTCGAGTTAACTACCGACAAAAACTACTTGTGTTTGTGTGTTTATAGTAGTTTTTACTACACTTGCGTGCAAAAAAATTGGCCCACCCCATGCTCTCTATTTGAGAGACGATAGCTCAAAGATATTAATGTATTTATTTTAATTATTTTATACTGTGTGAAGGTAGGTAAGATAAAGTTTATTTACACATACACATATACTTTGATAAAAGCAATATTCTTGACAAGATCGACTCGATTCTTCTGATGTTCTCATCAATCACTTTTGTTTGAAAAAACTGCGTGACTTTTTTTTGTCAGTGAAGTTGAAATAAGCTTAATTTTGTTTATTACTCTTCGTTTATTGATCATTTGACTTGAATTTTTAACCAACTTGAAAAAAAGGAGGTTTTTCATTTGATCTGTATGTTTTTAAATTCGCGTTTTTCTCAAAAAGTAATGAATCAGTTTTGATATTTTTTTCACTTACGTAATCTACATACAGTCAGGAAGGTTTTGGTACACAATATATTAGGTTATTGTTAATTAAACTTGTTAAATTTTCACGTTTCATATCGAAGAGAATGGGGTGGATCGATTTTATTGCACGCAAGTGTAGTTCTACACCGCGCGCCGTTTGAAGCAGGATTTATGTGGAGTTTTAGATGTTTCTTGTGGTCTCTTATCTTTAGTAATAAGGGAGATTTTAATTAGTTTTTTTGGTGACTTTTTTTTGTGAGGAGCTCGTGGCTAAGTAAAAACAGCAGCACGGGTCGATCTATCAGGTTAAGCTACGCTTGCCGGGGTTGGTCAGTGGATGGGTGACCATCTTTGCATACCGAGACTCCTCCGTGCCTCGGAAAGCACGTTAAGCCGTTGGTGGATCTTTGACAGTCGTATCGTATTACCCAGTTACTGGGTTATGGAGATCAGATAGGCAGTCGCTCCATGTAAAATACTGGTATTCAGCGACCCCAGCATAGTTGGGAAAAGGCTAGGCATAGAGGTGACTTTTTTTTTGTTCCTGCATTGTGGGTGTCGTCGTCTTTGTGTATTCATGAAAGACTTGTGATCAATCGACGCGTGCGGCTGTTATTACTTAGGGTCGGTTTCTTGATCCGTAGTTAACTGAACCAATGGTTAAACATAAGTAAGTAATGTCAACCATTACTTACTTATGTTTAACCATTTTGGCTAAATAAATAAATCAATAAAAACTATATTTCATAAAAAATGCTGATAAACATGTTTTAAAGGGTGTTAGTGTAAACCGTGGCAATCTTTTATGGAGTCATTGTACTCATCATTATGAACAACTTTTACTATGGGACCAAACCATACAACAATATAATTAAGTAATGTCAACCATTACTTACTTATGTTTAACCATTTTGGCTAAATAAATAAATCAATAAAAACTATATTTCATAAAAAATGCTGATAAACATGTTTTAAAGGGTGTTAGTGTAAACCGTGGCAATCTTTTATGGAGTCATTGTACTCATCATTATGAACAACTTTTACTATGGGACCAAACCATACAACAATATAATAATGGGGAACCCTTCGTGCGCGAGTCCGACTCGCACTTGGCCGGTTTTTTTATAATTTTTTATTAGTCTACATTGTGTGCTCACTGCTGGGCAAAGACCTTCCCTTTTCTTTCCAAACCTCCCTGTCTTGTGCCATCTCTGGCCATGTTGACCCTGCAAACATAATCAGAGGGGCAATTCCCGTATTTTTAACAACGTTCGCAATATCATCTCAAGACTCAATCTGTCAAAAATTGTATAGCGTTTAATACAATTTTTGACAGATTGAATCTCGAGATGATATTGCGAACGTTGTTAAAAATACGGGAATTGCCCCTCAGATAGTCACACCACCTTCGCCGAAATCTATTAGGTACTTACATTAAAAATTTTAATCTAACTAGAAATGAAATAGAAATGAAAATCTTAGCTACATTCAGTTTCTATCAAGCAGACTTGTAATCATGCTAAAATGTTTTAGAAGAAACACGTTCTAAGAGAATCTTAATTAATTAGTATTTAACATCAGAGTTATATAACCCTGTGAGAAACTATGACAATATTGAAGTTAGAAAAGTGAGCTAGATCCAGGACTTAAGAGCGTAGACGGGCTGCATTTTTCCATACAAATGTATTCCCCTATTCTCTTCCTGGATAATGCCTCTAGAGTAATCGTTTTTATTTATAAAAATCCAGGTCTATTGAAGGCACCCTGTCATTTTTTTTTTTCAAAAAATTTATTACAAAAATAAATATGACTTGCCAAAAACCTAAAAAAATACCCCGTTTTTACCTACGTAATCAGACGACTACCAAAGAAAATTGAAAAGTTTTTAAAATAAAAACAAGTAATAGGGGCATAGATCTATTCTTCCTTTAAATTTTGATACCAAATATAATTTAATTGGCTTAGGTTTCGAGGAGAAAACAGGAGAATACGAAACGTCGATCGGTCAAGGTTTTTTATAGGTAAAATCGTTCTGAGCTGCAGTTGTCTCTATCGCACTCTACGGGGGGAGACGAGAGGTGAAGGAGGGTTAGACTAATACGTACACAGTTAGGGAAGTGACTAGTGTCGAAGTTTATATCGAAATCATTTTTCAATTTCCGCGCAGCCCGTCTACGCTCTTAATACATTCGTAGTAGAGCTTCTTGAGAAATGTTTTAACCGGGAAAACATTAAATACTAGAAAGAATTGATGTTTGTATAAATAAAAAGAGAAGTCCTGACTGACTGATTGACTGACTCATCAACGCGCAGCCCAAACCCTTGGACCTAGAAATCTGAAATTTTGCACAGAGATTCCCTTTATAATGTAGACAAGGAGTAAAGAAGGAATTCCCGGTAGTACATTCCCGTGGGATATTATCCGACAACAACGCGGGCGAAGCCGCGCGGGAAGTGCTATAGTACAATATATGACCCATAATTAACGTATATAACCGCTTAAAGGGGCATTGTACTCATCATTATGAACAACTTTTACTATGAGACCAAACCTGAAAACGCGAAAAAAATCAGCAGTTCCGTAGATTTTGATGAGTTATGCAGCCTTATCCACTTTCTGTCTCTTTAAATGTATTCTACATACAAAGAAAATAAAGATAAATCATTTATTTGGACTCGCACAGGAAGATCACAAACTAAACTAAACACTGTCTTAACTATATAAAAAAAATAGTATATAAAAATATATATAAAATCACGTTTTTTGTTTAATAAAATAAATATTTAAGGGGGCTCCCTTAAATATTTATTTTATTGTTTTTAGTATTTGTTGTTATAGCGGTAACAGAAATACATCATCTGTGAAAATTTCAACAGTCTAACTATCACGGTTCATGAGATACAGCCTGGTGATAGACGGGCGGACAGCGGAGTCTTAGGGATAGCGGGGTCTTGGGTACGGAACCCTAAACCAACCTTACCCATTTCTTTTATTTTTAGGCTTATGTTAAAAACTAAATTCATGTACCCATTTCTTTTATTTTTTAGGCTTATGTTAAAAACTAAATTCATGTACCCATTTCTTTTATTTTTTTAGGCTTATGTTAAAAACTAAATTCATGTATGTGCGTCATTTTTCGTGTGAATAAATAGTTTTTCTTTCTTTTCTTTCTTTTTTTCTTTCTAAAAAAAGAAAAAATAAGTCCTATATGAGGCCAAAAATCTCCTCACACTCACACCCAAGAGTCACACTGCAAAACAAATGCGTTCGCCTAAATCTCTAAAAACAAAACTCTAACGAATCTCTTTGTTGTGTTCACTTCTTGTTATCCACCGGTACAAAAGGTACTTACTGCTCCCTCCTCCCCCCTTAAGCCCTATCTGGAGGGTGGTATCAAAAATGCAACCCCAAATGTAGGGGTAGCATGAAGGTCGGATGTACTTGAAAATTTAAAGCCTTCTTCCTAGGTATTATGATGCCTTTTTAGGAATGAAAGTTTAAGTGTTGGTTTTAGTTGAGTTGGGTTAATTTTTCCAGTACTTTTTGGGTAGAAAGTTTCTTGAATATTTCTTGAAAAAATACCGAAAAATGGGTTGTTTTTGATGTATTTTTCACCTTCTAGCTATCTTCTGTATTCATAGGCATCCAATGCATTATTAATTCAAGTAACTTCACTGTAAGTATAATAAGGTTATTAAATACGAATTATCCGTATAAAACCCGACGCTATAATACTAAATAAATAAACAAAACGAAATACTCGACGTAACAGGTGACGCTACTTATTTTAACATCGTAAATCTTTTACCTCCCACACGTCCGTTTCGTACGACTTCAATCTTAAAAATAAAAACAAAAGCGTTGCATTTCCCGCCCTCCTCCGGCTTACTGGCTTGATAGCCTTACCTGCCATCTTTTTTTGCGTTTTTTCCCTCGTATCGCAGCTAAACGCCAGGTTAATCTTCACTGAGACAGGAATAAATCGCAGCTTAGACGCCTTTCAGTCTGTCTACTTTTTTGCCTAGATTCTCGACGTGAATGTGATTAAGTTTTAGAGCAATCGAGCAGAAGATAGTATGGTTTTTGTGTTAGCAGATTCGGGAATAAGTGGATTGACAAAAAGGTCTTGGAAAAGTTGAATGTATTTTTTGTGCGATTTTCTATCTTTCAATACTTATATGATAAAAGGCTTTTCTTTGTAATAATATGATTTATTATAAGAAGAGACGCTTCAAATTATTTATATTTATAATTTTTTCTCTATCTTTTCAGGTATGTATCCCGTTACCAAAAGTATGAAAGCTGTTCTTCGTAAGTGACGATTTTCCGGTGTTTAGGAGACAAAATTAAAAAAGATTATCAAAAAATTACAATCTTCTGTCACCAACACCATTAATCGTTTTTTAACATCCTGCTCAAAAAAATCTAACATCTCAACTATGCGACGGAAAATATAAATAAAAGCAAAATGACAAATTGCAACCGTCTGACCTGCCAAAATACACAACACAAGTATTTATTGCAATAGAAACGGTACTAAAATAACATGCGTCTACGCATCCCTGTCCGTCAACGGTCGGCGAGTGACGGAAATAGCCGAACGATGACGCGACAGAAATAGTTGAACACGTGTCATTTGTCGCGAGGCGTTTGTGACTTGTCGCACGCGACAGGCGGGCTGAGTCATTGGGGTTGCCATGGAAAAAGTTTATTCGTTTTTCGTACGGATTTTAAATAATGATGGAACTAACTTTTTCTTCTTCCTAAAATTTTAATCGGCATATGTAATGTAGGACGTCCTCAGGCTATGTGGAGCGACGATCTTCACAGGAGGGCTAGTAGCAGCTGGATGAGATATCGAGTTAACGAGATTAGAGCTGAATGGCGAGCAATTCTCAATTCTATATTGCGTTCCATAATGTTTGAACAGTTGCTAAGCTTAAAAATAATGTCACAATTATGGACCCTGTCGGGCACAGCATAGTAGGAGAGAGGAGGAAGAATTGGAGAGGCCTCTGTCCAACGGTGGACTGCTGTAGACTGATGATGATGATGATGACCTATTTCTTATACTCTGGTATTTTTTTATCATCAGAGGTATCAAATATTATACTTTTGGAGGAATAACTACCGCCTCATATCAAGTCAAAGTTTAAGAAAAAAAAAAATTGTAACATAAACTGCACCCTAATTGCGTAACACACTAGTATCAATCGAAATCTGAATAATTTTGAAGCAAAAATACACGGTAATGTTGGAGGATTGCTCTCTGGTTCAACATTTAAGTATCTTTATTGACACAAAAAAGCAGCCCAGATTTTGACAATCATATTCTTTTCGCCCATCTTTTATTTACATTCGTTGTAAAACTATTACGAAAACTCATTTTATGTTTTCAAAGATGTGATATTCGTTCCGCGTACGAACCGTTTCCTAAAATATTAATATTGATTGACCATAAAAGATGTATTATGCGTGAGAAGTGCGTTTGATTTCTTGTTATGGTGTGCTGTAATGGCTATATAATGTTTACCAACTCCTTTATGCCCTTTAATAATGTGTAGGCACCCAATGTTACCACAAACAATACTCGACATGAGTAGTAATGATGGTAGGAACTTAGTTATTTCGTTTTATAGAGGAGGAATTTATTACAATAAGCTTATAAGTATATAAGGTAACTAGTGACTCACCCCTGCTTCGCACGGTTTTTAAGACTTCACAAAACATCGAAATTTGTTTGTTTTAAGTGAGTAACATTAATGTATTGTACAAATAAACCTTCCGGATAAACTCGCTAGGTGTTCACAGTTACAGACACAAAAAGTGACTTTAATTTTGAATGCTAGGGAGTTTGTAGCGCCACTTCATCCCAGCTAAAGCACTAGGATGTGGGGAAGGGCGGGCGTTTGGGGGAACTGTCTTATGTAATTTGACGTTCGAAAAGCGCTGATTCTCAGCCTAGTTAGGATAAATGACTTTTGATTTTTATTTTGAATATATGTATATGTTAGGTGAATAATGTCATTGGTAAATTGCTGAATTTCACAGTCAGTGTTCTGAATAGTGGTAAGAAAACATCTTCGGTGATCAATCCTTTTTTTTTTAAAGGATTTTGATTTTTTGACATTACAATCAACACTAAATTCACAATATCTGGCGATAAATAGTTTTTTAACAAAAAAAAAACCGGGCCAATTCTAGCCTTATGAAATAAAGTGTACGATTTTTATTTTTACTCTGGCAACCCAGCAACTCACACACATACGTTTCTTATAATGTCAACTTCAAACGTTGGACACGCAGTCTCGCGCGGAATTCTACTAATTCCGTGTATTTTTAATTTTTCTACGTTTCTTCTTTACGCTATAAAATTATTGTAGTACTTTAATAGTGACATATTTTCATGTATTTTATGATGGTCTTGTATTATGTGCGTTGCTTTTTGCTTGACTTGACAGTTTCGGGTCGCGATAAAAATAGAGCTTTCGTTTTTGGTAGGTACTTAGTACGGCGCTATAGTTTATGTGAAAGGGAACTTGATTTCTTTGATCTGAAAATACTTCGTAGGTATCTCATCTCAGGAGAAGCTACGCTGAATCTTATAAATATGCTTATAAATAAAGAAACATAATAAAGCAAGAATTACTGAGTTCACGATATCAATCAACCAACTCAGTCTCTCACAGATCTGCTGACTAATTTTATAATGCACTTAAGGCACAGATTAATACAGATGGGACACTCCGGAAAATCATTTAAATAAAAAGCGACTCTTGCTACGACACAATAAAGTGCAATTCAGGGCGCACAACGCTTATTACCTACAGTTATATTCAACTACAAGTTGCCTCTCTTTCTATCGCGTAACTCTTATACCTTCTGACCTACTGAATTAGCCCCGCGGACGGTGCCCGCCGCGTACTTGTAGCTTCATACCTAAACTGCGGAGTGTCCCATCTGTATTAATCTGTGCTTAGGGCCTGTTTCACCATCTACGACTTGGCAGATAATTTCATACAATTCTGTTCCATTTTTGAATTTATTCGGTGAGTAATGGCTATTCGGACATCGTGAAATAAGCCCTTACATTAGCAATGGGTTTCATTTTGACATTTCAACAACATTCATTGCGTTTTTACGTTGTTAAGCAGACAAATTTTTCGAACATATGATGCAATGGATTAGCAATTTGCTTCAAAATTACATTTGATTGTGATTGATAGTGCAATTAAGGTCCTGGACCTAGGACTCATTCAAGTTGCTCAAGCTCAAGTTCAAGTCACTAAACCCGTTAATTCCCGCCTTCCCCTTCAAAGTCTGTCCCAGCTACCTTTTTAAGCTTGTTGATCTACAATGCACCAAAAATCACTACAGTTCGGCCGTCAAGAGTGCATTCCTGACACCTCTGAAACCTGTCAGTAGGACAATTTCTAGTAGTAATAAGGATCAAATTCGCAAAACACATATACTAGTTAGTATAAAAGTGACAGGTGTCAAGAAGCATTCTCTCGACGGCGCGGCGGGACTATAAATACTTTTAGCACTAAACGTATTTCAAACATCGTTCTTTCTCTGTCATATTCAAACGATTGACAGAATCATCATCTGCCTTGCCTTTTCCCAACTATGTTGGGGTCGGCTTCCAGTCTAACCGGATGCAGCTCAATACCAGTATTTTACATGGAGCGACTGCCCATCTGACCTCCACAACCCAGCCACTGGGTAATACCATACCCCTTGGTAAGACTGGTTGTCAGACTTTCGGGCTTCCGACGACCCGTAACGACTGTCAAAGATCCTCGAATAACTGCCGGGACCAACGGCTTAACGTGCTTTCCGAGGCACGGAGGAATCTCGGTATGTAAAGATGGTCACCCATCCACTGACCCATCCCGGCAAGCGCAGCCTAACCTGACAGATCGACCCGTGCGGCTGTTATTACTTAGCCACGAGCTCCTGATTGACAGAAACAGAACTATTTTAATTTTTAAGTACGTTTTTAACGGTAATAGTATTCAGTGGTTTGTGGTGCAAGCGGGCCTTAGCATAAAAAAATGGCTGACCTCTCCGTTCCCTCTCTTTTATAAAAACAAATATAGAACGGGTAGTCTGCTAGTATCGATTGCAGCTAAAATAGTAAGTCTAGACTGCACGCCTCATTCAGTGTTAGGTCACTAGTGCAGTTCAATAGTTAGCTTTTAAACTTTTTAAAGTATTGTGTAACTATGCCTGTACCATGAGTTTACACAGTCAAAAGTCGCTAGCGTCTCCGTAAATGATTTATATGAAATTTTTAATTCTTTCCGTGACCGCTAGGGGCGCTGGTACAATATTTCATAGAAATCATTTACGGAGACGCTAGCTAGTTTTGGCTGTGTAAACTCATGGTAGAGGCACTGGTATAAATATTAGGTTTATAGACGTGTTTATGGGAGTTAAGTACCAGGTGTCTGAATCTAAATCATGAACTTTTGTGACGTTCATATATTTTTGAAGCCTGAAAGGGCCAATATATTAATGAACTCGACTGTACCTACTTTTCTCTGATTGTCATGAACTATAACGAGAATAACTCATAAAATAACACCATTCTATTATTATCCCACAGCTGGGCAAAGGGCTCTCTTCTCATACACAGAAGGCACGAGCATTGCTCACCACGCTTGCTCAAGACGGGTTGGCGAGTTCAGACTTTTATTGAATTTAAGTTGTCGTGTTTCCTCACAATATTATTTTACCATCACCGCTAGAAGAGTAGAGAAAGATTAAAGAAACTATGGATGGACTTTGTGAAAAACTATACAGTGTGTAAGTGTAAGCAGTGGAAAGACTTTAAGGGGTCATTGTACTCATCATTATGAACAACATTTACTAGGGGACCAAACCTGAAATCGCGAAAAAAAATCTGCTGTTTGTCTGCCTGTGTAGATTGAAAAGGGTTGACTACCGAGATGATGACTGTAAGTGCGCGTGCAAGTGATAGTAGTCCGCGCCTCATGTATGTGAGAGGTGAAACTGTCAATCTTGTCAATCGCGCCCTCCTCCGTCTCACCGCTCACATACCTCAGGCGGTGAAAGAAAAAGACTTGTTGCAGAATAGGGTATTACACCCATTTTTGAAAAGTGTCTCAATTAAATTCTACGTATAGTGCTAATAAACCACTAAAAAACACAAAAATTTTATTCAATCGATAAGTGCCATAAATGCATTTAAATTTTACATTTTCAAACGCGCGAAAACGCTGGACGCAGTGGACGCCATATTGCTCTGTGGTCATGACGTCAGTTAGTCAGTAAACAAACACTTTTTATACGCTGATCAGTTGACAGTTGACATTGAAACTTTTAAATTTAATACGTGTAAATAATAATAATGCGTGTGTATATTAAGGCGGCTACTTTCATGGTGATAAAATAAAATAAATTTTAAAAAACTGTAACCCGACTACGGAAAAATAAAATCGATCTAAAAAGTTCAAATTATTTATTTACTTAAACAATAATGACATAGGTATATACATATTTGTAATGTGCTCGTCAAGACCTTTCTTTTGATACCAAAAATGTCATGATTATCTCAATTTATTTTTTTTCGAAGTCAGTTTACGTGTTAAGTCCACCATATTAAATTTAGGGAGAATTTATATAGCCTATGTCATCCGGACCATTATTTCGAATCTACTGATACCTCATTCATCAAAATCGGTTCAGTAATTTAGGCGCTACGGTGGAACACACGTAAATACATACTTACGAGTATATACATACATACACAAGTAGACTGCTAAAATCATAACCCTTTCTTTTGGTTTTGCCGTAGTCGGCTAAAAATACATAGGTACCTACTTATATACATACTTACATACATACATACATACATACATATTTAGACTGCTAAAATCATAACCCTTCCTTTTGGCTTTGCCGTAGTCGGGTAAAAAACAGATCAAAAAACTGAAAACTGAATTGAATTTTAAAATTTAAATTGTTATTTTAGGAACTAAAGCTAACATTTTCCGACTGCTTTTTGCTTTAAGCTATCTAAATAATATATTTTTAGATTTTTTCTCCTATAGAGTAAAATACCGTATTGTGTTTAGCCTAAAATTAGCGACTGGTAGATGGGGTCAGTGCCCATGCCACATTTTTCAATAAACATAATAAGCAAAAGCTTTAGAAATGAAATTTTCCTTTATTCACCACCGAAACGCCCAGATGGCGTTCCCTATAACAATTCCAAAACAATTACTACAGTAACAGAAACGTAGAGCTACCCAAAAAGTAGGTCAATCATAAATTTTCAACACCGCTCTCATTTAAATGGTCATCCGCGCGAAAGTTTCGAAGGACCATCCAAACTTGAGACGTTAGCAAACATCTTGGGATTGTTAAGTTGGTACACAACGATGCATTATGAAAGAACAAAAGGTCTAGTCCGAGTAAGTCTCGAAATAAGCGCAGTCACACTAAGAGCGAATTTCACCAATTAAACTAAACGCGGTCAGCACATCTAAACCGCGTTCTAGAGCTGTCAATGTCTCCACAACAATGACAGCTCTTGAACGCGGAGAGAGATGAGACACTTACCATTATGTCGTGGTGAAAATAATAGCCACTCGGCAGTGGCGTGCACTCCATACATGCAAATAAGCTCTGCATACCCTGTAGCCCCATACCATACATGCCCCTTTAAATGATAAATAACTAATAAACTACAACTATAACTCAAGAAAAAACCTCTAACCGTAGTCACCATCTCACCGTTTAAAATGCGATTTACGTGCCATCTATTATTTTTTATTGGAACTAATTGGCTGGAGCGAGCGGCGAACACCGCGCAGGCAGCGCTCCCGTGGCAAAAGCAGTAACATGCAGTGCTTATTTTTCATACAACGCATCTCGTGTAGTACACAGCAAAAGTGTCACTGTGTGCGTGAAAATGTGTGCGCGTGTTTGAGTTCTGGAAGCAGAGCTTACATTGCAACCCGTCCAAATTGAGAAGCCGTAAAAGCACCGCTTAGTTGTTGATTACAGAGGGTCGGCTTTTTTTGGTCGGATTGACCAAAATTCGTTCGTTTTAGTTTGTAATTGTACAGTTTTTACAAGCTTTTATTCAACTTGCAATGTTTGAATGTTTGTTTTTTCGACATATTGTTTTGATTGTTTTTCTTGTCAATCACTTGATTGACTGTATAAGTAATTACATTAATATTATGTACTTACTGTAAAAAATTAAAGTAATCTGTGGTTATACCTGTGATGCTGTGCCGCCGAACCCGCCGAAGTGTGTTTTTGTATATCAAAATCTTGCGCTTTTTCGACGTTATCTTTTGAGTAAAAAGTTAAATTGATTGTAAATGGAAGGTGTGTACCCGGGTTTGATTTAGCTTTCTTGTTATTTTCTTAAAAAAGTTTTATGATAATGTATTTATGGCTAACATGTTGTGTACCCACATACAAACACATTGTATTGTATCCCTTGCTTTTTTTTTTACAAATCAAGATAAAATAATGTTTGGACCTTTGTCGGATATTCTGATTAAAATAATTTAAGTAGATTTAAAGTATTCGTAGTGGTCGCAAACAAATATCATGTGAAGCCAATGGCGCCGCCGTGCGGTAAGAGTCAGGGTAAGAGTAAGGTAAGGTAGGTGGGGTCGGGTAAAACAAACGGTCGGGGAAAAAAAAAACTTGTTAGATTGTTTTTTTTTTTCATTTTAGCCGTGCATACCCAGTCTGAAATCTCTGTGCACGCCACTGCCACTCGGTAATTTCACTACCAGGTCTGATTGCAAAGGGTGCGTCGTACAAACTTGAGTATTTTCAATCGTGGAGGTTTTATGGGTCAATCAATCAAAACAGAATCATCATTGTGGCGGCATCTACGAACTACGCATCACAATGACATGACGTCACGCAAAAATCCTGCATCGCGCAATTAGAGTTTACCGCGCGACTAGCACAATATATACAACGTCCCGACATCAACCGTCGGGCAGTAGCCCCACCAGACACAACATCCGTCTGGTCGGAGGATCCTCTCTTTTCAATGGCGGATGAGTGAACTTTACACCCTGTTCCTCATGCCTCTATATCATCATCAAACATCACACTTCCTTCATTCCTCCAAGTCTTCGGTCGTTTATCAGCAGCCAGCAGCTATAAACCTTGTACAGCAGGACTGTTGGCTGCTAGGATCCGAGGAGCTTTGGAACTGCAGCTAGATATAATCACTAAGGTTTCATCATCCATGACCTCTATTTTATGTTGAACGAACGCAAGAAGTTCGTTGATTGACTTTAAATGACATGCATTTCGACATTTTAACCGATTGCAATATAGGTGTCGCATCGATATTCATTTAGAGTGCGGACACACGACTCAATCCTCCTATTTAAGAAACTCCGGGAGATACGAGTTATAGAATATGATCATATTGATCATGCCACTTTCTTATTTGGTTTAGTACATAAGTTGTACTTCTGCACTTCTTAACAGTAACAAAAGGTAGGAATATAAAAGGTAAGTGCTTGCATTTCTAGTGTTCTGTAGTTTTGTTTATATCTTTATTTTGAGAAGGACTTTGTTAAGACGACACAAAAGTCTTGGAATTGTGGGCATACTTTTTAGAAAATAGATATGTGACGCGAATGCTTTTCTAATCGCTCCCGCCACAATCCTCACGCTTCTGGCGGGAACGGCTCTCGTACCCGCTCGGCCAATAAGGGCGAGTCTAAGCTTCTAGAAGATTCTAGAAGCTTCCATAAAAACAAATGACGCGCAGTCTTGCCGCTGACTTATGTGAGATGTATGTCAACCGTCAACTGGACTGTGCACATTTCAGATATTTTTTACAAAACTTTATCTTCGCCCCGAATCCTATTATTGTTTATTAAAGCACTTACATAAGGTAATGTGTTATAATTTCAAAATTCCTGACTTTTCTTGCAATTCCGAAAGATATTAATTATAGGTAGAGGAATGGCCAACGAACTGAAATTGAAAGCTTCTCCATTAACAATGTTATTTTTCGAAATAAGTGATCAAGAACTAATTGCGTTACAAGTTACCCAGTTTCCCGCCTTCAGATGCACTAACAATCAGACACCCAAAACTGAAGGGCCAGATGAAATCTATATAAATAAAAAGAGAAGTCCTGACTGACTGACTGACTGACTGACGCCCAGCCCAAACCCTTGAACCTAGAAAGCGGAAATTTTGCAGAGAGAAGAATTTCTGTTCCCGTGGGATATTTTCCGACATCCACACGGGCGAAGCCGCGGGCAAAAGCTAGTAATATTTATTTTGTTCCGTGCGGAAGTCGAATATTCAAGACGAAGGTTCTACTACTTTCTTAATGTGATACTAATTAACTAAGGCAAAATCATTTTTACCAACAGATTTAAGTTTAAAAGTCAAGTAAAACACTTCATAAAGCTCACATAAACTTACCTTACATTATTCTCTCACTTTCCCAGGAGCCAAGTTACCAACAGATTAATATTTAGCTTCCAACGATACATCATCCTGGACACTTCACTACCAAGACCAACTTTGTGAAGCCGTAAGGAATTTAACTGGAAGATTGAGAGGCGGTGGCCTGACTTGGAAAGTTTTGTGCATAGGTGTAGGGAAATTGGGTAGCTGACCCATATATTTGGTGAAGGTTAGGTTGAAGTCTCGCTGGTGGTGGCGTGTGTGTTGGATCATTAAGTTCCCTTCAAAATGGTTGAGCTAATTGGTGCTGATCCATGCGTCATGTTCGTGAACGGGCGCCGTCAGTTGGGACTGGTCGTCTCTTAGCTGCCACGGCTTATTTTTAATTTAGTTGTTTTTAGTTTTTATCTTTTTCATTACGGACGCTTTTAACGTGCACGTCTTTCTACATTGTCCTCACATCTATATTTTCAATATGAACGATGTAACCAATATTATGTAAAATATTTGATTTAAAAGAGTGTCCGTGGAGTTTCTTGCCCGTTCTTCTCCAGGATCTACGCTTTGGAATGGGCAACTAGCTTCATTTTTCTGACTGACCGACCCAAGACCGACCCTTTGACAATTCAAAAGTGCCTGTAATTGGTTTATTTGAAATAAATGCTTTGAGTTTGAGTTTGAGTTTGAGTTTGAAGATCGGTGTAAGATTGGGCCCGTGGGCCCGTCGTCCACGACACTAGTACTCAAAAGTAACGAGTTACTAACTCAAATCACCAATAAGTAGCCTTAATGTCACAGCACTAGTATTTCAACTATTATATAGAGGTATGAGGAACAGGGTGTAAAGTTCACTTATCCTCTATAGAAAAGGGAGGATCTTCCGAACAGACGCGTGTTGTGTCTGGTGGGCTACTGCTCGACGGTTGACTTTGGGTCGGGACGTTGTTATATGCTAGTCGCGCGGTAAACTCTGCTTGCGCGATGCAGGATTTTGCGTGACGTCAGTGTGATGCGTAATTCGAATGTGGCGATGTAGATGCCGCCATATCACTCCGGGGGTTGACAGTGGCCTGAGTCAGTGCGACAGTGCACATTGCGATGCTTGCCAGTGCCAGTTGTGGTTTCAGTGAGTCGGAACCGGGTGCCGCATAGTTCACGGTGAATATGAAATGATATTCCGGAGTTTTGTTTTAGAACATTTTAAGAGGAACACTTCCGTCGTACACGATTGTTGCGTAACATTAACTCTCAAAGGGAATATTTTTTCCCCGTTTTTGCAACATTTTTCATTGATGCTCCGCTCCTATTAGTCGTAGCGTGATGTTATATAGCCTAAAGCCTTTCTCGATAAATGGGCTATATGACTCTAAAAGATTTTTTTGAATTAGTAGTTCCTGAGATTAGCGGGTTCAACCAAATAAAAAACAAACTACTAAATTACTAGTAGGTATTAGTACAGATTTGAGTTTGTAAACTGGTTGCTTTTTGAGCAGCGTAGCCGACGCGCCGGACTTAACGTGCGTAGGAGTAGAGAAATTCGGAAAAGTTAGGTTACGTATAACATGAAAAGGATGAGTGAGTATACAGAATTAGTGGAAAAGACATTAGCAAGATATTGTGATGGATTGATCATCATTAGAAGGAAGACAAATAGGATAATATTAAAACTCAACATGAACGGGATAAAATAATGAAATTACTAGTTTGTACATTTTGGACGAAAGAATAACCTTTTTAGTAGCAGTTGCAGTTGCCGACCAAAAGATTGAGAGAAAACCTCAAAATTTTAATAATTACACATTTCAAAAATTCAACATCACCGTTCCTGTTGCCAAAATATCTAGTTCATAATATGCACGGGTAAAACTTTATAAAACAATATTCTTGTTAGGTATTACACAGCCTTCGTGCCGTGACCACAAGCACAAACTATAATTTTCCAATGAGTAACTTTGAGGGGAAGCGTGGCCGGACGTGGCCCCGGCTTCCGATGTGCTATTCGTAGGTATACACGGCTACACATCAAGCTGTACATTTCCAGTTTACACTGACTTCTCATTGTAAGGAAATCTTATACAATGCGAGATCAGCTTATACTGGAAATGTATAGCTTGATCAGTAGCCGTGCGTACTAGTCATGTCAACACCACAGTTTAATGTATAACCACAGTCTAAAAATCATACAGTCGTCCAACGAAGACGTCTAGACAGGGCAATCGTGCGGGGTGTGAGGGGCGAGACGCGGGTAAGCCGATCCCGAACTGCAAACAAAACGATGTTAGTAGTTCGGGATATGTTATTCAGGGCTAACGCGTGTTTATTTTTTATTTGTTTATTTAAAATGGTGCATACGACGTGTGCTGTGAGTGATTGCAAGTCTTATATATTATAATTAAGTATATTATAATTATGAAAGTGTTTGTTTGTATGTTCCGTGTCAAGATGGTGGACTTTTTTATTATTTACTAAGGGTGAATTTCGAGATGGTGGACGTAATTTTTTATAATTTGATATGGGTGTCAATTTTGAGTTTAATTGGGGTGCTTGTTACGAAAAAGCCATCCTTTTTTAAATCCAAGATGGCGGAAGTAATTTTTTTTATAATTTGATATGGGTGTTAATTTTGAGTATAATTGGGGTGCTTGTTACGAAAAAGGCATCCTTTTTGAAATCCAAGATGGCGGATGTCATTTTTTTATAATTTGATATGGGTGTCAATTCTGAGTATAATTGGGGTGCTTGTTACGAAAAAGCCATCCTTTTTGGAATCCAAGATGGTGGACGACGTAATTTTTTTATAATTTGATATGGGTGTTAATTTTGAGTATAATTGGGGTGCTTGATACGAAAAAGGCATCCTTTTTGGAATCCAAGATGGCGGAACTGTAACTTATATGTATAAAATGAAATTAAGGAAATAATAGTAATGACATAGGTGTCATTTTCATGGTTTTTGAGTCCAAGATGGCGGATGCAAAAATTTTCAAATTTTTCGTCATGGGTGTCATTTTCATGGTTTTTGAGGTCGCTGAAAACGATAATGAGGTCATGACGAAAAATTTGATAATTTTCGCAGCCGCCATGTTGGATTTTCATTTTGACTTCACTATCGGCTTTACCGTCCTAGAAAACCATAGAAACGATACCCATGACGAAAAATTTGAAAATTTTCACAGCCGCCATCTTGAATTTTGATTTTAATCTCGTTATCGTCATCAGCGACCTCAACAACCATGATAATGACATACATGTCGAAAAAAATAAAAGAACTTCTAAGAATAATAATATAACTTAAAAGAAAAATAATAAAATAATTTGAAAAAAAAACTTAAGAAATAAGCAGGCACTCAAATGTCGTTTATAATAATAATAATGTTAATGACGATGTTGATCTCAAATAAACAAATTAATTAATTAATATCGTTTACTTGGGACAACCCTTGCTGTTGCGACAATGTCTAGACGTTGTCGGCATTTACCACGAGATCAAAGGCGTCGTCCTACTGTATGTTTTTATACTGTGGTATAACTCTAGCTTCTGCCTGCGACTTTGTTCGCGTGGAAGTCGTAAAATAACAGCCACATTTCCCGCCCGAGCTAATACTTCGTTTTCGCTTAGCGTTTTTTCTGACTTTTTTCTTTTTGCTCGGCTCCTAAAGGTCATAGCGTGATGTTAAATAGCCTATAGCCATCATCAAGAATTGGGCTATTAAATGCAAAAATAATTTTTCAAATCCGACTGGTAGTTCCAGAGATTATCGCGTTCAAACATACAAAAAAAAAACTGGCCCAGTGCGTGTCCAACCACGCACAATGAAGGATTAACTTAACATTTTAATCACAAAAAAATGTTTTTCTGTGTGATAAACGTACGTACGTACGTATTTTTCTGTTCCTTTATGTTTGTCTGTTTATTTGTGTGTACCTACATAAATTGTTAAATAAATAAATAATAAATATATAAATAAAATTACAAATTATCAATTTTCTTACTTTTCCTTTACTTGTGCTGTGAGACCTTGCTTCTTGCCAAATTAAATTATTCTAGGTTAACGGGAAGTACCCTATAGGTTTTGATTTAGGTACTTGCTAGTATCAAAATATGTCGCATAAATGTATTTTTTATTGCATTGTGGTAGAAGCTTGATTTTTTTAGAACTCCAAGGGACCATAGACTTGGATTTGATATTAATTTCAACTTGATACCTCCACGCGTTCCTGAGAAAAAGGGTCCTGACAGACTGGCAGACAGACAGACAGACAGACGGACAACGAAGTGATCCTATAAGGGTTCCGTTTTTTCCTTTTGAGGTACGGAACCCTAAGAAACAAACCCTTCAGCTTTATTATTAGTTTAGATAGATAGTTAAAGTAGTGTCATTCATTATTAACATCAAAAACAACACGGCTATTTCCCGAAGGGCTAGGCAGATGTGTATGGTCATATAGACCCACATTTCGCCAGTCACTATTGAGTTCCTGTACATACTCGGAGGCGAGCCTGTTGCCATCAATCGAGCAGCAATCTACACTCTGGCTTCTAATGAGAAATTCCTATTTGTAAAACCACTTTACCTAACCTGGGGAAGTGGGGATCCTAACCAGTATCCCGCGCTCAGCAGGTGCACTTGCAACCACTAACTTTAGGGGCATCCTTCCTTAGTTATAAAACCAGAGTTTTTTTTTTAAAGACATGGTAAATATCCTGTTTTAAACAACTTTAGTGGTAGATTCATTGTTGCAAAAAAGTTTTTACACTGTTTGTCCACCGCACCGGGAACGGGACGTCAACGAGAACACATGACGGCGCCAGAAAATGTACTATCGCTTCTTCGGCGCCGTTTGCTCGCGAGGTCTATCTACTGTTTTCAGAACTACTAGCTCTAGATAAAGTGTGTTAGGTGGTTTTCCCACCAGAGATGTGCGAGGCGAGGCTGTGAAACGGTGTGACGCTGTTTCCACCAGAAATGTGCTAGCGGTGAACGGTGTGCAAATGTAGCGGTGGCCTGCGGTGGCGGAGCGCACATCCCTAGCACACATCCTTCCCTTGTTTTCAACATACAAAAACCTCGCTCCGCCGAGCCGTTTCCACTAGAACTGCGCCGATCGAGGCTAGGTAAACGAAGTGATTCTATTGGTTCTTACAAACTGTACAAACACATCCCTTGCTACGTATCCTCGCACATCCCTGGTGGAAAGACAGCCTAAAGGGGGTTTAGGGATCTATCAATCACAACTTTAATGCGCGAATTTTTTTACGTCGCCATTTGCTTCGCATAATATGACAACGTCCTAAATGCAGTCAAGGTTTTCACAGGCCAACAGTACTTCACACAAACCTAGTATGCCACTCCTTTATGGGCTTACCAATACAGCCGTATAACCTCGCAAACTATCATTTTCCACTAACCAAGTTTGCCGGGAAACGAGTGTGGACTCCGGACTCCGGACGTGGCATCCGCAACACAACCCGTAGTTCCACACTAGTTTATAGTTCTCTATACCAAAGACAATGCATGGGGTTTTATGTGTTTACTAGAAGTTATTATGTTTGTTTGTTTGTTCATGGTCGTGTGGCCAGCGATGGTGGATGTGGTATGCTTTATGGTGGAAAATATGAATATGACTGATAATATTGCAAAGGCTAAACGACGAGAACGAGAATATATTCCTAACTAGCCGTTGCCCGCGGCTTCGCCCGCGTGGATGTCGGAAATTACCCCACGGGAACCTACTACCGAGATAAAAAGCATCCTATGTGGTAATCCAGGTTATAAACTATATGTGTGCCAAATTTCATACAAATCCGTTCAGCTGTTTTTGTGTGATTGAGTAACAAACATCCAAACATTCTCTACAAACTTTCACATCACTCTTCACACTAATAATATAAAGGCGACAGTTTGTGAGTGTGGCTGTGTGTTTGTATGTTTATTACTTCTTCACGCTCAAACGGCTGGACCGATTTGGATGAAATTTGGTATGTATACAGGGTGACTTTGAAAACATGCGACAAAATTTAAGGGGGTGTTCTACGCATCAATATGAACAACTTTTACTATGTGAACAATTTCGAATTCGCAAAAAAAAAATCCGACATTCTTTTACAAAAGGGTCCAATACCTTTGAGTATAATATGGGAAGGTAATTTTTTTTTTGCGAATTCGATGTTGGTCCCTTAGTAAAAGTTGTTCATATTGATGCGTAGAACACCCCCTTAAATTTTGTCGCATGTTTTCAAAGTCACCCTGTATATTATGCCCTGCCCTTATGCCTTATGCCCTGGATTAACACAATACTACTTTATATCCCGGTCTACGCGGGTGAAACCGCGAGGCGCAGCTAGTTTAGTTTAATTTAGAACAAGATTATAAATGTTCCTACTATTTGCATGCCCGAGTGTCGGTAAAATATGGAGAACCTTATTATAAAAGAACATCTTATGTATCAATAATACCCATGTTTGCAAAGTAATAAATTGATTTGATTTGATTTGATTTATAATATTAGTAGGATAAAAAATAGACTGGAAACAAAAAAAAACCCTATTGCCGTAAACAACAGTAGAGGATTAACGCACGTTTTCTCTAAACAGTATTTACAACAAAAACTAATAAAAACATACAGAATCGTTTAAAATGGAATCTGTATAAAAGATTTGTTTTTGCAGCAATATGAATATGGAAGTATTTTTCTATGGAAATTTACAGAGTGATTACTTATTTGACATGGGATTTTCGATGAAAAACGGGATAAACTAGCCGTTCTGAGATGTTAGCTCGATATTTTTAAGCTTTTTTCATTCTTTCATTCTTTAAATCAATCGCAGAAGAATATGTTTTAAGTGCCGAAAAAAGTCGTTGATATTGTTTTTTTGCAAAAGCTTTTGCGTAAAATTACCCACGGAGTCCAATTTTTTGTAGGTTACGTTACGAACTCATATATTTTCTCATAGATTCGATTGTACCCAAACAATTATTTTCTAAACCACCCTGTATAATAAGGAACGAATTCAGAATTCGATAAAAATTGAAATTTAAAAATTTAATATTATACATCTTTATATTCATTCGGCCATGAAATACTAAATGGCTGGACGATTTCGGGAGCTCCTGGATTTTTATTACAGTTCGGGTTTTATCGTTTACAGTCGGACGAATTCGGACGTTGTTGGACGTCCGAGTATTCAATATGTTGGAACCGCAAGGGAATTGAGTATTTCGTTTGTATGATTCGTCTTTAAGACGTATTTTCATGTTCAACGTAAAATTTCGTGAGAATTATTGATATTTACCATTTTCTCCATCGTAATGCCCCAGTGGTTAAGGCCTCGCCTCTCGTGCATGGTTGTGGGTTCAAATCCGGGCAAGTACCTACTTAGTTATATGGCCGATATACCGATAGGGCCGATGCCGCCAGGGTCGCGGGTTGTTCGAAAGAGATACCGTGGCCCTGGCATAGGCAACTGAAGGAACACGGGTGGGTTTTAGTAAAAGTCTGACACACCCGCCCGCTCCGCCCAGAGCGGGAGAAGTCATTTGATGATTTCCTATCCACAAAAAAAAAGGCCAGGCCCATTGATTGTGTGACTTCTGTCGACCACTCTGCTTCTGTCTAATCACCTCAATCCAGATTCGATTCCTCAGAGAGACTCCGAAACGAATTGTACTTGCATAATTTTCTAATTCCCATAAAATATCCCTTTTATTTTGAAATCAAGGAGTTGTAATGAAGGATTAAGGGTGTAAAGTTATCTGTAACTTCGGAACTCGGCTCCGACGCCCTTCCACGATTTAGGAGCTGTCGTTAACAGCACTTGGCTTTGAGACAAAACTCTAAAGGGCCGGATTACGATTTGATACTGTTTCGGAACCAACCCTTAACCTTGATTTAGAGGTTTTAGACTTTAGGCTGCTAAGTTAAGGTTGATATTCGATTGGTTGTAGTTAGGTGTGGTAGTGTTGTCCAAAGACCGCTGTTTATGAGGTTTTAAACTTTTGGTTTTTAAGTTAAGTTTGATATTTGAATGGCAGGAGGTAGTAAGGCTATTTCTAAAATCTAAAGTTTTAAAAGTCAAGTTTGTTAAGGCGTTATTGTTTATTGAGCTTTTAAATGGTTTTGTTGATTAATTTACTCAATTTCAGAAATAGATTTGAACTTAGAGTCAACTTAAAGAAAACAGTTTAAGCTTTTAGCAAATGACAATATTGTTCAATTTCATAGATCCTGGGTTCATTTCCCTGGTCCGGCTAAGTGTCTTATTATGTGTTTCCAATTCTTAGCAAAATACACCTGCCCACATTTTGGAATGATGCCCACTTAATGGAACCGCTGGAGGATACTAAGAATTTCTACTTATCTTTTATATATATACGAGTATAAAAAAATATAAAACAAAGTCGGTTTTCGTGTCTGTCTGTGTGACTGTGATGTTCTTCTAAACTGCCGAACGGATTTTGATGCAGTTTTCACCATCTTTAAGAGAATTTAACCTGGAAGGTTTGTGTCAATCAATCTGCCTAACCTTTTCCCAACTAAGTATGTTGGGATCGGCTTCCAGTCTAACCGGATGCAGCTGAATACCAGTATTTTACATGAGTGAATGCCTCTGCGGAACGTTTATGTGTAAAAAACGTTAAAAGCTGGTCGCTAGTTCTTCTATAACGGTCAGTATCCACCAAATGGAAAAATCAAGTAATTGTATCAATATTGACTTGACTATACAGGGTGTTTCTTTTAAGGTGTCAAGCCAGTGCGAGCTGATAGCAGAGTACCATACCTATCGATTTAACCCCCATGTATGTTCTACGATTTTTTGTAGTTTTCGAGTTATTTTGGATCCCTCATTTCATATCAATGGTAGTGGTTAAGGATAGTAGTAGGTATAAAATGTATGTTTTTCAACTGAGCTCTGCTTAAACGTAGAGGAATAGTACATATCGGGATTGACAAAAATATGCAAAGATAATAATAAATTATGAAATATGAAAATCACAAGATTTCAGATACACCACTTTCAACGACCGATTTCAGCAAATAATGCCCTATTTAGTACATTATTGTTCAAAGATGACCCAAAATAAAAGATATAATTTTTTAAAGCCATTCTCGTTGAATCAGTAAAAATATTGAAAAAAAAATATATCTCGAAAACTACAAAAAATCGTAGAACATACTCGTACATGGGGGTTAAATCGATAGGTATGGTACTCTGCTATCAGCTCGCACTGGCTTGACACCTTAAAAGAAACACCCTGTATAATTCGACGCAGACATCAACCGTCTTATTACAAAACAAGGTTCATCTCCAAACCCAGGTTTAAACCATGGACCCTTTTTTGAATTTATAACTTTATTCCGACACATTAAATTGTCAGTTTTATAAAACTGACAACCTAGTAACTTACCGGACTAAGTTGTCAGTTTTGTATAAAGAACTGTATTTCTATCACAGCTAGATTCTTATTACAAAAAACTGGCTCGATGGTTTAAGGCTTGTCCGCCGTAAAAAGCGCGGTCACTGTCGGACTGCATAGAAAAGAAAGAGAAGCGCGATGACACAACGCTTGCAAAATATGAAGTAATTACCGATTTACAAAAAATCTATTGATTGGACTAAAAAAGTAATGACATGAAATCATTATTTATTATTTTGTAGAGAACTGTATATATTTATGAACACTTTTAATGAAAATTGTAGGAGTAATATGGTAAAAACTAGAAAAAATAGACAGAAATAGACCTGGATTTAGATTTTTTTCCCCTTAGTTCTACAAACTAAAATAGATTTCAGGACAGATGAAATCACTTCTTATGTGTTGTAGATTGCTGTGTATTTTTTCCTATCAAAAAGATGCTATAGTTACTGTAAAAGATGGATACAAAGTTACTTAGTTTCGCCGTATTTTAGGAAGGAGGAGCCTTAAGCCATGGCAGAAGAAAAACCTCGTTTTGTAATAAGACCACAAGCGTTTATAAAGCAAAGTCTTAAATAAAATTAACGAGAAAGACAACTACAGTTCAGAGAGGGTTTTCTCAACAATTCAGTTTGAAGTAATTTATTTTAGCGCAAAAAGACAGACGCTATTCTAATTATGCACTCTTAATTGAAGAAATACTGCAGATGACGTATAATGCCAAGTTAGCAGTGAGACTGCTCCATCAGCAGAAGTGTCTGAGTAGCAGCTTTTTATCGGCTAAACGTGGTAGAAATATCTGTGTTTTAACGGGCTACTTTATTGTAAGTATTTTGATTATAAAATGGTGGTATTGAAGCATTCCCGTTTGAGCACCTATTTTCTGAGCACCGATTTTTAGAGCACCCAAGGTATTCCCATTTGAGCACCAATCAATATTTTAACGTGGTGCTCAAAGGCGACCAATAAAAAATATTCAACTTTATTCCCGTTTGAGCACCTACGGTCCAGTAGCTTCTAGTGATGGGGTGTATAATAAAACATATCGATACAATCATTCTGAAAGTCAAGATCTGCCTCCTAAGGTCATTGACCTTGACCTCAAGGACACCAACCATAAATATTGACCTGTTACTGCTCCTACGAATCGCTGATCTTGACTTTCAGAATGTTAACGTTGAGATCAAGGTCAATGACCCTGCGGTTAAAGTCTATGACCCTGAGTTCAATGTAAGTGTCCATAGGAGGCAGATCTTGACTTTCGGAATTTTGACCTTGAGGTCAAGGTCAATGACTCTGACCCTTAGGTCAAGGTCAGCAGTAACAGGTCAATGTTCATGGTTGGTGTCCTTGAGGTCAAGGTCAGTGACCTTAGGAGGCAGATCTTGACTTTCAGAATGTTTGTATCGATATGTTTTATTATACACCCCATCACTAGAAGCTACTGGACCGTAAGTGCTCAAACGGGAATAAAGTTAAAAAAAAAATATTAGTCGCCTTTGAGCACCACGTTAAAATATTGATTGGTGCTCAAATGGGAATACCTTGGGTGCTTTAAAAATCGGTGCTCAGAAAATAGGTGCTCAAACGGGAATGCTTCGTATAAAAAACTAAAACGCTGTATAAACCTATTTTAGTTATAAAAGTGTTGTGTCAATTTCTTTCGAATTATATTATATTGATTTGATATTATATTATTTTATTTGAGTTTGAAAGAATAAGACAAAACGCTTCTATAACTAAAATAGTTTTATAGAGCACTAGCTTTTGCCAGCGGTTTCGCCCGCGTGGATGTCGGATAATATCGCACGGGAACGTACTACCGGGAATTCCTTCCTTTAAATTCCTTGTCTACATTATATAGGGAAACTCTGTGCAAAATTTCAGCTTTCTAGGTCCAAGGGTTTAGGCTGGGCGTTGATGAGTCAGTCAATCAGTCAGTCAGTCATTCAGTCAGTCAGTCAATCAATCAGTCAGTCAGGACTTCTCTTTTTATTTATATAGATAGATATTTATAGATTTTAGTTTTTTTTATGACTATGGGGGTTTGATTCTGTACCTACAATTGACGAGCAAATATTAATTGCTAAATACAAATAATAAAAATTATAGGAATAGTTGACTGAGTTGGATTAACTTCTGCTTTTAAAGAGTTAGGTAGAGTAGAGGGGCTCGTACCTTAATAATAACAGCCTCACTGGGCGATCGAAGGTTAAGCTACGCTTGCCGTTGTCGGTTCGTGGATGGGTGATTAATAAAAATAACGCCCTAGTGACCTATATTAATAACTACGCAATAAATTTTCTTTCCTAACCCTTCATTTGTAAATACCAAACTCCAAAATAATTTAAGGCGGTGAGAGCCGTAAAAACGTCGTTTTGTTTAGTGTTTTATTCGTAGATAACACGGATTTAAATTTTGAAAAAAATATATTACTTAGTTCAGACTTCCATCTACAAATTTCGGCCGTCCGATACACGATTACTTGCACTTTACTGCATCCAATTAAATCGCAAAGACAAGTCTAAATTATGATCTATATCTTATTTCATTTGATTTATATTAGGCTTTGAACAATAAAACTTATGCCATAATAAAGGTCGTAAAAAATGTAATTTATAACGGCTATCATAATTTGAAATATCAAAATATTTATATCACTAATTCCAATGTCAAGTGTTTTGCGCTCGCTCCGTGTCGTTTAGTCCCGAGCGGAACGTGATGGAGGTCGGACGTGTGCCAATTTTTCGAACCCGCCACCCCCGCTAACCTCTGTCACCGGCTGCGACCGGCACAAATTAACATGTGTTGAAAACAGTTGAATTTGAACGCTATGCCTATGTAAATAAAGACGTCACGCGCGCAAAAGCTTTAAGGCTCTTACAGACAGAGGCGATATCGCGTCGCGACGCGATATTTTTCTACGGATATAATATCGTAATATCAAGTCGCGGACGCGATATCGCCTCTGTCTGTAAGAGCCTTTATTGGTATTTATTTTTATCACGGCCTATGTTTACCAATCGCATCAAGTGTGTAAAACAGTTGAATTTGAACCCTACACTGGAGCTTATAAAGCCGCCTGACGCGCAAATTTTTGGTTCACTATTTTCAAATCTCAAATAGGTAGGTGCCACAGAATAAAGTTAGTACGGGTGGTTTTATAATGAATATCGGATAGGAAATGAGATTTCTTCATAACATCACGCCTGAATTCTTTCAAAGGGTTGGGCAGGGATGTTCAGAAAATAAGTAGTATATCAAATGTATTTTTCTGTATACCTACATAAATAAGATTTTTTTTTTAAATTAAGTTTTTTTTCTAATTAGGTATCTTCTTATTTTTTTTTGTATTTCAAGGTCAAAATGAAAATCCAAGATGGCGGCTGCAAAAATTTCCAATTTTTCGTCATGGGTGTCGTTTTCGTGATATTTTAGGTCGCTGAAAACGATAGTGGGGTCAAAATGAAAATCCAAGATGGCGGCTGCGAAAATTTCCAAATTTTTCGTCATGGGTGTTATTTTCGTGATATTTTAGGTCGCTGAAAACGATAGTGGGGTCAAAATGAAAATCCAAGATGGCGGCTGCGAAAATTTTCAAGTTTTTCGACATGGGTGTCATTTTCGTGATATTTGAGGTCGCTGAAACCGATAGTGGGGTCAAAATGAAAATCCAAGATGGCGGCTGCGAAAATTTCCTAATTTTTCGTCAGGGGTGTCATTTTCGTGATATTTTAGGTCGCTGAAAACGATAGCGGGGTCAAAATGAAAATCCAAGATGGCGGCTGTGAAAATTTCCAAATTTTTCGTCATGGGTGTCATTTTCGTGATATTTAAGGTCGCTGAAAACGATAGCGGGGTCAAAATGAAAATCCAAGATGGCGGCTGCGAAAATTTCCTAACTTTTCGTCATGGGTGTCATTTTCGTGTTATTTTAGGTCGCTGAAAACGATAGTGGGGTCAAAATGAAAATCCAAGATGGCGGCTGCGAAAATTATCAAATTTTTCGACACAGGTGTCATTTTCGTGATATTTGAGGTCGCTGAAACCGATAGTGGGGTCAAAATGAAAATCCAAGATGGCGGCTGCGAAAATTTCCTAATTTTTCGTCAGGGGTGTCATTTTCGTGATATTTTAGGTCGCTGAAAACGATAGCGGGGTCAAAATGAAAATCCAAGATGGCGGCTGTGAAAATTTCCAAATTTTTCGTCATGGGTGTCATTTTCGTGATATTTAAGGTCGCTGAAAACGATAGCGGGGTCAAAATGAAAATCCAAGATGGCGGCTGCGAAAATTTCCTAACTTTTCGTCATGGGTGTCATTTTCGTGATATTTTAGGTCGCTGAAAACGATAGTGGGGTCAAAATGAAAATCCAAGATGGCGGCTGCGAAAATTTCCTAATTTTTCGTCATGGGTGTCGTTTTCGTGATATTTTAGGTCGCTGAAAACGATAGCGGGGTCAAAATGAAAATCCAAGATGGCGGCTGTGAAAATTTCCAAATTTTTCGTCATGGGTGTCATTTTCGTGATATTTAAGGTCGCTGAAAACGATAGCGGGGTCAAAATGAAAATCCAAGATGGCGGCTGCGAAAATTTCCTAACTTTTCGTCATGGGTGTCATTTTCGTGTTATTTTAGGTCGCTGAAAACGATAGTGGGGTCAAAATGAAAATCCAAGATGGCGGCTGAGAAAATTATCAAATTTTTCGACACAGGTGTCATTTTCGTGGTATTTGAGGTCGCTGAAACCGATAGTGGGGTCAAAATGAAAATCCAAGATGGCGGCTGCGAAAATTTCCTAATTTTTCGTCATGGGTGTCGTTTTCGTGATATTTTAGGTCGCTGAAAACGATAGCGGGGTCAAAATGAAAATCCAACATGGCGGCTGTGAAAATTTCCAAATTTTTCGTCATGGGTGTCATTTTCGTGATATTTAAGGTCGCTGAAAACGATAGCGGGGTCAAAATGAAAATCCAAGATGGCGGCTGCGAAAATTTCCTAACTTTTCGTCATGGGTGTCATTTTCGTGTTATTTTAGGTCGCTGAAAACGATAGTGGGGTCAAAATGAAAATCCAAGATGGCGGCTGCGAAAATTATCAAATTTTTCGACACAGGTGTCATTTTCGTGGTATTTGAGGTCGCTGAAAACGATAGCGGGGTCAAAATGAAAATCCAAGATGGCGGCTGCGAAAATTTCCTAATTTTTCGTCATGGGTGTCATTTTCGTGATATTTTAGGTCGCTGAAAACGATAGTGGGGTCAAAATGAAAATCCAAGATGGCGGCTGCGAAAATTTCCTAATTTTTCGTCATGGGTGTCATTTTCGTGATATTTTAGGTCGCTGAAAACGATAGTGGGGTCAAAATGAAAATCCAAGATGGCGGCTGAGAAAATTATCAAATTTTTCGACACAGGTGTCATTTTCGTGATATTTGAGGTCGCTGAAACCGATAGTGGGGTCAAAATGAAAATCCAAGATGGCGGCTGCGAAAATTTCCTAATTTTTCGTCATGGGTGTCATTTTCGTGATATTTTAGGTCGCTGAAAACGATAGCGGGGTCAAAATGAAAATCCAAGATGGCGGCTGTGAAAATTTCCAAATTTTTCGTCATGGGTGTCATTTTCGTGATATTTTAGGTCGCAGAAAACGATTGTGGGGTCAAAATGAAAATCCAAGATGGCGGCTGCGAAAATTTCCTAATTTTTCGTCATGGGTGTCATTTTCGTGATATTTTAGGTCGCTGAAAACGATAGTGGGGTCAAAATGAAAATCCAAGATGGCGGCTGCGAAAATTCCCTAACTGTTCGTCATGGGTGTCATTTTCGTGATATTTTAGATCGCTGAAAACGATAGCGGGGTCAAAATGAAAATCCAAGATAGCGGCTACGAAAATTTCCTAACTTTTCATCATGGGTGTCATTTTCGTGATATTTTAGATCGTTGAAAACGATAGTCATTCATGTTGACCCCACTATCGTTTGCAGCGACCTCAAATATCACGAAAATGACACCCATGTCGAAAAATTTGAAAATTTTCGCAGCCGCCATCTTGGATTTTCATTTTGACCCCACTATCGTTTTCAGCGACCTCAAATATCACGAAAATGACACCCATGACGAAAAATTACGAAATTTTCGCAGCCGCCATCTTGGATTTTCATTTTGACCCCACTATCGCTTTCAGTGACCTAAAATATCACGAAAATGACACCTATGACGAAAAATTAGGAAATTTTCGCAGCCGCCATCTTGGATTCTCATTTTGACCCCACTATCGTTTTCAGCGACCTCAAATATCACGAAAATGATACCCATGACCGAAAATTAGGAAATTTTCGCAGCCGCCATCTTGGATTTTCATATTGGCCCCACTATCGTTTTCAGCGACCTCAAATATCACGAAAATGACACCCATGTTGAAAAATTTAAAAATTTTCGCAGCCGCCATCTTGGATTTTCATTTTGACCCCACTATCGTTTTCAGCGACCTCAAATATCACGAAAATGACACCCATGACGAAAAATTAGAAAATTTTCGCAGCCGCCATCTTGGATTTTCATTTTGACCCCATTATCGTTTTCAGCGACCTCAAATATCACGAAATTGACGCCCATGTCGAAAAATTCGAAAATTTTTGCAGCCGCCATCTTGGATTTTCATTTTGACCGTAATCACATCCTCTCAAGAAAAAAAAAACTAGAGCGTAAGAAGTTATGCCCCTCCGTTTTTTTTTTTTGTGTTGACATAACGAATAAAATAAAAAAAGAACTTTCCAAATCGGCTTCTAAATGACGGAGTACTGCAGTAACAAACATAAAAAAAAAAATACAACTGAATTGATATTCTCCTCCGTTTTTGAAGTCGTTTAAAAATAACACATCATTGTTAATTGTTACGTTTAAAAATTAGCTGGACATCACTCACAATGCAGTCATTGGTGTCGTGGGGAATACTAGTTTCTGTCATTCCCGACGACACCACCAGTGGTGTCGTGGGGAATGAACGGTCATTTCGTGGTATTTAAGTTCGCTGAGAACGATAAAGGTCTCAAGCTAATTTCGACCTTATTGACATTTTACAAACCCTTTGTTTTTTTGGTCCAGAATACTCGGTAAATGATCTGGAAGCTGAATTTAACAAAAAAACATGAATGTCAATAAGGTCTAAATTCGCTTGACACCTCAGAAAGTGTCTAGATTATTATGCACATCATTTTTAGGGTGTCAAGCTAATTTCGACCTTATTGATATTTTACAAACCCTTTGTTTTTTTGGCCCAAGATACTTGGTAAATGATCTGGAAGCTGAATTTAACAAAAAAACATGAATGTCAATAAGGTCTAAATTCGCTTGACACCTCAGAAAGTGTCTAGATTATTATGCACATCATTTCTAGGGTGTCAAGCTAATTTCGACCTTATAGACATTTCACAAACCATTTGTTTTTTTGGTCCAAGATACTTGGTAAATGGTCTGGAAGCTAAATTTAACAAAAAAACATGAATGTCAATAAGGTCTAAATTGTTATGTAACACATCATTGTTATGTAGCTGGACATCACTAACAGCACAATACAGTCGGTGGTGTCGCATGGCGTGGGGAATAGTAGTTTCTGTCATTCCCCACGACAGCGACACCACTGAAAACGATACCACTGGTGTGGTATCGTGGGGAATGACAGAAACTACTATTCCCCACGCCATGCGACACCTTCGTAAAGTAAAATGGTGCGCGGCGCGTAGTTTTGAATCGTACGGGTAAAGGTCTTCGTGTCAGTCAGATTTTAAATCCACCTTATTCACGAAAATAAATATGTATAAGTAGTTATTTTTATTTATTTTAACTGTTCAAGTTTACAATGCATACCTAATCTGTCTAAAACTTTAAAAAATACTTACTAGAAAAATAAAACAAAATAAACTTGTATACTAATCAGTTCAAGTTTATCTACTGCATTGCTCTATTCTGTGACGCAACATAGTACCTACTCGAGTTCATGAACTCATGAGCGGTGCGCTTGGCGCGCGTTTCCCGCGCATCGTAATTTATTACGTATCGCTACTCCTTGCGGGGGCTGCGGTAAGCATTTAATACCTACGGCGCTTGCTTTCACCCCGCCTTAAGTACTCAAATTAAAACCACACCCGTGCTTCCTTTTATCACTACAAATGAGTACACAAACATAAAGACAGACACGGCACGCGACAAAAATACATGTAATTATTATGTCACACTAATCCATGCAACACTTGCTTCGTAAACGCGTTTAATAATTATCCCGTCAACAGATGTTGCAACTACAAACTTAAATGTGTAGCTTTAAAATCGGAAATTGTTAGAATATATGTCTTAATTACGTGTGAATAAGGTGTGAAGTGAATTCTGTACGTGATGCAGTTAAAATTGTCACATTTCGAGGAATTTTTGATTTACACATCTGTGACCTATGTTTTGACGTTTGCGAAGCTAGCTTTGCGTCAGCCGATTGTGATTTACGATTACAAACTGATATATCTTCGTGCCAAAGGATTTTAAGCCATATTTCTCCGGGAATAAGAATTTTCGGGTGTGAAAAAAAAATTGTAACGTTTTTTTTTTGTTACCGTGTTGAAGGATTTTTTGTAATAAGAAAGATAAATGGGTCCTTTGCTAAATGTTAAGTAGTCATAAGTCCTAATAGACGTGATAAGCCTGAATTCCTTAATCTCCGCCTTCCTTGTGAAATATGGGTTAACAAGATTTTTTCGGGAGTAGCATACCAACTGTTACGATGGAAATATTTTTATTAAAATGTTTCATGAAATGTTTTTTTTTTTTTTTTGTAAAAATTGTACTCTTATTTGGAGTTTTGTTTGTCACGTTTTTCACAAATTGTCACGTTTGTGGTTTGTTAAAATTGAGCCAGTTTTACTCCTAACAACCTCCTCCTCCTCTTGACTAGGCAAGACCTTAAAATAATTAGTTTTACGCAATCATGCAATGCTATTAGCACGACACGAACGTAATTGAAATTATGCAATTTGTCATAATTTGGCTCATTTTCAAGGATTTATAAAAAACGATTAAATATTTTTTCAGTGCTGTTTAATTATTGTTTACCACCTTTTATGTATGATTACTACATAAAGGGTGCTTGATAATTAATGATCCATGCGTCATGTTCGTGAACGGGCGCCGACAGTTTGGGACTGGTCGTCTCTTAGCTGCCACGGCTTATTTTTAATTTAGTTGTTTTTATCTTTTTCATTACGGACGCTTTTAAAGTGCACGTGTTTCTATATTGTTCTCACATCTATATTTTCAATATGAACGATATAACCAATATTATGTAAAATATTTGATTTAAAAGAGTGTCCGTGGAGTTTCTTGCCCGTTCTTCTCCAGGATCTACGCTTTGGAATGGGCAATCTAGCTTCATCTTTCTGACTGACCGACCCAAGACCGACCCTTTGACAATTCAAAAGTGCCTGTAATTGGTTTATTTGAAATAAATGCTTTGAGTTTGAGTTTGAGTTTAATGGATAAACTTGAAATTAATTTTCATTTATTTTTAGGGTTCCGCGTACCGCAAAAGGAAAAAACTGAGCCTCTATAGGATCACATCGTTGTCTGTCTCTCAGCCTGTTAAGACCTTTCTTAGGAACGCGTAGAGGTATCAAGCTGAAATTAATATAAAAAAATATGTATGTATATGCTCCCTTGGACCTCTAAAAAATAATATAGGTCAACGCAATAAAAAAATACGGCCATTTATGCTACATAATATTTTGATACTCGTAAGTAAATCAAAACCTATAGGATACTTCCCGTTGATCTAGAATCATGAAATTTGACAAGAAGCAAGGTCTAAGCACAAGTAAAGGAAAAACTCCGAAAATCATTAATTTGTAATTTTATCACGTACTTATAATTTTTTTTTGGGATTGTAATCTTAAGTTTGCAGTTGGAGAATTGACCGTGACGTATATCAATGTAGAACATGTTTTTCAACTACAAAGTTAAGTAATGTTTTTGGGATAAATTCTTTTCAACTACGGAACCCGTCATTGTGCGTGGTCCGACACGCACTTGGCCGGTTTTTTTAATCGGTTATACTAAACTCTCTTTTATAATATCTTCTTCAATTTTATGGTTATCTATTAAGCCCTAGAGTGTCGACTACACCCCATGTGTGCATAAGGAGAAACCCTTTATATAATAGGTACTTATAAAAGTTTATATCGTATACTTAGATTATGAAATGTCCAGATTCCGTGTTCAGTACAAAACGTAGCATAAAACGTGAAGCCAATTTTTATACGTGTGTGAGTGAGCGCCGTGTACTACATAACGCATTTGCGTATGTGTGCAACACGCGAGTAATACCAGCGCATAGAGATTACCCTAAAATAGTGGGAAAATTTAAATATAAAAGGAACTTAAAAAATAAAAGAAAAAAAGTGTGAATTTGGTCAAAATTAAAATCCGGCTACGAAAATTTTCAAATTTTTCGTCATGGGTGTCGTTTTCATGCTTTTCCAGGGTGTGAAAGCTGACGATAACGAAAAATTTGAAAATGATTGCAGCCGCCATCTGGGATTAACATTTTAACGTCACTATCGGCTTTAACACCCCCGAAACCCATGAAAACAACCCCACCGATATACTTAACCATGTCCGGGGGCTTAACGTCCGAGGCACGGAGAAGACCCGGTGTGTAAAGATGTTCAACCATCCACGGATCAAAATTAATAAAACCACATAATATAAGAAGTTGTTTTCATACCATGTATCTGATTAATTGTGCATTCCCGCATTTTCTGGAATCCCGGGATTTATATTAAGAAAAAAAAATACTAAGAAGCCGCGTCCACAGGTATATATGCATCCGGTTATCCGATCTCTAATCATCATCAATTCCCAAACACTAATCATCATCATCTTCCTGCCCTTATCCCATGTTACTCGGGGTCGGCGCAATACGTTTTCTTCTTTCATTCTCCCCTGTCAACCGTCACGTTATCATTCACTCCCTTCTCTTTCATATCATTCCTCACACAATCCATCCATCTTTTATTTGGCCTTCCTCTGCCTCTCCATCCATCAACATATATATTCATCACTCTTTTAGTCACATGCGTTTCGTCTCTACTCAACACATGCCCATACCAACCCCAAACGATTTCCTTTTAACTTTTCTGTCACTGGCGCCACTTTCAAACTTCCTCTTATATACCTACTCATTTCTTACTTTATCCATTCTCGTCACTCCACACATCCATCTCAACATTCTCATCTCAGCTGCATGCAATTTTTTTTCATCCGTCTTCTTCACCGCCCAGCATTCCGATCCATAAAGTGCGACAGGCCTTATCACGGACTTGTAAAATTTTTCCTTTAACTTGAGGGGATCCGTGGGTCGCAAATTGTTCCTGTAACCTGTCGCCATTTCATCCATCCTGAGTTGATCCTGTGCGTTAAGTCTCGGTCTACTTCGCCAGCCCCTTGGACAAGCGACCCGAGGTACCGAAAATCGGAGCAGATCGGTAAGGGCGTTCCGGCAAGAGACATGGGCACAGGACCCGAGAGGCCGCCAAAATCAGAAAACAGATACTCCGTTTTGGTCCGACTTACTCCCATTTCATCCAATTCCCAAACACTAAAAGCCTACCTAAAAATGTATACTGGGCATTCTGTAGCAAACTATCAGAAAGTACCTATCAAAAATAAAATCCACAATAAATAATTGTACAATAAATTAAAATAATTTTGAAGAGCGAGCGCATTCCAAATTTAAATTCAATTATAGAAACAACTCAGCGTGAAATTCAATAAATGAGGTACCAGTGGTAATAAATAGGTCCTGTCAGTTGACTTGGTTTTAATATAATATCCTAAAAAGGTTAAACTTGCAATAGAAAAGTGTAAATTGCTATTTAAAAAAAACAATGTTTATTACATTTTATAGGATAAAACAATTTTATTTCAATTTCCAAGTATCGATTTCTGACTTTCGTCATATTAATTACTCGAGTCCATCGAAACAAGTTAAGATTAGGGTATTTTCTTGTGGTTTATTTATAATATTTTGAATAATACTTTTCACATTTTAAATCGTACTCACATGTGTGTGATATTTGTAAAAAGTAAAAATGTTAAAACACACTATTATCGCATTTACAGACTTAGATTTTATAGAGGTAAATTAATAAACTTGTGTGCTAAAGACAGATTCAATGCAGTTAAGAAATGAGTTTTTATGCAACTCTCTTAAAAACCCACGTTAAAAAGATTTGATGGGTAGCATAATACATTTTACATAATCAATTTAGGGTGTCGTATGTCGACTCCATTAATGAGCTGACGGAGGTTCGTGTGTTTGGGTCCAATTGGGAGCGCTTCCGAACCATACGGTTGAAGAAACAAACTAACACTCACAAAAAAATCATCGTCCATGTTAATGAAACTCCTTAGTCATACCTCGTTTTTACCGTGAGGTGTTGAAAATTTGGGTAAATTTTTTCATGCCCTAGGCAACACTTAACAGTTATTGTGTCAAATTCAATGTCACATTCTTATTTTTTCGTTTTCGAATTTAATTATGAAATACACGGTGAAATTGAATACTTTCGTATGAAATGAGATGTTAGTGCGCTTTTCTTTTTTTGTAGTGTAATTTTTGCACGATTTCACAGCACAGACTGACATTTTTTTTTTAATTAAAACGCCCGGCTCGTGACGTTTGCGGGGCGAACGTTCCTTGACGTCTGGCGCGGGGATCGAACTAGTCACCAATGTTGGTTACAAAAATTTGGAATCAATTTACGGTAGCCTACTAGGATTCTGGACATTTCATAATCTAAGATCGTATATAAATAAACGTAAAAAAACCTCATCCGATGGAAATAAATCATCATCAGTAGTTGTGAACATATGGGGTTCGCAACTCACCCCCCGCTGGGGTTTTCGGTTTATAAATTAACTATTGTACTACTGTTATTGTTGTCTATAGGTATTTACCTACCACTAAGATTGAAATTCATTTCCATGTAATAGTTAAATTAATTTAAACTATTGCGATATTTTATTTTGCAATTTTTTTAACAAAAACTGGTAGACCACATTCTCTGCCGACTGTACATAAGGCACTTTACACAAGCGTGCCCTATCTCCATCTTCATATACCATCAAGAAAACTGTTCTCCATTTCACAGTTACTTTCACCATCTTTATTTTATCCTTACCCTTCCCATAGGTATTCGACCCAAATTAGTTTCGATGGAGGTAGAGCAGTTTCAGCTTCATATCATATACATAGAGTAGGCGCAATTTACCGGTACATTAGATGTCGTTCAGTAATATTCAGAAATACATAGCTTGCCTATATAACCCGCCGTGGGGATCAAGGTAGGTAGTGCACTAGGATGAAAAATGTGATTGTTTTTAATGTAACTTTTCATTTGTGAGACAACATAACAACATTAGAATAAAACTTCGCTAAGTTTACGTTCAAGTGGATTGAATTCCAAAAAAAAAAAACACTAGGATTTCCTGTGTTGTGAGATCCAGGCTCCACCATACTAATATTATAAATTCGAAAGTAACTCTGTCTGTCTGTTACCTTTTCACGACTAAACCACTTAACGGTAAGGCTATAGATGGCATCCTGAGTAAGGGTATAGATTATTTTTGTCTTAAAAAATAATCCTACAGGGCGTGATATAGGGATGAAAGTTTGTATGGGAAACCCAGCATTTCTTGAGTTAGTGATAATTATGAAAATTCAAGTTTATGTTTTTGGTAGGAAGTAAAGAAATGTGTGGTTCAGCGTTTTTGAAAAATCATCCCCTAATGGGATGATAAAATAGGGGTGATTTTTTATTTCATTCGACGTTTTTACGACGAAATTATTACAACAAATAACTTTTGAACGAGTGGACACTCGGTCAAATTACCAGTATTACCCAGTAACTGGGTTGTGGAGGTCAGATAGGCAGTCGCTCCATGTAAAATACTGGTATTCAGCTGCATCCAGTTAGACTGGAAGCCGACCCCAACATAGTAGGGAAAAGGCTAGGCAGATTGATTTTTCTATGAATTCATCTAGATTAATTTCGTTGCAGGTAGAGCAGTTTCAGTATCATATCACAGAGACACAATTTACCGGTACATTAGACGTAGATCGTTCAGAAATATGCAGAAATCCGTAGGCATTCTAGGCCCGATCAGCATAGTGAAGAAATGCACTAAGAATAAACTTTAGAATTTCTTATAGAAATGTGATTTTTAAGAGTTTATTTTCTGACTTTTAAATTAATATTGTTATCTGGAGGGACCTATAGTTGCCGGCACGAGTCGTGACTTCGTGAGCACAAACTCTAATCTTAAACCTAACTAACCTAATTTCATATCACGACAGATTGCACACGGGCGGGAGCAATTAAATCAATATACGATCAAGCATATTTATAAACAGAGGCCTTTAGTGCGAGTTTTTATACTTACTCGATCACGTTACTTTAAACGAGAATTTGTACTGAAATTGAATAAGCGCCGTCTGGTGACTATAATGGGAATCACAATTATTGCATACAAATTGACGTAAGGTAACGTTAACGTAAACGCGATCGAGTAAGTATAAAAACTCGCACTAAGCCCACTGATAGAAAAGAGAATACAAGAGCACGCTGACGAGGGCAAGTAAAGATTAAGATGGAATTTGTGCTCACGACTCGTGCCGGCAATTATAGGTACAATTATTATGAAAAATAAGAGAACGGTATTTTTTTTTTTTACATTTTTCTTCAAAATTCGGTAAGTACCTATGCGGCCTAAAAATATAAAAAAAAATGTTTGAGAATGTACACACCCCACAGCCCCACTTCGATTTTTAAGACTCTGTTGCAAAAAAAAAACATATACCTAATATGTATTTTTATTTATTTCTTAGTTGCAAAATAGTTGGGCAAATGTCTTCTAAAACTGTTCCAAATTTCAAGTTGATAGCATTAATAGTTCTTGAGATATCCATCTGTGACAGACAGACAGACGTACAGACAGACAGACAGAGAGACAGACTGAGTCACACCATAAGTGTTCATTTTTACCATTTTGGTACGGAACCCTAAAAACACAGTTTAGCATAACACCTGGAAAAGCCCTTTTTAAAACCAACAACTTGAATCCAATAAGAATATTCTCAAAACCCAAAGAAAAGTACTAAAACCTAATCCTAATCGCCACTTCCAATTCACACGAAAACTACAATCACCAACGAAATATTTAAACGCAACATTTTATTTATTTATCACACTTTATCGGGCTCCAAGCGGGCGTGGTGCGTGAATTTTTTAATCGCGACGAAATGAAACAATGGTATTGTGAGAACGAAACTGGCCGAGCCCCCGAAAATGTGTGAAAAATTCATAAGCAACCACCGATGCTGAAATTGTTCTCTGATTGGCGAAGGAATAGGAATGTGTCGCGTTTTGTGTTTTGTTTTCGAGTGAACTTTTTTCTATTAAGGTAATGTTAGTAAAAAACCGGGCAAGTGCGTGTCGGACTACGCACAATGAAGGGTTCCGTAGTTGGTATGAAATCATCCCAAGAACAAACTTAACATTATAGTTGAAATACATGTTCTCCCATACATTCAAACAGTAAATGTAAGTTTGTACTCACAATATTGAGAGATTTCATGTTATCTTAAGACCACAAACTTCTTATAGGTTTTCCTGTAATCTACAGGTATAGACCTATTTTCTGTATTTTTTTTCAAAATTTTAGGCTTAGTACTTTCGGAGATAAGGGGGGGAATGGTCAATTTTCGTCTATTTTCTTAAATAACTTTAAAACTATTTATTTTAAAATTATAAAAAAAATATATTTGAGACCCTTTCATTTGATATGTCACACGGTACAGTTTGCAAAACTTTTTTTTGAAATTTTCTTATTTGCCCCCTAAAAGTGACCCCCATATTCAAAATTCATTTATTTACTTCAGTTGTGCGTGTTTGGGTCACAAAAATCCATATGTGTACAAAATTTCAACTTAATCGGTCCATTAGATTCGGAGCAAATTGGCTGTGACAGACGGACAGACAGACAGGCAGACACACGAGTGATCCTATAAGGGTTCCGTTTTTTCCTTTTGAGGTACGGAACGCTAAAAATTAAAAAAAAAAATCAGAATGGTTGTCTACTGAATAACTTCAATATTCATCATCATCTGCCTAACCTTTTCCCAACTATGTTGGGGTCGGCTTCCAGTCTAACCGGATGCAGCTGAATACCAGTATTTTACATGGAGCGACTGCCTATCTGGCCTCCACAACCCAGTTACTTGGTAATACGATACCCGGTTGTCATACTTTCGGGCTTCTAACCGTAGCCCGAAAGTATGACAACCGGGTATCGTATTACCAAGTAACTGGGTTGTGGAGGCCAGATAGGCAGTCGCTCCATGTAAAATACTGGTATTCAGCTGCATCCGGTTAGACTGGAAGCCGACCCCAACATAGTTGGGAAAAGGTTAGGCAGATGATGATGAATATTGAAGTTATTCAGTAGACAACCATTCTGATTTTTTTTTTTAATTTTTAGCGTTCCGTACCTCAAAAGGAAAAAACGGAACCCTTATAGGATCACTCGTGTGTCTGCCTGTCTGTCTGTCCGTCTGTCACAGCCAATTTGCTCCGAATCTAATGGACCGATTAAGTTGAAATTTTGTACACATATGGATTTTTGTGACCCAAACACGCACAACTGAAGTAAATAAATGAATTTTGAATATGGGGGTCACTTTTAGGGGGCAAATAAGAAAATTTCAAAAAAAAGTTTTGCAAACTGTACCGTGTGACATATCAAATGAAAGGGTCTCAAATATATTTTTTTTATAATTTTAAAATAAATAGTTTTAAAGTTATTTAAGAAAATAGACGAAAATTGACCATTCCCCCCCTTATCTCCGAAAGTACTAAGCCTAAAATTTTGAAAAAAAATACAGAAAATAGGTCTATACCTGTAGATTACCTGTAGATTACTGTAGATTACTTTTCACCCCTTAGGGGTAGATTTTTGGAAAACCCTGATACACGTTAGTCTTAATTTTTGGTCTCAAGTATAAAAACTGAATTTTGAGTTTTCACCCCTTAGGGGTAGATTTTTGGAAAACCCTGATACACGTTAGTCTTAATTTTTGGTCTCAAGTATAAAAACTGAATTTTGAGTTAATCGGACCGCGTGTTAAAGTTCTTCCATACAAACTTTGACACCCCCAATCCCTCCTTAGGGGGTAGTTTAGGAAAACTAAAAATGATAAACTTTATAATTTACTTATAGATGAATATTCGTGCTAAGTTTCAAGTAATTAACTAAGTCTATTAACTCAAGGGATAGGATTTTTCATACAAACTTTCATCCCCTATTTTACACCCTTAGGGATGGAATTTCCAAAAATTCTTCCTTAGTGAATGTTTACACTATATAAGGTATCTATGTGCAAAATTTCAAGTCTCTAGGTCCATTGGTTTGGGCTGTGCGTTGATATATTAGTCACTGACTCAGTCAGGACTTTGATTTTTATATATATAGATTTACCATGTTATTTTAAGACCACAGACTTCTTATAGGTTTTCCTGTAATCTACAGGTATAGAACTATTTTCTATATTTTTTTCAAAATTTTAGGCTCAGTAGTTTCGGAGATAAGGGGGGGGGGAATGGTCAATTTTCGTCAATTTTCTTAAATAACTTTAAAACAATATATTTTAAAATTATAAAAAAAATATATTTGAGACCCTCATAGTAAGCCCTTTCATTTGATATGTCACACGGTACGGTTTACAAAACTTTTTTAAAAAATTTTCTTATTTTCCCCCTAAAAGTGACTCTCATATTCAAAATTCATATATTTACTTTAGCTGTACGTGTTTGGGTCACAGAAATCCATATGTGTACCAAATTTAATCTTAATCGGTCCATTAGATTCGGAGCAAATTGGCTGTGACAGACGGACAGACGGACAGACAGACAGACAGACAGACAGACACACGAGTGATCCTATAAGGGTTCCGTTTTTTCCTTTTGAGGTACGGAACCCTAAAAATCATTAAAACTAGGCTGATGGTACATTTAAATGTAAATAAAATCATTAATTTAAGACAATTTGGCTATCAGAAAGGCGTCGGTTGCTCAGATGCAATAAACACTCTTATAAATGACATAATTAATAAATTAAATGACAAAATGAAAGTGGCAGGGCTTTTCATAGACCTAAGCTCCGCTTTTGATACGATTGATTATGAATTACTACTAACTAAACTTGAACATTATGGTATCAGGGTCAAGTCCTTACAACTTTTAAGATCCTACTTACAAAACAGGCGAATGTTCGTTGAAATAAAAAGTATCGATGAAAATAATCATGAAGTCATATACACCTCTAAAATTACAAATATAAAACGTGGTGTGCCCCAAGGCTCAATTTTAGGACCAATACTATTTATTTTATTTACAAACGACTTGCTTAACTTCATGCATAACGTTCAGCCTGATGTAAAACTAGTTGTTTTTGCAGATGATACAAATTTAATAATTGGGGCGAATGACTTAAAAGAATTGACCAAAAATGTAAATAAAAGCCTACAAAATCTCTGCGATTGGTTTACAGCTAATAACCTTTTGCTAAATACAAGCAAGACTCACATTATTTTATTTAAGACTACTACTCGCCATAATGATATTTCAGATGTACAAATCAAAGGAGACAAGATTGATTTAGTGGACAAGGTCAAATTTTTAGGGATTAACATAGATGTGCATTTAAATTGGAAACATGAGCTAGCTGCTATTGACTCTTCAATTTCATCAGCATGCTATGCACTCAGGAGCCTTAGAGATATGTTGGATCTAAAGCAACTTAAGGCTATATATTACGCGCTGGTAGAATCTAGATTAAGATACAGCATAATGCTTTGGGGTAACAGCTATAGTTATAACTGTCAGAAAGCCTTTATTTTACAGAAGCGTGCCATAAGGATCATAGTAAGGATCTCACAAAGAGACTCATGTAGAGAGCATTTTAAAGAATTAGACATTTTAACAGTACCAAGTTTATATATATTATAAATCCTAAATCACTTTTCTAAATATATTCATGAGTATGAATCACAAGAGGAACGTAGGATAAGAGAAAGCACAAGAAGGAAGGAATTTAAACACAAAATGACACCTAATATTAACATAGCTAAGCATTGTTCCAGATACCAAGCAGTGGAGTTATTTAATAGGTTACCAAATGACTTAAAATTGTTAATTTATAGCCCTCACTGTTTTAAAAATAAATTAAAAGCCTTCTTGTTGGAAAAATGTTTATACTCGGTATCGGAATTCATGTCAAATGATAAAAAATAGTCACTTTTAAAATGGCAGTGAACCAGCTATAAAATATTTTTTTGACCGAACACTGTTCTCATCACTAGGACCTGACTAGGATAAGACATTTTGACATTGAACATTTACCGCCATTATTATCATGAAGTATTTAATTTGACATTATATTTCTTTGTTGACATATTTTAATTAATTGACTAATCATTTGACATCAAAAATTAGGCTTTGAAGTATTGTTTCTGCATGTGATAATTTTATTTAATATGTAATAAGCTACTTTTTATGTAATGTAATGTAATATTCAACACAATTTTAATTGTTAAGAATAAATGAAATGAAATGAAATGAAATGCTCCAATAAATTAAATAAGTGCTCTTCAGAATCATATTGCGTTACCATATAAAAAAAAAACCAAAAACAACTTTTTATACAAGTGAATCAATTTGGCACAGACGTAAACCTGTGGAGCCTGTGTACTGACAGCAAAATAACTTAAGTGCTACACCAATTGAATTTTATTTGCTTATTGTAGGTACGTCTACACTAGATCTTCGAAAACCGACCTTACTGCTACGGCATAAATGTGCTGTCAGTGTCAAATTTTTTGCCATTGACGTGCGGTTTGTCAGTTGAATATAGTGAAAAAGTACCTGCAATACGCAAAAAACCAGTTTCATTCTTTTTGTCGAAAAAATGGCCACTGAGTGTAACCGCTTTTTTTATTGTATTTGTTATTCTATGTGTGTGTACTTCAGTGGTTTTTTTTAAACAAAAAGTTTATTGTTTTAAATTGTGAAGCTGAAAGGATTGTTTTGATAACAGGATTATAATCTGTTCCGTTTACTAGCTGTTGTTTTAAAAATATGATACAGAATTAAATTGGTGTTTTTTTGCTCCGAAATTTCACCGTGATTTTAAATAGAGTAAACATGAAATGATACACCAATAAAACAATGTTATTATTAAAGGAACACAGGTTTGTTGTTAAAGAAGAATGATGATTGAAAACGTTGCTGCTTTCGAGGCTTTTCAATTTGGTGGAACGAAAAAAAAATACATAGAAAATGAATTGCATGTTTTTTTTTTGCATTTCAATAATGTTCTGAAATCACTACGAACGTAACGTTTGTAAAAAAACTAAATTACTAAAGACGAATTTCTAAGAATTGATTTTGCTAATCTTGTCTTTTCTGCTGTCGGTACAACAAGTCGTACGTAAGCCTCACTGTATATTTCTTTGATCTCAATATTTGGCATTTTCAAACTCTGCCAAGTGCTGGCTCTCCTACCGTTATTTTTCTTGTACCACGTTGTTACGCTTACGCTTCTTGTTACGCTTTTGAAGTACCCAAGTAGAAGTAGTACTTAACTTGATAATGTTTGAAAAAAAAATTCTTTATTTTATTAGAATGGTGAGCATAATTTAATTAAGTGCCGGATTTTTGGGAAGCAAAGAACTTATTACTATCAAAAAGTTGCCATAATACGCTTTAAATATCAGCATCCTAGCCGTACCACTACCAACCAACCTTTCAACCAAGCAACCAACAACCAACCAACCAACCTTCAACCTTTTTTCACTGCCGTCTTCGACCATTCCACTGTTATAAAATTAGCAATATCATATAGGTAACAAAACTCCTATAACCAACTGAAGTCTTGCTATCAAAACGCCAAGAATAGCGAAACAGCGCCATCTATACGATAGTGCAAACTCAGCAGTTTCATCCTCCTTAGTGAAATGGTATCATCCCCCCTCCTTACGCTACGTCAATATTACTTGAGATGTCTAGGGTGACCATAAGAGGGAGAAATGTAGGAGATATTATTTTTTAATTCTAGGTTCATGGAGTTTGAGTCTGTACTGTAGGAAAGTTGCTAAAGTTCAAAATTATTTCTGCGAAAACATTTAATTATTATGATGCCGTTTTTTAATCGAATTCGAATCGAAATCGAAATAAAAAGCATTTATGAAAACTTTTCTTTTACGCGGATGTGACGCATAATTTCCCCATTACTACTCAATTTCCTTTTTGTACTCTATTTTTCATTTATGTGTCATATTCGGTGACAATTAAGTTATATTCTTTCTTTCGTCGTTCTTTTCGCCCTATGTCTAAAGAATAAATACCTAATAAAATCTTGGGAAGTAATATTTGTCAATATTTAAAACACTAACAAAATAGATTAGGTTTTTTTAAAGTCAAAACAAACGAAACGAGATATGATGAATGTTCTTTTTGATTTCAGATTATAAGTTCTTTGACTTTGACTTTGACTTTAAGTATTTTTCTTGTATTACAGCGAAATTAACTCTCTTTCACTGCCTGAGCATTCGCCTGAGGATTTCAAATACTTAATTAATTTCAATTATTATACCATTAATTAAGTCAAACATTACAAAGAGAACTATTGCCTCTTCCAAACTGTAGTTTCCTAGGAAAAAGTATGGACAGAAGAGACTTTGTCTGGATTTGTGCCCGGTTGATGGCAATAGGCTCGCCCCTTATTCAATCTGCCTAGCCTTTTCCCAACTATGTTGGGGTCGGCTTCCAGTCTAACCGGATGCAGCTGAATACCAGTATTTTACATGGAGCGACTGCCTGTCTGACCTCCACAACCCAGTAACTGGGTAATACGATACCCCTTGGTAAGACTGGTTGTCAGACTTTCGGGCTTCTGACGACCCGTAACGACTGTCAAAGATCCACGAATGACAGCCGGGACCAACGGCTTAACGTGCTTTCCGAGGCACGGAGGAGTCTCGGTATGTAAAGATGGTCACCCATCCACTGACCAACCCCGGCAAGCGTAGCTTAACCTCATGGATCGACCCGTGCGGCTGTTATTACTTAGCCACGAGCTCCTCTTACACTAGTGAAATATGGGTGTACGTACTATGGGTACCTACACCTCTGCCTAACACTTCGGGGAAATAATGCGTGATGTTATGTTATTATTATTCTTCTCACTATAATAAAAAAATTGCATCGTGCACCACTAAAATAAAATAAAATAAATAAATAAATATCCTTGGACATTTCACACAACGCCATCTAGTCCCAAGCTAAGCAACCTAATGCTTGTGTTATGGTAACGAGATGGCTGATAAACTACTAATATACATTTTTTTTTTGTAAATACATACATATTATAGATAGAAAAACACCCAGACTCGAAACAAATACTTGTAGGTCGTACAAATATTTGTTCCGTGCGGGAATCGAACCTGCGACATGCTGCGCAGCAGTTAATCGCTCGAGCACTGCGCCAACCGTGTCGTCAACTCACTTTCCCGTCACTTTCCCGTCATCATGGTCATCCTACCACCTAGCAAGGCACCTGTAAAAAAAACATGGCGGCACGTCTCTTCGACGACGTCTGCTCGTTTTTTATGCACCCACTTGGGCGCGAAAGCAAATATGCATTAAATATATTGATTTTGTAAACCAATGTGTGTGAATTCACTCGGTAGAAAATCTACTAAACCATTTTTTAGGCTTTCGTACCCGAATGATACCAAACGGAACCCTATTACTAAGCCTCCGCTGTCCGTCCGTCTGTCTGTCACAGGGCTGTATCTCATAAACCGTAATAGGTAGACAGTTTTTACAAAATAAATAAAAAATAAAATAAATAAAGTTAAAATTAAAAGGGGTCCCCATACATTATTGTACTTTATGTACTTTTAATTTTTTTTAAATAAATCGAGTCTTAAAAACCGTGCGAAGCAGGGATTATAATCATGCACTCAAATATTTTGAGAAAATTAAAAATCGGAAGAAAATACAATTTCCACTAGCCATATTATAACCATAGACCAAACTTAAAAAAAAAATACTCACCATTAACTACTTGAACCACGAATTTGACAAGATCAGCCGTCCCATAAAGTCTTCAGTTCGACTCCCGAGCGGGTGTCAGTTAGTTTCACAATTACCCAACAGTCTCCCAGTTTAAACTTACTGTTACCCTCAAAGGTGGGACTTCATTCCCGATGCAGTGTGTATGACGGCGAGTTTACTAACGTGTAGTTAATTTAGATAGACTTGAGGGTAGTTTGAACTACGTTGCAATTGATAGTATGGTATAGAGACGTTATTGTGTTAATAAATGATTATTCTGAAGTAATTATGTCATCGCTAATCTAAGTGACGTAACTGATTCAAAGAAAATTTTACAGGGCAAGCTATTTTTCTTTTTTCTTTTGTGAACTGTAGATATATCGACCTCAATTTTTGCACTATCATGGGGACCGTAAGGCATAGGTACAGATACGCCGATTAAACAAATCGATTCGACTTGGAAAATGTATCAAATTACTATAGTTAGGTCGACTATCGGCTTAGTCCAAAATGTCAGATACGTCAGTTAGTTAAATTAGCGACGATATGTGCTTGCTAGAGAAAAAGAGAGAGGGAGAAATCTATATAAATAAAAAGAGAAATCCTGACTGACTGACTGACTGACTCATCAACGCCCAGCCCAAACCCTTGGACCTAGAAAGCTGAAATTTTGCACAGAGGTTCCCTTTATAATGTAGACAAGGAAGGATTTTTCTGTAGTACGTTCCCGTGGGATATTTTCCGACATCCACGCGAGCGAAGCCGCTGGCAAAAGCTAGTACATAATATTTGTCACAGTCGTTACGGGTAGTCAGAAGCCCAAAAGTATGACAACCAGTCTTACCAAGGGATATCGGTCCATGTAAAATATTGCTATTTAGCTGGATCCGTTTTAGACTGGAAGCCGACCCCCAACATAGTAGGGAACCGTATAGGCAGATGACTTGTGTCGGCTGGATTCAAAACTAGTCGGGAACTCCCACTTTGACGGCCATTTTGTTTTTTGTGAGCTTTTTGTGTGAGAGTATTTCTGGGTGGTCTCGCTTTCGCTCGATTATTTCTGGGTGTTATCGTTGTTGGTTTGTTTTAGAGACTTGATATGGACGATAAGCCATCCTTGGTTTTTCCCCTTCACTTTGTGCTAATAAGAGCAGTCAAGATACAGTTTATGAATACAAAAACATTCAAAATGACGTCGTCGGGAGCCGATAGCACCACTGGAGTCCGATTCACAGACAGGGACGTTTTTTGACATCCGACCTTCGTTTTCCCTCTAGTAGTTAAGAGGATAATGAGACAGTATTTTGCGATGCGACTTTGTGACTCTTTTGAGCTAAGTCCGTTTCGTAATTTTTTTGTAAGAGGTAGTAGAGAGCTGTACGTCGGTGGTAAGGGTAACGAAACCAATATAAATTGAATAAACTAGCTTCACATTCGATTGGAACTCCGTACTAGGTCAGCTAGGCCAACTCTAGGTCAAATCAGGGACCGTACAACCCCGGTTAATACTTAAGTCATTCGAAGGGGTAAGCCGTTTATGAGATTTCCTTTATCATGTGTAACTCCTTGAGTGGATTTTAGGCTTGAAACCCCAGTAAAACGGTTATCCCTTCAATATGGATAACCCATTGAATGAGTTCCATACTTGAAACCCAGTGAAAGGGTTACCCCTTCATTAAGATAACCTATATAATATAAGGGTTTTGTTTGGCTTACCATATTAGCAATTTGCAACGTATGCCCATCATCGAGAGATCATATTACATTGCTCCGAGTCAGAATGTTACGCTGTTATCGTTTTTATGAGAGTTGAAGTGTTAACACCACATCGTGTGGGTTTTTGTTTAACTGCTTAGAAAAACCCTATCGAAAACCCTTTCAATGGGTTACCCAAAATGTTCCCTGGATCAAAGTGTTACCACTGTTGTACGGTAAGACAAAAGACATTAGGTCGCAGGAAAATGGTTACAAAACACATAGTTTTTTAGGGTTCCGTACCAAAATGGTAAAAAAGGAACCCTTATGGTGTCACTCAGTCTGTCTGTCTGTCTGTCACAGCTGGATATCTCAAGAACTACTAATGCTATCAACTTGAAATTTGGAACAGTTTTAGATGAAGTTTACCCAACTATTTTGCAAATAAGAAAGAAATAAAAATATCTATATTTTTTTTGCAACAGGGACTGAAAGGGGGTCTTAAAAAATAAAAGTAGGGTTACTAGGGCATGTGACCCCACATGCCCTAGAAATGAAAGAGCGCTGTTTGCACATTTTTTTTAGGCCGCATAGTTTTCGACTTTTGATGGAAAATGTAAACAAAATACCGTTCCCCCCTCCCCTTATCTCCGAAGTTTGCAAAGAGAAAAATCTGAAATTATTCTATGTGATAGAAGTTTATGTAAAGATTACAGGAAAAATAAAACGATGTCTCTAAATAGCACACTTTTTCAGAAATCGGAACGAAACCCTCGGTGCGCGAGTCCGACTCGCTCTTGACCGGTTTTTTTCAAAAGAGAGCAAAAGTCGGTTTTGAGTAAAAAATCGTTTTAGCGGGTTCTGAAATTAGACGCCTCTTATTAGCCTTAAAAATTGCCTGGAGAAAAAACCACAAAGTAGAAAATGTTACCTAATAAAATAAATTCTTCACAACTGTCGTAATTAAATTAAAACCAACCACGTAGGCCCTTCAACACCTAAAAATACGTGAAAAAAATCTGAATTCCCGAAAACCGTTTTATTCTTCGGAATCCCCATAAATATTTCTGTGTGTAAGATAGCGAATTAAAAATTAATACCTCTGCTTGCAAAAAAATACGTTTTGGGGGTTTTAATAATTACAACCCCAGGGGTCGAGGGGCGAAAATTAATTATTGCAATGAGCGTTGCTATATGTTATTTTTAGGAGGGTATTTTAAGGCTTGTCCGTCGCAAAAAGCGCTGTCACTGTCGGACTGCATAGAAAAGAAAGAGAAGCGCGATGACACAACGCTTGCAAAATATGTAGTTTTTATCGATTTACAAAAAATCTGTTGATTAAACTAAAAAAGTAATGACAAGAAATCATTCCTTATTAGTTTGTAAAGAACTGTATAAATTTGTGAACACTTTTAATGAAAACTGTAGGAGTAATATGGTTACAGCTCGAAAAAATAGACTGGATTTAAGATTTTTTTTCCTTAGTTCTACAAACTAAAATAGATTTCAGGACACATGAAATCACTTCTTAAATGTTGTAGATTACTGTGTATCTTTTCCTATCAGAAAGATGCTATAGTTACTGTAAAATATGGTTATAAAGTTACTTAGTTTCACCGTATTTTAGGGAGGAGCAGCCTTAATGTCTGTCTAGTGTTTTTTGAGGGTAGTTGTTGGTGGTAGCAATTAAGTGAAGAGCTAGGTTTTGGGCGGACTGTCTCGTAATTTTGATGTTCAAGAAGTGATGATTCTCAGCCTAATTTTAATAAATGACTTTTTTATTTTGATTTCGTAGAGCTTCAATAAAGAGTCTAAAACTGTCACGTTTTTAGGGTTCCGTAACAAAATGGTAAAAAAGGAACCCTTATGGTGTGACTCAGTCTGTCTGTCTGTCTGTCACAGCTGGATATCTCAAGAACTACTAATGCTATCAACTTGAAATTTAGAATAGTTTTAGATGACGTTTACCCAACTATTTTCCAAATAAGAAAGAAATTAAAATATTTATAATTTTTTAGCAACAGGGGCTGAAAGGGGGTCTTAAAAAATCAAAGTAGGGATACTAGGGCATGTGGGGTATCATATGAAAGAGCGCTAATTGCAGATTCTCAAACATTTTTTTTTCTTTTTTTTAGGTTGCATAGTTTTCCACTTCTGATGAAAAATGTAAAAAAAAAACCGTTCCCCCCCCCCCCCCCTTATCTCCGAAGTTTGCAAAGAGAAAAATCTGAAATTATTCTATGTGATAGAAATTTATGTAAAGATTACAGGAAAAATAAAACGATGTCTCTAAATAGCACACTTTTTCAGAAACCGGAACGGAACCCTCGGTGCGCGAGTCCGACTCGCACTTGACCGGTTTTTTTTTGTGAATGGGAAATCATCAAATGACTTCTCCAGCTCTGGGCGGAGCGGGAGGGCGTGTCAGACTTTTACTGACTAAAATCCACCCGTGTTCCTTCAGTTGCCTATGCCAAGGCCACGGTATCTCTTTCGAACAACCCACGACCCCGGCGGCATCGGCCCTATCGGACCCCATCACTGCTGACCTGCTGACCTGGAAGAAGAAATTAAAGAGGACTTTTGAAATATAAATACAAATAAATAAACAAATATAATTAAACATAATGACAATTTTTGAAAGGACTTTTTCTGGTTTAACTCTCAAATAAGAGCGGTTAGCTACATAGACAGATAATTTTTACTTACCAGTATCATCACCATCATATTTTGCCCTTATCCCAATTTATTATTGGTCGGTGTGGCGGCATCTACATCGCCACATATGAACTACGCATCAATGACATGACGTCACGCAAACCTGCATCGCGCAATTAGAGTTTACCACGCGATTAGCATATATACAACGTCCTGACATCAACCGTCGGGCAGTAGCCCACCAGACACAACACCCGTCTGGTCGGAGGATCCTCCCTTTTCTATGGAGGATGAGTAAACTTTACACCCTGTTCCTCATGCCTCTAAAGTCGGTGCAGTCTGTTTTCTTGTCCCATACATATACCTACTTTCTATTCAAAATGATCTTTCACGCAACCCATCCATCGTTTCCCTGGGTCTTCCTCTATTTTTATTCGTACTCAAAACTTAGCCTCGTAACAAAGACATGAATATATCTAGTTTTCTCAACAATGTATTCATATTCAGACAATTTTTGTATTATACGAACAATCTCGCTCCGTTGCTCTCTGTATTCAGACAAAATTGTTTCGGACACTCTTGAAGTCTTAAAACTTCTTGACTCTTCAAGAGTGAATTTGTATTTTAAAGTTGAAATGGTTTCGTTAGAAAGAAGATTTTGTGCATGCCTCTTGAAAAATAACCACACCAATTATCTAGGGTGGGTGTGTATATGTGTGGTTATTTTTTTAACCGACGAAAAAAAAGGAGAAGGTTCTCAAGTCGAGACATAATTATATTTGTTTTTTTTTATGTATGACCACGCATAACTTTTTACAGAGTCGTCTATTTGAAAAAAAATTGTTTTATTCTAGAGGGTGTACTTCAAAGTTGGTCCCCTAACATATATTAACTTTGCTTGGGTAGTTTTGAGTTAGCTTCAATAATACGTATTTTTTCCCCACTTTGAATGTGGATGATGTTCTAATTTATTTAGCAGGCCACAAATAAAAAGTGAAAAATAAAAACATTTTTACAAAAAATTACAACCGACTTCCAAAAACAACACTACAAAGTAAAAAATAACTTTGATTTTGGAAGTCGGTGGCAAAAAACGAGAACACCGACTTCCGAAATGAAAGTTATTTTTGTGAATCCGGGCAGGAACCCACAAACAACCTCGTGCTTGAGAGGCGACGCCCTAAGCACTGGGCCAACGCTTGCATGACATCACATCACGCTTATAGACTTGCAGTTCTATTGGAATTTAATCCCATGATATGCCAAAATCGTGGTCAAGGTATGGGCTAACCGCTAACACAATTCGTCGCTAATCTGACTGACGTCTATCTGATCTTACATTTTGGACTAAGCTGACATAACTATAGTAATTTGATACATTTTCTAAGTCGAATCGATCTGTCTAATCGGCGAATCTGTATGCCTTACCTACCGTTCCCATGATAATGCAAAAATAGAGACCGATGTATCTACAGTTTACAAAAAAAAAAAGAAAAAATAGTTTGCTCTGTAAAATATGCTTCGAATCTGGGGGTCTTCTCCCTAACTCCGTCCGTCCGCCCGTGCGTCCGTCAGTCCGTCCGTCTGACATTACGATCAATATAAACAAATGTAAAAGTTAATTTTTTCGGACGGGCAAAAACACATCGGGAGTATAGACAACTGTCAAATCGTGTTGTCATTCATACTTCGTTCGGGGCCCGAACCAATCATCCATCCGTAGGTGATACGGAGTAGGAAACGCCCGAAACGAAGTCTGAAACGACGGACTTCGTGCTTAGAGAGTAGACCCCCAGTTACGAGTCAGATTAGCAACGAATTTAACACGCTTAAATAGAAGAGTCTATTTATCACAGATCCACCTTTTCCGAATTCCTAATGTAAACATAATTTATTATCAGCAAATATTTTAAAAGCTCTTCATTTTTTCTCTCAAATCAACAGAAAGTGATTGAATTTTGGCAAGTCAATTCATAGTTTAGAAAGGTTATCGATGTTGGTTCGGCCAAAATTATTGGCACGCCATAAAAAAAAAAAAAATTGAAATGTTGTATATCAAAGTATTTGTCATTATTTATCGCAATCATTAGGTACTATGTAGCAAGGCTTATCAACCTGCTTATTATGTAACAGTGGCAATACCTAAGCAGAACGTTTGTGCTCTTCCATCTTTCTGTATTTTTATCTGATAGGTGTTTTGTGTACATACATAATAAATAAATAAATGGCGGGACCATTGCAACATTTGCAAATTAGTAGACTTAGGTCTTTGGCATGTTTATTATAGCCTCTTTTTTATTTATGTAAGTTCTTTTTTTATCTAATTTAAAAAAAAAAACACCGATTGGAAACCTAGACCGAATACCTGAACTTAGAGTGAACAATAATCCGTATTTCTCTGTGTTATGTTTCTATGTAATATTAACAGACCTTTGCTCTGCATTTTGCAAGACCATTCTCAGTGCTAGCAAAACAGCAATCTCCTTTCTCTCGAATCAAGTTTTACGATTTGCACGGGAATAAAAGCAGTTCATACATGCATTACATTGTTTAATAGTACACCATTCGTTTCTACTTAATTTTGTAAAAAGAAAAAGAAAAATTGTTCATTCTGCACAAACAAGACGCACATAAAAAAAAATTACAGAAACTACACACTCTAATACAATGTAGCCAAAAATTTTGTTTTTTCATTAAATAAAAGTTCAAAGTTTGACAATATTGTACATGGCTTGATGGTCCGCACAGGGGGTTACGTAACTCCGGGTCGACGGCGCGTTGTGTTCCACGCGCGCCTCAAAGAGATGTCAGCAATGATGGGTTCCAATAGGGCCGATGCCACCGGGGTCGCGGGTTGTTCGAAAGAGATACCGCGGCCCTGGCATAGGCAACTGAAGGAACACGGGTGAGTTTTAGTCAGTAAAAGTCTGACACGCCCTTCCGCTCCACCCAGAGCGGGAGAAGTTATTTGATGATTTCCCAACCTCAAAAAAAAAAAAGCACAGGTCACAATTTAATAGTCAATTATGTAAAGTACTTACTAATTCCATGGGTCACATTCACATCACACCAATAACAAAGACAATACACATGCTAATAATCAGTGTGTGTTCTGCGTTGTCTGTATACTCGTTTCTCCGCCATATATCCTCTAGTGTTGCCCCAAAAGGGTAAAAACTACCCCTAGCAATAATAGCAACAAGAACACGTCGACTACCCGCAACGAATATTTTTTTATTAAAACTACCGTCCCGCCGTCTAATGTCAAATGCAAAATGTTATTACGGCCGCCAGTGTACGACGATTTCAATTCCAACAAGTGGGTAGCGATATTGCGCCTCCACTGTATGTACACTGCCGTGCATTGTAAAGTGGTGATAGATTTTATATTGGTTCTGCTAGATAGTTTATCTTTTTTTTTTGTTGTCGTTGAGAATAAATTGATTTGTTTTCTTAAGTTTTTCGTTGTTGATTTTCTAAATTGGGTCCTTATTATTTGCTTCGAGTTAAACCGTCAATTTGATCCAACTGTTGAAATATGCGTAGCTATCCAGGTTCCAGGTGACCTGTTATACGACTGCTTATTTAAGTAAATAAAGTAGATACTTACGCGGGGGTTAATATGGCACATGGTATCTAAGAGTGTCTGCCACACAATTATGCAGAAATTATTCTATACCATACTTTTTCTTGGCTTCTTCCCGAAATCGCCTTTGACAATCTCCTTTAATGGGGTTTTATTAACTTTTTGTTCACACATCCCATTGTTAACATGATTTATACAACGTGTAACGTTAAATGCGCAAAACCTCTTAAGGGGTCATTGTACTCATCATTATGAACAACTTTTACTATGGGACCAAACCTGAAATCGCGAAAAAAAAATCAGCTGTTCAGTACATTTATGTTCGCATAATTCGTCAAAATGTACTGAACAGCTGATTTTTTTTTCGCGATTTCAGGTTTGGTCCAATAGTAAAAGTTGTTTATAATGATGAGTACAATGACCCCTTAAGAGGTTTTGCGCATTTAACGTTACACGTTGTATATGATTCGCGGCAATGTGAAATATGTAGTTACTTTACATAATTTGAATCACAAAAATCATCTATACATCTATGTAAGTTAGATTTCCCCCGGATTGGTCTGATTTCAGAAATCAGATGAATCCGGGGCAAATAGAGAGATGTTTCATACGGTTGTAACATTGATATATTAGAGGATTATTACTAATTTATACATCAATGGGTTTAATTATGAAAATACATACTTATTACTGTCGCGAATCATATTTTGATCAAGATATCAATGGGATATGTGGACAAAGAGTTCATAAAACCCCATTTAAATAAGCCTTTTTCTGAAACTCAATGTTTTTTAGTCTTGTGCCGCTAGTGTGCGCTTACAAACCGGACCCGCGGGGTAGTTACGTCACAATTCTGACAGTTCAATCACATTCATTGCGTTATTTACGTTGTTGAGCAGACAAATTTTTCCAAGGACTAGTAATATGCTTCAAAATCATTCAGATTGTGATTGATAGTGTGTTACGCAATTAGGGTGCTGATCTGTTTGAGTTATTAACCCGACAAATGTCGTATGAAACAACTATTAGTACTAACACAGGCTAAGTTATTTTGATTGATAGTGTGTTACGCAATTAGGGTGCTGATCTGTTTGAGTTATTAACCCGACAAATGTCGTATGAAACAGCTATTAGTACTAAATAGGTAATACGAGCTGGTATCCACAACTCCACGACAATGCGCGTATTTTGCGTATGGAACTATTAGTACTAACACAGGCTAAGTTATTTTGATTGATAGTGTGTTACGTAATTAGGGTGCTGATCTGTTTGAGTTATTAACTCGACCAATGTCATATGAAACCACTATTAGTACTAACACAGACTAAGTTATTTTGATTGATAGTCTGTTACGCAATTAGGGTGCGATCTGTTTGAGTTATTAACCCGACAAATGTCGTATGAAACAAGTTATTTTGTTACTAACGCTGTGGCCCTCATTGTAGTCTGATTAAATAAAGCTTGCTATTATTATATTAGTATTAACACACTACCGTGTACCTACCAATACACCTACATAAACTCATTGCCTTGTGATAGTGATGTATGCATCTCATGCTGAAAATGATGCAACACATCTCTTTATTGTTGGCATTATAATCTAATTCTCATGCCTGACATATAGACGAAGACAATAAATTATTGTCACGCTCAATATCCTTTCAAAACAAAGTTAGAATAGATTGACATTTCATTTTATTGCTTTCATTAGACGCAGCAATCAAGAAGTTGTAAATTAAATTCATTACTCACTCTTGTTTAAACATTAAATCAATATTATTAATTTTATTGCTCTCCTCTATTGACGCGAATTTACGAGTGAATTGCTGATGTCTTAATGTTTATTATTGACCTCGCTTTTAAAGTGTTTATTACTGAATAATAATTGTGTTCAAAATAAAATTATTTATTGTGAACTTACCTATAATCTATTAATATGAACTAGGACTTAAGCCAGCCAGTAAAGGCAAGAATGAGGTGGGAGCTCTGTTCCTCATCTGTGTTCACTCTAGCTGGCCAATAAAGGCAAGCCAGAGATGAGGAACAAGACTTCTCCCGGGAGATAGGGTCCGTGGGGTCGCTACTAACCAACAGTGGCGAGCACATGCTGCCCTGCGGGATTATGTTATATGTATTTCTCTTGGTCTGGCTCCTCACACTAGACCTGGGCGTCTAATCCCTAAGCACGAAGCCCGTAGTTTCGGCCTCCGTTACGGGCGTTTCCTACTCTGTATCACGTACGGATGGATGATTGGTTCGGGGCCCGAACGAAGTATGAATGACAACAAAATTTGACAGTTGTCCTTACTCCCGTCCCGATGTGTTTTTGCCCGTCCGAAAAATTTAACGATGGATCGTTATGTCAGACGTACGGACTGACGGACGGACGGACGGACGGACGGACGGACTTAGGGAGTAAACCGCTGGTCCTTACCGGACGGCGAGCTACCCATTGCTCGCCATCCGCAAGCCCGCGCCTACGGTGGCCGGGAATCGGCCTTCTGAGCGGCGACAGTACAGATTCCCGCCGCCCAGGGCCACATGCTGCCTTGCGGGTTTATTTTTTATGTATTTCTCTTGGTCTAGCTCCTTACCCTAGACCTGTTCCGGCAAAGTAAACTCTACCGGCACAGACCTAGAGTTCAGGAGCGCGCAAGCCCCGCCACGATGTCAACGTATTATTATTATATTATTTCTCATTATTAACCTATTGTCTGTCTGTTTGTTACAGGACGTCATACACACAATCAGCACACCACACGGACAAGTACAGAGGATCGTCGTATTTAAGAAAAATGGAGTACAAGCCATGGTTGAATATCCTTTACAATAGTACTAAGATAATAGTATTGTAAGTTAAAATTAGGACCAGCGATAAAAGAGGAAATATCCGAAATTTTAGAGGAATTTTGGCCAACTGAAGTCTGGGAAATAGAAAATGGACAAACTTATTCCATGTTGCTTGTTTTCTGTTTTAGTAGACGCGTGAAAATTTAAATATTAAGATCCCTATTTATAATTTGGCACTGACTCCTGTAAAGTTTCTACTAAATTTCAGAATTAACTTGAGTTAATAATATATCCATTCAAGTATTTATAATGCGCCTGAGTTGTTAATTTATGTAACAATGAAAATTTAAACCGATTAGCTCAAATCTATTCAAAAAAAATCAGCATCAATCAAAATAAAACAATAAATAGTTAGAATAACTGAAATTCTTCAACAATATTTTGATTTAACCCTAGACAGTAAACCACACAGTTTTATTAAATGAAAGAAAAAAATTGTACGTTCCAACAAAAAAAAAGCACCAACGACGAAAAATGAGGAAATGGATGATAATAAATCTCATATTAAATCAAAACAGACGAAGTCAATCACTATAAATGAAAACTAGAATGCTTGTGGTTTGAACCAATTTCATACAATATAGAATAATGTGTTTATTTTCAATCTCTCCGGTTAAACGGGACGAACACATTAAAATATTATTCGTATATTTTTCTTTACTCACCTTGCCCCAGGTATCAATGTGAGCGGTTAACATAAGCGGAGCGGTGAGCAATTTGACATTTCTGAAACCTAAATATTGTCTTTGCACTTGTAGATAGTTTATTACTACTGTTGATGTACACTGTCTAGGAAATTGATACTTGATCAGATTGACATAATACCTCAAATAGAAAGAAAGAAGGAAAATACATTTATTTAACACAGACAAAAAAAAAATTGTATTTCAGTTACAAAGTGCATTTACATACATGATTTATAAGCTAGAATTGCTTGTGATAGGAGATTTTTCAATTTAATGTAAAAATACAAAAAATAAAATTAAAATAATTACGTATAGGTTAGTTTTAAATTAGGTATAGAGAAGGCTGCAAAAAAAGCACAACATTGATTATATTGTGTATTCACAGCAAAATAAAAATATAATAACCATATTAAACGACAGACAGAATGCCAGTTGTGTTTTGCAGTTAAAAGTCATAGCTAAGCGCCGCTTTACTAAACTTTTCTGGTTTTCTGTCGTGACATGTATATTAAAAAAAAAAAAATTGTTCATGCTTTATAAACTTTAGCAATAAATCAGACTTTTTTTTCTATTCATCTTTCTACCGTGTCAATAACAAAATAATTGAAACATCGTAACATAAAACTGTATTCCCGAAACTAAACGCTTCCGCTCCGCTCTCACAGGCACCTCTACCTCAATCTTGAGATGCGCCACGACGCTCCCATTCTGAAGCCGTAAAACTTCACATAAATAAACACATAGTTGGGATATATTCCACCTCGGTACTCGTTTAGTAGTGGCCGTACTTCAGGATTTTATAGTTATTCAAATGAAAGTAGCTATGGAGTGAAGCGATTTTGTATATTTCCGTATGAGTTTGTTTGTTATTTACAGCACGCGTAGCATGACGACGTTTTGTCGACGGAAGAATAGACAAAATTACACATTGCCATGCATGAATGCGTAGAATGCGTAGAAATATTTCTACAATCTGCCGTTTTGTCTATTCTTCCGTCGACAAAACCCGTTTTTATGGCAGTCATGCTAAGTGCTGGTCAAATTGTCAAACAAAATGGTGGTGGTGGGGTGTGGTACACCTCCTGCCACACCCTGCGAGGAGTATAGACGTGAGCTTATGTTATTTATTAAACACTAGCTGCGCCCCGTGGTTTCACCCGCGTAGACCGAGATAAAAAGTTGCCTATGTGTTAATACAGGGAATAAGCTATCTACATATCAAATTTCATCCAAATCGGTCAATCCGTTTGAGCGTGAAGAAGTAACAAACATCAAACACACGCACACACTTACAAACTTTCGCCTTTATAATATTAGTGTCAACATCAATCTGTCTCTGTTTTCAAATGATTGACAGCAACTTAACGTTTACCTATTAAGGGTGGGTTGCACCATCTGACTTTAACAACAACAAACATCGCACCTTCGGGGGCCTCAAACGGCCACATTAAGCAATTCCTCTAAAAGCGATTCATTTCCTGAATTCCCAGCAATTTATTATGATTGTGCTATTTGACGTACTTGACATTAAACTTCAATAAAGCAATTCATAATTTGTGGACCATTTTAAGAATCTCTATACAAAACTGTCAAACAGATGAATTGCGTGCTATGAATTGTACGCAGATAAATTATGAATTGTCAGTTTATGTGACCGTTTTACGATTTCAAATAAATATGATTCATAATCTATTATCCTATTATGATTCTGCCAAAGTGGTCGTTTTAGCCCGCCAGTTCGATGTTTTTTGTTGTTAAAGTAAGATGGTGCAACCCATGTTTGTTAAAGTTCCTGCTAGACAAAAAATGGGTCGTTCCATTTGACAATAATTTGTTAGCTCACGTCATACTTTAACTGTAACCTTAACCGCCCACGCTGCGCTGGTTAAAGTTATTGTTAAATATCTGTCACTTCTGTCACCTACTCGTACTGCGCTGACACAAATATTCACAACGTGTTTGTAAGTACACACAAGAATAGCGCGTGTCGCTTCGTGGCTAAGTAATGCTTGCCGGGGTTGGTCCGTGGATGTGTACATACCGAGACCCCTCCGTGCCTTGGAAAGCACGTTAATCCGTTGGTCCCGGCTGTCATTCATGGATCTTTGAAAGTCGTTACGGGTCGTCAGAAGCCCGAAATTCTGACAACTAGTCTTACCAAGCTGTATCATATTACCCAGTTACTGGGTTGTGGAGGTCAGATAGGCAGTCGCTCCATCTTCTATATAAATAAAAAGAGAAGTCCTGACTGACTGACTGATTGACTGACTCATCAACGCCCAGCCCAAACCCTTGGACCTAGAAAGCTGAAATTTTGCACAGAATTATGTTCCCTTTATAATGTAGACAAGGAATAAGTAAGATTCCCGGTAGTAGTAGCCCTCGGGATATTTTCGACATCCACGCGGGTGAAGCCGCGGGCAAAAGCTAGTGTAAAATACTGGCATTCAGCTGCACCCGGTTAGACTGGAAGCCGACCCCAACAAATTTGGGAAAAGGCTAGGCAGATTGATTGATTTTGCTTGGTGAGGTAAAATGCCGTACCAAGTTATGTTATTGTTACCTTTAACAAAACCATGAAAAGAGGAAAGATGGTCTATTTTCTACAGCCATGAATCACATAAAGAAACCATACATAAATAATAATATAGTACACGTTACAGTTATTCTTTCAGTCGTAAAACTTGCTGAACTAAACATACATAAAGATTTTTATTAGTTAAACATCTTTGAATGTTTGTTTTGCTTTCAGTTGTAATGTCAGAAACTGCTGAGTTGTTTTTAATGAAGACTTAAGAGTAATTGAGTTGTCATAATGTATATGTAGGTAGAAGATGTGAGTATACTGCTTACGATGACAGAAAAGTCGTGAGAAAACGGACGGTTTTACCTTTAGCTTTAGCCTGCAAAGCTAGGGTTTCCCGGTAAAACGGATCCGTCATATTATAAAATTATGGTGTTTTAATTAGTAACTAAAACTTTTTGTGTTAAATGAGTCTTGTTCTTCTATTGGAGATCAATTGAAATAAGACTTGGCTAGAAGATGGAGAATGAATACTCAAATAACGATTGATAGAGATGTTTTTGGAAAGGAAAGAGGTGCTGGGCCGACCTTAAATAAAATAGGACTGCTTTGTTGGTCTAGTGAGAGGAGCTCGTGGCTAAGTAATAACAGCCGCACGGGTCGATCCGTCAGGTTAAGCTACGCTTGCCGGGGTTGGTCAGTGGATAGGTGACCATCTTTACATAACGAGATTCCTCCGTGCCTCGGAAAGCACGTTAAGCCGTTGGTCCCGGCTGTTATTCGTGAATCTTTGACAGTCGTTACGGGTCGTCAGAAACCCGAAAGTCTGACAAGCAGTCTTACCAAGGGGTATCGTATTACCCAGTAACTGGGTTGTGGAGGTCAGATAGGCAGTCGCTCCATGTAAAATACTGGTATTCAGCTGCATCCGGTTAGACTGGAAGCCGACCCCAACATAGTTGGGAAAAGGCTAGGCAGATTGATTGATATTGTTGGTCTAGTGCAGGTCGCTAGGTACTGCTGCTGAGCATGGGTTCGATACCCGGGTCGAGTAAAGTTTTATTGGGTTTTTCCACTTGGAATTTCTCAGTAGCAATCCGGAGACTGGATTTGTGCCCGGTTGATGGCAAAAGGCTCCCCCCTATTACATGGTCTTAGACATAACTGGTGAAATGTGGGGGTACTATATCTCTGCCTAACCCTTCGGGGATTACACGCGTGATGTTATGTGTCTATGTCTATTCTGTATTGCTATTACCACTGTTTTCATAAAATTTTCCATGTGAATGAAAGCTCTAAAAAAATCATAAACGGATCAAATCATACACACTTCCAATATTACGTTTACGGTAGATCGCCGAAAAAAATACAAAAATATCATCGTTTCGAGATATCTATTATTAGTTATAACTATAAGTAACCATATGAAAGATATAAAAAAAATCATAAATGGATCAAATCATACACACTGCCAATATTACGTTTACGGTAGATCGCCGAAAAAAATACAAAAATATCATCGTTTCGAGATATATATTATTAGTTATAACTGTAAGTAACCATATGAAAGATATAAAAAAATCATAAACGGATCAAATCATATACAATGCCAGTATTACGTTTACGATCGATCGCCGAAAAAATCATCGTTTCGAGATATTATTATAAGTTATAACTATGACTAACACTCGTATTTATAGTCGACTGAGTGTCAGTGATTATTTCTATGATAGGTAGTGAGTTTGTAACGGTCTCCTGCAAGTACGAGAGACTAATTGCCTGCCGAAGGATCCAGTTTCCCGAGCGACAAGCTGGGTGAGATCTTTTCATGTCTTTCAGGGATACGCTTCTCTCTGCAAAGCACACACCTCTACATTCATCTTAAGTCATCAGGTTATTTTCTGCCTACGTGTACTATTATGTGCTTGTATCGAACTTTCAACAAGTGAACGTGTGTGACAGTTATAATAAAGTTATATTCGGTGCAGTCTTAGACATTTTCAGGTACCTACTCGTAACCCAAACCAAGGCAAAAAACTTTAAGTGTGTTCCTGTGTCCCAAAATCGGAGTGCTCAAATGGTGAAGTGTGTTGTTTCGAAAAGTAAACTCAAGTACTGCGCTTGCGACGCATTGTCGCTTTTGTCGGGGTCGAGTTTAATTAACTATTTGCTGAATTGTGTGCATTACTTTGAACTGTACAACTGTAATATCTGCAATCGCGTCAACCTGAAATGAACAGCGGGGAGTAGGTCGAATTTTGTAATAAAAACAAAAATTACATTATTTGAAGTCGGAGCTGGAAATAAACAACGAGGAGCGACCGCGTCCTGGACATTCTGCTGCTGACAACTCATCAGAATGAAGCAGAAAAGACTCGAGAAGGCAGATTACCTATATTATAGCATATCAGCGACAGAAAAAGAGTCGAAAACGCAATTTAAACGCCAAAAGATTCACCGGTGAAGCTGAACTTGAAGCAACATGGCGGCGTCGTCTTAAAAAAAGCCCATCCATAATTATATTACCCGTCTCTCCACTATTCCATTGCTTATTTTACGGTGCATACTGGATAGGCTGTATAATCCTTCCTTATCCTAAGGGCATGTCTTCCCTACCATTACCGCGCCCCCCGGTCTACTCATTGATATACAATGGTCTCTGTTTCACCATGTAACATGAGGCAACAGGGGCTAGTGTGAATCTTTGGGTTCATTCGAGAAATCGAGTCTGGTTAAACCACGCTGGGATTGGTGCATTTCATTCATTCATTCATTCAAGTAAAAGTAATTGCTCAAGCAATGATTTTCGATCTATAATTTAGTAATTGCTTGAAGTTAGAACTGTCAAAGCTTAGAATTCTTAGCCAAGTAATAGTCACCATTTTCTTTACTTAAGCATTCTACCCTCAAGTATGAAATTACTTAGTAGCAAGTAATTACTCAAGTAATTACTTTGATTATAAATACGAGCCTTACCATATGAAAGCTATAAAAAAGAACATAAATGGATCAAATAATACACAATGCCAATATTACGTTAACGGTCGATCGCCGATAAAATACAAAAATATCATCGTTTCTAGATATCTATCGAGTTAAAACTATGAATAACCATATGAAAGCTGTAAAAAATCATAAACGGATCAAATCATACACAATGCCAATGATCCGTATCATTCGCCGAAAAAATACAAAAATATCATCGTTTCAAGACATCTATTATAGCTATGACTAATGTTTTTCAGAACATTTAAATGTTAAACAAAGAAATATTTCTGTGATTCGCCTGAGTACTTCTGCCTTCCTTTCGTCTTTGATTACCGGTAGAGTTTCAAAGACTAGTCAGTTTGTAAGTCGAATATATTATTTGACAGTAAATTTTATGCGTCATTTCACACGACATATTTTTCTTACACGCTGTGAGCTAGTGCAATATTTTCTTCTGTTTTCTTTGTAATATGAGAAGAGGTCTATGGCCTGGAGGCCAATTCCAGTTATCTCCATGGTCGAAATATCAGTCGAGAAACTGCTTATCTCCGTCGGAAACGAAAAAATGCTATTCTAACGATCTCCATTCATAAATTTTTCGATCGCAAACCAGCGAGATATCACGGCTGGTCCTAAGGTATGGAGATATGAAATCTCCGTTGGAACATCTGTCAAAATTTACATTCGTAGGTTTATATTCGTATTTTTTTTGGTACCTACATGTAGAGGCTTAGGGGTTTATGGGTTACATAAAGGGGGGCCAAATTTTCATTATTTTTGCGATAGGACACACCGTTTTCGAGATATAAGCAAAAGAAAAAAAATACAGTACTGTTTTGCACTTGAAGTCAAGGTGTTGGTGTGAATTTTAGTTCATGACAACTAATTTTATTCCACACCTTTTTAATCGCGATTAAAAGTAGTCATATTTAATATGAAAATTAAAACCTACCTACGTCAGAAAAAGGACACAAATCATGCGAAACGCGTTTCTGATCACGCTACTTTGCAATTACTATTTTCAGTAAGTAATTATAAAAAAAAAAACACAAATAAAGAAACACAATATAATAAAATTGTCTTTTATAATGTGTTTGCTTGGATTTAATAAATTAAACATGTAATTAATACTAAAAAAAGAAAAACGTAGCATAATCGATTATAATCAAAGTGAATCGATAAAAATGGAACGTCTTTTAGACGAGATTATTTTCTCCGTTGTAAATCTTTCTCCATGGTCTACCAGAATACGGTTTTTTGATAGTATCGAGATTTGAACCGGACATTGATGCGGAGATTTGAAACAGAGATTGATCTCCATGGTCGTGATATCTAGCTCGAGCCCGGAATTGGGTCCCTGTATTGAGATGAGATCTGCCAAATCTGATCCGAATATCGTCATTTCTTAAAAGGTGTGTCGCATTTTGTCCACCCTCACTCACACGGGACCAAATTTTTAATAATGTTAAGGGGGAAGAGGAACTCGTGGCTAAGTATTTACAGTCGCACGGGTCGATCCATCGGGTTAAGCTACGCTTGCCGGGGTTGGTCAGTGGATGGGTGACCATCTTTACATACCGAGACTCCTCCGTGCCTCGGAAAGCACGTTAAGCCGTTGGTCCCGGCTGTCATTCGTGGATCTTTGACAGTCGTTACGGGTCGTCAGAAGCCCGAAAGTCTGACAACCTGTCTTACCAAGGGGTATCGTATTACCCAGTTGCTGGGTTGTGGAGGTCAGACAGGCAGTCGCTCCATGTAAAATTTCAATTTTAATTACGTTTTTTGAAATTTGAAGGTCAATTTGTAGAATTGACCTCAATATCATGATTTCTGAAATTATGAGATTTGAGGTCAATTATAACTTATGGAATTGTATTGCCGATTCTAATGATAATAATTCTGTAAAGCCATATTAGTTACGGCCGCGAATCATATTTTAATCAACATACAACCTGAGACTGACCTGCAAATTGCAAAAAACAGATCATTATACTTATTGAGCTGAGTTTATGAGATAACTGTTTACTTTTATTCTATTTTTTGTAGATGGCTATTTTGCCTGTGATAAAACAATTTTTTTTTTAATAAATAAAATAGATTATTTCCGGGAAAGCAATAAATCTAAAAGAATAAAAATTAAATGATTAGCCCGAAATCAGACCGATCTAAAATAATCGCGAAATTCAAATTTTCTTGTTTTTTTTGCAATTTGCAGGTCAGTGTCAGGTTGTATCTTGATCAAAATATGAATCACGACAATAATAAATATGTATCTATATAAGTATAACCATATGAATCATCAATATATCTCTCTAAGTTAGATTTCCCCCGGATTGGTCTGATTTCGGAAATCACACGAATTCGGGGCAAATTTAACTTTAACATAATCATTTATTCAAAAGATTCTCGCAACTCGTATTTTAAAATGGCACCCGAGTATTTGAATACTATTAATAACATAAATATAACTAAACGGAAGACTGAAATCTATATGATTTACGGCTTAAATTGTTTCCTACGCTAGTGAAAAAATATTTGTTTGAGTTATTGGAAACACGTGGGCTTCTGACAGGGCGCGTATCACACCGTAGTGTAACAATAACAAATAGATTGTCATGATGTTTATGTTTTTTGGTATTTTGAATGGTTTTTGCGGAGAAAAGTATGTATTTAAGAAGCACCCGGAGCATGCGTAGTTCACACATACAAACGAAATACTAAAATAATGTGTAAATCCTACTAATATTATAAATGTGAAAGTTTGTATGTTTGGATATTTGTTACTCAATTACGCAAAAACGGCTGAACGGATTTGGCTGAAATTTGGCACACAGATAGTTTACAACCTGGATTAACACATATGATACTTTTTATACGTGTAGTAGGTTCCCGTGGAATAATTTCCGACATCAACGCGAGCGAAGGCGCTAGCAAAAGCTAGTCAAACATATTCTTAAGGTAGTATATATTTATTCCGATTAGATTACAGAATATTTAGGTTCCTATTTCATGATAAAATTGATTATCAACTTTTATATTAACTATTCAATTAAAGTTGATAGTAAATTTGCAAAGCTAAGCAATCATTTTCCCTGAAATTACAACAAGAAACTACATTATTTTCATAATAATTACGTTGTATTTTTTTAAAACAAGTGCCATTGCTTGTTACAAGTTGTCAAACACGCTTGATTTATGAAACACGAGTTCGTAAACGTGTGATTAATGACACAATGTAAACATTAATGACACAATGTAAACATTAATAGGAATGTCGTTTACGTGTGTGTAACATGTTACTTATTAGTGTAATATATCTGCCTAGCCTTTTCCCAACTGGTGCGTGCTGTGCGGTTGCGTGAATTACAGGATAACGTATATATTGCGCAAGTTTATTACTGCAGAAGATAATTGTAATGTTTCCCGTTGGTAATCCTTAAATAAATAAATAATAAATAAATAAACACGCAACCCCTTGGCAAGACCGGGGTGGTCAGACTTTCGGGCTTCCGACTGTCAAAGATCTACGAATGTCAGCCGAGACCAATTATTGCTTAAGGCGGAACTATACGCCAATGACCTTGAGTGGTTAGCTTGCGCGTTCCGTGCTGAGCTCACGCAACGCGTCGTACGTCCAGCCAGTAATAGGACTCGCCCATCAAGGAGCGCTGTCCCAAATTAGACGCATTATTAATTTATTATACATAAAACAAAAGGCATTTTAATAAAACACGTATACTAAAAGATAAATAATTAAATTACCTTTAAAATGGTGAAGGTTTCATAAAAATACGCCTGACAGTTTTTGCGTGATTCTCAGTTTTTTATGTGCGTTAGACATAACTTTACAAATTAATTACACTATTTAATATAAACATAATCTAAAATATTCACATATTAAGTTATTAAGAAAATGCTCTAATTTAATATATATTTTTTCCAAATCATTAACACTACTCGTTTAGACGTGATCTTCAGTTTAAAATCATCAAAAGTCAGATAGCGTCGCCTTAACGTGCTTTCCGAGGAGGGGTCGCGGTATGTTATGGATGGTCACCTATCCACGGACTGACCTCATTAAACGTTGCCCGTGTGGCTTTTATTATTTAGCCACAAAACCCTCTTTGCGAGTTTGATTAATGACGCTATGTTAACACTAATAGATAGCAATGACGTTTACGTGTCAAACTCAAACTCAAAGCGTTTATTTCAAATAAACCAATTACAGGCACTTTTGAATTGTCAAAGGGTCGGTCTTGGGTCGGTCAGTCAGAAAAATGAAGCTAGATTGCCCATTCCAAAGCGTAGATCGCGTGTGTAGAACCATGTTACGCATTAGTGTGATACAAGGAATTGACAGTAACACAAGACCGATGGAGCAGCGACCCACGCGATTTGGTTACAATAAAATTTTATTTTTAATAGCCCTCATTTATAAAATGTGGTATGAATTATTTTTTTGCGCGCGCGTGTGTGTGTGTGTGTGATAGATTTTTTACATTTTTCCTTACGAGTTTTTGAATAGTTGAGTTCTAATATCATTTCTTTCACTGTTTTTAGGGTTCCGTAACTCAAAAGGAAAACACGGAACCCTTATAGGATCACTCGTGTGTCTGTCTGTCTGTCTGTCTGTCCGTCTGTCACAGCCAATTTGCTCCGAATCTGATGGACCGATCAAGTTGAAATTTGGTACACATATGGATTTCTGTGACCCAAACACGAACATGTAAATTAAATAAATGAATTTTGAATATGGGGGTCACTTTTAGGGGGCAAATAAGAAAATTTTAAAAAAAAGTTTTATAAACTGTACCGTGTCACATATCAAATGAAAGGGCTTACTATGAGGGTCTCAAATATATATTTTTTATAATTTTAAAATAAATGGTTTTAAAGTTATTTAACAAAATAGACGAAAACTGAACATTCCCCCCCTTATCTCCGAAACTACTGAGCCTAAAATTTTGAAAAAAATACAGAAAATAGTTCTTTACCTGTAGATTACAAGAAAACCTATAAGAAGTCTGTGGTCTCAAAATAGCATGGTAAATCTCTCAATATTGTGAGTACAAACTTACATTTACAGTTGAAATGTATGGGAGAACATGTATTTCAACTACAATGTTAAGTTTGTTCTTGGGATGCATTCATCCCGACTACGGAACCCTTCATTGTGCGTAGTCCGACACGCACTTGGCCAGTTTTTTTAACCGACGGCTTATACTTTTACTTAGTTGAAAGATTGTTTTTTTTTTGTTTGCTAGAACTGGAGCATTGCCAAAATTACCACTTTAGCACTCTGTTCGTTGATCACCGAGTTTTTTTTTAGGCTTTCAAAGTACCAGTTCCTTTTCTAACGATAAATTAAAAGTTTATATTGAACTAGCTTTTGCCCGCGGCTTCGCCCGCGCATGTATTGTACATATAAACCTTCCTCTTGAATCACTCTATCTATTAAAAAAAACCGCATCAAAATCCGTTGCGCAGTTTTAAAGATCTAAGCATACATAGGGACAGACAGCGGGAAGCGACTTTGTTTTATACTATGTAGTGATAGTGAAGAAGAAGAAAGAAAAATAGGTTTATTTGTCAGACGAATCTAACGACATTTACTCTTCAAAATCGGTCAAGCAGTTTAGGCTACAGGAGGTCAAAATGGAAATAATCATAAAAAAACCGGTCAAGAGCGAGTCGGACTCGAGCACCGAGGGTTCCGTTCTTATTTCTGAAAAAGTGTGCTATTTAGAGACATCGTTTTATTTTTCCTGTAATCTTTACATAAACTTCTATCACATAGAATAATTTAAAACTTTTCCCTTTGCAAACTTCGGAGATAGGGGGGAACGGTATTTTTTTTAACATTTTTTTATCAAGTCAAAAACTAAAAAAAAAAAAAAATGTTGTAAGAATGTGCAAACAGCGCTCTTTCATATGATACCCCACATGCCCCAGTTTGAATTTTTAAGACCCCCTTTCCGCACCTGTTACAAAAAAATATATAAATATTTTTATTTATTTGCAAAATAGTTGGGTCGTCGTATAAAACTATTCCAAATTTCAAGTTGATAGCATTAGTAGTTCTTGAGATATCCAGCTGTGACAGACAGACAGACTGAGTGACACGATAAGGGTTCTTTTTTTACCATTTTGGTACGGAACCCTAAAAAAGATTCCGACGATCTGAGAACCTGCTCCTTGTTTTGAAGTCGGTTAAAAAAAAAGTTAAAAGATATAATTCTCCCTAATCTTGAATTCGAACAACGAATCCTCGGCGAAGTATTAGTAATAAAATCTTTGTTTAATTACACTCCATATTTTTTTCAAAGGGACTCCTATTCAAATGAGTTCGAAGTTTTCACTCAAATTGTAATATAAGTAGCGACGTCTGTGATTCCAGGGTGCGGACTTAGTAACAAGCGGAAGCGGAATATTTTAAAATATTAAACCAAATTAGATTAGATTGGCAAAGGAATCTCTACGATAGGGTTGACATATCTGTCTAGATAAAAACCCCAAATTAAATAGAGAAAAAAAAAGGAATTTCTCTCTGAGTTTGATAAACACCTTGTGGAACTACAGGTAACAATGCAAAATGGAATGTTTCCTTGCGGATTCGAGGTTAATATTAACATAGAGTTTAGCGGCCAGTCGTCTTACCCGTATGATCATAACAATATTTATTTATTAAAACTTTATGCCTGCTTCTGCCTAGCCTTTTCCCAGCTATATTGGTGTCGGCTTCCAGTCTAACCGGATGCAGTTGAATACCAGTATTTTATATGGAGCGACTGCCTATCTGACCTCCACAACCCAATTACTGAGTAATTCGATACCGCTTAGTAAGACTGGTTGTCAGACTTTCGGTCTTCTGATGACCCGTAACGACTGTCAAAGATATACGAATGACAGCCGGGACCAACGGCCCAATACGATTTTTTACCCGCTTTCGCCTATCACAATGCGCTCACCCGTATCTTTATTACATAAAATGGCTTTCGTTCTGAAGATATTTGAATAATACCGATGTCTCCCCGACTTAATCGTTCAATAACATTATGAGAAACGTAATCTGATTTTAGTACCGTCAAACTTTTATCTTTGAACGGGACAGACAGAAGTCAAATGGCCCTCTGAACAATAGACATGATAAACTTGGTATTCAAGATTTTACTAGCATAGACTATGCTAGTAAAATCTTGAATGAATGAATGAATGAAATGCACCGATCCCAGCGTGGTTTAACCAGACTCGATTACTCGAATGAACCCATAGATTCACACTAGCCCCTGTAGCCTCATGTTACATGGGGCTACAGAGACCATTGCATATCAAGGAGTAGACCGGGGACGCGATAATGGTAGGGAAGACATGCCCTTAGGATATGGATTAGGATTATACAGCCTATCCAGTATGCACCGTAAAACTTATTTTACATCACCCGTCTCCCCACTATTGCATTGCTTACAATGCAATAGTGGGGAGACGGGTGATGTAATTATGGATGGGCTCATTTTTAGACGACGCCGCCATGTTGCTTCAAGTTCAGCTTCCCCGGTTATTCTTTGGGCGTTTAAGGCTTGTCCGTCGCAAAAAGCGCGTTCGCTGTTGGACTGCATAGAAAAGAAAGAGAAGCGCGATGACACAACGCTTGCAAAATATGAAGTAATTATCGATTTACAAAAAATCTGTTGATTAAACTAAAAAAGTAATGACAAGAAATCATTCCTTATTAGTTTGTAAAGAACTGTATTTTATGAACACTTTTAATGAAAACTGTAGGAGTAATATGGTAACGAAAAAATACACCGAAATAGACCCGGATTTAGGTTTTTTTCCTTAGTTCTACAAACTAAAATAGATTTCAGGACACATGAAATCACTTCTTATGTATTGTAGATTACTGTGTATTTTTTCCTATCAGAAAGATGCTATAGTTACTGTAAAAGATGGTTACAAAGTTACTTAGTTTCGCCGTATTATAGGAAGGAGCAGCCTTAAATTGTGGTTTCGACTCTTTTTCTGTCGCTGCTAAGCAGTATTATAGTTAGTCTGCCTTCTCGACTCTTTTCTTCTTTGTTCTGATGAGTTGTCAGCAGCAGAACGTACAGGACGCGGTCGGACCGCTCCTCGTTGTTTATTTCCAGCTCCGACTTCAAATAATGTAATTGCTTGTTTATTAATCTCTATTTAATTGATTGGAGCTGTCTGTGTCATTATTGCTGTTGAATATTGACACTGGCAGATTTTGAACGCGGTTTATATATTATCTTAGACCGCGTTCAGTTTTATTGGTGAAATTCACACCAAGTGGTTATCGGCCGGATAACGTCTTGGGGAAAAAAGCATGTCCTAGAACCATTCAAAGACATGACATGACTTCTACCAAACCGCACTGGGACCGCGTGGTGGATTATGGCCTACTCCTCTCAGAGAGGAGGCCTGTGTCCCAGCAGAGAAAAGGCTCATTCCCTAGTGTAATGAACAGTCGTCGAAAATATTTTAATTCAAGCATTATTTGTTACTAGCTGCGCCTCGCGGTTTCATCCGAATAAGTCTCAATCCCTTGGGAATATTGGGATAAAAAGTACCCTATGTCCTAACCCAGGTCATGGTCTATCCATGTGCCAAATTTCATCCAAATCCATTCTGCCGTTTTAGCGTGATAGCGTAACAAACAAACTCACTTTTGCAGTTATAATATTGGTTAGGATTTGTTTGATGCTGGTTTAAATAATCGTAGTGTATCTAATTAAGTTAATTAATTATCTAAGGCCTAATTTTTTTCCAATAGTCAGACAACTTTTATCTGAAGAATGAATAATGACAGTTTGACATATTTTCTATACAAAAGCTGTCAAACCGTCATATTTATTGCATAATTAAAAGTTATCTGACGATTGAAAAGTCAACCCTATAATAATGATTAATTATTTATTTAGGATGTGCATTTGTTTCTCTAAACAACACAGCCTATCTATTGTGAAACGAAAAACCTCAACATGAAATCTTAGGAGTGAGCTATCAAAAGTGTCCATCTCTAGGTGGAATGACAGCTCACTTCACCAAAGTTTTTACGGTGAGATTTTTTACAGTATAGACCGTTTGGTCATTTGGCCATAGTTATCCTTACTCAAAAGGGGAGATGTACCAAAAATTGTACTTTAATCATTTCTTATTTTTGTATGTAGCTTTATTTTGTGTGTACTATTATGTAATTTTTTCATGTTATTGTGCAAACTATTTCCTTAACTCCTGGTCACAAGTTTGAAAGCGTAGAATCGGCAACAAGAGCTAAAGAAGCGCTACACGGCTGCGACATATACTCCGGATGCTGCACACTCAAAATAGAGTTCGCAAAGGTGAGTGATACCTATTTTTATCCATAGACATAAGAATAACCCCTGGTTTCTGAAAGCCTTAATTTAATGTCAAGTGATTTAGTTGGCTGTTGTTATTTTGGTCAACCAATAAGAGAAGGCAAACATTGAACATTTTTGTGTTCGTTCATTAGCCTTTCAGACACCGGGTGTAAGTTTACCATGTGTATTTTTTTTTTATAAAAAAAAAACAATCGATTCCAAAAAAAAAAAAAACCGGTCAAGAGCGAGTCGGACTCGCGCACCGAGGGTTCCGTTCCGGTTTCTGAAAGTGTGCGTGTGTGTGAAAAGTGTGCTATTTAGAGACATCGTTTTATTTTTCCTGTAATCTTTACATAAACTTCTATCACATAGAATAAATTCAGATTTTTATCTTTGCAAACTTCGGAGATGGGGGGGGGGGACGGTATTTTTTTTTACATTTTTCATCAAAACACGAAAAATATGGGGCCTAAAAAAATAAAAAAATGTTTAAGAATGTGCAAACAGTGCTCTTTCAAATGATACCTCACATGCCCTAGTAGCCCCACTATGCATTTTTAAGACCCCCTTTCAGTCCCTATTACAAAAAAAATATTAATATTTTTATATTTTTCTTATTTGTAAAATAGTTGGGTAAATGTCATCTAAAACTGTTCCAAATTTGAAGTTGATAGCATTAGTAGTTCTTGCGAGATATCCAGCTGTGACAGACAGACAGACAGACAGACTGAGTCACACCATAAGGGTTCCTTTTTTACCATTTTGGTACGGAACCCTAACAACAAAGTGAAAAATAATTGTAATTTCGGAAGTCGGTGTCTTTGGATCTAGCTAACACAATAATATTAACATAATAACTATTCTTATAAAATTCTTGCAAGACACCTTCAAAAGCACGCACGTCTAGACATAATAGAGGTAGCTACACAAACTCTCGTCCATCGGTCAGTAACTCTATCCGCCAGGGGGCGCTAAGTGAGCTCTCAAGAACAAAGCGTTTACACTAGCGTAAAGTTACCACCACTTATAGGTATGACGAGTTTTTGGTGCTCCTACCCTGAAGACGTATTTAAGTGACAATGATTGTGGGTAGATTACTTTTGCTTTTGAAAGGGGTTGAATTTTAGGGGTTGTAAATTTCACCCCACTTTGAAATAGTGGGGTTATTTAATGCATTAATAATATTTGCATAGGTAATGAATTCAGTTCGAAACGGAAATTAACTTTTTAATTCTATTATTGAGCGCTTTCAAATAATTAAATATCAACTTGTCTTGTTTTCTATAAACACTGAATGCTCAAAGGTAATATTTCTATAGTCATAATAAGTTGCCTCTTATTAAGAGCATGACTAATTTGGCCATTTTACCATCTGCACCCCTGTGATACGATGAAAAAGTTTCGTAAAAAGCTTAAAAATTTAACTAGACTCCTATTACAATCAAAACCAATCGAAACGAACCATCCAAAGCAAGAACGACATACAAAAGTAACGGTGTTCCAGCAAATTTTGCTTACTCGCCCCTTTTCTCGGCGAGCGGGAATTTTGCGCGCGAAATAAAAAAGTATGGCCGCTGCAAACGCCCCGTGTCCGTGTAGCGGTGGAATGGTATGATAGGGTTGTTGAGGTGACCAGGCATTTAGCAAGATAGTCCTGTTTTGCGGTAGGGGTGCAAAAGGGATTTAAAAAAATAATAATTGTCTTAAAATTTTAAAAAGTGTATTGCCGAAGAAAGACTAGAAATGCAGTAAAATAAGTGCAGTTTAGCAGATCTAGAGTTCTCTATCTGTATGGCATCTTATAGGCAATTAATTCACTGGCGTACGTCGCCAAAACTGAAAAGGTAAAGGAAGGAAGGGAAGGGAAGGGGAAGGGGAAATGTAAAGTAAGCTTGAGGTAAATTTTACACGGTTAATTATGCTTCGCTTTCGGATTATTGTTTGTTTATGTTTTACGACAGATATGCTGTATCATTTCTGTCATCCCTCTTGACCAATCATTATACATGACTGTCTTTATAATCTTCATTTTCATTGTCAACCTACCCAACCATTAGGCAGGAGCTTCATTTGACAGCATTGTTCGAAATAGCCCATCTTTTTATTCGATTTCCATTCTCCATAGGAAGGAAGGATGCGATGAAGTTTTTACATTCGTTGTAATTGTAATTACACTGCTTTACAGTTGTGACAATGTTCGAAACAGTAATTAAGTTAGGGGTGAGTTACAGTTGATTTTGTGAATTTTGTTGAGTTAGGGTTGTAATTAGGGGGTGAGTTTGTTGGGTTTTTGGGCTGATTGTTTGCTAACCAATAGTCATGAATTCGTTGTAAAATGTGCGGGTTTTTTGAATTCTCATTGTTATTATTGATTTTGAGCCTTATAAAGGGTCTTTCAACAAGGATGGGTCGATGTTGAATTTAAATAAAACAAGCTGTATGTGAGATATTAAAGAAATTATTTTTTTATTTGAAAGGCTCATTTATGCCATTATTTATGAAATATAACAGGCGGCGTCATTGGTCCGCACTTTTTCAAAAACGATGACGGCGAGGCCATTACTGTCAACGGCGAGCGCTAAAGATCAATGAATAACAATTTATTGGTGACGTGAATTGGCCACAAAGATCGTGCGATTTGACCCCGCTATACATTTTCTTGTGGGGTTTTCTCAAGTCGCAGGTCTAAGCCAATAATCCGCAATCAACCGATGCCCTGAAAGTCAACATTACGCAGGCCATCGCTCAGATTCAGCCGGATCTATGCAGTAGAGTAATTGAAAGTTGGACCTCTCGGATCCGTGCCAAAGTTCGAAGCCGCGGTGGACATTTAAACGATGTCATATTTCATATATTATTTCTGCACGCGCCGACAAGAAATCAATCTGCCTAGCCTTTTCAACCGGATGCAGCTGAATACCAGTATTTTACATGGAATCTGACCTCCACAACTCCATATCGTATTACCCAGTGACTGGGGTAATACGATACCCCTTGGTAAGACTGGTTGTCAGACTTTTCGGGCTTCTGACGACCCGGGACCCACAAATGACAGCCGGGACCAACGGCTTAGCGTGCTTTCCGAGGCACGGAGCCTGTCTCGGTATGTAAACATGGTCACCCATCCACGGACCAACCCCGGCAAGAGCAGCTTAACCTGATGGATCGACCTGTGCGGCTGTAATTACTTAGCCACGAGCTCGAGCACGCGCCGACAACAATATGCGAATATTCTTCACCTAACTGCTCCTACTTATAAACACACAGCATTTGAAAAACTAGTATAAAACCGCATTTCATTTGAAACAGTATCGCAACGAACCACACTATAGTCCTATTTAGCAATTCAGAAAAATGAAGATCTCAGCAGTTTACCGACACGCGCCGCGACCGACGATCCAATAAAAAAAGTCGTTCCAATTCGAATTTCGAATACGAGCTATTTGCTTGACAACCGTCGCACTGTTTGGACGTGTGTCGCGATCGCAAGAATCGGAATTTTCCGTAAAATTTTGTATTTTCATTTAAATTTGTATTTGTATTCGTTACAGTAAAGAGGGTTAAAAGGGTTTAAATGGGTTTTGAGTTGGAAGGAGATTTGTGACTCAGTTGTGGGTTCTGTATAAATATTTAGCTTCTTTGTTTCTTGTGCCGGTTTGACTATCAACTTGTCAAGTCCAGTACCTACCTACCTCGAACACGAACTTGTTTACATTATTCCAATTAATTTATTATAACACTAGCTTCTGCCCGCGGCTTCGCCCGCGTGGATGTTGGAAAATATCTCACGTGAATTTATAATATTAGCACTTTTCATATCCTTAACTTAAGAAATGCTCTCATACAAACTTTCATCCCCTATATCACCCCCTGTAGGATTATTTTTGAGACAAAAAGTAGCCCAGGATGCTATTTAACGCCTTGCCAAATTTTATCGAAATCCGTTTAGTGGTTTGGGCGTGAAAAGGTACGAGACAGAGTTACTTTCGAATTTATAATATTAGCATTTTTCAGATCCTTAACTTAAGAAATGCTCTCATAAAAACTTTCTTCCCCTATTTCACCACCTGTAGGACTATTTTTGAGACAAAAAGTAGCCCAGGATTCCATCTAACGAATTGCCAAATTTTATCGAAATCCGTTAAACCATCGGAAAAAATGCTAGTAATAGAAAAACGGCAAGTAATCAGATAAATCCAGATTTCTATCCTTCACATCACATTCTTGGCCAACTCTACAATTTTCGCGTCGCCTAACCTGTTGTAACGAGTCGCTAAAAGCCCTCGTGTTTCAAGTGGTCGGTGTTAGAAGCTCGTTCCTGTGCGGTGGTAGGGTTGTCAGCTGTAATACTTACATCACAGGGCGAAAATCTGTTGGGTTTTTGTTGTATATTAAACGAACGTCTGAGTGTGTGTCTGAACCATAGTTACAAGAAAGAAGGAGATGTGCCCAGTATGTTAAAATGTATCGGAACCCCTGTGTCTCCACTTTTTTGACAAATACGGTAAAATACTTGTAATTACATATGGAAAGTGATTCCATGATTTACATGGCTTCGGTTTTTACAAGAAACCACGGCAAACAACACGGCATTCTTATAAATTGTCACGGTCACAGTCGAAAGCGCACTAGTTCGCGGAGACGAAATTTGTACGTTGAACGGCTCATACTGAGCATGTCGCGCGGACACAGATTCGCCCGCTTGCCACTTCTCCTGTTATTTATGTATCTATGGTCTGAACGCAGCCATAGCTGCGATTTGTTAGCAGCATTGATCGCGCGCGAGCTGGCAACGTCGCCTTTCCAGAGGTTTTTCGTGATTATTTCATTAGATTTAAATCAAAGTACTATTTCCTCTGATAAATTCTTAGATCAGACGAGGCTTGTGGCATCCTGACAGTTGTGACCATAGGCTCGCCCTGGTTGTCAATTTGAGGTTTCAAATAAAGGCTCCTTCAAACAAGTGCGACACGTGACGCGAATCGCACCTGTTTGTAGGAGCATTAAAGCCGCAGTGCGTAAACAACTTCCATGTGTATTACTTGCCTTCCTACAAACTTAATACCTTTGCACGAAAAAGTAGGGCATCATCGCCTAGAATGACACTATCATATTTGCACGAAAAAGTAGGGCATCATCGCCTAGAATGACACTATCAACTCAGACTGTCGCATTTCACTGCTGGACATAGGCCTCTGCCAGGCTGCGCCACAACACCCTGTCCTCCGCCTTCCGCATACAGTCTGTCCCAGCCACCTTCTTAAGGTCGTCGGTCCATCTAGCTGGGGAGCGTCCCACACTATGCTTGCCGATACGCGGTCTCCACTCCAGGACTCGTCTGCTCCACCGGCCATCGGTCCTTCGACAAACATGGCCAGCCCACTGAAACTTCAGCTTGCTTACTCTGCAAGTTATGTCGGTTACTCCGGTTCTTTTCCGGATAGCTTCTTTTCTGATCTTATCCTTCAAAGAAACTCCGAGTATAGCCCGGGTGACACTAAGTCCCATTTAATAGGGTACGAGCCTGTTTCTATTAACCGGGCACAAATACAGACTTCGAGCTGACAAATTCCTACTGAAAATTACTGCAGGGGTTTGCAACATTTTTAATTAATCAATTCAATTTACGGGAAGAATGTGGAAATGAACACAAGATACCTACTACTTGTATTAGACGTTGAATGACATGGCGCTACAGAAATACCTTATAAAAAAAATGGCTACACGAGAACCGTGACTATACCATTTTGATAAAAGATCTTAAATGTATTTACGACTCGACACCTTTTAAAATACAACAAAAAAAAACATAATGTAAGTTTCTGGCACGTGGCAGCCCTTACAATTCGGCCCTTATACAATCGATCCCTGGTTCCGTACACAACATAATAGGGTTCACAATGGACCGCTAAACGTTCCATTATTGTGACACCCCTCGTCTATGGGACACTTAATGGGATATTTTTAGGGTGTATAGAATTCTATACAGGTTTATGAAATTGTTAGTCAGATGAAGGTCAAAAAATGTTGTGTAATTTTATTCATGATGTAAACTTATAAAAGATACATATATTTTAGAATTATAAACTGCAATTATTTTTTTGGGGAAGGTCTTTGCTTCCAAATTTGGATATTGTATGTTCGATCATTGACCGTTGGCATCAGATAGGCATTGGTTTCATTGTAAATATTCTTAAATATGTCTACCTAAACCGAGCAAACCGGCATGTCCTAGAACCAACAATTCGAAGACATGTGACATCTACCAACCCGCACTGGGCCCGCGTGGTGGATTACGGCCCACTCACTCTCACCGAGAGGAGGCCTGTGTCCCAGCAGTGGCAACATTATAGGCTGATTATGTATGTCTACCTAAAACGTCATATCTGTATGAAAGATGGATGACATCGGCTAGAAAGGGTACCCCCCTTTCTAGCCGATGTCATCCATCTTTACTACGGAGAGGACGACTAATATAGTATGGAAGAAAAATCTATAAACTCATGTCATCTAAGGAAAATGGTATAAGTAATCAATGACCATTAATGCCTAGAATCCTGCCAATCTCTTAATAAAAACCCTCAATCGCCTTTACAACCCCCATGGTTAATTAATCTTTAGAAAAACACATAAATACCAGCCCCAGTACCCCATAGAGTTTTAATTTACTGCACTTATGTTTAATACAGCTTAAAATTCAGCTCGCATATAGTTAAAACGATAAACGAATAACACGAAAAGCGGGTAGAACGAAAAACTCGACTATTTAACATCCGATTAAGTTGAAATAAAAAAAAAAAGAGTCAGTTCGCTTCGGTCCGCGGACACGTAAGCTTGTGAGGTTTTTTGTAGGGTTCCGTGGTTAAATAGGGGTTGTGTTGAGTTTAAGTAACAATTATAATAATTTTAATGTGGGTGTACTATAGGTACCTGATTTTTATATTTCTATGATAGATACATATCTGACTAACCCTTCGGGAAATACGGGCGTGATGTTATGTTGTAATAATAACTAGCTGTTGCCCACGGCTTCGCCCGCGTGGATATCAATACTTTCCTTTCCTCGTTCTTTTTCTAAAATCAAAGTAGCCTATGTTACTCCTTATAACATCACCTATCTGCCAGTGAAAGTCCCGTTAAAATCGGTCCAGACGTTTCGGACATTAGCCGGAACAAACAAACAGACAGACAGACAAAAACATGTCAAATTGTTTTTTGTTCATAATAAGTATTTACTAAAAACCTGATTTTGATATTACAAACAGATACTTCAATTTTATTTATTTGTATCAGCAATTAATTTTCTTATTGCAGGGTGAGTAAACCCCTTTCTCAAGCAGAGAAACCTCTTCGGGTACCTACTTTTTATTAAAAAAAAAAGGTTTTTTAAGTAATTTTAAACGAAAAAAAATCATAACAATTAAATTAACAGTGTTAGCATAAAAACTTCATGCTTCCTAAATGTTGTAAAAAATAAATAAAAGAAACGATTGTAGCTAAAAAATGTTTTTCGTGGTTACCGAATTTACATACATTTGAAATTCTCGGTCCCTCTTCATAATAAGTTAAGTAATCCAAACTGGGCTCACCAGAAGGTTATTAAGAATTCATAAAAGTAATTAACAAGGCTGTAATTAACTGTGAACTTTAATAAGGTAGAGCTATGACTGTATTTTTTCGGGAACCATATTTTTTTTGAAGATAATTAAATAAAATGATATACATCATAGGCTTCTACTAAATATGTTTGTAGTCAACCGTCGATATTATCCTTAAAGTGATAAATTATAATAAAAAAACAACCTTGCTAAATGAAAATTCAATTTATTATATCATACAGAACCTTAAAAAATATTTCGTCATTTTTCTTTAGCAACACAAATGGGGCAAGAGTTACATGTTAAAATCCTAAATGAACTCGAAAATGTTGCCGACCCCTGCATATGAATAACCTATTTTTAGCATTTAGTCGTTTTCAGTAGTCTGTGACTTTGTGACTTAAAAGTTAAAATATTTGTGCTGTTTTAACTTTTATGTGTAAGGTGCATTGAAAATCACGATTTTAAAGGACATAGGATGAAAATATAGGTTCGATTTAAAATAATGAGTTGGTACACACGGCTACACATCAAGCTATACATTTCCAGTTCACACTGACCTCTCACTGTAAGGAAATCCTATACAATGCGAGATCAGCTTATATTGGAAATGTATAGCTTGATCTGTAGCCGTGCGTACCACTTTTTTATTTTGTATACGAGTATTGTTTTCCCTGAAAACCGCTCGCTATCTTGGAATATAATTTGCGTGAAAACCTTGATTTCTAAATAAAAAAATGGGTTTAAAAAATATTGAATTAAGGCTCTTACAGACAGAGGCGATATCGCGTCGCGACGCGTTATCGCCTCTGTCTGTAAGAGCCTTTAAACGATCTTTGTAACAAAGAAATGTAACTTTATCTAGGTATAGAGACAGTAATAATTTGTTAATTAACAAAAATAAATGTTTTAATAAAAATGTGGGTTTGCATCATATAAAACTTTCTTTTTTTTTCTTTATACTGGATAAATTCGGGTAAATGGCGGAAAATAATTAGGAAAAACCTTGGTAATTTAATTAATGATTTGATGTAGACCTATCAAAACAAAGGCTTGACGAAGGATTAGCTAAAAATTCAAAACTGTAGATTACTCAAAATATCATCATCACACAGCTTACTATACCATAAAGCGAAAACATCACAACCGACATTACAAAGACCCCATTCCGCTGTAAAGCGATACATATACTACAGAGAGCGAGCCATTTCCCCTCAGAGCGCTGGAGTGCAAAGTACCCCTCGCGGTAAGCGCTGGATTGTCTCAGCCTTTGTGAGGCAATCGGATGCACGCGAGGATGAGGCAGACGTGGAACTGTGTAGTAGTGTTTTGTTTTATTTTTTTACTTGGAAAAGGAAGATGTGCTGGATGCGATATCTTGAGAGTGCGTTCTTTGAATGAGTCAATCTGCCTAGCCTTTTTCAACTGTGTTGGGGTCGGCTTCCAGTCTAACCGGATGCAGCTGAATACTAGTATTTTACATAGAGCGACTGCCTGTCTGACCTCCACAACCCAGTAACTGGGTAATATGATAAGCCTTGGTAAGACCCGTAACGACTGTCAAAGATCCACGAATGACAGCCGGGACCAACGGCTTAGCGTGCTTTCCGAGGCACGGAGAAGTCTCGGTTTGTAAATATGGTCAACCATCCACTGACCAACCCCGCCAAGCGTAGCTTAACCTGATGGATCGACCCGTGCCACAGTTATTACTTAGCCACGAGCGTCTCTAGCGAGCTCACGAGCTACCTTTGAATGAGTATTTACTTGAAAATTATTGTTTTGTTTCTGTATTTCTCACGCAAATATGAAGACAGCTAATATGAGAAGAGTCTCCTCCTCGCCAGATCATGGCTGCATTTCTTGATTAATCTTCTCGCGAATCATTAAGATTCTATAATTTCCGGCAAGTTATCATTGTTAGAGCAAGTAGGAAGCGTTTTATTAATAAACTGTTTTAACCATAGATGTATAAATTAGGAAGATAAGGTTCGCGCTCCTCGACGTGGACCGCATAATTTGAGTTAACCGCACACAATTGACCTTAGTCACAATCGAACTGATGGCGTTTGTGTAGCACGTTAAGAAAATTACGTAAGTACAGCCAAAAATGTTAATTTGTTAAAAATTATAATAATATTTAATGTTTGCTTCGCCATGTTTGTGATAGCGAGATAGACATGCAATGACATTCATAATCGTAAGCATTCGGCAGCTAACGCGATTTCGCTTGCACGACAGCGCCAGCTCCTATCTCCGTCCTTGTCTATTATTAACCGTAGGTTTGCGACTGTGATCACAGATGTGCTAGTTTCGGTGAATGTAGTCGTGCCCTGAGTCCAGGTTTAGTGATTGCGATGTTAGCGAGTAACATATTTTCCTATAATATATCAATGGTTTTACTCATAGATATTTAAAAGGAGGTTTTCATTATGTACTAGATTAACTGTTCTAGAATTTAGTCCCTATTCCATTGTAGGAAAAATACTAGCTTAGGATTAATACTTAGAAATCATTTGATGTAGTACAAGCCCTAGAAACAACACATTCCTACAATTTGTTTAGGATCTCACACCAGAACCTGACGGTCATCATAACTTATTATATCTGTTGTTTATCATGTATGTTTCTCATTATTTTCAACATAGAAAACATCAATCGTTTACGACATTTTCCGCTTCCGACCCCGCCTATGTAAACCCGCTGACTCTAGGGCCCCAAACAAATAGGGTTGGTGCCAGTAACCGCCACAAGACGCGATATATTGAAATAACTTGCATAGCTATACAAAACTACCCTACATTTGCCTTTGTATGAATGTTACGAGTTTAGAGTTCCGTTTTGAAAAGATAAAACGTTTGTCCAACTTTAATCGTAAACTTTTTACACAAACTGCGCGACGGTAAAGACAGGGTTATGTATGACATGTACTCATAATCCACTGTAAAATATGTTCTGGTTGTTATACCTGGCAGAAAAATTGGAGTTGTTTTCTTTTCTAAGTAGATTATCCGGACATTGTGGCTCTGAATTTTTACAAGCTTTTATTTAGTTTCACCTGTCGTTACGTTGACGTTTTCAGGTTTTCAGATATTTAAATTACATCTTGATAATAATGCAATTTCATAGTTAAAGTTGTCAAAAATCTACTGAAAACTGTATTGGCTGCGCACTGTACGGGTTTCATAGTTTTCTAAGAATTTTCAGTAAAACCACAGATTAATACAGATGGGACACTCCGCAGTTTAGGTATGGAGCTACAAGTACGCGGCCGGCCCCGTCCGCGGGGCTTATTCAGTAGGTCAGAAGGTATAAGAGTTACGCGATAGAGAGGCAACTTGTAGTTGAATACAACTGTAGGTAATAAGCGTTGTGCGACCTGAATTGCACTTTATTGTGTCGTACCAAGAGTCGCTTTTTATTTAAATTATTATGCGAAGTGTCCCATCTGTATTTAATCTGTGGTAAAACCTAAAAGATTTTTTAACTTTTCTTTTATTTGTTTCAGCCTGAAAGATTGAACGTGTTCAAAAATGACCAGGATAGCTGGGATTATACACGTAAGTACCTTTTTCTTTGTTATTTTTAGTGTCAGTTCATACTATGATTCCGATATCGCTTCTTCCAATCAATCAATTAACTTTGAATTTTGACGTTGACATTGTGGTGTTGCCAGTGCCGCCTTCTAAAATGTGCCATAATATCGTCGCTAATTTAACTAACTGACGTATCTGACATTTTGGACTAAGCCGATAGCCGACATAACTATAGTAATTTGATACATTTTCCAAGTCGAATCGATTTGTCTAATCGGCGTATCTGTACCTATGCCTTACGGTCCCCATGATAATGCAAAAATCGAGACCGATATATCTACAGATCACAAAAAAAAAAAAAAAAAATCTTGCCCTGTAAAATTTTCTTCGAATCAGTAACGTCACATAAATTAGCGACGATATGTGATGCTTTTTCTGCATACAACGAAAGTCAGTAAAACAAAACAATAATTATTGAAGAGTGATATCGGTACTTTATCTGCCTAGTATGAGTTGTATGCATCATATTGAATATCTGTGTGCCGTATTATAAACTATTTTAAAGTTATTAAAATCTTAGGTACTCTTATTGCCAAAGAACAATTTTATTCATTTAAATTATAGTCCTTTCACTGTGAAAATTATAAAAATTAAAAACTTTTAAGGCAAAGGCCTCTTCGCATACAGCGAAGGCACGAGCTTTAATCACCACGATTGCTCAAGACGGGTTGGCGATTACAGACTTGTATTAACTATAAGTTCAAGTTTTTTCACGATGTTTTTTCGAAATCCAGTGAAAGGACTAACACATTTACGCAAGACACGCCCACCGTGCTCACAGCGTAGCTATGCGTTAGCAGATACACCAAGCATTTTCTCAACGCAACAAAACTTCTAACGTATCTTCAAAAACCACGATGCGTTATATATAAGGTCCCATTAAAATAGGTGGACAAATTTTCACGGGGTGTTCTACCCATGAATATGAACAACTTTTACTATGGGACCAAACCCAAAAAAATCAGCTGCTCCCTACACTTTGACGAATTTGATGTAGATAAATGTAGGTACTGAACAGCTGATTTTTTTTTTCGCGATTTCAGAGTTAGTTTCGTAGTTAAAGTTGTTCATATTCATGGGTAGAATACCCTGTTAAAATTTGTCCATCTATTTTAATGGGACCTTATATATACGACATGCCATTTGTGTTTTCTTCAACGCTAAGGCACGATAGGGGTGTCCAGTACTCCCGACATTGTATCACCAGCCAAAAATACGACGGCGAACATACGTTATCACATCTTAAACATCCCGTTACATCCACATCTTATAAGTTATTATTACTAGGTCTTTTGCCAAATGCTCAGCACATTAGTCTGGGTACTAAGGATGATCTATATGGAATTGTATACGGTGACGCATTGCAGGCGGGAACGCATTCTTGCATCGTTGCGTTCTTGTTTCGTGCGTTGCGTTGGCTCGTATATTTTCCATATGGTGGAAAAATCAATAGAAGGATTTCATCACAATATTGAATGCATTTTCGTTTGTTTTTTTTTTAAATATATAATAGGTGTGCTTTTCAGTTAATTCGTTGTAAGACTGTTTAAGGCATGTCAGCTTTTTTGTTGCATGAAAATCATTGTTAATATTTTCTGTAAAACTATACAGACACTACATATTGAAAACTATAATAAATAGGTAATAGGTAATACGGGCTGGTATCCGCAACTCCACGACAATGCGCGTATTTTGCGTATGGGTGGGAAAATCGGTTATTCGATCCACCCCAGCTCCTCAAAGAAGGCCAGGAGCACCTTGACATTACTGACAACCTCCCGGATGGTACCTGTGTTACCGAAGTACTTTGCCCTGTATGCGGCGACCACCGGGCAGTTTAGAAGCACATGAGTTGCTGTCTCGTCGTCCTCCATGCAGGCCCTGCACAGCGGACTGTCTGTAACTCCTATGACAACTATTGAAAACTATACAGAAACTATATACTATTATATTGTACAAAAAAAATAATTTTAGCAATAATTTGTGGAGAGTCTGTGCTTCTAACATTTAGGCGTAACAATATTTTTTTTTACATCGTCAACAAAATCTGTTAAACTCCGACAGATTTCGGGTTATAACCCGACATTTTTGATCATTTCAAAACCAATACATAACACCCATTATTTTTTTATTCACGATCAAAATAACTCATCCATAAAATCTATTTCTCCATTAAAATGGGAGTCTGTTTCATTTAAATATTAAAGGAAACCAACTTAAAACTCTCACAAAGGGCTGTTAGCACGTCTAAAAGACGTCTTTTCATATGCAAAAGAACCGGATTTATCCGGTTACCGCCAGCTCTGAGTAACAACAAGTAACCGTCGAATAGCAAGACGCCATCTTAGAATATTGTAAAGTTGGAATTTAAAGTTTATTTTTTTATTACAAAAGGCGGCAGCTTGGTTCGTTGTTGCGTTCTTAATTTAAATTTGACGTTTCAAGAAAGTATTTATTTTTTAGGGTTCCGTACCCGACTTTTACTAAGCCTCCGCTATCCGTCCGTCCGTCTGTCAGCGGGCTGTATCTCATGAAAAGTAATAGGTAGACAGTTGAAATGTTCACAGATTGTGTATTTTTATAACAAAAAAAAATTAAAAATAAAATAAAGTAAAAAATTAAACGGGGACAAAAACACTTTTCTTGTATGGGACCATACAAGAAAAGTGTTTTTTTTTTAAACTGAAGTATTTTAAAAAAAAAAATATGTAGTTTTAAATATTGTACGGTGGTACGGGAACCCTTCGTGTGTGAGTCCGCCTCGCACTTGGTAGGTTTTTAATTTCTTATGGTGATTTGACAGTTTGGAAAGGGTTTGTCGACAGCTGGTGGTGGTTTAACTGAGGGGAATGTTTTATAGTTTTTAGAGGCGGGAAAACTTTCTTGGAATGCCGAAAATTAAGATTCTCTGACGAAGGTTTGGTGCGTAACAGCCAAGTCCCTTACCTCATTGTTTCTTAGGTAGATAGGCTCATGTGAATATACCCACGACCACATATGGTTCACGCTTGACATTTTTAGTTGCTGTCAAAATTAAAACGTCATCTTCCTCATCGTCAAAGACACGTATAAGTAATGAGTTTTCAAAATTCATTAAAAATTACCTTTATACTGCGCCCCGCGGTTTTACCCACGTAGACCGGTATAAAAAGTAGCCTATGTGTTAATCCAGGGTATAAGCTATCTACATACCAAATTTCATCCAAATCCGTCCAACCGTTTGAGCGTGAAGAAGTAACAAACATACAGACACACACTCACAAACTGTCGCCTTTATAATATTAGTGTGAAGTGTGATACCATAGTATAATAATGATACAGTAGTTTATCTTCATAGAAAACGGCCAAAACGACGCGCTTCTAAATCTCAGTCACTCTCAGTTAAGGTAAGGTTCAAGGTTCACTACCCAGATAAACCACAGTATTAAACTGTTACAATACCTACTTTAAGCCTTTTCCGCCGTAAAAAGCGCAGTCACTACAGGACTGCATAGAAAAGAAAGAGAAGCGCGATGACAAAACGCTTGCAAAATATGAAGTAATTACCGATTTACAAAAATCTATTGATTGGACAAAAAAAGTAATGACATGAAATCATTCCTTATTATTTCGTAAAGAACTGTATAAATTTATGAACACTTATTTTTTACCATATTAAGGCTCTTACAGACAGAGGCGATATCGCGAGCGATATTGCGATATTATCGCGTCGCAACACCGCTACGCGACACGTCGCGACGCGATATCGCCTCTGTCTGTAAGAGCCTTTACACGTAGGAGTAATATGGTAAATACTAGAAAAAATATACAGAAATAGACTGGATTTAGTATTTTTTTTCCTTAGTTCTACAAACTAAAATAGATTTCAGGACATATGAAATCACTTCTTATTTGTTGTAGATTACTGTGTATTTTTTCCTATCAAAAAGATGCTATAGTTACTGTAAAAGATGGACACAAAGTTACTTAGTTTCGCCGTATTTTAGGGAGGAGCAGCCTTAATTATCTAATATACAATTACTATCCTTGCATGTAGGACATCTAATCAAATTGTCATACATCTCTGAGTTATGATCTACCTCGTTAGCACTAGATATCTAGATAGACCATTACACTCGATCGGAAATCAAATGCGGCTAATCTATATTAGCAGTGATCAATATTGCTAATGGGTGATTTATATTCTGTCGTAGATGAAATGCATTCGGAATATCGAGTTACCTCCTTGAAAACTGTGTAAATTATAGCCTAAATGTTCCCACTGCTGGGACACAGGCCTCCTCTCTCAAAGGGAGTGGGTTGTAATTCACCACGCGGGCCCAGTGCGGGTTGGATGGTGTGAAGTATAATAAACATTAATTACAAGAATATTTTTTTAAGTCAATTTAAGATTAGTTTTAGCATTACCCAAAGAAATGCATTTAATTACCTTAACTCTGAAATTAAATTTGAGATCAAAAATGTAAACAAAGGTGTTGCCAATTTAAAATACTAACCTCAATTATGTAGTTTGTCGAAAAGTAATATAATTATTATAGTGTTAAAATTGTAGGCATATCTTAATCAGGTAAAATGCACAAAGTATTCAGCTTTCCAAAATCAAATAATTAGAATGACTAGGGAAATGTTGACGACCCCTGACACGTCACTTTGACAACGACATTTCTTTGTTTACATTTTTGATTTCGAATTTTATTTTCGAGATTAGTGGTATTTGTAATTAGCAATCTTATTAAATTAAAGATATTTCACTTAAAAAAATCTTATTGTGGTTGACATAGAAAGACCACAAAGCTATTAATTAGCCTTTCCGAAAATGTATTCTAAAATGGAAGCATTTTCATTTTGTCAGCCTTACCTGCAGTTTAACTTTACAAAAATCTCACTACCCACATTTAACCTATGACAAAAATAAATGAGCATCCACAATGAGTTTCCCATCTTAACGAAGAGGAGCGTGTTCTAAGGAAATTGCGATCGCCGCGTCGTTTAGTGAAAGTCGCCCGCAGCGACCTTCTGCCACACGACAAAGGTTCCACTAAATATTTGGGCAGAAGGACCACATTCAACTACAACTTATTAAAAAAATCACTCATGATAAAACAAACAACTTTTACTGTGGGACCAAACCTGGAATCGCGAAAAAATAATCAGCTGCCCCCCATTCATGTTCGCATTACTCGGCAAAATGTAGGGAGTAGCAGATTTTTTTACCCCTTGGTAAGACTGCAGAGTTGAACTTGCGACCACAAATAATTAATTAATCAACCTGTAATACAGCATAGCAGTGACATAAAAAGAGGTCATGAACGCATTTTAACCGCCAAAAGATTCACCGGTGATGCTGGACTTGAAACAATCTGGTGGCGACATCGTAAAAAGAGCCCATCCATATAAAAGCACCCGTCTCTCCACAATTCCATTTGCTTACTACAGGGTGCATATTCGGTCAAACTCAAACTCAAAGCATTTATTTCAAATAAACCAATTACAGGCACTTTTGAATTGTCAAGGGGTCGGTCAGTCAGAAAGATGAAGCTAGTTGCCCATTCCAAAGCGTAGTAGATCTCTATGGAGAAGAACGCGGCAGAAACTCCACGGACACTCTTTTAAATCAAATATTTGACACGGTAAGCTCTAGATTCCTTCAATATCCTAAGAGCACGTCTTCCCTATTACCATTACCGCGCCCCCCGTCTACTCCTTGATATGCAATGGTCTCTGTTGCACCATGTAACATGAGGCAACAGGGGCTAGTGTGAATCTTTGGGTTCATTCGAGTAATCGAGTTTAATCAAACCACGTTGGGGTCGGCGCATTTCATTAATTAATTCATTCATGAAATAGAATGTCAGAGTTAGATCAAGCACGTGCTATTCTTCAGCAAATGATTTCAATCCTTTTCCAGGTCTTAAAATGGGTCTTCTGCACTGTCGTATTATGTGCATATATTATCTTTAGAAACGTGAGAATTGGGTGCTTAGAGTCGGATGCTAAGTAGAGAAAGGCTTGCGGCGGTGAGCTGATTATTCAGATTAGTGGTGTGGGTAAATATTTTAGCTAGTTCTTTTTTTGTATAGAGTAAGCCTTAGAAAATTAATTTGAAGGATCATAAAATGTATTCGCTTCGCCTTGGTTATATGACATCACTTCTTACAATCGAGTATAATAAGGATATTAAAAAAGTATTTTTACCAAAAAAAAAGAAAGGATTTTTGAGCTTAAGGTTTTATTAAATAACAGATGCCTGAAGGCCAATTCTCGTACTTAAAAAACGTTCATTACGAGAATTGCCCCTCTGATGTGATGAATGAAATAATAGAATATAGAGATAAACCATTCTAAAAATGAACGCGCCTCCACCGCGGTTACGCTCACATGCAAATAAGTGTATAGACGCAACACATATACATAATTGGTCTTTGTCATTGGTTTCTCAGTCATCGGCGAGTACAGTCGACAACTAAACTAAATAAGTACATACTTTACAGACTAACATACATAAAATATACACAATAATACTGTTTTTTTTTTATGCAAACGGTACCTACCCGACACGTCAAACAGCCGGATTTGTCGGCCAACTAGTGTATAAATGACACGAACGCCCGACAGAGCGAACGTGTCGTTCCATACAAAGCGCATGCTCCCCGCCGTACAATGTTGTTACCTGGACTGATCGCACGATTAGTTGACCTCTAAGTGCGGCGACGAGTCCATGTTGACAGTAAAAAAATAAAAAAATAAAAACATCCTTGGACATTACACAACGCCATCTGGTCCCAAGCTAAGCAACCTAATGCTTGTGTTATGGTAACGAGATGGCTGATAAACTACTTGTATACATTTTTTTTGTAAATACATACCTATTATAGATAGAAAAAACACCCAGACTCCGAACAAATACTTGTAGGTCGTACAAATATTTGTTCTGTGCGGGAATCGAACCCGCGACATGCTGCGCAGCAGTCGATCACTCAACCACTGCGCCAACCGTGTCGTCAACAGTAAAGTCGCCGCACGCACACAAGTAAAGTGTTGCAATAAGTATTGCCTCTCACACATTGAAATAATCACGTTTGTGGAGGGAGGTTCATTTTTAGAATGGTTCATCTCTACCATATTATTACCAGAAAATTATCGATATCCCTAAAACCTAATTAAATTCTCCAACAATAACTACCTCACCAAGGCAAGAATTGTTCCACAAAACTCTTTGAAAACACGTTAATTAATCATACCTTTTGTAATGCAGAAAATCGTTCACAAATACTCCGTTTTCGCTATTAATCATTGGGATGGACTCAAAACTTAATAGCTGGAGCTGTTCATAATGACTAAAATGCTTTGAGAGCAAAAAGGAATTAAGATGAAGTTGTAATTAAGAAATGAGTTCTGTCGCAAAAATTGTGGATTGAAAAAAAATACGTGGCTAGCTGTCGATTAAGTACCTTAATATTTTAATGATTGTTTGTATGTGTTAATGGTAAGTAACATAATCAAAACGGTTAAGCCGTATTTACACATACGAGAATATGTAAAAAGTGGTTCGCGAATGTCACTCGTGTAGCCACAAGAATATTTAATCTGCCTAGCATTTTCAAATCGCAAAAAAAATCAACTGTTCCCTACATTTTGACGAATTATGCGAATATAAATGTACTGAACAGCAGATTTTTTTTCGCGATTTCAGGTTTGGTCCCATAGTAAAAGTTGTTCATAACGATGAGTACAGTGACCCCTTAAAAGGTTGCCACTGTTTACACTTATACCCTGTTTATTCATTTGAAAACCTTACCTCCCCACTCTCTTCCTCTTACATCACTCTAGGTTTGAATAGTCCAATATCGCTTTTCTCTACCTGAAAATGAAACCTAATCAAAATACCAACTTTTTCAATGAAACCACTGAAAACTTTCATCCTAATACATAAAACAGAAGGCTTTTAACTCTTCAGGATGCGGAACCCTAAAAATCTCAGCGGGGAGTGCCAAATGTTGATGCATTTTGCATAAATTTTCTCTCAACGTGAATTTTAAATCAGTTACCGGACTACTATCCCTTCGGACTATGGTAACCGTATTTTTTCACATTGATTAATGGAATTTTTCAATGGATGGAATTTGGAACGGATTGGGTATGTTTTTTTGCTGGTAATTGGATTCATTGGAGAATTGGAGTTGATCTTATTTCAGATGGAATTTTGGTTCTGAACGTACATACGTATTAAAATTTTAATGTTCGTACAACTGGGGTACCCAATTGATGCAGCCCACTGTACTTTATCCCCATGGACGTATAAAAAAAGGAGTACTCCGCGCCACGCATATCGAAAGTGAAGCACCGTACCGATTTATGTGTGCGTGATTTGAGTACCTGCAAAGACGCCGTCGCTCTTGATTTAAAAGAGTGTCCGTGGAGTTTCTTGCCCGTTCTCCTCCATTACGCTTTGGAATGGGCAACTAGCTTCATCTTTCTGACTGACCGACCCCTTGACATTTCAAAAGTGCCTGTAATTGGTTTATTTGAAATAAATGGTTTGAGTTTGAGTTTGCTCGTGTCACGTAATGGCGGCCGGTGGGCATAGTATGATGTAAATGTGTGCGTGAGGCGTGTTTGTACAAACGGTCCGGCATACAAACTGTGCTTCACTTTAGATATGCGTGGCGCGGAGTCCTCCTTTTTTTATAAGTCTATTTTTATCCCATGGTTGTTTTGAAACAGAAACTTGAAACTAGAATTGTTTCTTCACTGACACTAGTTACCTATAGTTCAAAAATAGTGCGTGTGTGTGTGTTAATGCTCAATAGTTGAGCCGCTAGTCTTAGTTTGTAACTGTGCGTCAAAAATCTGCCTAGCCTTTTCCTAACTATGTCGGGGTCGGCTTCCAGTCTAACTGGATGCAGCTGAATACCAGTATGAGGCGACTGCATAGCAGCTAACCTCCACACCCCGTTACTGGGTAACACGATTTCTCTTGGTTTGTCAGTCTTTTGGGCTTCTGACTACCCGTAACGACTGTCAAATATCTACAAATGACAGACGTGAATGATGGCTTAACGTGCTTTCCGAGGCTCGGAGGGGACCGACCTCGACAAGCTTAGCTTAACCTTCGATCCACCCGATCATTAATTTTAATCACGAGCTCGTACTATGTTGTGCAATAAATGAATAAATAAATACTTGAAGGATGCATCCTTCAAACATTCTGCACCAAATAAAACGACAACAGAATTCCAAGAAGTCCTCCCCCACTCCCCCCCCCCCCCACAGGGCTGCTACATCTAATTCCCACATGAGTTCGTTTCTCCGTACAAAAGGAATCGTGTTAGTTGCACGGAATTGCGTTAGGAACTCCGTGTGCACTGATTTTATTACCAGCTTCCGACTATCGAGAGCTGTGTATGGAAATTTTTAATTTTATCAAGTCTTGCTGCAGTGTTCAGGGAAATGTTATTAACTAGTAGTTCTGTGGAACAGTAGACCTCGCTAGCACATTTTTTTTTGTAACACTAAATTTATTTAAAACGGGATATTTATCATGTTTTTTTTCATCAGATCTTCACCAAATTTTTATGAGACCAACTTAAAGTTTTCAAATAAAAAAAGAACTATCGAAATCGGATCTCGTAAGGCGGAGATACCCAGTGGCCCCTTTTTTTGCCCCTTTTTGGAGGAAGTAGCCCTCTAATCAAAAATCACTGACGGCAAAAAAATTGTATATAGTAGTTAAACCTGTAAACCAAGTTTCGTCCAGACCTATTGTAAAATACGACCTGTAGAGGAGTAGCAACAAACTGACAGACGAAAGCAAATTTTGCCAAACTTGAAGCAGAGACGCTTCACTCGCTACGTTCGTTCGGTCAATGATTGAAGGTTTTAGGACCGAATTTGTATGGACCATGTTTTTATATAGATGACACATTCACATTCAGGACAACTTCATTAATAATACTTAGCGTGCAATATAGGGAACAATTAATGGGCTATTTTGTTTTTAGTTCTGTAATTATGATGGATTTGCAACCATCATCAAATCATCAAGGTCAAAATCTATTTTAGTTTGAATCTGGGTTCAACTATCGCCTGACATGGAATTTCAATAATTCCCGAAAGACTGCCTTATTACGATATCAACTAATTAGATACCTGTTTTTGTATTTTTTTTTTCCTAATATTAATTTTCTTTAATAAATGGACCTTAAAAGTCAGGTCGTGAAGCCAGACAGTCTGACAACCAGTCTTACCAAGGTGTATAGTATTCCGCAATAACTGGGTTGGTCTGACCTCCAGGTAAGATAGGCTGTCGCTCCATGTTAAATACTGGGTATTCAGCTGCGTCCAGTTAGACTGGAAGCCGACCCCAACATAGTTGGGAAAAAGGCTACGCAGATGATGATGTAGGTACCTTAAAAGTATTTACAAAACACGAAAGACGGTATTAATTATAAAAATCAAAGCCATCACCACCACCAATTAAGACGATCGAAAAGCAAATTCATCAATTGTAATAGCTTTAAAAATACAAAGTTTTAATGCACTTCTATTAAAATGACAACTTTGGCAATTTCTGAATCAAAAGAAAAGAAATTCGACTTTACAGAGGAAGATTTTTATGGGAATGAAAAGTTATTTTCGTTGCAATAAAATCCACTTTATGATCACTTGGATATACCTGGCTTCTTTCTAGACTGTTGGTGTATGGTACAGACACATTGGCGATTATTTGTAAATTGTCGTTTGAAATTTCAATGCAAAATCGTAGGTATGATTCGACGTCGCATCAGGTTATGTTGGTATCCCCAACACAAATAATGAGAAATAAAATGGCTGTATTTGACTCTAGCTTCAGCCATTTTTGTTGCGTCCTAGCGGTATATACAGGGTGGAATTTTGTAATGCCACCTGAAGGGAAAGTACTCTTAATACTGTAGATAGAAAATTTTACTCAAAGAGAACATTCCTTTATTTTTAAATAGAAAAAATACTGCATTCAAAGATGTTCGAAAATTCGCTTGCCACACCCGGGAATCGAACCGACTAAAATCTGTAAAAATTACAACCTGTCCTTTTATTGCATCGATCGTTAGGATCAATTATAAGGATGAAATCTCTCTAACAAACTTGATAAATTAAATGAAAGGAAAACCATGAAATCTGGACTTATAAATTCAATGAGTCCAGTTAAAGCTCTTTAACTCAAAGATCAAGCTCTTTAGCCCATAACAGCAAAATCACTATACTGCCTACATTAATAGCCATTTTAATACATGGATTGGTAATAACGGCACAATCAGATGGCCTGCGAGATCACCAGATCTCACACCTTTAGATTTTTTGTTTTGTGGGGATATGTGAAAAATCTAATTTACATTAAATCTTATGCAAATGAAAACGAGTTAAAAGTTGAAGTTCAGAATACGATTTATAATATTCACCACAACACGTTATTAAAGGTTAGAAAAGAATAAAGGCAGACAGAATGAATTCGTTAGAAGAATACATTTGTGTATCCAAGAAAATGGAGCCCATTTCGAGCAACTAATTATTTAGTTTACCATTTTTTGTAAATAATTAAAATAATTTAAGATTTCATGGTTTTCCTATCATTTAATTTATTAAGTTTGATAAAGAGATTTCATCCTTATAATCCAATCCTAACGATCAATGCAATAAAAGTACAGTGTGTCATTTTTACAGATTTTAGACGGTTCGATTCCCGGGTGTGGCAAGCGAATTTTCGAACATCTTTGAATGCAGTTTTCTTTCTATTCAAAAATAAAGGAATGTTTCCTTTGAGTAAAATCTTCTATCTACAGTATTAAGAGTACTTTCCCTTCAGGTGGCATTACAAAATTCCACCCTGTATAACAAAATAGGCAGTCTTAAGGACTGCCGATAGAAGTGAAAACTTAAAAATTTGGAATCACGTCACATGAGCATGTCGGTGACGCGAACCCTTAAGTTTTGCCCATATCAAAAATCGCTGAACGCAGCTAAAGAAGTTTTCACTTCAAAAAAACTACCCTTCCCGTAAGCTTTTAAACTGTGCATCATTAGAAGAAAATAAAGTCCTACTTTTAACTTCACAAAATAAGTCTTGTGAAAGCCAATGGAAGAACACACTTACATAGCCATTATTTACTCTTAAAGCATTATACATAAATAAGTTAAAGAAAAAAAACAAAAATAGCAATGCATTCCGTAATAAATCCAAAATTTCTAATCCAATGTTGGGCGCCAATATTACAGATCAAGAAGAGAAAAGTCAGGGCTTGATAAGTCAAACCTTTGTGACTTTAAAACCCAATTCCCTAATGCGCCTTCACATTAGACACAACAGATAAGTAAAATAAAACCGTACCTCTTAATCTCAGTGTGCACACCCCCTAAGCTTCGCTCGACGCACGGCGGATAGAGGAAGCCTCTCTGGTCGTTAGAGCAGTCATTTCAGCAATACATTGTTATATGTATCGCTAGTTTACAGGAACTACCCTCGCTCCAACAAATCAAATGCATGAGGTTTTTCTCGATCTGAAATCTTGGCGCCCAACATGGGTCTAAAATTTTTGCTTTTATTACGGATTGCATAGCTATTTTTGGCCTGTTTTCATATTTGTTTATTTATGGATATGGTTTTAGAGTTAGTAATGGTTATTTGTGTGTGTTCTTCCATTTGCTTTCTAAAATACTATTAAATCGGTTTTGATTCGTAATTTCCCTCACGGCTCGTTAGAGCATTCTTTGCTTTAGGTCGGTTATAGTCTTTTAATGGTAGCTGCTCTTCAATAAGTCTATTGGAAATGGTTTATTTGTTACTCGATGGCTAATGGATGAAGGTTATATTGGCGCCCAACGTGGGACTTTATATAGTAAATACGCTATTTTGTATGTTTTATTAATTGTTATTACCAAAGATAAATTTGAATGTTAAATGAGCGGACCATCAATTTATTCTTATTTCTCGAATACTTAGTAATAAAATATTCTACTTATTTCTCATTGCTTATAGCTACTAACAACGGCCACTTACATGTAATTATCATTAATACATTGTTTTTATATCCTGGTACGTCGAATGAAATATATTAATTAACAGATTAATAAGATAAAAGGAATATAGGGGAGGGCTGTAATATTCGTAATAGCGATGGAGGAAGGTTCTAATGAAGCTTTTACTCTAATTTGAAAGAGGGGTCGTATATCAGAGTAGTCATTATCTATCGTTGGAAATTCGAAACAGATCCAAACGTGTCTGAGAGTTTTTTATTATCCTGATTCCTTTAACTAGACTTCGAATTTAAGTACCGTAATAATCTCGAACTACCCACTAGACCAACGTGAATTTAATAGCTGCAGGTAAGTTTCCAAGCAAAGATAAAATCGCTAGAATGCTTTAACGTTTAAAAAGCTGCGTTATTAATTTAAATTCAACTTGAATTATGACTTTCAGTTTTCTTTCTTTCCTTTTGCTTTAAGGAATTTATAATTATTAGAAGTGAATGTTCTTTATGCTAAGTTAAAAAGTTAGTTAGTTATTAGTGGTTGTTTAGTTTTCTTTATTGAAAAAGATTTTTAAAACACTTGGGCTGAAATGGAAAAATTCTTAAGTCACTTTGGCTGATGCATCGTCAAATTTCCTAGAGATCAAATAAATGGCTCTAAATATGATATCATATTAATTACTCCAGCATTGCATATAAAGTCCCAAAGCTCCCAATAAATTGAGCTTCAGAAATCAAGGTGATGTAGATAGCAAATCTTCAACAAATCCTTACATTAATAGGTACCTTTACACATTCCAGTCCCAAATTCTCGAAGTATTTACGAAACAAATATATAATAGCACAATAAATTCGTGCAGTACCGAGTGCTGAACAAATATTTTGATCGTGCATCCCATGCTGCGATGTTCGGTAAACAAGACCGCTTGCCAAGCGTACTAGTTTTGATTCTACCTATGTTCTGACCTAGGAAATATATTTGTGCTGAAGATATAAAAACCTGCTTATGTTCTGTCTTGGGTGAGTATTGTCATTGTAACGGTTTGGGGTTGGGGCTGTTATAATATGACTTTATATGACGGAACCGTTTTCCTAGGAAACCCAAGGTTTAGTTGTGAAAGCATCGTAACGGTACATTGCATTGTAAGTTTTACAACACTAGTGCCATATCAATACTCGAGAGTTAATTTTCTCCATGTTTAGTATAGTAATCTGAAGACGAAATAAGCTTCTGCATAACTAAACCAGTAGGCAGAACTAGTCCGATTTTTGGAGCTGTCAATAGTTTCGGATAATGTAGCTCAAAAAACTTGCCTTTCATACAAAACTTATACCATTCTGTGGCCACTTTTGTTGAAAGACGCATATTCATTCAGAATTGTATGATGTGTCAAGAGGACTCTTCAGTCCCATTCTGCAAGAAAGTAATTCGAAAGATAAGGACCATGCGCTCATTAATTATACTTAATTAAAATTCCCTCTCTTCTTTAAGACGGAAGTAATACTGTACTCTGAAATGATTAATTGCGAGTGGGTAGTTAGCAGAATTTATGTGCTGCGTTGAATATTTAAATTGTTTTAACCACTTGCCGTAAGTTAGATCCTTTTAAGACCACAAAGACAAAACAACGTTAGCAGTTAACACGTTTTAACTTCATACTCTCGCTACGCAATCAAAATAATAATATACTAAGTATGTATGGTAAGATGGGCCTACCACCACTACAGGTCGACCATTAATACAGTACGTATAGCTCCATACTATAATACTGCTGTACGAGTATGAGGTGATGGTAAACCCCCTAGGCCTTTACCCAACTCAGCGCCAGAACAATCAAATCGTCGTTTTTATATATTCAGTTGAACTTCGGCAACTTTTATTTTTTACAAAAGTCTGTTCTGACAAGTGAACATATAACACTTGGTAAAAAAAATTCAGCCAAATGGACGACGTCTACAGGGAATGTGTAAACTATAATCAAATGGCTAGAACTAAGAACTCCCTTTGGATTCCTTTTGAAGTAGCTTAATACTCCACCTTAATGTTTTACATATTTGTTCCGCCTCTTAAGAAAAACTTTGCTGGGAGTTTAAAACGAATTTACAGCTTATCTCCTAGAAATTTCCTCTCTACGAACAAACAAAGCATATAATAAGCAGTAATTCACATATCTAAACTAGATAAACAGTTAAACATGGTGAGATAACCGAGTGTATTTCCGAAGCCATCTTGGAATAATTCCAAGGATTTCGCAATTGGTTTGAGTTTTCTTTGCTTTGATTAAATCTTGGTGGGTACCTACTTGTTACCTGTTTTTGGGTATTTGGAACTTAATTATCGGAAAATAAGTAAAAAAAGGCAGAAGTGACATAATAGTAGTGACGAAAAACCCAATCACACTTAGCCCGACCTGGGAATCGAACTTTTTCTAAGCAGAAAATTTTCTAAGCTTAATTCTGGCTCAGCAAAAAAAGCTTAGAAAAGTTTTACTATCTGAAGAAATAACAGACAGTGGAAATCTTCGTTTTGGTTTTGTTTCGCTTCATGTAAGTACTTATAGAATAATATTTATTCTACTCGCATTTTAGTAAGTAATCATCGTGCCAACTTCGAATACCCACAAACGCCATATGCCCGCCAAAACACGCAATTCAATCGTTCATTAATGAATGAACAACTGTTCAAAAATTTCAAAGACCAAACGTCCATTCATTCGATGACTACCGACCACTGAAACTTTATGAATAGGTTCCAATTCAAAGAGATCTTATATGTATACGTTACAACGTTGTAGTGGGAAGGTAGGTCGGGTGACCAAGGAAATTGCCTGACCATCCTGAACCATTGTGTATTTCCCGCCAAACGGTTTAATGGCGGCCATGACGTCATAAGGGGACCGAGAATCGGAACTGCCATTTTGTTTTTTATGTAATGGCGGGCTATTGTTTTGTGAGCTTAATAAGTGTGTATCTGGGTCATGTGCAGTGGTATTATGTGCCAGATTCTTATAAGATTTGAGGATATGGCTTTTGGAAGATGAAGATTCTTATTTTATAGTCAAAAGGTTTTTATTTATGATGTAGTTTTAGATGCTATTTATAAACAGGTCATTAACTCAGGACAGAAACTACGATCCTTTACCCTTTCAAATAAATAACTGTTTCCATATTGGGAAAAAAATATTAACAAAAACAAATAAGCAGAAATTGGAGTAATACCCTAAATCTTTTTCCATGTTACCGTCTTGTATGTTCCTGACACAAAGCAAGTAATTCGTAAGCGGTACACATAGTTTAGGAAAAATACTGGTATTCAGGGGCATCTGTTTAGACTGGGAACCAATCCTAACTTAGAAAAAGGCTGCGATGATGGTGACTTTCAGTGTAATTTAAAGATGTTATGTAACATATAATATTAAGAATTGGCTGTGTCTCAAGTTTTTGGGATTATTCCAAACTTACAATGCCTTTGTAGTGTATGGCAAACAATGGATGAATTAATGACTATTTATGAGCAATAGAAATAGAAATAGAAATAGAAATAGAAAATAGTTTATTGTCCAGGTAATACAGTAAGCAGGTTTACATGTTAAAAATAAGTTGAGACGACATGAGTAGCTTAAAATATTACTTATAGCTAGGTTACATAATATTATTTGCCAGTGAGCCCCAAACTAGACAGTTAGTCTGTATCTTGGGGCTCGGAGTACGGATTCCAGAGTGGAGACTAGAGAGGTGATTTCAGTTGTATGTTGTTAAATGTGATGTTATGTAAATGTTTGTGTAAATGTGATGTGTGTATGGTGTGAGTGGGGGTGTGTGTGTGCGTGCGTATTCGTTCCCATTGTGCGTCATTTGACGTTTGATTCAGTGTCAGGTCAGGGTATTTATATTAGTTGTTCCGAGTCATCATAACCAGAGCTTTGCAACATTTTCTTTATAATTTTTTTACAGCTGAATAAGGTAGTATTTTTAATTTCGCAGAGTTTGCAGACTTTGTTGTATGTATTAATGAGAGAGTAAGCTGGGGAGCGTCTAGCTAGCAATGAGGTGTTGTCAGGTGTTGGGATTCTATAGTTTCTTTTGCTTATGATAGATGTGTAGTCGGGTCTGCTTTTAATAGTTTTGTGAGTTTTGGTGCAGGCAGAAAGAATGAAAAGCTGGCGGACTCTGAGAACTCTTGTTTCACGATAGAGTAAGTTAGTAGAGAACCTGAAGGGCTTCTTAAAAGTTACTTTAAGAAGCGTTCTCTGTGCTCGTTCTACTTCAATCAAGTAGGTCTTTCCAGCACTACCCCACACGCTGATGCAATACTGAATTATGGATTGGCATAGCGCTTGGTAAACTTGTAGTAGTGTGTCTGTGGGTAGGCAGTCTCGTAGTCTACGCATGGTGTGAATGAGTTTTCTTACTCTGCCAGATAGGTTGGATATATGTTGCTTGAATGTTAGGTGGTCGTCGATAAGAATACCGAGGTATTTAATGGAAGTGGTACGTTCAAGAGAAGGACAGTTACAAGGGGAAGAGGAGATATTAGAAGAGCAGTGATGCAATTTGAGTTTTAGGTGTGCTGAAGGTTTTGAAGCGGCGGTCTTGGAGAAAACAATATATTTTGTTTTACTGCCATTCAATGTGAGGAGATTTTTGTCCAGGTTATTCGCGATTAGTGTCAATCCCTCGTCAGCTACACAGTGTACATGTTCCCACGTTTTCCCGTGAAATATGATGGCAGTATCATCTGCATAAGTTATAATGTCAGCATTATTCACAGAGAGGTTTAGAATATCATTAATATAAATAATGAAAAGCGTGGGACCAAGTACACTGCCCTGTGGAACTCCGAAGTTAATGGGGAGTTGATCACTGGTGAAAGAGCTTACTTTTGTGTACTGTTTCCGGTTTGTCAGGTAGCTTTTAAACCATTCGAGGCAAATTCCTCTTTTTCCTATCCATTCTAGTTTCTTGAGGAGTAGGCCAGTTTACATCAATGTCGGCGCAGTTAAGGCTACGTCTGTTTTTAGCGGAACTCAAAAATTCATTACGTTTGTTTCGTCTCAGAAATCGGATCACTAGTGGTCGGGGAAGCTTGTTGTCGGACTCGGTTATTGTATCGGTTGTGCTATTGGTGTGTTTTTGGCGGCGCGGTCCGGCACGCATCACGTAATCCAAATCCTTCTCGTCAAGATCAACACCTATTTTCTGAGCGATGACGCGAACTATGTGAGTCAGGCTTTCTGATGGAGTTTCGTTTATTCCTATGATTTCTATTTCATTTCTTAAGGACTGCTGTGCCTGAGAGTTGAGTTGTTCTTTAAGTTGCCATACAGTATTTTGTAGTATTATGTTTTGAGAGGCACATTTTTCGAGATTGTTGATCTTTTCTTCGGCACGGGCAATTTTGTGCCCGTATTCGTCAAGGCGGCTATTACACTGCGTAATATGGTCGGTCAATGACCTCATTTCTGACTTCATCTCTATGACACTTTCGCGGATTATCTTCATTTCTAAAGCTAGGTTGTTCAGAGCATTAGAGTCCACGGTTATAGGTTGCAAGGTGGGCTGGTTATGTAATATAGCAAATGAAGAAGAAGCAGAAGATGCCGAAGTGTGTTGGGTTAACTCACAGGTGCCGTCAGAGACGGTGCTCTGGTGACCACTGTGACCAGTGACGGTTTCGCTGCTTTGACAGTGTGCGCATTTCCAACGCTGACGCTGTTCTTCGGTCAGTTTACGTGATTCCGTTATATTTGCGCATAAAGCGTGATAGTAGTAGGCACAGTTATTACATTTTATTTGTTGTGTTGGTCTAATTGGTTTTGTGCAATCCGCACAGCTGTTGTTAACCATTTTAATAAAAGTACCTAATAATATGAAGCGCTTACGAGTTCCAATCCAAGTTCCAGGAATTTGATCCGCAGGTGCGCGTCGTAGGTATCGCACGTGCAGACCGGCTGGCCGCTGTGCGAAAGGGACGAATTATCACGAGATAGGAGCTTGTCTCTTTTCCCCGAGGTGAGGCGGAGCCTACCTCAGTTAATGCAGCAGGATCGGGAATAAAATTTAGCACGCACTTGTTCACTCAATTTGTGATACTATTTGTTAGACACTTAGGTTTTATTTTGATTTGTTTAATGTTTTTTTTTTTTCCTAAATATTTTTACGGAGAATTTAATTTCACCAAAAACACGTCCACTCTTTGACAACTCAGATGGGGCAGTCCCCAATAGTATCCAGTAACATGGCCAGAGATTGCACAAGACAGGGAGGTTTGGAAAGAAAAAGCGGAGGCCTTTGCCCAGCAGTGGGATACAATGTAGGCTAATAAAAAATAAAAAAAGCATCCAGTTAGAGCTAATGAAAACATTTATAAAGATTTGTTTTGTAATTGAGAAGCTCGTTAACCACTATCACACCTTGTAATAAGCAGTGATACGGTCGTCGATGGTGCACGCTTGGACCTATCGACTCGAGACTTGAAGAATCTCAGGTTGTACAAACGAGTCACGAATTGTGCAAACGAATTCCAGAATCAGTCTCTCAGTAAACAGGGGTGATACCGTATTACACAACAGTCATAATATCTAGTAATGATCATCCGCATTGTTACCATTTGGAACCCTGTAACACATGAGTTTCCTCTGAAAATGCATGTAGTAAGGGCTAAATGGATGTGGATATAATATTTCTCCATATATATACGCGATACAAACGCTAATATTGCGATACACACAACAATGTAGTTATTACAACTAAATAAGGTATACGCTTTTTCTGTATCAGAAGTGCCTTGTGATATTAAATTCTTTTCATCCACCATCCTCATCATCTTCCTGCCCTTGTCCCATGTTACGTGGGGTCAGCGCAACACGTTTTCTTCTTCCATTCTCCTCTGTCAGGGGATTCACTTCCTTTTCTTTCGTAAAATTCCTCATACAATCCACACATCTTTTCTTTGGCCTTCCTCTCCCTCTCCATGCATCAAGATTTATAGACTTTGGTCAAAATTTTAAAGAAATATATAATATATAAAGGTTAAAATCAAGATAGGTGTGTTAAATTAGCATAAGCATAATCAGCCTGTATTGTTCACAATGCTGGGACTTAGTAAAAATGTTAAACTGAGCAAGTAAACTGATTTTACCAATAGCAGTTTATTGCCTTACTTAGAAACAATTTTAATGTTCTTTAGTCCAGTAGAGATATAATATTTTTTCCATTTACCCTTCGATAATTCTAAAGTTATTTATTTTCGCTGAGTGGATAACTATAGTGAATTCATTGCTATGTACAAAAATGCTAACAGTTTAGAGTTATGCTATAGGTATTAAGTAGGTATTTCCTATTATTTCGTGTTATAACAATGATATAAAATTTAAATTAAAATACTACACTGTTTCTTAATTAGTACTATCTAAAGTATATATTACTGAAAATGCTAACAGATAGGTACTGTGGAACAATGGAAATCTGAAAATGTCCTTTAACTCATTCAATAAAAAATTTAAGTTTTTCAAATCATTTCCTATACACTTAAAGGGATTAGTTATACCTTACAACAAAAGTTCTAACTGCTAAGTAATATGCTTCACAAGTAATTGTATTTTTACTTTGCAATTAGCGAAATATTGAATTTAAGTTTATAAATTTGCGCCCACATATTCGTGATAATAAGCTCTGTTACCATACAAAAGTTTCAACTTGTACGTGCTATGCCTTTTTGTTTAATAAATAAAATACAATTTGGATATTGTGGCGCGCGGTGTAGGTACCACAATTCGTGCAGCGCGACGCGGTGACAATCAGACCCACACTCAATGCAAACGTGCACGCGGCTACACATCAAGCTATGCATGTCCAGTTTACACTGACCTCTCATTGTAAGGTAATCTTATACAATGCGAGATCAGCTTATACTGGATATGTATAGCTTGATCTGTAGCCGTGTGTACCTACCTCTATTGAATGAGGCGCAAAATCATTTCATTACGGTCACATCTCACAAATGACTAATACGAGTACAGTCAGCGTCAAAAATATCGGAACGAACAGACTGTTCAAAATGATCTCAAAAACTAAGAAAATTAAACTACTCAATTGGGTAAAGCTCTTGTCAGAATTACAGTGTAATATTATCGTATACTGTCTTCATTCTGAAAACAGTCTGTTCGTCCCGATATTATTGACGCTGATCCAATCCAGTCAGTTATTTTTTCTGTTCCATTCCGTGACCGTGACTTCGCCCGCGCGTAATTATCAACAATTGTCAAAAATAGTCAAAATCCCGGATTCCGGGATTCACAAATTTAGAGTTCTGATTATAGGATCGAATGTATATTTATGTATTGATCGTCAAAATGTCGAGATTCCGGAATTGATAAATTAAGTATTTTTTTTACCATTACTGGGTAACTTGTTTATCACTAAATTTTCACAGGGGATCATCTACTATGAACAACTTTCACTATGGCATCAACACGTAAATCACGAAAAATAAATCAGCTGGTCGAGTAGGTATTGAGCTTTTGTATCAAACATCGTAATTTTTTTCGTGATTTCAGAGTTGGTCCCATAATGAAAGCTGCTGAAACTGTAAATCCAAGATGGCGGCTGCGAATATTTTCAAATGTTTCGTCATGGGTGTCGTTTTCATTGGTTTCGAGGGTGTTAAGGCCGATAGTGACACTAAAATGTAAATCCAAGATGGCGGCTGCGAATATTTTCTAATTTTACTCTAGTATGTACAAAAATGCTAACAGTTTAGAGTTATGCTATAGGTATTAAGTAGGTATTTCCTATTATTTCGTGTTATAACAATAATATAAAATTTAAATTAAAATACTACACTGTTTCTTAATTAATACTATCTAAAGTATATATTACTGAAAATGCTAACAGATAGGTACTGTGGAACAATGGAAATCTGAAAATGTCCCTTAACTCATTCAATAAAAAATTTAAGTTTTTCAAATCATTTCCTATATACTTAAAGGGATTAGTTATACCTTACAACAAAAGTTCTAACAGCTAAGTACAACACAAGGCTTCACAAGAATGTTCAGGCTTCACAAGTAATTGTATTTTTACTTTGCGATTAGCGAAATATTAAATTTAAGTTTGTAAATTTTCGCCTGAACATTCGAGACAATAAGCTCTGCTACCATACAAAAGTTTCAACATATACGTGCTATGGCTTTTGTTTAAATTGCGAATAACTATTTTCCATAACAAGCCGCGTAAGTCAATCTGAGATACTCGTAGAAACAAATGACCGCACCAGTAGGACATACGTTCCAGTCGCAACAAAAATATTCCTCTGACAAACGAATAAAGGTTTCTGTAGTTAGACGATCAGAGACACAAGAGACCATATTATGGGCTGCCGGAATACATAACGACGATTGGAGCCAACAAGTAAGTTCTAGTTGTATTTATAATTCCTACTATCAATATCCTATACCCCATCTAATCCATTCTATTTTTCCTCTATAGAGCCAACACCTCAACTTTAGGTAAATATGCGTCCGAACATACGATCTCTGGTAATAAATAAAGAACGGAATAGAACTTCGAGGAACGGAGACAAACAGTGGAGACTTCTTTAGGACAACATTTTTTCCGGGATAATTAATCTCCCAAAAGAGTAACATTCTGGAATGGCCTACTAGGCAAAAGAACAAGAGGTAGACCTATTACAAGATGGGAAGATGATATAAAAGCAATAGCTGGTCCAAACTGGAGAAAAGTAGCTGAAGACAAAGTCAAATGGGCATCACTGGAGGAGGCCTTCACCCATTCTGGGGTTCCTGTAGATTAAATAAAAAAATTAAGTACCTAACTATAAATACTATGATATAATACATAGGATACACATAAAATTATACTAAGTAAGAGACAAATAAATAACATAGAATGAACTAAACAAAACTAACACATACATAGATTTTAAGGAATGTAAATTTACTGGAAATAAAAGGCTTTTTTATTTTTATTTTTAATTTTTTTATAATTAGTCTCCCGGGTTTTGAGACATTACATTATTACTAGAGATCGGATAATCGGATGCGTATTAACCTAAAGTTGAGGTGTTGGCTAAGTATGGAGTGGGCTTTTGGATTGAAAGATCCCAGAATTCTGGTATCGGCAAATTTTGACTTCTAATTATAGAATCGAATGTTTTAAGTACTTAAGTTCAGATGTTAGTTAGTATGGATTGCACTTATACATCGAGAAAATGCCGGGATTCCGGAACGACACTTTTTAAGTTCTTATTTTGGAATCGAATGTTTAGTTAGGTACTTGCGTTCAGGTGTTGGCTAATATGTATTGCACTTTTGTATCAAAAAAAATCCGGGATTCACAAATTTTGACTTCTGATCATAGAATCGAATGTATAATTTACTTAAGTGCAGATGTTAGTTAATATGGATTGCACTTATGTATCTAAAAAATCCCGGGATTCCGGAGCGACAATTTTTAAGTTCTGATTATAGAATCGAATGTATATTTACTTACGTTTAGGCTTTGGCTAATATGGAATGTACCTACTTTTGTATTGATCGTCAAAATGTCGGGATGCCGGAATTGATAAATTAAGTATTTTTTTACTACGAGTATTAGAGGATAACTTTTTATCAGTAAATTTTCACAGGGAATCTTCTACTCATGAACAACTTTCACTATGGCATCAACACGTAAATCACGAAAAATAAATCAGCTGGTCGAGTAGGTATTGAACTTTTGTATCAAACATCGTAATTTTTTTCGTGATTTCAGAGTTGGTCCCATAGTGAAAGCTGCTGAAACTGTAAATCCAAGATGGCGGCTGCGAATATTTTCAAATGTTTTATCATGGGTGTCGTTTTTATGGCTTTCGAGGGTGTTAAGGCCAATAGTGACAATAAAATGTAAATCCAAGATGGCGGCTGCGAATATTTTCTATCTTTTCTAATTTTTCGTCATGGGTGTCGTTTTCTTGGTTTTCGAGACTGTTAAAGCCGATAGTGACGCTAAAATGTAAATCCAAGATGGTGGATGCGAATATTTTCTAATTTTTCTCAATGAGTGTCGTTTTCATGGTTTTCGGTGGTGTTAAAGCTGATAGTAACATTAAAATGTAAATCCAAGATGGCGGCTGCGAACATTATTAAATTTTTCGTCATGGGTGTCGTTTTCATGCTTTTCGAGGGTTTCAATGACGATTTACATTTTAACGCCACGTTAAAATGTAAATCCAAGACGGTGGCTGCAAAATTTTCAAACTTTTCGTCATGGGTGTCGTTTTAATGGTTTTCGAGGGTGTTAAAGCCGATAATGACGTTAAAATGTAAATCCAAGATGGCGGCTGCGAAAATTTTCCGTCATGGTTTTAGAGTGTGCTAAAGCCGATAGAGGAGTCAAAATGCGTGACGCTTGGCTGATGCCTACTTAACTAACCTTGCGGCAGTGCAGCGTATCGCGTTACAACCTGAACACACGTGTGATAGTAATTAAAAAACCATCAACATTTTTAAAGCAGGCGCTATCTTGCATTTACATTTTAGTGTCACTATCGGCTTTAACACCCTCGAAAATCATGAAACCGACACCCGTGACGAAAATTTTAAAAATGTTCGCAGCCGCCATCATGTATTTACATTTTAACATCACTATCGGCTTTAACAGCCCCCAAAACCATGAAAACGACACCTTTGACGAAAAATTAGAATATATTCGCATCCACCATCTTGGCTTTACATTTTAGTGTCACTATCGGCTTTAACACTCTCGAAAAGCATGAAAACGACACCTATGACGAAAAATTTGAAAATGTTCGCACCGGCCATCTTGGATTTATATTTTAATGTCACTATTGGCTTTAACACCCTCGAAAAGCATGAAAACGACACCCATGACGAAAAATTTAATAATGTTCGCAGCCGCCATCTTGGATTTACATTTTAATGTTACTATCAGCTTTAACACCACCGAAAACAATGAAAACGACACCCATAAAGAAAAATTAGAAAATATTCGCATCCACCATCTTGGATTTACATTTTAGTATCACTATCGGCTTTAACACTATCGAAAACCAAAAAAACGACACCCATGACGAAAAATTAGAAAATATTCGCAGCCGCCATCTTGGATTTACATTTTAGTGTCACTATCGGCCTTAACACCCTCGAAACCAATGAAAACGACACCCATGACGAAACATTTGAAAATATTCGCAGCCGCCATCTTGGATTTACAGTTTCAGCAGCTTTCATTATGGGACCAACTCTGAAATCACGAAAAAAGTTACGATGTTTGATACAAAAGCTCAATACCTACTCGACCAGCTGATTTATTTTTCGTGATTTACGTGTTGATGCCATAGTGAAAGTTGTTCATAGTAGATGATCCCCTGTGAAAATTTAGTGATAAACAAGTTACCCAGTAATGGTAAAAAAAATACTTAATTTATCAATTCCGGAATCACGACATTTTGACGATCAATACATAAATATACATTCGATCCTATAATCAGAACTCTAAATCTGTGAATCCCGGAATCCGGGATTTTGACTATTTTTGACAATTGTTGATAATTACGCGCGGGCGAAGTCACGGTCACGAAATGGAACAGAAAAAATAACTGACTGTATTGGATCAGCGTCAATAATATCGGGACGAACAGACTGTTTTCAGAATGAAGACAGTATACGATAATATTACACTGTAATTCTGACAAGAGCTTTACCCAATTGAGTAGTTTAATTTTCTTAGTTTTTGAGATCATTTTGAACAGTCTGTTCGTTCCGATATTTTTGACGCTGACTGTACTGTATTAGTCATTTGTGAGATGTGACTGTAATGAAATGATTTTGCGCCTCATTCAATAGAGTTAGGTACGCACGGCTACAGATCAAGCTATACATATCCAGTATAAGCTGATCTCGCATTGTATAAGATTACCTTACAATGAGAGGTCAGTGTAAACTGGACATGCATAGCTTGATGTGTAGCCTCGTGCACGTTTGCAGTGAGTGTGGGTCTGATTGTCACCGCGTCGCCCTGCACGAATTGTCGTACTTACACCGCGCGCCACAATATCCAAATTGTATTTTATTTATTAAACAAAAAGGCATAGCACGTACAAGTTGAAACTTTTGTATGGTAGCAGAGCTTATTATCACGAATATGTGGGCGCAAATTTATAAACTTAAATTCAATATTTCGCTAATTGCAAAGTAAAAATACAATTACTTGTGAAGCATATTACTTAGCTGTTAGAACTTTTGTTGTAAGGTATAACTAATCCCTTTAAGTGTATAGGAAATGATTTGAAAAACTTAAATTTTTTATTGAATGAGTTAAAGGACATTTTCAGATTTCCATTGTTCCACAGTACCTATCTGTTAGCATTTTCAGTAATATATACTTTAGATAGTACTTATTAAGAAACAGTGTAGTATTTTAATTTAAATTTTATATTATTGTTATAACACGAAATAATAGGAAATACCTACTTAATACCTATAGCATAACTCTAAACTGTTAGCATTTTTGTACATAGCAATGAATTCACGAAAGTAATCCACTCCGCGAAAATAAAAAACTTTGGAATTATCGAAGGGCATATTCTTTTGTCTACTGGACTACTTTGTCTTGAATGGAACTGGACAAAAGCCAGCGTAATCTACCAGCTTTAAACAAAAACTAGATAAATCAATTTATGTTTGTGCCAAGTTTTCTTCGGTTTGATGCATTTTCTTTAATTAGTAATGGAGAAAATTCAATTTGTCTTAAATCAGATGCCAAAGTCACAAAAGAATAATTCACACAAATATTTCATTGGCATGTCTTAAAAATATCTCGACTTTTACAGCAAAAATTGTTTGTCAAGGTAGCTTCATAAGATTGCGATGTTTTTGACGGAGCGCAAGCATGCATGGTTAGGACGATTTGAGTTACAATTTGGTATTCATCATCCTCCAGTATTTATAGTTTGGTCTTCTTTTTCAATACATCTTTGTTAAATCTCAGTAACTATTCACTCCCATTGCTAGCCATAATCATCTTTCACATAAACCACCAATCTTTTCTTTTATATTCCTTTATTCTTATAGCCATCATACTCAAAACTTTCCAATTATTATAAGGTGTCATTTTCTGTACCCAATATAACACATCGTGTCTTAGAAATAGTTCGGCTTTGTAGAGCGTCATCTCTTTCACTCATACAGTGTGATAGTCTCTTTCTAAACCTCGTTGTGTGTGCTCGGGTACTGAATCTTCGCTCAATATGCTAGTCATCCTTCCCATCCGTATGTCCATTCTGTTAGTATTCATGGCGCAACCGTCCTAGGTCGATATTGACTTCCACTATCCTCAATATTTTATTCAATTATATGGCGAAACCCTTATCTGTTGTTCTGTACCAACACTCGAGATTTGTTCTGTAAATAAGACTTTAATTAATTAATAGCCGCGCTCGAGGAAACGGGAATAGACGGTGTAATGTAAAGGTGGGTAGTTGGAGAATATTGTATATTGAAGGGTAGTTTATTGTTAAATGGAATTTCCTTACGAGAGAACTCTTTGTTAAATATTGAGATAAAGCAATCCACGGGTGCACATCATGTGACTTTTATATTATTGTAATAAGGTATAAATTGGATAAGATTGATGTGTCGTATGTGTATTTTCTGAACAAAATCTCCGTAAATTACTGAATTGGAAAAGAAGTAATTTTCTGATTGTCATCATTAAGAATTTCGAGGAAACAAACCCAATTCAGTACTCAGTAGTGCTTAAAAATAAAATATCCAACTACCGTTATTTACAAACGAACAAAATCAGAGAATAAAGTACCCGACCGGAATTGTTTCCTCAGAAGCATGGTAATTAACACATACGTGTGAAGTACAGCAAACACCCGGTGGAGCATTCCCTTTTAATTAAAATTAAATATTTGTGCAAACAGCGATGGAAGGAAATTGGCGGAGCGTTATTGGCGCCCAGCATGGGACACGTTTGTAAAATTATTGTAAGTCTAACTGAATGTCGGTAGTTGAAAATGTTGAAAAAAGAGTTCAACAGTTTTTCTTTTTATTTGGAAATTTTACTAATTTATAAAAATTTCCTTGACCCGCCCCACATTCTATTCCTTTTTGGCGCCGAAAGTCATTTGTTTCATTCATTTATTATTTTAGTTCTGTTTCGCCCCATTTTTTCAAAGCCTCTTTTCCTTTCTCTTTCTTCAAATGCAGAACTGCGTAATATATAATTCCTTTATGCTGGAGAGAGTATACATTTTATCTTTACTTCCTGTTGCTCATTAGAAAAAGAGTTATGTGGCGTTTGAAGTTTCATACAATCAGCTACTGTTTCATAATTAACCGACTTCCAAAAGGAGGAGGTTCTCAATTCGTCGGAACCTTTTTTTTTTTTTTTTTTTTTTTTTTTTTTTTTTTTTTTTTTTTTTTATGTATGTTCCCCGATTACTCGAAAATGGCTGGACCGATTTGGATTTTTCTTTTTTTGTTCGAAAGGGTATACTTCCCAAGTGGTCCCATGATCATCAAGTCAGGATCTGATGATGGGATCCCATGGAAATCGAGGGAAACCCTCAAATTTTATTGGCACACCTATATCGATTTCGGTATTTTTTATAGTAACTCGTGCATTTGCTCTCGGAAAATACCATTCGGTGAACTGGAACTGATGATGAAGACCACAGAGGGCCATCGGAAATACTCAATTATATCTAAGTATATCACAGGTTGCGATTCGATTACTTTAATATGGTTTATGCTCGTCAAAATGCATAATGGTAATGGTGACTTCACCATGAGCTCCAGTTCTCCTGGTTCTTACTAGGAGAACTCCTCAACGATTAACGTCCCTGCATCGGGAAAAGCAATATTTTGTAAAATGTGATGAGCAGTTGACATTGGGTTATTGTAACTTAGATAAATTACAAACTGAACCACTAAAAAGTGAAAAATAAAAACTTTTTTACAAAAAAAAAAAACCGACTTCCAAAAAAAACACTACAAACTGAAAAATAACTTTAATTTCGGAAGTCGGTGGCAAAAAACTAAAATACAGATCCAAAGACACCGACTTCCGAAATGAAAGTTATTTTTCAGTTTGTAGTGTTTTTTTTGGAAGTCGGTTTTTTTTTTTTGTAAAAAAGTTTTTTTTAAATAAAGCCTATTGGCGGCCATCTTTAAAAGTAAAAAAGCAGCCAAGTGTGAGTCGAATTTGCACACGAAGAGTTCCGTACCACCGTACAATATTTAACAATACTTTATTATTTTTAAATATTTTAGTAAAAAAAACGGTTTTTAAGGTAGACACTGTGAAAATTTCAAGTGTCTACCTAGTACAGTTTAAAAGATACAGCCCTGTGACAGACGGACTACCGGGCAGTAGGCCTTACTAGTAGGGTCCCTTTGGCATCCTTTGGGTGCGGAACCCTAAAAAACACACTTCAGTAATGAACCAAGGCAGCCTTATTAAAAGTTATAATGAAACAACGTCTTGAATCTACGCGTTTTTTGCGCAAAAACTTTGAATGAAAAGTTAAAAATAAATCAACACGGTTTTACCTGCTTGTTAGTTACAAGAGATAAAAAGTTAAGGGTTTTTTTCTTTGAAGGCCTATGTGGAAGATTGTTTTTATTGTTACAAAAAGACTATATGCGTTTAATAAAACTGAAACGTACTCGTATAAAGGATGAAATTGAATTCATGGGCATACTTTTAAGGAGTCATTTTACTTATCATTATGAACAACTTACCACGGGACCAAACCTTATATCGTGAAAAAAAATTCACAATTTTTTTTTGATTTTGAGAAGTTATGCGAACATTAATGTTGGGAATAGCAGATTTTTTTTTGTTATTTCAGGTTTGGTACCATAAGTTAAGGATGCCCATGAATTCAATTTCATTCTGTGCAATTATATGCAGTTGCAACTTGCATTGCATGGCATTTAAAAAATCCACAAAACCGATCCTACGTTTCCATCAGGAATAGAGCGTATTTTTACGCAAATGAATGGTAGCTTTTGTGGAATTGTGGAACTCGCTTTTTATTATTATAGTAGAAAGGTTTAGGTAGTTAAATAAAGGTAAACAATCTTGATGTGTCTTTTATATTTTTTATTTTAAAACATAAGTTTAAAAATAAAATGCAACTAAAAACCAATGTAAATACAACAATAATGATTTCTAAATCAATTGAACCATTAGTTTAATCAGTATTTATTTGTTTAATATGTGTTTGTGTAAAAAGTCACATCAAGATTGTTTACCAGACTAGAAAGACTGGTTGTCAGACTTTCGGGCTTCTGACGACCCGTAACGACTGTCAAATACTATACCCCTTGGTAAGACTGTTTGTCAGACTTTCGGGCTTCTGACGACCCGTAACGACTGTCAAATACTATACCCCTTGGTAAGACTGTTTGTCAGACTTTCGGGCTTCTGACGACCCGTAACGACTGTCAAATACTATACCCCTTGGTAAGACTGTTTGTCAGACTTTCGGGCTTCTGACGACCCGTAACGACTGTCAAATACTATACCCCTTGGTAAGACTGTTTGTCAGACTTTCGGGCTTCTGACGACCCGTAACGACTGTCAAATACTATAACCCTTGGTAAGACTGTTTGTCAGACTTTCGGGCTTCTGACGACCCGTAACGACTGTCAAATACTATACCCCTTGGTAAGACTGTTTGTCAGACTTTCGGGCTTCTGACGACCCGTAACGACTGTCAAATACTATACCCCTTGCTAAGACTGTTTGTCAGACTTTCGGGCTTCTGACGACCCTTAACGACTGTCAAGTACTATACCCCTTGGTAAGACTGTTTGTCAGACTTTCGGGCTTCTGACGACCCGTAACGACTGTCAAAGATCCACAAATAACAGCCGGGACCAACGGCTTAACGTGCTTTCCGAGGCACGGAGGAGTCTCGGTATGTAAAGATGGTCACCTATCCACTGACCAACCCCGGCAAGCGTAGCTTAACCTGATGGATTGACCCGTACGGCTGTTATTACTTAGCCACGAGCTCCTCACTTAGCTAATGAATACTGAATACATAGACCTTCTGATTTTCCTACTTAATTTCTATAGGAAGCCACGAGAAAACAAATGCAACATTCAAATGTAGAGCCATAGTTCTGCGAATTCTTGATTTCCCTACGGGTAGGAATCGAATCCTGGCCAATTGTACTGCCTCCAATCCTTTTGTGAGCATATTGAGTAGGAAACGAAGGGGTCATGAGAAACATAAGTAAATGCAGCCGGCCATGCTAGTGGGTATAAGGTAACATCACGGTTGGATTTCCCGAAGGTGTAGGCAGAGGCTGGCACGAGACAAGGGTTAGGCAGAAGCGTGGCGAATGGCACAAGAAAAGGGAGAACAATAGGAATGTTTCCTGGGTAAAAACAAAAGAAATTCTATTTAGTCCGTCAGTCAGATAATTTATGAGGAGCGCGTGGCTAAGTAATAACAGCCGCACGGGTCGATCCATCAGGTTAAGCTACGCTTGCCGGGGTTGGTCAGTGGATGGGTGACCATCTTTACATACCGAGACTCCTCCGTGCCTCAGAAAGCACGTTAAGCCGTTGTCCCGGCTGTCATTCGTGGATCTTTGACAGTCGTTACGGGTCGTCAGAAGCCCGAAAGTCTGACAAACAGTCTTACCAAGGGGTACCAGTACCTGGGTTGTGGAGGTCAGAGAGGCAGTCGCTTCATGTAAAATACTGGTATTCAGCTGCATCCGGTTAGACTGGAAACCGACCCCAACATAGTTGGGAAAAGGCTAGGCGGATTGACTTATCACATTTTAACTTAAGGCGGTGAGAGCCGTAAAAACGTCGTTTTGTTTAGTGTTTTATTCGTAGATAACACGGATTTAAATTTTGAAAAAAATATATTACTTAGTTCAGACTTCCATCTACAAATTTCGGCCGTCCGATACACGATTACTTGCACTTTACTGCATCCAATTAAATCGCAAAGACAAGTCTAAATTATGATCTATATCTTATTTCATTTGATTTATATTAGGCTTTGAACAATAAAACTTATGCCATAATAAAGGTCGTAAAAAATGTAATTTTTATCGGCTATCATAATTTGAAATATCAAAATATTTATATCACTAATTCCAATGTCAAGTGTTTTGCGCTCGCTCCGTGTCGTTTAGTCCCGAGCGGAACGTGATGGAGGTCGGACGTGTGCCAATTTTTCGAACCCGCCACCCCGCTAACTTCTGTCACCGGCTGCGACCGGCACAAATTAACATGTGTTGAAAACAGTTGAATTTGAACGCTATGCCTATGTAAATAAAGACGTCACGCGCGCAAAAGCTTTATTGGTATTTATTTTTATCACGGCCTATGTTTACCAATCGCATCAAGTGTGTAAAACAGTTGAATTTGAACCCTACACTGGAGCTTATAAAGCCGCCTGACGCGCAAATTTTTGGTTCACTATTTTCAAATCTCAAATAGGTAGGTGCCACAGAATAAAGTTAGTACGGGTGGTTTTATAATGAATATCGGATAGGAAATGAGATTTCTTCATAACATCACGCCTGAATTCTTTCAAAGGCTTGGGCAGGGATGTTCAGAAAATAAGTAGGCCCTCAAATGTATTTTTCTGTATACCTACATAAATAAGATTTTTTTTTTAAATTAAGTTTTTTTTCTAATTAGGTATCTTCTTATTTTTTTTTGTATTTCAAGGTCAAAATGAAAATCCAAGATGGCGGCTGCAAAAATTTCCAATTTTTCGTCATGGGTGTCGTTTTCGTGATATTTTAGGTCGCTGAAAACGATAGTGGGGTCAAAATGAAAATCCAAGATGGCGGCTGCGAAAATTTCCTAATTTTTCGTCATGGGTGTCATTTTCGTGATATTTTAGGTCGCTGAAAACGATAGTGGGGTCAAAATGAAAATCCAAGATGGCGGCTGCAAAAATTTCCTAATTTTTCGTCATGGGTGTCGTTTTCGTGATATTTTAGGTCGCTGAAAACGATAGTGGGGTCAAAATGAAAATCCAAGATGGCGGCTGCCAAAATTTCCTAATTTTCGGTCATGGATGTCATTTTCGTGATATTTTAGGTCGCTGAAAACGATAGTGGGGTCAAAATGAAAATCCAAGATGGCGGCTGCGAAAATTTCCTAATTTTTCGTCATGGGTGTCATTTTCGTGATATTTTAGGTCGCTGAAAACGATAGTGGGGTCAAAATGAAAATCCAAGATGGCGGCTGCGAAAATTTCCTAATTTTTCGTCATGGGTGTCATTTTCGTGATATTTTAGGTCGCTGAAACCGATAGTGGGGTCAAAATGAAAATCCAAGATGGCGGCTGCGAAAATTTCCTAATTTTTCGTCATGGGTGTCATTTTCGTGATATTTTAGGTCGCTGAAAACGATAGCGGGGTCAAAATGAAAATCCAAGATGGCGGCTGTGAAAATTTCCAAATTTTTCGTCATTGGTGTCATTTTCGTGATATTTAAGGTCGCTGAAAACGATAGCGGGGTCAAAATGAAAATCCAAGATGGCGGCTGCGAAAATTTCCTAACTTTTCGTCATGGGTGTCATTTTCGTGTTATTTTAGGTCGCTGAAAACGATAGTGGGGCCAAAATGAAAATCCAAGATGGCGGCTGCGAAAATTATCAAATTTTTCGACACAGGTGTCATTTTCGTGATATTTGAGGTCGCTGAAACCGATAGTGGGGTCAAAATGAAAATCCAAGATGGCGGCTGCGAAAATTTCCTAATTTTTCGTCATGGGTGTCATTTTCGTGATATTTTAGGTCGCTGAAAACGATAGCGGGGTCAAAATGAAAATCCAAGATGGCGGCTGTGAAAATTTCCAAATTTTTCGTCATGGGTGTCATTTTCGTGATATTTAAGGTCGCTGAAAACGATAGCGGGGTCAAAATGAAAATCCAAGATGGCGGCTGCGAAAATTTCCTAACTTTTCGTCATGGGTGTCATTTTCGTGTTATTTTAGGTCGCTGAAAACGATAGTGGGGTCAAACTGAAAATCCAAGATGGCGGCTGCGAAAATTTCCTAACTTTTCGTCATGGGTGTCATTTTCGTGATATTTTAGGTCGCTGAAAACGATAGTGGGGTCAAAATGAAAATCCAAGATGGCGGCTGCGAAAATTTCCTAATTTTTCGTCATGGGTGTCATTTTCGTGATATTTTAGGTCGCTGAAAACGATAGTGGGGTCAAAATGAAAATCCAAGATGGCGGCTGCAAAAATTTCCTAATTTTTCGTCATGGGTGTCGTTTTCGTGATATTTTAGGTCGCTGAAAACGATAGTGGGGTCAAAATGACAATCCAAGATGGCGGCTGCGAAAATTTCCTAATTTTCGGTCATGGATGTCATTTTCGTGATATTTTAGGTCGCTGAAAACGATAGTGAGGTCAAAATGAAAATCCAAGATGGCGGCTGCGAATATCCTAATTTTTCGTCATGGGTGTCATTTTCGTGATATTTTAGGTCGCTGAAAACGATAGTGGGGTCAAAATGAAAATCCAAGATGGCGGCTGCGAAAATTATCAAATTTTTCGACACAGGTGTCATTTTCGTGATATTTGAGGTCGCTGAAACCGATAGTGGGGTCAAAATGAAAATCCAAGATGGCGGCTGCGAAAATTTCCTAATTTTTCGTCATGGGTGTCATTTTCGTGATATTTTAGGTCGCTGAAAACGATAGCGGGGTCAAAATGAAAATCCAAGATAGCGGCTACGAAAATTTCCTAACTTTTCATCATGGGTGTCATTTTCGTGATATTTTAGATCGCTGAAAACGATAGTCATTCATTTGAAAATTTTCGCAGCCGCCATCTTGGATTTTCATTTTGACCCCACTATCGTTTTCAGCGACCTCAAATATCACGAAAATGACACCCATGACGAAAAATTACGAAATTTTCGCAGCCGCCATCTTGGATTTTCATTTTGACCCCACTATCGCTTTCAGTGACCTAAAATATCACGAAAATGACACCCATGACGAAAAATTAGGAAATTTTCGCAGCCGCCATCTTGGATTCTCATTTTGACCCCACTATCGTTTTCAGCGACCTCAAATATCACGAAAATGATACCCATGACCGAAAATTAGGAAATTTTCGCAGCCGCCATCTTGGATTTTCATATTGGCCCCACTATCGTTTTCAGCGACCTCAAATATCACGAAAATGACACCCATGTTGAAAAATTTAAAAATTTTCGCAGCCGCCATCTTGGATTTTCATTTTGACCCCACTATCGTTTTCAGCGACCTCAAATATCACGAAAATGACACCCATGACGAAAAATTAGAAAATTTTCGCAGCCGCCATCTTGGATTTTCATTTTGACCCCATTATCGTTTTCAGCGACCTCAAATATCACGAAATTGACGCCCATGTCGAAAAATTCGAAAATTTTTGCAGCCGCCATCTTGGATTTTCATTTTGACCGTAATCACATCCTCTCAAGAAAAAAAAAACTAGAGCGTAAGAAGTTATGCCCCTTCGTTTTTTTTTTTTTGTGTTGACATAACGAATAAAATAAAAAACGAACTTTCCAAATCGGCTTCTAAATGACGGAGTACTGCAGTAACAAACATAAAAAAAAAAAAATACAACTGAATTGATATTCTCCTCCGTTTTTGAAGTCGTTTAAAAATAACACATCATTGTTACGTTTAAAAATTAGCTGGACATCACTCACAATGCAGTCATTGGTGTCGTGGGGAATACTAGTTTCTGTCATTCCCGACGACACCACCAGTGGTGTCGTGGGGAATGAACGGTCATTTCGTGGTATTTAAGTTCGCTGAAAACGATAAAGGTCTCAAGCTAATTTCGACCTTATTGACATTTTACAAACCCTTTGTTTTTTTGGTCCAGAATACTCGGTAAATGATTTGGAAGCTGAATTTAACAAAAAAACATGAATGTCAATAAGGTCTAAATTCGCTTGACACCTCAGAAAGTGTCTAGATTATTATGCACATCATTTTTAGGGTGTCAAGCTAATTTCGACCTTATTGATATTTTACAAACCCTTTGTTTTTTTGGCCCAAGATACTTGGTTAATGATCTGGAAGCTGAATTTAACAAAAAAACATGAATGTCAATAAGGTCTAAATTCGCTTGACACCTCAGAAAGTGTCTAGATTATTATGCACATCATTTCTAGGGTGTCAAGCTAATTTCGACCTTATAGACATTTTACAAACCATTTGTTTTTTTGGTCCAAGATACTTGGTAAATGGTCTGGAAGCTAAATTTAACAAAAAAACATGAATGTCAATAAGGTCTAAATTGTTATGTAACACATCATTGTTATGTAGCTGGACATCACTAACAGCACAATACAGTCGGTGGTGTCGCATGGCGTGGGGAATAGTAGTTTCTGTCATTCCCCACGACAGCGACACCACTGAAAACGATACCACTGGTGTGGTATCGTGGGGAATGACAGAAACTACTATTCCCCACGCCATGCGACACCTTCGTAAAGTAAAATGGTGCGCGGCGCGTAGTTTTGAATCGTACGGGTAAAGGTCTTCGTGTCAGTCAGATTTTAAATCCACCTTATTCACGAAAATAAATATGTATAAGTAGTTATTTTTATTTATTTTAACTGTTCAAGTTTACAATGCATACCTAATCTGTCCACGCTAACATCAATGACATCATCCGACGAGCCCTTGTCACCGTCGGCGTTCCAGCTGTATTAGAACCCAATGGCTTGGCACGCGACGATGGCAAGAGACCGGACGGCATGTCATTATTTCCATGGAAGGTGGGAAGGCCTTTAGTGTGGGACGCAACTTGTGTCGATACTCTTGCGCCATCCCATCTTCCTGGCTCGGCGTGCTGTGCTGGCACTGCTGCTGCGGCTGCGGAAAACCTCAAGCGGCGGAAGTATAATAACCTTATCGGTAATTATATTTTTGAGCCGTTTGGGGTTGAAACCCTTGGGCCGTGGGGTCCGAGTGCTCATAGTTTGTTTAAGGAAATCTCCAAACGGCTTGTTGACACTTCCCGTGACCCAAGGGCTGGCTTTTACCTTGGCCAGAGGATTAGCATTGCCATACAACGTGTCAATGCCGCCAGTCTCTTGGGTACTCTACCAGTCGACAGCGATGCGGAGGAATTTTTCGACGCCATATTTTAGTTTTTTATTAGTTTTAGTTTAAGATATTATATTTTTAAGTTATTTTAGCTTATTTTTAAGTATATTGAAATAAAAGTTTTCCATATCTGTCTAAAACTTTAAAAAATACTTACTAGAAAAATAAAACAAAATAAACTTGTATACTAATCAGTTCAAGTTTATCTACTGCATTGCTCTATTCTGTGACGCAACATAGTACCTACACGAGTTCATGAACTCATGAGCGGTGCGCTTGGCGCGCGTTTCCCGCGCATCGTAATTTATTACGTATCGCTACTCCTTGCGGGGGCTGCGGTAAGCATTTAATACCTACGGCGCTTGCTTTCACCCCGCCTTAATGTATCGTCGAAATCTTTTGATTAGGTACATAATAAAATAAAAAATACGTGTCCAATATTTTTTTACTAATACAGAGTGTAAGTGTAAACAGTGGTAATCTTTTAAGCGGTCACTGTACTCATCATTATGAACAACTTTTACTAGGAGACAATACCTGAAATCGCGAAAAAAAAATCTGCTGTTCCATACATTTTGACGAACTATGCGAACATAAATGTACTGAACAGCTGATTTTTTTTCGCGATTTCAGTATTGGTCCCATAGTAAAAGATGTTCATAATGATGAGTATAATGACCCCTTAAAAGATTGCCACTGTTTACACTTACACCCTGTTTAAGACGGACAAAAAAAAATTTCAGTATCGTGTTGTTCATTATGTTTAAATCTATACGTTTGGCGCTGGCTTTACATTCAAATTCAACAATGTTGTATAACTATGCTTATCAACGACTTTTATTGCACAGTTATTTGGCGGAAGGTATAGTTACTTCCGACTTTAAAAAAAAAAATCATAACCTTTCCGACTTCAAAGTAAGTCAGCACCGATAAGACACTCAATTTATATTCATTACGCGCTATCCCTGAGGGCGCGTTACCTCATTTCCTAATGGTATTATTTAGTTGAGGTCAACCCCATGTGACGACTCGACCCTTCGTCACTTTTTAAGGGTTAAATGTAGAGAATTATTGTTTTCTTAGGACCTTTGAACTGTGTTTGGGGGTCGAGAATGTCTTGGGGGTTGATTCTGTGAAGGTTTTGTCATTTATGTGGTAATTTAAAGTAAAAATAGAAACTCTTTCACCTACTAGGTATAAAGGAATAATACAGGTGACATCACATAGTGAATGAATAGCCCCTTAGACTTACCAGCTTATCTTAGTCACGTAACAGCTTGTGCCGTCCCTCTAGGGAGCAGAAACAAGCTGCATGCACGATGCTGCTTCAATATCGTATCTTGAGTCAATCTAGAGCAGTCTTCACCGTCACGTATTATATTATAGGGTAGCGAGCGAACATAGCCCTTGGGGGGTGACAATAAGTGAAAAATACGAGTACAAGGTTGTCAGCATTTGGAGGGTTGATTTTTGTATGTTAGGGGGCGAATTGAAAGAGGAGCTCGGGGCTAAGTAATAACAGCCGCACGGGTCGATCCGTCAGGTTAAGCTACGCTTGCCGGGGTTGGTCAGTGGATGGGTGACCATCTTTACATATCGAGATTCCTCCGTGCCTCGGAAAGCACGTTAAGCCGTTGGTCCGGCTGTTATTCGTGGATCTTTGACAGTCGTTACGGGTCGTCAGAAGCCCGAAAGTCTGACAACCAGTCTTACCAAGGGGTATCGTATTACCCAGTTACTGGGTTGTGGAGGTCAGACAGGCAGTCGCTCCATGTAAAATACTGGTATTCAGCTGCATCCGGTTAGACTGGAAGCCGACCCCAACATAGTTGGGAAAAGGCTAGGCAGATTGAGGGGGCGAATTGAAACTTTTTATGGGTTGTGTCAATCCGTCATCATTTTAAATAATTATTTGTAGGTGGTATTATTTGTTGTGGTTGGTATATAGTCATTTTATTCCAGATCATCTTAACTTCAAATTTTCACTTCTTTTATTACAGGCTGTAATTTTAATCAGCGTTATTCTCTTAGGAGTTCATTGTACTCATCATCATGATCAACTTTTACTATAGGACCAATCATGAAATCGCGAAAAAAAAAACAGCTGATTTTTGTTTCGTGATTTCAGGTTTGTTCCCATAGCAAAAGTTGTTCATAATGATGAGTACAATGACCCCTTGAGATGACAAAGGTTTTCAAAATTACACACAGTCTGATTTTTTTTTCTAATCTATTTATTTTCTTACATCAAATCTTCTTACACCAACTTGCCCTGTATGTGTAAGGCTACTCACCAAATACGCCGATTAGACAGATCGATTCGACTTGGAAAATGTATGAAATTACTATACAGGGTGTAAGGGATAGCCCTCCGCAAACTAACAGGGTGCATTCAGCTCCTCATTTTGAATCATATTCCACCGGAAATTTTCTCAGGAAAATTTTCATTTTTTAAATATTTTTTTCAGTTACATTTTCTTTATTTCAAATTAAAATTACATTGTGTGTTCGCAGCACTCCATTTATGTAAAAAAACAGCAAAAAAAAAATAAAACTGAAAACAAAAAACGAGCAATGGATGTAGAAATACTCTAACGAACGACGCGTGAAATCAGCTGTTCACTTTCTGTCTAGCTACAGAGTTCATCGAACTCACCGCATACCTATTACCTACCCCTCCCAACCAGTAATAGATGCTCCGATTTGTGCACAAAAACACAAACAAATCAGGTTTATTGGATTCCCATAACGTTCCTGAAAAAATTTCATGTACCGGTCATCTTAGTATGACATACTGAATTCACCCTATCAGTTTGCAGAGGGCTGTCCTTTACACCCTGTAGTTAGGTCGGCTATCGGCTTAGTCCAAAATGTCAGATACGTCAGTTAGATAAATTAGCGAGGATTTGTCATAGATCATTGTACTAAGAGTTGGGTTACACCACGGTAGCTACTGTTACGGGTTACGGTATATCGACGATAAAAATGGGGTCAGTACCTACGGACAGCAAAAAAATGGGGTATCGTGTTCATCCAATGATATTTTTTGCTATCTGAAAGATTGGATATCTTTCTGATATCCGATATTTCTTTACCTTCTATATACCTATAGTTTGTTGTGCTCGATAATTTGGTGAAACTTTTTGCCACGTGTCAGTAATCATAATCTTTATGTACTTACTAATATTATAAAGAGGAAAGATTTTTTTTTGTTTGCTTATACAGCATAAACTACTGGACCGATTTTATCCATTTTTTCAACAATAGAAAGCTAAATTATCAGAAAGTAACATAGGTTATAATTTATTTTTAAAAAAAATAGTGATCCTTAAGAAATTTACAATAATGTAACCGAAAGTAGCAAAATTTTGTCTATAAAATTCATTATTGGCGTGCGCTGTAAAGTTTTTGTTTTTTTAATAAAGAGCCATGTAGTATAAGTTTTTAGCTTCTATAAACTTATACTAGATGGCTCTGTATCCGGGTGTCCCACAACACCTCTCGACTTTTTTAATATTCGTATTAATCCGAGTAAGTTTTATAGGAAAAGGAAAATTGGAAAAGTTGCCCGTAAAATTGGAAAATTCGTAAAAAAAACTGCTTTTTTCTTTATGATATGGACAGGTTTATGTTTTGTTGGGTCAGCTAATTACAAATAAATATGTTGTAGATACCATTTTAATATAATTTGATCTAAGGTAAGGTTTCGCACAGACAAGCGTTTTCAACGCCCTTTAAAAGAAAGGCAAGACAAAGTCATAATTTTTTTTTCCATTTATTTGTAACAATGAGGCACCATGACAACCATGAACACGGAGTATCATCAAAGTATTTATTTCTTGAAACCATTTACATGCACTTGTAAATTGTCAAGGAGTCAGTCAGTCAGAAATATGAAGCTAGTTACCCATTCCAAAGCGTAGTCAGTTCCTATGGAGATGAACGGGCAAGATACCATATACCTACACTCTTTTAAATCAAAAATATTATTCTATCTTCTTATAAACAGCATGTTTTATCTACACATTCCCGTTAAACATACCCATCTATCTACCTTTTACCGAACAACACTTGAATGTAAATTAACTCTGATCTAACTGACCTCACTACAATGTTATCTCAACCGAAACCGATTGATAGAACATGAAGGGTTAGGCAACAAATAGCCCGGCGGTAACTCGAGTGGGGGTAGGAAATAGCCCAGCGTTTGACGGGTTGAGAGCTCTTGTTACCTCATAGGGTTAAAACGACTTCACGTACATAAATAGATGGGCATGTGTAGAGGAATTTTGGGATGGGAATTATTGGTGTATGTTCTATGTCAAAGGATTTGATTTCAGCACTTACTCCTTCTCCTTCATGTGGACCATTGTACCAGCCCACCTCACTCCAGAAGTCGACCAAGTCTCCTAGTCTGTTAAGAACATCTGTGGAAGATCGGAGTGTTCCAAGAGTTTCTGTTCTAATCTTGGTGACGCCTGTGCATTCAATGAGCACGTGCGTAATGGTTTCCTCGGCCTCCAGGCAAGCCCTGCACACCGCCGGGGTCGCAGGTTGTTCGAAAGAGATACCGTGGCCCTGGCACAGGCAACTGAAGGAACACGGGTGGGTTTTAGTCAGTAAAAGTCTGACACGGCCTTCCGCTTCGCCCAGAGCGGGAGAAGTCATTTGATGATATCCCATACACAAAAGAAAAAAAATATTTGCGGGCGGCCTCTAACTACAAAAAATCGTAGAACATACATGGGGGTTAAATATAATATAATATATATAGGTATGGTACTGTGCTATCGGCTCGCACTGGCTTGACACCTTAAAAGAAACACCCTGTATACCTGTTTTTGAAGTGAAAACTACTTAAGGCGCGTTGAGCAATTTTCGGTAGGGAGAAATCTTACGGGTTCGCGTTACACTTCTGTCGGCAGTCCCATGACTGCAATTTTTTTTTTAATTTGCTCTAGTGTTTAAAAGCATGTACTTTGTTTATAGAAAAATGTAGGGATCATTGTAAATTAAAAGCAAAACTTCTTGAAACTTGTTTTATTTATTTTAAATATCTTTAGCTTAGTCCGTTCGCACGCGTCTTTCATTATTCGTCTCTTTGTTCATAGAAAACAATAAATACCTACCTTTTATTTTCGCTTTTCGCATGTGTGAACTGTTTAGTAATTAATAGCTTTTTCCAAATAAATCCAATACAAAACATCACACCTCAAAATAATAGTGGAATTTTATCGGAAAAAATATGGAGAAAAATACAGCATAATTTATCAGAAAGGTGTAGTCATATTTTAGGGTGTGGTATAAACCATGAACCTGAACAACTTTCTCCATGGGACCAACATCGTAATCGCAAAAAAAATATTATCCGTCCCTACATTTGGTTCTAATAGGTATTGAAGTTTTTTATGGGAGAATTGATATTTCTTTCGCGATTGCGATGTTGTTGGAAAGTTGTTCAGTTTGATGGTCTGCAGTACCACACCCTTAAATATGACCACATCTTCCTGATGCATGCTGTGTAGAGAAGGTGTAACTTAAATAACGCACAACCTATTAAGGGGCCATTGTACTCATCAGTATGAACAACTTTTAATGTGGAACCAAATCATAAACCGCGAAAAAATCTGCTGTTCCCTACATTTATGTTCGCATAATACGTCAATATGTAGGGGACAGCTGATTTTTTTTTTTGCGATTTCAGGTTTGGTCCCAAAGTAAAAGTGGTTCATAATGATGGTACAATGACCCCTTAAGAGTTTGTGCGTTATACATGTTACACCTTGTATAAAATTACTTATTTTTTCGACGAGCTATTTCTGATAAGATTCGCACGATATTATTACACGGAACACATTATGATATTCAACAGGTTATGAAATACAGAAACATGGCATCAGCAACTTTGGTACGTACTGCTTACATTAACATTATTAGTGTCACAGTTTCAGTAGTTTTCAAAACATTTCAGAAACGACGCCATTTTTTCATTAGTGCGAAAAAGAATGAGATTGTTAAAAAATGCGAAAATTGAGCCGCACGCTTGTTATGGATGATTTATTCAAATTATCCGACGAGTCCTCAAAATGTAACTCTTCATATCAACTCCTACCTACATTATAAAAATAAAATGAAACTTCGACACAAACAAAATGCTTTCGCAAAAGTGAAATAAAGGCGGTTACAGAGTGGGCGATCCAACCTCCACGGAAACGCAAACAAAATCTCCAAAATCCGTGTATTTTATACCAGTTAGGTAGTGCTTGTTGTTTATTCCTGAAAGGTATAAAACATTACTTAACAAATTGATAATTCTTAAAGCTATAAATTCACTTTCATTGTTTTAAAATTACAATTTGTTAAGACAAGATATTTCATAAGCATCTACTATACCGTTTTATATACTGCTAACATACATAAGTACACTCTCCGAAAATTCTAAGTTGACCGCTACATTGTCGCGGAAAAGAGAGACAAAAAACAGCATGATGATTTTTTTAATCGCGTTTTTTCTAATCTTTTTCGAAGTTTAATTGCAGATTAGATATCATCACACTTCTTATTCTTTTCAGCTATACTTCTTTCAGTTTTCAGACTATTCATTTAGATACATTTTAAGTACGAATCTGCTATTAAACTTTGTTGTAATCTAACATGAGCGACTAAAATGACCTGTTTGACAGAGCCGCGTGATCGCGACTGCGTCGGACGGTTAAAAATTGCTCGACTAAAAGTCGCCGGCGATTAGCGGTCAGCTTCCAACTTCGACTGTACTACCTCAGCTTATGATATTAATGTTATTATATTAATTATATCTTTCATGCACATATAAGACTAATGACAAACACACTCTGAAAAAATAATAATTTATTTAAATGTTACATTTTGTATATCGTTTTGATCACCGAACAAACAGACAGAGAAATCAAGAAACACAGACACATTTGTCTCAATCACGATATACAAAGCGATGTTACAAACATTCGAAAAAAGATTGTTTATGTTTATTTTTTTGTAGCTTTTTTTCTGTAATAAAATTGGCATGCACCGTTAACGCTACGCGTGGTGACCATAGATAACTTTTTGTTGAGTTTTTTGAGAAAGAAATAAAGAGTGTGTTCGTCTTTTATATGTGCAGGGAAGGCACTGGTGTGGGTTGTCGATGGACGACTGCGGACACATCCCATTACCACGGTGAGTCCTAGCTTTAGATTTTTATTTTTTTAGGGCTTGATTTTCAGGCATGAATTTTGCTTTAAAACTATATTTTAGTTGGGATTAGTATGAATCTTGTTGGTTTTAAATTAAAATTCATAGCTGAGCATTGTCCTGGAATGCTAAAAACGTTATTGTTACAGCTTAAAAGTATTCGAGCTCTAAGGCTGCGGCCGCACTGATAAAACGATTGTCATTCCACAAAAATTGGCTATGACCGCGACACATTTATAAGCGATGTGAATTTTTTTTTCATCCATCTTCGCATTGCACAATCGACTTACCAGTGCGGCTGCGGTCTAAGCCCAGGTACAAACGGGCGATTTTTCAACTTTTTATGACGTACTGGATTGTCAACTCTCGGTGTTGAGCCGAGCATTGAGAATCAAATAGTAAATTATATTTTTTGACAAAAATATAATTTAATGTATTGTGTTGCGTAAATTATTTTGCATAGGTACTATTGTATAGAATCTAGTTCTTCTAACTGAACAGACAGCTGTGCTGCTGGGGAGTTGGTTCCGCTACTTCTTCTTCCCAGCTAAAGCACTAGGAAGTGGTGAAGGGCGGGCGTTTTGTGGGGACTGTCTTACTGTAATTTTGACGTTCAAAAAGTGCTGATTCTCAGCCTAATTTGAATAAAGGACTTTTGATTTTGATTTTGATTTTGAGTGCATCCCAGCGCGTCAAAAAAATACACTGTTGTATTTTCAACTCTCGGCGCTAAGCAGTGTGTTGAAAATCCAGTGCACGAAAAAAATCGCTCGTGGTTATGAGAACTAAGGCGCTAAGCAGACAGAGCAACTTTGATCTCCGTATTGCGGCAACAGGCAACTCGCAACTTGCTGTTCAACAACAACAAAGAAACTGCGCCGACATAGCAACTCTAGTTGCGAGTTCGGTGATCAACAACAGTTTTCAGTTGCTGCACTCGATAACAAAATCAGTTTCTAATTATTGACGCCATGAGCAACTGTCAAATATTTACTAGTTGTGTCTAGTTGAGTCTGTTGACCATGGATTTGTTAAGTTTATATAGAATCGCGGCAACCGTAAACTGGGCCTTTTTGTTGCTGTAACTGGCAACCTTTAACGAAAACTTTTAAAAGTTGATAGTTTCTTCAACTAAAGTTGCTCTGTCTGTGGAGCGCCTAAGAGGCCGGCTGCAACCAATCAAATAAATTGTCGTGTAAATAATTGAACGGATAAATGTCGTTTCAAGTTAAACTGATAGTTTAAGAAATCGATGCATCGATTGTAGGTCGTCTGCAAGTCTTACTTTTTTATTTATGTAAGTAAATTGCTGTTGTATTATATAGGGTTATTGGTAAAACACTAACAACCTCTTTGGAGGTCATTGTACTCATCATTGTTACTGGTGGTGGTTGTGGTTCCAGAGATTAGCGCGTGCAAATAAATAATAATAATAAATAAAACAAAAAAAAACCGGTCAAGAGCGAGTCGGACTCGCGCACCGAGGGTTCCGTTCCGATTTCTGAAAAAGTGTGCTATTTATAGACATCATTTTATTTTTCCTGTAATCTCTACATAAACTTCTAAGTATCACATAAAATAACGGGAACGGTATTTTTTTTTAATTTTTCATGAAAAGTCGAAAACTATGCGGCCTAAAAAAAAGAAAAATGAGAATGTGCAAACAACGCTCTTTCATATGATACCCTACATGCCCTAGTAGCCCCACTTCGAATTTTCAAGACACCATTTCAGTCCCCGTTGCAAAAAAAAAATACACAGTTGGGCAAACGTCATCTAAAATTGTTCCAAATTTCAACTTGATAGCATTAGTAGTTCTTGAGATATACAGCTGTGATAGACGGACAGACAGACAGACAGACAAAGTCGCACCATAAGGGTTCCTTTTTACCATTTCGCTACGGAACCCTAACAAACGAACTCTTCTGCTTTATTATATTTAGTATAGATAAATATTGTTAATTTTACTATTCGTAAACATTTTCAGGAGCTTTTTATTTTCACTAAATTAAATATGAAGTAATTAAATGAAGTACAAAAAGTTTCAAACTCATTTTGTATGGACTGTTGTAAAACGCATTAAAAATCAATGTTACCATCTATTATATTCTGTCTTAAGGACAGACATATTACGTTAGTTAAGGCCCTGGTTCCAAGCTTGGTTTAGCTCGGTGTGTAAGTGAAATGACGTTATGGCTGTCTAGTTTGACGCACGAGATAGAAGATTCTCACGCGCACCGGAATTATGTCGTAAAAGTGCAAATAAAATCGTATAAAATTAATCCATCACTGGATGCAGTTTGGAATTTGACATTTCATGGTATATTTTTAATTATAATTATAATTGTTAGTGAAGGGATAAACAGCTTTTAAAGATTATTAGGAGGCATGTTTAAAGATTTTTTTGGTGCATTAAAATATGTATAATTATGTTTTGGCTCCCACCATTGTATGCGAAAAGGACTTGAAAATATCATATTTTTTTTACATGTCTAAATTATTTACGGTTTATGAGATACACAGCTTTAAAAAATCACCTTTTTGATCGTTTTCAGGTAATCTGCGCCTTAACTTAGGCTACACTATGCATGAGCTCGATGCAGGGGACACTAGTTTTTAATGTCACAGCACAAGTAAATGCAGAAGTTTTATCATTTTTGGGGAGTTTGTTCCGATACTTCTTCTTCCCAGCTAAAGCACTAGGAAATGGTGAAGGGCGGGCGTTTTGTGGGGACTGTCTTACTGTAATTTCGACGTTCAAAAAGTGCTGATTCTCAGCCTAATTTGAATAAATGACTTTTGATTTGATTTGATTTAAACGGTGTGTGTAAAATAGTTTCACGAAAACGGTAGTTTTTAGGGTTCTGTACACGAAGGGTGCCAAACGGACCCTATTACAAAGCCGAAGTTTTCTTTTGCTAAAAGCTGCACGGAATTGCAATGTTTTACAATTTTCTTTCTCAGACTAAATACAAGACGCAAAACTCAAAACAAAACTGACGTGAGGCCGTTTTTCTAAATGTGTGCAGTAAATGAGGTGTAGTTTAGTTGCAGTTTGGTGTAAATGTGTGCGTGTGATCGTGGATGCTCAGAGCGAGGTGTAGTTTTACGCATGCTTCACTGTAGGCATTGCTCGCAGCGGCTTGTCTTGGTTTTAGGGTTCCGTACCAAACCAAAAGGAAAAAACGGAACCGTTATAGGATCACTTCGTTGTCCGTCTGTCTGTCACTCTGTCAAGACCGTTTTTCTCAGGAACGCGTGAAGTTATCAAGTTGAAATTAATATCAAATACGTAGGTCTGTGGTCTCTTGAATTCCTAAATAACTCAAACTTCTATGTCGATGCAATAAAAACATACGGCCATTTATGCGACATATTTTGATACTCGCAAGTAAATCAAAACCTATAAGGTACTTCCTGTTGACCTAGAATAATGAAATTTGGCAAGAAGCAAGGTCTCCCAGCACAAGTAAAGGGAAAAGTCCGAAAATTGTGAATTTGTAATTTTTTGACATAAAAAAAAAATTTTTGACATCCAATGTTAAGTTTGTTTTTAGGATAAATTCTTTTCAACTACGGAACCCTTCATTATGCGTGGTCCGACACGCTCTTGGCCGGTTTTTTTTATTTGGTCTGAGCTTTCTTTTAACCTTCTGTCACTCCCAACCTGCCACTTACACCACCGAAGGCCACGTCCAAACATAGACAGTATTGATTGCCAGTCGATTGAATTAGTTAGTTATTACGAGCACTGTACTAGCTGCTGGGCTGATGGAGCGACGGCCGTGTGGACGGGCACTTTCTGCCCAGCCGGTGTTTAACAACGACTATTACAAACGACCCTACATACCGATTTGGAAGTTTTCTCAACACGTTTGGTCATCGCCTTGTGGTGTCAGAGTGGATTTTGAAGTGCGGCATGAGATCTTATGTGAGTTATTGCATCTACAACAGCACTTGGCTATAAATATATGTATACCCTGTATATATTCCAATGCTTGCTATAGGGTGCATAGTCGGTAGGCTCTATAATCCTCATCCATATCCTAAGGGCACCTATCGCGCCCCCCCCCCCCTCTACTCCTTGATATGCAATGGTCTCTGTAGCCCCATGTCACATGAGGCAACAGGGGCTAGTGTATCTGTGGGTTCATTCGAGTAATCGAGTCTGGCCAAACTTTTATTCATTCATTCATTAATAGTTATTTATGCAACTGACGTATAATAAGGGGTATTAAAACACGAATGTGGGTTTATCACACGAGGCGAAGCCGAGTGTGATAATAGTATCACATGAGTGTTTTAATACCTAATTATGTACAGTTGCATACAAGACTTTATCAACATCCATGTTATGAATCCTCTATAAAAGGTTCTGAAATAGTTTTTTGCAATACTAATACTCGTATCGAACATGGCGGCCGGCGTCATAGTATACGACGTGAATTCGAATAAGTTCTTTTATTAAATTACGGCGCTGTTGTAGTGAAACGCGCGTGCATTACAATGTTCTTTTTTTGAAAACGAGTTGCATTATGAAATTCAGTACAACATTATAACACCCGTTTGGATGATATTATGGTTACTATGACACTGGTTTTTTTAATGTTGGCAATAAGCTAACTGTTTCAGAAACTTTTATAGAGGAATTATAGCATGGGTGTAGATAAAGATAATTTATCTATGTGTATAAGTTATATTTTGGAACTAGCATAATAGTTGCACGGAAGTCTTAGGTCCGTATTACAGAACGTCACTCAATACTCAAGCATTACTTAAAACTAGATTCAAGCCATTTGATTGGTTGAAACTAGATTTAAATAAAGATCACTGCTTGAGTTTCCTTCTGTAGTACGGACCTTAGTCTATGTGCGTTTTTAATCTCTACCTACATTTCTTTATTTATTTACGCAAATCTTCACTCTTGTTCGTTTATACACTCAAATTATGTGATTTTTAGAATTTGATAACCAAGTTGCTTTTTCAAAAACTAAAAGGTTTTCAACGCGTACTTAGCACTAGGTTAGTAAAAATGTTGTTCAATGTGAACTTAAACGTTCATTTCCGAAAACTTTCCGATTCACAATTTCAATGTAAATATTCAAATTAATTATCAACTTCGATTACTTTCAAATAAGACATCGGAACAGTTTTCGCATAGTTTTAGTCCTTGTTATTATAATCATTTGATTTAAGTTTTTAAACTGTCATGGTCACTAACATTATTATTAACACAAATGGGATATTTAACATGTGTACACGGTGTGAGTTTATCCGTGATCATGGTGCTTGCAACAGTGCCGAAATATCGGGAACTCGAACATGACAGTAAAGATGGTAAATATCCCGTTTGTGTTAATAATATCATTTGATTTCATTAATAAGATTTCATTAAGTAACTGTCTTTTGTAACAATTTGAATGTCATTTTCAATTTGACAGCTGTCATTCTCATCTCAAGCGCCATGTTTAAATTTTGATCATGGCTTGATTGATGCCTTTGTTTGTTGGTGCTGGAAAAAAAATCTCAACCAACTCCTGGGGGCTTACTATGAGCTCTTATAGCAGGGCAGAAGTTGAACCGTTCCAGTGTGAGAGAGAGACGGAGCTATATACGACCTATAGCACCATCCTTTTTTCTCAACGGATCGATGATGAATCCATGATGTTTTTTCAAGTCGGAGAAGAAGTGAATTTCCTCTACTTAAAGGTCTAAGTAAATTCTCCTTGTCACTAATCGGCCATCAAAAACAGTCTAGCCTTTCGAAAAGTATGCGGATTCCAGTGTAGCAAGATGCGCCTAAAACCAGTACGTCAATCATTATTATTTTATTTTTTCGTCGTTGTCAGACTAAAAACTGTGTTTATACCGAGGGAGGAGGAAGACTTTGTAATCTGTGGTCTGCCTTCAGGTTTCTTTTCTCTGGCCTGATTTTTTATAAACTAAATTATAGTAGTGAGCCCTTTTAAAGTGACGTTATAAGGGTGTGAGCGAGAGGCAACGAAGCAAATAACACGGGACAAAATATTTACAAAAGTAAAACATTAATTATATTTTTTTTTGCCATGCCGAGCTAAAAAAGTTTCGGTGCGCACGGAAAAAGTACTATTGAGAAATGGTTTTTTTCTAAAAGGCGATACAGTTTTTCAAAGGCGTATAGTATTTGTCTGGCAAGCCAGTTCGCAGCTCCACACCCCTATAAGGAAATAAAAAAACAGGCGTCCAAAGATATATCCTTCAAAAAGTACCGACAGCTTTTAGTCTTGACAACAAAATAAAGCTTTGGTTTCCTAAAAAAGCGGTGAACGGTCACACAACACGCGTTTTTTGACACCTTAATGTGACGCACGTTATAATATGACGGAACCGTTTTCCTAGGAAACCCGAGGTTAAACCTTCTGACCGATCCTTTTTTTTTTGTGGATGGGAAATCATCAAATGACTTCTCCCGCTCAGGGCGGAGCGGAAGGGCGTGTCAGACTTTTACTGACTAAAACCCACCCGTGTTCCTTCAGTTGCCTGTGCCAGGGCCACGATATATCTTTCGAACAACCCTTGACCCCGGCGGCATCAACCCTATCGGACCCCATCATTGCTGACATCTCTTTGAGACGCACGTGGAACACAACGCGCCGTCGATCCTTACCGCAAGACCGAAGATTCCCGCCGCCCAGGGTGTCTCCTGCGGCGACTAACGCGTTCCGCCTCCTCCTTCGCGAGCATTACTACTTGGCAGAAGGAGGTGACCGATCCTGTGCTCGCATCCCGTACCCGCTACAGTATGTTAATGGTAACAAAGTTATATTTATCGTTATTTCTCCGTTGTCCCCAGTATCGGATGATGTGCCGCCGGTACAGAGGAGTGCGCCTCTCCTGCAGTCTCCACAGTACACCGGTGGAAGGCCACAGCCTTACAGTAAGTACAATATTTTTACCAGCATACCCATGGAAGACAGAAGATGGTTGGTTGTGTGGTAGTTCTGTACTACCAACTTTTTTGGTCTGTGACACACTTTAGTGTTGACATTTGTTGAGTCAGAAGGTAGAAAGGTAAGTAGGTACACTTTGATCTAATAACAAGAATGCCATTGTGACGTCAGCGTTACTGAAATGTTTGTCTTCAAGGAAGATATTAACGGTAGGTAGGTATGTAAAATGAATCTAAAGCCACGGTCCCACGGTCCGTTAACTGACAGGCCGTTGCTACGCCTGTCGAGGCTGGTTGAGTAATTCATCAACTCGTCCTACATTCCTACGGCCCATTTGGGACGACTTGCAGAAAATGAAAATAAATAATATTTTCATTCTACAAGTCGTCCCACGTTACTATAAAAATGACAAAAGTTACAATCAGTAGCAAAATTGTTAGTGTGGAAATAATAAAAAAAAGAATTTTATATTGATTTGATATAAAATATTAAATCATCACAACATTGTCACATATAAATAGAAAAGATCACAAATTCATTGATGCAACTCTACGCACCTTCCTTGTGTATGGCAATGGAGGACGGTCCTTCGCTATCCAGGGTGTCAACAGATTCAGGGGAATGATGAGCCTGTATGGATTAAACGGGGAATATTTCAGGGCGATAGTTTGAGTCCAGTTTGGTTCTGCTTAGCCCTGAATCCTCTAAGCACACTGCTGGAGGGTTCAGGTCTAGGCTATCGGCTGAAGAGAGGTGGTCAGGTCATATCTCTCGGTCCTTCTCTACATGGATGATTTGAAACTCTGCCACCAACAAATTGCGACTGAAGTTAACTGAAACTTTCAGTAGCGGCATCAGGTTGGAATTTGATGTGGAAAATCAATCCATCAGACATATTATCTCTGGTTGTTCTCGTCTGGCTAACGGCGAGGCATAACCAAGTGGCCAGGATTAGTCACCAGCAACTTGCTTGGAAATATAAACTTGTGGACAACTTTCTTTTCTTTGGTTTTTTTTTTCTTTTTACTTTTTTAATACCTATTAAACAATCTATGAACAAAACGAAAGTAAAAACTAAAAATTCTTTAAAAAATATTGTTATATACCGATACCTTGTCAAAAGTTGTAAATTTTAAAGTTCCACACAAAAAGAAACGTGGGACGACTTGCAGAATGAAAATATTATTTATTTTGATTTTCTTCAAGTCGTCCCAAATGGGCTGTAGGCATGTGGGACGAGTTGATGAATTACTCAGCATTCCCACCACAGGCACAGAATAAATAATAGTATTCCACAGGCCTCATTGGATGCGACAGTTCCTACGATCTGTCGGCCTGGCCTCGATCTGGCCTGTGAAAAAGTAGGCCATGATCGCAGCATAACAAAAACTACTAATTATAAATTAAATACCTACCGATGGTTTTTGTTATAAAAATATCACTTTTGTTAACATTTTGCAGTCAATTTTTTTGGGCTACTATACACCTACAAATGGTAATTTTTCCTAACACTACACTCACGTACAACTTTTGGGAATGTCGGACTAGTTTCGAACTCAACCGTAGCGTAGGCTTAATCAGGAGCTTTTCACACGACGGACTGCCGAAATTATCTACGATAGTTTCGTGTACACATAGCTTAACATACTCGTACATACGTAGGTACCGTAGGTAATGCCAATTTTATGAAACCATCTTTCTATTAGTATTGGTTTGGATAAAAATCACCTTAACATATTATTACTGTTATCATGACAATGAGAAACATATTCGGAAATCATGGAACCAAGTTTTGAATTACATTGAAATCACACTTTAAATGGTTATTAAGAATTTTTTGATAAAAAAAACAATATTCGGTCCAGTTCGGGTCTTGCTTATCCTACTGTTATAAAGTCTTTGGTACTCTTGTGTCATTTTAGAAAGAAAGAAAAAAAAAAGAAAATATAAAATATCTACAAAGCTAATCAAAATTATGTCAGACGGAGAGCAAATAGAAAATGCACGAAGAAAAAACAGGTCAAGAGCGAGTCGGACTCGCGCACCGAGGGTTTCGTTCCGATTTCTGAAAAAGTGTGCCACTTAGAAACATCGTTTTATTTTTCCTGTAATCTTTACATAAACTTCTATCACATAGAATAATTTCAGATTATTATTCAGAACGGTATTTTTTTTTACATTTTTCATTAAAAGTCGAAAACTATGCGGCGTAAAAAAAAAATAAAAAATAGTTTGAAAATGTGCAAACAGCGCTCTTTCATATGATACCCCACATGCCCTAGTAGCCCCACTTCAAATTTTTAAGACCCTGACCCTGATTTTTAGTCCCTGTTGCAAAAAAAAATGTAAATATTTTTATTTATTTCTTATTTGCAAAATAGTTGGGTAAACGCCATCTAAAACTATTCTAAATTTCAAGTTGATAGCATCAGTAGTTCTGCTGACAGACAGACTGAGTCATACCATAAGGGTTCCTTTTTTACCATTTTGGTACGGAATCCTAAAAAGTGTTTGGGTATGTCAGTTCTGATGCACGACGGGAGTTTACTCCTGTTTTTTGTGCCGTTGAATGAATGAAGAAGCAAAAGAAATGAATCAGCGCTACACAAAAAGCAGCTTTGAGGTGTTTTGTTTTAAAAACGTAGCAACGCTTTTGAGTTAACGCTTGTGTTCATAAAAGTTCCATATACCATAAAATGCTTCACATTCATTTCTCATATTAACATGTCCCAAAAACCGTACGAAGCACAAGTTTTCTAACTATTTACCTAAACTAAGTTTAACTGAGCTGTGAAAAGTACTGAAAAGTTTCACAAATCGTCTAACTTCTGACTAGATTGTCACAGTTTCCAGAATGTTCGGCAAAATGAACGGGACGGTCGTTTCAAATGGATGCTAGTTTTAGAATTTTGGGGTATGCAAGCTGACGAAGCTTATCGACCAGATAATATTATCATACAGGGTGTAAGTGTAAACAGAGGCACTCTTTTAAGGGGTCATTGTACTCATCATTATGAACAACTTTTACTAGGTATGGGACCAAACCTGAAATCGCGAAAAAAAAATTAGCTGTTCAGTATATTACGAATTATGCGAACATAAATATGGAGGCGCTCGTGGCTAAGTAATAACAGCCGCACGGGTCGATCCATCACGTTAAGCTACGCTTGCCGGGGTTGGTCAGTGGATGGGTGACCATTTTCACATACCGAGACACCTCCGTGCCTCGGAAAGCACGCTAAGCCGTTGGTCCCGGCGGTCATTCGTGGATCTTTGACAGTCGTTACGGGTCGTCAGAAGCCCGAAAGTCTGACAACCAGTCTTACCAAGGGTATCGTATTACCCAGTTACTGGGTTGTGGAAGTCAGATAGGCAGTCGCTCAATGTAAAATACTGCTATTCAGCTGCATCCGGTTAGACTGGAAGCTGACGCCAATATAGTTAGGAAAAGGCTACGCAGATTGATTTTTATGCGAACATAAATATACTGATCAGCTGATTTTTTTTTCGCGATTTCGGGTTTGGTCCCATAGTAAAAGTTGTTCATAATGATGAGTACAATGACCCCTTAAAAGATTGTCACTGTTTACACTTACACCCTTTATATACTATTCTGGCCGTTCATAGATGATTACTTCCCGGAAAATCGCACCAATCAGAAGTTGTTATGGTTGTGCTGTATTTCGGGACACACCACATTCCACCAAAGGGGCAAAATAAGTGTTAGTGGCACTGGCATATGTTATTTCATGTCGTCGTATCTGTCGAAGGACCATCAGGCCGTTGGAGTAAACGAGTCCCGTGAATCCAAAACGGGCCATAAATAAAAAAACCGGTCAAGAGCGAGTCGGACTCGCGCACCGAGGGTTCCGTTCCGATTTCTGAAAAAGTGTGCTACTTAGAGACATCGTTTTATTTTTCCTGTAATCTTTACATAAACTTCTATCACATAGAATAATTTCAGATTTTTCTCTTTGCAAACTTCGGAGATAAGGGGGGGGAACGGTATTTTTTTTTACATTTTTCATCCAAAGTCGGAAACTGTGTGGCCTAAAAAAAAAAAATGTTTGAGAATGTGCAAACAGCGCTCTTTCATATGATACCCCACATGCCCTAGTAGCCCCACTTTCAATTTTTAAGACCCCCTTTCAGTCATTGTTGCAAAAAAAAATATAAATATTTTTATTTCTTTGTTATTTGCAAAATAGTTGGGTAAACATCATCTAAAACTATTCCAAATTTCAAGTTGATAGCAGCAGTAGTTCTTGAGATATCCAGCTGTTACAGACAGACAGACTGAGTCACACCTTATGGGTTCCTTTTTTACCATTTTGGTACGGAACCCTAAAAGCGATCCGGTCAGACTGATCTTCCATATTGCCAGCCATCATCATCTCTCTTTAGCTTTTTACCAGCATGTTGGAGTCGGCTTCCAGTCTAACCCAATGCTGCTAAGTACCAGTATTTTACAAAGAGCGACTGCTTTTCAGACCTCCATAGCCCAGTTACTGGGTAAAAGGATAACCCCTTGACAAGACTGATTGTCCGACTTTCGGGGACTACTCGTAACGAGCTCAATAATGACAGCCGGGAGCAAAAGCCTTAACGTGCTTTCCGAAGCGCGGAGTATAGTCTCGATATGTTTGCAATGGATGGTCATTGTGACCAATGTCAAGTAAAAATAAAAAATAAAAAATTTATTCCATTCAGAAAACAATAAAACATGGTACAATATTGAAAAAAAAAACTGAAAAAAACCTTTGATCGACCCGTGCGGCTGCTATTATTTAATTACTTAATAAATCAATCAATCTGCCGAGCCTTTTCCCAACTGTGTTGGGGTCGGCTTCCAGTCTAACCGGATACAGCTGAATACCAGTATTTTACATGGAGCGACTGCCTGTCTGACTTCATGTAAATAACACCCATTGCCAAACATAAATTAATTAATAGAAATCATATAAAATTAATCAAATCAAATTTAATAAAATCAAATTAAATCAAATAAAACCAAATTAAATCAAAATAAAACAAATTAAATTAAATTTTTGCTTTGAGCCCCTCAAAATGTCCTTTAAAGTAACTGGGGGTCCTTAAATAACTTAAACCACGTTTCAGAATAACCTTGACCTTAAGGATCGATCCCTTGCATTCGCCATTTTGTCGTCAAACACGAACAATGAATCCTGAACATTGAGCAATCAAACTTAGTTCTATTACAGCGAAAAAGGACGCGCCTCACTGGAAGCGAACTCTTAGAAACGAAAACGGAACGATATTCAGAGTTCAAGACATCATTATTTTGTTGCGAGAAAGAGATGGTGTTATCTGTCCTGTGAAGCTTCATCTCTCTCTCACATTGGAACAATGATGGCTATAAAACGTCATAATATGGTCTCAGGTCGCTTTCACTCAAACACAATTACTTTATAAAACATGGTGAAGAAACCTAGACTTACAGTAGTCAAAAGTCTGAAATCGCCATCTCTTCTTGAGCAAGCGTGCTGATCAATGCTCGTGCCTTCTGTGTATGAGAAGAGGGCTTTGCTCAGCTGTGGGTTGGTATAGGCTGGCTGTCATTAAAACCCGCTCTTGTTATAAGCCCCGCACGTTAATATTGCGATTGGCGGCCATCTTAGTGACGTAGTCGAATTGTCAGTTCAAGACTTCTTTCACTTTTATAATATTAGTAGGTAGTTTAATAGGAAATATTTATAATTAAATACCTATAATTATATGTATATAATATACCTATAACCCTAGGTTATTAACATTTTTGTTGTCTATCTTTTTGTTAACTGTACTTTTTTGCGGTGGATGACGTCACGCAGCTGTTATTGTGACAAGGTTCCATCGCAATATCAACGTGCGGGGCTTGTACATTTAATTTTTTTTTCTAATAAGAAATCCCTGAGAGAGCACAAAGACTGCCCTGAGAGAGCAGTGGTAGCCCAGTGGTAACAACTCCGACTTACCCAGTTGTAGGTCGTGGATTCGAACCCAGGCAGGCGCTTTATTTTGTGTTAATAATTTCAACACCACTGCTCTCAAAACGGTGAACGAAAACAGCGTGAGGAAACCGGCATGTCCTAGAACCAAAAATTCGAAGACATGTGACATCCACCAACCCGCACTGGGCCCGCGTGGTGTATTACATCCCCTTTCTCTCACAGGCCTGTATCCCAGCAGTGGGAACATTATAGGCTGATTATTATTACAAGAAATCCCTGAGGTCACTTTTAGTAACAAATTGTATATGTAATCGCTTCGTTTATAACCTGTCCTCTGTTCCAAATATCCACGTTCCATAATCCAACTGCTCAGAAAGTGTCCAAAACCCGTCGAGGCTTACTCCGAGTTTAAGGCTTCTAATTCGGGCGGCTCCATTCGACTGCTCAACTTTGAATGGGTTGATTCTGGTCTGTTCGATTTTCCAAAATCGAATACACCAGAATCCACACCGCAACGCTAAGTTTTTAAATTATGAATGCATTTTGTCTATGACCTTCTACTCATCCTTCCATCTTACCTATGGGTAGAATTGATTGAAAATTAAAAGTTAAAGCGTGTTCTAAACTAACAATATAAAGAGAAAAATATGATTTTTTGTATGTTTGTTTGTTACGCTTTCATGGCTAAACGGTTGAACCGATTTTGATGAAATTTGGCATGGGGCTACTTTGAAGTCTAGGGGAAGGACATAGGCTGCTTTTTATCGACATACCACGCGGACGAAGCAGCGGGCGGAAACTTAGTTACTGATACGAGTAAGTTCATAGAAATAAAAAGCAATTATGTATTAATATTTTTTTTATAAGTAGGTGAGTGCTCAAATTCTCAAAATAGCAAGCAAATATTTTAAATTTCCACATTCATTCGTATCTTTCTTTTCACAATTCCAACGTTCAGTACAAATGTATTGTGTACCTACAAAACGAAACAAAGTGTCGCAAAAAATACATACAAATATGTACACGAAATATCTGTGGACGTTCTCGTGCAACGAAAGTGCTAAAATTGTAAAATTCACGAGTTTTGCATACATATCTTAATGTATTCATCTTTTTGGTTGCGAGTTTCGCATTTAAAACATTTGGTTTGAATATTTTTCGTGATATTTGTACTCATGTAATGTATTAACATTCTGGTAAAAGTTGTGGACGTTTTGTATTTTTACCCGACTGCGGCGAAGGGTTATGTGTTTGACCTGTATGTATGTCCGTTCCTATGTCTCCTCGTAACTACTCAACGGCTCAACCGATTTTGATGAATGATATGTCGTTATATATATATTCGTTTTTATTGCGCGTGTGTCTATCTGGATGTAGCTGAATACCTGTATTTTACATGAAGCGACTGTCTATCTGACCTCCACAACCCAGTAACTGGGTAATACGATACCCCTTGGTAAGACTGGTTGTCAGACTCAGGATTCCGACGACCCGTAACGACTGTCAAAGATCCACGAATGACAGCCGGGACCAACGGCTTAACGTGCTTTCCGGGGCACGGAGGAGTCTCGTTATGTAAAGATGGTCACACATCCACGGACAACCCCGGCAAGCGTAGCTTAACCTGATGTATGGACCCGGTCGGCTGTTATTACTCAACCACAAGCTCCTATGTAAAACGACGTAAAGTACTCCATACATATTTAACTTCCAAAATAAAGATGGAAAAATTCTTAAAAATATTCTAAGAATCATCAAATAAGATAATCTTCTCGTTACACTATAAAAATATCGTAAAACCCTCTCTGAAAACCTGACATTTTGCACAGAATTGAAAAATTTCATGCATAAAAGATTGCGGATCACACGTTACCAAATGAGCCTGACTGAATAAAAGCGAAATTTGTTTTAAACGATTCAGAAATGGGGCTCAATCCGACTTCGGCTTGCGAATTGAATTCAAAACCGTACGTTTTGAGATTAAAAAGGTATTGAATGGTTCTATTGGTGGTTGAGGTTTTAAAATGGAAATGTTTATTAAATGTATGAGTAGGTAGTATTGAATGTGATGAAAAATAATCATTTATTATGATATTGGTAGTTTCTAAAAGGAGGAAGGAGCTCGTGGCTAAGTAATTACAGCCGTACGGGTCGATCCATCAGGTTAAGCTACGCTTGCCGGGGTTGGTCAGTGGATGGGTGACCATCTTTACATACCGAGACTCCTCCGTGCCTCGGAAAGCACGTTAAGCCGTTGGTCCCGGCTGTCATTCGTGGATCTTTGACAGTCGTTACGGGTCGTCAGAAGCCCGAAAGTCTGACAACCAGTCTTACCAAGGGGTATGGTATTACCCAGTTACTGGGTTGTGGAGGTCAGACAGGCAGTCGCTCCATGTAAAATACTGGTATTCAGCTGCCTCCGGTCAGACTGGAAGCCGACCGCAACATAGTTGTGAAAAGGCTAGGCAGATTGATTGGTAGTTTCTAAAAGATTCTCATTTTATTTCGTTTTAGTAGGTAATTTTATTTTATTGTGATGTTTTAGTTTTTCAAGGTAGAAAAACTAAAACAGGTAAACAGGTAGTGTCTGCAATAATAAAAGGTATTATATTGCAGACACTAACGCATGAATGCTAGAATCCAAAAATCTTACTTCATTCACTACTTATTCAAACTTGGGATATAGAAGAGATTCATAAACTCGTATAAATTGCATAAACTAAACAAATTAACACAAACATCACTAGTAAAAACCTACCTATTCTCACCATTACATAAAAAAAAAAACTAAAAAAATACTAAACTAGAAGACCTCAAAACGAGCGTAGATAAAAAAGAAACATCGTCATTTAAAAGCGAGAGAGTGAAAGGCGTCCGTCCCCGTTGAAATCCAGCGACAGAATGGGAGATACGCTACGTACCGTCGGGAATTGCAATAACGCCCAGGGTTGCAAGACGATAAAATTTAAATGTCGCAGTGTTGCTGGCAATACCGACGACTGTAACTGTTAAACACGAAATTGCGCCGTGTGTTTTGGTGAAATTAGATTATATGCTAACTGGGCTGTATGTGGTATGTGGTGTATTTTATAATAAGTGCAAATGCGCTAACCCGCTTATCAGACATAGCGGTTCTAACACTATTTTGTTTTGTGTTTTGGCAACAAAATCAAAATTACAAACAGAGAAACTAGAATACTTACTGTCAGCTGGGTATATACTTTATTTATTATTATTATTATTATTTTTAGCCTGTATTGTCCCACTGATACTTATTTAGACTTTACTTTCTTTTTTACTTAAAAAAAAAACAATATTTAAAACAAGCTTTTATAATCTGTTCATGTAGGACAGAGTCTTTGTCAAAACAAATCAAACGAGCCCAAACTCGATAGAGTTATGTCGTTTTATTACTGAGTTCCCATGGCCACCTTCCGGCTCCATCATCAGATCAGCTCCATGTCGTAATAATATTGCATTGTCATGCGATTTACATATGCATGTAAAATTTCAGCTCAATTGGAAACCAGGAAGTGGGTCAAATTTAACTTACAAGATTTGATTACAGACGACACCGGGACAGGTGAAACTAAATAAAAGCTTGGAATAAATTATTAGAATACGAAGTTAAATGATGAAAGCTGACAATGATAACAGAAGTTCTTCTTCTTACTCAGTGATCATAAACTATGTATCAAGATATCGAACTAATTACGCTATCGAATGAAAAAAATCCAGGGGGCTATGAAGTGAAAAAAGATCTCGAGGTCTCTCTCTCACACACTGGAACCATGATGGATCCATGATCTTTTTTCACGTCGTAGTACTGCTGTCTTGTATTGATCAGAATGTTGGGCCACAAAAGGGATGAATGAAAAGCAACTGCATGCAGCTGAGATGAGAATGCTAAGAGGAATGTGTGGTGTGAACACGAATGAATAGAATAAGAAATGAGTACATAAGAGGAAGTTTGAAAGTGGCACCGGTGACTGAAAAGTGGTGCGGAAATCGGATGTCATGGTATGGGCATGTGATGCGGAGGAATGAGGAAAATGTTAATAAAGTTTTGAGTATGAATGTCGATGGCTATAAAAGTAGGGGAAGACCAAAGAAACGATTGATGGACTGTGTGAACGATGACATCGACAGAAAGCGGGGACTACCGAGATGACGATTATTAGAGAAGTATGGAAAAAAGGACATGTTGCGCCGACCCTAAATAGATTGAGATAAGGGCAGGAGAATGATGAGTACTGCCCCAGTTAATACTAAATTAGAAACTATTCATTTATTATTCATCACATCAATGTCTATTCTGAAATAAAATTCTCAGTCCCATGTAAGGCAAACCATACAACCACCTACAAAATGCACACTCAAAATCGATCCGTGGCAACCCTGGCATGGGTTAACGTACACCGGTGTTGCTACCTCTAAATAATTCATAAACTGCCAGCTCGGCTCGTAGCGTGCCCTCAATGATTTTCTTGCGTATGTACTTTATACTAACAGAACAGGTTTAAGAGGCGGTGCTATGTTCAGCAGTGGTCGTCTTTCGGCTGAAATGATGATGTGGATGATAGGCACTTGTATAGTTTGGAAGTGTAGAAGGTTTAACTGGAGTTTTTGAAAAGATAGAATTGAGCTTGCATCTATTTTTGTTAAACCTTTGAAAATTGACGTATTACATAATCAGGTTGTTGTGGTTATTTCTGTCTTCTGTTCTGATTATGGAATGTTAAAACAATAAGTACACAAAACAAAATGTTTTGTCGATGTTCATAGATTTTTTTTTTGTGCTTTTGCAGCAATTATAGGGAGTATCTTGTGGCTAAGTAACAACAGCTGCACGGGTCAATTGACCAGGTTGAGCTATGCTTGCCGCGGTTTATCTGTGGATGGCATCTTTACATACCAAAGCCCCTCCGTGTCTCGGAAAGTACGTTAAGCCGTTGGTCCCGGCTGTCATTCGTGGATCTTTGACAGTCGTTGCGGGTCGTCAGAAGCCCGAAAGTCTGACAACCAGTTACACCAAGGGGGATCGTATTACCCAGTTACTGGGTTGTGGAGCTCAGATAGGCAGTCGCTTCATGTAAAGTACTGGTATTCAGCTGCATCCGGTTAGACTGGAAGCTGACCCCAACATAGTTGAGAAAAGGCTAGGCAGATGATGCAACAATTATAGGGATTGTAGCAGGTGGCGTTCTTTTTCTACCTACCATGAGAAAAAGCCGTGGGTTTCATACTCTATTTCCAATGGTCTTCTTACACGTCATTAATTTCGTTCAAACAATCGTTAAAATCGGTTTTACTTAGGTACTTACGAAACCATTTTTGCATAATAAAAACGACATTTACGTTCATACTTACGTTCTCAACCTCTGCGTCTTGATTTACCCCCCTGAAAACCCCGTGATTTCACGAAACAAAATCGAAAGGAAAGGAAAAAAAACATCTTTCACATTATTCCGATATACGACTTCAACATTCGAGAATAAGGATTCCGAAGTAAAACAAACAAAAACAAATCTCGGTTGTAATGAAAAATTCAATTCTGTATCTCGTCTTATTCTTTCACTGACAGACAGATACGGCTATGAACAGCCGTATCTGTCTGTGTTAGGGGCAGCGCTTAGAGAGCAGCAAACTCCTCGAGGAGTGGTTCATTTATAAGTTGATAATAGAACAGTTAAAATCATCATCTGCCTAGCCTTTTTTTCTGCTATATGGGGTAGCTCTTGACCTCGGTCTTACCTGATGGAAAGCGATGGGTGAGGTATATGATGGAACGAGCAAGCCCAGACTTTTCCCAGCTATGTTGGGGTCGGCCTCTAGTCTAACCGGATGCAGCTGAATACCAGTATTTTCAACTGGGTACCATGATACTCTTGGTAAGACTGTTTGTCAGATTTTCGGGCTTCTGACGTCGTAGCTTAGGTGTAAATTCGTACTAGCGAAAAGGATTCTGACTACCCGTAAAGACTGTCGAAGATAACTAATTAAAGTAGAGTTCAAAATAGCTTGCAAGTTTTTTTTTTTCACTCAAAACATGACACCAAAGGATATGCTCGAGGTTTTTGCTGTTCTGACTACGCTGTCCCTTATCCGATCCTCGTTTAACACAACCCTACTAGAATAGGGGATAGATGCAACGTTTTTCGCTCACACCTGCTTGTATGCTGTTTAAAAATGGATGGTACAACGCTTTCACGCCCTTTTTTCACACACCTGTGATGGTAAACATTTATATCGTATGGTGGGCTCAGATGCATTATTATTTGTCGCACGATTTAACCCCTCAAGTGTCGAATGCACCCCATGTGTGCATAAGAAAAACTCTTTTTTTGTTAGGTATATAAGCTTATATCACATATATATAAATGTAAAAAAACATCATCCGATGGAAAACCAATCATCATCATTAGTTGTGAACCTATGGAGTTCGTAGCTAACCCCCCCTCTCCCCCCGCGTGTCAAATGCACCCAAAGTGTGCAAAAGGACAAAACTTTACATAATAGGTATATAAGCTTAAATCACATATATATAAACGTAAAAAAACATCATCCGATGGAAAAAATATCATTATCAGTAGTTGTGAACCTATGGGGTTCGCAACTAACCCCCAACCACTCGCTGGTTTTTTGGGTCTAAAATTAGCCAAACTCAGACACTTGAGGGGTTAAGTGTGGCAATGGATGGGTGTATCTTGTTTATAAGTATCTGCACTTGAGGAGCTATATATCTCAACCATGATTTATTCTGAGGAGTCTTCAAAAATTGCCAAATTCAGAATCTCTCATCTCGCTAAAACTCAGCTACTTTTAATTTAAAATAAAAAACCTTATTTGTTTCTACACCATTAGTCATTATTTTTCACTGCATCGCGGCATCGTCTGAACTCAACTATTTTTGAACAGAAATAAAAATTGTCACTTTATACGTGGCTGAAATTGGAAAATATTATGCCTGAAAAACCGTTTCCGTAGTATTTTATTATTCTCTTTACTGAAATATTTCATTTTGTTTTATTCTGTCCAAAAGAAATATTGTATGATAGTGTTTTAAAAATATTGAGTAAAAAATATTTGTAGCTATATCAGCTGAAATTTATAATTTTTTTTAATTGACATATGCTAAAAAGCATAAATGTCAATCAGCTCTTGCCAGTCCACTGTTAATCATAATGGCAAGCTAATGTTGCTACAATTTTCATACGCCTTTTGGCATACGCTTTAGTAGCATATTTATTTTTTAATTATAACTGAATCAGATATTGTTGTGTACTCTTTACCTACTTTGCTTCTTTCCTTTAACAAAAGGATAACAACCTACGATAGAGAGAAAACACACTCGCATAAGAACACTTCGCCAGTGTGACTAATGCCATTGCCATTGGTCATACTGGCGATTATAATAATTTAAAAGAAGCATCGGAAAATCCTAGACACCAGTGTCAAATAACGGGTAAAATAGGCTACACAGTATGGCTACATAAATAACTAAATAAGTAGCAGTAAAAAGTAAAAGTATTGTCCTCATATTTCAAAAACTTATTGTTCTTCCTTACACTTAAACTTACGCCTTCATTCCTTGCTCCTTCAATGACCCAAAAAACACAAACATATTCATAACAACGCCATAAAGAGTGAACACCAATTTGACATTAGCGAAAACATTAAAATACATATTATTATATTACACTTCGGTTATATGCGTCAACCACGCGTAAAACGAACGCTTTTAAACAATTACGCTCGTAATGGCACCCCTTAAAATGTTTATTGATATCTGTTAATGGGGTTAATGTGAAATATAAAATGCATTAATGTGGAATTTAAATATTCCCAATGCTCCGCATATTGGTGGTGAAATTTTTAAAACTTTTACGTTCTTGTTTTGCGACTAAATACTCAAAAAAACCATTGAATGGCTAAAAACTGATTTCATTTCCATTCAGGTCTATCGTTTTAAGTTGTGAACAATACTTTTTAACACATCATACAATAAAACACCTTTACTCGACGACAATTTATAACTCTATACAAGTAATCACGCAACACCTTTAGACGCTTTCGACATCGAACCAAAGAAATACTTCACAAATTTATGTGTCAAGAACAATACACATCAAAAGTACACTTGGATCAAAGCACCAAACACTTGGATTGATATCCCGGCTCATCGACAGATGCCTCGACAACAGCTCCGCCTACAACCAGATCTTGCAGCGAGGACTCTTGCAGCCAACACAGCCAGCATTCCTGCGAACACTCGCAGAACGGTGTGTATAGACCCTGATTGGACCTAAAACCCGTTTGGATGTATAAAACAGCTAACTTTCCTGTTGAACTTACACGAATGTGACTTAGACGTGATCTCGTCTATATAGACGACCGCATGATGTTTAGTGCGAACTTTGTGCGCGAAGGTTGTTTTAAAGCATGTTTTAAGAATTAATTCACTGTGACTAATAACAAACCTTTGTGTATGGAAGTTTCACATGATTAACAAACAAACCTATTTGAAGAAGCTCGCAAAATATTTTTTAATTTATGTATAAATTGAAAAGAAAAGAGAACTTTTGTTTAAAAGTAGCTAGCTTCAAAGAAGTATGTTTGTTTGGTAGCTACTAAAATGTTGTGTTAGTACTAATATTATCCCAATAATATATTTCTGTGTATTCACAAAATTGTAACAGAGACACTGGACTTGAGAATGATCTGTAACAACCACAATTTTATTGATTTTGTTCTGAATACCATCGTAATTTAAAATCAGACGTTTTTTTATGAAGATATTTTTTTAAGGCTTCTGCTTCTTATTAAATCAGTTTTAACTTTTTATAAATTCTTAAGGTTTATATACTTACGGATTAAAAAGCTATACAAAAGTATCTTTAATAAACAAACATATTCTAGCTAAAAGAACTGTAAAATTATTAATTTTGCTAACATTTTACATTTAGGTACATACATATAAAAATTTCCATAAAGTATCATTAATTTATAAATATATTTAAGTTTTACATTCATTTAATTAAATCTATACTGACTAAATCGTCATTACATTATTTATTATTATATCTTAAGCATTTTCTATCAAGGAAAAAAATCTTTCATACAAACAGTATTGAGTGAAGGCATTATTTATTTCTGTCCCGAAAACAGTAGAAAATGAGTTAATGTTAAGAGTCTACTTGAAGATTTATTTTTCCTTGTTTTTGCTTAACCAGAAAAACAAACAACTTTTACAAAACCATTTGATTCTTAGCCACGTAAATATTAACCTCCCTATTCATAAAAAACTTAAACGCTCTATAAACCTATTTTAGTTAAAGAAGTGTTTTGTCTTCTTCTAATCACAATTTGAAAGAAATTAACAAAACACTTCTATAACTAAAATAGTTTATAGATCGTTTTAGTTTTTTGTGAATAAGGGGATAGACATTAGCACATACATAGCTTACAGTACATATAAATTATTGTCAAACAGCTATACAATAAAACATTGTTTTCTTACACTCGACTTTCATTTGAAACCTACCCTGCATGTTGATGGCACCTGTGTGTTTAATAGCAGAATAGCACAGCATCTTGACCGCACTCTTGTGAAGAAGATTCGTGTTCCTTCTTAGTTATAATGTTCTAGATCTCGTGTCGGCTCGAGTTTTAACTCGTGAAAAGATTAGCTAAGTTGACTGCTTAGGATACGCCTGACATATAGGAAAATCCTTGGTTGTTTGTCACACTTCGATTCAAAATGATCAGGAATATAGCATCAGCTATTCCTCTGGTATTATCTGTGATCCTTTCTCAATGTACGGTCTTTTAGATTTATCTACCGAAAGCATTTATTCCCCGTAAGTTATTTCAACTAGGAAATCTTACCATAAGAGATATATCATTTGTTCGTTTCGTAAGGCAAAAATATGTATTGTTCTTTGGCCTCTATTGACAGCTACCTACCAACTGACTAGGTGTAAAGAAAGTGCCGTAATTTCTACCAATCAATTCATCTATTTGTAAAACCTAGAAGTTTCTCATTCCGGAGTTTGCATATTAACGCATTTTTTCTTAATTTTCCACAGATATGGAGTACGGCAGCGGCGGGCCCCCGCCACCGGGGATGATGAAAGATCGGCACGGGCCACCACCTCCTCATCATCCGGTAATTAATCAGCCTCTTGTGTAAATCAGCCTTATTAGGTACATCATGTTGTGGATAAAGGTTTTGTCCAAAATTAGAAGGTATTAGTTTTTAATCAACTTCAAAAAAGGAGGAGGTTATATGTTCGTCTGCATGTACATATTTAATGTTTTTCTTTCTTTGTACGTTCATCGATATTTTCGTCAATTGTGCACCGATTTTTAAATATTTTTTTTTTCATTTGGGAGAGGAAGCTTGCTCGATGGTTCCATATAAATTTTATTAACTTTGTTAGGGTACTTTTTGACTTAGCTTCGATAATCCACTTTAGTGTATCTTGCTGATGTTATAATTATTTCTGTCACTGTTGTTTACATAGCAATTAGTGTTATACTAATTGGTGTGGGGTAGGTACCATAACTAAAAAGTGAAAAATAATCGTACTAATTCGGATACACGAAGGTTACCGAAGCGCATACCTTTTCTGTTTTTACTGTATATATAAATATAGTCTTCTTCTTTCCAGCGTGACGGTCGCGGTTACGGACCTGAAGGTTATGGTGGCGAGGGGTTCGTCCCGCCCCCGCCTATGCACCACCCCAACATGCCGCCACAGAATCAGGTAATTATAACCCTTTAAAAAAAGACATAGAAATAAACATTATTATATTTGTATTTCCCCTGTATATTCCGGATTAAAGACATTTATTTCTCAAAAAAAACGTCATTTCAGTTCACTGTCATCTTTAAATTTAAGAGAAAATATTGTGCTTTTATTAACTTTCTGTATGGTAATGCGCACCTACAGTAAATTAAGTAAAGAGCTAAATTCAGTCCCTGTTTATCAAAATTAATTGCTTATATTTTCTTCATAATGTGTTTTTAAAATACTTACCTTAATTAGTATGTCAGCACACTTATTAATATGTCTAGGTGCTCATCCAACATTTAAATGAACTCGTACTACATTTAAATGAACTCATCCTATATTTAAATGAAGTCATCCTATATTTAAACGAACTCAATTTCCATCTAAATTAACTCGACCTCCATGTACACTACGGCCGATTTATCTTGGCAAGTCTGAACACAGGCACTAAGTACTTTCGCGCATGTTCTCTCACTCACACTCGCCTCACGTCACCATTTGATTCCTAAAAAATGTTACTGCGCAGCCGTCTACGCGAAGTTCGGCCTTGCCAAGATAAATCGGCCGTAGTGTAAATGAACTCTATAAGTATCCAATTAATGATTCCCTGTATTAGGCCTCGTAGATCGTTTTTAGCGATAAGACCCCTCATTGTGTCAACCTATGTTAAATTTCTACATTTTATCATGTATTTTCTTTCTTTATTTTTGTATTTGTTATTTTTATGGTGTACAGTGAGCTGCATCAATTGGGTACCCCAGTTGTATTAAAATTTTGTACATAATAAAGAGATTCCTAAAGTGTCCCCTGCTACCGCAGGGCGGTCCCCCGCAGCAAGGCGCTGTGATGATGGTGTACGGACTGGACCCTCAGACTGTGAATGCTGACCGACTGTTCAACTTGTGCTGTCTCTACGGAAACGTTGTTAGAGTAAGTTAAACTGTTTATAGATTCCTTACTAGCTTTTTAATGGTGTTTTTTTATCTATACCATAAAATAAAATAGTAATGAAGTCAAAACTGTACTTTGAATATTTAAAAAAAATAATAACTGCTATCGAGTCTGATACTGCAAACGTAGTTTTTAGAGTCTGTTTGTCTGGATGTATGTTCTGGATTAGCGCAAAAACGGCTGAACGGATTTAGATAAAATTTGGCACACAGATAGTTTATAACCTGGTGTGACCATATGTGGCGGGAAACTGCCCAGAAAATTGCGCTGTATCATATGAAAACCGTAAGTTTATAGTAACGCTTGTAATTCCAGATAAAGTTCCTGAAGACTAAAGAAGGCACGGCCATGGTGCAGATGGGAGACGGCGTGTCGGTGGAGAGGTGTGTGCAGAACCTCAACAATGTCACCGTTGGAGACTACACCTTGACACTGGCGTGAGTATATCTATCAACAATCAACTCAGCCTATCGCAGTCCACTTCTGGACATAGGCCTCTTGCAGTCTGCGCCACAACACCCTGTAATCTATATCATATATCATCCTTGACGACACGTTTGGCGCAGTGGTTGAGCGATTGACTGCTGCGCAGCATGTCGCGGGTTCGATTCCCGCACGGAACAAATATTTGTACGACCTACAAGTATTTGTTCCGAGTCTGGGTGTTTTTCTATCTATAATATGTATGTATTTACAAAAAAAAAAAATGTATATAAGTAGTTTATCAGCCATCTCGTTACCATAACACAAGCATTAGGTTGCTTAGCTTGGGACTAGATGGCGTTGTGTGAAATGTCCAAGGATATTTATTTATTTATTTATATGCTAGTTATTTTATACGAAGATTTGACCCTTATCTCAACACTATCGCTTCGTGCAATAATAGAATAGAATAGAATAGATTTATTTTCTTTCCACAAATTACAGCTTATAATTAAAACAGACTACTGGGGGCCTAAAACGGCTACATTAAGCAATTCCTCTAAAAGCGATTCATTTCCTGAATTCCCAGCAATTTATTATGATTGTGCTATTTGACATTACACTTCAATAAAGCAATTCATAATTTGGACCATTTTATGAATCTCCATACAAAACTGTCAAACAGATGAGTTGCGTGCTATGAATTGAAGGACAATTTAATAGCTTGCTAAACTTATTAAATTAAATTAACTAAAGTAGGTAACAAATATTATATTTGAGAATGCTTAACGGTTTTCAATTATTGTTTTTTCGAAGGTATTTGAATCTTTTGAAGATTTTATAGGTTTAGATAGTTTATTAAATATTTTTGGCATAGAATCTATTAAACAGGGCGGTTTGGTGAGTTTTTGACTTAATTGCACCTTGATGGCGTTTAGTGGACATACGCAGATAAATTATGAATTGTCAGTTTGTTACCGTTTTATGATTTCAAGTATGATTCATAATACCTATTATCCTATTATGACTCTGCCAAAGTGGACGTTTTAGCCCCCCAGATTGGTGCCTAAACTAACTTTTACAGAAACCTGTAAGTTAGGTCACCAGGCCCCCTAACAATTCATAAATTACAAGTATTCTACTGGAGTCGTTTGACTTGAAAGCACAAACTTTTTTATTGTTATTTTTATTTAAGTATATTTTAACTAGGAAATATGCAGATGGTTAAAAACTCGTTTTAGTCTCCATGACAAAGGCGTACCCTATTTTGCGTGTGTAGGAATAGGTAGATCTATTCGTTGCATCGCCTCCTACAAAAAGTCTATACGTTCTTAGGCTGGTACATGTCGTGGCGACCACGGACAGGGTCCTTACTTCGAAGTGGCTAAAAAAACTTCATGGTTACAAAGACGGTTCGATCGACTATCTAGTGCTAATATAATAATTTCGTGATAAATAATCCTTTTTTTTTTCTTAAATTTCCAGTTTCTCAAAACAGGCGTACCTATCAGAGGTGATGAACCCGTACCCGTTGCCAGACAAAAGCCCCTCGTTCAAAGACTACGTCGGCAACAAGAACAACCGGTTTTTAACCCCTGCCTCCATACACAAGAACAGAATACAGCCTCCTTCTAAGGTAAATTTTCGTTTATAGAGGCAGAAGCCTTAAAGAGTCAGCAGTGATGGGGGCCGATGCCTGCCGGGATCGCGGGTTGTTCGAAAGAGATACCGTGGCCCTGGCTCAGGGAACTGAAGGAATACGGGTGGGTAGGAACACGGGTGGGTGGGAACAGTAAAAGTCTGACACGCCCTCCCGCTCAGCCCAGAGCGGGAGAATAAGTCATTTGATGATTTCCCATCCACAAAAAAAAAGCCTTAGTAAATGAAGTTGTATACATGTTTGATCCACAACCACAGGAATTTAATTATAAAAAAACCGGTCAAGAACGAGCCGGACTCGCGCACCGAGGGTTCCGTTCCGATTTCTGAATAAGTGTGCCATTTAGAGACATCGTTTTATTTTTCCTGTAATCTTTACATGAACTTCTATCACATTGAATAAATTCAGATTTTTCTCTTTGCAAAAAAAAAATCAGCTGTTGAGTACATTTTGACGAATTATGCGAACAGAAATGTACTGAACAGCTGATTTTTTTTTCGCGATTTCAGTTTTGGTCCCATAGTAAAAGTTGTTCATAATGATGAGTACAGTGACCCCGTTTTTGCGCATTTAACGTTACACGATGTATATGGTTTTCGGATATAATCTATTTTGTTTTTTTTTTTCTATAAATTCCCATCATATTGAAGCTATAACCCCCACTACTCCAGGTGCTGCACTTCTTCAACACGCCGCCAGATGTGTCGGACGAACAGCTGCTGCAGGTGTTCAAGGACTACGGCGTCACGCCTCCGCACACCATCTCCAAGTTCCCGCTCAAGAGCGAGAGGTGAGTGCTTGTGCTGTCCTTCTCTTGTGTTGGTACGGTTGTGACTGATTTAGTGGTAAAGATCTCAATATCATCATCTGCCTAGCCTTTCGGATGCAGCTGAATACCAGTATTTCACATGGAGCGATTGCCTATCTGACCTCCATAACCCAGTTACTGGGCAATACGATACCCCTTGGTAAAACTGGTTGTTAGACTTTCGGGATTCTGATGACCCGTAAGGACTGTCAAAGATCTACGAATGACAGTCGGGACCAACGGCTTAACGTGCTTTCCGAGGCACGGAGTGGTCTTGGTAAGTAAAGATGGTTACCTATCCACTCACGTTAAAGAAAGAAAGAAATAAATAAAAAGTATTTATTGGCACTCGCCCAGGAAGATCACAAATTAAACTACACATTAAAAAAAAAACAAAAGTAAAATGAAAATAAAAACAGAAAGTCATGTACGAGGCCAAAATGCTCCTATCTCAGCATGATGCTGCGACATTAAAAAAAAAAACCTGCCAAGAGCGAGTCGGACTCGCGCACCGAGGGTTCCGTTCCAATTTCTGAAAAATTTCGCTATTTAGAGACATCGTTTTATTTTTCTTGTAATCTTTACATAAACATGTATCACATAGAATAATTTCAGATTTTTCTCTTTGCAAACTTTGGAGATAAGGGGTGGGAACGGTATTTTTAATACATTTTTCAGCAAAAGTCGAAAACTATGCGGCCTAAAAAAAAAATTAAAAATGTTTGAGAATGTGCAAATAGCGCCCTTTCATATGATACCCACATGCTTTAGTAGCCCCACTTTGAATTTTTAAGACCCTCTTTCAGTCCCTGTTGCAAAAAAAAAAAAAAAATTATTTTTATTAAAAAAATAAACAACTCAAAACCACCTAATTCTGTGAAAATGCCAGTGAAGGAATATGTTAAATCAATACCTAATATTAACGTATAATTTCTGTAATATTCCAGATCGTCATCAGGCCTTATGGAGTTCCAGAACATTTCCCAGTCCGTCATGGCGATAATGGCGTGCAACCACGCGACCATACAACATCCGGGTAATTATACCATCCATCCTTCTGCCAGAGTCAAATCATTTATACAGGGTTATTGGCAAAACACCAGCAACCTCCTAAGGGTTCATTGAACCTACTCATCATTATGATCAATTTTTACTATGGGACCAAACCTGAAATCGCGAAAATAAAATCAGCTGTTCAGTACATTTATTTATCTACATCAAACTCGTCAAAATGTAGGGAGCAGCTGATTTTATTTTCGCTATTTCAGGTTTGGTCCCATAGTAAAAGTTGTTCATAATGATGAGTACAATTTCCCATTTCGATTTGGAACATGTTTTAAATTTCATCCCATATACTGACCTCAGACTAAATAAAAAATCAAGACATAGCGCTGTCGCCGCTGAAGCCGCACGTTTCGGGTTTCGTAAACATGTGTGCACGTAATGAGGTGTAGTTTAATTGTAGTTCGGTGTAAATGTGTGCGTGTATGCACAGAGCGAGGTGTAGTTTTGAGCATGCTTCACTGTATTGTTCGCGGCGCTATGTCTGGTATTTTTATTTAGTCTGAGAAACTGGCAACGCAGAGGTATGCCTATAGTACACCCAGATTTCGCCAGACTTTATTTTTAAGTTGAATTTAAAGAGGGGGCGAGCCTGTTGCCATCTGAGAAATTCCTGATAGAAAACCCAATCATCATCATCATCATCTGCCTGTTCCCAACTATGTTGGGGTTGGCTTCCTGTCTAACCAGATGCAGCTGAATACCAGTATTTTACTTCGACTACCCCAACATCCCCCATCGACCATCTGCGTCTTAACCACTCAGTTTAGCCTGTGTTTATTTTGTCACAAGCAGCGATTTAATAAGTTTACGCTAAAGTATTTAGGCCAAACTAGGTCCTGGGCTAAACTAGTATATCCTGACACGCGAAGGATAAACCAGTTTGGTCTAGGACAAACTAGTTTGGCCTGAAATCGGGTTTGGCCGATAACATTTACACTGATTCATTGAAGAAACCATGCTAAGGTCCTTTATTATCGTAGTGCACAAACATTTGCAAGTAAAATTGTTTCAAAATTGGAAAGGCTTCTGGCATTTGTCGATGGTACATACCTATTATTCCATGCATGTTGATAATTTCTATAACTTTTTAAATTTATTCTACCTGAGTATTTTTTCCGACAGCTTGGCAGGTACTACTGTGGAACTATTTTCTTTTCTTGTCTAGAAACATTCTAGTATAGTTATTCAAGAATTTATTGGCCATGTACGGGATTCCTGCGGATTATTAATTCTTATGTTGAAACATTTCCAGGTGCAAAGTTCCCGTTCGTGATGAAGCTGTGCTTTTCATCGTCGCGGCAAATCGGCCAGGGGAAGGGCCCAAATCCTAATAAGAGTCAAAATCAAAACCAGGATCAAAATAACCAGAGACAAGGCCAAAACAATGGAATGGCTGAACACGATTACTAGTAAGAAATAAATTCACTAATGTATAGAAAAGAATATTATCAAGTGTTTAAAAAGACATGTACATTTTTTTTAAAGGTGACGGACCAATGTTGTATCGGATTGATATTTTAATTGGCAACCCTGGAGTTGTCATATTGTGCATTAGTTTTCGTTGTTGGCAAGCCAAAGATTAAGTGTTACCAGCGTGGAAAAAATTTATGTTAAGTTTTTCGGTTATTCGTAGTTTATGCCGAGTATTTGTCTGCACAAAGTAGATAGGGGCAAATATTATAGTCAATGTTGATTCTCAATCTCACGAAATCCTGCCATTTTTTTTGTTTTTTTTTCAAAATTTTCTATTTATTGTGTAAATAAAGAATATCGGCCTATAGTAAAAATTAGGCTCGTTCTAAATATTTAAACATATGCTTATTTATTTTTTTTGTGTTTGTTTTTTGTTGTTCTAGTCAAAATTCTATGGCATAATATTTCAGACTGACCCGGTTTTGAGAGGTTTTTTAAAATAATTTCCTATCGAAATGTCAATGTTTCTCATTCTTCGATAGTAGGGACCATAGATTTTAATATTGATCATCTCTATATTTGCTTGGACTTTTTTATCTGTGTGTTCTGAGTGGTGAAATCTTGCTAAGCTGTAATTTATTTTAACAATTGAATTGCCACGTTAATAGCAATAATATGGACATTAATTTTTATGGGAAAATATGAATTTTTTGAACAAAAATTAAATTGTTCTCAAAAATAAAATTAATATATTTTTTTATATACGAATGTGGCTGGCCCAACGACTAGGAAGATGCCTTTCAGGCTTCAAGATAGAAAAATATGGCTGACATTTTCGGTTATTTATTTATTTTCTTTATTTTTTGTACGGAGGCCCAATAGTAACGCCCCCCCTACTTATGTGCCGTCGGGTCGTGGACTCGAACCCAGGCAGGCAATTTTTGTAATTTATTTCATTACCACTGCTCTCAAAACGGTGAAGGAAAACATCGGGAGGAAACCGGCATGTCCTAGAACCAACAATTCGAAGACTTGTGACATCTACCAACCCGCACTGGACCCGCGCGGTGGATTACAGCCCACTGCCTCTCAAGAGAGGCATGTGTCCCAGCAGTGGGAACGTTATAGGCTGATTATTCTGATGCTATGCTTGTATGTGTAGTTCTCAACATTTAATACAACTGGGGTACTCAATTGATGCAGCCCACTGTACATTTTAAATAAATTCGATTTAACCTGTCTGAACACACAGCAAATTTTTAAAAATTAATGCTTTACTAATATTACTGTATAATTTTTTAAAGCAAAAATATAGAGATATCAGCTTTTATACAGTCTTAATGGGTCAAAACATAGCAACAAATTCCATTGAAAACAAAAGATTGACATTGATAATAAACTTTCATAGTTTCACATAAAAAAAAAAACATTTTTCATAAAAACTTTCATTAAAGTACCACCAACATTAATTGTTCAATCAATCTGCCTAGCCTTTTCCCACGACGAACATCAATTGTTACGACTTTAATATTTGTTTATTTTTCTATATCTGATTTTCTATAAAAGTTGCTATATTTTGACCTGCAAATTATTTTGATGAAAAAATATTCTCTATTCTTATAGTAAAAGATTGTACACATAATTTCCTAAACGATAATTTTAAAGATTTTCTAAAGAAACCAAACTTTCTACTTAGTAAAAAAAATTTGACAAAAATTTGACATTTGAAAAAAAAACTTTTTGTTTTTCGAAATAACATCTGCTTTTCGTTCCTTGACTTATCTAAGCCAAAAATTAAGCCAAAGTTTATTGAAAAAGTTAGAACTTAAATGATATATATAAAACATATGTATAGAAAATACTGTCGTATGTACATATGAGTGCTGTTAAACATATTTTGCATCAGTCCACTGCTGGACATAATGTTGGGGAAAAGTCTTTTGTCCACTAGATGGCACTAAATAATATTCTAAATAATTTTAAAGGAGTAGGTAAGTGTTTAAGCAATCATTGTTAGTTCTTTTAAAATATATATTTCGCATTTTTTCACAAAAAAAAAACTCCAAAATTAGTCCAGCAGTTTAATTGTTATAAAAGTACAATCAGGTACTCAAGTGTCATGTTCAATAAAAAATATAATAATAATTATGAGTGGATATAAAATGGCAGTGTTAAATGTTTAAGAAATTTTAATTAGTATATTTCCATTTTACATTGTTTGCGCGAGATTTAATTTTGACTGTTTTTGTTTTAATGACGACGTCAATTTTGTTATGACATTATTGTAGTACTTGTTATTCAAATCCTCTGCTTATCCCGGTACAATTTATAATTATTATGTGAAATACTTGAATATTTTTTAGTTGGTTTACACGCACATTACGGTTAATATTTGTACATAATATTAAACAGCAAATATTTAAAATGTTTTAAAAATTATTAAGTGCTGTCGAGTTGAGTTTAATCCTAAGCCTAAAATTCAAAATCACAGTCTTTATTTAACAACGGCTTTTCTAGTGGGATAATTATTATGGTAGAATTATTTGTATGAAATTTACTAATGAAATATTTGTTGTTACCTTTTTTGAGGCCTGCATTTAAATCTCGTGCTAGCAAGTAGTTAAAATAGTGTATAAATGTATCTATTGAGAGGAATGACATATCTTATGTGGATAATAAAAGCGTTTTATGTGCTATGTCAATTTATAAACAGCTATATATATGTATACATGTAGATATGTATAAGTGTATATCTCATGTACACTCGTGCACAACACCTTATATTTTTGTGTGACAACACAATGCTTTTAAGCTTAATAATAATAGATTTGTACTTAAAATACGCTGATTTAGATTTGTAGAATAAAATAAAATATTGTAAGATTAAGCCTGTTGTGCCCGATTGTACAGTCGCTTGTCCGATCGGAAATGTCAATTTCTTTTTAAGTTACGTCTAGCGTACGTCCGTATGTGTATAATATGCTTCGAAACTACATATCACAGTGACAAATAATAAAATTAGAGAAATTTATTAAAAAAAAAAAACACTAAATACTACATGTCTTTTTCACTTAGTCACAGGTTTTGCTCAATTTTCAGTTTTTTGTTTATTCTTCTAATTCGTTTTTCATTTTATGTCCTTTTTCTACTCATTGGTTGACAAAACATTCGGTTAGGTACTTAACAACTCACAGTTTGGCCTTAAAAAATAGTTTTAAAAAAATCCTGATGTTCCTTGATTTTTTCAAAATATTTTTCTACTAACACATTGCATACAGTACCCGGGCGTTAATTATGACACATTGGGTTTTACAATAAGACTCACACAGGTATAAATGATAGAGACGGAGCTGTAGGTACAAAGTCAAACTTTTTCTTAAACTGTATAATAACGGCCGCGTACTGTTCTTTCATAAATGTCCCTTGAAGAAGTAAAGTAAAAAATCTGCCCTTGTCTTTTTCGGTCGGAGCTGGAACTTCGAAACATTCATTACTCACTAAAAACTATTTGCTTCTAGCTAACGGCGATGAGGTGGCGCACACACACACACATATCAAGACGGACGGCACACACACACACAGCACACCACTACGAGTGCGATGGGGGGACAATGGGGATTGCCGTTTTAAAAAAAAAAACACGAAAAATTCACCCGCTTTCACCACAAACCCATATTCGAAAAAGTTACCACACAAATTGGGAGGCGGGCGAATTTCTCGTGACGGCAATTTTTTGAATAATTCCTTATTTTTACAATTTGTGATCTAGATCACTCTTATAAAGACATTAACAGTTAGTTTTTTTTAATATAATTTTAGACACAGTAACATGTTCTTTTTTCATATTATTACACATTATTACAATTCCATTTATTTCTTTGTTTTCTTTTTTTGTTTAGAGCGGAGCTATGCTCCGGTGAATGCGTCTGCATTTTCTTTTGTGGACTTAGCGGTTTAGGTATCGATTAAGTAATATTCCCATTTAATTTGATTAATTAGCTTTTAGTTACTTATTATTTGACCAGTGCTGTTTTCTCCTCAAAAACTTAGGTACAAGTACCTAGACGTAATTGTGACGAGTAATGAAGATAGCACTGTTTCCCGTTTTATAGACGATTTTTAGTAAAAAAAATGATATTAGTTTGTGAGTAATGTTGAAAAAGTACTTAGTTTTGTTTCTTGTTCCCTTTTCATGTGCGCGCGAAAACGGACAAAGAAAATATGTCCGCGCGCATTTATAACTTATCTAAAAAAAACTTGGTTGTTTTGTAAAACGTGACAGTTGTGAAATGTACAAGAAATAAAGAAACTGAGGTATATTATAGAAAAAATTGTTTTATTTTTGGTTTTGATTAGACCACGCTTATGTGCTTGTTTCTTACGTTTGCACCAGTTTAGTTCGTAGTGGCGATCTATCGACCATTTTTAAAATGTTTTAAGAACCAAAAGTATCTAAATGTAAGAAATAGTTTAGCACTCTTTAGGTTAGTAGTAAGTGTCATTGCAATGTCAATTATATTCGATTAGTGGAAAAAAATAAAACAGTAAAGTTTTCTAAAAATTTTTCTTAAAAATATAGCGATGATTCGACTTAAAATTTTGAGTAATAAGCCTTGCACAAGGATTTATAATAATAAGGTCAGATGATATTGGAGACACCATAATCGCGCTGTTTGAAAAAAAAAACTTTTTTTGTTTTTGTGTCTAGGAATAGATGTTTGTATGGTGTGACCTTGTGGTAGCTCGTCTATATTACTGTTTATGAATAGTAAAACTTAGTCTCCTTTCCTTTAAATTACTTTGCAAACCTTCCTAGTTAACTACTAATGTCAAATTACATAAACAGTGTTATAGCCAGCATTCGACTAGTCCTAAATATAGCTGAATTAAATAAATGTTATCAGGTAAATAGATGCATATCTTTTTCTCTAGGAATATTTTCGAATGGAAAAAAACTAAATGTTCTAGAATTAGGACCTCGATGTCGTGATAGCTTCTTTTGTGTTGAATGTACAGAGAAAATATAAAAAAAAAATGTTTTTTTAATTACATTGTCAATGATAATTTATACATTTATTGTTGTATTACTGACGAAATGACACTATTCTACTCAGATGAACGCAATTATCAAATTACACAACTTGTAGACACTAAAATTGACTACGAAAACATAATTAAATGATTAAAAACATGAAATCTGTCTCTGGTCAGTTTTAATGTTTATTCGCGTAATTTCGCTAAACGATGCTTAACAGAACACGAGAAACAGCACGGTGGTACATAGTGAATATAATGTATTTTCTTTTCATTTATAGCCTACATTTTATTGGAATTAGGTCTTGTAGTTACATGATAAACATTAAAATACATGTCAACACAACAAATTCTTTCATTTCAAACACTACCACTGCAGAAAACATGACAACACAAGTTTTCAAACCGGCTGAATATTTTTTTTTTTAAATTGGATTGTAAAGCTTGTGTTGGCGACTGTACATCCTACTTACCTACATGTCTGTCAAAACCATTATGCTTTTTATTTTCTTATAAAAAAGACATTTATTTTTCACTTTACTACTATACTATTTTCTATGACCTCTTGTCAATTAAAATTCTAAATTAAATCTTAAAAATATTTTATTGACGAAAAACCCCACTGACTTCTATTTTCTTTTCTTACAATCCTTTTCAGTGACTTTCAAGATGATATTTACATGAAATTGCTCAATTTCACTACTTACTTATTACGATATATGGAACTCAGGTGAAAATGCTAAACTTACACACACTTTATTATAGCTTACGCGACACGACAGAAGTTACTATCAAAATACTGCATCAGTTTTCAATAGTCTGGAATTAGATACCGGGTGTAAAAAGACACTTGCCGAAGCCGAAAGCCACATATTCTACTCATTATTTAGATCGTTTTTTAGGGTTCCGTACCAAAATGGTAAAAAAGGAACCCTTATGGTCTCACTCAGTCTGTCTGTCTGTCTGTCACAGCTGAATATCTCAAGAACTACTAATGCTATCAACTTGAAATTTGGAATAGTTTTTTATGACGTTTACCCAACTATTTTGCAAATAAGAAAGAAATAAAAATATTTATATTTTTTTGTAACAGGTGCTGAAAGGGGGTCTTCAAAATTCAAAGTGGGGCTACTAGGGCATGTGGGGATCATATGAAAGAACGCTGTTTGCACATTCTTAAACATTTTTTTATTTTTTTTTAGGCCGCATAGTTTTCGATTTTTGATGAAAAATGTAAAAAAAAATACCGTTCCCCCCCCCCCCCCCCCCCCTTATCTCCGAAGTATGCAAAGGGAAAAATCTGAAATTATTCTATGTGATAGAAGTTTATGTAAAGATTACAGGAAAAATAAAACGATGTCTCTAAATAGCACACTTTTTCAGAAATCGGATCGGAACCCTCGGTGCGCGAGTCCGACTCGCTCTTGACCGGTTTTTTTTCACTAGACCATACCTGGGAATCCACTGGTTCTGGAGATATTGAAGGTCAAAATCGCATTTTTTTTTTACAAAAACGTATTCCAAGTGTTATTACTAAACTTTTTCCGACAAGTACCTACGCGCACCGTAGACGAAGGGGCGGGGCTTAACTCCGTTTGCCTGGGTTCGCGTTTTTTTTTTTTTTTTTTTCTTTATTTATTTATAGGGGCTTTTACGCATAGCGTATGTCAGTCCCATCGTACCCTAAACAATTACTTCACAAGACTTGGGCCATGAATTTGAATAAAGCCTTCGCATCATCGCCATTTGGTTGGGATAGAATCGTGTGGAACATGCCTACATCAGTTCTGTTCAAATTTAGGGACCTTAGTAAATTATTTCTACCTGACTCATATTGGACACATTCCATCAATAAATGTTGTAGGTCCTCGACAACTCCACATTCCTCACAATTAGGTGAAGCGATTTTCTTCATCATGAAGGCAAATTTTTTGCATGGAATGTGTCCAGATCTAAGTCTCTTTTATTTTTAGCTAAAAAATTTTTAGCTAAAAATAAAAGTAAGTTACCTTGCAATAATTTTTGCGCAAAGCTACTTACTTAGATGTACAGTATGCATAGTTGACGGCTTTGTGATGTCTTTTTACACCCTGTATAACCTTCAATACCTACTGTTTGATAGGTAGTTAGGCAGTAAAAAGGATTCACTCATGGCAAAAAATACCCAATATACTCTCATAAGAAGTAGGTAAGCTTGTACAGTCAGCCACAGCATTAGCTGACCAACCCTTGCATAAATGGTTGAGATTTTTTAGAATACGAATCGATAGAATTTTGTAATACTTTTATATTTTATATACTTAAATACCTATAATAAATAGAATATAAAAGAATTATAAAATTCTATCGACTCGTATTCTAAAAAATCTCAACCATTTATGTAAGGGTGGGTCAGCTAATGCTGTGGCTGACTGTACCAGTTCTTTTCCATAATACAGTCAAATTAGATTAGCTGGCTAAACTCCGCATACTTGATGGAAGGATATCTAAACATGATAAAACAAAAAAAAAAAAAATTGATGATTTTTTAGGGTTCCGTACCAAAATGGTAAAAAAGGAACCCTTATGGTGTGACTCAGTCTGTCTATCTGTCTGTCTGTCTGTCACAGCTGGATATCTCAAGAACTACTAATGCTATCAACTTGAAATTTAGAATAGTTTTAGATGACATTGACCCAACTATTTTGCAAATAAGAAAGAAATTAAAATATTTATATTTTTTTTGCAACAGGGACTGAAAGGGCGTCTTAAAAAATCAAAGTGGGACTACTAGGGCATGTGGGGTATCATATGAAAGAGCGCTGTTTGCACGTTCTCAAACATTTTTTTTCTTTGTTTTAGGCCGCATAGTTTTCGACTTCTGATGAAAAATGTAAAAAAAATACCATTCCCTCCCCCTTATCTCCGAAGTTTGCAAAGATAAAAATCTGAAATTATTCCATGTGATAGAAGTTTAGGAAAAATAAAACGATGTCTCTAAATAGCACACTTTTTCAGAAATCGGAACGGAACCCTCGGTGCGTGAGTCCGACTCGCTCTTGACCGGTTTTGTTTAAAAATCAGTTTCTTTTTGTGAAAACTTCACAGACTTGATGAGTAACGATACCTCAACACGATAAAACAGATTTTATCAACTCACCCTTCAAGTCAACAACACGGTCATTGACCCAAAAAAAACATCACATCTTTTTTATTTTGTCGTATATAAATACCCATCACTTTTGCGGAGTTTCCCTAACTAATTTAATTTGAACTATTTCAAAAATAAATTTTTAATCTGATGATTTGTAAATATTTTAAAATTGTCTTAATCTATTGGGGGAATCTGGTAGGTACGTACGTCAGCAAAAAAGTCGATTAACACTTTAGTTTTTTCAATCTTAATTATTGAGCAAACTATTTAATTAAAATCGGAACAGAAGTAAAATTTAAAGATCTACTAGACTCTTAGGTATTTTAGGAAAAAAGGAGATGCTTATTCAAAACATTTTGTATTCATATATATGATGTGTAACAAGAATAAAGTTTAAAAAACTGTAACCCGACTTCGGAAAAATAAAATTGATCTAAAAAGTTCAAAATATTTATTTACTTAAACAATAATGACATAGGTATATACATATTTGTAATGTGCTCGTCAAGACCTTTCTTTTAATACCAAACATGTCATGATTATCTCAATTTAATTTTTTTCGAGGTCAGAAATTTACGTGTTAAGTCCACCATATTAAATTTAGGGAGAATTTATATAGCCCATGTCACCCGGACCATTATTTCGAATCTACTGATACCTCATTCATCAAAATCGGTTCAGTAATTTAGGCGCTACGGTGGAACACACGTAAATAGATACTAATATACATACATACACAAGTAGACTGCTAAAATCATAACCCTTCCTTTTGGCTTTGCCGTAGTCGGGTAAAAAGTAGCAGTGTTAATCGACTTATGTTGCTGACCGTACCTAAGTACACCACCTAGTTTTTGCACAGTTATATGTAAGTATATTTATGAGCCCTTTAGATCGAGAAATCAATTAAAACTGATGCAGTATGCTGGGAGCATTAAACAGGGCGACAAATCCTATAAATTAAAGTCACAAAATGCATTTCAAAATTTTGCACAACACAAATCAAAACATAATTAAAAAGAAATTATTAATGTATAAATATTTTAAAGTATGGCGAGAAAAATATGTTGATATGTAAATAGTAAGTATGTTATTTTAAATCTCAAAAAACATTAGTTTTTATTGTAAATTTTTAGAATTATCAAGAAATTAATTATTATTATTATAGAGAGCTGCACTCGAGACGCAAGAATTGTAAAATTGTATAGAAAAAAATAAATAATGTTTTTGGATAAAATATAGTGTTATTTATTTAATTAAATAATTGGATATGGCTTGACTACTGAGCAAATTGGTGTCCCAGCACCCTAATTGCGTAACATAATATCGATCGAAGCAAATTGCTAATTCATTGCTCATAATTAGTTCGTAAAATTTGTCTTCTCAAAATTCTCAACAACGACTAACGACTGTCAAAGATCTACAAATGACACCCGGGACCAACGGCTTATGTTTTTTTAGTCCTTACATCGCTCGCTATACAACTTGTCCCAGAATTGATGGCACAACCGCTTAAGGTGTCGTTGTACTCATCATTATGAACAACTTTTACTATGGGAGCAAACCTGAATTCGCGAAAAACAAAATCCCTCCCTACATTTTGACGAGTTTCATGTAAGTAGATAAAATATGACTGAACAGTTGATTTTTTTTGCAATTTCAGGTTTGGTCCCATAGTAAAAGTTGTTCATAATGATGAGTACGATAACCCCTTAAGCGGTTGTGCCATCAATACTGGGACATGTTGTATAACTTAACGCCTATCGACTCGTCTGACTGTTATTATATAGCCACGAGCCCCTTTTGCTCTGGGTTCGATCCCCATGTGGAATAACAAAATAATAATTTCTGGTGTCCAATAATTGGGTGTATTGGGAATCAATCTGCCTAGACTGGAAGCCGACCCCAACATAGTTGGGACTATGTTGGGGTCGGCTTCCAGTCTAACCGGATGCAGCTGAATACCAGTATGTTAAATGGAGCGACTGCCTATCTGACCACCACAACCCAGTAAGTGGGTAATACGATACCCCTTGGTAAGACTGGTTGTCAGACTTTTGGGCTTCTGACGACCCGTAACGACTGCCAAAGATCCACGAATGACAGCCGGGACCAACGGCTTAACGTGCTTTCCAAGGCATGGAGCAGTCTCGGTATGTAAAGATGGCCACCCATCCACGGACCAACCCCGGCAAGCGTAACTTAACCTGATGGATCGACCCGTGCGGCTGTTATTACTTTTGGGTATCTGATTGAAAAATCCTCTGCAAAGATCGTGAATGCCCTTTTGAAATAGCATGAAAATGGAATAAAAGAAAAAATTATATATCAATCTTCAAAATCTGGAATCGTGTGAAAACCACGAAAAAGAGTAAACAGTGGAAATGCCCTATTCTTCCTTGGTACGGGAACAAGTGTCGTCAAACTCACACCATGAAATGAAAATTATGTTTAGGTACCTATTTAGGTAAGTAGATCTTAGAGGAGCTCGTGACTAAGTAGTAACAGCCGCATTGGTCGATCCGTCAGGTTAAGCTACGCTTGCCGGGGTTGGTCCGTGGATGGGTGACCTATCTTTACATACCGAGACTCCTCCGTGCCTCGGAAAGCACGTTAAGCCGTTGGTCCCGGCTGTTATTCGTGGATCTTTAACAGTCGTTACGGGTCGTCAGAAGCCCGAAAGTCTGACAACCAGTCTTACCAAGGGGTATCGCATTACCCAGTTACTGGGTTGTGGAGGTCAGATAGGCAGTCGCTCCATGTAAAATACTGGTATTCAGCTGCATCCGGCTAGACTGGAAGCCGACCCCAACATAGTTGGGAAAAGGCTAGGCAGATATAGATATATATTAGGTAAGTAGATCTTTCACACCCATAATTTGGTCAATTTTTTATAACTAGATGACGCTGGTGTAGGTATAGCTGTGTGTGTTTGTGTGTTGTCTCACGAAAGCGGGTGAGCCATACTTGTAGTGTAAGGCTGAGGCTACAGTAAGCAGCGATTTGCGATGCGACTGGAAGAGCGAAACGAATAACGAGAGTAATATTTGATGTACGGTGTAGCCATATACGTGAGCATTCATTATTTGTTTTAATCGCTCATGTGTCGCAGGTTGCGTCGCGGCCTAATGTAGCCTCAGCCTAAGGGTCAGCGCACACCAAGATCAGAGCAGAGCAGAGCATTTTCTGAGACTATTGAAAAATTAATCTTATGACAATTCCATACATTGCAAAATTAAATCGTCCAAACTTGATGCTGGACTACGCTCGAGCATGCTTGGCGTGTATTTAATTTTGCAATGTATGGAATTGTCATAAGATTAATTTTTCAATAGTCTCAGAAAATGCTCTGCTCTTGGTGTGCGCTGACCCTAATGCGTATAGACACGAGCTCTTGTGTGCGTAACTGCAGGTAGCGCGCTCCCGAGCTTACGCACACAAAGACAATGTGCATGTCACATTTACACATACAAGTATGGCTCGCCCGCTTTCGTGAGATAAAACAACTGTACCCGTATCCTTATTAGAAACGAAATTAATGAGGATAGGTGAAATCTTAAATCTAGATCCGCTTCGTCACCTCACCTCAATCTTCAAGTGGTGGCCGCTGCAAGTGGGCCTAAACGTCGGGATCAAAGATGTGACCGTGACCATTATTAATATTATGGTACCTATATTTATTTATTTATTTATTAAAACTTTATGCACAAGTAAAAAAAATACCGTACAAAGGCGGACTTAATGCCTGAGGCATTTTCTACCAGTCAACCTTAGGGTGATGCAGAGAGAAAACATGGTAGGTGCAACATAAAGGATAGATAACACGAAAATAACTATAAAATACAAGAATAGATACATACATATTATATACCTACATACATACATATATATAAATGGAACAAACTTTGTAAGGAGAAATAACGATCGGTAGAGGAGAAATAACGATCAGTAGAGGAGAAAATGAACCAGCAAATTAGCGCTGAGATGTTTCTGCCAACTTCTCACACGTATGTACTCACGTGTCTTCACTTTAAAAGACAACCGATTGGTTGCCATCCTGATGTTCAGAGGGAGCGCGTTCCAAAGAAAGACCGCCTGTACAAAGAAAGAAGAGTGAATGAAACCAGAGCGGTGAGAAGGACATCGTAAAAGACGATTATTGGTGGAGCGAAGGTTTTTACTATGGGCAGAGCATAAGTATTGAATATGGGAATTCAGGTAAGAAGGAGAAGTGGGTTTGTTAAGAATAGAAAACAACATAGACAGAGCCCTGAGCTCTCTGCGCTATATTATATTCAGTACCTACATCCATATCCATACTAATATTATAAATTCGAAAGTAACTGTCTGTCTGTCTATTACCTTTTCACGCCTAAACTACTGAACGGATTTCGATAAAATTTGGCAAGGTTATAGATAACATTCTGGGGATGGACATAGGCTACTTTTTTTTTCTCAAAAGTTCATATTCATGGGTAGAACACCCTGTGACAATTTGGCTGGTCATTGAAAAATAACCCTGTAGGTATATCAATGTTTGTTTGTACAAATTGACGGAATCATAATTTGACGGAAGATCACAAACGCTGTCGTTTGGATTGGTGTCGCTCAATGCTGGAAAAGTATGATGGAGGTGACGCGAATACTGCGTTATGACATCGTCACAGGTGATGAAAGCTAGATGTATTGTTACGAACCCGAAACCAAAAGACAATCTGCGCAATGGATGTTTCCATTCGAAGATTTGCCGACAAACGTCAAGAAGGGCAGAAGTGAAGGGAATGTGATTATTGCCTCATTCTTTAGACGGACGGGTCATTTCGCAACAATTGTCCTAGAAGATAAAAAGACTTACCTACTGCAGATAGGTACCTACCTATGTCAGTCATTGTTTACCAGTTGTTTTGGAAAATGTTATACAGGGTTATTTTTAAATGACTAGCTAAATTTTCACAGGGTTTTCTAGTCTACCCATGAATATGAACAACTTTCACTAAGGGACCAACTTTGAAATCACGAAAAAAAAACCAACGGTTTCCTACAAAAGTTCAATACCTACTCGATCAAAATGTATGAAACAGCTGATATTTTTTTTGCGATTTCAAAGTTGGTCCCATAGTGAAAGTTGTTCATATTCATGGGTAGAACATCCTGTGAAAATTTAGCTGGTCATTTAAAAATAGCCCTGTATAGCATCGCCCATGAAGCAGGATCCTCCTTCACCACGAAAACGCTCCAGCTCTTTCTGCCAGACAGACTATCCGAATACTTGTACCTATAGAATACTTGTCTATCGAAAGTTTTAGTGAGTCATCCTCCTTACGGTCCTGCAACTTGTGACTTTTATTTATTTCCAAAAATCTATCTATTTATATAAAAAGAGAAGTCCTGACTGACTGACTGATTCATCAACGCCCAGCCCAAACGCTTGGACCTATAAAGCTGAAATGCACAGGTTTCGTTTATAATGTAGACTAGGAATAAGGAAGGAATTCCCAGTAGTAGGTATGTTCCCGTGGGATATTATCCGACATCCACGCATGCAAAGCCGCACGGGAATTCTTAGTAAAAGATAAAATAAGGGCCTATTTCACGATGCCTGAATAGCCACCTACTCGCCGAATAAATTCAAAAATGGAAGAGAATTTGTTTGAAATTATCTGCCAAGTAAGATAATAGGAACTTAATTCGTAGGTGGTGAAACAGGCCCTTAGAGGAATTCGTTTTAAATTATGAACCCTGAAGATGGGTGGCAGCGTTTGAAAAAGGCGTGGAAGAAATCCCAAGAAGAGTGACTTTTTACGCAGTAGGGTTTTTGATTTTTTAAATTAAAGTATCTACTTACTTTTTTTATTTTCCACTTTTTGGTTAGGATTATTTCTACTAGTCTAAACAAACCACCAACCAGTAGTTGAGTTCCTTATGTTCAGAGTCACGATTACTGACAAATGCGTGCACTGGCTGGCCACTCGAATCTGTATTAGCTAATTTTAACAAGTGTTACGGAACTGGGGTTCGGGATAAATAAATTTAAACCAATTTACACCAAAAAAAATAATCATAATATACAGCAATCACTGACAAAATAACTTTAAGCAGAATCACTTGTAGTTCAATGTTTCGCATTCCTAGCTGAACTGCCTTACACCGCTCATCTGACGAGTGTAAGCTTCTCGAAAGTTCGAAAACATTTTGGTACTTACTGGAATGCTGCAAAACGACACTTAACCATCTAGAAAAAATTGGAAGGGTTTACAACATTCTAGTCTAGAAAAATCTGTCACGAATCGACGTATCGTGTAGTTCTGCTACTCGATAATAGATGGCGTTAGCGTATATAAATAAATAATAATATCCTTGGACATTTCACACAACGCCATCTAGTCACAAGCTAAACAACCTAATGCTTGGTAACGAGATGGCTGATAAACTACTTATACATTTTTTTTTGTAAATACATACATATTATAGATAGAAAAACACCCAGACTCGGAACAAATACTTGTGGGTCGTACAAATATTTGTTCCGTGCGGGAATCGAACCCCGACATGCTGCGCAAGTGCGCAGCAGTCAATATATGTAACAGTATTTTAGGTTTTAGAATTTGAATATTAGTCAAAACCACACAAGAACGAACTATATTTTCATTTTTATTGAAAAAAAAAACAAAGATATCAAACCTCTGAATTTACCTAAATGTATGGTGTGCTAGGGATTTCGTAGTGATGGGTCACACTAGATACTAAACTAAAATATCGATAAGTTTGGCGTAGAAGCAAAATAAAACTTCAGTTACATTATTACATATATTAATTTATTTCATGTGTTTTATTATTATTAAACCTTTATTTTCAGACCACAGGGATCCATACAGTGTTAGTAAAACAAACCTTAAAACTAGTGTTAGAATCATAATCTTATGCTAAAGCCTGAAGTCGAACCTCACACTATAAATAAATAAAAGGGTTTATTCACAAGAAAGATACAGAAACACATTTAAAATACTTATACATTACAGTTCTTATGATGCAAAATCTGTATAAAATCATATAAACCCTGTCTCATTCATTTTTTATTTTTTTTTAATATTTTCGCGTCAGAGTCACCTGACGTGCAAAAATATGATAATGTTGGGGCTTTTTTAACTGGTCTGCATTGATTGCACCAACGAAACGACAAAAAAAATTGTAAGTGGTCTATGTCTATGAAACTCAATTTTCGTCCCACTGTGCGTCGTTCGGGCGCCAGCAAGCAAGTGACCACAGTCTGCGCTAGTTTATTATGTCGCTACGATTCATCTCTCTCTCTCTGCTTTTATCAAATTCAGATTTTATTACAGATTATGATAACAAATAGGTCTTATTACCTACTAAGCTTATAAGTACCAATGTTTAGCTACATGCGAATTGTGCTCGATTTTGCTGGGCTATGTGTCTACGGTAATGTTTTGTTAAATAACCCTTTAGAGTAAAACTACGCTGACAGAAGTCACACTTATAAGGTTTTTCACCAGAGTGTAATCGAATATGTTTTGTTAAAGCAGTCTTTTCACTAAAACTACGCTGACATACATCACACTTGTAAGGTTTTTCACCAGTGTGAATACGAAAATGATTCGTTAAAGAACCCTTTTCAGTAAAACTACGCTGACATACATTACACTTGTAAGGTTTTTCACCAGTGTGTTGACGAAAATGAATTGTTAACTGACCCTTTTGTTTAAAACTACGTTGGCATATATCACACTTAAAAGGTTTTTCATCAGAGTGTAATCGAATATGTTTTGTTAAAGCACTCTTTACATTAAAACTACGCTGACATACATTACACTTGTAAGGTTTTTCACCAGTGTGAATACGAAAATGATTTGTTAAACGACCCTTTTCACTAAAACTACGCTGACATACATCACACTTGTAAGGTTTTTCACCAGTGTGAATACGAAAATGAACTGTTAAGTGACCTTTTTGTTTAAAACTACGTTGGCATATATCACACTTATAAGGGTATTCACCAGTATGTATACGAAAGTGATGTATTAAATTAGCCTTGTAACTAAAACAACGTTGACACACATCACACTGGAAATATTTTACATCAATTTGTGTGCGAGTATGTTGTATTTTATTTTTTACTTGATTAAAACTACGCTGATCACATTTGTAAGGCTCTTTGAAATAAGTGCCAGATTCCCGGATAACTTTCAAATCTAGTTTGTCTTTTTTCGTTTGCTCGGCTGTTATTGCAACTTCTAGACTTGTTCTTCGTGTATCTAGTTTTGGTTTCTTCGCAACGGCCGCCCCTGTGATTACAAAGCTGGTTAGTATAATGTTGGAAGAAGATTGACATACACATGAATCAAAATACACTTTGCATGATGAATCAGAAATTCCTTTTTGGAAGGGATTTCTGGTGATATTGAATTATATGCTTTATAAGGTATTTGCGCCAGCGGTCCGGGACAACATGCTGATACACAGGTTCGCTCGTTGTAGTAATGAGGTAAAGGTTACGCTGTTTAAGGCGTATTGCCAATCGTTCTACACGAGTGGCCTGTGGGTAAAGCATACCAAGAGATCGCTAGACGCTCTGCGTATTCAATATAATAACTGCTTCAGGATGCTTTTGGGACTACCGCGCTATTGTAGTGCTTACGGTATGTTCGCTTTTGCGCATACTGATGATTTTTACGCCATAATGCGCAAAAAAACAAATTCCATCTTAACAAGGGCGCGGTCTAGTTCTAACGGCATCCTAAGTATGTTCATTGAAAAGTGCGACGCACCTTGGTTGTCGCACGCTGTGGCGGTTCTGGTCAGAAGACCCCACAGTTAACCTTACAGTTTTTTTTCTTTTGTATTTGTTTCTGTGTTTACTAACAATAATTTTTAAGATAAATGTTACTAACAATTGGGCCTAGTTGCCATTAATAAACAAATATTTAATTTTTAATTTATTACTAGAGACATGATACAAAATTGTACGAACATCGACATATGGTCCGAAAGTGATCAAAGTTTAAACAAACCCTGTTCAAGGGAATTAGTAACACATTTATCTGTATTTAGAAGGTTTCAACTTTATATCTCAACCCTTTTTTCAACAATAATGTTATTCAAGCAATCATTATTATTGCTTTGATCTAAAAACTTGGCCAGAATACATACTTACCAGCAGGCCTAACATGACACACGCGACAATTACTTGCTCTCGCGTGAGTAATTTTATGACATTTCAACGCTTTTCTCGTTTTCTGACAGCGCTGCCATACAATGTTCTGTCAAACTTGTTATCGAGAAAGACAAACCCTAACATAACACCTAAGATAACTCGAATTTTGACAGAATTTTGACAATAAACACGAGAATATCACCGATTCGTCTCTCGTTAAGTCGTCCTCGATTTTGACGACGAGACGAGTAGATAAAATTATGATACAAAAAAAAACTAAAATGAACTAAAGTCTCATAATTTCACGTACTTTAGTCATAATTTTATTTTACACTAGCTGCGCCTCGCGGTTTCACCCGCGTACACCGGGATAAAAGTACCTAGCTTACGTGTGTGCCTAGTAACAACATACAAATACACACACACACACGCACTCACAAACTTTCGCCTTTATAGCATATTATAGTATATTGTAGTGTGATTATAGTAATAATGAAAATTGTTGTGCCAACCTAGGGAGTTATGACTGTGCAATAACAAGCCTTCGCAACATAATTACTAAAATCTCTAGTTCATTGTCATTTGTGGTGATTGTCAAGTGAGTGTAGTGTAGCAATGGAGGCCCAGTGGTAACAGACCTGACTTACGAGTTGTAGGTCATAGGTTCGAACCCCGACAGGCGCTTTACTTTGTGTAAATTATTTCATCACCACTGCTCTCAAAACGGTGAAAGAAAATGTCGTGAGGAAACCGGCATGCCATTATAGGCTGATTATGTTAAGTTATCAAGTGAGTAGGTATGGATATTTTTTGCCACTAATTTTCATTACCGTCATTTTGTATTTAATTTCGGCACCAATGAAAAACATTTATGAAAAACTAAACAAATAGGTAACTAAACAAAGAGGTGCACGTAAAATCATTATACTAGTACATACTAATTCCATACAAAAAAAAATCAAAATGAGTGAATAAAACGGAACCTCAAGCCGATGTTGCTATGTTATAAATGATTTGTTTTTAATAACCTGCTACATCGGTCTCTCGTCGCGAGATAGAGAAGTGTCAAAGTGCCTTTTTCGAATTTACTCGAGCTTAAGTGTCTAAAGTAACCGTCATGAGAAGCTATAAATTTTGTAAACAAGTGTTCAGGAGTTCACAACATTTGGACCAACAAAAAAAATGAATTTGTTTAAGATTTAATAAATTATTAAGTAACAAATATTAATTAACATGTATTATTTAAGAATAATTATTCGTCAGATTCAGATGTTTCCATTTCTGTGTCAGAATCAGTGACATGTAACTCGTACGCATTCGAAACTCGAATGACGCGTTTATTTCAAAATGGCGTCCCGATAGTTTACAATCACTGCGACGGACGCGTTCCGGTACCAAGAAACACAAACGATATCGCTTTGCGTCGTTAAAATATGATCCGACTAAATTAAATAGGTTGTTACTTTCATATAACCCGTCTATATTTCATGTCAATTGAATATGGTAAATTTATTATTATCTCGCAGTATAAAATGTTAACTTAGTAAAAGATGTTTGTTTACATAATTTATAGCTTCTCGTGACGGGTACTTTAAACACACTATGCCGAAGTTACGCGACCGAAGTTCGGCATGATTACGCCTGCAATGCTATTTGAATTACTGACGACACACTATGCCGAAATTACGTTGCGTTCTAGCGTACAGCCGAACTTCGGTCGGGCGTAAGTTCAGCGGCAATTCGGCGGCAACGTATTCTGTAGAGCACACATTATACGCGACCGAAGTTCGGTTCGATTGCCGAAGAAGATCCGGGGCGGGGAACAGCGGGAGGCAGGCATACCCGCGCCCCGCGCGTCCACCCCACGGTGCTATAACTTAAGGCGTGGTATTAGCCCAATATTTACAAAAAATGGTTTCTTGGGTTGTCGAGTATGACTTAACCACAAATATCATTTTCAATTTTCAACCTTATTTCAAGCCAGCTAATGGTGACAATAGATTAAGCGGTTGTTTACCGTTTAAAATGTAGTCAGTCCGCGCCTTAAGCTGGGCACTCACGGTCAGTTCATTTGGATTAAACAAATGGATGAACCACCAAAATACTTGCATAGGAAATTGATTCGAGTTGCCATGTAAATAAGGAGCATAATCGTATCGAAAGAGCATAAGCGAAAAGTTCAAAGTATTTTTATTTGCAAATACGAAAGTGCTCCTTATTTATGTAACGACATGGCTCTATTTCCTGTTCAAGTATTTATGCACGACAGCGTTCAAGACACTGAAGTTCCGCAACTGAATTTCCGTCGCGTAAGTTCGGCACTTACGGTGTGTCATATCAGCCGAACAACTTCGGTCGCGTAACTTCGGCATAGTGTGTTTAGCCACTTACGGTCATGGCGTCGCTAATTTAACTAACTGACGTATATGACATTTTGGGCTAAGCCAATAGCCGACCTTAATATTACTCTGTTTAGGTCGACTATCGGCTTATTCCAAAATGTCAGATACGTCAGTTAGTTAAATTAGCGACGATGTTAGGCATTATAATAACGTCAGAATCGACGTCAAATTTCGACAAATCGTGATATCTCGTGTTCTCGTGCTTGTCATGTTAGCCCTGCTGTATAAATAAGTACCAATTAATCTTCGAAAACTATTTTTATACGGGTGGAAAAACTTTTGGAATTTGTAGGAGAAAATAAGAAACTCACGCGAACGAAGTCGCGGGCCAACTGCTAGTATAACATAATTACATTGAAACTGAAAAATCAGCGACGAATAAGGCGATTTAAAATTAGAATTACAGGTTTAAGTATTCAAATAATCCAATCAGCGACGAATAAGGCGATTTGAAATTAGAATTACAGGTTTAAGTATTCAAATAATCAAATCCACGACGAATAAGGCGATTTAAAAAGTAGAATTACAGGTTTCAGTATTCAAATAATCAAATCAGCGACGAATAAGGTGATTTAAAATTAGAATTGCAGGTTTAAGTATTCAAATAATCAAATCAGCGACGAATAAGGCGATTTAAAATAATTAGTATTACAGGTTTAAGTATTCAAATAATCAAATCAGCGACGAATAAGGCGATTTAAAATTAGAATTGCAGGTTTAAGTATTCTAATAATGAAATCAGTGACGAATAAGGCGATTTAAAATTAGTATTACACGTTTAAGTATTCAAATAATCAAATCAGCGACGAATAAGGTGATTTAAAATTAGAATTGCAGGTTTAAGTATTCAAATAATCAAATCAGCGACGAATAAGGCGATTTAAAATATTTAGTATTACAGGTTTAAGTATTCAAATAATCAAATCAGCGACGAATGAGGCGATTTAAAATTAGAATTACAGGTTTAAGTATTCTAATAATGAAATCAGTGACGAATAAGGCGATTTAAAATTAGAATTACAGGTTTAAGTATTCAAATAATCAAGTCAGCGATGAATAAGGCGATTTAAAATTAGAATTACAGGTTTAAGTATTCAAATAATCAAATCAGCGACGAATAAGGCGATTTAAAATAATTAGTATTACAGGTTTAAGTATTCAAATAATCAAATCAGCGACGAATGAGGCGATTTAAAATTAGAATTACAGGTTTAAGTATTCAAATAATCAAATCAATGCACTCAATTTGTAAGTGGCACTACAAATTGGCATCAACAGCTACTTTTTTTGTCATTTAATCAGATACTTTTGAATTAGACTATAGACATAACACGGCAACCTCACTAGCGTTGTTGAAATCATCGAGGCACTGGTGTACAAGGGGGGGGGGGGGGGGGAAGCTCCGCCCCGAGCCCCCGGCCCCGTATATGCCTGGACTTTAAAATAGACTTTGACATTTGAGTTTGTTTCGCCATTTCTTCTCAGGGATAGTCAGATTGGAACTGTCGACTCCATCTAGCTTATTTTCTTTTTTATAATATGACGTGTTCCGTTGTTCTATTTTCAGATAAACAATTTCAGTTCATTAACATGATTTTGTTATGGTTATCAGAAATTAACAGTTGATTTAATTAACTACGATGGTCCTAGTTTATCTCTTGTGACTTCGAGTTATAATACAGTCCTATGCACATTGCACATGTAAGCGGCTACACTCTTTAGGTAGCACTAACCACTTCCTATCAGGGGAACCGTTGGCCTGTTTGCTTACCTATAGATTAACTAACTAATACTTACTTTTCGTCTCCCCGGCTCTTCGTTTCTTCTTAGATACTAGTTGTTCTTCTTCCCCTTCAGTTTTAAACACAATTAAAGGCACATCATCTTCTAAATCTGACTCAGAATGATGTGGTAGTATAACTGCTGCATCTAGACAGCTATTGTCAAAATTTTCCCATTCTAGCTCTAAAAGTAAACAAAAACAGTATTTATTACTCTTATATTATCAATTAGCGACCCGCTACTGCTTTGCTTGATTTTTTATGACTTGAAAAACGTCGTGATTTCTTTGTTGTACCTAAATTTATACCTGTCACTTTTAGTGTCTGTCTGTGTGGCCGTGTTGTGTGTTCTAAACTACGGAACGGATTTTGATGCCGTTTTCACTATAATTTACAGAATTTATGCCGGAAGGTTTGTAAGTACTAGGGGTGTTCAATTAAAAGTGATAATGAGTATGACGCAATTATTTTTTATTCAATGTTATTTTATTTTTCGACGTAGTCACCTTTCAGGTCTCTCCAGAGGCTATTTGATACCGTCATACTCGAGGGCAAAACGCCGCAGGCATGGAACAGCGGTGTCGTGGTACTTTTCTTTAAGAAAGATGATAATGCCCTTCTTAAGAATTACAGGCCCATCTCACTTCTGAGCCATGTCTACAAATTGTTTTCAAGAGTCATCACGAAACGGAAAGGTTTTACGACTTCCAGCCTGCCGAACAAGCCGGATTCCGTAAAGGTTTTAGCACCATAGATCTCATACATACACTGCGGCAGGTTATACAGAATACTGAATAGTATAACCTGCCTCTTTGCTTAGCGTTCGTGGACTACGAGAAAGCCTTCGATTCGGTCGAGACATGGGAAGTACTGCAGTCTCTTCAACGGTGCCAAATCGACTATTGGTACATTGAGGTGCTGAAGTCACTGTACGAAAACGCCACTATATCAGTCCGAGTCCAGGACCAGACCTCCAAAAATATCCTTCTGCAGCGAGGGTTGAGCCAGGGAGACGTTATCTCTCCGAAACTGTTCACCGCTGCACTGGAGGATGTCTTCTAGGTTCTGGACTGGAAAGGGCTAGGCATCAACATCAATGTCGAGTACGTCATTCACCTTCGGTTTGCCGAAGATATAGTAGTCATGGCTGAGACTATGGAGGAGTTCAGTAAGTAAGACAGGTCTTGTCAATTGCCCATGTAGCACCCACTTTCATGAAGATCGGAGTCACTACACTTGAAGTTGTGGAAAAGTATGTTTACCTAGGACAAATTGTCCAGTTAGGTAGGTCCGACTTCGAGAAAGAAGTCAATCGTCGAATCAGACCCGGCTGGGCAGCGTTCGGGAAAGCTCGCAATATCTTTTCGTCTCACATACTGCAGTGTCTCAAGACGAATGTCTTTGACCAGTGCGTGTTACCAATGATGACCTATGGCACTGAAACGTGGTCGCTCACAATCGGCATTATTAGAAGGCTAAAAGACACCCAAAGGGCAATGGAGAAGTCTATGCTTGGAGTTTCCCTACGTGCGTCGGGAAACTCCCAAGCGTTGGGGCACAAACACAGCATAACAGTTAGATCAACCATATTATACCTCCCATAAATGGTTGATATAAACGTTATGCTCGTGAATGAGTAACTTGTTGTCTTGCAGGCCATGGTTTTGTTATTGTTATTAGATATTAACAGCTTATTGAATGACCTACGATGGTCCTAGTTTATCTCTTGTGACTTCGAGATGCAGTGCTATGGATAGAATTCAATGTTGCACATATAAGCGGGTACACTCTTTAGGTAGCGCTAACCACTTCCTATAGATTAACTAACTAATAGGTACTTACTTTTCGTCTCCCTGGCTCTTTGTTTCTTCTTAGATACTTGTTGTTCTTCTTCCCCTTCAGTTTTAAACACCATTAAAGGCACATCATCTTCTAAATCTGACTCAGAATGATGTGGTAGTATAACTGCTGCATCTAGACAGCTATTGTCTAAATTTTCCCATTCTAGCTCTGTAAGTAAACAAAAACAGTATTTATTACTCTTATATTATCAACTAGCGACCCGCTACTACTGCTTCGCATGATTTTACAAAACGTCGTGATTTCATTATTATACGTAAAATGCTTCATATTCTTTGCTTATTGTGAAGTAATTAAGCAAACACTAATAGAGGAAGAGCAATACACCCGTTGACTTTATAACGCACACCAACATCTATGTTGATGTGCTCTGCAAACCTATCTTTTTTGCTGTGTGTACCTCTTAAGGTTTAGTCAGCGCACGCCATGTAAGTCGGCGTTCGCACGAGCGTAATAAAATCGCGGCGGGATTTTATCGCGCACTGGATTTTCAACTCTCGTTGTTAAGCCGAGCGTTGAGAATCCAACCTAACAAAAACAGAGTGCATCCCAGCGCGACGAAAAACACACTATTGGATTTTCAACTCCCGGCGCTAAGCAGAGAGTTGAAAATCCAGTGAGCGATAAAATCCCGCCGCGATTTTGTTACGCTCGTGGAAACGGGGGTTAAAAGTGCTCAAAAAAGCGTCTTTTTCACGACTTGACTAAACGTCAAATTTCAGTATTTCGTGTGCGTTGAATATAAAAGAATTATATATTTAAACCTTCCGGAATACATTCTCTAAACTCTAAATGATGGTGAAAACCTCATCAAAATCCGCTGCGCAGTTTAGAAGAACAACGCTGCTATACAGATAGACACGAAAAGCGACTTTGTGATTATAATATTTAGAGATAGAGATGTATAGAAAATTTTTGTAAGTATTTCAAATACAATGTACAAATAAAAATGGTTACTGTTAAGTTGATTAAAACTCAACACTGCCAAAGCTTTGAAGTAGTTCAAAACATTTATGATCCACATAAAAAAATTGATTCTGAGGAGCATGTGGCTAAGTAATAACAGCCGCACGGGTCAATCCATTAGGTTAAGCTAAGCTTGCTCCGTTGGGGGTTGGTCCGTTGATGAGTGACCATTTTGATATTTCATTCAAATATATATTTAAACATACCATCACTTTCAAGTTCCTCCTTTGGCTCAATAATATCATCTGGTTCCTCACAAAAAGCTGGTAATTCTTCTTTGATTGTAATGCTTTCTATTTGACATTCATCAACTATACTTATGTGCTGTATTGGAGATATAATAAGCCCACTGAAAAACTCTAAGTGGTTTTGATTTATTAAAGTATTTGTCTGGAATAAGATAATTATAGTATTATGCAGGTGATCACAGTCCAGACCTTTTATCATATACTAAAGTCACTCACAAGAGCACAAGTTGTCGGTAATTTTACTAACTGATGTTTCTGACATTTTGAACTAAGCCAACCTAACTATAGTACTCGTAATTTGATACATTTTCCAAGTTGAATGAATCTGTCTAATAGGCGTATCTGTACCTATGCCTTACCATTCCCATGCTAATGCAAAAAAATAAAAAAATAGCTTGCCCTGTAAAATATGCTTCGAATCAGTTCCGTCACTTAGTTAGATTAACAACGAAGTGAGGATACTTAAGTAGGTTCATTGGGCCCTGGAGAGTCGGCCATGCTACCAGCCTTACTGATCAACATGAGAGAGCTCCGTTATTAAACTGCCACGTAAATATTTCACACAGAAGTTGCAGCAGTTGTTGTTGTTGTTGTATTTAACATATTATAGGTAATAGGGGCTGGTATCCGCAACTCCACGTCAATGCGCGTGTTTTGCGTATTAGTATTTAACATGTCATTATTATTATTATAAGTGTAAACATCTACATTTGACAAAAATATACACATCAACACTCAATAATAAGGCTGGTGTGAAATCCAAATACAATAGGTATGAGCTTGAGAGGAATCACTTCCACATCATCATTCTACTGCCCTTATCCCAATCTATTTGTGGTTGGTGCAACATATCCCTTTTTCCATACTTCTCTATTAGTTGTCAGAAATCACTTCCACATTATACTGAAATTAGAAATTATGAGAATAAAACCTCACCTCATAATCTTCCTTCATCATCTGAGCGAACAGTTTTTCAGCTTCCAGACATTTTCTCAGTAATCGGTAGCATTGGTTTAATTTAGCGCAGCAGAAGAAACAAGCAAGAATCGGTCTACTGTCTTCAGTTACAAACTGCAACAAAATTAGTCTTACACTATTTTGTTTTTATGAAGAAAATACCTAACTATATCCTTAATGCTTTCTGTGCGCTCTTACAGAGAAGTCATGAACAATGGTCACTTCTCTTGCTCAAGGCAGATTGGTGACGTGAAGACAGGTTTCCTCACAATGTTTTCCTTCACCAATGTCAGTGATTTCCAACATCCCCTAAGAAGACCCTCTGACCAAAAGTTCATGAAGCTAGTATGAATCTTCGCATAGGTAGGAGAGGCATTTATAACCATAATAGGTAATTTACAAATTTTTTGTTAAAAATATCAACTTACTGGAATATCAGTCAGCTTCTCATAAAGTTCATGCAAATTGCTGTTGACGACTGCATGCATGTGAACATTCTTCGCTAAACATATCCGACACATTGCCAGTTTTTCCATCTTTTAACTCAAAAAGTATCACCTATGTTATTTAGTTCAACTTTACATTTATGTTAAGCATAGAAAAACACTGTTGCTTTGCGTAGAAATAACGATGTAGGCTTGTTTATTATTAATACGACTTCTTCAAGATTTTGAAAGAGTTAGTATGTAAATTTTCATTTAAATCTCTGTCAGGTAGTTCTGACAATTCAAAGGAATTAGTTTATTAGTCCCCTAACACCATCTACTACAATATATCGGAAGTTCAGGTTTATTTCTATAATACTTCACCATTCATAAACACTCATAAAATACAAACAAAAGATATGAACTTATCAAATAAAACACAAGATAAAAATGTAAATGTACTCTGTGCGGGAAATTTGGGGGAAATGCTACTTGACGTTGACAACTGACACCTTGACACAGCTTGACATTGACAGCCAGTGCTGCCAGCCCTACAAAAACTAAAATATAAAATCGCCCAAAAAAATAACATGTACAGGGCATGGACCTAAAAAAAAAAGGCGAACGCCGTCTCCTTTAACAATAACTGAAGCACCCATAGTAAGTCAGTGCGCTAATGTCTACAAGCCAGCACGCACACATTCACACCATAGTAAGTCTACCGGCCGCCATTACGTTACACGAGCGACGGCGTCTTTGCAGGTACTCAAATCACGCACACATAGATCGGTAGGGTGCTTCACTTTCGATATGCGTGGTGCGGAGTCCATCTTTTTTTATAAGTCTATGGTACAGGGCGCATACTATGAGCTCTTATAATTATAACAGGGTATAAGTTAAACGGTACAAGTGTGAGAGAGAAACGGAGCTGTATACGACCTTACGACCTATATCACCATCTACATCTTTTTACCACCAAAATGGTAAAAAGGAACCCCTAAGGTGCGACTCAGTCTGTCTGTCTGTCACAGCTGGATATCTCAAGAACTACTAATGCTATCAACTTGAAATTTGGAACAGATTTAGATGACGTTTGCCCAACTATTTTGCAAATAAGAAAGAAATTTTTTTTTTTTTTTTTCGAAATGATCTTAATAATTCGAAGTAAGGCTACTAGGCATGTGGGGTATCATATGAAAGAGCGCTGTTTGCACATTCTCAAACATTTGTTTTTCTTTTTTTTAGGCCGCATAGTTTTCGACTTCTAATTAAAAATGTTTTTAAAAATACCGTTCCCCGGCCCCCCCTTATCTCCGAAGTTTGCATAGAGAACAATCTTAAATTATTCTATGTGATAGAAGTTTGTGTAAAGATTACAGGAAAAATAAAACGATGTCTCTAAATAGCACTTTTTCAGAAATCATCAATATAAATGATGGTACGGGACCCTCGGTGCGCGGATATCGGAAGGCATAGTTAGTTATATAGCATAGGTACATGGGTGTTTCAAATTTTAGGTCACACGTACGTTTGAAAGTAAAGTAAATACAATACCCATTATGCGTCTAAGATCCCTACCACAGCTAACAAGAGCGGATGACCTTGAAACGGCTAAACCGATTTTTATAAAACATATCTAAGAACCACCGCTAGAAAACCTGCTTTCAAAAAAAAAAACCGCATCCAAATCGGTTCACCCGTTTAAGAGCTACGGTGCCATAGACAGACATACAGACACTCACACACACACATAGCGGTCAAACTTATAACACCCCTCTTTTGCCAATACTACACAAATCGTCGAACACCAGTGTATGCTTGCTTTCTAGATCTCTTCCGTGCCTTTGACCTTGTATCATACGAGGTTATGTGGAAAAAGCTGCGGGAGAGAAAAGTGCCAGCGCAGCGGAGCTGTTGCATATTTTCCAGTATTGGTATTACAATCAGACGAATGGGCCGATGGGCTTTCTGTGTCGTACCTTATGCGGTCAATCTAACTCTAGCCGAGTTAGATTGACCGCATAAGGTACCCCTTAGAAAATATTTTTTGCGATAGTCGAGTCAAAAAGAGTAATAGAGAACAATCAATCTGCCTAGCCTTTTCCCAACTATGTTGGGGTCGGCTTCCAGTCTAACCGGATGCAGCTGAATACCAGTATTTACCAAAAAGAGTAATAGAGAACAAACCTACCGGAAACAGTTGCAAAACGCTTCTGGCGATGAGAAAATGAACCTTTTGTGTTCTTTAAATACTGGCATACAGCTGTCGGTCGAGTTCAAACTGAACATGGCACGAATGAATCTCTTTTGGGCCTTAAGGTGATTGCGCTGTGTAGCCCGCGTAATTCATTTTTTTTTTGAGTTTTTTTGCAATTTGCAGGTCCGTGTCAGGTTGTATCTTGATCAAAGTATGATACGCGGCAATAAAACATATGTATTTACATAATTTTAACCATAAAAATCATCAATACATCTCTCTCAGTTTGATTTCGTGCTAATTCCTCAACCTTATAACCTGACACGGACCTGCAAATTGCAAAAAAACTCAAAAAAAATTGAATTTCGCGGGCTACCACTGCGCATCATCCTTAAACGCTATTGCTTTATCTGTGGAATTCCCCCAAAATATAATACCGTGTAGCGCAATAATGATGCTACTAGACCATGATAAGCTCTTACTAAAGCATCTGTGTTTAGCTCTAGGGCCAGTTTATATAAGGCGTACGCAGCGGAGCTCAGCCGTTTACTTAGGTATTCCATGTGTGCCTTCCAGTTCAATTTAGAGTCAATAATAATTCCTAGAAATTTTGTGTCGTCAACTTTATTAAGTACAGTGTCCTTGTATATCGCGTTAAGGTCAAATACAGCCTGAGTTCGTTGCCTAAAATACATAATCGTTGTCTTATCCAGATTTATTTTTAGGTTGTTCCTAGATTCATTTATGTCAATTTCATATATTTGACGACACGGCTGGCGCAGTGGTTGAGCGATTGACTGCTGCGCAGCATGTCGCGGGTTCGATTCCCGCACGGAACAAATATTTGTACGACCTGCAAGTATTTGTTCCGAGTCTGGGTGTTTTTCTATCTATAATATGTAAGTATGTATTTACGATTTAAAGATCCTACTACACTGCCTTGAGGAACACCGTATGTAGGTGTGCGTTCGCTTGATACATAAAGAATGATGGCATGATTTGTACAAAAAAATAAAGATTTGTAGAGAAGTTGGAATTAATTTTTTATACTCTTGGGTGCCTAAAGAGTATCTTCTGGCATCTACAATATTTTATAACCCTATGATAAAAAATATAATGTTAAAAGCAAATAGTTTAACGAAGAGCTCATTATTTCAGAACGAAACGGCGGCTGCCAGTGTAAGACCCGCTAGACCATAGATTAAACACGGATTAAAAACTTACGCCAGGGGGCTTACTTGAGTGTATAACTTAAATACCGTAATAATATTTATTTTACATTTTAATAATAAAATTGAGCATATTTTAATAATTTTAAACATTAAACTAAATAAGATATTATTTATGTACCTACTGGTCTTTTTCTGTGTTATATATGTGGCCTCTTTGCTTCGACTTTATTTATTTCTTTATAAATTATGTCATGTCATCCTGTTTGTCACTGTCTTATGTGTCATAAGAATAAAAATATTGAATCTTTATTATAATGATTATAATAATTTAACTAAAAGATACATAAACAATAAACATAAACCGTTGCGCATGTGCTCTTTGAATTTATTCAAAGGCGTCACCCAGATTCGAACAGAAACCTTCGGGACAACCAGATCTTTCACAGATGTTTGGAACAGATCAGGAGACGTGATCAACTTCTGGAAGGAGGTGGGCTAGTTGGAATAACCACCCACGGCCGCCATGGCTCACGATGGTCTACTCGAAGAACTAAGTTCAGAAACCAAACCCAAACACAGAACATAGATCTTAGGTACCTAATAGTTTTATAACTATGGTCTCTTTGTCATTCAGTAAGAACCTAACTGTACCTATGTAGTTTTTTGAAAATTAAATATGCACAATATTTGACCTGCGTGTGGCTCAATTTACTTGTTTCATTTTGCGTCATTTCTATGAAAGACTAGCCTACATGTATTGACAGTAAGTCAACCGCATATCAATGGTAACAAAACTAGTAAAAGCAGATCCTATCCTCTGTGAAACCCATTATATTAAGCCAGTTCCGCTGAAAATGGTTTTGTTACCGTTGATATGCGGTTGCGTCAACTAATGTTCCATCCAGTACCTACAATCATGGACGTATCAAAAAAAAAACAGCTGCTCCCTATATTTTGACGAGTTTGATGTACGGAACAGCTGATTTTTTTTTTGGCATTTTAGGTTTGGTACCTATTATCTAGCTATAGACTGGTTAGCTCGGATACAAATTGTAGACGGCGCTATTGCGCATGTTTGCATAAAAATAGGTACCGTAAGAGGGCACCATTCGCCCTATTTATTAGTTATACTCTTTGAGGCAGACCCATATATTCAAAGTACTCTGTGGGCAGACCATCGCCAGATCGCCAGACTAGTACTTTATATAGTATATTATCTATGCGCCAGACTATCTTTGATCGTCGACTGTGTTGCGTGTATTCTTGCTTCGGTGTAATTTTCGCTTTCTTTAACGGATTTTTGTTACTCTGTTGGACATTTGATCTCTGCTTTACCCTGAAAACTCTCGGCTTCTACCACGGACTTTTGAATCTCACGCTTATCTTTGACTTTGTGCTTATATTCTCGACACTGGATTTTGATTTACGAATTGGACAATGAGGTGTATCAACTGTGACCTGAATCTTCACCATTCCCGTCGTATACTTGAGTCTAACGCACCGCATCCTAGAGTATTGCTGTAATTGCATAGTTGGTCGCCGAACGATCGGTTGTTGTGCCCATGTAATAACAGTTGTTTGGTATTTGGGATGGGCAAGGTATCAGGATAACATTTTACTACCAGCTCAGCATTTAAAATCATGTTTTTTGTAGAAGAGGAATAAAGACAAATATCAAGATGTTGTTTTTTTGGTAAAACTTTAGTATTCGGTCGCACGAAAATGAGGGTGGGGGGTGGAGGGGGAGGGGTGGGGGGGTGCCCCCTGCCCCCAGGTACCACTCCTATGAAAAGAGAACGCACCATTCCTGAGAAAAACAAATTATTGTAACCTAACCTAAAAACACTTTTGTAAACACAAAGTTGCTTCTGCACGTCTCCGGCGCTGCGGGAAGTGCAGCCCCTTCGCCCTTACGTAACAAAGGTTAGGCACCCGTGCGAGCCGCAGCGGCTGAGGCTGGTCGCCGGAGGCGACCAGTAAGCCGAAGCTGCGGAGGTGAGCGCTGCGAGGGTGGGGGGTGGAGGGGGAGGGGTGGGGGGGTGCCCCCTGCCCCCAGGTACCACTCCTATGAAAAGAGAACGCACCATTCCTGAGAAAAACAAATTATTGTAACCTAACCTAAAAACACTTTTGTAAACACAAAGTTGCTTCTGCACGTCTCCGGCGCTGCGGGAAGTGCAGCCCCTTCGCCCTTACGTAACAAAGGACAGGCACCCGCGCTCACCTCCGCAGCTTCGGCTTACTGGTCGCCTCCGGCGACCAGCCTCAGCCGCTGCGGCTCGCACGGGTGCCTAACCTTTGTTACAGCGGGCGGGGGCTGCTCTCCCTCCGCGCCTCCGGATTTTTAAATACACTTTAGTGTGCCAGCCAAAAGACTACGTGGAGTCGGGGTGCCCCGATTCGGTTTTGGGACAGATTCGACCTATTTTAATCATAAAGTGAGGTAACACTAACTTCCTACTGAACACAATTTCTACTAAGATACAGTTCTTTTTTACGTTCCGTTTTATCAATTTTACACGACATTTTGCACCACAGACAATATACTGGTACAGATTTGGTTGTCAATCGCCCATTTTAACGTTTCGTTACACTATTTATGTAATTTGAGGTTATAAACAATTAGTATAAACTTTGCAATATCTTTTAATAAGAGTGATATCGTTACAATCAGGGACCCAACCCCAACGACCTTCAACCACTGTCACCCCTATTTTCGTGCGACCGGATACTAAAGTCAACCCGTTTTTTTTATTAAGTAGACCTAAACTGGTGTTATTTATATCACTTCATATGAACTTATTACACTTTCAACAGATTAAGGTTCGTACATCAATATTTACACAAGCTTGATATTAATTTGACATCTTCCACCGGTAGACATAATCTTTAGGTATCTTTAGGGTTGGTGGTTGGTGTCGTCACGCAAGTCATCATCGTTTTATGGAAAATGTCACAAATAATGATTTCAATGTACTTTTTCAACTGTAAACAAGAAAACACATCTGACTTGTCTGTCAGTTTGATAGATCCGGTCATCCGGTAGTGTCACTTGTCACTTCGTTTTTTTTTTATAAATACAAAATGGTCAACGAAAAACTGATAATTTCCTTTCGAAATATTTTAAGTATCCGGGTTTTTAAAAATATGATAAGTATATCAATCTACTCTCGACAATGTATTCTCAACATTGGAAAATGTTTTGAACCCTCTAAATGAACACTTTTTTTTGTACAAATTAATCTATGGACTTTGCCTTGATTCTTTCCTTTCTTTGTCTTAACATTAATTCTCTTAATTTCTGTGTATTGTTTTCTATTCGTATGTTTCCCCTTATGCCGTAAACTTCTAATTTCTGTAACAAGATGCTATGATTTATCTACGAAAAGATTGTTAAACGCGTTAGCTATTTCTAGAGTATTCTTTACTATTTTGTCATCGATATTTATATAAAGTAACCGTCATGAGAAGCTATAAATTTTGTAAACAAGTGTTCAGGAGTTCACAACATTTGGACCAACAAAAAAAATGAATTTGTTTGAGATTTAATAAATTATTAAGTAACAAATATTAATTAACATATATTATTTAATAATTATTCGTCAGATTCAGATGTTTCCATTTCTGTGTCAGAATCTGTGACATGTAACTCGTACGCATTCGAAACTCGAATGACGCGTTTATTTCAAAATGGCGTCCCGATAGTTTACAATCCCTGCGACGGACGCGTTCCGGTACCAAGAAACACAAACGATAGCGCTTTGCGTCGTTAAAATATGATCCGACTAAATTAAATAGGTTGTTACTTTCATATAACCCGTCTATATTTCATGTCGATTGAATATGGTCAATTTATTATTATCTCGCAGTATAAATAGTTTACTTAGTAAAAGATGTTTGTTTACATAATTTATAGCTTCTCGTGACGGGTACTTTAGTTAATATATTTGAAGGGGCACGAGGGCATTCATCAGAACTCATCTTGTGTGTATGTGGGTAGGTAGGCAGGTAGGTAGGCGTGAGCAGAAATATCACAAGTCCTTGTTACAATCACAGTTGTTTAATCAGCACAGGGTTTAATAATCGAAATACACAGTCAAATGAACAATGTACAGTCTAAGCAACACGACACCAACTTAATTACAACACTAGATTAAACTATCACTCGGATACAAAGCGATTCGTCACAAGCGTGGTGTGCGGGCGCCGTCTCGAACAACAGTGTGTCAAGATGGCCGCCCTCACAACCATCGATAATGACGCTTCGCTAGGCTAACTTTGACAGCTAAAAGTCAACCTGAGGTCTGACGTTGACGGATGCGCCGTCACGGCCGGACTGACACTCGACCGTCCTCGGGCGATTTTCTGAAACAATGAGTTGCAATCGTGCATAGTCCGTTCGGCATCCTGACGGATGACTAATTACAATTATCACAATGCGCTATGATACTTAAGACTTAAGGAGAGTGTTTCGCAACAATTAAGCCGGATGACACAGCCTCGTCACTAAACAGCATGTAGGTTAAGGTTGATGCGCCAGGGTTGCCCGCGAAATTCAAAATTTCTTAAGTTTTTTGCAATTTGTAGGTCAGTGTCAGCTTGTATGTTGATTAAAATATGATTCGCGGCCGTAGCTATTATGGCTTTACAGAATTATAATCATTAGAATCAGCAATACAACTCCATAAGTTAGCATTTACCTCAAATCTAGCGATTTCATAAAATCATGAGGTTTGAGATAAATGCTAACTTATGGAGTTGTATTGCTGATTCTAATGATTATAATTCTGTAAAGCCATAATAGCTACGGCCGCGAATCATATTTTAATCAACATACAAGCTCACACTGACCTACAAATTGCAAAAAACTTAAGAAATTTTGAATTTCGCGGGCTACCCTGGAGCTTTCGCCTTAACTGTTCATAATTGGTACTATTAGACAAGTCAATCCTTTGGTGGATGTGACCCGGACGACAATATTCGTCTTACCATAATCTGCAAAACATCCAGGACAAGTCAGCCAACTTAAATGGCTCTGACTCGGACGACAATATTCGTCTTACCATAATCTGCAAAACATCCCGGACAAGTCAGCCAACTTAAAGGGCTCTGACTCGGACGACAATATTCGTCTTACCATAATCTGCAAAACATCCCGGACAAGTCAGCCAACTTAAAGGGCTCTGACTCGGACGACAATATTCGTCTTACCATAATCTGCAAAACATCCCGGACAAGTCAGCCAACTTAAATGGCTCTGACTCGGACGACATATTTCGTCTCATAGAACAAAAGCACAGAGACAAATCAATCTGATACTGACTCGGACGACATATTTCGTCTGACTATTTGGCAGGAAAGAGATTCTTACAGGTCGCTCCACTTACCTATGACTATGAATCGTCTTGTTCTGTATGAATTTCAGTTTCGTGCAACACTTCCCAAGTCTCAGGATCTGAGCATGTACTGAGAGTGTCTGAGCCTGCTGTGAGCGTCCTCGAATCGGCGGAAACAGTGTTTGAGCATACGGTCAAGGTGTCAGAGTTATCATTGTCATGATTTGAATCACACTAATATTATAAAGGCGAAAGTTTGTGAGTGTGTGTGTGTGTGTGTATGTTTGTTACTTCTTCACGCTCAAACGGCTGAACCGATTTGTATGAAATTTGGTATGTAGATAGCTGATACCCTGGATTAACACATAGGCTACTTATTATCCCGGTCGCCGCGGGTAAAACCGCGGGGCGCAGCTAGTTAGTTATAATTTCTTCATCTTCCGACGCCGTCTCGGCCTCTTCACAATTTAAAAGACTAGTAGCTATTTACCACCACCATACTATTGACCAGATCCACTACTGTACTATTGACCAGATCCACTACTGTACTATTGTCCAGATCCACTACTGTACTATTGACCAGATCCACTACAGTACTATTGTCCAGATCCACTACTGTACTATTGACCAGATCCACTACTGTGCTATTGACCGGATCCGACACGACCATCCAGCTAAGCACACGTCCTCGTGTGTTACTCGGAAACAATGTTCATCGCACAGTATCACATAGCTCGGTCACTCCTGACCTAAACCATAAAAATCAGTTTGTGGACGTCTGATTTATCAGAATAACTAAACTAGGAAACCCCGTTACTATCAGGAAATCCAAAGTACAACTGACTACTCATTTATCATGCTATCTCACCATAGAGACACAATCGAACCAAATGAATCAACACACTTAAGCTCTACATGTGATTTCTGGCTACGCATAGCCCAGTAACCTCCAGTTACTATCTTCACTTTAATGCGAACCCCGAGGGGAACGCCGAGTCTACCACGGACTCATGGTTTCCACTGAAACCCGACCTCCACCAGAGTTGACGGCTTACTCACGGACTACTAACATAGTAGACGCCGATTTCTACTGAGCTACACGACAAACTCTGGTACGGTCCAATCATCATGCAAACTTAAGTACTCTCTTCAATGTTATCACTACTACTCAACCTCAATTTCGTCAGTTATACCCTGACTTTCTGGAAAATACAAAATTTCTCCACAGTTTCTGCTCGTTCAGTCCTGACTCATACGAAGACTAATGAGATAAAGGAACTCGACTTTAAAATCCTTTTTATTTTCAACCAATTTGCAAATAACATTCAAATTAGAAATTAAAACTAACCAATCTACGAATTTGAACTATCTAGTTACAAGATTACCGAGACCCAGCACAATGATTCCACATTAAAATAATCAAACAAAACAACACCTCAGGTATCTCTTTCATGGTCAACAACACACACACTATTCCCCACGGGAATACCGAGTCAACCCTTGACTCTACGGTCTTGACTTCGAGGCTAGACACGACTATACCACCTAGAGCTACCGCCTACCGCGTACCCACGGACTACTCACTGAGCAGACACCAATTTCCAACAGGCTACGGCTACGATACTCTGGTATAGTCTCCAATACACTCTACGGTTTTCGCTTCTAGGCTAAACCCGACTATACCACCCAGAGCTACCGCCTACTAGGATACTCTGGTATAGTCTCTGACCTACTGAACATTCTTAATTCGTTGCACTGAACCGAGAACCTGTTTATACAAACTAAAGTGATGACAACTCATTATCTACTTCATTTACAATCTCAATTGTTACTTGGCCGTCGGGCAGCTTCAGAACACGGTCATGAGCGTATTTGTAAGTACGCTTGCTAACTAGGGATTTTAAAACGTACCGATCGCCATCTAACACTTAAAAAAATTGAAATGACCCTCTATACGTCACGTCAAGCTTAGTTTGATTACGATCCTCGCAAATTCACCGACAGAAAACCTACACGCTTACCTTTGTACTATCAAAACGACTTTTATCATATCGCTCAGACTTCTAAATGGCCTTCCTCATCCTCATCATCCTCATCATTATGCTCATCATCATCTTCACACTCATCATCATCCTCATCATCATTGTCGTTAAATAAAGTGGACGTGCTACCTCACCAACCAAAGTTCTAATGGACGGTATGGACTATGGACTCAGCGGTAACGCATAACGATCTGACACTGTATTATTACTAAGCTCTATAAAATCTATGCACATACGGTCCGATCCATCAAACTTTTTAACCAAAAGGGCCGACTAACAAACGGCGAACTAATGGGTCTAATTATTTTAGCTTGCAACAATTCGCTAACCCCATCGTGCATAATTTGACGTTCGTCCGGAGACAGTAAGGACGTCTTTGCACTGTATGATTAAGGTTGACCAATATTATCTCCAACTCACCAGTGTTAACACGCGTTGTAAGAAAACCGTTGATAAAAAAAGTCGCGAGTATAATTCTAAGATGTTTACAAGACCGTGACCTTGACCTAGACGTGTCTTGTATCAAATGGTAAAATTGGGAATAATCGAAAATACAACAATCACTACCCTGGGGCCTGGGCCATATACCATAGTCGTTCGAATCAACCTTTAAAAGTACTGCAAACAAAACTGCCAAGCTTACAGAAACCATCGAGTAAAACCTCTAACGCCACGGCTCTCCAGCCGACCAGCAATCACATTGCTCTCACACATCCAGCGCATGGATCAAAACTTCTGTACGCATATCCATCAATTGGATCGCCCGTGTGCATCATCCACTGACTACACACTATGGTCTCTCCAGACCCCTTACTCGACTTTCTACCACAACTTAAGCTTGCTCATCACTACTGTAATCACTATCTACTTCGAATGGTACATGACCTACTGGCACTACCGTTACGCTACTTAAGATTTGTTCTGTGCTGAATTCGTGACACGTGTTTGACCAATACCAATCCGTCGGCAGAGTGACCCATACGCAGAGGCTAACCATCTCAGCTGCGTTAAGTACTACCCCTCGCAAAGGGCATGCTGCACATAAAAAGCAGACCACATGTACTTCTTACATGCTCCGGCGCTACTACATCAATCAATCTGCCCAGCCTCTCCCCAACCATGCCGGGGTCGGCCCCCAGTCCATCCGGACGCAGCCAAACACCAGCAATTCACACGGAGCGACCGCCCATCCGACCCCCACAACCCAGCCACTGGGCAATGCGATACGGACACTAAATAAAAATGTGTAGGAAAAGGAACCCCACAATCTACTGACTATCAATACCACCGAAGACTATTTTAATCTTCTCGTCTAATCTAACTTTAGTAGAAATACAATACTCAGGGACATCATGCAATAATAACTTGCAACGATTACCCCTGTATCAGAGCTGTAGGTAGACATTTACAAATTGCATTGTAAACTAGGTTAAACCGTTTTTGCTGTTTACCATCAGGGAGCCTACTAGCCAAACTTTCCCTGATCAGAGAGCACTCAGTATCCCGAGTCCAAACAACATGAAAACGACTCACCGGATTCGCCACAGAAGAAACAGGTCAACAGCGTCGATGCTCTCTCCAAGACGCCGTCCCTGGCCGGTTGCGATCCACTATTTCGAGATTAACGAGGGTAGCCGCAGAATTTTCGACGCACACGAATCTGACCATGATCGCGCTTCGGAACCGGTTTTATCGGGGTCAAACTAACTAACTAACGGCAACACTGTTTTTTTTTTTTTTTTAAGTAACCGCCACTGATTTTACTGTCACTATTATCGCGTGTGATCTCATTAGCACGATTCGATCCCACTTCTGATGAAGGGGCACGAGGGCATTCATCAGAACTCATCTTGTGTGTATGTGGGTAGGTAGGCAGGTAGGTAGGCGTGAGCAGAAATATCACAAGTCCTTGTTACAATCACAGTTGTTTAATCAGCACAGGGTTTAATAATCAAAATACACAGTCAAATGAACAATGTACAGTCTAAGCAACACGACACCAACTTAATTACAACACTAGATTAAACTATCACTCGGATACAAAGCGATTCGTCACAAGCGTGGTGTGCGGGCGCCGTCTCGAACAACAGTGTGTCAAGATGGCCGCCCTCACAACCATCGATAATGACGCTTCGCTAGGCTAACTTTGACAGCTAAAAGTCAACCTGAGGTCTGACGTTGACGGATGCGCCGTCATATTCTTTCGGTAAAAACGGTTTCGATTTATTTATTATGTGCCATGTCATTCTAGATTTATTTTTTGCAGTTTTAATTGAGTAATTGTTATGAGCGCGTCGAGTCAATGTCATAACTTTTTGTGTAATTCTTAAAAATGTTTTTGTTCGTCATATTTGGTTTTAAGGCCCTGGTTCCAAGTTTGGTTTAGCTCGGTGTGTAAGTGAAATGGCTTTATGGCTGTCTAGTTTGACGCACGAGGTAGAAGATTCTCACGCGCACCAGAATTATGTCGTAAAAGTGCAAATAAAATCGTATTAAAATTAGAAAGTAACTATTTAATAAAAAGTAATCCATCACTGGATGCAGTTTGGAATTTGACATTTGATGGTATATTTTTAATTATAATTATAATTGCTAATGAAGGGATAAACAGCTTTTAAAGATTATTAGGAGGTATGTTTAAATTTTTTTTTGGTGCATTAAAGTATGTTTAATTATGTTTTGGCTTCCATCACTGTATGCGAAAAGGACTTGAAAATATCATATTTTTTTTACATGTCAAAATTATTTACGGTTTATGAGATACACAGCTTTAAAAAACCACCTTTTTGATCGTTTTCAGGAAATCTGCGCCTTAAGGCGAAAGCTCCAGGGTAGCCCGCGAAATTCAAAATTTCTTAAGTTTTTTGCAATTTGTAGGTCAGTGTGAGCTTGTATGTTGATTAAAATATGATTCGCGGCCGTAGCTAATATGGCTTTACAGAATTATAATCATTAGAATCAGCAATACCACTCCATAAGTTAGCATTTATCTCAAACCTCATGATTTCATGAAATCGCTAGATTTGAGATAAATGCTAACGTATGGAGTTGTATTGCTGATTCTAATGATTATAATTCTGTAAAGCCATATTAGCTACGCCCGCGAATCATATTTTAATCAACATACAAGCTCACACTGACCTACAAATTGCAAAAAACTTAAGAAATTTTGAATTTCGCGGGCTACCTTGGCGCATCAACCTTAATCTGTAATGCCATAGTAGTTGACGTTTCTTTATACTGCATAATTTAATGCCATGTGAGATCCATTTTGACTTTTTAATTACATTTATAAAGGGTCTGTCAAAACAAGGACGGGTCGATGTTGAATTTAAATAAAACAAGCTGTATGTGAGATATTAAAGAAATAATGTTTTATTTGAAAGGCTCATTTATGCCATTATTTATGAAATATGACAGGCGGCGTCATTAGTCCGCACTTTTTCAAAAACGATGACGGCGAGGCCATTACTGTCAACGGCGAGCGCTGAAGATCAATGAATAACAATTTATTGGTGACGTGAATTGGTCACAAAGATCGTGCGATTTGACCCCGCTATACATTTTCTTGTGGGGTTTTCTCAAGTCGCAGGTCTAAGCCAATAATCCGCAATCAACCAATGCCCTAAAAGTCAACATTACGCAGGCCATCGCTCAGATTCAGCCGGATCTATGCAGTAGAGTAATTGAAAGTTGGACCTCTCGAATCCGTGCCAAAGTTCGAAGCCGCGGTGGACATTTAAACGATGTCATATTTCATAAATAATGGCATAAATGGGCCCTTAAAATAAAAAAATAATTTCTTTAATATCTTACGTACAGCTTGTTTTATTTAATTTCAACATCGACCCGTCCTTGTTGAAAGACCCTTTAGTTGTCAGTTTATATGGAAAACAAAGGTCATAAAATAGTTTAAAGTTGTCAATAAATATGTCATAAGCGATATTTGGATCTTCACTTTCATATACAGGGTGGCCGGAACATTGACGTCCAAAAATAAAATTTCGGTCCCTCGTATCGTGGGGTATTCGAAACACCCCCATGTATGTTCCGCGACTTTTCATAGTTTTCGAGTTATGAATTTTTTTCTGAATGTTTGAAAATTTTCGACCTGACCAACCTAAAAAAATTCTAAAAAAAAAAGTAGAGGGTTTTATCGAGTTTCTTTTTTTGCAACTGAATTTTCATAAGTAGTACTTTTATGCATAAAATAATCAGCTTCGTAACTGTGATGAAAGTTATGAAAATGTTGATCTAAAGTGAAAAATTTACGTTCGGTAAATTATGACTTAAATTTTCAACTTCAAATTAAAAATCTAAACAGGTGACTTCATGGTTCTCAAGTAGGCTTCAAGAATGCGCCAGACTCTCAGCTTTCATAATCATTAAAAAACGTAGGACTTAATGGGGCTAACTTTGGCCTTAATCGGCCTTCAAAGACTGCGAGGTGGAAAATTCTTAAAATTAGCTATCTGATTAATAATTTTTTTTTTTTCCATTTTCTCGCTCCTAAGGTTATTTAGTTTGCTAACCAAAAATGACTGCAGGAAAGCTAAGATTTAAACACGGAGATTTTTTTAAATGTTAGTTTAATGAATTTTGCGCGATCCGTTCTCGTGGACTATGGGTTGTAAACGAGGGTGCAACTCTTTTACCTGCAATAACAATGGACCGAGAGGAAAAGAGACCGAATTATTGCTATCTCTCTCACGCAAGGCGCGCAACCGAAGCCAACGCAAAACAAGTCATAAGTCATAAGTCATAAGTCATAAGTCATTTATTTCATAACAAAATACATTGTGTTGAAAAAAATAAAATAAAATAGTAGTAATAAAAATAAATAAAATAATTAAAATAAGAAAATAAAAAACAAAACAAATAAAAACAAATATTAAGTACATTCATATTTAAAATTCGTTACGCATTTAAAGTGTATCAATATACCTAATAAATAATCATAGCAATGTCATTAATTCAGTAGCAATAAATTGTATAATCACCAACATTGCAATCAAATTTTAAAAATTCATTATCATAAATAATAATAATAATTAATTATCATATTCATTATTATAAATATATTTAAAAAACACATTTAGACACAAACACATAATTCACAAATCATTTAATAGTGGCTGCCGTACTCGTTTGTCATTTAAGAACTCTTCGATGCTGTAATAGCCTTTCCTCAATAAATATGTCTTTAATTTGTTCTTAAATAAGTTTGTACTGTTTATGCTTTTGAATTCTATTGGCAACTTGTTGTATAATAAAACTGATTGAACCCTGGGACTGTGATGAACCACGTTTAATTTCGGTTGTATTGTGGAAGTTACGTCCTTCCTACGAGAACCAACTCTAGCTTGTCTTTCCTCATCGGACTCGTGCAATTTCTTAACAAAATTGGTTAACAATACTAAAATATAGAGACATGGCACTGTTAAAATGTTAAGTCTGATGAAGTGGTCCCTGCAAGATTCTGTCTGTTTCATGCGGAGCATTGTCCTTGTTCCATTGTCCTTAAGTACCTCAGTCGTACTCACATTGTGTTTACTGCTATACGCGTGTCGCCATTTTGTCTTTACCACACTCGCTTTGCCCACGGACTCCGCTGCCTACTTGTTTGACTACTTTGCTCGTTTATTGGACTGTGTTTTGCATTCTGATTTGGACTTTTTTTACGTGGAAGTGTAAAAAATGAGTTACACGTTAAGTGAATATGCAGAAATGCATTATTTTTATGGAGTTGCACAAGGAAACGGCCATGAAGCAGCGCGACTGTATCGCGAACAACTTCAACGTCGTGGTGGGCCGCAACCTGAGCGATATCCCCACCATCGTGTTTTTATTAACACGCACAACACTTTGATGGCAGGCCGCATTCCTGGTCGACGCGGCAGTCATGAAGGAATCCCTAGAGCTAACCCGGATCGCAGAGAAATGGTGCTGGAAGAAGTTCAGCGAAATCCGTCTACGAGTACGAGAAGTATGGCTCGTGCTCTGAACATCCCAAGGACTTCTATCCAAGACATTCTTCACGATGAAGAATACCACGCGTTCCACATCCGACGAGTCCAAGCTTTACTGCCTACAGATCACCAATTGCGCGTTGATTTTTGCCAAACCATGTTACGAAAAGAGCAAGAGGATCCTGGATTTTTCAATAAAGTTTTATGGTCAGATGAGTCACGATTTGAGCGATCCGGAATATTCAATATTCATAATTACCACACGTGGGCGAATGAAAATCCACTCGAAGTGAGAGCTTCGACATTTCAACATCGCTTCAGGGTTAACTTGTGGTCTGGTATCCTCAATGGCGAACTAATTGGTCCGTTTGAACTGCCGTCCAGACTTGATGGAGAAACATACAAAAACTTTTTGGAAAATGAACTTCCATTGTTGCTGTCAGATGTGAATCTCGAACTCAGACGAACCATGGTGTTGCAAAATGACGGCGCCCCGTGTCACTATGCAACCCAGGTCCGAAATTACTTAGATGAAACATACCCCAACAGATGGATCGGACGCAGCGGACCAATTAGGTGGCCTCCACGCTCACCTGATCTCAAGCCCATCGATTTCTTTATTTGGGGCTATTACAAGGAAATAGCATACGCCCGAGACTGTTCAAGTGAACAAGAGCTGAGGCAGTTGATTGCAGAAGCTGAACGTGTTGTGAGAGAGAACAGAGACGCTTTTAGACGATTGCCAGACAATTTCTTATGTAGGTGTAGAATGTGTATTGCTGCTGGTGGTGGCCACTTTGAAAACCTTTTGTAAATGTTAAAAATAAATTAAGTACTTTTTTCACATTATCATCTGTGTTTTATTCAAAACCACTTTTTACGTAAAACTTTTCTTACCCAACTCTGAAACTATTTGTTGGTTAGTTTTCAGTATTCTTATCTTTATTTAACCTTAGGAACGTGAAAATAGCCAAAAAAAAATAATTACTCAGATGGGTAATTTTAAGAATTTTTCCACCTCGCTGTCTTTGAAGGCCGATTTTAAACAAAGTAGCCCTATTAAGTACTTCATTTTTTTTATGATTATGAAAGCTGAGAGTCTGGCGCATTCTTGAAGCCTACTTAGGAATTATGAAGTCACCTGTTAAGATTTTTAATTTAAAGTTGAAAATTTGAGTCATAATTTACCGAACGTAAATTTTTCACTTTAGATCAACATTTTCATAACTTTCATCACAGTTACGAAGCTGATTATTTTATGCATAAAAGTACTACTTATGAAAATTCAGTTGCAAAAAAAGAAACTCGATAAAATCCTCTACTTTTTTTTTTAGTATTTTTTTAGTTTGGTCAGGTCGAAAATTTTCAAACATTCAGAAAAAAATTCATAACTCGAAAACTATGAAAAGTCGCGGAACATACATGGGGGTGATTCGAATACCCCACGATACGAGGGACCGAAATTTTATTTTTGGACGTCAATGTTCCGGCCACCCTGTATTTCCAAAAAAGTTAATTGTTTTAAGCTAACCATATTCTCTAAGCTAAAGTCCCATCGTTTTCTGCGTCAGTATTTTAACCTACGAGTTTTTTTCACCGGGCATTTTATTAATTGCGCTGGGTGGTCTGACAGCGCAAATTCAATAACGTCCGTTTTACATTTGGCTCCAAAATTATGAGCGAAGTTGTCAATGCCAGTTTTGCACACAACATTATTTTTCTTCATTATATCAATGTTAAAATCTCCCGCTATTATAATAAATGCTCATACTTTTTTTTACATATTTTTTGTGATATTTTTTCTATTGTTTCATAGAATACATTTAAAAATAATCATATTGCGTTGTATGAGCTCCACACCACAACATTCAACTATACCCGTTATAGATGCCCCAGCTATGTGTGGAACTTCTCTACAATGATGCCCGTTTCTAATCAAAATACAAGCCCCACCTCGTTCTGGGGGGTCCAAACGCCTCCTGCCGGAGGCTCTACGCGGGGGTCGTGCGGTCCATGGCCCTTTACGGAGCACCGGTGTGGGCGCGTTCCCTAAGGCTGGACCAGCCGGCAGGTTGAACGCGTCCCAGAGGGTCATGGCCATCCGGCTAGTCCGGGGATACCGCACGGTCTCCCGGGAGGCGGCGAGCCTCCTTGCCGGATTGCCGCCGTGGGATCTGGAGGCAAAGGTCCTCGCGCACGTGTGGGAGTGGCGCGAGGAGGCGAAGCGCCGGGGCGTAACTCCGCTGCCGCGAGAAATCACGGTACAGCGGACAGAGCTCCGGCGGGATCTCATGGCGGCATGGAGAGCGCGACTGTCGCAACCCAGCGCTGGGCACGCCACAATTGCGGCGATAAGTCCCCTCTTTGAGGAGTGGTTAGAGAGGCGCCACGGCGTCCTCACCTTCCGCCTGACGCAGGTCCTCACCGGACACGGTTGTTTCGGGAGGTTCCTGTTTCGCATAAGGCGGGAGGAAACGCCCGGGTGTCACCATTGTGTGGATCGCCCGGAGGACACGGTGGAGCATACAGTGGAGGTCTGCCCGGCTTGGGCAGAGCACCGCCGTGTTCTCACGGAGGCGATCGGCGGCGGCGATCTCTCGCGTCCGAGCCTGGTCCAGGCCATGGTGCGGAGCGAGAGTGCATGGGAGGCCGTCACCTTCTTCTGCGAAGCAGTGATGCTCGAGAAGGAGGAGGCGGAACGCGTGAGGGAGAGGCAGCCTCACGCCCTCAGTCGCCGCAGGAGACGCCCTGGGCGGCGGGAATCGCGGGGCGATTTCCGGCCACCGTAGGCGCGGGCCTGCGGACGGTGAGCAGCGGGTAGCTCGCCGTCCGGTAAGGACCTGGGGGCCTACTCCCTAAGTCCGTCCGTCTTTCCGTCCGGCAGTTTATCCGTCCGTCTGACATTACGATCCATCAAAACAAGTGTAAAAGTTAAATTTTTCGGACGGGCAAAAACACATCGGGAGTAGGGACAACTGGCAAATCATGTTGTCATTCATACTTCGTTCGGGCCCCGAACCAATCATCCATCCGTAGGTGATACGGAGTAAGAAACGCCCGTAACGATGTCCGAAACTACGGGCTTTGTGCTTAGGGAGTAGGCCCCCAGGCCGGAGTCGACGGCGCGTTGTGTTTCACGCGCGCCTCAAAGAGATGTCAGCAAGTGACGGGGTCCAATAGGGCCGACGCCGCTGGGGTCGCGGGTTGTCTGAAGAGGTTACCGCGGCCCTGGCATAGGCAACTGAAGGAACACGGGTGGGTTTTAGTCAGTAAAAGTCTGACACGCCCTTCTGCTCCACCCAGAGCGGGAGAAGTTATTCGATGATTTACCACACTCAAAAAAAAAAAAAAAAAAAAAGCCCCACCTCGTTTACTTTCGTTCCTACAGAAAAATGATGCTAAGGAGTAATTGGGGACATTTAAATGGCTTTCGTACCCACAGCGCGTCAACAATAACGTCCTTTTCTGACAATTCATCTAGGCAAACATTTAGAACATCGACCTTATTTAAAAGCCCCGCTATGTTTTGATGCATCACGTAAAGAAACATGTCAAATACCACATATAGGTGGTTACATACCGTAAATACATGAAATAATAATAAAAAATACGTTTCATTTTTTTTTCACCTAAAGTCCATCGAGTGCGAGGGGCGTGCGATATGCCAAAAAATAGTAAAAAAATAAGGACAAATATTATACCACAGGATATAATGGGCAGTCTCACGACTCTCGATTAAAATGGATTTTTCTGTTTTCGTCCATACATTTTTTATTTTTAAAAAATATTTTCACGTCAGAATCACCTGACGTGCAAAAATATGATAATGTTGGGGCTTTTTTAACTGGTCTGCATTGGTTCCACCAACGAAACGACAAAAAAATTTTAAGTGGTCTATGTCTATGAAACTCAATTTTCGTCCGACTGTGCGTCGTTCGGGCGCCAGCAAGCAAGTGACCACAGTCTGCGCTAGTTGATTATGCGCTTCATCTCTCTATGCTTTTATCAAATTCAGATTTTATTACAGATTATGATAACAAATAGGTCTTATTACCTACTAAGCTTATAAGTACCAATGTTTAGCTCCATGCGAATTGTACCCGACTTCAATATATATTTTGCTGGGCTATGTGTCTACGGTAATGTTTTGTTAAATAACCCTTTAGAGTAAAACTACGCTGACAGAAGTCACACTTATAAGGTTTTTCACCAGAGTGTAATCGAATATGTTTTGTTAAAGCAGTCTTTCGACTAAAACTACGCTGACATACATCACACTTGTAAGGTTTTTCACCAGTGTGAATACGAAAATGATTTGTTAAGCGACCCTTTTCACTAAAACTACGCTGACATACATTACACTTGTAAGGTTTTTCACCAGTGTGTTGACGAAAATGAATTGTTAACTGACCCTTTTGTTTAAAACTACGTTGGCATATATCACACTTAAAAGGTTTTTCACCAGAGTGTAATCGAATATGTTTTGTTAAAGCACTCTTTTCACTAAAACTACGCTGACATACATTACACTTGTAAGGTTTTTCACCAGTGTGAATACGAAAATGATTTGTTAAGCGACCCTTTTCACTAAAACTACGCTGACATACATCACACTTGTAAGGTTTTTCACCAGTGTGAATACGAAAATGAACTGTTAAGTGACCTTTTTGTTTAAAACTACGTTGGCATATATCACACTTATAAGGATATTCACCAGTATGTATACGAAAGTGATGTATTAAATTAGCCTTATAACTAAAATAACGTTGACACACATCACACTGGAATTTTTTTACATCAATTTGTGTGCGAGTATGTTGTATTTTATTTTTTACTTGATTAAAACTACGCTGATCACATTTGTAAGGCTCTTTGAAATAAGTGCCAGATTCCCGGATAACTTTCAAATCTAGTTTGTCTTTTTTCGTTTGCTCGGCTGTTATTGCAACTTCTAGACTTGTTCTTCGTGTATCTAGTTTTGGTTTCTTCGCAACGGCCGCCCCTGTGATTACAAAGCTGGTTAGTATAATGTTGGAAGAAGATTGACATACACATGAATCAAAATACACTTTGCATGATGAATCAGAAATTCCTTTTTGGAAGGGATTTCTGGTGATATTGAATTATATGCTTTATTACTAGAGACATGATACAAAATTGTACGAACATCGACATATGGTCCGAAATTGATTAAAGTTTAAACAAACCCTGTTCAAGGGAATTAGTAACACATTTATCTGTATTTAGAAGGTTTCAACTTTATATCTCAACCCTTTTTTCAACAATAATGTTAATCAAGCAATCATTATTATTGCTTTGATCTAAAAACTTGGCCAGAATACATACTTACCAGCAGGCCTAACATGACACACGCGACAATTACTTGCTCTCGCGTGAGTAATTTTATGACATTTCAACGCTTTTCTCGTTTTCTGACAGCGCTGCCATACAATGTTCTGTCAAACTTGTTATCGAGAAAGACAAACCCTAACATAACACCTAAGATAACTCGAATTTTACAGAATTTTGACAATAAACACGAGAAAATCACCGATTCGTCTCTCGTTTAGTCGTCCTCGATTTTGACGACGAGACGAGTAGACAAAATTATGATACAAAAAAAAACTAAAATGAACTAAAGTCTCATAATTTCACGTACTTTAGTCATAATTTTATTTTACACTAGATGCGCCCCGCGGTTTCACCCGCGTACACCGGGATAAAAGTACCTAGCCTACGTGTGTGCCTAGTAACAACATACAAATACACACACACACGCACTCACAAACTTTCGCCTTTATAGCATATTATAGTATATTGTAGTGTGATTATATTAATAATGAAAATTGTTGTACCAACCCCAAATTTTTTTTAGGTTGGGCAGGAAAATGATGATGATTGTTAATGAAAATACTTAGTTTTAAACTATATTTATATTGGAATGAAGTTCTTTTCGGCGGCCGCGAGAGAAACTGTGACGGAGGGGTACACTATAACGTAGATGAGCATCGCTTTCAGTAGGTAATAACCAGTCACTTTGCCAATTATGGTGATTAACAAAATCTAGGGAGTTATGACTGTGCAATAACAAGCCTTCGCAACATAATTACTAAAATCTCTAGTTCATTGTCATTTGTGGTGATTCTCTAGTGAGTGTAGTGTAGCAGTGGAGGCCCAGTGGTAACAGCCCTGACTTACGAGTTGTAGGTCATAGGTTTGAACCCCGACAGGCGCTTTACTTTGTGTAAATTATGTCATCACCACTGCTCTCAAAACGGTGAAGGAAAACATCTTGAGGAAACCGGCATGCCATTATAGGCTGATTATGTTAAGTTATCAAGTGAGTAGGTATGGATATTATTTGCCACTAATTTTCATTACCGTCGATTTGTATTTAATTTCGGCACCAATGAAAAACATTTATGAAAAACTAAACAAATAGGTAACTAAACAAAGAGGTGCACGTAAAATCATTATACTAGTACATACTAATTCCATACAAAAAAAAATCAAAATGAGTGAATAAAACGGAACCTCAAGCCGATGTTGCTATTGTGGCGGCATCTACATCGCCACATATGAACTACGCATCAATGACATGACGTCACGCAAACCTGCATCGCGCAATTAGAGTTTACCACGCGATTAGCATATATACAATGTCCCGACATCAACCGTCGGGCAGTGGCCCACCAGACACAACACCCGTCTGGTCGGAGGATCCTCCCTTTTCAATAGAGGATGAGTGAACTTTACACCCTGTTCCTCATGCCTCTAAACTGGTGACCCCGAGCATGAACGTCAGCGCAGCCTTCGTGCAACTCGTTCAGCGTGACGTCATCAGCATCACTTCCTCAAGCTTTCGAGCGGCGAGTCACACAGCCAGCCAGCATCCACGGCTTCAACGGGTATCCTGACCACCAGCATGCAGCGGACGCGCATTCCTGGTCATCACCTTCAGCCTCAATCTCAACCCAGCGCTGTACACTCCGACTCACTGGAGCATAACGCAGCGCCACCCCGACTCACTGGGGTATCACCGCAGACAGTTCCGACTCACCGTGAACTATGCGGCACCCGGTTCCGACTCACTGGAACCACAACTGGCACTGGCAAGCATCGCAAGATACACGACTCAGCCCACTATCGACCTCCGGTCTCCGGAGGGGAGTGATGTGGCGGCATCTACATCGCCACATATGAACTACGCATCAATGACATGACGTCACGCAAACCTGCATCGCGCAATTAGAGTTTACCACGCGATTAGCATATATACAATGTCCCGACATCAACCGTCGGGCAGTGGCCCACCAGACACAACACCCGTCTGGTCGGAGGATCCTCCCTTTTCTATGGAGGATGAGTGAACTTTACACCCTGTTCCTCATGCCTCTAAACTATGTTATAAATGATTTGTTTTTAATAACCTCCTACATCGGTCTCTCGTCGCGAGATAGAGAAGTGTCAAAGTGCCTTTTTCGAATTTACTCGAGCTTAAGTGTCTAAAGTAACCGTCATGAGAATCTATAAATTTTGTAAACAAGTGTTCAGGAGTTCACAACATTTGGACCAACAAAAAAAATGAATTTGTTTAAGATTTAATAAATTATTAAGTAACAAATATTAATTAACATGTATTATTTAAGAATAATTATTCGTCAGATTCAGATGTTTCCATTTCTGTGTCAGAATCAGTGAACTCGTACGCATTCGAAACTCGAATGACGCGTTTATTTCAAAATGGCGTCCCGATAGTTTACAATCACTGCGACGGACGCGTTCCGGTACCAAGAAACACAAACGATATCGCTTTGCGTCGTTAAAATATGATCCGACTAAATTAAATAGGTTGTTACTTTCATATAACCCGTCTATATTTCATGTCAATTGAATATGGTAAATTTATTATTATCTCGCAGTATAAAATGTTAACTTAGTAAAAGATGTTTGTTTACATAATTTATAGCTTCTCGTGACGGGTACTTTAAACACACTATGCCGAAGTTACGCGACCGAAGTTCGGCATGGTTACGCCTGCAATGCTATTTGAATTACTGACGACACACTATGCCGAAATTACGTTGCGTTCTAGCGTACAGCCGAACTTCGGTCGGGCGTAAGTTCAGCGGCAATTCGGCGGCAACGTTTTCTGTAGAGCACACATTATACGCGACCGAAGTTCGGTTCGATTGCCGAAGAAGATCCGGGGCGGGGAACAGCGGGAGGCAGGCATGCCCGCGCCCCGCGTGTCCACCCCACGGTGCTATAGCTTAAGGCGTGCTATTAGCCCAATATTTACAAAAAATGGTTTCTTGGGTTGTCGAGTATGACTTAACCACAAATATCATTTTCAATTTTCAACGTTATTTCAAGCCAGCTAATGGTGACAATAGATTAAGCGGTTGTTTACCGTTTAAAATGTAGTCAGTCCGCGCCTTAAACTGGGCACTCACGGTCAGTTCATTTGGATTAAACAAATGGATGAACCACCAAAATACTTGCATAGGAAATTGATTCGAGTTGCCATGTAAATAAGGAGCATAATCGTATCGAAAGAGCATAAGCGAAAAGTTCAAAGTATTTTTATTTGCAAATACGAAAGTGCTCCTTATTTATGTAACGACATGGCTCTACTTCCTGTTCAAGTATTTATGCACGACAGCGTTCAAGACACTGAAGTTCCGCAACTGAATTTCCGTCGCGTAAGTTCGGCACTTACGGTGTGTCATATCAGCCGAACAACTTCGGTCGCGTAACTTCGGCATAGTGTGTTTAGCCACTTACGGTCATGGCGTCGCTAATTTAACTAACTGACGTATCTGACATTTTGGGCTAAGCCAATAGCCGACCTTAATATTACTCTGTTTAGGTCGACTATCGGCTTATTCCAAAATGTCAGATACGTCAGTTAGTTAAATTAGCGACGATGTTAGGCATTATAATAACGTCAGAATCGACGTCAAATTTCGACAAATCGTGATATCTCGTGTTCTCGTGCTTGTCATGTTAGCCCTGCTGTATAAATAAGTACCAATTAATCTTCGAAAACTATTTTTATACGGGTGGAAAAACTTTTGGAATTTGTAGGAGAAAATAAGAAACTCACGCGAACGAAGTCGCGGGCCAACTGCTAGTATAACATAATTACATTGAAACTGAAAAATCAGCGACGAATAAGGCGATTTAAAATTAGAATTACAGGTTTAAGTATTCAAATAATCCAATCAGCGACGAATAAGGCGATTTGAAATTAGAATTACAGGTTTAAGTATTCAAATAATCAAATCCGCGACGAATAAGGCGATTTAAAAAGTAGAATTACAGGTTTCAGTATTCAAATAATCAAATCAGCGACGAATAAGGTGATTTAAAATTAGAATTGCAGGTTTAAGTATTCAAATAATCAAATCAGTGACGAATAAGGCGATTTAAAATAATTAGTATTACAGGTTTAAGTATTCAAATAATCAAATCAGCGACGAATAAGGCGATTTAAAATTAGAATTGCAGGTTTAAGTATTCTAATAATGAAATCAGTGACGAATAAGGCGATTTAAAATTAGTATTACACGTTTAAGTATTCAAATAATCAAATCAGCGACGAATAAGGTGATTTAAAATTAGAATTGCAGGTTTAAGTATTCAAATAATCAAATCAGCGACGAATAAGGCGATTTAAAATATTTAGTATTACAGGTTTAAGTATTCAAATAATCAAATCAGCGACGAATGAGGCGATTTAAAATTAGAATTACAGGTTTAAGTATTCTAATAATGAAATCAGTGACGAATAAGGCGATTTAAAATTAGAATTACAGGTTTAAGTATTCAAATAATCAAGTCAGCGATGAATAAGGCGATTTAAAATTAGAATTACAGGTTTAAGTATTCAAATAATCAAATCAGCGACGAATAAGGCGATTTAAAATAATTAGTATTACAGGTTTAAGTATTCAAATAATCAAATCAGCGACGAATGAGGCGATTTAAAATTAGAATTACAGGTTTAAGTATTCAAATAATCAAATCAATGCACTCAATTTGTAAGTGGCACTACAAATTGGCATCAACAGCTACTTTTTTTGTCATTTTAATCAGATACTTTTGAATTAGACTATAGACATAACACGGCAACCTCACTAGCGTTGTTGAAATCATCGAGGCACTGGTGTACAAGGGGGGGGGGGGGGGGGGCCCCGCCCCGAGCCCCCGGCCCCGTATATGCCTGGACTTTAAAATAGACTTTGACATTTGAGTTTGTTTCGCCATTTCTTCTCAGGGATAGTCAGATTGGAACTGTCGACTCCATCTAGCTTATTTTCTTTTTTATAATATGACGTGTTCCGTTGCTCTATTTTCAGATAAACAATTTCAGTTCATTAACATGATTTTGTTATGGTTATCAGAAATTAACAGTTGATTTAATTAACTACGATGGTCCTAGTTTATCTCTTGTGACTTCGAGTTATAATCACAGATTACTATATTAGTAGCTAGCTAGTTATAATACAGTCCTATGCACATTGCACATGTAAGCGGCTACACTCTTTAGGTAGCACTAACCACTTCCTATCAGGGGAACCGTTGGCCTGTTTGCTTACCTATAGATTAACTAACTAATACTTACTTTTCGTCTCCCCGGCTCTTCGTTTCTTCTTAGATACTAGTTGTTCTTCTTCCCCTTCAGTTTTAAACACCATTAAAGGCACATCATCTTCTAAATCTGACTCAGAATGATGTGGTAGTATAACTGCTACATCTAGACAGCTATTGTCAAAATTTTCCCATTCTAGCTCTAAAAGTAAACAAAAACAGTATTTATTACTCTTATATTATCAATTAGCGACCCGCTACTGCTTTGCTTGATTTTTTATGACTTGAAAAAACGTCGTGATTTCTTTGTTGTACCTAAATTTATACCTGTCACTTTTAGTGTCTGTCTGTGTGGCCGTGTTGTTCTTCTAAACTACGGAACGGATTTTGATGCGGTTTTCACTATAATTTACAGAATTTATGCCGGAAGGTTTGTAAGTACTAGGGGTGTTCAATTAAAAGTGATAATGAGTATGACGCAATTATTTTTTATTCAATGTTATTTTATTTTTCGACTATTTTATATTGACCGTGGTGAGTTTCCTGATCTTATGAAATATAGTAAAATAATACCGTTGTTTAAATCGGGTAGTACATCTGACCCTACTAATTATAGACCTATTTCAGTGCTACCTACCTTTAGTAAAATTTTTGAAAAAGTTATTTTAGATCAACTGCAATGATTTTTTTAATAAACATAAATTATTACATAACAAACAGTTTGGTTTTACAAGGGGTCGTTCGACTACTGATGCCGGTGTTGAACTTTTAGGTCATGTTTATAATGCATGGGAGGATAAATGCGATGTTTTGGGCATTTTTTGTGATTTGTCCAAGGCATTCGACTGCGTTCTTCATGAAACATTAATCAGGAAACTGCATCACTACGGAATCCGGAACGCCTCTCTGGATCTTCTCACTTCTTACTTAAGTGATAGGATTCAAAGAGTTGATGTTAACGGGAAAAGATCACCCGGATCCGTAGTAACAATGGGGGTCCCCCAAGGCTCAATTCTTGGCCCGTTTTTGTTTCTTATTTATATTAATGACTTGCCTTACCTCATAAAGGATAATCATGATATAGTGTTGTTTGCAGATGACACTTCACTTTTATTTAAACTCAAACGTCAGCAGCTGGTTACTGACAATGTAAATAGCGCCCTCGCAAAAGTAGTTAACTGGTTTAATGTTAATAACCTACTTCTTAACGAGAAAAAAACTAAGTGTATTAAGTTCACTATACCTCATGTTAGACAAGTAAAAACTAGTGTTCTCATAAAGGGTGAAGAGTTGATTCCCGAAGATACCACAGTGTTCTTGGGCATAACTTTGGATGCCAAACTTCAATGGGGCCCCCATATAGATAAATTGTCGAAAAAGCTTAGCGCTGCAGCATACGCCGTTAGGAAAATTCGTGATTTAACTTGTTCAGAGACAGCCCGTTTAGTTTACTTTAGTTATTTTCATAGTGTGATGTCGTACGGTATTCTGTTGTGGGGAAATGCCGCCGATATTCAGACAATTTTTGTTTTACAAAAAAGGGCTATTCGTTCAATTTACAAATTAAGTCCCAGACACTCCCTCAGAGATAAATTTAAAGAAATTAATATAATGACTGTGCCTTCTCAGTATATCTATGAAAATCTTTTGTATGCTCATAGAAATATCAATTTGTTTAAAAAATACAGTGACGTCCATAATGTGAATACTAGAAACAAACACAAATTTGTTGTTCCTACAACCAGGCTTAAGAAAATAAGTGGTTCGTTTAGTTGCCAATGTATACGTTTTTATAATAAACTACCTAGCCACATTCAAGAACTAAGCCTTAATAAATTCAAAAATTTTATTGTATAAAGCGGAAACTTTGTCAGAAAGCCTTTTATACTGTCAAAGACTATATTGAGGACAAAAAGGCTTGGGATTGAGCTGCTCCAATAAATTTACACTATTAATGTTGATTTAAATACCTTTTTACATATTCTATACAATGACATGAATATTTACTTTGTAAAGTATTACTTATACTATTTTTAATTATTGTGAATGTGAAGACTACGTGGATCATTGTTTTTTTATTTATTTTATCCTTTTCTCAGTTTTAGTTACAGTCTGACAGTTTGAGTAATTTATGCGGCCTACCCAAATGTCTTTTCTTTGGTATTGTTCGTCGAATCGTTAAGCTCCTTAAGTTTTGAGTTGAGCTGTACGATTACTGACAAATGCGTGCACTGACTGGACAGGTCCACTCAATCTGTGTGGTTCTTTCATCAAAAGACCATTTCAGACTGCAATCTACATGGTCTTCACATGATCTGACCAAGATTATGTCTGGCCTTTAAAAGAGACTGTGACCTCTGAGTTTGTTTCGGCGTTTCTTCTCAGAGTAGTCAGATAGGAAACGTCGAACTCATCTAGTTTAAAAAAAATATGTTTGACGTGTAAAAGTGTTTGTACAAACCTACTTACAGAAAATAAATCATTTATCATTTATCACCTTTCTTAAAGAAAAGTACCACGACACCGCTGTTCCATGCCTGCGGCGTTTTGGCCTCGAGTATGACGGTATCAAATAGCCTCTGGAGAGACCTGAAAGGTGACTACGTCGAAAAATAAAATAACATTGAATAAAAAATAATTGCGTCATACTCATTATCACTTTTAATTGAACACCCCTAGTACTTACAAACCTTCCGGCATAAATTCTGTAAATTATAGTGAAAACCGCATCAAAATCCGTTCCGTAGTTTAGAAGAACAACACGGCCACACAGACAGACACTAAAAGTGACAGGTATAAATTTAGGTACAACAAAGAAATCACGACGTTTTTTCAAGTCATAAAAAATCAAGCAAAGCAGTAGCGGGTCGCTAATTGATAATATAAGAGTAATAAATACTGTTTTTGTTTACTTTTAGAGCTAGAATGGGAAAATTTTGACAATAGCTGTCTAGATGTAGCAGTTATACTACCACATCATTCTGAGTCAGATTTAGAAGATGATGTGGTAGTATAACTGCTACATCTAGACAGCTATTGTCAAAATTTTCCCATTCTAGCTCTAAAAGTAAACAAAAACAGTATTTATTACTCTTATATTATCAATTAGCGACCCGCTACTGCTTTGCTTGATTTTTTATGACTTGAAAAAACGTCGTGATTTCTTTGTTGTACCTAAATTTATACCTGTCACTTTTAGTGTCTGTCTGTGTGGCCGTGTTGTTCTTCTAAACTACGGAACGGATTTTGATGCGGTTTTCACTATAATTTACAGAATTTATGCCGGAAGGTTTGTAAGTACTAGGGGTGTTCAATTAAAAGTGATAATGAGTATGACGCAATTATTTTTTATTCAATGTTATTTTATTTTTCGACGTAGTCACCTTTCAGGTCTCTCCAGAGGCTATTTGATACCGTCATACTCGAGGCCAAAACGCCGCAGGCATGGAACAGCGGTGTCGTGGTACTTTTCTTTAAGAAAGGTGATAAATGATAAATGATTTATTTTCTGTAAGTAGGTTTGTACAAACACTTTTACACGTCAAACATATTTTTTTTAAACTAGATGAGTTCGACGTTTCCTATCTGACTACTCTGAGAAGAAACGCCGAAACAAACTCAGAGGTCACAGCCTCTTTTAAAGTCCAGACATAATCTTGGTCAGATCATGTGAAGACCATGTAGATTGCAGTCTGAAATGGTCTTTTGATGAAAGAACCACACAGATTGAGTGGACCTGTCCAGTCAGTGCACGCATTTGTCAGTAATCGTACAGCTCAACTCAAAACTTAAGGAGCTTAACGATTCGACGAACAATACCAAAGAAAAGACATTTGGGTAGGCCGCATAAATTACTCAAACTGTCAGACTGTAACTAAAACTGAGAAAAGGATAAAATAAATAAAAAACAATGATCCACGTAGTCTTCACATTCACAATAATTAAAAATAGTATAAGTAATACTTTACAAAGTAAATATTCATGTCATTGTATAGAATATGTAAAAAGGTATTTAAATCAACATTAATAGTGTAAATTTATTGGAGCAGCTCAATCCCAAGCCTTTTTGTCCTCAATATAGTCTTTGACAGTATAAAAGGCTTTCTGACAAAGTTTCCGCTTTATACAATAAAATTTTTGAATTTATTAAGGCTTAGTTCTTGAATGTGGCTAGGTAGTTTATTATAAAAACGTATACATTGGCAACTAAACGAACCACTTATTTTCTTAAGCCTGGTTGTAGGAACAACAAATTTGTGTTTGTTTCTAGTATTCACATTATGGACGTCACTGTATTTTTTAAACAAATTGATATTTCTATGAGCATACAAAAGATTTTCATAGATATACTGAGAAGGCACAGTCATTATATTAATTTCTTTAAATTTATCTCTGAGGGAGTGTCTGGGACTTAATTTGTAAATTGAACGAATAGCCCTTTTTTGTAAAACAAAAATTGTCTGAATATCGGCGGCATTTCCCCACAACAGAATACCGTACGACATCACACTATGAAAATAACTAAAGTAAACTAAACGGGCTGTCTCTGAACAAGTTAAATCACGAATTTTCCTAACGGCGTATGCTGCAGCGCTAAGCTTTTTCGACAATTTATCTATATGGGGGCCCCATTGAAGTTTGGCATCCAAAGTTATGCCCAAGAACACTGTGGTATCTTCGGGAATCAACTCTTCACCCTTTATGAGAACACTAGTTTTTACTTGTCTAACATGAGGTATAGTGAACTTAATACACTTAGTTTTTTTCTCGTTAAGAAGTAGGTTATTAACATTAAACCAGTTAACTACTTTTGCGAGGGCGCTATTTACATTGTCAGTAACCAGCTGCTGACGTTTGAGTTTAAATAAAAGTGAAGTGTCATCTGCAAACAACACTATATCATGATTATCCTTTATGAGGTAAGGCAAGTCATTAATATAAATAAGAAACAAAAACGGGCCAAGAATTGAGCCTTGGGGGACCCCCATTGTTACTACGGATCCGGGTGATCTTTTCCCGTTAACATCAACTCTTTGAATCCTATCATTTAAGTAAGAAGTGAGAAGATCCAGAGAGGCGTTCCGGATTCCGTAGTGATGCAGTTTCCTGATTAATGTTTCATGAAGAACGCAGTCGAATGCCTTGGACAAATCACAAAAAATGCCCAAAACATCGCATTTATCCTCCCATGCATTATAAACATGACCTAAAAGTTCAACACCGGCATCAGTAGTCGAACGACCCCTTGTAAAACCAAACTGTTTGTTATGTAATAATTTATGTTTATTAAAAAAATCATTGCAGTTGATCTAAAATAACTTTTTCAAAAATTTTACTAAAGGTAGGTAGCACTGAAATAGGTCTATAATTAGTAGGGTCAGATGTACTACCCGATTTAAACAACGGTATTATTTTACTATATTTCATAAGATCAGGAAACTCACCACGGTCAATACAATTGTTAAAAATAACTGCTAAAGTAGGTGCTACAATGTTTATAATTGATTTAGCAACGTCCACAGAATTACCCCATAGATCAGCAGTCTTTTTAATATTTAATGTGTGAAAGGTTTTAATTATGTCTCTACAGGTAACATATTGGAAATTAAACTCAGAATCACAAACTGAAACGTTTTCTTTAAGTAAAGACTCTGCAGCAGTGGGTGATGACCTTAGAGATTTAGTAGTTGATACGGGAATCTCAGCGAAGAACTTTTCAAAGGCCGCGGCGACTTGGGAATCTGATTTAATTATGTTGTCATCAATAGCAAGGCTGTAGTCACTACTTCGGTTGCTTGACCTTCCTGTTTCGCTATTAATGATATTCCATGTCATTTTTATTACATTACTACTATTTTTTATTTTTGTACTCAAGTAACGTGACTTGGCCATACAACAAACTTTTTTAAATAATTTAGAATAGTTCTTAACATATAAATTAAATTCAGCAGTGTTAATACAAGTCCGTTCATCATACAACTCATAAAGTCGTTTTCTACTTTTATGTATACCAATGGTGGCCCAGTCACTGAAGCAAGTGTTATTATTAACCGAGAATGCCTTTGGAATGAAAGTGTTATCAAATTGTGTGCAATACATATTAAAAAAATCATTATATTGTTCATTAGGGTCATCATTAGTTGACAAAAGTGGTAATTTACTCAAAAGTTTAGTTTTAAATGATTCCAAACGATCAGCTGTTTTTGGATTAACAGTGATATCCTTTTTAGTATTTTTTTTTATTAGATTTGGAATGGTAATCAATTGTCCGCAATGATCTGAGTCTAATAAATTAATAATTTCTTTGTGGGTTGGTGTAATATTTGTATAAATGTTATCTAGGCATGTGGCACTAGTGGGAGTTATTCTAGTGGGCTCTAAAAATTGGTTAGCAAGATTGTATGACTGAAACAAACTTATAATTTTAGTACTTGACCCAGAATTTTCTAACAAATTAACATTAAAATCACCACAAGTGATGATAGACTTGTTAGAATTATAGATTTTGTGCAATACTTCATCCATAACCTTTTCAAAACAGTCATACAATCCTGATGGAGGCCTGTACACACTTAATATAATGAACTGCTCCAATTCTATACAGGCTAATTCAATTGTCCGCTCAACAGATAGGCTCACAATATCCTTACGATCTTTAAATTTAAGCTGTTTATTTACTAAAATTAATGAGCCACCAAAATCAATCTGCCTAGCCTTTTCCCAACTATGTTGGGGTCGGCTTCCAGTCTAACCGGATGCAGCTGAATACCAGTATTTTACATGGAGCGACTGCCTATCTGACCTCCACAACCTAGTAACTGGGTAATACGATACCCCTTGGTAAGACTGGTTGTCAGACTTTCGGGCTTCTGACGACCCGTAACGACTGTCAAAGATCCACGAATAACAGCCGGGACCAACGGCTTAACGTGCTTTCCGAGGCACGGAGGAATCTCGATATGTAAAGATGGTCACCCATCCACTGACCAACGCCGGCAAGCGTAGCTTAACCTGACGGATCGACCCGTGCGGCTGTTATTACTTAGCCACGAGCTCCTCTAATGAGCCACCGTGTATAGCATTTACTCTGCTGAACGAACTACCAACCTGGTGATTACTAAAATTGAACATGAACTGGTGGCTTTTAAGCCAATGTTCTGTCAAACAAAGAATGTCTATATCGTTACAATTCAGGAATAATTCTACTTCTAAATCTTTGTTCAAAAAACCTTGAATATTTTGATGCACCAGGTTGATACTATTTAAATTTTTTACACTTTTATTTGATTTTACCTTCCTTACATTTTTGCAAGAGGTTGCCTCTTTTGTCCTAATTTCTAATTTAAATGAAAATCAATGTCATTAATAATTGTGGCCAAATTATTGGCAGAATTGTTTAAAATGTCATTGCATTGCTCAAAAGAAGCAAGTTGTTTAGCCAAATTTTTGGCTGAAATAGAAAAAAAATATGATAGCGACACAGCTATCTGTCTTTTGTGATAATTAGAAAGATAGTACATAACAATATTATGTCTATCTTTTGTCAAATACAAATTACTACCAACATAATTGTTAGTATCAATTAAATGGAATAGACTATCATTATATGTCAAATTGTGCAAAGTTATGTTAATGTCAAATCTTATGTTATTTTCTTCCTGTGGCAAACTGTTACTATAAGGGAATGTAAACAACACAATTTTTTTCAATCTAAGGTTGCACAATGTTTTATGATATTTGAGCAATTCCCCTTTGTTCACATTTCCCCTATTTCCCATAAAAATTAATAATGTTGTTTCCTGACTAAAGTTACATTTAATAATTTCTTTCATAATATCAAGTAAGGAACAACCAGGCATACAGTAATTAATTATTGAGTGTCCCGGATAATTATGTGTTAACAAGTGACCTAAATCCTTTCCAATCTCATCACAAAATAATACAATCTCATTATTTACAATTGGTTTACAATGTTTTTTATTGGAACTATTAATAACAGGAATTGTCAAATCAACACAAGGCTGCGGAAAGGAGGTATTGCATGTTGACGATGAATGGTCTGGTGTAGGTACATTGGACGCTGTTTGACAACACTCACAGTTGTTGGTTTGTGAGTTAACCAGCTCATTCATAGCCAACACAGATTCCCTTATCAGATCCTCGGAGGTATTATACTTGTCGGTCATTAAACTAAGTTTCTCCTTTAGATGGTCAAGTTGAGATTGCAAGGCCTGTGTGTCAATGTTGTATTTCCTATTGCTTTGCTCCAAATTAAAAGAATAGTTATCTAATTGTTTAACTAAATTTAATCTATCTCTATGAAGTTTAACATTTTTGGTGAAGAATTTTTGTTTTTTTACCATTTTTTGAGTTTTTACAATGTATTTATTAATTTTAATGTATTTTTTTATCTTGTTTTTACTGGTGACTACCCTTACTGAATTACATGATTCTGATTCATCATTACCTGTCAAATCAATATTGCATGTGGAGTTTATGGCAGAAACCATTGACGGGGCAATAGACACCAATTCGCTGAACAGACTTTGATTCAGCGAGGCAGTGATGTTAAGATTTGTGGTCTCAAGTTCTGTAATCTGACTTTGAGCCTCATGCAGCTGCTGTTGAAGTAAATGCTTGTGACTAAGAGCTTGTTCATACTCTATGCTACATTGGCTGAACCCGTCCACAACAATTTGGAGTCTATCCCGGGCTTCTATGGCATCATTGTATTGAATGTATCTGAGCCATTTCATTTTTTAACTTCCTATTCAATTCATGGGCATCAAAGAGCACTCTTTCATTGTCATATATTTCCTTATTTAGTTGGTCACAGTACTCCTTTGACGCCTTTAGTTCGCTCAAAGCCTGGCTGAGTTTGGACTCTTCATGGCGAGCACGGGCGCTGCGAGTCATCATAATTAATAAGGAAAAGACAAACAAATTAGAAGAGAGTAGGTAGTTGTGGCAGCAGTTTAAAAGATGATTAGTTTAAAAAGAAAACGAAATTTCGAAATTTAGATTAGATGACAAGCAAGGAGTTCTGTCACCAAACCAAATTAGGGTTATGTTTACGTACAAAGGTCATTGGCATCAACAAGTAACCGTATTAAAAGTGAAATAAGTTGCTGGTGTAATGTTATAACACGTAAACAAAATAAAATAAAGTAAATTACTGAATATTGTACCTGATAACTAGATGACAATGCAAAAATTCACTTGTGCCGGCAACTGTCACCGATTCACATTGATATAATATCACTTATTTTGCACTTAGTATGTGAATCTAATACAAAATACACAGTATTATCCTATTTACTTGATGAGTAATTGGAAATAGGCCTCACAAACATAAAATTTAAATATTTAAGCTAAAATTATCAAGAACAAATTCAAATCAGCTGTTAGCTGTAGTGTTGCCACAGGAAAAAAAAAAAAAAAAAATAATGCCCTTCTTAAGAATTACAGGCCCATCTCACTTCTGAGCCATGTCTACAAATTGTTTTCAAGAGTCATCACGAAACGGAAAGGTTTGACGACTTCCAGCCTGCCGAACAAGCCGGATTCCGTAAAGGTTTTAGCACCATAGATCTCATACATACACTGCGGCAGGTTATACAAAATACTGAATAGTATAACCTGCCTCTTTGCTTAGCGTTCGTGGACTACGAGAAAGCCTTCGATTCGGTCGAGACATGGGTAGTACTGCAGTCTCTTCAACGGTGCCAAATCGACTATTGGTACATTGAGGTGCTGAAGTCACTGTACGAAAACGCCACTATATCAGTCCGAGTCCAGGACCAGACCTCCAAAAATATCCTTCTGCAGCGAGGGTTGAGCCAGGGAGACGTTATCTCTCCGAAACTGTTCACCGCTGCACTGGAGGATGTCTTCTAGGTTCTGGACTGGAAAGGGCTAGGCATCAACATCAATGTCGAGTACGTCATTCACCTTCGGTTTGCCGAAGATATAGTAGTCATGGCTGAGACTATGGAGGAGTTCAGTAAGTAAGACAGGTCTTGTCAATTGCCCATGTAGCACCCACTTTCATGAAGATCGGAGTCACTACACTTGAAGTTGTGGAAAAGTATGTTTACCTAGGACAAATTGTCCAGTTATGTAGGTCCGACTTCGAGAAAGAAGTCAATCGTCGAATCAGACCCGGCTGGGCAGCGTTCGGGAAAGCTCGCAATATCTTTTCGTCTCACATACTGCAGTGTCTCAAGACGAATGTCTTTGACCAGTGCGTGTTACCAATGATGACCTATGGCACTGAAACGTGGTCGCTCTCAATCGGCATTATTAGAAGGCTAAAAGACACCCAAAGGGCAATGGAGAAGGCTATGCTTGGAGTTTCCCTACGTGCGTCGGGAAACTCCCAAGCGTTGGGGCACAAACACAGCATAACAGTTAGATCAACCATATTATCCCATAAATGGTTGATATAAACGTTATGCTCGTGAATGAGTAACTTGTTGTCTTGCAGGCCATGGTTTTGTTATTGTTATTAGAAATTAACAGCTTATTGAATGACCTACGATGGTCCTAGTTTATCTCTTGTGACTTCGAGATGCAGTCCTATGGATAGAATTCAATGTTGCACATATAAGCGGGTACACTCTTTAGGTAGCGCTAACCACTTCCTATAGATTAACTAACTAATAGGTACTTACTTTTCGTCTCCCTGGCTCTTTGTTTCTTCTTAGATACTTGTTGTTCTTCTTCCCCTTCAGTTTTAAACACCATTAAAGGCACATCATCTTCTAAATCTGACTCAGAATGATGTGGTAGTATAACTGCTGCATCTAGACAGCTATTGTCTAAATTTTCCCATTCTAGCTCTGTAAGTAAACAAAAACAGTATTTATTACTCTTATATTATCAACTAGCGACCCGCTACTACTGCTTCGCATGATTTTACAAAACGTCGTGATTTCATTATTATACGTAAAATGCTTCATATTCTTTGCTTATTGTGAAGTAATTAAGCAAACACTAATAGAGGAAGAGCAATACACCCGTTGACTTTATAACGCACACCAACATCTATGTTGATGTGCTCTGCAAACCTATCTTTTTTGCTGTGTGTACCTCTTAAGGTTTAGTCAGCGCACGCCATGTAAGTCGGCGTTCGCACGAGCGTAATAAAATCGCGGCGGGATTTTATCGCGCACTGGATTTTCAACTCTCGTTGTTAAGCCGAGCGTTGAGAATCCAACCTAACAAAAACAGAGTGCATCCCAGCGCGACGAAAAACACACTATTGGATTTTCAACTCCCGGCGCTAAGCAGAGAGTTGAAAATCCAGTGAGCGATAAAATCCCGCCGCGATTTTGTTACGCTCGTGGAAACGGGGGTTAAAAGTGCTCAAAAAAGCGTCTTTTTCATGACTTGACTAAACGTCAAATTTCAGTATTTCGTGTGCGTTGAATATAAAAGAATTATATATTTAAACCTTCCGGAATACATTCTCTAAACTCTAAATGATGGTGAAAACCTCATCAAAATCCGCTGCGCAGTTTAGAAGAACAACGCTGCTATACAGATAGACACGAAAAGCGACTTTGTGATTATAATATTTAGAGATAGAGATGTATAGAAAATTTTTGTAAGTATTTCAAATACAATCTCAGACCAAGTCTTGGTCTGAGAATACAATGTACAAATAAAAATGGTTACTGTTAAGTTGATTAAAACTCAACACTGCTAAAGCTTTGAAGTAGTTCAAAACATTTATGATCCACATAAAAAAATTGATTCTGAGGAGCATGTGGCTAAGTAATAACAGCCGCACGGGTCAATCCATTAGGTTAAGCTAAGCTTGCTCCGTTGGGGGTTGGTCCGTTGATGAGTGACCATTTTGATATTTCATTCAAATATATATTTAAACATACCATCACTTTCAAGTTCCTCCTTTGGCTCAATAATATCATCTGGTTCCTCACAAAAAGCTGGTAATTCTTCTTTGATTGTAATGCTTTCTATTTGACATTCATCAACTATACTTATGTGCTGTATTGGAGATATAATAAGCCCACTGAAAAACTCTAAGTGGTTTTGATTTATTAAAGTATTTGTCTGGAATAAGATAATTATAGTATTATGCAGGTGATCACAGTCCAGACCTTTTATCATACTACTAAAGTCACTCACAAGAGCACAAGTTGTCGGTAATTTTACTAACTGATGTTTCTGACATTTTGAACTAAGCCAACCTAACTATAGTACTCGTAATTTGATACATTTTCCAAGTTGAATGAATCTGTCTAATAGGCGTATCTGTACCTATGCCTTACCATTCCCATGATAATGCAAAAATCTTGACAGTTACAATTTATAAAAAAAAAAAAAAAATAGCTTGCCCTGTAAAATATGCTTTGAATCAGTTATGTCACTTAGTTAGATTAACGACGAAGTGAGGATACTTAAGTAGGTTCATTGGGCCCTGGAGAGTCGGCCATGCTACCAGCCTTACTGATCAACATGAGAGAGGTCCGTTATTAAACTGCCACATACATATTTCACACAGAAGTTGCAGCAGTTGTTGTTGTATTTAACATATTATAGGTAATACGGGCTGGTATCCGCAACTCCACGTCAATGCGCGTGTTTTGCGTATTAGTATTTAACATGTCATTATTATTATTATAAGTGTAAACATCTACATTTGACAAAAATATACACATCAACACTCAATAATAAGGCTGGTGTGAAATCCAAATACAATAGGTATGAGCTTGAGAGGAATCACTTCCACATCATCATTCTACTGCCCTTATCCCAATCTATTTGGGGTTGGTGCAACATATCCCTTTTTCCATACTTCTCTATTAGTTGTCAGAAATCACTTCCACATTATACTGAAATTAGAAATTATGAGAATAAAACCTCACCTCATAATCTTCCTTCATCATCTGAGCGAACAGTTTTTCAGCTTCCAGACATTTTCTCAGTAATCGGTAGCATTGGTTTAATTTAGCGCAGCAGAAGAAACAAGCAAGAATCGGTCTACTGTCTTCAGTTACAAACTGCAACAAAATTAGTCTTACACTATTTTGTTTTTATGACGAAAATACCTAACTATATCCTTAATGCTTTCTGTGCGCTCTGTCGCGGATTGTCCGAAGGGGTTACCGCGGCCCTGGCATAGGCAACTGAAGGAACACGGTTGGGTTTTAGTCAGTAAAAGTCTGACACGCCCTTCCGCTCCACCCAGAGCGGGAGAAGTTATTTGATGATTTCCCACCCTCAAAAAAAAAAAAAAAAAAGAGAAGTCATGAACAATGGTCACTTCTCTTGCTCAAGGCAGATTGGTGACGTGAAGACAGGTTTCCTCACAATGTTTTCCTTCACCAATGTCAGTGATTTCCAACATCCCCTAAGAAGACCCTCTGACCAAAAGTTCATGAAGCTAGTATGAATCTTCGCATAGGTAGGAGAGGCATTTATAACCATAATAGGTAATTTACAAATTTTTTGTTAAAAATATCAACTTACTGGAATATCAGTCAGCTTCTCATAAAGTTCATGCAAATTGCTGTTGACGACTGCATGCATGTGAACATTCTTCGCTAAACATATCCGACACATTGCCAGTTTTTCCATCTTTTAACTCAAAAAGTATCACCTATGTTATTTAGTTCAACTTTACATTTATGTTAAGCATAGAAAAACACTGTTGCTTTGCGTAGAAATAACTATGTAGGCTTGTTTATTATTAATACGACTTCTTCAAGATTTTGAAAGAGTTAGTATGTAAATTTTCATTTAAATCTCTGTCAGGTAGTTCTGACAATTCAAAGGAATTAGTTTATTGGTCCCCTAACACCATCTACTACAATATATCGGAAGTTCAGGTTTATTTCTATATTTATTTCTATACTTCACCATTCATAAACACTCATAAAATACAAACAAAAGATATGAACTTATCAAATTATCAAACACAAGATAAAAATGTAAATGTACTCTGTGCGGGAAATTTGGGGGAAATGCTACTTGACGTTGACACAGTGTTGCCGTATGAAGAAAAAAATATCCACTAAACCCATATCAAAAATGCGCTATATTTTACGAAAATCCTGTTTCTAAAATCCACTAAATTCCGCTAAGATTTTTTTAATGAATTTTAATAGAAATAAAAAAAAGTGCGATAATTTAAAGACTTCTTCGTTTATTTAACTAACATTAGGTACTAAAATCAACTAAATTAAACAATTCCACTACGTCTTCATGGTCATCATCAGCATCACCCCCCGATGCCGATGTTGAGCCAACACCAGCTGCTGTTCCTTTTTTCACAGTTTTGGTAATTTTGTCGAGGACATTTTCAGGTAAGTCATAAGTGTGGCAACTTTGATTAAGAATTTTCAATTGATGACGTATCATTATAATTGAGTTCATTGTTTCAGCTGACATTCGGTTACGTAGCTTACTTTTGACTATGTTCATAACGCTGAAGATTCGCTCTACTTCGGTATAAGTATAGAGTTAAAGCGTTTTGTTACTTCCCACGTGGCTGCGTTTTGTTCTGCGGTATTGAAAATTCATCGCCGTATGATCGCTATTTAGCGCTAGATTAAGTGCTGCCGGTCGGCGTCGTGGGATTTGTTTGAGGGGCAGCTTGCATAATTGCCTTTTTTGGTTAGCGAGCAATAAAACTGCTCATCTGTGCTTTTTGATCCTTTTAACTATTTCTTTTAGTTTCATATTTCACATTTTGGCCTCGAAAAAGAGCGGGAGACAAAATATTAAACGCATCCAGCTACCTTTTTAAATCACATATTGGGTTGCCAACTAATGTTAAATTTTCCACCAGATTCCACTAAATATTTTTTAGCGCTTAGTTATGAAAAAAAAAGCGCTGTAGACCCTATAAATGCACTAGATCTAGCGGAAAATGCGCTAAAACGGCAACACTGCTTGACACCTTGACACAGCTTGACATTGACAGCCAGTGCTGCCAGCCCTACAAAAACTAAAAAATAACATTTATTTATTTATTTATTTATTTAAAACTTATACTATCATTACAGGTTACAAACCTAATGCGACAGCTAAGACTACTTGTAATAATTATTAACTATTTAAAATAACCTTACATTACTAACAATTACACACTAGTACATTAATACAAAATTACTGATAACTAAAACGATACCAGTAACCTTATACAAAATTAACTTAAATATGTTTTACAGTCAAAAATTAAAAAGTAAACAATAAAAGAAACATGTACAGGGCGCATACTAAAGCTCTTATAATTATAACAGGGTATAAGTTAAACGGTACAAGTGTGAGAGAGAAACGGAGCTGTATACGACCTTACGACCTATATCACCATCCTTTTTAGGGTTCCGTACCAAAATGGTAAAAAGGAACCCTTATGGTGCGACTCAGTCTGTCTGTCTGTCACAGCTGGATATCTCAAGAACTACTAATGCTATCAACTTGAAATTTGGAACAGATTTAGATGACGTTTGCCCAACTATTTTGCAAATAAGAAAGAAATAAAAAATTTTTTTTCGAAAAATCGAAAAAAAACGCGAAAATGCGAAATAATTCGAAGTGAGGCTACTAGGCATGTGAGGTATCATATGAAAGAGCGCTGTTTGCAAATTCTCAAACATTTGTTTTTCTTTTTTTTAGGCCGCATAGTTTTCGACTTCTAATTAAAAATGTTTTTAAAAATACCGTTCCCCGGCCCCCATTATCTCCGAAGTTTGCATAGAGACCAATCTTAAATTATTCTATGTGATAGAAGTTTATGTAAAGATTACAGGAAAAATAAAACGATGTCTCTAAATAGCACTTTTTCAGAAATCATCAATATAAATTATGGTACGGGACCCTCGGTGCGCGGATATCCAGGGCATAGTTAGTTATATAGACTAGGTTGTACATGGGTGTTTCCAATTTTAGGTCACACGTACGTTTGAAAGTAAAGTAAATACAATACCCATTATGCGTCTAAGATCCCTACCACAGCTAACAAGAGCGGATGACCTTGAAACGGCTGAACCGATTTTTATAAAACATATATAAGAACCACCGCTAGAAAACCTGCTTTCAAAAAAAAAAACCGCATCCAAATCGGTTCACCCGTTTAAGAGCTACGGTGACATAGACAGACATACAGACACTCACACACTCACACATAGTGGTCAAACTTATAACACCCCTCTTTTGCAATACTACACAAATCGTCGAACACCAGTGTATGCTTGCTTTCTAGATCTCTTCCGTGCCTTTGACCTTGTATCATACGAGGTTATGTGGAAAAAGCTGCGGGAGAGAAAAGTGCCAGCGCAGCGGAGCTGTTGCATATTTTTTTTTTGGTATTACAATCAGACGAATGGGCCGATGGGCTTTCTGTGTCGTACGGGCTAGAGTGCGGGGTTAGACAAGAAGGCATAACGTCACCAAAACTGTTTAACCTCTACATAAACGATGTTATGTACAGCAAGAAAATCGGATGTCGCATTGATGACGTTAGTGTCAACAACAGCTACGCTGATGATAGGTGCTACTGAGCCCTAGTAGATAAGTAGTTAGAGCACTTAGAGAGCTGCTTAGGTGTTGTGAGTCTTGTGAGGGCTATGCGCATGGTCTAGTTTTTAATGTTAAAAAGCGAGTTCTTAGTCTTGGTGCTAAATGTCCTGAGTTCAGTTTAATCGGGGGCTATGTGCCCACGATTAAACTGAACTCAGGTCATTTTTCCACAATTGGAATGACATATTGCGAGTGTACCAGTTCAAGTACTTGGGGCATTATGTAACCGACGACTTAATGACTAAGTGGATATTGAGAGGTAACGTAGGGCGCTGGCAGTCCGGTGTAACATGTTGGCTCGCAGGTTTGCACGCTCTATCAAGGCAATCAAAATACCGCTTTTTAAAGCTTAATGCCAAGTGTTTTACACGTGCTCAGCGGACTATCAGCGCCTTACGGGATTAGGACATGATTTTTGAGGGATTTTGTTTGTAGTTTGCAAATTGAATGAATTTTGTTTGAGATAGATTTACTTTTAAGTTGTTTTCATTTAGCCAATTTAATACATTTTTGATAGTTCGATTTACTTCTTGTTGATGTAATGTTTTATTATTTTTCGGTATTATTGCACATCATCTCCAAATAGTACGCACTTACGGTTTGTTACATTTGGTAAGTCGTTAATCTAAGACGGATGCTTCCTTGGGGTACTCCGACGATGGTTTCCACGCTATCGTCAGACAGAAATCTGCCTCTTTGCTCTGCAGAGTGCGGGAAGCTCCAACTCCATACTGAAGACCATAGCGGGGAGGTACGATTCTACTTTGTTAGGCGATGTTGTTCGAAGATGCATTTCGAACAACAGCCTTGTCGCTAAATAGTGTATAAGTTTACTAACATAAGTTTATGTTACCTTTTTGTTTTTCTTTTTGCTTACTAACTCGGATGTTGCTTAGCCGAATTAAAGATTTTTTTTTTTTATTTCTGACGTCGGGTATTAAAAATAAATCGCCTTCAAAAAGAAATTAACTCAAAATTATGAAATAACTTCAATTTTGGAAGTCGGTATTTTGGGTTCTGTATTTTAGTTTTTTGCCACCGACTTTCGAAATTAAAGTTATTTCATAATTTTCGTTCAGGGGCAAAATGTCCAACTCTCAAAATGTCCAGCGGTGTCAAAATGTCCAAATCTCAAAATGTTCAATTGTCCAAATGTCGAAATGAAAAATGTTCAATTCCCAAAATGTCCAATCTTTGACAATTACGACATTCTCAAAGATTGTTCAGTAACCCATCAAAGCGCTTTTTAATTACTTATGAATGACGGTAAATAAGCTATGTTGTCATATATCTATAACATATATTGGAGATCCTAATAAAATAAAATAAAATAAAATATATTTAGGTACCTTTACGAAGTTCTTTCAGTCTTTTTTTGGGCACTTTTCACATTGACAGCGATGTGGACGATTTTTTTTACGTATGAGCTCTTCCCCTTTTTATTTTTTATTATATTATATTATATACTTGTACATAATATGTAAATATATTAGTGTTAGCTTGTTATTGTAATTACAATAATTAAAACTACTGTGTAGCGCGGCAACCCCAGGACCATAGGTTTAATAATAATGTTGGTGCCACTGACTTGGGCGACCAATCACGCGCCGCGATTTCTCCCGCGCGCCCCGTTTCTGACGCGGTTGTGGAGCAGGAGTCCCTCGCGGTCGCAGCGCCGCAAACAGCGCAGTCCAACCTCGATCCATTTAATGTTTTGCAGGTTCTTGACTGTAACAAACACCATTCACATACACACACACTCACATCATCATTTTACATCTCCTTACACATAACACACACACACTCTCCCTCACACACACACACACATACCCACACACACAAGACATACATTGCACTATACAAAGTTTTCTTCTTTTTTTTTTTTGTTCTTTATTTTGAATTATTATTATTCTGTTTTCTTTTTTCTTTTGTGGTTATTTAATTTAAACATGTCTGTTTTTTTTTTCTTTCCCTTCAGCAATAATTAATTTGTCTGGAGTATTAGAATAGTTTGCCTTATTATTAGATTAAATTCGGGTTGAGGGCCTGGTGATCTGTCACACAGGGTATCCTAGTATGGACGCCAGTCTCTCACAAAGGATCATATTTTTGATTTTGTAATGTTATTATTCTAGTCTCTATTTATAAAATAAACTAAGTGAACCTTTGTGAAGAGAGAATTAAATAAAGATTACTATTACTATTACTATTACTACTATCCTTGTGCAACGCTACGCGTTTCAAGCCGCGCCCGGAAAGCGCCAGCCATCTTAGATCTTTAACTCTCTCATTTCTAGTAATAGTACGTTTTCGAGTCTGTTACTCATTTATTTTCTTGTTTTGTTTGTGTTCTCAAGTGTATTGGTAAATTAAAGTACAGTAAATTTACAAGGACTTTCAATCAGAGGCCCGAACCCCATGCCCGTCGGCTACATTTGGCGTCCCAACAGTAGGGGCCTCTGACGACACGTGCTTGAAAAATTTTTTTACGAAGCATTACGACGCAGTCGGCGTCTATTCTCCAGGAGGAAGGCTTCGGTTACACGTACCTACCTACACGCGGGAACTTCGGAATCTGAAGCGCTACGAGGGCGTTTCCAGCGAATAAAAGTTCGCCACGAGGTTCCGTTTTCGTTGTCAGGATGCCAACGACACCAACGACGATGGTAACAAGAAATAAGAAATCCAAGAAGCAGGGAGAAGAAAATGAAGATGAAACAGAAAAGGATAATGAAACAGAAGAGGAGATGTTCACGTCCATCACCATGGACCAGGGTCAGTTTGCAACTCTGATGCAATCACTGCAGCAGAGTCAGGCAGAGATATTCGCGAGGCTCATCCAAGATGTTAGGACTTCGACACCGGCGCCTACTGAAGTGTCCATGTCAGCGCCCGCCGCGAACTTCTCAAAGTGCACAACTCGATTTAACGGATCGTCCGCTGATGTCGACGGGTTTATCGACGCAATAACAGTGTACAAGAACTGCCTTCAGATATCAGATGATAACGCTGTCAAAGGACTCTCCATGTTGCTAGTAGACTCGGCAGCATTATGGTGGCAGGGTATAAAAACCAGCACCACGTCATGGCTGGATGCTATGCAAAAACTAAAAAGTGCATTCGGAGAGCATCGCCCGCCATTTCGTATATATTTGGAATTGTTTTCATTGCGACAAGGTACGGACAAAACTGATTTATTTATTGCGAAGACGAGAGCGCTTTTATCGAGATTGCCACAAGAAGATCTACGTGAAAAAGTTCAACTGGATATGGTATACGGGCTTCTCGATCGTAGAATAAAAAAGCGGCTCGATCGTAACTCCATAACATCGTTCGACCAGTTACTGCACCGTGCCAGAGCGATCGAAGAATCGTTAGAAGACAGCGCATGCGACAAGACACCGGCACTGACGCAATCGAGCGCCAGTCACCAAGCGGCCGTCGCCGGCGCCCCTTCAACTTCGGCACCAAGTGATAAAAACACTCGCAGCAAAAGACTGTCGTGCAGTTACTGCAAGAAATGGGGACATGAAAAATCGCAGTGTAAAAAGTTAATAAACAATGATAAAAGTGATAACGTAAAAAGTGATAACGGGAAAAGTGATGATAGCGTAAACAAAAATAAAGCTATTCAATGTTATGGGTGCGGTGCCCCTAACGTTATAAAATCGAAGTGTGAAAAGTGCAAATCTAGTTCTCAAAACGCATTCTATTCGGTTACGACAACTAGCGATAGCGTAAATTCAAAAGTGCGCGGTTCCCGTAGTCATAGCGTTATCGTGCGCGATGAATGCGCGTCGGGCGAGCCGACAGCCGCAAGCGTCCCGCCACCCGCGCCGGCCCCGCAGAGTACGTGCGGCCGCGCCAAGGTCGCGAGCGGCAGCGCTGCCCGTTGCCTAGCGACCGTCCGTGAGCGTAACGATATCGTTCCGCGCGGTCGGAAGTCGCCGGGCCCGCCTCGCATCGTTCCTGCCAGTACCACAGGTAACCCAGCGTCTTGCAACGCTGGGCGTAACTTAAAACTTTACTGTGATTGTGTTACTGAACTGCAACATACTAACGAGCGTTCTAATGTCGGTAAAAATGTGTGTTATAATTTCATAGGTTATAATAATAATAGAGACACTAAGTTTTCTGTAAATTCAACTGAAACCCGTTCGCAACACGGGCATGTAATTCAATCTGTTCAATCAGCTGATAACGATTATGTTGCCATATCATGTTGCGTAAACAATAATTCAAACGGTCAGGGTTTATTTAATGTTCAGTGTGATTGTTTATGTTTATGTTGTAATAGTGATAGCGTTGATAAACGTTTAGGATTATGCTCGGTAAATGTTAATAATAAAAATTGTAAGAAACGCCTCGCGTCTGCACAGGGTCGGACTAAGGGAGGTTCAATTAAGGGGGAGCCTAATAATAATAGACCTTTGATGCAAATAGGTATTTTGGGGGAAAATGGGACAGCGTTACTGGACACTGGTGCTAGGGGCTGTATTGCCGGTCACACACTTTTTCGCGTGTTAAAGGAAAAAGGCCATCCTTTGCAACAGTGCACTAGAAACATCCGCCTGGCGGATGGTTGCACGCGCCTGATGGAGGTGCTTGTTGCAGAGGTACAGGTGAAACTTTTTCATAAAATTGTGCCCACCGAGTTTATAATTTTCCCCGAAGCGAAAGATAATGAAACACTTTTAGGTATTGATTTTATTAACAGTGCCGGTCTCGTTATCAATTTTAAGCAGTGCCTTTGGCATTTTTCGGATAGTAGTGATCAAAAGTATAAATTGATTTTGGAAACTTTTTCACCTCGTCAAAATTCGTACGCCGCGATGAATGTTTTACGCGATGACGAGGGTGCAGGTTTAGAGGATCAGGAGCGTGAGGAGCTTGCCCAATTGCTCACGAATTTTCAGGATATGTTTAATTCGATTGGGGAGCCGACTCCATATGGAGAGCATCATATAGATACGGGAAATAATTTGCCGATAGCGACGCCTCCATATCGCCTGACACCTGCAAAGAAGGAGATCATGCAGCAAGAGCTTACCAAAATGTTAGCTGAAGATATTATTGAAGATTGTGAATCTGCATGGGCTGCGCCAGCCCTGCTAGTACCTAAACGTGACGGCAGTTTCCGGTTTTGCGTCGACTATCGAAAGTTAAATTCGATTACGAAGAGTGACGCCTATCCAATGCCTCGTATTGATGAACTGTTGCAATCTACTAAACGTGGACGTTGTCACATGAGTACAATAGATTTGCGATCTGGCTACTGGCAAGTGTCAGTTAAAGAAGAGGATAGGGATAAGACGGCTTTCGTGACCCCTTTCGGAACTTTTCGTTTTAAAAGGATGCCGTTCGGTCTGAAGAACGCGCCGGCTACTTTTCAGCGTCTGATAGACAGAATGCGATCTGGTTCAGCACTAAAGGACGTCACAATACTAGGATATTTAGACGATTTATTAATTATAACGCAGGGGGATTTTTCGAGGCACCTGGAAGACCTGCGAATCGTTTTTGAACAGCTGATGAAGTTCAAATTGCGTGCTAACCGAGAAAAGTGTGTGTTTGCACGAGAGTCGGTTAAATATTTAGGTCATGTGATCTCGCAGGACGGAGTCTCAGCTGATGAAAGGAAAATTCAAGCCATATTAGACATGAAAGAGCCGTCTGCACTGGGACACCTCAGAACATTTATACAAACATGTTCCTGGTTCAGGAAATTTATTCCCAAGTTTTCGGAGGTAGCAGAGCCACTGACAAGATTGACAAGGAAAAATCAACCTTGGATATGGGGACCACAACAGGCTGAAGCGTTCAGTAACTTGAAAAGGCTTTTGACGTCAGCGCCGATCCTCATACAGGCAGACTACTCCAAGCCATTCATCCTGCGCACAGATGCGAGCAACTATGCGATAGGCGCAGTGTTGCTTCAAGGTGAAAAGAATGAAGAACGACCCATTGAATTTGCCAGCCGTTTGTTATCAGCGGCTGAACGAAATTATTCGACCACGGAGCGGGAGGCTCTGGCGGTCGTCTGGGCAGTCGACCGTATGCGGGGTTACATTGATGGTCATCCAGTCGTTATAGCCAGTGATCACCAGCCCTTGAAATGGCTGCTGTCCTTGAAGTCACCTTCTGGTCGTTTAGTGCGTTGGGCACTAAAGCTGCAGGCCTATGACATCCGGTTTGAGTACACTCCCGGAAAGGTAAATGTAGTGGCCGACGCACTCAGCCGCCCTGTCTGTACAGATGAGTCTCGTGAATCCTGTGGAATATGCACTGTCATTATTGATTTACCTACGCGAGATCTCACGGAGCTACGTGCAGCACAAGAATCTGACCCAGATTTAATTAAAATTGTGAAGGAATTAGAGGATATAGGAGAAGTTGCGTCTCGCCGTTGGACAGAACGTGGTTATCTCATGGAACGCGGTATCCTTTATCGCTATAACCCAGATACAGACAACGAGTCGCCGCAATTAGTAATACCTGTAAGCATACGTGAAGCTATTCTAAGAGAATGTCATGATGCTCCAATTGCAGGTCATCCTGGTATACAGAGAACATACCAGAAAATAGCTCAAAACTATTACTTCCCTGGCATGAGAAGAATAGTAACCGATTATGTAAAATCATGTTCCTCTTGTCAACGCTATAAAGCGACAAATGAAAAGCCACCTGGTCTGATTCAAACACCGATTTTAAACCAGCGCAATGAAGTCTTGGCTATCGACCTATTTGGACCACTGCCAGAGGGCGAAAACGGGGAAAAGTGGATCCTGTTAGTGGAAGATACCGCGACAAGATGGGTAGAATTGTATGCTCTCAAAGAAGCAACCTCTGTCGCCTGCGCGAAAGTACTCATAGAAGAGTATTTCCTTCGGTTCGGCTTACCACGTCGCATTATTTCGGACAATGGTGTCCAATTTGTTTCAGCGGTCATGCAGAAATGCATGTTCATTCTCGGCATTACACAAGACTTGATACCCTATTACCACCCAGAAGCCAATCCAGCTGAAAGGAAAAACCGGGATATGAAGACCCAATTGGCCCTGTTGGTTGGTACGGATCACCCTTCATGGCCTAAGCAGCTACCGATAGTACGGTTCAGTATGAACAGCGCGGTCTGTGAAACAACAGGGGTTACTCCTGCATATTTGACGTTTGCACGTGAGCTGAGGTCACCGTTAGAGGTGTACAATAATCCAAGGGCAGTCTTAGAGAAGGATAATTTTGTACCACAGATCACTCCTTACCTGACAAAATTTTTAAACTCCTTAAGTGAAGTCCGTGATAGAGTAGAAAAACTGCAGGACAGAAGGAAGACTTACGCTGATCGTTCGAGAAGAGTAGGAGAGGATTTTAAAGTAAATGACAAGGTTCTATTGACTACCCATCAGCTGAGCGACGCCAGCAAGTCAAAGACTGCTAAGTTTTTCCCTAAAAGGGATGGGCCATATGTTGTGAAGAAGAAAGTAAGTCCAACAACATACCTAATCGCGTCTGATGATAATCCTGGTGAGATATTGGGCAAATTCCACGCTAATCAGCTCACCCCTTTTCGAGGACGAGTAGATGAACGCGCTCAGCCAATGGAGCCAAAGAAAAAGCGAGGCCGACCTCGTTTACAACCTATTCGTAATGATTTTAATGTAGGGCTAGACCACGATCGAGGGCGTAATCGTGATCTAGAGGGGGAGTATGTAGCGCGGCAACCCCAGGACCATAGGTTTAATAATAATGTTGGTGCCACTGACTTGGGCGACCAATCACGCGCCGCGATTTCTCCCGCGCGCCCCGTTTCTGACGCGGTTGTGGAGCAGGAGTCCCTCGCGGTCGCAGCGCCGCAAACAGCGCAGTCCAACCTCGATCCTTGTGCAACGCTACGCGTTTCAAGCCGCGCCCGGAAAGCGCCGGCCATCTTAGATCTTTAACTCTCTCATTTCTAGTAATAGTACGTTTTCGAGTCTGTTACTCATTTATTTTCTTGTTTTGTTTGTGTTCTCAAGTGTATTGGTAAATTAAAGTACAGTAAATTTACAAGGACTTTCAATCAGAGGCCCGAACCCCATGCCCGTCGGCTACAACTGTATTTTGTTTTTATTGTTTGTCATTCATAAGAAGTCGTAAAAAAGCGCTTTGATGAGTTATTTACCACATTTTCAAAGAGTGTACATTTTGGGAATTGGACATTTCGACAATTGGACATTTTGGGATTTGGACATTTTGCCTCTGCACGATAATTTTGAGTTGATTTCTTTTTAAAGTCTATTTTATTTTAACCCCTGACGCAAAAAGAGGGGTGTTATAAGTTTGACCGCTATGTGTGTGTGTGTCTGTGTGTCTGTTGTGGCACCGTATCTCTAGGCCATACCCCGACCAAACGACCTTGAGCGTTTGGTCCTTCTCCGTCCCGCCGCTCAGCCTCGCTCTGTTCCGCTCCCTGCGCACGCCCCTTCATCAAAAAATACCCATTTTTTCTGGAACTACGCATAAATATGCTAGATTGATCGCATAAGGTACCCCTTAGAAAATATTTTTTGCGATAGTCGAGTCAAAAAGAGTAATAGAGAACAAACCTACCGGAAACAGTTGCAAAACGCCTCTGGCGATGAGAAAATGAACCTAAATTTATTAAAAACGTAATGGTGGCTGCTTGCGGTCCATTGCTGACAACATTATTATTTTATAAAACCGTATGAAAACCTTCAAAAACTAATTATATACCCAAAGATTATTGGAAAATTTGACCAGGTATGTGGTTTTAGTGGATTTTATCGTATCTTTTCGCTATAATTATGAATCTTTGTTAACTGGAGTAGCAAAATGGCTGCCGTTTTAAGCGAAATACCAAGGGGGACGACTTTTCTGTGGCTAAACTTGAATGTTTTTCGTGTAAGGTGGTAGTCATTTTGAAATTATCGGCAACTGATAACGATGTAAACATTGATAAATCTTTGTGATATCAGTAGAATTTGCATTTTTAGGTCATTGGAATTACATAATGATAACACGAAATTAAGCAATGGGTGTTCCATACATTCCTTACATCGAAACTGACCGAAACATGATTTTCTTTGAGAGTTGTAAACTTTTTGACAAACTTTTCTTTTTAGTGTTTCATGAGAATATTTATGTAAGAAAAGTGGTCCTATATAATTCAGATATCTCTTTTTTCGATGTCGTAGATCAACATTCATATTATTTCAGCCATCAAATTCAATCCTACCTATTTAACTCAATGCACACAACAGGCAATGTAAGTTCAAAACAATAACAACCTTCTGCACTAACTTAACGATTATGAATGTGAAAAAGTGGTGTGGAATGTTTAACTTAACACAGAATATTTACCTATTCAACTACACTATTTTCTATATGTACTTACACACAAAACAGTAAGAGGAGCTTGTGGCTAAGTAATTACAGCCGCACGGGTCGATCCATCAGGTTAAGCTACGCTTCCCGGGGTTGGTCAGTGGATGGGTGACCATCTTTACATACCGAGACTCCTCCGTGCCTCGGAAAGCACGTTAAGCCGTTGGTCCAGGCTGTCATTCGTGGATTCTTTGACAGTCGTTACGGGTCGTCAGAAGCCCGAAAGTCTGACAACCAGTCTTACCAAGGGGTATTGTATTACCCAGTTACTGGGTTGTGGAGGTCAGACAGGCAGTCGCTCCATGTAAAATACTGGTATTCAGCTGCATCCGGTTAGACTGGAAGCCGACCCCAACATAGTTGGGAAAAGGCTAGGCAGATTGATTGACACAAAACCAGTAAGAAAAGTAACATTACACAAATACATAATAATGCTGCTTTTTATTATATTTCTTTCTGCACATCTTTGTGTTCATATCCTAGTTGATTTGACATTTATGTTCACATGCAATCAAAAGCGTTAATATGTATACAATGAGCAACTTTTTAAAGTGATTTTCTCTACTGTATTGAAAGTAGTTTTACGTTGTAACAAATCTAGTATTTTGTAAACCATCATCGATTTATCTACGGGATAAATAAAATATCAAATAGAACTGGTATGAAATTGTACGAGCTTGTAATATGAGCTGATAAAATTGATCATAGGTATTTAAGTCATAGTTCCAGTTTCAAGATTATAATTTTAGTCTCCACATCATACCTGTATTCTAATGTCCAATCTGTAACATTTTCAGCATGAACCAGTGTTGCTTTATCTGCAACAACAGAGCTGGCCTCTCACTTAGAAATGCTTCGAGCCTGTTTGGAGAACATGTAAGTATTTTAATCTTAGAAGAAGTAAAAATAACATACATTTATGATGAGTGGGCTGTAATTCACCACATGGGTCCAGTGTGATACCCCTTCATGCCTATGTTAAGCCTTTGGTCCCGGCTGTCATTAGTAGATCTTTGACAGTTGTTACGGGCAGTTAGAAGCCCAATAGTCTGACAACCAGTCTCGGTAAGGGGTATTATGTTACCCAGTATTGTGGAGGTCAGATATGCAGTTGCTCCATGGAAAATCCTGGTATTCAGCTGCATCCAATTAGACTTGAAGCCAATCCCAACATGTTGGGAAAAGGCTAGGTAGATTGATTGATTGATTGGTTATGAGAACAGTGGTGATGAAATAATTTACTCAGATTAAAGTGCCTACCTGTGTTCGACCACAGCAACTGGTTATCACTGGGCCATCACTGCTCTCTCTAGTTTTGAACATAGACCACTCCAATAGCATACTCAAATATACTAGAGTCTGTCAAGCAAGTTGTGTCCAATGGAAAAGGAGGCCAAAAATAAAAATCTTACCTGTGTCAACACTGATATAGTACGCTGAAAACATGTTTGATACTTGAATTTTTGTAGATAAAAAATTTCTGAAAAAAGTGCATTTCAATGTAGATATTTATTAGTCACAATTAGAACTAAAATCAGAATCTAGAAATTCAATGCCTTCATAAGAGAAATCACTGTCAGTATCATGAGTTCATGACACACAAAAATGATGAAGGGTTCCAACTCAGTATCGGTTATGCTTTGTTTTCTACATGAATAGTGTGATCTGTGCATTTATCCATTAAATATATTTCTTTTCCATTCTTCATTAAATAATTGAGCTAAAAGTATCAAAATGCTGTAGCTTAGTAGAACAGAAGTTGTGACAATCCGTTTGACAGATAATAGTATTGCCATTATAAGAAATCAGGAAAATGGTTGTGGACACGACTCGCTTGACAGACTCTGGCAGTAAGTTTTCATAAAGTTAATAAAATAATAAAAATGCCATTTCTGTTCCATTATTTTTTTGTCATTCATTACCTACATTTTTTTTTCTAAATTAGTATACAGGGTGTAAGGGACAGCCCTCCGCAAACTAACAGGGTGCATTCAGCTTCTCATTCTGAATCATATTCCACCGGAAATTTTCTCAGGAAATTTTTCATTTTTTCAAATTTTTTTTCAGTTACATTTTTATTATTTCAATGTAAAATTGCATTGTGTGTTCGCTGCACTCCATTTATGTAAAAAAAAACTGCAAAAAAAAACAGCAAAAAAAACCAGCAATGGATGTTGAAATACTCTAACCAACGACGCGTGAAATCAGCTGTTCACTTTCTGTCTAGCTACAGAGTTCATCGAACTCACCGCATACCTATTACCTACCCTCCCAACCAGTAATAGATGCTCCGATTTGTGCAAAAAAACACAAACAAATCAAGTTTATTGGAGTCCCTTAAAGTTCCTGAAAAAATTTCATGTACCGGTCATCTTAGTATGACATACTGAATTCACTCTATCAGTTTGCGGAGGGCTGTCCCTTACACCCTGTAAATTAGTATATAGGTCATTAATTTTATTATTTATATATTTTCAGAACACATTACAATCAGGCAAGAAAGTATCGGAAGTTGTGAGCGAAATTGTGGGCAAACCGGTGCTAGAGAATAAAGTACACACCAATATACTGTGTAAGAAATGCTTTAAGATGTGCTCTGAATATGACAGCATTCAAGTCAGGTGAGTTTAAACTACATATTAATAAATAATGATACATTGTAAACAGTATCTGCTCCGTTGCTCTCTAGTGCTGAATATGAGGCTCTGGAATACAGTCCCGGGTCAGGCAAAGTGTTATTGGGTTTTTCAACCTGGAATTTCTCAGCAGCAGCCCCGATTTGTGCCCCGTTGATGGCAATAGGCTCGCCCCCTATTACATGGGCCTTAAACATCACGGGCGAGATGCGGATGTACTATAGGTGCATCTCTGCCTATCCCTTCGGGGAATACAGGTGTAAACAGTAAATGCAAGGGGTAATAAGGAACAGTAGGTGTAATACCAAACCCTGCACCCTAATTGCGTAACACACTATCAATCGGAATCGGTTTCATTTTGACCGTTCAACAACATTCATTGCATTATTTATGTTGTCGAGCAGACACATTTTTCGAACACTAAATAAATAAATAAAATTTATTTATTTCCAAAAAAGAGAAGGTACAGACTTATATATAAAGCTTGGTTAACCAAAAGGTAGTGGTAGGAAGCAAGTACTGAGCAATAAGCTATGCTGCAGAAATCTGTAAACAATAATTGGTGAGCCCTGCCTCTTAAACTAGGGTTACCTGTATCTTAAGAGACAGTGTTCAGCTATGGGGTTAATGCAATAAGATTTATACAACTTGTGGTTTGTGTTGATCTACCTAGTGATTATAATTTTTTTAAATTTAGCTTAGTTTACAAGTTTATAATTAAAATAAAGAAAGGAGAACAATTTAATGCATGCAAGAGTGTGTGTATGTGGATGTATGTGTGTGTATGTTTGTGATAGTGTGTTAGTGTAAATTGTGAGATTTGGTGAGGGTTGCTTGTGAGTATAAACTGATATATTAATATTAGTATTTTTATTTTATATGTTTACATATCTCGGGACCCGGGGGTCCCGGACCTTTGGAAGGCATACGAGGGGCCGAAGCCAACTCGCAGAGGCCCCTTAAACAATTTTAAATGACGAGGCGGCACCAGCCGACGATTATCCCTGTATGCACTCTGCAAGTGCACCCAAGGACAACCCCCGGTTGGTGTAGGACTATTGCAGAACATGGAAATAAAACATATTGGGCTATAGGTTTGGGTGGCTGTGGACTGGTTACCTAGAACTATGAAAGGACTATGGCCCCTGCCTGATCAATGTTTTATTATACACGAAAAAAAAAATGGCAGGGGGTGGTTGCACACTCAATAATGGGCCCCCGCAAACGGTCGCTAGCACATAGTGTCGTAGCGGCAAGGGGGCAACATGTCTTGAGGCGCTTGTGAGGAGTGGAGAGGTATCCTATGGCTATCAGGACAATCCCGGAAGTACGGTCAAGATCCCTACCAGCATCTTACTGGGATACTTCCTTCCTCCGAGCACGTTTGCTCTTGCGAATCTCCACTCAAACCGGCCAATAAAGGTCGAGTATGTTAAGTTCTTTACGAGTTTTTTTGTAAATGTGTGTGCTTATTGTATAATATTGGTGTCTGGCAAAAGAAGTTTTGTGCCGAGTGCCTGGGGGAATATCGGTACGTTTTTTGGGATCAGACGGGGGGACGCTAGCGTGTCTTCTAAGGACAGATTGAAGCACGAAGAGCTGACGGACTGTTAGTACCTTGCAATCCAAGTATAGCTGTTTTGTAGGATAACGATATGGTTTTCGTAGCATCACTTTCAGTATAGCTCTCTGTGCCCTTTCCACTTTGATTAGACTAGTTTTGATTGCACCACCCCAAACAGTAATGCAGTACCCAATAACGGATTGACACAGAGCATAGAAGACCATTTTCAGTGTATCAGGGTTTGCCGACTCTAAGAGATTTAAAAATATGAATCAATCTCACACTTGAAGCAATGCATTAGCAATTTGCTTCAAAATGATTCAGATTCCCATTGATAGTGTGTTACGCAATTAGGGTGCTGGATAATGCCCATGTATGGTTATTCCTTGCATTTTCTATCTACCCGGCTTGACTATATTATTATGTATAGAAGACTAATTAATAATTTATACAATGTGTAACGTTAAATGCGCAACACCTCTTAAGGGGTCATTTTACTCATCATTATGAACAACTTTTACTATGAGACCAAACCTGAAATCGCGAAAAAAAAAACAGCTGTTCAGTACATTTATGTTCGCATAATTCGTCAAAATGTACTGAACAGCTGATTTTTTTTTCGCACACGGTCCTACCGTGTGCATAAAAAAAAAACCGGTCAAGAGCGAGTCGGACTCGCCGACCGAGGGTTCCGTTCCGATTTCTGAAAAAGTGTGCTTTTTAGAGACATCGTTTTATTTTTCCTGTAATCTTTACATAAACTTCTATCACATAGAATAATTTCAGATTTTTGTCTTTGCAAACTTCGGAGATAAGGGGGGGGGGGGGGGGGGGGGAACGGTATTTTTTTTACGTTTTTCATCAGAAGTCGAAAACTATGCAGCCTAAAAAAAAGAAAAAAAAGTTTGAGAATGTGCAAACAGCGCTCTTTCATAACCCACATGCCCTAGTAGACCCACTTTGATTTTTTAAGACCCTTTCAGTCCCTGTTGCAAAAAAAATATAAATATTTTAATTTCTTATTTGCAAAATAGTTGGGTCAACGTCATCTAAAACTATTCTAAATTTCAAGTTGATAGCATTAGTAGTTCTTGAGATATCCAGCTGTGACAGACAGACAGACAGACAGACTGAGTGACACCATAAGGGTTCCTTTTTTACCATTTTGGTACGGAACCCTAAAAATTGAAGGATTAGGACAGGAATCAAACCTTGTCTGATTTGCAATTGTAATTTAATTTGGTTCCTAAATAAAATGTTCTTTAAATCTATTTTCAGATTACAAACAATAAAAACGGATTTACTAGGACAATTCAAATTATCATTACCTAATCATAATTTAGACTATGAGAACTATGAGAAGAATGTATGTTCGCCGCCAAAGCCTAAACCGATCCTGGGAAAGAAGTTGGTGTTGCCAGCATCAAAATTACAACCAATACCACCGGATTTGTTGCTCAAAGTGGGGAAATTGGCATCATTCACCAAATCAAACATGATGTTACCACAAATTAATGTAAGATTTTATTATATTTAATCGCTGCTGAGTGCAAAAGTCAACTCTTATTAATTCTAGAGGTATTTAAATTAAATTGTTTAGTGTCTAGATATACATCCAGCTTACAATAAATAAATAGTCACATCATTTATGTAATAAAAATCTCAGTTCACTGACAGACATCCTAAACCGCTGGGTCTAGAAGCATGAAATTTTGCACAAATGGTCCTTTTTTAGCGAAAGTGAACACAAAGGAATGATTTTTGACAATCCTTTGGTAACGCAGGGAGATATTAATGATCTTCGCTGCACTGCACCGCACCCCAATTGCGCGTTGATTGACAAACTACCAGCCGCAAAAAAACCGCCGAAAATAGATAGATATAAATAGATAGATGAGAATCAAATACTGAATCTCCTTAAATATGTCCCTTGTTAACGCTATCATCCGGTAATGAACTAATTAATTTAAACCTTCATTTCAGCCGTCTGCAGCCTCAACATTAAACTTAAAAGTAACCGTCGGATCATCAGTCCTAACACAGACAATAAAAACATCAAACAGTAAACCAATTGATGTACCTTCTTTAGACTCAAATTCCATCCTGACATCGCTCTCAAATGCTTTGAAAGATGACCTAGAAAATATGGTGACTACTCAAAGTAATATGAACCCTATGAACCAAAATAATTCAATATTGAGTTTCAATGTGAACTCTTTGCCTAAGGATTTTCTATCTGGTGCTATTTTGACGAAAATTAATGATAAAGATGATGATTATGATAAGGGGGAGGAGACGATTGATGATCACCAAATGGAGATTGATGAAGGTTTGTAGCTATGGTTCTATCTATATCTATACAGCATGTCCAATCAAATAAAAAAAAAAGTTTTTCCACAGGACCAATATCATAATCGAGAAAAAATAATCAGCTGTCCCATACATTTGGTTCGAGTAGGTATTGAAGTTTTATAAGGGACAGCTGATATTAAAAAAAAAAAACTCAAAAGTAAAAGGTTTATATTAAGAGGAAATGCGGGCGGCCAGACTTTTGAAAATTATGTATTTTAAACAGATATTGCTGTCGCTCTGCGAGCGCTCCGGCCCTCGAATTCGTGCGATAACTGCAGATCCAAACTACATATAAACCCAAACTCCCCCAAACCCAAACCCCCCAAACTTCCCCAAACTTGTTTTACAAATTGTTATTTTATTTTGTTGCGCTTTGCGTCATGTTTACCGCAAATAAACGTATTTCTTTCTTTCTTTCTTTTCTTTAGATCCGACTAAATAGCCTATGTAAAAAGTCACATTTCGAGGTTTGGCTCTCGCCTATTTCCTCCTCCAATATTGGACCAATTTAAAAGATATTTCATAAACTGAATAAGAAGGATATATACTATGCCCCTATGTTTTTCTTTTTTCGTTAATAGTTGTCAAATTGGTACACTAGGCGTCTGTTGACAGCGGTCTGAATAGGCAATTTTGAGCATTTTTGGAGGGTTCTAGTTCCTATAAACATAATATATCATCAAAAAGGAAAACATAGGGTTCTAGTTCTTATAAAAATATTATTATTATTACAAGTATTATATTTCTGTAAAAAAATCATTGCTTTATGGTCATTAACCAGAAAGAAAACAGGCGAGAGCGTTTGTATCTGTTTGTATGGAGAAAGGAGCACCCACATTTCCTCTTAATAAGTACTTTAATATTTAACTGAGAAATCTGAGGGGTTTGTGGCTAAGTAATAACAGCCTCACGGGTCGATCCGTCAGGTTAAGCTACGCTTGCTGGGGTTGGTCCGTGAATGGGTGACCATCTTCACATACCGAGACCCCTCCGTGCCTCGGAAAGTACGTTAAGCCGTTGGTCCCGGCTGTCATTCCTGGATCTTTGACAGTCGTTATTGCCCCGAATCCCGAAACTTTGACAACCAGTCTTACCAAGGGGTATTGTAGTACTTAGTTACAGGGTTGTGGAGGTCAGATAGGCAGTCGCTCCATATAAAATACTGGTATTCAGCTGCATTCGTTTAGACTGGAAGCCGACCCCACTATAGTTGGGAAAAGGCTAGGCAGGTTGATTTTTTGATAAAGAAAATACCTACAAAAAAAATGATAATGTTGTGTTGTATTATTTCAGATTGTTTATCAGTGGTTCCTGTAACGTCTTCTGATAGTGGAAACTTAGGATTAGGATTAAAAGCTGAAGGACTACAGGTAACTTAGCCATAATTTATTTTACTTGCCTGTGATTTCGTCTGCGATCCAGGATAAAATGTAGAATCTGCTTGCGCGATGCAGGATTTGTGTGACGTCAGGACTTTGATGCGTAGTTCGCATGTGGCGTTGTAGATGGCACCACAATGTCGTTTGCACTAAGGGCAAGTATTACCACAGATTAATACAGATGGGACACTCCGCAGTTTAGTTATGGAGCTACAAGTACGCGGCGGGCTCATCTCACTGGGGCAATTCAGTGTGGGCTGCCGCGCACCGGCCGGGGAGCACGTTAGTTCGATACTCACTCACGCGCCGCGTCGTAAAAGAAGACAACGCTAACGAGTCGGAAGGTATAAGAGTTACGCGATAGAAAGAGAGGCAACTGATTTTGCGACCACTGAAGTGCGGTCTACATGTCACATTTTGCGTGAAAGGAGAGAAAGTAGACACCCTAATCCTAACTAATATTATACTCAGTCTATAATGTTCCCACTGCTGGGACACAGGCCTCTTTTCGAGAGTGAGTGGGCCGTAATCCACCACGCGGGACCAGTGAGGGTTGGTAGATGTCACATGTCTTCGAATCGTTGGTTCTAGGATATGTCGGTTTCCTCACGATGTTTTCCTTCACCGTTTTGAGAGCAGTGGTGATAGAATAATTTACATAAAGGCACCTGTCTGTGTTTGAACCTACAACCTACAACTCGTAAGTCGCGCTTTCACGTTAAAACGGCTATCCGTTTGATAAGGATGAAATTTGGCACATGGGTAGACATGACCTGAATTAGGACATAAATAAATAAATAAATAAATATCCTTGGACATTTCACACAACGCCATCTAGTCCCAAGCAAAGCAACCTAATGCTTGTGTTATGGTAACGAGATGGCTGATAAACTACTTATATACATTTTTTTTTTGTAAATACATACATATTATAGATAGAAAAACACCCAGACTCGAAACAAATACTTGTAGGTCGTACAAATATTTGTTCCGTGCGGGAATCGAACCCGCGACATGCTGCGCAGCAGTCAATCGCTCAACCACTGCGCCGACCGTGTCGTCGATATGACATATGATACTTTTTATCCCGGTAGTACGTTCCCTTGGGATAATTTCTAACCTCTACGCGGGCGAAGCCGCGAGCAAAAGCTATGGTTAGTTTACAAAGGGTCTTTCAGTAAGCGCTTCCTATCTTTAAATTTAAATAAAACAAAGTGTGTGCGAGATATCATCGATATTTTTTATTCTTTTGAAAGGCCTATCGATGCCATTATGTATGCAGTATGACATCGTTCAAATGTCTGCCGCGGGTTCGCTGAGTGGCGCGCATCCGAAATGTCCAATTTTCCATGACTTGGGGCGCAAAAATCAGACTGATTTGACCGATGGCATGGGTTATATTGGCTTTGAGGGCCGCTGTGGTTTGTGGCTTATTCGAAAAGACCTGCGACTTAAAAAAAAACCCACAAGAAAAAGTCTAACAGGATCACATCGCACGATCTCGGTGGCCAGTTCATTATGGCGTCCGTAAAATGGGCGAAGCGCGCAGAACGTTGCCCGAACAGAACACCCATTTTGTTAAAACAATTTTATCATTTGCACGTGTTGTTGAACGCTATATTCGTCCATGGTGATTTGGCTAAACCTTAGATAATATACATCTAGATCGAGCCACCGTGTGGCCGGTCATGAGACAGCAATATAACACTTTTTCCGGGTTATGTGGTACGAGAAATGAAGTTCAGTCAGGTTTCAGTCCAAAATATGGAACCCATGTCAATGCAATACGCACAATGCAAAAACTGTCCAAAAAAGTTAAATTAATCGACGCAAGATAAATTTTGCCACTCTGAAAGCACTTTGTTTGGCTAACATTCAAAAGTTCGCCAAGCAAAAATACGGCACGCCGTAAGAGACAGAAGATACGATGTTTTGTCTCTATTTTCCTATTAATTTCGTATATATGTGTCTCAGTTCCACACTTCACACTGTAATCATGGCAACGTCTAGAGGTTCAATGTCTTTGGGCAAAACAGACTGAATAAATGACAGCCAATTTGACAGATGTAGCTTCAACAATATGGCCGCTAGCAACTGTCAAAGTTCGGAAGTCCCTATTGGAAGACCGTTTAGATTAGAGGATATCAAAATCGAAATTATTAGGGAATTTCATTTCAGAGTGGACAAGCTATAGCCATTATTAATCCCTTTCTCTTTTTTTTCCAGTCAAAATCCGATTCTGCTGCTGAAGTGAGCGAGTACCTAAACCTACCTTCGCTAGATGGTGACGCTGATGAAGAGAATGACCCGCAGAAGTACATCCTCGGCAAGTTGGAGATACTCAACGAAGAGGATGAAGACGATGACGACGATGAAGGGCGTAAGTGTTACCTGACTGCGGGGGAAGGAGAGGTTATGGATTTCATAGGCTATGTAGACTCCCCGAGCGTCAAACTCACGCCTACTTCCCATTGGAGTAGGCAGACACGCACGCCGGTTGCGAGTGCTACAGTCCGCGAGGTCTAAGCTGAGCTTTGCAAGTGCACATAGATAGTGTAGGTGTGACGTCCGGCATAGAGCGCGACGCGTTCTTTGTTTGGTTTAAAACCGGTTTATACTACTTTTTGGCAATCGGCTTTTGTTCTTTTAGTACGAGAGGCCATGACCCATCGTTTTACGGCCACAACCGTATAAAATCATTAGTTTAGATGATTCTGACCCCGACTCAGTGGGCAACACCGGTCAGAAACGTCACGAGTCTATTTCTGCTATGTCAAAAACAAGAGGCAGATGGTTTTATCACAATATGTCTGATATTAAAAATGTACACAGGTTTCGTAATCTGTATATATAAAAATGAATCACTATTTCCCTTGGTCATCGCATCACGCGTGAACGGATGGAACAATTTCGCTTATTTTTTTTTTTGTTGTATTTATTATTGTCAGGAGAAGGTTCTTAGGAAAGAAAAAATAAGAAAATTTCGCAGGAAATTGGAAAATTTCAGAAAACTTAACGACTATATTAACTTCACGCGTTTACATTAGAATATTCATAGCTAAGACAGGACAACGTCTGTCGGGTCAGCTAGTTTTATTATGAAAAAGTTTGTTTTCAGACATTTTGCGCGTCACATGTGATTTTATACGGTTTTGGTCGTAAAACGATAAGACAAAAATTTTGGTCATGGGCTCTTGTACCATTTTGGTGATCACTCACACAAATGCAAAGCTCAGCTTAGGCCTCGCGGACTGAACGCACCTGACCTTTCTGAAGAACATCACCAATAAGGTCACTATTTATGTCTTCCTAATTACAGATACAATAGTGGTAGACGGTGAAAACGGCTCAATTCTCCGCATGGTGGCTGGACAGAAGTTTATCTACGAGGGCGGAGAGATATCGCTGGTGATGCCCGATGATGATGAGCAGCAAGACGGTGATGGAGATCATCTCGAGAATGGTGATAGTCAAGGTTGGTGATCACTTTTTAATCCCCGACGGAAACGGAGGAGTGTTATAAGGAGAGGTCGGAATAGGTAGAGTATAAATGCCTAAACTTCGAGGAAGGAAGTAACTAGAGTGGATAACACCTTTATAAACCCAAAATCATAAACGTGACGATTAAATCTCTGGATTTAAGAAATTGCGTATTTATACTCTACCTATTCCGACCTCTGGTTATAAGTTTAACTTGTGTATCTGTCAGTGGCATCGTAGCTCCCAAACGACTGAACCGATTTAGTTGTTTTTAGGGTTCCATACCAAAATGGTAAAAAAGGAACCCTTATGGTTAGTGATGTTCAAATCGACTTTAAACTAAAAACGTGTTATAGACTATAAACTATATTTTTCTAGCGCGCTATTTTATACGCTATCATTATAACGCGTTGTTACAAAACTCGGCCGCAGTCTGAACGCGGAGACATTATCATTTTATCTGGAAATACGCTAGTTATCTCGCAACTTCGCAAGTACTCGCAACGCGCTGTGCACGAAAGAATATAATAATATCTCATGTAGCGTTATAGATCAATGAACTTTCCTTCATACTTTCCAGGTTTAGGACTGTCTTTAATAAAATTGATTAAATTTTATTATACACATCATTTCTAAGGGCTCAAGCTAATTTCGACCTTATTGTCATTTTACAAACCCTTTGTTTTTTTGGTTCAAGATACTTGGTAAATGATCTGGAAGCTGAATTTAACAAAAAAACATGAATGTCAATAAGGTCTAAATTCGCTTGACACCATAGAAAGTGTCTAAATCATTATACACATCATTTCTAAGGTCTCAAGCTAATTTCGACCTTATTGACATTTTACAAACCCTTTGTTTTTTTGGTCCAGAATACTTGGTAAATGATCTGGAAGCTGAATTTAACAAAAAAAAACATGAATGTCAATAAGGTCTAAATTCAGACCTTATTACGTAATAATAACAGATAACAGATACCGCGGGCCGACCGGCCGACTGCCGCCGGGGTCCCCTGATTTCGCCCGAGTGCCCCAACGCGCTGTCGGCGCTGTGACGCTATGAGTGAGACTAGTGAGACTATAAAAGTTATAAAGCTATAATGCTATCACGCTCTAGCCACGTTGTGCAAGTTAAGAATTTGAGATGCCTAGTTTGTTGAAACGTTATATTTCTAGCGCGAAGTCAGAGTCGGTACAACAAACGCTAGATGCTATAAATACATAGCGTGTTATTTTTTGACGCTAGACGTTATATTAACCACCACTACTTATGGTGTGACTCAGTCAGTCTGTCTGTCTGTCTGTCTGTCTATTCGTCTGTCTGTCTGTCTGTCCGTCTATCTGTCCGTCTGTCTGTCTGTCTGTCTGTCTGTCACAGCTGGATATCTCAAGAACTACTAATGCTATCAACTTGCAACAGGGACTGAAAGGGGGTCTTAAAAATTCAAAGTGGGGGTACTAGGGCATGTGGGGTATCATATGAAAGAGCGCTGTTTGCACATTCTCAAACATGAAAAATGTAAAAAAAAATCTGAAATTATTCCGTTCAGATTTCTGAAAAATTGTGCTATTTAGAGACATCGTTTTATTATTCCTGTAATCTTTACATAAACTTCTATCTATGTGATAGAAGTTTATGTAAAGATTACCCTCGGACCTATCCTTGGACATTTCACACAACGCCATCTAGTCCCAAGCTAAGCAACCTAATGCTTGTGTTATGGTAATGAGATGGCTGATAAACTTCTTATATACAATAACATCATCATCACAACTACGTAAATACATACATATTATAGATAGAAAAACACCCAGACTCGAAACAAATACTTGTAGGTCGTACAAATATTTGTTCCGTGCGGGAATCGAACCCGCGACATGCTGCGCAGCAGTCAATCGCTCAACCACTGCGCCAACCGTGTATTTTAGTGAAGTGTATTTGTGTTTTATGTATTTCAGATTCTAATGATGAATCTCAGATCGAGTTACAAGTATCTGGTGACGAGGAAACTGCGAACGCTATTATTGCAGCTGCTCAGGAACAAGGTAATATGTTATCTATGTATATCTATACAACGTGTCGTTTTGCATCCTCGTGAAATTTCAGAGTGTCATACAGAACATCAAACCGAACAACTTTCTCCATGGGACCAACATCGCAATCGCGAAAAAATTTTCAAGTGCCCCATAGAAAACTTTAACACCTACTCGACGCAAATGTATGGGACGGCTGATAATTTTTTCGCGATTACGATGTGGGTCCCATGGAGAAAGTTGTTCGGTTTGATGGTCTAATACCACACCCTTAAATTTGACGAGGATGCGAAACGACACGTTGTATACTAATAATAAAACTGAGGAGTTTGTTTGTTTGAACGCGCTAATCTCTGGAACTCCCCCAGTCGGATTTGAAAAATTCTTTTTGCATTAGATAGCCCAATTCTTGAGGAAGGCTAGAGGCTGTTTCACAAAACGCTATGACTTTTAGGTGCCGAGCAAAAAGAAAAAAAGTCAAAAGAACGCTAAGCGAAAACGAAGTAATAGCGTGGGCAGGCAATGTGATGCGACGGGGTGGGTCGGGGAACAAGAAATTTTACGCGGAGGAAGTCGCGAGTTAGTTTACAATATTACTGGTTTGGTCATTTTGAATGGATGAATAGGGTTACCAACCATATGTGAGGGTTACCAAGGGGCTTGTGGTTAAGTAATAACAGCCATACGGGTCGATCCATCAGGATAAGCAACGCTTGCCGCGGTTGGTCCGTGGATGGGTGACCATCTTTAAATACCGAGACTCCTCCGTGCCTCGGAAAGCACGTTAAGCTGTTGGTCCCGGCTGTCATTCGTGGATCTTTGACAGTCGTTACGGGTCGTCAGAAGCCCGAAAGTCTGACAACCAGTCTTACCAAGGGGTATCGTATTACCCAGTTATTGGGTTGTGGAGGTCAGATAGGCAGTCGCTCCATGTAAAATACTGGTATTCAGCTGCATCCGGTTAGACTGGAAGCCGACCCCAACATAGTTGGGAAAAGGCTAGGCAGATTGATTGGTCATGTTGAGTGTATGAATGAAAGGCGGCTAACAGAAGGAATTAAGAAGGCATATGTGAGGTTTACCAACTTTTTAACATATTACGCTATTCCTATCTGGCTTTTAAAATCAATCAGGCGCCGCGTCGTAATAGAAGACAACCGTAACGAGTCAGAAGGTATAAGAGTTACGCGATAGAAAGAGAGGCAACTTTTCTAAGTGAATATAACTGTAGGTAATTAACGCTGTGCGACCTGAATTGCACTTTATTGTGTCGCAGCAAGAGTCGCTATTTATTTATATTTTGCGGAGTGAATCTTCTGTACTTGTACCATAGATATCCGGAGATATGTCTTCACTCTATATTTATAATTTTATCACCCTCCTGAAACTCACACAAAAACAAAAGAACACACACACATACGGCACACATGATGAGTTTTTCGACGCACACTTATTGCACACATGCTCAAAAGGGGCGGGCATTAGAAAGTGCCCGCCCCTTTGCTTACCGCCATCGCGCGTATATTGTGTCACAGATTAATACAGTTGGGACACTCCGCAAAATCATTTAAACAAAAAGCGACTCTTGCTACGACATAATAAAGTGCAATTCAGGTCGCACAACGCTTGTTACCTACAGTTATATTCAACTACAAGTTGCCTCTCTTTCTATCGCGTAACTCTTATACCTTCTGACCTACTGAATTAGCCCCGCGGACCGGGGCTGCCGCGTACTTGTAGCTTCATACCTAAACTGCGGAGTGTCCCATCTGTATTAATCTGTGGCTATAACAAAAAAAACTTTTATTTATTTGTTCGTCAGGTGGCGCCTTCATAAAGGTGGAGTCAGGTGAGATGTTCCGCGTCAAGTCAGTGTCGAGCGCGACGCCGGAGCGAGCGGACGCGCCTCTGCAGATCGTGGCGCAGGAAGGGAACTTGTTCAAGTGTTTATTGTGCGAGAAAAATGGTTAGTAGTACACAATTAAGAAACCCAATGAGCGTTTTCATGATTTCTAACTTGGTTAAGTTTCAAGCTTTTATAAAAGCGCACATTCATGTATCGAAACCGATCAGGCTCAGAAATGTCCCTTTCCCAGAATATCCCTTTCTCAAAATGCCCCTTTCCCGAAAAGTTCCTTTTGTCAAAATGCCCCTTTCCCGAAAAGTTCCTTTCTCAAAATGTCCCTTTGCTGCGACAGCTACGTGTTTAAACTGGGAATATTTAAATAACATAACGTCAGTGAAGTTCTAACAGTACGGAAGTCAAAAATGGCTACTTTTCAGGAGAGTGAAAAAACTGTATGAGATTAATGGGGCTTGCGCTTGGGGCCAAATTGTGTTTAATTATTAATAACAAATTTGTATTAATAATTGAACACAATGTGGCCTTAAGCGTGAGTTACATTCATTTCATACAGTGTTTTCAACATCGGAGCACTTGATGCACGACGAATTTGTACATGAATGTCTGACATATGCAGTGTTGGCGCCAACAACTGAGATACGCAGTGTAACTATTTTTCAAATAACGCGTTCGTATTGGTCAGTTTACTGTGTTTTGATTGGTCGATACGATGCGCGCCATTAAGGTTTATCCAATGACATTCAAATCTCAAAACACTCATAAAATGACTTACGCACTGTTAGAACTTCACTGACGATAAGCCCAGTAATCAATAACTTTTAATCACTTAAAAACCAAAACGTTAGTCTTTTAATGACATATAACTAAAACGTCAAAAGTTAAAAATTAACATACTTACATTATTAAAATATAACATTATAGAAATCAAATCTTAGTAATGAAATGATGTTAGTGTATTTTTTATTGAAATAAGCGCAGTAAAATATTCTTTTTTAATTGTACCACTGTGATATGTTTTGTTTGTAATGTAATAATAATAGTTATTTATGCAACTGACGTATAATAAGGGGTATTAAAACACGAATGTGGGTTTAGTGTTTTAATACCTAATTATGTACAGTTGCATACAAGACTTTATCTACATCCATGTTATGAATCCTCTATAAAAGGTTCTGAAACAGTTTTTTGCAATACTAATACTCGTATCGAATATGGCGGCCGGCGTCATAGTATACGACGTGAATTCGAATAAGTTCTTTTTTTAAATTACGGCGCTGTTGTAGTGAAACGCGCGTGCATTACAATGTTCTTTTTTTGAAAATGAGTTGCATTATGAAATTCAGTACAACATTATAACACCCGTTTGGATGCTATTATGGTTACTATGACACTGGCTGTTTTAATGTTGGCAATAAACTAACTGTTTCAGAAACTTTTATAGAGGATTTATAGCACGGGTGTAGATAAAAAAAATTAACAGTAACCTTTATGTAATAATCGTACGAAGGCCGAGGACAAGGAAACGCCACTTGTGTAACAAACCTGTAAAAAAAAACTCTAGTCGGTGAAAAACAGGTGTTAAGCTAATACTAATCTTGTATTTTCTTTACAGATGAAACTCCCTCAAGTGTTGAAGATGCGGACACAATGATGCGTCACTTGAAATCGCAGCACGACGCGAGAATATACCTGTGTCGCTTCTGTGGCGCCGTCATGAGGAAACGAACGGAATATGCCACGCACATAGGTATTTATACTATACATTTATACTATTTATAATATTATACTATTTAGGAGGAGCTCGTGGCTAAGTAATAACAGCCGCATGGGTCGATCCGTCAGGTTAAGCTACGCTTGCCGGGGTTGGTACCGAGACTCCTCCGTGCCACGGAAAGCACTTTAAGCCGTTGGTCCCGGATGTCATTCGTGGATCTTTGACAGTCGTTACGGGTCGTCAGAAGCCCGAAAGTCTGACAACCAGTGTTTCCAAGGGGTATCGTATTACCTAGTAACTGGGTTGTGTAGGTCAGTTAGGCAGTCGCTCCATGTAAAATACTGGTATTCAGCTGCATCCGGTTAGAGTGGAAGCCGACCCCAACATATTGGGAAAAGGCTTGGTAGATTGATTGTGTGCCATAATTAACCATATCTTTCAAGGTGAAGGCACGTGAACATATTCGTAAAAAGTTGGCAGAATCATCCCAGCGCTGATTTGCTGGATCCTGACAAAGTTTATTCTGTTTATATGTTATGTATTTATTGGTATTTATTCTTTTTCCAGTTATCTGTCCCTTGTGTTGCACCTGCCATGTTTTCTCTCTGCATCACCCTAAGGTTGACTGGTAGAAAATGCCTCAGGCATTAAGTCCGCCTTTGTACAGTATTTTTTTACTTGTGCATAAAGTTTTAATAAATGAATAACCTGAGTGAAATAAATCAATTTTCGTTGTTTTCTCCTAGCGTCCCACGCGCACGACGCGTCGGGCGCGAAGGCCGGCGCGCACCGCTGCGGCACGTGCGGCAAGTGCTACAGCTCGCGCACGCTGCTGGCCGAGCACGCCAACCTGCACTCCGGCGCCAGGCCCTACGCCTGCTCCGTCTGCGGGAAGGCCTTCGCCTCCAAGTACACGCACCAAGCGCACTTGAAGACTCATGCAGTGAGTAAAATTATGTTTATAGTTCAGAATCGTACCTTGCCCATCTATCAACAATTCGTCGAAAAAATATTTTAAGAAGGCAAAGCATTTTATTTAATAAACATTCTTTTGTTTAAAAAAGTAATGATTTGACTAGTGGTACCCAACTGATAAGGCGCGTCGTGAATCTTAGTTCGCACAGAAAAGAAAGTATGGCCCTGAAGATTAACGAAGGAATGCTTAAAACTTACAATCAACCTTAGATCACTACTATAAGGTTCATAATACACTGCAGCTGTTAGTTCCGTCTCACTCGCAAGTATGGCGACTGACTAACATGCCACGCGGCGCGCGCTAACATGGCGGCAGCTGAAGAGAAAAGGAAGCGTGGTGCGTGGAGCGTGCCGATTGGTCAAAAGCAATTCCCGCGCTTTGAAAATTCATCTTCTGCGCAGGTACATCGGTAAGTCTGCGCAGGTACATCGGTATGCCATATCAGTTGGGTACTACTGTACCCACTTGTAATAGCGTTCTTAACGTGATCAAGTAAGTATAAAAACTCGCACTAAGGCACAGATTAATATAGATGGGACACTCCGCAGTTTAGGTATGAAGCTACAAGTACACGGCGGGCCCCGTCCGCGGGGCTAATTCAGTAGAAATGTCACACGCCGAAGGTATAAGAGTTACGCTGTAGAAAGAGAGGCAATGTGTAGGTGAATATAACTGTAGGTAATTAGCGTTCTGCGAACTGAATTGCACTTTATTGTGTCGTAGCAAGAGTCGCTTTTTATTTAAATGATTTTGCGGAGTGTCCCATCTGTATTAATCTGTGACTAAGGCCTCAGATTATTTTGATTTGATACACCTCTGACTAAACCTTCATAGAATACAAGCGTATGTGTTATGTAAACTTAATATTCCGCTCTCAGGTTCGCCCGCGTCCCTACAAATGCAGTCAATGCGGTAAATCGTTCCTCACGCAACAAAATCTGAATCAGCATGAGAAAACGCATTCAGGAGTCAAGGATTTCGTCTGTAATATATGCAGTAAGTAATATTATTCTCATTTCTTATCGTTCTTCACACGAGTAGCTACTAACTTATAGAATACTAACTAATAGGAATAGGGTATTACACACATTTTTGAAAAGTGTCTCAATTAGATTCTAAAGTGCTAATATGCCACTAAAAATACACAAAATTTTTATTCAATCGATAAGTGCCATAAAAATGCATTTTAATTTTACATTTTCAAATTTCGCCCGAAAACGCCGGACGCAGTGGACGCCATATTGCTCTGTGGCCATGACGTCAGTTGGCTGAGTAAACAAACACTTTATACAACGCGTAACGCTAAATGCGCAAAACCTCTTAAGGGGTCATTGTACTCATCATTATGAACAACTTTTACTATGGGACCAAACATGAAATCGCGAAAAAAAAATCAGCTGGTTAGTGGTGGTGGGTGGTTGGTGGTAATTTTGACGAATTATGCGAACATAAATGTACTGAACAGCTGATATTTTTTTCGCGATTTCAGGTTTGTTCCCATAGTAAAAGTTGTTCAAAATGATGAGTACGATGACACCTTAAGAGGTTTTGCGCATTTAACGTTACACGTTGTATACGCTGATCAGTTGACAGTTGACATTGACACTTTAATTTACAGAGCGGTATGACGTAATAACATGGCGGCTACTTTTATGGTGTTAGAAAACAGATTAAAGAAACTGAAAACTTTGCATTGAATTTTAAAATTTATATCGTTTATTTTATGAACCTAAACTAACATTTTCCGACTGCTTTTTGCCTAAGCTATCCAAATAATATATTTTTAGATTTTTTCTCTTGAAGAGTAAAATACCGTATTATTTGAGGGTCACAAAAAGATGCGCATTTACTTTGAGTGTTAATTAATATTTTAAGGATGCTAAATGGGAGCTCATGGCTAAGTAATAACAGCCGCACGGGTCGATCCATCAGGTTAAGCTACGGGGATTTGGTCAGTGGATGGGTGACCATCTTTACATACCGAGACTCCTCCGTGCCTCGGAAAGCACGTTAAGCCGTTAGTCCCGGCTGTCATTCGTGGATCTTTGACAGTCGTTACGGGTCGTCAGAAGCCCGAAAGTCTGACAACCAGTCTTACCAAGGGGTATCGTATTACCCAGTTACTGGGTTGTGGAGATCAGACAGGGAGTTGCTCCATGTAAAATACTGGTATTCCGCTGCATCCGGTTAGACTGGAAGCCGACACCATCACCAACATAGTTGGGAAAAGGCTAGGCAGATTGATTGAAGGATGCTAAATGGGATTTTTTTGAGGTTTGAATAAGTAAATACATGCCAATAAATGTCTTGTTTATTTTCCAGACAAAGCCTTCAGTACGCAACACAACTTAGAAGTGCACGGCGTTGTTCACTCCGGCAACAAAGCGTTCGTGTGCACTGTGTGTGGCAAGGCGTTCGCCAGAAGAGCTGAGTTGAGAGACCATATGCGGATACACACCGGTATGTCTTCCATCATTCTTTTGCCCATAATACAATTTATTCGGGGTCGGCGCAACATGTCTTTTTCTTTATTCTCTGTGACTGGCTGTCATTTGTAGATCTTTGACAGTCGTTAGGGGTAGTCAGAAGGCCGTAAGTCTTGACAACCAGTCTGTCTGTCCGCGAGGTCTAAGCTGAGCTTTGCATTTGTGTGAGTGATCACCAAAATGACAAAATCTTCATCGTCTTATCGTTTTACAACGATGCGACATGGTTTTGGTCATGGCCTCTCGTACTAATAGAACAAAAGCCGATGGCCAAAAAGCAGTATAAACCGGTTTTAAACCAAGCAAAGGACGCGTCGCGCTCTATGCCGGACGTCACACCACACTATCTAGACCTAGCGGACTGACCCAAGAGGTATCGTATATCCAGTAAATGGGTTGTTGAGGTCAGATAAGCAGTTGTTTCATGTAAAATATTGGTGTATTATAATAGGGTAGTTAGTTTCTTGTCACAGACGTTACGGGTAGTCAGAAGCTCAAAAGTCTGACAATCAGACTTACCAAGGGGTATTGGTCCATGTAAAATATTGATATCAAGCTGCATCCGGCTACTGGCAACATTTCAAGTTTTTGGCCCCAGCGGTTTAGGCTCTGCGTTGATGAATCAGTCAGTCACTACAAGTAAATACATTATCATAATCTTCCTGCCCTTACCCCATGTTACGTGGGGTCGGCGCAACACGTTTTCTTCTTCCATCGTCCACTCTCAACCGTCACGCTATCATTCACTCCCTTCTCTTTCATATCGTTCCTCACACAATCCGACCATCTTTCCTTTGGCCTTCCTCTGCCTCTCCATCCATCAACATGTATATTCATCACTCTTTTAGTCACATAGTTATACAATCTTGCTAACCAATTTTTAGAGCCCACTAGAATAACTCCCACTAGTGCCACATGCCTAGATAACATTTATACAAATATTACACCAACCCACAAAGAAATTATTAATTTATTAGACTCAGATCATTGCGGACAATTGATTACCATTCCAAATGTAATAAAAAAAAAAATACTAAAAAGGATATCACTGTTAATCCAAAAACAGCTGATCGTTTGGAATCATTTAAAACTAAACTTTTGAGTAAATTACCACTTTTGTCAACTAATGATGACCCTAATGAACAATATAATGATTTTTTTAATATGTATTGCACACAATTTGATAACACTTTCATTCCAAAGGCATTCTCGGTTAATAATAACACTTGCTTCAGTGACTGGGCCACCATTGGTATACATAAAAGTAGAAAACGACTTTATGAGTTGTATGATGAACGGACTTGTATTAACACTGCTGAATTTAATTTATATGTTAAGAATTATTCTAAATTATTTAAAAAAGTTTGTTGTATGGCCAAGTCACGTTACTTGAGTACAAAAATTAAAAATAGTAGTAATGTAATAAAAATGACATGGAATATCATTAATAGCGAAACAGGAAGGTCAAGCAACCGAAGTAGTGACTACAGCCTTGCTATTGATGACAACATAATTAAATCAGATTCCCAAGTCGCCGCGGCCTTTGAAAAGTTCTTCGCTGAGATTCCCGTATCAACTACTAAATCTCTAAGGTCATCACCCACTGCTGCAGAGTCTTTACTTACAGAAAACGTTTCAGTTTGTGATTCTGAGTTTAAATTCCAATATGTTACCTGTAGAGACATAATTAAAACCTTTCACACGTTAAATATTAAAAAGACTGCTGATCTATGGGGTAATTCTGTGGACGTTGCTAAATCAATTATAAACATTGTAGCACCTACTTTAGCAGTTATTTTTAACAATTGTATTGACCGTGGTGAGTTTCCTGATATTATGAAATATAGTAAAATAATACCGTTGTTTAAATCGGGTAGTACATCTGACCCTACTATTTATAGACCTATTTCAGTGCTACCTACTTTTAGTAAAATTTTTGAAAAAGTTATTTTAGATCAACTGCAAAGATTTTTTAATAAACATAAATTATTACATAACAAACAGTTTGGTTTTACAAGGGGTCGTTCGACTACTGTGTTGAACTTTTAGGTCATGTTTATAATGCATGGGAGGATAAATGCGATGTTTTGGGCATTTTTTGTGATTTGTCCAAGGCATTCGACTGCGTTCTTCATGAAACATTAATCAGGAAACTGCATCACTACGGAATCCGGAACGCCTCTCTGGATCTTCTCACTTCTTACTTAAGTGATAGGATTCAAAGAGTTGATGTTAACGGGAAAAGATCACCCGGATCCGTAGTAACAATGGGGGTCCCCCAAGGCTCAATTCTTGGCCCGTTTTTGTTTCTTATTTATATTAATGACTTGCCTTACCTCATAAAGGATAATCATGATATAGTGTTGTTTGCAGATGACACTTCACTTTTATTTAAACTCAAACGTCAGCAGCTGGTTACTGACAATGTAAATAGCGCCCTCGCAAAAGTAGTTAACTGGTTTAATGTTAATAACCTACTTCTTAACGAGAAAAAAACTAAGTGTATTAAGTTCACTATACCTCATGTTAGACAAGTAAAAACTAGTGTTCTCATAAAGGGTGAAGAGTTGATTCCCGAAGATACCACAGTGTTCTTGGGCATAACTTTGGATGCCAAACTTCAATGGGGCCTCCATATAGATAAATTGTCGAAAAAGCTTAGCGCTGCAGCATACGCCGTTAGGAAAATTCGTGATTTAACTTGTTTAGAGACAGCCCGTTTAGTTTACTTTAGTTATTTTCATAGTGTGATGTCGTACGGTATTCTGTTGTGGGGAAATGCCGCCGATATTCAGACAATTTTTGTTTTACAAAAAAGGGCTATTCGTTCAATTTACAAATTAAGTCCCAGACACTCCCTCAGAGATAAATTTAAAGAAATTAATATAATGACTGTGCCTTCTCAGTATATCTATGAAAATCTTTTGTATGCTCATAAAAATATCAATTTGTTTAAAAAATACAGTGACGTCCATAATGTGAATACTAGAAACAAACACAAATTTGTTGTTCCTACAACCAGGCTGAAGAAAATAAGTGGTTCGTTTAGTTGCCAATGTATACATTTTTATAATAAACTACCTAGCCACATTCAAGAACTAAGCCTTAATAAATTCAAAAATTGTATAAAGCGGAAACTTTGTCAGAAAGCCTTTTATACTGTCAAAGACTATATTGAGGACAAAAAGGCTTGGGATTGAGCTGCTCCAATAAATTTACACTATTAATGTTGATTTAAATACCTTTTTACATATTCTATACAATGACATGAATAATTTGTTTGTTATACTATTTTTAATTATTGTGAATGTGAAGACTACGTGGATCATTGTTTTTTATTTATTTTATCCTTTTCTCAGTTTTAGTTATAGTCTGACAGTTTGAGTAATTTATGCGGCCTACCCAAATGTCTTTTCTTTGGTATTGTTCGTCGAATCGTTAAGCTCCTTAAGTTTTGAGTTGAGCTGCACGATTACTGACAAATGCGTGCACTGACTGGACAGGTCCACTCAATCTGTGTGGTTCTTTCATCAAAAGACCATTTCAGACTGCAATCTACATGGTCTTCACATGATCTGACCAAGATTATGTCTGGACTTTAAAAGAGACTGTGACCTCTGAGTTTGTTTCGGCGTTTCTTCTCAGAGTAGTCAGATAGGAAACGTCGAACTCATCTAGTTTAAAAAAAAATATGTTTGACGTGTAAAAGTGTTTGTACAAACCTACTTACTGAAAATAAATCATTTATCATTTATCACATGCGTTTCGTCTCTCCTCGTCACATGCCCATACCAAGCCAAACGATTTCCTTTCAACTTTTCTGTCACTGGCGCCACTTTCAAACTTCCTCTTATATACTCATTTCTTACTTTATCCATTCTCGTCACTCCACACATCCATCTCAACATTCTCATCTCCGCTGCATGTAATCTTTTTTCATCCGTCTTCTTCACTGCCCAGCATTCCGATCCATAAAGTACGATAGGCCTACTACAAGTAATTATACATGTATAGATAATTAGTAATTATCTATACATATATAATTATTAATTAATTTTTAGATAATAAAAAAGATACGCAAAATACGCGCATTGTCGTGGAGTTGCGGATACCAGCCCGTATTACCTATGTATCTATATATATAAAACAAAGTCGGGTTTGTTCGAACACTTATAACTCGAGAACTACTGGACCAATTTTCATGGTTTTTGATTTGTTGTATTTGTCTCCGTCCCGAATAGCAGAATAATTATTAAAAACATAGGAAAATTCACAAAAAAATATGAAGAAAATTCATTTTCTCATACATGAAAGGGCAGGGCAATGTCTGTCGGGAAACTTTCATTATTTTTAGAATTCCAAATTCAAATTCATTTTATAATCAGTTGTTCATTTGTTTTGCTGCCGTTCGATTTATTGAATTTTTGACAGGTCGTCTGGCGGGTCAGCTACTTATGTAGTATTCTAAAATAAAAATCAATTGCCGAATGTATGTAGGTACGCGCATCACTTCAGAACGGATGCACGTATTTGGCTAATTCTTTTTTGTTGTATTTGTAATTGTCAGGACAAAGTTTGTATGAAAGAAACTTTTACACAGTTTATTGTTATAACGTCAATTTACTAACACTACTGTACTAAATATGTGGAGATTTGATACAAGTAACAACCTCAGATTTTTTATAGGCCTATGGTAACAACCTACTATACCAATTTATTTTGGGTCTGCGCAACATGTCCCTTTCTTCCATACTTCTCTATTAGTCGTCATCTCGGTAGTCACCCCCTTTATAACCATATCATCTTTAACACAGTCCATCCATCGTTTCTTGATCTTCCCCTACTCATATAGCCATTGACATTCATACTCAAAACAATTTTTTTTTCAAATTAATTGGCTCCAATTAATCATTTTCATGTTCTTGACTTTTTACTAAGTATAAATTTATTCCGGTATTTTACTTTTCAGCAAAAAATCTTAGGTTCATTCTTAAAATATAAATTAAGTTTTCCTAAACAATTCAAAATGTGCTCAGCTTGCGCCTTCAGGAACTTCGCGCGTTTACATTAGAATATTCATAGCTAAGACAGGACAACGTCTGTCGGGTCAGCTAGTAGATAATAAAACCTATCCTTAACCACTTCAGGTGAGCGTCCATTTTCGTGCGATATCTGCGGGTCTCGTTTCACTCAGCGCTCGAACTTACATTCGCACCGCCGAGCGACGCACTTCGACGACAAACGATACCACTGCGAACTGTGTCCGAAGAGGTTCAAGAGGAGAAGGTACATATAAAGTGCTGCAAGGATCTTTTGGCGCTTGAATGACATTGATAGCGTGGCGCTGTTGGTAAACATTTGTGAAAATGTATGGAAAAAACAATACGGCGGCGTTAGTTCTGATTTTGGCCACGCGCCAGAAGATTCTTGTACAGCTATACATCTGTACAGTCCGCGAGGCCTATGCTGAGCTTTGCATTTGTGTGAGTGCACATAGATAGTGTAGCTGTGAAGTAGAGCGCGACGCGTTTGTTTGGTTTAAAACCGGTTTATACTGCTTTTTGGCAATCGGCTTTTGTTCTTTTAGTACGAGAGGCCATGACCAAAACCATGTCGCACCGTTGTAAAACGATAAAACGATTGAAGATTTTGTCTTACGTAAAACGATAAGACAAAAATTTTGGTCATGGGCTCTGGTACCATTTTGGTGATCACTCACACAAATGCAAAGCTCAGCTTAGGCCTCGCTGACTGTAGACGTTACCTCATAATCTGAATCAACTGCCTAGCGGTTTCCTATATTGGGGTTAGCTTCCAGTCTAACCGGTTTTTTTACATGGAGCGACTGCCTAACTGACCTCCACGACTGCAAAATTCCAAAGTAGCACCGTCTATTTTCTGTTTTATACGATTATATACGTAAACAGTTCCTTATTGTGCAGTAAAATTTGCTTTAAATCGAAGGTATTTAAATATGATAAGAACATACTAAGCTAAAAATTGATTTAAGTATAGCATCTTGTCATAAATCTACATTTAAATGAAGCGCGTTTAGTTCCGGTGCGCGTGAGTCTTCTACCTCGCGCGTCAAACTAGACAGCCCATAACGCAATTTCTCTTGCACACCGAGTTAAACACGCTTCGATGTGTCCTCTTAAATGGATTCCCGTATGTCTGCAATCAACAGCTGCGCAAAGGGTCAAATTAATTTATTATTCGTAGAAGAAGTAGTAACTCGTTTACAAAAACCACATCACCCACCCCCCCACATCTGACCAAACCCTTCGGGGGGGAATACAGTCGTGATAATGTCACGTCGTCGTCGTAACTCATTCATTTTTGTAAACAACTCGTAACGTGTTATGAGTTGTTTACAAAAATGAATGAGTTTGAGTATTCTGCCCACCTGAGCCAAAGTGCAGTAATAGACATTTTGCTAGGTTTTCAGTTCAATATTATTCTGATCGCCATTTTATTTTACAGTTTTTTTTTTATACAAAAAAACTATTATTACTAATTTTTTAGTTTCTTAGTTTTGTACATGTCCTTACACCTTGCATTTAAAGTTTAATCGAAAAGTCTTTTTCTCGAATTCGTGGTTTTTCCATTACTGCACTTTAGGTTCTGGAGGGGGTAGTATTGACGTTGGTTACTCTTTTATTTTATTTTTTATAAATCACTAGCTGTGCCCCGCGGTTTCATTCACCCGCGTAGACCGAGATAAAAAGTAGTTACAGTACCCGGCGATAAATATTGCACATCGACCTTTGGAAAGAGACAATCGGCTAATTTCGGCTTCGTAGAGCGTTATCTCTGTCGCACACTACCTATGTGACGTTTTGTCAGTCGTTGCTCAAGTGCGATAGAGTGTTAGTTCAAAATATATATTTAGAGTTGTTAACACCCCCAAATTTAAATAATTTAAAGTTGTACTATGGCATCTTTAGGAAAAAGAGGGAAACCTTTACGAGGTCAGTCACGCGAAATTATCTACAATGTTTATAAATATTTTGTAACCGAAGCTGACAGATTTAAAAACAGCTGTAATTTACCAAAATAATTAAATACGTAAACATAATGTGAACATGTTTTTTTTTATTTTATTTTACCCCAACCTAAAGCCATCACTTATAGAAAAATTGGTGTATTTAAAACAAAGAATAAAAAGAATTATCAAAAGAAGCAAATCATAATTGTTTTAACAGCTCCTAATAGATACCGGACTGTTTGTATTTCGTGCGACAGAGATAACGCTCTACGAAGCCGAAATTAGCCGATTGTCTCTTTCCAAAGGTCGATGTGCAATATTTATAGCCGGGAACTGTATGTGTTAATCCAGGCTACCTCCATACTAAATTTCATCCAAATCGGTAGAATTTGAATGAAATTTCGCTTGAAGAAGTAACAAACATACAAACACACACTCACAAAATTTCGCTTTTATAATACTAGTGTGATGATGGTTCGCGCACGGCTACAGATCAAGCTATACATTTCCAGTATAAGCTGATCTCGCTTTGTGTAGGATTTCCTTACAATGAGAGGTCAATGTAAACTGGAAATGCTTGATGTGTAGCCGTGTGTACAATATCATTGATTTCTCAGGAGACATTAATGAAATTCAACCGTTTTCTCAACAGATTACTGGAGTACCACATAAAGGCGTCGCACACTGGCGAGCGGCCGCTAAAGTGCGGCATCTGTCACTTGTCGTTCGTGTACCCCGAGCATTACAAGAAACACGTGCGGATACACAGCGGGGAGAGGCCTTATGTTTGTGAGGTAAATCCTAGCCATTTCCTAAAATTGTCATGCATGGAAAATGCATTGTAGGGTTAGGGACCCTAATACTGGGACTCCGCTGTCCGTCCGTCTGTCACCAGGCTGTATCTCATGAACCGTGATAGTTAGACAGTTGAAATTTTTACAGATGATGTATTTCTGTTGCCGCTATAACAACAAATACTAAAAAACAGAATAAAATAAATATTTAAGGGGGCTCCCATACAACAGACACGATTTTTTTGCCGTTTTTATAGATAATGGTACGGAACCCGTCGTGCGCGAGTTCGACTCGCAATTGGCCGGTTTTTTTTTTGTATTTTTGTGAGACAATAAAGTTCACGAAAATTCACTTTTTGTTTATATCGGACAAAAAATTGTATGGAGGCCAATTCCCGTAATTAAAAACGTTCAAAACCTAGTCGTAATCTCATCTCAGCGATAATCAATGTCAAAATTTTGTCAAAAATGTTGGGAAATCTTTCTTCATCTGATACACCGTATTGTTTTGCATCCTCGGCAAATTTAAGGGGGAGGGGGGGAGGGGAGGGGGGAATTTAAGGGATTTAAGGGGGAGGGGGGTAATTTTAGGGGGGGGGGGTATAGACCATCAAACCGAACAACTTTTCCATGGCACCAACATCGTAATCACGAAAAAATAATCAGCCGTCCCATAAATTTGCGCCGAGTAGGTATGGAAGTTTAATTTTTTTTCGCGATTACGATGTTGGTCCCATGGAAAAAGTTGTTCGGTTTGATGTTCTGTAACACGCTCTGAGACGAGGATGCAAAACGACACGAATAAAAAAACTCAAAAACGGCTTGACCGACTTGAAATTATATTTTTTTTTTGTTTTGTTTGCTCTAATACAGGGTTTAAAAGCAAAAAAAAAGTGAAAAAAAGAAATTGAAATTTTGACAAGATTTCATTTTTTTGATTTTTTTTTTATTTTGATTTGATTTGATTTTTTTGTTTTTTTTTTTTTGGTCGTCTGGCGGGTCAGCTAGTTTGGGATATTTTTGACATATTCAAACGTTAGATAAGAATGCCAACGTTCTTAAAAATACGGGTATCGCCGCTCGGTTTTATAAAATTTTCACTTGTTTTCACTATGGGACCAAACCTGAAATCGCGAAAAAAAAATCAGCTGTTCAGTACATTTATGTTCGCATAATTCGTCAAAATGTACTGAACAGCTGATTTTTTTTTCGCGATTTCAGGTTTTGGTCTCATAGTAAAAGTTGTTCATAATGATGAGTACAATGACCCCTTAAGAGGTTTTGCGCATTTAACGTTACACGTTGTAGAGACCAATTCGTCATGTACGGTTGAGGGATAATATGAGAAAATGTCACGACGAATGCTGATACGAGTACAATATTGCCCTTTATTACAAAAGAACACAAGTTTATATGGTTTACATTGACATCTCCCTCTCAGTCAAATCAATTCCCAAAATTGTCTTTAAAGCGCGGACTGACTATGATAAACGTAAATAAATAAATATCCTTGGGCATTTCACACAACGCCATCTAGTCCCAAGCTAAGCAACCTAATGCTTGTGTTATGGTACCTAACGAGATGGCTGATAAACTACTTATATACATTTTTTTTTTGTAAATACATACATAATACAAGGTGTAACATAAATAACCCACAACCTCTTAAGGGGTCATTGTACTCATCATTATTAACAACTTTTACTATGGGACCAAAACTGGAATCGCGAAAAAAAAATCAGCTGCTCCCTACATTTTGACGAGTTTGATGTAGATAAATGTACTGGTCAGCTGATTTTTTTTTCGCGATTTCAGGTTTGGTCCCATAGTAAAAGTTGTTCATAATAATGAGTACAATGACCCCTTAAGAGGTTGTGGGTTATTTATTTATTATTTTACACCTTGTATAGATAGAAAAACACCCAGACTCGGAACAAATACTTGTAGGTCGTACAAATATTTGTTCCGTGCGGGATCGAACCCGCGACATGCTGCGCAGCAGTTAATCGCTCAACCACTGCGCCAACCGTGTCGTGGCTTGAAATAAGACTGAAAATTGAAAATAATATTTGTGTTGCCGAGATGTGACTAAGCTGCGATTGTGCATTTCTTTTCCGGGTTTTCTTTAGATTATTCAGAATATACACAATAAATTAAATAATTGTCCGGTTAAAGTTTAAAAAAATGCTAATTCTACTAAATTAAATCGCTGAAATTACAGAGATGTTTGACGACAAAGTTTATTTTTGTGGAGCAACTTCCAAATTTTTTATTGGGAATATCGAAACTATTTTTTACTATTCTGTTCGGTTAAAATTGTTCTTTAAACCCTGCTCTGTTCACTGTATTTTTTTGCGTCGGATAGTTTCATTGTGTTACGTCATACTAGACAATACAAGAAACCAATTTTTGTGAATATTCAGCTAATACCGCGCCTTAAACACCCTTTTTTTTCCAGATCTGCGGCAAATCGTTCAACTCCCGCGACAACCGCAACACGCACCGCTTCGTGCACAGCGACAAGAAGCCCTACGAGTGCGTCGCGTGCGGCGCCGGCTACATGCGCAAGCAGCTGCTGTACGCGCACATGAACACCAGCGTACGTACTATAGAAATATAAAAAATATAAAACCAGGAGAAGTGGCAAGCGGGCGAATCTGTGTCCGCGCGACATGCTCAGTATGAGCGGTTCATAGTACAACTTCCGTCTCCGCGAACTAGTGCGCTTTCGACTGTGACCGTGACAATTTATAAGAATGTCTTGTTGTTCTGTGGTTTCTTGTAAAAACTATGTATAAAATCATGGAATCACTTTCCATATGTAAGTACAAGTATTTGTCTTTAAAATCATGAAAGGGACAAAGTGGAGACACAGGGTCCCGATACATTTTAACATACTGGGCACATCTCCTTCTTTCTTATATCTATGGTACAGTCAGCAACAAAAGTCGATTAACACTTGTAGTTTTTTAATGTTAATTATGGATCGAAATATTTAATTCTGTGGCGGCATCTACATCGCCACATATGAACTACGCATCAATGACATGACGTCACGCAAAACCTGCATCGCGCAATTAGAGTTTACCACGCGATTAGCATATATACAACGTCCCGACATCAACCGTCGGGCAGTGGCCCACCAGACACAACACCCGTCTGGTCGGAGGATCCTCCCTTTTCTATGGAGGATGAGTGAACTTTACACCCTGTTCCTCATGCCTCTAAACTGGTGACCCCGAGCATGAACGTCAGCGCAGCCTTCGTGCAACTACATCAGCGTGACGTCATCAGCATCACTTCCTCAAGCTTTCGAGCGGCGAGTCACACAGCCAGCCAGCATCCACGGCTTCAACGGGTATCCTGACCACCAGCATGCAGCGGACGCGCATTCCTGGTCATCACCTTCAGCCTCAACCCAGCGCTGTACACTCCGACTCACTGGAGCATAACGCAGCGCCACCCCGACTCACTGGGGTATCACCGCAGACAGTTCCGACTCACCGTGAACTATGCGGCACCCGGTTCCGACTCACTGGAACCACAACTGGCACTGGCAAGCATCGCAAGATACACGACTCAGCCCACTATCGACCTCCGGTCTCCGGAGGGGAGTGATGTGGCGGCATCTACATCGCCACATATGAACTACGCATCAATGACATGACGTCACGCAAAACCTGCATCGCGCAATTAGAGTTTACCACGCGATTAGCATATATACAACGTCCCGACATCAACCGTCGGGCAGTGGCCCACCAGACACAACACCCGTCTGGTCGGAGGATCCTCCCTTTTCTATGGAGGATGAGTGAACTTTACACCCCGTTCCTCATGCCTCTAAAATTCAAATCGGAACGGAAGTACTTAAAATTTTAAGAACTCTTAACAGTTAAACGAAAAAAAGCAGTTTGTCGAATCATTTTGTGTTAATTTAGATGATGTCAAAAAGTAGCAGTGTTAACCGACTTCTGTTGCTGCCCGTATATAGCCGCATTCTTATAATGCCAGCCAGCCTACCACCAGCCACCAGCCAGCCAGCCTATTACCCTATCCTATTACTGTCCCACTGATCACTGCTGGGCAAAGGGCTCTTCTCATACAGAGAAGGCACGAGCAATTCATCACCACACTTGCTCAAGACTGGTTGGCGATTTCAGACTTATCACACTAAGGTCCGATTTCACCAAACTAGAATAAGTTTTATTCCAAGGATAAAGCTACTATTTACTCTCAGATAATCATGTTTTCGTTTCACCAACTACTTATCCTGAGAATAACAAAGATATACGAGAGTAACTCTTATACCACCAATTTTGAAGGAATAACTGGCTTATTCCTCAGATAAAATCAAAATGGCGGCAATTTTTATGTCAGCTGAGCTGAGCTACCGCCTACCATCACCACTTGTAGTCTTGTCTTGTGTGAGCGACCATTGATGTTCATTGCAATTCAAAGAAATGCAGCGTTTGAGAAGAATGTTATCGGACAGTGAAAGTGATAGTGAAGATGACTATGTTATTTTGAGACGTTCAAGATGGTTTAAAGAAAGAAATGAGCATTTTTACAACTACGACGAAAAGGATTTCATGATTAGATTTCGTTTATCTAAAGCAGCAGCATACAATTTATTATTAAAAATTGAACATCAATTGCAATTTATATCCGAGACACATTGGCACAGATGTTAAAAGTAACGACTAAATTAAAAAGGCCCTGTTATGCTATACTGTACTGAGAAAATGACAAGCCTATTGAATTTGTCTGCATTCACATTCATTCGTTTATCGCTTCACATTCAACGTGCCACAGATAACAAAAAAACACATAACAAAGAATAGTTATACTAGGAGTTACTTTTTGTCTTTACAAAGTGGTGAAACGTAATGTGAGTTATTCTGAGAGTAAATGCAGGTAATAATTTTATCACTGGAATAGTTATACTTGGATAACGACGCCATTGGTGAAATGGGCCCTAACTAGCTGTGCGCCCCACGGTTTCACCCGCGTAGACCGGTATAAAAAGTAGCCTATGTGTTAATCCAGGGTATAAGTAAATGAAATGAAATTGTTTGTAATTGTAACTGATCTGATTTGGTTTTGTAGCTATAGCTAGCTTTATAGTACTTAACTTATCTATTTAATTCTCAAATATTTGTTTATTTTATTTTGGTATTGCTCGCCTAGTGGCAACAATTTATCGTCAAATAAGTTTTATCTGTGGATAATGCAGTGGACTGCAACATTACTACTCAAAGTTTTGTTAATCGTATGTGTATATATGTTGTAGTTGTTTATTATCCCTTAATAAATAAAAATAAAAATAAAATAAGCTGTCTACATACAAAATTTCATCCAAATGGGTCCAGCCGTTTGAGCGTGAAAAATGTAACAAACATACACACACTCACAAACTTTCGCCTTTATAATATTAGTGTGATAAATAATTCGCCTATAATGTTCCCACTACTGGGACACAGGCCTCTATACGAGAGCGAGCGGGCCGTTATCAACCACGCGGGCCCAGTGCGGGTTGGTAGATGTCACATGTCTTCGAATTTTTGGTTCTAGGGCATGCCGGTTTCCTCACGATGTTTTCCTTCACCGTTTTGAGAGCAGTGGTGATGAAATTATTTACACGAAGTACTGCCTGGGTTCAAACCCACGACTTATAACTCTTTAAGTCGGGGCTGTTACCACTGAGACACCACTGCTCTCTTTTATATGTACTCATATTAAACTTAACACATAATACAGAAATATCCATGTTTTGTCAAGGCGTAGAAAATGTGCGAATCAAACGCGGCTCACTCAGTAGCATAAAGCGCCGTTTACACGGGGCAAGTTTCTGGAACGTTCAAGAGCAATAATTGCATGCCATAAAGCACGTTCAAGTTTTTTGACATTCAAGAACTGCACAAGTGTTTACACGCGTGCGATTCCATAAAATGGCATGTACAATAATTGAATGCAAGTTTTGCCATTCAATAAAATCGCATGCGACTTACACCAGGCAATAAAATTGACAGGTGATTATTGCATGCAAGTTTTGCTTATACATGATATTTCATTAAATTTTATTGAACGCTTCTCAAGATATATTTCAAGTTGTTCTTGATTTGATTTCTTGCCTCAAAATAGCAACAACGATTACCACACCCTCACTTACCGCACTCATATTTCAATGACAGCACAAATGTCAGATCATGCCAGAATTGAATGCGATTTTATTGTACGAGCAATTATTGTATGTACTGTGTGATTTTCTTGTACATGCTTATACCAGTATTCAAAGTTGCCCGTATCGTCCAACAATATTGTACGTGTAGTTTAGACGGTGCCAGATATTTGCCTTTCAATTTTATGGTATGCCACAGTCAATACAATGACGCCGTGTAAATGGAGCTTAAGAGATCAGCAACTGATTTAATAATTATATTATTTCCTTTGCAGGGACACTTGGCGGAGTCTATAGTAGTCAATCAACCTAGGGTTATAAAAGTTACAGAAAATGTAAGTGTTCTTTTTTTTTCATTTTAATCTTCTGTATACAGTGGGCTTAGTGCGAGTTTTTATACTAACTCGATCGCGTTTACGTTATCGTTACCTTATGTCATTGCGTATGGAATAATTGTGTTTCCCATTATAGTCACCAGGCGGCGCTTATTCATTTTCAGTACACACTGACGTTTACGTTAACGTGATCGAGTAAGTATAAAAACTCGCACTTAGAATCATAATCAGAATCAGAATATTTATTTGTAAAACATAGGTATAAAGGTGTTAGGTTAACACATTTGGGCGCTACGTTTTGCCGTGAAGGCGTACAAATATAAAGTAAAAAATGTAATTAAAACTAAAATACTTAAAAACTAAATAGAAACAAAAATAAACTAAAAAAATATTAAAAATTATCAAAAATAAAATAATCTATATTATAATCTACTAGCTTTTGCCCGCGGCTTCGCCCGCGTGGATTTCGGAAAATATCCCATGGGAACATTCATGTGGAAAACATAGGGCCTAACTTGAGAAATGCTGGGTTTCCCATACAAACTTTCATCCCTTTTATCACCCCTTGTAGGATTATGTTTTAAGACAAAAAGTAGCCCATGTCCTTTCCCAGGATGCTATCTATAGCCTTGCCAAATTTTATCGAAATCGGTGCAGTTTTGTAAATTTTAAAATCAACCCCTATTTTACCCCCTTAGGGGATGATTTTTCAAAAACGCTGAACCGCATATTTCTTAATTTCCTACCAATAGCATAAATTTGTTATCCCTTACTTAAGAAATACTTGGTTTCCCTTACAAACTTTCATCCCCTATATCACCCCCTGTAGTATTGTTTTTGAAAAAAATAGTATCCTATGTCCTTCCCCAGGATACCATCTATAGCCTTGCCAAATTTTATCGAAATCCGTTCAGTGGTTCTGGGTTTCCCATACAAACTTTCATACCCTATATCACCCCTGTAGGATTATTTTTTTTAAATAAAAGTATCCTATGTCCATCCCCAGGACACCATCTATAGCCTTGCCAAATTTTATCGAAATCCGTTCAGTGGGTCTGGGTTTCGCATACAAACTTTATCACCCCCTGTAGTATTATTTTTTAAGACAAAAAGTAGCCTATGTCCTTCCCCAGTATGCTATACAGGGTGTAACAGAAACCCTATTGCTATCCTTATGCACTAAAGATAACAGCTGGTATAGAATCACTGTACATAGTTTCAACTCAAAATAAAATACTCTAAGAATTGATACCAAATTTTCGGTATCAATAGGATATTAAATTCAAATCATAACAAACGTGTCACCGCACTACGTAGGTCAATAACTTTCTACGTTACTTGCCAATATCAGGATAAATCTCTTCCTTAAGAGCGTTGTTGCATTTTTCATACGTAAATCGAGAACTTGGGAGATTTTGAAGTGATTTTGGTCACATAATTTATTTTTTTAGCTTCTTTTGACTTCAATCATCGTAATTATCATATATTTTTATTTAAAGTCTATTAAAAAAAACTTGTTCAAATTGAATTATTGACTACGAAAACAGTCGATTTCGAAGGCGCGATTTCCAGATGACGCGCGAAGGCTCAACTTTGAACTAATCTTACACCAATTATTACTACTAGTTAAGAAGGTAAAGTGGTATTCATTCGAAGAGGCATATCCTGAAATTTAAAATGCATGTAGAAAAGTTTGATTTTTAATTCATTAACTTGTATTTTAATCACGTCTAAGATAATCAAAAATCGAGAAATCGACTACAAAAAAACACGTCATTTCTCAGAATCTAAAAGTCATTTGGCAACACAAATCATTTTATACGTAAGAAGAAAGATTGTACTATATATGTGTAAAAAATAAAACATATCTGTCTTCAATCATTTACGAAAATAATTTTTTAAAGTGAGTATAAAATCGGGTGCATCGAACGGCCTAAGTCAGTCGCGCTCTGGCGCTCTTCGACGCAGGACCTATGTCGGTTGACCTCACGCCGCCGCGCATGCGCCTCGCGTGATATATAGTCAATTGTAGTGCGACTAAATATTTTTAATCCTTTCATTTAAGTAATATTTTAAGAAGCTAATGTGGTAGGCACACTTACTTTAGGAGAATTATGTTACAATTCTTGAATTATGTTGTATTACTTGTAATATTGATATTGTAATTACAATATCAATAATACAATATAATTTGGTCAAAATGTAAATCCAAGATGGTGGCTGCGAAAATTTTTAAATTTTTCGTCATGGGGATCGTTCCCATTGTTCTCGAGGATGCTAAAGCCGATAGTGACGTTAAAATGTAAATCCAAGATGGCGGCTGCGAACATTTTCAAATTTTTCATCATGGGTACCTATCGTTTTCATGGTTCTTGTGGGTGCTAACGTCGATAGTGTAGTCAAAATGTAAATCCAAGATGGCTACAAGAATTTTGGAGGATGAATATGGAGAAAAAATTTATATCAGATTTTTATTTGAAATCTCTACTGCCACAATCTCTATTGTGGATCCGTGACAACGGAGACGGAAACCATGTCATATAAACTTGGGCCTGGGCCTGGGTTGTAAAAAGATGAAATTGGTGTCAATTTATAGCTACTATATTATCAAATCATCACTGAACATTTTGCGGATTTTCGCGGTCTGAGTTCCGAGTTAAAAGAGATGTAATAAAAGTGAGGTTACATAACGATCTACATATAGGTACTTAACAGCTGATTTTTGAAGTTCTTCAGCTAGACGACCACGTAAACTACAGCCTCTAGTCACTTTGCCACAATTTACACAACGATCCATGGTGCCAATATGAAATCAGTAGGCTGGTCGTAATATACAAAATAACAAGTTCAAGTCCAACGTTTATGCGGGGTTCTCCGTACCGTGTCCGGTGTGGTAGCAAGGTTCGTACAAGAAGCAAGATCAGAAGTCCGCAGAAAGAAAACATTGGTCGAGGAAAACATCAATAAAACTGTGGGAAATATACTCAAATCGCGACCGCACTAAACGATACGAAACGAGTGAGGCATAGATAAAGGCACTATATAAAGGTGTGTCCAAATATAGAGCGGCATTTGAGCGCGGCTGCCACGCGCGGCTAGCCGCGCTCTGATCGGAAAAGGGCCGCGCGCGGCGGTGTTGAGCGTAATATATCTTCTCGTCTCACATCAGTGATGACCTCTGGCACTGAAACGTGCTCGCTCACAACATAATGGGTCTCAATCATAATCAGCCTATAATATTCCCACTGCTGGGACACAGGGCTCCTCTCGGTGAGAGGGAGTGGGCCGTAATACACCACGAGGACCCAGTGCGGGTTGGTAGATGTCACATGTCTTCGAATTTTTGGTTCTAGGCGGTTTCCTCACGATATTTTCCTTCACTGATTTGAGAGTAGTGGTGATGAAATTATTTACACAAAGTGCCTGCCTGAGTTCGAAACCATGACCTACTCGTATGTCGGGATCGTTACCATTGGGCCACCATTGCATTGCTCTCTTGGGCCGCATAGTGCAGTCAATCATCCCTTCTAGGATGATTGACTTCACTATCGGCTCCATCCTCGAGAACTATGAAAACGACATCCATGACGAAAAATTTTAAAATTTTCGCAGCCGCCATCTTGGATTTTAATTTTGACTTCACTATTGGCTATAGTCGAAATCGAAAACTATGAAAACGATACCTATACAAATCCTTATCACTTACCACTGACGTGCGACGTGTGGTCGACTGTATAGTCATTAGGTCGACTGGGCACGTACAATACCTGCCTACGCTAATAAACATTATAAAACCAACCCCACACGAACGCAGCAGTACTATTATTTATTCTGTGGCAGCGGGGTGACCTACCTATTTGAAATTTGAAAACAGTAAACCAAACATTTGCGCATGAGGCGGCTTTATGTATTTATGTATTATTGTTGGTTCAAATTCAACTGTTTTATGAACTTGATGCGGTTGCTAAACCTATAATGCCGCAAGAAAAATAAATAATTATAGCTAGCGCGTGGCGTCTTTATCTATATTGAAATTGGGCTTAAATTGAACTGTTTTACACAAAAAAACGATGATTTTGGACAAAAGATGGCTCCGCTGTTAACAAAATTTTATTCTGATTGTGTTCTCCCAGAAATTATAGATCCAAGGAAAAGTCGATCAATCCCCTTAGACAAATAAATAAAATAAATAATAAATAAACATCGTTGGACATTTCACACAACGCCATCTAGTCCCAAGCTAAGCAACCTAATGCTTGTGTTATGGTAACGAGATGGCTGATAAACTTCTTATATACATTTTTTTTTGTAAATACATACATTTTATAGATAGAAAAACACCCAGACTCGGAAACAAATACTTGTAGGTCGTACAAATATTTGTTCCGTGCGGGAATCGAACCCACAACATGCTGCGCAGCAGTCAATTGCTCAGCCACTGCGCCAACCGTGTCGTCAAATACAAATACTTTTATAAAACTTCAATTACTTATAAGTATACAAATACTTAAGCAAATAAGTAAAATGAGTTTAGTTTTTATAAGTACCTACATAATATTATTTTCTTCATCCATATTTGTATAAATTTAATTAAAATACACTAATAATGTTTTGTGGACAGTCTTTTTATTTTCTCCGTAAACCTCTAGCTTTTACTTCAAAAAAATATAGGTACGCCATAGCTACAGATCAAGATCGTTTAGTCGTCGCAGCATCGCAACTGTGTGCCGTACATGAGGAAAAACGCACACACGCGCACTCGCTACGCGGCGTCGAGCGTCAGATGTTTAAAATCCGAGCGCGAAAATAGGCGACCACAGTCTTAATTCTGCGCGCCTAGTATCGTAGTAGCCTACCGCAGGCGGTGTTCTTTGTCGGCGCGAACTGACGAAATAAAACATGCCGTCCGCCGCCGCGCCGCGCCGACAAAGCGATTGCGCGCGCGCGCACAATAAAGCATAGGTACCTACCGTGATGTAAAAAATAATGCGTAATTATTGATTTACAGTTTATTAATTAATATCAAGCCAGAAATTGCACGTAAACTTACGTAAATTTTTTTAAAAAAGAGGTATGTTAACCAGTTTCAACCCTTACTATTACTTAGTACCGAGTAAACCGTAAAATCTTAAAGCTTTGCGTAATTTAGTAAATTGACTTACATTTTTAAAGATGGGGTTCGATGTGCTGACCTTGGTATTGTATGCACAAGGCCGCTCGCTTGTTCATGGACACCAGAACAGTGTTATTGTCCTGAAAGCGGCTCCGACACACATCATCATTTCGTAATATTCGCTATTACTTAACGACATTTTGCAAACACAACAACAAGTCAATTAGATGTAGCCGTACTAAACTGATGCGCGTATCACAGGGATAGAAACGAGTGCCCTGCTGACGCGGAACAGACGTCGACTGACGAACGAGCAAAACAAAAACATTGAATAACAATGTGTAATGTAAATAAAGCTCCTATTCCCTACCTAATTATTTCGTTTTTATTAGGGTAGCTGTCCTATTAGTGTCCACTACTACTAAAAAATATTGTTCAAAAATAATTTACATCCTATCTAATAATATCAACCATACTAACAATAAACTAATAATTTCAACGAAACTCCATTAAACTTTTAAGTACCTAAATCTAACACACCAGGGCAAACTAATTACCTACGTAATTCAAATTCAAAATTGAAAAATCATTCTTTTTTATTTTGAGGTGGGAAAATCATAAATGACTCCCGCCCTGCCTGGGGCGGAAGGAAGTGTTAGACTCTCGTGCCGGGGCCACATTATACGGGATGTGCCGTTGATTATCACGTTGAAGGGCGATAACCGTAGGTGTAGCCACCACTTACCGCGATAATTTGTCCGAATTCTACCGCGATGTTTATGGCGTTTATGGGGCACTGACGTTGACGTTATTGTGGGCCCGCCATTACTGACTAAAAACCACCCTGTTCTTTCAGTTGTCCTTGCATTCCAGGGCCGCGTTATCTCATTAGAACATTACCGCAACCCCGAAAATTCCTGCAACTCCGGAAAATCACTCATTTCAATCCACTAAAGATCCATAATATGGGGCCGCGTTATCTTGTTAGAAGTAGCCAGGAGTAATTGTAACCACACGGACTGCAATTGGTTTACGTACCCTAAGACCCTAACCCATTAGGATTACACACAAGGATGTTTACATTGTGTGTGTGTAACGACCTAATCAGGGTTCTGTGAGCAAACGATTTTCAATTTAGGAATAACAGATCCTGTTACTCATGCGGTCCTAGTACTTTTATTAATTTCTTTCCACAGTTAGATGCAGTTTTGCGACATTTTTTATTAACTTCATTTGAATTTTATTAAAGACTAATCGTGCTCAAAATAATAACACCCATGTGCCACTCAAACAGCACCGGCAGACCGTGAAATTCTTTCGGTTGGTCCTACAGACAAAAATTATGCGTGCGTGCTAACAAACTTATCGCATTTCACAAGGCCTGATCATTGGCATTAAAATTAAAATTTCGTCATAATTGTTTAAAAAAATAACCTTATTTTAAAAATTATGAACGGAACCCACTGTGATTTTATTTGTACTTGGAGAAGAATAAGTTGCGAAGACGTGAATTGAAATGATGTTTTGGGTTCAGTTGGACATAAATTGTTATTTAAATCCTTTTTATATTCTAAGTTCTAATGGCAAATAATAATAATGTTTATTTAAGCAATTAATTCCTGGTAGAATGCACGTAAGGATTCGATTTTTATGATCAATACGAGCTAGGAAATTTACAGGAATATTGTTTTTGAATTAGGTAGGTAGGTATTTACTGTGTTGTACGTACGATGGCAAGGTGGTGGGTGGAAGATTACTATGTAGATAATAATTATGTACAAAGTAATCTTCTACGTAAAAAAATACCAACAAGTGTGTAAAGGATACGTGACAATGCAAGCACGTAAGTACCTAAATATTTCGTTGAATTTTGATACCTAGACCAATTATTTGTACTGTGGCTAGTTCACAAACATAATCAAATTTTAGGAAACGTCAGTACTTAATCATTTTTGTAAACAAAAAATGAACATGCGGAACCTTTTATTCAGAAATACCAGGAGTAAGAGGTTTATTTTTACTTACAAATAGTTCGCTGACACCGATCAGCTGACTTATTGCTAGTGATGTATTTATTTCAATTTGAGAAGTTCGGTTTCTGGTATCAATTTATTAAAAATTATCATAACTTCCGAACATGTAGAGATAGGATTAAAAAACCCTTCTAATATCGTTTAATATCATTTTTTTTTTTTTTTTTTTTTTTTTTTTTTTTTTATTTAAGAGTATTTATCATCCAAAGAAGCTGTGCCTTTCGTATGTATATACCCTTTCCGTTACACCCTGTATAAAGCCTTGCCAAATTTTATCGAAATCCGTGCAGTTTTGTAAATTTTTATATCAACCCGTATTTTACCCCCTTAGGGGATGATTTTTCAAAAACGCTGAACCGCATATTTCTTAATTTCCTAACAATAGCATAAATTTGTTATCCCTTACTTAAGAAATACTTGGTTTCCCTTACAAACTTTCATCCCCTATATCACCCCCCCGTGGTATTGTTTTTGAAAGTATCCTATGTCCTTTCCCAGTATGCTATATAAAGACTTGCCAAGTTTTGTCGAAAACCGTGCAGTTTTGTAAATTTTAAAATCAACCCCTATTTTACCCCCTTAGGGGATGATTTTTCAAAAACGCTGAACCGCATATTTCTTTATTTCCTATCAAAAGCATACATTTTAATTTTCACATCCCTAACTTAAGAAATACTGAGTTTCCTATACAAACTTTCATCCCCTATATCACCCCCTGTACATTATTTTTGAAAAAAAAAGTAGCCTATGTCCGTCCCCAGGATACCATCTATAGCCTTGCCAAATTTTATCGAAATCCGTTCAGTGGTTTAGTCGTGAAAAGGTAACAGACAGACAGAGTTACTTTCGAATTTATAATATTAGTATGGATATTTTATTATTGTTATATTATTATTTTATAAAATCTGGAACAGTATATAACAACATTTTTCAATTATAGGCCGACCGTTTAACTCGCGTATCGCCTGCGCGGTAAAAGGGAGCGAGGGGAGATGTTAGCGGATGGGTGAAAGGGGTGCGCGGAGCAGAGAGCTGCTCCGCGCTCCCCTTTCACCCATTTCACGCGAGTTAAACGGTCGGCCTATAGTAGCGAGGAGAGGGCTTTCTTAAACTTTGCTATGGGCATATTTTTTATACTATCGGGTATTTTATTGTAAATTTTCAAAGCCATTCCAAAAAAATTCTTTTTCATCAACGAGGTTCTGCATTTTATATCGCATAATTGCCCTCAGGGCTATTTTTTTATCACTAGCCAAATTTTCACAGGGTGTTCCACCCCTGAATATGAACAACTTTCACTATGCGACCAACTTTAAAATCACGAAAAATAAATTAGTTGTTTCATACATTTTGGTCGAGTAGGTATTGAACTTTTGTATGAAACAGCTATTTTTTTTTCGTTTCGGTCATGGATAAGTTAAAAATTACAAACAAATTGAGTGTGTTGGGTCAGTTAGTAAATAATGAATTGCATATTAAAAGGGGATTAGGTCTTACGAAGGATTATCGTGTTACCCAGTAACTGGGTTGTGGAGGTCAGATAGGCAGTCACTCCATGTAAAATACTGGTATTCAGCTGCATCCGGCTAGACTGGAAGCCGACCCCAACATAGCTGGATATTACATAGTCATATTTTTTAATAGCATCATCAAAATTTGATCTGAATCTTTTGATTTGGTTTTAAATAACAAGGAATTTTCTCAAGTTGCTTTAACACAAAATATAAATACAGGGTGGTCAAACAATATAGGGAGAATAAGAATAAGAATAATTTTATTGTATAATAAGTTACATTTGTTGTGTTGTTTCCTGAAATTCCCTGTGCCGTGAGATCCAGGCTCCTTCGTTCTGTTAACATCTGTTGCTACTCGTATACATGAAATAGGTTTGAAAATGTTACAATAAATTTCTTAATTTCCAAGTTACAAAAGAAAACTAATGCTAATACACAAAGAAAAATATTTTTTTTTTTTTTTTTTTTTCCTTTCATTCTGTAACTTGGCGATCTGTGTTAAACACAATAAGCCATTCGGTTGAGGTGTCATGTTCTTTGTTTTATTGGCAGAAGGAACTCCTAGGAGTCCCCTTCATATGGTGTGATCAAATCTCGCAGTAAGCGTAGGGACACTATGCCTTTTCAGTCGGGAATGTGTGACACTGCCTGTGCCTACCAGTTTTGATGCCAGTTCATTGACGTGAGTTGATATTCTCGTCTGATAGCTTTCACTATGTCTAGCAATTTCTTGTCTGACGGTGTTGAACTTTAGATCCTCATGAATGTATTTGTTGCTCACGTAGTAGGGTATGTCAAGCATGGCTCTCAGTGTCTTGCTCTGGAATCTTTCGAGAATCTCTATGTTGCTATTGCTAGCAGTACCCCAGAGCTGGATTCCGTAAGTCCAGATTGGTTTGAGGATGGTCTTGTAAATAGCAATTTTACTTTCATGTGACAGTCTTGATTTACGACCCACCAACCAGTACATTGATCTGAGTTTCGTATCCAATTGTTTGCGTTTGGTCCATATGTGCTTTCTCCAGGTAAGTCTCCGATCCAGATGCATACCCAAATATCTGGCATCTTCAGCCTGGGGGATTTCCTCGTTATGGAGTTTTATTGAGGGACAGGTCTGTCTTCTCAGGGTGAAGGTCACATGGACAGATTTTCCCTGGTTAGGCTTAATTCTCCATTTGTCTAACCACTTCTCCACTTCATTGACGTGGGCTTGTAGTTTGGCTGATGCTATAGCGAAATCCTCGTGTACCGACAGAATGGCTGTGTCATCCGCATAGGTGGCAGTTATAGTATCAGCATGCGTTGGCAGATCTGCAGTAAATAACAAGTATAGTATGGGTCCCAATATACTTCCTTGTGGAACTCCTGAGAGAATTTCGATTAAAGGAGCGATTTCATTATTAAATTTCACCTCAAAACATCTCCTGTGTAGGTACGATCGCAAAATCGGAAAGAAAGAGTGGGGCAGCAGTTTTTTCAGTTTGAAGAGAAGTCCTTCATGCCAGACTCTGTCGAATGCCTGGCTAATGTCTAGGAAGACAGCAGAGCAGAACTGTTTGCATTCTAGTGCACGACTTTATAGTATCCGTAATACGGTGTATCTGTTCAATAGTTCCATGTTGCTCTCGGAATCCAAACTGGTGAAGAGGAATAACTTCCGATAGGTAGGTGCGCATCCTGTTTAGCAGTATTTTTTCCAGAAGTTTGCCCAACACTGGAAGTAAGCTTATCGGTCTGTAGGAGCCTACTTCATGGAGCGGTTTGCCTGGTTTAGGTATCATTATAACCTGCGCCATTTTCCACTGAGCGGGATAGATTCCTAGTCTTAGGCAGGCATTGAAGATATTTGTGAGGTGAATTACGGCCTTTCTGGGCAGTTGCTTGATTAGTTGTGCATCGATTAGGTCGTAGCCTGGCGCTTTTCCTTTCTGAAGTTTTAAAATTTCTCTCCATAATTCTTTGGGGCTAGCACTTTTTAGTGGTAGGCTCATTTGCAGTGGTGCGGCCAGATATTCGTAGACTTCCTTGTCGTGTTCAGGATGTTTGCTAGGTAAAGGTCTGAAAATAGATTTTAGGTGTTCCGCGTATACCTGAGCCTTCTCAAGTTCTGTCTTTGCCCACTTGCCATCAGTGTCTTTTATGGGTGGTATATGTTCTTTTGGTTTTTTCAGCCCTTTTGTTATCTTCCACAGTGAGTAGTTGGTGTCTTTATTAGGAGTAAGATTAGCTAGCTGATTTTGAAGGCGCTCGTTTTCTGCTTGGCAGATCATGTGCTTTAGTTCCTCAGAGGCCTTGTTGAAAGCTTTTTTGTCACACGGATATTTTGTAGTATGCCATTTTTTCCGCAGCTGTCTTCTTTCATTTACTTTATCCTTTATCAGTTTGGAGTAGTGGACATTTTGTGTGGTTTTCAGTCTCAGAAAAGGTGTAGATTCTTTGGCCGCTAGGTGTATAAGCTTGTTGAGTGACTCGATAGCTGTTTCGATGCTATTCACACTGTTCAGCGGTAAGTTCAGATGTATGGAGTTTGATATTTTGGTTCTGTAGCTGTCCCAGTCTGTTCTGTGGTTATACAGTCTTTGTGGATACTCAGTCAGAATAGCCTTGCAGTAAACATTAATTATCACTGGTGTATGGTCTGACGACAGGTCAGTACATTCTTCTACGTCTATTTGACTGAGCGGGATATTCTTGGTGATGAAAAAATCCAATAGGTCTGGTACCTTTTTTTGGTCCGCAGGCCAATATGTGGGAAAACCATGTGAAGCGTAATTGAGGTTAAGGTCATTCGTAGCTACATAAAGTTGTCGACCTCGTGGTGATGTTAGTCTGGAGCCCCAGAAAACATGTTTTGCGTTCCAGTCACCACCGCATAAGTATCTGTTTCCTAGTGTATTGAAATAAGTCTTGAACTCATCGCTTGTAATAACGTGCCTAGGTGGGCAGTAGATTGCAGAAACTGTTGTTTCTATTTCGCTATCTTGGATTCTGACCGAAGTTGCTTGTATCTTTTCAGTTTTATATTCCCCAAGAAAATAATGTTTGATGTTCTCTTTTATTATGATTGCAGTTCCTCCATGCGAGTTACCAGAAGGGTGATTAGTAGTGTACACCATATAGTTTTCAAGGCAGAAATGGGTTTTTAGTGTAAACCTTGTTTCCGAGATTAAAGCCACGTCAACTTTTTCAATTCTCAGGAAGAGTTCAAGTTCCTGTCGACGTTCTGTCAGCCCGTTGGCATTCCAAGTAATTATCCTAAGGTTTAGGGGTGCTTTATAAGGCTTGAAACTAATTGGATCATACGATCCATCATGTTGTCTAACATAGTATATATTATGTTTTGGAATTTATCGAACATTGTGTCTAGTACTTCCACAAAATTATTTGGGTCCTTGATGTCGGTTTTTGCTCCTCCTGTGTTTTTTTGTTTTGTTGCTTGTGCATATGTGGTATTTGATTTTAAGTGGTTGTGAAAATTGTAATTCTTGTTTTGGTTGTTTTCTTGGACATTTTCTATTGGACTTTTGCGGTATTGGTTATGTATTACGTTATTTGAGTTTATATTACTTTCTTTGGATACTCTTGGCTTGTTTTTCATAAGTAGATCTTTGTACTGTTTGTATTTTGTGCAGCCTTTATAGCTTGCTGGGTGTTTTTCTTGGCAATTTGCACAAGTTGCCTCGGTGTCAGTTCTTTTTAGACAGCTTGTTGTGGAGTGTTCTTCGCCACATTTCACGCATCTGAATGGCCTATTGCATTGGTTTTTGGCATGTCCGAATCTCTGGCATCTTTTACACTGTAAAATGTCTAGCTTTTTGTATGGTGCTTCGAATGAAACTTTTACGTAGTTTACTCGGTTGATTTTGAAGATTTCTTTGTTGTTGTGTTTAGGCTCAAGATCCACATAGAATAAAGGTAGCGGTTGTTTTGTATTTTTATGTTTTACATTAGTAATGTGCCTGATTTCATGCCCTAGTTCGAAAAGTTCTTTTTTTATAAGTTCTGTGTCTTCTGATGAGTGTAGACCACGTAAAACTACTCTATAGGCTCTTTCGCTTTTGAGTTTGTATGTATAATGGCTAACATCGTTCTCTATAAAGTTAGCTCTTATGTTTTTGTATGTGTCTACATCAGTAGGCATTATTTTAACTACGTGACCTGACCTCAAAGTTGTCATAATATATTTATCGGTGCCTGCAACTGATGAAAGGAGTTCTTTTAATTTCATTATGTCAATGACTCCCGTGACGAATATGGGTTCTGGTTTTGGTGGTTTGGGCTCCTTGAGTTGTTCAGTGGGTCCCTCGTTGATTGCTGATTCTAGGATTTGAAATCTGTTTTCTGTTGTTACTGCATATGTTGTCTTGGTTAATTTACTACTTTTGTTTATCGATTCAGGACTGGATTCCGCTTTTCTTTTTATAGGTACCTGATCGTTTTGCCAGGGTTGGGTTTTTTTAGCTTGTTCATCATTCATATTAGATTTATTTGATTCTACATAATGCGTATTATTTGAACTTGTTTGTTTTGGTGTTTCTACCGGTAATGTTCCAAGTGAGTGACTCCTTGCACGTATGAACATACTTTTTTTAAGTATTTGTTGTGTCATCTTTGGGTTATTTTCGTTGTTGTTTTCATTGCTCTTCTTCATTTTGTTCCCACGAGTAGGGTCGATATAAAAAGTCACTTGAGAGGTGACGCCCATTCCCCCAAGAAGGCGATCTTCAACGACGTTTGCCAGGTCCGCCGAGGTTGGCGCTCGCGACTGATCTCCCACCAGCCATGCATTCTCTTGGCACGTGTCCCACCGTAGAATTAGGGTGACTATTTTAAAGAGGGTTTCTACCTCACAGCCCAGACAATTAAGCCAAGACTCCCGATCGCTAGATGGCGGTTGCGGGTGTGGGTATTCATTTCCTAATACCCTTAGGCCTGTGTTCACCAACACTCAAACCACCGGCTAGGCATTCGAACAGCTGGTCCATGTCAAACTTGGTAGGAAATTTGACACAAACCAACCGCTCAAACACCCAACCGCCAGCTCCAAGTGCTGGTGAACACAGCCCGTAGTTGACTGGCTTGTTAGGCCAGTAGTGTCAGGTTATTTGACCGCCGCCCGAGGCTCGGCGTTAAGGTTCGTTTGGCACCACCCGGGGGGCACGTGTAGGGTTTTACTTAGGTATTCTTCCTACGGACGCGAACCACTCCACCCCCATATGTATGTATGTGGTGTGAGGGTGTGTTGGTGTGTGTATGTGTGATATAGTGTGTGACATAGACTTATAAAAAAAGATGGACTCCGCGCCACGCATATCGAAAGTGAAGCACAGTAAGTATGCCGGACCGTTTGTACAAACACGCCTCGCGCACACATTTACATCATAGTATGCCGACCGGCCACCATTACGTGACACGAGCGACGGCGTCTTTGCAGGTACTCAAATCATGCACACATAGATCGGTAGGGTGCTTCACTTTCGATACGCGTGGCGCGGAGTCCATCTTTTTTTATAAGTCTATGGTGTGTGATATATAAATAGTATGTTTGTGTTATATAATGGTAATTATACAGGGTTATTGGTAAAACACCAGCAACCTCTTAAGGGGTCATTGTACTCATCATTATGAACAACTTTTACTATGGGACCAAACCTGAATTCGCGAAAAATAAATCAGCTGTTCAGTACATTTATCTACATCAAACTCGTCAAAATGTAGGGAGCAGCTGATTTTTTTTCGCGATTTCAGGATTGGTCCCATAGTAAAAGTTGTTCATAATGATGAGTACAATGACCCCTTAAGAGGTTGCTGGTGTTTTACCAATAACCCTGTATAAATATAAATATATGTATGAGTGCATGAGTGCATTTTTTTAGGTTAAGAAGTTTTCAGTCATATCATAGGAGATAAAGGAGGTCATTTCCAACAAAAAATCTTTCTACAGCATGGCCATAATTCAATTACCCTAGAAATTAATTGCTCTTGTTTGGTACCAAGAGCCGCATTTAGACTAATTAAAAAAAATAGTGATATAAAACAATAAAACAAAGGGTGTTGTATTATTACTAGTATCAGCACTACCAAAAGTTTTGCGGCTCTGGGTGACAAATTTCAAGAGCAATCCACGACTTTCTGACCATCCTGTATTATGACCTTATTGGTGATGTTCTTCAGAAAGGTCAGGTGCGTAGTACTCGCTACCGGCGTGCGTGTGTGACCAGACGTATGAACCTAAACGAGGCAAAAGTAGTATGTAAGGATCGTAGCACGTGGCGTTCTGTAGTTCCTGCCTACCCCCATGGGAACAAGGCGTGTAGTTATGTATAGTTTGTTTAGAAAAACCATTTACCATTTATTTGACGACACGGTTGGCGTAGTGGTTGAGCGATTGACTGCTGCGCAGCATGTCGCGGGTTCGATTCCCGCACGGAACAAATATTTGTACGACCTACAAGTATTTGTTGAGTCTGGGTGTTTTTCTATCTATAATATGTATACAACGTGTAATGCTAAATGCGCAAAACCTCTTAAGGGGTCATTGTACTCATCATTATGAACAACTTTTACTATGGGACCAAACCTGATATCGCGAAAAAAAAATCAGCTGTTCAGTACATTTATGTTCGCAAATTTCGTCAAAATGTACTGAACAGCTGATTTTTTTTTCGCGATTTCAGGTTTGGCCCCATAGTAAAAGTTGTTCATAATGATGAGTACTATGACCCCTTAAGAGGTTTTGCGCATTTAGCATTACACGTTGTATATTTACAAAAAAAAAAAAATGTATATAAGTAGTTTATCAGCCATCTCGTTACCATAACACAAGCATTAGGTTGCTTAGCTTGGGACTAGATGGCGTTGTGTGAAATGTCCAAGGATATTTATTTATTTATTTTATTTATTTACTACAATTTAAACTTGACCTGTAAATGTTTTCTGTTTTCAGGGCACGAACCAACCAACAGAAGTTACCCACATAGAAGCGAAAAATAGTAAATTTGATTCGGTAAGACAATCATATCCTATCGTCCTTTGATGAATATGAGTCTTCGTTTTTAATACTAGTTATAAAAAACAGGTCAAGAGCGAGTCGGACTCGCGCACCGAGGGTTCCGTTACGATTTCTGAAAAAGTGTGCTATTTAGTGACATCGATTTATTTTTCCTGTAATCTTTACTTATACTTCTATCACATAGAATAATTTCAGATTTTTCTCTTTGCAACCTTCGGAGATAAGGGGGGGAGGGGGGGGGGTACTTTTTTTAAATTTTTCATCAAAAGTCGAAAACTATGCGGCCAAAATAAAAAAAGGTTTGGGAATGTGCAAACAGCGCTCTTTCATTTGATACCCCACATGCCCTAGTAGCCCCACTTTGAATTTTTAAGACCCCCTTTCAGTCCCTGTTGCAAATTGAGTCACACCATAAGGGTTGCTTTTTTACCATTTTGGTACGGAACCCTAAAAACGACTAGCTTCTGCCCGCGAGTTCGTTCGAGATACACAATATACTGAAACAACAGCCACATTTTTATAAAACTCCCTCGGATTTTGATTTTGATTTTGATTTCTTTATTGCGACATATTATGATACTCGCAAGTAAATCAAAACCTATATATAGGGTACTTCCCGTTATCCTAGAATAATGAAATTTGGCAAGAAGCAAGGTCTTACAACACAAGTAAAGTAAAAAGTCCGAAATTAGTTAATTTGTAATGTTATCACATAAAAAAAATTATTTTTTTGGGATTACAATTTTTTTTTTTTAAGATATTTTTTTTTCTACTACGGAACCCTTCATTGTGCGTGGGCTTTTTGCTAGGCTCGTAAGGGTGCCTATAACTTTCGTCAAGAATTGGGCTTTCAAATGCAGAAAAGATTTTTCAAATCCGACTACTATAGTATAGTTAAAATCTCGCTGCAGACTTGGTCATAAATCATAATCGGAGTAGGGATGTGCGCTAGTTGCGCGCGCTCAAGACCATTATCGATAACAGATGATGACGATGACTCAGACGAAGAATTTTAATTTTCTATTTTTAGTTTATACATACGTTCTTTTGTTTATACAGGGTGTTTGGTAGATGGGTGCAAAGCCTGAAGGGGGTGATATTTCAGACCATTTAGAACTTATTAAGATAAACTTGTCTTAGACGAAGTCTGTTCCTTGTATTTTTTTTCGAAACTCTAAGGTTTTTAACAATAATACCCATTTTTTTTCAATTAATTGTTAATAGTGTCCTGTAAAAGCTGTTATGTTATTATTTTTTATTTATGTAATGTAGTGATTACTCAAACAAAATAATTCCAAAGCATCTGTGTCATTAGAGAAACATTCTACGCCATATTCAAGTTTAAGAAACTTTTAAAAATCAAGCAAACGTTTTGCTTACGAAATAATAAAAAAAATTAAAAAATAGCCTCAGTTGTTCAAACCTTTTTTAAAACATGCTTGGTTATTGCCCTTTCTTTTGAGGTACTATTTACGCAGATGTCTCATCAACTCTTGGAATTAGGATGTACAAAGCAAATTGAGTATGAAAATTGTTATTTTCGAACAGATCAATAAAACAACATTTTTGTTAAAATAATTTATTGTTCATGTTCAAAATGTTGACCGCGGTTTCTTATACAAGCGCGTGCCCGTCTTCTCACTTCTGTAGTTGTGATTTTTAATTTCATCTCCTGCTTCATGACTTGAAAAGCCGTTTGGATTCTTTCTATTAATTCTTCTCTAGTTGAAATTTCAACGTGCGTGTAGACGAGCTCCTTGGCCCGTCCCCAAACGAAAAAATCCACAGGAGTTAAATCGGGTGATCGAGGTGGCCAAGGGATGGGCCCGTCTCTGCCAATCCAGCTCTCTGGGAAACAATTATTTAAATGTTCTCTCACGTTTAGGGTCCAGTGTGCTGGACAACCATCTTGTTGAAAAATCAGTGGTCTTCTCACTGTCAATATTGGTATTTCGGTCTCGTCCAGAAGCTCTGGGAGATAGTTTTGGAGGAATTCCAGGTAATTTTCTCCATTTAAATTATCTGGCAGGAAGTGGGGACCAATCAACGTTCGGCCGATTACTCCTGCCCACACGTTAACTGAAAATTTCCTTTGGAACGACACATGCTTCTTCCAGTGTGGATTGTTCTCCTTGTCGGTCCATCGATGAAGATTATGAAAATTGGTAATTCCTTCTTTCGAAAATTTCGACTCATCGGTCCACAAGACGGATTTTAAAAACCATGCATCTTCAATGTCACTATTTAACAAAAAGCGACAGAACTGAATCCTTCGGGGGGGATCTTCATTTTCCAAACCTTGTACACCCGTGCCGTGGAAAGGATATTTGTTTTCTCGGTGCATCGTATTCCACACCTTCCATACCGAAATGTTGAGGTTTCGAGCTACTACTCTGACGCTCGTAGTAGGATCTGCATCAAAAGCTGCAATAACGTCTTCCTCGATACTTGGGTGATGTCTTCCCGGGTTGAATCCAGATTCCGCGCGGTGGATTCCAACTACAGAAAGTCGACGAAATGTGTTGTAAAACACTCTGACATTAGGTAATCTGCGATTTGGATATCTCTCTTGGTACATCCGTCGCGCCAAAGATCCATTACCGTCAGCTCTGCCATACATGAAGACGATATCCGCATATTCTTCATTCGAAAAAGTAGCCATAGTCGATTGATCACACAAATAAAAGTCTAAAATCACTGAAGGAGCTCACAGCTAGGGCTCAACACCTTAAACACCTCCAAAATCAACACGTGAAGGAGCGCACAACCTCATGCGGTGAATTGTGTAAACACGAATTTGCAATTAAAACGTCTAGTCACAACTGGGCAGTCGTTACTTGACTAACTGAGGGTCCGAAGATGTGACGAGTCCACTCGACTACTCGGGTACTAGTACTAGTGTAAATAGATAACGACTTTATATCCTCAGCAACTAAGCTGATTTTTCTATTGAATAACAACAGCAGTTCAGTAGACGCTACCCGAGAGTCGAAAAAAGGGCAAGTTTGTTGTCGTCGCGCGGCGGCTTTTGTTAAGCGAGTTCCCAGAATTTGATTGGTGCGCGTGCACCATAATTCTAAGAATGATTCAGTTACCAGTTCGAACAAAAAACAATAGTGCATTAGCAAAAATGTTGCATTATTTTGGTCTGTTTAAAAATTAAATATTTCACCTCAATTTGCTTTGTACATCCTAATTCCAAGAGTTGATGAGACATCTGCGTAAATAGTACCTCAAAAGAAAGGGCAATAACCAAGCATGTTTTTAAAAAGGTTTGAACAACTGAGGCTATTTTTTTTATTTTTTTATTATGCCGTAAACAAAACATTTTCTTGATTTTTAAAAGTTTCTTAAACTTGAATATGGCGTAGAATGTTTCTCTGATGACACAGATGCTTGGGAATTATTTTGTTTGAGTAATCACACATTACTTAGATAAAAAATAAATAAAAAATAATAACTTAACAGCTTTTACTGGACACTATTAACAATTATTTGAAAAAAAAAGGGTATTATTATTAAAAACCTTAGAGTTTAAAAAATAAATATAAGGAACAGACTTTGTCTAAGACAAGTTTAGCTTAATAAGTTCTAAATGGTCTAAGATATCACCCCCTTCAGGCTTTGCACCCATTTAATATGCTTTGTAGTAAATTTGGTAATAAAATAAAAAAAATGTGTATTTATTTCTATCACCCATTTATAAATATATAAAACTATCGATATCACTCATCGACTGCAGTAATGCACAGGACTACGTGTGGGCGTGGCCTGCCCATAAGGCCCGTGAGTGGGAAAGAGAGCGAAACACTCGAGTGATTTATGACCGAGTCTGCAGCGAGATTTTTACTATACTATAACTACTACTACTGCTAATGTAACTAATAACATTTTTTAAATATTTCTAGCTATTTGAAGCCAGCGAATTAGAGGCGAGCGTAAAGTCTGTCGGTAAGTCTTACTTTTGTATCCATATTGATGAATATTATAGCGCGTGCGCAGTCACCGCCTGAGGTATTTGAGCGGTGAGACGGGGGAGGGTGCGATTGACAAGATTGACAGACTGAGTTAACTTGGCCTTTGTCTACCTCCCCCGTCTCACCGCTTACATACCTCAGCCGGTGACTAGCACTTGCGCGCACACAATAGTACAAAATGACATGAATTTTTACCTATATTAATTTAAATATAGGGAATGTGTGAGGACTATGTGGGAAATTTTTTCTTTTCCTCTTTTTATCTCTTAAATTCTCAGTTTTAACCCTTCCGGAACGTGGATCCACGCGAGACACAATGGCTTTTTCATTGTGTCTGTAATTACGGCATTCAACTCGTTAATGATGGTCTGGCAGTTTGAGTACTTTATGCAGCCTGTCCAAATACCAAATGTCCTTTCTTTGGTATTGTTCGTCGAGTCGCTAAGCTCCTTCAGTTCCGAGTCTTGAGCTGCACTGATTACACGATTCTCTCAAATCTGTGTGATTCTTTTCTCAAAAGACCTTTTCAGACGCTAATCTACATGGTCCTCACATGATCTCACCCAGATTATGTTTGGAGTTAAGAGACTGACCGTTTGTTTCGCCATTTCTTCTCAGGGGTAGTCGGATAGGAAATGTCGAATCGAGCTTATTATTATTATTGGATGTGTAAAAGTGATTCCGTTATCCTATTTACAGAATATATAATTTCATATAATTAATTTCTTTTTTAATTACTATATACACCGAGTCAGAGTATTTTCCTGCTGACATTGAATTTTTTATCTTTGAAGCAATTTCCATAAAGTGATACAAAAACAATGTTAATAACATCCAAATTAATATTGTTTTAGTGAAAGCGGAAGCGGAAGTGAATCTAGAAGAGGCCAAATTCTACATAACGGAAGATAAGAAGTTAATATTACAAGATAGTGGTTAGTATTCCTTCAATTTAACACTAGCGACTATTCTCGGTTTCGCTCAAGCAGTTAAGACGCAGATAAATACCTGCGTGTTCTGTGCTGAGCTCACGTAACGCGTCGTACGTCTAGAGCCAGTAATAGGACTCGCCCGTGAACGAATTAACCACTGGACCCGACATAAAATGCAAATGAAAAACTCGTTCAACCACATTACATTTGATTAAATAATATATAATGATTTGCTTAGTATTTGCTTTTGACATAACTTAATTTAATTATTTAATCCATTGTAATATTTAATTAATTATTATTAACTTTGACATTATATTAACTTTGACATTATTTATTTATTACTGACATTATTTATTAGACATTAATTAATACATATTTAATCAGTTTTTATTTTGAATTGAGTTTTTGTGTTTAATATGGGTCAATGACAAGAAATAAATGAATTTTAATTTTTAATTAAATTTTGTGTTAAATAACAATAAATGTAATAAAATTATGTACTTACAAGTAAAAAGAAATAGTGTCGCTTCCGCCGCTATAGTTTTTACACCATTTAACTGAACATTTAGTAATTTTTGGGAGATGTTTTGTGACAAGTAAGTGCTTGAGACTGACGCAAAAACAAGCGACCAAGGCTAGAATTTCCTGGTTACTGACAAGACCGGTAAAGGTACGTCCGCTTATATGTCGGGTCCAGTGGTTAATTCGTTCATGGACTCGCCCATCAAGGAGCGCTGTCCCAAATTAGACGCATTATTAATTTATTATACATAAAACAAAAGGCATACCATATTTATTTATTATATTAAAACGCGTACCATACTATCGTTGAGTTGCACGAAACTAAAATTAGTTTAACTGAGACTACTAAATTCATGCCATCCCTTTTGACGAGTTATGCGAACATAAATGTAGGGAACAGCTCATTTTTTTTTTGCGTTTTCAAAGTTGGTCCCATAGTAAAAGTTGTTTGTTATCATGAGTACAATCATGTGTTTAAGTATCGGTCACTAATTACCAGTCACCTTATATACAAGGACGAGTTTGTCGAAAGAACTGACCGACATTAGCAAAAGACAGAATTGAGTGGAAAAGGGAGAAGGAGGGAGGGGAGGGAGGCCATTGCTCTGCAGTGGGCAGGAACCTTTTGGGTTACGCATTGAAAGGGTTTTCAATAGGGGTTTTCTAAGCAGTTAAACAAAGACCTGTGAAAGATGTGGGTAACACTTTAGAATGGCTTAAATTAAGCCGTTCAAAAGGGTTTCACTTAAACTCTCTTAACTATAACAGCGTAACAAGTTTTTCTGTTTTCTTGGCACTTTTCTATACAACTCTATCAATAGCAAAATACATATTTACACAGATACAAAAGCTATTTGTAAAAGAAATTTACGCATTTGGCTTTTAAATCTCGACTACACTGCCACTGAAAACTTATTAAAACCAGTGTCTTAACACCCACGCATTTACACTCACACTCCTACACTTACAATCATCCATACACTCACCCTTACTCTCATTCATACACTCATTCATTTTATTCTTCATTTTTCGTTAATCTCATTTCTATTTTATTTTGTTTTGTCTAAAAACGTATCATTAATATTAATATATCTACTTATAATTTGTACATTTCATTGAAAGTATATCTTGACTAACCATTTGGTAATGTAACATGTGTAACAAAAGAGCCGGGTGATCTGTAACTCAGGGCCCTCCTACTTCAGACACCTTTCTCTATATAAGATTGTGCATATAATATCTAGTGCCTGTAATACTGAATGAGAAAAATAAAGATTTTTATGATTATGATTATGATTATGATTATGAACATTCCGACTGGGGCAATGTAATATTTTATGATCTCTCGATGATGGGCATAAGTTGCAAATAGCTAATATGGTAACCCGAACAAACCCCAGTAGGGGTTATCTTAATGAAGGGGTCACCCTTTCACTGGGTTTCAAGTATAGAACACATTCAATGGGTTATCGGTATTGAAGGGATAACCCTTTTACTGAAACCCGTTCAAAGAGTTACTCATGATAAAGGTAACCTCATAAACGGCTTACCCCTTTGAAATACTCTTAACCAGGGTTGTGTTGTTAGATTAGATATATACAGGGTGTTTGGCAGAACGTTGAACATACGAAAATGTTGGATAGTTGGGGTCATCTGCTACTTACTCAGCCCTAATTTATTTGGCCCTGGCCCACTGTATATTTTTAATTATTTTTTTTTATCTTTTTTCTTGTTTCACCACTTTCTTAACTTTAAAGTGTAATTTTTATTAAAAGTGGGTGAAACAGGCAATATTTAGTTTTTTTTTTCATACTTTTATGTTGGCAGATTCTTATAAAATTATTGCTTTATTCAGATGTTAGCTAGAAAAAAAGTTATGAGTCCTCAAACTTACAGAAAGATGTAAAAAAATACTTAAATCTTAATTTCAACTTGCATTTAAAAAAAAACAAAAAATGATTGAGGAGTTCCAATTCTAGCAAAACATCCCTAGTGTGTGAGCTTTCTAATGGTATGTAATTTGCTAAAAAACTAAGAGTTATTTCATAATTTTATCAAGTAGGACATTTTTGACGAAACTCTACCTTTACGGAAAGTGAAATGTTTTGCGAAATTTAATACTGCAAGGTTGGTAAAAATTAAATGGTCGATTCAAATTATGCTGTACCAGTTAGGTGTGTTAAGGAAACAATTAAAAAATGTTAAATAATTTATTTAAATAATAAATCACAAATGTTCGAATTGACGCCCTTCATTTACAACACAGGCGCGGCATCTTCGTCTGATTTCTACAGTCGTTGTGCGCAGCAGCATCTCCTGTCGCATAACTTCGAAAGCAGTATTAATTTGATTTATCAAATCTTCTCTACTTTCTACTTCTGTAGTGTAAACTAGTTCCTTTGCCCTTCCCCACACGTGAAAATAATAAGGCCTAATAGGGCCTCATTATTTGCCCGACAACATCAATGGGAACAACTACTTGGATTTTTTGATCAATGAGTTACCACCATTAGTGGAAGAAGTGTTCCAAGTAGACATAAACAGGCCTCTTGTCTTTCAACACGATGGCTGTCCAGCTCACTTTAGTCTGATTGTACGTGAGCATTTGGATAATTGTTTACCAAATTCGTGGATTGGCAGGGGAGGACCAATCCCCTGGCCTCCGCGATCGCCCGACCTCACTCCGCTCGATTTTCACGTGTGGGGAAGGGCAAAGGAACTAGTTTACACTACAGAAGTAGAAAGTAGAGAAGATTTGATAAATCAAATTAATACTGCTTTCGAAGTTATGCGACAGGAGATGCTGCTGCGCACAACGACTGTAGAAATCAGACGAAGATGCCGCGCCTGTGTTGTAAATGAAGGGCGTCAATTCGAACATTTGTGATTTATTATTTAAATAAATTATTTAACATTTTTTAATTGTTTCCTTAACACACCTAACTGGTACAGCATAATTTGAATCGACCATTTAATTTTTACCAACCTTGCAGTATTAAATTTCGCAAAACATTTCACTTTCCGTAAAGGTAGAGTTTCGTCAAAAATGTCCTACTTGATAAAATTATGAAATAACTCGTTAAAGTTTTTTTTTTATAAAAGCAAATTACATACCATTAGAAAGCTCACACACTAGGGATGTTTTGCTAGAATTGGAACTCCTCAATCATTTTTTGATTTTTTTTAAATGCAAGTTGAAATTATGATTTAAGTATTTTTTTACATCTTTCTGTAAGTTTGAGGTCTCATAACTTTTTTTCTAGCTAACATCTGAATAAAGCAATAATTTTATAAGAATCTGCCAACATAAAAGTATGAAAAAAAAAGCTAAATATTGCCTGTTTCACCCACTTTTAATAAAAATTACACTTTAAAGTTAAGAAAGTGGTGAAACAAGAAAAAAGATAAAAAAAATTAATTAAAAATATCCAGTGGGCCAGGGCCAAATAAATTAGGGCTGAGTAAGTAGCAGATGACCCCAACTATCCACCATTTTCGTATGTTCAACGTTCTGCCAAACACCCTGTATACAAGGATTTGAATATGGAATACATAAACGAGTTTCGATTCAATTTCATAAAAAAAAAATAAAAAAAAACAATCCCTAGCCTTTTCCCAACTATGTTGGGGTCGGCTTCCAGTCTAACCGGATGCAGCAGAATACCAGTATTTTACATGGAGCGACTGCTTATCTGACCTCCACAACCCAGTTACTGGGTAATACGATACGATTCAATTTCATAAACATTCTGTAAAAAGTATAAATTCGTGTTTTTTTTTTTTTCAGATAAAACAACTTTGAATCTATTACAAGAGGGCGATGAGTCTACTCTACTAACTATACGTAAGTTTAAATATAATAAAGTAGATGAACCTTATTACCATGGTAATAAGGTCGAAAAGTTGTTCATCGCAAATGTCCGCGATGGTACATATAAGTTTTGCGACAGAAATATACGGAAAGAGAACGCGGAACTAATTTGACAGTTTTCTTCCCCTTGAGCATAATCAGCCTATGAAGAAAATGTCGTGAGGAAAGTTTTGAGTATGAATGTGGATGCCTATAAGAGTAGGGGAAGACCAAAGAAACGATGGGTGGACTGTGTGAAAGATGACAATTATTATGGTTAGAAAGGGAGGACGACTAATAAATTGCCTGGCTGGGGGGGGGGGGGGGGTGGCCATGTCACGTAAATCGGGGCCGTTATCTCTGGGCCACCACTGCTTCTATTTTATTAATTCTGTATTTTTTTTTATTACCACAGATAATATAGGAGAGAGAGCTGAGGGCACTATTCTAGAAGCGGTAGATGCCGATCAACTTGGGGAACAGACTGAGGTCAGTAATATTGATATACTTTAATCACCATTACCATTACTTATATATAAAAGGGTCAAACAGAGAGCCCCAGGGTCCCGAGATGATGTCAAAGACTTTTAAATAATATTATATTTTAATATTTCAGATCGTAGCAAATGATGAAAATGGCGGAATGGTGCGTCTAATACAAATCAAACTGCCGGATGGGAACAACGGATGGGTCGCTATTAACCGCTGATATTAAGTAATATAAAAGACTGCCCTTAGCATGAACACAGTAATCATCATCATGATGTCTAGTCTTTACCCAGCTATGTTGGGCTCGGCTTCCAGTGTAACCGGATAATAATTGTGGCGGCATCTACAATGCAACAGGCGAACTACGCATCAAAGACCTGACGTCACACAAATCCTGCATCTCGCAAGCAGAGTTTACCGCGCGGCTGGGATATATAACGTCCCGACATCAACCGTCGGGCAGTTGCCCACCAGACACGACACCCGGTCGGAGAATCCTCCCTTTTATATGGAGGATGAGTGAACTTTACACCCTGTTCCTCATACCTCTATAAAATAATTATTAGTTTATTTCTTAAGCCTTACATAAGGAGAGAAAAAGAGTTAAGGTGAAACAATATTTCAAACAAATTATGTGGCATTTATTTAATTATTAAATCCGTATTATGATAAAACACAGTATTTATTGTAAAATTATGATTTGAAAAGTGGTTCACTGCCAGTGTCCGCGATGGCGCTTTCCACATTAACGACTTATTTTCAAAAACCTTTGATAGTACAGCAGAAATTACATTGGAAAGTTTTTTTCTATTCAGCGGTCCTTTCTATCTTACAAGTGAAAGTAGGTAATATACCAAATTAAAGCTCGTCTCGCTCGGCGCCGTCATCTCGTTCTCGTTGACGTCTCATTAACGCCGGCGGGGGACAAACGTCCTAAGTCAATAGTTTGTCACGACTGCTATATTGGCCAGGTTAGAGTCGAATTGTTAGTAGGTATAATGTTGTGGCCTGAGTAAATAATATTTAAAAAATATGTATTATGTAATAGGAAATACCGCAAAGCGGAAATTGTTAATAATATTGTAATTTGTATAAATAGGATATTTTAATTGTAAATAATGTGCAGTTTATTATTGTTCTATGGAATAAAATATTTTTTATATGATCCAAGTCATTTGTTTTCTTTTTCTTTTTTTAAGGTGAGCGTCCACTGCTCCGCGCCGGTCGCAACGCACGCACGGCACGCAACGGATTTCAGTTTGCTTTGTATGAATTCCTATAGCACTGCGTCCATTATCGGTACCGCCGGCATTTTCATTTCTTCATACAAAGAAACCAAAATCCGTTGCGTGCCGTGCGTGTGTTGCCGCGCCGGCTGGCGTGGAACAGTGGACGCTCAGCTTTAGACAAAGGAATCCTATTTTTATATTGATTCTTCATTATTTTCTTTCTTTTTCTAAATGAATTCTCACCAATGTCACCAATGTTATTGTAAGACTAGATTCAACCAATCAAATTACTAAAATCTTTGCTCAAAGCGGATCTGTGTCAAAATCACATTGCTGCATTTTGGAATATGTAAGTTGCGTCGTAAACTTTCAAATCCTTTTTTCGCATATACCCGAAATCCACTGTGATTTCGGGTATAGCGACGATGAAGGGACCACTCTCTATTTTCGTCGTTATATCCGGAAGTCGTTACAGCCATACTTATTCAAAAGTTTACTAAACCCAGTTGTTACTCTGAATATCACTTTGTAACTGAACCATCAATTTAACTCCGAAACGTACACGCTTCCCTTCCTACTTAGCTGGTATCTATAAACAAAAGGTAAAGGGCTCCACACTTGCTGACCATCTGTGTGGATGTAAACAAAATGTTCGTGAAAGAAAGAAATCTTTGTGTCTTTGACGGCCGACTCCGGTCGCAATATCTGCATGGGATTGCTAGGAATTTGTTACAAATGATTCAATAAAAACAGTCGCTACACCCGAACTCGGCGTTACATCCAAAGTCGCTATAGCCACATGAATTTGTACTAAAGTATGCTTTAAATTCAAGGGACTTAGATTTAACGTCGCTATAGGTAAATGGTCGCTACAACCAAGGTCGTAATAAATAAAATCCACTGTATCTCTAAAAAAAAGAAAAAAAAAATGAAATTTTCTACCTGTTAACACCCCCAAGGGCTTTGTCGACCTACAGATTAATGAATGGATGACCTTAACCGTGACCTGACAATAACGCTTTCAAGGACACTTAACGCCCACAGACGTCGATGCCGCCCACAGACGTCGATGCCGCCCACAGACGTCGATGCCGCCCACCAGTACTGTATGCATTAGTTGGTGGTGTGATAGCATACCCCCGTCTTGCCGCACATTTGGTCTGGAGGACTTAAATTATCGTCAGAGATAAACTACGATAACATGGCGCGCCCCTCCAAAATTCAAAACGTTTGAAAGTATTTGTGAAAGTATTTACAATGCACCACCAAGATTCACAACGCATGTGTGCGTAATGAGACGGCCGTCAAACAAAAACAAATCCACGGATTTGTTGCGCGACTAGTCACGTCACTACACACATTGAAACAGTAATTTGGAGGGGCGCGCCATGTTATCGTAATTTATCTTCTACTTACCAACGAATTAAGAATGATATTCTTAATTCGTTGTTACTTACACAAAATAAATGAAATTGTTTGTTGTCCATCAAACAAGTCAAACATCAGATAATTAGGTACATAATAATAACAAATAGATAATGTTACATAAATAAACAGTGTGGCTACAACACAATATCACTATACATGGCTCTTTTTTTATCGTGGAGAAATTAATGTTCATGCATTCTACACCACCACTGGGAGATAGTGCAGTTATGTGGGACTCTAACCCACTAAAACTCCACGGTGTCCTCCTCTGCCGCTTACGGCGGGAACACGGGCACGCGCTAGCACTCATCCGTGAACCCGCCGCAGCTGTCCGTCACTGGACCTTCCTCGGAGGAGTACTCCCCCTCACCGGCGCACCAGAACACATTGCACGCTGTGACCAAACCAGCACATGGGCGCCAGACGACCCCGAGGGTCTGGGCCTTGGTCCCCCTGTGGCGGGTCAGAGGTCATTGGCCCCGCCAAATGCCAATTTTTGTCCGAAGAGGATAGGGAAAGCGGCGCACCGCAATACCGGTACTCCTCTTCCACCGCGGCCTCCAACCCTCAGCCGGGATGCCTCCCAAACGACATCGCGGCCCGCCTCAGTTGCGATGTCGCCCAAGCGGCACCGTAACCTACTTGTTGGCCGCTACGTCGTCAGCTTATCGGCAAAAGCCCTGACAAGCGGCCCCTCCTCAGGTTTCTCTTCGCTTCACCGTGGGTGACCAAGCCACTGAGCCCCCCGCCTCGACAATGCGGGAACCCACCGGTGCCTTTACATACCTTAGGCAGCGAAGTAGGTAAGCGGCGTGTTGTAGGACGAAAAAAAAAAGAAAACTATATAGAACGAGAGATAAAGACAACATAGTTTCATGTGGTCTCATGGATGTATGCATAGGCCACATTATTGCACGCAAAAAGGGAAATCAGAAAGATAAGCAGTCGAGTGACCTTGATTTGTAATCATTTTACAAAGCAAATATCATTTACAATGTTACGAAAAAATTACCATTGTGAAAATACGGTGTGACCAGTAAACGGGAGTTTTTGTGAATATCTAGCGAACTATTTTAAACTAAACCTAGTCAAGGGATAATTATAATAATTTTATTTATTATGGATGTTGCTTTTACAGTTTTTACACAATATTTTTTATTAAAAAGAAAGTCATACTCATAATTCTATTTATCTTAAAATAACATGAAATGCTACTGGATTTGTCAGCAGGTATCTTCCTTTACAATAATATCGTTGCTCATTTGTGGGGCCCATTTAGATCCCTAATGTAGCTTAGCTCTATTTTTAAAAATATTCTTGCCATATTCGGCGTTCATAAACATTCTAGTTACAAAAAAAAAGTTGACTAAAAAGACTTGGTGTCATGCCAGTTCAGACAACTAAATATAGATTAGAACGAAGCGTAGCGAGGGAATGCGGGAAATCCCCTGCCACAGACTACTTAGGGATACTACGTATTCCCCTGCGGAGGTACTTAATGTGTAGTGAATGCTGCAGGCACGTTGTGAACTTACGAGTTTATTAAATATTTCTAATTAGATTTTTATAATAATAATCTCATTTAAGACTGCGTGTCGTATGAACCCCATAGGTTCAGACACAATGGTTTCTGTAATCACGACATGCGACGGGTTAATCAGGTAATTGACACCCTTAACCAAAATAAATCCGATTTAAATCGTAGAAAGCATAAGCCAAATAATTTTTAATAGCATTATTTTGACGTTAGGGAGGCAAAATGAGCTTGTAAAGATCGTAGCAGGTGGCGATCTTTAGTTTCTGCCTACCCCCATGGGAAGGAGGCGTGAGTATTTAAGTACATAATAAGTATGTATTTTGACCTATGGCCGCCGAATATTATGTAAATCTGCACCCTAATTGCGCAACACTTTATCTATCGGAGTTTCAATCATTTTGTAACAAATTGCTAATCCATTGCTTCATATGTTCAAAAGATTTGACTGCTCGGCAACGTAAATAAAATAACACAATGAATGTTGTTGAACTGTCAAAATTAACCCCTCAAGTGTCGAATGCACCCCATGTGTGCATAAGAAAAACCCTTTTTTTGTTAGGTATATAAGCTTATATCACATATATATAAATGTAAAAAAACATCATCCGATGGAAAACCAATCATGATCATTAGTTGTGAACGTATGGAGTTCGTAGCTAACCCCCCCTACCCCCTGCGTGTGAAATGCACCCAAAGTGTGCAAAAGGACAAAACTTTACATAATAGGTATATAAGCTTAGATCACATATATATAAATGTAAAAAAACATCATCCGACGGAAAACATATCATCATCAGTAGTTGTGAAATGTGAACCTATGGGGTTCGCAACTAACCCCCAAACCTCCCCACTCGCTGGGGTTTTGAGTCTAAAATTAGCCAAACTCAGACACTTGAGGGGTTAAACGAACTCACGGGAATCAACTGGAATCGAGAAGCGCGTGGATGTGGCGATGCTTTGGGAGCCCTATGTCCAGCAGAGGACATCCTTCAGCTGAATTGCTGATGTCAAAGATATAGCCTATTATTATATTTTTACGATCCTTGGAGGATAGAAAGTGATAAATTGTGCTTTTTGCTTTATGACGAAATAATAGTCAATTCGTTTGTCAATAAATGCACTTAGTGCGGTTTTCAAGGTCGCTGATGGAGAAGGTAATAACTAAATACAAGATAGTGGCTATGAATGAATATTTGTCAATCAACAATCATTAATGTTGATTGTTATTAACACGGTTTTGGAACCTTGGCAACTAGTAGTTGCTCCCGTTTCATGCTACTATTTATATTAAGTACACACGGCTACACATCAAGCTATACATTTCCAGTTTACACTGACCTCTCAATGTAAGGAAATCTTAAACAATGCGAGATTAGCTTATACTGGAAATGTATAGCTTGCTCTGTAGCCGTGCGTACTGAGAAATATTGAAATGAGGTAGGTATAGGTACTATGCGTGCCAAATAAGAATAGTACCTACTGTCAAGACGCCATTTTTTTCCGAAATAGTCGCGAACTTCATTACCAATGCGTACTAATTTGACAGCTATCGTGTGTTTGACAGCTATCATGTGTTTGACAGTTATCGGCAGTACTAATTTGACAGCTATCGTGTGAAGTTGGCAGTAAGCGCGACCCTTTTCATTTTATTTATTTATTTTATAATAAAACTCAATTACATTATTCATAATAAAACTGGCACGCTTAATAGGAACATGTTGGAATGTCTTATTTTTATTTTAACTGCCACAATCGCTGTGAGTCATATAGCATAGCTAGGTAGCTATATATATCTGGCTATATTTAAGTAGCGGCAAACGCGATAACGTCATCAACTGTTCGTATGAACTCCAGAGTGGTAAATTGTGCAGTGCTCTATCCAGATATTCAGTTCAACAAAGGAGTATTTAATCTGTAAGTATTTTAAATTATACTCTTTTATTTATGCCACGTTGAGTCTACACATCGCGTGTACTCTCTCTCATTACGAATCTAACAGATCCTGAGCTGAGCATGTTCCTTTGCTGAATCTATTATTTTGCCCCTTTTTAGGGTTCCGTACCAAAATGGTAAAAAAGGAACCCTTATGGTGTGACTCAGTCTGTCTGTCTGTCACAGCTGGATATCTCAAGAACTACTAATGCTATCAACTTGAAATTTGGAACAATTTTAGACGATGTTTACCCAACAATTTTGCAAGTAAGAAAGAAGTAAAAATATTTATATATATTTTTTTAAAAGGGACTGAAAGGGGGTCTGCAAAATTCAAAGTGGGGCTACTAGGGCATGTGGGGTATTATATGAAAGGGCGCTGTTTGCACATTCTCAAACATTTTTTTATTTTTTTTAGGCCCCATAGTTTTCGACTTTTGATGAAAAATGTAAAAAAAAGACCGTTCCCCCCCATAACTCCGAAGTTTGCAAAGATAAAAATCTGAAATTATTATTATGTGATAGAAGTTTATGTAAATATTACAGGAAAAATAAAACGATGTCTCTAAATAGCACACTTTTTCAGAAATCGGGACGGAACCCTCGGTGCGCGAGTCCCACTCACTCTTGACCGGTTTTATTTCACTAGGCCAGTAGATTTGTTACAGTACTTAGGCTACGGCTACCGTTTACTTAGCTATCGAAAAGCATAATCGATTTCCAAAGTAGGTATCTGACTATCGGAGATAAGTTGCGTCGCTGATGAGCCCTGTCGGCGTAGAGTCCTGTCGGTGAACAGTCCTGTCGGCGAAGAGTGCCGTCGAAGTAGTCTTGTCGGTGTTCAGTCTGTCGGCGTAGTGTCTGTCGGTGTTTAGTCGTACACTCGTCATTTTCATGGTTCTTGAGGTCGCTGAAAACGATAATGAGGCCAAAATGAAAATCCAAGATGGCAGCAGCGAAAATTTTCAAATTTGTCGTCGAAAAAAAATAAAAATAAACTAAAATAAATAAAAAAAAACAATAAGATAATTAGAAAAAAAAACTTAAGAAAATAAGTAGGCACTCAAATGTATTTGTCGGTATACATAAATAAGAAAAAAAAAAGTACTGTACATCCCTGCTCAACCCTTTGAAAGAATACAGGCGTGATGTTATGGAGAAATCTCATTTCCGCAACTTTTTCGCGCAACTGTACTGTCGGAAGTGAATTCGCGCAAGTGCCTTTTGCGCAAGCGTATTCGCGCAAGTGTACTTCGCGCAAGTGTCTTACGCTCAAGTGTCTTGCGCGCAAACGTTCATGCGCGCAAAAGTCAATTCGAGCGAAAGTTCTGTCGCAGAAATGTCTTGTCGCGCAAGGGTCTTTCGCGGAAGTGTCCCTCCGCGCAAAAGTCCATTCGCGGAAATGTCTTTTCGCGCAAATGGGTTCGCGCAAGTGTCTTGAGCGGAAAGAAATGTCTTTCGCGCAAGTGTCCTGCTATCCTGTGCCTGTGCGTGTAGTAGTGTTCAAGCGCACGGCGTTAGTAGCGTTAGTATGAAGCTTTCCGTCTGCTCGGTTTTAGTCTTGTGACTTGCGCGACAAAAACAGCGCGCGCGTGTCGTTTGACGCAACTGGCGTCAAGCGACACGCGCACTGTTTTTATCAGTGCGTCACGCAAGTCACCGCCCGAACCCGTGAACGGGGCCTAATTTCATCGATTTCCTGTCGCTTAACTTCTCTCACCCCACACGTCATGATGCGCTCGAATTCAGGAAAAGCACTAAACCATCATTAATTCTGTTTCAGAAATCAAAATGAGGATCATCGAATACCCGAAGTATATAGTCTCTGAGGAGACGCAGGAATGTTCTCTAAGAAACTGTCCGGTTGTCATTGATGGACAGAATTACCTGCACTACATGTATGAAAAGAGCAGGATCCCCTACGTCTTCGGTTGTGAAGCCGACAAATACGCTCAGTACTTGAAAAAGCTATTTAAAATGTACAAAGAGGCTAACGTCAAATGCTACATAGTATTCAAAGGCGGTGATACGGATATAGAGAAGAAAATAAAAAAGTTTCAACATCATATCTTCGATTTTGATACAAACTGCGAATTTGTAAAACCTGTTTTTTTAAAGGATGCCAATGTGCAAATGGTGGATGCAATGGGCATGAACTACGCTTTCTGCGTCACGGAGAACAAAGATGAGTGTGTTGCCTTAGCTCAAAAACTAGAATGCCCTATCATCAGCTTTGATATTGAATACTGCTTCAGAAAAGCCCGTTATATACCATCCATAACAATGAAATTCGACAGCAAAACGAAGTCAATCCAATGTCGCCAGTACAAACTTCGGGATTTTCTCCACAAGAATTCCCTGACTGAAGAGAAAACTGCAATTTTTGCTACGTTAACTGACTCAACAGTATTTCCGATTGACTTTTTCAATTCACTACTACAAACTTGGGGTGTATTAAATATCCGTCAATACTTAAAACTCAAACATTTGATCCTGTGGCTCTCGAAGCATAGCGAGCAAGAAGCAAGAGACGGAATTTCAAAAACATTGTCTAACGATGAAGACCGAAACAAGTTTTGGTTAAATTATCATAAAATATTAACAGATATGCGGAAGGACGAAGCCGGATATGTTACTGAGTATTTGCTTAATTCGAATATCCCGATAGTGAGGCAAGATCCCGAATGGTTCGAGAAAGGAGTGGTATGTAAACACGTGTCGCACGAATACATCAATCTGTACAAATCAAAGGTTATTGAAGGACATAGGGACTTTGAATCAACAACACCTAAAGACACTCTACTCCTATCGCTTGATATAGTAAAATATGCATACAACTTACTGACAAATTACAAAAAAGATACATTCAAAGTGTACCAGGATGCCAACACATTTATAGAGATAGATCCTGATGACACGACCGTCCGTAAGCCAAACTACAACTGCATTGTGTCGGTGTTCGAGAATGGTTGGGATCAAGTGAAGCATTTGAAGCTGTTCGAGCATTTTCTTACTGAGAATGATATAAACATTGAAGTTTTAGCTAAACTCCGACCTGATTGTGTTGTATTGTTTATTGCACTGGTGTACTTTGCTCGCAGAAAGCGGTTGGAAGGTGAGGACGTGACCAGAGAAGTGTATGCAGTTGTACTGTCATACGTCATGCTGAGTTCTGCGTTCAATAGAAACACACATAGTAAGGATTGTAAGGAGTTTTTAAAAGTTAAAGGTGCCACAGCCAAGTATTTCCAATACGATGAAGTTAAAGCTAAAAGAATTTTCGATGGAAAAGCACTCAGCAGTTTAATGGAACTCCAGTACTGTATCCAACATATGAATTGTTTGAATACTTTATGCGGTTCACCGTATGAATCTACTCAGTACAGAAAGTTGTATAATGGCACATTTGTATACAAGATATTTTGTGATATGCGGAAATGTGGAGATTGCGAAGATTTTGTAAACAAACTGTTTCAGATGGCTCCGACAATTTTAGCGGACGTAAAGGATCTGTTTCAAGTTTACCGAGAACTTTTGACGAGTGTATAATATGCTTTTCACACCACCTGCTCGAAAATGTCAAATTATATGTCAAGCAACCTTAACCTAAAGTGAGTCATTAGTGGCCGGGGGCACAGCTGGTCAATAATGTTGTACTGGATTTCATTATGACCCGCTGGTCAATAATGTGATTTGAATTTGGAATCTCACATGCTCAGCTAAATTGGCAGTATAGTACTAACAAACACCTTTTGGTGCCAGAAAGAGGAAAGCTATTCTCGAAACCCTTACTACGCGTGGATGATATTCTCGATTTCCTACAAAATCATAACGACTGCTTCTTCATATCGTTGCCATGTTTTCGAAGACATAATATTGTAAGAATAATTAGATAACTACGAACCATTTTTCATTTTTTTTAATTTTTTTTTTTTAATTTTGGAACGAAGTTCCTTATCGCGCGTTGTGAAAGGGCTAGACGGAAAAAAGTCTCACGAAAAGTTGTCACGACACTTTTTGCTATAGGTAGCTATTGTAAGCCGTGCGGCGTGCGCATGTTTCTCTGTCTGTCTCTCTCTCTCTCTCTCTCTTATAGAAAGCAAGCCAGATATTTTCATTTCTATTTCGCATTGAACAGTGTGGTGTCGCGATGATGATGATGATGATGATGATGATGGTGATGATGATGATGATGGTGATGATGATGATGGTGATGATGATGATGGTGATGATAATGATGGTGATGATGATGATGATGATGATGATGGTGATGATGATGATGATGATGATGATGATGATGATGATGATGATGATGATGATGATGATGATGATGATAAGTATAAAAATAAAATTTTGTTACAATTCCTTCACTAATTAATCGAAAGGAACTTCGTTCCATCCGGGTGTCCCTTGACACCTCTCAAGTTTTTTTTTTTTTAATTACACATCAACATCTATAAACGTACCAAATAAAAACTTAACTTTATCTTTGCACAACTGGACTAATGTCTCAAATGTTACCATTAACTTCAATTAATATGTAAGTGCATATAACTAACTAGTTCTAAATATGTTATTCTTACTGTTTGTTTATTTAATAAATACTTTGTTTTTCGTACTATGGCTATTATTTTCTCACAGTAGGTGTAAAAAGTAGAGTATCCTCCTCTGGGCTAAAGGTGTCTTTGCCTTGGGCTAGATTGAATCCCTCGCTGCATTCAGGATTCTTGTATTAACTCCCTCGCTTCGCTCGTGAGTTAAACTCTTAACTACCTCGCTGCGCTCGGGAGTTAAATCCCGAATCCTTCATTGCGCTCGAGATTCAATATGACGCCCGTGACATAAGACACAACTTTAGCCCCTCGGTGCATAATCTACTATTGTTATTCTTGAATCTAAGATTTAAATTTTTTAAATAAATAGATAACATGACCCGTCTTATTTTCTATTTATAAAAGGTGGCAGGGACATCCACAAGCAACCTAGTTCCCATGGATTCAGTAGGTACTTACATGATTCTGGAACCCCTTTTTTTGTGGATGGGAAATCATCAAATGACTTCTCCCGCTCTGAGTGTAGCGGGAGGGCGTGTCAGACTTTTACTGACTAAAACCCACCCGTGTTCCTTCAGTTGCCTATGGCCACGGTATCTCTTTGGAACAACCCGCGACCCCGGCGGCATCAGCCCTATCGGACCCCATCATTGCAATCTCTTTGAGGCGCTCGTAAACACAACGCGCCGTCGACCCGGGCCTGGGGGTCTACTCCCTCAGTCCATCCGTCCGTCCCACTCACAGATAATACACTATATAAAGCTTATATAAAGTAATAGTCCGACTGACAAAACGATCCGTCTAGTCCTTAGAGCATTTAACCTATAAATGCTCTAAGGTCTAGTCCGGTTTTTCCATCTGGAATTTCTCAGTCCGGAGGCCCGGAGTCTGGATTTGTGGCCGGTTATTGGCAATAGGCTCGCCCTTATTGTAAGGGAGGACGGGAGGACAAAACATGGAAACCCTACTCAGACCGTTCTCGGCTACAGTGGACACTTGGCCTTAACACTAGTGTGTGTGCTTACAGTGAGGACTTGACCTTATTAAAAGAGTTTAGAATGTAGACCTGACTTAAATGCAAGAAGTAATGCTGGAGACACAGAGATTATATTATAGGGGTGGAAACGACCATATTACACTAACGTAAGAAAAATAAATTTGACAGATGATAATTTATGATGAAAAAGCACAAACCAGAGGGCCAGAGGGGCTAAAACGGCCACTTTGGCTATTACTTTATATAGTGTATTTTCTATGACTTTGGCTTAGTGTATAGTCTATGAACTATTCTGCAAGCTTTCTCCGACAAGTCCGATAGTCGTTTCTCCTTTGGACTGTTCACCGACAGGACGTTTCGTTTTTGAGAGATTCGTCGATAAAACGTTTCACCGATGGACGTTTCGCCGACAGAATGGTTCGCATCTGTTTGTTTCGACGACAGAACTTTTCAACTATGGAATTCGGCCGACAGATCGTTTTGACTACGATTTTTTCGTTATGGCTATTTAACTACTTAACTTTTTTATAATTTACATGAAATTTTTATACATATATTTTTTAAATATTTTATTTTTTGATTTCTTTAATTAAGTACCTAGTGAAAAAGCCATGTCGAAAAAATCGTAGACAAAACGATCTGACTTAACTATAGAAATCAAAAAAAGGAAAAAAATGATACAAACATGTACTTAAACACATGAAAAAAATTACACAATTTTTTTTCCTTTTTTTGATGAATGACGCGTTCTTTGTTAAGTATCTATATCTATAAAAATCAATGCTACTTTTCGTTGTAATTTTATAACTCAAGAACGGCTGGGCCGATTTTGGTTTTGAAATGTTTGACGTAGTCTAGGGAAGGTTTAAACGATGAGAAAAATTGGAAAAGTTGCCGGGAAAATTGGAAAATTCTGGAAAACTGTAAGTGGATTTTATATGGGAATATTGAAATTCGGACAGGACAAGACAACGTCTGTCGGGTCAGCTAGTATTTATTATTTTGTCTTACTTATAAGAAAAAAATTCTGGTCATGGGCTCTCGTACCATTTCGTGATCATTCACACAAATGCAAAGCTCAGCTTAGGTCTCGCGGACAGTAACTTAGTAGCTCTGAAAATAGTTTATTTTCATTTTAATAAATAAAACTCAATTTTGGTTTCAATCTTTTGTTTTAATTAAAAAGTAAATAATAAATGTAAAATTTACATGTTATGTTATTGGTTAATAATTTGGTATGTTCAGATATCAATTTACAATTTATTGCTATAGGTACACATGCGACACGAAAATTACCCTATATATGGCATAGTATCTAGTTCTTCGTAGAGCGCTAAGCCCAGGTGCGACTTTTTTCGCACACTGGATTTTCAACGCTCTGCTTATCGCCAAGGGTTGAAAATCTTACAGTGTGTTTTTTCGACGTGCTGGGCATACACTGTTGGATTCTCAATGCTAGGCCCAACACCGAGAGTTGAAAATCCAGTGCGTGATAAAATCCCGCTGCGATATTTTTATGCCCATGTGAACGTGGGCCAAATCTCAAAAATATTTACAACGCTACAAGGTTCATTTTGGCGCGTGGCGAAAATTGGAACTAACGCCGCCATTTTGTTTTGTCGCCTGCGCGTGTTTTTTCGAAACATTACACAAAAACATTGAAACAAAGACGTGTGGTGATTTGTGTATCCAAAATTGATGTTTTTATTTTCCGAGCTGCATGGAAAAAAATCCCCGCGCGGGGAAAGAGTGGAAGGGCATTTTCAACTGCCGCCGCGCGCACCGTGCACATCTACACATAATGTGTAATAGTTTACTAAAATATTTGAATACGCAAATGTTTATGTGTAAGATTTACTGTGTAATGTTTCGCAAAAAGACGCGCAGGAGACACGCCTTTAGTATTACAATATGCAAAACATTTAACATTATAATACTTTAGAAATCGTTGCCAAAATACTATAGTATAGTTAAAATCTCGCTGCAGACTCGGTCATAAATCATTCGAGTGTTGCGCTCTCTTTCCCACTCACGGCCTTATGGGCAGGCCACGCCCACACGTAGTCCTGTGCATTACTGCAGTCGACGAGTGATATCGATAGTTTTATATATTTATAAATGGGTGATAGAAATAAATACACATTTTTTTTTATTTTATTACCAAATTTACTACAAAGCATATTAAATATATAAACAAAAGAATAATTAATGAATGAATACTTTAATAATTAAAAAATGAATACTTAATGAATGCAGTATGTTTACGTGATAACCTTAATGATTCTGTTATCGATAATGGCCTTGAGCGCGCGCAACTAGCGCACATTCCTACTCCGATTATGATTTATGACCAAGTCTGCAGCGAGATTTTAACTATACTATAGACGGAAAAAATGCTACCGCAGGCGCCACTAGTTGGATTTTTAAAGTATGTTATTATTTATATTTTATTATAGTAAAGATTGTTACATCTTCAGGCCGACCAAGTTATGGACAACTTTTGTGACGTCATAGGGTCAGTAAAGACAGCAGCAAAATGCTCCAGCATGTCTAAACACACTCCACAGGGAGTCATCTCTTGCAACTCTATTTTAGTTGTGATCTAGGTAGTACATTATCAATTAGGTGTTAGTTTAGGTGTGGAGCTCGAGCATGCTGCAACTTTGTACCGAGTTCACCTGAGCCCCTAAGATGTGTCCATGTCAACGAATTAAGAATTGGTCCATGTAGTTGTACCTTTTAACCGCCCGACTTAATACCAGTTGTCGTGCCCCCCGCGCCAAGCACAGTAAATTAAAAAATCTTTTTGATAGAATACAGCTTAATGAAATAAAAAAGCAGATTATGGGAGCTGTGGTATTTGGTCGTAATTAAACGACCCTGGCGAAATGGACACGAAAATATCTGTCGGATTAATCCGACATAAGCGGTTAAAGGGTTAAATGACTCGGTCGGCTAGTAAATTAGATTAAGTTTGTGCTAAAACTAGCACAAATATCTTATGAATGTGAATGAATTAAAGTGATTACATTTTAAAACAAATAAATAATTAAACAATCAGAAAATTATTGGAATTTGAGACTTAAACATTTCAGTTAGGTACATGACGACTTATACAGGGTGTAAGGGACAGCCCTCCGCAAACTGATAGGGTGAATTCAGTAAGATGACAGGTACATGAAATTTTTTCAGGAACGTTAAGGGAATACAATAAACCTGATTTGTTTGTGTTTTTGTGCACATATCGGAGCGTCTATTACTAGTTGGGAGGGGTAGGTAATAGGTATGCGGTGAGTTCGATGAACTCTGTAGCTAGACAGAAAGTGAACAGCTGATTTCACGCGTCGTTGGTTAGAGTATTTCAACATCCATTGCTGGTTTTTTTTTTTGCTGTTTTTTTTACATAAATGGAGTGCTGCGAACACACAATGCAATTTTAAACTAAAATAATGAAAATGTAACTAAAAAAAAAATTTAAAAATGAAAATTTTCCTGAGAAAATTTCCGGTGGAATATGATTCAAAATGAGGAGCTGAATGCACCCTGTTAGTTTGCGGAGGGCTGTCCCTTACACCCTGTATACAATGGTAATGAAGCTGAGAAATTAAGTTAACTTAATGTAATAGCTTTGGCTATGCGCGGCCATAAGGATCGGCGCGCGAGCTCGCAAATATCGTAGGTATTCATTTTGTTCGGCGAACACGAACGCTTATAAATAATACCAACACGACGATCGCGTACTCGCGTGACCGATTGCTTTGGTTAGGCAGCGGGTTAAGGATTACCTTACACACATGATATACGTCGATCGACGAAGATAAAAAGAACAGACGATGAACATAAAAATACTATAGACTTATTCTAATTAGATCACAAACTTAACATCTAAGAAAGATACAATATAAAATATATATAAAAATAATGTACCTAATTGGAATAACAGATATGCTAGTACGAACATTTTATATACGATATTAGATACATTTTCGAGAACAGTGCGATTATTTTTTTATAACGTTCTTTAATAGCTGAGAATGCAAGCTTTTTTTTTTTTGTTATCTGACAATCGTTAAGTTATGGTTTCCTAGAAGAGCGGCGGCCACCACTAACGGCAGCAGTGACAGCTGTCATGAAAATGATGGCACTGGCAGAATTAAATCGTTAGATTCGCCCTTACTGCGTCAAAAGATAGTCGCATTTCTGATTATTTTTGACACACAATGACGCAGTGACTATGCTTGTTTGTCACGGAAACGGAACTTAATAATAATGTGTGATCTCACTCTTCTCAATAAGGACGCTTTTTCTTGTGAATAAGTACGGTGATGGCAAATACTGGTGAAAATGATAGATTTTAATGGCGGCCGTTACAATGTGACGGAACCACTTTTCTAGGAAACCAAAGTTTTACAGAAATTATAAGATTATTATTTACAATTAGGCGCAGATTTGTATGGCAGTAATATAATAATCCAAAATACTTAATTCGAGAATAAAATGCATTTTAAACAGTAAAATCTAAGTATTATGTACATACATTTAAAAAATATCATTAGGAAAATTCAATTAATATCGGTACTTAACAAAACTTTTGAATTGAATTTTTCACATTTTAGGTACTTAATCGTTTTTATCGTGTCGTCGCAAGCATCCGAAATCATTCGCAAATGGACTTCTCGCTCCAATTCATTACACTTTTGAATGACAGAAAGGGATAAAGCTACATGCAAGTCTGTGCGTGTTTATCTGATTTCGCCTTTAAGGCCCTGGGACCCAATTCCGGGCTCGAGCTAGATATCACGACCATGGAGATAAATCTCTGTTTCAAATCTCCGCATCAATGTCCGGTCCAAATCTCGATACTATCAAAAAACCGTATTCTGGTAGACCATGGAGAAATATTTACAACGGAGAAAATAATCTCGTCTAGAAGACGTTCCATTTTTATCGACTCACTTTGATTGTAATCGATAATGCTACGTTTTTCTTTTTTTAGTATTAATGACGTGTTTAATTTATTAAATCCAAGCAAACACATTATAAAAGATAATTTTAGTATATTGTGTTTCTTTACCTGTGTTTTTTTTTATAATTATTTACTGAAAATAGTAATTGCAAAGTAGCGTGATCAGAAACGCATTTCGCATGATTTGTATCCATTTTCTGACGTAGGTAGGTTTTAATTTTCATATTAAATAAGACTATTTTTAATCGTGATTAAAAAGGTGTGGAATAAAATTAGTTGTCATGAACTAAAATTCACACCAACAAGTGACTTCAAGTGCAAAAACAGTACTGTATTTTTTTTCTTTTGCTTATATCTCGAAAACGGTGTGTCCTATTGCAAAAATAATGAAAATTTGGCCCCCCTTTATGAAACTCATAAACCCCTAAGCCTCTACATGTAGGTACGAAAAAAAAAATACGAATATAAACCTACGAATGTAAATTTTGACAGATGTTCCAACGGAGATTTCATATCTCCATACCTTAGGACCAGCCGTGATATCTCGCTGGTTTGCGATCGAAAAATTTATGAATGGAGATTGTTAGAATAGCATTTTTTCGGTTTCGACGGAGATAAGCAGTTTCTCGACTGATATTTCGACCATGGAGATAATTTCCATGCCACCGGAATTGGCCTCCTGGTTCCAAGCTTGGTTTAGCTCGGTGTGTAAGTGAAATGGCTTTATGGCTGTCTAGTTTGACGCACGAGATAGAAGATTCTCACGCGCACCGGAATTATGTCGTAAAAGTGCAAATAAAATCGTATAAAATTAGAAATTAACTATTTAATTAAAAGTAATCCATCACTGGATGCAGTTTGGAATTTGACATTTCATGGTATATTTTTAATTATAATTATAATTGCTAATGAAGGGATAAACAGCTTTTAAAGATTATTAGGAGGTATGTTTAAAGATTTTTTTGGTGCATTAAAGTATGTTTAATTATGTTTTGGCTTCCATCACTGTATGCGAAAAGGACTTGAAAATATCATATTTTTTTACATGGTTTATGGTTTATGAGATACACAGCTTTAAAAAACCACCTTTTTTATCGTTTTCAGGAAATCTGCGCCTTAAATTAATTCACATAATAACGCTACAAGGTACTTTTGGCGCGTGGTCAAAATCGGAACTACAGCCGCCATCTTTTTTTTTCCATACATTTCACAATTCAACAATTGCACAACAATGTTTGTAACCAACAACTACCCCCCATTCAACTTCATTCAGGCGTCAAAATATCCTTGAGCACTCTATCTACATACCGTTCACAGTTAATACTAATTTAGAAATAATTTGAAAGCCTCGTTGGTGTAGTGGTGGCAAGTGCTACTGCTCAGCATGAGGTGTTGGATTCGATTCCAGGCGTGAAGTTATGTTATTTAAATAAGTTCGTTTCGTTGAACGAAATGTGTTGAAAGTTGAGGAAAACCCACATTATTTTGTAAAATAAAATACAACAAAAATATTTAGAAATTGCATTTATGAGATTTCTTTCAAGAATAACAAAAAGGTTCGGTAGCTATGAAAGGTTTGACTGAACACAATAGAGCTTAATTTAAACTATCAGAGGGGCAATTCCCGTATTTTTTATAAATTAATATTTTTAAAACAAAATATATATTTATATATATTATTTTTCCCGTATTTTTAATAATCTCATCTGTCTCATCAATCTGTCAAAAATTGTTTAGCGTTTTGACATTTGATTGTCGCTGGCATGAGATTGCAACTTGAATTTGAAAGTTTTTAGGTACGAGAATTGGCCTTCAGATATTCCCTCTTTTAATACGGAACCCCAAAAAACAAATATCAAAATTAAAAACCTATAAATTGTGTTGTAACTTTACACAATCTTAAAAAAAACATGCTCCTTTTTATAACTAAAACAAAATCAGATTCATATGTATAATTTAATATTAAAGAGATTGATATTTCGAGTTTGAGGGCCTACCACACCTACGCCGAGAAACAATAGTAATCTAACTTACTCAAGTTAGATTTTGTGCAGATTCGTCGAACGAACGAAATCTAACGAATCTGCTAGAAATCTAACTTAGAGAGATGTATTGATGATTTTTATGGTTAAAATAAATACATGTTTTCCTGTCGCGTATCATATTTTGATCAAGATACAACCTGACACGGACCTGCAAATTGCATAAAACGCAAGAAAATTTGAATTAATCTGTAAATTAATTTTTATACTAACAAGTTCAATCAGGAATTTCTCAGTAGCAACCCAGAGTCTGGATTTTGACCCGGTTGATGGCAATAGGCGAGCACCCTGTTACATGGAAACATAACTGGTGAAGTGTGGGTGTACTATACAGGGTGTAAGGGACAGCCCTCCGCAGACTGATGGGGTGAATTCAGTATATCATACTAACCGGTACATGAAATTATTTCAGGAACGTTATGGGAATCCAATAAACCTGATTTGTTTGTGTTTTTGTGCACAAATCGGAGCGTCTATTACTGGTTGGGAGGGGTAGGTATTAGGTATGCGTTGAGTTCGATGAACTCTGTAGGTAGACAGGAAATGAACAGCTGATTTCACGCGTCGTTCGTTAGAGTATTTCAACATCCATTGCTGGTTTTTTTTCTGCTGTTTTTTTTTTTATACATAAATGGAGTGCTGCGAACACACAATGTAATTTTACATTGAAATAAAGAAAATGTAAGTGAAAAATTATTAAAAAAAATAAAATTGTCCTGTGAAATTTTCCGGTGGAATATGATTCAAAATGAGGAGCTGAATGCACCCTGTTAGTTTGCGGAGGGCTGTCCCTTACACCCAGTAGGAACACCTCTGCCTAACCCTTCAGAGATTACAGGTGTGAAGCTATGTTGTGTGTAATCACAAATTGTTATGGCACATTAACATACAAGCATACTTTTGTACAAGTTCTGGCACTAAGCCGTAAAAATATCGCGGCGGGATTTTATCGCGCACTGGATTTTCAACTCTCGGTGTTGAGCCGAGCTTCGAGAATCAAACCTAACAACAACAGAGTGCATTCCAACGCGTCGAAAAAACACACTGTTGGATTAATTTAAACTGTCGGCGCTAAGCAGAGCGTTCAAAATCCAGTGCCCGAAAAAAAATCGCCGCGATATTTCTACGTCTGTGCGAACGACGGCATATTAGACAAAATGCAGAAGCGAAACTTTTTAATCAAACGTTTATTTATTAAACACTTTATGTATGGTCAACCACACATTAAAGGTAACACTTGCTTTACGAAAAACGCTCTTACAGCTACGACATAAAGGCGCTATCACTGTTAAATTGTTACCACTGATGTGCTCTTAACCTTGTACATACCACATCAAACAAAAAAAGGACAAAGACATTATGAGTTATAATACTAAGACCGGTTATAAAGTGAGAAGGGTAATCTTACAGTTATATCTATACAAGGATCTTTTGGCGCGCGGCCAGAGTCGGAACTAACGCCGCCATTTTGTTTTTCCAATACATTTCACAAAACAATTGCACCAATGTTCACCAACAGCGCCCCCCTGACAACGTCACTCGAGCGCCAAAAGATCCTGTGGCAATGAATTTTGGTATCTATTAAGGCTACGTTATCTACTTTGTATACGTTCCCCGATGACCTCGATCTCTGCTTACCCTATTATGTTTGAGGAACATAGTCATTGCAATAGCAATACGGGTTTAAATGTGGGTGAGTGACACTTATACAGCTTGGCTCGTTTCCGTACCTGGGATACAAAAGAATATAATAAATATCTATTAAAACTAGAAACCAGGTTTTTTGTTTAGGGCCATTAAGAGTATTCATCGAAGCATGGTTTAGCTCGGTGTGTAAGTGAAATGGCGTTATGGCTGTCTAGTTTGACGCGCGAGATAGAAGACTCTCACGCGCACCGGAACTAAACGCGCTTCGTTAAAATGTAGATTTATGACAGAATGCTATACTTAAATAAATTTTTAGCTTAGTAAGCTCTTAAAATATTTTATCTACACCGATGCTATAAATCCTCTATAAAAGTTTCTGAAACAGTTAGCTTATTGCCAACATTAAAACAACCAGTGGCATAGTAACCATAATATCATCCAAACGGGTGTTATAATGTTGTACTGAATTTCATAATGCAACTCGTTTTCAAAAAAAGAACATTGTAATGCACGCGCGTTTCACTACAACAGCGCCGTAATTTAAAAAAAGAACTTATTCGAATTCACGTCGTATACTATGACGCCAGCCGCCATGTTCGATACGAGTATTAGTATTGCAAAAAACTGTTTCAGAACCTTTTATAGAGGATTCATAACATGGATGTAGATAAAGTCTTGTATGCAACTCTACATAATTAGGTATTAAAACACTAATGTGATACTATTATCACACTCGACTTCGCCTCGTGTGATAAACCCACATTCGTGTTTTAATACCCCTTATTATACGACAGTTGCATAAATAACTATAAATACCTTCGATTTAAAGCAAATTTTACTGCACAATAAGGAACTGTTTACGTATACTCGTATAAACCAGAAAATAGACGGTGATACTTTGGATTTTTTTTTATAGAAAAAAATTCAAGTAATCATGTTTCGGTTTTAGTGTAGCAGCAGACAATATAGTCAAATAACACATGCATAATCTAAAAGATTTGTATGCTTTTTTTTTTCATTTTTTTTATAAAAATTTTAAAAACACAAAATTTATTGATGTATTTATTATTCCCATAATATGGTACAATTCCGTAGGTCATGGAAATATTCAAAGTATGAGCTGAATAGGGGAACACCATGTGTAAGAAACGATGGATGGACTGTGTGAAAGATGATATGGCTAGAAAGGGTGTGACTACCGAGATGACGACTAATAGAGAAGTATGGAAGAAAAACACATGTTGCGCCGACCCCAACTAAATTGGGATAAGGGCAGGAGAATGATGAGAATGCTATAATACTTACGCGTTCGTTCTAGATATATCCCTCGTGTTGATCATGAATTTATCTTCATTTTTCAGGTACGTCATCGAGGCTTCATAGATACCGTGGCCAGGACCGAGTACCACCTGCAAACATGAAGAAACATTACACATAACATCACGATAATTTGACGACACGGTTGGCGCAGTGGTTGAGCGATTGACTGCTGCGCAGCATGTCGCGGGTTCGATTCCCACACGGAACAAATATTTGTACGACCTACAAGTATTTGTTCCGAGTCTGGGTGTTTTTCTATCTATAATATGTATGTATTTACAAAAAAAAAAATGTATATAAGTAGTTCATCAGCCATCTCGTTACCATAACACAAGCATTAGGTTGCTTAGCTTGGGACTAGATGGCGTTGTGTGAAATGTCCAAGGATATTTATTATTTATTTATTTACGATGTACTCCCCGAAGGGTTGGGCAGACGTGTACCTATAGTACACCCACATGCAGCCACTTAACTCCCATGTAATTGGGGGCGAGCCCATTGCCATCAACCGAGGAGGAACGCGTGAGGGAGAGACAACCTCACGCCTAGAGATGGGTAACTCAGGAGAGATAGATACAAAAGATATGAATCATTCCGTTTCTATCAATCACTCTTTATATCCGTTCGCATCCGAATATATCACTGTATCAGTGTATCTTTACAACTCATTCACTCACGGCGTCTTTTTCCGTGTGTCGCATACTCGCATGCACTTGCGCGAACATTATTATTTTGATTATATTGTTCAACCAACTTAACTGTGCATTTATTGGTGGCGCTGTGCGTCACTAAAAATACAAAAATTAAACAAAAACTGATCTTAGGTCCCATTCAAAATGTTAGTTCCAAAAACGTCCGTTTCACAAATAAGTTGGTCTAAATCTATCACTCTCTTACTGATATTGACTACTGAAGCGAGTCACGCTGAGTGATTGAGTGAGTGGTGAGCTGTGAGTGGTGAGTGGTGAATATGGGCTGCGTGTCGTGCGCGCGAGCGTGAGCTACTGATATATAAGGATATAAAGATATAAAAGAGTGATACATATCCCGGTGATCGAAAGATACATTTCAATCTTTTCTTTTCAGTGATACATTTTGCCCATGTCTACTCACGCCCTCAGTCGCCGCATGAGACGCCCTGGGCGGCGGGAGTCGAGAGCCGATTCCTGGCCACCGTAGGCGCGGGCTTGCGGACGGCGAGTAGTGGGTAGCTCGCCGTCCGGTAAGGACGAGGCCCGGGTCGACGGCGCGTCGTGTTCCACGCGCGCCTCAAAGAGATGTCAGCAAAAGATGGGGTCCGATAAGGCCGATGCCGCTGGGGTCGCGGGTTGTTCGAAAGAGTTACCGCGGCCCTGGCATAGGCAACTGAAGGAACACGGGTGCGTTTTATTCAGTGAAAGTCTGACACGCCCTTCGGCTCCACCCAGAGCGGGAGAAGTTATTTGATGATTTCCCATACACAAAAAAAAAAAAAACTCCGGGCTGCACTACTGAGAAATAGGGTATTACACCCATTTTTGAAAAGTGTTTCAATTAGATTCTATAGTGCTAATAAGCCACCAAAAAACCCAAAAAAAAAATTATTCAATCGATATAAGTGCCATAAAAATGCATTTAAATTTTACATTTTCAAACGCGCGAAAACGCTGAACGCAGTGGACGCCATATTGGTCTGTGGTCATGACGTCAGTTCACCGTGTAAACAAACACTTTATATACGCTGATCAGTTGACAGTTGACATTGACACTTTTTAATTTACAGAGCGGTATGACGTAATAACATGGCGGCTACTTTCATGGTGTTAGAAAACAGATTAAAAAACTGAAAACTTTGAATTTAATTTTATAGTAGATTGTGTCATAAGAAACTGTCAAATTTTCCCAATTAACTTTGAACCTAATACTTTGGCGATAAAGATGAAAATCTATTAAAGAAATTTGACAGATTGTAGTAGCTTGATGTGCTGGCGTCTGTACAACATTTTGTTCGGAATGAAAACGAAATGAGAACGTTTCAAAAACCAGTTGCGGAAGGTACTGTAGAGGTTTTACTATATACAAGCCAAAGTATGTAACTGGCTGACATTCCGATTATTCAAACATCGAATATTCTTATAAAAAGTGATGGTCGCTTTTTATAAGGATTGACAGATAGCGGATAGCTAGGGCTCCGCGTAGGACCTAGGGAGTGTATTATAATTTGATTCTTATATTAATATAGCGGGCTTCAGCCCCATTTCTTCTATGCACTACTGTCTTTTTATTATGAAGTAGTTAGCCTCCCGCTGTGAGGTTCGAGCCCTCACATTTGGTGGAGGCGCCATGGCTGAAGCTTCATAGCGACCGCGAGTACGCCCGCGGTACCTCTCGAAGGTTTTTTGGAGTGCGCCGAAACGGCCGCGAGTTTTGCAGAGCGAAGCGTTTATGAATCTATTGGTGTTTGGCGTAGAAGTTATTCCGCCGGACGCATCACTATTGCACGCCTAGCGATATGAGGAGCAGTGGATCCCCTTAAACAGACTAAGTGGTTTTAAATATTATTGTTATTAGAGAGTGTTCGACATGGTGCTGATGTTGGATTATTATTTCACGGGCATCGACGCCCGATGTCTTGAAAAGTTTATTGCCGATTTTTTGCGAATAGCTAACATTAATGGATGGCGAGAAAGCGATTGGTCGCTAATTTTGGGTGCGTTTCTTGCAAGTGCTGCAAGATCTTTTTACAACTATACATGGTCGGACGGTATGTCCTTTGAGGCACTGTGTGACGCATTATGGGCAGAATTCCCATGTAGATGCCATAAGGGAAAGATTATTAGTTGTGCGCGACAAGAGGCGGACGCTCAAGAAAGGTCTGTTGAAGACAGACAGGAAAATGTTTTATGTGTAGATGATAACATGCAATTAATTTCTAGTGAAAGAGAGCAGGAAGTTGATGTGTTAGAAAAATGCAATGCAGGCAGTGAAGTAGATAAAGATGAAGTTGAGGTCATTGCTGAGCTCAGCTGCGCAGAGAGCAGCCCAATGGTGACCGATAACGATGTGCAGACAGACGAGGTGCTTATGAAGGAAGACCAGGAAGCACTGGAATATTCGGGTCTGTCCAATCCTGCTATTATGTCTAATATGTCTGTGTGTCAACACAATCATGTTCACGATGTAAAGAAATAACATCGCTTGTGAACAATTTAATCAAGATAATTTTAATTTAAAATCTTCGATTTCAAAGGAGAATGGCCATTCCAGTCTGTCGTCGGAAACAAAGGAGATTGGTGATTTTTGTCTTTTGGAAGTCGATTTAAAGTTAGATGAACAGAATGTGGAGTCATGCGCAGTCGAGACAACGGTTGATATCGCGCAAGTAGAAATTAAATATATTGAAAAAAGTGGTGATAGGTTCCCTAATATCCCTTTACGACACCGAAGTGTCATGTATAATCCAAAACGTGATTTATTGAAGAAGAAAAAGAATTTATCTATAAAGAACATTAAATTAAAAAAATTGGTTCCCGAAATAATTAATTTAAAAAAGGATTTGAGAACCAAAAATTATTTTGTAAAGAAGTTTTCCATTTTAAGATATAAGTTTTGTAAGTTGAATGAAAGGAGGTTATGTGATATTTTTGTAAACAATATTATTAGATGTAACCTTTTTAAACCTCCTAGTTGTTTTATTAGATGGAAACTTTTTCTTTTAAGGATTATTTAATTGTAATTGTCTTTATTTACAGTTTATCATGTCACTGCATTACATTTTTGACATCAGCAGGGCATGAAATATTAATGTATTATATTTTCTAATGTTCTAATATTGTGATTTTTGTGTAATATTTCATATGCATACATCGGACGCAACCAACAGCGTGTGTGGTACACCACAACGCTGCCCACTACATTGAAGAGCATGAGGGAGTGACAACTACGACAACGTCGCTTCGTTACGGGTCGATAGGGCAGATTAGCATGAACATCCTCCAGTATTTTAGTATGACGTATTAGGAGTAATGGAAGTTTTGAGAAACTGTGAATACCTTCTAGAGGAGGGGTGACTTTGCTATGAGTTGTAACCAGCTTTGCTGACGGGACATAGTCCTTGCAAAGTGTGTTGAGTTGACACAATTTGTGCAGTTTATATCAGAGGATCCTCAGTTTGGTCAATATGGACCAGTAATAATACGTAAGGGTTCAGTGTTGACATTACGCGATATTTTTCTTTGAATTTGCTGGAGATTGAACATGAGTTAGGTTCTGCGTTAGAATTTTGACTTCCTGGCGCATTCCTCCCTCTGGCTCGATACTGTCCGATGGATTAATGAATCACGATGTTGAGTTCTTTAGATTTTCAACCCCTTCTGGGCTGATGTGAATTGTCACATCGTATTGTTTTGTAGGGGGTACGTCATTCTTTTCCCTCTGGGTTTTGTTTGACGGGGCTCAGACTGGATAAATGCGATATTTTTGGGTGCACATTGGCACACTTTAATGTTAACTTATCTGACACTTAACATAGTGTTAGATTTTCGCGTTTCGTTTGTCCAGAGCTAAGCCTGTATATATAAATACGAAACCCCGAATTGTCGCCGTTTTCCCGGAGTTAGGTAGGGTGTCTATTTTTAGGTTTAGGTAGGTTTTGTCTGTATGATCGAATGTCTTAGTCTGAATAAAAGTTTTATTTGGAAGTTGACTACGTTAATCCTTTTATTCAAGGGTGGGCGTAGCTCATGTAGAGGTTTTACTATATACAAGCCAAAGTATGTAACTGGCTGACATTCAAACATCGAATATTCTTATAAAAAGTGATGGTCGCTTTTTATAAGGATTGACAGATAGCGGATAGCTAGGGGTCCGCGTAGGACCTAGGGAGTGTATTATAATTTGATTCTTATATTAATATAGCGGGCTTCAGCCCCATTTCTTCTATGCACTACTGTCTTTTTATTATGAAGTAGTTAGCCTCCCGCTGTGAGGTTCGAGCCCTCACAGTACCTTACGTATTAATTTCATTCATAAAAATAAAAAAATAAAAAAACGGTTAAAAACGTTTTATTAATCGAGAACGATTTAAATTTGGTTTTCTCCAAAAGCGTTATTTATAACGTTCCGTTCGAACAGAACCGAAACAAATAATTTGCTAGGTATTTAAGACGAAACCGTTTCGAAAAATATACCGGTATCCGAGCCCTGCAGGACTTTATCGAAGCGAATTGCGTTGAAACTTTTTAATTAAATAGTGTTCCAAATTCAAAAGTCATTTCGTCAGTGTTATTAAGTGCGCCGGAATGACCCATTTTGCTCGCACTTATCGAGGAACCAATGAGCTCTTTTCGAATAGATGGGATGAAAAAAATACTGTTTATTTTATGAACTAAAACTAACATTTTCCCACTGCTTTTTGCCTAAGCTATCTAAACAATACATTTTTAGATTTTTTCTCATATATAGTAAAATACCGTATTCTTGATGAATTCCAGTAACACTTTGCCTGACATGAAAATCGAACCCAGGACCTGAAGCTCAGCAGTAGCGCATGCGACCACATAAGACTACAATAAGACCACATATGACCACAATAAGACCACATAAGACCACAATAAGACCACAATAAGACCACATAAGACCACAATAAGACCACAATAAGTATCACATACCTTTAACTGATAGTTCTCTTTTGATATCTTGGTGTTGGCTCCGAATTTCCCGATGTAACCGTCGCTGTCTTTATTGGAGACGAAAGAGAGCATTTTACTGTTCGGTCTCTGACTCATCACCCATTGGATCTGGGTCAGTGTGCGAGGGACGCATTTCGATCTAAAAGTTAATGAAATCAAAATCAAATATATTTATTTTGGATTCATAAATGATATCAATAGGTGTTAGTAACAATAAACTTAGCTTAGTGTCAGTACAGTTAATTCTTAAGTATAATATTAAAATAAAAAAAGTTGATGTTGCTATTGTTGAGTTGTTAATAAATTCATGTAAAACAAGAATAAAGTTTAAAAAAACCGGTCAAGAGCGAGTCGGACTCGCGCACCGAGGGTTCCGTTCCGATTACTGAAAAAGTGTGCTATTTAGAGACATCGTTTTATTTTTCCTGTAATCTTTACATAAACTTCTATCACATAGAATAATTTCAGATTTTTATCTTTGCAAACTTCGGAGATAAGGGGGGAGGGGGGGGGAACGGTATTTTTTTTTACATTTTTCATCAAAAGTCGAAAACTATGTGGCGGAAAAAAAATAAAAAATTTTTTGAGAATGTGCAAGCAGCGCTCTTTCATATGATACCCCACATGCCCTAGTAGCCCCACTTTTAATTTTTAAGACCCCCTTTCAGTGCCTGTTACAAAAAATATATAAATATTTTTACTTCTTGCTTATTTGCAAAATAGTTGGGTAAACGTCATCTAAAACTGTTTTAAATTTCAAGTTGATAGCATTAGTAGTTCTTGAGATATCCAGCTGTGATAGACAGACAGACAGACAGACAGACTGAGTCACACCATAAGGGTTCCTTTTTTACCATTTTGGTACGGAACCCTAAAAACTGTAACCCGACTACGGAAAAATAAAATTGATCTAAAAAGTTCAAAATATTTATTTACTTAAACAATAATGACATAGGTATATACATATTTGTAATGTGCTCGTCAAGACCTTTCTTTTAATACCAAACATGTCATGATTATCTCAATTTTATTTTTCTCGAAGCAGAAATTTACGTGTTAAATCCACCATATTAAATTTAGGGAGAATTTATATTGCCTATGTCAACCGGACCATTATTTCGAATCTACTGATACCTCATTCATCAAAATCGGTTCAGTAATTTAGGCGCTACGGTGGAACACACGTAAATACATACTTATATACATATATACACAAGTAGACTGCTAAAATCATAACCCTTCCTTTTGGTTTTGCCGTAGTCGGGTAAAAATACATACTTATATACATAATTACATACATAGACTGCTAAAATCATAACCCTTCCTTTTGGCTCTGCCGTAGTCGGGTAAAAATTGAGTTCTGTAGACAAATGGAAAAAACGGAACCCTTATAATGTCATGTCCGTCTGACCTTCTATCCAGATGTCACACAGCCAGTTAAGTCGGAGACTATTTCGTCGGCTTACCGCAAGAACTCATTAAGTGACAAAAAAAAAAATGGTAAAAATGGTGGTAAAAATGTTGTAAATCATTTAATTACTTTTGATTTCATTAGAATCTAATGAAATCAAAAGTAATTAAATGATTTACAACATTTTTGAAACATTGAGAAATCATTTAATTACTTTTGATTTCATTAGAATCTAATGAAATCAAAAGTAATTAAATGATTTACAACATTTTTGAAACATTGAGAAATCATTTAATTACTTTTGATTTCATTAGAATCTAATGAAATCAAAAGTAATTAAATGATTTCTCAATGTTTAGTTTTGGTCACTTTGAGTTCTTGCGGTAAGCCGACGATTTGCACTATATCGACATTTATAGATCACATTTCTACCCTTGGGAAGGAATCTTTCAGGCGCTTGGGATTTGTTTTGCGAAATGCTTGTGACTTTCGCTTTCCAAATGTTAAAATCGAAGTTTGTAGTAACTTGACCATCAAATAAATGTGAAAGTGAGCTTGTTTATGCTTTCCCGCTAAAACGGCTGAACGGATTTGGATGAAATTTGGCACATGCGTAGACCATCACGACCTATATTAGAACATAGGCTGCTTTTCGACGACACGGTTGGCGCAGTGGTTGAGCGATTGACTGCTGCGCAGCATGTCGCGGGTTCGATTCCCGCACGGAACAAATATTTGTATGACCTACAAGTATTTGTTCCGGGCCTGGGTGTTTTTCTATCTATAATATGTATGTATTTACAAAAAAAAAATGTATATAAGTAGTTTATCAGCCATCTCGTTACCATATAACAAGCATTAGGTTGCTTAGCTTGGGACTAGATGGCGTTGTGTGAAATGTCCAAGGATATTATTTATTATTTATTTATTTATTTTCATACCGTTGGATAATTTCCTACCTCCACTCGAGCGAAGCCGCAAGCAAAAGCTAGTCATCAATCACGCCTAAGCAGCTTAAAGAATTTGGATGAATGGCACACGAGGATCTGGATTAGAATAGTAATATATCTTATTATCCCAGTAAGATAATTTAGACGTACAGTAGTACCCAACTTATATGGCTTACCAACGTACCTGCGCAGAAGATGAATTTTCAAAGCGCGGGAAATGCTATTGACCAATCGGCACGCTCCACGCACCGCTTCTTTTTCCTGTACCGCTATTGGTCGGCAGCTGCCGCCATGTTAGCGCGCGCCGCGTATGGCATGTTAGTCAGCCACCATACTTGCAAGTGAGACGGAACTAACAGCTGCAGTGTATTATGAACCTTATAGTAGTGATCTAAGGTTGATTGTAAGGTTTAAGTATTCTCGTTATTCTTCGGGGCCATACTTTCTTTTCTGTGCGAACGAAGATTAACGACGCGCCTTATCAGTTGGGTACCACTGTAAGTACTTAACTTTTACTACTACTACTTTTTTTTTTGTACTTAATTTTTTGGATTAATTTAAATAATTAATTAATTAATTTTAATAACCAAGCGGTTGGTTGACTCTACACGTGACCAAAGGGCTGGCCTATTTTTTGGCCAAAGAATTAGCATTGCCATACAACGTGGCAATGCGTCGAAAGGAAAGGTGCCCAAAAGGCTGGCAGCCTTTTGGGCACCTTTCCTTTCGACAGCGATGCGGATGAATTTTCTGATGCCCTATAATTATTTCCCTTCCTTTTTGTATTATACTTGTAAATATTATTTTTTATTTGGTTACTAAGAATATATAATTATAATAACAGGATTTTTGTAATTGAGTCATTACATTTTCATATTAAAGATTTTTGTGAGTAAATATATTTTTTGGATAAATAAATTTATTTATTTATTTTATTTTTATATTTTTCCGACCTTCGGGCGAAGCCGCGAGCAAAAGCTAGTAAAAAATAATTACCTTTGGCTTTCCGTCAACTCGTTGATGTAATTGACAAAGGCGTCAACGGTCTTGTGGACCATTTCACTGTCTGTAACATTCTTCCAATTGACACAAGCACACCAGTGGGGTTCTATACCTGCTTCACTACACGACCTGTTCTTAGGAATCTGAAAATTTAATGAAGGCCTATGATATTAATCCATGCAGTTACCCACCAGACACGACACCCGTCTGGGCGGAGGGAGGATAGAGGATGAGTGAACTTTACAACCTGTTCCTCATGCTTCTATACTGGTGATCCCAACGTGATATCCGGGGACTGTGAGAGCAAGTTGAGGTTACCACTATAGATATAGAAGCATGAGGAACAGGGTGTAAAGTTCATCTTTACATACCGAGACTCCTCCGTGCCTCGGAAAGCACGTTAGGCCGTTGGTCCCGGCTGTCATTCGTGGATCTTTGACAGTCGTTACGGGTCGTCAGAAGCCCAAAATTCTGTCCACCAATCTTACCAAGGGGTATCGCATTACCCAGTTACTGAGTTCTGGAGGTCAGATAGGCAGCCGCTCCATGTAAAATACTGGTATTCAGCTGCATCCGGTTAGACTGGAAGCCGACCCAAACATAGTTGCGAAAAAGCTAGGCAGATTGATTGATATTAATCTATGCGCGTTAGTAAATTACTATTTTTGATTACAGTCTGGCCGTCGAGAGAAACGTTCTTGACACCTGTCAGTTTCATAGCAATGAATGTTTGTTTTGCGAATTTGATCCTTATTACAACTAGAAATTGTCCAACTGACAGCTGCCAGGAACGCATTCTCTCAGCGACCGGACTGTAGTAGACTACAGACCTCTCGCTGAGAGAATGCGTTCCTCTAAAAAAGAAAAAAAAAAGAGCTCTAGCTCTTTGTGAAGCTCATCCGGGGACGTACTCCAGCATACCTACCTCAGCACCATACCTATATCTATCACCAGGCCGAGTTGTTGTGTTCCGGTTTTAAGGGGGATGGGGGGGGGGGGGGGTTATTACAGGGACACGAGGCATTTGAACTATGTGTCTCGGATTGTTTAATAACCAGGCAATACATAAGCAGGTACAGTAGTACTCAACTAATAAGGCTTATCGATGTACCTGCGCAGAAGATGAATTTTCAAAGCGCGGGAAATGCTATTGACCAATCAGCACGCTCCACGCTTTTTCCTGTATCGCTATTGGTCGCAGCTGCCGCCATTTTAGCGCGCGCCGCTTGACAGCCGCCATACTTGCGAGTGAGATGGAACTAACAGCTGCAGTGTATTATGAACCTTATAGTAGTGATCTAAGGTTGATTGTAAGTTTTAAGCAATCTCGTTAATCTTCGGGGCCATATTTTCTTTTCTGCGCGAACGAAGGTTCACGACGCGCCTTATTAGTTGAGTACTACTGTACACAGGTTAAACACCAATTAAAATGTCATCATCATTTCAGCTGAAAGACGTCCTCTGCTGGAGATAGGCCTCCACCAGACTGGTTGTCAGACTTTCAGGCTTCTGACGACCCGTAACAACTGTCAAAGATTAGCCTTTTCCCAACTATGTTGTAATCAGCTTCCAGTCTAACCGGACGCATAGCACAATTTTACATGGAGCGACTGCCTATCTGACCTCCACAAAAGTCAGTGGTTAATACGATATCCCCTGGTAAGACTGGTTGTCCGACTTTCGGGCTTCTGACTACAGGTAACGACTGTCAAAGATCTACAAATGACAGCCGGGACTAACGGCTTAGCGTGCATTACGAGGCACGGAGGGGTCTCGATATGTACCTAATGGATGTTCACCCATCCACGCACCGACCTCGGCAAGCGTAGCTTAACCATCAAACCACCGTTTGCCATCAAATCTATATACAGGGACATCGACGCGCAAACGGTTACCACGTATTCAGTACATGATTCTGAGCCCCCCTGTATAGAAATTTTTCATCGGTTATTGAAAAAAAAATCTGCTCTTCCATACATTTTGACTGTGTTGGTATTGCACTATTGTAGGAAACTACAGATTTTTTTTCAATAATCGATGAAAAATTTCTATACAGGGGGGGCTCAGAATGATGTACCGAATACGTGGCAACCGTTTGCGCGTCGTTGTCTCTTCCACCCTGTATATAAAAGAAAGTCGTGTTAGTTACACTATTTATAACTCAAGAACGGCTGAACCGATTTGCCTGAAAATTGGTGGGGAGGTAGCTTAGAACCAGGAGACAAACATAGGATACTTAACGGCTGGACCGATTTAGATGAAATATTGTGTGTATATTTGAATGGTTTCCTAGATGGTTTGAAAACACAATTGGACTCGGTAGGTGGCGCTGCAGTCGGGTTCTAGGATCGTTCATACAGGACGTTTGTCGGGGCCGCTAGTTAAAAAAAAAAAAAAAACACTTACCGGTCCCAACAGCGTCATTGCTCTCGGGGAGTCAGCTCCGGATACTTTAAAAGGGTTCTTATGTTCTGACCAATGGAGTACGTCCATTATAGTAGCATAAATATCGTGGGGCGTGGTCAGAACGTTGGCGTTCTCTTCTAGTAGCGCTTGCGCCATCGGACGCATACGTTTAAACTTTTCCGGTAAACGAATACTCATTAAAGGCAATCGCTCCTCCAATTTGCCCTGCAGTGTGTCCCGGACTTTTGCAAACCTGTTGAGGAAAAAAAATTTTTTCTAATATCATGCTTGTATTTATTTCTCTAAAGGAGAGGTAGGTGAAAGATTTATAAGATAAATTTAGTTGTTCTTTAACAGAAAACAAAACTTTTTTACAAAAAAAAAAAATACTATACAAGGTGTAAAATAAATAACCCACAACCTCTTAAGGGGTCATTGTACTCATCATTATGAACAACTTTTACTATCGGACCAAACCTGAAATCGCGAAAAAAAAATCAGCTGTTCAGTACATTTTGACGAATTATGCGAACATAAATGTATTGAACAGCTGATTTTTTTTTCGCGTTTCCGCGAAAATTTTTTTTTGTAATGTGTTTGTTTTTCGATGTCGAGTATGTGGACGAAGTTCTTGCAGTTAATTTTTTTACACCTAATATAGTGAAAAATTACTTTAATTTCGGAAGTCGGTGTCTTTGGATCTTAGGAGCTCGTGGCTAAGTAATAACAGCCGCACGGCTCGATCCATCAGGTTAAGCTACGATTGCACGCTAAGCCGTTGGTCCCGGCTGTCATTCGTGGATCTTTGACAGTCGTTACGGGTCGGCAGAAGCCCGAAAGTCTGACAACCAGTCTTACCAAGGAATATCGTATCACTCAGTTACTGGGTTGTGGAGGTCAGATAGGCAGTCGCTCCATGTAAAATACTGGTATTCAGCTGCATCCGGTTAGACTGGAAGCAGACCCCAACATAGTTGGGAAAAGGCTAGGCAGATTGATTGGTGTCTTTGGATCTTTATTTTAGGCTTTTGCCACCGACATCCGAAATTAAAGTTATTTTTCACTTTGTAGTGGGTCAGTCTGTAATTTATTTATCTAAGTTACAACAGCCTAATGCCAACTGCTGTTGCTGTGGTGGTGGTTTTTACAAATATTGTTTTTCCCGATACAAGGACGTTGATTGTTGAGGAGTTCTCCTATAGTATAGTTAAAATCTCGCTGCAGACTTGGTCATAAATCATAATCGGAGTAGGGATGTGCGCTAGTTGCGCGCGCTCAAGGCCATTATCGATAACAGATGATGACGATGACCCAGACGAAGAATTTAAATTTTCTATTTTTAGTTTTATATATACGTTCTTTTGTTTATATATTTAATATGCTTTGTAGTAAATTTGGTAATAAAATAAAAAAAATGTGTATTTATTTCTATAAATATATAAAACTATCGATATCACTCATCGACTGCAGTAATGCACAGGACTACGTGTGGTCGTGGCCTGCCCATAAGGCCCGTGAGTGAGGGAAAGGGAGCGAAACACTCGAATGATTTATGACCGAGTCTGCAGCGAGATTTTAACTATACTATAGTAAGGAATCAGGAGAACTGGAACTGATGGTGACGTCACCATCAAGTCAACTTCGCCATATGCACTTCCTACAAGGCGACCATAAGCCGATCCGCTCGATCGTCCGTTCGATCGCACGATCGGGGGATCCGCTGTGGTAGCCCGCGAAATTCATGCGTTTGTTGCAATTTGCAGGTCAGTGTCAGGTTGTATCTTAATCAAACTATGTTTCGCGACAGAAACAAATATATATTTACATAATTTTAACCATAAAAATCAATACATCTTTCTAAGTTAGATTTCCTCCGGATTCATTTGAATTCCGAAATCAGACCAATCCGGAGGAAATCTAACTTAGACATAGGTATTGATGATTTTTATGGTTAAAATTATGTAAATACATAGTTCTTATTGTCGCGAATCATATTTTGTTTAAGATACAACCACTGACTAGCAAATTGCAAAAAACGCAAGAAAATTTGAATTTCGCGCTCTACCACAGTGCAATCACCCTAACGCAAAAATCACGGTCGAAATGTAATACAATTCATAAATTCAGTCATTCACAGACAGACAACGCACAGCCAAACCTTTGGGTCTAGAAGCATTACATTTTGCATCAGAGTTCCTTTTATAGCGGTACTTCTGGACACGGTGCGCATTATTAGCAGGTTCCTTTCTCTGGAGCCCTGACCGCCGGTAGCTGGGACACTGTTCCCGATGCTGGTGGGTTACAATTTTTTTTTTTTAACTATTGTATGGTAGTTAGTTTAGCTGTTTCTAAACTGCTGTATTAATGAAGTAGTTAGGTCATGGTACCTAACAATAAATTATTGATTTTTGTACGCTTTAACTGGCAAAACATGTAGCTCATGTATTGTACTTACTCATGTTTTTACAAAATAAAAATATCTTTATCTTTATAGCCAGTGAGCGTTAAGGAAGGATCTTTGAAAACTAATCCCCTAACAGGGGTTAATAGGGCATAGAAGTTCATCATTTCTGCCTATGAGAAATTACATCGGACAAATTCTTAGTGCTCACCGTTATTATTTAAAGAACTCTTGTGCCAAAATTGTATGCTTCTAGACCCAGCGGTTTAGACAGTGCGTTGTTTGTAATTTAATTAAGATTTTTTGAAATTAGTTATATGGTACAGTCAGCAACAAAAGTCGATTAACACTTGAGTTTTCTAAATCTTAATCATTGAGAAAAATACTTCATTAAAATCGGAACAGATGTAAATTTTAATGAAACTTAACTTTTAACTAATAAACAAAATGCAAAGAAGCAGGTTATCGTATAATTTTGTGTTTATTTAGATGAGGTCAAAAAGTAGCAGTGTTAAACGACTTCTGTTGCTGACCGTACCCTAACTATAGCTGTTCTTTTTCCTTTCTTTACTTTTTCTTTTTTTTAATCTTTACCTTACCTAGGTCCATGGTCTCCAAAGACGATGAGTAGTGTGTCTTCGAAGACGTTCCTCTGCTCCAGGGTCCGAAGGAGGTTCACCATACCATCATCTGCTACCGATATCATGCTGTCATCGTGGGTGATGTCGGCCACAAATGTGAAACAAAACCGCTTGCCATCCAGACGCATGAACTGTTAAAGCCAAAGATAATTTTTTTTAAAAGTAAAAATCATCGACTGGGTCAATTAAATTATCGATATCTAGAGAATACAATCCCGAACATGTTTTTCGATCCCGGGATTACGGGATTCTTGATGCGTAATCCCGGGATCCCGGGGCTATCCCGGGATTAGACTATATAAATAAATTATGGTTATATGGTCATATTAATCATTATATTAATTATTATATGTACTATATGGTTTCTAATTGGTCTCAAGTGTAAAAAAAACGAGTAATTTCTTGAAATATATTTTTAATTTTATTGCACAACACAAACCACAAAATCGTAATAAAAGAAAAAAGATAAAACAAAGATAGGTACTATATTTTGTAAGAAATAAAAAGACAAAAAAAACTTATTTGTGAAATGTCCAAGGATATAAGGATATCTATGTAGAATTTTGAAAATACAATCGTAGACATATCAATGCATCCAAGGTTTGACTTCCAAGCCAAGGCTTCGTAGTTTATTGCCAACTAAGCAGCAGCTGAAAACGCTTGTTCAGGTTCTACACTGGTTGGAGGAATAGATACTATATATCAAAGGGTTGTTTTTTTTGGCGATATGTAATAAACGCTATTAATTTATTCTAATATTAAGTTTTAAGGCATTTAAATAAATAAATATATTCTAGGCAAGGTCATTGACAATGACCGCTGCGCCGGAGTGCAAGCTAGACCTGTTTGTGGCAATCCCGAAAATCCCGAGATTAGCCAAGTTCAGTCCCGGGATTTTCGGGGTCAGAAAACGGCCGGGATCCCGGGATTGTATTCTCTATCGATATCTCTATACTGGGCCAAAACTAACGTCCCTCGCTGATAGAGCGTAGTCAATATATACCTGATCAGTAATATTCATCATCAGTTGGTACTGCGGCGTATCACCCACGCAATATTTAGATCGTGGTTTGTACCATTTTTTTCCGTTTTTGGATTCCTCAAGGTAGAAGGAACGTAGGTAATGGTCGGCTGGTTGGTGACGAAAGCCGTTGAAGCGGTATTGGAAGGTACCTATCCACGGCATGTCTTCGAAGTATGCGGTGCGGTAGCTGAAATAGGGAATGAGAACAAAAATAGTTATCTGAAAATTAGTTGAAGAATAGGGTATTACACCCATTTTTGAAAAGTGTCTCAATTAGATTCTATGGTGCTAATAAGCCACTAAAAAAAAAACACAAATTTTATTAAATCGATAAGTGCCCTAAAAATTCATTTAAATTTTACATTTTCAAAAGATAGTGGGCAAACATGTATGGGAGTTGGTCCAAGCGTCGCTAAGGTTGAATCATATACCAAATGAAAGGGTATAATGTACTGTTCATACATGAGGAAGGGCATCAAAATCGGCCGAGAGATTTCGAGAAATGATAGCTTATTTTTGCCTCAGAAGATACGACGGATTTTGCTTCATTGTCGAGTTTTTCTTGTTGATTATTGTTAAAAATCATTAATTCATTCTTATAATCATCATTATTCATCATCATCATCATCATCGTCATCATCATCATCATCGTCATCATCGAGTAATGATAGATTTTATATTTTGCTACATTGTCGGTATATTATTTGATATAGGTAGGTATTACGTATGTATAGTTAAAAATCTTCGCATCATATTTTTATAATCATCGTTGTTGATCATCATCACCATTGAGTAGTGATAAGTTTATTTTTTCCTTAGAAGTTATTATAGATTAGCTACTTATTTTATTTAGCGACATTGTCGGATATGTTTATTATTATTATTTTTAGTATTTATAGTTAAAAATAATCGTATCATCTTTTATTATCATTTCGTTTATTCATTTTTATCCTTATAAAATATTTTTTTTAAATATTTCTTATAAAATATATAAAAATAGTAGCCCACCGGTATCGGGAACAGGTCCAGTCAACTCCAGAGAGAAGAATAGAGAGAAAAAGAGGAAACTCCTAACAATGCGCGCCGTGTCCCGAAGTACCGCTCTCTGATTCAGGCCCTTAATCCAGCTGCCCCACCAGTGCCTCCTTAGGTGTTGGTCGAGGCTCTGGGCAATTAAGCCATTGGCTGATACGACTATCGGCACAATGATTGAAGAGTCCACATCCAAGTCAGGTCACAGTCAAGTCAAGATACTTGATTTGTTTATCTTTCTCGGTTTTCACGAGGTTCCCACGGTTCATACGGGACCATTATGTCAATAATCATTGCGCGCCGCTCTATTCGATCTACCACCACTATATCAGGTTTATTGGCAACAATAGGCCTGTCAGTGACGATGGATCGATCCCAGTACAATGTGATATTTCCATTTTCGAGAACTGGGTCGGGCACATACCTATAGTACGGCACTTCTGATTCCGCAAGGCTGTATTTCAGCTTAAGTTGCTGATGGATAATGCTGGCTACAAGGTTGTGTCTATGCAAGCTAGACGAGAACACCCGGAGATCATGTGTCAGATTGATTTGATTCCCATAATAATTATTATCATCATTATTAATCGATCACCTTTTCTGTTTGGTCCTACTTCGCCATTAAAATAAACAAGACATAAAAGACAACATTAACATTTTTTGGACTATTGAAGCATCAGATTGTTTTGCTGCATGAGGACCTGTCACTTCAATTATATAACCGTCAGTACAGAAAAACGGTTTTAAAAGATTTAAAAACTGGTGCGGACTGTATGTTTTTATTTGAAACGATAAGTTCTAGCTCTTATAAATATAAATAGACCATTGAGGTCGAGACTACTTAACCGGACTATCCTGTGGATGCTTTAAGCGAACTTAAAGCTTCCGGCCAGGGGCCAAGGGGCACAGCGCACAGTACAGTTGTCTTCGTCCCCTCGTACGCCTTCCAAATGTCCGGGACCCCAGGGTCCCAAGATATGTCAAAGACATTGACAGTGAAACAAAATAATAAAAAATCTGTAATAACTTCTAAGACAAAAATAATCTTATCATTTCTCGAAATCTCTCGGACAGATTTTGATGACCTTCTGCATGTTTGAACAGTACCAGGCCTCTTGCACTGGTACATTCCGCTCGAGATAAGTACCTACAGCTCGCGGCAACTCTGGGTTACAAGTCAGTCAGGGTGTATTACGCGCTCAGCGAGCGAGACACGTACGGCCGCCCATGAAAAAATTTAAATCTTAGATTTTAAATTTAAGTATACTATTCATATTATCACTATAAGTCAACTATAAATCACTATATATATATATTAGTGATATAGTTACTTTTTTAATGACGAAAATCCATTACGAAATGTCGAGTCTTGTTCCTACCTTTTTTTTACCTACTACCTACTTACTATTATATAGTTGCCGACATTTAACTTGAGCTCTCGGCGGAGTGGTGGGGGTTTGTGTGCGCGTCGTATTGTTTCAGGAGTAATGTCCAAAATCGCTTAAAGTAATTAAGGATTAACTTAGGATTAACAAGCAACTGTACCTACCCGCGATCGTACGATCGCACAAACTTAGCCACTGGTGCGTTGAGGCATCTTTAGTTGTTTTATGACCATGTTCAGACGACTAAAGTGGACCAAATGTTACTTTCAATTTAAGACGTGTTTGTACCTTGTTTACTTTAGAACACTTCTAAATATTATACGAGATGATGGTGTATTAAAAATAATTGATGATTGAATGATGATCATGATTTAATAATGATTGTTTGATTGATTAATAAAAAATAACGTTTGAAAATTATAAGACATTACAGTAAAGTGAAACAACTCTAGATAGACTATTCATAAATACAATAAAAGTATAAAAAGGTACCATATACACCACCACCACCACCACCATACCATATGGTATGTATGGAATGGTATGGTGGTATGGTACCATATTTTATTTTTCTTTGCGGACACCCCTACTACTCGGCTAAGCGGCGTAGGTATGTTACGGACGAGTAACGACACAAAGTAATAACAGCTCTCAAGCGCGGCGATTAAGAGCAATTTAGCTTGCGCATGGGTAGGAAAAGATTTTGTAGGCTATTATAAAAGCGGCTTTCTTCAAGATCAAAGGAGTGCAACTTCTGTACGTTAGTACTATTATTTATTCTGTGACAGTACATTGTACCTTTCATTTGGTATATGATTCATCCTTGGCGACGCTTGGACCACATTTGCCCACTATCTTTTTGCGCGAAAACGCTGGACGCAGTGGACGCCATATTGCTATGTGGTCATGACGTCAGTTAGTCAGTAAACAAACACTTTTTATACGCTGATCAGTTGACATTTACACTTTTAAATTTATACTACCATAATGACGTAATAACATGGCGGCCACTTTCATGGTGTTCGAAAACAGATTAAAAACTGAAAACTTTGAATTGAATTTAAACGCTTTCTAGCGACTACATATTTGTACCGCTTGGCTTCGAAACTTTTGGGTCCCAGTACAAAAAAAAAATTAAACAATTGTTTCCTCGTCTAGTCGACGCCGCTGGTGACAGGAGGGCTGGTTCATTTCTCGCACAGAGAATAGCTATTGCTATTCAACGCGGAAATGCAGCCAGTGTTCTTGGCACCATGCCTCATGGACACCCACTTTTATAAGGCGGAAATATTACCTAAGGCGAGAAATAAACTATCTTCTTAAGATAAATATTGATCATTGAATTTCAAAATTTGTATTGTTATTTTACGAACTAAAGCTAACATTTTCCGACTGCTTTTTGCCTAAGCTATCTAAATAATATATTTTTAGAATATACAGGGTGACTTTGAAAACATGCGACAAAATTTAAGGGGGTGTTCTACGCATCAATATGAACAACTTTTACTAAGGGACCAACATCGAATTCGCAAAAAAAAATTACCTTCCCATATTATAGTTAAAGGTATTGGAAAAGAAGGTCGGATTTTTTTTTTGCGAATTCGAAATTGTTCACATAGTAAAAGTTGTTCATATTGATGCGTAGAACACCCCCTTAAATTTTGTCGCATGTTTTCAAAGTCACCCTGTATAGAGTAAAATACCGTATTATAAATAATAACATAACATCACGCCTTGTTTCGCCGAAGGGGAGGGCAGAGGTGTACCTATAGTACACTCACATGTCGCCAGTTATGTCTAAGCCCCATGTGATAGGGGGCAAGCCTATTGCCATCAACCGGAGACACATCCAGACTGCGGGCTGCTGCTGAGAAATTTCAGATGGAAAATTCCAATAAACTTTGCCCGAACCGGGAATCGAACCCAGGACCTCATGCTCAGCTGTAGCACTTGCAACAACTGGACCAAAGAGGCAGTAAAAAAAAAACCGGTCAAGAGCGAGTCAGACTCACGCACCGAGGGTTCCGTTCCGATTTCTGAAAAAGTGCGCTATTTAGAGACATCGTTTTATTTCTACTGTAATCTTTACATTAACTTCTATCACATAGAATAATTTCAGATTTTTCCCTTTGCAAACTTCGGAGATAGCGGTATTTTTTTTTACATTTTTCATCAAAAGTCGAAAACTATGCGACCTAAAAAAAAATAAAAATGTTTAAGAATGTGCAAACAGCGCTCTTTCATATGATACCACACATGCCCTAGTAACCCCACTTTGAATTTTTAAGACCCCCTTTCAGCACCTGTTACAAAAAAAATATTTTTATTTCTTTCTTATTTGCAAAATAGTTGGGTAAACGTCACATAAAACTGTTCCGAATTTCAAGTTGATAGCATTACTAGTTCTTGAGATATCCAGCTGTGACAGACAGACAAGACTGAGTGACACCATAAGGGTTCCTTTTTTACCATTTTGGTACGGAACCCTAAAAACATCTGAACATTATTTTATTACAATGATAGATAATTAGTTAAAACCACTCGTGAAGGAGCTCGTGGCTAAGTAATAACAGCCGCACTGGTCGACCCGTCAGGTTAAGCTACGCTTGCCGGGGTTGGTCCGTGGATAGGTGACCATCTTTACATACCCCGACTCCTCCGTGCCTCAGAAACCACGTTAAGCCGTTGGTCTCGGCTGTCATTCTTGGATCTTTGACAGTCGTTACAGGTCGTTAGAAGCCCGAAAGTCTGACAACATGTCTTACCAAGTGGTACCTATTGTATTACCTAGTAACTGGGTTGTGTAGGTCAGGTAGGCAGTCGCTCCATGTAAAATACTGGTATTCAGCTGCATCGGGTTAGACTGGAAGCCGACCCCAACATAGTTGGGAAAAAGCTAGGCAGATTGATTTACAGGAAAAATAAAACGATGTCTCTAAATAGCACACTTTTTCAGAAATCGGTGCGCGAGTCCGACTCGCTCTTGACCTGTTTTTTTTCGATGGTGGCGCTGCCGGTTAGCAGCTCTACTCGCCTTAAAAAAAAACGGTGAAGGAAAACATCGTGAGGAAACCCGTGCCTGAGAGATATTTCATATTAAATAAAATAAATACGGGGCATGAATAAAAAAAAACTCGTGTCAGGTGGTCACACGAAAAAGAAAAAAAAAAGAAAAAAAAGAAAAGAGAAAGGAGAGAAAGGAGAGATAGGGACAATAATTATGATCGCTTACCCATCTTTCGTGAGCTTGTAAAATATGAAGGGCATGGAATCCAATGTTCCATTGTTTTTAGCTGTCTTTCTAACATCGGGCAGTTCCAGTTCAGTCTTCCCAGTGAGTATAGGGAACAGGGCGGCCGGCGTACCATCGCCGACAATGTTGTATCTGTAATATTCATTATTAATATAATTATCTATACACTAGCTGACCCGACAGATGTCCTGTCCAAATTTCAATAATTCATACAAAATTCCCATAGAAAATGCACTTTCAATTTTCCCGGCAAGTTTTCCAATTTTTCTTTTCATAAGAATCTTCCTCGCAAAAAAAAAATTAGCCGAATTGGTACAGCTGTTCTCGAGTTTTGAGCTTAGCAACACATTTAGCCATTCATTTTTACTGATAAAATTTGGAACACAGATAGTTTATAACCGAGATTAACTCGTAGATTACATTTAATCCCGGTAGTACGTTCCCGTGAGATATTTTTTGACATCCACGCGGGTAAAAGCTACTAAGATAATATATAATAGCCTATCTCAAGATTTGGGCTATCAAATCCTCATTTTAGCCGGAAGACGTCCACTGCTGCCCCGAAGCTGGACCACTTCGACCGGTTCTGTGCTTCCCGCATCCAGCGGATTTCTGCGGATCCTCCAGTGCAGCAGTGAACAGTATCGGTGAGACAAAGTCTCCCTGCATCTCACCTCGCTGCAGAAGGATAAGTTTCGAGGTCTGGTCCTGGAGTCGGACTGACATAGTGGCGTTTTTGTACAGACACTTCAGCACTTCGATGTAGTAGTCGATCTGGCACCATTGAAGAGTTTGCAGTACAGCCCATGGGCTCGATGAAATCGAAGGCTTTCTCGTAGCCCACAAACGCTCAGCAGAGAGGCAAGTTATACTTTTCGGGCTTCTGTATAAGCCGCAGCGTATGTATGTGGTGTACAGTGCTAAAGCCTTTCCGGAATCCGGCTTGTTTAGGCGAGGCTATCAAATGCAAAAAGATTTTTTCAAATCCGACTAATAGTTCCTGAGATTAGCGCGTTCATACAAACAAAAAAACAAACTCCTCAGCTTTATTATTAGTACTAGCACTTCCCGCGCGGCTTCGCCCGCGCGGATGTCGGAATATATCCCACGGGAACGAAAATCCTTCCTTGTTCCTTGTCTACATTATAAAGGGAACTTCTGTGCAAAATTTCAGCTTTCCAAGTCCAATGGTTTGGGCTGGGCGTTGATGAGTCAGTCAGTCAGTCAGTCAGGATTTTTCTTTTTTATATTAAGATTAGTAAAGATAAATACCCATTGAGTATTGTTGCTTTGACGTGATTCTTGAGGTATTCGTAACTCTTCGGCATTTTCCGTATAAAGCCATTTTTGGAGGTGGAGTCGAAGCCAAATATAAGTACATTGAGTGTGTCTTCTCGATCCGGTGGAGGATCTATCCGTTGTACTGACTTTCGGAACCCTAAGGAATAGCCTATCCAGGTTGAGCTGAGAATGCTGCAACAAAAGAAAGCATAGTCAGAATAAGAATAATGTTTATTTGCAAGAATACGAGTACAATTAGTTGAAAAATATACAGTGTAAGTACCTATATTTGTCAACTAATTGTACCCGTATTATCTGTATATTATGCATATTAAGTTTCCGTCATATTCTTCTAGGTGAAAATCTTAGGTGGTGTGCAAATCTTAATTGAAGTTAGTTAGGATTGTTAGTAATATACACTTGAGAGCAATAAAATCGCACACCTTGACTTTTTTCAGTTAAGGCTGTTTTTTAGCATGTAGATTAGCATCTTTAGTCTTCATTAATTTTCGTTGCTTAAATATTTAGTATGTATGTATTTATGTATTCTTTAGGATATGTATGTATCTATTTTAGTTTAATATTGTATAAGTAGGTACTTATTATTTGCACCAACAACAGCCCCATTTCATATCCTGATAAATCACTGTCCATCCTAAGGTTGCCTGGAAGAGATCGCAGAAAGCGATAAGGCCGCCCATTGTATGTTTTGTAGTGTATATGTTTTCTTTTGTTATGTATTTTTGTGGTGTACAATAAAGTCTAAATAAATAAATTAATTAATTAAGGGGATGCGCTGTGGTAGCCCGCGAAATTCAAATTTTATAATAAAATAAAAAGTCCAATAATCTTGCACCTTACCTTTTTCTATGTGTCCCCGTACATTTTATCTTGACATGGTCACTCACATCCAGTATGTACGGCTTATTGCCCACCACTTCTGTGGATGCTCCTAAGTAGTACTTATTGTCACTCACGTGTATAATATCTTGGTAGTTACACACTATATCTGCCGTCGTAGATAATATTTCATCCACTACCCTACATTCGGAGAGCTGGAAAAATCAAAACTTATGTTTATGAAAAAAGCTTACTTAACTTTTAATTCTTCTAATTGTGTTATTTTTGCAGACTGTAAACACTCAGTGAACAAAACAAAAGCGGCCAAGTGCGAGTCGGACTCGCACTCGGACACAATTTGTTTGAAAATTGCTGAACATTTTCGCTTGCTTGACACAATCTAAAGGTGCTCCCTCACCAGGAGCATTAGCCTGTCATGTAAGTTACAGATTCGAATATCAAGCATTACAGCGCGCACCTTGTAATGATACAAAACGAGTACCTATTACATCAGTGAAGGAGGAAAACCAAGCATTAGAATGCGCACCTTGTACAATGTGTAATACCATGATACAACTTGTAACATCAATGCGCTCCACTTGTAATTCAATGTTACATTACACGCGAATGCTCGTCAGTCAGGGAGGTAGCATTGTAATGTAATGCTCAAAGTCGAATCTGTAATGTCACATTACACCCGAATGCTCGTCAGTCAGGGAGGTAGTATTGTAATGTAATGCTCAAAGTCGAATCTGTAATGTTACATTACACGCGTATGCTCGTCAGTCAGGGAGGTAGTATTGTAATGTAATGCTCAAAGTCGAATCTGTAATGTTACATTACACGCGAATGCTCGTCAGTCAGGGAGGTAGTATTGTAATGTAATGCTCAAAGTCGAATCTGTAATGTTACATTACACGCGAATGCTCGTCAGTCAGGGAGGTAGTATTGTAATGTAATGCTCAAAGTCGAATCTGTAATGTTACATTACACGCGAATGCTCATCAGTCAGGGAGGTAGTATTGTAATGTAATGCTCAAAGTCAAATCTGTAATGTTACATTACACGCGAATGCTCGTCAGTCAGGGAGGTAGTATTGTAATGTAATGCTCAAAGTCGAATCTGTAATGTTACATTACACGCGAATGCTCGTCAGTCAGGGAGGTAGTATTGTAATGTAATGCTCAAAGTCGAATCTGTAATGTTACATTACACGCGAATGCTCGTCAGTCAGGGAGGTAGTATTGTAATGTAATGCTCAAAGTCGAATCTGTAATGTTACATTACACGCGTGTGCTTATCAGTGAGGGTGGTAATATTGTAATGTAGGTATGGTTCAAAGTCGAATCTGTAATGTTACATTACACGCGTGTGCTTATCAGTGAGGGTGGTAATATTGTAATGTAGGTATGGTTCAAAGTCGAATCTGTAATGTTACATTACACGCGTGTGCTTATCAGTGAGGTTGGTAATATTGTAATGTAGGTATGGTTCAAAGTCGAAACTGTAATGTTACATTACACGCGAATGCTCCTGGTGAGAGAGCACCTTTAGATAATTTACATGTATTGCCACTTAATCAATCTACACTTCACAAATCACTCAAGCAATTTTTACTTTACAGTTATGTAGTCTAAGTTGATTTTTGTTTGACCTAATTTCGGTTGAAATGGAATTTGAGCTTTGTCATATATGACATTGAGCGTGTGTGTGTTCCCAAAACTTGATACTTAATTGTGTGACATTCTGAATTCAAATATAGATTATAACATGACGTATAACGCTACAAGTTTATTTTGGCGCGCGGCCAAAATCGGAACTTACGCCGCCATCTTGTTTTTAAATACATTTCACAAATGTTTAACAACAGCGCCCCCTGTCTACGTCACTCGAGCGCCAACATATACTGTAGCAGTGTACTTACATAGCACTTCACCCAGTCTTTTCCCTGGCAGCTGATTGGAGGATAGTATTTGTCGAATTGCATCACCTCTCTTGCAAAAGGATCCAGCTGCGGAATCTCGCATCCACTTCCTTTATCTTCTTTCAAAGCTTCCTCGATCTTATGCTCTATATATCTGACAGAGAGAGACTTAAATACAGTGTTAGGTCAGGCGATTTTAATCCTTCAAGTAACAGGGCATAGAGAAGCCATTCGATTACTAGGAGAGACTGTTTGTAGAGTTACGCCCAAGCCGCCATGTTGGTACTGACTGACAAATAGATACGCGCGTACAGCAGTACCCAGCTTATTATGGCTTATCGATGTACCTGCGCAGAAGATGAATTTTCAAAGCGCGGGAAATACTATTGACCAATCGGCACGCTCCACGCACCGCGCTCTTTTTTCCTGTACCGCTATTGGTTGGCAGCTGCCGCCATGTTAGCGCGCGCCGCGAATGGCATGTTAGTTAGCCGCCATACTTGCGAGTGAGACGGAACTAACAGCTGCAGTGTATTATGAACCTTATAGTAGTGATCTAAGATTGATTGTAAGGTTTAAACATTCGGGGCAATACTTTATTTTCTGTGCGAACGAAGATTCACGATGCGCCTTATCAGTTGGGTACTACTGTATAGGGTTAACGCGCGTACACTGCAAACACACGCGCGTATCGCGAAATACACGTCATGTCATTAATATTGTAAGTATAGGTCTAGTCGAATTATGGCCATTTTCGACGAAAACTCACGTCATCTTCCTATGGAGGTAGGGAACTTACCTACTTTACAATGTAAGAAGATAAAATAACTTGAACGATAGTGTCACTGCAATACAGTTCAAATTACTTTATCTTTCCTACACCTTAAAGGTTTAAAATCGCAATAAAAAGCAACCAGTTAAATAAAAGACGCAAGTTACAATGGTACCCGTGTTAGTATTAGCCAATAACGACACCGAACCGATACCCATTTATCGGCAGCATCGCAATGACATGACGTCACGCAATCCTGCATCGCGTCGGAGGGGAGTGATGTGGTGGCATCTACATCGCCACATACGAACTACGCATCACAATGACATGACATCGCGCAACCTGCATCACGCAATCTGAGATGTAAATTGCAAAAAAACGTAAGAAAATTTGAATTTCGCGGACTACCTCAGGCACAGTTCAACCAAACTAATGTGCTTAAGGTCAGAGATTTAGATCAAGCTCATTTCAGCATAACTTAACTTAAGCAGTAAGCAAGAAATTGCACATGCTACATACAAAAAACGCTTTTAAGCTCATGTTGTATATAAACAAACATGTATGTTCGTAGCGATGCGCGGGCTTTGTACTGCGTGCGCAGACGACGCCGCGCAGCGCCCCGCGCCCCGCGCCCGGCCGCGGGCGCGCGCACGTTGTTTTGGAATAAAGCGTTAGTGCGTTTATAGGCAGCCGTTGTTTCACTTGTTCCCGTATCTAACAGTGGCGACGAGAGCGACCCACGCTATAATCTATATTACTATGGCTCAGTTTAGTTTCGGTATATTAAGTAATTTCGACCACACAGTGCACGAATGGCAGGCGTACAAAAGTCGCCTGCGGCAATGGTTCGTGGCAAACGATATCTCGGAAAAAAACGACGCAACGGGTTCAAGACGGCGAGCAATCCTACTGAGCGCACTCGCGGATGGCACCTACCAGCTCGCAGCAGACTTGGCTTTGCCAAAACAGCTAGAGGAGGTGCCAGTAGAAGACATCTATGAGCTTCTTGACACTCACTTTTCCCCGACAAAGTGTGGATTCGGAGAGCGGTACGCATTTTACGCGGCAACGCAGCAAACGGGTGAGACGCATGCGCAGTGGGCGGCAAGACTGCGTGGCCTCACGAAACATTGCAAGTTCACCAGCGTAGAAGAGGCATTGCGAGACCGTTTTGTGATGGGCATGTTAGCGGGTCCCGAGAGGGACAAACTGTTCACACAGGACACCGATACCTTGACCCTGGCAAAGGCAGTGCAGTTGGCGCAGAGCGTCCGGTGCGCGCGGGCAGGCGCCGCCGCCGGCGCTTCCACGACGACGGCGTCGATCACACAGCAAGAACATTCAGTGTTCCAGGTGCAGGGCAAGAGTGCGGGTTCTGTTAAGGAACCGGTTACGGAGAAGTGTTCGGTGTGCGGCAGAAAGAACCATGCCTCGTCTCAGTGCCGATTCGCGAATTTTTCTTGTAGGAAGTGTAATAAAAAGGGTCACTTACGTAGAATGTGCAAAGTAAAGAGTGTTGTGACCGGTGACGTGAGTGAGGAGGACGACGATGGTGAGTTTTTATGTTGTAACATCACTTCAGAGCGGGGAGAACCCATGACAGAAATCGTGTCCATAAACGGCTCACAAATCAAATTTGAGATTGATAGTGGATCTGCAGTAACGGTAATTTCCGAGAGTCTATACAACAAATGTTTTGGCAGGTTACCCTTGTTACCACCTAAGAAAAGGCTATTTACCTACACGGGCAGTACTATTGTTTGTCTCGGTATAGTTCGCCTCCCGGTCACGTATAGGCTGAGTACACACACACTAGATGCTTACGTGGTACGCAGCGAAGGCCCGCCATTGCTCGGAAGAGATTTTTTATCTTTATTTAGGTTAAAACTAGCACCCTGTAATTTCATAAATAATGAAGCAAAAACAATCGATGACTTGCATAATAGATTTAGAGACGTATTTTCAGATCAATTGGGAAAATTCAATAAGTTCGAGGTCAAATTACGTTTAAAAGATGAGGCAGTGCCAATATTTTTCAAAGCGCGTCCCATCGCTTTTGCATTGCGGGACAAGGTAGATAAAGAGATAGTCCGCCTTGTAAACTTAGGGATACTTAAACAGGTTGATCATTCGGAGTATGCATCGCCCGTAGTGCCAGTATTAAAGCGCAATGGAAGTGTAAGGCTGTGTGCAGACTATTCTGTAACCATAAATAAACAATTAGTTGTAGAACAATACCCGTTACCTACAGTCCACGAGCTGTTTTCAAAATTGCATGGAGGTCAACAGTTCTCAAAGTTAGACCTGTCTATGGCCTATAATCAATTTGTTTTAGACGAAGACTCGCAAAAGATTACATGCATAAATACTCACCGCGGTTTGTTTCAGTATACACGTATGGTTTTTGGTTTAACCAGCGCACCGTCTATTTTTCAGCGCGCAATGGAAAACGTATTATCTGGTATGGACGGTGTGTTATGTCTTTTAGACGATGTCCTTATCACAGCCGATGGACCGGGATTACATTTACAACGTTTAACGGCAGTGTTACAGAGGCTGCAAGATGCAGGACTAACCTTACAGAAAGAAAAATGTGAATTTTTTAAGAATGAAATCAATTACCTAGGGTATGTAATTAATAAGAATGGGTTAAAAAAATCATCAGATAAAGTAATAGCAATTGAGAAATCCCCAGTGCCCACAGATGTAGGCAAACTTCAGTCATTTTTAGGATTAGTAAATTATTACCGTAATTTCGTACCTAAGGCGTCCGAAATTTTAAGTCCCTTATACGATCTTTTAAGGAAGGGTGTTAAATGGCATTGGACCGACGAACATCAAAGAGCGTTTGTCAACATAAAAAAACATTTAACGTCGGATCAGGTGTTAGCGCATTTCGACCCAAATGCAAAGTTAATACTCACGGTGGACGCTTCACCTAATGGGTTAGGTGCGATATTATCGCAAACAGATAGGGATGGATGCGAGCGTCCTATTTCGTTTGCATCCCGCACTCTAAACACAGCTGAAAAACGTTATTCTCAGATTCAGAAAGAGGCAACGGCTATTATCTTTGGAGTTCGAAGATTCCATCAGTACTTGTACGGTAAGTCCGATCCGTTCATCCTTCGCACCGATCACAAGCCTTTAATTTCAATTTTTGGGCCGCACAAAGGTATACCGGAGGTTTCGGCAAACCGTTTACAAAGATACGCGTTGTTCCTCAGCGCATATAATTATAAGATAGAATACGTTCGCAGCGAAAATAACAGCGCGGATTATTTGTCTCGAGCAAGTCTTCCCAACGACGATAAGCGATCGTTGTCAATGACCGCAGACAGCGAACGCGGAGACAGCGCTCAGCACGCTGCCGCGGCGGCCGCCCCGATTGATCGCGCGTCGTATGTACACTTTGTAATAGACGGACACATGCCAGTTACGCGGGACGAGTTGCGCAGGGAAACTAGCCAAGACGCTATTTTAATGAAGGTAATCAATTTTATTTTTAAGGGTTGGCCTAGAAGCGTGTCTGATGTCGACTTAAAACCGTTCCACGCATGCAGGAATCAACTATCTTATGAAGACGGCTGTGTTATGAGAGGGCATAAATTGGTTTTACCAGAAAGTCTAAAAATGAAAATGTTAAACGAACTTCATACTTCCCATCTGGGAATTGTAAAAACAAAGGCCGAAGCTCGTTCCCGTTTCTGGTTTCCGGGTATTGATAAAGAAATCGAAACTATGATCAACTCGTGTAGTGTTTGCATTCATTTACGACCTACCCCTCCGCGCGCCCCGCTTGCGCCCTGGCAATTCCCACCCCAACCATTCTACCGGTTGCACATAGATTTCTTGGGTCCGTTAGATAATAGACATTATTTAATTGTAGTAGATGCATACACGAAATGGGTGGAAGTTTACGATATGTGTGGGTCAATGACCTCATCAGCTGCAGTAGAAAAATTATACGAGTTTGTTGCAAGGTTCGGGTTACCAAATACAATTGTGAGCGATAACGGTACGGCTTTTACGTCACAAGATTTTAAACGGTTTTGTTTAATTAACGGGATTGAGCACGTGACGTCACCGCCCTATAATCCTGCGAGCAATGGCCAGGCCGAAAGTTACGTAAAGATCGCTAAAAAGGGTATAAAATCGTGTATTTTATCCAGCAACAGCCAAAAAGACACCAAGGTAAAACTGCTAAAATATCTGTTTGATTATCGGAATTCGGTGCATTCAGTGACAGGGTTCTCTCCGGCTCAATTAGTTTTTGGACACAAGTTAAGGTCAAGGTTGGATCTGTTGTCGCCAAAACCGCTGTCGTCACCCTCAAACGCGTCACTGGACAGCAAAGTAAAATCAAACCAGTGTTTACAGAGTAAATCGTATGGAGGCAAAAACATACAAATTTTTAAAAACGGGGACGAAGTTTTGTACAAAAAATTTGAAAATAAAGACAAGTTCACATGGTGCAGAGGCAAAATTATAAATAAAACTGGTAAAGTGGTGTATTTTGTTCAAGATAATTCAACTGGGAGAGTAATCAAAAAACACAAAAACCAGATTGTGTTATATAAGGGCAATGACAATAGCAATGTAGAACAAAGTTGGGATGCTGGCGAAATGGAGTATGATGGTGACGATGACATGTCATCAGCAGCATCACCGAGCCCCCAACCCGCGTCTCAAGCTGACGCCGCGGGGGTGGGAGGGCAGGGTGCAAGTACGCCGACCTCGCCGCCCGCGCTGGTGTCGCCCGGCCGTCCCGGTAGGGTGTTGCGCCAGCTCCCAAAGGTAGATTATAGAAGCCTTGCGTTAGGCAAGTGACCAGTGGATAATGTGTACATGTATGTAGTTGTAAGGAACTTTATGTACTTTAGTTTTATTATTATGTATTGTTATGTGTTGTTTGATTTCATTGTATCTTTCGAAATAAGGTTGGGAGATGTTGTATATAAACAAACATGTATGTTCGTAGCGATGCGCGGGCTTTGTACTGCGTGCGCAGACGACGCCGCGCAGCGCCCCGCGCCCCGCGCCCGGCCGCGGGCGCGCGCACGTTGTTTTGGAATAAAGCGTTAGTGCGTTTATAGGCAGCCGTTGTTTCACTTGTTCCCGTATCTAACAGCTCAGATTCGCTTGGCAACTGACAAGGCACACAAAGCAACACCAGTTAATATTAAGGCAATTATCACATAGTTCTACCAAACTGATTCGCGTCGGTTGAATGGCGCAATAACCACAGATTAATACAGATGGGACACTCCGCAGTTTAAGTATGAAGCTACAAGTAGGTACGTGGCGGGCCCATCTCACTGGGTCAATTCAGTGTGGGCTGCCGCGCACCAGCCGGCTCGCACGTTAGTTCGATACTCACTCACGCGCCGCGTCGTAAAAGAAGACAACCCTAACGAGTCAGAAGGTATAAGAGTTACGCGATAGAAAGAGACAACTTGTACAGTAGGCGCGCGATCTGAGTGCAGTTCTGAGGAATGCGCTAGTGATGTGACCTAATTAGCGACAATGAACGGAGTTCGATATTTTTCTTTGACACCTTAAAAGTGGACGTTCAAACTGCTTGTATCTGTTAGTATTTTAACACATTTTATTTATTATATTTGCGCTAGATATTTTTATTACAAGCTATAGTATAAAAAAAAGAAAATATCATGAATTATTCCCTACTTTAAGAAAACTGTGGGAAAGCCGGAAATCTTAATCAAACAAGTTTATTATTGTAAAAAATATATATTGTAATAGTACTTGAAGAACACGGATCAGTCATTTTTAAAACAAAAAATAACACGAATACGCAACTTGAGTAAAACGCTATCGATAAGTGCACTAGCACAGCACTAAACTACAGGCGGCCGCGGCGAGGTGTCGACGGTCGGGGGGAGTTGCACCCGCCCCGCTCCTCATACCCCGACTGCACTCAGATCGCGCGCCTACAGTAGGTGAATAAAACTGTAGGTAATGAAGCGTTGTGCAACCTGATTTGCACTTTATTGCGTCTTAGCAAGAGTCGCTTTTTATTTAAATGATTTTGCGGAGTGTCCCATGTGTATTAATCTGTGCAATAAGTCAACATTGAACCCCGCGTCCTAACCAAATGATCGTTCGAGCGAATACGTCGTGTTCATACAGAAAGCGCCCTCTGTCGGCGCCACCATGCATTCGGTTCGCCGAACGAAAAGTGACATATGCGCGCGACCATCGCTTTTAGATAGGAATCCCTTTTGTTTTTCATATATTTATAGGTATAGAGGCGAACCGTGTAAGCAAGCGTTATTTATATTTGAGTAATACATTATGTTTATTTGACGCAAGAATTGTACGTTGATTTATATTAAGGCGCAGATTTCCTGAAAACGATCAAAAAGGTGGTTTTTTAAAGCTGTGTATCTCATAAACCGTAAATAATTTTGACATGTAAAAAAAATATGATATTTTCAAGTCCTTTTCGCATACCTACAGTGATGGAAGCCAAAACATAATTAAAACATACTTTAATGCACCAAAAAAATCTTTAAACATACCTCCTAATAATCTTTAAAAGCTGTTTATCCCTTCATTAGCAATTATAATTATAATTAAAAATATACCATGAAATGTCAAATTCCAAACTGCATCCAGTGATGGATTACTTTTTATTAAATAGTCATTTTCTAATTTTATACGATTTTATTTGCACTTTTACGACATAATTCCGGTGCGCGTGAGAATCTTCTATCTCGTGCGTCAAACTAGACAGCCATAACGCCATTTCACTTACACACCGAGCTAAACCAAGCTTGGAACCTGGGCCTTAAAACGCGAAAGCCAAATTAGTTATGGCTTCTCAAAACGCGCTATGGCAACCTTCAGACGTAGTACTTATACTTAGTTTGAAATACAGAACAAAATATTGTAAGTAACTATAAAATCCACAGCACAGAATAAGAGATAAAAAGGAAGTGTAAACAATGGCAATCTTTTAAGGGGTCATTGTACTCATCATTATCAACAACTTTTACTATGGGACCATACCTGAAATCGCGAAAAAAAATCAGCTGTTCAGTACTTATATGTTCGCATAATTCGTCAAAATGTAGTGTAGTAAAAGTTGTTCATAATGATGAGTACAGTGACCCCTTAAAAGATTGCCACTGTTTACACTTACACCCTGTAGGAAGGAAAATAAAAGAATTAAAATAAAAAATACTTTATACAGGGTGGTGAAAAGTGAAAACCGATACGCCATTTTTTGTCGAGACATTACATTATTAATAGATAGGTAGTTTTTTTACATCAAGGTTTTGACCTTGTGTAGTCACGTGCAAAAAGACGTTTAATAAAAACTAAGACTAGGGCTATTTTTGACAGCAAACGAAATATGGAATACATTTTTCAGCACGCGTGTGTACAATAAAATTCTTACTTAAATTTTTTTATTAACACCTACATTAAAAAAGAATTATTTTATAAACCGTCACCAAGCAACATGCACTAACATACAAAAAAGACATGCAAAGTTCAACTTACTACTATCTACTTACTCAATCACAGAGTTTCTGAAAAGATAAAACAAAAGTGAGGGAAAGATAAATTAAAAGATAGGGAAAGAAACATGAGATACCATGCTTCGAGCACGCATGCGCGTTACACACCTGACACATGTAAACTCCAACTCAACCTTAGAATAATTAAAACTCAAACTCAAAGCATTTATTTCGAATAAACCAATTACAGGCACTTTTGAATCGTTAAGGGGTCGGCCAGTCAGAAAGATGAAGCTAGTTGCCCATTCCAAAACGTAGTAAATACCTATGGAGAAGAACGGGCAAGAAACTCCACGGACACTCCTTTAAATCAAAATATATGGTTACAAAATATTGGTTAAGTACATCATTCATGTTGAAATTACACATGTGAGAACGACGCAGAACGTTAAAAGCGTTCGTAATAAAATTATTTAAAAAAAAACTGTTAAAAATTTAAATTAAATTAAAATAAGCCGTGATGCGCCAGGGTAGCCCGCGAAATTCAAAATTTCTTACGTTTTTTGCAATTTGTAGGTCAGTGTGAGCTTGTATGTTGATTTAAATATGATTCGCGGCTGTAGCTAATATGGCTTTACAGAATTATAATCATTAGAATCAGCAATACAGCTCCATAAGTTAGCATTTACTTCAAACGTCATGATTTCATGAAATCGCTAGATTTTAGGTAAATGTTAACTTATGTAGTTGTATTGCTGAATCCAATGATTATAATTCTGTAAAGCCATATTAGCTACGGCCGCGAATCATATTTAAATCAACATACAAGCTCACACTGACCTACAAATTGCAAAAAACGTAAGGAATTTTGAATTTCGCGGGCTACGTTGGCGCTTTTGCCTTAGACCAGCCTCCACTGGCAGCCCTCGTTCACGAACCTGGGGGTCTACTCCCAAAGCACGAAGCCCGTAGTTTCGGCCTTCGTTACGGCCGTTTCCTACTCCGTATCACCTACGGATGTATGATTGATACGGGGCCCGAACTAAGTATGAATGACAACACGATTTGACAGTTGTCTCTACTCCCGATGTGTTGTTGACCGTCCGAAAAATTTAACTTTTACACTTGTTTTGATGGACCGCTATGTCAGATGGAAGGACTGACGGACGGGCGGACGGACTTAGGGAGTAGACCCCCTGACATTGAAGTACAAAATACACATGCTGCCTGATTGTCGTACAAATACGACGCTAAGGTAAAAAAAAGAAAATTAAATCGATGATCTTAAACATTAATAGGTAATGTAACTCTTGTCTCGGTAAGGTAGGGTATAAATTAGAATAATCACCGAAGTTTTATCACACTCACGGCAATCATTCTAATTTATACTTTATAACAATGAAATAAGAGTTACATTGCAAAGACTTAGGAGTGTCAACTTTGTCTCGTACTACGACACAAATAGCTGGGTCCACACCGGACTGACCATACGTGCCAGTCTGATAAGGCTTATGACATGACGTAGGTACTCTCCTCGTGAGACCGGTCGGCGGGGCGAAGGGGGGGGGCTAAAACGGCCACTTTGACAGAATCATAATAGGATAATAGGTATTATGAATCATATTTGAAATCGTAAAACGGTCACAAACTTACAATTCATGATTTATCTGCGTATGATTCATAGCACGCAATTCATCTGTTTGACAGTTTTGTATGGAGATTCGTAAAATGGTCCACAAATTATGAATTGCTTTTTTGAAGTTTAATGTCAAATATGTCAATCATAATAAATTGCTGGGAATTCAGGAAACGAATCGGTTTTAGAGGAATTGCTTAATGTGACCGTTTTAGGCCCCCTGAGCTTTTGTCATGCGAAGACAACGGTAGCTGTCTATTGTTAAGTTCACTCGTATTAGCAGAATATTTGACAGCGATTGTTAAATTTTTTTATCTCTCTCAAAAGCTTTTTATATACAAAATTACTAATTATAGAAGTAATATAGCATGCACATACAGATATAAAATAGTAGTTTCGGTGTGTAATGCAGGATTTATAGTAGGAAACATTCTTTAGCACTTCACCCATTAGGTATCCATCACCATGGTCCATTTGTGTTGCTACCTAGCACAGGAGCCTTTTTATGGCAATAAAGAATTTTATTTATTATTTATTTATTTACACGGAGTGCCTAGCCTTGTATCTTATAGTCTTGTAATTGTGTCGACCGCACATTGTAGGTACAATCTTCAATGAAACGAAGCGAAGAATCGAATAGACGTACATAGATATTAGTTTATTGTCAAATTGACTAAAGTATTTCTTATCTAATCTTTTTTTAGGTAGCCTTTAGCCTTTTTAACCACACAAACCATTTAATTATCACGCCCGCGCTCATAATAACAGCGGCCTTTTTTAATTGTGTCTGGGGGATGTTTGACCGCTACGATTGGTCTGGCTGTTTACAAATAGTACCTATTGAAATAGTTCCCCGAGTATCATGTACAAAAAATTTAGTCTCAGACTATAAGATGACGTAATTTTTTTTGCGAGCTTTAAACCTGCCGACGGGGAGTGTCTAGCAGTATTGATTATTAAATATTAAGAATGTTCTGTAAAACATGCATGTCAGTCTATAAGTGAGTAATATTTTTAATTTACAATACTCAATATTTTATTGCATTCCATTGTGTGTAAGTTGGTATGTTAAAACATCGAATCAATTATGGACCCTGTCGGGCACAGCAAAGTTAATTACAAAGTTATTTACCTACCTTTAGTACCTACCAACCAATAAGCGAAAACATTATTAATAGCATGCATACAATTTTTTCTTAGCCATTGATACCAATTCAGATATTTTAAGGTGCAAATCAAAATTAATTATCTTTTAAATAAACCACGTCGTGATGGCCCACTGTTAAGGCCTCGCTTCTCATGCATGTGGTAGGTCCAAGTTCAGGCAAGTACCTACCAATGTGACTTTTTCAATTCATATGTACAGACGCCAGCACATCAAGATAATAATGCGTTAGCGATAAAGATTTTCATCTTTATCGCTAACGCATTAGGTTCAAGGTTGATTGGGAAAATTTTACAGTTTCGGGTAGCTTGACGTGCGTCTGTACTTTCTGAGTTTATCTTGGACATTACTGACATCGGTGAAGGAAAACATTGCGAGGAAACCTGGACTTATAGTAAATAATATAAAGAGGTAAAATCTGTGAGTTTGTATGTAAGAGGTAGGTAATTTTCGGAACTGCAGGGGTGCTAAAAGGGCCACTTTGGCATAATCATAATAGGATAATAGGTATTATGAATCATATTTGAAATCGTAAAACGGTCACAAACTGACAATTCATAATTTATCTACGTACAATTCATAGCACGCAATTCATCTGTTTGACAGTTTTGTATGGAGATTCGTAAAATGTTATACAAATTATGAATTGCTTTATTGAAGTTTAATGTCAAATAGGTACGTCAAATAGCACAATCATAATAAATTGCAGGGAATTCAGGAAATTAATCGCTTTTAGAGGAATTGCTTAATGTGGCCGTTTTAGGCTCCCTGATCCGATTCCGAAAACTTTTTCAATAATTGGAAGTTACATTTTCCCTGAGTGCCGTAGGATTATGTTTTATTTGTAAAACGAGAAACTTCACGCGAACGAAGTCGCGGGCAGAAACTAGTTTAATAACATAACATCACGCCTATATTCCCCGAAAGCGTTACGGAAAACAAAACGAACGCCTTTACACCTTAAAGTTGCTTTTTGTATAACACTGATTAATTCAAGAAACCCTGTCCATATGGTCCTTTGTTTTCGTCCAACAATTGAAAGACGGAACGTCACAAAAAACAGGAGTAAACTCCTGTCGTGCGTCGGAGCTGACACATACACACTTTTATTTTTCTCTCTTTTTGTTTAACTTCTTCTAAATTAGTCTTAAGCTATGTCGACTTGCTAGCATAATACATATACAAAGCTTGTAAAAATCCCTGACATGGTCTATTTAAGTAAAAATAAAAATTAAATTGTTTTATTTTGCTCTCAATTGGCATCAACGACTATTTTGTTAGAAAAACACAAAAAAACCCTTACCTGTTCTTTAAATTTACATCTTTAATTTTATTCTTTTTAACCACAACCGAGCCGCTTGTATTACTGACAGTGAAGCGTGCATTTCTAGACAAAGACAGAAAATAAAAAGACACACAAAACAGAAAGAGAAAAGCATACTACTAGGCTTTAAGGGCCGGCGCAAATTTGGCATTTTCAACTTTATTTGAACTCATGCAAGGGTGGTTGTGCTGCGCTTCGCCAGATTTTCGCCAACCCTTAAAATATGAATAAAACTAGGTAGCTGAAACTCTACGGCTTAAGAAAGTAATCTGTCGCAGCCAACTGGTTGAATTAGGCGTTTTGTCAATCGCCTAGCCATTTCACTAAACGCCGCTATTCAATCAACGGCCTGAATGGTATTCAGCCGATACGTCTAAAACAACATTTAATGAACTAGCTGGCTAATGCTTAGGCCATTTATACAATAGGGCCATGCAATAGGATATAGGATTCCCAACTGATAAGGCGCGTCGTGAATCTTCGTTCGCACGGAAAAGAAAGTATTGCACCGAAGATGCTTAAAACTTACAATCAACCTTAGATCACTACTATAAGGTTAATAATACTTTGCAGCTGTTAGTTCCGTCTCACTCGCCATACTTGCGAGAGGCTGACTAACATGCCATACGCGGCGCGCGCTAACATGGCGGCAGCTGCAGTCCAATAGCGGTACAGGAAAAAGGAGCGCAGTGCGTGGAGCGTGCCGATTGGTCATTAACATTTCCCGCGCTTTGAAAATTCATCTTCGCAGGTATATCTATAAGCCATATAAGTTGGGTACTACTGTATTTCTGTAGGTCATTTAGATATTTCATACCAATTTAAAATTACAGTCTAGAGGTAACGCATCGATCTTGAGAAAAACAAATTATTGTAACTTAACCTCAAAACACTTTTAAGTTGCTTCTGCAACGTCTCCGGCGCTGCGGGAAGAGCAACCCCTTCGCCCTTACGTAACAAAGGTTAGGTTAGGTTAGCACCCTTCGCGCCTCCGGTTTGTTATACAAGTATACCTACACTCTAGGGGTAGCAGGCAAAAGACTACGTGGAGTCGGAGTGCACCGATTCGGTTTTGCATAAACGCATTTAAACTGTGAGAAACATCAGAAATATTGTGGCTTGTCGACGCCATATTGACAGTGTGGAATTCAGCGCCAGGTGGCAGAAAATGGAACTAAATTTGAATGTCTGGGCTAGGCAAGTTCTTGCCATCAAACTTAAAGTTTGGCGAGTAAAATTGTTTTAACCCCTCAAGTGTCGAATGCACCCCATGTGTGCATAAGAAAAACCCTTTTTTTGTTCGGTACATAAGCTTATATCACATATATATAAATGTAAAAAAACATCATCCGATGGAAAACCAATCAAATCATTAGTTGTGAACTTATGGAGTTCGCAGCTAACCTCCCCTCCCCCCCCGCGTGTCAAATGCACCCAAAGTGTGCAAAAGGACAAAACTTTACATAATAGGTATATAAGCTTAGATCACGTATATATAAACGTAAAAAAACATCATCCGATGGAAAACATATCATTATCAGTAGTTGTGAACCTATGGGGTTCGCAACTAACCCCCAACCCTCCCCACTCGCTGGGGTTTTGGGTCTAAAATCAGCCAAACTCATACACTTGAGGGGTTAAGTAAAAATTTAATGTATCAATCTGCCTAGCCTTTTCCCAACTATGTTGGGGTCGGCTTCCAGTCTAACCGGATGCAGCTAAATACCAGTATTTTACATGGAACGACTGCCTAAAAATTTAATGTATGTTGGAGTTAAATAAAAAAATAAAAAAAGTAGTTAAACGCAATCGATCCAAGTAATTTGCTTAGCCGTGTGATTGAATGGCTGGATATCATTCAGGCCGTTGATTGAATGACGGCGTTTAGTGAAATGGCTAGCCGTTTGATGAAACATCTAATTAAACCACATGGCTACGACATATCGATAAGAGTCGAAAAGAAGAAATAAATAGTAAAGCTGATGTCAGACGCTTCACTCAAGTTAAGATTATTTTTGTTGGTCCATTCCACTATTAACCACTTAAGGGGTCATACTCATCATCATGACCAACTTTTACTACGGGTGTTCCCGAACCGAATGAAAATGAACAAAAAATGAAGCATCTGATATCGGCTAAGTGGCTGCAATTTTAGAAAAAGCGTATCATGGTTAGCAACTTAGCACACCTTAAGAACTAAGTTTTAAGAGCGGAAGTGAAGCAGAAGAGTGGGATGAACGCACGCGGTCTTGCAGCGTCGCATTTCTAGAGGTTTTTCGTGATTATTTTAATAAATTTAAATCAAAGTAAGTACTTACTTACTTTTTTTTTCGGTCAAGGACTAGAGCGTTGATATTTGTAAGCAATTTTTTGACAGTTATTTTAGTACCTACTTACCTACTAATAAAAAATTACATTATTGTCAATTATTTTCTGTTGCAGTATTACGATTAAATATTTATGTAAAGCAAATGTTAAAAATAATTGTAAAATACATCTCTTGGCCGAAAAAAAAATAGTAAGTAAGTACTTTGATTTAAATTTAATAAAATAATAACGAAAAACTTCTAGAAATGCGATGTTGCCAGCCCGCGTGCGATGAACGCACTTAAAAGATTACTAAATAAATATAACTACAAACTGTACTTAATAAAAAAAACGGGCAATGAGAGACAATGAAATGGCTAGCGAACGAAAAAGTCCATTCTCCTTTTATGCTACGATTTCTTTGAAGAGCGGTGGCCGCTATACAACGTGTAATGCTAAATGCGCAAAACCTCTTAAGGGGTCATTGTACTCATCATTATGAACAACTTTTACTATGGGACCAAACCTGAAATCGCGAAAAAAAAATCAGCTGTTCAATACATTTTGACGAATTATGCGAACATAAATGTACTGAACAGCTGATTTTTTTTTCGCGATTTCAGGTTTGGTCCCATAGTAAAAGTTGTTCATAATGATGAGTACAATGACCCCTTAAGAGGTTTTGCGCATTTAGCATTACACGTTGTATACCGTCCGCAATTTACCGCCGCATGACGTCACTGATTTGGTGTATTTTCTTAGAGAGCATTTTTTTTACACCGTAAAGCCATCATTTTCATCACTGCGGCCGTTATGTAGCGGACACCGCTCTTCAGTTAAGTATCAAAATACACTTCAATGGAGAAGGCAAATGTCAAAATGGCGCTGTCGTAGCTAGTTCCCAACACAAACAAATAATACAAGGCGTGAGGTGGTTTTATTTTATTTTTGCGAAAATGACGCGTTGTTGTGTTCTGAAATACTCCGAAATTGGAGTCCGCCATTTATAGAGAGACTCTAAAATTAAAAGATTGTGGATTAAAGCTATTCGTAAAGATTAAAAAAATAATAAAAAAAGAGTTCGAAACTTTTTGAAGAAAGTGATTACGATGAAATATTTAAAGTTTTAAATTCCGACACTTTCCATGTCAAATACTTAATTAAAAATATTGAAATAACCTAAAATATGGAAAAAGTGAATTAAAACCAAACTAATGAATGAAAAAAATGTCAAATTTATTATTGGCCTTAGGGACCTAGCTATGTTCACGCCATCTACAATTAGCATTGCCCGACCTTCCCCATTAGATTTAGTCTACTAGCTTTGGAATTTGGATTCTTCTACGATTTTAATTAAAGCATTAGACCAGAATTACTCAATTATAATATGCATAATACAGGGTGTAAGAGTAACCAGTGGCAATCTTTTAAGGGGTCATTGTACTCATCATTATGAACAACTTTTATTATGGAACCAAACCTGAAATTGCGAAAAAAAAATCAGCTGTTCCCTACATTTTGACGAATTATGCGAACATAAATGTGCTGAACAGCTGATTTATTTTTTAGCGATTTCAGGTTTGGTTCCATAGTAAAATATTGTTCATAATGATGAGTACAATGACCCCTTAAAAGCTTGCCACTGTTTACACTTGCAACCTGCAGAATTCGACAAGCGTTTATTCTAAGAGCTAATAATTTTTATCTCGATGAAATTACTTGAATTTTGGCTTCTAGACTAGACAATTAAGCCTAAGCTAACCAAAAAAGTGCAATTACATACAATTTACCATTCTGGACCCAAGGCACCCCTGGAGGACACCCCTGGGGGTGCCACGAGAACTTGAATTCGGACCCGTGGCACCCCCAGGTCCTCAAATCCATACAAAGGTGTACCAGTGGTATCACGGGTTCTATTTTCTAATTCCCATGAATCCACCAATCGAATAGTGACGGGACAGATGAACAACAGTAACAAAATAATTTCAATAGTCAAATTTTAATATACAGGGAGTAAGGGACAGCCCTCCGCAAACTAACAGGGTGCATTCAGCTCCTCATTTTGAATCATATTCTACCGGAAATTTTCTCAGGAAAATTTTCATTTTTTAAATTTTTTTTCAGTTACATTTTCATTATTTCAATGTAAAATTGCATTGTGTGTTCGCAGCATTCCATTTATGTAAAAAAACTGCAAAAAAAAAACCAGCAATGGATGTTGAAATACTCTAACCAACGACGCGTGTAATCAGCTGTTCACTTTCTGTCTAGCTACAGAGTTCATCGAACTCACCGCATACCTATTACCTACCCCTCCCAACCAGTAATAGACGTTCCGATTTGTGCACAAAAACACAAACAAGTCAGGTTTATTGGATTCCCTTAACGTTCCTGAAAAAAATTCATGTACCAGTCATCTTAGTAAGACATACTGAATTCACCCTATCAGTTTGCGGAGGGCTGTCCCTTACACCCTGTATTTATTTAACGTAATTTCTCCAATGCGTGGCCTAATGTTATTTCTTTGTTCAGAACTTGCAATGGAATGTACACTATTAAATCGTCATTATTGATTTCTGCTTGTTTCCGTTTTTTAGGCACTGCATTCAAATTGTGAATATTCTGCAATACGTTTAGTAAAACGCATTACGGAAACCGTATGTTTTTATTGATCAATTTATTTAATTTGGAGTGACGCTGACGCTCTCCAAAGACGCTAAAAATCTCAGGTAAATGTACGCTGAGCCAAAATCTTTATATGTAATTGATGATTTTTTTCATATCGACAGTACATTCGGATTTGATATATTCAAAGGCCTCTCGAATGGTATCAGATGGAAGAAGTGGTAAAACTGCTATTAGGCCCACAATTTCTTCTTTCAGCCTTTGTTTTAGAGTACCCCGAGAGACTTTGCTTTTCGCCATATATTTCGCGTCCAGGTAAGCAACCTTTTACGGTGATGTTGGGAAACAAACGGTATGGTATAATGAATATATACACCTTCATTCAAAAGCGCTGCACTAATTGGCCTGGGGGTGCCACGGGTCCGGATCCAAGTTCCCGTGACACCTCCAGGGCTGTCTTCCAGGGGAGCCTTGGGTCCGGAATGCAATTTACTATAGCGACATAACGGATAGTGGTTTGGCCGGATATAGCAAAATAAGGTCGAAGAGGTCGGGTACCGGAAAGTTTTCTGATATTCGTCTCAAAATTGTGTTAATTCTGAATAGAATAGAATAATTTATTTAATATTGTAAAACAGGTAATTTACATAAAAAGATCTTAAAAGTTAATTAATACCTACGCTTTGCCAATATTGACATACAAATGATTAACACACACATCACACGATTGAAAACGATTACATGGGCACTATTAAATTACAATGATAAATTTAATTAAATAACAAAAAAAAAGTAAATAAAAATTTAATATTTTTTTTATTTTTATTTTTTTATTTATTTATTTTTCTGCTAACTACGTTTTAGCTTTTATGCAACACTATCTGTGGCCGGCTTCGACTGCGTGTATATTGTATGGCCCTATATTTAAGGTCTAAGCTAACCAACCTTACCCATGGTCGGAGTGCCCTAGTTACTGTGACCAACTTTGAGAAAAGGCCAGGGCTTTATACCACAAAACTTACAATTAGATACAATTTACAAATTTGTAACACACACTTGTAAGATACAAGTGCGCTTATCACAAAACTCTAAGCAACACAATTGTAACGGAAAACCTTACAAACATGTAAAAAAACCATTGCTTATAATATCTGCTCTGAAAATGTTAACAGCAAAAATAACACAGTGAATAATTGATGAATTGTACAGTCGAGTTCATTAATATATTGGCCCTTTCAGCGGGGCGAGCACGGGCGTACTCAAGACGTTTGTGACAAGACATGATAAATTATGTCATGTCTTAGAATTTGTCTTAAATGCTAGCACGGGTCAACCATGTGACATAATCTAGAGCCGCGACATGCCTTTCTTGTTGCTAAATTCATAGTGTGACATAGTAAATTGAAAAAATTATCAAATTAAATCTTTTTTCTTTCTTTTCTTTTGCATAGAACTCGAAAACGGTGTGTCCTATCGCAAAAATAATGAAAATTTGGTACCCCTTTATGAAACCCATAAACCTATTATTCGAACATGTAGGTACCAAAAAAAAAATAGTAGTATTTAAGTAACCCTATGTACTTAAATTATTTCTTTATTTTTTTTTTGTTGTTTTCGACGCGCATTATTTACATGTCTAAATATGTATTTTTAAAAATTAAAAAAAAACCGTTTAAATATATAAAAAATAGTAAGTAATTTATTTATTTACTTATTACAATTTTTTTTTTGTTATCGCGCGCAATTCTTCACACAAATAAACCACCACCACACAATGCAAGAAAATAATTTATTGCCATTTGGTGCAGAGTAATTAGCAGGAAAACATTATTTTTTTTCAATTTTCAAATTTTATCACCACCTCCGAACGAACGTGATAAAATTTTTCTTAGTCACCGTCAAAATGTGACATTTGTGATATAATTGGTGCGCCCATATTAGCAAATAAGACATAATGAGTCCCAACTAAACGTCAAGAAGTTATGTCACATTCAAGAAATTAACTCACGCCGCCGTGCTAGCATTTAAGACAAAACAGTTTTATCGCCCAAACTATGATAAAATGTGTGACTCAAGCCATGTCACAGTAGGCCGTGCTCGCCGGGCAGGCTTCCAAAATATATGAATGTCAAAAAACTTCATAATATTGTGACAACTATAAGCATAATTAAATTGTGGTCAAGATTTAGATTCATTAAGAGGAAATGCGGGTGCTCTGGTTAATGACCATAAAACAATGTTTTTTTACAGAAATATAAATATTAGCTACTTGTATGCCCCTATGTTTTCCTTTTTGATGATACATTATTTTTATAAGAACTAGAAACTTCAAAAAATGCTCAAAATTGCCTATTCAGAACGCTGTCAACAGAGGCCTAGTGTACAAATTTGACAACTTTTAACGAAAAAAGAAAAACATAGGGGCATAGTATATATCCTTCTTATTTAGTTTATGAAATATCTTTTAAATTGGTCCAATATTGGACGAGGAAATAGGCGAGAGCCAAACCTCGAAATGTGACTTTTTACATAGGATATTTAGTCGGATTTGCAGTAGTCCTTATCGCACGAATTTGAGGGCGGAGCGCTCGCAGAGCGACAGCAATAGTTTCTTCAAATACCTAATTTTCAAAAGTCAGGTCGCCCGCATTTCCTCTTAATATGTGACTGCTTTTGCTTTTTCGACTTTCCTTTGGCTGTATACATGTTTTTGAGAAAAATCAGCAATGAATCTAAATCTTGACCACAATTTAATGACGCATATATAGTTCTCACAATATTATGAACTTTTTTGACGTTCATATATTTTTGAAGCCTGAAAGGGCCAATATATTAATGAACTCGACTGTACAAATGAAACAGATTGTCATTCAAAGTAAATTGCTTGATCATAGAACTGTTAGTCGAATATTAATTGGTAATATCGTTGAAAAATATTGTTACCCAATATCAAATGTTGTGCAACTTTTGACTGTCATGAATAACATTGTTATGTTGCTAGCAACACGTTAATATCCCGTTGCAGTGTAAACATGGCGTGTTGCCAGCAACACTGCAACGTTTCATGTTGCTAAAACAATCTTGGGCAACTTTGTTTCCCATTAAATACGGGGCTTAAGGCTTTTCGGAATTGTGAGACAGAGAAACAAAACATCTACAGCATTCCAAAGAAAAGTGTGCGCTTCGGAAATCATCGTCTATCTTCGGAATTACGAACGCGCGAAGATAAGATCTAGAGCAGTGGTGGCCCAGTGGTATTGGCCGCGACTTACGAGTTGTAGGTCGTAGGTCCGAACCCCGGCAGGCGCTTTACTTTGTGTAAATTATTTCATCACCACTGCTCTCAAAACGGTGAAGGAAAACATCGTGAGGAAACCGGCATGTCCTAGAACCAAAAATTCGAAGACATGTGACATCTACCAACCAGCAATGGGCCCGCGTGGTGGATTACGGCTCACTCCCTCTCACCGAGAGGAGGCCTGTGTCCCAGCAGTGGGAACATTATAGGCTGAATACAAACATGGAAGTACTTTTCTATTTAGTATGACCATGTTTACATAGATTAACAACTCTATGCAATTCCAAAAAAACGTTTCAACCCTTGTTGAGTGACAAATGACAATCTGAGGAGTAGGTGACCCGACAGACATAAAACTTCATACGTATACGCAATGATAGGTGCACGTGCACTACTACAAAGCGCGGTTGTACAAAACTTACAAGTAAAAGCATTGCCTCTGTGGGCGGTTACTCTGTGGCGCGACTTTCGTGCTAATTCGGAAACACGATGATTCCCGAAGCGCATACTTTTCTTCGGAAAACTGTAAGTACTAAAGTTAATAAAGTCTTCCAAATAGACTTACCTCCTTGTAATATCTAGATCGGCTTCTCGTGGCAAATTGTCATTTACAGAAATATAATATACTATACAGATTATACTTATTAATAATATAATTAGCTGGTTTCTTCTTGAACGATACCATCGTTTCACTACCATCGCTGGCATCTGAAAAAAAAAAAGAAAACATAAATATAAAATAGAGCTTCTCTTTTTTACAAGGAATGCGGGGATTACTTCAATCGCAGTGTCAAGCTGTATCTATTAAGATAAAACTTGCCTCAGTTTTTAAATTAATAAAGTCAGCACAGCATCCTAATGAGTGTGACCAGATTTAGCAGGATTATGCGGTTTTAGCAGGATTTGCTCCCCAATTTAGGGCTTGTCTGCTATCTTTTTAGATCTGCGACAAAATCTGCTAAGCCCTAAAATGGGGAGCAAATCCTGTTAAAATCGCAGAATCCTGCTAAATCTGGTCACACTGACCCTAATTGCGTAACACACTATCAAAACTTTAGCCTAAAGTATTTAGGTCAGACTAATTTGTCTTATCCTACGCGTGTCAGGATAAACTAGTTTAGCCCAGGACTATCTAGTTTGGCCTAAATACTTTAGGCTGAAGTTTGGCCTAGGTTAAACTGATTGATCCTGACACCTGTCAGTTGGACAATTTCTAGTTGTAATAAGGATCAAATTCGCAAATCACATATGTACCAACTCGTTAGTACAATGGCATTAAACATCTAGACGTTGCCATGAGTACAGTGTGAAGTGTGGAAGTGAGACACATAAAATACGAAATTAGTAGGAAAATTGAGACAAAGCATCGTATCTTCTGTCTCTTACGGCGTGCCGTATTTTTGCTTGGCGAACTTTCAAACAAAGTGCTTTCACAGTTACAAAATTTATCTTGCGTCTTTTTTGGACAGTTTTTGCACTGTGCGAATGTATTGACGTGGGTTTCAGTCCAAAATATGAAAGATTTCTTACTTAAACATCATTTCTAATACCACATAACCTAGAAAAAGTATTATATTGCTGTCTCATGACCGGCCACGCGGTGGCTTGATCTAGATGTATATTATCTAAGCGTTAGTATGAAACTGACAATGTCACGCATTCTCTCGATCTATTCGAGGTTCACAAAAAAGATATCATTATTATTAGAGTGTTCAATAATATTTTTAGGAGAGTTAAATGGGAAGAATTAGAAGTTCGGTTAAATAAATGCGTATTTATAATACGAGTTAAGGCGCAATTTACCTGCATTCGTATAATTGCAAAAAACTGTTTCAGAACCTTTTATAGATGATTGATAACATGGATGTAGATAAAGTCTTGTATGCAACTGTACATAATTAGGTGTTAAAACACTAATGTGATACTATTATCACACGAGGCGAAGCCGAGTGTGATAAACCCACATTCGTATTTTAATACCCCTTATTATACGTCAGTTGCATAAATAACTATAAGATCTCCAACCAAGGATACAATACACAGATACAATAGAAATCACAACAAGTAATCCCAAAGTTCTTTTACGCGTGAAACACAAGGTAAAAATAAAAATTGAGAAAATAAATGTCAAAATTAGAAAAAAAAAATAATGTCAACACTAAGGTGTGCGTCTACCTGCTTGACAGGCCCCAACGAGATCTTTCAACAGGTGATAGCTTTTCATAAAGACATTATTTTGTACCTAAAGAAAATAAATAAGATATATTTTGTACCTCGACAGTTTTTGATTAAATGACGTTTTTATGAAGTGTCTTGCTAGCGGGCACCTTATGATTATTTTTATTGTAATTATACCTTCAGATCACCCAATAGTACTCGGAGTTAGAATCTATCATGTACCTTACAAATCCAAAATTTCGACTTTCTGTGAGCTATACTTCAGAAGATATTCGTTATTTAAACAAGCGTTCAGCCAGCGGGCCCTTTTTTAACTACTACTCTTTTATATCATACAATAGTGTTAGGAGCTTGATACTATTTTGTACCTTACAAATCCAAAATTTCGACTTTCTGCATGCTATACTTCAGAAGATATTAAATAGTTAGGTCGGCTATCGGCTTAGTCCAAATGTCAGATAAGTCAGTTAAATTAGCGACGATTTGTTGCCTGTCGTACGGTAGAATGTACTGGATCCAATTGTTTTACGCCAACAACACCATGATTTGTTACCTGCATTCTTTGCAATTAAATGATTTCTGATTCTCAGTATTCATGTTGTAATTATTCCACATTTGACTATTGAAGGGAAGACAGTTTTAGTTGTGTAAGTTCAATCAGCCACAGCATTAGCTGACCCACCCTTGCATAAATGGTTGAGATTTTTTAGAATTCGAATCGATAGAATTTTATAATTCTTTTATATTTTATTTATTATAGGTATTTAAATAAAATATAAAAGAGTTATGAAATTCTATCGCTTTGTATTCTAAAAAATCTGAACCATTTATGCAAGGGTGGGTCAGCTAATGTTGTGGCTGACTGTACGTAGTTTTTTCAAATACTAGTGACGCATATCGCAGCTGTTAAATAGGCATTACTGTGGTGTCTAGGTCAATCGATCGATAACACACATGCGTTTAGAATAAGAAATCATTTCAAGAATTTTTTTGCCACAACTTGGAAACATAACTCACAACATCACGCCTGTACCTACTCCCCGAAGGGTTAAGCAGAGTGCACATCCATATCTCGCCAGTTTAAGGTGATTTATGTAAAAAGCGAACTGGGCAGGAATAAGAAAGTGACAGAGTCAATTACTTCCACATGCGAAAAAGAAAGCGCAACAATGCGCTGGAACCAAAATAAAATCGCCAAATCAAATAAAAATTGTTTAAAAATAAATTAAGCTTTCTATCAAAAAATTTTGATAGATAGCTTAATTTTTTATTATTATTTTTAAAGTTTCTTTGACATATCTCGGGACCCTGGGGTCCCGGTCCATTGGAAGGCGTACGAGGGGCCGAAGCCAACTCGCAGAGGCCCCTTAGACAATTTTAAATGAAGAGAAGGCACCAGCCGACGATTATCCCTGTATGCACTATCCAAGTGCACCTACGGACAACCCCCGGTCGGTGCAGGACTATTGCAGAACATGGAAACAAAACATATTGGGCTATGGGTTTTGAGTGGCTGTGGACTGGTTACCTAGAATTATGGAAACACTATGGCCCCTGCCTGACCTATTATTATTATTGAAATGTCTCCCAAATTGGCAGCAGAGTACTTTCCCGAACGAGCTTTTTCAGATCTCTAGGGATACAGGTGAGCTGTCCACTGTGTTCCATTTAAAAATACTCTGTCGTCATCTGCCTAGCCTTCAATCTAACTGGATGCAGCTGACCAGTATTTTACTCGAAGTAACTGACTATCGGATTTCTACAACCCACTTACTGGGTAATACGATAACCCTTTGGCAAGACTGGTTGTCAGACTTTCGGGCCAGTAACGACTGTCAAAGATCTACGAATGACAGCCGGGACCAACGGCTTCACATGCTTTCCGAAGCGCGGAGGGGTCTCGATATGTATTGGATGATCATCGATCGCCATCAGACCGACTTCTACAAGCGTAGCTTGCCTATGATGGACCCGTGCGGCTGTTATTATTTAGCCACGATCCCCTCTACAATAATAAATAATTAATAACTTTATCTACACCCATGCTATAAATCCTCTATAAAAGTTTCTGAAACAGTTAGCTTATTGCCAACATTAAAACAGCCAGTGTCATAGTAACCATGGTAACCATAATAGCATCCAAACGGGTGATTTAATGTTGTACTGAATTTCATAATGCAACTCGTTTTCAAAAGAAGAACATTGTAATGCATGCGCGTTTCACTACAACAGCGCCGTAATTTAAAAAAAGAACTTATTCGAATTCACGTCGTATACTATGACGCCGGCCGCCATGTTCGATACGAGTATTAGTATTGCAAAAAACTGTTTCAGAACCTTTTATAGAGGATTGATAACATGGTATGTAGATAAAGTCTTGTATGCAACTGTACATAATTAGGTATTAAAACACTCATGTGATACTATTATCACACTCAGCTTCGCCTCAAAAAGGTAATGGTAACTGTTTGGTGGTCTCAGCATGGTGTTATTCACTATAGCTTTCTCCGATCTGGTCAAGCAATAACGGCAGATGTCTACTGTGCAGAACTCCGAACAATGATAGCAAAACTAGCAGTGAAACAGCCCCGACTCATGAATCGATCTTCACCATTATTGCTCCATGATAACGCGAGACCTCATACAGCACGAGAAACCATTCGTCACCCTCCGTATTCACCAGACCTTGCTCCAACGGACTACCATTTTTTTCGTGATTTGGACAATTTTCTACGTGATAAAAAGTTTTCTTCTCAGGAGGCAGTACAAAATGCTTTCACACAGTTTATCGAATCTAGATCACGAGAGTTCTATCGCAAAGGCATAAATGACCTTCCTATTAGATGGCAGCAATGTATAGATAATAATGGTAATTATTTTGTGATTAAATAAATACTTATGTTAAATTAAAAAAAAAACTAATGTCAATTTTTCGTACAAATCGGCAATTTCATACTTTAACCCAGGCCCTAATACTATGACAATATTGTTTTTAAATTGCATAAGTCACTGACTATCTCCACTGGCACCCAAGCTAAGATTAAACTTTAGGCCAGGGCCAGGGCTATCTCTCTATTAACACATTTCCAATATTTATACAAACTAGTACTACGGAGTTACATTGGATAAGTACTTAGCTATCGTTGAGTACAAAAAGAAAATAAAGTTAAGTTAATAAAATAAAGAAAACAAAAGACTAAATCTATCTATATAGTCTATATAGTCTATATAGGTATATAAAAATGAATTCCTATTTCCCTTGGTCATCGGATCACGCGTGAACGGATGGAACAATTTCGCTAATTCTTTTTTTGTTGTGTACTGTTTATTATTGTCAGGAGAAGGTTCTTGCGTAGAGAAAAATTGGAAAAGTTGCCGGGAAAATTGGAAAATTCGGGAAAACTGAAAGTGGATTTTATATGGGAATTTTGAATGATTCAAATTGGGACAGGACAACGTCTGTCGGGTTAGCTAGTTTTTAAATAAAATAAAAATATAAAGCCTCTCTAGTGTGAATTGGGTAAGTTTATGGTGAGAAACACTCTGTTTATAATAATAAATAGTAAATATTAGGTCTTTACCTATGAAATTGCCGTTCTGCAGTACTGGCCATTTCAAATCAAAATAATTTTTGTTTGGCTAAGAATTCTAATTTCAAATTAATTTTATTTTAAAAACATGGATTTTTTTTTCCAAAAGTAGTCATTTGTTTATTGATTAGTGTTACATTTTCATCGCATTTCAATCTTTTTCGTCATCATGGATACGTTAAAAATTCGAGTAATTATGGAATATGAGTACCGTCGTGGCAGCAACGCGGCACAAGCGGCACGCAACATCAACGACGTTTACGGAGCTAACACTACAAACCAACGCACCACCTGTTATTGGTTTGCTCGCTTCCGTTCTGGAAATTTCGACCTGAAAAATGAACCTCGCGGTCGTCCGAAGACTTTGGTCGACAATTACGAATTAAAGGCGATTGTGGAAGCTGATGATACACAATCTACGGCTGAATTAGCAGCAGCTTTCGACGTTAGCGTCAAAACAATATTGGTCCATTTGCGTCAAATTGGCAAGGTAAAAAAGCTTGACAAATGGGTGCCCCACGAACTCAATGATCGCCAGCGCGAAGTACGCGTCGAGACGTGCCTTGCACTGCTCAACAGACACACAAATGAAGGAATTTTGAACCGCATTGTTACCTGCGATGAAAAATGGATTCTGTTTGATAACCGCAAGCGCTCAGCAAGTTGGTTGGATCCTGGTTCAGCACCTAAACAATGCCCTAAACGAAAACTTACCCCTAGAAAAGTGATGGTCACTGTTTGGTGGTCTAGCGCCGGTGTGCTTCATCACAGCTTCTTACCAAACGGGGTGAGCATTACTGCAGATGTGTACTGTGAAGAACTGAACACAATGATGGAGAAGCTGGCACATCTCCAACCAGCATTGGTCAATCGCTCGTCTCCGCTGCTCCTGCACGACAACGCGCGACCTCATACTGCACAGCAGACGGTCTCCAAGTTGCAAGAACTGGGGTTGGAAGCTCTCCGTCATCCGCCCTACTCACCAGACCTTGCGCCTACAGACTACTACTTTTTCCAGAATTTGGATAACTTCTTGGCGGGAAAAAAATTCAATACCCGAGGCAGTACAAAATGCCTTTGAAGAATTTGTTGCCTCCCGACCAGCTGATTTCTTTAAGAAGGGCATCAATAAACTGCCACTGCGTTGGCAAAGATGCATTGATTGCATGGCTGATTACTTCGATTAATACAAATAAAAAATACATGAAAAAAATTCGTTTAAATTTTTTCATACAAAACGGCAATTTCATAGGTAAAGACCTCGTAAACACACACTTACACTATATATTTTATTATTTTGCAATATTTGAAAATTACCACAATTTTTATTTTTATTTGCAATTCAAAGAATTTTTACATCTTGAGGAAATTTTGAGTCAGTAAAAAAAAATGATGTTACTTTCAAGTAAGTGTACAACATTACTCATTACAATAAAAAAAAATTAAGAGGCTAAACCACTAACTAATTTTTTATTCAAGTTCAAAGGCTAACTTTTGGGATGTTTCAAATATAATTATATAAAGAATCCCGTGGGGCCAAGAACTTTTTTGGGATCATCATATCCGCCATTTTTATTTTGCAAACGATGCACCAGACACCCTGTATATTCGTTCCTTCTAGTTGTGAGACTCTTGATCATGAATATTATTGACTCTGAAGCAAGTCAGGATTTATGACAGAATCGCAATAGAGTCATGAGGGCGTGGTTTACATCTCTGCCCATCCCTTAGGAAAATACAGGGTTGATGTTATGTTCAAAGTATTGTGTCAATGGGCGTAAATGTTGGATGATGTATGACAGACAGATTACAGCCGACATGGCAGTCACAGTATCACAAAAATCAGAAAACCTACTCTGTTACACTTTAAAAAAAAAACCGGTCAAGAGCGTGTCGGATTGGCGCACCGATTTCCGTTCCGATTTCTGAAAAAGTGTGATAATTAGAGACATCGTTTTATTTTTCCTGTAATCTTTACATAAACTTCTACCACAAAAAATAATTTCAGATTTTTGTCTATGCAAACTTCGGTGATAAGGGGCCTTTATCACCGAAGTTTGCATAGAGAAAAATCTTAAGGGGCGGCGGGGGGGGGGGGGGGGGGGGGGGGGTAGGCGATATTTTTTTTACATTTTTCATCAAAAGTCGAAAACTGTGCGGCCTAAGAAAATAAAAAAAGGTTTGAGAATGTGCAAACAGCGCTCTTTCATATTATCACATGCCCTAGTAGCCCCACTTTGAATTTATAAGACCCCCTTTCAGTCCTGTTGCAAAAAAAAAAGTATTTCTTTCTTATTTGCAAAATAGTATAGTTGGGTAAACGTCATCTAACACTGTCCCAAATTTCAAGTTGATAGCATTAGTAGTTCTTGAGATATCCAGCTGTGACAGACAGACAGACAGACTGAGTCGCACCATAAGGGTTCCTTTTTACCATTTTGGTACGGAACCGTAATATACTTTTCTTATCTGTGAGTTGTTTGTCATGCTTAATGATGTTAGTAATGTCAGTGTTTATTATTGTTGGAAGTGTTTATCATATTTTTATTGTTTTTGTTTTGTAGGCAGAATTCTATTTGTGTGTGCTTATCAGTTATTCTTATAATTGATTGATTTGTAAAGAATTCAAGGCTGGTAAGTAAATCGATACACGGTAAGAATTTTAAGAAAACTAATTCAAGTCATAACCCAAGGTCGTTTGTGTTTACGTGTCTTCATATTAACCTTCTATACTCGGACTTTTAATTGAGGAGTAGCTCGTGGCTAAGTAATAACAGCCGCACGGGTCGATCCATCAGGTTACATTAAGCTACGCTTGCCGGGGTTGGTCAGTGGATGGGTGACCATCTTTACATACCGAGACTCCTCCGTGCCTCGGAAAGCACGTTAAGCTGTTGGTCCCGGCTGTCATTCGTGGATCTTTGACAGTCGTTACGGGTCGTCAGGAGCCCGAAAGTCTAACAACCAGTCTTACCAAGGGGTATCATATTACCCAGTTACTGGGTTGTGGAGGTCAGATAGGCAGTAGCTCCATGTAAAATACTGGTATTCAGCTGCAACCGGTTAGACTGGAAGCCGACCTCAACATAGTTGGAAAAAGGCTAGGCAGATTGACTCGAAGTTTTAATTAACTGTAGTAAAATAATACTTGTTATTTGTCATTTCGTTATAAAATGTTCCCATTTGATAGCGAAATGACAGTAAAAATTACATTAGAAGTGTCATTTTGCTGCAGCTAATTAAAACTCCGACCACAGCGCCGCGCGCGCTCATGAACAAATGACAGTAAAAATGACATTAGAAGTGTCATTTTGCTGCAGCTAATTAAAACTCCGACCACAGCGCCGCGCCGCGCGAGCTCATGAACAAATCAAATAGCGCGCCCTTCCAAAGCGTCCTTTGGAAAGCGAGAAGAAAGATCTCACACATCAAAAATGAAATGCTGTTCGTTGGTAGGCGCATCACTTGAGAACGGCTGGACCGATTTGGCTACCATCACATGGGCGCAAGGTGAAAAATGTATTCACTGTTCAGTACTTTTCTGTTATACAACAGAAAACTGTACTGTCTGTTTTCTGTTGTTTGTTTGTTTTGTGTTCTTGTAGTAACGAAACGGCCAAGCCTCATATTTTGACTAAGGTGTAGAGTTTGTGAAGTTAGGGCTTGGAGAGTTAGGAGTGTAGAGTTAGAAGCTTGGCTCTACATGAGATCTGATAGCTTTTTGTCAGTGCGAGCTATATGTGGTCTCGTCTTGGCAACATTTTACATGAAAATGTTTTTGGTGGGATTATTATTTCCATATTAAGAAAACAATAGTTAAGTAAGTATTTATATTCTTTACTTTTTCAAATATTTGCAGGATTGGAAATAAAATACATTAAAATATACTCCAAGTAGGATGAACATCAGTTAACATTTTATATGCTGAGTTACAGGCTAATACGACACTAAAATAGAAAAAAAAATTAGCGCAAAGCCGGAGTGGGTTGCTAGCACAGAATAAAAATAGAAAATAAAAGAAGATCTCCGTGCATTGGACCTTCTGTCTCAAATACTCTGTGGCGCCACGCATTGCGTTATCGTATTGTCAACGCCTAGTTTTAAACGTTCATATTTTCATAATATTCTACAAGGAGACACGTCACGCTACTAGAATATGAAATGAAGGACTACAGCTATTAGTAATTCATATTAAGAAAACAGTTCAGCCCGATTTCATACAAAAATATTGAATATGGATTTTTCAACTTTCATGTTTTTCAAACTGGCATTATAGCGGTGTGTGTACAGTTAGTAACAGCGGCGTCGCCTGCTCGCGCCATTACCTATTTCGTTTTCGCTTTGCGTTCTTTCTGTTTTTTATATTTGCTCGGCTCCTAAAGGTCATAGCGTGATGTTAAATAGCCTATACCCTTCCTCAAGAACTGGACTATCAAATGCAAAAATAATTTTTCAAATCCGACAGGTAGTTCCAGAGATTAGCGCGTTCAAACAAACAAACTATTCATTTCATTCATTCAGTACGTGTTTGACACCTAACTTCCTAAACGGCTAGACCGATTTAGATGAAATTTTGTGTGTATATTTCAATGGATTCCTGGATGGTTTGAAAACACAATTGGACCCGGTAGGTGGCGCTGCAGTCGAGTTCTAGGATTGTTCAGACAGGACAAAGTCTGTCGGGTCCGCTAGTTATTAGTATACAGGGTGTAAGTGTAAACAGTGGCAATCTTTTAAGGGGTCATTGTACTAATTATTATGAACAACTTTTACTATGGGACCAAACCTGAAATCACGAAAAAAAACAGCTGTTCAGTACATTTATGCTCGCATAATTCGTCAAAATGTAGGCAACAGCTGATTTTTTTTCGCGATTTCAGGTTTGGTCCCATAGTAAAAGTTGTTCATAATGATGAGTCCCCAGAAAAGATTGCCACTGTTTATACTTACACCCTGCATAGATACAGATAGAATAGATATAGATAGATAAATGTAAGTAATAGATTATTACCAAATTCCTATGTAAACAGCAATTTCCGGAGTGCCTCTCCGTGCAGTCCGACACAAGACGGAGCCAAACCAGCTTTAAGATCAGTCTGATCCCGCCTATCAAAAAGCTGAAAAAATAAAAATAAATAGTTAATACCTGTATTTTTTTTAATACCGTATACGTAGGTACAGTGCGACAACTGGAGCTCGTGGCTAAGTAATTACAGCCGCACGGGTCGATCCATCGGGTAAAAGCTACGCTTGCCGGGGTTGGTCAATGGATGGGTGACATACCGAGACTCCTCCGTGCCTCGGAAAACACGTTAAGGTGATTGCGCTGTGGGAGCCCGCGAAATTCAAATTTTCTTGCGTTTTTTGCTATTTGCAGGTCCGTGTCAGATTCTATCTTGATCAAAGTATGATACGCGGAAATAAAACATATGTATTTACATAATTTTAACCGTAAAAATCATCAACACATCTCTCTAAGTTAGATTTCGTGCAGATTTGTCAAACGAACGAAATCTAACGACTCTGCACGAAATCTAACTTAGAGAGATGTATTGATGATTTTTATGGTTAAAATAAATACATCTGTTTTAGGCTGCCTGTCCATTAAAGCGGAGCGAGGCTGCGGAGCGGAGAAACGGACAAATATCAGCCAATAGATTCTAAACTCTGAAGAGGAGCGGAGATTTTGTGCAATCCTATTGGTTAATATTTCTCCGTTTCTCCGCTCCGCAGCCTCGCTCCGCTCCGGTGGACAGGCAGCCTTATTGCCGCGTATCATGCTTTGATCAAGATACAACCTGACACGGATCTGCAACTTGCAAAAAACTCACAAAAAAATGAATTTCGCGGGCATCCTTAAGCCGTTGGTCCCGGCTGTCATTCGTGGATGTTTGACAGTCGTTACGGGTCTTCAGAAGCCCGAAAGTCTGACAAGCAGTCTTACACAGGGTTTATTGTATTACCCAGTTACTTGGGTTGTGGAGGTCAGACAGGCAGTCGCTCCATGTAAAATACTGGTATTCAGCTGCATCCAGTTAGACTGGAAGCCGACCCCAACATAGTTGGGAAAACGCTAGGCAGATTGATGGAGGTACAGTGCGACAACGTTCAAAGGTTCCATCGTTTATTATTATTAGTAATGTTAGTGACCATGACAGTTTAAAAACTTCCATCTTTTATCTTCGGGAAAACCGAACTTTGCCGAATCAAATTGTCCATTAAGGAGGATGCGCTAAGGTAGCCTGCGAAATTCAAATTTTCCTACGTTTATTTCAATTTGCAGGTCAGTGTCAGGTTGTATGTTGATTAAAATATGATTCGCGGCCGTAACTAACATGGCTTTACAGAATTCTAATTATTAGAATCAGCAATACAACTCCGTAAGTTAGAATTGACCTCAAACCTCATGATTTCATGAAATCGCTAGATTCGCTAGTTGACCTGCAAATTGCAAAAAAAAATAATTTCGCGGCCTACTTTAGCGCATCCTCCTTAATGCCATAATAAAGGATTATTTTTGAAAATCGTTAGTCAACTTCTTCCTATAACTTTTAACTGTTTGATGTTTTAGAAAATTGGGTTTTCTCGAATCCCATGAATTTTCGGCTAGGCTTTAGGGTGCGTTTCCACTGACGCGGAGCGGAGCGGAGACGTGCAGGATCGACCAATCATAATGGTTGTAATCCTCATCGCGTCTCTTGTCTCGTCTGTAATTGGACGATTCCTGCACGTCTCCGCTCCGCTCCGCCCAGCTCCGCGTCAGTGGAAACGCGGCCTTATGGGGTGCTTAATTTATTGTTGCATATGGGTCACACACACTATCACGTCCTGCAAATAATAATACGTCAAACTACAAGTCACTCTGTATAAGCATAAAAGTTTGTGAGATACTGTATCAATATCCGACAGATACTGGATTTTTTATAAACTACGACTTACAATTACAAATACTACGATAAGATAGGTAAGTACTATGATACTTTCTACACTTTTATTTCAAGATTGATCAAAATTATAAATACAACCGCAGTATCTTTCTCATTTCTTGTATATTTTCTGAAAAAAAAAATATATCTTCTGAATCTTAATGTTTACAGGAGCAGAGGAAGACCAAAGAAACGATGTATGGATAGTGTGAATGATGATTTATGTCTAGCAAGGGAGCGACTTTTGAGATGTCATTTATAGAGATGTACGTATGGAAGTCAACAAGCTGCACCATCCTCAAATAAATTGGGATATAGGCAATGATGATGGGATGATGAACGAGACAGTTTATTGTAAAGCCAATATCCAGATGCTACACTTTTTGTTAATTTATGGCTTTAACGCATTGGCGGACAGTAAAAACCACAGGCGTCTAGGTAGCTAAAAGTAATAAGACAGTACGCCTGTCGTCGCAACCAGTGAGATAGTACTGTCCACCAACGTCACAGATTAATACAGATGGGACAATCCGCAGTTTAGGTATGAAGCTATAAGTACGTGGCGGGCCCCGTCCGCGGAGCTAATTCAGTAGGTCAGAAGGTACAACAGTTACGCGATAGAAAGAGAGGCAACTTGTAGTTGAATATAACTGTAGGTAATAAGCGTTGTGCAACCTGAATTGCACTTTATTGTGTTGTAGCAAGAGTCGCTTTTTATTTTTAAACGATATTGCAGAGTGTCCCATCTGTATTAATCTGTGCCAACATTTTAATTATAGTTATAGTAGGTACTTATAAGTTTCAATACAAGAAAAGTGTCCGAAGACACAAAATGAATCAAAAGTGAATAATAAATTCATTTGTGAGCCAATCCAACGATGTTGAACTCGCCTACCGAATAAACAAAAAATGAAATGAAAGGAGCAGATGTAGGTACGTACATTCCTAAATGATTTTGTCAGTGTTGTTTGAACTGAAACAAAAATTATCCTTCACTCTAGTGAACTATTCACTGAGTGGAGCACCTGATATCGCTTCGGCTTTAGCAACTTTATTTTATCAAATAAATATTATTGATTCTTGAAATTATGCATAGAGATTATTTGATTTGAATGGAAATGGAACTGGAGGCCCTTTACACTGAAACCTATTTGCTTAACCATTGTTCCAATAGGGCCAACAAATTATGTCTAAGTACCTACAGTCAACGACTTTTGTGCTTCACCCCCACAAGGGCGCTTTTCATATGCACGGCCCAGTGGCTAGCCCTACCTGCATTGTTTTCGTACACCAATAGCACTTCGGTGCACATTATAAAAAAAGGGTTCTAAGCAAGTTAAGAAAAAACAGCAATTAACGTTTATGAAAAGGGATATTGTTAATTTTAGGATCATCCTATCTATGTGACATTCTTCGTTCATTCGTCAAACAAAAAAGGGTGTTGCAAACTACGATTTCAATGTGCAGCCGAAAAAGTTTTGAAAAGGGTGAAGCACAACTACTTTCGACTGTACTCATTCAGTGAAATTCATAAAATTTTGATAATGTTTTTATCCCTTTGTATGTGGAGCCACATGAGTCATGAGACACAATGGCTTTTTAAATGTTTCTGTAATAACGGCATTCAACCGGTTAATGGCATACCAAGAGGTATTAAAATGTTTTTCATATTATTTTAATGGCATTGTGGCTTATCACAAATATTACATATATTTCATTATGTGAAGCAGGTTCCCCTGGCAAGATCTTTTAGAAAGAGTTCTACTATACTAGGTTAGTCTTAATCATTTTAACTGTCCAAATAAAAGGAAGTAAGCTCAAGTAAGGCACACAACTTTAAAAAAAAAACCAAATGTAGGCTCAGAAGATTGAAAACTCATTTTAATCAAGTATAATATTGTACAAAACATTACTTGGTCAGTGGGTCGTCTTAGGGGCGGTACTTTTTCATGAAATAAGGTACTTAACAAATTATGTTGGTAAGTAATAAGGATTTTTCCTTAAAATAAATTATGAGGAAGTTAAGTTATCCTTAATTCGAATGTTGCTGAGGACAACTTCCCGAAAGGCAAATTAATCTGATAAATAGTATTAAGTAAATTATTTTGTTACCGACTTTTTTTAATAGGTAAGTGCTTGCTTAATGTAAACAATATTTTTTTACTCACCCGGTTATGGAAAATAAGAACACTGGCTACCTAAACACTAGGCGTCGATTACACAATGAGATTTACTATTATTTACGATGTATGCAATTTTTTACGACGGATGTTTTATAGCTAAACTAGTAATAAACATAAACACGAGACTGCATTCGAGACGGATTAATTAAACCACATGTACCGAACCACTACCGAACGAAAGTACGAAAATGGTAGGAAACAAATCAATCTTTATTTTTTGACAGCTATTTGAAAGCTTTGACATCTGATTCAGAGAGTTTACGAAGACAGCTAAACACTTTTAAACAGCGATCGCTTTCGTTTTCATTACAAATTATAACAATGTATGTACAAAATGTAATTTTTATAGACATTTTGTACATAATAATAGGCTTAATGTTTTTTTACGTATAAGTAAACTAAAAGTGATCTTAGATTTGGACGAGCGCCATCTATAATCGCTAATAGATATCAGTCCCAAGATTACTTTCGCAATAATAGTCATTTTTCACCATAGCCACCCTTTCCAGTCCTTTTTAGGGTTTCGTACCTGGAGGACCAAACGTAATGGACCTGACGGACGGACGGACAGCGCAGGCTTAGTAATAAAAGCCTCCGCTGTCCGTCAGGGTCTGTCAGCGGGCTGTAGATGACATGAACCGCAATTGGTAGACAGTTGAAAATTTCACAGATTTTGTAACTAAGTAGGTACCTAAGTAGGTAAGTACTTCTGTTGCCGCTAGGTAATAGGTAATAGGTAATACGGGCTGGTATCCTCAACTCCACGGCAATGCGCGTATTTTGCGTATGGGTGGGAAAATCGGTTATTCGATCCACCCCAGCTCCTCAAAGAAGGCCAGCAGCGCCTTGACATTACTGAGAACCTCCCGGATGGTACCTGGGTTACCGAAGTACTTTGCCCTGTATGCGGCGACCACCGGGCAGTTTAGAAGCACATGAGTTGCTGTCTCGTCGTCCTCCATGCAGGCCCTGCACAGCGGACTGTCTGTGATTCCTATGACAAAGAGGTGTTTATTAAATGACCCATGGCCAGTTATAGCAGCTGTAACTATACGCAGCTGTTGTATACGCAGCTGTTGTTTAGTTAGTCGAAGAAACTGTTTCGTGAGGCGGCCATCAATTGTAGGGAGTGCTTCCTTAGCCTGCCTACAGTCACCTTGGTCCGACCATAGTTTGTGATGCTGGTCCCTGGTACGTTTCCTTACCAGAGTGTGCAAATACCCGAAGGGGAGCGGCACTATGGGTTCAGGTCCCACTGGTGCCATGCTCGACCCCCTTCTGGCAAGTTCGTCGGCTGCGTCGTTGCCTAGCGAGCCGCTGTGTCCCTTGATCCGTTGAATGGTTATATTATTGAGTCTACCCACCTGGTTTAGACGCAGGTGGCACTTGTAGATTAGGCCAGAGTCCACTGTGTGACTACTGAGCGCTTGCAGAACAGACATGCTATCTGAGAGTATGCGGATCGAGTGGTCCTTAACTTCCCTGGCCATGATGGCAGTAGCGGCCAGAGAAATGCCCATGCACTCGGCCTGGAACACCGTGTTATGGACCCCCAATGGTGTAGCTATGTGTATGTTGAAGTCCTCCGAGAAGATTCCAGCACCTGTGCCACTACCTGTTTTAGATCCATCCGTGAAGATGCGCAGCTCTGCGGGGCACAACCCCTCGCATCGACGATCCTCGTGAAGCTGGATTTTGTATTTTTTATCAAAAATAAATTGTTTGGGTACCCGGTCATTTACAGCTTTCGTAATGGGGAACTCCTTGTTGAGTCCCTCAAGCAGCGCGGTGTGTGGTGAGTTAGTCTTACCCCAGAGATCTAGTGCATTAAGACGTACCGCCGCCATCGTTGCTTCCTGCTGTATGAACAGATGGAGCGGTGGTAAACCCAGCATGGCTTCAACTGCTGCAGTCGGAGTGGTCCTCATGCAACCCGTAGTCGCCGTGCAGGCTAGTCTTTGCTTATGTTGTAGTTTATTGGAGGCTGTAACAAGTTTGGTGCGGGGCCACCAAACCACAGCCCCGTAGGTGATCATGGGGCGGATCACTGCGGTGTAAAGCCATAGTATAATTTTCGGGGATAGGCCCCACTTCTTACCTATCATTTCCCTGCACTGCCAGAAGGTGATGCAGGCCCTGTTTAGTTTGTTGTCTATATGACTACTCCAGTTTAACTTACTGTCTAGGATGACGCCGAGATATTTGACTTCGTTGGTCAACTGGAGTTCTGTATCGAAAAGTTTTGGTAGGCGGAATGGCCCTAAAACTCGTTTATGGGTAAACATGACTAGTTCAGTTTTAGTGGGGTTCACTGATAGGTCCAATTCCCTGCACCATCTTTCTACAATACGTAGCGCTTGCTGAGTGAGGTTGCAGATCGTTCCTGTCACCTTCCCCGGCACAAGGATTGCGAGGTCGTCAGCATACCCTATTGTATAATAGCTGCTGGCGTTGAGTTTGGTGATAAGGTCGTTAATCACCAGATTCCATAGTAGGGGCGACAACACCCCTCCCTGGGGGCAGCCTTTGGCTATCATGCATGGCCAACTGCTGTTCACCCTCAAGGCGAACCACTCGTTTACTTAACATGTTTTTAATCCAGTCCGTTAGTACCTGTTCTACTCCATGTCTGGAGAGGGCGCTACTGATGCTGGAGAAGTTAGTTTTGTCGAAGTCTCCTTCGATGTCTATGAACGTGTCCAGGCAGCTGCCCTTCTGGTAGATCGCTTCCTCTATCTGACTGACTACTAGATGAAGGGCGGATTCGGTCGACTTACCCGAGCTGTATGCGTGTTGATTACCGTGTAGCGGTATCATTTTTAAAACGCCGTCCCTTAGCTCCCTGTCACACAGCCAATGCTCTAAGCACACAGCCTTTCCAGAGTCTTTAATAGAAAGGAGGTCAGACTGATTGGACGGTAGGATTTGGCGTTTGTGTAGTCACCCTTACCTGGCTTAGGGATGCATATAATTTTCACTTCCCTCCATCCTTTTGGAACGTATCTGTTGCCGCTATTTAATAACAATATAGGTACTAAAAATAAAACAAAGTCAAAAATTAAAATGGGGTCACCACTTCACCAGACCCCATACAAGTACATATACCCATTAACCTTTAACTAAGTAGGTACTAAGTACCTATTGAATTTAAAAAAAAGTTTTTCTGACACTCACAGGCATGTGGGATGTGTGAATGTGTGCATGTCATTGTCTAGTATCTATCTCATCGAGTAGTGTACAAATATATTTTTTATTATTATTTACTTACATGTCTTCCAAAAATGAAGAAATAAGTAGGTACAAGTAGGTACCTAAGTTGGGGGCCGCATAAATTGACAGTTTTAGACCATTTTTGAAAACGAGCTCTATCGGATTTGGAACAAATAAACAAGTTAGGAATTTTAAACTTCTGTTTAACATGATTATCAATTATAATCTAAGATGATAATGATGAAAAATATTTATCGTTTATTATATAAGGTGACTGGTATGGTAACCGTTAAACACATGATTGTACGCACGGCTACAGATCAAGCTATACATTTCCAGTATAAGCTGATCTCGCATTGTGTAGGATTTCCTTACAATGAGAGGTCAGTGTAAACTGGAAATGTATAGCTTGATATGTAGCCGTGTGTACTTACTCATGATACCTAACAAACAACTTTTACATAAGTATTATGGGACCAAACCTGAAATCGCGAAAAAAAAATCAGCTGCTCCCTTCGCTTATCTTGTCAAAATGTAGGGAGCAGTTGTTTTTTTTTTCGCGATTTCAGGTTTGGTCCCGTATCAAAAGTTGTTTGTTATCATGAGTACCTACCTACAATCATGTGTTTAAGTATCGGTCACTAATTATCAGTCACCCTAGGATACATAAAAAAATAAAAAATGCGGTCTATAAGTAAGTAGTTAATAGCGGAAGTAGTTAATAGCGGAAAATAAGTAAGTAGTTAATAAACATGTTTCTTGTATGGACAACAAACATTATTAACTACTTACTTATGTTAAAAATAAAATTGTTTGGTGTGAACCATTCCTGTGCGAGTCCGATTCGCAATTGTTTACCAAGTTCTTTACACTTTTTGGCATTTTGTTTAATTTTCAACTGACTTTAGCTATAAAAATTTTGGCCTGACCAAAAGGTGACCGTTTACTAAACCACTTACTTCCCAAACAATATCATCGCATATATTGGGCTCAGACCAAATAACGTCGCTAATTTAACTAACTGACGTATCTGACATTTTGGACTAAGCCGATAGCCGACCTAACGGTAGTAATTTGATACATCTTCCAAGTCGAATCGATCTGTCTCATCCGCGTGTCTGTACCTATGCCTTACAGTCCCCATGATAATGTAAAAATCGAGACCGATATATCTGTCGCAGGTTTATGACAAAATCAGGTTTTTGATCAAAAACTTAGGCTTCTGATCAAGAACCGGAAGAAGACGGTCGACGTCAGGGGCACCCCAAGGTTCAGTTAGGTTAGGTTCCTTTAAACCCTGCAGACAGTAATAGGAGCCCCGCCCAGCGGGGCTCCGTCGACCGGTTCTTGATCAAAAGCCTAGGTTTTTGATCAAAAACCTGATTTTGTCATAAACCTGCGACATATCTACAGTTTACAAAACAAAATTAAAAAAATAGCTTGCCCTGTAAATTTTCATCGAATTAGTTACGTGACTTAGTTAATTAGCGACTATAAGGTGTCAAAGGCGGAGTCACTATTTATTTAAAAATGGCTAGGCTCAATTCAGAAGAACTAACATTATAAATAATTTCAGAGCAAAAAGGAAACTGTAATCAAGCCAAGGCCGGCCATTATCTAATAGGCATGTACCTATGTAAGTACCTAATTACAACTGCGACGCACGTGACGCTAAATCACAGTGTAGATTACGTTCACATTGCATTATCATTGCGCCTGTATTCTCTGAAGGGGTAGGTAGGCAGAAGTGTAAGTACCTATAGTATCATTAACATAATGCAAGAAGTGCCAAAAGGTACAATGAGTTTCAAATAAGAATAGGATCGACTTAGCGCCATGTTGTGCGTAGCGTTATAGCTGTCAAATCGAATAAATTGTGTAGGGTGAGCAAAACAAGATATTTTTTAAATAACATTTATTTACGAATCATGAACAAAGAATTTGATAAAAACTTTTTAACAAAAAAAGAAACTGACTTCCAAAAATCACTACAAAGTGAAAAATAACTTTGATTTCGCAAGTCGGTGTCTTTCGTTTTTTATTAACTTTCTTTTTTTTGCCACCGACTTCCGAAATCAAAGTTATTTTCCACTTTGTAGTGATTTTTGGAAGTCGGTTTCTTTTTTGTTAAAAAGTTTTTATTTCTCGCTTTTTAGTGGGTCTCTGTTTATAATTTATATAAATTACAATAGTCTAATGTCAATATTGCTCATCACATGTTACAAAATATTGCTTTTCCCGATGCTGGGACGTTAATTGTTGAGGAGTTCTGCTGGTAAGAACCAGGAGAACTCCTCAACAACCACTCACCACACGCATTGTGTGACGAGCGGAAATTGCTTAGCTTTTTTTTTATGTTTGTTCGCGCATAACTCCGTCGCTTGCCAACCGATTTGAAAAAATATTTTTTTGTTGGAAAGGGTATACTTCCCATATGGTCCCATTTTTGTCAAAATCCAGTTCTGATGATGGGATCCTGGAGAAATCGAAGGAACTCTTCAAATATTATAGGCACCTATAGCGATTTGGGTATTTTTTATAGTAGCTCGTGCATTTGCTCTCGGAAAGCACCACTTGGTGAAGTGGAACTGATGATGAAGACCACAGATGGCTAGCGGAACTACTCAATGATAAATATTTTACGTGTTGCGATTCGATTACTTTAATATGGTTGCTAAGCAATTTCCGCCCGTCACACAATGCGTGTGGTGAGTGGTTGTTGAGGAGTTCTCCTGGTTCCTACCAGCAGAACTCCTCAACAATTAACGTCCCAGCATCGGGAAAAGCAATATTTTGTAACATGTGATGAGCAGTTGACATTAGACTATTGTAACAAATAGTAGAAATTGAATTTTTGGATAACAACACAAATGAAATAATTAAAATGAGATCCGACAGCAAAGCAGTTAACGCGTCCATTCCCCAAGGAAGTGTGGTAGGCTGCTTGATGTTTCTTATCTATATCAATGACCTTCCTAAAATTATAAATGGACCATGTGTTCTATTTGCGGACGATATCTCTCTGCTCACCTCATGCCGGAACGATGATAACATAAACGCCAAATTAAATTCCCTTCTTTCTACAGCTGTAAACTGGATGGATAACCATAATTTAGAAATTAACTTTACAAAAACAAAATTAATTACTTTTCATCCCCATCAAAAATCCCCATTAGAACTAAATTTTATTTATAATAATGCAAAATTGGAACAAGTAAATGAATTTACTCTCCTAGGTTTGTCTATAGATACCCACATAAATTGGAAATCCCACATACAGAAAGTACGAGCAAAACTATCAAAATTCTGTTATGCCCTACGCGAAATAAAGAAAAGTACCAACCTGCGAACTGCACTTGTCACTTATTACGCGTATGCCCAGGCATGGCTCAGCTATGGGGTCATGCTGTGGGGTAACAGTACAGATTCACAAACAATATTTATTTTACAAAAGAAATTAATTCGAATAATAACCAATATAGAACAAACAGATAGCTGCAAACCACACTTCCGAAAACACAAAATACTCACACTTCCATGTTTATATATTTTAGAATTGTGTAAATTTGTCAGAAAACACCCAGAATTGTACACCACTTGCGAAGAAACACAAACAAGATACACTTTTCGACACAACAAAAACAAAATAAACATACCTCAATCCCGACTCAAAATGCACTCATCCAGCCCTTTAGTTATGTCCATAAAAGTTTATAACAAATTGCCAAATGATATTAGAGAAGTAAACAAAACAAATGTATTTATTCATAAATTGAAACAATTTCTGGAATCAGAGTCATACTACTCAGTAAAAGAGTTTTTAGATAGCAAATCAATTCCAAAATAAAATTATTCTTTGTTATAAACACCAAACGTCATGAAATATAGATAATAATATAATATAATATGAAATATAGAAAATACTTATAGAAAATCAAATATAAATATGAAAATATGAAATATAAATAATAACATAATTTATTATTAATGGAATTAAGTACTTACTTCTAAGATATATATACTACCTACACTATTCATATGCAATACATTAAATTAAAATAACTATTCTATACTTATATACATAAACGTAATAATATAGATACTTATATAATTTATACACCCAATTAAATACTTTATATAATTTATAATAATATAGAATTAATTAAATTTCAACTATTATGTACTTGCCCTCTTCCTCTCTCCTAATTTTTGCTGTGCCCGACAGGGTCCATATTGATATCTTACTGTATTATACCATCTTTTTATTTTACATAATATGGAATGCAATAAATGTTTGAGTATTTGAGTATTTGAGTAACTTATACAAATTATAAACAGACCCACTAAAAAGCAAGAAATAAAAACTATTTAACAAAAAAAAAAAACCGACTTCCAAAAATCACTACAAAGTAAAAAATAACTTTGATTTCGGAAGTCGGTGGCAAAAAAAAAAGAAAGTAAATAAAAAACGAAAGACACCGACTTCCGAAATCAAAGTTATTTTTCACTTTGTAGTGATTTTTGGAAGTCGGTTTTTTTTTTTTGTTAAAAAGTTTTTTCACTTTCATTTATCGGTTAAATAAGTTTTCTTTGCAAACCGTGCTTTTCAATCAATATTTGACAGATAGAGGTCATTGACGTTCCTATTATTATTTGAAACGCATTGTACCTGCCGATACTTTATTATAAGTACCTACCTACCTAATTATCGTATCGTTAGTTACGTGTAAACATTTGATCAATTTCGATTTTCGATACTTATAAAAAAAAAACCGGCCAAGTGCACCATGAAGGGTTCCGTAGTTGGGATGATATCCCAAGAACAAACTTACTGCTACTACTTTTCTGCATTTTTTTCAAAATTTCAGGCTCAGTAGTTTCGGAGAAAGGGGGGGGGGAGGGAATGGTCAATTTTCGTCTACTTTCTTATATAACTTTAAAACGATTCATTTTAAAATAATAAAAAATATATATTTGAGACCTGTCTGTTTGTCTGTCTGTCACAGCTGGATATCTAAGAACTAATAATAATGCTATCAACTTAAAATTTGGAACAGTTTTAGATGACGTTTATGCAACTATTTTGCAAACAAGAAAGAAATAAAAATACATATGTTTTACAGGGACTGAAAGGGGGTCTTAAAAATTCAAAGTGGGGCTACTAGATCACGTGGGGTATCATATGAAAGAGTGCTGTTAGCGCATTCTCCATTTTTTTTTTTAGGCCGCATAGTTTTCGACTCTTAACCCCTCAAGTGTCGAATGCACCCCATGTGGTATATATATCGGCAGTCTCCATACAAGAATATCCTCGTTGACTGGACTATATAAGCTTATATCACATGTACGGGGTGTAATTTTAATCACCGTTATACTCTTAAGGGGTCATTGTACTCATCATTATAAACAACTTTTACTATGGGACCAAACCTGAAATCGCGAAAAAAAATCAGCTGTTCAGTACATTTTGACGAATTATGCGAACATAAATGTACTGAACAGCTGATTTTTTTTTATTCTGCAGAAACGAGCCATCAGAGCCATATATAATCTTCGCAGGCGCGATTCTCTAAGGGAACTGTTTAAGGATATTAACATCATGACGGTACCTTGTCAATATATCTACGAAAACATCATGTACGTAAGAAAAAATTTACATCTTTTTAATAAAAGAGGTGAAAGGCATAATTATAATACTAGAAATAAGGACCTATTAGCTCAACCAGGTTTTAGGCTGGCTAAAGTAGACTCATCGTTCATGGGGTACTGTTTAAAATGTTACAATAAAATACCTCCACACATACTTCAACTAAATGAGACGAAATTTAAAACTTGTATAAAACGCACACTATGCAGGCAGGCATATTATAAATTGGGGGATTACATAAATGATAAAAATGCTTGGCTCCATGCTGGTCCTGCTCCACAACCTCAACTAATTAATTAACATTTGAAGATACTGTTGGAACTGCTGAAGATTGTAAGAATAGCTTTGCATTGTGTAGACTCAATCACCTTGTATTGTATAATTGCTTAGCACATGTGTGAGTACTATGTACCTACTCTAAAGCTACCATTTACTGGGTACGTCTTTATTTGACTTGGATGTGCCCTGGCGGCTGAGAGTGTGTCATGCTCACTCTAATGCCTCGCTGATGGTGGCGCGTGTGTTGGATCATTTAACGAATCCATACGTCAGGTTCGTGAACGGGCGCTGTTGGTGGAAGCTGGTCATACCTTAGCTGCCACGGCTTATTTTAATTTTAATTTTGAATTGTTTTTTTATTTTTTTATTCCGGACGCTTTTAACGTTCATCGTTCTCACATGTATAATTTCAATATGAATGATGTAACCAATATTTTGTAACCATATTTTGATTTAAAAGAGTGTCCGTGGAGTTTCTTGCCCGTTCTTCTCCATAGATCTACGTTTTGGAATGGGCAACTAGCTTCAACTTTCTGACTTACCTACTGACCGACTCTTTGACAATTCAAAAGTGCCTGTAATTGGTTTAATTGAAATAAATGCTTTGAGTTTGAGTTTGAGTTTGAGTTTGAATACCTATACAACGTGCAACGTTAAATGCGCAAAACCTCTTAAGGGGTCATTGTACTCATCATTATGAACAACTTTTACTATGGGACCAAAACTGAAATCGCGAAAAAAAAATCAGCTGTTCAGTACATTTCTGTTCGCATAATTCGTCAAAATGTACTGAACAGCTGATTTTTTTTTCGCGATTTTAGGTTTGGTCCCATACTAAAAGTTGTTCATAATAATGAGTACAATGACCCCCTTCAGAGGTTTTGCGCATTTAACGTTACACGTTGTATAATCAAGCACAGTGTAAACGGTCTCGTACAAATTTTATGACGAGCGATAAAATATTATATCTCAAGATTTGTAATATAAATATATCCCATATTGAAAAGCCGGCTTAATACAACTTTTTAAGTTAGTATAATCCTCAAATGAAGATCAAGATTTCTCGAGTTGTAATGATGACTTAAATGATTATAATTCTGAACATACTTATTACGATCGCGAATCATATTTTCATTTACATTTTTTTTTTTTTTTTTTTTTTTTTTTTTTTTTTTTTTTTTTATCTGGCATTTACAGTTTCCTCACCAAGTTTCCTTCACGAATTTACATGAACCTTCCTCATGAATCACTCCATTCATTGGTTGGAAACGATGCAAATACGTTCGATAGTTTTTGAGTAATCTCTTTCAGACAGACAAACGCGGCGGGTGGGACTTTGTTTTGTAGATAAATGTACCTATTGATAGATTTGGGAATTATCCTAGTCAAAATACTCAGATAATCATAGCAATAATATTATGTTTTCCGTCGTGTATCTTCCGCATCCGATACTGATTAAATAATTTTCCACAACGAGAGGTCTAACTGAATACAAACAATGTCATGGCCCAGTGGCCTTAGGTACGAGTTACGAGTTACGAGTACGATAATAGCATCAGTAATAATCAGTATGTTCGAACATTCGCTATGACATAACGTGTGTGCCGTGTCTGTGATTTAAAACAACAATGTTTTACGTAAGTCATTTAATTCTTTTGTTTTTGAGGAGCTCGTGGCTAAGTAATAACAGCCGCACGGGTCGATCCGTCAGGTTAAGCTACGCTTGCCGGGGTTGGTCAGTGGATGGGTGACCATCTTTACATAGCGAGATTCCTCCGTGCCTTGGAAAGCACGTTAAGCCGTTGGTCCCGGCTGTCATTCGTGGATCTTTGACAGTCGTTACGGGTCGTCAGAAGCCCGAAAGTCTGACAACCAGTCTTACCAAGGGGTATCGTATTACCCAGTAACTGGGTTGTGGAGGTCAGACAGGCAGTCGCTCCATGTAAAACACTGGTATTCAGCTGCATTCGGTTAGACTGGAAGCCGACCCCAACATAGTTGGGAAAAGCCTAGGCAGATTGATTTAATTCTTTTGTTTTTGCTTACGACTTCTTCGTAGTGGTCTTCTTCTTCGTGTTGGTCCAACATTTAACACACTGTTGTGCTAACAGTGTGTTAAATGTTGGCCCAACTTCGCCACTTCTGGGTAATTCTTCGAGCGTTTCAACCGCCGCGCCGTCATTACCCTCCCCCAAAAGTTGATGAAAGATAATTATATTTAATGAAATATTTCAGCAATTCCCAGAATCTGCTAAAGAACCAGAATCTAAGAATTCCTGAAATATTTAATTAAATATATTCTTTTTCATGAACTTTTGGGGGAGGGTAATGACGGCGGTTGAAACGCTCGAAGATTTACCCTTCTACGGCGACGTCCTTCGTAGGCAGAAGCCACTTTGGCTGCATTTTTTAGGGCACTGAGGGCAGGATATCAGAAGTTGTAACTTAGTTTGCGAAATAGCTCCTGATCCACTCTCTGCTACCGTCGAGGTAGCCCCAGGTGGTAGGTTGTAGTTAGGTACATCTTCCCACTTGGGCTCGTGGTGATGTTAAGTAGGTAACTACCTACTTAATTTTTATTTTTGGGGTTCCGTACCAAAATGGTAAAAAGGAACCCTTATGGTGCGACTCAGTGTGACTGTTTGTCTGTCACAACTGGATATCTCAAGAACTACTACTGCTGCAATTTGAAATTTGATGACGATTGCCCAACTGTTTTGCAAATAAGAAAGAAATAAAAATATTTTTTGTTTTTTTTTGCAATAGGTATTGAAGGGGGGTCTTAAAAATTCGAACTGGGGCGACTACGGCATGGGGGCATCATTTATGAAAGAGCACTGTTTTCACATTCTCATTTTTTTTCTTTATTTTAGGCTGCATAGTTTTCGACTTTTGATGAAAACTATCCTACCTCTTATCTCCGAAGCTTGCATAGAAAAAAATCTGAAATTATTGGTTGTGATTGTGATAGAAGTTTATGTAAAGATTACAGGAAAAATAAAACGATGTCTCTAAATAGCACAGTTTTTCAGAAATCATGAAACAAAAATTACAAAATGAGGGTACGGAACCCTCGCACGAGTCCGACTCGCTCTTCACCGGTTTTTTTATTGGAAGAAAAAACAGGTTCACAAAATGGAAAACGTTAGTTTCAAAAACTGTGTTGCAGCCATTACGACACGCCTCCGAGTGGGGAGACTAGATTCATTAGGTTTGGCCTACGAATAAGTTCTTATTCGTAGGGTTTGGCCATCATTTACTTTGACAGCTGATGATTTTTAGTGCGTATGTAACATTAACATCATTGCGCTGTGACAAAACCCAAAAAAAAATGATTTTTTTTTGTGTTTTTTGCAATTTGCAGGTCCATAAACACCTCACTCACACACACACACACACACATCTCTCTAAGTTAGGTTTCGTGCAGATTCTTCAAACTAACGAAATCTAACGAATCTGCACTAAATCTAACTTAGAGTACAATACTTTGTACAATCAATTGCAAATACATATGTACTTACCTATATTATGTAAGTAATCGTTGTCCACTAACTCGGAAACTTACCATGTACATGTACCTACATTTGTATGTGCATCAGGTTATACCAATTTATAATTTTAAAATGTATTGTTTTCATGTTATTTAAGAAAATACTTATACTAAAATTGGCCATTCCCCCAAATCAAAACTTGGCCGGTTTTTGATTGAGTTTCTGAGTTCGATTCCCATGTCGGGCAGTGTTACTGGGTGTTTCCATCTGGAATTTCTCAGTTGCAGGCCGGAGTCTGGGTTTGCGCCCAGGTGATGGCAATAGGCTCGCCTCCTAATAACTGGCATTTTGGGTATACTATAGACAACCTCTACCTAACCCTTTGGGAATACAAGCGTGATTATATGTTTATTTATGCAACATATGTAGGAGCTCGTGGCTAAGTAATAACAGCCGCACGGGTCGATCCGTCAGGTTAAGCTACGCTTGCCGGGGTTGGTCAGTGGATGGCTGACCATCTTTACATATCGAGATTCCTCCGTGCCTCGGAAAGCACGTTAAGCCGTTGGTCCCGGCTGTTATTCGTGGATCTTTGACAGTCGTTACGGGTCGTCAGAAGCCCGAAAGTCTGACAACCAGTCTTACCAAGGGGTATCGTATTACCCAGTTACTGGGTTGTGGAGGTCAGACAGGCAGTCGCTCCATGTAAAATACTGGTATTCAGCTGCATCCGGTTAGACTGGAAGCCGACCCCAACATAGTCGGGAAAAGGCTAGGCAGATTTTTTTATGCAACATATGTATGATATAATAGTACTATACAGGGTGTTTCTTTTAAGGTGTCAAGCCAGTGCGAGCTGATAGCACAGTACCATACCTATCGATTCAACCCCCATGTATGTTCTACGATTTGTTGTAGTTTTCGAGATATTTTGGATCCCTCATTTCATATCAATGGTAGTGGTTTAAGCTTAGCAGTAGGTATAGAATTTATGTTTTTATTATCAACTGAGCTCTGCTTAAACGTAGAGGAATAGTAAATATCAGGATTGACAAAAAATATGCAAAGATAATAATAAATTTTAAAATATGAAAATCCCATGATTTCAGATACTTTCACCACTTTCAACGACAGATTTCAAATACTTAATGCCTTATTTAGTACATTCTTGTTCAAAGTTGACCCAAAAAAAAGATATAATTTTTTAAAGCCATCATCTCTTTGAATCAAGAAAAATATGAAAAAAAATATATAACTCGAGAAGTACAAAAAATCGTAGAACATACGTGGGGGTTAAATCGATAGGTATGGTACTCTGCTATCAGCTCGCACTGGCTTGACACCTTAAAAGAAACACCCTGTATAGTTAGGTATAACCATTGATGGCCTTTTCAGTGGTATTGAACATACCTACCTACTACATGTATAGTATAGCCTCTATTGTCCGATATTTGAGTCACATCACGCATCACTGAATGGACTGAATCCTACGTTAATTATGCGTAAAGTACCGCTGTAGGAGTGGAATTCCCTGACGGAGTCAGCCGGTCCGGTCTATACTGTAAAAATCTCACCGTGAAAACTTGGGTGAAGTGAGCTTCTATTGGACTGCCATGAATTCCATCTGATGCTAGGGATTGTCACTAATGACAGCTCACTTTAAGCTCACTTCACCTAAGTTTTCACGGTGAGATATTTACAGAATAGCACTGTCCCGATATCAATCTGGTCTATCCTAGGGCACCTGACCCACCGCCCGCCGCGACGAGAAACGTACGTGCGTACTGGGTACTGGTAAAATTTTCACAGTGAAAACTTAGGTGAAGTGAGTTAACAATCCTTAGATACCCTTGCTTTAGTTATTGTTCTGAAACCCTAGCGCACCCTAGCGTCATGTAGGATGACATTCCACGTCAAGCTCACTTCACCAAAATTGTCACGGTTAGATTTTTCCAGAATAGGAAACACTGCTGCTCATCCCCGGCAGGAGCCATTCCGCCCCTGGAAAAAACAATACCCAGAAATTCTTATAAAACGAAAATTGTTTCTCTTTCCAGAAAATGATCCTGCTCCTTCTAACAACCCTGCTAACGACAGCAACTACCGAGAAGTGTTACGGAATAATCTTCAGCAACAGATGCTATGCGGTCGACATCCTAAAGGAAGGAATCAACAACATCCACCAGCTGGCTTTAAACGACAATGACAACACTTTGTACTTCACTTTCGATCAAATCGCCAAAGTACCAATGAGAGGACTCGCATTCTTCAACTTAAACACGAAAGCGTCTGGGATCATTGAAGGTATCAGAAACGCTACAGGAGTAGCCATTGATCAAAGAAGAAATAGAATTTACGTAGGTGGTGCTGATGGTCTCTTCTTCTTAAATGAAAACAAAGTCCCTGAGCAACTGCCAGTACAAGAGAACATACAATATCTCTTCTTCAAAGATATAATTTTCTTCATTAATCGAAGGAGAGAAGCGTATAGATTCGACAACGGGTTTGTCAGTCCGTTACAAGAAGTGAACGGAATAGCCGTTGACAAACTAGTAGTTGATGATGAGTATAATATGTTTTTCTTACAAAATAGAAAACTATCTAGAGTGAAATTAGGAACTAGAGCAGTAAATACACATGAAAGATACACAGTTGATGTCATTTCAACTGATTTTAATTATAAGCCGTATGTAAGTACAACTAATGGAGTTTATGCTTATAATAAGTACAAATATGCTTTAGATAAAGTTTCTAATATTGTTAATTTGAGAGAATTAGTGTTTAATAGACAAGGGGATCCGATTTATGTTGTAATTGATAATATTGTTAAACTGAATAATCCTATTCCGTATATAAGAGATTGATAAGAAGGTACAATAACAGTAATTTATTTATTTATAAACAGTGTTTTATTGCGTCATCTCCCTTGACCCTTATCAGTTAATTATTTTATCATTAAACCATGCTAATATTCAAAAATAAAGGTGTTTTCAGAATTGAAGTTAAATTAGAAGCTTCATTGCTTACTGCAGTTTCAATATTACTATTTGACAATACTTCCGGTGCCTAATTCAAGAAATAAAATTAAAACAACAGGCATTCACGATTGAATTTCTGTGTAAAAGAATATTGTTACTTTCTAGTTTGTAAATTAATATTGAAACTGATTTAGTACGAGAACTAAATTATAAAATTGCTACGTAATGACCATTAAAAAGTAATCCTTCGCCATATTCTAGAATATTGGGTGACGCGAGCGCATAAACAGTTCTTACTATGTCAAGTTAAGTGTGGAATTGTTGTTGATATGATTTTAACCCAAAAGTCAATAAATAAATGTTCCCTAGATATAATTTGAACAGGAACATCAGAAATAGTTTAACAAGTCTTTCTAATTCACAAAGAAGGCAATAGATGGCGATAGAGTCGAATAACAATTTACAATATTTAAATGGTTACGCATAATGACCTCAGATAATGACTATGTATGTGTCGCTATCTAGTGGTAGGAATATGTACTACAGTAAAAGAAAATGAATATGTTCTATGTTATACGAGGGCTGCTATTTATGTATCCGGAATAACAAAGTGAGACAAACATTTATCATTTATTATGGTTTTATTGCTTTTCAAAATATTCTCCATGATGATCGATGCACTTTTGCATACGTTGGAAACAATTTTCGTAGCACTTTTTCCATTCGGATTGAGGTATTTCCAGAACTAGACAGCATTTGACGCACCCTGATTGTACTTTTGCAACATTTTTTTACAACTATGTTGGTGTAATATTTTATATATACTCGTCATATTTATGCCCAGAGATGCCTCTATCTCGCGATATATAACATGACGATCTTGCATTACTAGTTTCCGCACAGCATCAATATTTTGAGGTACAACAACCGATTTAGGGCGACCTTCTTTAAATTCGTCCGTGAGCACAGACCGCCCACGATTAAACTCACTAAACACAAAAAAAATACGTGTCCAATATTTTTTATTATCTGACTGAAGGACTAAATAGAATTTCTTTTTTTTTACCCAGTCATCATCAGAAAGTCAAGCAATAATTATCTTATTATCTTCGATTAGCTCGTACTTAGGATCGTATATTAATTTGTGATTTTGAGTGGCACGTGCGTGGCGCTCGATTATTAATCTTAAAAAAAAAAAAGTTTTAAATTGCTAAAAACGCACGCTAAGATGATTAAAGCGAACGCGCTCTTTAATTCAAATATTAACAAAATTCACATACTTGATTATTATTAATTATCGTCATATTAGCAAATAGCATAGCAATAGCATTTAGCATGCTAAGGCACAAGAATTTGCATGCTAATGAAATTTATGATAAATAGCATTAATTGCCATCACTACTCCACACTAGTGTACGACCTTATCTGCCCAAAGTCATTTTCGACCCACTGAAAAAAACCAAGTTTCAGAACTGAAAACTACAAATTACGATCACAGTCCTTGGCTGTGGTTATCAATAAACAACATAGGTATTTATGTGAAAATTATAAAAATCGGTGTTATAAAAAGTTCTGGGCATTTATGGGTTTGTTTAGTAGATGTTAAGATTTTGGCTTTTTTATAATGTTTTAGCCTATAAATGTGTAATTTGACTTGTAATTAAATATGTGATGTTCGAATTTGTCTGCTCGACAACGTAAGTACCGCAATGAATGTTGGTGAACTATCAAAATGAAACGGATTCCGATTGATAGTGTGTTACGCAACTGCCCCGCGGGTATCAAACCCAGCACCTCATAGGTACTCAGCAGTACCTAGCATTTGTGTGACCACTAGACCAGTATCTCAATTCAAAGTAAAAAAAAACAGACAGTCGTGTATTAGAAAATATTTATTCCTCACAAAAGAGGTCAGTAATATACCTATTAATAAAAAAACCGGTCAAGAGCGAGTCGGACTCGCGCACCGAGGGTTCCGTTCCGATTTCTGAAAAAGTGTGCTACTTAGAGACATCGTTTTATTTTTCCTGTAATCTTTACATAAACTTCTATCACATAGAATAATTTCAGATTTTTCTCTTTGCAAACTTCGGAGATAAGGGGGGGAACGGTATTTTTTTTTTACATTTTTATCAAAAGTCGAAAACTATGCGGCCTAAAAAAAAATAAAAAATAGTTTGAAAATGTGCAAACAACGTTCTTTCATATGATACCCCACATGCCCTAGTAGCCCCACTATACATTTAAGACCCCCTTTCAGTCCCTGTTGCAAAAAAAATATAAATATTTTTATTTCTTTCTTATTTGCTAAATAGTTGGGTAAACGTCATCTAAAACTATTCCAAATTTCAAGTTGATAGCATCAGTAGTTCTTGAGATATCCACCTGTGACAGACAGACAGACAGACAGACAGACTGAGTCACACCATAAGGGTTCCAATTTTACCATTTTGGTACGGAACCCTAAAAATAGTAATAAAAACAATTTTTGTAAATAATAGCTTTTGCTCACGGCTTCGCCCGCGTTTATTATGCATATAAACCTTCCTCTTGAATCGCTCTATCTATTAAAAAAAACCCGCATCAAAACGTTGCCTTGTTTTAAAGATCTAAGCATACACAGAGACAGACAGCGGGAAGCGACTTTGTTTTATACTACTCGTGTGTAATGATTACTAATAATCTCAAACACAAAATAATTAACATGCATAATGATGACTATAATTATTAAAATAGAACATAATTAAAAAACAATACAAACATTTCATTTGTCAAAAAAACCAGTATAAGCTGACCTCGTATTCATTGAAACTCTGTACCTACCTACTACGCTTTTATGCAGAATATTTCTATGAACTGATAGTAAACTAATGACCGTTTCTTAAAGTGGATAGTCGAGGCTAGATTATCTACGCATTTTGTTTTAGAACAATAGATAAGAATATATTCATATACGCTAACCTCCGAAACCACCCAGCCGATTTCAATGAAATTTTATAAATGTGTGTTTGGATCCAGCTTGAAAGATAGGATAGTTTTGGACTCGATAGGTGGCGCTCCGTACCCAGCTTCAGGGGCGGGCCGCTAGTTAGATATAAATTAAAGGCACTTTTCGAGTCTATCTGTGTGGCCGCGTTGTTCTTCTAAACTGCGTAACGGATTTTGATGCGGTTTTAAACATTAATAGGTATGTTTTTTTTTTGTCAAGTATCAAAATGTTTTATTCGTACTACAAGTACTTTTTTTTTAATTTGCCGCGATTTTTTTTCTGTTTTGTCAAGTCTTGTCGAACCTACGCAGTGCTTATTTAGAACTAATTAACAACTTTTTGTGACGGTTATCAATCTAGTAATAATTGTATCGGCGATAATTACAATTTTTACTTTATCTTATTATCAAATTACTTTTGAAATACCTGTTTGCTGCTTTTTATCACTTTGGTATTCCTAAAGATTACATAATAAATTCCTCTCTCTCTAAAAAGAGTAATTTGTTCGTGTCTGTCATAGACTACTATTAATATCTGTGGACTTTGATTTCTTTGACAATTTACAAGAATTGAATGACTATCAAAAGTAACAAATATTTTCAAGAAAATGGCTAAGGTAGGATATTTTTTATATTATTTTGAATTAAACGTCAACGGTGCAAGTCTCCGGAATCCGCTGGACGGGTCGATAAGGCCACGCTTTGGGACGGCCATGTCCAGCAGTGGACGTCTTTCGATGAAATGGCATGTTAATGATCGATTTAGAATTATTCTAGTTCCAAAATTTGATTGCGTGACCCGCAGAAACTGATGATAAATAAATAAAAAAGGAAAAAAAAAACTTTTTTTACAAAAAAATACTACAAAGTGAAAAATAACTTTAATTTCGGAAGTCGGTGGCAAAAAACTAAAATACAGATCCAAAGACACCGACTTCCGAAGTTAAAGTTATTTTTCACTTCGTAGTATTTTTTTTGAAAGTCGGTTGTTTTTTTTTGTAAAAAAGTTTTTTATTTTTCACTGTTTTTGTGGGTCCGCTTGTAATTTATCTAAGTTACAAGAGCCTAATGTCAACTGCTCATCACCTTTTACAAATTTTTTCCCGATACAAGGACGTTAATTGTTGAGGAGTTCTCCTAGTAAGGAACCAGGAGAACTGGAACTGATGGTGCATTCACCATCAACTCCACTTCACCATATGCATTGCGACGAGCATAAATTGTCATAGTAAAGTAATCGAATCGCAACCCAAGTAAAATACGTATTTGAGTAGTTCCGATAGCCATCTGTGGTCTTCCCCATCAGTTCCACTTCACCAAATGGTGCTTTCCGGGAGCAAATACACTAGTTACTATAAAAAATACCCAAATCGCTCTATGTGTTCCTATAAAATTTGAGGGTTTCCCTCGATTTCCATTGGATCCCCTCATCAGATTCGGACTCAGTGACAATGGGACCACCTCAAGAGCACACCCTTTCAAACAAAAAAATGAATTTTGAAAATCGGTTCATAATTGACGGAGAAATCGGTGTACATACATAAAAAAAAAAATATATACGCGACGAATTTGATAACCTCCTCGTTTTTGTTTTTGAAAAGTCGGTTAAAAAGACGAAGGAGTACTTTAGTTTGTCTTTCGGCAAGTCGCGCGTCGGCTTTCTAAAATCTTTCTCTTTTTATTAAATTCAATTACGACACGCTGTGCACAAGTTCTGAACAAGGTTTTTTAACTAAGGTATTTTCTAGTACTTTTTGTATTTTATTAAAAGCCAATGTCCATACCGAATAATGCACCTTTCAAATTGTGAAAGAATTTTTAAAATACAAGCTCAATGCGAGCTGTGGTTGTGAAGATTACCCTCCAGCCCTCCATACATTATACAAACTCACAAAATTCGTTCTCTCTTTATAATATTAGTATAGAAGTATCTAGATTAGCCCTATTTTGACTTCGATCTCAACTGGCGAAAAGCATTAGGTGAGTTCTTCGATGGTACGAGCGGGAAAATGGGTCGCGCCCGCCTCGGTAACGCTCCCGACTTGTACTACAAACTTTCATCACATTTAACCCCTGGGATGAATTTTCAAAAATCCTTCCATATTAAGGAACTCTTGTGCAAAATTTCATACCTACTTATGTACCCAGGCGTGTAGATTCTCTAACCGCTCTTTTTATTCAGTAGAATTTCGTATTTGATGTTTGACTTCAGCGAATACCGCTTACTTGCAGAAGTTACCTTTTTCGAAGATGCTCTGGCGCTCAAGACGTTCATTTCTTGGTGTTCTGTTGGTGTTGCTACTCAGCCCAATAGTCTTCTTCACGATGGACCGAGCAAAAGATATCATTGAGGATTTGATTGCTACCAACAGGTACTTGATATTTAACCGTAACAACAATCAACAACAATCTGCCTAGCCTTTTCCCAACTATGTTGGGGTCGGCTTCCAGTCTAACCGGATGCAGCTGAATACCAGTATTTTACATGGAGCGACTGCCTATCTGACCTCCACAACCCAGTTACTGGGTAATACGATACCCCTTGTTATGACTGGTTGTCAGACTTTCGGGCTTCTGACGACCCGTAACGACTGTCAAAGATCTACGAATAACAGCCGGGACCAACGGCTTAACGTGCTTTCCGAGGCACGGAGGAATCTCGGTATGTAAAGATGGTCACCCATCCACTGACCAACCCCGGCAAGCGTAGCTTAACCTGACGGATCGACCCGTGCGGCTGTTATTACTTAGCCACGAGCTTTTTTGTTACCTTTACCACAAACAAACGGATTTAATGTTATAGAAGTTGTATCTCGCTAACCCGCCAGTTGACCTTAAGGCGAAAGCGCCAGGGTAGCCCGCGAAATTCAAAATTTCTTACGTTCTTTGCAATTTGTAGGTCAGAGTGAGCTTGTATGTTGATTAAAATATGATTCGTGGCCGTAGCTAATATGGCTTTACAGAATTATAATCATTAGAATCAGCAATACGACTCCATAAGTTAGCATTTATATCAAATGTAGCGATTTCAGGAAATCATGAGGTTTGAGGTAAATGCTAACTTATGGAGTTGTATTGCTGATTCTAATGATTATAATTCCGTAAAGCCATATTAGCTACGGCCGCGAATCATATTTTAATCAACATACAAGCTCACACTGACCTACAAATTGCAAAAAACCTAAGAAATTTTGAATTTCGCGAGCTACCCTGGCGCTTTCGCCGTTGATATTTAACCGTAACAAGAAGTCGAAATTGTCTACAGAATATGAACACAATGTTCATTCTGCAACGTGCTACACACCATGTTCGGGTTGGCATGCTTCGTCATGTTTCAGCACAGCCGAGCGCAAAATAAAACATACAATTTTGCTAACGGCCTGTGCCAAAACAAACCAATCCAAATATGGTGCGTTAGTGACAAGGCGGCGGTGGACGGCATACTGAGTTAGCTTGACGTTTGTCTATCTTCCCCGTTTCACGCTCACATACAATACGGCCGCCGTATCTTGGCGAGTCCGAACTTCGCGCAGAACGCTGCGCAGTAACATTTTTAGGAATCAAATGGCGACATGAGGCGAGTGTGAGTGAGAGAACATGCGCGAAAGTTCGAAGACTCGCCAAGATACGTCGGCCGTACTGTACCTCAGACGGTGAATAGCACTTGCGCGGATATTATAGCACCCTTATGAGAACCCAAGCTCTGTTACATAAAAAAAAAATCTCCAAAAAGAAAAAAGATGTAAAATAATGCTAATTAACTTCCTTCTAGGCTAGTCCAAGCTTGCAGAATAATGAGGAATAAGATAACGGCAGAGGTTGCAAAATGCCGCAACTCGACCCGTTTGACGAACACAGTGCGAGGTTAATTGAAAATTTGCCGATTGTAAAGTGTGAAAGGACAGAATGGGTCAATTGCTATGTAAGTAGATAGAAAGTGAACATCCTACTAATGCTACTAATTCTACTAATCCTACTTATCACAATAATCACACTAATATTAAAAGGCGAAAGTTTGTGAGTGTGTGTATGTTTGTTACTTCTTTACGCTCAAATGGCTGGACCGATTTGAATTTGGTATGTAGATAGCTTAAATATCCTGGATTAACACTTAAGCTACTTTTTATTCCGGTCTACGCAGGTGAAATCGCGGGGTGCAGCTAGTATTATATAAGCGAAAGTTTGAGGATGGATGGATTTCTAGATGTTTGTTACTCTTTCACGCAAAAAACTCCTTAACCGATTTTGATCAAATTTGGCACACAGATAGATTATAACCTGAATTAACACATAGGATACTTTTTATTTTGGAAGTACGATTCAGTGGGTTCATTTTCTTCGAAGCATTCCCGTTTGTGCACCTGTTTTCTGAGCACCGATTTTTAGAGCACCCAAGGTATTCCCATTTGAGCACCTACGGTCCAGTAGCTTCTAGTGATGGGGTGTATAATAAAACCCCTGCGGTTAACGTCAATACCCTGAGTTCAAGGTCAGCGACCTTAGGAGGCAGATCTTGACTTTCGTAATTTTGACCTTGAGGTCAAGGTCAATGACCCTGACCCTGAGGTCAAGGTCAGCGACCTTAGGACAATTGCAGAATTTGACTTTCGGAATTTTGACCTAGAGGTCTAGGTTAAAATTCCGAAGGTCAAAATCTGCGATGCTCCTAAAGTGACTGACTTGGACCTTAGGGTCATTGGCCTTGCCTTCAGGGTCATTGACCTTGACCTCGAGGTCAAATTCCGGAAGTCAAATTCTGCAATTCTCCTAAGGTCGCTGACCTTGACCTCAGGGTCAGGGTCATTGACCTTGACCTCAGGGTCAGGGTCATTGACCTTGACCTCAAGATCATTGACTTTAACCGCAGGGTCATTGACATTGATCTTAACGTTAACATTCTGAAAGTCAAGATCAGCGATTTTTAGGAGCAGTAACAGGTCAATATTCATGGTCGGTGTCCTTGAGGTCAAGGTCAGTGGACTTAGGAGGCAGATCTTGACTTTCAGAATGTTTGTATCGATATGTTTTATTATACAACCCATCACTAGAAGCTACTGGACCGTAGGTGCTCAAATGGGAATACCTTGGGTGCTCTAAAAATCGGTGCTCAGAAAATAGGTGCTCAAACGGGAATGCTTCTCATTTTTGACCTCCACGCGGGCAAAGCCGCTGGCAAAAGCTAGTTAAGAATAATAGCGAAAGACAAAGCATCAACTCTCACTGGGCCCCAGTGGTGGATTACGACGGCCCACTCTATCTCACAGAGAGGGAAACCTGACAGGGGAATCCGATAGTACCTACGTACAGTAGTTGCGTTTGCGACCATAAGCCGCACCTAGCCGCACGCACGTAAAAATACTGCGGCGGGATTTTATCGCGCACTCGATTTTCAACTCTCGGTGTTGAGCCGAGCTTCGAGAATCCAACCTAACAACAATAGAGTGCATTCTAGCGCGTCGAAAAAACACACTGTTGGATTTGCAACTCTCGGCGCTAAGCAGAGCGTTGAAAATCCAGTGCGCGAAAAAAAAACGCCGCGATATTTTTACGTCATTGCGAACGACGGCTTAGACCAACGAGGCAAACAAATTAAAACCCCAAATTTCATATTACTTACAGAAATCTGAATGCAACGTCACGGAAGACATCCTGAGAACTTTGAAAGATATAGTCTGTATTTACAGAGATATTATTAGCACCACACATCCACATCTAAATAAGTACTGCTATTGCAAAGACAGACTTGATAACACAAATATAAATAGTACAATTATAGCAACATAAATGGTGTTCAAACAAATCTTCAATTTATTTGTAACTATAGTAGCTGTTCCCCTCGCATAATTAGCAAACTGACAAACATGAACCGTGATAAAAATTGTCTAAGATTTGAATCCGGGGCATAGTCTAATACGGTATTTTACTCTATATGAGAAAAAGTCTAAAAATATATTATTTAGATAGCTTAGGCAAAAAGCAGTCGGAAAATGTTAGTTTTAGTTCATAAAATAACAATATAAATTTTAAAATTCAATTCAAAGTTTTCAGTTTTTTAATCTGTTTTCTAAAGTTCATAAAATAACAATATAAATTTTAAAATTCAATTCAAAGTTTTCAGTTTAACACCATGAAAGTTTATGTCCGTAAGGATTGAGTCGCCACATTTCGTATCTTAATGAAATTTTATACTTATTTAGTAGTAAGTTTAAAAATTTTGTAGGTTCGATCCTCGATTTTGTAGGTATAATACTTCAAAAGATATATGAACATAAAGGTGGCACCTCAATCTAAATATTTGGATTGAGTCGCCACGTCAGAACTAGGTACATCATGGATGAATGTTTATCATTATTTGGTATGATTTAGTAGTAATTGTGTATAGTACCTACTAAAAATCTGAGTCCTGTATTGTTGATATTGAAGAATATACAATACTTTTAATGTGGCTCCTCAATCCATCAATCAATCAATCATAAAAACGTGAATTTCCATGAAAGTAATTGGTCAATTTATATTCCACTCCAAAGAACATTCAGTAGTAAGTGTGTTCGAATTTGTAGCATATAGAGAAAGTAGTAAAACTGAGTGAATTTAGTAAATAAACGCATTTTATTTGGCTCCTCAGTCCTGACGTTCTGCAAATAAATAATTGATTGTATCTACCTGAGATCACAACGGAATCAATAACCAGAGACACTAACATTTAGTATAAATGTCTACTAAATACTTATGTACAAATCAACATTGTATATATATATTCGGTATCTGAAAAAAAAAATACTTTTCGATATTCATTAAGAATTCGCTATTGAGGGTGACCATGTTGTGTGTGTACCTGGGACAAACGGTCAAACTAGGTAAGTCCAACTTCGTTAAGTTAGGGAAGCTACGGAAGATCTTCTCGTCCAAAATATCGCAGTGTCTCGAAACAAAAGTCTTTGACCAGTGTGTGTTGCCAGTTATGATTTACGGCACTAAGACGTAGCGTTTTACAATGGGCCTCATAAGAAAGCTCAAGGTCACCCAAAAGCCAAAGAAGAGGGTTATGCTCGGTGTTTTTCTGCGAGATCGAGTTAAGAATGAGGTCACTTTTGGGGGGAGCAGTAGACGTCTTTCGGCTGAAATGATGATGATGATGATGATGTTAAATGAAACCAGGATGACTAGTTTTTGAAATTTATTTTTTTAATAAAATTCCTACTTATTTCTAACAGAATTGTATTATTCACTTCGTAAAGGAGAAAAATAATAAAGTGTTCATCCTAAACGTTCTAAATAATTGCCACTTAAATACTAACTTACCTAATAAATAAACACATTAATACTAATTGTAAAAAACTATTCAAACTGCCCATTGATACCTCTGATGTTATGGTAAGCGTTTATAACTACGATTTTGTATCGAAGCGCTTTTGTGTTTTAAAACAAATCACAATTGAAATCAAGATGTGCCAACAAAGATAATTATGCAAATTACGTATAGGTAATAACAATGTTACAAAACCGGTCAAGAGCGAGTCGGACTCGAGCACCGAGGGTTCCGTTCCGATTTCTGAAAAAGTGTGCTATTTAGAGACATCGTTTTATTTTTCCTGTAATCTTTACATACACTTCTATCATATAGAATATTTGCAGATTTTTCGCTTCGCAAACTTCGGAGATAAGGGGGGGGGACGGTATTTTTTTTTACATTTGTCATCAAAAGTCGAAAACTATGCGGCCTATAAAAAAGAAAAAAAATGTTTGAGAATGTGCAAATAGCGCTCTTTCATATGATACCCCATATGCCATGGTAAACCCACTTTGAATTTTTAAGACCCCCTTTCAGTCAATGTTGCAAAAAAAGTATAAATATTTCTTTCTTATTCAAACTCAAACTCAAACTATTTGCAAAATAGTTGGGTAAACATCATCTAAAACTGTTCCAAATTTCAAGTTGATAGCATTAGTAGTTCTTGAGATATCCAGCTGTGACAGACAGACAGACAGACTGAGTCACACCATAAGGGTTCCTTTTTTACCATTTTGGTACCGAACCCTAAAAAGGAACTATCCCTATACTATATGTTTTAAAAAACAGCACATAATAAGTGGTAGGTCCACTAATCGAATCGCAACCCGCGAAATACAATAATTGAGTAGTCCCGATGCCCATCTGGGGTCTCCGAGAGCAAATGCGCGAGTTAGGGTCAGCTCACACTGAGACGCGACGCGACGCGACGCTGCGCGCACATTTTAAAAGAGCGACTCAAAATATAACTTTATTTTCTACACGAAAATATACACATTTCATTGTGAGAATTTAGAATACGTTGCACCATGCAGCGCTGCGCCTCGTGATGCCTCGCAGCGTATAGCGATGCATCGCGACGCAGCGGTGCTTCGCCGGTACGCGCGTTGTGCAAGAGCGGTGCTGTGCCTCACGAAGCCGCGCGACTAGTCTACTACAGTCTCTACTATTTCCGTCCAGACTTCGTGTAGAATTGATGCAGTTTGGTCGAGTGCTCGAGTGAAATTATAATGATAGACTGGGATCTTGTTATAATCGGACTTCTTGCAGAAGAGGAAGAGGAAGAAGAATACAAAAATAAAATTAAAAAGACGCAGGGCGGGGCGGGAGCACGTGGCGAATGTAGACACGTCCCGCTGCGCCGCGCGGCGTCGGCTTGAAGTGGCGGCTGCGAAAATTTTTGCAGCCGCCATCTTGGATTTCCATTTTGACCTCATTATCGTTTTAGGGTTTTTTTACCTCTAGTGTTTTACACCCTTAAAAAATTTCACAAGTTCCATGATGAAACTATGATGATAATGAAGTTTGCTATGTTGACTGTACAATACCTATAATCCAAAAAAAATAGGCTTGGTAGTGTCGTTAATTGGAAACGACACTACTGGTAGTGCGGCTGGTAGTGTCGTTGCCAATAAACGAAAATTTAAGGGATTCCCTCGATTTCCATGGGATCTCTTCATCAGATTCTGACTTGGTGACAATGGGACCACCTCGAGAGCATAACCTTTGAAACAAAAAAATAATTGTGCAAATCCGACTATACAGGCTGACTTTGAAAACATGCGACAAAATAGATTTTGTTTCTATAAGCCACAAAACGTACATTTTCTTTTTAAATCACGTATTCATGGTCACCCTACAAAAAAATTTCATAAGAAATTAAAGAATAGCTAATAACTTCGTAAATATGTACTTTTTTTTGTATTTTTTTATACGTACATTTTGTAGAAATTTATACAAAATATTGGCGTTTTTTGTTCCAAATTTCGTCACATGATTATGTAGATTAGAGGCAAATCTATTTACCGAAGCATCTGAATTGAGGAGCCACATTAAATATGCTATAGCTCCCATTTCTTTCTTTTGTGATTGCCGACTCTTATCCTACAAATCTAATATACTTACTACTAAATGATGTTGAAATTGCGCATTAATTGAACTACTGCTTCTTTGTAAAATGACCAGTCGTATGTGTATGGACTGAGGAGCCACACATAATGTATTGTAACTTTTTTAATTTTAACACTACCGAGCTCAGATTTTGTCTACTAAATACTCTCAAATACTACTAAATCATACCAAATTATGATAAACATTCATCCATGATGTTCTTAGTTCTGACGAGGCGACTCAATCCAAACATTTAGATTGAGTTGCCACCTATAAGTTCATATATCTTTTTAAGTATTATACCTACAAAATCGAGGATCGAACCTACAAAATTTTTAAACTTACTACTAAATAAGTATTAAATTTCATTAAGATACGAAATTTGGCGACTCAATCCTTACGGACATGAAAGTTTGACAGTTGACAATGACACTTTTTAGTTTACAGAGCGCGCTCTGTAAACTAAAAATTTATAATTCGACGGTTAAAAGGTAATAAGGCATAAGCGACATTTTGGTCGAAAATAACTCATGAATGCCATTCTACTTAAAATTTTTCGCTTTTTCGAATGCGCTTACTCCCATGGCTCTACAATGACTTTTTTGTCACTTATGCCCAAGCAAAAAACTGCGTTTCCAAAGTGTCATTTTGATGTAACCGACCGAGTTTTAGGCCTTTTTTACCCTAAAGGTGCTTGTACCCCTGTAAAAATGGGATCACTTTTAGTTTATAGTCGGTAATGTATTTTTACTTCTTACTGGGGTAGAGATTCCGGGCGCTTACGGCTCTATACCATTAACACCGCTTTTGACAGCTGGAACTAATCCCTCTTTACCTTTGTCGTCAAAAACATTAAGCGTCAGTTATATCTTCCTACCATTTATAAGTTTACAATACAATTGTTGGTTATACGCAATTACTAAAATCTAATTTGATATTGAACTGTCGGTTATACCTTACTACCATTTACAGGTTTACAATACAGTTGTCGCTTATACACAATTACTTAAATCAAATTTGATATTGAAGTGTCAGTTATACCCTACTACCGTTTACTATTTCAATACAACTCTGTCTCTTACGCCGTATTACTTTACAGTGATCATTTATTAAATGGTGCTTACGACAATTTGTATAACTTTTTAGTACTCCAGTAGCTATTTAGCGAGTCGCTTATTCCAAAATCAGTCGGCCACGTGCAGTGACGGCGAGAGCATGTGGCGAGAGCAACGGCAGACGCAGCGTTCGGCGCGGAGCTCGTGAGGATGGCACATCACGAGCTCCGCACCGAACGCTGCGTCTGCCATCCTCACGAGTTCCGTGCCGGGCGTTGCGTTTGCTGCCTGCTGGAACTCCACGCCGCCAGTCTCCAAGTCAAATCTCTTAGGAATATCGTTTCGAGATGTTCCCAGCACATCTTTTGCGACTGAACTCAACAGTAATGATTCACCTACAATGGAATTGTCCAACGAAATATCAAGTATTGCAAACTCCGAGCCGATCGTCCTTCGATCTTATGTTTCCCAACAACCGTTGGAAGTTCTCCCAGGTACATCTTCGGGACCAGACGCTAACAATACTCAATCCTCCACATTTAGAAACACTCGTCCAGGAAAGAAAGACTCTTATTTAGATTATATGTCAGACGACGAGGTAGCCTTGTTAAATGCCTTTGGCGATGCAGGAAGCTCAGATGAGTGGGAGCCGGAAGGTAATGGCAAGAAAAGGAAGAAAATTACTCTAGACGTCGAAGAAAAGATTGTAGGTAACAAAGCGGCGAAAAAGATTCCCAAAAATAAGAGAAAACAAGCTGCCTAAAACCAATTATCGGGTCAGAGTTACGTTAAAATAAACGGAGAAGTTGCTCAAGAAAAAAAAGTCCAACCAAACCCTTGCCCAATATATCGCATAAACGCGATATATTTTGATACTCGCAAGTAAATCAAAACCTATAGGGTACTTTCCGTTGACCTAGAACCATGAAATTTGGCAAGAGGCAAGGTCTTACAGCACAAGTAATGGAAAAAGTCCGAAAATTGGTAATTTATAATTTTATCATATAAAAAAAACTTTCAAGTATGTCATCTGTCAAGGCGGTTATTCTCAGGAACGCGTAGAGGTATCAAGTTGAAATTAATTCCAAATACGTACGTCTATGGTCCCTTAGAGCTCTAAAAAAATCAAGCTTCTAAATCAACGCAATAAAAAATACGGCCATTTATGCGACATATTTTGATACTCGGAAGTAAATCAAAACCTATAGGGTACTTCCCGTTGACCTAGAACCATGAAATTTGGCAAGAAGCAAGGTCTTACAGCACAAATAATGGAAAAAGTCCGAAAATTGGTAATTTGTAATTTTATCATATAAAAAAAACTTTCAAGTATGTCATCTGTCAAGGCGGTTATTCTCAGGAACGCGTAGAGGTATCAAGTTGAAATTAATTCCAAATACGTACGTCTATGGTCCCTTAGAGCTCTAAAAAAATCAAGCTTCTAAATCAACGCAATAAAAAATACGGCCATTTATGCGACATATTTTGATACTCGGAAGTAAATCAAAACCTATAGGGTACTTCCCGTTGACCTAGAACCATGAAATTTGGCCAGAAGCAAGGTCTTACAGCACAAGTAATGGAAAAAGTCCGAAAATTGGTCATTTGTAATTTTTTCACATAAAAAAATACTTTCAAGTATGTCATCTGTCAAGGCAGTTTTTCTCAGGTTTGCATGGAGGTATCAAGTTGAAATTAATACCAAATACCAACGTCTATGATCCCTTAGAGCTCTAAAAAATCAAGCTTCTAAATCAACGCAATACAAAATACGGCCATTTATGCGACATATTTTGATACTCGCAAGTAAATCAAAACCTATAGAGTACTTCTCGTTGACCTAGAACCATGAAATTTGGCTAGAAGCAAGGTCTTACAGCACAAGTAATGGAAAAAGTCCGAAAATCGGTAATTTGTAATTTTATCACATAAAAAAATACTTTGAAGTATGTCATCTGTCAAGGCGATTTTTCTCAGGAACGCATGGAGGTATCAAGTTGAAATCAATACCAAATACGTAAGTGTATGGTCTCTTAGAGCTCTAAAAAAATCAAGCTTCTAAATCAACGCAATAAAAATACGGTCATTTATGCGACATATTTTGATACTTGCAAGTAAATCAAAACCTATAGAGTACTTCTCGTTGACCTAGAACCATTTTTGGTAAGAAGCAAGATCTTACAGCACAAATAAAGGAAAAAAGTCCAAAAATTGATTATTTGTAGTTTTATCACATAAAAAAATAGTTTTTAGTTTTTTTTTTCTGGTTAAATGTGGGCGTATAGTTACACCTCTGCCCAACCCTTCGGGTAAACAAGGCGTGATGTTATTTTTATGAATAGTTTTTTGCGAATACAAACTTAAATATGCAGTTGGAGAATTGTCCGTGACGTATATGTGTATGGGAGAACATGTTTTTCAACACAATGTTAAGTTTGTCTTTGGGATAAATTCTTTTCAGCTACGGAACCCTCATTGTGCGTGGTCCGACACGCACTTGGCCGGTTTTTCTTAATAAATAGTGAAAAAACGTATTTTTGTTTTCGTTGAATCACATCACCAATTAAATGATGACGGATAACACTTTAAATGTACGCAGTTACTTAAGTCTTATTTTAAAAGAGAATCATGTTGGTGGTGATTCCATTATTTTTAAGACGTGACGTTTAATCCACGTTACCATTTGCACAGATAGTGCCGTATGTTGGATGTTTTCGTTTTCCTCTTGGTATAGAAAACTTAATGTGTGGAAGTACCACGTTACCTTTTTTTCAACCCACTTACAGTGTCACTAATGTCTAACATCCTCACGATGTTTTTGCTAAGCACTGTTTCTTATGCTCCATTACCTTTTGGCATAATGATGTGAATAGTCAAATATCCTTCTTTACCCATTTAAGTTATTCTACAGTCATATGACTTATGCCCTATTACCTCTTTGTGTGAGGATATCAAATGTAGCTAAGTCTTCTATACTCTTCGTTTTTTTCTATGTAGATGTATCTTACGCCGAATTACCTCATAAGGAAAATAAGATCAATTGATCTAAGCGGCATAAAACCACATAAAACAATGTCCAATCAAATAAATAAAAGTGCTAATTGAAACTTTTATTTTTCTTAATTCTAGAGCTGTTTCCATTTTCACGATATGACAATAATTAAAAAAGTTATGTCCATTTTTCTACAATTTCAAACTTTGAACTGCTCTCCTGAACAATTTGGTTTTTGTTGCTTATACCCTATTACCTTTCAACCGTCGATTATTGTTATTTTATGAACTTTAGAAAACAGATTAAAAACTGAAAACTTTGAATTGAATTTTAAAATTATGACGTAATAACATGGCGGCTATGTTATTTCGTCTCGTCATACCGCTCTGTAATTTAAAAAGTGTCAATGTCAACTGTCAACTGATCAGCATGTATAAAGTGTTTGTTTACACGGTGAACTGACGTCATGACCACAGAGCAATGTGGCGTCCACTGCATTTAAATGCATTTTTATGGCACTTATCGATTGAATAAAATTTTTGTGATTTTTTTTGGTGGCTTCTATAGTGCATTAGCACTATAGAAGCCACCAAAAAAAACACAAAAAAATAGTAATTTACTTGAGACACTTTTACCAAAAATGGGTGTAATACCCTTTATGTAAATTCGATCAATCAATCTGCTTAGCCTTTTCCCCGACTTCCAGTGTAACCGGATGCAGCTGAATACCTGTATTTTACATGGAGTGACTGCCAATCTTAATTGTAAACAATCACATCATTTATCATCTGACGAAGCGGTGTTCAGCGTTTATTAATATTTTTCATAAATAATAAGATGTAAATATTTGGACGTAAAGCTATTTTTAACTCTATTTATCTCGGTAATGTGACACAATATGATGAATGTATATGATATATATAAAAATATATGTGATATCATGTCATGTGCCATTTTTTGTTCCTCTATAATTATGTCCTTTATCTATACTCTATACATAAAGTATAATCGTGCGACGCCATTTTAAAAATAAAACAAAATGTCGCACCAAGGCGCCAATAGGTTTAAAGCATGTTTAAAGCCTTTAGCCGTCATTGTTTTTAGCTACTCCATCATCAAACCCCTATCTATAACCTATTCATTGAGACCATTTCAATGAGCCCAAACACGATACCTCTGCTGTAAGTTGTTGAGGAGGTTGGGTATCCTGCGAGCTCCAGGTGATGCTGCAGCATCAGTTCAAGGTTACTGTGTTATTCTTCTCTATCATTGAAGAAACATAATACCAAAGGAGATTAATAGCGGTCCATATTTCTATGGGTCCCATACAAACTTGGCCAAGAAATTAACACAAATAAAACAAAAAGCATTATTAAGCTATAATTGTGATTCATAGCCCTGTATATTTTTATTCGTCATAAAACTTAGTGAAGATCTTCCCAAAAATGATTACTTCAAAAAATTTATTCATACCTAATCACAACAAAACATTAAAGATGCAGACATACGCAGTACCACAGAGATATAGAAATAAAATAGAAATCATCAAAGATAGACCTAACTGACAAGAAGGGTTATATATAAGGCAATGTATTTGTTTGTGTAAACCAAATCTATAAAGATGTGCCTATAAAATTTGAGGGTTTTCCTCGATTTCCATTGGATCCCCTCTTCAGATTCTGACTTGGTGACAAATGGGACCACCTCGAGAGCATACCCTTTCAAATAAATAAAGAATTTTCAAAATCGGTAGGTACACACAATCAATCTGCCTAGCCTTTTCCCAACTATGTTGGGGTCGGCTTCCAGTCTAACCGGATGCAGCTGAATACCAGTATTTTACATGGAGCGACTGCCTGTCTGACCTCCACAACCCAGTAACTGGGTAATACGATACCCCTTGGTAAGACTGGTTGTCAGACTTTCGGGCTTCTGACGACCCGTAACGACTGTCAAAGATCCACGAATGACAGCCGGGACCAACGGCTTAACGTGCTTTCCGAGGCACGGAGGAGTCTCGGTATGAAAAGATGGTCACCCATCCACTGACCAACCCCGGCAAGCAGGTAGGTACACACAATAATGACAAATAAAAAAATATATATATATACGCGACGTCGAAGTCGATTAAAAATTAATATAATTTATTTTAGGTAGTATTTATTTATTTATTTATTTATTGCACAATGCACACACAGTTACAGGGTTAACTTACAACTAGTGAGTACAAAGACCCCGTTGGGGCGCAGCAAGATAACTTAAAACTAGATTATAACATAACAATTAAAGCACATAACATTAACATTATCAATTAAAGCATTATTTTACATTATGTCAAGAATTGTATTAAGTAAGTATATTATTAAGTATTTAGATAAAATTGTATTATGTATGTCTATTCTATTATTAAATTATGTTATTATTAGGTACATTTATAATGTCAATATTAGTCATTCACAAATTCACATATTCTAGGGGTTTTTATCGTCCATAAATTCTTGTACACTGTAGAAACATTTCAATATGAGTAATGACTTATCTCTATAATTTATAGGTAGTTTTATCAATTATAGCTGGTCAAAACTAAAAACAAAGTAGGTATCTCTGTAGAGGAAGGAAGTGAATTCTGAAATAACGACCACCAATTTCGATATAAATCACAGATCGTATTACGGTAGGTTGTCGCCTTATAAATATAATATTATAACTGTGGTTGTTGGCTGATCACTGCACCAGCTGAGTTAGATGTTGTTCTACTGAGTAGTACGCAGTGCTGGTGGTAAAGGTGAAAGTAAACTCTTCAGCGGCTTCACATGCTGAGCTCGTTCCCAACAAGCGCCGGTTTTCAGACATCAGTCGGAGCACACGTCGCCTTCACTCCTCTGCCCAGAGTAACTGGAGTTACATCTGTAATAGAAACGTAAACATGCACTTATGAGATATATTATTAGTTTAATATAAGCATACACATAAGAGATATATTATTAGTTTAATGAAAGTTGGTGGCAAAAAACTAAAATACAGATCCAAAATCACCGTCTTCCGAAATTCAAGTTTTTTTTTTTGGAAATCGGTTGTTTCTTTTGTAAAAAAAGTTTATTTTCACTTTTCAGTGGGTCAGTTTGTAATTTATCTAAGTTACAATAGCCTAATGTCAACTGCTCATCATGTTTTTACAAAATATTGCTTTTCCCGATGCAGGGACATTCATTGTTGAGGAGTTCTCCTAGTAAGAACCAGGAGAACTGGAATCATCATAAATGCATTGCAACGAGCATAAATTGCTTAGCAACCATATTATTAAAGTAATCCAATCGCAACCCCTGAAATACTTATTATTGAGTACCTAGTTCCGATGGCCATCTGTGGTCTTCATCATGAGTTCCACTTCACCAAATGGTGCTTTTCAAAAGCAAATTGCACGTTTCACTATAAAAAAATACCCAAATACAAATACAGGGTGTAAGGGACCGCCCTCCGCAAAGTGATGTGCTGACAGTGATCGTTCCGACCATCGTGGGCGATGTATCTTGAGTCCGTAACAGTCAAGCACGCGTAAGATTTATGGTCGGATCAGACTGATGTGAAGATAGAACTGATCGGCCTTTAGACTTAATACAAAGATTCTTACCTGTACTTAGAATGTCCCTCAACATTGAAACAGTTTGCAAACATTTGACAAGAAAGACGGGAACATCGCATCTTTTACCCTCATAATGTTCTGTGCATTGACAGATTGGCTTACTCTCCGCATTCAGGGAACAGAAACCATTGTTGGAACAATAATTATTATGGCACGCCTTGACTTCGCACCTTTCCCCAGAGTAGCCGGTATTACACCTGAAATAACGAAGATTTGAAACACGTAACATGGAAAACAATTTATTATACAGGTGTTTTAAATGCGTGTCCATTCATTTAAAGATAAAAAAAAAAATGCTATGAAAGTTACGCGGAGAATACTTTTTAAAGAACATAAATTATTATACCCATTTGTGGTATTTTCAAGTTTTCGAGCGGAATAAACACTGAAATATCTCTTTTAATGTTTTAGGGTTCCGTACCAAAATGGTAAAAAAGGAACCCTTATGGTGTCACTCAGTCTGTCTGTCTGTCTGTCACAGCTGGATATCTCAAGAACTACTAATACTATCAACTTGAAATTTAGAATAGTTTTAGATGACGTTGACCCAACTATTTTGCAAATAAGAAAGAAGTAAAAATATTTCTATTTTTTTTGTAACAGGGACTAAAAGGGGGTCTTAAAAAATCAAAGTGAGGCTACTAGGGCATGTGGGGTATCATATAAGAGAACGCTGCTTGCACATTCTTAAACTATTTTTTATTTTTTTTTAGGCCGCATGGTTTTCGATTTTTGACGAAAAATGCAAAAAAAAATACTGTTCCCCCTCTTATCTCCGAAGTTTGCAAAGCTAAAAATCTGAAATTATTCTATGTGATAGAAGTTTATGTAAAGATTACAGGAAAAATAAAACGATGTCTCAAAATAGCACACTTTTTCAGAAATCGGAACGGAACCCTCGGTGCGCGAGTCCGACTCGCTCTTGACCGGTTTTTTTTAAGTTAAATAGACTCATCACGTAACGTGTTTATTTCTACCTATATTATAATAACTAGCTTTTGCCCACGGCTAATTTCGGAAGTCGGTAGCAAAAAATGAAAATACATTTAACCAGACGCCGCCTTCCGAAATTAAAGCTATTTTTCACTTTGTAGTGTTGTTTTTTGAAGTCGGTTTTTTTTTGTAAAAAGGTTTTTATTTTTCACTTTTTAGCTGTGGTACCTACCCCACGCAAATTCTAATACCACTACCTGCAAAAGAAATTAGAACATCATCCACATAGAAGTGGGCAAAAAATACGTGTTATTGAAGCTAAACTCAAAAACTACAAAAGCGATGTAAATTTTTGTATGGGACCAACTTTGAGGTATACCCTCTCGAATAAAACAAAATTTTTCAAATCAGACTTCTCTGTAAAAAGTGAAAACTTACTTACTTACTTACTTCGTGGTCATAAATAAAAAAACGTATCGACTTGAGAACCTCCTCTTTTTTTCGTCGGTTAAAAATTAACATGTTTTACCTGCACTTAGGCTGTCCCTCGGCGCTGACACTACAATCTCCATGGAAACAGTAGTTGTGACAGACTGGAACCTCGCATCTCTCGCCGCTGTAACCCTGTGTACACTCACAACGAGATTCCCCGCTAACTTTCGTGCCATGGACACACAACAGGCTTACATCCGTAGCACCATTGAAGGAGTCGTAGTTGCTGAGCTCTTGCATAGCGTCGCAGTACTGAATTTCAGGCGTTTGATCCTCAATTTTGTAGTTGGAAGCTATACCTTGAACAAACATACCATCGTATGTTATGTTAGGAATTGACAAAAATTTTTTAGGTTTCACGTTCCTGTCACGAGGTGGATTCTTTGATATTTCCCAAAAGGTACCCCCTAGGCCCAAGTAGATAGAATCTTTTGATACGGCCAATGATTTAAAATTTCCTGTGTCTCTTTCAACATACAATGTTCTCCTGTTCTCTCCATTTAAATCTGCACTTTCAATAGTATTGTAATATTTATTGCCATCAGGAACCTGCTGTTCTAACCAGTATATTTTCTGTGTCTGTTGGTCAATGACCATGGCTTCTCGCTGAATATAACTGTTGTCGTTATCAACAGTTTCTCTCTGTGACCCATCAAATCGACCCCTCTCTATTTTAATGTCTGTGGTCCAGTAGATATACCTGTAATTTGTAAATAGTTAGCGAACCAGTGCTGTACGTCAATCTACTTCAAACACAAGAAATCACTTCACTTGAAACATTATATACCGGATGACTTTTTTTACCGTCTTGAAAAAAATTAGGTATATTAGGTGAACGGAGTAGAAGCCTATGGCATACCTAACTTTCTAATCTAAAATTCTAATCATATGATTTGAATTTCGATATTTTTAAACGATTTATTATTTTTTTTCAAAATTTCTGTTTTTATGGTACAAAAATGAAAAGTTTACATCAAATTGTAGTATTTATTGGTACTTTGATATTTTTTTCTGTCTAAGCTATTAAAAAAAAAAAACGCCCAAGGCCTCCTCCCCTCTTAACCTGCTTCAAACTGTATTTCTTTCTTTTCTATTATATTGTAGAACTAACTACCAGTTCACGATGTTCAATATGTATTTTGCTGAGTTAAAAACCTAATAATTAATATCATTAGTAACGTACCCTCCACAGCTATCCACGTCAATATCTTTGATATCTTTGGGTTGATTTTTTAAATTGAAAATATTTATGTTAACTGTGTTGTAACTTCCAGGTTTTAATAAAATCGAGTTTAAGCTATTTCCTTGTTCAATCCAAAAGAGTAACATTGTGACTGGGTCGTAGGCGATCCGTATGTTTCCGTATAGGTTACTTTTAATTACGGATTGTATTTTCCTGGTTGCTATGTCAAAGCTAAAAATCTCGTTTGATCCACCAATCAGCAGTCTGTTGTGAACTGGATCGTAAGCTATTGATAAAATAAGATCAATTGATGGAATGACTTCTGTATGAGTTAGTGCTCCATTATTATTGTAAAACTGTAGTTGCTCTCTTCCGCTCACGACGATGTCTGAAACATGAAAATACAAATTTCTAAGCTAATTAAAATCTTCTCTTTCCATTAAATACGCTACCCATTGTACTAATGGTTCTCAAATGACTTTCATTGTCGCCAGTCTGCTATTTGATTTTTTTTTTGTTTATTTATTTTATTTTTATTTGTATTTTTTTTACTAAACGGTTGTATCCTGCCGCCGCTTCCGCCTCAATGATTTTAAATTCCCTTCTCGAAGCGAAGCTAACGCTAAAAAATAACGCTAAATTGAAAAATAATCACCTACTGATGGAAAATAGAATAGATCTGAAGAATTCTTATTTACGGATAGCCATTTTTTAAGCTAAAAGTATTGGGTTTGACTTGATACTTTATAATTGAGTGATAAAATAAATTCTCACAAAAAAGTACAATATTCAAGACAAAAAAACTCTTATTCTCTACTCACCCCAGGAGAAGGAGTGCGCCAACCCCACGTACAACACTAACAACGCCAACACACACTGTTTTCTATACATTTTATACCGCAGACAACGCGTTTTTTCAACAGAGGTAGATGATGCGTCCACCCAGGTGACCACTCGTGAGATTATAAGCACATCACTGGTTTTCTTCAATCGTAAAACTATATTTACAGCAATATTTGACATCAGTCATATTGATAACCTGAGGTCCTCTGATAAGAACGCGTTCGATAGTTTAGGTAAGTAATTAAAACATTTAAATAAATAAAATAATTTGAATTCTAAACGATTGCTATTTTAAGTTAGTAGGTACTAAATTAGATTGATTTTGCAATAGGTAATTTTCTTGTTTTTTTTTTTTTTCCTTTATCGATACTGAACCTACCTTTAAGCTATGGCACGCAATTACTTTAACACCCTGTATAAGCCCTCGCTACCGAGCGAAGCCTGGGCGGGATGCTAGTTGTATGAAGTCCCTAATAATCATTATTATTATCAGGAGGAACAAAACGGTTTAACTATATGTTATTGTAGTTAAACCTTATCGCTCCGATATTATGTCTATTATAAGGAAAAAATAGATTTATTACAGTTAAAATTCAACCATATTTCACGGAATTGGAGTTCAAACTTCGTAATGATGATTTTGATGGACTTTTCAAATGATACCAAACTAAAGATCATCCTCACAGACACACAAAAATTGCGTTTTTTTTTCGTTGTCTATTAGTGCTGGGTAAATAATAATGAATGATGAAATTAATTATTATTTACCCAGCAAGTAAATAGGAAATAGAGTAACAACGCGACAATGGATTATTACCTTACCTTATTGAGTCATGTCAAAAGCCTATTTCGGGAAGCTATCAGATGTAAAGCTATAAGTAGTAGTTTAAGGTCGTTTGTAAACAAATTGATTTTTATGGGTATTGAAAAAAAAAACTACTTAAGTCATCTATTGTTCTAAAACAAAATTTGCAATCTAGCCTAGTCTATCCACTTTAAGAAACAGTCATTAGTTTCCTATCAGTTCATAGAAATATTTTGTGTACAAGCCGTGTATAAGTGGCTTAGCGCCCCGTCGCGCGCCGACAAAAAGTCTCAAGGACAATCCTGATGACGTCGCGCGGGGGAACTGTCGCGTGAGTGATTGGTTCGTGAAACACACGGCTGCTGCGTCGCCAGTTCCTTTTTCTTAAACTTGGCTTGAACGCTACCACATTTTATACTTCTGTGTGTGTGACGCCCTTGACGCCCTTAATGCTGCCGATAACCCATTCAAAACCAAGTACAAACACGGATGATAACAGTTTAAGCAGCCCAAATGTATGTGCTAAACATTCCACTGTTTTGACAACGCTTTGAGTTATAGCGCCATTTAACCTTTGAATGATGTCATCTGGCAATTCACAACAAAATTTTATCATAATAAAAAAATACGTGTGTCTGACTTACCTACTAGTCCTACTTTCACTCTATTTTCATCCATACTTCCATACTAATATTATAAATTCGAAAGTAACTCTGTCTGTCTGTCTGTTACCTTTTCACGCCTAAACCACTGAAAACGGATTTCGATAAAATTTGGCAAGGCTATAGATGGCATCCTGAGGAAGGACATAGGCTACTTTTTTTCTCAAAAATAATCCTACAAACTTTCATCCCCTATATCACCCATATAGGGGATGAAAGTTTGTATGGGAAACCCAGCATTTCTTAAGTTAGGAATATGAAAATTCAAATTTATGTTTTTGGTAGGAAATAAAGAAATATGCGACTAAGCGTTTTTGAAAAATCATCCCCTAAGGGTGTAAAATAGGGGTTGATTTTAAAATTCACAAAACTGCACGGATTTCGATAAAATTTGGCAAGGCTATAGATAGATCCTGGAGAAGGACATAGCCTACTTTTTTTTTCAAAAATAATCCTATGGGGGGTGATATAGGGGATGAAATTTTGTATGGGAAAACCAACATTTCTTAAGTTAGGAATATGAAAATTAAAATTTATGCTTTTGGTAGGAAATAAAGAAATATGCGATTAAGCGTTTTTGAAAAATCATCCGCTAAGGGGGTAAAATAGGGGTTGATTTTAAAATTCACAAAACTGCACGGGTTTCGATAAAATTTGGCAAGGCTATAGATAGCATCCTGGGAAAGAACAAAGGCTACTTTTCGTCTCAAAAAATAATCCTACAGGCGGTGATAAAGGGTATGAAAGTTTGTATGGGAATCCCAGCATTTCTTAAGTTAGTTATGTTAATGAAAATTCAAGTTTGTGATTTTGGCAGGAAATAAAGAAATATGCGATGCAGCGTTTTTGAAAAATCATTACCTAGGGGGGTAAATAGGGGTTGATTTTAAAATTCACAAATCTTTGGCAAGGCTATAGGTAGTATCCTGGGAAAGGACGTAGACTAATTTTTGTCTTAAAAATAATCCTACAGGGGATGATATAAGGAATTAAAGTTTTTATTGGAAACCCGGCATTTCATAAGTTCGTGAAAATTCAAAATTATGCTTTTGGTAGGAAATAAAGAAATATGTGGTAGAGCGTTTTTAAAAAATCATTCCATAAGAGGGTACATTAAGGGTTGATTTTAAAATTTACAAATAATATTAAAATGTTTGTGTACCTAAGAGATTGGAAATGTAGTCATAGTTCGTATCTTGACTTCTTGACGTAATATTTAGTCTTTATTTCTTTCGACGTTTTTACGACGAATGAATTTTCATACGGTTTTCACCAATGGGAGAGATTCAGTGTGTAATTCATTATGGTGTGGCGGCATCTACATCGCCACATATGAACTACGCATCAATGACATGACGTCACGCAACCTGCATCGCGCAATTAGAGTTTAGCACGCGATTAGCATATATACAACGTCCCGACATCAACCGTCGGGCAGTAGCCCACCAGACACAACACCCGTCTGGTCGGAGGACCCTCCCTTTTCAATAGAGGATGAGTGAACTTTACACCCTGTTCCTCATGCCTCCAAACTGGTGACCCCGAGCATGAACGTCAGCGCAGCCTTCGTGCAACTACATCAGCGTGACGTCATCAGCATCACTTCCTCAAGCTTTCGAGCGGCGAGTCACACAGCCAGCCAGCATCCACGGCTTCAACAGGTATCCTGACCACCAGCATGCAGCGGACGCGCATTCCTGGTCATCACCTTCAGCCTCAACCCAGCGCTGTACACTCTGACTCACTGGAGCATAACGCACCGCCACCCCGACTCACTGGGGTATCACCGCAGACAGTTCCGACTCACCGTGAACTATGCGGCAACCGGTTCCGACTCACTGGAACCACAACTGGCACTGGCAAGCATCGCAAGATACACGACTCAGCCCACTATCGACCTCCGGTCTCCAGAGGGGAGTGATGTGGCGGCATCTACATCGCCACATATGAACTACGCATCAATGATATGACGTCACGCAAAACCTGCATCGCGCAATTAGAGTTTACCACGCGATTAGCATATATACAACGTCCCGACATGAACCGTCGGGCAGTGGCCCACCAGACACAACACCCGTCTGGTCGGAGGATCCTCCCTTTTCAATAGAGAATGAGTGAACTTTACACCCTGTTCCTCATGCCTCCAAAATGGTTTTTGTAAATTGGCTGATTGTTGAAGATGTCGGAAAAAATCATGCTAACTGGGAGCTTTGAGGGCACCATACACGGCAACGATATATCGTAGTCGTAGCGATAGTTTGCATAGTTATATCAGACGGCCCTATCCTTTCCACATGAACGTTCCCATGGAATATTTTCCGACATCTACGCGGACGAAGCCGCGGGCAAAAGCTAGTCATCTATAATACAAAATTAGACAGTATAAAACAAAGTTGCAATTTTACCCGACTACAGCGAAGCACATGAAGATTCAGTTCCAAAAAAAATCTCGAAAAAGTATCTCACTTTTCTTTTAAGAAATTTTTTAAGTTGGTCAGGTCGAAAAATCTCAAAAATTCAGAAAAAATCAAAACTCGAAAACTATGACAAATCGCGGAACATACATGGGAGTGATTCGGATAGTCCACGATACGAGGAACCATTTTTTTTTATACGTCAATTAACCGGCCACCCTGTAAAGCGGTATTCTTCAATTTTGCTGTGACATACATAATTATATTATCTGCTCGCTAACCGTACTTAGAACCCCTCTTATCAATTCCCTCGGGTTATCAATATATGCCTGATGCCTAATATTGCTATAAAGTTTCACGTTTAAGATAAACCAGTGATTTGATTTTATATCTCACGAGCGGTCACCAGCGTCCAGCATCATCTACCTCTGTTGAAACAACGTTGTCTGCAGTATTTAATAGAATGTATAGAACGCATCTTGTGTTAGCGTTGTTAGCGCTGTACGTGGGGTTGGCGCACTCCTTCTCCTGGGGTGAGTACAAAAGTTGTTTGTCGTGTTTGAATTTCTATGACAGTGATTGTTTTTAGGGTTCCGTTCCCGAAGGGTACCAAACGGAACCTTATTACTAAGCCTCCACGTCCGTCCATCCGTCCGTCCGTCTATCACAGGGCTGTATCTCATGAACCGTAATAGGTAGAAAATTGAAATTTTCACAGATTGTGTATTTCTATTACGGCTATAACAATAAATAATAAAAATAAAATAAAGTTAAAAATTGGAGGGGATTGAAAAAAAAATATTACCCTAGCAATAAGTTGCTCGCAGATTTATTTTTTATTGGCCAACCAACAATTGTTTACACTGCAAATAGTTCAAGTAATATCTACCATAATATATGGTTAGTGTAACAATTTCTTACAGGTGAGCACCGCATGCCCCATAAACATATTAGGTGTGCCACAAGCACTAAACTGTAAAGTTAATATAAATAATAACTAAAATAAATAATTTAAATTATGTTATGGAATATAAAAGTAATACTTATAAACAGCAAAAGTAAAATTCAATAAAACAAAACAAACAGAGATACAATAATATAGAAAAAAAAATAACATTACTAGTCGTTGTTCTATGAAACTTGGCTTATATTAAGAGTCAAAATACACGTCAACACGGGAAATTATAAGTGCGGCAACAAAAGTTTTCTTTAGCACCTGCAACTTAACGTCTTTTTTTGTATGTAGGCAACGGGTTAATAGAACAGCTTCTATTATTATTAATTCATCAATCATCATCATAAAAATTTTAAAACACTTAAAAGAGTATTTTTGATAAAATGTGATAAATCGACTGTAGTATAGATAGGTTTTATTATTCATTTATTTATTCACAAAATCCACAGCAATCTTAGCCCAGTTTACTAAAAATAAATTAAGTAATGTTACAGCCAATTACTATTACGGTATTACGGCGCGGTACGGTATTTTAATGTTATTCCATTCCTTTTAAAAAATGGTTCGTAGTTATCTAATTATTCTTACAATATTATGTCTTCGAAAACATGGCAACGATATGAAGAAGCAGTCGTTATGATTTTGTAGGAAATCGAGAATATCATCCACGCGTAGTCTTAGGTTTCGAGAATAGCTTTCCTCTTTCTGGCACCAAAGGGTGTTTGTTAGTACTATACTGCCAATTTAGCTGAGCATGTGAGATTCCAAATTCAAATCACATTATTGACCAGCGGGTCATAATTAAATCCAGTACAACATTATTGACCGGCTGTGCCCCCGGCCACTAATGACTCACATATAATTTGACATTTTCGAGCAGGTGAAAAATCTTTTATCATCTTCATCTTTACATAGAAGTACAATAAATGAAGTCGCTTCCGCTGTTTGTTCGCTTAGAGCTTTTAAACTACTCAACGGATTTGAATGTTGTTTTCAGCAATAGATAGAGTGATTCAAGAGGAAGGTTTAGGTGTTTCTTTTAAGGTGTCAAGCCAGTGCGAGCTGATAGCAAAGCACCATATCGATTTAACCCTCATGTATGTTCTACGATTTTTTGTAGTTTTCGAGTTATAACTTTCTTTCGATATTTTTCCTGATTCAACGAGATGATGGCTTTAAAAAATTATACCTTTTTTTTGGTGTCAACTTTGAACAATAATGTACTAAATAGTTAGAGCATTATTGCTGAAATCGGTCGTTGAAAGTGGTGTAAGTATCTGAAATCTTATGATTTTCAAATTTTCAAATTTATTATTATCTTTGCATATTTTTGTCAGACCTGATATTTACTATTCCTGTACGTTTAAGCAGAGCTCAGTTGATAGTAAAAACATACATTTCATGCTTACTACAGCTATCCTTAACCATTACCTTGATATGAAATGAGGATCCAAAATAACTCGAAAACTACAAAAAATCGTAGAACATACATGGGGGTTAAATCGATAGTTATGGTGCTCTGCTATCAGCTCGCACTTGCTTGACAGCTTAAAAGAAACACCCTGTATAAAAGGCATAAGTGATTGACTATCAACTCACAACCAAAACCGCTGAGTCTAGAGATTCCAAATTTGGCACGTAGGTTCCTTATGAGGTCCTAGATGTGCACTAAGAAAGGATTTTTCAAAATTCAACCAATAAAATGGTGAAATGGGGGCCCAAAGTTGGGGACATCCACGCGGGAAAAAAACTAGTTTATCATAAAGCAGACTGGTGAGAATGCAAGTTATTTGGGAACCATTAGTACAATGGGCAGCGTATTTTATATAAATATGAAGAAAGTTTAGGAAAGAGAACATGTTAATCAACTTAGAAATTTGTATTTTCATGTTTCAGACATCGTCGTGGCCGTAAGAGAGCAACTACAGTTTTATAATAATAATGGGACACAAACTTATAAAGAAGTCACGTATAGTGGTCGTATGCCATCCATAGCTTACGATGCAGTAAACAACAGGGTGCTGTTTGCCGACAGTTTATATATTAAAAGCTTTGATATAGCAACCAGGAAAGAACAATACATATATGAAAGTGCAAAAATCTTAGATGTGCAGATCGCCTTCGACGCGCCTACACAATTACTCTTTTGGAGTGATCTGTATTCAAATACTATAAACTCGCTTCTAATAAAACCTGGCTCTAATAACCCAGTTAACAGAGTTGTCAATTTGAGGGCCAAACATATTGCCGTGGATAGCTGTGGAGGGTACGTTATTTTTGATAATTTATATGTTTTATAACTCGGCAAAATACTTGATCTTTGTGAACTGTTAGTTAACTCCACAATACGTATATTTACCAACGAAAAAGTATTACCGTCAAACTCTGCCGGTTCCATCCGAAACTGTTTTAAATTTATTATATTCGGTCTTCGTTGTTTGTCTGTCTGTCTGTCAGTCTGTCAAGACCGCACAACGTCACGTCGGACCACGGTCCGACATACACCCGGTTTTTTTATAAGTCATTCGTTTTTGAGCTATGGGATATTTTCGGTTCCAACAGCAAAACCTATTTTGTATTTCAGTTTCCTTGAAAAATTAAGAAATACTAACAAAATTATATTTGCTATAGATAATCAAACTCTTGTTAAATTAAAAGTACTTGAAGTACAAGACGTTAACAATGTTGGTTCCCTTACTGTTTATAAATTACAGGTATATCTACTGGACCACAAGCATTAACATAGAGAGAGCTCGATTTGATGGCTCCGAGAGAGAGGTTGTAATTAACAAGAATGTTTTTTCGCGAGTCGGCATTGTCATTGACCCACACACACAGAAAATGTACTGGGTAGACAATCAGGGCGAGTATGGCCGTCAATTTCAAATTTCTATTGAAAGCGCAGATTTAAATGGAGAGAACAGAAGAACATTATATATTAAACGAAACTATTTTTCACTATCAGCATTGACCGTATCTAAAGATTTTATCTACTGGAGGACGAGTGAGATGTGTTGGCAATTATCAAAGAATCCACCGCGCGACAGGGTTGAGGAACTCAATGAATTTTTATCAATTCCTTACATACCAGGCCGTGATTTGTATGTTGATGGTATAGCCTCCAACTACAAAATTAAGGATCAAACGCAGGGAATTCAAAACTGCGAAGCTCTAAAGAGTCTACTAACAATTAACTCACTGCCAGATTCTAAAGCTGTAAGCCTGTTGTGTGTCCATGGCACGAAAGTTAGCGGAGAATCTCGTTGTGAGTGTACACAGGGTTACAGCGGCGAGAGATGCGAGGTTCCAGTCTGTTACAACTATTGTTTCGAAGGAGATTGTAGTGTCAGTGCTGAGGGACAACCTAAGTGCAGGTAAAATATGTTAATTTTTTATAAGGTGAGCGTCCATAGGTCCGCGCCGGCCGCCGAGCGCGCGCGTTGAATACTGATCGTATGTACAGTGGGCTGCAGCAATTGGGTACCCCAGTTGTATTAAACTTAAAATACAACTGTACATAAGTACTTGTCAAACGCAACAAGATGTAATTTTTTTGCTGACACTTTGGAATCGTCAACATGCTCAGTATAACGGCGCTTCTTCACAATCGGCGATCATAAACTTTCAACCCCTTTAACACCCCTTGTCCTTCTCCAGGATACCATCTATCTCCATGCCAAATTTTATCGAAATCTTTTCAGTGGCTTAGTTTAGTTTTTTAGGTAATCGTCTATGATAGCCGATTGTGAAGAGGCGCCATCACGTCGTTCTGTCTGTCTTATTTGTTTGGATACAGACCTACAGAAAAAAAAAACGACAAGGAAAATTATAAGGCCAAAGTAGACTAGCTACTCTTAGCTGCCGATTATACTTTTAGCAGTGATTTTCTCCGGCGGGTGCTCGGCCAATCAAGCTTCCGAAATAATCTGAAGAGCGACTAACCCCGACACTACACGCTCAAGTGACACGACGCGTCTTGCGACAACGACTGCGGTTGACGCAAGGCGCGTTGCGAGTCTGACCGGCGGCGGCGCAGCTAAGTAGCTAGTCTGCAGAAAAATATTGCGCCAAGAAGGGGCGCGTGTCGTCCACGTGTGTATGGCGCGAGCTCTATGGATGGCAGCGCGTTATCTCCAGTGGGGGTTGCATCAATTGGGTACCCCAGTTGTATTCAAATTATTAATACAACTGGGGTACCCAATTGATGCAGCCCACTGTACCTTGCATGTAATCTCTGAACGCTTGTCTCGTTCGTCTGTTATAAGACTTATAAGTTTATAACAAGTCGCAAATATTTGATGTTTTCCTGTTTCAAATCTTCGTTATTTCAGGTGTAATGCCGGCTACTCTGGGGAAAGGTGCGAAGTCAACCCGTGCCATGAGTATTGTTCCAACAACGGTGTCTGTTCTCTGAATGCGGAGAGTAAGCCAATCTGTCAATGCACAGGAGATTATGAGGGTGAAAGATGCGATGTTCCCGTCTTTCTTGTCAAATGTTTGCAAACTGTTTCAATGTTGCGGGACATTCTAAGTACAGGTAAGAATCTTTGTATTAAGTCTAAAAGCCGTTCAGTTCTTTCATTCACATCAGTCTGATCCATCCAGTCTGATGATCCATGAATCTTCAACGCGTACAGTAGTACTCAACTAATAAGGCGCGTCGTGAATCTTCGTTCGCACAGAAAAGAAAGTATGGCCCCGAGGATTAACGAGAATACTTAAAACTTACAATCAACCTTACATCACTACCTACTATAAGGTTCATAATACACTGCAGCTGTTAGTTCCGTCTCACTCGCAAGTATGGCGGCTGTCAAGCGGCTCGCACTAACATGGCGGCAGCTACCGACCAATAGCGGTACAGGAAAAAGCGTGGAGCGTGTCGATTGGTCAATAGCATTTCCCGCGCTTTGAAAATTCATCTTCTGCGCAGGTTCATCTATAAGCCATATTACTTGGGTTTTACTGTACTGTCTGACTGATACGGACTCAAGGTCAATCGCGCATGTAGGTACGTCCTCGTATTCGTAAGTATACAGGATGGCCAGTTGATTGACGTCCTAATAAAAAAATAGGTTCCGCGTATCGTGGACTATCCAAATCACCCCCATGTATGTTCCGCGATTTCTCAAAATTTCGAAAATTTTGAGAAATCGCGGAACATACATATGTTTATGTTATGTTTTTTTTTTTTGAATTTTTGAGATTTTTCGACCTGATCAATTAAAAAAATATCTTAAAAAAAAAGTGAAAGACTATTTCGAGATTTTTTTTTGGAACTGCATCTTCATGAGTCGTACTTTTATGCATAAAATAATCAGCTTCATGACAATTGAAGTCATAATTCACCGAACCTATTTTTTTAAATTTAGACCAACATTTTCATAACTTTTTTTATCACTGTCATGAAGCTGTTTATTTTATGCCTAAAAGTACAACTGATAAAGATTCAGTTCCAAAAAAAAAAATCTCGAAAAAGTCATTCACTTTTTTTTTAAGTAGGTCAGGTCGAAAAATCTCAAAAATTAAGAAAAAAAATCACAACTCGAAAACTAGTGAGAAATCGTGGAACATACATGGGGGTGATTGGGATAGTCCACGATAAGAATCCTAATTTTTTTATATGGACGTCAATCAACCATCCATCTTGTATATACCCATAAGGTTATTGTGGCGCGTGGCCAATCGGAGGACGTAAAAATATCGCGGCGGGATTTTATCGCGCACTGGATTTTCAACTCTCGTTGTTGAGCCGAGCATTAAGAATCCAATTTAACAACAACACAGTGCATTTTAGCGCATCGAAAAACCACACTGTTGGTTTTTCAACTCTCGAAGTCTCGATGCAAAGATCGTTGAAAATCCAGCGCGCGACACAAAATCGCCGCGATATTTTTACGTCCGAGCGAACATCGACGAAGTGAAAATTTCTTCGGGCTCATTGAGCGATTTTCGGTAGTGGGAAATCTTACGGTTTCGCGTCACCGACATGCAGTGGTCTCGAACCTACCGATTTTTCGGTATTTCTGCCTACATGGGCTCTGTTATACCGAAATATTTTTTTCAATAAATAAACGAATTTGATTGAATATTGTATTTTTTTCTCAAATACCGATTTTTGGTACAAATATACCGCGATTTTACCGGCAACTGTACCCATCTCGCTCTATGACGTTCGAGACCACTGCCGACATGCGACCTGCTATGCATAGTTTTACGTTTAAGTTTTCACTTCTGTCGGCAGTCTGCCTATTTTTGAAGTGAAAACTTCTTTAGGCGCGTCGAGCCACTTTTGGTAGGAGGGAATCTTATGTGTTCGCGTCATGCGACATGATATACGTTTAAGTTTTCACTTTTATCGGCAGTCCCATGACTGCTTATTTTCTTTAAAATACATTTTGGGTTAGGTACATTTCACAAAACAATTCACTCCCCCAATCAATCCCTGTCACTTGTAGCAATCAGCAGCCGGTCGATTCTGTAAAAATCTCACCGTGAAAACATAGGTGAAGTGAGTTTGTTTTTGCTAGGAATTGACACTATTGACAGCTCACTCCACGCTCACTTCACCTAAGTTTTCACGGTGAGATGGTTACAGAATCGCACTGCAGGTCTATTCTGTAAACATCTCACTGTGAAAACTTCAATGAGCTGTCATTCTACCTGATGCTACAGTCCGCCAGGCCTAAGCTGAGCTTTGCATTTGTGTGACATCATCAAAATGGTACGAGAGCCCATGACCAAAATTTTTGGCTTATCGTTTTACGTAAGACAAAATCTTCAGTCGTCTTATCGTTTTACGTTTTACAACGATGCGACATGGTTTTGGTCATGGCCTCGCGTACTAAAAGAGCAAAAGCCGTTTGCCAAAAAGCAGTATAAACCGGTTTTAAACCAAGCAAAGGACACGTCGCGCTCTTTGCTGGACGTCACTCTTCACTATCTATGTACACTCACACAAATGCAAAGCTCAGCTTAGACCTCGCGGACTGTAGTAGGGATTGACACTATTGTCAGCTACACTACTGTCAGCACGGGGAGATTTTACAGAATAGCTCGGCTGGTCCAACTGAGTGACACGACGCTGAAGCGTTGGTTCAGGTTGATAATTTTACAGAATAGCTCGGCTGGTCCAACTGAGTGACACGACGCTGAAGCGTTGGTTCAGGTTGATAATTTTACAGAATAGCTCGGCTGGTCCAACTGAGTGACACGACGCTGAAGCGTTGGTTCAGGTTGATAATTTCATGTAGGTACGCTGGCCTGATAATCTCTTTGGTGCATTAATAGTGCATGTTTACGTTTCCTTTACAGATGTGACGCCGGTTACTCTGGGCAAAGGAGTGAAGGCGACGTGTGCTCTGACTGATGTCTGAAAACCGGCGCTTGTTCGGAACGAGCACAGCATGTGAAGCTGCTGAAGAGTTTACTTTCACCTCCACCACCAGCACTACGTACTACTCAGTAGAACAACACCTAGCTCAGCTGGCGCAGTGAGCAGCTGGCGACAGCCTGCCGCTATACCATCTGTGATACATCATCACCCTCCTGCCCGTATCCTATACTCGGTAGAACAACACCTGGCTCAGCTGGTGCAGTGAGCAGCTGGCGACAGCCTGCCGCTATACCATCTGTGATACATCATCACCCTCCTGCCCGTATCCTATACTCGGTAGAACAACACCTGGCTCAGCTGGTGCAGTGAGCAGCTGGCGACAGCCTGCCGCTATACCATCTGTGATACATCATCACCCTCCTGCCCGTATCCTATACTCGGTAGAACAACACCTGGCTCAGCTGGTGCAGTGAGCAGCTGGCGACAGCCTGCCGCTATACCATCTGTGATACATCATCACCCTCCTGCCCGTATCCTATACTCGGTAGAACAACACCTGGCTCAGCTGGTGCAGTGAGCAGCTGGCGACAGCCTGCCGCTATACCATCTGTGATACATCATCACCCTCCTGCCCGTGTCCTATACTCGGTAGAACAACACCTGGCTCAGCTGGTGCAGTGAGCAGCTGGCGACAGCCTGCCGCTATACCATCTGTGATACATCATCACCCTCCTGCCCGTATCCTATACTCGGTAGAACAACACCTGGCTCAGCTGGTGCAGTGAGCAGCTGGCGACAGCCTGCCGCTATACCATCTGTGATACATCATCACCCTCCTGCCCGTATCCTATACTCAGTAGAACAACACCTGGCTCAGCTGGTGCAGTGAGCAGCTGGCGACAGCCTGCCGCTATACCATCTGTGATACATCATCACCCTCCTGCCCGTATCCTATACTCAGTAGAACAACACCTGGCTCAGCTGGTGCAGTGAGCAGCTGGCGACAGCCTGCCGCTATACCATCTGTGATACATCATCACCCTCCTGCCCGTATCCTATACTCGGTAGAACAACACCTGGCTCAGCTGGTGCAGTGAGCAGCTGGCGACAGCCTGCCGCTATACCATCTGTGATACATCATCACCCTCCTGCCCGTATCCTATACTCAGTAGAACAACACCTGGCTCAGCTGGTGCAGTGAGCAGCTGGCGACAGCCTGCCGCTATACCATCTGTGATACATCATCACCCTCCAGCCCATCCCATCCTAACTGTTGGTCGTGATTTCAGAATTCACTTCCTTCCTCTCCAGATATAGTTTATTTTTAATTTTGACCAGCTTTATTTGATAAACTACCAGTAGGTACCTACAATAAACAATATTCTTTTTCATCTATTTTACTTATCATAATTCTTTATAATAAAATTCTTTATGTAAATGCATATGTTTTACTGTCACGTTTCATATTTTGATCATCATCATCATTTCGGTCATCATTGTGCTTCGTTCCACACGCACCTGGCCGGTTTTTTTAAACTATCATAGCATCTACTTAAGGCCTAGTAAAAAAAAAAAATCTGCCAAGTGCGTGTCGGACCACGCACAATAAAGGGTTCCGTAGTTGAAAAGATTTATTCCAAAACAAACTTAAGACAGATTGATATGAGATTGCAAACGTTGTTAAACATACATGGAATTGGCCCTTTATATTACGTCGTCCTCACCTTCCGCCTGACGCAGGTCCTCACCGGACACGGTTGTTTCGGGAGGTTCCTGTTCCGCATAAGGTGAGAGGAAACGCCTGGGTGTCACCATTGTGTGGATCGCCCGGAGGACACGGTGGAGCATTCAGTGGAGGTCTGCCCGGCTTGGACGGAGCACCACCGTGTTCTCATTCGATCGGCGGCGGCGATCTCTCGCGTCCGAACGGTCCAGGCCATGGTACGGAGCGAGAATGCATGGCAGGCCATCACCTCCTTCGGCGAAGCAGTAATGCTCGCGAAGGAGGGGGCGGAACGCGTGAGGGAGAGGCAATCTCAAGCTCTCAGTCGCCGCAGGGCGGAGGGAGTCGACAGTCGATTCCCGGCCACCGTAGGCGCGGGGTTGCGGACGTCGAGTAGTGGGTAGCTCGCCGTCCGGTAAGGACAAGGCTAGGGTCGACGGCGCGTTGTGTTCCACGTGCGCCACAAAGAGATGTCAGCAATGATGGGGTTCGATAGGGCCGATGCCGCCAGGGTCGCGAGTTATTCGAAAGAGATACCGTGGCCCTAGCACAGGCAACTGAAGGAACACGGGTGGGTTTTAGTCAGCAAAAGTCTGACATGCATTTTTAAGGTGTACAATACTGTAGTACATTATTTTGATCTATCTCGTAGGGTTCAGCCAGCGTTTGCAATGTAAGCGCAAAAAAATGTGTTTATTTACGACATCACATTAGAATCCTCTAAAATTATCATTGTTTCTCTACTATATTATGCATGTATTATACATATAAACCTTCCTGTTGAATCACTCTATCTATTAAAAAAAACTGCATCAAAATCCGTTGCGTGGTTTTAAAGATATGTAGTGATAGTGATTTATTCTCATTATTTATTTTTATGAGTTATTCTTAGTAGGACCTGGGACAATATCCCACAGCAAGACTTTGATAACTTTATTTAAGGCCCTGTACGTCGATTCTGTAAAAATTTCACCGTGAAAACTTGCGTGGAGTGAGCTGTCAGTGTCATCCCACGGATGCTAGCGATTGACCAAATTACATTTACAATCATAATCGAGATTCTAATTATATTTTTTATGCTAATTATTATAAAACATAATAATTTTATATTATTTGTAAGCTAGTAGGGCGTCTAAACATTACTATTTAGGGGGTTTTAAAGTAAAATAGTCAAATAGAAATTCTTGTTTTGTTTATTGTTCATGCGTGACGCGTCACACCTCAGTATAAGTACATACGGACTAGTCTTGCAAAAAAAAATATTAAAAGAAACAAAGTTGAGTTTGTGATTGAATTTCTGTTTTGCAATTTTATTTAAAAACCCCGTAAACAGTACCTAATGCATAGACACTTAAATACTAGCTTTGAAATAATATAAAATGATCACTAGAATAGCGTAAAAAATATTATTAAAATCTCGATTATGACTGTAAAAATGTGCTTGGTCCAACAATAGCATCAGGTGGAATGACACTGACAGCTCACTCCACGCTCACTTCACTTAAATTTTCACGGTGAGATAATTACAGAATAGCATTGCTGGTTCCAAGCTTGGTTTAGCTCGGTGTGTAAGTGAAATGGCGTTATGGCTGTCTAGTTTGACGCACGGGATAGAAGATTCGCACGCGCACCGGAATTATGTCGTAAAAGTGCAATTAAAATCGTATAAAATTAGAAATTAACTATTTAATAAAAAGTAATCCATCACTGGATGCAGTTTGGAATTTGACATTTCATGGTAGTTATATTTTTAATTATAATTATAATTGCTAATGAAGGGATAAACAGCTTTTAAAGATTATTAGGAGGTATGTTTAAAGATTTTTTTGGTGCATTAAAGTATGTTTAATTATGTTTTGGCTTCCATCACTGTATGCGAAAAGGACTTGAAAATATCATATTTTTTTTACATGCCAAAATTATTTACGGTTTATTTATTTATTTATTTATTTTATTTTGGTTTACCAACAATTGTTTACACTAACATCTTGAGCAAAAAAATTACATGTCTTAAACTTTAAACAGTGTAACAATTACTTAAAGGTAAACACCACATGAACTAAATTAATTTATGTTAATTGTAAGCTTAGCTTAGCTTAGTACAGTTTAGAGCCAACTTAAAACAAACGAAAAATGTTATGTAGGTATAAATAAAGACTTAGTTTTATAAGTACAAACAAAAATAAATATATGTACTGAACTGATATACTAATATTAATACTTTACAATAAAACAGATAAACAACTCAAAATTTTAGATTTCTGCTTAGCTAAAGAATCAAAGTGGAAATCGATTAGGTCGCTACAACCATTCAAAACCCTACAGAACCTAGCACATGGAGAGTTAGATCCCAACACCGTTCTTCTCTGTGGAGGACGAAGTGGAGTTATGGGTTTACGAGGAATTCTTGAAGGAGCACGAAAGTTTATAAGTGCGAGCAGCGGCGGTGAGTCAATATTTCCTGTCAAGATTTTACAGGCAAACATTGCGTCGTTTAAACGTCTACGCTCTTCTAAGGTGTGCATGTTGAAGATTTTTAATCTGTCTATGTAAGAAGGCGTTTTTTTAGCTATACCGACAGAAAAAGCCAAATGCCAAGCAAATCGTTTTTGGACGCGTTCTAGACGCAAACTGTGAGTAGCATAGTGCGGCCGCCACACCACACTACAGTACTCTAATATGCTACGTACTAAACTATAGTAAAGTAAAATTTTTGTTTTACTTTGACGAAAACCTTTACACTGTCTTATGACAAACCCCAACATTTTTGACGCTTTTTTAACAACATGATCTACGTGTGGCACAAACGTTAATTTTTGGTCAAACAAAACTCCAAGGTCACGTATAGTGTCTACTTCATTCACCTTATCTTCATTAATGTAATATACTGTCTCTATAACGTAATTTTTTCTTGTATACTTAACATGGTAACACTTCTTTGAGTTCAAATGCATTTCATTATTCTTGCACCATTGGATGAGACTATCAAGGTCCTTCTGTAAAAGCGAGGAATCTCTATCAGACTTAATTATTCTAAGAAACTTTCAATCATCCGCATACATAAAAATCCTGGAGTACCGCAAACAGCTGGGAATGTCATTAATAAAGTAGATAAACAATATAGGCCCCAGATGTGAACCTTGCGGGACTCCAGAGGAGATTTTGTATACATTAGATTGGTAACCGTTTACCACAACAAAGAAAGATCTATCAGCCAAATACGAAATCGCCCATTTAAGCAAGCTGCCAGTGATACCATACGCATGCAACTTATGAGATAAGATTTTATGGGAAACTTTATCAAAGGCTTTACTAAAATCAGTGTAAATGACGTCTGCCTGGAGACCAGAATCGACAGCTCCAATTAAATTCTCCGTGAATGCAACTAGATAGTGCTCGTGGATCGTGATCCAACAAATCCATGCTGATGATCGCTTATGAATAGCTTGAGATGGTTCTGGAAATGCGGACAGAGTAGTGATTCAAACACTTTGGCAAACGTTGAGAGAATTGAAATGGGCCTATAGTTAAATATGTTGTCATTGCTATCCGATTTATGTACAGGCACCACCTTTGCCATTTTCCATTTCGTAGGGAATACACCAGAAACCAAAGATTTGCTGTATATGGCCATGAGTGGATGCACCAACTCATCCGCACACGCCGAAATAAATATTGGCGGTATACCATCTGGGCCAGCACCTTTGTTAATATCCAAACTTTTTAATTTCTTAAGTAGGCTCTTACTGCTTATATTTGGACTTATTAAGCATAGACTGGTATTCCCAAGAGACTGTGAAGATAATTCGGTGTTAAGCTCACTACTTGACTCTTGGTCGGGGCTATAAACAGACGAGAAGCTGGTAGCAAACATCTCACATATTGTCGTACCATCAGACGTAAACACTGATCCGTCTGTCATGGTCATGGGATAGGCACTAGACCCCCCTCTTTTATTTTTTACATGCGTCCAAAATAACTTAGGATAGGTTTTAAGCTTGTTTTCTAGATTTTTTATATAATTGTTGTAGCATTGAGTGACCAAAGTATCGCAGCGCTTACCGAGCAGTTTTAATTCAATTAAGTCCATTGGGTTTTTATATTTATGATATCTCTTTCTAATGTTGTTCTTTGAATTTAACATTCTGATTAAATTACGGTTGAACCACGGTGGAAATTTATGTTTCTTTGGAGCCCGAGAGGGAATAAATTCATGTATAACATGATTAAGTGTCACATAAAAAGCATCTAACATCTCATTCACATCATTAAACAATTCATCCCAATTAATTTGTTTTAAAAAAGTCCGAATTGGTGCATAATCTGTGGTACGAAAATTAGGTCTTTTTATGACATTATTATATGGTAATCTTGCTTCCTTACTCAAGGAAACAATAATATCAAGAGGTGGATGATGTTTGTCGACATTACTGATTGGATTTATACTTTCACTGACGCTACACAATGAATGTGTTGTTAAAACCAGATCCAATATGCGACCGGCATCGTTTGGAACACAGTTAAGTTGGTTAAGCCTGTTAACATTTGTGAAATCAATTAAAATTTCGCTAGTACTAGACGAGCCAAACTTATTAGCCGATTTCCCTGCCAAATTCCAATCAATGTTACTCAAGTTAAAGTCGCCCACAATAAAAAATCCCGAATCTGTACTTTGTTCAAAAACAGCATTACAGTGATCCAAATAGTGCTCCAGAGAAGAACGGCGTATAGGAGGAGGCAGGTACACTGCACAGATAACCATTCGACGAGCAGTACACGATATTGACAAATCAATACTCACCCACAGGTCTTCACACCCACTTTCCCAGGATTTAATACGCTTAGATTTAATATGTTTCTTAACGGCTATTAAAACACCACCAGGGGGGTGGTGTTTTAAAAAAAAACACCACCCCCCTCTTTGGCACGCTGAAAATGAGAACTTTCTCTATCTCTCCTATATACCACGTACCTATCGTCGAATAGCTCGCTGCTCAGTACAGAGTTATTTAGCCAGGTTTCAGACAGAACTATTATGTCGTAATTATTACCGGAAATGTTACGGTATACAGTATGTGTCTTTGTTCTTAACCCTCTGCTGTTCTGATAGTATATTTGCAAACTATTGAATTTATATAATTAATTTATAAATGCACGCAACATTAGGAATACTATTATTTGTATTAATTAACACATTACTTTAAATTGTTTAAATTGTCCAAACTTTTAATAAAAATATGATCATCGCCGTCCGTCTTCCTGACAAATATCCTCCCGTTCCTCACCCAGACATATTTATAGCCCTTTTCTTTTGCCTTGATTCTTGTTGCAGCATGAAGAGCTTTGTAAGCTGGGGATAAATGCTCGGCAATAAAGACAGGGGACCTGTTGCCTGCTATGCCAAAATCCGCAGTATTAAGTTTGTCATGGGTTTTATCTTTATTGTAACCAATTACACTGGCCAGCAGCTGATCGCGGATCCTAGGTGAGGCAAGCTGGATCACGACAGACCGAGGGCGAGCACTACTGGTGTTAAGTTTCGCAATTCGTGTGCAGTGTGAAATATCGCTATCCTTAATCTCACAACCGACCACTGAACCTAACTGCTTGACGACAGTATACAGGTTTTCCTGTTTATTTTCTGGTAGACATTGCAGCTCCAGGTTGTTGGCTCGCGCTTGTTGCTCCAGATAATTAAGTCGTTGACTAAGATCTGTTACTGTGTTATGCAATTTAATATTTTCGTCTTTAAGTTCTCTCGTAGTACTTTTAAACTCTGCGTGTTCCGACTGAAACTTATCAAATTCTTTCGTGTGAAAATCCAAAGACACTCTAAGTTCCTCAAAATCTTTACGAATCGGGGCCAGCTCCCTAGTAACGATGTTTACAATGGCACTATTCATCTGCTGAAGCATAACAGCGAACTCTGTTTTTATAACTTCTTGTACGATAGAACGCACGTCTTCACTAGTGACCGGTAAAGTTTCAGGAGGAGAATTCAAAGCAGGTCTCTTATTTACTCTAGTAGTTGAGATGTTACGCATCGGAGTACAGTCCATCTTAGAAGACATTGAGGGCAAGCTCATACTTATACATCCCGAACACTTCCAGTCGCTATATGCTTCCGATTCAGTAGGTATTTCCGGGATAGATAAACAAATAAAGTGATACGACTTAGAACAACGAATGCAATTGACAAATCGATAGTTTTCTTTAGAGCTGTCATTGGTGCAGCACCCCCACAGAGTTGTCGTCATGTTTACAGCGCAAATTACTCGAGTAGGTATTTGGTAACTAGCAAGTAAATAAAGTAAACGCTGTCTTCAACTTTTGATAGTAATTTGTAGTGAACTTAATTACTTAGTATGTTCGCAGTATGGTTCCAAAGTCCAAAACGTCAGCGCAGAGGTCGGTACGTAAGCGAGCTCGCGAGAAGAACGTCGTAAGTGATCCGTATAGCGTGTCGGTTACGCGTACTGAGTAATCACTTAGCGTTAACACTTATTGACGGTATCTATTTTATGAATTATGATTTATTATCCCAAATAGATCATATATTTACGCTTCATAATTGCTCACCCACTATATAGATACACAGCTTTAAAAAACCACCTTTTTGATCGTTTTCAGGAAATCTGCGCCTTAAAGCATGTAAAACCGTTGCAGTACTGTTGTTAACATCATGGGTGCTGTTAACGTTTTATTAAGGGAACAGTCGTTTAACTGCATAGACGGACCTCACAGAAATCGAAATAATTTACTTAATTTTTAGGGTTCCGTACCTCAAAAGGCAAAAACGGAACCCTTAGTTGAAATTAATATCACGTACGCAGGTCTGTGGCCCCTTGGAGTCCTAAAAAACTCAAGCTTCTAAGTCAATGCATTAAAAACATACGGCCATTTATTATGCGACATATTTTGATACCCGCAAGTAAATCAAATCCTATAGGGTACTTCCCGTTGTTCTAGAATCATGAAATTTGGCATGAAGCAAGGTCATACAACACAAATAAAGGAAAAAGTCCGAAAATTGTTAATTTATAATTCTATCACATAAAAAAAATGTTCAAGTCTGTCAGTCTGTCAAGACCCTTTTTCTCAAGGACGCGTGGAGATATCAAGTTGAAATTTATGTTAAATAGGTAAGTCTATGGTCTCTTACAGTTCTAAAAAAATCAAGCTTCTAAGTCAACGCAATAAAAAAATACGGCCATTTTGCGACACATTTTGATACTCGCAACAGTCGCAAGTAAATCAAAACCTATAGGGTACTTCCCGTTGAGCTAGAATAATGGAAGGCAAGAAGCAACGTCTCCCAGCACAAGTAAAGGAAAAAGTCCGAAAATTGTGAATTTGTAATTTTATGACATAAGTACTTAAAAGTTTTTTATTTGGTATCCAATGTTAAATTTGTTTTTCGGGATTAATTCTTTTCAACTACGGAACCCTTCATTGTGCGTGGTCCGACACGCACTTGGCCGGTTTTTTTAAGGTCTACCTACTAATCTTATTATTTATGTGAACAAGACCAACGAGACAAAAACTAATGATTATTGAACTACTACTACTAGGTATTAAAAAAAAACAAAATGTATAAATAGAGATTATTAAAAAGTAACAAAAAGTATAAAAACCACAGGTGAGACTCGAACCGCTCGACATAATCACATCTGCCAGAGCACGTTAACCACTAAGCATGCCTTATACTAATTTGGTTAGTTTAGTTTCTGCGTAACCAGAAGCGTGTGGTTGATAGCAACCGGCACTTTCTGCACCGTCTCACATCTGAAGACTCCGCTGTCTTCAACTTGAGCATTCTTGATTATCAGGTCATTGGAATGTTCCGCTCTGGAAATGGAGACATTGGTTTATCAAGCTTGGTTACATGAGTGTTATTTTCGCTTTGCATGATGAGTATTGTATTACGTAACATAATAATTAAGCCAACAAGATGGTCTATTAAATCATCATCTTCTTCTCCTAAGCCGAGAAGCGTTCACTTCTGGACATCGATCTCCTTTAAGTAATGCCATTAGGGTAAAGGAGGCTATCCGCGGTCAGGTGACAATGGCGGTCACCACACTTTCATGCAAATTACAGCGTTTTTGTGCACACACACATTGATTGAGGGTGGCGTGAGTGTTCCCCGCGCCGACGCACCGGCCCCCGCTCAGTTCCGAGCACGCGTTCGGGAGAACCGTACGTCAGTTTGATTCGCGCTACTTTTTCGTAAATTTGTGGCCGAGGAACATAAGAGGTGAGCGTTTTAATTTCCATGTTTCCTTTATTTTCAGTGTTATTTATTGCCGTGTAGTTATCTATCTACCCATGTAATCATAAATTTCAGGCACTTTGCCATAGGTTTTTGTTAAAATTGTTATTAACCAGAAAAGTATAGGGGCGGCTAATGCCGGTCATGGTGACCAGTATTAACTTACTGCAAGTTATGTTTGCGAGTATATTATATTTTTGATCTTTTATTCCGTTAAATCTAATATTATTTTCCTTTTTAGGATGTTGAGGACTCAAAGTGGGAGCAAAGAATTGAAGGTGAAATGGAGCCAAAATGATTTGAGTAGAGCACTCAGACTTGTCGAAGAAGGAAAACCGATAAGAGAGGCAGCTCGGTCTAATGGCATCCCATTTTGAACCCTACAAGAAAGACTGAAAAACAAGAATAGTGAATTATGGGTCGAAATGTCTGACGCACGCGATGATGATGATGGCACCGGTGTTGAAGATCTGGAGAACAGATGCATGTTATGTGACGATTATGGCCCTGAACCACGAGCTTTGGTACAGGTGCGAACAGTGTAGGCTTTGGGCTTATGCTGAGTGCTCAGATTATGAGTCTCCCGAAGGCTACGTGTGCGACTTGTGCCGCTAAAAGCTAGACCGGTATTGCCAACCTGCCGACCGGTATTGTCTGCCATGTTGGACAATACCGGTCAATGTAATTTTTTTTTAAAGAGTTGTGTGTGTCGTATTTCAAATAAGTATTGATATCAATGCTTATGATTATCTTAGAATAGTATCTTAAGTTATGTTTCATCAAAGTTTTTTAAATAAATGTTGATTTTTCACTGAGTTGTAGTTCCTTTTGCTTAAGTGACCGGCAATTGCCTTCCTTAACGACTGGCCCTGCACTACCTGTATCCAACCAACTCATATGACGTTCTCTAGGTTATCTGTCCACCTTATGGCTTAGACAAGTGACAATCGTTTTCAAAGTGTTTCGTATTTCTACAACGACTTTCAACAGGACTTACATTAGGTTTTTGGTAGCTTATGTCAATCCAATACATTTTGCTATCGCTGATAGATGTCTCTTTGTCTAGGCCATGTCCATTGCGCCTTTCAACATATTTTCTTCTAGACTCAGACATTCACTGTCAATCATGGTATTTATCTCAGAAGAACGACTTTATGATCACTATTAGTCCAGTCAATGAGTGCTCAAACGAGGCATGTGGATGGAAAAGTCGAAAGCTGACTTAGGTACTTTGTTTGGACTAGAACATACTAAAAGAGTAGTAGTAGAGTAGATAGATTAGGACCTGGATTAACAATTATATGCTACTTTTTATCCCGAAATAACGGGAATGAATAACAGGCTAGTGTTTGATATAAGTAGTTTTTTTCAACCATTTTCACTTTTCCGGAACGTATAGTTCGAAAATGGGTAGGAATTCGAAAAAGTATAAAAGGTAAAAGTTGGAAACAATTTTATGAGCTTTCATTACATAGAAGGTACTTTTTCTCTACGACGCACTGTTTTAAAGATATTAGCAAAAAAACAAAAAACGGGACCTTCTTTGTGCCCCCCGGGCTCACCTCGGAAGGGTAAGGACTTTTAGTATTGTTTACGCCGATTTCATTCACTGCATGAAGAGCGTTCGCTGACCGACTGAGTGCAACGGACATTATAAAAGTTCGCGTCGTTCGTGTCAGTGTCAGTGTTCAAAGGTTTGTCTGGCCAACCGCTCATACGAAACAGAATGTACTAAGCCTGTCCGCGCCCCCGTGGGAAAATTGCTGATTAAATCAGTCTCGCTAGCGAGCAACAAATTAAAAATAAATAATTAGTCGCGCGACATAAAAATAAAATCAAAATTCCAAATTCTGATAACCTAGAAGTTCAAGTGGATTAAGGTAAGCGACGTTAGTTCAATAGTGATATGATTTGATCTCATCCAGGCCCCCGTTCATATACAGGGTGTTCGGCGCATGGACCGACACAATTTTTTGGGGGATTGGGGGGGTCATTTGCTAGGTTTCACCTAAAGACCTCCATGTCCTAAGTGTGACGGTAATTGAGATATGTTTTTTTTTGTTCTTTCTTTGAATTACCCAAAATCTCGCCTTTGAATCGATATATTTTTTTTGTTTATGGTTGCAATAGAACAAAATAAACTTTATAATAGTCTGCAATGTATTTTTATTCTAAATAAATTATTATTTGATGTAATTTATCAGTAGAAAATGACTTATGTGCTTCCAAAGTCTTAAAAATGTTTAAATGTATGAAAAATTACTACTCTTAAATTCATTTTTTTTTTAAATAAAGCCATTTTGACCTTATTTTTATCTCAAAAAGTTCTTTAGCTTGTACCCTTTCTAAGGGTATGCTACACGTTATGAAAAACAATTCAAATGTAGTCAAAATACTAGTTAGAGAGTCAGTTATGGAGTGTTTTAAGAAAAGATTTATTACGGTAATTATATTTTTTTATTTTATTTCGAATAAGAATACATTGTAGACTATAATAAAAATTATTTTGTTCTTTTACAACCATAAACAAAAAAAATATATCGATTCAAAGGCGAGATTTTGGGTAATTCAAAGAAAGAACAAAAAAAACATATCTCAATTACCGTCACACTTAGGACATGGGGGTCTTTAGGTGAAACCTAGCAAATGACACCCCCAATGCCCCAAAAAATTTTGTCGGTCCATGCGCCGAACACCCTGTATACCTACATAGTTAATTTAATCGCTGCTCTAATCCTCTAATTGTTATGCATTTAATTGCAACCCGCACTCTTGTTTTATAAAGATTACCCATCCCGCATCACCAAGTATGTTTATCTCCTAACTAGTCCAAACAAAGTTCTTAAGTCAAACTTTCTGCTTTCGACATTTTCATCCACAATTATTCGTTACCTGGACTATATAGCTATTTTCCGAGTGATAATGGTATTTAATAAGACTGAAAACAGCTCAAAAAAATATTTGCTGTCTGAGTCTTAATTTCAAACTTACATGGAATATCTGTCTGCATTGCTAAGCATGAGTTGTATGTTTCCTATGAAGTACTGCTCGTTGTTCCTGTACCACGCCACAATGGTACCCTCTATAAAGATAAAAAAGAGTTTTTAAAGATATTATAAAGTGTCTCTGAGTATGTGGTGGCATCTATAACGCCACATGCAAAATTAAATGACATGTGATAAAAGACCTGACACAAATCCTGCATCGCGCGTTTACTGACTGGACAACATCCCTACATCAACCGTCGGGAGTGGAACATCCCACACAGGATATTATGCCTTTAATAGAAGTAATAATAGAGATTTTTTTTTTTATTTAATCTATAGCTGGCTTTTTGAGGCCGTTAAGATTAACGAGAGAAAAGAAAAAGGAAAATATGACAGTCCTTCAGATCTCTGGATATGATTTCGCCACTTTATCTTCAACTCCCAAGATACTAGGGTTATGTAATGTCTCCAAGCTTGGTTAATAATAAGGATGAATATACTCACTCTTCGGAGTAACTTTGCACTCCAGTCGGACGTCTGCGCCAGCTTCCACCTCATGTTGAGTAGAAGTCGTTTCTATGGTGAGTGATTTCTTCTCTGACTGAGGTTCTGAAATCAATAGGTTGGTTTTATTCATGATAGTAATGTTTAAGTGTAAGGAGATCATCTGCCTGACTAAGCCGCGATTGGTAGTTGATAAATAATTCAACCAATCGCAGCAGTTTACGGGCGCTTTACAACTTGTCACATAAATTTTGCTTTGGAGTTGTTTTTTTTTAGAAATCATTCAGTTGATTTTGCGCTCCTAAATGTTTTTGCGTTGTCACAAAAATTTTCCCTTGACATAAAATGATTTAAACATGCAAATAAAGTTTCTGTGGATGGTCAGCTACTAGATAGATCTAAATGGATAGCTTTTGTGGCAAAACAAACATAGAGTGCAATGTACCAAACCAACACACTGAAAAGGCCTAGTGACGGTGACCCTGGCAGAAGGTGAAGAGGCCATAAGTTGTTATATTTATTTTTAAATATTTATTCATGTACACACAAAACACTCAAAACAGAAAAAAACATAATTCATAATGATAGAAGTGCACAAAAGTATTGCTTTTTTCATTAGAAAGGATGGTGCCAGGAAATGTATGGAAGCTGCTACCTACCCACTCCAACAGGAATAAATTATAAATCATCAGGAAGGTATTAGATTTAGTACATGAATTGAAATGACCTTTGTCTTAATTCTTTGTCCGATCGGAGTAATACAGGGTGGAAGTTGAGACGAGGCCATAAGGGAAGCTACCTTAACCGTTGCAGCTACAGAAAAATATTCTTAGAAGACTGTTCTTCACTTCTTGAGTCTTGTTGTTCTTGTTGCTAAATGTATTCGCAGATTTTCGAAAAATGGTACAGTCACTCAGCCAGAAAAACGGTAATTTTTACAGTTTATTTTTATGGTGCCAATCAATGCAGTCTCGTATAAGGATTTACGTTGGATGGTCACTCAGAATAGGCCTTATTAGAAAGCTAAAAGTCACCCAGAAATGAAAAGATCCGCAGGAGAACCAAGGTAACCGACAAAGCCCGAAGAATTGTCAAATTGAAGTGGCAGTGGGCAGGGCACATTACTCGCAGAATAAATGGCCAATGGATCCGAAAGGTTCTGGAGTGGCGGCCACGTACCGGAAGACGTAACGTTAGAAGGCTCCCCACAAGGTGGACCGATGACCTTGTGAAGACCGCAGGAATCCGTTGGATGCGGGAAGCACAGAACCGGTCGAAGTGGCGGTGCTTAAGGCCTATGTCCAGCAGTGGACGTCTTTCAGCTGCTGAAATGATGATGATGATAGGAATTCAAAGAATCTTCCGCACCAACCTGAGGTTACACTATTATATAAAAGACAATATTGTTACTAATTTCAGCCAGTAGGCAAAAAGTAAGTAAGTAGGTCGTAAGTTCAAAGCCTTACAATCCATTAGCCCTATAAACTGGGAAATGAGAATATAAAAGATCATTAAAATCTTCTGTAATTACAGAGCTGTGCTAGTGCAGCATCTGACATAGGAAATAGATGTAAACTTCAAACAAACAAAGTAATAGAAATCCACTTACTAATAAGTTTCTGCGTAACCAGAAGTGTGTGGTTGATAGCACCCGGCACTCCCTGCACCGTCTCACATCTGAAGACTCCACTGTCATCAATTTGAGCATTCTTGATTATCAGGTCCTTGGAATGTTCCGCTCTGGAAATGGAGACATTGGTTTATCAAGCTTGGTTACACGAGTGTCATTTTCGCTTTGTATTACGTAACTTAATAATGAAGCCAACAAGATGGTCTATTAAATCATAATCATCTTCTTCTCCTAAGCCAAGAAGCGTTCACTTCTGGACATCGATCTCTCTTAAGTAATGCCATAACGACTGGCCCTGCACTACCTGTATCCAACAAACTCATATGACGTTCTGTAGGTTGTCTGTCCACCTTATGGCTTAGACAAGTGACAACCGCTTTCAAAGTATTTCGTATTTCTACAACGACTTTCAACAGGACTTATATTACTTTTTTGGTAGCTTATGACAGTCCAATACATTTTTGTTATCGCTGATAGAATGTCACTTCGTCTAGGGCCTCTGGTGTCCATTGCGCCTTTCAACATATTTTCTTCTAGACTCGGACATTCACCGTCAAACATGGTATTTATGATCTCTATAGCTATTTTCCGAGTGCTAAAGGTATTTAATAAGACTGAAAACAGCTCAAAAAATTCATTGCTGTGTGAGTTTTAATTTCAAACTTACATGGTATATCTGTCTGCATTGCTAAGCATGAGTTTTATAGTTCCTATGAAGTACTGGTCGTTGTTCCTGTACCACGCCACAGTGGTACCCTCTGTAAAGATAAAAAAGAGTTTTTAAAGATATTATAAAGTGTCTCTGAGTATGTGGTGGCATCTATATCGCCACATGCGAAATGACATGACATGTGATGAATGACACACAAATCCTGCATCGCGCAAGCAGAGTTTACCGCGTGACTGGACAACATCCCTACATCAACCGTTGGGAGTGGAACATCCCACACAGGATATTAGCCTTTATTATAAGTAATAATAGAGATTTAATCCGTGTGAATCGGGTGGTAAACGGGTTTACCAGGTTTTAAGGTCGATTGGCAAACCTGTTTACCGCTGGTGCTTTACATATTATTATCAGAAGTAAATAATTTGATCCCAAGATGTCTGCTGTCAATAAACCTGGTTTCTCGGTGATAGCAATAAAACATAACTAATACTGTGACAGACATACCGACATGACCATTTACGATTGCACTTAATTACAAAGATAGCCAAATCCGAGAATTGTTATAGTGTGACTGGAAGTAATGTTTATTATGATCTGTAATTAAGGTGTGTGCCGGTGTCTCACTATTTGGATAACATAGCTCAAAAGGCTGGCCTTACTTACAAAATAGCTAGTTATAATAAAACTGTAAAAGGCCGGGTTCCAGTCTTACAGGTATAACTACTCTGTTGAATTCGTTACAGATTTTTTTTCTCAAGTCCTGCGTAACAACAAAGATTTATATGACTACGATGCAGCTGTAATATCTATACTTGAGTTTTTGAGAGAGAAGAATGAATGAATGAATGAATTGCACCGACCCCAGCTTGGTTTAACCAGACTCGATTACTCGAATTAACCCAGAGATTCACACTAGCCCCTGTTGTCTCATGTTACATGGTGCAACAGAGACCATTGTATATATTAGTGAGTAGACCGGGGGCGCGGTAATGGTAGGGAAGACATGCCCTTAGGATATGGAGGGGATAAAGAGCCTACCCAATATGCACCGTAAAGCAAGCCTTGGAATAGTGGAGAGACGGGTGATATAATATGGATGGGCTTGAATCTTTTGGCGGTTAAACTTCGTTTTTGACTCTGTATGCCACTGCCTGCTATGCTGTATTAGTTGTTAATTCCAAAATCATCATTTGAGGTCTCGCTGCTATCCGTTTCCTGTTTCTGTATATCTCGCTCGCAGCCTTCTTGTTGTATCTCTTTATTCAGCCGTGTCCCCCGAAAAGTTAATTTCCTTATAGAAGTAAATCTTGTCCTGTGTAGTTGGGGGTTGGTGATTTGGAACCGGAGTTCTGTGAATTGTTCCTGCTCAAAATATGACAGTCCTTCAGATCTCTGGATATGATTTCACCGCTTTATTTTCAACTCCCAAGAACTAAGGTAATGTAATGCCTCCAACCTTGGTTAATGATAAGCATGAATATAACTACTCACTCTTCGGAGTAACTTTGCACTTCAGTCGGACGTCTGCACCAGCTTCCACCTCATATCGAGTAGCAGTCGTTTCTATGATTACTGATTCCACGTCTGGTTGGTGTTCTGAAATCAATGGGTTGGTTTTATTCATGACTAGCTTTTGCCCGCGGCTTCGCCCGCGCATGTATTATACATATAAACCTTCCTCATGAATCACTCAATCTATTAAAAAAACCGCATCAAAATCCGTTGCGTATTTTTAAAGAAGCATACATAGAGACAGACAGACAGCGGGAAGCGACTTTGTTTTATACTATGTAGTGATAATAATGTCTACGTGTAAGGAGATCTGCCTGACTAAGACGCGATTGGTAGTTGATAAATCATTCAACCAATCGCAACAGTTTCGCCTGATAATTTGTCACGATAATTTTGCGATTATTTTCGTTCGAGAGGCTGCCCTAAGATTTTTTATTCATTGCGGGCATGTACGAGTACATCAAGCAGTACTAAGTAGAGAATTTTTTTCTGCTCCTGTGTTGTTGTCCGACGCGACAAGCAATTGGCTGGTTTTTTTTGCGTTGATTTAGAAGCTTGATTTTTTTAGATCTCCAAGGAACCGACCTTCGTATTTGATATTAATTTCAACTTGATACCTTTACGCGTTCCTGAGAAAAAGGGTCTGGGCAGACAGGCAGTCAGGCGGACGGACAACGAAGTGATCTGAGGGGCAATTCTCGTACTTAAAAACGTTCACAATCTCATGCCAGCGTCAATCAAATGTCAAAAATGTAGGTAAACGCTATACAATTTTTGACAGATTGAGTCTTGAGATGATATTGCGAACGTTGTTAAAAATACGAGAATTGCCCCTCTGATATGGGTTCCGTTTTTGCCTTTTGAGGCACGGAACCCTAAAAAACAAAAAAAATATAACAATACCTATTATCATTGAAATGCTTATCATTGAAAGGAGCTCGTGGCTAAGTAATAACAGCCGCACGGGTCGATCCGTCAGGTTAAGCTACGCTTGCCGGGGTTGGTCAGTGGATGGGTGACCATCTTTACATACCGAGACTCCTCCGTGCCTCGGAAAGCACGTTAAGCCGTTGGTCCCGGCTGTTATTCGTGGATCTTTGACAGTCGTTACGGGTCGTCAGAAGCCCGAAAGTCTGACAACCAGTCTTACCAAGGGGTATCGTATTACCCAGTTACTGGGTTGTGGAGGTCAGATAGGCAGTCGCTCCATGTAAAATACTGGTATTCAGCTGCATCCGGTTAGACTGGAAGCCGACCCCAACATAGTTGGGAAAAGGCTAGGCAGATTGATTTATTATCATTGAAATCCAAACACGACAATTGAAACAACTCTTGTACTCACCCGTAGAGCTGTGCGCCAACCCCACGTACAACGCTAACAACGCCAACACACAATGTGTTCTATACATTTTATACCGCAGACAATGTTGTTTCAATAGAGGTAGACGATGCGTCCAGCCTGGTGACCGCCCTGGTTTTCCTCAAACGCGAAACTATTAGCAATTTTAGACATCAGGCATATTGATAACCTAAGGGGTCCCCTGATAAGAGGGGCTCCAAGTAGGAATATCGTACATACAGGGTGAGTTTTCCAAGTGTGCGTTAACAAATAAATCTAAAACTATATGGAATTGCAAAAAATACTAACACTCGTATTTATAGTCAAGTAAAAGTAATTACTTAAGTAAAAGTAATTGCTTAAGCAATGATTTTCTTTCTATAGTTTAGTAATTGCTTGAAGTTAGAACTGTCAAAACTTAGAATTCTTAGCCAAATAATAGTAACCATTTTCATTACTTAAGAATTCTACCCTCAAGTATGAAATTACTTAGTAGCAAGTAATTACTCATGTAATTACTTTGATTATAAATTCGAGCCTTAGAAGAGTCTCGGAACCGATTTTGTTAAAAACAAAAACTGTATCATTCGATTTTTAGGGTTCCGTACCAAAATGGTAAAAAAGGAACCCTTATGGTGTCACTCAGTCTGTCTGTCTGTCTGTCACAGCTGGATATCTCACGGAACCCTCGGTGCGCGAGTACGACTCGCTCTTGACCGGTTTTTGAAAATAATATTTTCCAATCCGTGAATCTGACATCTAGATTTAAAAATAAGAACACACCCGCCATTTGATTCTGGAAGACCTCATTCTAAACTTCGAATCTGAATCCGCTGTGAGTTTCTTGATTGGCGTTCTAAATTCAAAGTGTCAATTAAAAAACAAGTGAGAAGAAGTGATGCAAAGTGAGAGTGAATATCGATGTGAGATGCGAGTTGTTGTTTGAATTTTATAGAATCTACGTACAGGGGGCTTACTATTCATAGTAGAGCTGCTATAACAGCTCATGAGCTCTTATAGCAGGGCAGAAGTTGAACGTAAACAGAGGGGTGTTATAAGCTTAAACCTGTGCATCTGTGTGTCTGTAGTGTCTAGTTCCCAAACGACTGAACCGATTAAGATTTTTTTGTTTTATTAGAAACGTGACTTGATCGAGAGCATTCTTAGCAATGATTCAAGAAAATCTATTCAGCCGTTTGATATTAGCTCTTTCCTAGTTGTTAAATGAATGTGCACTTGTGCACATCGTCCACAGGTCTCATCGCGTCAAAATTTGGTATTATGTTACTTCAATGACTTTAGAATAACATAGTAACCATGAACTGATGCTGCAGCATTACCTGGAATTTGTTGGATACCCAATTTCCTCATAAATTTACAGCAGAGGTATCGTGTTTGGGCTCGTTGGAATGGTCTCAATGAATGAGTTATAATTAAATGGTAATCACTGTCTGATGATCGAGTAGCAAAAATAAATGAGGGTAAATGAGTAACGAACCATAGACTCTAAAAAAAAGGAGGATTGCGCCACGCACAGTAAGTATGCCGGGACCGTTTGTACAAACACGTCTCACGTACACATTTACATCATAGTATGCCGACCGTCCGCCATTACGTGACACGAGCGACGGCGTCTTTGCAGGTACTCAAATCACGCACACATAGATCGGTACAGTGCTTCACTTTCGATATGCGTGGCGCGGAGTCCTCTTTTTTTATACATCTATGTAACTAACTTTACTGTGGAGAAATACGTACATATGTGCAGATTTAAGCGACGCACTTGTCAAGCATAGCGTGTCTACCAGCAAGTAAGTAAGTTTAACCCCTCAAGTGTCGAATGCACCGCATGTGTGCATAAGAAAAACCCTTTTTTTGTTAGGTATATAAGCTTATATCACATATATATATATATAAACGCAAAAAAACATCATCCGATGGAAAACCAATCATCATCATTAGTTGTGAACCTATGGAGTTCGCAGCTAACCCCCCTCCCCCCAGCGTGTGAAATGCACCCCAAGTGTGCAAAAGGACAAAACTTTAAATAATAGGTATATAAGCTTAGATCACATATATATAAACGTAAAAAAACATCATCCGATGGAAAACATGTCATCATCAGTAGTTGTGAACCTATGGAGTTCGCAGCTAACCCCCCCTCCCCCTAGCGTTTTGGGTCTAAAATTAGCCAAACTCAGACACTTGAGGGGTTAAAAAGTAGGAAATAAGTTTAAAAAAATAAGTTTAATGTAACTACAGTATGTAATATTTTGATCCAAGTATCGTCGCGTCGGGGGACGGTTAATAAAAACGGCAAACAGACAAGGCTTATACCTGGCAATAATTAATGATGTATACATATCGTCGACCGTAGGTTCAATTGAGGTAAGGGACAAAATACCCAAAATGAGTTAAGTATACAGTTTTGTTCAGAATTTTTCGCTTTATCGAATGGTGTATATGAAGAAATTCTAGCTTAACAAAAATGTCCCTTACCCTAATGATTTTTGGATCAAAATTTCGAATCAGCCCCATAATAACAATGTATCTGAAAAACTATGCAATATAGGAACTTGAAATGATGTAATTATTGTTAGGGTCTTCCCAATCAACGAATTACCATTAAAATTGAATCCAACGCAGAGGTCAATTTAATGTAAGGGACGAGACTACAAGATACTTGGTCAGTAAGGGACATTACTAACAAAATACGTTGTTGTAAGGGACATCTATTTTCTTAAATAGCTAATTTATTTAAATAAATGTTACACGTGTAGATAGAGCACTAAAATACAAGATTATGTGTGAAATCAGACCCGAAAAAGGTTAATAAGAAAAAAAGTTATAGGCGATTTAGTCCGAAAAAAACTTTGTCGGCCTCTCCTGAAATATCGTATTTTGTCCCTTACCTCAATTGAACCTACGGTCGACGATATGCTATTGTAGACTAAATGATATCTGCTGCTTAACTTCCTATTTTGAAAATAGGAAGCTATAATCAGCAGGGCTAATATATTTTTAGTTTTCATCAGAATCGGCCCTGAGACTCGTTTGAGTTTTTTCGCTATTTCTGATAGTTTTGGATTTAGTCATCCACGCGCACTTAAAAGTATCAGCCTGTATATTTTTGCCGTTTTTGCCGTTTCGGTACCTAGTTGATAACATTGCATGTTCTCAAAATGTTTTTAATATTATGTAACACTAGTGACCCGCCCCCGCCCCGCACGGGTATTGTTCTACTGACATGTCAAAACATTCAGGTTTATGCGCTATATATTAATGTAGTATAATAAACCTTCCTGTATAAACTCTCTAAATGGTGGCGACAACCGCATCAAAATACATTGGGTGTCTCAAAAGAAATCAGCGCACACACAGAGACACGAAATCTATACTAATATTATAAAGAGGTAAAATTTGTTTGTAAGTTTGTAAGTTTGTAAGTTTGTATGTTTGTAAGTTTGTATGTAGGGGGTAATCTCCGAAACTAATGATCCAATTCTAAAAAATTTTTCACTGGTAGAAAGCTACATTATTCCTGAGTGCTATAGGCTATAAATTATATTTATATCATGCATATTAGCCGAGCTATCACAATTTTTGTCTAACAAGTCGGAAAGAAATACGTCTTTAAACAGACTTTTTTGCATGCGCTGCCTAAACGGTTGTTTAAAATTGAAAACAATGTATGGCAGTCTGGTTCGTCTTAAATAATTCTACAAAAAAGTCCGCGACACCATATTTCTATCTTTTATATTTTACCTTTTATACATCTTTTATTGTTTTAAAAAAGTATTTTTTAGACATACTTACGTTTGGATGATTATTTAAACAACAACACGTTAATTCTTATCAAAATAAGTTATTTTATGATCACAAGGACATCATGGAGATAAGATTTGGCCTTTACAGTATGGCAATTGGTCGTACAGTTTCGGAAATAATATAAAATTACTAAAACGCTAAATAACTTTTATTCATACCGTTCCTCTTGAGCAAACAATACATGTTTAGTGCGGACGTTTTATCAATTTGTACTATAGATGGCGTTGTGCAAATAAGTAATTTTTCTGAATTGCGAGATTTATTATTTCAATAATGTCGGTGGAATACAACGGAAGAGTTTGTTTTTTTGTTAGTTTGTTTGAACGCGCTATCTCTGGAACTACCCCAGTCGGATTTGAAAAAAATCTTTTTGCATTTTATAACCAAGTTCTTGAGGAGGGCTATAGGCTATTTAACATCACGCTAGGGCCCTTAGGAGCCGAGCGCGAATTAATAGCGCGGGCAGGCGATGCAGAAGGATATAGGCTATTTAACATCACGCTAGGGCCCTTAGAAGCCGAGCGCGAAGTAATAGCGCGGGCTGGCGATGCGGAAGGATATAGGCTATTTAACATCACGCTAGGGCTCTTAGAAGCCGAGCGCGAAGTAATAGCGCGGGCAGGCGATGCGGAAGGATATAGGCTATTTAACATCACGCTAGGGCTCTTAGAAGCCGAGCGCGAAGTAATAGCGCGGGCAAGCGATGCGGAAGGATATAGGATATACGGCCGCTAGCAGCCGAGCGCGAAGTAATAGCGCGGGCAGGCGATGCGGAAGGATATAGTATATACGGCCGCTAGCAGCCGAGCGCGAAGTAATAGCGCGGGCAGGCGATGCGGAAGGATATAGGCTATTTAACATCACGCTAGGGCCCCTAGAAGCCGAGCGCAGAGTAATAGCGGGGGCAGGCGATGCGGAAGGATATAGGCAATTTAACATAACGCTAGGGCCCTTAGGAGTCGAGCAAAAATAAAAAATGTCAGAAACGAAGTAATAGCGCGGGCAGTCTTTGCGATGCGATGCGTGGGGGTTAGTGGGTGGGGGGGGGGGGATAAGAAATTTTACGCGGACGAAGTCGCGGGCAGAAGCTAGTGTTTAAATAAATATCCTTGGACGTTTCACACAACGCCATCTAGTCCCAAGCTAAGCAACCTAATGCTTGTGTTATGGTAACGAGATGGCTGATAAACTACTTATATACATTTACTATACATTTTTTTTTTTTATTATTATTATTTTTTTTTATTATTATTTCTACATACACACACCCCCACACACACACCCACCCCCACACACAAAATACAACACACTTATACATACACATAAAACACAACAAACACACACACATACGCACCACTCAAGAGCATGCATGCTCTAATTCCTTTCGTTTTATTTATGATATATTTTAATTTTTTGTGTTGCATATATTGTTAATGTTTCAAAATTCGGTGAAGACAGTGACTCCTGTAACACAGTTACCACCTAGCTCAGATGTTAGGGATTCAATTGAAAATGTTACTCCATTTTTTATGTCAATATTTTTTTTAAATTTTTATGTATTCTCCAAACGGCTCGTTGACACTTCCCGTGACCCAAGGGCCGGCTTTTACCTTGGCCAGAGGATTAGCATTGCCATACAACGTGGCAATGCCGCCCGTCTCTTGGGTACTTTACCAGTCAGTGATGCCGAGGAATTTTTCGACGCCATATTTTACTTTTTTAAAGTTCTAGTTAGTTTAGGATATTATATTTTTAACTTAAATAAACTCTTTAACTGATATGAGTAATAAAAATTGAATGTTTTTTTTAAATTAAAGATGATGAAAATAGAGTAGAAGTAGGTCTAGTAGAAGACAAACGACTTTATTTTTTGTTTTGACTAAATTTTGCTGTTTTTCGTTCTAACGAATTGCAAGATTAAAAGGTTAAAGGTTAAAAGGCGAAATATCTTTATCTATAGATAGCTAAACAGCCGCGGGTAACGTAATGCAAACACCTAGTTTTTGACTAAGGTGCACCAAGTGCGGGCGGGGCGGGTGAGCGGGAATCGCAGCGGGACAAGCGGGACAAGCGGGTGTCGCGAGCGGGGCGGGTGGACGCAAGTCAGTTTGCGTTTCCCGCTCGATTTGTTCGGATATGCCGCTGACCACTGAAGATTTAATAAGTGCCGTATTGGCTCGGCCACCTTAGTGAAATTCTAGTGATTCAAATCATTCGAATCGATAAGTAAAAAAACTATGGGAAGAAATAAAAATAATAAGCGGAGATTCACCGATCACTATTGATATCGTGGCGGTTGCTTTTAGAAAAAAAAAGGTCCCACTTTAAGCACTAGCTTTCAAATAATCTGATATTATTATTATTATTTCCAATATCGCACGGGGTAGGTACGTTCGGACCGCTCAATCGCCCCGCTGCTACTGTGTTCATCCCTGGTAATGTGCGTTTTCCGCTTGACCCGCCACCCGCTCCCGCTGCCCGCCCCACGCTACTGTAATCGCACACTTAACACACGTAATAAAGACAAAATTAAAAATATCTTTATTGTGGCTTTAATATGTTAGTTACAGGTCTTAACAATAAATTGAAGTTCCAATATGTCTTGGCTAATAGGCATACAAGTAATCGCAAATTCGTTCATTTTGACAATCCAGTCACGGTCATTGCATTATTTTAGCAGTTGAATTTATTAAAGCTAAGTAATGGATTACCAATGTCGTTCATAACTCGCGGATTGTGTGTGAATTGTGAATGAAACTGTGTCATGCAATTAGGGTGGGTATAATTCCAGATAACTGATAATTGACGCTTGCGTGAGCCCTATCTCCAGCAGTGGACATCTTCCGACAGAAGTGATGACAAACTTTAAAAAAAATTGCAACAAAAACGACCATCTTCGGTATCACGGCATCATTAACGTATTCTTTGAATAATTATTCAATCCATCAACATTACAACATGAGCAAACATTATTAGGTCTAATGTCGTCATAGTCGTCATACAAGAAAAAACTTCCGTGATAACAACGTTATCGGTGAGTTGCATGCAATCAACATTAACGGAGACTTTATATTCATACCATCCTTTACATTTTATATCAAAAAGAAAGTGACAGAATCAAATTTAAGGTCTCCATTAAACTAATGTCGGTTTCGTGCAACTCCCGGTAAAACTAATGTTGATTTCGTGCAACTGACGGTAAATCTAATGTTGGTTTCGTGCAACTGACGGTAAATCTAATGTTGGTTTCGTGCAAGTCACGGTAAATCTAATGTTGGTTTCATGCAACTGACGGTAAATCTAATGTTGGTTTCGTGCAACTCACGGTAAATCTAATGTTGGTTTCGTGCAACTCACGGTAAGAGCTTTTCTCAAAAGGCCCTCCTAAGAGCCTAGAGAAATGTCATTTTCTCAAGGCCCTCAGGAGGGCCTTTTCTATCAGCGTTAACGATAGTGGAAGTCTAAAACGTATGGGACTTACATAAGCTACCGATAAGCTTATGACAATCCTGTTGTAAGTCGTTGTAGAGATATGAAACGCTTTCGAAGCTATTCCCACTTAAAACTAGGCCCTCTGGTGTAAAGTTATAAATGTGTTGCCTATCTTAGCTGCAATGTTGAAATGTCCCATGCATGACCTATCAGCACCCAAAATAAATACTGCAATCATCAACTTCACAGCCTATAGCAGTCCACTGCAAGACTATAGGCTTGTGGCAGCATCTACATCACCACATACGAACTACGCATTACAAAGACATGACGTCACGCAATCCTGCATCGCGCAATTAGAGTTTACCACGCGACTAGCATATATACAACGACCCGACATCAACCGTCGGGCAGTAGCCCGCCAGACACAACACCCGTCTGGTCGGAGGATCCTCCCTTTTCAATAGAGGATGAGTGAACTTTACCTCATGCCTCTAAAGGCTTATCCAAAGCTGGGCCATAACAGCCGATTCTTCACCTTCCACATTCAGTCTGTCCCAGTCACCTTTTTAAGATCGTCGGTCCACCTAGCTGAGGGGCGTCTCACGTTACGCTTACCGATACGCGGTCTCCACTCCAGGACTCGTCAGCTCCGGCTATCGGTCTTTTGATGGACCTATTGGTTATCATCTGACTAACCTTTTTTCAACTATTGTTGGGGTCAACATTCAGTAACCAGATGCAGCTGAATACCAGTATTTTACATAGAGCGACTGCCTATGTGGAGTTCGGGGCGGTCGGTCAAGGTTGTGTTTGGTCAAAAGTCGTTTTCATCAAAATTGTACTTCGTCAAGAGCATTTTCAGTCGAAGTTGCGTTTCGTCAAAGTTTATATTGCCAAAAGTGCAGTTCGTCAAATTATGCAGAATGTAAAGGTACGATTCCGCAACGAGCTGTCTGCAGTTTAAGATTGTTTTCTTTTTACACGGTGTTTCCTTGATTGGTAGGGCCCAGACAAAGTCATGATGAAAAAGCCGTATAGGTATCCAACATCTGATCTGTTCTCTGACTGTGAAGTACTTACGGTTCGTCAGCTTTATGTGCTCCAATCCACCCTTAGAAAGCACGCAGGCCTTCCACCTCCTCTTACAAATAAGCGCACGTACCTTCCACTAAGTATCCAACACAAGACTTCCTTCGCTAAACATCAGTATTATATACTAAGTACTCATATTTATACAAACATTAACAAACACCTCAATATTATAAATCTAAACTCACATGCAGTAAAATCTAAAGTACCAGAGTGGCTGCTCCTTAAGGACTACTCTTACACGGAGTCTTTACTTGCCTATCTTGTGTAATACACCTATCCACACACCCCAACACACACACCCCTACACACACACCACTCACACACCCCTACACACACACCACTCACACACACCTACACACACACACCCCACTCACACACACAAACCTACAATTTTATTCTTTTTTTATTATTATTTTTATACCATACAGTAGAATGACACAGTCCACTTAAGATAAGTTTTGTTGATCAGTGTAAACCTTGACCGCAACTACCTCTTAAAATACAGGTATAACCTAGCTTAAGAGGTAGAGTATTATTGTTTGTACAGATATTGCAACAGAAACGATTATTATATTTTTAAACCAAATGTCAAACTGTATGTCGAACTCTGTATGTTTCTTCGATAAATAAAGATTTTTATTATTATTATTAATATTAAAGGGAATTTAGAAAATTCTTCTTTTTTTTTTGACTGACAAACAGACAAAATTGACAAATAGACATGTTGACAATACGAGGTTTTGAGGCAACGTATATTTTGACGATATGCTCCATAGGCCAAACGTACACTTTGATAAAACACACCCTGGACCGACCGCCGAACTCCCTATCTGACCTCTCCAAGCCATTTACCACCCCCCCCCCCGGTTAGCCAAACGTGGTGATTACATTATTATGTGCAGACTTAGTTCCAACGCGTTGCTTTCACGCAAGCAGTTAGTAAAAGTTACAAGCTGGTTTTGCAAATACATAATGAGTATTATAAATAAGCAAGTTATTAGTTTAAGGAAAGATGATAGTAATGTCGTGACAGAAGAAAATTACAAGTATTTGTTTTGCGTGGTCCAAGTTATGAGCGAGTCGATTTAGGCACCTAACATCATTACTTCAACTGAAAGACGTCCACTGTTGGACATTGGCGTCCCCAAGCGTTTTGTGCTTCTCTCATCCAGCGGATTCCCGCAACCTTCACAAGGTCATCGGTCCACCTTGAGGCAGGCCTTCCGATACTCGATCGTCACTCCAAAACTTTTCAATGCCATCGGCCATACTTTATTAAACAAAAGAATTTTGCAGTCGCGCATATATAATTTACACCTTACTGTAATGCACAGTTGTGAAGAAAAAGATGACTTGATTTTCCACTGTATATGGTCATTAATCGACCCATTTCGGGACCAATGGCTTAACGTGCTTTCCGAGGCACGAAGGAGTCTTGGTATGTAAAGATGGTCAGACATCCATGCACCAACCCCGGCAAGCGTAGCTTAACCTGATGGATCGATCCGTACGGCTGCTATTACTTAGCCACGAGCTCGTCTCCTAATTTTAAATTAGTGCATTTTCATAACAATTAAAAATGTGTATATTTTAGATTATGTTTATATTACATAGTGTAATTAATTTGTAAAGTTATGTCTGACGCGGATAAAAAACTGAGAATCACGCAAAAAACTAATAAGCGTATTAGGGTTCCATACCAAAATGGTAAAAAGGGTTCCTTTTTACCATTTTGGTCACTTTTTACTCAGTCTGTCTGTCTGTCTGTCACATGGCATGTGTGTATTATATAAAAGAGCGCTATTTTCACATTCTCCAACAATTTTTTTCTTTTTTTAGGCCGCATAGTCGACTTTTGATGAATTTTTTTAAAAAAATACTGTCCCCCCCCCCCCCCTTATCTCTGAAGTTTGCATAGACATAAATCTGAAATTATTCTATGTGATAGAAGTTTATGTATACTTAAATTATAGGAAAAACAAAACGATGTCTCTAATTAGCACAGTTTTTCAGAAAAATCATCAATAAAAATTACATAATAAAATGTTGGTACGGAACCCTCGGTTCGCGAGTCTGACTCGCTTTTGACCGGTTTTTTTTTCAAAGATAATTTAATATGGCATACATTCGTCTAATTTGGGACAGTGTTCCTTGATGGGCGAGTCCTATTACTGGGTGGACGTACGACGCGTTGCGTGAGCTCAGCACAGAACACTCAAGCCCATTGGCATATATCTGAGTCTTAAATGAAATAAAACCGCTACCGCCTGTGAGCTGCACCGCCGCTGCGCCTAACTGATCGATATTCGAAGCGGCGCAGCGCGGGGGCGCTCGCGCACGATCGTGCCTTACACAACACACGCTTGACGCTAAATATACCGAACATGGCAATTATAGTGAAGGAAGCATCAAACCGTCTGACGTCACTGGTTGACTTACTGACATACTTTAAGCAGATAAACAGCACCCTCCTTTTTGTTATCATGATCTTTTTGTGAAGACCGCTAATCGGCAAAGTGGTGCTGATTGCGTTCTGCATCCAAGAAATAACGGTCTGAACAAAATGCCTCAAAATGGTGTACTTAAATTCAAATAACAGGACGGATGGAGTTTGGATATAGATCCATTGGTTTGTTCCAAAAGTTTAAATCTATTTAGGGGGAAAAAAACATTTGACGTTCTTTTTTTTTGGGGTCAAAGACCGCTAGTAGTGTTGTTACTTGAAGTATAAATTGAGAAAATATGTTTGTTAATGTTTTATTGTGTTAAGAACCTACCCATCACGCGAAAACTGATTTTAAACTAATATTTCTATTTTTTTATTGTAAATCCGCACCATTTTTATAAATATACGATATTATTATTATGTTATTGTCTTTGACATATTATCTCGGGACCCTGGGGTCCCGGACCTTTAGGAGGCGTACGAGGCTCCGAAGCCAACTCGCAGAGGCCCTAAGGGGCCTAATTGTCTAAGGACAATAAAATTATAAATGACGAGGAGGCACGAGCCGACGGTTATCCCTGTATACACTATGCAAGTGCACCCAAGGACAACCCCTGGCTGGTGCAGGACTATTGCAGAACATGGAAACAAAGCATATTGGGCTATAGGTTTGGGTGGCTATAGTGGATTGTGTACCTTGAACTATGGAAGAACTGTATACATATGTCCCCTGCCTTACGAATGGTATACAACGTGTAACGTTAAATGCGCAAAACCTCTTAAGGGGTCATTGTACTCATCATTATGAACAACTTTTACTATGGGACCAAACCTGAAATCGCAAAAAAAAATCAGCTGTTCAGTACATTTGTTCGCATAATTCGTCAAAATGTACTGAACAGCTGATTTTTTTTTCGCGATTTCATGTTTGGTCCCATAGTAAAAGTTGTTGATAATGACGAGTACAATGACCCCCTTAAGAGTTTTTGCGCATTTAACGTTACACGTATAATATACACAGATAAATTGGCAGGGGCGACTTGCATTTATATTATATTATTATTGTTTCAAGTGACCACACTACCTGCGGTTGATGACCCCAAAAAAAAACTCATCAAATTATTATTTTTTTCATCATGTTTAGACATCACGTTCGCAAAGTTTCGCTAGCTAATTTTATTTGACCCTGTATACATTGATAGTTACATACATATATAATACCAATGTTATTATTTATTACACATCGAATATCATCTAATTACGACAAGGTTGTTTCGTGCTATCAAAATCAGAACTGTAACTTATGGTTTGCTGTTCGTTATCGATAGAAATGGATATCGATAGAAAGTTATGTTTAAGAGGAAATGTGAGTGCTCTTTGCTCCATACATAAAGATACAAACGCTCTCGCCTGTTTTCTTTCTGGTTAATGACCATAAAGCAATGATTTTTTACAGAAATATAAATATCAGTTACTTGTATGCCCCTATGTTTTCCTTTTTGATGATATGTTATTTTTATAAGAACTAGAACGCTTCAAAAATGCTCAAAATTGCCTATTCAGACCGCTGTCAACAGACGCCTGGTGGGTGTGCCAATTTGACAACTATTAACGAAAAAAGAAAAACATAGGGGCATAGTATATATCCTTCTTATTCAGTTTATGAAATATCTTTTAAATTGGTCCAATATTGGAGGAGGAAATAGGCGAGAGCCAAACCTCGAAATGTGGTTTTTTACATAGGCTATTTAGTCGGATCTGCAGTTGTCCTTATCGCACGAATTCGAGGGCGGAGCGCTCGCAGAGCGACAGCAATACCTTCTTAAAATACCTAACTGTTTTTACTGTTCCGTGATTCCTCACACAATCCATCTTTTCTTTGGCCTCACGAGTCATAAAGCGTAGTCTACTATTTAATTATTTGTTATCGTGTTTTTTTGATGCCAACAAAAATAGTTGTCAGGTCTTTTTGTCCACGTGGCAATACGCCATCCTTTTGGTCACTTTTCCGAATTGACAGCGATGCAGACTATGATATTTTCCCTCCTCTTTGTTAGGGTTCCGTACCCAAAGGGTAAAACGGGACCCTATTACTAAGATTCTGCTGTACGTCCGTCTGTCCGTCTGTAACCAGGCTATATATCTCATGAACCGTGATAGTTAGACATTTGATTTTTTTACAGATGTTGTATTTCTGTTGCCGCTATAACAAAAAATATTAAAAAACGGAATAAAACAAATATTTAATTTACATACAACAAACGTAATTTTTTTGCCGTTTTTATAGATAATGGTACGGAAATCTTCGTGCGCGAGTCCGACTCGCACTTGGCCGGATTTTTTAAACATGCACAACTATTTTTTTTAAACATAATAAATATCACGCTGTAAATAAAACATGTTATAACTTTCAACAAGATTAAGCAAATAAAAACATTTATTCTAAATCCCTATCGACACATTCTACAACACTATCCCTCCATCAAATTTCACAACCGGCGCACGAGTCGCTATTATGACAATCGATTCGATAGCAAACCGTAATCGATACATCGGTATCCGACTAATCGAGAGCAAGGTCTTTATTCAATGAGTTCATTCATTGAAACTGCACATCCTTTCCTTCGGCAATCCATGTTTTATTACGGCAGTTAATTTTAACTGAGCTTAACTTTATGCTTTAAAGTTTAACTAGGGACGGACATTAAGTACGGCGAGTTGATAGCAAAATAACCAATTGGAGCAGCTTGTTAAAATTCTACTGGTTCGCGCTATTTTATAACAAAACTAGCGGCCCCGACAGACGTTGTCCTGTCTGAACGATCCCAGAACCCGACTGCAGCGCCACCTACCGGGTCCAATTGTGTTTTCAAACCATCCAGGAACCCATTCACATACACACAAAATTTTATTTAAATCGGTCCAGCCGTTGTTATACCACGTTTTGTTTACCACGTTGTTATGTCCGTCTCCTGGTTCTAAGCTACCTCCCCACCAATTTTTAAGCAAATCGGTTCAGCCGTTCTTGAGTTATAAATAGTATAACTAACACGACTTTTCTTTTATATATATATAGATGGCGTTACAATTATCCTTGTTACACGGATGTTCCAAATCTTGCGGGCAGCGGGGCGGTGCCGGCGGCGGCGCGGGAGCGCCAGGATCTTACATCATTTAAATGGACCGGTTCTCGAAAACAGCGGCGCGGGAGCGGGGGCGGGACAATGCGAGACGCGCCGCCGCCCCGCTGCCCGCGAAATTCGAGGCAGAGGCCGGATGAGAGATGCGCTGTTGTGGTAGCCCGCGAAATTCAAGTTTTCTTAAGTTTTTTGCAATTTGCAGATCCGTCGTGTCAGTTTGTATCTTGATCAAAATATGTTACACGACAATTAAACATATATGTGTATTTACATAGAGAATATTGATGATTTTAATGGTTAAAATTATAGAAATTGCAAAAAAAAAAAACAAAAAAAAAACAATTTCGCGAGCTAATCATTCCTACAGTTTTCATTAAAAGTGTTCATTAAGCACAGTTCTTTACAAAATAATAAGGAATGATTTCATGTGATTACTTCTTTAGTCCAATCTCTAGGTTTTTTGTAAATCGGTAATTACTTCATATTTTGCAAGCGTTGTATCATCGCGCTTCTCTTTCTTTTCCATGCAGTCCGACAGTGACCGCGCTTTTTACGGCAGACAAGCCTTAAGTAATTATTGAAGAGCAAATATAGTTTGTAACTACTTAAGTAATTTGACTTTTAATTCGGTTGCGAAAATCGCTTCGATAAGAATTTTAGATTTTCCTCGTAAAGTACTATGAGTAGCTGTGGCAATCCAACTGTTTCATGTTGCCATTTAAACTCGTATTTCATTAAAGGGCACTCCTTGATCAGCGGTGAAATAATTTCAGCATGTATTTTTTTGTATTGCAAAGGCAAAGGCAAAGGGGCAAAGGGGCAAAGGGGCAAAGGGGCAAAGGGGCAAAGGGGCAAAGGGGCAAAGGGGCTCGATCGATCAGATTAAACTACGCTTGCCGCGTTCTGGGTGGTTCGTGGTGGGTGGTGGTGGTTGGGTTCGTGGTGGGCCTCGGAAAGCATATTAAACCGTTGAACCCGGCTGTCATTCTTGGATTATTGAAAGTCATTACGGGTCGTCAGAAGCCTGGAAGTCTGACGAGTCATACCAAGGGATAGAAACGGGATTGTGGATGTCAGTCAAATAGACAATCGCTCTATCATCTATATAAATAAAAAGAGAAGTCCTGACTGACTGAATGACTGACTGATTGACTGACTCATCAACGCCCAGCCCAAACCCTTGGACCTAGAAAGCTGAAATTTTGCACAGAGGTTCCCTTTATAATGTAGACAAGGAATAAGGAAGGAATTTCCGGTAGCATGTTCCCGAGGGATATTTTCCGACATCCACGCGGGCGAAGCCGCGGGCAAAAGCTAGTAAAAAGAAAAGTCTTGATTGACTGACTCATCAACGCCCAGCCCAGACTATTGGACCTAGAAAGCTCAAATTTTGCACAAAGGTTCCCTTTATAACGTAGACAAGGAATAAGGATGGATTTTCGTTTCCGTGGGATACTTTCCGACATCCACGAGGGCGAAGCCGCGCGGGAAGTGCTAGTGTAAAATACTGCTAATCAACTGCATCCGTATAGACTGGAAGCTGACCCCAACATCGTTGGTAAAAGGATAGCCAGATGATGAGTTTGGACAAGTTGAACAGTGGATAAATTTGATGGCTCAAATGGCGCAGTAAGTTATTCATATTTATGCGTGTGGTGTGAGGGCCATTTTTAACCGACTTCCAAAAGGAGGAGGTTCTCAATTCGTCGGAACCTTTTTTTTTTTTTTTTTTTTTTTTTTTTTTATGAATGTTCCCCGATTACTCGAAAATGGCTAGACCGATTTGGATTTTTCTTTTTTTGTTCGAAAACTATACGTCCCAAGTGGTCCCATGATCATCAAGTCAGGATCTGATGCTGGGATCCCATGGAAATCAAGGGAAACCCTCAAATTTTATGGGCACACCTATATCGATTTCGGTATTTTTTATAGTAACTCGTGCATTTGCTCTCGGTAAATACCATTTGGTGAGCTGGAACTGATGATGAAGACCACAGAGGGCCATCGGAAATACTCAATTATATCTAAGTATATAACAGGTTGCGATTCGATTACTTTAATGTGGTTTATGCTCGTCAAAATAATGGTAATGGTGACTTCACCATGAGCTCCATTTCTCCTGGTTCTTACTAGGAGAACTCCTCATCAATTAACGGCCCTGCATCGGGAAAAGCAACATTTTGTAAAACGTGATGAGCAGCTGACATTGGGTTATTGTAACTTAGATAAATTACAAACTGAACCACTAAAAAGTGAAAAATAAAAACTTTTTTACAAAAACAAAAACCAACTTCCAAAAAAAACACTACAAAGTGAAAAATAACTTTAATTTCGGAAGTCGGTGGCAAAAAACTAAAATACAGATCCAAAGACACCGACTTCCGAAATTAAAGTTATTTTTCACTTTGTAGTGTTTTTTTTGGAAGTCGGTTTTCGTTTTTGTAAAAAACTTTTTATATTAAAACTTTTTGAGGCATTTGAGACTCAAAGAGTTTAATTTCTTTATTAAAACCACATAGAATAATTTCAGTTTTTTCTCTAGATGCAAACTTCGGAGATAAGGGTTAACGGATTTTTTTTTTAATTTTTCATCAAAACTATGCGGCCTAAAAAAAAGATAAATGTTTGAGAATGCGCAAACAGCGTTCTTTCATATGATATCCCACATGCCCTAGTAGCCCCACTTTGAATTTAAAGGACCCCCTTTCACTCCCTGTTGCAAAAAAAAAAAATGTATTTTTAGTTATTTCTTATTTGCAAAATAGTTGGGCAAACGTCATCTAAAACTGTTCCAAATTTCAAGTTGATAGCATTAGTAGTTCTTGAGATATCCAGCTGTGACAGATAGACAGACAGACTTGAGTCGCACCATAAGGGTTCCTTTTTATTACCATTTTGATACGGAACCTTAATTAGAGGTGTATACGTCATTACTGTCAAAGTGCGAGTAATCCGGTGACACGCTTGATTTGTATGGAAAGCATTGACAACGCCGCGCTGCCTCTAGCAACGAGGCCTCTCCATGCTCCGCGGTGATAGTCAAAATCCTTGAGTAAAATTACATTATCTCGAAAACCGTGCTTGATACAGTTACACATCGAGCCACCGATCACTCTGTCTATCCCGTAATAGCTTAAGCGTGCTAATATGCAACGATTTAATGGACATCACGATGCGCCGGCGCATCTCCAACATTATGCGAAATTATTCGATTATCGCAATCGAATCGCAATCGCTATGCGTTTTACCGATTCATTACTTTTACCTACACGAATTTATGTTTAATTTAGAACGATTTTATTAATTAGTTGTTTTGAAATTCTGGATTGGTTTTAATTGGAATTGTAGATTTGACTATTAATTCGTAATTTTATGTGACAAATAAGCCTATATAGAGCCTAGCTGACTGGTATGCGGCGCGGGGTGCGCGCTGCGGCCGTTCGGCCGGCTGCCTCGCCGCTGCCGCTGTCCCGCACCCGTCCTTCACTGCCGCCAGCGCGGCGATGTTGAGAGGAAGTCTTACCACTCCTCTTGTTTTGGCAAGACTTTTAATAACGAAAACACGAACTAGACAAAAAGAGGACTCCGCGCCACGCATATCGGAAGTGAAGCACAGTAGACCGTTTGTACAAACACGCCTCATGCACACATTTACATCATAGTATAGTATGCCGACCGGCCGCCATTATGTGACACGAGCGACGGCGTCTTTGCAGGTACTCAAATCACGCACACATAGATCGGTACAGAGCTTCACTTTCGATACGCGTGGCGTGGAGTCATTTTTAGGGTTCCGTACCAAAATGGTAAAAAAGGAACCCTTATGGTGTGACTAAGTCTGTCTGTCTGTCTGTCTATCTGTCTGTCTGTCACAGCTGGATATCTGAAGAACTACTGATGCTATCAACTTGAAATTTGGAATAGTTTTGGATGATGTTTACCCAACTTTTTTGCAAATAACAAAGACATAAAAATATTTATATTTTTTTTTGCAACAGGGACTGGAGAAAAATTAAAAATTTAATTAATTAAATTAATTATTAAATTAATTAAAAATTTAAAGTGGGGCTACTAGGGCATGTGGGGTATCATATGAAAGAACGCTGTTTGCACATTCTCAATCAATTTTTTTTTTTTTAGGCCGCATAGTTTTCGACTTTTGATAGAAAATGTTAAAAAAAAAATACCGTTAGTATGTTAGTAAAAAAGTACCGTTACCGTAAAATTATTTCAGATTTTTCTCATTGCAAACTTCGGAAATAAGGGGGAGGAGGGGGGGGGGATCTCCGAAGTTTGCAATGAGAAAAATCTGAAAGAATTCTATGTGATAGAAGTTTATGTAAAGATTACAGGAAAAATAAAACGATGTCTCTAAATAGCACACTTTTTCAGAAATCGGAACGGAACCCTCGGTGCGCGAGTCCGACTCGCTCTTGACCGGTTTTTTTTCTAGTCCGTGAATGAAAACAGCTCAAAAAAATCTGCTGGTGGTTCTAAGTTGCAGACTCGCAGCCAACTAGTTTAATTATAATAGCCATTTAGTTAACCGCCTAGCCTTTGGAAATAGTGCTCGCTGACCACTACAGCCAGCGGCCCACTCGCTTCGCTCGGTCGGCTTGCACGCGGTTGGTCACAGTACCACAGATACAGTACTAACCATAGATATAAGAAAGAAGGAGATATCTTAAAATGTATCAGAACCCTGTGTCTCCACTTTTTCCTTTTGTCACTTTCATGATTTTAAAGACAAATACGGTAAAATACTTGTACTTACACATGGAAAGTGATTCCATGATTTACATGGCTTCGGTTTTTACAAGAAACCACTGAACAACACGGCATTCTTATAAATTGTCACGGTCACAGTCGAAAGCGCACTAGTTCGCGGAGACGGAATTTGTACTATGAACGGCTCATACTGAGCATGTCGCGCGGACACATTTTCGCCCGCTTGCCACTTCTCCTGTTTTTTTATATTTCTGTGGTACTAACCTAACCCATTTGGTCGGGGTGCTCTGGCTTAGTTACTGCGACCAATTCGGCTCGCGAGTAGGTCACAGTTCCAACCTAACCTATAAATCAATCTGCAATCTGCCTAGCCTTTTCGGGGTCGGCTTTCAGTCTAACCGGATGCAGCTGAATACCAGTATTTTACATTGAGCGACTGCCTATCTGACCTCCACAACCCAGTAACTGGGTAATACGATACCCCTTGGTAGAAGTGGTTGTCAGACTTTTGGGCTTCAAAGATCCACCAATGACAGCCGGGACCAACGGCCTAACATGATTTCCGAGGTACGGAGGAGTCTCGGTATGTGAAGATGGTCAGCCATCCACTGACTTAACCTGATGGATCGACCCGTGCGGCTGTTATTACTTAGCCACGAGCTCCTCCAACCAACCTACAATTGTATATAATTCAGCAGGTCGCTAGTCTAGGTGTTTAACTAAACGGCTAATTAAAATAGTTCGCTGTGACATAATACCTTTTACACAGGGTGATTTTTTAATGACCAGCCAAATTTTCACAGGGTGTTCTACCCATGAATATGAACAACTTTCACTATGGGACCAACTTTGAAATCACGAAAAAAAAACCAGCGGTTTCCTACAAAAGTTCAATACCTACTCGATCAAAATGTATGAAAAAGCTGATATTTTTTTTGCGATTTCAAAGTTGGTCCCATAGTGAAAGTTGTTCATATTCATGGGTAGAACACCCTGTGAAAATTTGGCTGGTCACTAAAAAATCACCCTGTATAATATTATACAGGGTGTAAGGGACAGCCCTCCGCAAACTGATAGGGTGAATTCAGTATGTCTTACTAAGATGACTGGTACATGAAATTTTTTCAGGAACGTTAAGGGAATCCAATATACCTGATTTGTTTGTTTTTGTGCACAAATCGGAACGTCTATTACTGGTTGGGAGGGGTAGGTAATAGGTATGCGGTGAGTTCGATCAACTCTGTAGCTAGACAGAAGCTGATTACTCGCGTCATCGGTTAGAGTATTTCAACATCCATTGCTAGTTTTTTTTTTTTGCTGTTTTTTTTTTGCAGTTTTTTTTACATAAATGGAATGCTGCGAACACACAATGCAATTTTACATTGAAATAATGAAAATGTAACTGAAAAAAAAAATTAAAAAATGAAAATTTTCCTGAGAAAATTTCCGGTGGTTTCCGGATTATGATTCAAAATGAGGAGCTGAATGCACCCTGTTAGTTTGCGGAGGGCTGTCCTTACACCCTGTATATGTAAGTATCTAATATTGATTTTTTTTTCTATCGTGCTTGTTAGTGACCCTAAGATTTCCACTACTTTTTCTGTTTTTACCCCTGAGAACCTGTAATTGGCTCTATGTTTTACATTCAACTACCTGCGCCCCGCGGTTTCACCCGCGTAGACCGGAATAAAAAGTAGCCTATATGTTAATCCAGGGTGTCAGCTACCTCCTCACCAAATTTCATCCAAATCGGTTCAGCCGTTGGAGCGTGAAGAAGTAACAAACATACACACACACACACCCCCTCTCACAAACTTTCGCCTTTATAATATTAGTGTGAACTGTGATTGTTATCTGCTATAGCTGTTGGTTCTCCTTCAATTAAATAAATAATATACAGTGTGTACTTTTGTATAACAACAGTTTTTTTTTTCTCAATTTCTCAATTTCTTTATTGCGTACCATAATGTATACAGTTGGTAGGGAAGTTATTATATAGTCACAATTATGGACCCTGTCGGGCACAGCATAGATCAAGTAGGAGAGAGGAGGAAGAAAACTGGGTGCATAATGTGATAAATTGAATAATTAAATATATTTGTAATTATTGAATTATTTTAATTTGTAGTTAGTGAGATAAACTGTTTTATTATTACAGAATTGAATTTAGAATTATAGTGATTGTTTTTTTTTTTAATTATATACATTTATTTATTTATTTATTTTTATATGCATTATATTATTTACCTATTATTATTTTGATTTATTACGTAATTCATATTAATTTTTATACATATATCATCCTTAAGGTAAGTCATTTATTGGACGCTCCATTCAATTTTCAATAACCATAATGTAATAATAATGTTTTTTAAATAACCGATTATTTATTGTAATCTTTTGTGAAAATCGCAAAAAAAAATTGTGAGGAACGCGTCGATGTCTTTTACACCGAGTATTAAACGAATATCGAAAGTGAAGAAAAGAATACCGTGTTTACAATCAAAGATTCCACAGAGATTTAAAATACAAATATTTCTTACGGATTTAACGGTAGGTGGCGGCCTCGTTTGTGTGTGACGTTCCTGAGGCGGTATCCTTTGATATCCAATGATGTCCATTATCTGTCCCACTTAACAGCTAGTTTTAAAAAAACGCCGAAAAAACCAAGTTTCTTGTTTCTTTCTTCCCCATACAAAAAACGTGATTTTTTGGCGTTTTCTGCTCGACCTTGAAAATCGCTGTATCTCTTGAACAATTATTAATTAATAATAATTATTATATTATAATATGTTATGTGTTATGTTAGTTGTTGAGGTATATAATATTATATTATACCTCATCTCCGAAGAAAAATCTGAAATTATTCTATGTGATAGGAGTTTATGTACAGATTACAGGAAAAATAAAACGATGTCTCTAAATAGCACACTTTTTCAGAAATCGGAACGGAACCCTCGGTGCGCGAGGACTCGCTCTTGACCGGTTTTTTTACAATCGCCACTCGTGGAGGCTATATAAAAGCATCCCATTTGATCATGGAAGATAAATATTTCCTGTTCAAACTTAATTGGTGCATGATAACTTGATAAGCAACGACTCTGTCACGTTATTGTTGTGAAATATAATCTAGACTATATACAGGGTGTTTCTTGTGTCAAGCCAGTGCGAGCTGCTAGCAGAGTACCCTACCTATCGATTGCATGCCCATGTATGTTCTACGATTTTTTGTAGTTTTCGTGTTATTTTGGATCCCTCATTTCTTATCAATGGTAGTGGTTAAGGATAGTAGTAAGTATAAAATTTATGTTTTAATTATCAACTGAGCTCTGCTTAAACGTAGAGGAATAGTACATATCAGGATTGACAAAAATATGCAAAGATAATATAAATTATAAAATATGAAAATCACGAGATTTCAGATACACCACTTTCAACGACCAATTTCATCAAATAATGCCCTATTGAGTACATTCTTGTTCAAAGTTGACCCAAAAAAAAGATATAATTTTTTAAAGCCATCATCTCGTTGAATCAGGAAAAATATCGAAAAAAGTTATAACTCGAAAACTACAAAAAATCGTAGAACATACACAATTACACAAATACACCACTTTCAACGACCAATTTCAGCAAATAATGCCCTATTGAGTACATTCTTGTTCAAAGTTGACCCAAAAAAAAGATATAATTTTTTAAAGCCATCATCTCGTTGAATCAGGAAAAATATCGAAAAAAAGTTATAACTCGAAAACTACAAAAAATCCTAGAACATACAAAATTACACATGGGGGTTAAATCGATAGGTATGGTACTCTGCTATCAGCTCGCACTGGCTTGACACCTTAAAAGAAACACCCTGTATATACTGAAGTGCAATTTCGACTGTTGCATATTCATTTTAGTTCGTGCACTAACTGACAAGAAGATAGTTATGGATAGTCTTATTGCAGAACCATTTATTTCCTATTTTATGTATTAGATTAGACTGTTTAGACAGTTTAGATTTGTCTTATTTACCAATCAGCCTTGTACGAGGGTACTTCAACGTGTCGTTTTGAATCTTCGTCTTTCAGGAGGTTGTTATGAAAGATATAAATCTATATATATGTGTATAAATATATATATATATAATCTATATATATATGTATATATCTGTATAAATAAAAAGAGAAGTCCTGACTGACTGACTGCCTGGGCCCCAAGTCTGCTATTTTTTACATCCCAACACGATCCCATTGTCACTGCATTGTCATTTTGCTAAAAGTTCGTAATCTGCTAAATTCATAATTTCATACAATGGAGTGTCAGTGGTTGACCATTGGAAAGTCATAATGACGCCATTATACATTGTGTATTAGTAGATTACCAAACTTGTCAAAATCAACAATTATGAAATCAATGATAGACCATTCTGACACTATTGTAATAGCAGACTTGAGGCCCTCACTGACTGACTGACTGACTCATCAACGCCCAGCCCAAACCCTTGGACCTAGAAAGCTGAAATTTTGCACAGACTTAAACTCAAAGCATTTATTTCAAATAAACCAATTACAGGCACTTTTGAATTGTCAAAGGGTCGGTCTTGGGTCGGTCAGTCAGAAAAATGAAGCTAGTTGCCCATTCCAAAGCGTAGATCCTGGAGAAGAACGGGCAAAAAACTCCACGGATACTTTTTAAATCAAATATTTTAAATAATATTAGTTACATCGTTCATATTGAAAACATAGATGTGAGAACAATGTAGAAAGACGTGCACGTTAAAAGCGTCCGTAATGAAAAAGATAAAAACTAAAAACAACTAAATTAAGGCCCAGGTTCCAAGATTAGTTTAGCTCGGTGTGTAAGTGAAATGGCGTTATGGCTGTCTAGTTTGACGCACGAGATAGAAGATTCTCACGCGCACCGGAATTATGTCGTAAAAATGCAAATAAAATCGTATAAAATTAGAAATTAACTATTTAATAAAAAGTAATCCATCACTGGATGCAGTTTGGAATTTGACATTTCATGGTATATTTTTAATTATAATTATAATTGTTAATGAAGGGATAAACTGCTTTTAAAGATTATTAGGAGGTATGTTTAAAGATTTTTTTGGTGCATTAAAATATGTATAATTATGTTTTGGCTTCCATCACTGTATGCGAAAAAGACTTGAAAATATCATATTTTTTTTACATGTCAAAATTATTTACGGTTTATGAGATACACTGCTTTAAAAAACCACCTTTTTGATCGTTTTCAGGAAACCTGGGCCTTAAAAATAAGCCGTGGCAGCTAAGAGACGACCAGTCCCAACTGACGGCGCCCGTTCACGAATATGACGCATGGATCAGCACCAATTAGCTCAACCATTTTGAAGGGAACTTAATGATCCAACACACACGCCACCACCAGCGAGACATTTGAGTGAGCATGACATACTCTCAACCGCCAGGGCACATTCAAGTCAGTGAAAGACGAACCCAGTAAAAGGTAGCTTTATATTAGCTACATAGGTAGTGCTCACACATGTGCAGAGGTTCCCTTTATAATATAGACAAGGAATAAGGAAGGAATTCCCGGTAGTACGTTCCCCTGGGATACTTTCCGACATCCATGCGGGCGAAACCGCGGGCAAAAGCTAGTAATCAAATAAAATTACGATACCTGCTCATTAATTAAATACTTGTTTTTTTTATTTTTTTATTTAAGTTTGACAGTACCTACTATTTCAGAATACACCACTTTCAAAGAACAGAATCACCCCGTTGCGTATGCGGTAGGCAGTATCACTGCGTGCGTGCTTGTCGACGACCGGCAGGCCTCACCCCCTAACAGCGGTGCGTGAAGAATTTGAAAAAAAAAAAACAAATTATAAAAAAAAATAAAAAAGTAATCATTAGTTACCTCCTTGAATTTGACGAGGATGCAAAATTAAATTTAAAAAAAATATAATAACACCCTCGCGCCATCCCATCTTCCTAGCACGGCGTGCTGCGTTGGAGCAGCTGCTGCAGGTGCAGAAAACCTCAAACGGCGCAAATATAACAACCTTATTGGAAGCTATTTGTTTGAGCCGTTTGGGGTTGAAACACTAGGGCCTTGGGGTCCGAGTGCTCATCGAGTATTTCGGGACATCGCCAAGCGGTTGGTCGACTCCACACGGGACCAGAGAGCTGGCCTACTTTTAGCCCAAAGAATTAGCATTGCCATCCAGCGTGGCAATGCCGCCAGTCTTTTGGGCACTTTTCCCACTGACAGCGATGCGGACGAATTTTTTGATGCCCTATGAGCTCTTTTTTATTTTTTTTATACCTACTTGTACATAATATAAATAATTTAATATTACCATTGATTATGTAAAATATAATAAAAAATATTAAATATATATTTATATTTTATAACATTTATATTTTTTTATTTTTTATTAGCATAGTTACCTCCTTGAATTTGAAATGGATGCAAAACGACCCCTTGTACCTATAGCTTATGGGAAGGGTCAACCATGATCCCTCAGAAGCGAGGAACTCACTCACTATTTTTAAAATTCAAGCATAGATGGAATTTAAATAGACGAGTAGGTGTTTTTTAACACGGCCGGCTTTGGGGTCGGCTTCCAGTCTAACCGGATGCAGCTGAATACCAGTATTTTACATAGAGCGACTGCCTATCTGACCTCCACAATTCTTAATTCGTTGTCCACAACCCAGTAACTGGGTAATACGATACCCTGGGTAAGACTGGTTGTCACACTTTCGGGCTTCTGATGACCCGTAACGACTGTCAAAGATCTACCGGGACCAACGGCTTAACGTGCTTTCCGAGGCACGAAGGAGTCTCGGTATGTAAATATGGTCACTCATCCACGGAACAACCGCGGCAAGCGTAACTTAACCTGATCGATCGACCCGAGCGGCTGTTATTACTTAGCCACAAGCCCCTCACTACTAGGTCAACTAGTATTAATAATACAAGTAAAAAATTCAATTAAACCTCTATAGATCGCGGTAGCAGTCACGATTTAGATCAGCACGATGCGTTGCGTACGCGCAAGTTATCGATAAATCATATGATGCGAAGATGTAAGTTGAGCACATAGACTTATTTTTATAAGTCTATGGTTGAGCAATAGCGGCCGAGAATTGGAGAGGTCCTATTACCCTGGGTTTTGGCTGTATCTTATCCGATTCAATGGGGAAGGTCGGGCAAAGCTATTTGTAGATGGCCTGGACTGAGGTCCCTTTTTGTTTTTTTTTTTTTTGAGGGTGGGAAATCATCAAATAACTTCTCCCGCTCTGGGTGGAGCGGAAGGGCGTGTCAGACTTTTACTGACTAAAACCCACCCGTGTTCCTTCAGTTGCCTATGCCAGGGCCGCTGTATCTTCTTCAAACAACCCCCGACCCCAGCGGCTGGACTGAGGTCCCTACGGCCTACAATAAATTGGATATTTCGTTCATTCATTCCATTTCGTGCTCATTCATGAGTTTGGTTTTAATCAACTACAAGTATCGTCATTTTCGGTGATTTTAACTTTTTAAATCAAATTATTTGACATGGAAAGTGTCAGAAACATTTTGAAGAAATTAATCAAGATTAAATATTTAAGGATTGAACTTCGAACTCAGTTTAATTTAAAATCTTTACGAATAGCTTCTTTTAATTTAGGGTCCTTCGGGTAATGGGGACTCCAATTTCGGAATACAACACAAATTTTGACGAGATCGACGTTTCATATTCCCCTTTTTTCTCCTCAAAAACTGAGCCGATTCAATATTTTTTTTTATTATAATTTTAAGAAAGAGTATGTCTAGGTCCCTATCATTTTCTTTTAGAATTTTTCTGGTAATCTAATCACGGCGGTAAAAATGGGGATTTTTTTTAAATGTAATTTTAATAAAAAATAATTTTAATAAAATTATTTTTAATAAACGCTATATTCATGTATTTCAACATAGCACGTTCCAATTGCTGTGTGGCAAATTACTTAGAATTTCGTTTTTTCTTTTTCTTTTTGTTAATTAATATAGTCATAGTATTTGGTATAGACTTTTAACTTTAATTTAATGTGAGTAATATGTCAACAATCGCATTTTACCTATTATTGATGGCTATACTCAGTGGCGTAACTATACCGTTCGAGGCCCGTGGCAAATTCATCGGTTTTTTTACTAAATGTGTAATAATAAATGTTGGGAAGGTGGGATTCTCCTCTGGCCGGGGGCCCCTTCCGGCTGGGGGCCCGTGGCATTTTGCCGACTTGCCACCCTGTAGTTACGCCACTGGCTATACTTGTTTATGTTTTTTCTTTTGTTTCTCTCTCTACTTCCTAGTTAACCTAGCTTTATCAATGCCGTGAAACTCTATTATTGGCTTAAGTGATAATTGTCATCATCTCGCTGTCACTGAGCAGTGTATGCAGACTGTAAGATGATGATAAGATGTTGTAACATTGACGCAACTGCATTGACCTGTTTCATTGACAGTGGGGTGAACATTCATAACGCATGTAAGTTAATTATAAGCTGTTGAGTTTCCTAATAAAATAAAATAAAATAAAAATAAAATAAAATAAAAATTTTTGGAGGGTCATTTTCTTTACTAATTAGTTCCGGAAAAAAAGGAAATGACATGGACGAGTCTATAGCAGACTTTGATTTTATGAAAAAAAAAGGTTGCTCTAGAGGCATTATTCAGGAAGAAAAACGAGGAATAGATTTGCATGGAGAATCGTAAGCCACCTTTTTGAATTTCAACAGTGCAATAAGGCAACTAGATTAACTAGTAACACTGGAAAACCGGCCAAGTGCGTGTCGGACTACGCACAATGAAGGGTTCCGTAGTTGGGATGAAATTATCCCAAGAACAAACTTAATATTACAGTTGAAAAACATGTTCTCCCATACATTCCAACAGTAAATGTAAGTTTGTAGGTACTCGCAATATTGAGAGATTTCCCATGTTATTTTAAGACCACAAACTTCTTATAGGTTTTCCTGTAATCTACGGGTATAGAACTATTTTCTGTATTTTTTTTTTCAAAATTTTAGGCTCGGTAGTTTCGGAGATAAGTGGGGGGCAATGGTCAATTTTCGTATATTTTCTTAAATAACTTTAAAACTATTTATTTTAAGATTATAAAAAAATATATTTGAGACCCTCATAGTAAGCCCTTTCATTTGATATATCACACGGTAAAGTATGCAAAACATTTTTTTTTAATTTTCTTATTTGCCCCCTAAAAGTGACTTCTATATTGAAAATTCATTTATTTACTTTAGCCATACATGGTTGGGTCACAAAAATCCATATATGTACCAAATTTCAACTTAATCGGTCCATTAGATTCGGAGCAAATTGGCTGTGACAGACGGACAGACGGACAGACAGACAGACAGACAGACAGACACACGAGTGATCCTATAAGGGTTCCGTTTTTTCCTTTTGTGGTACGGAACCCTAAAAAATGAAGTAATTAACCATCATCTGAGTAGTTAATGACCCATTAACGCAACGCATAATTGTTAGTATAAAACCATACCATGGTCATTGATGTAGTTATAAAAAATTGCACTGCATTTGATGTAGGCTTATGTTTTTTGCAACCAGACTAATTTAGGCTTTATTGCCTTGTTGGCAAGTCGCAAGTGCTAAGCGGGGAGGGGTTTTCAAAAAGGAAATTATCAATAACAGGCCGTAGTCTGGATTTGTGCTCGGTTGATGGCAATAGGATCGCCCCCTATTAAGAAAGAAAGAAACACATTTATTTAGCACAGACTAAATTAAAGAGGCAAAACTAAAAAAAAACCGGTCAAGAGCGAGTCGGACTCGCGCACAGAGGGTTCCGTTCCGATTTCTGAAAAAGTGTGCTATTTAGAGACATCGTTTTATTTTTCCTGTAATATTTACATAAACTTCTATCACATAGAATAATTTCAGATTTTTCGGGGAACGGTATTTTTTTTTTACATTTTTCATCAGAAGTCGAAAACTATACGGCCTAAAAAAAAGAAAAAAAATGTTTGAGAATATGCAAACAGCGCTCTTTTATATGATATCCCACATGCCCTAGTAGCTCCACTTTGATTTTTTAAGACCCCCTTTCAGTTCCTGTTGCAAAAAAAAATATAAATATTTGAATTTCTTTCTTATTTGCAAAATAGTTGGGTCAACGTCATCTAAAACTATTCTAAATTTCAAGTTGATAGCATTAGTAGTTCTTGAGATATCCAGCTGTGACAGACAGACAGACAGACAGACAGACTGAGTGACACCATAAGGGTTCCTTTTTTACCATTTTGGTACGGAACCCTAAAAAATAATACTTAAATTAAAAAAAAAAATCTACATTTGCGATGGGACTTAAACATAACTGGGGGGTTCATAGAGCTCTTAAAGCAGGGCAGAAGTTGAACGTTTCCAATGAGAGAGAGTGACGGTGCTATAGGTCGTATATAGCTCCGTCTCTCTCTCTCTCACTGGAAACTTTCAACTTCTGCCCTGCTTGAAGAGCTCATAGTAAGCGCCCCCTGGCGAGATGTGGGTGATCACGCTACCATACACCTCTGCCTAACCCTTCGGGGACAAAGGTCTTGATGCCCCGATGGTCTAGTAGTCATTGCAAACGCTACTGCTAAGCAAGCAAGTCCTAAGTTCGAACCCAGTATTATGCTATTATGTGGTCTACCCATAGAAATATAAAAAAAACTTTTTAACAAAAAAAAACCGACTTCCAAAAATCACTTCAAAGTGAAAAATAACTTTGATTTCGGAAGTCGGTGTCTTTTTTTTTATTTACTTTCTTTTTTTTGCCACCGACTTCCGAAATCAGTTATTTTTCACTTTGTAGTGATTTTTGGAAGTCGGTTTTTTTTTTTTGTTAAAAAGTTTTTATTTCTCGCTTTTTAGTGGGTCTGTTTATAATTTGTATAAGTTACAATAGTCTAATGTCAATTGCTCATCACATGTTACAAAATATTGCTTTTCCCGATGCTGGGACGTTAATTGTTGAGGAGTTCTGCTGGTAAGAACCAGGAGAACTCCTCAACAACCACTCACCACACGCATTGTGTGACGAGCGGAAATTGCTTAGCAACCATATTAAAGTAATCGAATCGCAACCCGTGAAATATTTATCATTGAGTAGTTCCGGTAGCCATCTGTGGTCTTCATCATCAGTTCCACTTCACCAAGTGGTGCTTTCCGAGAGCAAATGCACGAGCTACTATAAAAAATACCCAAATCGCTATAGGTGTGCCTATAATATTTGAAGAGTTCCTTCGATTTCTCCAGGATCCCAGCATCAGAACTGGATTTTGACAAAAATGGGACCATTTGGGAAGTATACCCTTTCCAACAAAAAAATAATTTTTCAAATCGGTTGGCAAGCGACGGAGTTATGCGCGAACAAACATTAAAAAAAATAATAATAATACAAACATCCGAATTGAGAACCTCCTCCTTTTTTAGAAGTCGGTTAAAAAACAGGAGAAGGGGCAAGCGGGCGAATCTCTGTCCGCGCGACATGCTCAGTATGAGCCGTTCATAGTACAAATTCCGTCTCCGCGAACTAGTGCGCTTTCGACTGTGACCGTGACAATTTAATAAGAATGCCGTGTTGTTCAGTGGTTTCTTGTAAAAACCGAAGCCATGTAAATCATGGAATCACTTTCCATACAAGTATTTTACCGTATTTGTCTTTAAAACCATGAAAGTGAGAAAGGGAAAAAGTGGAGACACAGGGTTCCAATACATTTTAACATATAGGGCACATCTCCTTCTTTCATATGTCTATGGGTCTACTACCCACGATGAACCTTTTACTACGCGACTAAATGGAACTAAAATACAAGGAGTAATTTTCAAAAAAATGATGTTCTCTACATTTTGACGAGTTATGCGAACGTAAATGTAGGCAACAGCTTAAAAAAGTATATTTTTTTCGCGATTTCAGGCTTCATCCCATAGTAAAAATTGTTCATAATGACGAGTATAATGACCCCTTAAGAGATTTCGTGTATGAACATTATCACCTTATACAACGTGTCATTTTGCATCCTCGTTGAGTGTGGTACAGAACATCAAACCGAACAACTTTTTCCATGGCAAAACATCGTACCTATTCGCGAAAAAAATTTCAACTGTCCCATAGAAAACTTCAGTAGGTACTCGACGCAAATGTATGGGACGGCTGATTATTTTTTCGCGAATACGATGTTGGTGCCATGGAAAAAGTTGTTCCGTTTGATGGTCCATACCACACCCTTTTTGAAGAGGATGCAAAACGACACAATGTATCACTACATAGTAGTATGTATAAAACAAAGTCGCTTCCCGCTGTCTGTCTGTCCCTATGTATGCTTAGATCTTTAAAACTTCGCAACGGATTTTGATGCGGTTTTTTTAATAGAGTGATTCAAGTGGAAGGTTTATTTATATGTATAATAAACGCGTGCGAAGCCGCGGGCAAAAGCTCCAAGCGGTTGTCTGCAGTTATTTAAATTATACCTTGTTTATGGTCTGTTCAAAAGTATCTAACGAAAGTATAAACAAACCCTGTTCAGCACCCTAATTGCGTAACACATTATCAATCGGAGTTTGAATCATTTTGAAACAAATTGCTAATCCATTGCTTCTTATGTTCGAAAAATTAGTCTGCTCGACAACGTAAATAACGCAATGAATGTTGTTTAACTGTCAAAATGAAACCAACTCCGATTGTTAATGTGTTACGCAATTAGGGTGCAGGTTAAATTCTTACACAATCACTCACTAATGGGTCAAATCAGTAACACTTTCATCTGTAAATTGCAATTGAAAATCAACGAAAATTGAGGTTATTAAATTAACCTCAATAGGGTATTACACCCAGTTTTGGAAAAGTGTCTCAATTAGATTCTATTGTGCTAATAAGCCACTAAAAACCACAATTTTTTTATTAAATCGACAAGTGCCATAAAAATGCATTAAAATTTTATATTTTCAAACGCACGTAATTTGACGAAAACGCTGGACGCAGTGGACGCCTTATTGCTCTGTGGTCATGACGTTAGTTGGCTGTGTAAACAAACACTTTATATACGCTGATCAGTTGACAGTTGACATTGACACTTTTTAATTTACACAGCCGTATGACGTAATAACATGGCGGCTACTTTCATGGTGTTAGAAGACAGATTAAAAAAACTAAAAACTTTGAATTGAATTTTAAAATTTATATTGTTGTTTTATGAACTAAAACTAAGATTTTAGACTGCTTTTTGCTTATGCTATATAAATAACATATTTTTAGATTTTTTCTCATATAGGTAATTTAAAATTATAATTTCGGGTTTGAGTATTCATAAAATCAAATCAAAGCACTCAATTTGTGAGTGCCACTGCAAATGAGCAAAATGTAAACAATTGGATCAGAAAACGTACTTGACGTTTTCTGATCCAATTGTTTACATTTTCATCAGGTAGTTTAGGAACAGACTTCATAAGATATGTTTTAGAGCATTTCCCTTGAAAATCAAGCTACAGATATTTCAAGCACTGAACTACTTTCAACTAGTTTTGAAATTAATTGTTTACAACACCATGAATCAAACACTCCCACGCAGACATCAGTCACCTTACATTAATATTAGATAAGGGATTCTGAATCTTACTACCGAAACATAGGGTTTTGTTTCCATTGCCTTTTACGATCCATTGAATAGATTGGGTCATTCTGAAATCAACTTGATTTAGACTGCATTAAAGTTGATATTTGTATGTCTCTATTTGAGTTCAGTATGTGCTCTCTATTCCATGACGGTCGTGACAAACTCAACCTGTCTCCACATTTATTATAAATTCAGAATTTATAACATACAAGCTATTTACTGCAACTTTACTTGTCTGAATTATGAGATAGTAACATAACGTCATTACGTCTGTATATGCAGAGGTGTTCATAAACATAAAGTGCACCTACTTTTCTCCAATTAAGGGCAAGCCTATTGCTATCAACCGGGCACAAATCCAGACTCCGAGGAACTGAGTTTTAGATGGAAAACCCAATAACACCATGCCAGACCCGGGAATCGAACCCAGAACGTGATGCTCAGCAGTAGCGTTAGCGACCTCTAGAAGAATGAAGCGGTCATTGAGTATTATGAGAAGGTTAATTAAAAGTACATTTCAAAGAATAGGGAAGAATACACCCATTTTTGAAAAGTTTCTCAATTAGATTCTATAGTGCTAATAAGCCACCAAAAAAACCACAAAAATTTTATTCAATCGATAAGTGCCATAAAAATGCATTTAAATTTTACATTTTCAAATTTCGCGCGAAAACGCTAAACGCAGTGGACGCCATATTGCTCTGTGGTCATGACGTCAGTTCACCGTGTAAACAACCACTTTAAATACGCTGATCAGTTGACAGTTGACTTTGACACTTTTTAATTTTCACAGCCGTATGACGTAATAACATGGCGGCTACTTTTATGGTGTAACAAAACAGATTAAAAAACTGAAAACTTTGAATTGAATTTTAAAATTTATTTTGTTATTTTATGAACTAAAACTAACATTTTCCGACTGCATTTTGCCTAAGCTATCTAAATAAATAATCAGTACTTAGTTAGTTTCACTAATTACTTATATTAATCCACGGCAACTGCCAATTGCATTTAATCAAACAAAATTCAATCAATACAGGCTGCATTTCCAACCCCCAAATTAAAATTATTTATCACTAGCACTTCCCGCACGGCTTCGCCCGCCTGGTTGTCGAAATATATCCCACGGGAACGTGCTACCGGGAAATCCTTCCTTATTCCATAACTAGACCGCGAGGTGACAGGATTTTTCATAATGATCATGGACACGGTTAGATTTAATTCAATGGGTTATAGAGTAGTCCCCTAATGTGAATGATGTCGGACTGCCTGCTCTGAGTGGTTGCAACTTCGAGTTAAAAAAAAAACGATCTGAGAAATGGTCAGTTTTAGTACACAATCAAAGTATGGCGTCTCCGCAGATGAAACAAGTTCTGCCGGCTCTCAGTGGTTGCATTTCAGAGCTATGATGCTCGTAAGTCACTGCTGATTTGTTGCGAAAAAAAAAACGATAAGAGAAATGGTCAGTTTTATAGTATAGTTAAAATCTCGCTGCAGACTTGGTCATAAATCATAATCGGAGTAGGGATGTGCGCTAGCTGCGCGCGCTCAAGGCCATTATCGATAACAGATGATGACGATGACTGAGACGAAGAATTTTAATTTTCTATTTTTAGTTTTATATATACGTTCTTTTGTTTATATATTTAATATGCTTTGTAGTAAATTTGGTAATAAAATAAAAAAAAAATGTGTATTTATTTCTATCACCCATTTATAAATATATAAAACTATCGATATCACTCATCGACTGCAGTAATGCACAGGACTACGTGTGGGCGTGGCCTGCCCATAAGGCCCGTGAGTGGGAAAGAGAGCGAAACACTCGAATGATTTATGACCGAGTCTACAGCGAGATTTTAACTAAGTATACTATAGTACCTATTCACCACAGGTGAAACGAGTTGCGGACTACTCTACAACCCATTAAAGTAAATCTAACCGTATCCATGATCGTTATGAAAAATCCTGTCACCTCTATGCAAAATTTCAGCTTTATAGGTTCAAGATACATTTTAGCAACATACCTAGTAGTATACCTATCTACCATCCTAATACCAGTTCAGAAATATTACCGAGGACAGACAGACAGACAGACAAGTCGTAGCGTTTTATACCCATTGTAAATATCTTCACGATGTCGCTCAATTGAACATGTATTTATTAAGGCTGCTCCATCCTAAAATACGGCGAAACTAAGTAACTTTGTAACCATCTTTTACAGTAATTATAGCATCTTTCTGATAGGAAAAAATACACAGCAACCTACAATACATATGAAGTGATTTCGTGTGTCCTGAAATCTATTTTAGTTTGTAGAACTAAGGAAAAAAAACCTAAATTCAGGTCTATTTCGGTCTATTTTTTCGAGTTGTTACCATATTACTCCTACATTTTTCATTAAAAGTGTTCATAAAGGGAATTGCCCATCAGCCACACAGAAATATACGCCAAATTGCACTACAAATCGTAGGGAATCCATTACAAATTCAATAATTATCAAAAAACTAGGTAGAAGCCAGTTCCAATCATTTTTTCTAAAATATAGGTTAAGTCAAGGTTAAGGATTAATATGCAATAATTATACAACAAAACAGCATTTCAATGTTTTAATCATCATTAAAAACCACTAATATATCATAAAGAAACTGTGCAGGAGGATAGATATTGGATTGGTACCGGGGCCAAGCTAAGTACCATATTATTGACATAGTATGAGCACAGGTACCAACTGTTCGCCGTCCCACTAGGCAGTTACAATAACGATGCTATATATGCCTACTTGTAGACTATGTCGACTTGTTCCTGGTGTCTCGGTGATAGTTGGAATTGCTAATCTTAGACATGCATCACAAACAACACTGTCTTGTTCAACCTGTGAAAAAGAACAAAACATAATGTACTTATTGTTGTATGTCAGTGCGTTCAACACCACACCCCGCACCTAGGGAATCTCTGTACTTACAGCTTGTGGTGTTATCCATGCCTTTATTAAACGACGTACTTCATCATTTTGCTCTGATATAAGATTACTTCTCATCGATGCAATATCGAGATAGCAATTAACACAGTGTACGTTTCTATCCATTTTTAAATAAACACGGCACAAGTCCGAAATAATAGCAGCGTCGTATAATATAAAGCAGGTTCAGGTCCGTCGTCAAAAAGCCGAGTCGAAGTTTCGGCGGGTCCAATCTAAGCCCGTGTTCAAAAATGGGTAACGTGTACAGAAGTAAAATCAAAATCCTTAAAAAATGGCCAAAGTCGTCGTTAAATATCCTAAAAAGTAATATACTAGTAACTCAAGTCGCAAACGCAAAACCATGAATCAATCAAATCAACAATCGAAAAAATTAAATGCAGTAATGTCAAAGTGTCAGTAAGGCAAAGGACATTATGATGCATACAGCCTACGATACGTTTTCTATTTTGAAAATAATTTGATTTTAATTAATATTGACATGCATATATTATTTTAATTAGATTTACGGTATAAATAGGTCGAATTATATGAAATGAATGATAACTGTGCAATAATTCTATAAAATAGTTCGTTAAAGATTATTTGACGATTCCTGTTTGGCTGAATGTCGATTACTCATGTCAAATAAACACTGACCTCCATGATAAAATAAGAAGGAATTAGACGGATATCAAGTTAAATATTTTAAAGATCGTTATATTTTCACCCTAGGTAAACGAACTTGAGAATTATTTCATTATACCTAATTTATTCTAAATAGAATTAAGGACTGTAAGTAGTGTCTGTCTATTTCAAGCATTTTTCAGGCATTCCCCTTTATACACTTCTTTACAAACTAATAAGGAATGATTTCTTGTCATTACTTTTTTTAGTTTAATCAACAGATTTTTTGTAAATCGATAATTACTTCATATTTTGCAAGCGTTGTGTCATCGCGCTTCGCTCTCTTTTCTATGCAGTCCGACAGGGACCGCGCTTTTTACGACGGACAAGCCTTAAGACATCTGAATAAAACTGCAAGTGTTACATATTTTCACGAGCTTTTGTCATTGATGATAATTTTATCTATCATTTTAATTCTCCTGCCCTTCTCCCAAATTATTTGGGGTCGGCGCAACATGTCTTTTTCTTCCATACCTACTTCTCAATTAGTCGTCATCTCGGTAGTCAAAAAAAAAAAATATCCTATCTTATCTTATCTTGTCACACCCTATCTAGCCATAAATATCATCTCACAATTCATTAATTTTGATGTTTTCGCGCTGCCGCATTCTAAATTTAAAAGACTGGTTTCACAATCACCTGCCCGGCGAGCACGGCCTACTGTGACATGGCTTGAGTCACACATTTTATCATAGTTTGGGCGATAAAACTGTTTTGTCTTAAATGCTAGCACGGCGGCGTGAGATAATTTCTTGAATGTGACATAACTTCTTGACGTTTAGTTGGGACTCATTATGTCTTATTTGCTAATATGGGTGCACCAATTATATCACAAATGTCACATTTTGACGGTGACTAAGAAAAATTTTATCACGTTCGTTCGGAGGTGGTGATAAGATTTGAATATTGAAAAAAAATAATGTTTTCCTGCTAATTACTCTGCACCAAATGGCAATAAATTATTTTCTTGCATTGTGTGGTGGTGGTTTATTTGTGCGTGATAAGGATAACCAAAAAAAAATTGTAATAAATAAATAAATAATTTACAATTGACCGGGAAGATTTTAGCCCCCTGCCTGGTTGACTCTGAAGTGCCGTGCTTGACCGACGCGGCGAACGCCTGGAATGTGACTTGCCCGGATACAGATCGGCCCGTGAACCCATGTTCCCAGAGGCAGTGGGATGAGCCGCTCTGCAGGTTGGTACGGAATAATCTTATAAATACGTCCACCAATACTGCAGAGCGTGCCCGCCTGTTGGCTGTGGGTGAGTGGGAGTCGGGCCTCTGGCTTCAGGCACTACCGTCACCCAACATAGGAACTATGCTGGGTGACATCACCTTCCGGCTCGCTACCTGTCTGCGTCTGGGCGCTCCTTGCGTGGCTCCGCATCGCTGCCAATGCGGCGTAGCTGTCGACTGCCTCGGACATCATGGCCTATCCTGCAGTAAGAGCGCAGGCCGGATAGCACGGCACGCCAGCATCAATGACATCATCCGTCGTGCTCTTGTCACCGCCGGGGTGCCAGCTGTTTTAGAACCCATTGGCTTGGCACGCGACGATGGGAAGAGACCAGACGGAATGACTATAATGCCTTGGAAGGTAGGTAGGCCTTTGGTGTGGGATGCAACGTGTGTCGACACCCTTGCGCCATCCCATCTTCCTAGCACGGTAGGCTGTGCTGGGGCGGCTGCTGCAGGTGCGGAAAACCTCAAACGGCGCAAATACTCCAATCTTATTGGGACTTATATGTTCGAGCCGTTTGGGGTTGAAACACTAGGGCCATGGGGTCCGAGTGCCCTTTTAGTTTTTCGGGACATCGCCAAGCGGTTGGTCGACTCTACACGTGACCAAAGGGCTGGCCTATTTTTTGGCCAAAGAATTAGCATTGCCATACAACGTGGCAATGCTGCCAGCCTTTTGGGCACCTTTCCTTTCGACAGCGATGCGGATGAATTTTTTGATGCCCTATAATTATTTCCCTTCCTTTTTGTATTATACTTGTAAATAGTACCTACTCATTAAAGTGACATAATAATAAATATTTTTTTATATTTTTAAACGGTTTTTTTTTATTTTTATAAATACATATTTAGACATGTAAATAATGCGCCTTAAAACCAACAAAAAAAATTAAAATAAATAAATAATTTAAGTAAATACAGAGGTACTTAAATATTACTATTTTTTTTGTTACCTACATGTTAAGAATAATCGGTTTATGGGTTTCATAAAGGGGGGCCAAATTTTCATTATTTTTGCGATAGGACACACCGTTTTCGAGTTATAAGCAAAAGAAAAGAAAAAAAAAAAGATTTTATTTGGCCGCATATTCAGATAGTCTTAAACATTTTAATTTTTTCAATTTACTATGTCACGCTATGAATTTAGCAACAAGAAAGGCATGTCGCGCCTCTAGATTATGTCATATGGTTGACCCGTGCTAGCATTTAAGACAAATTCTAAGACATGACATAATTTATCATGTCTTGTCACAAACGTCTTGGGTACGCCCGTGCTCGCCCCGCGGCAAGTCGCCAATAAGACAGTTGCTTATTTCATCCGCTTCCTTCGATTCGTCGGTTTAAAGTATGTGTCTTCTAAATATGTACCTACCCTACTTTATATTATTTTCTATCATACCCCGATGTTATTTCGTGGACAATAGTGTGGGTTATACGTTTTTTCGACTGTATAAGAACTACTTTGTTAATGCTGTAATGTATAACTGTTTTTTGTCCCAAATAAATAAAATAAAATAAATCATCATTTTATGATACTTTATCTATGTCTCAATCAATCTGCCTAGCCTTTTCCCAACTATGTTGGGGTCGGCTTCCAGTCTAACCGGATGCAGCTGAATAGCAGTATTTTACATGGAGCGACTGCCTATCTGACCTCCACGACATAGGTACTTGGTAAGACTCGTTGTCAGACTTTCGGGCCCGTAACGACTGTCAAAGATCCAGAAATCCAACCAACCAGGACCAACGGCTTAATGTGCTTTCCGAGGCACGGACAGGTCTTGGTATTTAAAGATGGTCACCTATCCATACTAACTAATTATAAACTTATATTTGTGTTTGGTCAAAATAAATGATTTTTTTTTTAAATTTATCCCCAACCCCGGCAAGCGTAGCTTAACCTGATGGATCGACCCGTGTAGCTGTTATTACTTAGCCATGAGCTCCTCTTTCTCTATTTAAGATTGGTAATTTTAATATCTAGTGCCTGTAACATTATTTATGATGTTGATATCTCATCATCATATAAGATTTATGATTATGATTGTAATACCGCATTTTGCTACATAATCAGCTTACAATGTTCCGATCCCACTGCCGGGATACATGCCTCCTCTCGGTGAGAGGGAGCGGGCAGTAATCCACCACGCGGGCCCAGTGCGGGTTGGTAGATGTCACATGTCTTCGAATTTTTGGTTCTTGTTCATGCCGTTTCCTCACGATGTTTTCCTTCACCGTTTTGAGAGAAGCGATGAAATAATTTACACAAAGTAAAGCGCCCATCTGGGTTCGAACCTACGACATATAACTCGTAAGATGCAGCCGTTACCACTGTGCCACCACAGGCTCTTGTTGAAAGATTTATGATTTTATTATGATTACTAGCTTTTGCCCGCGACTTCGTCCGCGTTTCCGTCGTTTTTCGTAAAAAAAGTACCATATGTCCTTCCTCACGGTTCAGTGGTTTTGATGTAACAGACAGATTAACTTTCGTATTTTAGTAGGGAAATATAATATGTCAATCCACAATACTGTTGAAAAATATCGCAATAAGGAACCGTAGAATATTATTATTAATAGCTGTGCCCGCGACTCCGTCAGCGTGTAACTCCTTGTATGTTATTAAGTTAATGTATTGGACTGCTAAGCTATCGGGAGTTACACGTGTTATTGTGAGTCAACCATAAAAGATAGACATATGCTGTTGTGGGATATTTTTTAGATAATTTTATGTAAAACATTTCCGTCATAAATGATTTCTATGTAGCTTTAACCATTAAGGCTGCACACGCATGGAGCAACTTCTCCAGTTTTCCCGACATTTCCCTTCACTGCTCTGCTCCTATTTACTGTAGCGTGACGAAAAGTATACTATAACCTCCCCAGGAGTATGAAGAATAATTGTACCAAGTTTCATTAAAATCCGTCGAGTAGTTTTTGTTTCTATAAGGAATATACAGACAGACAGACAGACAAAAATTTTACTGATTGCATTTTTGGCATCAGTATCGATCACTAATTACCCCCTGATAGTTATTTTGAAAATATATATCATGTACAGAATTGACCTCTCTACAGATTTATTATAAGTATAGAAGAAGATAATACTTACCGCATTTTGCTACCTACTATCTGTGTTTGTAATCTGTTATGGATTTATGAATATTACTTAGTTTATTTAACCTCTGTATAAGAGAAGACCTTTGCCCCGGACGGGACAGATACTGGCTGATATTGGCAATTGATTGATTAATTAGGTACTTAGATTAGCACTTACTTTAGTCAGTAGAGCAGTCAGCACCGCGCTTAGATCAATCTGCCTAGCCTTTTCCCAACTATGTTGGGGTCGGCTTCCAGTCTAACCGGATGCAGCTGAATACCAGTATTTTACATGGAGCGACTGCCTATCTGACCTCCACAACCCAGTTACTGGGTAATACGATACCCCTTGGTAAGACTGGTTGTCAGACTTTCGGGCTTCTGACGACCCGTAACGACTGTCAAAGATCCACGTATAACAGCCGGGACCAACGGCTTAACGTACTTTCCGAGGCACGGAGGAATCTCGGTATGTAAAGATGGTCACCCATCCACTGACCAACCCCGGCAAGCGTAGCTTAACCTGACGGATCGTCCCGTGCGGCCGTTATTAATTAGCCACGAGCTCCTCAGCTCCTCAGTCAGCACCGCGCTTATACCAGGTCAAATTAAATTAGCTAGAGAAACTCCACGGGTTTCATGATAAAAAAAAACCGGACAAGTGCGTGTCGGACCACGCACAATGAAGGGTTCCGTAGTTGAAGAGAATTTATCCCAAAAAAAAACATTGGATCCCAAAAAAACATTTTTTATGTCAATAAAAACTTTTTTACAAAAACAAAAACCGACTTCCAAAAAAAAACACTACAAAGTGAAAAATAACTTTAATTTCGGAAGTCGGTGTCTTTGGATCTGTATTTTAGTTTTTTGCCACCGACTTCCGAAATTAAAGTTATTTTTCGCTTTGTAGTGTTTTTTTTTGGAAGTCGGTTTTTGTTTTTGTAAAAAAGTTTTTATTTTTCACTTTTTAGTGGTTCAGTTTGTAATTTATCTAAGTTACAATAACCCAATGTCAACTGCTCATCACGTTTTACAAAATGTTGGTTTTCCCGATGCAGGGACGTTAATTGTTGAGGAGTTCTCCTAGTAAGAACCAGGAGAAATGGAGCTCATGGTGAAGTCACCATTACCATTATTTTGACGAGCATAAACCATATTAAAGTAATCGAATCGCAACCTGTTATATACTTAGATATAATTGAGTATTTCCGATGGCCCTCTGTGGTCTTCATCATCAGTTCCAGTTCACCGAATGGTACTTTCCGAGATTAAATGCACGAGTTACTATAAAAAATACCGAAATCGATATAGGTGTGCCCATAAAATTTGAGGGTTTCCCTCGATTTCCATGGGATCCCATCATCAGATCCTGATTTGATGATCATGGGACCACTTGGGAAGTATACCCTTTCGAACAAAAAAAGAAAAATCCAAATCGGTCTAGCCATTTTCGAGTAATCGGGGAACATACATAAAAAAAAAAAATAAAAAAAAAAAAAAAAAAATATTCCGACGAATTGAGAACCTCCTCCTTTTGGAAGTCGGTTAAAAAATTACAAATTCACAATTTTCGAACTTTTTCCTTTACTTGTGCTGGGAGACCTTGCTTCTTGCCAAATTTCATTATTCTACGTCAACGGGAAGTACCCTATAGGTTTTGATTTACTTGCGACAGTTGCGAGTATCAAAATATGTCGGAAAATGGCCGTATTTTTTTATTGCGTTGACTTACGCTTGATTTTTTTAGAACTTAAAGGGACAATAGACTTACGTATTTAATATTAATTTCAACTTGACCCTTTTTGTCAAGGACGCGTAGAGATATCTCTACGCGTCCTTGACAAAAAGGGTCTTGACAGACAGACAGACGGACAACGAAGTGATCTATAAGGGTTCCGTTTTTTCCTTTTGAGGTACGGAACCCCAAAAAACAGCCAAGTGCGTGGGATGAATTTATCCCAAGAACAAACTTAAGGGTGCATTTACGATCGCCCGGGTGTTTCCATTGTGTGGATCGCCCGGAGGACACGGTGGAGCATACAGTGGAGGTCTGCCCGGCTTGGGCAGAGCACCGCCGTGTTCTCACGGAGGCGATCGGCGGCGGCGATCTCTCGCGTCCGAGCCTGGTCCAGGCCATGGTTCGGAGCGAGAGTGCATGGGAGGCCGTCACCTCCTTCTGCGAAGCAGTGATGCTCGCGAAGGAGGAGGCGGAACGCGTGAGGGAGAGGCAGCCTCACGCCCTCAGTCGCCGCAGGAGACGCCCTGGGCGGCGGGAATCGCGGGGCGATTTCCGGCCACCGTAGGCGCGGGCCTGCGGACGGTGAGCAGCGGGTAGCTCGCCGTCCGGTAAGGACCAGGCCCGAGTCGACGGCGCGTCGTGTTCCACGCGCGCCTCAAAGAGATGTCAGCAAGTGACGGGGCCCAATAGGGCCGACGCCGCTGGGGTCGCGGGTTGTCTGAAAGGGTTACCGCGGCCCTGGCATAGGCAACTGAAGGAACACGGGTGGGTTTTAGTCAGTAAAAGTCTGACACGCCCTCCCGCTCCACCCAGAGCGGGAGAAGTTATTTGATGATTTCCCACCCTCAAAAAAAAAAAAAAAAAAAAAAAAAGGGTGCATTTACGATGGATAGTCAAATAATAACTTTTTTAAACAAAAGTATGTTTATTAAATAAAATGCTTTGTATTTTTAAAATGTTTTTGCTACGAATTGTAGGTAGATGTGCAAGGTACAATTCTTAACTATAAATATAATTTTAGATATTATGTCCAGTTTCTCAATAAATGTACCAAAGTGAATTTTTTACTTCGGTACATTTATTGAGAACCCGGAATTATGTACAGAAATGTTTACATTTACGTCTTTTCTTCTGTTCCGGAATTATGTACAGAAATATTTACATATCTTCTCATTACATACATCTACCTACAATTCGTCGCAAAAACATTTTAAAAATACAAAGCATTTTATTTAATAAACATACTTTTGTTTAAAAAAGTAATGATTTAACTACCCACTCGTAAATGCGTGCTTTGTTCTACATGGATATAATAATATGTAGGTACCTACGTCACGGTCAATTCTCCAACTGCAAATGGTAGTTTGTAATAGCAAAAAAAAATGTGGTAAAACTGCAAATTAATAAAAGGTTTATTCACAAGAAAGATACAGAAACACATTTAAAATGTACATTAGTACATTACAGTTCTTAAGATGCAAAATCTTTATGAAAGCATATAAACCCTGTCTCATAGACTAGGATAGCCTGTATTCTAAAAGACAGAAAAAGTCATTGTCCCTTGGTAGCACTGACTGTCAGACTTTTGCGCTTCTGACTACCCAAAACGACTGTCAAAAATCTACAAATGACAGCCGGGACCACGTAGGGTTCTCGAAATGTAAAGGATGGTCACCCGTCCACGAACCGACCGCGACAAACATAACTTAACCATCGATCGACCCGTGCGGTTACGGTTCGATCGATGGACGGACAGCGGAGGCTTAGAAATAGGGTTCCGTTTGACATCCTTCGGGTACGGAACCCTAAACCCGCTCTGTAGGTAGGTACTTATAGTGTTGCCTACAGTTCACCGCTTACTTATGAAGCCAAAGCTTCTGTAGGTATTTGTTTAGTGTTTAGATTGATATTCTAAGGTAATAAAACATGACTGATTTAGTTCTAAGTCGGCTTGAAGTGGAGCACATCTTCGTTTATAGCTTTTAGGCGAATGTAGCTAAAACGTTGGGTAGGTGGCTCTACTTTACTTTAGCTATACGAGTAGGGGAAGACCACAGAAACGATGGATGGACTGTGTGAAAGATGACATGGCAAGAAAGGGGGTGACTACCGAGATGACGACTAGTAGAGAAGTATGGAAGAAAAATAATTGTTGCGCCGACCACAAATATTGGGATAAGTGCAGGAGATTGATAAAGAAAGAAATGATTCTGCCATGGTGTTGCTTGTGCTACTCTGACAAAAAATCACAATGATTGCATGTATAATAAAACTCTAGGGTTTTTAATCGTTAAAATAAATGTTGTGATTTTTTTCTATCGTACCAAATTAATTGTACCTACTTATTATGTTTTCAACACTATCTACTTAACTAACATGTCCTGAAGAATATCATATATTTTTCTGATTTTGTTTACTGCAGTAGATCATATCGACTCTTTCCGCTACAAATGGCGTAAAGACCATTTTGGGCCAAATTCACTTTTGATGCAGTCTTACTTAGTTAACTAATAGATAGAAGACTGCATCAAAAAGTGAATTTGGCCGAAAATGGTCTTTACGACCATTTTGGACCTGCAGTGCGATTCTGTAACCATCTCACCGTGAAAACTTAGGTGAAGTGAGCGTGGAGTGAGCTGTCAATAGTGTCAATTCCTAGCAAAAACAAACTCACTTCACCTAAGTTTTCACGGTGAGATTTTTACAGAATCGACCGGCTGGTCTTTATGACCATTTTGGGCCAAATTCACTTTTTGATGCAGTCTTACTTAGTTGCCTAATAGATAGAAGACTGCATCAAAAAGTGAATATGGCCGAAAATGGTCTTTAAGCCCTTTGTAGCGGAAAGAGTCGATATACTTTTAAGTATTATAAAACTTGCGTTTAGGTCCTGTACCAACAAATTGGAGGTATGAGGTTGGCAGACATCATGACTCCGATGCTAAATCTCTATTATCAATCAGATATCCAAACAAAAGTAAACAAACAACAAATGGACCCCACAGGCGAGGCGTGCCAAATCACTCGCTTGACATTGACCCTAAACTTATTCACAACTAAGTAGAGCAACATTCTAACCATCTCACTAAGCAGATGCACCAATCACTACACACACATAGACACAACATCTATGTACGTAAGTAAAGATGTACATACGTTACATGTAATAAGTAATCACTTGCATTATGGTATATAAGCGGATGGGAATCAATACGGATCATCATTCGGGCAACATCGGCCGTTCTCGTGCGGTGTTCCAAAATTTTTGAATTTTCGAACATTACCGTTGAGTGAAGTGTTTTGTGAATAAGGTTTGATTTTGTTTTGTTTTTTTTTTTATTTGGGTACTAACACTTGTATTATTTTATTGTCAAGTAAAAGTAATTACTTCAGTAAAAGTAATTGCTCAAGTAATGATTTTCATTCGATAGTTTAGTAATTCCTTGAAGTTCAGGCTTACACTCGTATTTATAGTTAAGTAAAAGTAATTACTTAAGTAAAAGTAATTGCTCAAGCAATGATTTTTTTCTATAGTTTAGTAATTGGTTGAAGTTAGAACTGTCAAAGCTTAGAATTCTTAGCCAAGGAATAGTCACCATGAGAGGAATTACTTTGTAGCAAGTAATGACTCAAGTAATTTCTTTTATTATAAATACGAGCCTTAGAACCACCTATTTGGATTGTCATATCATCAGGCCTGTATTCTCCGAAGGGTTAGGCAGGGGTGTATCTAAATACCCATATCCACATTTCCCAAGTTTATGTTCAAATCCCATGACGGGCTCGTGGCTAAGTAATAACAGCCACACGGGTCAATCGATCAGGTTAAGCTACGCTTGCTACGGTTGGTCCGTGGATGGGTGACCATCTTTACATACCAAAACCCTCCGTGCCCCGGAAAGCACGTTAAGCCGTTGGTCCCGGCTGTCATTCGTGGATCTTTGACAGTCGTCCTCGTCGTCATAAGTCGGACAACCAGTCTTACCAAGGGGTACCTATCGTATTACCCAGTAACTGGGTTGTGGAGGTCAGATAGGCAGCCGCTCCATGTAAAATACTGGTATTCAGCTGCATCCGGTTAGACTGGAAGCCGACCCCAACATCATTGGGATGAGGCTAGGCAGATGATGATGATCATGCTGTGCAAGTCCCATGTACCCAATAGGGGGCGGAACCTATTACAGTCCACCGGGCAGGAATCTAGTCTCAGGGCTGCTACGACTCAGAAATAGGTACAGTCAGCAACAGAAGTCGGTTAACACTGCTACTTTTGACATCATCTAAATTAACACAAAATTATTGAAATGAAATGAAATTTTAATTGCAAGAATTTTAGTAAGTAAGTACATTAAAGATGGTCGGGTTTTAAAAAATTCCAATACAATTCGCTAAAACTAGCATACAACCTAATTTAATACATTGGCATAAATTAATAAGCTAATAAAATTAAAACATAAATCTTAATTATTAAATCTATATAAATAAAAAGAGAAGTCCTGACTGACTGACTGACTCATCAACGCCCAGCCCAAACCCTTGGACCTAGAAAGCTGAAATTTTGCACAGTGATTCCTTTTATAATGTTGACAAGGAATAAGGAAGGATTTCCCGGTAGCATGTCCCCGTGGGATATTTTCCGACATCAACGCGGGCGAAGCCGCGCGGGAAGTGCTAGTTAAGAATAATAACGTCAAACATTTGTAAAATTATTTAAAAAAAAAGATTTTAATTAATTCTGTCAATCTTTAAAATTTAGCAACTCATTCATATTCCATAAACTGCTTTTTTTTCGTTTAACTGTTAAGAGTTAATGTTCTTAAAATTTCAAGTACCTACCTACTTCTGTTCCGATTTGAATTGAATATTTCACTTAATAATTGAGATTAAAAAACTGCTGACTTTTGTTGCTGACTGTACCTAGTAGAAAACCCCAATAACACTGTCCGACCAACTCAGGAGCTGCAGCATTAGCGCATGTGGCTACTGTCTACTAGGCTAGTTCCAAGCTTGGTTTAGCTCGGTGTGTAAGTGAAATGGCTTTATGGCTGTCTAGTTTGACGCACGAGATAGAAGATTCGCACGCGCACTGGAATTATGTCGTAAAAGTGCAATTAAAATCGTATAAAATTAGAAATTAACTATTTAATAAAAAGTAATCCATCACTGGATGCAGTTTGGAATTTGACATTTCATGGTATATTTTTAATTATAATTATAATTGCTAATGAAGGGATAAACAGCTTTTTAAGATTATTAGGAGGTGAAGTATGTATGGGCTTGTACCACCGCCCTTAATACAAGCTATTTTATAGCTTAGTAAGGGTGCTGGTTGCAACACCTAATATAGATCGTTAACTAGCATAAATCGAGTGTTCATAGTGATACATTTTAATGTTAACAGTTTTTGGTTTTAAATTATTATTATTAGGAGGTATGTTTAAAGATTTTTTTTGGTGCATTAAAGTATGTTTAATTATGTTTTGGCTTCCATCACTGTATGCGAAAAGGACTTGAAAATATCATATTTTTTTACATGTCAAAATTATTTACGGTTTATGAGATACACAGCTTTAAAAAACCACCTTTTTGATCGTTTTCAGGAAATCTGCGCCTTAAATATTTGTAATATTTATTTACGTACTGCGGTCCCGCAGTACGTAAGGGTAAGGTAGGCCATAGGAATAATTCACTGCTACGCTATAACATTAATCAAATTTATATTTTGTGGAAAGAAAATTATCATTAATCCAACAGAAGATCAGATTGGTTCGGCTGAAGTCGTGAAAATACCTATTTAAGCGAACAGACTGACACTATTAGCCCATAGAAGTTATTAGTTTTTTAGTTATGTACCTAAATTTTTTTTTCAGGTTCGTTTTCGTGTAAGAAAAACTGAAATACCTCACATAACCATGAAGGTAAGCAATTAAGAATTAATTTTACATTCTTACTTACCTATATTCAATAATATTCGTAATGTACCTAATTGTAACTTTTATTAAATCTTTTTACACGAACGGTTAAGAGCGAGTCGGACTCGCGACCCGAGAGTTCCGTTCCGATTTCTGAAAAAGTGTGCTATTTAGAGACATCGTTTTATTTTTCCTGTTATCTTTACATAAACTTCTATCACATAGAATAATTTCAGATTTTTCTCTTTGCAAACTACGGAGAAAAGGGGGGGGGGGACGGTACACATTACGGACGGTTACATTTTTCATCAAAAGTCGAAAACTAAATAAAAATTAATAAAAAAATTTAGAATGTGCAAACAGCGCTCTTTCATATGATACCCCACATGCCCTAGTAGCCCCACTTTGATTTTTCAAGACCACCTTTCAGTCCCTGTTGCAAAAAAAACATAAATATTTTTATTTATTTTTTATTTGCAAAATAGTTGGGTAAACGTCATCTAAAACTGCTCCAAATTTCAAGTTGATAGCATTAGTAGTTCTTGAGATATCCAGCTGTGACAGACAGACAGGATGGTGCTATCGGTCGTATATAGCACCGTCTCTCTCACACACATGGAGCCATGATGGCTTTAACACGTCATATTACGCCTCCTGTGGGATACCTATTCATGCGTGATGAACTTTTTTTTTTGTACGATATTTTACGGTATAAAGTTCATCGCTGTGTGAACGGCTGCAATGCATACCAAACCTGCTAAAGTTAACCATCATTTTCAGATCCTCTTAATCAGCGCGCTGGCAGTGGTCTGCTTGGCGGAGCCTCCAGTGGACAACAGGTACCTGCCTCCCCAGGCGGGGGGCGGAACACCCTCGCAGCTATACGGAACCCCCGGAGCACCAGGCTTTCAGAGGCAGACTGATGCTTTGTTCAGGTAATTTAATAGTAGAAGGGGACAATATAGTGTCTTATGTCAAGGGCGCTTGCTTGAATCCCGAGCGCAGCGAATGATTCTGGTGCTCCCAAACAAAGACTAGAATCCTGAGTGTAGCGGGGACAAAGGTGTCTTCGTAACGAAGACACTTTTATCCCCGCGGAGAATACTCTACTTTTTACAGCTTCTGTGATGCAAAAAAAAGCAATTCGAGTTTCGAATAGGTATCTAAGGTATACCTATTTTTTTGTAGAAAATTTCATATTCCAAATTCAAATCGTATTATTGAATTGTATTATTGAATTTAAATTCAGTGCAATATTATTACCCCGCTAGACACCCTTTTTATTGTGGATAGTAAATCGTCAAATGACTTCTCCCGCTCTGGGCGGAGCGGGAGGGTGTATCAGACTTTTACTGACTAAAAACCACCCGTGTTCCTTCAGTTGCCTGTGCCAGGGCCACAGACGTATCTATTTCGAACAACCCGCGACCCTGGCGGCCGGCTGGATCCCCTGGACTATTAAAATGACTTTAAATTAGGTTTGCATGACATACTAATAGACAACTTTTGTTTAAAATGAGCCCGGCACACCTTTGCGGCCTTTTTCACACTAAAAATAAAAGCCAGAATGCGTACATCAGAACAGAATGCGTACATCAACGGCTTCGAGATAGGTCTTATAGAACAGAATGCGTACATCAACGGCTTCGAGATAGGTCTTATAGAACAGAATCCGTACATCGCCGTCTTCGAGATAGGTCATAAAGAACAGAATGCGTACATCGCCGTCTTCGAGATAGGTCTTATAGAACAGAATGCGTACATCGCCGTCTTCGAGTTAGGTCTTATAGAACAGAATGCGTACATCGCCGTCTTCGAGATAGGTCTTATAGAACAGAATGCGTACATCGCCGTCTTCGAGATAGGTCTTATAGAACAGAATGCGTACATCGCCGTCTTCGAGATAGGTCTTATATAATATCTATGTACCTAATCCTTTGTTTTAGAAGCCGCGGACCATCCCGCGGTGGTGCTCGTCGTCCTTCAACCCAATACGGAGCTCCCCAAGGCCAGTTCAACGCCCCATCCACCCAATACGGAACCCCTGGACAAGGAAGCCAGCCTTCTTCGCAATACGGTGTCCCTGGACAAGGAAGCCAGCCTTCTTCGCAGTATGGAGCCCCCTCATCCCAATTTGGAGCTCCCTCGTCGCAGTACGGAGCACCTTCGGCCCAGTTTGGCGCCCCTTCGGCCCAGTTTGGGGCACCCTCATCGCAGTATGGCGCCCCATCAGCTAATGCTCCTTCTCAGCAATATGGTGCGCCTGGATTCGGAGGTGCTGGCGATAAGTTATTCCATGATTACGGTTTTGCCATCACGTACCTAAATATACGTAGTACAGTGGGCTGCAATTGGGTAGCCCCCTTGTATTAAAATTTGAATACAACTGGGGTATTACCCAATTGCTGCAGCCCACTGTACACTGAATGGAGTCAGCTACTACCTTGTTGACAAATATTTTGACCTCATGTGCTATTCTTCATGTGCTCAGTATGATTTTCGTGCCGATACTAGAAAAGAAGCGTTGTTTAAGGTCCAAATCTTTCCATATAGGTAAATAATTATGTTCCGCTCCTCTTCAGATTGATGGGCGAATCTGAGAGTATCAGGTTACACTATGCTCGGACTTTTAATTAGCAGCAGTAAAATGACACTTCTTAACTGAATTTTCCAATGACATTAAACATCTAGACGTTGCCATGATTACAGTGTGAAGTGTGGAAGTGAGACACATATATACGAAATTAGTAGGAAAATTGAGACAAAACATCGTATCTTCTGTCTCTTACGGCGTGCCGTATTTTTGCTGTGCGAACTTTCAAATGTTAGCCAAACAAAGTGCTTACACTGTTACAAAATTTATCTTGCGTCGATTAATTTAACTTTTTTGGACAGTTTTTGCATTGTGCAAATATATTGACATGGGTTTCAGTCCAAAATATGGAAGATTTCTTACCCTCATTTCTAATACCACATAACCTAGAAAAAGTATTATATTGCTGTCTCATGACCGGCCACGCGAGATGTATATTATTTAAGGAATTTTCCCATTTGATAGCGAAATGACAGTAAAAATGACATTAGAAGTGTCAGTTTACTGTAGCTAATGAAAAGTCCGACCATAGTTATTTGTTTCAAGCTAGCAAGCCTCTCTCTAAATTAGAAGAAATACATACCTATAGATACCTAGATGTTTAACGCAATTAGTCTGAAGCTGAATTAAAACAGACATGTAGATCCTTAGATTATGAAATGTTCATAATCTAACACTCTTACAAATAAACACAGAATAAAGTTATTCCAAATTTAAACCTATGAAAATGTATGGTTATTCCTTTGTTATTCCTGATATAACTTTATTCAGTGTTTTATTTGTAAGAGGGTAAGTGTTTAACCTTGATACCCAAACCTACTACGCGTGCCAATTATGAATAGAATCGCGCTTGCTTCAACTTCACACTATAGCTGTCAAATTAGTACGCATGGGTAATGAAGTTCGTGGGTATTGCCATAGTATTGCGGAACAAAATGGCGTCTTGACAGTACTAATCTTATTTGGCACGCATAGTAGGTAAGTAGGTACCACAAGTTAAAAAAAAAACTGATCTCGTAATCATTTAACTACATAGGTATTTATCTGTAACGACTATATTTTCCAGGTCACTCCCAGGGTGGTTCTTTCTTAGGACATTCTTCAAGAGGTCAGGAGCAAAGCCGTCAGTACCTGCCCCCTGGTTCTGGAGGATACGGTGGTGATGACGGCAGCAACGGGGTGAGTTTTCAACCCACAGTCTGTCCACTGCACAGGGAACGGGAATGCAACGAGAAAATAGATGACGGCGCCGAGGTAGCGACAGTATAGGCCGCAGGAATCCGCTGGATGCCAGAAGGCCTATGTCCAGCAGTAGACGTCTTTCGGCTGAAATGATGCGTTGCCCAATAACAAAGCAAAGTAGGTTGAAGTAGCATGGAGAAGAACGGGGAAAAAAACTCCATGGACACTCTAAAATATAAATAGGGCCCCAATCAATGCGAGTGAAATGAAATTAGATGTTTATTTCTGTAAGTAAGTAGATTTTTTTGCCACTTAGACGTCAACATTATAAAACTAGATGGCGCCCGCATTTCGTAGCTAACTGATCCCTGAGAAGAAATGCCGAAACAAACTCAGAGGTCTAAACAGGCCTGGTCTGGACTCTGGTCTGGTCTGATCTGATCAGGTCTGGTCTGATCTGGTTTTGGTCTTTCAAAGTCCAAACATTATAATATTAAGATTTTATGTGAATCTTACAATACAGGGCCATGTCTGGAAGGGCCTTTTGAAGAAAGAGCTATTGCAGCTTTGAGTTGACCTGTCCCAACAGACGGCATGCATGCATCAGTCATCATGTCGCTCAACAGTGGGCGTTCTCATCACCTCTGGCTACCCCTTCATAATCTAGGAGAAATCGTATTGGTCGATACCTCCTACCTCTCTCGCACAGTAGAAATAAAAAATTAAATAAAAAATGGAGTAAGTAACATTTTCAATTGAAGCCCTAACTCCTCAACTAGGTGGTACCTGTGTTACAGGAGTCAGTGTCTTCACCCGATTTTGAAACATTAACAATTTATGCAACAAAATTAGAATATATCAAAACGAACGGAAATTAGTCCATGCATGCTCTTGCGTGGTGTGTATGAGGGTGTGTTTGTTGTGTTTTGTGTGTATGTGTGTATTGTATTTTGCGTGTGTGGGGGTGGGTGTGTGTGTGCGCGTGGTAGTGACAGTATTAGTGGAATGCCTTGTGCCAGTGCTAACAAAACGTGTCTGTGTCTTTCCAGGAACCCGCTAACTACAACTTCGAGTACATGGTGAAAGATGAGCAATCTGGCAACGACTTCGGACACCGCGAGTCGAGGCAGGGAGACAGGGCCGAGGGCCTGTACTATGTGCTACTTCCCGATGGCAGGAAACAGGTGAGCCCTACTTAAACTATAGTAACTTAAGGCGAATACCACCATTGAGAAAAAAAAATGTTTTGTATCAAAAACATCAACACTAAGCCCCCTAGGTTCTAGCAGTATTTGAATACATAAAATTCTACCTCGTCTGACTAAAAATGTGAGCATAGGAAACAAAATGTTCCTTAACTCCAGACTTATTTGGTGACGCTGTTAGCAGGTATCCACCTCAATAGAACTTATTGTGGAAAAGTCTGGTAGGTGTTTATATTAGTAGAGATAAGAGTACTTTTGGTAACTATCGGCAGGAAGGGTAATTCAGTATTTGGTGCGTGTAGGGGCCTCTGGTGAGAATGGTAATAATTATGAAGGCTGAGACTAGTACGGCATTATGATATTGGTGGTAAGTAAGTACCTGTGCTGTGTGAACAGTATAAAAATTTACTATATTCATCGGCCAGATCACTAGATATCGCCGCTCAAAGACGCGTTATGGTTACAAAAAATGAACGGTCACTAGGAAGGCTGATACTTGTATAGTATTAAAGTATGCGGAGTACTTTTGTGAACAGTATAAAAACTGACGATATTCGTAGGGTTCAAAGCCAATTTAAAATATAAACTTATTTGATACAAAATTAAAAATTGTGTTAAGTATAGATTAACTTACAAACTACACAATGACACGATCTAGTTATTAACCCCCTTTGTTTGCAGCACTTATGAAATATTTTCTTACATTCACAGACTGTACAATACGAAGCTGATCAAGACGGTTACAAGCCCAAGATCTCATACGAAGATACCGGTCTCGGCCAGGGAGGCTATGACAGAAATAGCCAACAATCTGGCTACAACAGCGGCTACCAGGGCCAGGGTCAGGGATACTAACACCAACGTACACCTACATTGGGAACGAGGTCCAGGTCTAAAAAGTATAATTGGCTTTGTTTAAAAAGTTTTCGGTATTTTTTAGGCTGGCAGTATTTTTATCAATTACTTTTGTATCGTAGTGTGTTTGTATGTTTGAGTGTTTCTACGAAAAATTGGAAGATTCGGAAAAACTAGTATGAGATAATAGTAATTGAAAATTTGATGTCTTGGACCTGATAAAATATGTAAATTGTGAAACTTCTAGAATAGTTGGCAGTTGATATATTTTATCTATGATTGCATTTTGGCGGGAATCTTTTCAAGGTTAGGTTATGTGAAAAACGAAAATTTTATTTGTCAGTGTTGTGCCGTATTTTTTTTAGGAAAAATCTATTATTCGCTAGTAATGGCTATTGTTTTAAGTAGTCATGGAAATGGAAAAGTAATATTTTCGTTTTTGGCAATGTTTTTGATATTATACTTTAGACGACGACATACGCTGTATTTAAAGGATACGAGTCAATAAAAGACTATTGTACAAAACGCTTATTTAGTAGTAGTTATTAGAAAAACAAAATGGCGAAATATATTCTTACTTAAGTATTTTAATTTTTCCAACTTCTTTTTTGAAAAATATGTTTTGGTTAATTGTTTTTCTATATTTTTAATTTTTATACTGATCTTATAAATGATAACTTAGTTAATATTTTTTATTGGAATCAATTGATATTAACAGATATAATTATTTTACGACTAAAAAGGCCAGTTATTCTAATGACAAAAATTAAGTTTTTTTTTACGCTACATCTAATAACTTTACCTCCTTTTAATATTTAGAAATAGTACTTAAAGGACGAATAATAGAAAACGACATAATAATAATTATTGTGTGAAAACTCTTGCTATGTATTATATTTATATATTCATTTTATTATTTACTAGTACAGTTAGATCGCGTAACTCATTATTTTATAAATAAATGATTTTATTAAAAATATACCTTGTCTCACTTATTCCACCTCACCTGAAACAAGAAGGGTAGACTTTTGCATAATAGACGTAAAGTTGAGTTTCCCTTGTCACAAAAAGTGTACCTATATATTTGTGGCGGCATCTACATCGCCACATACGAACTACGCTTCACAATGACATGACGTCACGCAATCCTGCATCGCGCAATAAGAGTTTACCACGCGACTAGCATATAACGACCCGACATCAACCGTCGGGCAGTAGCCCACCAGACACAACACCCGTCTGGTCGGAGGATCCTCCCTTTTCAATGGAGGATGAGTGAACTTTACACCCTGTTTCTCATGCCTCTATATATTTTTTTAATAGCTCTTTTCATTCTGAAAATGAACTTAGTCGACATGTTCTTATAAGCTGATATGTGAGGAAGTAACTAAAGAATACATAAAGCTCTTATGCAGCTTTATGGTATTTAAAATTTTGTGTCTTTTGCTGGGGTACCTAGCTGATGAAGCTATGTGTACATAATTAGATAATTAAGCATTAGTATTTGATAAGAGACCTCAGCCTCAGCTCTATAATATATTTTTCTTCAGTTTCTCTTTTCCTTTGGTTCTTGAGAAAAACAAATTATTGTAACTTCAAAACACTTTCAAGTTGCTTCTGCAACGTCTCCGGCGCTGCGGGAAATGCAACCCCTTCGCCCTTACGTAACAAAGGATAGGCACCCTTATCGCCTCCGCAGCTTCGGCTACGCCTCGCACGGGTGCCTAATATGCTTTGTTACAGAGGGCTCAACAACAATATTTGTACTTCGAGTTCTTCTTAGGCTATTCGTAAAAAAATATATGTTACAGCAGTATCATCATTATATTAATACGTGAAGCGAAAACTTTTACTTAGCTCTTTTTACGAAAATAGGGATGATGCCTGGGTAAAAAAAAAAGAAATTCTATTTAGTCCGTCAGTCAGATAATAAAAAAATATTAGACACGTATTTTTTGCTTTATCATATTAGCAAAAAAATACTTAGCTATCACGCATTAAAGTTGGGGAGTGGGGGCTCGCTACGTCACTTGTACGTATAAAACCTAGCTACGCGTGACGTCATGCCATATTTTAACTCAATGTATCGCCGTAATTTTATGATTACGTAAAAAAAGAAAAAATACGTGTCCAATATTTTTTAATAATCTCTATAACGGACAAAAAATAAATTTTTAGTCATCATCCCTATTACGCGGACGGAGAATGAAATTGGCCACAGTTAAAGTTTATATGGAGAAGGAGTGTAGAAAGCTATTGGGTCCCCACATAATGACGCTGTGTGTACCTTTATTAGCAATCTATCTATCTATATAAATAAAAAGAGAAGTCCTGACTGACTGACTGACTGACTCATCAACGCACAACCCAAACCCTTGGACCTAGAAAGCTGAAATTTTGCACAGAGGTTCCCTTTATAATGTAGACAAGGAATAAGGAAGGAATTCCCGGTAGTACGTTCCCGTGGGATATTTTCCGACATCCACGCGGGCAAAAGCTAGTAATGTAAAGCGCAGTCTAGAGTTTTCTCGGAAAAATAAAACACAATATTAGAGTCAAAACAGATTTATCTAAAGTAAAAAGTTAACAAGTAATATATTAAGATTGATTTATGAAAAGCGGTGTAGAACTTGACTGTGCCAAAATATTCAAAAATATTTATTTATAGAAACAACAAAAAATGAGTTCAATCCAAATCTGAAAGAGAGAAAGACATTATTATTATCACAAATGTTTGTGTAATCATATCAGCCTTTATGGGGTACAGTCCGCGAGGCGTAAGATGAGCTTTGCACTTGTGTGAGTGATCACCAAAATGGTACGAGAGCCCATGACCAACATTTTTTTGTCTTATCGTTTTTCGTAAGACAAAATCTTCAATCGTATTATCGTTTTACGTTTACAACGATGCGACATGGTTTTGGTTAATGGCCTCTCGTACTAAAAGAACAAAACCCGATTGTCAAAAAGTCTTACTATAAGCTCTTATAGCAGGGCAGAAGTTGTACGTTTCCAGTGAGAGAGAGAGAGACGGAGCTATAGCATTGTCACTCTCTCTCACTGGAAATGTTCAACTTCTGCCCTGCTATAGGAGCTCATAGTAAGCCCCCTGTACTACACTATTGTACGAGTTGGTATGATTCGGCACAGCCGAACAGCAAAATCAAATACAATCATGTAGACTCCATCATCTGCCCAGCCTTTTCTCAACAATGTTGAAGTCAGCTTCCAATCTAACCGGATGCAGCTGAATACCAATATTTTACATGGAGTGACTGGCTATCTGACCTTGAACTCAGTTACTGAGTAATACGATACCCCTTGGTAAGACCCCTTGTTTGTCTGTTGGATTCTCAATGCTCGGCTCGACACGTAGAGCTGAAAATCCATTGCACGATAAAATCCCACAGTGATATTTTTACGTCCGTACGAACGTGATTCAAAGGGGTTCAAAGGATTCAAAGGGGGGACGAAGATCTCAGAGTTTAGCTATTATTACACTTTGATGTTGATGTTAAAGAGGTGGGAAGATGCAAAACATTTCAGCATTCCCCTTGTCAGAAACAGCGAGGCTATTATATAAACTTGTAAGGCTTGGCATATGTAGAAGATAGTTACTCATGTATAAGAACTGTATTATATTTGTCGGATCCGGTCAATTACAGCGACATCACGTGATCTACCTACACCTATAGCGCGCTTCTACAGAGTCATGATGTTTTAAGCTCATGGCGATGAGGACAGTCTAGTGTCTGATCGCATCGGGGTTACTACGTCGCGGAACTGTATTCGATTCGTTGTGCTCAGTCATTGTGTTAGATTGTGATTTTAATAATCACCGTGTATAGCACCCAGTGTGTTTTTATTGCACGAAACCCATTTCCTGCCCACATGGTGTCTGAATCTATTTGAGTAAATACTGAAGATTCGACATATTTATAAAAATGGTGTATTATATTATAAGAAAGCTTTACGGAGCGACTTAACCTTGCTGACCAAGCTCCTTAAATAATGATTTTAAAGAAAAGGGGTCATTCAAACTTACCGGGTCATCATCACATATCAGTGTGCTCGGGACATATAATGCCGAAGCAAGTGCTGCAGTAGTCGATACACGGACGATCAGATACTTTGAGCGCCTCGCCCTTAGGACAGAACTGTATTACACTGAAAATAAATCAAAATAATAATTATGTTAACAGATAACATAACACTCACATTACAATCTAGCCTACAAATAGCTAATAAGTCATTTAGATATAACTTAACCTACTAAGTAAAGAACTTAGCTTATTTTTCATGACCTTATTTGTATAACTGCTGCATTCTAGCAAATAAACAATCTGCCTAGCCTTTTCCCAACTATGTTGGGGTCGGCTTTCAGTCTAACCGGATGCAGCTGAATACCAGTATTTTACATGGAGCGACTGCCTATCTGACCTCCACAACCCAGTAACTGGGTAATACGATACCCCTTGGTAAGACTGGTTGTCAGACTTTTCGGCTTCAAAGATCCACGAATGACAGCCGGGACCAACGGCTTAACGTGCTCTCCGAGGCACGGAGGAATCTCGGTATCTAAAGATGGTCACCCATCTACTGACCAACCCCGGCAAGCGTAGCTTAACTTGACGGATCGACCCGTGCGGCTGTTATTACTTAGCCACGAGCTCCTCCCTTTTTTCTAGAAATAAATAATATAATTTGATTTGATATTTTTTTTAAGTCTGCGTCAAATAAATATATAAATAAATAAATATAAATATTATTTTTCAATTTAGAGAAACATCGTAAAGAAAGTAATAATTAACAATTGAACCCGGGCCCTAGCTAGGTTACATGGTAACCTGTATTAAAGGTTAAGGCGCGGACTGACTACGATTACCGCACTCACACAATCGCGTAATCTATTGACACTATTAGCCGGCTTGAAATAAGGTTGAAAATTGAAAATAATATTTGTGTTGCCGAGATGTGACTGAGCTGCGAATGTGCATGTTATTTTCCGGGTTTTCTTTAGATTATTCAGAATATACACAATAAACTATAAACTACTACTATATATACTATAATTGTCCGGCTAAAGTTTAAAATTAATGCTAATTCTATTAAATTCTTAAAAAAAAGAATGTCGCTATCGCTGAAAATACAGAGATGTCCGACGCCAAAGTTTATTTTTGTGGAGCAACTTCCAAATTTTTTATTGGGAATATCAAACTATTCTTTACCATAAACTTAAACTTTTTCTTTAAACCCTTCTCTGTCCACTGTATTTTTTGCGTCGGATAGTTTCATTGCGTTACGTCATACTCGACAATCCAAGAAACCAATTTTTGTGAATATTGAGCTAATACCGCGCCTTAAATGTCTCTTTTTAGGGTTCCGTACCTCAAAAGGAAAAAAACGAAACCCTTATAGGATCACTCGTGTGTGTGTCTGTCTGTCTGTCTGTCCGTCTGTCACAGCCAATTTGCTCCGAATCTAATGGACCGATTAAGTTGAAATTTGGTATACATATGGATTTCTGTGACCCAAACATGTAAGGCTAAAGTAAATAAATGAATTTTGAATATGAAGGTCACTTTTAGGGGGCAAATAAGAAAATAAAAAAAAAAAGTTTTACAAACTCTACCATGTGACATATCAAATGAAAGGGCTTACTATGAGGGTCTCAAATATTTTTTTTTATAATTTTAAAATAAATAGTTTTAAAATTATTTAAGAAAATAGACGAAAATTGGACGTTCCCCCCCCACTTATCTCCGAAACTACTGAGCCTAAAATTTTGAAAAAAAATACATAAAATAGTTCTATACCTGTAGATTACAGGAAAACCTATAAGAAGTTTGTGGTCTTAAAATAACATGGCAAATCTCGCAATAGTGTGAGTACAAACTTACATTTACTGTTGGAATGTATGGGAGAACATGTTTTTCAACTATAATGTTAAGTTTGTTCTTGGTTAATTAATTTAATCCCAACTACGGAACCCTTCATTGTGCGTAGTCCGACACGCACTTGGCCGGTTTTTTCTTTATACAATGTGTGTAACATACCCGTAGTCCCCAGACTGCATCCACTTGGGGTCGAACGCCGTCAGTGTGTCCCACACGCCACTCTTTAGACCGCAGATTGTCTCCGACTTTACTGTGCGGACCGCGATGATAGGTGCCGGGATGAAACCTGCACAGAAACCAATTTATAAGATCACTAGCGGACCCGACAGACGTTGTCCTGTCTGAACGGTCCTAGAACCCGACTGCAGCGCCACCTACCGGGTCCAATTGTGTTTTCAAACCATACAGGAACCTATTGAAATATAAACACAAAATTTCATCTAAATCGGTCCAGCCGTTTAGGGAGAGTTAGGTAACAAACACACAGACAGATACACACATACTTATAACACCCCTCTGTTCCCGTCGGGGGTTAAAAGTCATTACCACCACATCATTATTTCCACATCATTACCACCACATCATTATTTCCACATCATTACCACCACATCATTATTTCCACATCATTACCACCACATCATTACCTTGTAAAATGAATAAATTCTGATTTTGATAACGTACCTTGCAGAGCAGTTAGAAAGCCAAGAGAAGGGTTACAATTGATATCACCCATCAGCTTGCGATAGTTCAGATCGCCCTTAAACAAGATGGCGACTGCGGTTTGTAGCTTTCTATAAAGATTGGGATCGAGTCTCTTCATGTCCTTATAGCAGTGGGGGTACGTCCAGTAATCTTCAGCCTGCAATAGATAGAATAGCATATCATCACGTCTTATTACCCGACTACGGCAAAGCAAAAGGGAGGGTTATGATTTTGACCGGTATGTATGTATGGGGAGGAGAGACACAAGGGTCGATCCATCAGGTTAAGCTACGCTTTCCGGGGTTGGTCTGTGGTTGGGTGACCTCTTTACATACCGAGACTCCTCCGTGCCGCGGAAAGCACGTTAAGCCGTTGGTCCCGGCTGTCATTCGTGGATCTTTAACAGTCGTTACGGGTCGTCAGAAGCCCGAAAGTCTGACAACCAGTCTTACCAAGGGGTATCGTATTACCCAGTTATTTATTTATTTATTTATATATACTTTATTGTCTTTATTTTTTTTATTTTTTTTTTTTTTTTTTTTTTTATTTTTTTTTTTTTTTTTTTTTTTACAGTTACTGGGTTGTGAAGATCAAACAGGCAGTCGCTCCATGTAAAATACTGGTATTCAGCTGCATCCGGTTACACTGGAAGCCGACCCCAACATAGTTGGGAAAAGGCTAGGCAGATTGATTGTATGTATGTATGTTCATCTGTTCCCTCATAACTTCTAAACTGCTTGTCATAATTTGACAATTGAGGTATCGTTGGAAGCGTCTTGATCGTCCGCTGGTTATAGGCTATGTGACGGCATATTAAATTGAACATGGCGCCCTCTAGAGGACATTAAGTCAAGAACTATTTTTTTATTTTTTATTATTGTCGTGTTGGGTATCAAATGAAAGGGCTTAACTAGCACATTTCAAAAATATATAAATGTACATACCATGACAAGAAAAACGCCATCCTGAACAAACTGCTTCCATTTTTCGCCGAGTGTTCTCAAGTTATCTGCCTTTGTTATCTTAGGTTCTCCTGCCTCCCCTTCGGTGGCACCTGTTGAGGATATAAATAAATAAATAAGCATTTAATTCAGAATCACTTCCATATTTGTTAGTAACAATGTAAACAAAAAAAATAATAGTATAGGATTGTTTGTTTGAATTTGTTTACTAAAATATCTCGACTTGTTACTTCGCCACCTGCGGAACCCCAAATTCCTAAGATGACTGACGCATTGTGTTTTATACCGTGAGATTCGCTTCCTCAGCAATCTGATGGCGTGGGATCGAAGATTATTGATTTAGTGTATTTATGACTAACTCTTGTTTCTCACATCGAACAATTGTCACGTAACCTAGTTTTTACATACTTACTGCAATACTTACTTTAATTAAACCTTTAAAATAAAGTTATATCGGTTTTCTTTGCATCCCCGATAGCAGCCGAACGTAATTGACTTAGCTCACGAGGTTGTTGACATGTGGAATGTGAGCTCGGCTGTCATTGTGCCGATTGTAGTAACAGCCAACGGCCTGATAGCCAAAAGCCTCGACCAACATCTCTCGAGGCTCTCGTTAGGCGGTTGGATCAAGGGCGAGATTCAGAAGGCCCCCTACCTTTAAGGTACCTTGGTCCCGACACCGGCGGACCACTATTTTTTATATTTTTAAATGTTTTTTTAATTTATTTTTCAAGAAATATTATAAAAAAAAAGAAATAATATAGGATTGTTTCATAATTATTCCAAACTAGCTTTTCCATGCGGCTCCGCCCGCGTGATTGTCGGAAAATAACCCACGGGAATGTACTACCCGGATAAAAAGTACCGAGTGTGTTAATCCAAGTAAACAATGTCTTCTCGCCCTGCATATTAGGTCCCCGTACACACTACTGCACACACTACTGTTTAAACTACAAAAATGACGATTTTCCATACAAAGTTTTTTAACCCCTATTTTACTCCCTAAGGGTTGAATTTCAAATTATTTGTTGTTATAGCCGCAATAGAAATTAGTACACAGTCTGTGAATATTTCAACTGTATACTTATTGCGGTTACTACTGACGTGCGTCGGGCTGTACTATTTAAAAAGGCATTAAAAAAAATGTAACGCAAAATGAACTTTATGTGTGGGTATTCAAATTATTTTTCCAAAAACACATCTTTGGAAACGAAATAGCGAATGCAAGATCGACGTACTCGGCTTATTGCGTCCACGGGAAAGATACAATATTATAGTCTTTGCGACCAGTTTTCTTTTTCAATTAAAAAGGTATGTAGTAAAATTATGGTAGGGAGAAAACAGTGTTATCGTAGGCAGAAAACAGAGTTATGGTAGGGAGAAAACAGAGTTATGGTAGGGAGAAAACAGAGTTATGGTAGGGAGAAAACAGAGTTATGGTAGGGAGAAAACAGAGTTATGGTAGGGAGAAAACAGAGTTATGGTAGGCAGAAAACAGAGTTATGGTAGGCAGAAAACAGAGTTATGGTAGGGAGAAAACAGAGTTATGGTAGGGAGAAAACAGAGTTATGGTAGGGGGAAAACAGAGTTATGGTAGAGAGAAAACAGAGTTATGGTAGGTAGAAAACAGAGTTATGGTAGGGAGAAAACAGAGTTATGGTAGGGAGAAAACAGAGTTATGGTAGGGAGAAAACAGAGTTATGGTAGGGAGAAAACAGAGTTATGGTAGGGAGAAAACAGAGGAATACGTTAGTATGGAATGAACGCCAACGACCACGTCGTGACCGCGTTTCCTCTTAAACACTTACCCGTCGATGATGGTGCACTGAATTGACTCTTGCAGCAAGCGTCTATCACGAATCTGGAAGAAAAACATACATTATTAAAAACAAATAGAATACTCTTTATTACACACTTAATGATAGAAATTACATGAGTTTTGCAACATATCAATCCTTATCATCTGCCTAGCTTTTTCCCAACCCGATGCAAGTTTCTCTTCTGCATACAATAACATTGAAACAACAAATGATTTTATCGTCTAAAGTTTAGACTAACACTGCTAACACTGTTTAGAGTTTAGACTCTAAACTCTAAACAGTGTTAGCAGTGTTAAGACGGTAAAGTTATTTGTTGTTTTATTGTTCCTTCAACTTATAGTAAGCTTAGGTACCATTATTATTTAGTTTTTTTTTCATGCAAAATACATTTTTAAATATTTCTTTAAAAAGATATTTAAAAAAAACATTTAAAATATAAAAAAACATTGAAAATTTAAAAAAAATAAAACAATTAAACCGCATAGTCACGCTCATAGCTTTTAACCGGACGTATAAGCTAAATATAAAATGGTAACTTACTCAAAATCTCGAGGTGTCACATCCGAGATAAACCATGGCATATTCTTTACGTGGAATCTGACCTAAAAATAAAAAAATAAGTATTTTACTGCTCCAAAAGGTTTTAATAATTTGTATAGTAATAACGTATCTTCTATCTATTGTAAGACCATTCGTTAATAAGTAATATTATTGATTTACTGATTATTGCTTTGTTACTCAAATTACGCTTTACCTTCATTATTGTTTTATAAATGATGTCTTACATAAATAATAAATTTAAGCACTTGCCATGTTTTTTAAAGTTATTACATTGTTTAGATAATTATTCAGATTAATGTATTTGACTTGCTAAGGTAGAGCAGTGCATAATTATGACGTCTGTCAACAGATGGCACTTGATGCGCCGTACTGCTTTACCATATAAGATACATAGTTTTGTGTCGCAACGAAAATGGGAGTCACTTGTCGGCTGAACCTTTGAAGTGAAAAGTGCTCCAAATGAAAGTAACTGAATATATTTGAGTTTTTATATCTAGTGGGTGTTATGCTATTTGTAACAGTGAGTCTAACACTATATAAATAAAAAGAGAAATCCTAACTGACTGACTGACTCTTCAACGCCCAGCCCAAACCCTTGGACCTAGAAAGCTGAAATTTTGCACAGAGGTTCCCTTTATAATGTAGACAAGGAATAAGGAAGGACTTCCCGGTAGTAGGTTCCCGTGGGATATTTTCCGACATCCACGCGGGCGAAGCCGCGGGCAAAAGCTAGTACTATCATATTACTATCCCACTGCTAGACAAAGGCCTCTTCTCATAAAGAGAAGGCACGAGCATAGATCACCACGCTTGCTCAAGAGAAGGCACGAGCATTGATCACCACGCTTGCTCAAGAGAAGGCACGAGCATTGATCACCACGCTTGCTCAAGAGAAGGCACGAGCATTGATCACCACGCTTGCTCAAGAGAAGGCACGAGCATTGATCACCACGCTTGCTCAAGAGAAGGCACGAGCATTGATCACCACGCTTGCTCAAGAGAAGGCACGAGCATTGATCACCACGCTTGCTCAAGAGAAGGCACGAACATTGATCACCACGCTTGCTCAAGAGAAGGCACGAGCATTGATCACCACGCTTGCTCAAGAGAAGGCACGAGCATTGATCACCACGCTTGCTCAAGAGAAGGCACGAGCATTGATCACCACGCTTGCTCAAGAGAAGGCACGAGCATTGATCACCACGCTTGCTCAAGAGAAGGCACGAGCATTGATCACCACGCTTGCTCAAGAGAAGGCACGAGCATTGATCACCACGCTTGCTCAAGACGGGTTGGTGATTGGCAGACATCATCTGCCTAGCCTTTTCCCAACTATGTTGGGGTCGGCTTCCAGTCTAACTGGATGCAGCTGAATTTCAGTATTTTACATGGAGCGACTGCCTATCTGACCTGTACAACCCAGTTACTGGGTAATACGATACCCATTGGTCAGACTGGTTGGCCTGGTTGGTCTGGCTGGTTGTTGGTGACTTTCGGGCTTTTGACGACCCGTAAACGACTGTCGTAAAAGATCCACGAATGACAGCCGCGACCAACTTGCTTTCCGAGGCACGGAGGTCTTGAAAGATGGTCACCCATCCACGAACCAACCGCGGCAAGCGTAGCTTAACCTGATCGATCGACCCGGACGGACTGGCCATTGATAGTATAATATTCTTATGTTAGAGGAATCAGACCAGGGGGCGGGGCCTAACATCCCGCCACGGTGACCGGCCGCTCATACGTCAACGCTCACAGCGTGCCGCTGCTCATTAGTTTACGCTCACAGCGCGGCGTTCCGCCGCTCATTCGTCAATACTCACGGCGTCTCGCCGCGAATTCGTCAACGCTCACTGCGTTCGGCCGCTTATACGTCAACGCTCACAGCGTGCCGCTGCTCATTAGATTATGCTCACGGCGCGGCGTCCCGCCGCTCATTCGTCAATACTCACGGCGTCTCGCCGCGAATTCTTCAACGCTCACTGCGTTCGGCCGCTCATACGTCAACGCTCACAGCGTGCCGCTGCTCATTCGTCAACGCTCACAGCGTGCCGCTGCTCATTCGTCAACGCTCACAGCGTGCCGCTGCTCATTCGTCAACACTCACAGCATCCCGCCACTCATTCGTCAACGCTCACAGCGTGCCGCTGCTCATTCGTCAACACTCACGGCATCCCGCTGCTCATTCGTCAACGCTCACAGCGTGCCGCTGCTCATTCGTCAACGCTCACAGCGTGCCGCTGCTCATTCGTCAACGCTCACAGCGTGCCGCTGCTCATTCGTCAACGCTCACGGCATCCCGCCGCTCATTCGTCAATACTCACGGCGTCTCGTCGCGAATTCGTCAACGCTCACTGCGTTTGACCGCTCATACGTCAACGCTCACAGCGTGCCGCTTCTCATTCGTCAACGCTCACAGCGTGCAGCTGCTCATTCGTCAACCCTCACGGCATCCCGCCACTCATTCGTCAACGCTCACTGCGTCCGGCCGCTCATACGTCAGCGCTCACGGCGTTCGGCCGCTCATACGTCAAGGCTCACAGCGTGCCGTTGCTTATTCGTCAACGCTCACAGCGTGCCGCTGCTCATTCGTCAACACTCACGGCGTCCCGCCGCTCATTCGTCAACGTTCACTGCGTCCGGCCGCTCAAACGTCAGCGCTCACGGCGTTCGGCCGCTCATACGTCTACGCTCACGGCGCGCGGCGACGTCCAGACCCCCGCAGTACACCGGTAACGGTCAAACTATAGTATAAGCCTTAGTTATTTCTTATTTTTTGGCAAAGCCTTACCTTTTCCACAAGTTTCTGTGCTACTAGGAAATGCGCTAGGCAAAGATCCGCGAACAGTTCGTACCCAGCGTTGTCACAAACGATATCTGTCGACAAATACACAATTATTATTAACACAAACGGGATATTTACCATGTTTACTGTTACTGTATTTCAGTTCCCGATATTTCGGCACTGTTATGGTAAATATCCCGTTTGTGTTAATAATAATATTTAATATTTAACTTATTTTTAAAATATAGAAACCTTATGTTTTGTCAAGTCGTAAGAACATTATTTATATAATATAATATGTCGCTAGTAATAAATCATTGTAAGTCTTTCTTTGTAATCTTTATAAGCTATTATAACTATACTATCGTACCTATTAAGGTGGGTACTGACCGGTGTTACGGGCTGTAATGTATCATTCGCAGCGAGCATGTTACGTTACGCCGTGTGCTAAACTCCGTGTAACATGCTCGTTTCGAACTCTTTGCTCGCCCGTGCTCCAGATTCGTTGCCACTCGTAGTCAAGATTCTGGATGACCTGGTTCCCATAAAACAGGTTCTTCTCTATATTTGTCTATGAAATACAGAGTCTTCTCTTTGTCCCATTACATCTTTTTAACAACAAATAATCTATAAACCTAAAGGCCCGAAGTACCTAGAATCGACGCTTATGCCACGTGCGCTCGTGAGGACTCGCTGCGACGTACTGACTGAAGCGCGTAACACTCAAAGGATTCGTCAAAAAACCGACACCGGGGTGGAGCACTCGCTACGAGCAACGAGCCGCTCGTTGCTCGTTACGAGCGCCTTGCTACCCCGTACTGACTGCACGAACGCTCGCTCTGTAACACGTTACATTACGCCCCCTAACGCCGGTCAGTACCCAGCTTTAGGTAAGCCTGTGATGATAGTTGTATGTGTGTTTTAAATAAATAAATAATGTTAGTGACCATGACAGTTTAAAAACTTATAAATACACAATTTTAAACAAAAAGGCCATTTTTTTTTTTTTTTTGTGGATGGGTAATCATCAAATGACTTCTCCCGCTTTGAGTGGAGCGGAAGGGCGTGTCAGACTTTTACTGACTAAAACCCACCCGTGTTCAGTTCGTGTTTCAGTTGCCTGTGCCAGGGCCACGGTATCTCTTTGAAACAATCCGCGACCCCGGCGGCATACAAGAAGGCCATCGTGCATCACAAATCATTAAACGCATTTAGCGCTAAACGTATTTAAAACATCATTCTGTCTCTATCATATTCAAACAATTGACAGAAACAAAACGATGTTTTAAATACGTATATCGTTCCATTTCTGTCTATCTATGTAGTAACAGTCACACGTCCCCTGTGGCTCAAGAAGTGTATCCATCCAATATACACAGGGTGTAACTGTAAACAGTGGCAATCTTTTAAGGGATCATTGTACTCGTCATTATGAACAACTTTTACTACGAGACCAAACCTGAAATCGCCAAAACCAATCCCTACATTTTGACGAATTATGCGAATATAAATGTTTTGAACAGCTGATTTTTTTTCGCGATTTCAGTTTTGATCCCATAGTAAAAGTTGTTCATAGTGATAAGTCCAATGACCTCTTAAAAGGTTGCCACTGTTTACACTTCCACCCTGTATATTTTATTCTATTTATTATTTCCTTAGTAAGGACAATACCAAACCGATCTTACCAAACATAACAGATTGGGGTACGGTCATCTTGGCCGGGCAGGGTATTTGCTTAGGAGCCTCTTCTTTTATCGCTTCAACTTTCGGAGCCTCTTCTTTATTCCCCTCAACTTTCGTTTCCGCCGCAGCATCTTTCGGAGCCTCGGGTTCTGATGGAACCTGAGATACGTACGATATTTCAGACTTAAAAAGTAATGCGCTAAGGTAGAGGAATTCAATTTTTTCTTACGTTTTTTGCAATTGCTAGTCAGTATCAGTGCTTCTCATTTACACATAGTAAACGATTTTTGTACAATCAAAGCAAACTGAACATTTTAAAGAATTCTGTAGGGAGTCTTAAAATAACAATAATGATTAATACTTACTTCTTGCTCACAGAGCGGCATGCCCGCTTTCGTCGCTAGTCGATGACAACTGCACTTAGCCTTGAATGTCATCGCGTTTCGTGCCTATAAAACATACATAAACTTTAATACACAATCTAATCAATCTGCCTAGCCTTTTCCCAACTATGTTGGGATCGGCTTCCAGTCTAACCGGATGCAGCTGAATATTTTACATGGAGCGACTGCCTATCTGACCTCCACAACCCAGTTACTGGGTAATACGATACCCCTTGGTAAGACTGGTTATCAGAATTTCGGGCTTCTGACGACCCGTAACGACTTTCAACGATCGACGAATGACCGAGACCGTGCTTTCCGAGGCACGGATGAGTCTCGGTATGTAAAGATGGTCACCCATCCACGGACCAACCCGGACATAACAACCGGAATATAAGCTATCTACATACCAAATTTCATCCAAATCGGTCCAGCCGTTTGAGCGTGAAGAAGTAACAAACATACAAAGACACACACACTCACAAACTTTCGCTTATATAATATCAGTGTGATGTACATACCTATCTAAGATAATTTACATATCATCATTATCTGCGTAGCCTTTTCACATCTACAATGTAAACTCTTTATAACGAAACTCAAGGGACCGAGCATTTTTTTTTTTTTCAATAAGTGTTATGAAGAAAGAGAAAAAACCAAATACTTATCACAATACTTTTTTGTATTTGTATTGTTTATTTATTTATTACAAACACAATAATAAAGAATTCTCCAAATAAGTGAAACCGTTTCGGCAATCGAGTTTTATTTATAGAGATAGATATAGATAGATTAATTTTAAACTTATCAATCTGCCTAGTCTTTTCCCAACTATGTTGGGGTCAGCGTCCAGTCTAACCGGATGCAGCTGAATACCAGTATTTTACATGGAGCGACTGCCTATCTGACCTCCACAACCCAGTTACTGGGTAATAACGATAGCCCTTGGTAAGACTGGTTGTCAGACTTTCGGGCTTCTGACAACCCGTAACGACTGTCAAAGATCCACGAATGACAGCCTTATGAATAAAATATGAATATTAAATTTATACCGGGTGTAAAAAGACACTTGTTGAAGCCGAAAGCCACATATTATTTGGATCGTTTTTTCCACTAGACCATACCTGGGAATCCACTGGTTCTGGAGATATTGAAGGTCAAAGTCGCATTTTTTTTTTACTAAAACGTGTTCCAAGTGTTATTACTAAACTTTTTCCGACAAGTACCTACGCGTACCGAAGAGCGAAGGGGCGGGGCTATAATCTGTTTGTTTGTAAAAATAAAAGGATAATATTTTTGTGTTCATCAAAAATCTAAAGGTACATCAAAATACTGATCGTGCACCAAATATTCCTGAATGTTACACAAACATTTGGGTTAGGTTAGAATAGTGACCATTACCTCTATTGCTGGTGAATCATTTGGGTTAGGTTAGGTTAGCGAGCGGTGCCGCGGCAGCGGCCGCCGAGCGCCATATCCAATAGATGCTCGTTATGACATATTTTAATGAACATATTTTGGTGCACATTCAGTATATTTGGTGGAACACAGGCAAAATTAGGTAAATGAAATGGGAATAAATTGAAGTACTTTTAAATACCATCCAAAATAATAGTCGTTTCGCAGCAATAATTTTTATGCAAAGCTACTTAGTTAGATGTACAGTATGCATAGTTGACGGCTTTGTGATGCGTCTTTTTACAACCTGTATATCACAAAGAAATATCGATGTTTTGAAAAATGCGTGTTTTGTAAAACCGTACATGTATAAATAATAATAATACATACCGCAGTAACACTACTAAACATTTTTTCAGATCTTTTCAGCACTTGGTCAGCTAATTTATTGGAATCATCTACTAGCACCTGAAAAAAAAAACATAATTTAATTTTTATAACGTTACAAAGTACTTTTGGCATGTGGCGAAAATCGGAACTAGCGCCGCCACTTGTTTTGTCAATACAATTTCTGTGACAGTCAAAGTGTAATTGGGTTTTTAATGATGAATTTCTCGGTTCTTCTATTCTTGTTTGTTTATATTGTTGATGTGCCATACAAATAGATCTACACGGGTTCGTATTTCCGAAGACAGACGACGATTGCCGAAGCGTAAACTTTTTTTGGGAGATTTGTACTTATCCTATCTATCTGTCTAGCATTTTCCCAACTATGTTGGGGTCAGCTTCCAGTCTAACCAGATGCAGCTGAATACCAGTATTTTACATGGAGCGATTGCCTATCTGACTTCCACAACCCAGTAACTGGGTAATACGATACCCCTTGGTAAGACTGCTTGTCAGACTTTCGGGCTTCAGACGACCCGTAACGACTTACGACTTAATTTAGTTATTTTCATAGTGTGATGTCGTACGGTATTCTGTTGTGGGGAAATGCCGCCGATATTCATACAATTTTTGTTTTACAAAAAAGGGCTATTCGTTCAATTTACAAATTAAGTCCCAGACACTCCCTCAGAGACAAATTTAAATAAATTAATGTAATGACTGTGCCTTCTCAGTATATTTATGAAAATCTTTCGTATGCCCATAAAAATATCAATCTGTTTAAAAAATACAGTGACGTCCATAATGTAAATACCAGGAACAAACACAATATCGTTGGTGGAAGCTTGTAATTGGCCATCTTTTACACATTGTACTATATATATGGAAATATATTAGCTGTAAGCTTTCCTAAAATTAATAAAATAAAATAAAATAAATAAATAAATTTGTTGTTCCTACAACCAGGCTTAAGAAAATAGGTGGTTCGTTTAGATGCCAATGTATACGTTTTTATAATAAACTACCTAGCCACATTCAAGAACTAAGCCTTAAGAAATTCAAAAAATGTATAAAGCGGAAACTTTGTCAGAAAGCCTTTTATACTGCCAAAGACTATATTGAGGACAAAAAGGCTTGGGATTGAGCTGCTCCAATAAATTTACACAATTAATGTTGATTTAAATACCTTTTTACATATTTTATACAACAACATGAATATTTACTTTGTAAAGTATTACATAAATTATTTTTATTTATTGTGATGTGAAGACTACGTGGATCATTGTTTTTTATTTATTTTATTTTATCCTTTTCTCAGTTTTAGTCATAGTCTGACAGTTTGAGTAATTTATGCGGCCTACCCAAATGTCTTTTCTTTGGTATTGTTCGTCGAATCGTTGAGCTCCTTAAGTTTTGAGTTGAGCTGCACGATTACTGACAAATGCGTGCACTGACTGGACAGGTCCACTCAATCTGTGTGGTTCTTTCCTCCAAAGACCATTTCAGACAGCAATCTACATGGTCTTCACATGATCTGACCAAGATTATGTCTGGACTTTAAAAGAGACTGTGACCTCCGAGTTTGTTTCGACGTTTCTTCTCAGAATAGTCAGATAGGAAACGTCGACCTCATCTAGTTTTAAAAAATATGATTGACGTGTAAAAGTGTTTGTACAAACCTACTTACAGAAAATAAATCATTTATCATTTATCATGACTGTCAAAGATCCACGAATGACAGCCGGGACCAACGGATTAACGTGCTTTCCGAGGCACGGAGGAGTCTCGGCATGTAAAGAACCTAATGGATAGCTTAACCTAATGGATCGACCCGTGCGGTTGTTATTACTTAGCCACGAGCTCCTCTGATACTGTACTTATGATAAGTGTATTAGTTTTTATTTTAACTATTAGATTAACTAAAATCATACCTTATCCTTCAAATCCAGTATCATCTGGAACGGGTCAGCGCTGAGGATGATGGGGCCAGAGGCGGCGGCGGCTTTTTTTTTTTTGCCCTTCTCTGGAGGGGGAGGGGGCGGGTTCAAACGAAGCTTCTCTGTGGCATCCTTAGCTGCCTGAATCATGTCCACTTGAGAACCTACGGACAAGGATATGTCGCATCTGTTGGACCATAGGCCGATCTGAAATAGAAAACAAGTTCATATTTTAAATCGTATTCACATGTATGTGTGTGATATTTGTAAAAAGTAAAAATATTAAAACACACTATTATCGCATTTACAGACTTGGATTTTTATAGAGGTAAATTAATAAACTTGTGTGCTAAAGACAGATTCAATGCAGATAAGAAATGAGTTTTTATGCAACTCTCTTAATTAACCCACGTTAATGGGTAGCATAATACATTTTACAAAATCAATTAAGGGTGTCGTATGTCGACTCCACTAATGAGCTGACGGAGGTTCGTGTGTTCGGGACAGTTCGGGTTCAATTGGGAGCGCTTCCGAACCATACGGTTGAAGAAACAAACTAGTACTCACAAAAAAAATCATCGTCCATTTTATTAAAACTCCTTAGTCATCCCTCGATTTTTTCGTGAGTGTTCAAAATTTGGGTAAATTTTTTCATGCCCTAGGCAACACTTAACAGTTATTGTGTCAAATTCAATGTCACATTCTTATTTTTTCGTTTTCAAATTTAATTATGAAATACACGGTGAAATTGAATACTGGAAACTTTCAGCGGGGCAGTAAGGGGAAGTACCTTATCCGTTGCAGCTACACGAAAATGGTCTTAGGAGACTATCCATAATTTTTTTATGGAATTTTGACCCCATTCACAGATTTTCAAAAAAAATACATTTAGCAAGAAAATAGTCATTTTACACAAAAACATTTTTTGATGCCAATCGATCCTGTTTCTAATACTGATCAAAAACTTCTATGGGACCAACCATCGTTGGAGTACTCAAAAAGTCACAATTTTTTTTTTTTTTTTTTTTTTCTGACTGCATATAATAAATAAATGAAAAATAAAAATAAAAAAGGTTTATTGCACATTAAATATCATACATGGTTATGAACTCTTGACTTCCAAACTAAGTAAAACTTGTATTATGGAAATCAAGGCGCTCTCTCATTCTATATGCATAATTGAGTAGGTACAATAAAAGTAAAGGATGCATGCAGCAGACAGCAAATTAAAATAAAATAAAACCAAAAAGAAAAACTAACAAAAAAAATAAAAAGTAGGTATAATAAAATTATGTTCTACGACTACCTATGAAGTGCAGAATTGTCATAATGTGAGTCAGTGTGGTGAATGTTATGTGAGATTAGTGTAATGTGGTGTTATGCGTGGTGTGTGATTAGTGTAATGTGGTGTTATGCGTGGTGTGAGATTAGTGTAATGTGGTGTTATGCGTGGTGTGTTACGTGTGCTGCGTGTTATGTAGTTAATGAGTGTTAAGTATGTTATGTATGCGGCGAGTTTCGTGGGGTGTGTCATATGAGGTGTTTTGTTTAATATGAAGAATGCGTGAGTCTGTGGTTTGAATGTGTGTGCGAATGTTCAATACTCAAGGTGGCTTCAGTAGCTTTTCAATTTCTTCATAATTTAAGCTCATTAACCATTCAGTCATACAAGCCTTGACATTAGATTTCGTAAGTTGGAATATTTGGAGCATTTTATGACTAACATTGTACAAAAGAATGGATGTGACATTGTAATGTCTCCGCGCTAATGCGGTGTTGTGCTTATGAGAACGAAAAATGTTTGTTACATGACGTCTATTTGAGATGAGTTCATGCAGGAAATAGAGTTTTCTAACTGACAGCAGCTCACAGTGGGCGTATGACTTTATAGTAGGATATCGGATAGGCTTAGCTGTCATGACCTTTAATACGGCTCTCTGCGCTCTCTCCAGCCCTATCATAAGAGTTTTACAACAACTACCCCACACGCATATACAATAAGTTATTAAGGACTGGCATAGGGCAAAGTATACTAGTTTTAGGGTTTTTAGATCAGCAGATTTCCTAAGTTTTTTAAAAATGTAAATAATTGCAAAAAACTTTTCCCGTACATTTTACTGCCCCGCTGAAAGTTTCCACTCTGTATGCTCATTATACTCAGAAATCATACAGCGCCCTTCGCATTCAATATAATAACGCATTCAGGGTGCTGGTGGCCGCTGGGGTCGCGGGTAGTTTGAAGAAGATACCGCGGCCCTGGCATAGATAGGCAACTGAAGGAACACGGGTGGGTTTTAGTCAGTAAAAGTCTGACACGCCCTTCCGCTCGCTTATCATCAAATAACTTCTCCGAGCGGGAGAAGTTATTTCATGATTTCCCACCATCAAAAAAAAAAAAAAAAAAAAAAGGGTGCTGGTGGGGTTGCCTCGATACTGCGGCGCAGCGATGTTTGCTGAAGCTTGCGTGGACTGCTTCTACACTGTGCGGAAGCGGTGCGCATGCGCATCCCTGGTTAGTAGGGTGGGGGAAGCACCAACAGCATCCTGTCTATGGTAGCCAGCAGGCTAGATTGTGCGTTTGTAAACCACTGCTGCAAGGCTGGGCCTGTCACCTTGCAGCAGTGATGTCACAAGTTGTTTTTGTGTTAATGTTTTACTAACATAGTTTGTAAGTATAAACTCAAACCATTTATTTCAATTAAACCAATTACAGGCACTTTTGAATTGTCAAAGAGTCGGTCAGTAGGTAAGTCAGAAAGTTGAAGCTAGTTGCCCATTCCAAAACGTAGATCTATGGAGAAGAACGGGCAAGAAACTCCACGGACACTCTTTTAAATCAAAATATGGTTACAAAATATTGGTTACATCATTCATGTTGAAATTATACATGTGAGAACGATGAACGTTAAAAGCGTCCGTATTAAAAAAATAAAAAACAATTCAAAATTAAAATTAAAATAAGCCGTGGCAGCTAAGGTATGACCAGCCTCCACCAACAGCGCCCGTTGACGAACCTGACGTATGGATTCGTTAAATATATTGTTACTAACACTGTGAGTCTTGTTACTTGGAAATTAAAATAAATAAAATTATTAATAAAAAAAAACTTTAATTATTATGTCTAGATATCATCTAGTCCTTGTCAAGACGAATTAAACGAGCCCAAACCACAGATGAATACAGAATGGGACACTCCGCAAAATCATTTAAATAAAAAGCGACTCTTGCTACGACACAATAAAGTGTAATTCAGGTCGCACAACGCTTATTACCTACAATTATATTCACCTCCAAGTTGCATCTCTTTCTATCGCGTAACTCTTATACCTTCTGACCTACTGAATCGGACCCGTGGAAGGGCCCCGCCGCATACTTGTAGCTTCATATCTAAACTGCGGAGTGTCCCATCTGTATTAATCTGTGCCCAAACTAGATAGGGTTGCATCGTTTTATTACTGAGTTCCTGTGGCCACCTTCCGGCTCCACCATCAGATCCGATTTACATGTGCATGTAAAATTTCAGCTCAATCGGAAACTTGGAAGTGGGTCAAAGAAGAACATTAATTATGGGCTAATTATATGAAAGTTTTATTCCGAACAGAAAAAAAAGTTATATTACGTTAGAACATGTTATTCTCTTTTTACTATGGGACCAAAGCTTTAGGGCCATCCCCACGCTGTCATAAGTACGAGTTTTGACTTGAGTTTCCTCATAAAGTTTTGTGGTGGAGAAAAGACGAGGCTTAAAAGAAAGAAAGAAAGAAAGAAAAACTATTTTATTCCCGCGAAAAATGACGCACATACTTTAAATTTTTACATAATCCTAAAAAATAAAAAACAATTGGGTAGCTAAAATTCAAACTTAAAAAGGAAAAACAAACAAATACTTAATTAAGCGTCACTAACGCGCGAAACGGCTAACGCTCAGCATAATGCCGTGACCCGTGCACGAAGGCACGAGTCAAGGCGCTGGTTTTCAGCGTAAACCGGCGGCGTGTCGCCATCTCAGAACCCGCAAAGATTAGGTAAACATAGCTGCGGCTTAGATAAACTCACTTTAGTATCATTCTTTGGGCTCTTTCAACGGTCATCATTTTAGTTTAGCATGCTCCTCCCCATGTTGTGATGATACAAAATACAATATTACAACGTGTCGTTTTGCATCCTCGTTGTGATACAGAACATCAAACCGAACAACTTTCTCCATGGGACCAACATCGTAATAGCGAAAAAAATTCCAACTGTCCCATAGAAAACTTCAATACCTACTCTACTCAAGGTGTATGCGACGGCTGATTATTTTTTCGCGATTACGATGTTGGTGCCATGGAAAAAGTTGTTCGGTTTGATGGTCTATACCACACCCTTAAATTTGACGGCGTAATGTTACGATAATTCAATATTTTAAAAAACATCAACTTTACCTTCAGAAGAGTATTAAAGTCAGCTTTTCGTTTGTCTTTCTCAGACTTGTTTATCATAGTCACCATTCTATCAGCGACTAAACACATTATTTCTTCATTAATCGCAAACGATCTGTCCTTTTGTTCTTGGAAATAATCGAAATCCTTCAATCCTTTTCTGAAAAATAATAGGTTGAATTTTTTTATCAACGCCATCTAGTGGTCAAGTTTAGAGTACTAGCCTGGTGACGTTCTTTTATAACTTTGTGCAAAAAACATCATAATAAAATAATATTTTTCTCACGAAGACCTAAAATCTAATTTCATGAACATTTACAAACTTACATGAATAATAAAAGTTATCAGTAGTGTCTGTTTAATTTAGCGCCATCTATCGTGAGCCGTTGTAAAATTAACATCAGTTTTTACAAACGATACGAGATGGCGCTGTTACAAAAAATAACCATCGTACAAAGGAGTTTTTATACTTTTTATTGTTCAATCAAAATATAGTAACTTATTAGACTTACGTTAATTCACAACCTTCCTTAAGCTTCCGGTAAACATAACACTCGCTGAACATCCACGAGTTCTGAAAATACTTCTTGATATCCTGACTTTCGATCCAGCTGTTCCATTTCTCAGCATTCGGCGAGTCTAACGTTAGCGGGTCGTACTCTTTATTAGTAACCAAGTCATTTTTCAATTTAACAACCGATTGCATAAATTTTTGTACATCATCTGCAGACTGTAAGAAAATAGAATAAAATCTATAAGTAAGTAATATTTTAAAGAGGTAAAAATGAGTTTGTATGTGTAATCTTCGGAACTACGGATCTGATTCCGAAAATTCTTACGCAAATGGGAAGCTACATTATTGCCGAGTATCATCTTCTATACATATTATAAATTAAAGTCGCTTTTCGAAAAAAAAAAATGGAAAAAAAACTAGGTACCTAATTGAAATTTTGACAAGTCTGTGGGCCGGTAGTCTCGACATTATTAACGATGCTCTAACGACAGCAATCATTCGCTAAGGTGTAATGGGGTCCCTAGACGGTCAAAATGGTTTGACAAGCATGAAAAAATCATTTACAGTTTCAAACCAGTTGCGACGAGGACCGTTTTAACGACTAGTTTTCGTTTTATAGAAAACTGTTGCGTTTCGTCGTCAAAATAATTGACTACGACCCATAACAAAAATCACGTCCACAGTCCAAAGTCCAAACGATCCGGATGTGACGATTTTTGGTAGTCTCGACACTCAAAATTAGCGATTGCCCTCTATATTTAACCGATTCTCTATGATTTTCCTAATGTGAACGACTGTAGTCAGCGACCAATTTTGAGAGCCCGCTAAGTGATTCGGTAGCGTATCTTATATTTTTTTGGTTTTTATGTCAATACAAGCATAAATTATACGGAACAGGCTCGAAGATGTGTCTGTAACTCTGTACAGATTTACGTCCACATGAAGCTAAGACATGAAGTAAAGGTTCGGAATATACTCGACATACTACGTGCGAAAGCGTCGCCCATATTAATTGCATTAGAGGGAGCCAAAGACATAATAATCTCTTTGAAGGGAGCGAATCGTGCTATTTTTCGTATCTCTATAAATAAAACACAAACGTAAATCATGTTTTCAACTTTATTTAAATATCCATTATGTATGACAATCATCTCCCAAGTTCACACATTCTAATAATCTAGATCTAGGCACTGTTTATACGACAGATGTTGCACCTAACCATGTATCCACATGACAAATAACAATATGCAGTTTAATAAAGTGGGTCGAAAATCTCCAAAAACCAAAATCATGCACTTTTGCCAATGGGTATCCATGAGATAATTAATGTAAATTACACTAGTCAAGTAGAAAAAGTGAATGTCACAAAATTTTTAGGGATCTTAATTAACAGCCAGTTAATGTGGAAGTCACAGCCAGAGGACATTATTGTAAAAGTGTATGGCTTGAACCGCTATGTACTTCCTACATAACGGTTCAAGCCATTCATAACATTTAGTGTGCTCACATCACGTAATGTTTTGTTTTACAACTTACTACCGTCAATTTAATTTGATTCCTACTTAACTTTTCATACAATTATGTATTAGGTATACTTATTTATTCTTTTATATGCTGCATAGTTTATCAAAAAGAGTAAATCTGCCAACAATATTGGTTGCCTTAAGCGTACCATGGTTTGATACTTTACAACTTTGAAGTAGCCGCATTTGTAAAACCTATTAATGTATTAAAAATTTTCATTTTCTACCTCAAATGAAACTAGACAATGTGGTACAGATATGAGATCTCAATGTCAGAAATTTTTGTGCACGGTATTCTCAAACTTCTATAATCAAGAAAAACTATTAGTTAGGTATCTGTGCCATACAGATACATAACTAATAGTTTTATATGTAATTTATAATAAAATACCTAACAATAATAAAGACTACAGCTATTGCAGGAACTTAGAAAACAGCTAACAGTTTTTATTATTCTGTACAAGATTTCATAGCCAATAAATTAACTTCATTGAAATTTAGTTTTTGTAATTTGTTTAAATGTAGGTACTAAATTTGCATTCTATATTAGCTAGAATGTACATGGATTCCTCAAAACTGATTTCAGTTTCAAATGCAAATAAATAAATCTATACTATTGAGAAATAAATAACAACCACAAATCATGTTCTCAACTTATTAAATCTCCATTATCACAATCATCTCCTAGTTTACACATTCTAGACACTTTTTACACGAGGCATGTTGCATAGCTATTGAAAAATCATTCAAATTACATTTTAAACTTTCACTACATAGTCACTTAGTTCAACGTTTTCTTCTAAGTCGTTCCTTTACTACAGGAGATAGCGACCACAAATGACGCATCTCCAAGCTGTGTGGTCTTCCGAAGTGTAGACCGCTTACTTCATGCCGGCTCCCAGTCCTCAGACAGACTAAGGATGGATAATGGATAACTTTCTGTAGAATCCCAAGTATCACGCAGCTATAAGTACTATATAGTGAGAAACTATAAATGCAGTGAGGTCGCCGCTTAAGCTAGAAATGTGTTAGCCGAGTAATATAATCTGCTGACGAGTTATTTGTTATTGTCAATCAATGAAACAATAATAGGAAAATACCATTCAAAATATTAGTTTCCAAAGACGACTAATCAAACTATAGACTTCACGTTGACCACAGAGTACTTTTCGACTGACAGAATAAATAATAGTGTTGCAAGGAGGAGAAGTTGCAACTTCCATAGAAAGTTACCCCACGTTCGACAGCTGAGAAAAATATCTCAAAAACCGGCTAAGTGCGTGTCGGACCACGCACAATGAAGGGTTCCGTTGGTCGGGAACATTGTTACCCAAAAAAAAAATTTTTTTATGTGGTAAAACTACAAATGAATAATTTTCGGACTTTTGTCTTTACTTGTGCTGTGTGTGAGACCTTGCTTCTTGCCAAATTTCATAATTCTAGGTCAACGGGAAGTACCCTGTAGGTTTTGATTTATTTGCGAGTATCAAAATATGTCGTACATAGGGCCGTATTTTTTATCGCAATGACTTAGAAGCTTGATTTTTAAGAGCTGCAAGGGACTATAGACTGATGTATTTGATATTTATTTCAACATGATACCTTCTCGCGTTTCTGAGAAAAAGGGTCTTAACAGACTGACAGACAGACAGACAGACGGACAACAAAGTGATCCTCTAAGGGTTCCGTTTTTTCCTTTTGAGGTACGGAACCCTAAAAATAGGTAAAAATGAGTATTAATAAATTGCATACCTCCGATTGCCATCCTTACTGGCTACTTACTGGCTATCATACTTAGAAATTGCTACAAATATTCTTTCAGGCACAGTATTACCTACTTAACTAAAAATATTTTACTTTCATCCATGCCATACCTACTATTCTAACGACTACCATAAAAAAACCGGTCAAGAGCGAGTCGGACTCGCGCACCGAGGGTTCAGTTCCGATTTCTGGAAAAGTGTGCTAGATAAAGAAATCGTTTTATTTTTCTTGTAATCTTTACATAAATAGCCTCCCTGGACTGTCTACGGCCTGGTGTCAATGACCACCACTGGTTGAAGGGAATGGGTACGATTGGCTTAGATTCACAGACAGACGTGCTGGGTGCTCTCCTAGCTAGCACGTCAGCTCGTCGTTACCCAGCGATCTGCTGTGTCCTTTCATCCATTGCAGTGTCACTATGTTTGCGGTTAGATACCGTCACACGTTCGAGTACATTGCGACATTCTAGTACTTATTAATCTCGTGGTAATTTATTTTTTCTGTAAGGATTGGAGCACTGAGGCACTGTCTGAGAGTATACGTATATGGGTATCCGTAACTCTCCTGGCTTCTATGATGTAAGCCGCTTGTATGATACCCACACACTCTGCCTGGTAGACAGTGTTAAATACTCTCAGCGAGCTGGATATGTTTATGTTGAGATCGTATGAGAAGACTCCGACTCCGCTTCCGGAGTCGGTCTTTAATCAATCGGTGTCATCGTGGGACTCTCAACTCTTGCGGGTATTATGTTGTAATGCTTTTGGACAGGGCTATGTCGCATTGTGATGCCATCATTGGCTGTCGTTTGATCGCATCCTCCTTTATGCCTATGTGCTCGACTTTAGAGTCTTTGCTCAGGGTTCCTGTTATATTGAGCATAGAGGCGGCTAGGGCCGCCTATTCACACATGATGAGGTGTAGAGGCGGCAGTCCAAGCATTGCTTGTAGAGCAGCAGTGGCTGTAGTTCTCATGCAGCTAGTTCACTACTATTTTCAAAACTTGGCGCATGAGGTCGCGTAGGGTATTTTCATTGATGCCATTTATTATTATGGTTATGTCGTCGGCGTAGCCTACGGTGAAGTATCCTTTGTCATTGAGTGTTTTGATGAAGCTGTCTACGACCAGGTTCTACCAGGTAGGACCCGGCAGCGGAGAGAGGATGCCCCTTGCGGGCAGCCCTTTTTGGCACGATGGCCCTTGTGGTGTCGTTCACTGTCACTTGCACAGCTCGCAGTTTGAGCATGTTGGTGATCCAACTTCTCAGTGTCGAGTCTATACTATGTCTGTCGAGGGCCATGTTGATGCTATTGAACATGGTTTTGTCAAAGGCGCCCTCCATATCAATGAAGGCGGCCAGTGATGAGCACTTGTGGGTTGTGATCCACCGCGCATTCAATTTTGGAAACTACGCTGTGCAGTGCAGATTCCGTTGATCTGCCAGTGGAGTATGCATGCTGTTGTTTATGAAGTGGTTTTACCCGAAGAGGTCTGTCACGGATATGTCTAACAGAGAGTCTCTCGAGGGTTTTCAGTAGAAGTGATTTATTTAATTTTTATTTTATTTTATTTTATTAGGATCTCCAACAAAGAATACACCTTACATGCTATATTACAAAGAACAAGAACAGAAATCTATGTGCTACCTCAATTATAGGAGACCACATCATGCGATAGAAACAAACACAAAATTATAAATTATTACTAAACTAAAGTTATACTAATAGATTACATTAATTAATAGTGACCATTTGAATCTAAATTCAATAAAAATAATGATTAAAAAGCAAAGAAGCAAACAAATAAATAAATACATAAATACAAATAGCAAACAATACATCTACACAGGCAGTTCAACACTTACATATCATTTAATTGTGCACGGATTAGTGACTTTTATTTACTAAGAGTATTAGAAAAAATATCTATGTCTTCTGATGTACATGCTAAGGCATTGTACTGCTGGGTCATCTTGGAAACCGGTGAATGTTTACCCAGCTTTATTCGGCATCTCGGGGCTTTGAGTAATAGGCGGATATAACGCGGGATTCTGACAGGGACACTAAGATTTATTCTGCTAAGAAGATCTTGACAGTCAATACTATTATTAAGTAATTTGAACAAGAATCAAATCGCAGGTCTGCTGGAAGAAATTTCTAAAGAAATAAGCAGTGCCTTTGTACTCCTAATTTTAAGTATTATGTATCTCTTTGTATTTTTCTGTGTGTGTACATAAATTGTAAAATAAATAAATAAATAAATAAGAATGTTAAATCAGAGACTGTACGGCGAGACTTGAGAGGAATTATTTTTAAATGTTTCAGCTTGTCTGCGTACGATCTCAAACTCCTAATTCTAAACCGGAACGCTAGGTGACGAACAAGTCTCTTCTGGACTCTTTCTATTCGACTTGAGTGAACCTGGTATGTTGGATTCCAGACCGTGCTGCAGTATTCTAATTGACTTCTTACATAGCTATTGTATAACAGAAGTATAGTGGAAGGCTTTTTGAATTCTTTAGAAGATCGCAGTATAAATCCAAGAGCCCGATAAGCTGAGTTGAGCATTTTGTCAATGTGTTCTATAAATCTCAGACTACTATCCAAATACACTCCCAAATCTCGGATAACTGTTACTTCATTTAATGTGGTTCCCTGAATATTGTAGCTCGATTGAATTTTATTCCGCTTTCTGGTAAATTTGATGTGGTGACATTTAGTACAGTTTAGATACATTTTATTCTTCGTACACCACTGAGATAAGCTATCTAAGTCCGTTTGTAGCAACTGAATATCAGATTCAGTCCGAATTATGCGTATCAACTTCAGATCATCCGCAAATAAGTACGGCGTAGTATATTTAAATACGTTTGAAATATCATTCACAAATATAATGAAGAACAATGGCCCCACATTGGATCCCTGTGATACACCTGAAGTTGCAAAATAAGGTTCTGACTCATCACCCTCTATGACAACTAAAGATGGCCTATTATTAAGGTATGACTTACACCAATCCAATGTGGCACCGGTGATCCCTAGGGACTGAAGTTTAATCAACAATAGTTCATGGTTTACCTTGTCGAACGCCTTTAAAAAATCTGTGTATATTGCGTCTACTTGTAGACCCTCATCAACTGCGGATGTTAATTCAGTGATATAAGTGAGTAGATTTGTGTTCGTAGACTTTTTAACCATGAAACCGTGCTGACTTAAGGTTAGGTAACTTTTAACCTGGTTGAAAAATATCGGGTACACTAGTGATTCAAAGACCTTAGACAATGTACAAAGAATCGAAATTGGTCGATCGTTAGATATCACATAACGCTTACCATTTTTGTGAATAGGCACTATTCTTGCCCGTTTCCATGCATTCGGGAACACACCCGTTCTAAGTGAAATATTATAAATATCTGCTAATGGAGAGGACACATAACGAGCACATCGTGACCAAAATATTGGGGGTATATTATGAGGTCCTGCACCCTTTGACAGATCAAGTCTGGAAAGTCTTTTAGATACAGCCTCTTGAGATATTGAAAAATCATGAATGTGTGGAGTAGGGATTGATGTAACAGGTAGATCATTGATAGTATTGCCATGGTCAAGACTTTGCGAGTCATATACCGATGAGAATTGATCAGCAAATAAATTAGAGATAGCTTTACTTCCAGATGCAGTTACAGTACCTAGGGTAAGTTTAGAAGGATTTGAAGTGTTACTTTTCCGAAGGTTTTTTTATATGTGACCAGAAGAATTTGGGATGAGCTTTTATTTTATTTTCTAATTCGTCTATGTAATTATTGTAACATCTTTGCGCAAGTTTTTGACAGTCTTTTCTTAGATAATTAAATTCAATTACATCTAGTGGATTATTATATTTCTTTATTCTGTTATGATATTTTAATTTTTGTTTGAGCAATTTTATTAGTTGGTTTGAATACCACGGTGGGTATTTTCCTCGCATGAACAAAGTTACTGGCACATATTTTTTAATGATGTCCCTAACTATACTATAGAATTTATCCAGCATATCATTTACATCATCATAACATAATGCAAATTCATTTTCCCAGTTGATATCCTTAAGTGCTTCGTAGTCTGCTTTGTAATAATTGGGTTTGTTTAATAATATGAAATCATTTTTAATAATTACAGTTAGAATGGGCATGAATTCTAAAGCAGGGTGAAACTTATCCAACTCTCTTGATGATGTGAGGCTTATAGGCCTATTAGCCTTGTGTTGTGTATAGTCGGGTTTTCAGGTTTGGGAATAAAAAGGACTTTCACTTCACGCCATGCGAGAGGTATGTATCTGAGTGCTATGCAGGCTCGAGAGATCTCCAGCAACCATGGTGACAAATGAACCACCCCCACTGTAGTAGGGCTCGGAAGATGCCATCCAGTCCTGCGGACTTATATGGCTGGAAGGAGTCTATAGCCCACTTTATCCGGTCTTCTGTTACTATATTGTGTGCTCTAGACTAGTCTTGATCAGTTTGGGGTCCATCCTGGTTCAGCCTCCCACCTACTGTCCTCTGGGAGTTTACAATGTACGGTTTTTAACTACCTGATTGAGGCCGGACCATTGTTAAATAGCCGTCCGTGTGTAATACCTATATTTATTTTACAAAATAAATAGATTTTATATTCAGTAAGCGTTACTTTAAATAAAAGGAGCTCGTGGCTACGTAATAACAGCCGCACGGGTCGATCTGCCAGGTTAAGCTACGCTTGCCGGGGTTGGTCAGTGGATGGGTGACCATCTTTACATACCGAGATTCCTCCGTGCCTCGGAAAGCACGTTAAGCCGTTGGTCCCGGCTGTTATTCGAGGATCTTTGACAGTCGTTACGGGTCGTCAGAAGCCCGAAAGTCTGACAACCAGTCTTACCAAGGGGTATCGTATTACCCCGTAACTGGGTTGTGGAGGTCAGATAGGCAGTCGCTCCATGTAAAATACTGGTATTCAGCTGCATCCGGTTAGACTGGAAGCCGACCCCAACATAGTTGGGAAAAGGCTAGGCAGATGATGTTACTTTAAATAATACTTTTTATATGTTATTATTAACCTAGTATAATAACTATTATCAAACAATCGCAAATGAGTTAATTCAGTGTTTAATTGCTTTTTAATCATATTGTAAAACTAAAATCAGAAGTTAGTATATTACAAGTATTCTGCCCCTGAATAATATTCACAGCAATTTTTTAATGTGCTAGCCAGTAAGGATGATCACCGGAAGTATATCATTTTTTTATACTAATTTTTAGCAATTTTTTGAGATACTTATCTTTGCAGTCGGAAGTGGGGCATTGTTGCTACTTCTTCTTTCTAAATCCTTAGATTTCTAACAAAAGTTATTGCTACTTTTACTTTTCTGTTACCAAATACCTAGTAACTGCAGCTTAACAGATAACCTAGGAACTGAATTCACAGTTCCCTGTTACCATTTCACCGTTTACCATACCATGGCGTTCGTTTGTTCATCGTTAATTTATCAGTTATTTATTTTATTTTATTAATTTTAGGAAAGCTTATAGCTAATATAATTTCCATATATATAGTAGGTACAATGTGTAAAAGATGGCCAATTACAAGCTTCCACCAACGATTATAATGAGTAACATTAACAAATACGAGAAAACAGCGACGTGAGAAATAACTAAAGTCTCACGCTCAAAGAATACAGTAAAAAAAAAAACAAAAAAAAATGGTTATCGAAAAAACAATTATTCAAACTTTTCCTTACTTCCTACCAGCTGAAGCCGTTTGACACTTGAAACGTCACATCCGTCAAGCCGTGGGCGGAATTCCCACTGCGCGACATATTTATGACGCTGCTTAAGGTTGATGCGCCAGGGTAGCCCGCGAAATTCAAAATTTCTTAGGTTTTTTGCAATTTGTAGGTCAGTGTGAGCTTGTATGTTGATTAAAATATGATTCGCGGCCGTAGCTAATGATTATAATTCTGTAAAGCCATATTAGCTACGGCCGCGAAGGGTCATAAATATGTCGCGCAGCGGGAATTCCGCCCACGGCTTGACGGATGTGACGTTTCAAGTGTCAAACGGCTTCAGCTGCTAGGAAGTAAGGAAAAGTTTGAATAATTGTTTTTTCGATAACAATTTTTTTTTTTGTTTTTAACTTTTTTATTGTATTCTTTGAGCGTGCGACTTTAGTTATTTCTCACGTCGCTGTTGTAATTTTAGAGCCTAGGAACAAGTTACCTGTTAGAAGTATTATCCTGTTAAATCCCATCTCTAGTTTGAACCATGAAAAATAGTGTTTTCAAGATAAGGTAAACATATTCACTACAATTTTCAAGAAAAAACAATTATTTTTATTAAATCTTGGGCTCCAATTTTCCCCGTTATTCAAGGAGATTTTGAAGTGGCAATAATTGTATTTGATGAAACCGAACTATTACCATTTGCCCGTCTAGAGGTGCCATTTGGACCATAGAGCATGTAAGTAGGTCCGACCGAGCGATTTCAGGATCGTTAAAATGTCGAGACTGCCGGCCCTGTGGGTCAGATAAAACAACAAGAAGTTTCACGCGAAAGAAGTTGCGATCCGTAACCATGACAACAGAATTGCCGCCAACTTTGTTCTATGCAAGATTATGTCAGAGATGGGTTTCATGATATAACTGTAGGTACTTCAATAAATCAAAACGATTTCCTAAATTGATTACTGTAGGTTCTTGAAATAATTACTAAATGTGTTTTTAGTGTTATTGTAATAAAGAAAAGAAACTTTTTATTGGTTTGGTTGGTAATGCTAATTTGCGGGATGATCCATTTGTGTAGATAACAGTTTATCAAAAAATTATAAGAATACATACCGCAGAGTTGGCACTTGCTATCTTAGATCCTTCTCTTGACAAGTAATCAATGAGTTTAGTTAAAATAATAGGCAGCCTCTCTTTCAGCGAATAATAAGCGAAACTCCTGAAAAAACAAAAAAAAATTTACAAAAAAAAATATTTAAGTACGAAAATAAAATGTTGGATATCGTAATAATTCAAAAAATAAAATTAAAGATGCTATTTCCGACGTGAAAAAGTTCTACAATTTTTAAACTCAAAAAGAAAATTACTCAAATATTTAACAAAAAAAAAGTGAAAATTATACTTCAAAATTGAAAAAAAAATCAGAAACATTTACAAAAACAAAAAAAGAACGCAAAAAGATACCGCCCGAACAGGGACTTGAACCCTGGACCCTTGGATTAAAAGTCCAATGCTCTACCGACTGAGCTATCCGGGCTCTGAGAAAGACGCTGAAATTATTGAGTACATTCCAAAAGCATGATGAAAGTGTGTTACGACCTTACGACGTTATATTCAATTATTCCAGTTGATAACCAACTTTATTGCTTGGAAAATAAAGTTCATAATGAAAAAAATAAACTTTGTATGAAGATGCTACGCACGACAGCTGATTAACTAAAAACCGTGGGGAGCAGTTAGTTATGTATAAATATAATATTTTATGATATTTAAAAAAAGCAATGTTTACCAAAAGGTGACATCTAAGGCTGTAGTAATCTCATAATAAACATAAAATTATACTCTGATAGCACATATTTATCACATCTTTTATTTTAATTACTGTAAGTAAGTAAATATTATTATTTTATGATTGCTATTGTCTCATACTTAAACTAAAGTTAATTATTGCTTACAGTCTGATAAGCCGATGAGAAATATTATCTTAATTAGACGAGACAAATATTATAACAATAATAAAAAAAAATATCTCAAGCTTTACACTACAATAAAATGAAAGCTCTGTCAATGCAGTTTTGTGACATCTTTGTGCACTAAATTAGCAATGTTAACATTGCTAATTTAGTGCTAAGATATTGCAGGTACCCCTTCACACAGTTGTGACTGACACTGGCATATTATGGCCACCATCAGAGATTTTAATTTTGATAACACTAAAAATTAGTTACTAATTAGTTGAAATTTGTCACCAAATATCAGAATTTGTTGGTCACTGGTTCAAAAGATGTCGACTCTTTCCGCTACAAAGGGCATAAAGACCATTTTGGGCCAAATTCACTTTTTGATACAGTCTTACTTAGTTGACTGATGATAGTAGACTGCATGAAACACCCTTTGCAGTGGAAAGAGTCTATATAAGGGTTTATAGGTGGCCGATCTGGAGAGCATCTCCCCAGCTTGGCCACATTTATATCTCAAATACTAGGGCACCTAGCGAATATCTGTTTTCTCCCAAATTTAGTTGCTAATTAGTTGCAATTTTTCACCAAGTCACAGATTTAATTGAGTTTTAGTTTACAAGATATAATCAGTTCAATTTTAAAGTAGGTATACTTAGTCCAAGAGCTAGATCAATGAAATCATTGATCTAGCTCTTGGACTAATTATACCTACTATATATATATATATATACATATATATAGTACTTAAACAACAAATTTTTTATGTTATCAAAATTAAAATCCCTGATGGTGGTCATGACAGTGTCGGTCCCACGTAGCGTGCCTATAACCTCCCTCAACAATTGGGCTACCTACTTATCAAATGCAAAAAGATTTTTTCAAGTCCGACTGGTAGTTCCAGAAATTAGTACTCACGTTGAAAAAAAAACAACTTCAGCTTTAAACAGCCCATAAGACGACCCACTGACCAAAATATTAGTATAGAATTCACAGGAAAATTATCACTGGTGATCGTCATAATAAACAATCCAATACTAAGTATACCATTCACTGGAAACGGAAAGGTAATACATACTTTCTAAATGTCCCCTGCAGCGGAAAATTCATCGGCGCGCAAGTATCCAAGAATGGGGAAGGTAATTTCACAGGTATAAATGGGCCACCGTAAATAAAATCGGATCGCGTATAATAATCCTCATCATGTTCTGAATCTCCACTCACAATTGCATCGCCAATTCCTGACTTTTTAATTGTTGGTGTAGAAGCAGGTGGAGAAGGTGAGCCAGACTTTGTTAGTTTTGGCGAACTCATTCTTTGTTGCTTTTGTTAAAATCTTATGCCGAATAGATGTTATTTATTTTGAGAAAATATGATTCGAATGTTGTGATTGTGATGATGACAAATGACAATGACATTGATGTGACATTGACGTTGACAGTGCAGCGTTTGCGAAGCACGCCAAGGACACAAAGATTATAGGTTTCTATTTATTATAGTTATAAACAAAAAAAAAAGTTCTGCTAACTCGTAGTCTCGTGCTGGCTGTATCTAAAACAATGAGCTAAGTCGATGAAAATAGTATTAATTGTTGTGCTAATTTTATTTTATTACCTACTTGTTACTGTTTCTGATTGATATATTTTTTTTGTTACATTCTCCTGCATTTCAAAGATAACATTCCACTAACCTGCCATAAATTCCACATGCTTCAGTGTTAAACGGAGTCAATAGACGCATCACTGGTAAATTCTCCATGTCAATCAAAATATCATTATTGTAGTTATCGTCATCGTATTCATCCTCATCGAATTTGTCCTCATTTAATTCATCCATGTTCATTTTAATATTTAATTTCTTTCCAAATGAACTAAACAAAACAACACACTTGGCTGAATAAACTTCAATAAACGCACTTTGTTGACGACACAACGACAGATGTAAATAGATAACCTGAAGCCTGTACCTAACGCCGAACCAAAAATAGTTTTGGCACTTTTATCTGATTTTCTACACGCGTCCGTTTATTTTCACCTCCGGTTTGGACTAACATCGAATGAAAAGTGAAACTAAAGTCAGTGATAATTTTATTGCTATCATACTGACAAACAATCAAAATCATAACCTTGGGTGCCAATCAATATGCGTTTTTCGTTCTACACGTAGACACTAGATGGCGTGGAATGAAAGTTTAGAATAACTTTTGAAGAAGAGGGCCCTTAGCCCTCTTCTGGGAAATCTAAAGGTCACCTATCATACCTTTACTTGGAGGGGGACATTATTTTACAGTTTGTACAGGCTTCATTAGGGACTGCAAGGCAGCTACTTGAGCTACTCACACAGTGTGACCGCATCATTTAGTCATGGGCGAGTAAGTCAGTAGTAAGTCGGTAGGGGTAGCTTCAGTAGCTTGCATTAAAATAAAGTTACCTACTATGCAATACTTCTTTACTCGGCACTCTTCCCCCAACACGCCACAACCCACAAGACAGCTGTACCTACCTACCTGCCAGTGTCCTAGCATTGGCAACTATGTACCTAAGTACCTATATATCGCAGCAAACGCTGTCGTTCAACTAACGGCCTGAATGATATTCAGCCGATACGTTTATTACAACATTTAAATTACTTAATTAACATTTATAACAACCGAGAAATATGGTCATATTATCCTTTTCACCGCCACGGACATCAATAGAAGTTCTAGATAGACTTCATTAGAAGCACTTCATTGTAACTATGTTATAAAATTAAAATTACTGTATTGAACAGGCTTCTTTTCATTTTATTATTTAAAAGCACTGTCTAATACCCTGTTTTTTTTATTTTTCCACACAAAAGAAGCCCTTAATTGTCTTAAAATTGGCAAAAACAAAAACTCCGAACATTTTTAATATCCCCAGAACGCCAAAGACTTTAAATATAGTCGGCCAGTGATGTGACGCGAAAATTAACACTGTTTGATTTCACATGTTGAAATATTTAGAAATATTATTATCCAAAACAATTTGAGGTCAGTAAAATATGAGCTTAGATAACTACTTTATAACAAAGGGAAAATTTATCAATTTCGACCTTCAAATGGGTACCGATCCGGAATTAAATAGTTGTTGTTATTGTTTACCAATCTTTGTCCATAAAGGTCCATAATTATATTCCCATCTCTACAAAACAGTTACTTGTCAGTGCCCGAAGCGCCACGGACTTCTATAGAAGTCGTTCTGTGACGTCATAAGCGTACGGATGTCAAGGTCACTTTGGCATAGTGCAGCACTAAACGGGTGAGCGCGCACGCATCTTTCTTTACCCCACCCGAAACTGTAAAATTTTCCCAATCAACCTTGAACCTAATGCTTTAGCGATAAAGATGAAAATCTATTAAAGAAATTTGACAGATTACAGCAGCTTAATGTGCTGGCGATGGCGTCTGTACCTATTGATATTTTTTATTTATTTGATTATAATTCAACGATTAACTATGGAAGAGTTATTTAATTATAATTGCCGCGAACTGAATTATGATCAACATAGTACAAACGTAAAACAGCGCCGCAATTTGCAAAAAACGTAAGATATTTTTTTAATTTCGAGGGGTACCTTGAAGGATCTTGAGATCCGGGTCCGCGGATGTTTAAAATCGGCAGTGTGGCTGACACTGACTTGGCCACCATCAGGGATTTTACTTTTGATAACACAAAGATTTAGTCGTTAATTAGTCGAAATTTGTCGCCAAATATCAGAATTTGTCGGTCACTGGTTCAAAAGTTATAAGGGGTCATTGGTGGCCGATCTGGAGAGAGTCTCCCCAGCTTGGCCACCTTTATATCTCAAAAACTAGGGCACCTAGCGAAGATCTGTTTTCTCCCAGATTTAGTCGCTAATTAGTCGAAATTAGTCGCCAAATTTCAGAATCCGTCGGTCACTGGTTCAAAAGTTCTAAGCGTTTCCAGGTAGCCGATCTGGAGAGAATCTCCCCATTTATATCACAAAAACTAGGACACCTAGCGAAGATCTGTTTTCTCCCAAATTTACTCGCTAATTAGTCGCAATTTGTCGCCAAGTCACAGATTTTGTCGGGTCTTAGTTTAGAAGATATAATGAGTTAAATTTTTAAGGTATAGTCCAAGAGCTAGATCGAAGAATTTACGAAAAATTGCTAAGAAAAAATATTTCTATTAATAATGTGTAATATAATTCTAGTTATATTGGTCTAAACTCCTTAGAAATGTCAGAGAGAGACAAATTCTCAATTAAATACATGTTTTTATGTTTTATAAATTACTAGGTTGGAGTGGCTTCAATTTCTTTGAAAACATTAAACCTTGCTCTTGGTCTATTTGGTGTCAAGATGTACAGTCGCTTGCAACTGTTTTACCAAATTATAACGTTAGGCTCTAATTTACGTTAGGATAATAAAACTTCTGTTGCCGAAATAAGAATATATGATTTACCCTAATATGTTAAAATTATCGTACCTTTAGAAAAATGTTTAAAATACTTAAACGTTGAAAACTTATTGTAAGTATGTATCAACGTATTGCTTGAAATATACAATACGTTACAAAAAAATACATACCTAATAATCTTAAATCGAAGATGTATACTCTTAGATACCTAATATGAGCATATGGCTCTAATTAAGGTTAGAATAATAAAACTTATATTGTCGAAATATAAAATTATTTATTACTTTAAAATTAGTGTACATACTTAATCAAAGATACCTAGGTACTTATATCATTATAATATTATAACTCAATAAAAATTACAATGGGTGATTCTTCATTGGACGACCTTGCCCGAAACCTACTCGACGACATGTCACCGACAGATATCGGTAGCGAAATGACATGCCACCGACATGAGTACCTACTGATATCAATAAAGTCCAATTACGTTGTATTTTGAGACCGCATAACTAAGTTTGTTTTTAAATGAAGTTTGCTGATAACTGCAAAATCATTAGCTATAGTTACAGTCATCGTATTATTTTTGCTGTAATATTTTAGGTAAAATCTTAAATTATCAGGGTTGGTAGAATTTACCAACCCTGATAATTTAACATTTTAATATTTTTATATTAATATTAGGCATGTTACGATTTATTTTCTATAGTAATCTTAATCATATTGCCGAGTCTATGGTCACTCGAAGATTACTATAGAAAATATATCGTAATATGCCTTGCTATGAATTATATTAATATATTATATTATAGCTACGTCTGTGACGGGCTTAATTTACAGAAATAAATACTCACTGTACCTACTCCCGGTGGATGACTAAAGAAAAAATCCTTATATTTTAGAGCAAGTTTGTTTATTTACCTATTTATTTTAAGTACATACTTTGAGCGGCGTAAACGCCGACGCGCCGGTAAAGGTACTGACACGTGCTCATAAAAAGCATGCCTATAAGCACGCTTACTAGAAAACATACTAGAAATAAGCATGCTCATTACTAGTCACACATGCTACAAATGAGCACTTGCTCAATAAAAGCATGCTTTCGTGCTAGTAATGAGCACCGTCTGTCAGTAGCTTAATGCGCAGCAGGTGACACCCTCGTTCTATCTCGCTCTTTCCCTCATTTTTGTATTTGCGGTATAGAGAGAAAATATGGAAGGAAGGAAGTAGTCGTACATAATCTTTTTTCGTAATATTTTAGTAGTTGAGTATGTCCATTGTTACGTGCCTGTAGGTAATTGTGTGCGTTCGTGAAGATCGCTCAGTTTACTTTTTGTAAACAAAACTTATTACCCTTCTGCTTTTATTATGTTTCATGTTGTTTAATAATAGAGGTACACACCTACAGCTACGTTTTTTATGTAAAAACCACAGACACTTTCCGGCCCAGAATTGAACCCAACATCATCGTCATCATTCGTAACCTCGCGTAACAAACGCGTCCCTGAGACACCACAGAGGCAGTATAAATGTACCTTAAATTTAACACACACCTTCTGGGTACGCTCGCTCCATCCTAGATCTCATCTACCTATCGCTTTCCATCAGGCGAGATCGAGGTCAAGAGCTGACCCATTTCATAATATAAAAAAGTACTAGAAATCCTACTAGGTAATTTGCGTGGAATTTTAAGTTATGTTTTTATGGAAAAATACATAGGTACGAAACGCACACTCACACGGAAACCCACATTAATTGATTACAAAACCATTATTACACCAGTTCCTAACTATTCATAATAAATCCCACTGTAAACTAGCTTTAACTTACGTCACGGGCAACTCGCTCTAAGTAGCTCGTCTGTACACGCGCATCTATCTCTTTCTTACTTACCTTAAATGAAACGGAGCGCAGCGATCTATCTGCCAGCGAAATGTGCACTACATTTTGTTCAATAAATAATTACATTCTATTTATTGTAGATCTGTTTCTAGGTAATGATACAGCTTTCCTTTGGTGGATTTAAATTTTAATTACTTATAGAATAACTTCATATTAATATAAATCGAAACAAACATTCCACTTTATAGAACATCATAGATACTTTCTAGAAACTACTTAAAATATTTTGTACTTGGTTGTACCAATGTATGGAGAAATTGAATTCTTTAATATCTTTTTAATTACACACCGACAAAATCTGTGACTTGGCGACAAATTGCGACTAATTAGCGAGTACATTTGGGAGAAAACAGATCTTCGCTAGGTGTCCTAGTTTTTGTGATATAAATGGGGAGATTCTCTCCAGATCGGCTACCTGGAAACGCTTAGAACTTTTGAACCAGTGACCGACGGATTCTGATATTTGGCGACTAATTTCGACTAATTAGCGACTAAATCTGGGAGAAAACAGATCTTCGCTAGGTGCCCTAGTTTTTGAGATATAAAGGTGGCCAAGCTGGGGAGACTCTCTCCAGATCGGCCACCAATGACCCCTTATAACTTTTGAACCAGTGACCGACAAATTCTGATATTTGGCGACAAATTTCGACTAATTAACGACTAAATCTTTGTGTTATCAAAAGTAAAATCCCTGATGGTGGCCAAGCCAGTGTCAGCCACACGAACTACCGGGGAAACGCACCGCAGTGCGCGCTCCACAGAGTACATTATACTATACTGAAGACTACTATACTAACTGGCGCGCTCGCTCAGAGTCTGGCACACGAAACATGATCCTGAAAAATAGCGGCAAATTCAAAAATCTAGCTCTGGTATCATTGCGTATAATAGGTAAATACATTTTGTGTGGCTGACACTGGCTTGGCCACCATCAGGGATTTTACTTTTGATAACACAAAGATTTAGTCGAAATTTGTCGCCAAATATCAGAATTTGTCGGTCACTGGTTCAAAAGTTACAAGGGGTCATTGGTGACCGATCTGGAGTCTCCCCAGCTTGGCCACCTTTATATCTCAAAAACTAGGGCACCTAGCGAAGATCTGTTTTCTCCCAGATTTAGTCGCTAATTAGTCGCCAAGTCACAGATTTAGTCGGGTCTTAGTTTAGAAAATACAATGAGTTAAATTTTTAAGTATAGACCAAGAGCTAGATCAAAGATTTTATCGTAAACTCTTCAATCTAGCTCTTGGTCTATACTTAAAAATTGAACTCATTATATCTTCTAAACTAAGACCCGACTAAATCTGTGACTTGGCGACTAATTTCGACTAATTAGCGACTAAATCTGGGAGAAAACAAATCTTCGCTAGGTGCCCTATTTTTTGAGATATAAAGGTGGCCAAGCTGGGGAGACTCTCTCCAGATCGGCCACCAATGACCCCTTATAACTTTTGAACCAGTGACCGACAAATTCTGATATTTGGCGACAAATTTCGACTAATTAACGACTAAATCTTTGTGTTATCAAAAGTAAAATCCCTGATGGTGGCCAAGCCAGTGTCAGCCACACCGGTAGTTCTGCCGCACTGGGCGGGGCCTACAGTAACAAAACGCATGACCGCAGTGCGCGCACTTCAAAGACATTCCATACTTCACAGATTATGCGGTAGAAAAACGTGTGCGTTACTGCAGCGGAATGTTGTCGCTTTTCAGGATTTCGTCTTGACAGGAATTAGTACCCAATCTCGTGTAAATGTGCCCGAAATTTAGAATTTGTGCATCCAGCCGATCCAAAGATATTCACGAAAAACAGATTCCGCTGGAGTAACGTTACTGCAGCGGCATGTTTTTTTACCAGTGGTCGTAGCTGAATACAAACTAGCTACTTAGATAGATATAATTTGTGCCTAATTGTGCGCAAAAAATAGAATTTGTGCGTCTTGAGGTTTCAGAGTTATTCAAGATGCCGCTCTGCAGTAACGTTTAGCAAATTGCTGTATCTCTTAAACGGCATGACATACAACTACGATTTTTTTTACTACGATGGGTCTTAATTTGTGCTTAATTTGTGCAATTTTATTTTTTCTATAATCGACACCATTGGAAAACTAGAATTTTTTTTTCAAAAACCCTAAAATCGATCCTCGCGCTTCAATGAGAAACCCTAGAAACTTACCAATTATGGTGATTTATACCTTTCATGAACTCAAAGCATCATGTGAAATTCGATGTTTATATTCCAACTCCTTAGAGAGTTATTCCATTTTAATTAAAATCTGGCCATGATATAATGTAACGCTCCAATACATGAGTTATTATTAAGTGACTGATATTATGATTATACTAATAATTAGTACCCTTATTAAATTGTTTATTCTTAAAGTTTCAGCTGAAAAAACCTTCTAACTACTTAGATATAAGAAAAAAACGATAGGAAAAGAAATCAAGCGATTAACCGAACAAATTCGAATGACTACATAAAAGCGGGCTCACAGTACATTGTGCCAACCTTCTTAAATATGTAGTACAACATTTCGTTTTTTGAAACAGTCTCGCACAAAAGTGTTACTTATAATTTATTGTTTTGTAAAACACGTAGGTATTACGTAAGTACGTAGTACATTATAACTCAATAGGTATTACGTACACACAGTGTGTAAGCCATAAATGATATTGAGGATTTGCAAACCTTTAAACTCTCAGTCAAATGTTAGTAAGTACAGCAATCTAATAAAGACCAAAGGTTTATTTGACGAGAAAGTGTATTTTTGTTGCCAATAAAATAAAAGAAAAAATACCGTTTATAGATTTAGTTTTGAATTGAAATAAAATAGCATGATTGATTCCTCTGTAAAATTTTGTTTTATTATTTAGTTACCTACTTAATAGAAATATTCACAAATTGATCAAATTGAGGAAAGTGAATGTCTATATTGTCTAGATCTCGGCCAATTCGTCAATCGGAACTATTACACTCATACATATATAAAATACATCTACCCTATGCTATGCCGTCAGAACGACCGGGATAATAAAACATTACTTGGGGGGAATCCCCAGAGCTTGTTGCTTCATTCGAAACTGCCGTATGGAATGGTTTTTTGTAAACATTCTTCAATGAAAAACAATGGTACCAACATTCGTGAAACGCACTGTTAGTTCGGTTCGGTGTTAACTTTGTTTGACACGAGTAATTGGCCGCCAATCTCGTGTGTGGAGAGCGTGTGCACATTATCTTTTTCCCAGTAATTCAAGGAATTGTGTGTATAATTTCGGCTGGACAATACGCATTGGTTTTGTGGTACATTGTGCTTATGGTGAAATAAATTAACTGTTCAGTGATAAAGAAGATCGACACACCTGTATTTTCTGTGCGTTAGAGTACTTCAAAGACATTCCATACTTCACAGATTATGCGTTACAAAAACGCACCGCAGTGCGCGCTCGCCCTTAGGTCACTTCCTACTCTCTGATGACTCTCTACGTCACATATTTATGTAAAAGTAAATAAATAGTTACCTAATTAAACCATTTGTACGCACCTGTACCCATCAAAATTCAATTATAATACTACCAATTTAAGAAGGTGGGCATAATGTACTGTGAGCCCGCTTTTATGTAGTCATTCGAATTTGTTCGGTCAATCGTGTGATTTCTTTCCCTATCGTTTTTTTCTCATATCTAAGTAGTTAGAAGGTTTTTTCAGCTGAAACTTTAAGAATAAACAATTTAATAAGGGTACTAATTATTAGTATAATCATAATATCAGTCACTTAATAATAACTCATGTATTGGAGCGTTACATTATATCATGGCCAGATTTTAATTAAAATGGAATAACTCTCTAAGGACTTGGAATATAAACATCGAATTTCACATGATGCTTTGAGTTCATGAAAGGTATAAATCACCATAATTGGTAAGTTTCTAGGGTTTCTCATTGAAGCGCGAGGATCGATTTTAGGGTTTTTGAAAAAAAAATTCTAGTTTTCCAATGGTGTCGATTATAGAAAAAATAAAATTGCACAAATTAAGCACAAATTAAGACCCACCGTAGTAAAAAAAATCGTAGTTGTATGTCATGCCGTTTAAGAGATACAGCAATTTGCTAAACGTTACTGCAGCGGCATCTTGAATAACTCTGAAACCTCAAGACGCACAAATTCTATTTTTTGGGCACAATTAGGCACAAATTATATCTATCTAAGTAGCTAGTTTGTATTCAGCTACGACCACTGGTAAAAAAACATGCCGCTGCAGTAACGTTACTCCAGCGGAATCTGTTTTTCGTGAATATCTTTGGATCGGCTGGACGCACAAATTCTAAATTTCGGGCACATTTACACGAGATTGGGTACTAATTCCTGTCAAGACGAAATCCTGAAAAGCGACAACATTCCGCTGCAGTAACGCACACTAGAAAAACGCACCGCAATGCGCGCTCGCCCTTATCTCACGAAAGCGGGCGAGCCATACTTGTATGTGTAAATGTTACATGCACATTGTGTTTGTGTGCGTAAGCTCGGGAGCGCGCTACCTGCAGGCACGCACACAAGAGCGCGTGTCTATACGCATTACATCTACAAGTATGGCTCACGCGCTTTCGTGAGATAAAATAACTGTAACAATATTCCAGGGAAATAAATAAAAACAAAGATAGTTTAAAAAGAGTTTTATTACAAAACATGGGAATAAGTTTGTACTTTTGTAGTAACACAACTTATGAATACATAAAATCAGTACTTAGTGTACATTAGAATAGTAAATAATTATTAATAAATCTTTATTAAGTACATAAAAGTTAAACTACAGCAGAATTAAACTTAAGTTTAAATGCTATATTTTTTTTTTTGAAAACATGAAATTATTGTTAGATATGTTTCAAAATAGCAAGATCATTAGAACATATCCATGAACAAACAAAAATTCGTACTTAAGGCTTGTCCGCCGTAAAAAGCGCGGTCACTGTCGGACACAACGCTTGCAAAATATGAAGTAATTACAGATTTACAAAAATCTATTGATTGAACTAAAAAAGTAATGACATGAAATCATTCCTTATTATTTTGTGAAGAACTGTATGAACATTTTTAATGAAAACTGTAGGAGTAATATGGTAAAAACTCGAAAAAATAGACAGAAATAGACCTGGATTTAGTATTTTTTTTCCCTTAGTTCTACAAACTAAAATACATTTCAGGACAAATGAAATCACTTCTTATGTATTATAGATTATTGTGTATTTTTTTCAATCAAAGATATGCTATAGTTACTGTAAAAAATGGACACTAAGTAACTTAGTTTCGCCGTATTTTGGGAGGACAAGCCTTAAGAACGAAAATAATGGTCATGGAGACTATCGACATATGTTATACGCAAAACTATGCCCAACATGGTCGCGGTAAGTAAACCCGTAAGATTTCCCAATACCAAAAAATCGCTCAAAGCGCCTAAAGTTTTCACTTCAATAAAATTAAAAAAACCATTCTCAACTTTTGATAAACTCATTTGTACCATAATCAGCCTTAAAAACTAGGAACATTAAAATCGGTTCAAAACCATTATTAAACAAAAGCTATGCCAAAATCAAACTTAATACAAAAGACATAAGGTCTACGCAAGACCTTTGGTAACAATTAAAAGTTCATAACCAAAATCATTATTTTTCTTATATTTCATAAAGTCGTCAGAGAATCAAAAATCTTATAAGCTTAGGAATTGGTGGCAGCAACAGCACACACTGAAAATGCCGTTGGTCCAAGGAACCACCACGGTAAATTAAAACTTTTACAAAAAAAGACTTGAAAAAAAAACCACTAATAACTCAATAGTCTGTATTTTTAGTTTTTTGCCACAGACTTCCGAAATTAAAGTTATTTTTCATTTCGTACTTAGTGTTTTTAGGAAGTCGGTTCTTTTTTTTTTTGTAAAAAAAAAAAAAAAAAATAGTATGAATATGGCTCCTTTGAAAATAGTACGAATATCGACGCAGTCGGCTCGGCGCAACGACAATTTTTTACTTTAGGCTATGGTAATATGGTCCTATTTTCAATGGTGCCAGCAAACTCCGCGAGAATTTTTCCGTTTAGTCTGAACTGACCCTAAACGTTATGTTATGTTGGCACTACATAAACTCGCCCAATTCACAATCAAAAACACAAAAATTTAACATTGTCTTATTTAAATAAATCCAGGACACAATAATTATCAATACTAATTGGTTAGTACCTATGTTATAGCTTGTCCACTCTGAAATGACGCGCCCCACTACTTAAATTTGTATACGTACGTACAGTCCGCGAGGTCTAAGCTGAGCTTTGCATTTGCGTGAGTGCACATAGATAGTGTGGTGTGACGTCCGGCATAGAGCGCGACGCGTCCTTTGCTGTTTTGTTGTTTTAGTACCAGAGGCCATGATCAAAACCATGTCGCATCGCAAGGCGATTGAAGATTTTGTCTTACGTGAAACGATAAGGCAAAAATTTTGGTCATGGGCTCCCGTACCATTTTGGTGATCACTCCCACAAATGCAAAGCTCATCTTAGACCTCGCGGACTATACGCTAAGGTAAATGCGGCAGTGGGGCGCATCATTTCAGAGCGGACTAGCTCTACCATAGTAATCAGTAATTACTGAAAGGAATCATTAAGTTATTATTCAATTCACAATAAAAAAAATAGCACACAGCATGCCTTAACTTTGACAAACCTTTTTGACCGACAAAAGTAAAAAAATAATTTGGGTCAACTTATTACGGAGATCTAAAGTGTAGGAACATGATTACAGGTCTTGATAAATCAGTCAAAATCTTATGATACAATTTTATAGCAGTTGTCATATTATTATCTTACAATACTAAGATGAACGATAGTGCAGAAATATAGTCATTTGGTAAAATATTTAAGGAGTATATAATCCTTCCTTACTTACTAGGACATTTGAAAAAAACTTAGAAGAACTTTTAAATACATTTCCACACTACCGCTTATTTTAAAATGTTGCCAATCCAAGATTGTGTGTGAAAATTAAGTCCAATGGGTCAACTTAATATGGAGATCTAAAGTGTAGGAACATGATTACACGTCTTGATAAATCAGTCAAAATCTTATGATACAATTTTATAGCAGTAGCTAGTAGTATCTTACAATACTAAGATGAATATTTTAAAATGTTGCCAATCCAAGATTGTGTGTGATTACTCTTGTAAAATAGTCAGTCATTTTTAGATCAGTCAAAACACCAATTTATTATGCTTCTACCTACAGAACTTATAAAAGCATTAATACTCCATCGGTTTAGGTATTTAACGAAAGGTAAATAAATCTTAAAATGGGTTTTTATAGATGACACTTTCTTATTTAAAATACGTTACTTATAAAAAAAATATTTTCGATTTTTACGATAGTTTCCTCTTTTGAAAATGTTAATCGTTATCATTTAGGTATTCTTTAACTAAGATCTGCTTGAGCACAATTTTTTAGTCGTAGTTATAATAATAATAATATAATATTTTGTATTCATTGTAAAGAGCCCAAAAAGATAGGTACAGTCAGCAACAAAAGTCGATTCAAGTTCAAGTTTTTTAAATCTTATTTATTAAACAAGACATTTAATTAAAATCAGAACAGAAGTAAAATTAATTAAAGATCTACTGAACTCTTAGGTATTTTAGGAAAAAGGGAGATAATCACTTATGTTGCTGACCGTACAACAAATTATAATGTTGTTAAATTGAAGAGTACAACTATGACGTAGCGTGACAGCTGAAGTGACAGGTATTACATTTAGTTGGTTAACCACGTCACATGGATTTTTTGTTTACCTTTAGTTAAGTACCTACTACTAAACAAGTGAAATAAAAGCTTGTAAAAAAACAAGTATAAAAGAGAACCATGATGTTAAAATGTGATTAAAAAACTGCATAATAGCTGTCAAAAGTTTAAAATAATTCAAGAATCATGATTATTTGAGCACAAAATTAGTCATATTAAAAAATCTCACAAAAGATAAATAATTTTATTGTGTTGAGTAGACATTGTCATAAAACATCTTTACATATAAGTTTATTTAGAATACAGCATGTTTTATAATTAAGTACTTACTTAAGTGAAGTAGAAAAAATATGGAGTGCTTATTTATGACATTAGAGTTTTCATATAATTTGTGAATTTTTACACAAAAGGAAGAAATATGAAGGGTGCAAAAACACTAGATAGAGCGTCATACAGTAGGTATGGTCAACAACTCAAGCACTCTACGTGTTTTCAAGCAGTAAATAATAGTAATTAAATGATCGAATTAATCATTAGGTCATGATTGTTTTACATTCGTCAAAACAATTGTCAAGTTGAAAAATCTAATCCTATTTGTCATAAAGATGAATTCGCAATGGTAGCCCGCGAAATATTTCTTTTTTTATTGGTTTTTTTTTGCAATTTGCAGGTCAGTGTCAGGTTGTATGTTGATTAAAAGATTCGCCACTATAGCAAATACGTATTTACATAATTATAACCATAAGAATGATTAATATATCTCTCTAACAAGCTAGATTTGTTGAAAATTTTACTACCATTGCACATTCACGTTAAAATATTAAATCGTCAAAACCAGTTAAAAATATATTATGACTATTTACTATACCCTACTTACAGTCAAATAATAAAAAATATATGTAGGTAGGTATACCATGTTAGAAAATCAAGTAAATCATCTTTCATGAGATCATGAATTACACAATAATATTAAACATTAATAAATCTACTTTCAGTTCAAACCGCACGTCAGTACTAATATAGTACGAACTATAAACAAAACCAGCATAAACTGACCTCTATTCTATTGAAAGTACAGTAGTACTCAACTAATAAGGCGCGTCGTGAATCTTCGTTCGCACAGAAAAGAAAGTATGGCCCCGCAGATTAGCGAGAATACTTAAAACTTACAATCAACCTTAGTTCACTACTTTAAGGTTCATAATACACTGCAGCTGTTAGTTCCGCCTCACTCGCAAGTATGGCGGCTGTCAAGGGGCGCGCGTTAACATTGCGGCAGCTACCGACCGATAGCGGTACAGGAAAAAGCGTGGAGCGTGCCGATTGGTTAATAGAATTTCCCGCGCTTCGAAAATTCATCTTCTGCACAGGTACATCGATAAGCCATATTACTTGGGTACTACTGTACTGTACTTTCAATAGAATACAGGCCAGTTTATACATACAAAAAAAAAAAAATGGTACATCCGTCTAATCGAGGGGGTCATGCATTTTTTGGTAACAATAAGACGTGTGGTCTATGGAGGCACTAATTTCATATTGAGCAGTTCTCCTAGGTTCTTTTACATTACTTTTATACGAATACAAACCTTATTCTTACGATTTTAATGTTCATATTCGTAAAATCGCATGTGAAAAAGCGTCGCACACGAATATGAACTTTAACTTTGTACAAATAAAGTTTATATTTGTATAGCACAGTATAGTCAATTCTCAGTAATAAACTTTGTTTAAAAATTTAAGAGATGATTTGAGCCTAGGGCCAATTATTAGTCTATGCTAGATTAATTTTAAAATTGACATGAAACAATGCAAAAAATTAGCTGATAAGACAGTCACGAGTCAAGCTGTTGTTATTTCAACCAGCAAATCACAGTAGTTAGCATGAGTTTTCCAGAGATCAGGTTACTTTGGTAATATTGGAATAAGGTCAATATTATACAGGGTGTAAGTGTAAACAGTGGCAATCTTTTAAGGGGTTATTGTACTCATCATTATGAACACACATCATTATGTTCACTATGGGACCAAACCTGAAATCGCGAAAAAAAAAATCTACTATTCAGTACATTTAAGTTCGCATAATTCGTCAAAATGTAGGGAACCGGTTTTTTTTTTTTTTTTTCGAGATTTTAGGTTTGGTCCCATAGTAAAAGTTGTTCATAATGATGAGTACAATGACCCGTTAAAAGATTGCCACTGTTTACACTTACACCACATATAACAGAAGTTAACACAACTCAATGGGAACTATGCTTTCAGAGCGAATTTCACCAATGAGACTGAACGCATCAGGGTCTCACTATAAGCTCTTATAGCAGGGCAGAAGGAGAGAGAGAGAGGAGAGAGAGGATAGAGAGGATAGAGAGGAGAGAGAGAGAGGAGAGAGAGGAGAGAGAGGAGAGAGAGAGAGGAGAGAGAGGAGAGAGAGGAGAGAGAGACGGTGCTATAGATCGTATATAGCTCCGTCTCTCTCTCTCTCTCTCTCACTGGAAACATTCAACTTCTGCCCTGCTATAAGAGCTCATATTAAGCCCCCAGCATGTCTAAACCGAGTTCAAGAACTGTCAATGTCATCACAGCTTGTGACGTGGTCTAGATGTGCTGATCGCATTAATTCATTGCTGAAATTCGCCTTAAGATATAAAAATAAATTATAATAATTAGAATCGTCTCCTACCATTGCTCTTGACTCTCGTATTTTTCAGTGTGATGGTTGTTGACTGCAGCGGTCGGCCATTGTTGCTGCTGCGAAGTACTGGGCAGTATGTGCTGGAAAAACAATTCAAGAAGAATAGAATAAATGTTTATTGTCTCCAGTATTACAGCTAGTAGTAGTGGTACATACACAAAACTATAATACCGGAAGCAAAAGGTTTAAGCGTCAGCATTATGCTTAGGTCCCCTAGAGGGTTGCTAAGCGCTGGTTTTCAGCTCAAACCCTTGACTCCTGTTTACAAAAAAAAAAAAAAAAAAGAGGTACATTTAGCAAAAATGGATTAAGTATTAAGAAATGATAATTATTACATGATGATCATACATTAACATTATATTGATTGTTGAATTAAAAAAAGAAAGAGCTTTTAACAGTTTGTAGACACGATTTAGAAACGAAAAAAAAGAAAGAAAAAATATATATATATATATATATAGATAGTGAACAGAAGGCCAATTCTTGTAGAACCACAGATCCACTGAACGAGGAGGGCATCCTTTAAAGTATTTTTGTGCTATTTTTTTGGCAGTCAGACTAATATTTCACATTTTTGTTTGAAATTGATTATATTATATTATATTATTAATATTATATTATGTTATATTCAACACACTTTTTAGTCTCTTTTGCAATAAAGGACCCATTTTGTTTGGTGATTTGGGATTAAAGGATGTCGATGGCCAGGAATGAATTACAGTTTATTTGAATGGTGGCAGAAACATTTCATTGTATGGCGACAACGCTGAAACTTTCAGCGCGTATTTAATAGTACTACCAAACTAATAATAATTGTTTCCCGCCATCGACGTTCTAATTCTTAGCTCATAGGTATATCTCCGAACTCAAATTGTTCTCGACTCTAATGTCTTAGTAAAAAATAATTTGGTATTTTTATTGACGGCTGCCAAAAAAAAAAAACCCAGAATGGGTCCTTTGATTTGTTATTTTTCCTGTCAAGCCCAAGAATTTGTGATAATGCTTGATGCTTTGTTTTTGTGATAATGCAATGCTTGATGGCAAGATTAAAACCTCAGTTTAATAATTCTGTGCTGTAAGTAGTTCATACTACACATTTTAGAGTAGGTAGTGAATGCATGCATAATTGATCAAGAGAGTAATTACTTACATGGTATGAGCATTATCTCCAGTAGCTCCACATGTTGAGCAAACGTGAGACCTCAATATAGGACACGTCACAATATTCTGGTTGCCAACATACTCTCTCACTGCATGCGTCATGTAAACCAATGGAGTCTCCCCATTCTTACGACAAAATGTGCACATCTTAGCAGGCTTAGTTTCTTGATGGTTAGATGAACAGGGACCATAGTTTAGACGACTAGGCATCCTGAACGGCGATGTCGGCATACGAGGCCCCGGAACTTTCGCCGAAATCGGAGTAGTTGGCAGTGTCGGCGAACATTTTGATGAAGCTGGCGTATAGTTTGATACCGGAGACAATGTAGAAACTGGTGGTTTGAATTCAAATCCTCGTTTCTCAGTGGGAAATAGTTCATAGCGATTATAAATATGCTGCGAGTAGTCCTTCTGTTCAAAGCGAATGCTAGGTGGGGTTGGTGGAAATAAATGATGTTCAGTTTCTGGTTGCCATATTGTGTTGGGGAATACAATATCATGTTCAAAGGGTTTGAATGTTGGCTCCAATGTTGGTGGCACACGTTCAGGGTTGTTGAAGATTTTTCTTCCAATGATTGGGCGTTGGCGTCTGACAATGAGGGGAGTCTCATAGTGTTGTCTGTCGGTGTCTGAGCGATGTGACATGTCTGGGAAATAGTCTGGAGACATTGAATCGGTAGAGCTTGAGGAACGGTTGACTGGTGCTGACTGTCTGAACGGTGAACATAGATTCGGGTTGGATATTGTGTTTGGAGACCGTAAAGCATCTGGAATGATATGTTTGGTGCATTAGTGGTTAGATATTCACATCAGAGTCAAGATTTTAACCTATTCAATAGGTATTGTAGGGAGCTTAAGCCGGGTTTTCACTACAGATTTTATTTGGATGACTACTCGCAGCGTGTTAACACGTGATCGTATGCCCGGATCAGTGTTTACACGCAACGAGTATCGTCCGAGTAGTCATCAGAGTAAACTCGGTCCGAGAGTAGGTACTCTTTAGTGAAAACCCAGCTTTAAAATGTTTATTGACAATAAAAGATCCGCAGTCACATTCTCATGGCCTCGCAGATAACACTTGTCAAAGTTGTTTACCTACACTATTATACCCAACGAATATTATACCTAAAAACTTCATAGATAGGTACCAAAATCATTTTTGTACACACGGCTACACATCAAGATACAATTCCAGTTTACACTGACCTCTCATTGTAAGGAAATCTTAGATAATACGAGATCAGCTTATACTGGAAATGTATAGCTTGATCTGTAGCTGTGCGTACCTAGTTACCTACGAAATCCAAAACAGACACAATGATAAAAAAAAACAAAATAAGCAAACAATTACTTATTAGCAGTGACAGTTACGACACTGAAACAACGCAAAGAAGTGTAGACGGACATTGCTAAACGCTTCCGAAATACAAAATGAAAACTTTTCCTAAACAATTTAGAAAAGTTTTAAGCTCACCATTTTCAGCATTCCGGGGGAACAAACGGTTTATTTCAGTCATGTAATCGCACGCACTCTTCGTAGGATACATTTTTGGATCTGAAATATCACCAAAACAATAATAAATAAATAAATAAAAAATCACTATTTACATTTTTGCGTAGAACAAAATCAAATCATCCATTTTGAAAGTTTGACTGACGGAATTACGGAAGTGACGTTTTTTTAGAAAGTTTTCAAGTTAGTCGAACTGGGTTCCTATTAAAAAATTTCGTAAAATATAACCACTTTTTAGAGGTTCTAATTAAATTACTATTTTTATACATAAATAATGAAAGGTATGATATTAACATTTCCTACTGTCTATAGAAATATCGTACCTACTCGACTCGACGTAAATCAACAAAATAACTTCCTGTGGAGGACATTTCTTTTTAGTACTTTTATCAGAATTAAGCAACCTCAAGAGACTAGTAGATTATTTAATTTAAAAAAATTAAAAATAACAATCCCATTTAAGTTTTCTATCAGATTATTTGATATCTTGGTGGATTTGATCGAGGCAGGCTTGATCAATAATAGGCTGTATAGTCTAATTACTCATTGACTTTATCAATGACCGATAATCTGGTTGGCTAGTCTCAAAAAGTAGAATGACTTACAATTAACTCAATTTCAATCAAAAACTAAAGTAGGTAAATACGTAGGTACATTCAATCGGCCTGGAAGTTTTTAAAGCCTCATGTGTACGTAAGTGTACGTAAATTGCGAGAGGAGCTCGTGGCTAAGTAATAACAGCCGCACGGGTCGATCCGTCAGGTTAAGCTACGCTTGCCGGGGTTGGTCAGTGGATGGGTGACCATCTTTACATATCGAGATTCCTCCGTGCCTCGGAAAGCACGTTAAGCCGTTGGTCCCGGCTGTTATTCGTGGATCTTTGACAGTCGTTACGGGTCGTCAGAAGCCCGAAAGTCTGACAACCAGTCTTACCAAGGGGTATCGTATTACCCAGTTACTGGGTTGTGGAGGTCAGATAGGCAGTCGCTCCATGTAAAATACTGGTATTCAGCTGCATCCGGTTAGACTGGAAGCCGACCCCAACATAGTTGGGAAAAGGCTAGGCAGATTGATTGTGTACGTAAATTGCGTAAAAAGAACAATCAGAAGCTGTTTACTTAGTACATCAGTATTATGATCGTAAACACACAAAAACAAAAATTTCTAGTAAATATTATGAAAAACGAAACTTACCGATGATAGAGCACATCAAATTATCAAAACAAACACGTCCTTCCTTCGCAAGATTCGCCGGCGTAATGGCAATCAAAACAAAATTATTTTGGTCTTTCGGCATCGCACAAAGGATGCCGCCAACCACGCATGTTCAGTGGTTAGAAGATACATTGGAAGCGAGTTCGATTTCTAGTCTGTATTCGTTTTTGTTTCTGAAATGAATGTATTTTCATTAGTCTTTTAACTTTTAATACCAATACGCATCAAAATGCAATGTGAACCAAAACTAATAAATCTGAATTTAAATCACCTTAATGTTAATAAAGTAAACAAAACTCTTTCAGTATTTCTCAATTTTTTATTTCCCACCTTTAGTTAGCAATATTCTTGCTATATTGACTGCAAAATTGGAAATAACAAAAAGATAGTACAATTTATAAAAAGTGAAGCTACATTTTTGTCAAAAGAAAGCCGCCACGTGTGCGGCGCGCGTGGCTGAAATCAAAGAGATACCGACGAGTAGCGCAGTTGCTGGCGTTGCTGCTACTCGATACTAGATGGCGCTGTTTTAAATAAAATGTTTTTGAAATGAAATTATGATTTTAGCTCATTTAAAAGCATAGAAATTTATTTTCTAAGTAAGAGCGTTTTCAAAATTAAGTGTAGTAGTGTTAAGTTTGTTCTTGGGATATGTTCATACCAACTACGGAATTCTTCATAGTGCGTGGTCCGACACGCACTTGTCCGGTTTTAGGGTTCCGTACCAAAATGGCAAAAAAGGAACCCATAGGTAAGGTGTCACTAGGGTTGCCACCTGTACTATATTATATAGTATCGTACTATATTGCGGTCAATTGTACTATACATTATAGAAATATAATATAGTACGAAAAATACTATATTTTCATTGTTAACTCCACTGCTGGACTTTTTTTTATAAACATGGACTAAATTGGAACGTACCTGTAGTGACGCGTTGTGAATTTTAGAACGAAACGCACTCACGAAGCCTCGTTACGGCTACGCAACGAAACGTCATTTCTGTTTCTATTCTGTGGTGAGGTGAGGGCAGAAAGAAACAGAAGTTTCAGATTTTTATTAATATGGAAGTAAATTGCTGTGATTCGTATAATTATTTTAAAAACAATAAACTGTTATTATCCAAAGCGCAGAGTAACAATAAATATACCTGGAAAAATAAATAATGTTATTCTGTGTTTGTGTGTTTCTTTTGTACCTACTTAAACTGGTGTGCAATAAAGTGATATAGGATTGTAATTTGTATATAATGTTTAAACATGATGATTTGATGAATGAATGAATGTGTACTATTTTTTTTTCCGAAATTTCCCAAAAGTACTATATTTTGGCAGGGTTCTGAGAAAAATACTATATTTCTTCAAAAAAAAGGTGGCAACCCTAGGTGTCACTCAGTCTGTCTGTCTGTCTGGTACAGCTGGATATCTCAAGGACTACTAATGCTATCAACTTGAAATTTGGAACAGTTTTAGATTACGTTTACCCAACTATTTTGCAAATAAGAAAGAAATAAAAACATTTATATTTTTTTAACAGGTGCTGAAAGGGGGTCTTAAAAATTTAAAGTCCCCTAGGGCATGTGGGGCATGAAAGAGCGTTGTTTGCAAATTCTCATACATTTTGTTATTTTATTTTTTTAGGTCGCATAGTTTTCGACTTTTGATGAAAAATGTAAAAAAAAATACCGTCCCCCCCCCCCCCCCTTTACTCCGAAGTTTGCAAAGAGAAAAATCTGAAATTATTCTATGTGATAGAAGGTTATGTAAAGATTACAGGAAAAATAAAACGATGTCTCTAAATAGCATACTTTTTTAGAAATCGGAACGGAACCCTTGGTGCGCGAGTCCGACTCGCCCTTGACCGGTATATGTCGCGCCAAAATATGGATTGAAGAATCGACACTCACGATCTTGGATGTACAGACGCTAGCACATCACTACAATCTGTCAAATTTCTTTTCATCTGTATCGCTAAAGCATGGGAAAATTTTACAGTTTCGGGTGGCATGACCTGCTTGCTCTGCTGGCGTCTGTACATACATCACGCCATGGCCATTTGCCACGTGCTATGGACTGACCGTGACTCGTGAATGCCCAGAGTGCGTGACTGTGTAGTCCACACTCCAAAGTTTGGAGTGTACAGACGCCAGCATGCAGGTCAAGCCACCCGAAACTGTCACATTTTTCCAATCAACCTTGAACCTAATGCTTTAGAGATAAGCTATTCCTGGTATGTTAACGAGTTTATAACATCAATAAGGTTTGTTACTGTCACACATAGGTGACTCAAAATCACCAAGGTGGGAAATTGGTTTTGTCAGCAAACAAATGACTCAAATCGTTATTTCACTGAGCAAATGATCATAAACAAAACAAACATTAAAATATTGGTTTTAACTGTACTTCATACAATATGCTTGGAAAGTTATATTGATATTATTTGAAAAGGAAAGTCATTTTGAGAGTCTTAATCTATAAAGTCAAACTACCTATAAAAACATAATTAAATAAATGACATAATGTAACTTACAATGTGAGTCTTAATTTCTATATAAATGATACTCGGGGAACTATGTGTTTTTCTATCTATAATATGTATGTATTTACAAAAAAGAAAATGTATGTAAGTAGTTTATCAGCCATCTCGTTCCCATAACACAAGCATTAGGTTGCTTAGCTTGGGACTAGATGGCGTTGTGTGAAATGTCCAAGGATATTTATTTATTTATTTAATTGTAGCTGCCAAACATCCCCCAGACACAATTAAAAGGCCGCTGTTAGTATGAGCGCGGGCGTGATAATTAGATGGTTTGTGTCTGGGGGATGTTTGACCGCTTCGATTTTAAGAAAAGTGAATAATGTTTTTACGTACCCTTAGTACCTGATACCTTAAAATTGGCCATCAGCCCAAGCTGACAAATAATAAATAATATATCTTGCATACATTCAAAGTACGAACTAACACTACTCTATCTATCCCTCACATTTTGTTAATCAGAAAATAAGTGAGGTCTGGCTGCCCTGGGATCTTGCTCAATAGGAAGGATGATGGTGTTGAAAAGCTTTCCTCTAACAGAGATGTTTATTTTCTTGTCTTTCATTATTTCTTTGTAGGACTAATATTTCTTCAACATATTTGTGTTTCTATTTTTTTTGCTGGATATGTTATTTGTTGTGTGTTGTCCTAAAAGCAAAATCTTCTATGTAATATATTGTGATGTTATTTATTGTAATTGTTTCCTTTGCTCCATTAGTCATTGTTTTAGTTTTTAATGTGTTCATATTTAAGTTTACATTTTTACTGTCTGTGTCTAAGTCAGTCAACATTTCTTGCAGTTCTTGAGACTTATGAAATGTTAATTAGTATAGTAGTCCACTCAACAAAGAGGTTGTAGAGTGTGTGAGCTGGGAAGTAAGCGATTTCTTGAGAAAGTTGTTCAGGGTGCTTAGGGACTAAACATACTAAAAGTCCCCGCATCTAGGAGGTGCGCCGGAGTGGGAGGGGGGGGATAAAAGTTCCCACTTTTGAGTTTTTCGCTAATATCTTCAAAACGGTGCATTGTAGAGAGAAGAGAAGAGAAGATGAAAATCTATTAAAGAAATTTGACAGATTGTAGTAGCTTGATGTGCTGGCGTCTGTACTTTTGGTACTAGTTTGATAGTTTGGAGTCCAAACTATCAAACTAGTACCAAAAGTTACAACTAGATGGGGCTACCTGTTACAAATAGAGATTTGTAAAAAAAATGTGGCCAAGCTGGGGAGATGCTCTGCAGATCAACCATCTATGAACGCTTATAACTTTTGAACCAGTGACCAACAAATTCTGATAATAGGTCTTTACCTATGAAATTGCCGTTTTGTATGAAAAAATTTAAACGAATTTTTTTCATGTACCTATTTTTTATTTGTATTAATCGAAGTAATCACCCATGCAATCAATGCATCTTTGCCAACGCAGTGGCAGTTTATTGATGCCCTTCTTAAAGAAATCAGCTGGTCGTGAGGCAACAAATTCTTCAAAGGCATTTTGTACTGCCTCTCTGGTATTGAATTTTTTTCCCGCCAAGAAGTTATCCAAATTCTGGAAAAAGTAGTACCTAGTCTGTAGGCGCAAAGTCTGATGAGTAGGGCGGATGACGGAGAGCTTCCAACCCCAGTTCTTGCAACTTGGAGACCGTCTGCTGTGCAGTATGAGGTCGCGCGTTGTCGTGCAGGAGCAGCAGAGACGAGCGATTGACCAATGCTGGTTGGAGATGTGCCAGCTTCTCCATCATTGTGTTCAGTTCTTCACAGTACACATCTGCAGTAATGCTCACCCCGTTTGGTAAGAAGCTGTGATGAATCACACCGGCGCTAGACCACCAAACAGTGACCATCACTTTTCTAGGGGTAAGTTTTCGTTTAGGGCATTGTTTAGGTGCTGAACCAGGATCCAACCAACTTGCTGAGCGCTTGCGGTTATCAAACAGAATCCATTTTTCATCGCAGGTAACAATGCGGTTCAAAATTCCTTCATTTGTGTGTCTGTTGAGCAGTGCAAGGCACGTCTCGACGCGTACTTCGCGCTGGCGATCATTGAGTTCGTGGGGCACCCATTTGTCAAGCTTTTTTACCTTGCCAATTTGACGCAAATGGACCAATATTGTTTTGACGCTAACGTCGAAAGCTGCTGCTAATTCAGCCGTAGATTGTGTATCATCAGCTTCCACAATCGCCTTTAATTCGTAATTGTCGACCAAAGTCTTCGGACGACCGCGAGGTTCATTTTTCAGGTCGAAATTTCCAGAACGGAAGCGAGCAAACCAATAACAGGTGGTGCGTTGGTTTGTAGTGTTAGCTCCGTAAACGTCGTTGATGTTGCGTGCCGCTTGTGCCGCGTTGCTGCCACGACGGTACTCATATTCCATAATTACTCGAATTTTTAACGTATCCATGATGACGAAAAAGATTGAAATGCGATGAAAATGTCACACACTAATCAATAAACAAATGACTACTTTTGGAAAAAAAAATCCATGTTTTTAAAATAAAATTAATTTGAAATTAGAATTCTTAGCCAAACAAAAATTATTTTGATTTGAAATGGCCAGTACTGCAGAACGGCAATTTCATAGGTAAAGACCTAATTTAATTTCGGCTAATTAGCGACTAATTTCTTTGTTGTTAGGTTGGATTCTCAATGCTCGGGCCTCGGCTAAACAACAAGAGTTGAAAATCCAGTGCGCGATAAAACTACGCCGCGAATCCGCGATATTTTTTACCTATGATGTTTTTTACGTTTGTGCGAACGTCGCCGACTCGCCGCCCGCGGCGCCGTCGCGTCGTAGGCTTACTCTACTACACCTCTGGCCTATACCATCGAGAAATACAGGCGTAATGTCAGTGTTACCTATTTATTTATTTGTTTACTTATCAACTAAGTAAATACCTACGTACATAACAGCAATAATAACCCACAAACCACAAACCACAATCTTTGTGGTAATTATAGATGTCGCATGGTGTATCTAAATTCAAGGAAAGCACGGCATTACTTAGCAGATCTACTACATTAAATAGGTACAATCATTATCTGCCTAGCCTTTTTCCAACTATGTTGGGGTCGGCTTCCAGTCTAACCGGATGCAGCTGTATACCAGTATTTTACATGGAGCGACTGCCTATCTGAACTTCACAAGCACCTCTTGTACATTTATGTTCGTATAACTACTTAAAATGTAGGGAACAGCTGATTTTTTCGCGATATCAGGTTTGGTCCCCTAGTAAAAGTTGTTCTTATTGATGAGTTTATTGACCCCTTAGGAGGTTGTGCTTTATACACACGTAAATAAACTGACGCCTTCTTTCCATGGGGCTAGGCAGAAACTACAGAACATTATCGAATGCTACGATTTGCTTCGTTAGAAAAAATACTAACGAATAATACCTAATAACCAACAATAATTTTGATTTATTCCGTTCTAATACCAAAAAACTAATACCACTGGTATTTGTTTGAACTTGTAGGTATTTATTTTCTATTCCGAACGGATATCACTTTTTAAATAATTTTTAACGTGCGAACGAATACCAATAACTTTTAGTTATACAATTAGTTTATATACGTGTTTCTTACGTTTATACAGTGGTATCCGTTCGTAATAGAAAAAAAACATGAGTTCAAACAAATACCTACCCAGTGTTAGGTAGGTATTAGTTTGTTGGTATTAAATCGGATTAAATCATAATTTTGGATTCCTTACGTTATTGTTTAGAGTTCGAGTAGCTTCATAAGCTGGGTTTTTATAACATGTAAGTACCTAACTTAGATTGTAGGTAAGTAAGTATTGAAATAGTTTTGTACCTATAGTTAGGTAGGTATGTATCATTCATGGACCGAACTACTTACTTTACACTGATGGATGAGGCAACCTCCTTGCTTTCAAACTTTCGACCTTCCGAAGTTCAAGATGGCGGCTATTAAAAACAAAATAAGAACAATAAGGCTACATCTCACTTGCAATAAGTATGGCGTAATTACAAAAGCTCGACCACCCACAAACAAAGTGATCCGGATCGGAAAACATCATGCGTTTTGTTATTACTGTGTGGTTTGGGGCAAAGATCTTGTTTTTGTAGATGGGACTGAAGATTTTTACCTACACTCTGTTTTTATGTCACGGTCCGTCCGTAGATGGGTGACCTCAACTCAACTCAAAGCATTTGTTTCAATATGGTTTCAATTAAACCAATTACAGGCACTTTTGAACTGTCAAAGAGTCGGTCAGTAAGTCAGAAAGTTGAAGCTAGTTGCCCATTCCAAAACGTAGCACTCTATGGAGAAGAACGGGCAAGAAACTCCACGGACACTCTTTTAAATCAAAATATGGTTACAAAATATTGGTTACATCTTTCATGTTGAAATTATACATGTGAGAACGATGAACGTTAAAAGCGTCGGTAATAAAAACAATTTAAAAATTAAATTAAAATTAAAATAAGCCGTGGCAGCTAAGGTACCTATGACCAGCCTCCACTAACAGCGCCCGTTCACGAATCTGACGCATGGATTAGTTAAGTGATCCAACACACGCCATCCCCATCTTTACATACCAAGCCCCCTCCATGCCTCGGAAAGCATGTTAAGCCGTTGGTCCCGGCTGTCATTCTTGGATCTTTGACAGTCGTTACGGGTCGTCAGAAGCCCGTAAGTCTGACAACCAGTCTTACCAAGGGGTATCGTGTTACGCAGTAACTGGGTTATGGAGGTCAGATAGGCAGTCGATCCGTATAAAATACTGGTATTCAGCTGCATCCGGTTAGACTGGAAGCCGACCCCAACATAGTTCGGAAAAGGCTAGGCGGATTGACTCTGTTTTTTTGCAAATAAGTGCTCTGGGACACGAGCGACGAAGCGACACGCGTCAATGGCAGAGGCAACTGCACGTGTCGACGACGCTTGCAATTGTAGCGTGTCGCGTCCGCCATTTTGTCACTCCTGAACTATTTGCAGTTACTGACAAAATGGCGGACGTGACGCTACAGTCTTCGGCACGCGTCGACGACTGCCGTCGACACGTGCAGTTGCCTCTGCCGTTGACGCGTGTCGCTCATGTGTAAGAACACTTGTGAATAAAAACTTTAACTCTGTCTGTCTGTTACCCTTTCAAGCCTTAACGGCTGAACGGATTTCGATGAAATTTGGCACACGGATAGTCCTTGACCCGTCCCAAAGGATACTTACTATCACGGGCTCGTTAGTACATTCCTTAATACAACGAGTATTGTGTCCCACTGCTGGGAAAAGATCTGCCCCATATTTTTCCAATTTTCTTTTTGCTGTGCCTTCTCCGTCAAATCGGATAGGAGCGAGTCCAGGCTCCAGATCGTCACGCCAGCCGGTGACGACGACCGTCTTCACCCACCCACTGCGTGACAACCCTGGTCCACCTATATGTATGCATCCTATAGGTCTGACCGGTTGAAAAAAAAAAGTACATTCCCATAGGACAAAGTCTGACCTCAACACAGGCGAAGCCGCAAGAGCTAGTGTTTCAATAGTTAAATGCCTACTGCCACTTCTTCACAGCCCATTTAATCTATAAAACTAACAAATACGTTACGGGATTTAGAGCAAGGTCACTTGATCGCAATTATGGTCTGATTGTGTGTCCGGTAACTTCCATAGGCGATGCAAGCTACAGGCGGAGGCGATAGCGGGAACTTTGGACAGTTGTAACATCATAGTTAAGTAGGTACCGATATAAGAAAGAAGGAGATGTGCCCAGTATGTTAAAATGTATCGGAACCCTGTGTCCCTACTTTGTTTCTTTGTCACTTTCATGATTTTAAAGACAAATACGGTAAAATACTTGTACTTACATATGGAAAGTGATTCCATGATTTACATAGTTTTTATTTTGGCTTCGGTTTTTACAAGAAACCACTGAACAACACAACACGGCATAGTCGAAAGCGCACTAGTTCGCGGAGACGCCCATTTGACTACGAACGGCTCATACTGAGCATGTCGCGCGGACACAGATTCGCCCCCTTGACAAAAAATTACAAAAAAAAATAAATAAATAAATAGCAACAATAAAAAAAATAGTTAAAAAAATCAACATTTGCGATAACAACAACAAAAAATTACAATGCAGGAATGTGTGCCTCACGGCTGTGCCAAATAAGCCCAGTTCAGCAAAAAATTCACAAATTCACATTTCACAAATTATACCAACAACGCCCGCCGACAATGTCACTCGACAACAGATCCTGCTGGATCTTATGGCGCCTGCTACACAGTGATTGTGCAGACGCCAGCACACCAAGCACACAGTCGGTCTTAAAGAAATTTTAATAGATTTTCATCTTTATCGCTAAAGCATTAGGTTCAAGGTTGATTAGGAAAAGACAGTTTCGGGTGGCTTGACCTGCTGGCGTCTGCACAATCACTGTGTAGCAGGCGCCAAAAGATCCAGCAGGATCTTTTGTCGAGTGACATTGTCGGGGGGCGTTGTTGGTAAAAATTTGTGAAATGTGAATTTTTTGCTGAACTGGGCTTTTTTGGCACAGCCGTGAGGCACACATTCCTGCATTGTGATTTTTTGTTGTTGTTATAGCAAATGTTGATTTTTTTAACTATTTTTTTTTTATTGTTGCTATTTTAATCTGCTGTTATTATTTTGTGTGCCTCTTTAATTTAGTATGTGCTAAATAAATGTGTTTTCTTTCTTCTTTCTTTCTTCCTAAATTGTCACAGACATTATTGTACTGACAAAACAAAATCTGAACTATCAAAGAACCGAGGACATACTATCAAAACGGTGAAGGAAACCATCGTGCGGAAACTGCCATGTCTTAGAACCAAAAATTCGAAGACGTGACATTCACCAACCCGCACTGGGCCAGCGCTGTAGTGTATTATGGCCCTGTAGTGTAGGTAGATTCATATTAACTAGTTAGCAAGTATGTCGGTAGATGTAAGTTGTACATGAAGCAGTCCAAATACAGCTCTGTTGTCGAACGCCTGTCTTTTATTGAACAGTCTCCAAATATTACAGCCCATTCCCTCTCACAGAGAGAAAGCCTTGGGCTGTTACAGTTTCTGGCGTTTTTTTAACTTTGGTCCTGGAATGGGATTTTCTTGTAACATGGGCACTGCTCAGTAAACCCAACAACCCATGATCACTGATATGTTTTCTTATATCCAATGAAAGAAGATTTTTCTTCTGGGTTGGGTTAAAAGAACGCTACACGCTTATAACCTGCACCGCCATAAAAGACATACAATAATCATTTTGTTTATTGTTTTTATATAACTTTGACCAGATTGATATAATGAGATGTATCTGCTTATTATTGAAGAAAGGAAGGCCGCGTTTGTTAGGATTTGATAGCTCTATGAGGCTCTTTGCCTCTATGGTACCTACTCTATGGTTTGCTAGGTACTAGAAGGCTATTATTATTTCGTGTGTTAATAATGTGTGTGTGGGGCGATTTGAGAACATTGTGCAGAAGGCACACTTCAGATTTTTTATGACTATTTACGTAAATTCGAGCGATTTTTGTAGTGAAAATCATTTTGGATAAATGGTTTGCTACAATCACTAGATTTGAATAAAGTCTTAAAACTAAGTAGGTACCTAAATGATACCTTTGCGCGTTCCTGAGAAAATGGTCTCGACGGACTGACGGATAAACAGACAGAAAACACTACAAATTAAAAAATAACTCTAATTTCGGAAGTCAGTGGCAAATAACGAAAATACAAAATCAAAGACACCGATTTCCGAAATTAAAGTTACTTTTTTTGTTGAAGGAATGTAGGCGTATCCTTCGTTAGATCAAGTCTCATAAACTAGGACAGGATGAAGGATACGGTTAGATCAAGTCTCATAAACCAGGGAAAGATGAAGGATACGGTTAGATCAAGTCTCATAAACTAGGACAGGATGAAGGATACGGTTAGATCAAGTCTCATAAACTAGAGAAAGATGAAGGATACGGTTAGATCAAGTCTCATAAACTAGGACAGGATGAAGGATACGGTTAGATCAAGTCTCATAAACTAGGAGAAGATGAAGGATACGGTTAGATCAAGTCTCATAAACTAGGACAGGATGAAGGATCCGGTTAAATCAAGTCTCATAAACTAGGGCAAGATGAAGGCTACAGTTAGATCAAGTCTCATAAACTAGGGCAACATGAAGGATACGGTTAATCAAGTCTCATAAAGTACGGCAGGATGAAGGATACGCTTTGATCAAGTCTCATAAACTAGGGCAGGAATGCAGGATGAAGGATACGGTTAGATCAAGTCTCATAAACTAGGGCAAGATGAAGGATACGGTTAGATCAAGTCTCATAAACTAGGACAGGATGAAGGATACGGTTAAATCAAGTCTCATAAACTAGGGAAAGATGAAGGATACGGTTAGATCAAGTCTCATAAACTAGGGAAAGATGAAGGATACGGTTAGATCAAGTCTCATAAACTAGGACAGGATGAAGGATACGGTTAGATCAAGTCTCATAAACTAGGAGAAGATGAAGGATACGGTTAGATCAAGTCTCATAAACTAGGACAGCATGAAGGATACGGTTAGATCAAGTCTCATAAACTAGGGCAAGATGAAGGCTACAGTTAGATCAAGTCTCATAAACTAGGGCAACATGAAGGATATGGTTAATCAAGTCTCATAAAGTACGGCAGGATGAAGGATACGCTTAGATCAAGTCTCATAAACTAGGGCAGGAATGCAGGATGAAGGATACGCTTAGATCAAGTCTCGTAAACTAGGGCAGGAATGCAGGATGAAGGATACGGTTAGATCAAGTCTCATAAACTAGGGCTAGATGAAGGATACGGTTAGATCAAGTCTCATCAACTAGGGCAAGATGAAGGCTACAGTTACATCAAGTCTCATAAACTAGGGCAAGATGAAGGATACGGTTAGATCAAGTCTCATCAACTAGGGCAAGATGAAGGCTACAGTTAGATCAAGTCTCATAAACTAGGGCAAGATGAAGGATATGGTTAGATCAAGTCTAATCAACTAGGGCAAGATGAAGGCTACAGTTAGATCAAGTCTCATAAACTAGGTCAAGATGAAGGATACGGTTAGATCAAGTCTCATCAACTAGGGCAAGATGAAGGCTACAGTTAGATCAAGTCTCATAAACTAGGGCAAGATGAAGGATACGGTTAGATCAAATCTCATAAACTAGGGCAGGATGAAGGATACGGCTAGATCAAGTCTCATAAATCTGTTGTCAACATGTTAGCTTTAGGGCGAATTTATTATACCAATGAAATTAAACGCGATCAGCACATCTAAACCGCGTTTAAGAGCTCCCAGTGTGTCACTAATTCATTATTGGTGTGGAATATTGACTTACCTTCACTGTTTGCCCACTTGCCCACCGACCACCGCACAGGGAACGGGACGTCAACGAGAAAACAGATGACGGCACCCTAATATACAGGATGTTTCTTTTAAGGCTACTCTTTCGAAAAAAGCTTAAAAACAGCGTGCAGATGAAGCAGTTTTTCGCCGGAACCTACAGAGAAATTACATCTGAAAAAAATTGTTAGTAATCTACATGATATGAATCGTAATTTGGTTTAGCCATAATTTTTCTATCGGTATCACATAATAAGAAAAACAAACCCTAAATCACCTCCAAATCGTTAAGATGAAACCATTTTACTCCTTCATTTTTTATCAAAAGAATATAAAAAAAAATATCTACTACTTTGCAATACAAACGAAAATGATTTGGTTTTGTTACTTTTTAAAAACATGTATATTTTTTATTATAATAAATTAAAAATGCGTGTAATTTGGGACAGCGCTCCTTGATGGGCGAGTCCTATTACTGGCTGGACGTACGACGCGTTGCGTGAGCTCAGGCCAGAATGCGCAAGCTAACCACTCAAGGTCATTGGCGTATAGTTCGGCCTTAAAGTGTCTAGCCAGTGCGAGCTGATAGCAGATTACCATACCATACCTATCAATTTAACCCGATTTTTTGTAGTCATATCAATGGTAGTGGTTAAGAGGATAGTAGTAGATATAAAATTTATGTTTTTATTATCAACTAAACTCTGCTTAAACGTAGAGGAATAGTAAATATCAGGATTGGCAAAAATATGCAAAGATAATAATAAATTATAAAATATGAAAATCACAAGATTTTAGATACACCACTTTCAACGACCGATTTCAGCAAATAATGCCCTATTTAGTACCTACATTCTTGTTCAATGTTGACCCAAAAAAAGATATAATTTTTTAAAGCCTCTCTCGTTGAATCAGGAAAAATATCGAAAAAAAATTATAACTCGAAAACTACAAACAATCGTAGAACATACATTGGGGTTAAATCGATAAGTATTGTACTCTGCTATCAGCTCGCAATGGCTTGACACCTTAACACGTTGAACGCCATGTGAAAAATCGGGTATTTCCATTCAGGCCATGGGGCTCGCCGGTGAGCCTTGTCTTACTGAACCATTCGAGCCACGGGGGCCACCCGTGAGCCGCGGGATAGGTACTACGGAAACGCTTCCTACAAGCCACAGATTGCAGCTATCAAACAAAACGCGTATGGAAGTGAGCCGCGTGGCCCTGTAGGCGAACCAGACGGCGTGGTTTTCAAATCCAACATAAACTTGTAGTTTTTATCAGGGTTATTGCAAGATGCTAGGATTATTCAACTGAAAATGTTCAAAATCATACATTTTTGGCGGGAAAAGCGTAAGCGATCCCTCACTTGTCGACGCAGCGCGCGATATTGATCGGCCGGAGTATATCACTACTCCCGATTACTCCCGAAGCGCCCTCGCCGGGTGGGCCGTAGCGTGACCCCGTGGCCCCCGCGAACGGAAATGTACACAGTCCTTTGTACGAGGCCACGGGGCCCACCTGTGAGCCTTTTACAATATCTTAAAAACTAGACGGTAGAAGTCGCAACTATTTATTTTCCATACAAATTACGACATTTTATAAACTTTGGAATGAAAATCTCAAGTTGATGAAAATTACCGATTACCTGATTTTGACTTGGCCCGAACGGAACACTACGCTAGGCCCACCGGTGGGCCACATGGCGTTCAACGTGTTAAGGCCATACCCCGACCAAACGACCTTGAGCGTTCGGTCCTTCTCTGTCCTGCCGCTCAGCCTCGCTCTGTCCCGCTCCCTGCGCACGCCCCTTCATCAAAAAATTCTAATTTTTTCTGGAATTATTTAAATTAAAAAAGAATAGCGAACTTTAAAAAAAAAATAAAACGTGGATAATTTAGATTTTTAAATTATCTATCCATTAGTGTAATCCTCAAATGATTAGAACGTCACCTTTAGCAAAAGATGCATGGAATCAATAATTTTAGACACTTTTTTACAAGGAGATTTTAAATGTATTTATTTCACATAAAAACAAAAGTAAACGTGCAATGTGATGATAGAATATCGAACATTAATAATGTGCTTTTAGATGTAATTTATTACACTTAATTAATGAGTTAATAGGCTCTGAATAACGCCCAATCGCAAGGTTTTGGTCGGGGGATCTTCTGTATAATGTGCGGCGGCGCCGTCATCTGTTTTCTCGTTGACGGAAAAGGTCCTGGTCCTGGTTGAGGTTGAAGGAAGGAACCTGGATCGCAGACGTAGTCGTGGGCAAGTGGCAACAGCTAGTAGATATGATTACGTACCTCTTGAACAGTGATTTCATATTTTTTTGTTTGGCAGACAATTCGGACGAAAAAAATGGGTAATTCAGTGTTTTTGTGGCAATAAACGCTGTTTATGGCAATCATAATGACATTGCGGCCTCTTTTGAGGTTCAAAAGACCCTAGCACGACTTATGTGGGTTGCAACGTTAGTAATAGTAGATTTTAAGATAAAGATCCAAGTTAAGTTTTGAATATTTAAAAAATCTTAGGTAAGTGTGGTGTCCACTAAGGTCATTTGATAAGACTGTGTGTTTAGAGTAAAACCACCAGATTACACACACACACATACACAACACAAGACACGACGACGAGATGACGACACGGTTGGCGCAGTGGTTGAGTGATTGACTGCTGCGCAGCATGTCGCGGGTTCGATTCCCGCACGGAACAAATATTTGTACGACCTACAAGTATTTGTTCCGGTGTTTTTCTATCTATAATATGTATGTATTTACAAAAAAAAAAAAATGTATATAAGTAGTTGCTTAGCTTGGGACTAGATGGCGTTGTGTGAAATGTCCAAGGATATTTATTTATTTATTTATTTAGATTATCAGTAAGTACACTACAGCTCAAAGGGAACGTGTCTAGCTAGCCGGATCAGTCCGGCTCTATGCTGGAGCCGGCGCGGCGGCGGGACTCTTGGAGCGCGATACCCTTGAGATTTGTGTGCTAACACACAGTATATATCGGGTGTAAAGAGATGCGCCTTGCAGCTTAGTTTTCCATGTCTACTGTAGTTAGGCCGAATTTTCGGTGAACAGTGGAACCGCAGAAGCGATACGCTCGTTTATTATATTTTTAACCGACTTCCAAAAAGAAGGAGGTTATCAATTCGACTGTGTTTTATTTGTGTGCTACGCGATTATTTCGCCAATTATAAATTAATTTTGATGATTTCTTTTTTTGTTTAATAGGTCATACTTCAGAAGTGGTGCCTTAAAAATTCTAGTCACTTTGCTTAGTAATATTAAAGAAATTAAATAAAAATATAATTTAAATACTTAATAAAAAAAAAAATTAAATTTTTTTAAAAATTTTCATTTTTTGAGGTTAGTAATATAATTGCTTCGATAATACGTATTTAATACAGTTTGTGTATTTTGATGATTTTCTAATAGTTCCTGTCACTGTTGTTTATGTAGCAATTAGTGGTATACGAATTATTAGTTAGTTATGTATGTTGTAACATTCATACATAACTAACTAAAAAGTGAAAAATAAAATCATTTTTTACAAAAAAAACAACCGATTTCTAAAACAACACTACAAAGTGAAAAATAACTTTATTTTCGGTGGCAAAAAACTAAAATACAAAGACACTGACTTCCGAAATTAAAGTTATTTTTCACTTTGTAGTGTTGCTTTTTGGAAGCCGGCTGTATTTTTTGTAAGTAAAAAAGTTTTTATGTAAGTATTGAACTGTTTTGAGTGGGTAGCGGAAAACGCGGCTGGTGGAGCGGTGTCATAAGCGGGTCGCGAAAACGCAAACCTGGGAAAAAAAATATTATAATTATTAATTAATAATTATAAATTATATTATTATTAATTATTTTTTTTATAAAATTTTATTTTATTTTCGCATTTTTGTTTGTTGTATTTTTTTTTTCGCTGGAACAGGCAGGTCGCAGTTCGCTTCAAGAATGTCTTTTTCTACTGAATATTTAATTACTACCGTTTTGGAACGGCCTGCATTGTGCAAAGCAAGCGATGCTGGCCGTAGTAATAAAGATATTATCAAGAAATTGTGGGAAGAAATAAAACAATTGAGTAAAGTAGGTACCTAGTAGTAAAATATCCCATGCCAATAGTGCTATGGCTAATAATTATGGCTATTGGCATGAGATATTTCAAAATGGGATATTTAGAAAATGGTATTTTCTAAATTATTAGAGACGCATTCGTAGGTATATATAATTTTGAAAATGCCGTTTTCTTTACGAAAAACACTAATGTCCGTAGTAAATGTCAATGTGTACTGGCGATTAGCGAGTGGTTCCGTTCCCCCCCCCCCCCTTATCTCCGAAACTACGAAGCTTAAAATTTTGAAAAAAATACAGAAAGTAGTTCTATACCTGTAGATTACAGGAAAACTTATAAGAAGTTTGTGGTCTTAACATGGTAAATCTCTCAATATTGTGAGTACAAACTTGTACATTTACTGTTGGACTTGGAATGTATGGGAGAACATGATTTTCAACTATAATGTTAAGTTTGTTCTTGGGATAATTTCATCCCAACTACGGAACCCTTCATTGTGCGTAGTCCGACACGCACTTGACCGGTTTTTTTATATAAGCAATAATTAGCTATAATTATTTTTATAAAATGTTAGGTAGGTACTGAGTTGTAAGCCTGTAAACCACCCACGGCTGGGCAAAGACACACAGAGAAGGCACGAGCATTGATCACCACGCTTGTGTGCAAGCGTGGTGATGGTGATCAATGGGTTGGCGGTATATTAATTTTATTGTAAGTCCAGGTTTCCTCGCTATGTTTTCCTTCACAGATGTCAGTAATGTCTAAGATAAACTTAGAAAGTACTTACCTTTTTAGGGTTCCGTACAAAAATGGTAAAAAAGGAACCCTTATGAGTAGTATATTATTGGGCATTCTATACCACTATCGGCAAGTCGCTCGGCGAGTGCGCCTCGCTGCCGACAGTGGTATAGAATGCCCAATAATTGATAATCGACTCGCCTCTTCACTCGACCGAGACAGTACGTTCGCTCTGAAGGGTGGTACAGAACGCTTAATAATGAACAATCGACTCGATCAATGACCAGTAACGCAAAAGAGGTTGTGGTAACTTTATAAATGTTAACGTACTATATACATTCACTCATTTCCAATCGGTTCATTTCCGACAGTAATCATGAAATTTGTAAAACAACCGCAATCGCTGCATGTTAATACAGTCTGCGATGATATTCGTAAGACTAGTTTTCGTCATGGTGAATTATTACCTGACTCAGTACGATGTATCATTTGCGGTCCGTCTAATTGTGGAAAAACCAATTTATTAATCGGTCTTCTTATACATGAAAATGGATTAAGATTTGAAAATGTTTATGTTTATTCAAAAACTCTGCACCAACCCAAGTACATTTTTTTAGAAAGAGTTTTGCAACGGGTTCCCGGTATTTCCCTCCAGAAATATCAGGGAAATGAGGAAGTACTGAGCGTTCAGGACGCAAAACCCAATTCCGTGATTATTTTTGATGATGTTGCATGTGAAAATCAAAATAACATGCGTGATTATTTTGCAATGGGAAGACACAAATGCATTGATTGTTTTTATCTGAACCAAACATATAGTAAAATTCCTAAGCAGTTAGTAAGAGACAATGCGAATTTAATCATACTTTTTAAACAAGATGAAATTAATTTACGACATATTTATGAAGAACATGTCAACACTGATATGACATGGATTGAATTTCGTGAAATGTGTTCGAAAATATGGAGTGAACCCTTCAATTATGTAGTGATTAATAAGGATTGCTCCAAAAATAAAGGATGTTACAGAAATAAATTTGACACTTTTGTTGTCTTTGATTAAATACTAATATTTAAGAGCGTTATCCCTGCGATATTGTTATTCTTCAGACAACGCTTAATCAATCACGAGCATTTTTGTTATTATGGAAAAATCATTGAAAAGACAAATTGTTGAAGCTGCAGAAGCTGTTAAGAAGAAAGTGCAAAAAATGAGAGATGTTGAGATTAACAATCAGCAAGTACTGGAATCAGTTTTCAAGCCGTTAACAGATCCACTTAATCAAATTGCTAATGTCAGTAAGCAGGCTTCTCTCTTACATAATACAGAAAATGAAGAAACCAAAGTTCCGTTTATCGATGAAACTTTTCAAAAAGATCCCCCAATTAGCAAAGGAAGCAATGATAATAACGACAATGAAGACGAATATGAATCTGATATTGAAAGTGACTCTTCGTACAAATCATTAGTTGAAAACAAGCAAGGTTATGATACGTCATCTTGGTCAGTGTCCTCAGAAGCACTGACAGATATTCCGTTTGGTGTCAGAGTAGAGGCAGGAAAGTTGATGTTAGGTTCTGCTCGTATAACGATCAGCGATGAGTATATCATCGTGGCTGGACGCAAATACCAAAATACCTCTGGTTTAAAACAGTTGCTGTTGAAAAAGAACGTAGATTTAAGTTTGGTTACAGAGAGTGATATGAAACACTATAAGTCGATGCTACTTGATACGAACGCACATCGACGAGACTATGAGCCTGGTAAACCAATAAAAAGTAATAAAGGACAAAAATATATGCAAATTATTAAGCCTCTCTTCCAGCTACGAAGTACAATTCAGGACCACCAATCAAAGGGAAAAGGACTACCCTTAACAAAAATGTGGAAGAAAAACGTTGATTTTGTATATTGGGACGATCCAAATGAACTGGTGGATAGGTTAAAATTATTAATTGCATCTCGAGATGCTGGTAACACAGGATTAGAAAATGAAATTATATCTATCATTGAAGAATTGCGTGAAAGTAAAGTTATAAATAAATAAATATTTTGAAATGTGTTTATTTTATTATCAGCTTCTTGATACAAAACACCTTAAACATGAACGTAGACAAATTCGGACACTACATTCACAAAAGAATGCGTTTATCAGAGTTATTTGAGTTTAATGAGAACGCATTGTTAAAATTAGAAAACGGAGATTTTGATTTAAAAACATCAAGACTGAGAGGAATTCAATCTCCAGTAGAAGCAGATGAAGCTGTGAACAAGGATTATGTAGATCGATTGAATGCTAACATGTTAAAAGAATTAAATCATCTGACCGTGAACAAGGATTACGTAGATCGATTGAATGCTAATATGTTAAAAGAATTTAATAATATGATTGGTTCATTGCGCTCTCAAATCATAAAAGACGCGAAGGGTACAGTTCAAGCTACTTTAAAAGCAAAGATGCTTGAAGTTTCAACTCAGTTGCAGGATAAGTTTTATACTAAAGCAGAGGTAGATAAATTACTACAAAAAACTCCGTAATGACAAAACAGCAAATTGTTAATGAAATACACAAAGCAGCACGAAGAAATTTTGTTAGACGTCCTGTTATTCTAAAGGGGATCGATGACTTGTGGCAAGCTGATCTGATGGACATGCAAAACCTAAGAAAATATAATAAAGGTCATAATTACATTTTAGTGGTGATTGACTGCTTCTCAAAGTACGCTTGGGCAGAGCCATTAAAATCAAAAAATAAACTTGATGTTACTCATGCATTTAAACGAATACTGATTAACAGCAATCGTAAACCGGTTAATTTGCAAACTGATATGGGAACAGAATTTTATAACCACTCATTTCAAACGCTTATGAAGACAAACAATATTAACCATTACTCTACATTTTCTACCAAAAAAGCTTCGATCGTAGAGCGACTGATTAAAACTCTTAAAAATAAATTATATAAATATTTCAGTCTGAATGGAAACTATACGTGGTTAGGTATACCTTTAGAAGTTACATTAAAGATATATAACAACACAAAACATCGTACCACAAAATTTAAACCAATTGAAGTAAATAAATGTAGTGAGTCAGTTATAAAAGAAAATATTAAAAAAGCTTTAAATCATGTAACCGTCCGTAGAAAACCTAAGTTCAAAGTAGGTGACTTTGTTCGTATCAGTAAATACAAACACAATTTTGAGAAAGGTTATACACCGAATTGGTCAACTGAAATATTTACTATAAAAAAAATTAATCGTACTATACCAGTAACATATCATATTCAAGATCAGCGAAAGCAATCCATAATGGGAACCTTTTACGAGCAAGAACTTCAGAAATGTAACTATCCAGGTATTTATTTGATAGAAAGGGTTTTAAAAAGAAAAGGAACAAAACTGTTTGTGAAATGGTTGGGTCTAAACGAAGAAGAAAATAGTTGGATCGACAAAACTGCAATAGTGAATTAATATAATTATATAACTATTACTCTTGCATTATTTCTTTCATTACACTTTAGACAATGCAAGGAGGTGAACTTGTTAATACTTTAATTAATAATCTACCGTTCGAACTTCATTTACCCGGCTACAATTATTGCGGTCCCGGAACAAAACTCCAGAAACGTTTATTACGAGGTGACAGAGGCGTAAATAAGCTAGACGAAGCTTGTATGCATCACGACAAACCATACAGATTTACCCAATCGTCACAAAGCTGATTTGCAACTACTAAATATGGCTAAACAAAGACTTAAATCTAGCGATGCTGGGAGAGGTGAAAAACTTAGTTCATGGTTAGTGAGCAAAGTTATGAAAGCCAAACTGAAATCTGGTTCCGGCATTAAAACGTTTAAAAGTTTCGTGTCAAAAATAAAAGCAAAAATAAAGAAACTGAATCCAAAGGACAGTAAAACTTTAATTAACGTTGCTTACTCAGCAGCAAAAAAAATATTTCCAAAGATTCAGAAAATTCGAGTACCGCGAGTGATACCCTTACCAAAGACTGGAGGTATTCTACCTTTAATCCCAATTTTTGCGGGCTTATCAGCTTTAGGAACTTTAGCTGGTGGTGCGGCTGGAATTGCAAAAACTGTTAACGATTACAAAGCAGGGCAGCAAAATTTGCGAGAAACACAACGACATAATAAGGCTATGGAGTCTTTAAAGTTAGGTCAGGGTTTATACATCAAGCCACATAAAGATGGTAAAGGTTTATTCGTACAATCTTCAAAAAACTGAAAAATAAGCTACCTAATCGTCCTCTCACTAATATAGACATTCAAAGGTTTGCACGCAACATCCCTCACTTTCGAGGAGTATACATGAAGGATCAGTTACCAAGGACGCCAAAACGAGTTGAATGTGGTATCGTTAACTTGGATGATTCTAAGAACGAAGGCTCGCATTGGGTAGCTTATGTAAAAATATGCAATTATTGTGAATATTTTGATAGCTTTGGAGATTTGAAACCTCCAATGGAATTAATGCGATATTTTAAGAATTGTAATGTTTTTTATAATTATACAAGATATCAGAAATTCAACACTGTAAATTGTGGACACTTATGTTTAGAATATCTGTGGACTTTTTGGGAATAAACGTATAAAACTTATGCTTTTCTTTTATTTAAATCATTTGCAAGATGTCACTCACATTATCGATAACTGGAAACTCGTCAACTTTATCTACTTACTATCCTAACACGTTGCAACTATATGAACAGTATGAGTGTGCCTTATTGCATTTCGCAACATTTAATTCTATTCCAAATATTGACAAAACGAATAATAAGCTCTATTATGGTTCTAACGAAGTTATTGAAATACCAGACGGCACCTATGAATTGCAAGATATTAATGATTATTTAAAATCTGAAATGAAAGATGCATCAATCAAACTACAGTGCAATAACAATACTTTAAAAGCTGCTGTATATTGTACAAAAGACATAAATTTTAATAAAGAAGGTACTTTTAGAAATTTATTAGGGTTTAATAAGCAGATCTTGAAAGCAAATAAATGGCACGAGTCACAGTTTCCAGTCAACATTTTACCTACAACAGTGATCAGGATCGAATGTGATATTGTAAGCGGCTCGTACACAAACGGAGAACCGAGTCACATTATCCACGAATTTGCACTCAACGTGCCTCCCGGATATAGGATTATAGAAATCCCGAAAAACGCGATATATTTTCCAATTAACCAAAACAACATTAGCTGCATACATATCAGGCTGTTAGATATAAATAACCGCTTAATCAATTTGCGTGGTGAAGAAGTGCAGCTGTATTTGCATCTCCGAAGAAAAAAATGATTGACTACAATAAATATGTGCATCCACAAATCAAAAATATCAGTTCCGCTCAAGCTTCCAACCAAATAAGAGCTCGCCCTAAGAAGAAAATAAAATTAACTAAAGACAACAAGGCATTCCTCAAGGCGATCGGTTTGCTAAAATGAATATCTTAGACGTTTTATCCGCTCCGACTTATGACAACACTGTAGAAGGAATCGAATTTCATTCTTACAAGCCCTACGTAACTAGTTTCAATAGAAACGATGAAATCCGCATACCTATTAACCAACAGGACTTGTATATACTTCCGTCAGCTAGTACCTTGTATTTGGAAGGAACTGTTGTCGTAAGTAAAAAGGATATGAAAGAGAAAGCCACTAGTGTTAATTTTACGAATAATGCTCTACTTTACCTATTCCAAGATATAAGATATGAGCTGAATGGAGTGGAAATTGATAGAATAAAAAATGCTGGCATAACTACCACCATGAAATCGTTAATATCAATGAGTGAAAGTGAATCAAAGATAGCCAACGCATGGGGCTGGAATATCGATGGAATTAAAAATATTAATGGGGGTAGCTTTTCCGCTTCTATACCACTCTGTAACATCATCGGTTTCGCAGAAGATTTCAAGAAAGTTGTGATAAATAGTAGGCATGAACTGATATTGCTACGAAGTAATACTAATCTGAATGCTGTCAAACTTAACACCGGTGAAATTGTAGACGACGTTCAGATAAATAAAATCATCTGGCGCGTACCGCATGTTAAAGTGTCTGACAAAGAGAAAATAAGTTTGCTAAAACTGTTAGAAAAAGATCGACCACTCCAGATGATATTTAGAAATTGGGATTTGTACGAATATCCAGCTTTACCTAAATCTACAAAACATACCTGGTCTATCAAAACTTCCTCACAAATAGAGAAACCAAGATACATAATTATGGGCCTACAAACAAATAGAAAAAACAATTCAAGTTCTGATATGTCCCAGTTCGATCACTGTCATGTTCGTGATGTTAGAGTATACCTAAATTCAACATACTTCCCGTATGAAAACCTAAATGTCAGCTTCGCGAATAACAGAATTGCTTTATTATACGAGCAATACATCAGATTTCAACAGTCTTATTACGGACGTCGCTCGGAACCCTTATTAAGTGAGAAACAATTCAAAGATTTGGCGCCGCTATTTGTCATAGATTGCTCTAGACAAGCTGATAATGTAAAGACCGGTCCTATTGTGGATGTAAGGGTGGAAATTGAGAGTGATTCGGATATACCAGATCAAACTTCTGCATACTGCCTTATATTGAACGACTGTATCATTGAGTATAAGCCGTTGAGTAATACTGTGAGAAAAATATCATGAATCCGAATACTATCATATTAGATGTTCAAGGGTTTAAAGACCTCAACAATAATTTTATAATAAAAGAATTAGCTTTTGCTAGTCGTGATTATACGCAAACATTTTTAATAAAACCACCATACTTGTTTAAATACTTAACAAGTGACGAAAAGAGACAAGTTAAATGGTTGGAAAGAAATAGAGGTATTTATTGGAATGAAGGATATATTGACTATAGAGAATTTCAACGCATAATCGTTCCATATCTAGAAAATAAGGAAATCATTGTAAATGGTTTGGAGAAGGTGAATTGGGTAAAGGATCTGTGTGTGAATTGTAAAGTATCAGACCTTGGTACAGAACAATGTCTTAGTTTCTCTGCTTTGCATAAAAAATACTGTGAAGGAAGATCAAATTTTAATTGTAGTAAACATTTAAAGCATTGTGCACTTAAAAACGTGCTTTGTTTAAGGAAGTATTTAGAATGGGCATAAAATGTATGTAATAATGAGTGTAATGTACTTAGATTACTAGTTTTAAGGTTTTTAAATAAAAATCATAATAAAGTAAATTTACCTTTATTTTTACAAATACCCCACACGTCTTCAAATAACACAATCTAATACGAAATTAAAAACATTTACTATTTTACACACCCGGTTATTAAAAGTCAGTATCTATTAAAGATTTTGATATTTTCTTAACTAAAGACTCAGTTTCGTCCATAACACTGTCGATAGCATCTTGAACTATATATTGAGCGTTTATAATAACGTTCTCACTGTCACTATCACTGTCCATGGTTTGAGAATTGTTGTTACACAGATCTACGACTGAAATTTTTATTAATTTAATCCCTCTTCGCTGTAGTCGACTCATAACGAAGGATTTTGTTGGCTTTTGCTTTTTCGACTTTTCCCTGCATCGTTGTTTTGGTTTTTTATCTTTCATGACTTGTTTGCTGTGCTCGGGCTCGCTGCGAAACATCTCAGAGAATCCCTCGTAGGGATCCTGAGCATACTGGCTGAACACAATCTCGGATTCAGAAATCTGAAACAAAAATATAAACACAATTTATACCACTATCCCGTAGTAAAGCGCTTGAACGCTTTATAATTAGGTTTTCCATCGAGGAATTTCTCAAAAGCAGCCTGAAGTTTAGATTTGGTTTAGATTTGTGACAATAGGCTCTGGAAAAATGTAAGTCTATATACACCTCTGCCAAACCAATCGTCAGTTACGAAACATCATAAAAAATCGAATTAAAAATATTTTACTCACCGACATGATGACTTTTGATAGAAGTTATAAAAAAATATTTAACAGGTGTTCGCGCTGAATAATTTTTCGTAAATGATGCCAAAACAATTAAATACTGTTGTACATAATTACATGTCATACTAATATTGTCAACTAAGCGTTTGTGTCTCCAGGCTAAGGCCAATGAACTGCAACGTAGGTAATACTTATACAATGACTAATACTGCCGCGCTAAAGATAAGAGCAGTAAGTATGTTTTGCATAGTTTTAGGTAATTGGCGCGCAAAGCTTTTGTTACAATTTTGTTATTCCGGACTTCTGTTTTTAAGTTAATGGTTGAAAATCTACACGTTTCAACCAACTAATATAACTTAAAAACAGAAGTCCGGAATAACAAAATTGTAACAAAAAAATCTTTGCGCGCCAATTACTCAAAACTATGCAAAACATACTTACTGCTCTTATCGTTAGCACGGCAGAATAGCGCCTTGTAAGCATGTTACTTAATCGTAAAACGTTAGTTATTCGAAAATCAACCTTATGATGCATGGTACTCTAGGTGCATAGTGAAATAACTGCAATCAGTATTTACTTTATTTACCGATTTAAAAACAGAGTGTAATGATATTTTAAAATAAATAGGATTTCATAAATGAAACAAATCGATAGTTATAATAATTCACATTTTATTTCATTATCGTATAACTTTAACATTTATTATTTCCTAAAACTAAACCAATACAGAAGTAGCTGAAGGTAACACTTAACTTAAATTATTATCAAAGTAATTCATTCTTAAAAATAAATGCATGACCCCAGGCTCGGGTCGATATTTGATCCACAGATATCGATCGTTTGTCATCATTTCTAGATAAAGCAACTTTGTTGACAGTCCGAGTAAATATTTCGTGTTTTATAGATTTAAACATATTATTTTTTCTCCGAATTACTCCACCATTAAATAAAATGGTTTCATAGTCTGATAAGTTTAAATCCCTGACCACGCATGATTTTACTCCTTTTGCTTTTTTAATAATATTATTAGGGGTTTTTATAGAGTAAAGTTTCGATCTCAAACCAACAAAATCAGATATATATTTTCCTCCCATTTCATCTTTAAAGAGACCGGGAACCTTTTTATTTTTTAGCGGTATTTGAAAATCATTTGTGACTTCATAGTTACTGCTGTCAAAATATTGCAAAAAATTATATTTCAAATCATGGTAAAAATCGTTAGTGTATATTTTATAGACAAAGGAATCGGTATCTGTGTAACATAGCTGCACTCGGTCTTTATAAAAAGGCTTTACAATATTGTAATGAAAGTAATACATGTGTGCTTTTGAAAGTTCTAACACAGTGAAACCTATGTATATAGGCTTGTCTAAAATAATTTGATCAGGTTTCATTTGTATTGCAACTAAATTTTCTGATAAAACAGATGCACTGTGGAAATAGGGGTTGGCTATAAGTTTCTCAGCGGATATGAATTTCTTAGTTCGATTGGACTGATCGGACCATTGATTAACTAAATGAACGGTTACTCTATTTTCCGTATTTTCTAATGTTTTTCCAAAAACACTGTTGTTTAGTAACTTAAAAAAGTCTTGTTCGAAGGAACTTTTTGCTTTTTGTCTTAATTGAGTATTTAACTCTATGTACTGTTTTAAATATGGACTCTGTCTAAAAGTAATAGCTCTATGAATTTTACGTAATATTAAACCATGTTCCAAACATTTTTTTAAATGAACGTAATGAATCACGTAATTGTACTTATTATACAAATTTGCTATTAATTTCTTTGTTTTACCTCCCGGGGGTATACATTTTTCAGGACAAAATGGTAAGTCATTATGCTGATTATGTAAATGCTCGGGATACAATAGATCGACTTCTAATATGAAGCCCCAGTTTGCGTTATCCTCTATAGTGGTAACATTAAAATTAGCTAATTCGTTATCACTTAAAAATCTGAAACTAGAGTATGGTAAATACTGACACATGCTAAAACCGTAAAGATTATTACAATCTAAATATACTATGAAACTCTCAGGTTGTGAGGGATTATATTCAGGCATGTATTTGTGATTGGCTCTAGCGTGCCGATGGGAACACATGCACAAACCACCGCGTATACCGCTTTGTATCATTCTGATGATAGCTAAGTCCGACACGAGTTCTAACTGAACGCCCGTTTTTAGCAACATTGCATCGAAAGATAAACTTGGTGCAGTAATGTAAAACGCTGGGTCAAGACTGTAATACTGTTTACAAGTTTTCCGGAAATTTTGAAATATGTCTGTCAACAAAAGCACATCCGTTTTTAAGTATAGATCCGTATACTCGCCGAGGTTATTAATATTGAATTCAGCCCAAACAGTCTGTGCGTGATTATAATCTTCATCACTAATGTCTTCGTTAGTCAAAGAATTATAAAAATTACCCTTAGACGGCAAAGATTTTTGTTCGTAACATTTCCAATTGGTCATGTAATCATATGGATATATACCTTTTCTTTTCAATAAATTAAACTGTCTGTCTTTAGAAAAATGAAATCGAAGGTTAACAAAATCTGCCACTTGCAAAGTTTTAGCGAGCTTGTCTAAACTTGTCCCTAAAAAGTTGAATGAGTCTAAAAATCTTATACAAATAAACTCGTTATCAGCAATAGGAATAAATTTGGTAAATGCTACATATTTTTCTTTAGTCTTGGGGATTATTTTAATTGGGCCTGGAATTTCGCCTAACTTTTTTATAAATAAATGACAATCGTACCCGGATAAATTGTGAAAAAATATTGGAATAAATTTTGGTACTTTGTGTTGCAAATTACAGTGTCGATGTGCTGCACCTCGATAGAGGCCTGTAATATGGCAATGATCTCTTACTTTGTCGGCCAACAGTAAATTGTCGCAAATATGACACCTAATGGCGCGTTTGAACTCAAGAGAATTTTCCTCAGTGAATATCATAGGTTCACTTTTGGATATAATTCTATGTATTTGTTTTACATCCTCAGTAAGAAAATGTATAAATTTCGAAACACAATCATTACCGCGATAACTTCTATAGCCTTCAACGGTATCATTTTTATTTGATGACACGACATTGTAAGCGAACGCCGCCGGCACGTGGCGTTTTGAGTATGACGTATTAGCGGTGTTGAAATCATCGCCGGAAATGGGTACTAGTAACGTTTCGAAATCGGCGTATATGACGAACGGAATATTTTGTTTCCTATCATAATTTTTAAATTTTAAAAATGACCCTGGCTCTGGTAAAACAGTGACGATCCCCCCACACAAGTGGGATTCAATTTGACTAAGCGTTGGAAAAAACAATAAACAAGTTTCACAGAAATATAGTTTACCATGATGCCTGGTCATCTGATTTCTAACTAAACGAGATAAATCTTTGATAAGACAGTAATGAGAGTTATTATTGTTTTCTATAAACAGTAGATGGATACTTTTATTAGACTTATTATTCAACGTTGTATACAATGGCCCAATAATTGTCTTTTCATTTTTTAAACCATATACAAATATATTGACAGAAGGATTATTTTTCTCAAAAATGGCTATGTCTGAGAATGTGATTGGAAATGTCAAATCATTAACATTCAAAACATCCTGAAAGCGGGGATAAGACGAAATCCTATCAGGATGTCTATTTGTGGGGTACAGTGCCGCCACAACACACCACAAAAAGCAATACTCATCATTGTTCCGAATATTCAAACAAGCTCTTTTACTTTTTATGAATTTCGGCAAAGTTAAAAATTTAGATCCGCTGAGTGGTTGATATTTATTAATATTTAATTCTAAATGTGAATTGCATAAAAAAGTCCAACCACTATCTCTTTCTTCAAATTCTTCAATTTTTTTTAGTAGTAAATCAACAGTTAATTTATAAATAGATTCAAAATCGTAATTAAAATGTGTAATAAAATTGTTGGTACGGAATGATTTTATTTCTTGTTGATCATTTTTATACATAAGAAAAGAAGCAAACAGTTCAAAGTTTATTTTGACAGAGGTGTGTTTCTTTAATGAAGTATCTATTAGATGTTTGACTTGTGTACTAATACTTTTGAGAAACATCTCGGGAAAACTATGTATTTGTTCACCTGTCGCTGTGATTTTGTAACTTTGGATTCGTTTTTTAAAAGAAGAATTAATAATTGCAACATTATCATACATAGGGATAGAACTATTGTTTTTATGTACATTGCTACGTAAATGGCCAGACCATCGACGATTATCTACAAATACTTTGCAATCAGAGCAGTGAGGCATTATGTTATTGTTGAAGTCAAAGAACACCTTCAACTAATTATTTCAATAAAATTAGATTAGTATACTTACAACTAATATTCACGGTCTTAGGTATACCAGACAAAATATTTTATTATAATTACTATAATAACTTGATCAGGACTATTTTACGTTCGTTCCAAAATCCTTGTATAACTCTTCACAGACAAGTCGGTAATTATTTTAGGCAAGATGAACCTGAAATAATGATAAAAAATGAATGCATTAGGTACATAATCTACTTAGGTAAGATAATGGTATATTCTGAAAACAAAATTATATTTAATAATTTACCTGCAAAATGTTAAATGATTTAGGTATACATGAGATTGTGTATCTGCGTGGTCCAAATATGTAGGTATACTTCAGGTAATTTAATAATTCTTCACAGGCAAGTCAGTAATTAATATTATGTTCAGGCAGAATGTATCTGAAATTTTGAAAAAATTGTTGTATTAGGCACCGATAAAGAATTATGCATATAGTTGCAAATTCTAGGTTGAAAAATAACAATAATTATTATTGTTTTCTGGTATTTGATAATTACCTGCACAATATGAAATGATTTATACATATGAATATGTATCTGCGTGATCCAACTATGTTATTTTCAGCTCCCAACGATATATCGAACACAGTTGCTCCAGGAGATGAAATTTTTCGTATGTACTTTCTGGGGGTCTAAAATGGCTGCTTTAGCATAATCATAATATGAATGACGTTAAACATTTAAAATGGTTAAAATGGACTTTATTGTCATAACGATAAAGTCCATTTTAACCATTTTAAATGTTTAACGTCATTCATATTATGATTCTACTAAAGCGGCCATTTTAGGCCCACTGGTGTGTGATCAATAAAATATTTATTTTTATTTATAATATTTGACTTGATTGTACTGTAACAGTTTAGAAAGGTGCTCACTCCGAGAGACTTTTGAAATGATAAATAATATTTTAGGGTATTTCTTTTTTGTCTACAAAGCAGAAAAAATATTTCATCATAAAAGTTGTTATTGTCTAAATGTTACACGTGTGCTGAACATAATTATTTATTTCACAATCACAATAATCAGCTTTTTTAGTTAGGGTTGGTTATAACTTGGTAGGCATTTCAATATACAAATTTTACACAATGCACTAATACGATTAAAATATATCATAGTATTTCGATGGATATTAACTTTCATGGTTTCCTCATGGCTGTTAGCATAGTTATAGGAATTATATTATCTTTTTATTTTAGGAAGTCTAGAAAAATACGCGGTAGACGACAGTAAGTTCACTTTTTCTACACGAGACCTAAATGTAGATGACGAAATGATTACCTTAGAAACATTTATTTACTTCTTTAAAATAATAAAATCCATGTGGTGCGACGTTTCCGCACACGCTATCGTTTGGTCAGCCCTAGCTCATTTCGCTGCATCGACATTCGATACAGTATAGGGGAGATGTAGGTAATGGGAGTCACTTAAGCGAGAATTGAAATAAAAGCAAATCTATAAATCAACTATTTATTGCTTTAGCTGTATAACAAACTTTGCTTATCTGACTATCAATTGAGATCACCTTTAATCACTTTGGCTTACTATTTTAGGAACTATAATCATTAGAAAAAAAAAAAAAAACAGGTTTGATCACCATTGTCAACATCGGTTGGCAATGGTGATCAGCGTGTGGACAATGGTAGTCAACATATATTGCATATATAATTGCGGGCTCTCGCCCGAATTCACCACATACAAGACACTGCATGGTTACCAGTCTTCTGCATCATCGTCTTCATCGTCCTGGCACAACTCATGTGTATTCACCTTTCTGTATCTGATTTGCGGTGCACCCGTAGAAAACGTTGGATTTTTTTTATTGTGTTCGCGAATATAAATTGGGTGACCACCATTGCCAACTGACTCCAATTGCCTACATCTCCCCTAACATTTTCCTTAGTCTTCATTTTATCAACGTGTATAATACGACTATAGAAAAAGTTACTTTAACACAGCAACACCAGATTGATTGTAGGGGATTTAAACATGTGTTACTTATAATTCGATTTTAACTTATAAGCTACAAGTATTCCCGTTCGGTACAAAGTATTCGCAGTCTGCAAGTACAACGAAGTGCTCTGCTATCTTCAGCATACAATCACTCCCTGTCGCCTACAAATCAGTGACGGCATTGTGGATAGCCAACCGCTGCTGTCATCGCCAACCAAGTGAACTTCTGATTGAAAAAAATGTAAGTCTGATAAAATATTCTGTTCGTTTCATGGATCACACTTGTCATTTATAACTACATAAGTTTGTTTGTGAGCACGTTACTTCACAGATCACCTGATCTGTACATAGTATGTCGAGCTCAGTCTCAGTGCTATCCCATTTAAATATTAGCGAAGCAGTGTTTGCCCGAACACTTGTGTTCTATAGTATGCCCAGCGCAATGGAGATTACTCCATTGAGAAAGTTAATAATATTTGTGTGACTAAATTTCCCCTATCTTTATTTCAGGTCAGACTCTGAGTGTGATTACTCGCAAGCATCGATCACTGGACACAAAGTGAAGTCATGCCGCAAACCGTCTGCAGACCGCAATGGGAAACGCAAGATGCAGTCACAAACAACAACCGCAGCTCGTAGCAGGTGAATAATATTTTGAATTAATTATCTCCTAGCTTTGATTAAATTAAAACAGTAAAGTAGTACGTTTCTACTAATTGAACTATAATAGTCCAATTTACATAAGTATTCCATTCGTTTATTAGGTAGTCACTTGTAATATTTTCTATAGAAATATCCGAGTTGTCGTTCATAATAATATATTATGCGATTGTGTGCGTTGCTTACACACAGTGGTGTGGTATATATATATATATATTTTTTTTTAAACATTAAGTAATAACAGTTTTCGTAATTGTTTCAGTAAAAAAACCAATACTGGCATCGACATATTCGGCATCAGTCAAAACCGCGACATCCCACACAAAGAACATTCATCGGATCACCTAACTTCATTCTTTGTGAACCGCGTAGCCAGCGGCTGTGAGCGCCGAGCAACGAGCACCGACGGAGAGTACTACATCGACTGCAAGGTGTACAAGGCTGACGACGCTCGCCTGACCGACTCCGCCGAGCTGTGGAAGAAAGCGCTCGTCCGAATCAAGTTCCAGACCGACGCGGACTCACCTCAGTGGCGAAAATTACAAGAGCTCGTACGTGCGGCTGATGTCTTGTTTCCAGACAAACCAACATTTTATGATAATTAAACTAAGTATCTAAGTTACAGTTGTATATTATTTACAGTAACAACCCGTTAACGCTTCAGTCACAAGCTTTGGTTTGTTACAATCATCAGCCACCATCACTCTCGCTCGACATTCTGTTAACAGCGAATGCAAACTCGAGTAATCGGTCGAGTGCAGTAAGTAAACGGAGAGTCGAGTTGATGGTTGATAGTACATCGTTCTGCGAAACGCGGCATACTGGTCAGACGTATGGAAGACAGTGGTCAGGAGTAAGTTACTAGTCATTGGTCGAGTTAAGCTCATCCAGTACGCGACACAATGAACTGTCTCGTTCGAGTGTATCAGTCGAGTTGAGAGTCGAGTCGAGTATCGATTTGATCGAGTTAATCGTTCCTAATCAAGTACTCAGTACAATGTACTGTCTCGGTCGAGTGCAGAGGCGAGTAGATTATCTATTATTGGGCGTTCTATACCACTGTCGGCAGCGAGGCGCACTCGCCGAGCGACTTGCCGATAGTGGTATAGAATGCCCAATAATATACTACTCTTATGGTGTCACTCAGTCTGTCTGTCTGTCTGTCTGTCACAGCTGGATATCTCAAGAACTACAAATGCCATCAACTTGAAATTTAGAACAGTTTTTTATGACGTTTACCCAACTATTTTGCAAATAAAAAAGAAATAATAATATTTATATTTTTTTTGTAACATATGCTGAAAGGGGGTTTTGTGGGGCTACTAGAGCATGTGGGGTATCATATGAAAGATCGCTGTTTGCACATTCTCAAACATTTTTTAATTTTTTTTAGGCCGCATAGTTTTCGACTTTTGATGAAAAATGTAAAAAAAATACCGTTCCTTATCTCCGAAGTTTGCAAAGGGAAAAATCTGAAATTATTATATGTGATAAAAGTTTATGTAAAGATTACAGGAAAAATAACACGATGTCTCTAAATAGCACACTTTTTCAGAAATCGGAACGGAACCCTCGGTGCGCGAGTCCGACTCGCCCTTGACCGGTTTTTTTTTGTGTGGATGGGAAATCATCAAATCGTCGCTAATTTAACTAACTGACATATCTGACATTTTGGACTAAGCCGATAGCCGACCTAACGGTAGTAATTTGATACATTTTCCAAGTCGAATCGATCTGTCTAATCGGGGTATCTGGACCTATGCCTTACGGTCCCCATGATAGTGCAAAAATCGAGACCGATATATCTACAGTTTACAAAAAAAAAAAGAAAAATAGCTTACCCTGTAAAATTTTGTTCGAATCAGTTACGTCATTAGTTAGATTAGCGACGAAATGACTTCTCCCGCTCTGGGTGGAGCGGAAGGGCGTGTCAGACTTTTACTGACTAAAACCCACCCGTGTTCCTTCAGTTGCCTGTGTCAGGGCCACGATATCTCTTTCGAACAACCCGCGACACGAGTAATTCATCAACTCGTCCCATCGGCCCACAACGCGCCGTCGACCCGGGCCTGGGGGCCTAC